>CM060377.1:170146195-172906152 GCA_030545235.1 Helianthus tuberosus
CTTTGTATTTATTATGGGTTTTGCCGTTAATTTGTTCGTTTTGTAGATTTAAGCTCTTTTAATTCTAAAAATCAAAAGTATATAAAGAAACACACTTTTTTCCAACATTAGTACTAAAAAGGGTTGATTTTATATCTTATTTGATATAATTTATATGCTACATTTGGTGCATATCAGGGTGTGATTACTTTAAAGGGTTGTGACTTTTTGAAGGGGTGTGATACATTTTAGAAATAGTTTGAAGAGTTGTAAATTTTTGAAAGGGTACGATCCAAACCATTATGTGTCAAGTTACTTTTTGTAGTATTATATAATTTGGATATAAGAAAAATGTTAGATATCTTAAGGAGTAAATTGCCAAAATCGTCCTTGAGGTTTGGGCATGTTTGACAGTTTCATCAAAACAACTTTTTTTTGTATCATATTGTCTTTACTTTTGGGATTTTTTGTCATTTTCATCTAAACGTCTAATTTGCTTTATTTTTCTGTCAGACATTTGGATGAAAATGACAAAAAATTTCAAATTTCGGGGATGATTTTAGCAAAAATGTTAGACAATTGGATGAAATGACAAAAAAAAAAAAAAAAAAAAAATCCAAAGGGTATAATATAGTAAAAAAATTGTTATGAATCAATTATAGTCCCATGTAACATGATTTGGTATAAATAAAATTTAACTTTTATAATTGTTTTAAAAGTAATTTCACAATTTCAAAATTGGAGCTACACAAGCATTTAATGTGTGATGTCACGCCAAACATGAGACTGAGGGGTGTGTATCGGGAGAGGGCATCGGGAGGGTGAGGTGGACAAGCTCCCCGATCAGGAACACCGTCCCCGATCTGTTTTCGGTGTCTTCGGGATTCCACTCCCTATCTCCCCAATTGTGACATGTTGACCGTTTGAATGTTTATAGCCGTTGAACGGCATTCTTTGTTAAAAAAATTCAATTAAAAATTTTTAAACCCTATATAAACCTCTTTTTTATCTCATTCTTCACTACACTATATACTTTCTAATATCCTTCTATCTCATTATTTTTTAAAACAAAATACCACACTCTATTTTTTTTTTAAAGTCGCTATGAGTTCTTCATCGGATGAGGAAAATGTGGGAAATTTTTTACTTAGCGCCATGCTTGAGACGGCGAAAATTATTGCCGAGATGGAAGAAGATGACGAAGACGAAGGAACCTCACAACCTAGAAAACGGTCTGCCGCGTTAAATAGAGATCGCGAAGGTATATTTTTTTATATTTTTTTATAATAACATTACGTTGTGTGATCTTTTTGTTATTTATCTTATATATATATATATATATATGTTTTTGTTCACAAAAAATAAGTAAGTTTTCACACTTTATTTAAGGTGCAAATGAACGTTTGGTTGGTGACTATTTTGCCGGAAACTGTGTTTACACCAACGACCAATTTAAGCGTCGATATCGAATGGGTCGCCGGTTGTTCTTACGTATTGCCAATGACTTGGCTAATTATGATCCATTTTTCACATTACGCTACGATGCTAGAGGACGAAGGGGGTTTACTACGCTTCAAAAATGTACTTCGGCAATTCGTCAATTAGCGTATGGTACTTGTAGTGATTCATGGGATGAATACTTAAGGATGTCCGCTAGAGTTAGTCGGGATTGTTTGCATGCATTTTGCGAAGGTATAGTGAAGTTGTATAGCAAGGTGTATATGCGTAGACCAACGAAGAAGGATATCGGAAAGATTTACGCATTCCATGCAGAGAAACATGGGTTTCCTGGGATGCGCGGTGATATCGGTGTTCCCTCGTTAATCTTAGAATCTGTTTGCTCACAAGATTTGTGGATTTGGCATGCGTTTTTCGGAGTTGCAGGTTCAAACAATAATTTAAACGTTCTAGCACGATCGTCTATTTTCAACGAGATCATTATAGGTACGGGCCTAGATTCTTCTTTCATGCTAAATGGTGTGTCATACAAGCACAGGTATTATTTAGTAGACGGTATATACCCATCATATACGGCTATTGTTAAAACTATTCAGTTACCCGATGATGAAAAGAGGAAAAGGTTTGCAAAGTGCCAAGAAGCGGCACGAAAAGATGTCGAACGGTTGTTTGGTGTCATAAAAGAAAAATGGGGATAATACAACAACCGGTTCGTGCATATGAACCAAAAAAATTAAGATACATTATGTATGCTTGTCTAATAATGCATAACATGATTATTGAAGATGAATGTCGAGCTATTTGTGAATACGATCCAAATGACACTGATGAAAATGTTGAGCCCGTTGACCAGTTGCAACAAGACTCCAATCATGTAACATCCCAAAAACGGGTTTGGTAATCAAACCACGTTAATAGTAAAGACGGGTAAAATACCGTTAGTGGTAAAAATTAACCCGGTAAATATTATGACTCAAATAAATAAACCTAATATTAATTAAAAAGGGGAATAAATACTTTGAGAAAACAAAGTATATAAAAAGGCCAAATTAACGGGACTTAAAACATAACGGGTTATAACTTCCCGAACCCGTTAAAGTAACTAGGAGTAACTAACCTAGTTAGTAGCATGTGATTAAGTAACTAATGGTGAGATATAGCTTCATTTGATCAAAATAAAACATGAGGGACTAATATGGACAAGTGGGAAACTTGTTTTATTAAAACAAAAAAAAATACACACACACACATTGTGTGCGTGTTCTGATCGACCAGGAGGGTGCTCCAAGGAGCAAAACCCTAGTTCACACTAAATGACCAAATCGAAGCTCGAATCAAGACTCAAATCACTGCATGAACACATAAAAACGATCACCTAGTCATGGGGATCACAAGGTATGTTAAATTTTGCTATTTGGTGATACTTTGAGATTATGATGAACAATCATAATCGAAATTCTGGAATGAATGTTGAATCTATGAGTGTTATTGTGATTATATCTTGGTTTAGAAACAAACCCTGGTAGAAAATTTGATGAATTGTTGTCAAAACTAGGGATTTGGTAATTACCCTATTATGTGCTAAGTGGGTTTTATGTTAATATGATGAACACTCAGATTAGAATGTAAGATTGATGAATATTGAGGTTATGATATAAGTTCTTGATGTAGTTCATGAACACTAGACTTAGAGGTTTGGATGTGTTGTAAATCTTGGTAAAGATAACTAGTTATGAACTAGTTAGTAAATATGTAAATTATGCACACTAGGTGTTTGTTAAAATGCCTAAATAAAAACTAAAGTGTTGAAATTAGAGCGAAAACGCGTATTTGAATGATATGGCGATTACGCGTAATATGACGTGATAAGGGTTCTAAATATTATGTTGATTTAGACTTAATGTTGTAAACCTTGTGATTTAAAGTAGTTAACTTTAATAAGCTAAGTTAACTAATCATGAAGTCGAATAGTAGTTTCGACATATGAAATAAGTGAGATGGAATAGTCGTGAATAATTATGACTAATCTAACCATCTTACAATTTACAATGATAGTTTGACGATTAACAAGCTAGGTGAAAGCTTGGGAACGAAGCGGGTCAAACGAAGCAAGAATGACGGAAAAGCATAATTTGGAAGTAAGGTAAGTATGGCTTACACTAGTCTTATATTTTAGAATATTCTCTTATCGTACTAGTTACGAATAAGATAAATACATAATTGCGGTATGATGTTCCGGCGTGTAGACGCACGGAACAAGATAGTCGAGCATGACAAGAAACCATGTTGATGGTTTAAAAGGAGTTAAAATCGGTAATTCGATCATTTTATGACAAATGGAAAATGAAACTTTTGAATGGTTACCTTATAGGGTAAACCAAAATAAACAATAAGGGTAAAACGGTAAATTGGTCACGCGTTGACCATAACTATTGGTTTTGAAAGGCACTGTATGACGTAAGCCATGATAGGCTAAAAAGCGTTAAGAAACGATTAATAAGTGAAATGACCGCACGGTGTAAACCGGAGCGAGTCGTATAGATGAGATGGGAATAAATATCATCTCGCCAACATAATCGGTCACTTAGACCAAATGGGTCAAAAGGTGAAGATATCACCTTTTGACAATAACGACTAATGATTATTGGCGAGTTATATTATTTCAGGAGTAAATGTCAAATGGGTATTAGCAACGCTATGGATTAGCGGTTATAAAAGCAAGGTATTAAAAACGGGTCAATATATTGATCCGCGCCAGGTATGTGAAAAAGGGTAACACTCATTTAGAATATGTGGTTCAATGAGTGTTAAAAGAAGTCAAAATAAACATTTGGTTACTTGATAAGTAAACCGAATGTTTTAAATAATGAACATTGCGTTTGGAAAGCTTAATGACTTTTCAAACAAAATCATAGGTTAAAAGAGGGATTATGGGTCAAATATACTTTCAAAAGTCCTTCATCGTAAATGATTAGCTAAATGGACTAAAACGCCCTTATAAGCTAAATTGGACGAACGACCTTTAAAAGTAGTTTTGAAACGAGTTTTATGATCATATAAATAATTAGAATAAGTATAAGAAGTGAAAGATGTAAACCTTTGGTCAAATGACTCTATATGAGTCTTTGTCGTAAATTAGCAATCCGACGAGAAAAACTCGGATTATATAGATCACCTCATTAAGTCCACCACAAATATAGTTGTGGTAGAAGATTACTTGATAAGAAATGCTGTATAATAACGCTAGAAACGAATGAAAGCGTTTCATGATCAAAATATGCCTAAATACCCTTAACGGGTCAAAATACGCATATGAGCGTAAACGGGTTTAAGATACGTAAGAAACCCGTGACTTGAACCTAATATGATAGGAATTATTGAAATTATGAATATCATGAGAATAAGGACCAAATAAACTTGTTTGTGTGATAAAATCACGAACGGGTCAAATTTGGTAAAAAGGGTAATAAGTCGAAGACTTAAAAGTCTGAAATTTTATTAATCCGGATATTGGATTTTAACTCCATAAGATGGAGAATTAAATTACGGACGCGTAGGAAAAAGAATCGGGTAAAACGGATTAAAAACGAGAGAGTTATGCTCGTTTCTGTGAAATCGGGTCATGCTGGGTATGTACAGCAACATAAAAGAAACATTCTGCCAAAATGGGGGCTAGGTGGGGCGTCTAGCCCCTAGGCGTGACGCCTAGCCCCCCCTGAACATGAAAAACGTTTAATTTTGTTTGTTTGACCCATATAACTTGTTTAAACTTGTTATTTAACTATCAAAACTAACTTTTAAGTTGGTTTTGATCATAGGTGATTGCCAAGAGTGTCCGGATGAAGATCAAGCTCGAAGAAGAACCGAACACGATAAAGTTAAAAGCTTCCGCGCGGCGTTTCGTCGTAACTTTTAAACGACGAACTTATGTATATTATGTTGAAAACTTTTAAGTTGTAAAAGTTTTAGATTACTCGTATTTTCTAAGGATACTTAATCGTAATTACATGTTTATTTTCATTATTTATACGAAAACCTTTAAAATAATAATAAGGGTGTTACAAGTTGGTATCAGAGCTCAAGGTTGTTGACAAAATGTGTTCGGTTCGAGGCTTGATCGCAATCCGGTAAGTACATGTATATCAATGGTTTAGTATGATTAAAGTGTTGAGAACAACACATATGGTTATCGTGTAATACACGTTACACCAATAAAAACGATATAGAATAAATATAATCAACGAAATTACACGTGTTGATGCGTATAGTAGAAAAGCCTTGTATTATAATACGGGCATCCTTTAATGTTGAAATTACTAACTGTTGTATAAGTTTTAGTTGAAGGACACTCGCATATGAGGATAGCGAGAGTTTAACAAATCGCAGATTTGACAGAAGAACGGTCCAAAGAGTATGCTCATCAAAGACCTAAATCGCGTAACGGTCGTGAACAAGGCTAATGGCAAGAGAAGCCCGTTAGGGCAAGCATCACCAGGTGCACATTTCAAATTTAATTGCACAAATAGTAATATGCAACAAATAAGTAGAAATTGAAAGTTGCATATGTAGATTAAAAACTTGGAAAAACCCGAATAGAAAATGTATTCGGGATATTGTTTCCAAGAGAAACAAATAGAGGCATTACTTACATGGGGCGTGATGTGAAAACTATAAAAAGGTCACGCGTGTCATGTGTTAATCGCTTACTCTGGCCAAGTAAGTAGTGGCATATGATACCATGAACTTCTTATAGCGGACACATTTACATCCGATGTAGTAAGGGCAGGGTAAATGGGACTAACTTAAAAGTACCCAAATGAATCAAATGAGCAAAATATTTGATAATAATGTAAACGCACAGCCGGGTGACAGAAGCGTATTACATTAGGATGATGAGCCCGAGTGAAGGGACAAAGATTAATGTAAAACGATTAAGGTATGCAATTGGGAGGGGTGTGCTTACACTCGAACCCGGAGAATGCAAATACGACTCTTAACGGGCCGATTTTGTAAAACACCAAATTTGAGAATAAAGTAGGAATATAAAAGCGAAACGAAGTCATAATGCATACCGTAAGGGTTGCAATAATAACGACTTCGGTAAAACACCCGGTTGGTGGGTAAGGATTTAAACGCATGCGTGGACCGAGAAACGGGAACTCGGATGGGAAGTTAAAAGACTCGGGTTTTGAGTCATAACTAGAAGACGACAAGATAATGTAAATAGAAATTTGAAATAAATTAGGTTCAACTATTTTAAAGTTGAACGGGTCGAATATAATATCATGCCGAACGGCATGAGTAAACGCAAGCGGGATAAAGGTAGCGTTAAATACAAAAGAGTAATGAGCCCGGTAATGGGACATAACCAAATAAGAATATATGCAAATCAAATAACAGTAAGCATAAGAAGAACTGACGCATAAATGACGTGAGAAGTCATAAGTCGAAAAATTGTCCGAAAGAAAACAATTGTAGCCACGAAACTACAATCAAGGTTAACGGAACCTAAGCTTGAACCAAATGATTTTTCAAACAAACAAACAAAAAAAAAACAGGGTGCCTTGACACCAAATATGTATTTTAGGAATGACATGAGCAAGGAATGATCTACGGGATCAACATAACCTTTGGGGTTATAAACAATGGAAAGGTCTACGAGACTAAAACGACCCACGGGTCATGATTAGAAAGAAGTCGTAAGGACTTCGCCCTAAAGAGGTGAAAGTCTAATCAAAATAACCCATAAGGCTAAGTGATAAAACATACGGGTTAATCAGATAAGCAAGGGAAATGAATGAGAATCCCCGCATAAAACTAAGACTGTGAAAGAATAAATTATGGACTGTCAATATCCTGGTATGGGTAATTGACAAAAGTTAAAGAGAAGATCCTAAAACTAAAACTTCGGTTTTAGTAAGAAATAACGTTTTTACAAACATAAATTCTGATAGGAATTTAAATAGTAAGCATGAAAGATACAAGTCCTGACACTGATAGGCGCAAGACGATATATTCGAAAAGTGATATTTTCGAAAATGAAAGGTTGATATAAATTAAACATGATGTGACATGATCACGGTCAAGAGATGCAATGTGAAGTAGAATCACATTATAACCAGACGAGCGGTAAAAAGTAACTGGACTAATAAGTCTAGTTAGTGAGACCGGTTAAGGTCAGCAATTCAAGTCAAGAAATTTGGTTTGCTCGAAAACGGTTGATTCGATATAACTAAACCGAATAAATAAATTTGAAAACAAAAGAATTTGTTGCTAAAAGTGAAAGATTTCACTAAAGATCTTTAAACGGGTCAAAGTAACGGATTCATAAAGAATTCGATAGTATATGAAAGTGATGAATATCGCTAAGTAACTAAACTAGTGGAGATAACGAGATTACGTTATTTCGAGCTGCACTATGTCGTATGAGATACGTAGACAATTAATAACCAAAAAGATGTTACCATACTTTTCCGGTAATACTAACAATTGGTTAAAAGTATAAGTAATGTTTAAAAGATTTCTCGGCTCAAATACATTGAGTTTAAACTCAATGAATTATGTAAGAAAAGGTTTCGAGGACGAAACCTCTTTAAGAGGGGTAGACTTGTAACATCCCAAAAACGGGTTTGGTAATCAAACCACGTTAATAGTAAAGACGGGTAAAATACCGTTAGTGGTAAAAATTAACCCGGTAAATATTAGGACTCAAATAAATAAACTTAATATTAATTAAAAAGGGGAATAAATACTTTGAGAAAACAAAGTATATAAAAAGGCCAAATTAACGGGACTTAAAACATAACGGGTTATAACTTCCCGAACCCGTTAAAGTAACTAGGAGTAACTAACCTAGTTAGTAGCATGTGATTAAGTAACTAATGGTGAGATATAGCTTCATTTGATCAAAATAAAACATGAGGGACTAATATGGACAAGTGGGAAACTTGTTTTATTAAAACAAAAAAAAATACACACACACACACATTGTGTGCGTGTTCTGATCGACCAGGAGGGTGCTCCAAGGAGCAAAACCCTAGTTCACACTAAATGACCAAATCGAAGCTCGAATCAAGACTCAAATCACTGCATGAACACATAAAAACGATCACCTAGTCATGGGGATCACAAGGTATGTTAAATTTTGCTATTTGGTGATACTTTGAGATTATGATGAACAATCATAATCGAAATTCTGGAATGAATGTTGAATCTATGAGTGTTATTGTGATTATATCTTGGTTTAGAAACAAACCCTAGTAGAAAATTTGATGAATTGTTGTCAAAACTAGGGATTTGGTAATTACCCTATTATGTGCTAAGTGGGTTTTATGTTAATATGATGAACACTCAGATTAGAATGTAAGATTGATGAATATTGAGGTTATGATATAAGTTCTTGATGTAGTTCATGAACACTAGACTTAGAGGTTTGGATGTGTTGTAAATCTTGGTAAAGATAACTAGTTATGAACTAGTTAGTAAATATGTAAATTATGCACACTAGGTGTTTGTTAAAATGCCTAAATAAAAACTAAAGTGTTGAAATTAGAGCGAAAACGCGTATTTGAATGATATGGCGATTACGCGTAATATGAAGTGATAAGGGTTTTAAATATTATGTTGATTTAGACTTAATGTTGTAAACCTTGTGATTTAAAGTAGTTAACTTTAATAAGCTAAGTTAACTAATCATGAAGTCGAATAGTAGTTTCGACATATGAAATAAGTGAGATGGAATAGTCGTGAATAATTATGACTAATCTAACCATCTTACAATTTACAATGATAGTTTGACGATTAACAAGCTAGGTGAAAGCTTGGGAACGAAGCGGGTCAAACGAAGCAAGAATGACGGAAAAGCATAATTTGGAAGTAAGGTAAGTATGGCTTACACTAGTCTTATATTTTAGAATATTCTCTTATCGTACTAGTTACGAATAAGATAAATACATAATTGCGGTATGATGTTCCGGCGTGTAGACGCACTGAACAAGATAGTCGAGCATGACAAGAAACCATGTTGATGGTTTAAAAGGAGTTAAAATCGGTAATTCGATCATTTTATGACAAATGGAAAATGAAACTTTTGAATGGTTACCTTATAGGGTAAACCAAAATAAACAATAAGGGTAAAACGGTAAATTGGTCACGCGTTGACCATAACTATTGGTTTTGAAAGGCACTGTATGACGTAAGCCATGATAGGCTAAAAAGCGTTAAGAAACGATTAATAAGTGAAATGACCGCACGGTGTAAACCGGAGCGAGTCGTATAGATGAGATGGGAATAAATATCATCTCGCCAACATAATCAGTCACTTAGACCAAATGGGTCAAAAGGTGAAGATATCACCTTTTGACAATAACGACTAATGATTATTGGCGAGTTATATTATTTCAGGAGTAAATGTCAAATGGGTATTAGCAACGCTATGGATTAGCGGTTATGAAAGCAAGGTATTAAAAACGGGTCAATATATTGATCCGCGCCAGGTATGTGAAAAAGGGTAACACTCATTTAGAATATGTGGTTCAATGAGTGTTAAAAGAAGTCAAAATAAACATTTGGTTACTTGATAAGTAAACCGAATGTTTTAAATAATGAACATTGCGTTTGGAAAGCTTAATGACTTTTCAAACAAAATCATAGGTTAAAAGAGGGATTATGGGTCAAATATACTTTCAAAAGTCCTTCATCGTAAATGATTAGCTAAACGGATTAAAACGCCCTTATAAGCTAAATTGGACGAACGACCTTTAAAGGTAGTTTTGAAACGAGTTTTATGATCATATAAATAATTAGAATAAGTATAAGAAGCGAAAGATGTAAACCTTTGGTCAAATGACTCTATATGAGTCTTTGTCGTAAATTAGCAATCCGACGAGAAAAACTCGGATTATATAGATCACCTCATTAAGTCCACCACAAATATAGTTGTGGTAGAAGATTACTTGATAAGAAATGCTGTATAATAACGCTAGAAACGAATGAAAACGTTTCATGATCAAAATATGCCTAAATACCCTTAACGGGTCAAAATACGCATATGAGCGTAAACGGGTTTAAGATACGTAAGAAACCCGTGACTTGAACCTAATATGATAGGAATTATTGAAATTATGAATATCATGAGAATAAGGACCAAATAAACTTGTTTGTGTGATAAAATCACGAACGGGTCAAATTTGGTAAAAAGGGTAATAAGTCGAAGACTTAAAAGTCTGAAATTTTATTAATCCGGATATTGGATTTTAACTCCATAAGATGGAGAATTAAATTACGGACGCGTAGGAAAAAGAATCGGGTAAAACGGATTAAAAACGAGAGAGTTATGCTCGTTTCTGTGAAATCGGGTCATGCTGGGTATGTACAGCAACATAAAAGAAACATTCTGCCAAAATGGGGGCTAGGTGGGGCGTCTAGCCCCTAGGCGTGACGCCTAGCCCCCCCTGAACATGAAAAACGTTTAATTTTGTTTGTTTGACCCATATAACTTGTTTAAACTTGTTATTTAACTATCAAAACTAACTTTTAAGTTGGTTTTGATCATAGGTGATTGCCAAGAGTGTCCGGATGAAGATCAAGCTCGAAGAAGAACCGAACACGATAAAGTTAAAAGCTTCCGCGCGGCGTTTCGTCGTAACTTTTAAACGACGAACTTATGTATATTATGTTGAAAACTTTTAAGTTGTAAAAGTTTTAGATTACTCATATTTTCTAAGGATACTTAATCGTAATTACATGTTTATTTTCGTTATTTATACGAAAACCTTTAAAATAATAACAAGGGTGTTACAAATCATTGGGCTTACGTAGTGAGCATGTGCATGGAAACCTGTGTGCGGATTTAACTTCCATGTCGATCCCGTTGACGACGAGTAGGTTTATGTGTTTTTAAGTAGTAAAATTTAGAAGGTAATTTGTGTTTTTTTATTTGTAATTTTAATAAATTTTTTTTTGCAATTCTTATGATTTTTTATAAATTTATGCTTGGTTATATTTTATTTATTTGAAATTTTCTAGGAAAAAAAGATATTTAAAATGAAATTAATTAAAAAAAAAGGAGGGGGAAGGGGAACCACACCCCACATAT
Organism: Helianthus tuberosus; assembly: GCA_030545235.1. Lineage (NCBI taxonomy): Eukaryota > Viridiplantae > Streptophyta > Magnoliopsida > Asterales > Asteraceae > Helianthus > Helianthus tuberosus. The sequence continues at coordinate 170,157,729 of CM060377.1, forward strand.
GGGGGAGTAGTGATGATGTGGAGAAGAGGGTAATGTGACGCCTAAGTGGACATGGGGAAGGAGGAACCATACCCCTCGGTCTGATAAAATAATATTCCTATCATTAGAAAATACTGACGTTTATAAAATTGAATTGCTTATGTATATTTATAGAAAATTGAGTTCCTTTTCAAATATATGCCTATAATTATAAAATACTAACACTTATAAAATTTAATTGCTTACGTGCTCAAATATATTTTTATAGAAAAATTATTGGAAAAAAACTTAATTATAACATACGACTAAAATACCCCCTCTTCCATCCTCGAATTGTTGTGGTACCACACCACAAGGGATGGTGTTCATTTGGATACCCAAGCGACACATGAGCAAAAGATGGTATCGATGTAGTGTTGCACCGTGTAACCTAAAGGGTTAAGTTCACGTACAAAGTGTCTTATCGTATAAAACGTACGGAAGATATGAAAAAGCCAAAAATACGTGGTGGTATTTTCGTAATTATTTGCTCGTAGGGTAATTATCAAAATTACTCTAAAAATACACTTGTAGAGTAATTTTGATAATTACCCTACAAGATCAAAATTACTCTACAAGATCATTTGTAGTGTAATTTTGATAATTACCTTACGAGCAAATAATTACGAAAATACCACCGCGTTTTTTTGGCTTTTTCATATCTTTCGTACGTTTTATACGATAATGCACTTTGTACGTGAACTTAACCCTTTAGGTTGCACGGTGCAACACTAGAGTAATTTTGATCTTGTAGGGTAATTATCAAAATTACTCTACAAGTGTATCAAAATTACTCAGCAAGTTTATCAAACAACATACAATTCAAAATTACTCTACAAAATCATTTATAGAGTAATTATGACTCTACAAAATTACCTTACAAGATCAAAATTACCATGCAAGATCATTTGTATTGTAAAGTAATTATGATACTCTACAAGATTAAAATCACCCTACAAAACATTTTGCAAAATTACTCTAAAAGATCAAAATTACCCTACAAATAATTTGTCGAGTAATTTTGATAATTACTCTACGAGTAAATAATTACGAAAATGTCATCGCATTTTTTTACATTTCCACCATATTCATACGTTTTGTATGATAAAGGTATTTGTATTTGATCTTTTGTAGCAACATAAAAGCTTTATGGATTGATTGGTTTTAAGAGGATATATGAAATTATAAAAATAGAGTCGTTAATCTTAATCAAGTGTGTTATATCTGAGATACAGTCAATGAGATCTATGTATATGAAACTTTTTTTTAATGGTAAATTTCTTTTAATTCCTGTTATACGTATGACTTGAACCTAAGATCCCACACACTCAAACTCAGGTGTTTAATCTGTAACTCTTATAACTCTAACAACAATTTGAATAAATTAATAAGATGAAACCTTATACATAATACATAGGTTGATAACAACAATAATACAGATTTATAAAAAAAATGTTTTTTTAACAAATAAGTAAAGATGATAAAGTGAGGATTTCATGACTTGGAATGGTATTCGGTCAACAAGTAATCTCATACTCTCACATGTATTGCATGCATTCTCAATTTTCCAAGTGTAACCGGCAGGTGCCAGTTTCTTCAATTCCCCCATGATTTCACCTGCAATAAATACTTATACAACCCCCACCACCTTCATACAATACGTCTCACTGCTTCACCACAACACAACAGCCATGGACGGTGATCCTTTTGGTTATTGGGACTTGTTGTGCGACAATCTCATCCCTCCTGAAGTGTATGTTCTCACTCACTATGCTATGCACCTCTAACTGTTGATTCATTGATCCATTGTATTCTTTTTTATAGGTTTTACAAGGATGTCTATTATTCCTTCATCGGTAGCGGCTTGTATTTAACAGCAGAGGTTTTCCGGCGAGAAATCGGTGCTGCCTTTCCTCCCTATTCTCCCACTACTCCGATAGGCAAGCGTTTTCGGATTATATCATTTCTTTTTTCGCAGTGATAAAGCGTTTTGGGTTGTTTTGAAATCGTGTACTACACGGGTTGAATTAAAAAGATATTAATATTAAATGTTAGTAAAGAAAAATGTAGGAATAACAATACGAAATGTTGAGATATGATATGATTCACTTTTTTCCAATTAAGAAAATACTATAATATGAAGAGACGAAATTAGAGAAGCTAAAAATAGAATTTTGTGCTTATGTAACTAATAAATGTGGCGCAACTAGTTGTTTATTTATTAGGTATTAGTTTATAAACTCGTGTATTATACGAGTTGAATATTGCAAAAAATGTAAATCATAAATTTGTATACAATACTTATTAGTGAAATGACTTATTAGTCATAAACTAATGAAACAAAAAGAAAATTTTCATTTTCAACTATCCAAATGTAACTTTTTTAGTTTTTATTTTTCTCTTGAGTCATTATAATCTATCTTATTATATTCAGCTATAAAACAATAACACTAGAAAAATAAATACAATGATGATAATATTGTAAGTGTTTTTAAAAATAAATTGTAAGTTATAAGGTTGTGACAAATTAATTCTAATTAAGTTTTACTATGTATATTAATGAAATAAATATGTTGATATAAATATTATGTTAAGAAATAAGGAAAATGAGAAGAGATATGAATATCATCTTAGTATTTATAAATATTACATACTATGTTAAAATCTCGTGTATTACACGGCTTGAGTAAATTTAATGTCATATACTTAGTAACAAAAAGTTATTACACCAGCATGACTATCAAATAATATTATAAAGATGATTTGCTACTTTATTTAGGTAACCCAAGTGTCATAAATTATACTATTAACATATTATAAGTACTTGTTATTTGATATTTTATTAGTAATTAGAGTTTATATCCAAATAATGTATTTTATATTATTAAGCTGACATGCTTGAGTTGGGCGATGCTTTGTTGCTTGGGTTATTTTTTGACTATCTTAATAACTTGTATAAAGAAAAAAAATATTATTTAATACTATATATTTTGTAATGTCATTAATAATTTGGATTGGATTTAGTTAAGTTATTGTCTAATAATATTATTTAATGAAGAAAGAAGTAGGAAAATAAGTGTGAGGATAAACTAGATTTTGTTAAATTATTGTTTAATATTATTGTTTAATATTATTATTTAATAGGAGAAGCAAGTAAGAAAATAAGGATGAGAATGTACAAGAAAGTAACATGTATCCAAAATGATTTTAATAATGAAGATAACATAAGATTAGGACCAACTGATTTATACTTTCTATTGAATGTCTAGTTAGGTTTTAAATTAGTACTTCCTATGGGATGTTTATTGACAAGAGTAGTGGTATTTTTGGCAACATTTGGGTGTGGCTTAACGTATTCCTCACATAAAACATTGGGAGAGCTCATCATTAAAAAATAATAGAGTAAACTTCCGTTTTGCTCCCTGTGGTTTGGTCACTTTAATGGTTTTGCCCCAAACCTTTAAAAATAGCCATTTTGCTCCCTGATGTATGGATTTTGTCTCCCGTTTGCTCCACGGTCTTAACTCCATCCATATTCTATGTTAACTGAAAGGGTATTTTAGTAATTACAAATATAAAATAAGGGTATTTTGGTAATTTACGTTTAAAAGTAAATTTTATTAATATATGCATAACAAGTTCAGTCTTCACTCTCTCTCTCTCTACAAGATCACCCTCTCTCTCTCCTACACCACCACCCACCACCAATCGCCACTACCTCACCACAATCTGAAACCACATCCTACAACTTCCACCCCTCCCCTTTCCCTTACCACCACAACCACCTGCTATGACCACAACAACCTCCTACGACCACCGAATCCATTTTTTTCTTTTAGTATTATTAATATATATCAATTTTTTTATAGTTCTTTGATTCAAAAACCCCAACGAAAAACAACCAGAGTTGTTGATTGTGATGTCTGCTTAATTTTTTTTATAGCTCTTCGATAAAACCTAACAAAAAAACAACCAGCCTTGTTGATTATGGTCTCTGAACCAACAATTAAATCAAACCAAAAAGGCACTTGAATTGAATTTGTTTTAATCGCAAAATTTACAACAAAAATGAACAACATTTTGGAAAGACCTGATTGGAGACCAACTTGCCTCGATTGTTGGCGTACGACATTTACCGGTCAGACCACAGCCATCAACGAACTATCTCAAATCAGATGTAGACGGAAACGGCAGACGAAACCCGATGTAGACGACGGTAAAAGAGCGACGGCTAGGGATGGTCCCGATCTGGCGAGAGAGGGAACAACCCTAGAGCAGCGGCGATGGCGGTGGTGAGTTAGAGGCCATGGAGACTCCGATTTACTGGTCGTCGAATGGTAGTGTGGTCGGCAAGAAGGTTCAAATCTGCGATGAAGATGATGGTAGATTTGGGGGTTTTGAGGTCCAAGGTTGCAGATGAAGATGATGGTGGGTGGCCGACGGTCATGGTTGTTGATTTAGGGTTGAAGATGAAGATGAAGATGGTGGTGGTGGTGGTGGTGGCCGACTCTGATTTCAGTTGGTTTTGAGCTCCAAATCGACGGCTGGTGGGGATCTCAATGGTGGTGGTGGTGGCCGACTCTGATTTTCAGTTGGTTTTTGAGCTCCAAATCGACGGCTAGTGGATTGGTAACTTTAATGGAAGAAATGGTGATTAGAGAGAGAGAAACAGGGTGAGAGAAAGAGACATAGAAAATGAAATTGGGGTGTTTTTTCTCATATACATATATAGAATTACAATAATACCCTTACATTTAACAAACATTTTAGACAGAGTTAGAGGCGGGGAGTAAAATAAAGATAAGTTAAATAGATCAGGGAGTAAACTGGCTATTTTTAAAGATTTGGGGCAAAACCATTAAAGTGACCAAACCACAGGGAGCAAAACGGAAGTTTACTCAAAATAATATCTCTCAGTCGGGTACGTTTAGGCTACCCGATCTGGAGAAAAGCTTCTTTGCCATCTCACCTCTGTCATAGCCAAAGGAGCACCATTCAAGATTTCAAGGCCTCTGCCATTAGACTATCTCCAATGCTAAGGATGCCCTTAGGCGCCCTTAATGCCCTGTCAGCTGCCACATCATATCCTTACAAATCCTTAAAAACCTTTAATTTCATCTCGGCCCTACAAACATTCTTACATAACCTTAGATTTTCCACGTCATCAATCTAATTTGAATACTTAAATTACTAAAGAAAATATTTAATATAACTATTTAATTTGTTAAATAATATAAAATTTTAAAATATACTGTATGTATATATTTTTAATCTGGATATTATCACATTGGAATATAAAGAAATACTTTCACATCTTGAAACAATCAAAAACAAAATTTATAAATCTCTTTCTCGGCAACCAAGGAACACCACCCTCACCAATGTACATCATCATCATCATCATCATCATCACCAACGTTAATGTGCCATTTTTTTCTCTCTGTTTCTAAGGATAGTCGGTATGGTGATGGACCATCCTTGGAGGATGATCCGTCACGTAGGCGCCACGTCATATTCCTCCCAAGGATGGTCCATCCTCCAAAACTAGAGGGCATGGTAAGATGATCCTAGTCATAGTCCTCCACCACTTTTATGTTTTTTTATTTTTTTTAATCTTCAAATTTTTTTAACATTTAACAAATATACTAACAAAATATTTTCATTAATATTAAAACCACATTACATAAACATAAAAAAAAACATAAACTAAAAAAAAAACATACACTTAATAAAAAAACCAAAGACTTAATAAAAAAAACATAGAGTTAAATAATTTGATGTTTTTTTATGATGTCGTGTTGTAGTTTTTTCAACATCGAACGTTTCGGCTCGGGTTCGTCCTCGACATTCATCATCATTATTTCCCATTCCTTGAGCCGAATTTTTTCATCGGAAATTCGGATTTTCTCATTCGACAACCGCACCTTCTCGCGTAACTTTTCTTCCGCTACACGACTTTTTTGTTCGGCGACCCGCTCCTTCGCCTTCGTCTTTTGGTCCGAGACGTCGTTGTACATTTTTAAGTGTTCCATAAACTCAACCATGTTTGGGTCCACCTTTTCCTTTTCTTTCCCCTTGGCCCGCTCCTTCTTTGATTTGTCTCGGCCCGGTGGACGCTCCGGTTCATGTACGGCGTACTCCTCTTCGTCAAAGTCGGCGTCATCATTTAAGTTTAAGTTACACCTCGCGTTCGATCCACCGGCGCTAAAACTACCCGTTTTCGATGTTTTTTGGCGTTTCGCCATCGCCACCTCGTTGGGAATCGGCGCCCATTTTGGTTGTTTGTTTATAAATATTACCGTTTGTTTGTTTGTTTAAATTGGAAATTAAATTTTTTTTTTCAAACAGTAACTTTTGGTTGGGGGCCCACCTTTTTGGACCGTCACAAACGGCGAGAATTCGACGGGGAAGACGCGACCGGGGGGGGGGGGGGGCGGCACGGTGTTCCGCCCGTCGCCGAACCAAGACGACCCGGGGCCGAACCCCATACCGTGTAGCCTAATTTCTTCTACTTTCACGACCCTCTCTCAAATTTACCCCAAAATACAGTTCGTCGGTGTTTGAAATCTCTGTGTCGCAACCGATCTGAATCTCTGTGTCAGTGTTTGAAATATCTGTGTAGCAACCGATCAAAGTCTTTGCGCTGGTTTTTAAAATCTATGGCTGTCTCCCGCTGTTTTCAGGTCAAGGTTTCTCATCTCCTTCATAACTCGAAGGATCTGTTGGACCCACCCCATCGTTTGGACAGAGGAAAACTCACGCCTTTCTGCACGGACTTCTCATATTCGGACATCAACAGGCGCGGATCTCCAACGCAAAGGACAACTCCAGCGAGGCTCCAGCGTGGCACGGGCGGGCATGAATAAAGACGCGTTGGAGACAGTCTTAAGGTAATGGGTGTGAGATGGTGAGAATGTGGGGCCCATATGCAAATAAACCATTAACATTTTTTTATCTGTTTTTGTTAAGAGGTTTTATTCAACACCATCATTATATTAAGGGTGAGGGGCTTTAAAGCCCCGTTGTCTACATAGCACATACGTGGCTTCTTAAAGCCCATGGGGGATTTATTTCACATTGCCCAGCCTTAATTGAGATGGTACCTGAAAAGCGTTGCTAAACGTACCTCTCTATCACAAACTTGATAGGCTCATCGTTAAAAAATAGTATCCCGTGTGTGAAAAATCTTAAATATACCCCTCACAAACTTGGTGGGCACTCTCCTATTAAAAAAATTAACATCCCGCTCACATGCGTACATTGTATAGCCAATCCCGTATGTGAATCGGTGGTTTGTGAGATTGTAACCCTGTACAAGCATCTAATGCCTTTGTTATACCACAAGTTTTGTCATTTGTGAGATGCTGGGCTTCTGCATTGACAGTTTGGATGGAAACATACCAGATTTTGCAGAAGTAGAACTTCATTTTTATAAAGGTTTTAACATTTAAATTCTTGAATGCAACAACTTGATAGTTTTGACCTGTGAATGGATATGCCTGGAGTTTCTGTCTTTTCTGTTTAAATTGTTGCTTCATGCTTAAAAATTGTTTGATTTTGCTACCTTTTTTTTTTTTTTTTTTGCAATGTAAGGCATTCAAGACATAACAATGTAACCCACAGAATAGAATGTAGTTAGGCCACGTATTCGATTTCTTTCTGAATTTTGAAGGCCATCATCCGTATGAACTGCGAAATTAAACTTGATGGTATTATCATGAGTTGTGCATTGTAAGAATGGTTATAAATGAAAGATAGTTTATATGGTTTCCTGTGTTGTAGGTTTTTCTGTGTTTTTTTAATCCTGGAGTAGCATTTGTTCTTTTTGTTTTTCTTTAAACTATATAGGTGTTTAAGTGAACATAAAAACCTCTTACAGAGTTTGTGTTTGGATGATCATTGTACCTTATTGTTATCGAAACCCATTTCTCGTTTTAATCTTTTCCCATACTTCATTTATCTCCTTTTTTTTGTAAACGTGGTTATTCATGGTTTTAACGGTCGATCCTCACAGCATGTTTCTTACTCTCTCAAGTTATTTTTTGTCAGAAGGTGATGTTACTGGGGACAATTCGCTTGAGTGGTTATTGATAGACATACTTAATGGACCCGGTCAAATGGAATGGGAACCTTTACTGGATGATGAGGGTTCTTCTTATAATGTAACACATTTCATTAAATCACTGACTGGATATGAATCTACTCTCACCACTTTTTATTTATGAATCATACATGTCGTTTGTGCCAGGATGAAAATAGCATGCGGCGACAAAGTGGTATTACTCCCTTTATAGATCATGGATTAAATGAACATGTGGTTGAGGAGCTAACTCTGAATGAGATTTTTGGTATGATCTTGAAAGATTACTTTTTGGGCTTTTAGAGCCAACTACATAGTTAACCGTCTGACATGTTTAAGAAAAAAAGGATTTTCATTGTCTTGAGGTTGTGTTCGAAACTATCTCAAATGGCTGCATGCTTTAGTTTGGCCTTTTGATACATATAGTTTCACCCTTACAGTTCTTTCTAGTCCCTAATAAGTGCTGTGCTTATTCTGTCAACTAAGGCGATACGGATAATCAAGGACTAGTACGTGTAGTTGAAGCATGTCGAAGTTCAAACGTTGTATCCAATGAGGTAGGCCTTGGTGGTGGTTATGCTTATTTACAGTATCTAACATCTTCTTATATTGTACTTATTTTCTTATCTTATATTTTTTGTAACAGTGTTGTGTCAAAGCTAAGGAAGATGATACACATGATTTCGTCACCACAAATGATCCTGTTGAGCCGTCGTCTCTTGTCAATGGAAAGAAAAATGAGGAAGGAGATTCCTGTAGCCAAGATGCTTATTTGTATGATTCTTCTTCCTTTGATTTAGGAAACAAAGATGATGGTGTAATTTCTGCCTTCAATTTTAATGAATATCATGAAGCTCCATATCACGATGAGATGCGAGGTAAGCTCTGGTGAATCTTTTTTTGAAGTTCATTACATATTTCAATTTCTTGAAAGTACATACCATAACACAAGTAACATCTATAATCCGTAGCTATATTTTAAGAAGCAGACTCTACGGTTGTCCGTGTAAAGCGTCAAGTTGCAATTGTCTTCATTAAGATAGTTCAATGAGCTAAATTCACATGATATAAGTCCAACGGATATTTCTTTGGATGCAACTTGGCTTTAAGATAGTTCGGTGAGCTAAATTCACATGATACATGTTAAACGGATATATCTTTGGAGCTATGACCCAACACAAAAGGATAACAAATTCATGTCTACTTAATCTGTCGTAGATCTAAAGAAAAAACACATTGCGTTTATATGTTATCCTGTGTAGCCATTTCATTAAAGATGAGTGGTTACTTTGCAAGAGAATTTGTAATCACTAAGGATTGCGATAACTCAAAGCAGTTACAAATGGTAATCACTAAAGATTGGTAATGCAGTTTGGCCTCTTCAACGTATTACCGTTTTAGTGCTTCAAATTCTCATCAAGTGGTGTTTTTATCTGCAGGGGTGACTGCTGGAGGCAATTTAGTGCTTGTAAGTATTAAATTTTAGTTTCATATATCAACACATGAATCAAACTTGTTCAGCCTTAATCTAGTTATGTTACAGCAAACTATGCCACATCCCGAAAGATTGACGCTGTCTTCAACTCCAGACAGCATTGAGGATACAGATGTTCTAGGGCCACATTCTTTACCTCAAACTGTTCCAAGAACAACAGAAATTGCATCAAATGAGGTTATATTGGCTTTGGTGGTTACTATTGTTTACAGTATTTTGAACCAACATTTCTTGGTAATGCTTGTTTGTATTGAAACTTAAATATTTTTTTATGTCTTAACCTAATGATCGGCAGCATGGTGGAGGCGTTTACGTGCCAGGTGGAAGCAATCGTTGCCCAGAAATATGGTACCCTTTGTACATGAAGAACTTTCCCATTTATCCTTCATTTTGTTCCAAAAATAAGGGGGCTTCCACTAGTCAAGATGCCAATATGCATGATTCTTCTCTTAATGGTAAAGGAAATGAAGATAATAATATGATTTCTCTGAGGAATCTATATGAACACCATGAACCTTCGAAGAACGATGATTCAAAAGGTAAACTTTATTTTCAACTGAATGAACAAGTCCCTCTTAAACTATGAATTCTCAACACGTTTCAGTAAAACGAAACATAGATACTTTACAAGAGATATTAATCACAAAGTTCAGTTAATCCCATATTTTCATGTCTTTAACAAGTGATGTTTTGTCTGCAGGAACGATTACTGGAGGCAAATTACCAGTAAGCATGTTCTGCTAAAAAGAAACTAGTTATGCTAGCCATGCAACTTCCGTTTAATATTAATTCTGTTGTTATATGTTACAGGAGATCATGACCAATACAAAAAATCCGATTATGTGTGCGCCTCCACTTAACATTGGTGTTACTGGTACTGAACGGATAGATTCTGCAGTTCAAGCCTATCTAAGATTAAAGGAATATTCAACTAATGAGGTATGGTCTTGCTCGCAATTATATTAGTTTTCTGATGCTGTAAATTCTTTGACCACTCATTTTGAGTGCCTGAGAAACAAAAGACTATATTTTATGTTAATCTTATGTGTAAATTTGTCTCTTGACTGGTTCGAATGTTTTTAAAATGGCTATTCAAAGTAGATTCGTACAGTGCTTTCTCATTATATGTCTATAGTTATTGTATAATGAAACCATGACTTCAAAATGTAAGATAGAAGGTGCTTATATTACTGTATATCTTTATAGATTCTGTGACTTCACAGTTTGCAAACTAATTCATTCTTTTGTTAATCAGCATATGCATCGAAACTAATTTTGTAATATTCCCCAACTTGCAACAGAGTGGAAGGAAGAGGAAGTGGTTTGACGAGTCCGAAGATGGAGAAGTGAATTCGTTTACTAGAACTGTACATTCGTATAGTTCTTGTGGTAAACAAAATGATGGTGTTGATGTGAGTCTTTGTAGTGGATTACATCAAAATAATGCACATCCTAAGTAACGTGTTGCAAGGTGAGATGTAGTGTGGGATCAAATTTACTACATTAAGTAGTGTTGTTAATAGCGAGCATAGCGCTCGCTATAGCGTTTAGCGTGACGATGCGATTATAGGTCGCAATCTGATTTTGGCGCCTCCGTAGCGTGGAAATAGTGGGATTATAGGGTTTTTTTTTTAATATAAATAGCGATAATATATGCCTAAAAAATAGCAGAATTTTCGTTTTTATAAAATACATATGGAAAGAGCGTATTTTGATAAAATAAACATATAAAATATTTCTAAAATTATCTTCTATTGTAATGCTAAACATAAAATAGTGCCCACTATTTCATTGCTATCGCTACGCTACGTCACGTATATGTAGCTTGTTGCTATCGTCCGCTATTCGCTATTAACAACTATCACATTAAATCATTTCTCGAGTGATATATTATACAATAGAAAACACATTGCTTACTAGGCTGCAGGTGTTCATTTTTGGTGGATGATCATGGTTTTTATGTTGATGTACATATGCAGTATTCAGTATTGTGAATATCATGTTCCTTTATAGTTCACATGTGGATCTCTTCTACAGGAATTTACTTGAAAGGAAAATGAAATTTTTATATAAAGTAACGGTAGTGCTTATTATCTACTACAATATAAACTCTGTATAGGCATTTCGTAATTAATAAACAATGAAGAGGATAACTCTGTGAAAACAGCTTCAAGTTGTAAGGACTTGGAGGATGGAGTTAGCGGCTGTTTGTTTAGCTATTAATGGGGTTCTTAATGGTTCAGACCTCTTACCGATTCAACACTTGTTCAGATTGTTTGTTTCGTGAGTAGATGTCTGAATGGTTCAGACATTTGCCTCTGAATGGTTAAGCATTATACTGAGTCTGAATGGTTAAGGCCTCTAATTTGAATTAGTCAGACATTTGCCTTTAAATGGTTAATGGTTCAAACCTCTTATTGGTTCAGAACTTAATAGTTTAGACCTCTTACTAGTTCAGCACTTGACCATTCAGAAGTTACCAAACAGCCCCTTAGTAGAGTCCAGTTCGTTAACCAAATAGTAAATTATCAAGTTTATGCATGTTGCATTAAACTGCAAAGAGATTTCTATCATCTTAAACTAATTGTTTGTTGCTTTTATGTTGTATATTTATCATGACAGAATGATGGCGGAATCTGAGAATATTTTTCATTTCATCCAGGTGTGGAATTAACTAGCTGTGCAAGTTGATTTCTGCTTCAGAAGATTTCTTCACTTGAGACTGTCTTCCTTATGCTGCAAGGTCTGATATGTCATACAATAACCCCATGTTGCACTTTTTCTCTGCCCCTTTCTTTTACTTTTTTCTGTAGACATGAATCTTGTTGTTTTTCGTTTTTTATCTTATCGTTTCTGATTCTCGTCTCATCATCTTTTGTACTCTACTTCTCATATTTTCAATGGGTTGGGTAAAGTGGATAACAAACATCATGACAGTTTTTCAGCTGACCACTTTTTGGTTAGTTTGAAGTTCACCAGTTCTTTAAAGGCTTGGAGGATACAACAAAGGAATGAAATGAGTTCTGCATGAATGAACACTTGCACATAGATGAAAAAAACCAATTAGGTTAAATTATGAAAAATGCATCTAGTAGTTGGTCAAACCTTGTTGTTCTTAACACAATTAGTGTTTTTGGTCTTTCATATTGATGATATCAACGACACTTGGAGTAACATAAATGGATTACACTTTTAAATTTTTTGTTATGAAGTGAAATTCATACAAAGGATTCAAGGAATCTAAATGCCAAACATGGATATTTTGAGGTAGTTTGTATTGGACTATAGTATTATTAGGGTTTATTAGTATGAGCCCACAAGCCCACCTTAGGTTTCCAGGGTTTTCTTATGATCTCTATATATTGTAAGACAATCTTCATCAATGATCATTCTAGTCTTTCATATTTTGACATGGTATCAGAATCGTTAGAGGCTATCATCACCACCATACACACAAATAACCAAACCCTAGCCATCACCGTTTGAGAAAAACCCTATAAACCTAAGGTCGGCCCATGGGCTTCAAGTCAATGTTTCAATATTATTGCCTCTAATTTCACGTATGTGATTAAAGGTGCACCCCTTTCAAAAATTGATACAATGTTCAAGTTATTTAGTGTTAATATCAACTGGCGGTGGATTAGTGGATTTATCTTGATTTAAAATTGAGTGAATTTACTTGATTTTTAATAAGTTGTGATATTAAAGTTCAACGACTATATCATTCGCCAAGCCGCTCCTTTGCAGGACTACGGTCCTATGCCGCTAGTTATCCCTTGAGCTGTTTCGCCGTCCAGATCTGACTAAGTCTTGTGGTGGCGCCGCCTTTTCAATGAGTCGCTCCCACTTACAGGACTACGATTCTCTAGCCACTAGCCAAGCCGCCACCATTTATTATCCACAATTTAGGCTATGATGTTTTTATCTAAGATAAAGTACATCATTCACATCTTTTGTGAACATATTTGGTGAGGAACCATGGAGGGAACTTTATAGAAAGGATTCAAGGAATTTAAATCTAAACACTTAGATATATTGAGGTAGTTTGGTCCCTCTGAGAAATTCAAGTCATGTAACTAAAAGGGATATTCGAAGGCCGGTACACAAGAGAAAACAAGCCTCATTTCAGGTGTAAATGGGGAGTTTTATTTATTTATTTATTTTTTTTAAGCTTCACCATGATCAACAATGGAGGGGAAATTTTAGATTCGGTTTTAGAAGAAACTTTCTATACTTCCTCTCTCTGGGTACTAGGTGTGTTTTTGGAAGAGAATAATGTTATTGTAGTGGGGACATTGGTCATTTTAATAATCAGGGCTTAGTAGTGGGCCCCAACGCGTTAAATAAGGTTTAGGAATGATCTCGTTTATTCCATATAAATAGCATTTATTCTTTATAAGTAGGGGATTAATCAAATCATTCGCAAAGAAAAAACTCTAAAAAAAATCCACTAATTAACCCGGTTAACATACCACTAGTCGCCGGCGGCTCGACGAGGCTGAGAAGTGTGGGTTTAGTGTGCAAGGATTGACGTGATTAGTACTCTGTTGCTAATCTTACCTTTCCTCTCTCTCTCTAAATCGACCCTTTGATCCTCCATTCGCTTCCGGGCCTGGTTTCTTCCCGATCGATTCTTCTTCCCGTAGTATTCTCACCTTTGTCCGAATCCATATCTTGACTGCTTAGTAGGTCTGTCATTGGTCGCGGCTATCTTTATAGTTCAGCTAGATCATAACGAATCCTATTAACCTATTAAAGATTTGTGTTCTCGGTCGAGGTGATACTATTGGATATGGAGAGGGAGCGACGTATGTTTCATAACAATGGAAACAGATTTGACGACTACAAACCTTTTGAAGAATACAACAACAGATATGAAGAGCCCTGGCCGGTTGCAAAATATAAGGGCAGGAGGTTGATTCATGAAAACAAACAGCAACAAAGACCACGTACAAAAGAGACTACATACTTCAATGGCAACTTACTGGATGACTGCTCCAGTTATCTCCTATGGGACATTTTCCAGAACTTTGGTAACATGACCGACGCTTATATACCAAAAAAGAAAGACCGGATTGGGAACACGTTTGGCTTCATCAGGTTTGCAGGGGTTAGAGACGTACATGCCTTAGGGGAGAACTTGGGGTCGGTAAAAATCGATAAGATTAGAGTATCTGTGAACCTGGCTAAATTCGAGAAAGAAAAAATCTTTGGGGCCAATGAACATAATGGCAGATACATGAAGAACGATAAGGGCGGGATTCATCACCAAAAGACATCGACAAAAGCTAATATTCGACCAGCGAAGACAGCCAATGCGGAGAGAACTGTCCATCACAACCAAAACCAGTACAACGCTTGGTTTCCCAAAAACACAACCGGGCAGGTTCAAGCTAACACAACTCCGGCGATTACGAGACCAAACATTGAAACTGGGATACGGGAACTAAAGGTTCAAGAAGGTACACCTGAGATTCATTTGCGGGAGAGTGAAAACTCAAAAAGATGGAGGGGAAGATCCATTATCGGCGAAATTAAAAATCCCTACGACTTGAAAGACCTACATACGTTGCTGGAACTTGATGGTTTATCTGGTTTCACCACTAAATACCTGGGAGGTTTAAGGATGCTACTTGTCTTCAGTTCGGCTAATGTGGCGGAGGACTTTGTCAAGCTAAAGGAGGAACAATGGTCCACATGGTTCTCATCGTTGTACCGATGGGAGGGACAACACTTGTCTTTCCAAAGTGTAGGATCGTTTTGTGACCCAAACGAGTCGTTCAGAAGAGTTCTTATCTATACGAAAGGCGGAAACAGACGTATAGACTTGGAAACAGCTTGATTCACACTTTAAACGTCTTGTATATTGATTTAACACTCTTTACAATCACTGGATAGACCGGCAGCACCTCGGTATATCAATCTAATTCTGTTACAAATGACTAGACATGAAGCCTATATATAGTGGAGGTGATTCCACTTGAAAGTGGCACTGACATTTTCAAGCGGAATTAGAAATGTTAATTTCCCTTGAAAGTGGCACTGACCATTTCAAGCGGAATTACAATGTTAATTTCCCTTGAAAGTGGCAGTGGCTGTTTCAAGCGAAATTATCCACTTTAACACAAACCCTAGTCTAGTTATTTCGTACAATGTGCCCTGATCTAACAATTCTAATACAAGACTCGATACAAGACGAAGTCGATAGACGTAATACACCAACAGACTCCCCCTCAGATATTGACGAAGTCTTCGGTGTCGAGTCTTCACAATCTTCAGTCTTTATCAGTCTTCGGGCTTCTTTCAAAATGTATAACAATTGTAAGCATCCATCAAATCTCTATCTCTTCTCTTTGATCCTGGCGCTCAATCATTCAAACTCCCCCTCGAATGATGATTTAACAACCTCTTGCAATTTCCTGGATCATCTGGCTCATATTCTGCTCACATGTTTACAGGTTCAGGAATCGCAACCTGGCTCTCTCATAGCCATAACCTGCACAAACTCTACCTCACAATAAATTTCACAAATTTATAATTTGACAAATTTAAACTTTGTTAACCACTTGTAAAAACTAACTCAAATCAATATTCAAACTGATTTAACATTTTAACATCTCTAATGACCACTTGTAAAAATATCATTATAAATTCTTTTCAAACATTTCCCAACCCAACATTGTTCATCATGTTTAGCACTTGGAATTTTGAAAATAAGCTTTTCAAACATCAGTTGTCGAAAATCTTTTTGTATTTTCAAAAATTTATGCAAAAACACACTGAAAATCTTTTTGGAATTTTGTTTTTAACTGAAATGCAGTAAAGAAATATTTGCAAACAATCTTTTTGTGAGTTTGTGTAAGAGGATCATATAAGTTTTTGAGACCAATCACTAGCACCGTTAAGTTTTAAACATTTTCAGCTCTAAACGATTCACTTTGATTGACGATATTGTTGTCCACTTAAGCTCAATCTAAAAACTTTTGAAATTCTTACCGATACGTTAAGGTATATTAATTTGCACTAAGTTCTTATGGACCCCACGATCTCAGCATATCCCCTCATCATGCAATACACAAACTCAAGTAATGCCTTTAAACTTTCATCAACAGTGATATGTGCGAAAATAAAGCAGAATGTTTAAACATTAACAATCAGGTCGATACTTCCGTATACGAAGAGAAAGTCCAATGTTTAAACAAAATAAGAAAATAAAAATCAAGTTGAAGTTGTTTAGGCTTTAACAACCAGGTCGATACTTCCGTATACGCAGAGGTGATCCAAAGCTTAAACGAAACACCAAAGAAAATAACGCAGAACGTTTAGGCAATAACATCCAGGTCGATACTCACATATACGCAGAGGATGTCCAATGCTTAAACAAAATAAAGAAATAAAACAAGTTTAAATCTTTGCAAAATAAAAAGCACAATCACAGTGACTTTTTAGTAAAGTTGTGAAAGTTCACAGACTTAACCAGTTTTATGTCTTTTGACAATCAGCGATTACCGAGCAGGCACACAATCAAGAAGGACAAAACTAAGTACTATGCTTTTGACCATGTTTCCCACTAGAATTAGGCTTTTTCATTTTAGGTTTGTATCGTTATCGTAAATCTACTAGTCTAGCTGAGCCTATCGTCACATCTTTAGTGAGGCCATTTATCACATTTTGACTTTACATTTCTTTAGCATGCTGTGACAGTCCACTGATGTACTATCATTTCCTCTTTTACACAACAAAACTCGTTTTTGATTTTATCATGTTTTTGAATTTTTCAAATTCCCTAAAATTCAAAATCATTTAAAATTTGAAAACAAACTATACAAGTAAAGTGACAACTGATATCAAATCACTTCAATTCGCCATCCACTTGGCAAAAACAACCAGAACTCCTCCTTACAACAAACTATTTTCCCATTATGATTTCAAAACACTTAAGTTTGTTTTAATCAAATGGTTTTTCCGGAAAATAAGTTTCGTTGATATTACCACTTCTAAGTTAGGGGTTCATTTCATCACCTTGTCTTCTCAAAAACTTGTAGGAATGATCAAATCAAATTCAAACTAATGACCTTGATTAATCATTTGAAAGTGAAAACCTTCTTCAGCCACTTGTAGGTTCACTTATCAACCAGAACCACTTGAAAATTCAAAATATAACAAGTTCAAGAAAAACTACCACTTGTAAGTTTACCAAATAACCACTTATAGAAAGATGCCGATTCTTGCTCCACGATAACCAACCTGGGAGCTCCGGCAAGTCAGGATTTCAGTTAGGAAATACATTCCCCCAAGCCTGACCAGCCTTGGGAGATTCTGGTACACATCTATCCCACCAACATTTTGATTTGTAAAATTCTTTTGCACCTTTAACCTTTCCATCAACCATCTTCCCAAATATATGTTTGACTTTCCCACTGAAAGCCTTTTCAGCATCAAATTCTCCTTTATCAACGAAGAATTGACCTGAAATCTCAAACCTACCTTTTGATTTCAGATTATCCTTTGACAATGGTGGAAAGTTTTCTTCGTTCAACTCTGGAACGGAATTCTCAACCTTTTTCTCAACAAATGACTCCTCTGATTTTATGGAATCAAATTCATTGTCAGAACTTGAATCAAATTTTACAACCCATTTTTGTTTGTTCAAATCAGCTTTTCTTTTGTAAAAACGTTTTGAAGTTTCACCAAATTCAAACTTTGTTGGTTGTTAGAATTAACTCCATGTTTTGTGTAGTTTGACTGTTGGCAATTCCAAGCAATGTGTCCAACTTTGTGACATTTGAAACATGTTCTTCTGTCAACTCTTGGAGCAAATTTTTTCACATTCTTCTTTATTTCAGCTAGAAACTCTTGATTTGACTGTTTCCAGAATGGTTTCTTCTGCTTATCTTCAGAACTTCCTCCTGCAACAAATGTTGTTTTTGGTTTATAATTTTTCTCATTTTTATAATTTTCCGAAGAACTAAAACCAAGACCTTTCTTTTTGAAATTACTGTTATGGTTTGGTTTCTTTTGAAAACCATAACCAGAACCGTAACCTTTTTTCTTGTTCAATCTCTGTTGAACTCTTGAAGTGTACTTTTTAGGTTTTTCATGAAGATATAAATCTTTTATTTCAGAAATATTAATTTCTGTTAATTTGAAAACCTGTTTGATATGTTCAGTTTTGACACTTCTTATTGGAAATTCCTTATCAGAATATAATTTGTCTGAATCATTCAAAGTATAAGCCACTTTGATTGATCCATCATTCAAATTAGATTTTGATAACAAGAAATTTTTATTGTAAACCCTTTTAACCGGTGAACTCGGACTCTTTTCTGACGAACTCGGACTTTCAGATTTAGACTCCGACTTTGACTCTTCATCCATATCCAACACCTGATCGACAACTTTCTTTAATAACTCAGACTCATGATCAGTGTCAGACGCTGTGAATGTGACATCAATATTGTCTGGTAATTCATCAATGATTTCAGACTTTAACTTGATGTTGAGTGCCTTTTTTAGACGCTCCTCATTAGGATTCCTGGGAGAATAACTATTCCAAATCGGGGGCGGACACTTGTTATATTTGACACTTGGTTTCTTACCAGTATCCTCTTCAGTTTCTTTATCTTGAAATGCTTCAAGACCTGCAACAGTAGGATAAACACGATCAATCAAATAATCACAAGTAGTATAACTCAACAGTAATCGTTTAATCCTTTCATTTTCAATCTTTTCAAGTTCCAACTCCTGCTTCAGCTTAGCACAGTCTTTGATATACTCATTGATGACGCTCTGCTTTGTCATTAATGTTGAGCTCATCATTGTCATAGCAGCATCAACTTCTCGATTTGTTTTGTTCAAACCATCAACTGTCTTGTTCAAAACATCATAAGACTCTTTTACATACTTCAAATCAGACAATAAATCTTCCTTAATCTTCTCCAAATCAGCAATCTTCTTATCTTTCTCCTCACAAACTTTGCAAGATTTTAAACACTTCAAACATGGTTTTTCAACTTCAACCACTTTTTCACTTATCTTTTCAACCTCGACAATCTTTTCAACTTCAACGAGTTTCTCAACTTCAAAAATTTTTTCTATTTCGACAATTTTCTCTACTTCGACAAGTTTCTCAACTTCGACTATTTTTTCGACTTCAACTATTTTTTCCACCACTTTCTCCACTTCAACGATTTTCTCCACTACTTTCTCAGTTGTTGGTTCAACATTAGCTTCTCCAGCTTCTGTCTTTGCCTTTCATCAGCGAGGATTCTTGCTGCTTCCAGCTCTCTCCTCAATTTGACAATCTTTTTCTGATTCAGCAACTCAACTTTATCTGCAAAAAACAAATTAAAAGTATCAGGATCTATACATTTTCTGGTTTTATTAATGTATTCTTCTTCATCATCTGTATCTATATCACTTCCAAGATCTGGAAAAATCTGGATTCTTTTCTGACTAGTTTCATCTTCATCCAGAATTCTAGCAACAAGACCTGAACCAGCAGGAATGTATTTATCCCAACTAAATCCCTCTGCAACAAATTCATCATCTTGATCAATTATACCAAACAAAGCTCTTTTCTCTTGAATGGTACGAGCATGAGCAGTTTGTGGTTGTTTATCAATTTGTGGTTGTTGATCAATCTGATGAAAAATTGACTTCTGATAATAATCATTCTTTCCATCTTGTCTTCATGTTGCTTCTTTGTTTTTGCATTCTCGTTTAAAATTTCCCTTTCCTTTGCAACGAAAATAGGTGACTTTCGATTTATCAAACCCTAACGGAGATTCACCCATTCCCCGAAAATCATCTCTACCAGTGATTTGTGTAAATTTCTCTGCTCTTCGAACAACACTGGCTAAGCACTACTTTACATCCATCAACTCAAGTTCCTCTGCATCAATCTGGTCATAATCCTCTTTGGTAAGCATCGGATTTCCAATTTTGCCACCAATCAAACTTTCATATGATTCCAACATAGCAACGAGTGATGCCATGTGTTGCTTTGCTATTTCCGGAGACAGATTTTGACCATTTTGTATGTTCAAAGTGACATTGCACTGCAGATTTGTTGAGTTCTGTCTTTGAGGACTTGATGTTGTATGATTTGGATCAAAGCTTGAATACGAAGATGAAGATCCACCACTCTGTGTCACATTACTACCCTTTATTCCAGATGAACTGTCAGCACTGAAACCAGTTTGGATCTTTGGGCTAGGGCTAGGAGTAGCCTCAAACTTGTTCCCTCTGTAATATAAACTGACATCTTGTTGAGCATTTTGATTCTTCATGATTGCCGTTTTTTGAATATCCAACTCGTGCTCTTCAATCTTTTGAATAAACTGTGCCAGATTCATATTTTCTGATTTTCTCATGTGTTTCACAATCAACAGATAAGTTCCCCATTTTTGTTGTGGTAATGCATCAGCAAGTTTATCAACCCATTCATCATCATCTTTCTTAATGTCCAATCTTCCCATTTCCAATACCAGGTGACAATATCTATCAATGGTCATCTTTGTTGTTTCATGATCAAAAGCTGCAAACATATCAAATGATTTCTTCAATAACGCCTTTTTGTTTTTTATCATATCTGCGCTTCCTTTGAACTTTTGAATCAATGCCGTCCAAATAGACCTAGCAGTACCCTCATGTTGGAGTAAAACAAAGATGTCTTCTTTAATCGCTTGTTGAAGAATACTAATCATCATTTTTTCACTTGTATACTTCAATTTATCAATCTCTGAAAAGTCACTGAAACCCTTTTCAAGCCCACGTTCATTTTTTCGATTTTTCATAATCTTTCTCCAGTGAACACCATGCATCAAATTTGTAAGCTTGCACCCAATTCTCGAATCGATTTTTCCATCCTTGAAAATCTTCAATGTACATAAGCTTTGGCGGTTTTTGGTGAGTTCCCGTCTCATTCTCACTGTACAAAGTTTTGGCAGCTGTAACAGGAGCAACCGGTGTCGCAAACGCATTGTAGAATTCCTCTTCCATGTTTTGAAAAATTGTTTCACACGAAATACAGAAAATTTGCTAATTTCCCTTGAAAGTGACAGTGGTTATTTCAAGCGGAATCACTTTTCAAGCGGAATCACTTTTCAAGAGGAATACCAGTTTCAAGCGGAATTAGGTGTACTATTCAAACGGAATTACAATTTCAAGCGGAATCAGATGATTTTTCAAGCGGAATAGCGATTTCAAGCGGAATCAGGTAATTTCGTTTGAAATTACCACAATTTTTCAAACGGAATTAGATGTCTCGTTCAAACGGAATTACCTTTTTGGCCCATTTTTATCAGATTTAGTCCGAATTTAGGTCTGATTCTTTCAAGGGTTTGTTAAAACTGTATTTGACACGTAATATCAAAAGATCAGTCCATTTTAACCGTAAAAACTTGTCCAATTTTGAAAAGAAGGTGTAGAAGTCAGAAAATATGGCTGTTTTGGCAAGAACTCTTCTTCCTGAGCTCTGATACCACTTGTAGGATCGTTTTGTGACCCAAACAAGTCGTTCAGAAGAGTTCTTATCTATACGAAAGGCGGAAACAGACGTATAGACTTGGAAACAGCTTGATTCACACTTTAAACGTCTTATATATTGATTTAACACTGTTTACAATCACTAGATAGACCGGCAGCACCTCGGTATATCAATCTAATTCCGTTACAAATGACTAGACATGAAGCCTATATATAGTGGAGGTGATTCCGCTTGAAAGTGGCACTGACATTTTCAAGCGGAATTAGAAATGTTAATTTCCCTTGAAAGTGGCACTGACCATTTCAAGCGGAATTACAATGTTAATTTCCCTTGAAAGTGGCAGTGGCTGTTTCAAGCGAAATTACCCACTTTAACACAAACCCTAGTCTAGTTATTTCGTACAATGTGCCCTGATCTAACAATTCTAATACAAGACTCGATACAAGACGAAGTCGATAGACGTAATACACCATCACAAAGAATTGCATGGGTCCAAATCAAAGGTGTACCACTACAGTTCTGGGGTTCAGACATATTTAACCAAATCGGAAATATGGTCGGAAAGGTGATCATCCCCTCAAATGCTTCCGATGAAGACTCCGATCTATCGGTTAATACGGTAGGTGTCCTTTCCGATAAAGTCGGCGGTATCACTTGTAAGTTAACATTGCAATGGGGTGGGGAGCCTTTACTAATCTGGATTTCGGAATCGGACAGTCATCGGATTGAGTGGGTTGAAGATGGCCGGTCACCGGAATGGGGGAAGAGAATTCCAGAAGTCGTGCACGTGGGTAACGAAACAACTTCATCGGAGACCGAAGAGTCATGCAGTAGTAAAAACAATCTTGGAAAAACAAATGAGCCGCAAAAAATGGTGGCTAATAATTTGGATGGGAATTTGGGTTCCAAGGTTGACAACTGTGACATGGGGACCACACACCACGATAACTTGGAACCACCTACTTCTGATAATTATAATGCTGACTCACCACTTTTGAATAATAATAATAATTCTACTGAGCCTCGTGATACCCCCCCTCCCCTACCAGTACGTCATTTAGAATCCAATATGGAGCCCATTTCGGGCTTGGGCCTAGAGGATATGTTTAATGAGGAGGAAGCCGTGGAGGATACCCCCCCCCTAACAAGCCCAGTGGGGATTATAACATTGAAGATAATTCATCCAACCCATTTAATCTTATGGAGATAATTAATCAGGTGGCCAAAGGACAGAAACAAAAGAAAATTGACCTGAATAATGTACCAAGCTCCTTACAGCAAAGCGACAATGATGTTAGGTGTGCAGCATAGAATCTTCCTACTCAACAGAAATTAGGGCAAAAGAAAAAAAAGGCACAACTTTCCATCAATGAAGATGAAAGACGCTCTTTGGTTAGGAAGAATCTCTGAACCTTCTAAGACCAAAAGTAAAACTATGTCTGGTGGTGGGACTTCGTCGAGTGACAGCAAAGACGTGGAGGGCAATAACACACGAGACACTAATGATCAATCAGTAGCAGAGGAATCGACATCGACTATTAAGATCGGTGAAGCTGTTGGTTTTCGGGTCTCTGAATATGGTGATAGAGTCACGAGACAAATCAGAGAGGCACAGGCGACAGTTCAGTCTCAATGAATTTTATCACAGCTAATATCAGGGGGCAGGTGACTCCAGCAAGGCGGAGCACATTAGGAAACTCAAACGGAACAATAAACTCGGTTTCATCGCTATTCAAGAAACACAGATGTCGAACTCCTCGATCATACTGGTCAGTAATTTTTGGGATAACACCCACTTTGATTTTGACACTATTGAAGCTACTGGGAGATCGGGGGGTTTACTCAATATCTGGGATCCTGGGCTCTTTGCTAAAAAGAAGACAGTAAAAAATAGACACTTTTTGGCCACTATGGGGGAACTGTGTAATGGTGGGGGTGAAATTTCGGTCGTAAATATCTACGCACCTCACGACCAGAACCAGAAAAAACAGCTCTGGATAGACTTACTTGCTTTGATGAGATCCTCCTCTGGCTCATGGATTTTTCTTGGTGACTTTAACTGTGTGAGAGAACCCAATGAAAGAAAAAATTCCAGATTCAACAAACAAGAGGCAGACGACTTCAACTCCTTCATCAATTAAGGAGGTTTGGTGGAATACTCCATGCTGGGGTGTGCTTTTACATACGTAACGACTGATGGTTTAAAGTTTAGCAAAATTGATCGGGTACTGGTGTGTCACTCTTTTCTATCTTTGTGGCCATCGGCAAAACTGTTAGGGCTATCGAGATATAAATCGGATCATAGACCGCTGCTCTTGCTACGCTCCGACGTATTTTTCGATAAGCCACCCTTTCGTTTTTTCAACTCGTGGTTAAAAGAGAATGGGCTAGCTGAGATTGTGAAGAAGGCGTATGATGAAGTCACATACATCTATCCTCCAGACAAATTATTGGCAGCAAGACTTAAAGCGATTAAAGTTGCTATAAAACCTTGGTGCGAAAAGATAAGAAACAGGGATAGTAAATTGCTAAAGGAGCTTCAAAAAAGGTGGATGATATGGATCTGAAAGCTGAATCTGTCGCGTTAAACGAACAGGAGGTATGTGAAAGAGACTCATGGTTAAAAAAGTTAAATGAATTGGATGATATCAGGCTGGAAGATCTCAAACAAAGGGCGAAGGTTAAATGGGTGGTAGAAGGGGATGAAAACACAACATTTTTTCACGGCGTTATTAATGGACATCGGAAAAATAATAGGATTAATGGGCTGAATTTTGATGGGGTTTGGATATCACAACCGGAGGAGCTTAAAGCAAATATTAAAAGGTATTACGAATCCATTTTCACTGAACGAGAGGTCGATAGACCAAAATTCAGTAACAATGGTTTCAAAGTTCTAACTTTGCATCAGTCCGCCATGCTAGTTAGAAGATTTTCTAAAGAGGAAATTAAAGAAGCTGTATGGAGTTGTGGGGGAGACAAATCACCGGGTCCCGATGGCTTTACCTTCAAGTTCCTTAAGAATTTTTGGGACTTGTTCGAAAAGGATTTTGAATCGATACTTGAGTACTTTTATGTTCATGGCAAGCTGAACCGGGGATGTAACTCGAGCTTCATTTCACTCATACCCAAAACAAAAGATCCTCAAACAATCTAGAATTTTAGACCAATCAGTCTGATTGGTTGCATTTCAAAAGTTGTGACCAAAATTCTATCGACTAGGCTAAAAAAAGTCATGGATTTCTTGGTTTGCGACGTGCAAACGGCTTACATCGAAGGACGAAGTATTCTTGAAGGACCTTTAATCATCAACGAACTCATCTCTTGGGCAAAAAGCAGTAAAAAGAAAATGATGTTGTTTAAGGTGGACTTTGAGAAAGCTTTTGACTCAATAAGTTGGGAATTCCTAGACTCGGTCTTAGCTCAAATGAGGTTTCCGGCTCTCTGGAGGAAATGGGTGACGGGAGTATTACAAACGGCTAGAACATTGGTTTTAGTTAACGGGTCACCCACTTTGGAATTCGAAATACAAAGGGGGGTCAGACAAGGGGATCCCTTATCTCCACTCTTATTCATCTTGGCGATGGAAGCGTTACATATAGCTACCGAAAATGCGGTTGACTTGGGGATTTTCAAAGGAATCACAACACCGGTAGCAGGTCCTTACGTGTCACATCTTCTTTACGCTAACGATGCACTATTTGTGGGTGAATGGTCGGAAGAAAATTTCCACAACCTTGCCAGGCTCCTTAGGTGTTTTCACTTATCCTCGGGCTTAAAAGTTAATTTTTCAAAAAGCAAAGTGTTTGGTGTTGGAGTGGGAAGTGAGGAGGTCTCGCATATGGCTTCGATACTAGGATGTGAAAAAGGTTCGATACCGTTTACCTGTTTAGGCCTTCCGGTCGGCTCTAACATGGGATTGGTGAAAAATTGGAAACCGGTCATAGACAGATTTGTCAACAAACTCTCATTATGGAAAGCGCGGACACTATCATTTGGCGGACGAACAACTCTTGTGAAAGCTGTCTTATGTAATCTTACAACTTACTACTTTTCTTTATTTAATGCTCCTTTACATGTCATTAAATACCTAGAAAAGTTAAGGCGTAAATTCCTATGGGGTGGGTGTATGGATAAAAAGAAGATGTGTTGGGTCCCTTGGTTTAAGGTTGTGGCACCTAAACATCAGGGAGGTTTAGGTATTGGCATCTAGCTTCAATGAATAAAGCTATGATGGTAAAATGGATAGTGAAATTGAGAAATGAATCATCACACCTCTGGGCGAAAGTTATACTGGCGATACATGGTAAGAGACACTTTCATACACCTATTCCAATAAAGAGTTCGGTATGCGGTGTATGGAAGAACATCGTGCAGTTGGGAAGGAGTTCGAATCTTACGCTATCCGATGTACAAAACAGATTGGAGGTGAAACTGGGCTGTGGTAATAAAACATTTTTTTGGTTAGACAAGTGGGTAGGTGAATTCTCACTAAAGGATCGTTTTCCTAGTCTTTTTGCACTACAATCTGATAAATCTTGCCTGGTTCAGCATCGATATACCATTACAAATGGGCTTATCTCATGGAGTTTGGGTGGCGAGCCTCTGGTTTCTCATTCTGAGACGGCCAATCTATGGGAAGAATGTGTAAAAATGTTAGAACACGTAAAGATTGAGAATAAATCTGACCTGTGGCTTTGGAAACAGTAGGAAAAATAGGATATATTCAAAGTGAGCGATTTTCGATCTGAACTTGATGGTATAAATTTGATCCCGGAAACACAGGTCCTGAAATGGCTCAACTGGATACCGAAGAAAATAAATTGCTTCCTATGGCGAGCGGTGCCGGATCGATTACCAACTAGAGATGCCTTGGCTTTAAGAAACATACATATCCCATCGGTCGCATGTGCGTTATGTAATTCAGCCACTGAATCGATGGATCATCTATTGATCTCTTGTCAATATGCTCATCTAATTTGGACGGCGGTCTCGTTATGGGTCAAAATACCCCTACCGAGATATCTACTGAGCTTGGTGGAGCTGATGTGTTAAAAATGCAACATATAAATTTCATCAAATAAGGCATAAAACTAACCCTTTTTTAGTACTAATGTTGGAAAAAGTGTGCTTTTGTCTTCCTTTTGTATTTTCAGGATTAAATGAGCTCAAATTAACAAAAGAAGCAAAAAGACATCAAAATCTAACATAAATACAAGAAAAGGAACAAGACGTGACATGCCCGACCCCACGACAGCATCTTCCGAAGCAAAACAAGAGATCAGAAGCCTGAACACGCCCCGTGCTCAGCCAGCACGGGGGCGTGCCCAAGTGTCAGCAGAAAAGACAAAGTGGTAGAAGCTTCTATTGCCCACCACGGGGCCGTGCTCAGCGGACACGGGGCCGTGGTCAACTATAAGATTCGCACAATCCAGCAAATCTGCATAGTACAAAGATTCTTCTGCACCACGGGGTCGTGCTCAGCGGACACGGGGGCGTGGTCAACTAATAAGACAAAGCTGCATTAAATGAAGAAAGAGAGGATGTGGACACGGGGCCGTGCCCACTGGACACGGGGCCGTGCCCGAGCTTCTGTTCAGCCTATAAATAGAAGTGCTTGGCTCAAGCTCAAACCATCCCTTGGCACACCACCTCTCTCACACTTCACCCACCACCCACCACCACCATAACACCATCATCCACCACCATCATCCATTGTCCATCGTAGAGTGTGTGAGTCGTCTCGGGATCCAAGATTGATCCTAAGAGTTCTTGACAATCAAGGCCATGTTTGCCTAAGTCTCTTACATCACTTGGTGAAGATAAAGTGTCTAGTGTAATACTTTTTATTTCTAATCTTTTGCACTTTTTACTTGGTTTTGTATTAATGACTTTAATAACTAGTTGCTTATGTTGAAGGTGATCTTTCCTTATCGTTTGTCCGTGGTGTCTTGGCATTATTTTACTGTCTATATAAAATAAAAGATTTTCACCATTCATATCTCCACGGTCTATATGGAGGTATGTTGGCTACCTGGTCCGGGGTTAAGGGAACGGTTTGGTAAAGGTCTTGCCATTGTTCAGCGTTTAGAGGTCCTGCAATGGACCTGGGTCAAATTTAGTAGGACCTCCTTCAATACTTAACGGTATTGGATGGCGGGGGTCCAAACTCTTTGATCCCCTCATAAGTTAACTACTATTAATACTATAACCCGGCTATTTAGGACTGTATCCCTGCTGACTCAGACTACTTAGTCGAGGGTAACGTCACCTCCAAAAGAGGGGCCTACCATAATTTGCATTAATAACTTAATTAATTATCTTCCAATAATCCATCCTTTTAGGATTGTATCCTTGTTGACTCAAACTACTGGGGTGAGGGTAACGTCACCTTCAAAAGAGGGGCCTACTACAATAACTAAGATAATCTCTTAAATATGTGCAAAAGTGCGAAAATAATCAAAGGTTACACTAGATACGAGTCGGAACCAAGTGATTCATCTTGTCTATCTGTTTTTTCTTTTTATTTTTCAGCATTTTAGTTAGTTTTTATTTTTCTTAGTTTAAAACAATTTTTCTAAACTTTTTATTTTGATTAGACGTTGAGGATAAACCGGTACTAAAAGCTCTTGTGTCCTTGGACGACCTCGGTATCTTACCAACACTATACTACGCTCACGATGGGTGCACTTGCCCATATGTGTGTTTAGTGTTAGTGAAATATCGTGTTTTATAAATTTAAAACTTGGCTAAAAATAAGTGTTAAAGGGGCTTAAAATATACACCTAATATATATAACACTTCACACGCATCAAGTTTTTGGCGCCGTTGCCGGGGACACAAGGATTTTAAGAAAGGTTAAAATCGACGGCCTAATCAGTTTTTCAAAACCTTTTTAACGCGCGCACATTTTTTCTGCATTTTAGTTTAGATTTGCATTTACAGTAACCTGTACACGGGGCCGTGTTCACTGAACACGGGGCAGTGCTGCACATTTTCATAAAAACACCCAGTAACAGTAGCTTGAACACGGGCCGTGTTCACTGAACACGCCCCGTGCTCAACGAAATTAGTAAATTTAATTAAAACGCCCAGATACAGATCCTGAACACGGGGCCGTGTCCACTGAACACGGGGCCGTGTCCAGCCTCTGTTTCCGTTTTTATTTCTGTTTTCTGATCTCGAGACTCGGTTGTGGCTGCTGAGTGATTCTTATGGATCAATACTCAGGAGGTTACAACTACACCTATGAGGAGGATGATTATAGGGGTAACTATTGCACTAATTGTCGTAACACACGCTCGGTTCAATATAATCACTCATATCAACCATCCAATTCATACACCTACTATGAGGAGCCCAGGTACGAGCCATCGACTTCATACACATCCTATGAAGACCAAAGGTATGAACCTCCTCCCTCATACTCATATTTTGATGAACCAAGGTATGAGCCTTCATACTCATACTTTGAGGAACCAAGATATGAGCCACCACCTTCATATGCTTATTATGAGGAACCATGGCGTGAACAACCCACCTCATATGAGTATTATGAAGAACAAAACTACAAACCTTATCCATCATATGCTTACAATAAAGAACAATGGTGCGAACCATCGACTTCATATGGGTATTATGAGGAACAAAGGGTCGAACAACCGGATTCAAGCTTAGAAAATCCCGATTCTTTTTCTATAACCGAAGTAACCGATGGGATATTAGAACACATAAGAGTTATCGATCGCTGTATAAGAGAATCTCGCGCAAGGGAAGAGGAGTCCCGCGCAAGAGAAGAATTAAAAAAGGAAGAGATAACCGAAAGTGTAAAAATGGAAGAACAAATAAGTGAAAAACCTACACATGAGTTAAACAACGAAAAAGGTGAGTCCGACAACGTTACAATTCAAGAAGAGTCTAATTTTGAAGAAATTAATCTCTTGTCACCTTCTTTTGAAAATCATTGTTTAGTACCCACTCATGCTAAGTTTTTAAAAGAGTTAAACACTAACACTAAAATTGACGAAACGGTAAGTGTTAAGTTAACTAATGATCAAACCTCACTAATAAAAGAAGACCCGTTTGAAATTAACATTACACCGGTTCCATGTTTCTTTCAAAATTCGTTTATTAGTAATGTCACAATCGATAAAGATCTTTGTGTTAACATAATGCCTAACTACATTTTCGAAAAATTAAGTATTAGTGATTTTTCTCCACTTCAAATACCCATTTTTCTATCCAATCGGAAAGTAATAAAATCAATCGGTATAGTTGAGGATATATTGGTTCAAACAAATCAAATGGTAATCCCGACCGACTTTGTCATCCTCGATGATGCTCCTCTAATGTTGGGACGACCATTTGTAAAAACTCACGAAGCTTTGAAAAACCGGAAGTTCAACAATCTACCTCTTCAATTAGGGGTATTTAAAAGAAGTGTCGATCTCGAACGGTCAATGAAATATCCATTCGGCAATAATGACCCCCTAATTGAAGATGAAGATGAACCACCCGATACAAGTGAAGAGATTGACCACTTTGTTGAAGAAGAAGTCGCCATAGAACAAACTTTTAAAGTTCTTGATCGAAATGAGCAACCAAATAAGGAGTCTCCTAAAGACCCACCACTTGAGCTCAAAGAACTTCCAAAAGGTTTGGAATATGCTTTTCTAGACAAAGAGGGTAATTTACCTGTAATTATTTCGTCTAAATTAGATAGCTTAGAAAAAGAAAAATTAATTAGTCTTTTGAAAAAACATAAAAATGCAATAGCTTGGAAACTTGTAGACATAAAAGGAATTAGTCCTTCTATGTGCACACACAAAATTTTGATGAATGATGACTACAAATCGGTCATACAACCACAACGTCGAGTGAATCCAAATGTTCAAGAAGTGGTTAAAAACGAGGTCATCAAATTACTTGACGCCGGACTTATCTATCCTATCTCCGATAGTCCGTGGGTGAGTCCCGTCCAAGTAGTTCCAAAGAAAGGAGGTATGACGGTAATAACTAACGAAAAGAATGAATTAATACCAACGAGAACCGTCACAGGATGGAGAGTATGTATAGATTATAGACGATTAAATGAAGCAACAAGAAAAGACCACTTTCCTTTGTCCTTCATTGATCAAATGTTAGAAAGATTATACGGTCATAAATTTTATTGTTTCTTGGATGGTTTTTCAGGTTACTTTCAATTCCCGATAGCACCCGAAGACCAAGAAAAGACAACTTTCACATGTCCTTATGGAACTTTTGCTTATCGACGCATGCCGTTTGGTCTATGTAATGCCCCCGCAACATTCCAACGTTGCATGGTGGCCATTTTCCATGATATGATAGAAAAAACAATGGAAGTCTTGATGGACGACTTTTCTATCTTTGGGGATTCATACGACTAATGCCTCGATAACCTTGAACGAATGCTATCCCGATGTGAGGAAACTAACCTCGCCCTTAATTGGGAAAAAATGCCATTTCATGGTAACGGAGGGAATAGTACTCGGTCACAAGATCTCAAGCGAAGGAATGGAGGTGGATCGAGCCAAAATAGATACCATTTCTAGATTACCACCTCCATCCTCCGTAAGAGCTATCAGAAGTTTCCTAGGGCATGCCGGATTTTATAGACGGTTTATCAAAGACTTTTCTAAAATCTCAAGGCCTCTAACAAAATTACTTGAAAAAGATGCCCCTTTCATCTTTGACAAGGATTGCAATCAGGCATTTCTAACCCTAAAGGAAATGTTAGTCAATGCACCTATCATGATAGCGCCTGATTGGAAATTTCCTTTCGAAATCATGTGTGATGCGAGTGACTTTGCAGTTGGAGCTGTCTTGGGACAAAGAAAAGAAAAGCACTTCCACCCAATTTACTATGCTAGTAAAACACTTAATGATGCACAAGAAAATTACACAACAACTGAAAAAGAATTACTAGCTGTGGTATTTGCTTTTGATAAATTTCGTTCTTATCTTGTTCTTTCTAAAACTATAGTCTATACAGATCATGCAGCCATTCGATATCTCTTCAAGAAGCAGGACCCAAAACCACGTTTGATTCGGTGGATTCTACTCCTCCAAGAATTCGACATTGAAATCAGAGACAAAAGAGGAGCAGAAAATACCGCAGCAGATCATCTTTCGCGCTTAGAAGACCCAGCTTTAGAAGCGACCAGGGACGAACAAATCAACGAAAAATTTCCAACTGAGTCCCTGGAAATGGTGGAATATAAGGAGGAACCATGGTACGCCGACTATGCTAACTACCTAGCTAGCGGTATAGTCGCAAAAGGGTGGCCACATCATCAAAGAAAAAAGTTCTTTGCCAATGTGAAACACTATTTTTGGGAAGATCCATATCTTTTCAAAATGTGTGCCGACCAACTCGTCCGACGATGCGTACATGGTAGTGAAGCACGAAGAATTCTCCGCCATTGTCATGAAGGTCCATACGGAGGACATCATGGTGCCGCTAGTACCGCACGAAAGGTACTCGATTCAGGATTTTATTGGCCAACCATTTACAAAGACGCCCAAAGTCTTGTCAAAACATGTGATGCTTGCCAAAGAACACGTAATATTTCTTCCAAAAACGAAATGCCACAAAATGGCATTCTTGTTTGTGAAATTTTTGATGTGTGGGGACTCGACTTCATGGGACCTTTCCCACCATCGAAAGGAAACAAATATATACTTGTGGCAGTAGACTACTTGTCTAAATGGGCCGAGGCCGAGGCACTTCCAACAAATGATGGAAGAGTCGTGGTAAGATTTCTGAAAAAATTATTCTCTCGTTTTGGCACACCTAAAGCATTAATAAGTGACAGAGGTACCCATTTTTGCAACCATCAACTCGAAATTTTTTTTAACAAGATATGGGGTCTATCACCGGGTCTCAACAGCATATCACCCTCAAACAAACGGACAAGCCGAAGTGACTAATAGAGGTTTAAAACGAATACTCGAAAAAACCGTAGGGTTAAATAAAAAGGAATGGGCAGATAAATTAGATGATGCTTTATGGGCTTTTCGAACTGCTTATAAAACAACAATAGGTACAACCCCATATAAGCTAGTCTATGGAAAAAGTTGTCACTTGCCAGTAGAAATTGCACACAAAGCCTACTGGCAATTAAAAATGTAAACTTAGATTTAGAATTTGCTGGTAAAAATCGTTTTTGTCAATTAAATGAATTAGACGAGCTTAGGAATTATGCATACTCAAACTCTGAAATTTATAAGGAAAGAATGAAAAATTTGCATGACAAACACATTAAACCTAATGAATTTCGGGTAGGAGATCTAGTTCTGTTGTTTAATTCACGACTTCGATTATTTCCTGGTAAATTAAAGTCTAGGTGGTCAGGACCTTTTTCCGTCACCCATATTTTCCCACACGGTGCAGTAGAAATTAAATCTCGAAATGGGCCTCCATTCAAAGTCAATGGCCAACGGCTGAAACTTTATCAAGGATTCATTGAGGATGAAGAGGAAGAGATTTCGTTTCAAACGATGGAAGAATGAAACCAATATCATACCTGGTAAGTTACGAACGATTGAGACGACAAATAAAGCGGTAAGTTCTCTAACCAAAGCTTATGGGAAACAAGGGCACTCACACGAGCACTTAAAAAAAAATTTCAAAACTTTGCTCGGCACGAGGCCGTGTCCGCTGGACACGGGGCCGTGTCCGCGCTGCAGTCGGGATATATCCCCTTTTTCAAAACAGTTGCTTCATTCCACACGCCCCGTTTCCCCGAAAAAGCTCTGGTTCCAGGCGATTTTTCGCAGATTTTCGACGTCTCCTATCACTCTAACAACATCAAGGTATGATTCTATCATTTTTAGTAGTTAGATTAGTTACTTGCATGTAGTTAAAACACCAAAAATTTGGGGAAAAATCTAGGGTTCTTGAAGTTCATACGGATCGAACCTCAAATTTTTGTTTAGATCTGTTTGCATTTAGTTAGATTAGTGTTATGGGAAGTAAATACACTTGTATTGTTCATAGATTCACCCGATTTCTCACAAAAACCCCAAACCCTTGTTCTTGACCTGAAAAAGATAAAATTTAAGGGGTAAACGGGATATTTTGGGAAAAACGGCACTTAGGGTTTCATTTTCGGGGGAAACCGCACCTATTGGACCAAAAATTTTCAAGTTTTCGAAACCAGGTCGAAAAATGAAATTTTTGAGTAACAGACGCCTGGACACGGGGCCGTGTCCGCTGAACACGGGGTCGTGTCCAACCCACTGTTTGTAGTTTTGTCCGAAAATATTTCTGTTTCGTGCTAACTTTTGGTGTATTCTTTCAGATGGCTAGGAAGTTCACAAGATTCAACGCCAATGAGCTCGATGCTAGAGCTAGATACGAGATACTTCAAACAAGGCCGGAGGAATACCCGAGGCAAGCATGCACGGAATTGTTAACTGTGGTGAATCAAATCGACCGTTTCAACAACATTGTCACGGGACCACTCAGAGTCGCCCTAACAACTTGACTCCGTTCCGTCCACGAATGCACTTTGGAGTTCTATCGCACCTTCACATTCAACTCGAGGTGCGACCCGTTCGACAATGACGGGGTATCATTTCGATGTGGCGGAACGAGGTATTCGATCTCTATGGCACAATTTGGGTCGATTGTCGGGTTGTACGCGGAAGAGGATGCGGGAAACGAAGAAAATACTAGAGGAATGAGAGAGATAGGTGAAAACGAACGCCAAGCCATTTGGGCTCAGATTGGTGAAGGGTACTACAATCCGAGCAGCACTAAGAGTACGAAGCTGAGGGATCCGCTCTACAGATACATCCATAGGCTCCTCGGCTACTCTCTTAGCCAAAGGCATGATAGTAGTGGCGTCGTTGGGTTAAGAGATTT
This sequence comes from Helianthus tuberosus, assembly GCA_030545235.1. Taxonomy (NCBI): domain Eukaryota; kingdom Viridiplantae; phylum Streptophyta; class Magnoliopsida; order Asterales; family Asteraceae; genus Helianthus; species Helianthus tuberosus. Next base: position 170,192,701 of record CM060377.1, read on the forward strand.
GGTTGTCCTCCACTGCATCCACAACCGCAGGCCGCTCGATGTTCCGTTCCTCATGCTCCGAAACATGCATCATAACCGCCTTGCTAGTGCACCGACTCCTATCTTCTTTGGAGGATGGGTGTACCGTCTCTTTAGGCACTTCGCCCACATACCTAGGTCATTTGAGAGGAGCCCATGGTCGGGTATGGTGGATATACACATATGCCGCTCAATGAACCTGATTTATGAGGCGGAAGACGGGACGGTAAGCTTTCAAAGGATGCAAGGTCATGCATGGAACCCGCAAGAAGCACTTGTCCTCCAAGCTCCGCAACATCATCAGTACCAATACCAACCCCAAGGTGATCCGGGCCAATCCTCCTCAGGAGGCGGTTTTCCTAATTTCCAAAGTTTGCATGATTTGTTGCAGGAAAACCTTATGTGCACCAGGAACACTTACAACATGGCAAGCAACACGTACCACCGGGTCGGAGCTATCGAAAGAAACACATCCGATATCCAAGATGATGTTGGATATATATGAGACCACATTGCACGCCATGGAGGGGATGATGATGATGATGACGATGACGATGCCATGGAATAGGCGGGAGGAGCGGAGGAAGAGGAGGTTGTTTGATGGTTTCCCAGGTTAACCCTTTTTCACTCTTGAACAATTGATGGCCTTCGTGCCAAGTGTTGAACAATTTACTTTCCCTAACTTCTTTTATTTTCTGCATTTTTTTTTCTTTTAACTTTGACATGGATGTTAACTTTGGTAAAAGTAGAATGTTTGCTATGGTATGGTAGGATGTTTATTGATTAAGCAGGTACATACGAGGCTTAGAGTGCTAAACATTAGTACTACTAAAGCCGGAGCAAGAAAATCGAAGAAAGAAACCTGTTTTTCAACTTTGCAGACTGTCCACACGGGGTCGTGTCCAGCCGACACGCCCCCGTGCCCAACACCCCTGAACCTGCTGTTTGTATTTATTCTGCAGACCTTGACAGACACGGGGTCGTGTCCAACCAACACGCCCCCGTGTTCACCTTCTGTAGGTTTTCGTTACTGGCACCTGAGCACGTGGTCGTGTCCACCCAACACGGGGTCGTGTCCAGGTCACCAGTAACACAAAATTTTTGCTTTTTACACCCTTTTTACACATTCAATCAACCTAAAAACTTATTTTTGGGACACATTGAGGACAATGTGTAATTTAAGTGTTGGGGGATGCTAAAACCTTGAATCTTACAAGTCCTAAATACAAGCCTTACACAAAACTCTACTGGAATCGCTAATCACCCCAATTTTTTTCAAAAATTTTCATTTTTTTTACTTGTCTAGGTTTAACTCGGGAAATTCAAGTTCTCAAAAAGGTTATATTTTTACGAATTTACAACCGATAGCGTCGTGATAAAAAGAACCAACATAAGAAAATTATGAAAAGGCATGACAAGCTTAGTTAAAATTTAATTATATATATACTTGATCACATAAAAACCCATTCCCACAAAAGTGAGCTTTGAGCCTTTATTGAGCAAACACTTACATATCATTTGACTAAACGCTCATTTTCGTTTCTTGTGTGAATAGCCGCTTGGTTCTTACGACTCTAGAACTTGCCATGACGATACATTCCCGGTTCTTACCAACTTAAACCCGAGTAAGTAAATGATGGAGGCATTAGGACTAACCCTTTTTATTTCTACACCATTATTTTTCTTTTTTTTACCACCTACCCAAAATCCCTCTAGTTAGCCCCTTTGAGCCTAAACCTTTTCATTTCATAACCCAAACCAAACACCCTTTTTACCCACCAAAACCTTTTTCATTTTTACCCCTTTGTTTTAGTAACAAGTTCGATTTTTCGTATGACTTTTCAAAAAAAAAAAAAAAAAAAAGAGAAAAAAATATTTGTGTTGATGATGAAGCAAAAGAAAATAAACAAACAAGTTCATCAAAAATAACTTTGTTTGAATAAATAGCTTCATCAAAATAAAAGTTACAAAAATAGAAAGTCTTACGAAAACCGACACTTGTTACGCTTTTCGCCTTTTTTCTACTAACCACTAACCACCAACCCAACCACCTACCTTTAACCCAAGCCTAACCCTTCACCCACAAAGTCCTCTTGATATTTACAAAGGTATATAAGTTAAAAATGAGGAGGATTGATTGCTTGGCCAGCCTATGGTAGGAGTAAGTTCCATGCCGCTCTTGAGTGATCCACAAAAATACATTTTCGGCCGAGTGTTGAGTGATCCCCGTGAGGTATGTGAACTTGTATATAAATAGAATTTTAAATAGGCATGCTATGCCCTAATAAGTAATTTATCTTATGAAAAGTTTTAAATAAAATCATGACGAATAGGATTGTAAATAAATAAAAATAAAATTAAATAAAGAATCTTGGAAATCCCGACACTCTACGACAAGCCCAAAAACCTTCTTTTCTACCCATTCCATTTGGGAGTGTAATAGCCACATATTAAAGAGTTTTGCTTGAGGACAAGCAAAGATTCAAGTGTGGGGGTATTTGATGTGTTAAAAATGCAACATATAAATTTCATCAAATGAGGCATAAAACTAACCCTTTTTTAGTACTAATGTTGGAAAAAGTGTGCTTTTGTCTTCCTTTTGTATTTTCAGGATTAAATGAGCTCAAATTAACAAAAGAAGCAAAAAGACATCAAAATCTAACATAAATACAAGAAAAGGAACAAGACGTGACATGCCCGACCCCACGACAGCATCTTCCCAAGCAAAACAAGAGATCAGAAGCCTGAACACGCCCCGTGCTCAGCCAGCACGGGGGCGTGCCCAAGTGTCAGCAGAAAAGACAAAGTGGTAGAAGCTTCTATTGCCCACCACGGGGCCGTGCTCAGCGGACACGGGGCTGTGGTCAACTATAAGATTCGCACAATCCAGCAAATCTGCATAGTACAAAGATTCTTCTGCACCACGGGGTCGTGCTCAGCGGACACGGGGGCGTGGTCAACTAATAAGACAAAGCTGCATTAAATGAAGAAAGAGAGGATGTGGACATGGGGCCGTGCCCACTGGACACGGGGCCGTGCCCGAGCTTCTGTTCAGCCTATAAATAGAAGTGCTTGGCTCAAGCTCAAACCATCCCTTGGCACACCACCTCTCTCACACTTCACCCACCACCCACCACCACCATAACACCATCATCCACCACCATCATCCATTGTCCATCGTAGAGTGTGTGAGTCGTCTCGGGATCCAAGATTGATCGTAAGAGTTCTTGACAATCAAGGCCATGTTTGCCTAAGTCTCTTACATCACTTGGTGAAGACAAAGTGTCTAGTATAATACTTTTTATTTCTAATCTTTTGCACTTTTTACTTGGTTTTGTATTAATGACTTTAATAACTAGTTGCTTATGTTGAAGGTGATCTTTCCTTATCGTTTGTCCGTGGTGTCTTGGCATTATTTTACTGTCTATATAAAATAAAAGATTTTCACCATTCATATCTCCACGGTCTATATGGAGGTATGTTGGCTACCTGGTCGGGGGTTAAGGGAACGGTTTGGTAAAGGTTTTGCCATTGTTCAGCGTTTAGAGGTCCTGCAATGGACCTGGGTCAAATTTAGTAGGACCTCCTTCAATACTTAACGGTATTGGATGGCGGGGGTCCAAACTCTTTGATCCCCTCATAAGTTAACTACTATTAATACTATAACCCGACTATTTAGGACTGTATCCCTGCTGACTCAGACTACTTAGTCGAGGGTAACGTCACCTCCAAAAGAGGGGCCTACCATAATTTGCATTAATAACTTAATTAATTATCTTCCAATAATCCACTCTTTTAGGATTGTATCCTTGCTGACTCAAACTACTGGGGTGAGGGTAACGTCACCTTCAAAAGAGGGGCCTACTACAATAACTAAGATAATCTCTTAAATATGTGCAAAAGTGCGGAAATAATCAAAGGTTACACTAGATACGAGTCGGAACCAAGTGATTCATCTTGTCTATCTGTTTTTTCTTTTTATTTTTATTTCAACATTTTAGTTAGTTTTTTTTTTCTTAGTTTAAAACAATTTTTCTAAACTTTTTTATTTTGATTAGACGTTGAGGATAAACCGGTACTAAAAGCTCTTGTGTCCTTGGACGACCTCGGTATCTTACCAACACTATACTACGCTCCCGATGGGTGCACTTGCCCATATGTGTGTTTAGTGTTAGTGAAATATCGTGTTTTATAAATTTAAAACTTGGCTAAAAATAAGTGTTAAAGGGGCTTAAAATATACACCTAATATATACTAGCTTTCTACCCGCGCGATGCGGCGGGGAGGCGATTTACAATAGGATACTCGTTTACCGTTAGTTTATCAGTCGTTTCGTGATATATTATAAGGGTGATCACGGTTCGGTTTCAAATCGTAAAACCGCCCAAACCGGTCTTCGGTTTGGTTTCGTGGTCACTTTCTTTCTCTAAATTTTGGCTTTTCGGTTTCAAAATCTTCAAAACGTATCGACTGGTTTGATTTTCGGTTTTATACCAAAACCGGCCATATAAAATCAGACCAGACCGTTAATGCGGTGGCGACAATTTACAATGTTGATCTCGTTTTCTATTATTTTATGAATCCCTCTCCGAATACCCGAACCACGTACCTGTACCGGAGCGAACTGTGAATTAGGTAAATAATACTAATTAATAAATTAATAATGAATCACTTGTATCATTTGTGTCATCTGTCTAAATCAACGTTAAGGTTTGAAGATTCAAAATGATTGGCTTCAAAAGATAAAAATGAATATACGTGAGTTTCAGACTGTATACATTAATCATAAAATAGATACCCTAATAACGTACCATTTATCTAAATATGTTTTATGTAATGCTATCAAACGTAAAAAAATATACAATAAAAGTTTAAAAGTTAATAAACGACTATGGTACCAGATGTGTAATCGTTATAACATAATCAAACAAGTATAACACAAAGTCACAAATGATGATTAATTTTTGTGGTTTGTCATTTGAAATTATTAATAATTTCTTATTATCTTTATACTTTGTTCAAATCAAGATGCAAGATTAATAAGCAGAATTTTATTAGTAAATTAAACATCATTTTCTTTTTTCTTCATTAAGTAGCATCTTTTTTTATAAGCTGAGTTATATAGTAAATCAAATATATGTAACAAAGCTAGAGTTCATAGAACCATAACAAACCTGTCACTTATACAACAATTAACCATCATTCTATGAAAGTTTACAAGTGCACGTTTCATTAACACCCATCTTCGACTCCAGATCTTTCGAGGCCTATATATGATGATCAACTACAACGACGTATATGTAATCAAACTCACATCGAGTATATAATCTCCCCGCTGTTGTCAATATCAAGGTCTGGATCACTCTCCAGGTCCTCATCCATGTCATCATCAATATCCAGGCATCCTGTGAGGTACTGGTTGAGGTTTTTGGCCCCAGCCGCAGGGATAATTGCTTCGGCTATTATCTGCATATTTCATCGACACATTGGGTTGGTTGGTCTGTCCCCCCCAAATTGGTCAACAGCATTCTCATTGACCAGGTCGCCCGGAAGGTTCTTCGTAAACCACTCGTGATTTCTTGTCTCGTCCATGGTTATCCGCTAGTTTAGATTATAGAGAATTACACCCCAAAAAGAATCAGTAAATGCTAAAGTTTTAATGATTAAACAATACAAATAATCATGGCATTTACAAAGTTGGTCGCGAAAATAAACAGGTTGGGTAGTGGTTCAAAAGGGGTTTTAAGCATTATAATGACTTTTGGTCCATTTGACTATTTTGTCCATTTGACCCGTTTCTTTTTTATAAGTAAATGGTTTAAACAACCACCACAACCAGTATGCATAGATATATTTAAATGTAACTATAGCATGCAGACCTTAGCGGGATCGACTACAAAAATTTTAGACATCAGTTGGCGGCACCCAGTGGATATATGAACATAGGACAGAATCGAGTACTGAACATTGAGAACTCTCTGAAAAAGCAAGCTATCATTTGAGTTAATAAATGCAAATGAAATTGTCATGTATTGCCAAAAACAAGAGGATGGAGTATTTACATGTATTGTCTTTCGAAAATTCTTAGGCTCCTCAGGGTCTTCAAACGGGTATGCTCCCACAAGCATCACGTAAAATGTTACACCACACGACCACACATCTGCCATCAGAATTCATAATTTTATTTTCACCATATATTAGTTACAAATTATAGCAACCTACCCAAACCTGAAGTGATTTTCGTGTGTCATGAATGAAAATCATGTTAAAGATTTTGATGGGCTTACCTTGCTATCATATTCTTTCTTAAGTAAGACTTCTGAAGCAATATATGCAGGCGTTCCGAAAGTCGATTTTGGTTGTGAATGCAGAACAAAGGACTGGATACAAATACAAAGAAGTAGGAGGCTTAGAAGTAAAGATAATATCAAAAGATATAAAACACAAGGAGACTATTTAACTTTATATATGTTCATCAATGAGTAGAACCTAGAACATTTGATGGATACCAAAAGGAAAAAAATACCCAAAACGTTTGATGGTTTGACCATACCGTGTCTGACCCAGTTAACCTAGTTGACCCACTCACCAAACAGCGCCCCAATCGCATCCAGACTTCTTGTGATATTTTCCAATGAAGAAATCTTGTGAAAACAAAAAAAAAATTGAAACAAATGTATAAAGATTTTAGAGACAATGTATAAAGATTTGATTAAAAATCACCCGAAAAACTAATACCTTCAATAACTATTCTAATTAACAAAGGGTTAGGTTTAAATGAGACATAAAAATTGAAACAAATTTTATAGACTAATAAACATGTTTATTAGCTGCACAAGTTGCAGCTTTGAAGGTGATTCCACTAAACTATTTATAAATATTTTAAAGGATAACTATTTATAAAATACTAAAAAAAGTTGTTTCATTAATCATGATTGGCAGCTATTTATAAAATAATAAAAAAAATCAAATAAGGCGTATTGGCTCATCTCAACCAGTACCAATCATGATTAGCAGCCATTTATAAAATAATAAAAAAATCAAATAAGGTGTATTGGCTCATCTCAACCAGTACCAAGAATGACTCATTTTGACACGTACCGTTTTGACCCATTATCCGTCCCAGGCCTCACACTTAATGATTTTTTGCACATACCCATCTTTCGGAAGTGTGGATATGACCATAACCACCGAAGGTCCACTGAACCTAGCAAAAAAAGACGACTAATATAATAATTTACGGTCAAAGGTCGACTTTATTCTAATTAATCATAAGAATATGATGAATCAATGTTTTGACTTTGAGACCTGCTTTTGCAAGTCAATGATACCAGATGAGAAAAATCAAGGGTTCAGTTGACATGAAACAGAATATGAACCGAAAATTCTACGATTCAAAACAGAAGAGCAAGCAACCAGTACCTCAGTTTAACTTATGGTTCTATAAATCATCATGCCAAAATTAGAATAGATGACCCATGTCAAATTGGAACCAAACTCTTACATTTACCTTGCCTTTTGCCCACCATAATGACCCACTTCAAATTGAAGTGCCTATAATAAAGACCAACTAAAAATCAATAGAAAACCCTGCTTAAAATGAAATAGTACCAGAGTTTTACCATCACATTAGCAATTTAATTAATTGTTATTTGTATCTTGTATATCTATCCATCCAATCTACTACAAAAGGTAATGACTTTGAATGATTGTGAAACTGAAAAATTATATTTTACATGTTCCCAACAATGTCTGGGTATGATAGAAGAGTTGACAAAATGAATATAACAAAATATATTACCTTATAAATGCTCTTGTAACCCCTACTTTAGCTCCAAAACCAGTGTATGCACAAAAACAAATGATGTGAATCTTTAAATAACGTATAAATGCAACTATATGAAACAGTTCAATTAGTTTTTTTTATTTAATGGATGGTAAGCTTTTCACGCATCCCTGCTTCTCTATTTCTTTAACATGGAACCAAAGATCAAACTTACTTTAGGTAATTAAAAAGGTAATTTGTGTTTGTGACAGAAAGCATATAATCAACTATTTGAAAGAAAACTTCCCTAACTAAAGAATCTCAAATTGATGCTAAGAAATTAAAATGTGAGAATCAAACAGTCATTCAATTACAATCGAAGCTTTCTTACAGTTCAATAGTGGAAGAAAAGCCTGAAAAGAAGTGGCTTTTGCGCAATTATTTTCTCATCTTCAACATCATTCATGAAAAACAAATTGAAAAACAACTAAAAAACAAATTAAATTTGGTCAAAATTGAGTATAACCAAAAAAAGGAAGTCAGCGCCTCAATACCGTCCAGATCTGAGAATTTCTTATGACGGAACCATAACATCATCATCGATGTTGACCTCTACAGCTTTTGCTACCATGAGTACCTGCTTCTATATGATCTGAAACCAAAAATTAGGTTTGCGATTGTTACGTAACATTTGTATGAAATGAAATGAATGAATCACGAACCTCTTGAACCGTATTCTTCATTGGATTTGATTTATGTTAAAGATTGTGAATCTGAATTTGAGATCGATTTTCGATGTCAACTGATGGGAAATTTGTTAACTGCATCTCCTCTCCAATATCCACATATTCTTCTCCAGCATCCCTTTCCCTAAACTGTTCTTCCACCTAAACATCCAATTCATTCAACAATCATCAGCAGTCAATATCAATCAACAAATGCAGAGTACTAACTACAAAACACTTACATTGTCAGTCTGTACAGAAGAAACCATGTTACAAGTCGCTGCAGCCTCCTTTTCCTACACCTTTTGCCTCAACAGGATTTTCGTCTTCATAGAATAAAGCCACCTGAATCATTATACAAAGATGTCAGCTATCTTTTACCAACAAGTTTGATATAGATATCACAAAAATCACTGATAATTTAATCGACACTCCTTAACAAATCTCAAACCAAAGTATTCATTATTCACTAAAAACTTACATAAAAAGGAAAACCCTTACATTTCAGCCGAATCAAAGAAGTTGATTCTAGAATCAATTGCTTTGTCTAACAGCTTAAATGAAGTCTAAAACATACATAATCAAGCAAACTTAAAACAAAAACCTATATAACTGAGTTAAACAAAAAAAACCTAACAAAACAGTTATTAATCATTAAATTCATCTTCAATCAGCTACAACAACAAATCCGATTATAACAAAACAGGAAATTAGTCAATCACAGCTTTAAAAACAGATTTTAATCAATAACAAACAAATAGTTATACCAGATTTACCGTAAACGTGAACGTGAACACACCAGCTGAAAATTCAGATAAATTTTGCCGTGAAACTGAGTTAAGATCTGGCCAGTACCTTCAACTTCAAATGGTAGATCTGGCCACCAAACGGTAGATCCGGCCATTCTCCAGCAAATCTGTGGATCCCTTGTTCAAATCTGTGGATCCCTTGTTCAAATCTGTGGATCCCTTGGTGCCTTCGACATCTGAAAAGCATATAGAAACTACCGTCAAACATCATGAAACCCTAGATTAAACGGTATCAGTTCTTACCAAGTTGCCAGATAAAGCTTGTGATAGATCTCATGAAACCCTAGATCTGCTCATCAAACGGATCTGGTGATAGATTCAAACGGATCTGGTGATAGATCTCATGAAACCCTAGATCGCCGAGAGAGAGAGAGAGAAGAGAGAGAGAAGATCTGATGTTATTTTGTGAGATGTGTTTGGAATGAGAGAGAAAGCAATTGGTGATCCGTGTGAAGTCAAATGGACGGTCCAGATGATGATCCGTGTGAAAAGGTGAAAAACATGGACGGTTGTAGATGATCCGGGTAAAGGGTAATTTGTTTGTGTTTTCTTGTGCCTTAAGACTTGTACATTGTGCTTGAAGTGTTTTTTCAACACCTTGTTGAATTACCATCTTGTCCTTCTAATATGCTTATTAAAGTAGTATAGATAACACTTCACACGCATCAGAGCTAATGGAATACATTGAATCTTACAGTTCGTCACAAGAAAAAAAGAAGGCAGTCTATCTCATAATTGCAGCAACATGCTGGATATTATGGCGGATAAGAAACAATTTAATCTTCAACGGGAAAACAACCAACGTATCAAGGGCAGTCGGTGATATCAAGGCCATTTCGTTCTTATGGGTCAAAACAAGAGCTGGAAAACTGAATTTGGAATGGCAGGAATGGAGTGAATTCAGAGGTTTCAAATAATGTTTTAACGTTCCTTTTGTTTTCTTCACTGTATTTCCTTTCTGTTGATGTACTGGACCAATGCCTTAGCACCTTGCTAAGGCTGTTTGTTTTTGCCATCTATTTATAAACACCGCCTTTTATAAAAAAAAATCCACAAAGAAATCTAAATCTTAAATACTTGGATAATTGGAGGTAGTTTGGTCCTTTGATGTTTTCATGCTGAAAGAAGTACATCATTGACATTTTTTGTGCACACTTTGATGAGGAACGATTCTTGGAGGAAGTGATGAACTAAAAGGGATCTTTGATGGCTAGTGTACAAGTGAAAATAGGCCTCATTCTGGGGCTAAGTAAAGGGTTCAATTTTTTTGGGCCCATGCCAAGTTTCACAAGTGAGGGGAAACATTAAGTTCCCAAAAATAATTGTTTTGGGATAGGATTTCTATGTTTCACCTCTTAGTACAATGTGTGTTTTTGAGAAGAGAATTGTGTTAAAATATTGGGGCCTTGGTCATTTTAATAATTAGTATTTAAGGGTAAGGATCAAATAGGAAGTTTGTTTTCGGTAGGAATAATAGGAAGCAATCATAAAAGGAGATGTGGCAAATAATAAAAATCACAAGGAAGGGCATTTTAGTCCAAAAGAAATCTCAAATACATATTTCCAGATCTAGAAAAAAAAAACCAGTTCGTTACTTTTCAACTCAACCGTGCACCACCACACAATCACCCACCGCCACCGCCACCACCACCACCGCCTTCCCGTTTTCCCTACACCGTCATTATCCGACCACGACTTAGCAGGTCATCTTCTCTGTTTTCTTCAATAATCACGGTGAAAACGAGGTAGACAGGAAACAAAGGAAGTCGATGATAATTTGGGAGTTTGTTGGCGGGAGGCAGCGGTTGTAAACCCAAGCGGAAACTAGGGTTTCGTGGTGGGAGACAACGACGATTCAGGCGGGAATTGTTACTTCGGGTTGTAAACCCAAGCGGTAACTAGGGTTTCGAATTTTTTTTCCAAAATATAACAATAGTATACTCGTTTTAAAGATAAAAAAACGCTCGTTTTTTTTGGTGAAATTTTTATAAAAAAATAATGTCGTATGAAAAAGTTATTAGCGTTTAAAAAATGAGGGGGGGGGGGATTGGAAGAGAGAGAAACTATTGTCCTGAATTGACTAGAATGCCCTTGCATAAACTCACGCGACTCTTTTCTTCCCTTCAATTTCCCTCATTTAATCTTAGCCCTTAATTAAATCAATTGATGGTCAAGATTACTTCTTAGTCTTCCTAGCCAAAAAAACTTCCTATTATATCCTAACCCTAGTATTTAAATAGAAACCTTGTAAGGTGTTGTGCATTATTGATCAACAACAGCAACAGCAACAACAACCATACCCAGTAAATCTCGCAAATAGCAAAGCTACCAATTTTTCTATTTTCTTGACTTGGTGTGTTGGTATGCGGTCCGTTTTGGAACCGATGGTCTCTCTGGAAGCAGCCTCTCTATCCCTATATAAGAGTACAATAAGAATAATTACAATCCTACCCCGCAATTGGTATAAGAACATACAGAAAACCATAAAACATAAACAATAGGAAAACTTTGACAACAAGCGGTGGCGATGGATTTAAGGCTATAGTGGTGGTGACAAGAGGCATGACAATAGGATATGGTATGTGATTGCACGAGCTACGACGATGGCGGCATGACAGGCCTTAATTATTAGGAATGATGAGCCAGTTATTCAATTATTCCATAGAAGGAGCATTTATTTCAAATAGATAGGGATTAATTAAAATATTTGTAAAGGAATCTAAATCTTAAATACCTTTTAAATATTTTGAGGCAATTTGGTCTTATGATGTTTTCATCCACATCTTTTATGGACATATTTGGTTAGGAACGATTGTTGGAGGAAATGATGAACTAAAATGGGTTTTGGTCATTTTATAATTAGGCTTTTATAGTGGGCCTCAACACATTTAATAAGTTGGGCCTGGAAATGATGAATAATTTATTCCATATAAAAAGGGAACCAATCAAATCGTTGGCAAAAGAATCCAAAGCTTAAATGTTTCTTGGATATTATAAGGTAGTTTGGTCCTATGATGTTTTCATGTTGAAGGAAGTACATCTTGACATCTTTTGTGAATGCATTTGGTGAGGAACGATTGTTAAGAGGAAATGATGAATTAAAAGGGATCTTTGAAGGCTAATGTACAAGGGAAAATGGGCCTCATTTTTGGGGCTAGTTGTGGATTTTTTTTTGGGCTTCACCATGATTCACTAGATGGGAAAATTTGGATTCCCAAAAGTGATGGTTTTAGGATAATTTTGTGTACTTCACATGTGACTGTGAGTACTATATGTGTTTTAGGGAAGAGAATAATGCTAAAATAATGAGGGCCTTGGTCGTTTTAATAGTTAGGGCCTAGTAGTGGGTCTCAATACGTTTAAAAGTTTATAGGAGCGATAAGTCATTTATTCCGTGTAAGTTGCATTTATTAATTATTCCATATAAATAGGGTATTGATTAAATCAATTGCAAAGCGTTAATAACCGACAACACTAATTAGTCTACTTGCCCTGTCTATGAGAAAGCAATGCTAAGCTTATACTACTTGATGTCTTGCTCACGAGAGTGTAAATGTGACCATATTCGCAAGGTCTCCCCTCCGGAACCGATTGAGCTATATACCCCAAAGTTGCAGCTTGTGGGGAGATTCCCAATCCCCAACCTCTCCAATGGACATTCGGTAGGTGATAAGTTATTATATTAGATCATAGTTGGTTTGATGAGGTGTCAACATGGTCTAATGTTTTTTTAACGGCAAATTTCTTTTTAATCGAGGTCATCTGTGGGACTTGAATTCAAAACCTCCCATCCCAGGTGTTTAAAGGCTTTTGTCTTTACCAATGGACCACAAACATGGTCTTAAGTGTTATCTTAACAGTTAACAATTTTTTAAAAAAGGACATATCGTCATCTAACACGCTTTTTTCTTCATGAATTGGTATAAATGAAACTAGATGCATGCTCTTTTGAACGACAAAGACACTCATTTAATATACCCATACCTCAAATGGGTTTAAACCCACAACCTCTTGGTTGTTGGGCCACCTAGATACCACATCTAGGCAAAAAGGTCTGTTGTAACCAGATACATACTTGGGTGGCCTATAAAATAGTTTCAATAAGTGACCTTGATGAAGAAAAGTATATTTGGATGGCTTCCACATACATTATTCCTTTTTTATATGATTATAGGAGACGAATGCCTCCATCAAGCCGAGAGTCTCACTGGAAACAGCCTCTCTATTCCTACAGGATAGAGGTAAGGCTGTCTACATCTTACCCTCCTCAGACCCTACCTTAGCTTTGCTATTTTACTGAGTATGATGACGATGATGATGATAGGAGACGAATGCCTACCTACGCCCAACCTTTTTGTTCATTATCAGTTGATTTTATTCTAACCTTTTTTGGTTCTTGCAGTGGTTGATAGTAGAGTCATTAAAATCTTTCTATAATCATAGACTTATGCCGTATCTGAATGCTGTTAGCACCTTAATGACAAGTGTTGTACTTCATATTTTCTATGGATTACATATTTTCATCTGTTGGGCCAATTCATTCTATATTTAGAGTTTAGACTAGTCCACCACTTAATACAAGGATAACATTTTCAAAGTGACTATCTAGATTGTTGCGTATATAATCCGCAGATGATCACTTTTGAGTGTTTGGATGGAGGCAATCTGATCTAGCTTAACCAAAACTATTCAAATAATCGGCTTTTGGTAAATATTAGTTTTGGATAATCTGTTAAAACCTTTTGGTAGATTGTCTAGATTATCCAAAACTATTCAAATAATCAGCTTTTGGTCATTTTACCTGTTAGGTTCATAAATAATCAAAATTTTCCAAACACTAAAGCAGCTGATCAACTAATTCTTGTGATACTAGAAACAGAAGCACATCCAAACACTATCTCTTGCAACCTATTTTGGTATAGCTGAATCATTAATATTTTCCTATGGAAACTGATCATATAGCATGTAAATGAATTCATGATGCATAATTAATATATATCGAGTTTTCTGCCTCACATAGTAAGTTACCACTGGAAGTCAAATGCACGTTACTTAATCCTATATGCATTATTCTTTATCGTATGCACGTTACGAGTTCATTGACCAGCAGATGTCGTATTTAAAATTCCAAGAACTGTCTTCTTATTCTCATGTTTCCTCCTCTTTTTTTTATCAGGATGCATGCTAGTTGAGTTGAGATTATCTGTTGAAGGTTATGACTTATGAGACACAATAGCTAAAGATAAGTTACTATCATCTTGTATTAGGATTATAAGGCACTGCCATTTGTGACATCTATATTTGGTAGATATCGAAAAATGTGTGGGTACTTGGGTGACAGGTCAAGGTGGGCATTTTCTAGATTACTTGAAACGGGTCGGGTTGACCAGAACCAGTTTATTTAAACACTTAGAGTGTCAGTTGTCAAATATTATTACAAAAAAAATATCATTTCTGCAATAATCTAATTTTTGTGAACAAAAAGATTTAGGAGATTCTATGTCTGGGCCGGCCAACCTGTGCCGACGCCCGAGGTCCAAATTTTCAAAGGGCCCGGGAAGTCTTTATAAGCTTTTATATATTTTATTATATTCATCCGTTTATTATTCAAAAAAGTGTTTGTGGTGTGTGGAAAAAACTCTCAAGATGATGTAAAGGTCTCAAGTTCAAGTTTTTTCCAGAGTTTTAATTCATTTCTCCTTAACCACAATTTTGGGTCCAGTTCTTTTTTATGCCCGGGGCCTAAATTTTTTCCAGTGTTTTCGGGGACGGCTCTGTTTTATGTGGACATTTTTTTTAATGTGACTACTTTGAATCCAAGAATTATCTCTTATTCTCGTGTTTCTGCCCTTATATTTTTCTGGATGCATGCTAGTTGAGTTAAGATTATCTGTTAAAGGTTATTGAGACACATTAGCTAAAGCTAAGATACTATCATCTAGTATGTACTCATTAATCTAGTTAAAGGCTAGTCTAGCTAAAATATGATTAACTGTTTTGGCCTGTTTTGGTCTATTTACTATGCATACATCTTTGTTTGTTACAGCTTAACAGTAGCCGATTGTAATATTTTGAGGTCTTTATAATAAGGTTTCAAATAAAATAATCGCGTTAATGGATTATATAATCCAATTAATCATAAAAAGATTTAAAGTAAGCAGCAAGGAAATTGAACAGCATCGTCAAATGTATTATTCATTAGCGCAAACACATCTTAGTTTCAGTTACACACAATTCCTCGGAACAGACATACACAGTAACTTTAATACTGAAAATGCAATCACTAAATCCATGACATCTGCAGCAATAAATCCATTTCAGTTATCACTTCTAGGAGGTTTAGTGGACACAAAAGATGCCTGCAATAGAAAGTTCAATAAAATCTTCTTTAGATGTTTAGATTTAAATTATTAAAGTTCATTGAAATAACCAAGTTCTATGAAGTTTTACCATGTCAGCAGGTGCTGGGGTCCACTCGTTGGTAGCGGGGTTCCCTTTGCAAGAAGCATGATGTTCAAATTCAGATTCCGGGACTAAGTTGAAGCCATTTGTGTTATCTACTTTGATGAACCCTGTTCCTGTCTGGCAGATCAACAAGCACAATATGGTAAGCTTGGTTATTTAACGTATCAACCCGTCATATTTGGTAGATGTGGCGAAATGGGTGAGTTGAGTGATAGGTCAAGGTGGACATTTAACGGGTCGGGTTAAACAGAAACTCTTTGACCAGTTTTTTTAAACACTTAGTGTGTCAACTGTAAAATATTATTACAAAATTTATATTGTTTCAGTAATAATCCAGTTATTTGTGCACAAAAAGATTTAGGAGGTTTTATGCATTAAAAGTTACAGTTTGATGTCGTTCAATCTATTCAACCCATTTGACCCGTTTTCGTTTAAGCTCTATTTTTACCATTTGACTTGTTAATTTTTTTTTAACTGGAATCGATCGACTCATTCACTAAAGAAATGGGTCGATGGTCATCTCTAATATTTGGATACTTATTCTAAATAAATCATCATTCTTGTAAAAATCCTAAAAGAACACAACATGGTTCAATCAATGGTTATATGTATTTATTTTATACCGTGTGATGTTGCTTGTCGACACCATTAAGATCCTTGTAATATTCTGTCTCCACAAACTCATCAGTCACTTTGTTACCTGTGTAAACCAGTTTCTGCAACACAGATTCAATAATATGAGAAAAGCTGAACTTGCTCCTTTAAGGACAGAACAGATCTGAGTTTCAAAAACACATATATGCAATATGGAAACTGCTCCACAAGAGGTGTAGTAAATATGTGAAAGTTAGTATCGAATTGAGGCATTATGGAAATTGCGTCGTTGTGTTATGTAGTATGTGTGTTTTTTTCTACACTTATGTGAATTTACATCGAGTTACAGTAGCATTTATATTCAAAAAAACTAGCTGAATTCACACTGTAAGTCCATAACCTATGTTGTCAAAAGCCCTTCGGGCGCGCGCCTAGGCTCTCAAGCGAGATGAGGCGCAGGGAAAATGCCTTGCTGCCATCCAGGCGCTCTAGCGACCTTTGGGCGAGATTCCGGCAAAATTCTGCAAATTCGGGCCAAACTAATCTGAAACATAAAAAAATGACCTGGAACTGGCCTAAACTAACTCTAAACAAGCAAACATATCTAAACCCCAAAAAACAGTATACTTATGCTATGCGCCTTGCTTACCTCGAGCCCTCGCTTTTTAGGCACCTTGTGCGTAGGCCCAAGGCACGCCCTTTGCACCTTGCGCCTTTGACAACTATGTTCATAAGTTGTTAAATTTCAAATGATCCGGTAAAAGTATTCAGTAAGTATATTACATAAGGTGTCTATTTAACCGAGAAAAAAAAACAAGTTATTTTACGGTACGAATTATAAACCAAATATGTAAATCTGAAAACAACCAACCTCAGAGTTTTGTTCAAGATGCTGGAACTGAGTATACTCAGGAATAACACCCTCACCATCACCGGGCACAGTGTCGACATATTGTGCAGCATATTCACTGCGTTGCGGCTTTGTGTGACGCTTTGGCGCTAACCCGTCAAAGTAGTCCCTGGTTTCACCTTCGATCTTTGCTTCTTCGTCTCTAGACAAATGAGCATCGCTCCTGCTCGGTCTCGTACAAGTTTCCATCTATAAAAATCTTATCTAGGATTGTAGGTGAAACCAGACCAAAGATAAAGATTTTATAAAGAGATCAAAAGATATTTTTGGCCAATCATATAAAATATCTGTCTTAGATATTTTGCATTCTATCATTCATGAATGTGAAAGTGATAGGCTTGGTGGAACATTGAATAGATCTTGTTTTTTTTTCCAACTTTTGCCACCAGCCATGTGAATTTGGGTCCATAAGGTGCATGACTTAGTTGACATTTCTATGTTATGAATATGTATGTTTGTATTTGTATCATCTTCTATCAAATCTTCATTTGGACGTTGTATATATATTTGTGTGTTTGTATTTCATGATTGTTTTGACCGGAATTTTTGTCACTTACATTGATTTTGTGGTTACATATAAAGTTTCAATGATAAAATTAAAGTTTGTTAATCAATTGTTATATAATATTATTTTAAAAAGTTATGAATTGTTGATTAAAGTTTGAGAGGTCTGTAGTAGTGGCGGATCTAGAAAAGCCTTATAGGGGCAACATTTTTTTTTAAAACGTTAAATCTTTCAAAAATTTACACTAACGTCGTAGCATCAAGGGGCAACGGGGGTTACCCCTTGTTACAAGGTAGATCCGTCCCTGGAGGTTTTTCGCTATTCTTAACCAACCTTGCATTGATATTAGCTCTTGTGTGGTGAATACAATTATTCGATGCCAAAAAGGTTAGTCCATTTAAAATAGAATTAGAAATCTATATCATGTGAAAATTTCATATATTTTAGACACAAGTATAAAGGTATTTATTTTTATATTCTTATTTTTGTTCCTCAAAGGATTAATTGTATGGTCACCTTTAAGGGATGTGCAACTTGCTGAAATATCTATTGTGAAAATTGGAGGGAAGAAATGTGATATGTGGTTGATTTAAGAGTGTTAGCGAACTCTTACTTTAACCAGGTAGACGGGGAAAATGGAGTAGTAAATGGTCATATGTTTAAAAAAAATTTGGGCTACAGGTGGAGTTATGAGACCCTTAAGTAGTGGACGAAAATGTATCGAAAAGTGTACAACAATGCTTTGGCGTGGGGATTTCCATGGCGACATATGTTATGGTAGTGAGGCGTGAGCATCTAGCACACCACCATGTAGTGAATTCAGGCAGTTTCTGTTATATTTGGGTACAGGATCTAAGAGATGAATACAAATAAGATTCACTAATTCTTTCTATCAATTTTTGTGAATGAATAAAAATACATGACATAAGGAATATAAATACCAAAAACATTTTACTTCTACCAGGACTCTTACTTTTACTTATACTTATCCTTAAATAATTAGAAACTAAATCAAACTAATACTTAGGATAATTCAAATAATAATTATATACAAATAATTATTATTTTACTCGTTTAGTCATTCGACTTAAGATCTCCCTCAGAACACCCCTTTGAGTTCAACCGAACTTCCCAAGTTGATGTAATTTTATCACTCCCTCTCAACATCAACTTCCATAAGTCTCCCTTTCGATACTCATTTTGTCTCGATCTAACGCACTATCTTCAGTAAACACATGATCACCATTGACATCTTCAGTAGGCGCAATGTCATTATCGTCCTTGGATACAACATCATTACCGGTACTAACACTACTTCTTCCAGTAGCTACAATGCCACTTCATCCTGAAGAGCATGAGCGACACACGCTTCGACTTGGCTGAAAAATGTGTTTTCATTTAGATTCGATCGGTACTCACGGACTATGTGACCCTTTTGATAGGACTTCAAGAAGCCCTCGAACACCTTTCAAGTAGCACTCGAACTATCCTTCAGCCCCACTTCAATCGAACCTTTGAACTTGACCAATAATAGAACTCGAACAACTGGAAGAAGGGATAACTTGTCAACTGCCTTCAACCGAATTGAATCAAAGGGTTCACCAAGATCTAATCGGGATCTTTTACCACTGCCTTTGAACGAGACTTTTTCTTTTGTTCAGCCTACTACTTGTAACTCTGCCATCGTTTGTTGGATTATTCGGGTTTGCTTACGGGTCACGGGTCGGTGCGTTATCGGGTCAACATAGTAACGGATCAAGGGCAGGATTGATCCAGGGGTAAAAGTGTCAAAACCCAGCATTTGTTACGTAAATTGTTGAGGTTTTTTGCTGCAAGTTTTCGTTGTGAATTAGTCAATTTGTTGACCGGATTCCTTGGATAATATGGACGTTGTGGTGCACGTTGGCTAAAAGAATTAGTCTGTTACTTGTACCGATTATTTAGGATTATATGTTATTAGTTTATTCTTCAACGATTGTTATTTGTATGGCTATATAAAGCCTCATTTATTTAATAGATATTGTAACCCCTTTTCTGTGATTATCGAATACAGAAGCTTTTCATTCTTTCTTTTACATATTCATATTTACATCTATATAATTGTGAGTGTAAGTGAGGGACCTGAACCAACATCGTTTCGGTTTCTTGACTGGTTCTTCAATGCGATTGATTTCTAAACTCCTGTGATTGAAAACTAACTGCGATCGGTACCTAGACACCTTCGATCGGAGACACCTCTAAACCGGAAACAGATGGGTCACCTTCAACAGAAATACGATCCTAGATTTTCAGGCGAATTTGTTAGCTTCCCCCGGTTTCGTTTCTTCCGCAACACACAAGTTTTTCTAGTTCCAAAATCACTCAAAAAACCATCGCTAAACTGATCACCGATCAACATCGTTGTCTCAAACGGTACTTCCCCGCGACACCGGCTGATCCTAACCACATCGCGATTCCAGCCGTACAACACCTCACGACCCTGAGTTGTTTTGTTTCCTTTTCAATTTGTGTCTCTACATATGAACCAGCAGCTTGCGATCCCTTCCCATGCAAGTCACCATAAATTCCATACAAACTTGTATATTTGATCAACTCCAACAAATCACCAACTTGGACTTTTTCTTAGCATTCACATCCTGGAAATCAAAATATGTGTGTGGGGTTTTTAAAATATAAAGAGTATAAAAAGTGGTTATGAGTGGAGGAGAGAGAAAATGTTACTGTTCATATGTATATATTTGGGGGAACACTGTTCACCCACTATAATTTTTTAATATATATTGAAAGTGGTTGCGAGTGAAGGAGAGAGAAAAATGTAATGATAAAGGTATAAAAATATTATTTAATTAAAAAGGAGAGAGAAAAAATATTTGTTTTTAATGGAAATATATTGATATAGAAGTTGTTTTTTTAGTGGAATATATGTATATTTTTAGAGAGCTGTATGTGAATGCTCTAATGAATCATCAATTACATGTCCACAAGGATTCCAATCTCAATCCTCTTCTTTTTCAACCAATTAAAAAAATATTGTTGTTGAACTAGAACTTGTACCAGTGAAAAAAAATACTATTTTCAATTAAAAACTAGCAAATCTCGCCAACATTTACCGAACCACGTGTTAAGTTATTGTGTAGAGTTCAAATGAGAAGATTAAGAATAAAAAGAATAAAGGGTACAACAATAATTTGAACAAATCATTTAATGAGCCTATAATTTATTTATGTTATTCAAATTAATGAACCCTAATTATTTAATGAGTAATCCTATAAAATAGTTTTGCACCTTACACAATAAAAACAATCATGCACATGATCTTACATATTCAACGTTTCCTACACCATAAAAACAACGTTTCCTACACCTTAAAGACAATGTTTTGGTGTAAGGTACAAAATGTGTAGAACCCCAACACTTTTAAATAATTTGCGACTCATAATAAAATATGTAGGACTCAACACTTTTAAATAGTTTTGTCACTTCTAATAAATTTGGTGTATTAATGGTGGTGAAGGAGGAAATTATTGTGACATTAATAATACTTGAGTAACTCTTTATAATATTTATTAATATTTTACATCAAAATATCTATTCTACCCTTATTAATTAAAACATTAATTAAAAGTAGATAAAAATTATATCTTGATTCACAACCATTGACAAAAAAATATAGGACCTAGATCAATTTATTTTTCTTCTTACAAGAAGATTTTTCTCAAATAAACCTCCCCTAAGTCAATTAAAATATATCATGCAAATCCATCGTTCACACATTTATTAACAAGATCTGAAAATTTTCACGTGGCTTACTAAGTTTGCATGTTGAACTGGGCCATATTTTTATGTGAAAATTACGAAAATGTCGGTTGACCAAACCACTTTTCAAATTTGTCACCCTCCTGCGTCGGTGGAGAGGCGCATCAAGCTTGGGATGCGTCTTTCAAGCACGGGATGCATCTGTGAGCGAAACCCAATAAAAATGGACACGTGGCCACGGGATGCGTACTTGGAGTGAGGCATGATGCACGGAATGCGTCTGGCTAGCTTCTGAAGCGTTCGGTGTGTGTTTCCGACGAGTTGCAGGTTTCTGGCGAGTTCAACATAAAATATAGGTTTTGGTTTCTGGGAATTCGGTACTGATTTCTTGAATTCGTTCTTTGATAATGAACAGAAATATATTCAAGATCTGCTGAGTTCGTCATCTTCTTAAGAGACAAGTTGTCCGTCATCTTCAAGATCTGTTGGGATCTATTTGGGGCCAATTTCATATGTGATATTGTGAACTTGATTGGTGTCTTACAGAAAAGAGATAATAAGCAATGAGAACTCGCCGGAAACTCGCTGGAAAACTTGCCGGAAACCTGCAACTCGCCGGAAAACACACCGGACGCTTCAGAAACTAGCCGGACGCATCCCGTGCATCATGCCTCACTCCAAGGACGCGTCCCGTGACAATGTGTCCATTTTTTATTGGGTTTCGCTCACAGACGCTTCCCGTGTTTGAAAGACGTATCCCAAGCTTGATTCGCCTCTCCACCGACGCAGGAGGGTGACATTTTTTAAAAATGTTTTGGTTAGGGGTGCAAACGAGCCGAGCTACTCGCGAGCTACTCGAGCTCGACTCGAAAAAAAGCTCGAACGAGCCAAGCTTAAACGAGCTCGAGCTCGAGCCCGAGCCTAAAAACAAGCTCGTTTAGTAAACGAGCCCGAGCTTCTCTTATGAGCTCGAGCCGGCTCGCGACCCTTAACGAGCTTTCGTTTTATATATTTTTATTAATATATTAAACATATATTTAAATAATAATATTTTCATTTATATAAATATAAAAAATAACTAAATTATATGTATAACAATAATTATAATTAATAAAAATTAAGTAATAAATACTAAACGAGTTGAGCCCGAGCCGAGCTCGAGCTTTAGAAATAAAGCTCGAATCGAGGCGAGCTCGAGCTCGAGCTTTCATATGTTAAACGAGCTCGAGCTCGAGCCTGGTTGAGCTCGGACTCAGCTCGGCTCGTTTGCACCCGTAGTTTTGGTCAACTGATATTTTGGTAATTTTCCCTATTTTATATGCTTTGAAACCCATTGAATATACGTGGAGAACTCTCAAATTTGGATCAGTAACCTTCCACCGACCCATTATCCATGTACCGATTGATTAAATCGATGTTGACACCTTCCAATTTTACGAGCTTCTCCGACCTTGAAGCAAATATTCATTACATCTCTTTCGAGTGAACCTTTTTTTTCTTATCTTCCTTCTTCTACCACGGTCGTTCCCTCTTCTTGAAAAACGACTCTCAAAACCACTCATTTAATTTGGGTACGAGATCAGAGAGATGAATACAAACGAGATTCACTAATTCTTTCTATCAATTTTTGTGAATGAATAAAAATACATAACATACCGAAAACATTACTTTTACTCATACTTATCCCTAAATAATTAGAAGCTAAATCAAACTAATACTTAGGATAATTCAAATAATAATTATATACAAATAATTATTATTTTACTCGTTTAGTCCTTCGACTTAAGATCTCCCTCAGAACACCCCTTTTTTGAGTTCAACCGAACTTCCCAAGTTGATGTTGTAATTTTATCATTTCCTACTTTCAAACATGATTTCCATCTCAATTCAAGCTTTCAACTATGGCAAAATAACTTCATACATTAACATGAATTCTATGTTTTAACACGTTTAAGCTAACACACAAAGCAAGAACTTCAAACACATTGGTAGATCAATAACATCAAACTATGTGTCACATGACAACTTGTGATCCTTACAACTTGAATACAATCATACAATATTGTGATTCATTAACAAGTATTGATCCACATCCAACATGATTCATTAACTTTAACTACATGTTCAACTTCAATCAGACTGCACACTGCACACTTAATCATTATGCAACTCATATATATCAATTCACACAATTATCAAGTTCAGCCATACAATATAGAGGGTTTTACATATAGTTTCTTACTCTCATAATCATTGTAAGCTCACATTTACTCGTAGCATCCTCAATTTCTTGATTTTCTTTTTTCAACTTGTTGACTTCTTGAATGTTTGAGGTTCTTTTGTTACTAATGATTAAAGTACAGTTTTGCATAAAAAATTCCACTTCGGGTCAAAATTTATCGAGAGTTTATATATATATATATATATATATATATATATATATATATATAGGGCAAGGATAAATTGAAAACCCCTTGAGTTAAAGAAACCTTGAAAACCCAATAACAACCATTGATTAGAGTTGATGGATGGCTAGGATTAACTTTTGGCATCTGTTGTTTTTCTCTCCTTGTCTCTCAATTTTTAAATATATAACATGTACGTAAAGGGTAAAATTGGAACATTAATACACTTATCTCTTACAAACAAACAAAAGTCTGCATGTTGTAAGAAACCCTCAAATACGCTTCATCAGTACACTAAACCACCCTACAAACCTACCTATATTGTTATCAGACTTCATTAATTCAAAATTCAAAATCCAAAACACAAAACACACCCTCTCTCTTTCAGAATCTTCATCCCTCTTCATCCATACCCAAATTTCGCCAGAGATTTTGATTAAGAAAGAGAATCCAGACCACAATCTCGACGGATATTTCCATGCAGAGCAAAATTCGCCGAAGATATTCAACAAAAACGTCGGAATTTTAGGCGTCGGTCTTTCTTAACTAGAATTATGAACTTTGTTTTAACTATAGAGATTTGGGTTGTGTTAAATGGAGTATTTCTATGGTTTTAAAGAGTTTTGATGTGTCTTAACAAGAAATTTCTCGGTTCCTTTATAAATCCATCTGGGTTTTCTTAATGACTATGTATGGTTAGGGTTTTTCTTCTTTTGAATCATCTCACGTTTTAAACGCTTAAATAAAAGGGTTTTTGGGTGAATACGTGATCATTTGGGGGGGGGGGGTGTCTGATTTGTGTGTTAATTTTGATTTGAGGAAATAAATTACATTAATACTCTGTTATTAGAAAAAAACGGCTATTTAGGGTTTATCAACACATAACGAAAAGTGGAAAAAAAATATTGAGAATTTTGGGGGATAATGAAAATTAAAAGGATAAAAAAGGTGGGAAGAATGTTCGTCTGAGAAAATAATCTATGTTTGCTATAAATTGAACTGGGCCATAGTGATCTACTGGTGATTGTGGTCCTGCATTTATTATCTACTGGTCATTTATCTGGGCTATAAAATGATCTGGACCATAAATTGTCTGCCTGTTAATCTGATGCTTTGTTGTATTACCTGATACTTTGCAGTAATTGGCTGTTACAACTAAGGATAACAAAACACATCCAAGGAAAAAATGAGCCCAAGTGTTTATACTTACAAAACCTGTTACTAATTATCTTTACACATTAAATTACATATTCTTTTATTAACGTTGTTTATGATTAAAAAATGCAGGTAAAAACGCTCGCCATACCCCGGTTGTCGAGGAGCGCGTAAACAGGCAACTAATATGTACGAAAAAATACTTTAAATTCATTACATGTTTGTTGTGATGTTTATGTCTAATGTATATAGGCTTTCTAAATACTAACAGCGGATGCTAACACGGGCAGTCCAACAACGCGAACAAGAGGAGGTAAAAAAGTTTAAAATTAGTTTTTTTTATTGTTAAGACATGTATATTTTGTAAAGCTTGTTACTGGTTTATAATTTATATAACACATGTACAAATGTAGGTCAGCAAGCGTATTGTGATAAGAAGGTGCAAAAAAGGAAGTTAATAAGTACGTACAACCAATTTTTTTCTCTTTTGCTTGTCTTAAATTATGTTTTATATAAATTATAAAAAAAAGTTGGTGCCTCAGTTTCACCGGAAAGTGATTTGGACACCCCCGGGCAAGACATGAAGAAATTAAAAAAAAAGGTATGTTTTTTTATGTATAGAAGTTTTTTTGTTACATCTTTTTAACATATAATATTTATGTACATGAACTTTGTAAAACATTCTAAGTTGACGGTTCTAAGTTGACGGCGAGGCGGGCGGACCATCAACACGTACTAGAGGAGGTACAAAACTATTTTAAACGTTATCTTTAGGATTCTAAATAATTATATATTTCAAGACTTTAGTTCTCATTGTTAAAAAAATGTATATTTTCAGCAATCACGGGCGTATAGCAAAGCAAAGAAATTTGTCAAAAGGAAGCTAATAAGTACGTACACCCAACTTTTTTCCTTCTTTAGGAAATATATAAATGGTAAAAGAAAGTTGATATGTTAGTTTCAATGGACAACGACTCGGAGATGACTGGAGATTTGTTAAATAACAACGTCTTGGGTGACAATGACCGTGCAGTTCTGGCAAGAAAGCATGCAGTTGTTGTGGGAAAAACAAAGAAATGAAAACATGAACGGGTGAAAAGCCGAAGTGGGAAACACCCAAAGACCACACATAAGTGGTCTAGAATAAAAACACGTTCAGCGCCCATGCAATTGTACAAATGCATCAAGTCTCTAACCACTAACCAACAAGAAGACGTGAAGAGGATGGGGTTTGGTAAGATACTATCATTCAACGTCAGTGGGATACCTGCAAAACTTGCACACTATGTTGTGGACCACTTCAACACGGAATAAATGGCTATTGAGATGTCATGTGGGTCAATAAACGTTGATGTTGAGTCTATCCATGACCTTCTAGGAATTCCTAACGAAGGGATAGACATGCAAAATGTAAGAGCATATGAAAAGCTTGATGTTGCTGTTATGACATGGAGAAAACGATACCTTGCACAATTTGTGGCACCGACGAATCTGGCACAATCTATAATGACAACTGATGAACCCAATATTTTTAATTTCCGGCTAGACTTCCTAATGTTATTCTTAACTGTCATAGTTGAGTGTAATAAAAATGGGTGGATGATAGAATGGATCTTGAAAACTTTTACTGGAGATACAGATTTCAGTAAAATAAATTGGTGTGCCTATGTGATTTAGCAAATTAAATCATGCAAAGTTGGATGGAAGAGGTGTGATCCTGATTCTCCATTTTCTGGACCACTAACAATTTTGGCTGTAAGTGTTTTTTTTACCAAAACTTACTAAAAATATGTGTATACAACATTTGTTTAATTATCTCACCACTTGGCATTGTTATTGTTTTTTTGTCATTACACAACTACTATACGTCGACCGAGTTAAATGCACCGGAATTGAAGTTGACCGGTCAATAAACCCAATCGTATTCTGGAATAAAAACGAACTGAAAAATAGAGAAAGATTGGAGATAAAAACCAGTGGCTTCGGTAGAGGGGAGTTGCATGAAGTTGCGGTGGTTCAATGGGATTCAAGTAAAACTGAGTTACATATTAATGATGAAGTGCTCAATGTAAGACAGTAATGATAAGCAGTTAGAAAATAATTAACTTTTTATAACATTAGTTACAAACTGTATTTTAAAACTGTGTTTGTAGAATGAAATCCTATCTATAGAAAAACATTTGGATGTCATAGAAGCGAAGAAGGTGACGGTGCAAACAAAATTGGAAGTGGTGTTTAATGCTCATCCACATAACGAGCATGTTAAGAAATTGATAGAACGATTTGAGAAAATTGTACACTCTAGAAAAACAAGGGTATGGCTGGTGCCTGATACCCCACGGAAGAAAATTGCTGGAGTTCTAATGTCTCTCAACAACACAATGCAAAACCCCGAAAATGATTACACAGAAGGTAATACGCATAAATCAATACTACAAGTGTCTAGTTTTTGTACAAACTGTAAATAATTTTTTTTTTTTTTGACAAATGCAGACCCTGATGATGATACCGCAACTGCAGCTGATGTAGCAAACATCGATGGTATGAACTTTTTTACATACCTATTTACCTTTTTTGGATTCCCATAATTGCTTACGCAAAAAGAGTATTTGTAAGGAACAAACGTTTATAATACAAAAAATCACACTGCTACAAATGATTATTGACACGGATTCGGCTATAGCCGATCATGGGAATGTGCCAGAGAAAAAGCGCACAGCTGCAAGTGATAATTTACAAAAAAAAAGGTAAAGTGCAAAAATATCATACATGCACATGTGATATTAGCTATATAAAAAGGTCATTGAGTTAATTGGCACATTTATCTGTTTTTTAATACTGTTTTTTGAAACGTATGTAGCATCTGGCAGCGATCGGGGTTACGGTGATGCCAAGCGAAGAAAGAAAGTTGTGTGTGCAAAAGGTAACTTTACTGTGACATCTGTGCTTGTAATCATTGTAAACAGTTCAGTTATCAATGAAATAAAGTTATTTGATCCCAATGTTTGTTTGTTTATGTTTGACATTTTTCATGTTTTGACTTTTATTCAATTTCAAACTCTATATCGCTTTCTAGAGAGTTATACGCAAACTGGTGCGTAAACGTAATCAGTTTAACGCGAAAAATACTCCGGAACTTCAATTTATGCTTAACATACCTTAAATAACCTTTACATAACTTAGAAATAGGTTTTGAAGGCTTTGGTATGGCAAAATCTAGTTAATTCACTTACAAGGACTAAAATTGACAAACTGCGAAAGTATGCCGATTTAAACTGTAATGGACATTCTGGAACTTGATCATAAGTTAAACACACCTTAAATATCCTTTACATAGCTTAGAAATGGGCTTTGAGGGGTTCGGTGTGCTAAAATAAACTTTATGCTCATTCAGGGACTAAAAGCGTCAAAAAGTGCATAAGTTTGCATTTTCACGCATAACTTACGTTCTGAATACATCCGGACACCCAAAAATTTATGTAAGCACTAAAATATTTTATTTTAGTGTTTGGCATAAGAAAAATCCACTCGTCGCGCAATTTGGATCGTTTTTCGCGCTTATGCGCATTCCGTCGTAATTAAGCAAACATCGCGATCATACGACCAAACGAACCGACATCCGGCATATTTTTGAGCATGTTTCATGTTCCCTATGTTTTAACATCCTTAGGGAGCTTAAAAATGGGTTTGACGGGTGTTAGAAGTGCCAAAACACGACTATACGCGCATAGGGACCAAAACTGTCAACTTTGAAAGTTGCTGGTCTGCAGACCAGCTTACGTGTCACGGTCCCCGACCCGGTTTGACCCTTTTTCAGGAGCCGCGGGACAGAAATCCCGTGGTATTTAATTAACAGCGGAAGTTTCTTCAGGATCTTTTTAAAACTGAAATATTTCCCGATTATTTTATTTCACAATTCGGGATAAAACCCGATAATTTACAATATTGAGATTTCACAAAGAAATCTTTTATTTTACGAAACATGTTTCTTTATTTTATTATGAGCCACTTCTTTAAGCTGATAGTGCTTCATGGCACTTTTCCTGGATCACAACAGATCACCTGAAACATGTTTGAAAAAGGTTTTGTCAGCGGGAAATACTGAGTGAATCATTCTATTTAATAAAACGACACATTTGTTATAATTTACAGTATTAAGAGAGATTACAATGTTTCAGATATCAAACCAACTACCCACAGTATTTGTCACTCGACCCATTGGCCCATTCGTCCAATGGTGTCTGTGATTATGGTCATATCACCCCTTGGCTAACTCGTTGTCCAATGGTGAAGATTATCAAGTAATGTATACAAAACCCCACATACCGGCTGTAACTTGGTGATTACATATACTTAATCACTGTAATTATAACTTTGAAATAAACATGATTTTGAAAGTAATTAGATAAAAAGAGAATGACTCACATTGCAGATTTACTTATGAATAGAGCTTAGCCTACTGATTAGCCTTGATAACCTAGTTTAAATAATCAAGCACACAAACTAGGTTAGTAACTTAATACAGCATTTACGACAACTCACGAGATTAAAACCTTCACAACGAATGACAAAGTGCGATACTTAAACATCCATCGATTTAACGACGAATGACAAAGCATAAACCCTAATGTGGGCAGCACTTAAACATCCATTGGATAGTTTAATCGATCGGACATTGAATCGTAGCAGCGATCGAGTTATTACCCTGAATCGTGGCAGCACTTCGTGATCAGTGTGTGTTTATTGTAGTATTCAGACACTATCTCAACGTACAATTTGATTTTGAACGTCGAACTAACGCACAATTGCATGAAACAGACGATCCTATTTATACATGAAAAACCGCCCCCTCGCGCCACGCGAAAGGTCCCCTTGTTCGCGTCGCGTGGCGTGGCGCGAGAGACCCTAGTCTACTATAGGGTTGCTTCGTGTCTGCATAGCTCAGCTGAGTTGGTTTCGTGTTATTTTAAATTTTTGACAGCAAACTGTGTGGATTTTACCGAGTAGGGTTTACCCCCCCTGAGTTTTAGGGGCCCTGATCCTGATTCCGATTGTTCTGAAAATTTTAGGGATTATGCAGAATCACTTGGGTTTCTCAATTAGGGTTTCCTATTGGTTAAATTAAAGTAATAAATAGTACTTTTTGATGAGAGTTGTTACATTCTCCCAACCTTAATAAAAATCTCGTCCTCGAGATTTATTGGAATAAGTGAGGATACTTTCGCTTCATTTCTGATTCCAGGTCCCAAGTATATTCAGCTCCTCTCTTTGAATCCCATTTGACTTTGACTAAAACTAGTCGTTTATGTTTGAGAAACTTGATCTTACGATCCTCAATTTGAAGAGGTTTCTCAACAAATTTCAGCTTTTCGTTTACCTCTATATCTCTAAGAGGTACTATCAGTGATTCATCTGATAAGCATCTCTTAAGATTGGATACATGAAATACATCATGTACTCCAGATAATTCTTCTGGTAGTTGTAAACGATAAGCAACTGGTCCTATACGTTGGATCACTGAAAATGGTCCTACGTACCTTGGACTTAGCTTTCCTTTCTTACCGAATCGAACTACTCCTTTCCAAGGAGAAACTTTTAACAATACTCTGTCTCCAACTTGAAATTCTAATGGCTTGCATCTATTGTCTGCATAACTTTTCTGGTGATCTCGAGCCGTCTTTAGTCTTTCCTTGATTTGAGTAATCTTATCAGTCGTCTCTTGCACTATTTCAGGACCTGATAATTGATTTTCTCCTATTTCTGCCCAACAAACTGGAGTTCTACACTTTCTTCCATACAGTGCTTCAAATGGGGCAGTTTCAATACTTGAATGATAGCTATTGTTATAGGAGAATTCAATTAATGGTAAATGATCATCCCAATTCCCACCAAAATCTATTACACACGCTCGGAGCATGTCTTCTAGAGTTTGGATTGTCCTTTCACTTTGTCCGTCTGTTTGGGGATGATATGCAGTGCTCAGATTTAGTCGAGTTCCCATAGCTTGCTGGAAACTTTTCCAGAAATGAGAAGTAAAACGACTATCCCTATCCGAAACAATGGAGAGTGGAACTCCATGTAAGGATACAACTTCATCTACATACAATTTTGCCAGTCTTTCCATACTAAAGGTTTCTTTCATAGGTAAAAAGTGAGCTGATTTGGTTAATCGATCCACAATTACCCAAATCGCATCATTACCTTTTCTGGTTTTGGGTAACTTAGTAACAAAATCCATTGTTATAAGTTCCCATTTCCATACTGGCATTTCTAATTGTTGTAGTAATCCTGAAGGCTTCTGATGTTCTGCCTTAACTTGTGAACAAGTGAGACATTTAGAAACATATCGCGCTATATCCTTTTTCATTCCTATCCACCAAAAGTTTTTCCTTAAATCTTGGTACATCTTATTGTTTCCTGGATGCATAGTATACCTAGATTTATGAGCTTCTTCTAAAATCTTAGGTCTTAAGTCTCCCTGCTTAGGTACCCAAATTCTACTTTTGTGGAATCTCCAAATTTCATCTGCTCCTTGTTCTAATTCCTTTACTCGTCCTTTCATTCCTTCAGCATCATCCTTGATTGCTGTAGCTTGAACATTCTTCAATTGTTCCATTAAATCTATTTGTAGATTTAATCTGAGAGCACGAACTCGTCGTTGTTTCTCATAATACTTACGACTTAAAGCATCTGCAACTACATTTGCCTTTCCTTCGTGATACTGAATATCACAGTCGTAGTCACTTAGGATTTCCATCCATCTCCTTTGCCTCATGTTTAATTCTTTTTGCCCAAATATATATCTTAAACTTTTGTGGTCTGTGTAGACAGTAAATTTACTTCCGTAAAGATAATGTCTCCAAATCTTAAGGGCAAAAATTACAGCTCCTAATTCTAAATCATGAGTCGTATAGTTTTCTTCGTGCTTTTTCAATTGCCTTGAAGCATATGCAATCACCTTTTTGCGTTGCATAAGCACACATCCATATCCTAGTTTTGAAGCATCACAATATACTTCAAAATCTTCATTTCCTTCTGGTAAGGCTAAGATTGGTGCATTTGTTAATTTCTGCTTCAATATTCTAAAGGCTTCTTCTTGCTTAGGTCCCCATTCAAACTTAATAGCTTTATAGGTTAACTTAGTTAATGGTACGGCTATCTTGGAAAAATCCTTAATAAACCGTCTATAATACCCAGCTAAACCTATAAAACTTCTTATTTCCATTGCTGTTTGTGGAACCTTCCATTTGGTAATTGCCTCTATCTTAGCAGGATCTACGTAAATACCTTCGTGATTCACCATGTGTCCTAAGAATTGCACTTCTTGTAACCAAAATTCACACTTTGAGAATTTGGCATAAAGCTTTTCTTTTCTTAACAA
The DNA here is from genome assembly GCA_030545235.1 of Helianthus tuberosus. NCBI lineage: Eukaryota > Viridiplantae > Streptophyta > Magnoliopsida > Asterales > Asteraceae > Helianthus > Helianthus tuberosus. The sequence goes on from CM060377.1 coordinate 170,225,189, forward strand.
AGTTAAGAGTGCATGAAGGTGTTCACAATGCTCTGTCTGACTTTTGGAATAAATAAGTATATCGTCTATGAAGACAATTACAAATTTATCCAAATATGGTTTACAGATCCTATTCATCATGTCCATGAATGCAGCAGGTGCATTCGTTAATCCAAAGGGCATGACTGTAAACTCATAATGACCATACCTAGTTCTGAAAGCAGTTTTAGGTATGTCTTCTTCTTGTACCTTCAATTGATGATATCCGGAGCGTAAATCTATCTTAGAAAAATATCTAGCTCCTTGAAGTTGATCGAAAAGATCATCAATCCTAGGTAATGGGTATCGATTCTTAATTGTAACCTTATTCAATTCTCTATAATCGATACACATTCTCATTGAACCGTCCTTCTTCTTTACAAACAACACTGGTGCTCCCCACGGGGATGAACTAGGTTGTATGAATCCTTTACTTAGTAATTCATCTAATTGCTTTTTCAGTTCTAACATTTCTGTAGGTGCTAACCGATAAGGTGCCTTGGCTATCGGTGTAGTTCCTGGAATTAGATGAATCCTAAATTCTACTTCCCTATCCGGAGGTAATCCCGGTAAATCTTCTGGGAATATATCTGGATATTCTGAGACTACAGGAATTTCCTTAAGTTCTTTACCCTTAGTACTAATGATTACTGAAATCATATATACTATTCCTTGTTTTCGTTCATAATTAGCCATTTTCATTACTGATATGAACTTCATGGGCTTACGTGGTTTATCTCCTGTAATCCTAATTACTTCTCCGGTGGGTGATTGAATGTCTATGGAATTCTGATCACACAATATTCGAGCATGGTTGGCTACCAACCAATCCATTCCTAATACAACATCAAATTCAGCTAATTTCATCGGCAATAGTTTTGCAGAGAATTTATGTCCTAAAAGTTCTATATTTCCTTCCTGCAAAACTTTATCTATTTTAACTGAATTTCCGTCTGCCGTTTCAACTGTAAAAATCTGCCTAATATTGGTTAAAGGTAAATTAAGAGCTTGATAGAATGAAGTATTTATAAAACTTTGGTTTGCACCAGAGTCAAATAATACTTTTGCGTATACGTTGTGAACTAAAAACGTACCCGCTATCACATCTGGGATGAGTTCTGCTTCTTGACTGGTCAGCTGAAATGCCCTGGCATTCTTCTTTGTAGCTCCATCAGCTGGTTTAGCTTTGTTATCTGCTGGTTTGACCAATTTCGGGCAATCTGGCCTGAAATGTCCAGTTTCTCCACAATTATAACAAACTGTGGATTTCTTCCTACAGTTTTCTTCACGATGTCCCGTCATTTTGCAAAAGTTGCAAATTATATTACATCTTCCAAAATGTTTTCTTTGCAATTTCTGCAGAATGGCGGATTTGAGGGTTGCCCTGTTCCTCTTCTCTTGAAGTTGCTATTATTACCCGTACGAAATCCTTGGGTAATTTTCTGAGCCAATTCTTTCTTTCTGTCTTCATCTCTTGTGCGCACCAGTTCATCGGTTAGGGTATTAGCTAATTCTACAGCATCGTCAATAATGCGAGGTCTCGCAGCTTTAACGATATTGCGAATTTCACTAATTAGTCCCCAAATGTAGCGAGAAATGAGTACCGGTTCTGGCGAAGCCAGTGTTGGTACCACTCTAGCATATTCAAAGAATGTCGAAGTATAACCACGACAATCTACACCCATCATCCGATGATTTAGAAACTTATTCGTCATCTGTTCCTTTTCATACTCGGGACATAATTTTCTTTCTACAATACCCTTAAATTCTTCCCAAGTCATAGCATAAGCTATAATCCTTCCTTTTGATTGTAACACAGTGTTCCACCATTCGAGTGCTCCTTCCTTGAAGAGATTTGATGCGTACATGACCTGATCATTTTTAGCACATTTACTTATTGCAATTACTGCTTCGGTTTTCTCTAACCAACGCAGTGATGCAGTTGCTCCTTCATTGCCTGCAAATTCAGTGGGTTTACAAGCAAGGAATTCTTTGAAAGTGCAACCAGGCGTTGCAGTTTTCATTTTCTTGGGTAATGGAGCTTGATGTGGTTCTCCATTATGATTAACATTATCATTGCCTCCATTTACACTATTACTGAAGTTATCTTCAGAAATACGTTTACTAGGAACAATGTGTTGCGGTTCGATTGGATTCTTTATAGCAGCAACGAATGCTGGAATAGCATTAGCTATCCCTTGAGCAACAATATTTTCGATATCTTGCCGAGTCATATATTGATCTCCTGGATGTTGCTCTGACTGATTAACCTCATTTACTGGTTCATTACCAATGTTTGACATCTGATAATAAATTTTATGTAAATAATTAGTATAAATATAAATATAATAAAACAGTTTGCACATAATCACATTAACATGTATAATTAAAAATTATCGTTTTCACAAGTTTCATTTCTATATATTATATTATGCCTCGTACACACGATTATCATACAACGTTTTATTGTTAAGTTATTACACATACTGGTTATTATGATTATTTATTCACATATATTCCTGCAAACTCTCATTATCTGGTCAGCTAATTTCTTAAAAACGACGTTCCCTTTCGTCATACTTCCAAGTAACTCTTTCTCCCACATCCCTAATCCGATTTCCTGCATCAATTAACTCTTCGCCCCAGAGGCGAAGTTCAGTCAGATTCTCAGGGCTCATGGTTGGATATAGTGGAGGTTCTGGGTCAACTTGTGGGAAAAATGTATCAGGGTTGTTTAAAAGATTTTGGTATTGTCAATCAGTTGTCCACCATTCATCTAATTCTACTGGTAATGGTTGAGGTTGGACAATAGGATCTGGAATAGCAGGTTCCAGATTGATTGGGATTGGAGCTTCTAGTGGGTAACTGAAAAGATCATCTTCAGTAAAGATGAGGTTTGGATTAGCTGCTTCAAGGTTTCCATCGGCAGGTCCGATGAGGTCACTCATTACTAATTGATGATCTAAAACTTCCCAGGGAGTCATTTTCTGTTTCTGTCTAGAACTTTCTCCGACCTCTATTTCTGTTTGCTTAAAACTTTTCTCAGCTTCTATCTCTACTTGATTAACATTTTCCTCAATTTCTACCCCCTTTCCTTTGTCTTTTGGTTCTTCAGTTTTGGTAACCTTTCTTGTTGCTGGCTTTTTCCTTCGTACTCGCCTCCAGCCCACAAATCTGCTTCTTTTCTTGGGTTTAGGTTTTGCCAGTGGTTTGGATTGAAATTCCATGGGTTCTTCCTTATCAGCGAAGTAACCGGTGAATTCCTTGGAAACTTCTATCTTAACGGGATAGAGGTTAAGATTTTCTAAACCTTCAGATATCTCATTCATGCTGTTTAGCATATATGCAAAATACATACCAAATGTTAAAATAATAAAATTTTATAGATAACCCATAATTATTATTGCATACATAAAACAACTGACAAGTAATTTATACTACGATTTAGTGTAACTTATTTATTTACTAAATAAGATTTCTGGGAAATAAAAGTGCTAAAACTTTTGAGTATTTAGAGATTTGCATTTTCTGCTACTGTGGCTAGCATATAAAGATTTGCCCATTTCTCATCTAATTTGTCCTCCCAAGGTGATTTATTGATTAAATCCTGGGTTTCTTGTTTAACTTTCTTCTCTCGGTTTTTCCTTATTTCCTCCTGACTTTTCCTAACAATCAAACTTCTTTTATTAGGAGAAAGTGGTTCCTCGTAATGTGCCTTACGGACAAATATTCCTTCTTCAGGAATTACATAAGGTTTTCTTTGGGATGAACTTCCCTTCTCGTTGGTTGACCTATCTAGTTTAAGATAGATGTTTGACAGCTTTTGTTTACCCATACTGTAATTAACAAATAAACAGTTAATAAAACACATAATCACATAATTGGCAATCAGTAAAATTAAGTATTTCTAAATACTTAATAGGCTTAAATCAGTGGCTCTGATACCACCTTATTTCTGTCACGGTCCCCGACCCGGTTTGACCCGTTTCAGGAGCCGCGGGACAGAAATCCCGTGGTATTTAATTAACAGCGGAAGTTTCTTCAGGATCTTTTTAAAACTGAAATATTTCCCGATTATTTTATTTCACAATTCGGGATAAAACCCGATAATTTACAATATTGAGATTTCACAAAGAAATCTTTTATTTTACGAAACATGTTTCTTTATTTTATTCTGAGCCACTTCTTTAAGCTGATAGTGCTTCATGGCACTTTTCCTGGATCACAACAGATCACCTGAAACATGTTTGAAAAAGGTTTTGTCAGCGGGAAATACTGAGTGAATCATTCTATTTAATAAAACGACACATTTGTTATAATTTACAGTATTAAGAGAGATTACAATGTTTCAGATATCAAACCAACTACCCAAAGTATTTGTCACTCGACCCATTGGCCCATTCGTCCAATGGTGTCTGTGATTATGGTCATATCACCCCTTGGCTAACTCGTTGTCCAATGGTGAAGATTATCAAGTAATGTATACAAAACCCCACATACCGGCTGTAACTTGGTGATTACATATACTTAATCACTGTAATTATAACTTTGAAATAAACATGATTTTGAAAGTAATTAGATAAAAAGAGAATGACTCACATTGCAGATTTACTTATGAATAGAGCTTAGCCTACTGATTAGCCTTGATAACCTAGTTTAAATAATCAAGCACACAAACTAGGTTAGTAACTTAATACAGCATTTACGACAACTCACGAGATTAAAACCTTCACAACGAATGACAAAGTGCGATACTTAAACATCCATCGATTTAACGACGAATGACAAAGCATAAACCCTAATGTGGGCAGCACTTAAACATCCATTGGATAGTTTAATCGATCGGACATTGAATCGTAGCAGCGATCGAGTTATTACCCTGAATTGTGGCAGCACTTCGTGATCAGTGTGTGTTTATTGTAGTATTCAGAAACTATCTCAACGTACAATTTGATTTTGAACGTCGAACTAACGCACAATTGCATGAAACAGACGATCCTATTTATACATGAAAAACCGCCCCCTCGCGCCACGCGAAAGGTCCCCTTGTTCGCGTCGCGTCGCGCGAGAGACCCTAGTCTACTATAGGGTTGCTTCGTGTCTGCATAGCTCAGCTGAGTTGGTTTCGTGTTATTTTAAATTTTTGACAGCAAACTGTGTGGATTTTACCGAGTAGGGTTTACCCCCCCTGAGTTTTAGGGGCCCTGATCCTGATTCCGATTGTTCTGAAAATTTTAGGGATTATGCAGAATCACTTGGGTTTCTCAATTAGGGTTTCCTATTGGTTAAATTAAAGTAATAAATAGTACTTTTTGATGAGAGTTGTTACATTACGGTCCGTAAGGGTGAGGACCATACGGTCCGTAAGGTATCCCCAGATCAGCAGAATGTTGATTCCAGCTTGATCCAGCTGCTCCACACTTGTGCACATGGTTTTGGGGCATTTCTAGGGGCTCCCCTGGTTTTCTAAAATAGTGGGCTCAATGTGTACGGCTAGGATTGAATCACGGTTTTCAAGAAACGATCCTAACGGTTCTACGAAAACTATATATACTCCTCCACCCCATTTGTTGCAACCCACAATTTGATCTGAGTTTTTCTCTAAGTGGTTGTGTTTATACACTTCCTACCTGAGATTACTTGGAATCAAATACTTGCGGGGACCCTTTGTAAGTGTTCCTTTGTTCTTTTACGCGTTTTTAGCACGAAAGTCAAACAGTGTTTGACTTTCAGCTTTGACCACGAGTTGGTCAACGGGAAGTTCGTTTGAACTTCATAACGTGAGCGTAATCACGATGGTCATTGTACCTAGAGACTATACCTACTGATTACCACGTTATCTAGGCTCAGTGATGAGTCGTAGTTTCGGCCAAAATGCGTATTCTTGCGTATTTTGTAACCAAACTACTCTAGGGTATCAAAACCGTTTGTTTTGATATCAAAACCTATTTTCTAACTTGACTAAACATGTTCTAGCATGTTTAGCTCGTCACTTTTAGAATTGTGCTTGTCTAGGGTCGTAAGGGTAAGCGATCTAAACAATCGCTTATGCTTTCGAACCCGACCCATTTGGTCGATCTTTAGGATCCGACCAAACACTTTAGGTGACCATAGTAGTATAGGGAATAACCTTCCGAGGTTATACCTTATGGTCACATCGTTTGAGTAGTTGTATGATAAGTAGTTCTTATGCCTTAGGAAAATTACCAAAATGCCCTTTTTGAGCCAAAATTCATTTTAAGCCTATGTAACCTAATTTTTGGTATCCAAACTGATTAGTAACAATATTAGACATATCAAGGCCTATCTTACTTGTCATAGGGCTAGTTAGGCGATCCGAACGCGTTTTACGCGGACGACGCGTTAAAGTAGCATAAGCTACCTAAACGGGTCGTAATGGGTCAAAAGCACCTAGGCTAGGTTTCGTTTTAGTATGTAGACTTTGCTAAACCATATTACATGAGTTCCTACACTCATTTGGTTTACGAACCCTCATGCTACCCGATCCTCCGATTAGGTCCGTTTATTAATGTAGTTACCTATATTAGGTGCCGTCTGATTCCGTAACCTTCTAGCTTTGCTTGGTGGATATCTAAAGTCTATTGAGCAATCTCAAGTGAGTACATAGACCCCTCTTTTACTGTTTTTCAAACATTTTGGGGTGAAACACATGTGCCTACTTGTTATTTTCATGCTTTCCATGCTTCCATATCATATACTTGCTATGTTCATTAGTACATTATTAGTACATGATTTCATTGTGTTTTTGCTATGTATGTCCTTTGTAGCATACTTAGTACATCGTTTTACATGACTTTTCATGCTATGTATGTTCATCATACTTAGTACATTTTCATTTCATCACATGCTTACATTTTGATATGACATTTGGGTTGTTTATATGGGACCATATACATTCATTAACACTGATCACGCCGTTCGTTAGTAGGTAGTGGTACCATAGGAATTGACAACTCCTGTTCCTAACATCCTAGGTATGTTTGGATGGAAGGAATGACCGAATTCAATAAAACATAACACAGATAGACCTTTAATTTGTTTAAGGGCTTATCACCACAGTCACAAGGCTTGAATATATGCATTTTTACAATATCGCATAAATGTTTGTATTCAGTATAGCATGCATTCCCATAAAACATACTGTTGATTTAAACCACGTTTTACTTCAATACATTGTTTTGTGCATTTTTACCTATGGTTCAGTGGATATATATATATATATATTTCACTTGCCATACATGACATTTTGTTTACACATTACATAATTGACATTTGACATAGACATTTTGATATTGACATACATATTTTATGGACTATATTTGACATAGACATTTTGACATGGTTTACACAAAGATATTTGACAAATGGTTTAGAACTGGGCAAATTACACTGGTGGTTTGTTTGGGTAAAGTGATTTAAGTAACGAGGCGTGTGTAATATGATACAAGCATGGTGGATACGCCGCTGGTACTTCCTATATATAAGTGCTTGCATGGTATTACATATCGTAGCGTTATTTGAATCATTTCAATTTAGACATATAACATTTCATACAAATAACATATTTTTCACAAGACATTGTTTCATAAACAACTTATTTTATACAAAACTCATTTTACTTGGTTATTCATTTAACCTCACATTATTCTTTTATATATCATCTACTTTATTATCGCTTTTCAAAAGATTTATAAAACAAAACATTTTACAAGGATCATGACTGATTTTGTTAAAACTACTTTTTCTAAACTTATAAGTCATGAATCCTATTTTACATAAAACCTATGTATCTCACAGGCATTTTTATGCTGACGTACCTATTTTCACATGTCTTTTCAGGAGCTGCTGCTTAGGATGATCGTGACACTAGGGCGGACCTGTGCCTTAGAGACTTAAAATAAAGATAGACTTAGTTTAATTATGTTGTGTACTCTTTGGTTCTTGTTTTGAAACAATGTATTCCACTCTTTGGTTGATGAATAAAATATAATTTTAATTACCATGGTTGTGGAACAATAATTCTGTTACAACACTCCCCGACGTTTCCGCCACGATTTGATGTTTTACGTGGTCGGGGTGTGACAATAACCCCCTGTAGATGATCCAAACGCTACCGATGATCCTGAAGATGATCCTATAGATGATGATTACTTTTGTTATTCTCCAAACACTCTTGTGTCGTGGGCCCACCCCAACCCGTGGGAGAGTAAGCTTATCCCAGAACCACTCAGCACTGAAATCGAGTATGGGACTCCACGCTCGTTTCTTGACTAAAAAGTGGTGTTTATGCGAAGTTACTAGTATGTGTGTGTGAAAAAAATGTGCCCCCATTTTCCCTCTTTCATGCAATCTAGGGGCTACTTTCCTTATGCTATGTGGTTTACCGTATCTATTGAGAACGTTATTATGTACTGAACTATTATGTTAAATCTATGTTCTTGCAATCTACATGTTAAGTTCCATTGAAAAATAGTGGATATCCTAAAAAAGGTTACATAACTTACACACTATAGAAAAAAACACTAAAAAGAGGCACATGATCAAACACACATACTGCCAAAATGGGAAAAAAAAATGTACGACAGCCTCAGGGAAAAAAATGTAACAAAGTAAATACAAAACCAAGAAATGCATAACATAAAAAATGTAACAGATTCGACCAAAGATGAACAAGCACATACTACCAAAAATGTCATTAACATGTTAACGAGAATGATGCAGCTAAGTAGCACCTATTTCTTAATCTCAACAAACAAAGGCAAAAACCTCAACAAACAGTGCTAATAAGTAAGCTGCCAATCACTAACGCTAATATCAGTAACCGTATAATTCTCTTCTTCTTTCGAATTTCTTGCTCACGGACAAAAAGTTCAGCTTGCAGGTTGTTGATTTTCCTCAAAAGACCTAGTATAATCCTAGTTGGCCGTAGGCACATAGGTGGATCGACCCAACCAATGAAAGGGCAGTTGTTGGGCTACATTAAAACATGGAGATAAAACACGATTAGAACATACATTTAGTTATTTAGATAGGGTTCGAATTTTTTACCTTAAACGGATATGAATAGAACCTTCTTCCTGGGTTATCATCTGTCCATGATGTCCCACATGAACACCTTTTCATCTTTTTAAAGGGGTAGATGAATTGTAAAGAAAAAAAGAAGATACGAAAATGAAATATTTGAATATTAGGATGATAGATCTACAAGAAGGATCTGTACCAATGAATAACATACTTGTGGGTCCCACTGTAATAACATATTATTTTGTCATTACCCACCCTGTCATACGTTTCTTTCTTTTTTTTTCTATTTTTTATTACTTTTTTTTAGTAACGTGGGGCCATAACCCTAAAAACTGTTTTACTACCTGACAAATTGTGTAACCAAAAACACAAAAAATACCACCCAAAAAAGAAGTAACAACACACAAACTAATTTTTTTTTCATTACGCATTACACCAATAAAAATTACAAAAATTAGTAGACACATACACAGCTCCTTAGTTAATGTTGATAACCTGATACTACACCCCCTCCCTTAAACCTGGTTTCTAATTAAGCTAAATACATACATAGAACTTCAAAACAACGTAATTAAAAAAACACAACAACAACACCATGACTATAACTTCGTATTCGGATTGGGGAGGTTGCTGCTTGACCTTCTTCATGTGACACTTTTTACACTTGTATGGGGCTGGTGGGATGGGGGAAACTGATATATTTATTGGGAAATATGAATCCCACTCAATTTCACTCATCGACGAGACATCATCAACCCAATCGCTGGTTTTGGGATCATCAACAAGTCTGTTTGTTGGGTATACAGTAGGCTCGTCGCTATACGTCACGTTACCGGTAGTGTATGTGTCAAACCCAAAAGGTTCACCCTTAGGCACTACATTTGACTCCGTCTTGACTGTAGGGGTAACACTAGGCTCTTTTTTGGGTATTGCTCGCGCCATAGGCTTCGGGTGGGGTTCCACCTTTGGGGTCGAAAAAAAGTTACTTCTCTATTCGCAGGGCTCTCCAACACCAGTAAAAATCTTCCTAAGCATATGCACAGGCAAAGGGTATCTTTAATGCACATTGCCGACCCTAGGGGGAGCTGATGCATACTTTCGAAGTCTTTTCCCGACATTAATAAACTCATTTTTTTCCAGGTGTGAGATAAATTACCTCAACATCCGGAACTTTGGAAACCGCGGATGGCCTCTTGTGCATTGTTATGCATTGTGTGTGATAGGTAGTTAAGAATGGTTTGTGCATGTACATATTATCTAAGCTAAAACTATTTATAATGAAAAAATAAGCTTTGGGGGGGGGGGGGTGGATGGTGGTGATTAGATATGAAAATTAATGACAAATTAAATGCAACACAAGATAAAAAGGAAAAAAACTAACAAAAAGATACACCCTGTTATATTTATTCTATCAAGGCTTCTATCAAAATGTATCTACTACTTGACCATATAAAAAGTTGTTACTTTATGTATAAAATATAATTTTTTTTACAATAACAAATAATATTCATCCATATATATATTTTTTTTAAAAGGCAAAAAAACTTAAATCCCTAACTCTATCTCTCTTTAAGAAAAAACAGCTTGTGTTTTGTAAAAAAACAAAAAAAAATGCTACTTTATAATATTTGTGGTTACATTTTTTGGTACTTATTTTTGTAACGAAATAGGTCATTTTTTCGGTAATTATATACATGAGATGTAAGGTGCAAAAAATTAAGGATAAAAAAATTTACTTTTGACACAAACATGTGGATATCATTTCATAATGGTGGTGATCAATTAAACCATGATCATTAGAAAGTAAAGGTGGTCAATTAAACTGAAAACCAAACTACATACCAACCCTACATACATCCTAACATGTCTAATAAAACATGCAAACATATGCATGTGCATCCATTTTCAGATAATCTACACATGCAAACATGTGCATGTACAAAAGCAGCCCGAGAAATACAAAAAGGATGATCAAAGTTTAGTTGCGCTCCACTAAAATGGAGACAAAAAAACGGGCATCATGAGGTAAACCTAATATAAAAGTTTTCAAAACACACACAACACACGCATGAAAAGAAATACCAAATCAAGTGGACTCATGACTCCCAGAGGTTGACTCCTCATCCTCGTTAGCCGATTGCTTCTTCTTTTTCTTTTTCTTGCAATTTCTTGAATCATGTCCAGTCACATACTTCATACATGTTCGGCAAAGCCTAGATGTTTGGGGGGGGGGGGGGGTTGACGGCAGAGTTGCTCGTTGCATCCTGAGCTGGTCTACACAATCGTCGACGTTTGCCACATCCTTTATTCCTGATCTCGTCTGGATTGCTGAGAGTTACATCCCCATCTAAAGAAACACCAAGCAATTCTTCAACGGAAACATAGTTATCATTGTTGGCTTCATCATCAACTGGTACTCCATTTAGTAACTTACATTTCAATTCCTTTATCTGCTCAGCAAAAGAAGAAAGTCGTTCAACATCGCTTCTTAAGGCGTCTACACACTCGGTTACAATCTCAAGAATCTGACTTCTCGCAGCAGCTTGTGGACGGGTGTCGACACCGTATTGACTCTCAACAGAAAATAAACTTTTTGGAAGCACATCCTTAGTCCAACGCTTAACAACAAATTGGGGCGGGATTTTTTTCAATATTGTTTACACGGTAAACACAAAAAATATGCCTACACAGAAATCCAATACGGATGAAGTTGTTTCATGAATAAGAAACCGACTGATTTCTCAACTCAAGCTTGACCTGCAGAAACACCCAAATATAAAAAACGCATTTTTACGCTTCTGTGATAAAAAGAGGATAATGAAAGCTTAAACAAAAAATGCCACTATAAGGATAGAGCAAGTTACCATGAATGTGTTGGTTGCATTGTTTCGTTTGTCCAACTGATTCACATAGTAAACACAAACACCATCACAATCCTCCGTGTTTACAATGTAATAAAACAACTTCCCCTTAAATATCTCTTTTCTTACTTCTGTGAAAATGGCATGTATGTACAACTCAAAAGCGTGCTTCTCGATAGCTAACTGAGTAGTGTCCATGAATACACTAGATGAAGTTTTAAACTCTGCAACACGTTACCTGTAACGCTGATTGTCTATCCTAGTTTCATAACATAGCATGAACTGAACTAGTGTGTTAGCAATAGAAGAGTTGACCTTGAAGCTTGAGTTAGAACTTTCACATCTTGACGTAGTCTTCATCAGACAACACATTGGGATTCGACGGAAGTAGGCAGGTACCCATTGGTCCCTAATTGAGTACATATCATTCAACCAATCTTGATCTTGTAAACCATATTCCTCCATCAAAAGTTGCCAGCGCATCTGAAATGTAGATGGTTTCATGTGAATACTCCACACCAAACGATGCATCAATGCCCTTAGGTCAGAGTTTTGTAACAGGTCTCCAGCAATCTATACATAACAGAACAAACACTGTTAAAAAAATGTAATAAAAAAAAGACCTTTTCAACGAGATTGATTAAATAATAAAACTGTTAGGTCCAGAAGTTTTACGCTTATCTTTATTGTATTAATTTATGTATTAATTGGGTTTAGATTAGGTTTTGGGCTTAGGCTAGGCCATGTGGGCCAATAGGGTAGAGGCTCCTATAAATAGTCTTATTAGATTGTTAGTGGAGAGCTTTCCTATTCTTGTAATCATGTAGCCCCAATAGAGAACCTTGTACCAGACAATCCTAGAGATTGTGTGCAAGGTTCTCGAAGATCGTACCAGACAGTCCTTGAGACTGTGTGCGATCTAAGCAGCGACACTGAGTTCTGTAATGAAATATTTTCTTTTTGTTCTTATGGATTCATCTTATTTTCCGCGTTCGATTAATCCTAGAGTGATATCTCGGGTTTTTCGGGACTAACAAGTGGTATCAGAGCCATTGAAGTCTTTCAAAGGCTCGGTTTTGATATCGCTCGAAGAACAAGAAGAAGTTTTGCAGTGTCGGGGGATGTGTGTTCGTAAATGGAGATCTCGGTTCATGAAATCTGATATTCGTCATCAGATCTGAAAACTTTAAGATCTGGTACATGTTCAGTCGCCATTGAAGATGGTATCGGCTCAACCACAACTGAACAGAGATGATGACCAGAACCGGAGACGACCGGAGATGAAGAAGTTAGACAAGGATCTACTATTTTGTTGATAAAGAGAAAAGTTACAAACAGTAGATCGAGTTCGGAAATAGTAGATCGAGTAGGATTGCAGATGGGAGGATGTAGACGGTGGTTAACGATGGGTATGGAGATGATGTTTCAATGTAGATGACGATGGTGTACGGTGTCGGATGTGTGACAGGTGCGGCGGAGTTTAATGGTGTGGAAGACGAAGAAGGTTAATGGTGGAAATACGGTACAAACGGAGATGAAGTTATGATGTTGCAGGTTTCGATCGCCGGAGAAGATGATGAAGAACGATGACCGGAGACGTGATGGCGTAGAGATGAACGACGGAAAGAGACGATGATCCAGAAGATGATGAATGATGATGACATCAGCAAATAATTTTTGAACATTCTTTGTCGGCTGCACATGATGTCTCATCATGGGTTTCAAAAAACCCTAATCTTTGTCAACCGTCAGATGGGAAAAGGATCTTTGGTCAGGAAATAAAGGGAATGTATGATAAATGGTCAAAGATAAAAAGGAATTTTGTGCACAAGTATGCGAGACCTGACATGGAGCTGGAAGCTTCTAAAGTTGGTAAGTTTATTTTGAGCCCAATGGTGAGGAGCCCAGCTACAAATAGAAGCCCAACAGCTGGACTCTTGCTACATCAACACTCGATATGCTAATGTTGGGCCTGTTTTGAAGCCGGCTGTTCAAGCCAAGGCCTAAAGGAAGGAGCCCAGCATCTTGAACAGTCTCAGATAAAAAACATTGAACATCTCGGATCCAACTTCATCGCATATTTTTCATCCGAGATGCACCTTTTATTCTATCCTATTGTAGGTCCCCTATTCGTATGGATCTTTCACAGAATTGTCAATCTAATCAAGAGTGTGGAATCCTCTTGATCAGAATATCACAGAAACGAGTAGAAAACAGAAACAACAATTCACTTTCAAACCGGATCTTTATTGATTATCTATCAAAGTGATTACAATCAATCAAGATCCCTAACCACACTAATTTCGTCCAAGCTGATTATGCTCTCACGAAATTCCTCTCAAATACTGTTTTGGCTGATTCACCTAAACCCTATAGCAAAGCCTTGTTTATATAACACAAGGTTGCTACTTGGGCTAGAGTTTCCTACATGGGCAAAGCCCAATTCGTCCACCCTTGACCCAACTGGGTTTTGTTTAGCCCAAACTCTATTATCTCACTAATACAAAGCTAAACCCGCTAACTGTTTATCGTTTATCTAATTACAAGATATCCAAAGACCAAATCTAAGCTGTTGTCACAAACATGCACCAACAAACTCCCCCTTGACAATAGCTTCATAAAATAACTTTGTCTTCAGTCATCTTGCAATCTTCATGTAAGTCTTGCACTGTCTTTGGTCTTTGGATAACTTCAGCTTCAATAGCTCTGTCAGCAACAGACTCCCCCTAAGCTGATGCATCCAATCACCAAATCTTCAAAAACTTTAGCACTTGAGTAAACTCCAGTTCAGCATTTGAATAGCAATCTTCAAACTCTTCAACTTTGTCTGCAATGTAGAAAGGAGGTTCTACCATGCATCCAATCAAACTCTCATCTCTTCACAGCAACTCATCACTTTAACTTCTCAGCAACACACTGCTTCAATCTGTATACTATAAAACAAACATCTTGAGAAACCATAAGAATTTTTCAACACAGTTAAATAAATTATTATTTTTCAAGAGATAGTTAAACTGTATCACAGATTAAGCATTTTCAATTTTATCACCAACACGCAAAACCTTTTAATCATACACCCTATAACCCGCATGATTTAAAAATTTTGAACTCACTTTCTAACACCGTCTCCCCCTATCAGTAACAATTCCTCCAAGAATAACAGTTTTCCGTACGTTAAGAATTTTAAACAGAAAAAGACACTATTTTTGGATTTTTTTATATTTTCTGAAAGCAAGTAAATACAAAAGCAATAAACACTCTATTTTTCTGAGAATCACTGGTAAGAAGATCATATCAACAAAATCAAACTGTTTCACACTATTAGATAATTCTTTATTTAACTTTTCATGAAAAGCAGTCCAAGACGATTACCAGTATGTTTGTCCACTTAAACAAAATGCATGAACATTTCAAGTACCATTACCATATGATACGTTAAGGTAATTTTATTACTGAAATACTAGTGTGTCCCACTTCAGGATATACCCCCGCGATCAAGGTATGCACAAAGATTCATCGTAGTAGGTGAGTATACTGAATTCATCCGTTTTATTTTTCAACGTTTAGATAATTGGTGAACAGGTCAGTACTTCCGTACAACAGAGAGACCAAAATATCTAACGAGGGCTAAGACAGATACCATTTTTGGTACGATTTATGCATTTTGCACATTTTGAATGACTCTCTATGAGAGCTTCTTCATTTTTTGGGTTTTGGCATTTTTAGCTCTTTTAAGATATCCTGGGTGTGTCTAGGTCAGCATGTATCTGGATGCAGCAGAAGGACACCCCTGATATCCCCAGATGAAATAACAGTATAAAGACCCAAAACTTCAGATTTTGGTAATCTATCAACGCAAGATTTAAGGTCATTAAACCATACACCACTGATGTGTTCCCCACTCATACACAGTTAATTTAGGTTTATATCACATTGGTAAGTTGATTATTTCATGCTTTTTGCCTACTGGTACATCATATGATGAAGCTGCTATCACACTTAAGCATTTTAATTTCATATTCAGTGTGACAGTCTAACTTGCTGATGTACTATCATTTCTTCTTTTTCACACAGTGATAACTCATTTTTGATTTTCTAATTTTTTTATGTTTTTCAATGTTTTTGTATTTTTGATTTTTAAGAAAAGCAGTAAACTATTTACAAAATTCTTATGAAAAACCAGTTATTCAGGATTCCTCATCCCGTTGAGTTCGACTAAATGTTCAAAGCGAGCCCTGTCAAAAGCTTTAGTATAAAGATCTGCCAGGTTATCTAGTGTGTCGACTCAGCACTTTGAACTTCAATTGTAAATCATTAAACATATATATATCAACAATCTCACATCCCCCGACATGTGCCTAGAGCAGCCACTATCAACATAAGTTGATAATCCTCCTTAGCAGCTCCTGCACACACCAACTAAGAAATTAGTTAGATTGGGGGACCCAAGCCTTAATGGTCTTGGGTTGTCCAAATTCACCAACCACTGGAACATCCATCCAATATCCATTACTCCTAATTGGAGTCTTGGATCTCAGACCTGTTGATGGAATTTGATGTTGATTTCCATTAGGTCTATGGTCCTGAGGGTTCCTATATGTATTTGGACTATTTGACCTTTGGAAATTTTGATTTTGATACCTTGAATTTTGATTCCAAGAAGCATGATTGTTATAATTTCTAAAGCCATAGTTATAAAAAGTTCGACCACCATTATTTTGGTATCGATTTTGATATTGACCTTGACTTCTAAAATTATTTGAATTTCCATTAAAATTGTTCATCCTAGGTGAACTGCTTCTAGGTCTCTCATATCTGCCTGGTGGAGATCTAGGCTGAAATCTTGGTTGATTTCTTTGAAAACGAGGAACTTGTGGAGTTTTTTTTTCAGCCTTATCTTCACCAACAGCAACATTTTCTGGTTGCTTAGGAGCAGATTTCTTTGGAGAATTTGCAACTTTCTCCTCATTGTCACCTTTCTTCTCAGGTAATTTCCCTCTCTGTTTTTCACTAAGTTGTGTTTCACTTTTTTGTTAGGACAGCAGCTAGCTACATGTCCTTTGATGTGACATTTGAAGTACGATCTCCTTTTCAAAGACTTCTTAACTGGAGTCTCTGAGGTAGATCCCTTATCAGATGGTGATGATCCCTTGGATGAACCTTGTTTAGTTTGCTTGGATTCAGATTTTTCTTTGTTTTTATTTTTAGCAAACTCTACATTTGATTCATTTTCAATAACAGTTGTTTCATTTTTCATATCACTACCTTGAACAAAATTAATCTTTTTAACAAAAGCTTGATTTTTATTCTTAGGCGATGAATTTTTCTTTTTCAAAGGTTCCCTGTTCTTGTTTTTCTTAGCATCATCACTCTCAGATCCATCACCTTGACTTGATGTGGATGCGAAACTACTTGGTGCAGATGCCATAAAGTCTGCTAGCTCATCTTCACTAGGCAGGAATGAATAGTCATGACTAAGAGGAGGTGGAACTTCATTAAAGCCCTGGAAGCCCACACTGGTCTTGTCATTACTCTTCTTTAACCCACCCATCATGTGTTTCATTACAAAAGACGAATCTCTGAATTGACTCAATTTCTTTTCAAGTTCAACAATTTTGAGTTGTGCATCTGACAACTCTTTGCATTTTTCAGAAATCTCTTTTGTTTTCTCAGCCATCATGTCATGAGCTAAATCTATTACCTGAAGTTTTTCATTTAACTTGCATGTTAAAGCTTCAATTTCACTTTCATAACCTCTTATCTTCTTTAAGTATGTAGATTCATTTCTTTTAGCAAAAAAGTTTGACTCTTTTACGTTCGACATCTCGCTTACCAAACTTTGGTTTTGTGTTGACAACCTGTCAACCTCACCCTGTAGTTCACGACATCTCAAACATACAGAATTAGATTGTACCTCTTTCTCATGAACTTCTGAGTTTTCATCAGCAACAACCTGTTCAGCTTCACTCTCCTTCTCTACTTCAGCATCCACTTTTGCTTCAGCATTCTCCACTTGAGCTTCAACATTTTTCAGTTCAGATTCAGCATCACTCACAGTAGTTTCAGCCTCATCAACTTGCACTATCTCTGCCATGAATGCCTGAGTGGCACTCTCATTCCCTTGATATCGCTTTTGTAATGCATCCCACATATCCTTTGAATTAGTGTACTTTGTGAAGGTATGCTTGATGCTATCAGGTAAGGACATCTTTATCGCAGCCAAGGCTCTCTTTTCTGCCTCATACATCTTTTTATCATCCTCTTTCATGTTCACATAGTCTGTTCTACGTGGTCTGCCCTCATAATCGTGTGTTGGGTTTATGTACCCATCTTCAATACAGATCCACATACGTGCATCCTGAGATTCAATGAAGGATTTGAAGCTGTCCTCCCATGTAAGATAATTCTCCACCTTCATCATCTTAGGTGCATACAATTTTGTCATATTCGACATTTTAACGCAAACAGACTGGTAAAACCGTACAAAATATCTCCGAAAACAGTGGTTACCAAATTACACCTTTAGAATCGTCTCTAAAAGATGAATCCAATGATATATAATGTCAAAAAACGTATTCGGAAATATGAGGAATTCAACGGTGCAGATGGTTTTGTTAAACGAGCTATGGATCAATTTCTAATTGCAAAACACTGAAATTTTATCGACGCTTGCCAGAAAATATTCCACCACTTAATTTTTCTAGTAATTTCGCTCAAATATTTGTTTAATTTTGCTGGTCAATAAGTTGTCCAATTTCGCTGGTCTAGTTCGCGTAAAAGTCAATTTTGCTTCCAAAATCGCTGGTCAATTTCGCTATTACGACGACCAGTAAAGTCACCGAAAACCGTAATAATTTCGCTGTGGAAAATTATACGGTTACCAAATTCGCCATTGGATTTAAATTCGCAGATCAGTTAAATTCGCACGTCCAGTCTGCGAATTTGTTAATTTCGCCACCCAGAATATGGAAATTCAATCTTTTTCAAATTTATGAGATTTTCCAGATTCTACCAACACCTTCCTGCAGAATCGAAACAGCAAACTAATCAGTAATTTTCGAAAACAATATGATGAACATGAAGAACAGTCTTCGAATTCCAGCCAAATACTCGTCAAAATCCAACATAAAGCGTCTCGAAAACCTGCAAATCAGCAAAACTCAACAAACAAACTGATCAAACACAAACAAATTCGCTGAAAATTATCAAAACTCAAGAAACTTCGAAACCCTAATTTCAGGTTTAAAAAATTTCGAAAATTTTAAACCCTTCCACCCGAAATCTGCAGATCACAATTCTGAACCGAGCCTTCAAGAGCCTAATGCTCTGATACCAATTGTAGGTCCCCTATTCGTATGGATCTTTCACAGAATTGTCAATCCAATAAAGAGTGCGGAATCCTCTTGATCAGAATATCACAGAAATGAGTAGAAAACAGAAACAGCAATTCACTTTCAAACCGGATCTTTATTGATTATCTATCAAAGTGATTACAATCAATCAAGGTCCCTAACCACACTAATTTCGTCCAAGCTGATTATGCTCTCACGAAATTCCTCTCAAATACTGTTTTGGCTGATTCACCTAAACCCTATAGCAAAGCCTTGTTTATATAACACAAGGTTGCTACTTGGGCTAGAGTTTCCTACATGGGCAAAGCCCAATTTGTCCACCCTTGACCCAACTGGGTTTTGTTTAGCCCAAACTCTATTATCTCACTAATACAAAGCTAAACCCGCTAACTGTTTATCGTTTATCTAATTACAAGATATCCAAAGACCAAATCTAAGCTGTTGTCACAAACATCACCAACACTATCCGACATCATCTGCAATCCATCCGAGATCAAGTCTCATCCGATATACGTTGATGTTCATTGCTGGGCCACTAAAGGGAGAGGACCCAAAACTGGAGAACATCTAAACCGCAATAAAGATAACATAAAACTAGGGGGAGATTGTTAGGTCCAGAAGTTTTACGCTTATCTTTATTGTATTAATTTATGTATTAATTGGGTTTAGATTAGGTTTTGGGCTTGGGCTAGGCCATGTGGGCCAATAGGGTAGAGGCTCCTATAAATAGTCTTATTAGATTGTTAGTGGAGAGCTTTCCTATTCTTGTAATCATGTAGCCCCAATAGAGAACCTTGTACCAGACAATCCTAGAGATTGTGTGCAAGGTTCTCGAAGATCGTACCAGACAGTCCTTGAGACTGTGTGCGATCTAAGCAACGACACTGAGTTCTGTAATGAAATATTTTCTTTTTGTTCTTATGGATTCATCTTATTTTCCGCGTTCGATTAATCCTAGAGTGATATACTAAAATTTAAAACTTTATTATATAGAAAACTTAAAAAAGGTTAATTAAGAATTAAAAAAAGGAAGGATTTGTTTGTTTTGGTGATTAGTTTTGACAGGTTTTGAGGTTCGTTACACGAAGCGAGATCGTTCGATTGCAAAGTGTTCGAAGATGTCTACAGCCCAAACTCAGTACTCAAACATTGTCTTCAGCCCAATATGTAATCCAAACCCGAATGCAAATCCGAACATAGTTTTCAGCCCAGTATGTAATCAAAAGCCGAATGCAAATGCAAATCCAAACATTGTCTTCAGCCCAATTATCCAAACTACCGTTAACAGCACTGCACCCCAGACACAAAATCAAAATCAAAACCAAAACCCGAACCAGAATATGATGGATAATGCTGACGATTCGCGGTTTGAAATCATTATTTCTGAAGATGGAGCTGGAAGGTTGCGGGATCGAGTGAAAGAAAAGCTAAATGAGTTTATAGGAGAATACAATGTTGATCCTGTTGTGGAATTTGTGATGCGCTTGCTTAAAAGAGGGGGGCGAAAAGAGGAAGTAAGGAATTGGATGAATACTTTTTTGGGTAATGATAAAGACTCATTTGTTTCTTGGTTGTGGGATCATTTACAATCAAAGCAAGATCTATACGCACAGTCAAAAGAATCTCATCCCGATGAAGTGGCGAAACAGAAACCTCAAGCCCAGCAAGCTGCTATCAATAGTCTAGCACCCCAAGCCCAAGCCCAAACTCAGCTAGATAAACCAAGATCGCTCATTGACACTGTCAACTATCTGTTGTGTACTGAACCTTGCAGGAATAGGGTTGCATAACTTAGGGCACTCAATTCTAAAATGATGGATGATTACAACAGTGTCACCACAAAGTACATCAGTCTTCGAGAGAACAATAAACTTCTCTATGAAAAGATTGACGCACTTAAGAAGGATATAGCTCAGCTTCATAGAGACGTGAATCAACAACAATGTTGGGTTCACGACTATAAACACAGACTCACAGTAAAAACCTTGGAATGCGACTCTGTGAAAGCTGAGCTGGAACTTCTTACTGGGAAGTACAAACAAAACGAGTTGAACATAAAGAAGTTTGATACTTCAAGTGGCACTGTTCGTAATCTATGAAATGTGCAGCTGGCATTCAAAGACAACAAGGGTAAGGGTTTGGGCTACAAACAGGTTCCACAACCATATAATCATAACTATTCCAGACTGCCTATCACTGAGCAGGAAATGGAAAATTATGACAAAATGATGTATGGCAAGCCTAGTGATTATGTTCCATATGAACCATCAAAGTTTAAAAATGATCAACAAGCTGATTTCAAGAAACCAATGAGTTTTGTCAAAAATGAAAATGTTCAAAATAAATCAGCAGATAAGTCCGATCAGATAAATGAAACTGTGACAAATACAGAAGCCGAAACTGAAACAAAAACGGAACCAGTTAACGGTCCCACAGAGGAGATGAAGGAAAGTTCACCAAATTCTGATTCTGTCAAAAATACTAACTGTTCTACTTTGTGTGCAGAGTCAGTAAGAACTGAAGAGAAGTCTAAAGAGGATGATGAATCACATCGAAGTGCTGCTGATAATGTTATTTCTGATAAAAAGCCCTTTATGCTTGGAATTATGTTTTTTCTTGGTTTGCTGAGACTTGGGGTGTTCCCACTAAGACTGATGAATCTGGTGCTATTATTTTAGATTATGCATGTGATAAAAATGACTGTGTTGAAAATGCTAAAAATGTTGAGAATGATGTGGCAGGAGAGCCTGATGTGTCATCTGATGAATTTGAGACAGCTGTGTCAAATAGCTCAGAAAACAATTGTGATAATTCAGAATACTGTACCTGTATGTCTTAAGCATCGAATGACACATCATATGCTCCCTGCAGTAAAGATGATTTTGGTGTGATTGATTGTGATAATGAAGAATTTATTGTTGAGCAGGGATCATCTGACGATCTTGGTAATCAAACAGAGGATTCAGGAATCTCAGACAAATGAGCTCAAATCTTCAAGTGGTTCCGATTGTGATGAACAATTATAATCTAGCAGCATTGCGAAAGAAGACAGTCAAACTATGTTAGACACAGACTGCTCATCATCTGAATTACCGGAATCGTCTAATGTCGAGAACTCAGAGGTTGATCAGACTGAAGAAGAGACATCCATAGAGTCCAATTCTGCAGAAACCCATGGAAACATGAAACCTATGGAGAAGGAATCCATGGAAATTAATTCCATAGTTGAATCTGATGATGAAACTATAGAAGAAATTATTGTGGAAACTTTCTCTGCGGATACTCCTGAAAACATGGTCTCTGAAGAAAATGGATCTATGAAAGTCACTTCCACAGATAATTCAACTATCAATCCCAAAGGTGACCTTAACAAAACAGAATCAACTGAATCTGTTCCCCCTAAAAGGAAGCGGCCACGTAGAAACAGAAGGCAAAAGAGAAAGAATGTTAAAAGGGAAAACCCAAGTCTCAAGTAAACAGAATCCAAACTAAAGGGTAAGGTAGCAGATACTTACTCTTGTGCTAACAGCTGTTAGTCGGGTTCATCCAAAATCAAGCATCCTCGAAAGCACTCAGCGTCAAATGAAAGGAAAAGACGTGATCAGTTCTCGAGAATAACACAAGCTGAACTAGATGTCTTGTTCTCAAAAAGGCAGACATGTTTTAATTGTGGAATTTCGGGACACATTGCAAGAAATTGCGTTCATCGTCCCTACTACTCAAGGAACATGTACCATCAGAAGGCTATGCACTCTCACTTTACCAAAAATGGTCCTCCCAAAGCAAGGCCTTCTGACAGAGACTGGAATCTTGCGAAACAGGAGAATCTAAAATTTTCAAACATTAATAGGTTTCAAAGAAAACAAAAGTTTTTCCATCAAAAGAAAGTACTTCAGACACTAAGAATTGGAAACCTAAAACTCCTGTTGGATCCCAGTCTCCGTGTTCGAAACCATCTACTTCTACCTCGTAACCAAAAACCACAAGCAATGATAAAAGCCATATGATCTTTCGTGAAGTTACTTACACAGATAGCGATGGTCAACTCAGGTCAACAATGGCCTGGGTTCCAGTTTCTAATTAATCCTGCTAAGTGTGCAGGAACACCTATGGAGGGCGATTGTTAGACCTTGGTTTTTCGATAGTAGTTGTTCCAGACACGTGACAGAAGACTTATCCCAGTTGAATAACAAAAAAAATATATTCGACGATGGATTTGTCAACTTCGCGGGAGGAGAAACTGGAAGAATAACCATGAAGGGCACTGTCAGAAACGGGGTTCTCACCTTCTCAGAGTCAATTATGTCCCTGATCTGAAGCACAACCTTTTGAGCGTATCTCTGATGTACGACAAAGGGATGGAGGTTCTCTTCACCAAAAGAAAATGTGCTGTTGGAATGCGCTGGGTATTCCGAAACAAACAAGATTACCCCGGCGTGATCGTGAGGAACAAGGCATGATTGGCAATTCAAGGTTTCGAACAAGTTGAAGGTCTGGATTACGACGAGGCACACGCACCAGTGGCACGTCTGGAGGCGATTCGTATTTTCAGATGATGAGAAAGAAGTTCGAAATGTGCTCGTTGGGAGAAGTGTCAATGTTTCTGGGCTTATTCAAAAATAGGAGTGTACATCGGCTGGATGCCAATCCTTGGGGGACAGACTCATCTCATGGCAGTTCAAGAAGCAACAGCTCACATTTGCAGCGGAAGCAAAGTGCGTTGCAGCATCTGCTGCCTGCTGCTCTCAGGTTCTTTGGATACAGCACCAGCTCAAGGATTTCGGTTTGACTTATATAAACTCTACTACTTATTTTGATAATGATGCCGTCATCTAGATTATCAAAAAACCTGTCTTTTACTCTAAAACCAAGCACATTGATATCAAGGTGCACTTTATTCGAGATTGCTATGACAGAGCATTGTTTAAACTTAAACAGATCCACACTGATACTAATTCAGTGGATCTTTTTACAAAACCTGTCATCATCTCGAGATTCAACGTGCTTGTGGATCTTTTGAAAATGACGCGTATCACCGACTGAGCGACACAAAAAAAAAAACAGGGTTTGTATTCTAAGGTAAATAAATAAGTAAATTTGCGCATAAAGTGTGATGCACAAATTTAGGGGGGGGAGAGGGACAAATATGTACATATGCTTTGTTTGAGGGGGAGAAAAGCAAAAAAAAAAAAAAAAAAAAGAAAACATATATGTACATACGCATTATTTGAGGGGGAGAAATAGTTGCTTGGGAAATGAAATGAATTTTCGTGCTAAAGAACTTGATTAACACATGTAAGGTTTGAAGCTGAACAGGCTAGGATCCACTGCGATGTATTGATAGGTCTAACGCTCGAAAAGCAAAAAGAGGCAAAGTGATATAAACATAATGGACTGGACATCTCGTGGGTAACAGACCAACGGTGTATGATTTCATGGTCTTAAATCCTGCGTTGATAGATAGCCAACATCTGAGGTTTCGGGTCTTTATACTGATAAATAATCCGGGATATCAGGGTTGTCCCTGTGTTGCATCCAGACTATATGCAGACCAGGGCACAGTCAGGATATCTTGATAAAAGGGCCACAAAAAGGGCCAAAACCTGAAAACGGAAGAAATCTCACAAAAAGGAGAATTCCGTGAGCTATCATAGCCAAATCCGTACCGTTAAAGGTATCTGTCTCGCCCTCGTCAGAACTTCTCTGGTCTCTCTGCTGTACGGAAGTACTGACCTGTTCACCAGGAAGTCTGGCGTTGAAAAACTTAAGGATGATCTCAGTATACTCACCTGCTACGATGAACTGTTGTGCTTACCTTGATCGCAGGGGTATGCCTTGGAATGGGACACACAGATGTTCCAGTATAATTCTACCTTAAGCGTATCACAAAGCTAAAAGTTGAAGATAGGGCATTAGATTTAAGAGGACAAGCATATTAACAATCGCGTGGACCAGTCCAAGTAAGCAAAGAGCTGAAAAATGTTCCTTAATCGGTTCGAAAACGATTTTGATCCCTTGGCAGGTTCTCCCTATATTATACCTCCATTACTATTACTTTATTATGATTTATTTTGTTATTATTATTTTTCTTTTGTCTATATTAAAAAGATAAAAAAAGGTTGCTCGGTTGGTTGGATCGTTGATTTCGAGAAAGATGTTTTCTGTCCTGAAAATGCAAAACATTAAAGTAACAATCTGGCCCACTGTTTCGGATTGGAGCCCACTGTTTCGGATAAAACGAATCAGATCCGGCCCATTGCTCTCGAATGTAATTCGGAACATTGTTCCAAGTTGGGGCTTGGCTGTTTGATCTCAGGCCCAATCCGAAACTCTATAAATTGTCAAACATTTCTCATACGAGTCGCATATTCGGACTAATCTCATCATCATTTCGGAACCTCTCATCATCTTCTCGGATCACTTATTCGAATTACGAGGTTTGCAGGTTCCTATACTTTTCAAACCAAAGCCTTTGAATGCCACAATTGCCGAAGAGCATGACGTGCAACAGACACTTGCTGATGAGAAAGCTGAGATAGAAACATAAATTCTAGATTCATACGAAGAAGAATCTGACGAAGACAGTGATGTGGAAGTATTTGTCTCTGAGAATGTTGAGGAACTCGTTCAAGAATCAACGTAAATGACGACTGAAGATCTGCAAGCCCTGATTGAATCCTTGAAGGATAGTATCGGAAACCCTCCTTCCGTATCTATTCCTGAGATTGAAGATGATTCGACAGATGATGCTGAACAAGCATCCAACAAGAAACGAAGAACCGAAACAGCTCCTGATTTTCATTCTTCTGGCCTAAGCTCAGAACCAGAGCCTACTATGCCTACCGATCCACAAGTCACTGCTTCTACTCGAGAA
The DNA here is from genome assembly GCA_030545235.1 of Helianthus tuberosus. Lineage (NCBI taxonomy): Eukaryota > Viridiplantae > Streptophyta > Magnoliopsida > Asterales > Asteraceae > Helianthus > Helianthus tuberosus. Next base: position 170,251,339 of record CM060377.1, read on the forward strand.
ACAAGCACACAAGATCTCGATTTTGATTCTAATTTCGATTTCGATTTCGATCTGCTGAAACAACTCACTCGCAATCAGAAAGCTCAAGCGGCATCAGGTTCGATGTAGGAAGTTCCAGTGGTGCCACTTTCTCTGAGCATGATGAAGCAGCCATGCGCTTTGCAGCCAACAAGATGAAATTTATTGAAGAAAGAAATAGTGATGACAATACGACAGTTGATGTAACGAAGTTGCAAAGAAGAGTGATTGTGTTGGAACAAGATGCTGCCCTGAAAGAAGCTCAGATCTCATCTTTGCAAGCTCAAAAATCAAGCAAAGATTAGACGATCGAGAAACTACAAAGCGATGCGGGTATGCTGATGTCTGTTAAAAGCTAAGCTGGAAAGGAAGCTCAAGATCGTAATCAAGAATCGTTTGTTTGATGATCCGGCTCCGTTGTAAGGTGGTCCTCCAAGCGGATTCAACAACTAATCCAGTAAACCGAGGGGGAGATTGTTAGGCCCTATAGGTTTATGGATTAGTAGATTAATTGCTTAATGGATCAAGTTCTAGAAGTGGGGGTATTAGAGTGGGCTTTGGGGGAATTATGGGCCTAGGGTTTTGGGGGAAACCCCTTACTATAAATAGAAGTTAGAAATTAGGAGCATGGTTGGTTGGTTGTTTGTTTTAGAAACTTGTATTAGACAAAACACAATTTGTATGCAAGTTTAAGCATTCAATTCAACATTTCTACATCTTGGTCTTGATTATTGTTAGGATCTGAGGCTATCATGATTATGTTTGTTTGTATGTTTTGAACAATTAGTGAATATGAAAACATGTAAAGTGCAGCGGAAATAGATACAAACTTTGTAAACACAATCAATGGAGAAAATAGTTTGATAGCATTTGCTTCTCATAGAGTCAAAAGATTACAAATCAAAGCAAAAGATTACAGACATGCTTACAAACTAAACTCCCCCTCAGCCTGATGCCCCAAGGTTGGTTGCACACAAGATGAAAGGATTAGACATGAGGAGAAGAACCCGCTCAGTCAATCAAATGTAACAGTACAGGGTACTGTTACATTTATAGGCAAACCAAACCACTGAGGTATCTCGGCTGACGTCACCATGAAAGCGACGTCTAACAGCTTAACAACCTGTATCTACTGTCCTTTTACAAATACTGCTATACCTAACCACTGACTATACATAAAACAGATAATTCACAAAACAGCTGCTCTCTCTTTACATCAGTGCTTTCCTCAAGGTTGATCAGTCCTTGATTGGGCAGAGCTTTGTTATCAGCAGTTTGTACCAGCAGTGCTTAGTGTCCAGTGGTCTTCTAAGCTTCATCAGTAGTTATGCAGAACAGCAGCAGTTGTATCCAGTCAGTGGATGCAAGACCATCAGTTGTTATAAATCACTTTCAAGGGGGAAGCTTAATGTAAACCGCTGCTTATTGTGGATCCACTGTTGTGACCAGGTTTTGGCTTTACATTATCTGTTCCTCTGGTAGGGTTCAATCCCAACAATCTCCCCCTGGAACAGATAATGCCAAAACCTGTCATTATTTTGGATCTTTATTACTCATCAGTAGTTCCCTTGCTTTACTTTTAAATTCTTCTTCAAATGCTTTGGAACTTGTATCATCTTCATCCCGGCACAGTGTAAGTTCAAGGAGATCCTGCAAATCTTGAACACTAAGGCCTAGTGCTTCTTTCCTTGATATATACTTCACCTCTCCATTGGATCTGACCAGAGTCAATACGTGGGTCTTTTGATCAGAGAGCCACTTTAGTACTTTTAAACCCAATGGATTTCTTGGGAGAGATTTATTTGTTGATGAGCTTTGAGATATTGGCCTTGAGAAGACTTGCAGACTTTCAGACATTCTTTTGAAAGCCATTTCTATGACATCATTTGCTGCAGCTATATCTTCTGCAGTTTCTCTTTCAATCAGCTCCTGCCTTTCAATGTCTGTCATGTCTGTTGAAGTGTTTAGTGATGCAGGTTTGGTTAACATCCCTTTAAAAAGGTTTTGAAGTTTTTCTGAGCTTTCTTCTTTTAGACCCATTTTCATGATGGATTCTGTGAAGTACTCAACCTCCTTTTCTTTCACCTCTTCACTGGTCAACTGTTCTTTTTCCTCTTGGTTTGTCACAAAAGTAGATCGGAACAGTGTTTTGAGGTTTTCTATCTGCTGTTCAAGCTTCATTCTTTGTTCATGCTTCTTTGAGGTGCTTGAAACAGTTATCTTTCTTTTCTTTAGCCTTTCATAGGCTTCATCAGTCTGCTGTTTTGACCATTTTGATATGGGTTCAGCAGTATCTATTTTTGCATCCACCAGCTCCTTTTTCTTTCTCTTATACTCAGCAGTTAGGTCAGCAATGAGCTTTTTGTATTTGCTCCAGTTTGGAGCATTCTTCTTCTTTGTAGGATCATTCTTGATTTTCTCAATCCTTTCTGCTTCATGCTTTAGAGCGACTATTGGCCATTCTTCGAACTGTTGTTCTTCAGCAGGATAGAATTTCTCTTTCATGATGTAGGCTAGATATTGTTTTCTTAACTTTTTCCTTTGTTCAGCCTTTTCTTTGTTTAGGTCTTGTGCAAATTCTTCTATCTTCTTTACTTTTGTGAAGTAGAACTCCAGTCTTTTAGCAATGCCATCTTCGCTTAAACGTTCACGTTCACTCTCAACTTTAGCTCTTAGTTTAGCTTGCCTTGCCTTGATTTTGAGATAGTCATCCATATCATCTGGTGGCATGTAGCCTATGAGTGAGGATAATCTTCTTTTTGAAGGATCTTCTTCTGTATAGAATTGCCTCATCTCATTTTTGATAGCTTCAAGTTCCAGTGGATGTTGTGCAGCATTAGGATCATGTATACCTTCATCGGCAGGGATTGGCTTTCTTTTTCTGTTGAAGAGCTTTGGTTGTGATGTAGGAAAGGTGAGAGCAGTGGTGGATGACTGACTAACAGCTGTTGAAACAACTGGTGTCTCAACATCTGTTGTCATTACAACTGCTGATATGTCAGCAGTTGTCTTCTGCTTTTGAGTAGGGGATGGAAGAGGTGAGGTAGTTTTTGATGGTGGTGATGATGGTGGTGAATCATTATCTGATATGAGATTTCTTCTCCTTTTTAATGAAGAAGGGACAGATGATGTTTTGGGTGGATCAGTGGTTTGAGATCGGATAACAGTGGTTAGTGATTGACTGACAGTAGTTGAAACAACTGGTGTTTTAATCACTGTTGTCATTACAGCAGATGTTGTAACATCTGCTGTCTTCTGCTTTATGGCAGGAGGCAGTGGTGGTGACATGATTTTAGATGATGATGGTGGAGCAGTAGTTGTAGTGGTGTGTGGTAGAGTGGTGTGTGTTGAAGGTGTGTGTGTTGATGACATGGCAGCTGTTTGGCTACTGACAGCAGTTTTTGTAACTACTGGTGTATCAGCTGTTTGACTAACAGGTTTTGAGACCTGCTTTTCTTTTTCAGGCTCAATATGAAGGCCATGTTCTATTCCCATCTTATTCATTTTTCCCAACAGCTTGATATTCTCCCCCTTTTTGGCATTATCTGAAGGGGGGTTAACAAGAAATGATATGGAAGACGGAACTTTGCCAGAGGTGCTTTGAATGCTAGCCTTTATAGCCTTTACATCTGCTTGAGTATCTTTAAACCGTGATTCCACCATGTTGGTCAGCATTTGTACTTGAATAGCATGCTTTTGATCAGCCATATGTTGCTGTTTTTCAAGCATGGGTTGAAAAATATTCCAAAGCTCATTTGCAGCAAATGCATGTTGTGCAGGTGCTTGAGCAGGAACAGCAGTGGTTTGTGCTTTTTGAGCTTTTAAAATCTCTTGCACCATGTCTTTAATTTCAGCAACTGAATCTTCAAGTTTTTCAACTCTTTTCGTCAATTCCTGATATTTTGAATCATCACCTACATTAGTAGGATCATCTGAATCCCCACCAGCAGTGGTTATATCAATGTGTGACTTAGGAACAGAGTCCCAAAAATCACCCATTGATGCCCCTTGTTCTTGGTACTGGGGACTTCTTTCTTCAGCACTCGATAAACCTTTGATGGTACCAGTAGTTAGATCCAACTCACTGGTGGTTACCGAAGTTTCCATGGAAGAAATTGCCTTCAAGGGAGACTTACTTATGAAACAACTGTCCAACTGAAGATCTGTTGATCCACCAGTTGTAGTTGCTGCTCCACTTGAACTACCACCGAGAGTTACTTGTAACTCAGGGGGTGTAACCTCCTCAATTGTTGCTGGGATAGCAGAAGTAGTAGCATCAGACCCAGTCTCTTGTGGGGGTATACTCTCAGTGATAGGTGATAGAGAGGAACTGGTTTATGTCTGAGCTATAGCAGCTACATGCAACAAGGGTAGCATGGATTGTGGCATTATGATTGGTGAGGGTATAGGTGTTGAAAGAGACATGTCCTTGGGATCAGGACTGTGGAAGATAGAGCCAAGTGGATCTAGAGCTTCATAATTTGGTGTCCCTGTGAATACAACCTGATCCTTTTGTGAGGATGCAGGAGGAGTTTTAGGCATGGGTTGAGATCTTTCTTCCAACTGCTGTGAGGAAGTAGCAGCAGTGGTTTGTGGTGACTTTTGTGTTGTCACAGGCATTTCCTCTGGGATCTCATCTTCCAGAGTTGCCTTTGTTTTGGGTTTGGTGGGTTTTCTGGATGTTTTTCTTTTGGTCTTTTTGGTGATATCAGGTGTGGGTTTCAAAGCAGTGGTTGTGTTGCTTTGATCACCTGGAGCAGTGGGCTCAGCAGCTGATACCTGAGGAGCAGTTGTAACCGCTAAAATCTGCTCAGGTACCCCTGCTTTTGTTTTTATTGGTGCCAACATTCTAGTGAATGTTTTAGGTGTCAAGCTTTTTATTTGAAAATAGACACCTTGTTTAAGTAAATTTTCATTTTTATTATCAAATTTTTGTAAAAAATAATAACTCAAAAATCTTGGAAACAACAAAAATGCTTTACTTTCAACGTTTTTCACCATGTCATTGAAAATCTCCTGGGAGTAGTTGTAGTCCTTATTATTCAAAATAGCGTAACCCAGGCATTGAATTTTCAATGGTATTTCGTTAAAAGATGTTGTTTTATTCGAAACACACATCAGAAGTGTGTGAAATAAAAATCTGGGTGCAGATGGAAAATAACCCTTTTGTAGGGTATCTACCTTTGACTGTTCTGCATAGCCCCTTTTCAGAAAATAAGCTTTTAACTTGTTTTTGTCAAAGGAAGCTTTACCTTTCTGATAATCGAGTTTGAAGATTTCTGATAGTGATTGCGGAGTGATTTGAATCGCCGTACCCTGTATCGAGGAGTTAATGGCTACTACTTTATCATCTTGTTTTTCAAGCGTAGCATTTTTCCAGAACTCTCTCTGGGTTTGCCGATATATGGGAGCGTCTACTGTCAACAAAGTTTTGTACTTTGATGTAGATATGGTGTCGAGAATGGAATCGAAGGTATGGTTGTTTGTGGGTTTTGTGAGTAAACCCAAATAGTTGTGAGATTGTTTGTATGGTATTTCGATTGATTCTTCGGTCGTTTGAGCGACCTCATTGGAGGGTGGTGGTGATTTAGGTTTTGATTTTGATTTCAACTTTGATTTTGTCATTTTTGCGGAGAAGAATGCAGAATGATTTTGAAGATTTTGAGAAGAAGGGTTGGAAACTGCTTTCTGAAGAGAATTTTGGAATTCAATTCGACAGTGTAAAACCCTGTTTGGGGTTTAGGGCAGGGTTTTATTTAGGGAAAAAAATGATCGCTGATGTGGCAGCGGTTATTACAATCTGAGGGCTAAAAACTGACCACGTGTCAAACACTGATGAAATGGATGAAGTATGGAGAACAATTGTTTTAAGGGCCACTGACATATCAAGCATCAGTGGATACAACGGTAAAAATTGTGGGCAGTGGATGATTTTTACTATCAGTGGATAACATATCAGTGGATAAGACACTGATTTTGAACATCAGTGCTTTTTTTTTTTTAGGATCTGAAGGACAAGTGTTTTAGCAGCAGTTTTTGAAAATTTTCATTCAAGGTTTTGCCACATGTCAATTTTGAAAGACAGTGGTTTAGTACCCCAGATGATGTAAACTTTTTGCTAAGGCAACTCATTTTCGTTTAATATTCAATTAAAACATGAGTACCCTAGTAATTCAAGCACAGTTTGCAATCAACCTTTGATTAAAAATTTTGGGGCAAAACTGAGTATGACATGATCTTGGCATATGTACCATTTCCTTTTGACCCATTTATAAGGACAATAATACCACCAAAAATAAGGTATTACATCCTGACAGGAGCTGAAACTATTGCCAACAAAAACAAGCAAAAGTTCCAAATATATTATTCCAAAAAAAATGAATAATATATCCTGGTTATTCGAGAAAATCCTTTGAACGCAAAAAAAAATGGTTAAAGGATTTTCTGAGAATAGTATCAAAAAGGATCTGGTATAATTTCAATAGAGTATATAATCACATCATCCACAAGTTATTGAAAATGGTCAGTGGTTTGACAACAGTGGTACCATTTTGACCACTGTTTGGTACCATTTTCTTTGTCAGTTGATTGCAAACATGAGGACACATGGATGAATTTTTGAATATTTGTCTAGTCCTCTTGAAATTTAATCACTGGAGACACTATTATCACCTGAACTTACTTGAACCAATAAGCACAGACAGTTGCTTAATGACCATTATTACCCCAAGCTTTGACTCTTAAGTGTTTTATGTTTATACTCTTTTCTTTTGACTTCAAAAGTTTTGAGATAAACACACTTTCGAGTTTTTGTGAATTTTAGTCCAAAATCATTTTGCAGTAATGTTTTGAGAGACTTGGTCATGTTTGCACAAGTTTTTCAGCCAATTTCACACTACATATGATACGGACAATGTTGACCCCTGTTTTCTTAATGTATTTAAACAAGGTTGATTTGTTCCTTTTGAGGGTCTCAACCTGTTTTCAACGCATAAGATCTAAATAACTGAAGTCTTAATTCCCTCTTTATAGAAAATCAAAACACTAATGTCTTATGAAACATAGGTTTTGTTAATCTGAGGTTTATACTTTAGTATTTAATGAAGACATCACAAATATCAAAACAACAGTTGAAATCAATTTTAAGAATATGAAATGATCTCACAGTTTAACAGATATGTTTTCAGATCTAGAAACCATGAGTGTCTTGTGCATGAAATCACTTGTTGTGTGAATTTTGTGTGTCATATGACATCTTGGTTGATTTACAGAGTTTTTGAATAACCATTTTGAACATGATTTACTCGATACTCTGTTTTTCAACTAAATACAACCAACCTTAGTATCAATGAATTTTGAGCCGAACTGTTATGTCAATTTGATTGTTAAATCGAAATTGACTGTCCAAGCTCTGATACCAATTGTTAGGATCTGAGGCTATCATGATTATGTTTGTTTGTATGTTTTGAACAATTAGTGAATATGAAAACATGTAAAGTGCAGCGGAAATAGATACAAACTTTGTAAACACAATCAATGGAGAAAATAGTTTGATAGCATTTGCTTCTCATAGAGTCAAAAGATTACAAATCAAAGCAAAAGATTACAGACATGCTTACAAACTAAACTCCCCCTCAGCCTGATGCCCCAAGGTTGGTTGCACACAAGATGAAAGGATTAGACATGAGGAGAAGAACCCGCTCAGTCAATCAAATGTAACAGTACAGGGTACTGTTACATTTATAGGCAAACCAAACCACTGAGGTATCTCGGCTGACGTCACCATGAAAGCGACGTCTAACAGCCTAACAACCTGTATCTACTGTCCTTTTACAAATACTGCTATACCTAACCACTGACTATACATAACAGATAATTCACAAAACAGCTGCTCTCTCTTTACATCAGTGCTTTCCTCAAGGTTGATCAGTCCTTGATTGGGCAGAGCTTTGTTATCAGCAGTTTGTACCAGCAGTGCTTAGTGTCCAGCAGTCTTCTAAGCTTCATCAGTAGTTATGCAGAACAGCAGCAGTTGTATCCAGTCAGTGGATGCAAGACCATCAGTTGTTATAAATCACTTTCAAGGGGGAAGCTTAATGTAAACCACTGCTTATTGTGGATCCACTGTTGTGACCAGGTTTTGGCTTTACATTATCTATTCCTCTGGTAGGGTTCAATCCCAACAATTATTTCTTGAAGATCATCAAGCTTGGATTCCACCCATCCTTGTTGATCGTTTGATATCATTGTTTGATCCGGATTTTCGGGACTTACAAAAACCTTAGTGGGAAGTTTCTTCATAATGTGCCACATGCAAAGGTGGTGACGAGATTCTGTAAAAACCTCAGAAATGGCAGCTTTCATTGAAGGGTCCTGGTCCATCAGAACTAACTTTGGTTGCTTCTTGTGTGCCTTCAGAAATGATTCAAGTAACCACTTGTAAGACTCAGTCGTTTCATTGAATAGCAAGCCAGCACCAAATGTCACACATTGTTTGTGATTATCAACCCCGGGGAAAGGAACAAAAATCATGCTATACCTGCAGATAATTTTTTTTTAAAAAAAAGTTACTACTATGTTAAAAAAAACTCCAGTTTGCAAAACCTTACTTATTAGTGTGATAAGTCGCATCGAAAGCTAACACATCACCAAATACCTCATAAATTATCTTGGAAATTTAGTATGCCCAACAAATCGACCTCAATTGCCCTTTCTCAACCACAAACTTGTAGTAAAAGTCTAGTAAGCTCTTAGATCTTTCTTTTAAACGGTCTATAACAAGTTGCGCATCGCAGTCACCAACATATAGCCTAACCGACTGGCTCCAGTTCTTAAAATCAGTTGGCGTGCCACGTACATTCTGATGTCCACCCATCAGAGACACTAACACTCTGTGAAAAACAATTGGACCAATTCTGTTCAAACTCATGATGTGGATAAACTGTTTGGATGTAAAAGGTAGTTTCCTCAAAATCCTACTTAGGTCACGATTAAAATGCTCAACAAACGGATGCTTATGATGCTCGTGGAACCCTACCACTGTGCAAAAAGAGCTGTCCTCACAAAACTTAACCAGTATACTAGCCTTGCAACCTGTGACAGTGAAATTACTTTGCCTGATATTCAAGGTTGACTGCTCCAGGGTATCAGTTTTACGCTTAATCTGTGGTTTTGAATATTTAGTACACCTTATGTACTGGTGAGTAACAAACCCCTTCCATCTCTTGGTTTGCCCCTTACGAATAAAAAACCCAGAATACATAGCATACTCCTTGTACATACTGAACACATCCTTCCACGTTTCGTATAAACAACCAACAACAGGCCTTAAAACAGTAGGAACATTAGGACACCACATTTTAGTGCCATTGGGTGTGTGGTGAACATAAAATTACTCGTCCGCCTGAATACCTACATAAAAAAATAGTTATAACGAGGTTCGGCTTGCATATGTATATCATAAAAGTGAAACAATAAAAAGGTCACAAGTCTTTTACAAAACATTGCATTGTTACTAAATTTTGACAAGTATGAGTTAAGAAAAAAAATTATTTATAACATGAAGCCTAACAAATGTCGCCAAAAGTGTAAACTCAAATATTTTTACCTTCCAACAAAATATAAAAACTTATCTTATAAGAAACTTTTTGGGACAGAATAAAAAAAAATGTATTGTCAATACAAGTTTAACACGTTTTGCTACAATACAAACAAACATGGTGGTGCATTTTTTAATGTGGCCAAAAAGTGTATATGCTGGTGCATTTTTTAATGTGACCCCAAAGTGTAGACGCTTGAAGGGGTAAGGTCCCAAAAACCTTGCACAGATGCATTGGACCGTACCACAACTTCACCACAATAACCCTTCTTTAAAAGAACCCTGCGCGGCTGCGCACCGATTCTAAAGAAAAAAACCTAAAAGAGAGCAGTCTTCAACAACCGCGCGCCGAGATAAGAACTAATAACATATCCTTGCGCAAACTCATGTGAAGTTTAAAGCTAAAACATCTCTGCGCGATTACAACCCAGACTTAAACAGAAGGTGACCTTTCCGTTACAACAAAATTAACACGAGGCGGAGGCACAGAGGATTACAGCTGTAACCCTTCTAGAAGGCCCCATCATGCACCACCATTCGATTATAACTGAACAATAACGTGGCATCATCCTGAACACTCATCAGGGTCACGATGATGGCACTAAGTTGAAGAAAGATCCACACACATCCACTTTCCACGTGGCATCTCCCTAACCATTGATCATGCCCACGATTCGTGTGCATAAAACATCACGTTAGCGATTAACGGTAAAGATAATAACCGCTTACGGAAAATGCTTTCCATTATTTCCTTCGTCAACAAACTTTCCCGCCCAAATCCAGTTATAAATAAGGCAAGTCAGGTACAATCTCTCAAGTTACACTCACTTCGCTTTCACTATTACTTCTTCTTCTTCTTCATTGAGATCTGTACTTATTCTCACGCCGGAGGGTGGTCACGGAGAGAACCCCCATTCTCCCCGTGGCGAGTCTAACGGCTGTTCGTTTTGCAGATATCGTTCGGAGAAAAATCTCAATCAAACCCCGAATCAAACGAGAGGACTCACCCTTTTATGCAGAACTAAACCCCTGGTCTGATTGGTTCCGGTCATTCGAACCAGTGTTTCTTCATGGCAGAGATCTCATCGAACCGTCCATCAAGTCCTCGATCTGAAAACAGGGGTAGCTCATCCCAAGTTATTCAGATCGACGGAATCATGGACAAAAAAGCTAGCAACAACAATCGTCACTGGGTAAAAAGCTCTGTTACCTCCGAAATAAAATCTGGAACTCAGACTCATCCAGATCTACGTCCGGAGGAAACTCCAGAGTATTGGTTTACTAAATTCCAGAAGACCATAAATAAAATTTTTGCACCAAATTCCAGATCTGAGTTTCTCCATAATAGATATGGTTATCAGGAATCTCAGGAAGAGTATACACTGAAGAAGAAACCCGTGACTACAGCGCTGGACCCACAATCAGCACATCAGTGGGACGTCCAACCTAGTAGCAAAGAGTATTCAGGAGCATTCAGAATTATGAAACAAAACACGGAAGACAACAACCAACAAAAGGTCAGTGCGGCACAAACATACATGCTGCAAGGAGTACCTTCAAGAAGATCGCACAAACGGAGCCACAATCAGCACTGTCACACCCCCAAAATACCACTTGCGGGAACACCGCGGGACGTGTGACGTACCAGGATCCAAGCCACCAATCACATTGAACCAATAAGTAATAATTAAATAAAACATTCGATTCATTTCAAAATAATTAAACCAAGTCATAAGTTAAACCAAAGTGAACGTTCAGCGGAAGCATATAGTAAACTGTTAATCAACTGTTTCAAATAATATGTTCAAAACCAATGTAACTAGTATCCAAGAGTCTCGATCCATGACCACTCCAGCACTCCCAGATAGCAAGTCCATATCGATGAATCTAACGACCTGCAAGCATGCAGACAAGTGTGTCAAACAACACTGGTGAGTTCAAAATTTGTTAACACGTTTTAATTACCAGATATGAATATAAGACAATTCAATGATTTGATGTTGTAATAACTCATTTACCGCTGATGGCTTAAAGTTGTTTTGCCCAAACCCCATTGCCTCTATCAAAGCAATGGTCAAGACTGGGATCATTAGTTCACTCCCGACTCCCCGGTATGGTGTGAGGTTGCCAAACCTAAATAGCGCTATTAACTAATACCCCGTTGCCTCCCCGACAACAATCGGTAGATGGGACTTAGGTGATAGATATGCGAGTATTAACAAACATCCCAATAACCCAGCATTCCTCCCCGGAAAGTTTACCAGATGTCCCTCCCTGGGACGCATGCTTGGAAAAAGAGCAGTGAACTCACCTTGGCTTTGATTAGTTACTTGTTCATAGTTTATCAATCAAGCCTATGGTATTCATGTATACGAAATCAGTTTATGTTCGCAGGGTACACATATAAGTTTATAGTCACAGTGTGCATTTAGAATCACAGTCACTAAATAACACACAACAGTTATTCAAGCCTATGCAAAACCATACTTCACATATATGATCATAACAACACATAACAGTTACTTGTGCTATCCATCAAAGTTAATTCCATGTTTCTCAGTCTTTACTAGCATCATCAACAGAGAGTGACATAGTTATCCATTATGTTACATGCTAAAAACTACAGTCTGTTGTGCACTACTCCTGGGCGGCGAAATTTCCAATGGTGAAACTCTAAGGAGTTTCGTCGATATGATAGGTGGCGAAACTCTAAGGAGTTTCGTCGATAATGCGAGTGGCGAAACATCCAGTGTTTCGTCTGCAGGGTAGTTTTGTCATGTTGCCAGATAACCATGTTCACACAGAAACCCTAACCGCCGTCATTCCATTCATGTCAAAACAATTAGTTGCAATCATCGCTTAATCATTCCAAATCCTCAATTAATTGTGAACTCTATAATACCAAATCATCGTCATGTACAAATCCAAATCACATATTCACTTATCATTAATAAACAACTGATAACACATAATACAAACATCAAACAGAAGCATGGACTCTGATTAGTGGACATGAATGAATACAGTTCATTGAGTTATCATCCTGCAGTTTCTAGACTAATTGATTTGCAATAGAACATCAAAACCCTAATTGACAAACTGTGAGAGCACAGTCTCTTCAAGACCCTAAATCCACAATGTCTCTCAAACATCACACAAAACAATCAGACAATGAAACAAGCAAGCCTTAATCAGATGTTCGTATACTAACCAGTTACGAGATGAAACTAGCAAGGGCTTCGAGAGGGATGGTGATTGTCGTCGAGTGCAAGGGAGAGGAAAAGAGTGTTAGGGTTTCGCCGTTTGGGACCCTACGTGATGTTATGAGGTCATTATAACTGGTTCGCATCTGGGCCTCATCTGGGCCACAGACCCACATGGCGAAACACCTAGGTTTCGTCGAGATTGGGTTGTGGCGAAACTCCTAAGTTTCATGGAGGTAGTTTATGGCGAAACACTCAAGTGTTTCGTCATGTATGGTTTTAATTGTAAACAGTTTAATTTGTTCATTCACAAAAACATAACAATTTAATAATCAACACAACTCTAGTCTTTCAAACAGTAACACATCACATAATCACAAGACACTTTATCAAAACAGAATTGTCACACAGTAGATACGTAAATGAAGGGACTTGAAATCTCGGGTTGTCACATCATCCACAACTTGAAAGAAATTTCGTCCTGAAATTTGATAAGCAATCCACAAATGCTCGGCGTCAAGTCAGGATGACAGTGTATTTTCCGCGGGTGCCACATCATCCCGAACTTGAATGGGAATTTCGTCCCGAAATTCACTAGTTGTGCCAGACTTAGGTTTGCCAGACTTAGACTTGTCATCTGGAAATAAATGTGGGTACTTGAGCTTCATCTGATCCTCGCATTCCCATGTGAATTCCGGTCCACATCTTGAGTTCAAACGAACTCTCACAATCGGGATTCGGCTATGTTTGCGGACTTTGACTTCCCCGTCTATGATTTCGATAGGTTCCTCGTCAAACTGCAACTTGTCGTCGATTGTCAATTCTTTTAATGGTACCACAAGTGCCTCATCGGACAAACACTTCTTCAGATGCGATACGTGGAACACATCATGGACGTTACCCAACTCAGCAGGTAACCCCAGCTTGTAGGCCACTTTACCAATTCTCTCCAAAATCTTAAATGGCCCAACATAACGTGGGTTAAGCTTGCTGCGTTTCCCAAAACGCATTACACCCTTCCAGGGTGAGACCTTCAACATAACACGATCATTAACTTCGAATTCCAAAGGTTTTCTACGCTTATCGGCGTAGCTTTTCTGACGATCGCGCGCTGCCGCCATGCGATTCCTGATCTGAACAATTTTCTCGGAAGTTTCAAGTACAAGTTCATGGCCGGTAACCTGGCTGTCCCCCACCTCAGCCCAACCGAGAGGTGAACGACACTTCCGCCCGTACAATGCTTCGAATGGGGCTGCCTGAATACTGGTATGGTAGCTGTTGTTGTAAGAAAACTCTATCAGTGGCAAGTGTTTCTCCCAACTCTTGCCAAAATCAATCACGCATGCTCGTAACATATCCTCAAGTGTCTGGATGGTTCGCTCACTCTGACCATCCGTCTGTGGGTGATAAGCAGTGCTCATATCGAGGCGCGAGCCGAATGATTTGTGCATCGACTGCCACAAATCTGAGATGAAATGCGGGTCACAGTCAGAATTAATATATGTCGGCACCCCGTGCCTAGAAACCACCTCCTTAAGATAGACAGAAGTTAGTTGTGAGAACTTATATGTTTCCTTGATTGCCAGAAAGTGTGCTGATTTCGTGAGACGATCAACGATTACCCAAATGGTATCGTTTCCATTTTGAGTTCTCGGCAAACCTGTGATGAAATCCATTGCGATTTGCTCTCACTTCCACATGGGTATTTCTGGTTGTTGCAGCAACCTAGACGGTTTCTGATATTCCACTTTAACTTTCGAGCAGGTCAAACACTTACTCACATAAGTCGCGACGTGAGCTTTCATCTTTGGCCACCAATACATGACTTTGAGATCCTGATACATCTTATCCGAACCTAGATGAACAGACTATCGAGACTTGTGCGCTTCATCCATCACAAGTTCTCTAAGATTTCCAAACAAAGGGATCCATATTCATTCCATGCAGTAGAGAATACCATCAGATCTCTCTACCAGTCACTTTTCCATGCCCCGTAAGTACTCGGCTTCATAGTTTTCTTCTTTCAACGCTTCAGTTTGAGCAGCACGGATCTGATCAGGTAGATTAGAATGAATAGTGAGCTGTAAAGCGTGAACACGTTTGGGTTTCGATTCCTTTCTACTGAGAGCGTCAGTCACAACGTTAGCCTTACCCGGATGATACTTTATTGCACAATCATAATCGTTTAGAAGTTCTACCCAGCGACGCTGTTGCATATTCAAATCCTTCTGGTCGAAAATATGCTGAAGGCTCCTGTGGTCGGTATAAATAGTGCATTTAGTACCGTACAGGTAATGCCTCCAGATTTTGAGCGCAAACACTACGGCTCCCAACTCCAAGTCGGGTGTCATATAATTCCTCTCGTGAACCTTCAACTGTCGAGAGGCGTAAGCTATCACATTGTTGCGTTGCATCAGCACGCAACCAAGACCCTGTATGGAAGCATCACAGTATACCACAAAGTCTTCTGTACCTTCAGGTAGAGACAAAATCGGCGCACTACAGAGTTTCTGTTTCAGCAATTGGAAAGCATCCTCTTGCTTCGTTCCCCAAGAATATACAACACCTTTCTGTGTCAACGAGGTAAGAGGTTGAGTGATCTTCGAGAAATCCTTGATAAATCTTCGATAATACCCATCGAGACCAAGAAATTGTCGCACCTCCGAAGGATTCTTTGGTGTCGTCCAACTCTTGATAGCATCAACCTTAGCAGGATCAACGTGTATTCTTGATTCATTCACTATGTGTCCAAGGAAGTGTACCTCTCGAATCCAGAAGTTACACTTAGAAAACTTCGCATAGAGTTGCTCCATCCTCAGGAGCTCCAAAATAAGACGTAGGTGCCGCTCGTGATCTTCCTTGCTCTTCGAGTAGATCAAAATGTCGTCGATGAATACTATAACAAAATCATCGAGATACGGTTTGCATACACGGTTCATGAGATCCATGAAGACCGCTGGCGCATTTGTTAACCCAAACGGCATAACTAAAAACTCGTAGTGCCCATAACGCGTTCGAAAAGTTGTTTTTGGGACAT
The DNA here is from genome assembly GCA_030545235.1 of Helianthus tuberosus. Classification (NCBI taxonomy): domain Eukaryota; kingdom Viridiplantae; phylum Streptophyta; class Magnoliopsida; order Asterales; family Asteraceae; genus Helianthus; species Helianthus tuberosus. The sequence goes on from CM060377.1 coordinate 170,267,195, forward strand.
CCTCCTCTCGGACTCTCATCTGATGATAGGCCGATCTTAAGTCGATCTTCGAATAATAACTTGACCCTTGCAACTGGTCAAACAAGTCGTTGATGCGTGGCAATGGATAACGGTTCTTGATAGTCACCTTGTTGAGTTCCCGATAATTAATACACATGCGAAAGGACCCATCTTTCTTCTTTACGAACAGAACTGGGGCTCCCCAAGGCGAAGAAATGGGTCGAATAAAGCCCCTATCCAGTAACTCTTGCAGTTGATTAGACAACTCCTGTAATTCTCCAGGTGCTAAACGGTAAGGAGCACGAGCTATCAGGGCTGCTCCTGGCGCAAGATCAATCTGAAATTCCACTTGACGGTGAGGAGGTAAACCAGGAAGTTCCTCAGGAAACACATCGGCAAATTCGCGTACAACTGGCAGATCCTCGATCTTTCTTTCTCCTGACGGAGTATCAAAAACAAGTGCTAGAATAGCAGGATACCCCTTTCGTAGGCATTTCTGCGCTTGCATAGCTAAGATGATACCAACCATCGCACCACTGCGATGTCCCTGAACCGATAATGACTCTCCACCAGGGAGAGGAATACGTACAATCTTCTCCTTACATAGAATCTCAGCTTGGTGTTTAGACAGCCAATCCATACCAACCACTATATCAAAACTACCGAGGGTAACAGGAAGGAGGTCAATATCAAACACTTGACCCACAAGATCTAGTTTACACCCAAATAGGACATGCGAAGCTTCAATCGTTTTGCCATCAGCTAATTCTACTACATGCTTAACTTCTAAAGGTGTTGGGGCTAACCCTAATCGTTAACCAAACTCTAGGGACACATAACTCCAATCGGCACCGGAATCAAATAACACAGAAGCAATAAGATTGTTCACAGAAAACGTACCAGCCATGACATTGCCGTCGTTCCTAGCATCACCAGCACTGATCGTAAATACTCTTCCACGAGCACCATTACCCCCATTGTTGCCATTGTTGTTTTTCCCAGCATTGTTGTTGTTGTTCTGGCGATTGTTGTCGTTGGCATTCTGATTCAGCTGAGGGCAATCCCGCTTGATGTGGCCCTCATCCCCACACTGGAAACACCCCTTCTTAAAGCCCTGGTTCTGATGGGGTTGTTGCCTGTTAGTGCATGTTCTGTGACAACAACTTAATAGTTTGATTATTTAGTCTTTGGATATTTTGTAATGGGCTTAGCTTATTGGTTAGGGAGTTTATTGTTGTAATGGGCTTGGAAAATGGGCCTAGCCCAGTAGGAAGCCCAGTTCACAGACATGTGGTATATAAACATGTTTTGTGATTAGGGTTTTAGGGGTTAGAGAATTCTAGAGAGAGAAAGTCTAGAGAGAGAGAGAATTTCGAAATTAGGTTTGTAGAGCAAGATCATAGAAATAGGCTGTGAGGTTGTGAGGTCTTGAATTGATTGTAAACTACAAGTTGGATAATCAATAGAAGACCTTTTGATCGTGAAATCTGTTTCTACTCGTTTATGTAACAAATCTGATCTAGAGGATTCCGCACTCTAGGTTAGATAAACAATTCTGTGACGATCCATACGAATCAAGGGGACCTACAATTGGTATCAGAGCATTAGGCTCTTGAAGGCTCGGTTCAGAATTGTTGGCTGCAGAAAAGGGTTGATTTTCGGGTTGTTTTGGCAATTTTTGAATTTTTTTTAAGTTTTTAAGGCTAGGGTTTCGAAATTTTAGAGTCTGATTTTCGAAAATTTTGGGTTGCTTGATCTGTTTACGTCTTTAATTTTGTTGTTTAAAGTGTTTTTGGTTGCAGGTTTGGTTGATTTTTGAAGGATTTTGGCAAGAAAGTCTTGAAGATTCGAAGATTGTTCTTCGTGTTCTTCATAAATTTCGAAAATTTTTGCTGATTTTGGTGTTTTGATTTTGCAGGAAGCTGTTAAAAGAATCTGGAAAATCTTCAGAAGTTTCAAACATATTGAGTTTCCAAAATTTGGCAGCATAATTAACAATTCCGCTGACAAATCAGAGGAATTATCTGATCCAGCGAATTTAACTTCGGTGACCAGTGAAATTAAATCCAAAGGCGACTTTGGTAACCGTTATAATTGTCCTCAGTGACATTATTACGGTGATCGGCGAAATTAACGTCGTCATAATAGCGACCTGATTAGCCAGCGAAATTAACTAACCGGCGAACCAGCAAAATTGTGTTGATTTACCAGCGAATTTAATTGATCAGAGGAATTACCCCAGCAAATTTAAGTGATCAGAGGAATTACCCAGCGAATTTGATCAGCTAGCATATTTATTCCAGCGAATTTAAAAACCAGCATAATTATAATTCCTCTACCAGCATTATTATAACTACTCTATCAGCATATTTAACTTGGTTTGCCAGCATAATTAGCGTGACACAGCGAAATTAACTTGGTTTGCCAGCAAAATTAAAAGGTGGAGTATTTATTTAGATACGTATAGAGGATTTAACGTTTTTGAAAATAGAAAGTGATCCGTAGCTCATCTCGACAAACCGTTTGCACGGTTGGATTCGGTTGATTTTTACAAAAAAAAAAAAAGAGAAAAAAAACACTCTGGAATCCCGAATTTGGTTTTCGACATTATATATCATTGGATTCATTTTTTCGAGGCGATTCTAACGGTATAATTTGGTAAAAACAGTTTTCGGAAAAATTTTGTACGATTTTATCAGTACGGTTACGGTAAAACGTGTTTAAAGATGGTTAAAGTGGACATTGTTGGTGAGAAAGTTAAGAATTGGCCAAAGCTGAAAAATGTCAAAGAATATACTATCTGGAAAGAGGAGTTTGAGGGATTTGTGAAAAGTGAAGATTTCAGTATGTGGTGTTGTATGATTGATGGATATGTTGCTCCTACACGTCGTGTTGAAGGAAGGGTTAAGGTGATTTCTTATGAGATGATGGATGAATCTGAGAAACTTATGGTTGATGCTGAGAAGAAAGTTTTAGCAGTGATCAAGAAGTCCTTGCCTGAGGGAATTAAACATACCATCAAGCACTATGGGACTTCTAGAGATCTGTGGGAAGGTTTAGAAAAACGTTATCAGAATTCATCAAGGAAGAGTGTAGGAGGTCGTGCTTTAGATGAAAAAGCAGATGTTGTGGTAGAAGAGAAGAAGAAAGATGATAAGGAGAATGGTGAGAAGAAGGATACAGAAGTTTCAAAGGGCTTGATTGATGTGAACGGACTTACAGCAGAGGTGAATGTATCATCAGAATCTGTAAGTCATACATGTCATAATTGCACTGAACTACAAGGTAAAGGTAATAGACTATCGGAGCAGAACAAAATTATGTTAGCTGAATTGGAAAAACAAAAAGAGTCAAATGTTCTTTTGATTAAAAGAGAGTCAAATTGTTTAAATGAACTCAAATCGAATGAACAAGAAATCAGCAGTTTAACAAGCAAAGTCAATGAACTGTTACAGATCATTGATTTGGCTCGTGAAACTGTAAAGGATAAAACTAATGAGTTTTCTGAAAAGTGCAGGGAATTGGCCGTTGCACAAGACCAAATTGTTGAACTAAAAGGAAAGTTAGACAAATTTGGAAATTCTTCATTAGTTAGGACTCAAATTCAAGCAAGTTTAAAAAAGAGTAATGATTAAAAGGGTTTGGGGTTTAGTAAAGCTTCATCTTCTAAAAATCAAGACTACTCTTTTTTACCCGATGAAAATGAGTTAATTGATTTTGTGCCTACTACACCAGCTGTAGTGGATCTGATAGCTGTGGACTTGCCAAATAGTCCAGTTACTTTGAAAGAATCTGCTGAGTCTAGCAGTACACCTCATAAATCGGATGAGGATACTGAAGACGAAAAGAAGAAAACATTTAAAAAGAGATTTAAGAAAAAGAGAAATTATAAGACAAAATCTTGTTTTAGATGTCACACAAAGGGCACGTGGCAAGTTGTTGTCCTTTGAAGAAAAATAAGAAAAAAGTTGATGAGGTTAAGGAAGGGAATAGGGTTGGTTTGAATAATAATGTTCAACAACATTGTCAATATAATCAACCAAGGTTTCAATCCAAGGCTTCACCATCAAGACGATTTGATAGACCAAGAAGCAATCCTACACAATTTAGTCATTTTAAAGGTAAATCAAATCGGTTTCAAAATCAAAGTAGAAATTTTGGATATCAAAATCGATACCAGAATTCTGGTAATCGAAATTTTCAAAGAAGAAACGAACATAGGGGTTTTAGTAACTCAAATGTTCAACAACATCCAAATTTTTTCCAAAATTCATGGTTTGATAATGGGAGAAGAAGGTATTAAGATAATAATTTTCAAAGGTCAGAATATCCGAGATTTTATTGGAACTCTCGTGATCAAAGACCTAGTGGAAGTTATAAATCTTGTTCAACAACAAGTACAACATCCAAGACACCAGTAAGGTGTGATGGATATTGGTTAGAAGTATCTTATGTGGATTTACATGGTCAACCCAAAACCGGTCAGGTTTGGGTTGTTAAGTCTAACTAAGTTGTTCAGTGTGTGCAGGATGACCAAGAAGGACTGTTGATGTGTTCGACAGTGGTTGTTCCTGTAAAGTGTCTAAGGTGAATAGTAGGTTAACATTGGTAACTAGTTATTTACTTTACTGATTGATTGATGATTTATTGGTGAAAAACTTATTGTCAGATTGAAGTGGGAGTCTGTTTGTGTTTTCAAAACTTACTCCATAAAAACAAAAATTTAGGGGGAGAAATTTCCCTAAGCCAAAAAGAGTTTAGTTAGTGCGTGTGTTTAGGGGGAGTAAGTTAAGTTAAAAATCAAAAATACAAAAACATTGAAAAATTGAAAAACATAAAAAAAATAGAAAATTAAAATGAGTTATCACTGTGTGAAATAGGAGAAATGATAGTACATCGGCAAGTTAGACTGTCACACTGAATTATGAACTTAAATTGCTTAAGTGTGATAGCAGCTTCATCATATGATGTACCAGTAGGCAAAAAGCATGAAATAATCAACTTACCAATGTGATATAAACCTAAATAAACTGTGTATGAGTGGGGAACACATCAGTGGTGTATGGTTTAATGACCTTAAATCTTGCGTTGATAGATTGCCAAAATCTGAAGTTTTGGGTCTTTATACTGTTATTTCATCTGGGGATATCAAGGGTGTCCTTCTGCTGCATCCAGATACATGCTGACCTAGACACACCCAGGATATCTTAAAAGAGCTAAAAATGCCAAAACCTTGAAAATGAAGAAGCTCTCAAAGAGAGTTATTCAAATGTGCAAAATGCATAATTCGTACCAAAAATGGTATTTGTCTTAGCCCTCGTTAGATATTTTGGTCTCTCTACTGTACGGAAGTACTGACCTGTGCACCAATTATCTAAACGTTGAAAAATAAACGGATGAATTCAGTATACTCACCTACTACGATGAATCTTTGTGCATACCTTGATCGCGGGGGTATATCCTGAAGTGGGACACACTAGTATATCAGAAATAATATTACCTTAACGTATCATACGGTAATGGTACTTGAAATCTTCATGCATTTTGTTTAAGTGGACAAACATACTGGTAATCGTCTTGGACTGCTTTTCACGAAAAATTAAATAAAGAATTATCTAATTGTGTGAAACAGTTTGATTGTGCTGATATGATCTTCTTACCGGTGATTCTCACAAAAATAGAGTCTTTGTTGCTTTTGTAAATAGTTTACTGCTTTCTTAAAATATCAAAAATACCAAAAAGATTTCTTTTTAAAAGACTTCCATTTTGAACTGACAGATTGTTGTTTTTGCAAACTAAGATAAAATATTGGTTTATCTTGAAATGTGAAAAAGACTAATGGTTTTTCGAGATACTTGCTTGTGTTTCTAAACAGATTGATGCAGTTATCAAAATGAAGTGCAGAATACAAGTAAAGTGCAGATTGAGAGTGAAGTAAAGATCGTGTGAAGATGCATGGTAGGATCCTTCTACTACATTGCAGAGAGAAAAAGATATGGAAGAGTTGGAGCTTACTTGCTTAACCAAGGATTGCTAGCTAACTGATCTACTATGAATGAAAGTTTTGGAGATTGGAAGCATCAGCTAAGGGGGAGTCTGTTGATGTCAGAAGCTGTGTAGCTGACGCTATCCAAAGACCAAAAGAACACAAGATGTTTGAAGACAAAGTTACACTATGAAGCTATTGTCAAGGGGGAATTTGTTAGTGCATGTTCTGTGACAACAGCTTAATAGTTTGATTATTTAGTCTTTGGATATTTTGTAATGGGCTTAGCTTATTGGTTAGGGAGTTTATTGTTGTAATGGGCTTGGAAAATGGGCCTAGCCCAGTAGGAAGCCCAGTTCACAGACATGTGGTATATAAACATGTTTTGTGATTAGGGTTTTAGTGGTTAGAGAATTCTAGAGAGAGAAAGTCTAGAGAGAGAGAGAATTTCGAAATTAGGTTTGTAGAGCAAGATCACAGAAATAGGCTGTGAGGTTGTGAGGTCTTGAATTGATTGTAAACTGCAAGTTGGATAATCAATAGAAGACCTTTTGATTGTGAAATCTGTTTCTACTCGTTTCTGTAACAAATCCGATCTAGAGGATTCCGCACTCTAGGTTAGATAAACAATTCTGTGACGATCCATACGAATCAAGGGGACCTACATTGCCTTTGCTGATGTTGTTACTGCTAATTATGCTGCTTTGGGTACGGGACTCTACAGTCTTTTGCCTCATGGCCCAACTTGTCGCATCTACGGCAAACCCACACTGCCCATGATGATGATAACCACACTTGTCGCACTTTGGCTTCTTACCAGCGTAGGAGCCTTGATTCTGATTGCTGCCCTGGCCTTGGTTAACTGAGGACGACTGACTGAAACTGCGGTTGTTGCTGTTGTCAGGCCTTTTATGAGATTGTTGGATCTGAGTTTGGTTTTGATTGTATTTTCTGTTTGAATTAAGATGAAATGGATGAGTTGTGCAGCGGAATTAATATGGAAACAAACTTTGCATACAATCAAACGAGAGTATTTCTTTGATCAAGACATTTTCAACAGAGAACCGAATGATTGAATTTAATTTCAACAACGATTACAAAGTAATGCTTGAATACAAACTCCCCCTCAGCCAGAGCTCAGTGTTTGTTCGTGCAAAGAAGACGGTGTTGCAAAGAGCTAATAGAACAGTACAGAGCATTGTTCTATTTATAGGCACTAGCAAACCACTGAGCATCTTAGCTGACGTCACCATGAAAGTGACATCTAACCTCCTAACAAACGCTAACCTCTGATCCATACAAACACTGCTATACTAACTACTGCTATTACATTTCATTACATAAAAGACACTTAAACAACTGCTGCATCCTTCCACTGCTGTGAACCCAACAGTGCTTGTCCGGATCAGCAGTACTTGACTCAAGACAGTAGATTGAGCAGCAGAGCTTTAGTCTTCCATCAGACCTTTATTTGAACAGCAGTTGAAGGTCAGCAGTTTATATGATCAGCAGATAGGAGGTCAGCAGATGTCGAAATCACTATCAAGGGGAGAGACTTGTATGTAAACATCTGTAAACGTCTACTTATTCTGGATCCACTGCTCTGATCCAGTTTTGGCTTTAATTATCTGTTCCTCTTGGTAGGGTTCAATCCCAACAATCTCCCCCTGGAACAGATAATGCCAAAACTCTTCATTATTTTGTGGAGGTTTATTGCCTCATCAGCAGTTCCCTTATCTGACCTTTAAATTGTAGTTCAAAGTCTAGGGCATCTGTGTCTTCATCATCCCTGCTAAGTGGAAGATCAAGGAGATCCTGCAAATCTTCAAGACTCAGGCCAAGAGCTTGTTCCCTTGATATTTTCTTCACTTCTCCACCAGACCTGAGCAGAGTCAATACGCAGGTCTGTTTGTCAGTTTCCCACTTTAGTATTTTTGAGTCTGGTGGGTTTCTTGGGAGATGTTTATTTGCAGAGGTATTTGGTGAGGCTGGCCTATTCATGACTGGCTGAGCAGCACTTGCAGATTGTTCCAATTCAAGATCTTCTTTTATCATTAATTTCATGCCTGCTTTTACAATAGCATCTCCAGCTTTTAGATCTTGAATTGTTTCAGTACTCGACTGGTTTTTGCTCCTTCTTTTGTAGATGGCAGCACCAGCTGGAGCAGTGGTTCTTTTAGCTTGCAGCTTTGGTGGTCTTTTTGAAACCTCTGCTTTAGAATAGTCAGGCTTTTGTGGAACTCTTGGATCTTTCTTTCTAAGTTCCTCTAACTTCTTGTAGGTAGCCCTGACCCTATCTTCTCCCCACTTTGACACAGAATTATTTGACCCATAATCAGCTGCTATCAGCTCCTCTTTCATTCTCTTCAACCTTAATGCCTTCTCAGCTTCAAATTGTTTGAATTTTTCAGGGGGAGTCTGCTTGACCTTATTTTTGATCATTTCTTGAATCCTGGCTGCTTCTTTTTCAAGCTCAGAAATGGTCCAGTTTTTGTACATGTATTTCTCCCCCTTGTATTTCTTGTAGGTCATGATATTCTCAATGTAGTCTTTTCTCAAGGACTCATCTGCCCTTTCAGAGATTTGCTGACATACATTTTTGGCAAATTGCTCCATTGCTCTGACCTGTGTGAGTAGAAATTGATAGTTTTGTTGAAATTCTCTATCAGATTTCCCTTGTTTATTTTTTATAGCAATATCCTCTGCTTGCTTGGCCTTGAGTTTCAAGTATTCTTCAATATTGTGAGGCCTGGGATATCCTTCAACTGATGGCAAACTCCTTTTAGCTGGGTCATCCTCATAATAAAAGGATTTGATTTCTTCCCTAACTGCAATGAGTTATAGAGGAAATGAAACACCAGCAGGAGGTAGTGATTTTATAATTTGAGCTGAAGAGAGAGGTATGGGTTTTGGAATAGTGACAAGTGACAGGGATTTTGAAGATGTTGGTGGTGGTGAAGGTGAATCATCATCTGATATGTAAATCCTTCTCCTTTTTGTTTTAGAAGAGGCAGATGATGTTTTGGGTGGATCAGTGGTGGTGGATTGTGTGGCAGTGGTTTGTGTTTGACTAACAGCTGTTGAGACAACTGGTGTCTCAACCACTGTTGTCTTTACAACAGATGTTATAACACCTGTTGTCTTCTACTTTTTGTCAGCAGGTGAAAGTGGTGGTGAGATTGTTTTTGGTGGTGACAGTGGTGGTGGTAAAGTAGTAATTGTGGTGTGTGTTGAAGTGGTGTGTGTTGAAGTGATAACAGATGTTGAAACAACTGAAGTACCAGCAGTAGTTGATACAACAGGAGTTACAACAGCTGTTTGGGTGGAGGTTTGATGCTGATGGCTTTTGGATGGTGGTTTTGGAGGCTTTGGAAATCTGGATGGGATGGACTTGGGTTTCCTTTTTGTCTTAGGATTTTTAGTATCCTTTGATCCAGAACAACCCTGCGCATACAGTTTCATGAAAGCTCTTTTCTCCTCATTCCATCTTGAGATATCCTTTGCCATTCTATCTCTCTTAACACTTGCTACTCCTTCATCAAGTGCTTCTTGAGTAGCATCAACCTTTTTACTACCATCTGGCAATGGAATTTTTCTGGTCATAGCATCCTTTTCAGGTTCAATGTACAGACCATCATCTATTTCTTTCTTCTTCCACTCCTGAATTTTCTCCCCCTTTTTGGCATTATCTTCTGGGAGTTGATCAATGAAAAGTACTGTTGGAGGAGCAGTGCCAGTGGTTTCTAATAAATGGGCCTTGATTGCCTTAATGTCTGCTTGAGTGTTCTTGTATCTAGACTCCATAATGTTTCTCAGCTTTTGGACATGAAGTTCATGTTGCTGATCAGCCATTTCTTTTTGTTGTTGGAGAAAAGGTTGAAAAAGGTTCCAGAGCTCATTTGTAGCAAAAGCTTGTGGTGGAGCAGGTGCTTGAGATGGACCAACAGTGGATTGCATCTTTTGTGTTTTCAACACCTGCTGTAGCATATTTTTAAGATCTGCAACAGATGTATCCAATTTTTCAATTCGTTCCGTCAAATCCTGATATTTTAAATCATCACCAAGTTTAATGGGATCATCTGATTTCCCACTATCAGTGGTTTTATCAGTGGTTGAGGTAGGGAGTGTACTCCAAACACTAACCACTGATGCCCCTTTTTCTTGGTACTGGGGTCTTCTTCCTTCAACACTTGACAACCTTTTGATGTTGCCAGTAGGATAAATAAATCCACTGGTGGTTGGCAGAGGTGCTATGTAAGGAATTGCCTCCAAGGAAGTCTTATTAATGTAACCACTGTCCAACTGTAAACCAGAGGGTTCAACAGTTGTAGTGGCTGCTTCACTTGGATTACCACCAAGAGTTACTTGTAACTCAAGGGGTGTAACCTCCTCAGGTTGTGTTGGTGGGTTAGCAAGGATTGATACATCAGACCCAGTCATTTGTTGAGGGATGTTCTCATTGATAGGTGATTGAGAAGGACTGGTTAGTGCCTGGTTCAAATCAATTGCATCCAACAGCAGTTTAGTGGGTGTGGGAATTGTGGATGTGATGTTTGGTGTAGAAAGAGGATTTGCTCCGGGAATTGAGCTGTGGATGATGGAAACGAGTGTTTCCAGAGCATCATGATGTGGTGTCCCAATGTGTACAACCTGATCTTTTTGTGAAGAAGCAGGAGGGGTTTCGGCTATGGGTTGAGATATTTGTACCAACTGCTGTGAGGAAGTAGCAGCAGTGGTTTCTTGTGACTTTTGTGATGTCACAGGCAGTAGCTCTGGTATCTCATTCCTCCAGAGTTTCCTTTTTGATGGGTTTGGGGGGTTTTTGTGTTTTTCTTTTTGTTGGCTTTTTGGTGATTTTAGGTGTGGGTTTCAAAACAGTTGGTCTGCTGCTTTGATCACCTTGAGCAGTGGGCTCAGCAGCAGATACCTGAGGAGCAGTTGTAACTGCTAAAATCTGCTCAGGCATCTCTGCTTGTGTTTTGCAAGGTGTTGACATCCTTGTAAAAGTTTCAGCAGTTAAGCAATTTATTTCAATGGAGTCACCTTGGTTTATTGCAGAAAGATCATCCTTACTGAATTTCTTTTCAAAGTAGTAACTTAAAAACCTTGGAAACAGTAGGAATGATTTTGTTTCAACATTATTAACCAAATCATTAAAGATTTCCCGAGAATAATTAAAATTTTCTTCTTGAAGAATAGCATATCCCAGATTTTGAATCTTTAATGGTATTTCATTAAAAGAAGTGGTTTTATTTGAAACACACATTAGGAGGGTATGGAATAAAAATCTTGTTGTAGAAGGAAAGAAACCTATTTGTAAGGTAGCTTTCTTCATCATTGTGTCTGCATACCCTCTCTCAATGAAGTCAATTTTCAACTCGTTTTTAAGGAAAGAAATTTTACCTTGCTGATCTTCGAGTTGAAAGAACTTTGAAATTGACTGTGGTGTGATTTGGACATTTTTACCCTTTAGAGAAGAGTTAATGGCAGTTACAGTTTCTCCTTGTGTTTCAAGGGTTGCATTCTTCCAAAACTCTCTTTGGGTTGCCAAATAAATTGGTGCATTGGCTGTTAACAAAGTTTTATACTTTGATTTAGCCATTGTGTCGATGATGGAGTCGAAAACTGCTGTGGTGCCGGGTTTTGTGAGAAGACCCAGAAGATTGTGAGATGGTTTGTGTGAAATTTCAGTGGGATTGGCCTTTTGAGAGGCCGCTTTTGACGATGATTTGGAGGAGGGTTTTGCAGATGGCTTCGATTTTGTCATTTTGAAGATGATGATCGAAGAAATTTGTGAAGGAATGTGAAGAAAAACTGTTTTGAGAAGATAATTTTTAAGAATTCAATTCGACAGTAAAACCCTGTTTTTGGGATGAAGTGGGGGTTTTATAGAGGAAAAAGTGAAGGCTGACGTGGCAGCGGTTACAAAAGTACTGACCACTATGTACTGCCCACATGCCAAGCTCTGGGGAAATGAAGGACAGTACTTTTATGAAAGTTACTGATGAAGGCAGTGGTTACAACGGTAAAATGGAAGCAGTGGATGATTTTCACTATCAGTGGATAAGACACTGCTTTTGAGCAACAGAGTTTATCAAGGAAATGAGAGAACAGAGGATGGCTTTCAGCAGTGGTCAGACTTTGAAGTAGAGCAGACTTTTGAACAAACAGTGGTTATGGCAGACTTTTAAGGATTTTAATGAAAATTTCATTTTTGGCTATTTTTAAGGATGGATTTTTTGATTTTCTGAAAACATTTTGATGCTTTTATGCATAGAAAAACAAGATGTTGCTTGTTATTCCATGTTTAGCATCCCAATCCTAGAGACCAAGCTTTCAAATGTGGCTGTGTTAAGTGCTTTTGTGAGCACATCTGCCAACTGGTCTTTAGTTGGGACATGATGCAGAGAAATCAAACCTTTTTCATAGCAATCCCTCACAAAGTGATGTCTGATGTCGATGTGTTTGGTGGTTGAATGGGAAACTGGATTTTTGATGATATTTTCTACTGCCTGGCTATCCAACATGAGTGGTGTCTTTAAGGCAGTGATACCAAAATCCAGCAACTGATTTTGAAGCCACAGGAGTTGGGCTGTACAGCTTGCAGCAGCAATGTATTCAGCTTCAGCAGTGGATGTTGAAACAGCTGCATGCTTTTTGCTTTGCCATGAGACTAAGCAATCACCTAGAAACTGGCACCCTCCTGATGTGGACTTCCTTGTGGTGTTACATCCAGCAAAGTCACTGTCTGAAAAGCCTGAAAGCTTGATATTCCCATTAGCTGGATACCAGATACCAAGTGTGGGAGCACCTTTTATGTATCTGAATATCCTTTTTACAGCAATGAGATTTGATTTTCTGGGAGCTGATTGACTTCTTGCACAAACACATGTGGCAAACATGATGTCTGGTCTAGATGCAGTTAGGTACAATAAAGACCCAATCATGCTTCTATATAAAGTTTGGTCAATCAGCTCATCCTTTTCATCAGACATGACAAGCTTATTTGTTGCCATGGGTGTGCTGCATGGTTTACAATCATTCATATCAAATTTTGTCAAAAGTTTTTTAGCATATTTGCTTTGATGAATGAAAGTTCCATTTTGCATTTGCTGAACTTGGAGACCAAGAAAGCATTGCAGCTCACCCATTGCACTCATTTCAAACTTAGCTGTCATGAGTTCTCTAAACTCTTCACACATTGAGTTACATGTGCTTCCAAAAATAATGTCATCCACATAAATCTGGACAATCATTAAATCCTTCCCTCTCCATTTTAGAAACAGTGTTTTATCAATGGTACCTCTTTTGAAACCATTTGAGAGTAGGAAGTTGGAAAGAGTTTCATACCAGGCCCTTGGTGCTTGTTTCAGGCCATACAAGGCTTTGTTTAGCCTGTAGACATGATCTGGATAAAATGGATCCTCAAAACCTGGAGGTTGACAAACATATACCTCTTCTTGAATTGTACCATAGAGGAAAGCACTTTTGATATCCATTTGAAACACCTTCATGTTGTGGTTGAAAGCAAAGGCCAGGAACAGTCTAATGGCTTCCAATCTTGCAACAGGGGCGAATGTTTCATCATAATCAATCCCCTCTTCCTGTCTGTAACCTTGAACCACAAGCCTGGCTTTATTTTTGACAACAATACCCCTTTCATCGGTTTTGTTCTTGAAGACCCACTTTGTGCCAATGGGACTAACCTCTTTTGGCAGTGGTACAAGCTCCCATACTTGTTGTCTTTTAAACTGTTGGAGCTCCTCTTGCATGGCTTCTACCCAGCTATTGTCTTTCAGTGCCTCTTGGTACTTGACTGGCTGATGGAGTGATAGAAAACCAGCAAAAAGACAAATGTTTTGGGTTTGGCTTCTTGTGAGCACCCCTTCATTGATGTTGCCAATGATTTGATCAGGTGGATGAGATCTCAAGAAGATTAAATCTCCTTGGTAAGGTATGATGGCATTTGTTGGTGAAGGCTGCAAATGTGTATCATCTGAGCTAACCACTGCTGGGGACTTTGATGATCCAGCAGTGGCTTCAAAAGGTGGTGGAATAGGAGGTAATGAAGTGGACACCTGCTGACTTTTATCCACTGTTTGGGGACTTTTGTCAGCAGTGTTTGAGGATGTGGAAGCAGTGGTTGATGGGCTACTTTGGTCAACAACTGTTGAGGTAGCAGTGGTTGAGCTTTGACAACTGTTTTGAACAGCTGATGCTTTTCCCTTTGTGGCAGACTTTTGAGGGATGATGATTTCATACCCATAGTCTGGTGTTGTATCCTCTGATGGACCTACACTGTTAGTCTTGACAGCAGTTTTTTCAAAAGTAAATTTTTCAAGATTAAACAGATCTGCAGGATTTGCTGGGATTTTCATTGATGAAAGTTCATTGAACTTTACATTCAAAGTCTCCTTCACTGCCTTGGTCCGTGTATTGAACACTTTGTAGGCCTTGGCAGTGGTTGAGTATCCCAGATGATAACCACAATCAATTTTGGCTGCAAATTTTGAAATAGAATCTTTTAGGTTCAAAATAAAGCATGGGCAGCCAAACACCTTGAAGTAAGAGATCAGTGGTTTGATTTTATACAGAATTTCATAGGCAGTCTTTTTGTGCCTAGGGTTTATTAAAACTTTGTTCTGGACATAGCAAGCAGTGTTTACTGCCTCTGCTCAGAAGGTTAATGGCAAACCTGAATCAGCAAGCATGGTTCTGGCAGCCTCAATCAAGGTTCTGTTCTTCCTTTCCACTACCCCATTCTGCTCTGGTGTTCTAGGGATGCTGTACTGCCTTACAATCCCTTTCTTCACACAGAAGGCATCCAACTCCTTATTTTTAAATTCTGTGCCATTGTCACTCCTGAAGCTTTTCACTAGAAGGTCAAATTGCTTTTCAACCTGTGTCACAAAGTCTTGCAAAATGCCTGCAGTCTCATCTTTTGAGTGTAAAAAGAAAGTCCATGTAAACCTAGAAAAGTCATCAACAATAACCAAACAATATCTTTTCTTCTTGAGGCTCATGACTTGAACTGGGCCAAACAAATCCATGTGTAGCATTTGCAAACACTGGGTTGTTTTGGACTCTTCAATGGACTTAAAAGAACTTTTATGCCGTTTTCCTTTTAAACAGGAAATGCAATGTTCAGGACATGAAAACAATTTTTGTGGTAGGCCTCTCACCAAACCATTTTTTGAAATTTCAGTGATTGTCTTCAGATTTGTGTGCCCCAGTCTTCTGTGCCAAAGTTCTGTCTCTTTGTTAGAGGCAGCTGAGAACAGACAAGCATCAGCTCTGGGACACTCTTTTGACATATCAACAACATAAACATTGCCACTTCTTTGAGCAACAAGTTTAGTTTGACCAGTTTTGATTATTGCTTCAATCTTTTTGACCATTTCTGGTCCAACAATCCTACAACAGTCTTTTGTGAAGAATGACCCAAACCCTTTGTCACTCATTTGTGATACACTCAGAAGGTTGAATTTTAGATTGTCTATCAGATTGACATTTTCAAATTTTACATTTCCAGACTGCACTGTACTAGACCCCAGAACTTTCCCTTTACTATTATTCCCAAAGGATATATCACCCCCTCCATGGATTTTAAAGTCTTTGAGGAGGGCTTTACATCCTGTCATGTGCCTGGAGCCTCCACTATCTACATACCAAAGACTAGCAAAGCATGCAGAAGCTCCCTGCACATGAAGTAAAAGGATTAGTTCATTAGGGTCTCCAAAGCCAACAAGGCTTTGGATGGGGTCTCAACAGTGTCTGGGATGGATGCAGATTGATGGACAGTGGTTAAGTCAGGGGTTTGGACAGTTTTAGTACTGTTTCTTGCTAACCACTGTTGGGGGTCTTGACCAATCACCTGTTGGTAACCAAAAGGATGCCTGTTCACTTTAGGTTTAGAGGGCCTTTTGTTGGCCTCATAAACGTGTGGAATCCTTTGGTAGGACTGTTTTTCCTTGCCTTTTCTGAACTGATTGGCAGGGGGTGCATCAGTAACCTGAACATCTCTTTTGACAGATGTTTGGTTCAGCTGTTTTGTGACAGCTGTTTGAACTGGCACAAACAGTGGTTGTTTCTTGGTAAATTTGACAGATGATGATGATGATGATGAACTCAAGGATGTTTTAGCAATGTACTCATTCTTTTTCACATCAAAGTTTTTGAGATACACACATGCTTGAGTTTTGTGGTTTGTTTTACCACAAACAGTGCAACTTTCAGCTGAAACAATGACACTTGTTCTGTTTAAATCATAAGCTTTTAAGTGGAAACAGTCTTTTGTTAGATGATTCCTTTTCTCACAGAATTCACAAAACAAGTTATCAATTTTTTCTTTCTTCTTTCTCTTTTCAGACTCCTTTGCAGCAGAGGTTTTAACCTCTGTTGGGATGTCCTTGAGAGGAATGACTTTAGCTTTTGGAGCTTTAACACCATCAGTTGATGTAAAGTCCATTGGCTTGAAATTTTCAAGAATATCACACTCATCAGACTATTTTGGTTTAAACTGATAATCTTCAAGCTCCTCAAAAGTAGAGGATCCCATTGGTCTGTCAAGTGTGATTTTGTTACCAAGTTTGTCAGTGATTTTCACTTCTTGGCCTTTCTTGTTTGTGGGGATGAAACCAGTGGTTACATCAGTAGTTTGAACAGATTTTTCAAAAGCAGTGTTTTCATCATCATGTTTTCTATAACCAACACCAAATTTCACATTGCTTTTTATCTGTTTTTCAAGCATAACCTCATACCCTTTGCATGATTCCACCCATCTTTCACATGTGATCTGGGTGGACTCCAACTCCTTTTTGTAAACTTGGTATTTTTCTACCATAGTTTGGAGTTGAGTTTTGGTTATCCTTTGTTCTTCTTTCAGACTGCTGATCTCTTTTTCCTTTTCAATCAATTTGTTTTTAAGTTCTTTTAAAGACCTTTCAAATTTGACTTCATCAGTTAAGATTTTATCCCGAAGGTTTTCATTTACCTCTTTGATGTTAGCAAAAGCAATAATGCAATTGTCAGAACACAGTTTTTCAAGAACTTGAGGTGATACCTTGGCAGCAGCCATCATTGCACAATCACATTGATGATTTTCTTCATCATCAGTTCTTTCTTCTATCTCACCTGCTTTCTCAATTTTCTCTTCTTCTTTGTCCTCTTTGGACCATGGGTCTGTCAGTGGTTCAATCAGGGTTTCTGAATTTTCTCCCAGCAGCAGTTCACCAGCAACTGCATTAACAACTGCTTCAGTCACCTCATCCACTGTTTCATCACTTAGCTGTTCACCTTCAGTTTCAATCCCCTCTGGTATTGACTCTAATGCCATCAAACAAAATTTATCATTAAAAGATTCATTAGAAGCATAGAGTGCAAAATTTTCATCACTAAGCTCATCAGGCATACTGCTCCAGTCAACAAAGCCTTGAGTGAAAAAGCTTTGCTGATCTGGTTGTACCACTGTTGGAGCAGCAGTTTGAGGTGCAGGTTGCACTTGTGCCTGGGGGACAGGGGTTTGAACATATTGAATCTGTGGAACAGTGGTTTGGACATAGTGCACAGGCACAGGGGCAGCAGCATAATGAGCAGTGTTAACATGGGCTGCATGGGTATATTGGGTATAGTGCACAGTGCTTTGGTTTTGAGGTCTAGGATTTGAGCTAGGGTGAGTGATTATAGGACCAGTAGTTTGACTCCTGCATTCCCTAGCGAAATGTCCCAACCTATTACACTTGTAACACTTGATTTTCGATTTATCCAACCCAACCCTCAGATTCCCATGTAAACCTGGGAATTTTCGCCCTGTTCTTTTGTAGAATTTGCTAGTTCTAACACTGAGCAAAGCCAATTGGTGCAGGATGTCCATTTCCTCTAAGTCAGTGGGATCAAAATGTTGTAAATCATTGAGTTCAAAGCACAAATTATCTGACATCTGGTTTTCAGTGTTTGCAGTGAAAGCATAGTTTGCAGAGTGAGAATCAGGGTTGGTAACGTTACCACCAGCTGTTATATCAATGAAATGATCATAACCCTGTTCCTTACTACTGCTACCAGATTCTTCCTGACCCAGAAGAGCTGTGCTACCAAATGAGTAATCATCAGCAGCTTTCCCAGACTCTTGCAACTTCTTTTTCTGGTTCAACTCCCTTTCATAGGTCAGGAGTCTACCATGAAGTTGGGTCAGGGTCAGATCTTTGAACTCAACAGAGTTTCTAGTCACAAATGCAATTGTGTCCCATTTATCAGGTAGTGATCTAAGAAACCTGCTATTTTGGATTGATTTTTGAAATTCAACCTTAACAAGTCTTAGCTCACTGATGAGACAACTGAACCGTTCAAATTGTTGGGTCAATGTTTCACCCTTAATGTGACAAAAGGTTTCATACTGCTGATTCAGAATTTCCCTATTGTTTTCAATAACTTCTTCAGTACCCCCAAACTGTTCCTTCAAAGCATCCCATAGCTCTTTTGCACTGTTGCAATGCAACAGTCCAGCATAGATCTCATTTGGTAATGCAGATGCTATGATGCTAAATGCTTTGGCATCCAGTTCGAACTTTTGAAAATCAGTTTCAGTATAGTTTTCATAAGGTTTTGTACGTTCTTCTTTGGATCCTCAGCACTTGGCACCATAGGAACATGGGGACCAAAAACGACAGACCTCCAACATCCAGTGTTCTGTTGAGCAAGGATGTGACCCATCCTTCGCTCCCAGATGTTGTATTCATTTCTTTTAAGCATAGGTGGTTTAAAAAGCGAGCCAACATTATTCTTATCATCCTGTGATTGTGACGTCATCTTGGTTGTTTTACAGACACTGATTAATCAACTTTAATGGTGATTAAACCTTGCTCTGTTTTTCAACTAAAACGAACAAACTATCGATATCAACGATTTTGAGTTGAACTATTTATGTCAAAATGATTGTTAAATTAAATTTGACTGTCCAAGCTCTGATACAAATTGTTGGATCTGAGTTTGGTTTTCATTGTATTTTCTGTTTGAATTAAGATGAAATGGATGAGTTGTGCAGCGGAATTAATATGGAAACAAACTTTGCATACAATCAAACGAGAGTATTGCTTTGATCAAGACATTTTCAACAGAGAACCGAATGATTGAATTTAATTTCAACAACGATTACAAAGTAATGCTTGAATACAAACTCCCCCTCAGCCAGAGCTCAGTGTTTGTTCGTGCAAAGAAGACGGTGTTGCAAAGAGCTAATAGAACAGTACAGAGCACTGTTCTATTTATAGGCACTAGCAAACCACTGAGCATCTTAGCTGACGTCACCATGAAAGTGACATCTAACCTCCTAACAAACTCTAACCTCTGATCTATACAAACACTGCTATACTAACTACTGCTATTACATTTCATTACATAAAAGACACTTAAACAGCTGCTGCATCCTTCCACTGCTGTGAACCCAGCAGTGCTTGTCCGGATCAGCAGTACTTGACTCAAGACAGTAGATTGAGCAGCAGAGCTTTAGTCTTCCATCAGACCTTTATTTGAATAGCAGTTGAAGGTCAGCAGTTTATATGATCAGCAGATGTCGAAATCACTATCAAGGGGAGATACTTGTATGTAAACATCTGTAAACGTCTGCTTATTCTGGATATACTGCTCTGATCCAGTTTTGGCTTTAATTATCTGTTCCTCTTGGTATGGTTCAATCCCAACAGAGATTGACTCTTACTGGTTGCTTTGTCAGTATCGTTCCACTTGCGCTTGTTATCACTAGCAGGTGGGGTAGTTGCAGCAGTAGAGGCAGGGGTGTGATTTCTGACACGACCCGAAAACCCGACACGAACCTAACACGAAATTCACGGGTTTAGGTTTAGTCTAAACGGGTTCGGGTCAGTTTTAGGTTGAACCCGCGAACCCGTTTAGGTTAACGGGTCGGGTTCGGGTCAACCTGGTCGGGTTGGCGGGTTAACCTGTTTAACACATTTATACTATATTATTTTTTTACAATATATTTTATGTCATAAATTAAATGGGGTATGCATTTTTTTGCCATGATTATAACTTAAAAAGAGAAATTAAAATTTAAATATGATATTATTATATATATATTTGTGTTTTTTAAGTAAATTTTAATTTTAATATATTAATTTCAGAAAAAAAATAAAAAAAATTCGGGTTGAACGGGTCGTGTTCGGGTCAACCCACGAAACTTCGGGTCGTGTTCGGGTTCTTATGTATGATACGATTTTCGGGTTCGGGTCGGGTTCGGGTTTGTGTAACATTTTCGGGTTCAGGTTGGGTTGGACCCGCCAACCCGCAAACACGACCCGTTTAGCACCCCTAAGTAGAGGTAGTAGCAGATTTACGAGGCGGCAATGAGCCACGCTCGACCTCTTGATCAGTAATCTTATGTGCCAAACGGATGATCTGGGGCAGATTGTTATGGTTAGCAGCAGTGACATACCCCTTTACAGCTGGTGCTAGGCCCTTGAGATACAACTCAATTCGTCGATGTGGAGGTCGAGATAGGTTAGGGCACAAAATCGCTAGTTCATGAGATCGTTTCGTGTAGGCTTCGATCTCAGATCCTTCTATCTTCAAATCGTAGAACTCATTCTCGAGCTTCTGAATATCGTCACGAGGACAGTACTCTTCTCGCATCAACTCCTTAAAATCATCCCAAGTAGTGGCGTTAGCCATCTCGATGCCCAACATTTGCACCTGGGCATTCCACCAAGTTAAGGCACCATCTTCCAAAGTGCCAGTAGCGTACTTTACCCGGTCCCCCACGGGACAGTTACACATAGCAAACACTGATTCAGCCTTCTCAAACCAACGCAGTAACCCCACAGCCCCTTCAGTCCCACTGAACGTCTGTGGCTTACAATCCATGAATGTCTTGAATGTGCAGGTAGGCGGATTGTTCTGATGCGCTGGCTGACCAGCTTGGTAGGCTGCCAAAGCCTCAGCCACACGTGTCTTGATTAAATTTGTCAGCTCAGCCTGGGTCATCGCGATGTGACCACGTCCACTCATGATTCTATATAAGGAGAGGGAACAAATTTAAGAGTCGAGATGAGGTAAGAGTCAAGTCTCACGTTGAAATCTACAACTACCAAGTTTACACACAATAGGGCAGAACCCTTCTTACACTCGTTAAGCCTCACTGGGAATTACATGCACCTCACATTATTATTATGTGTGCACCCATAATAATAAGGCAATTTCCATGCTTATACTAGTACCTCTTAACTTGTGCTAGAAGTTTTCCCCCACATTCAAATAGCACAACGAAAGGCATTACAAGATTAATAATCACAAGAGTTGAAGGGTAGTGCCACACTATCTAGCTCCACTAAGACATGTAGCACAGATAATCACATTAAGGTATCAAATATGTTGTTTCATGCGAGTCGTGTGTGTGTAACTACTAAGCAAGTAGTGCATAAAGTAAACAGAGGACGAACCTTGCAATCTGGAGCTGAGTGTCATGATCGATTTTCGAAGTTGTTCGGTTATAGTCAAGTTTTATAAAAATGTTTTAAAACATAGTTCACTATAACCAGTGGCTCTGATACCAAACTGTCACACCCCCAAAATGCCACATGAGAGAACACCGCGGGACGTGTGACGTACAAGGATCCAAGCCACCAATCACATTGAACCAATAAGTAATAATTAAATAAAACATTCGATTCATTTCAAAATAATTAAACCAAGTCATAAGTTAAACCAAAGTGAACGTTTAGCGGAAGCATATAGTAACTTGTTAATCAACTATTTCAAATAATATGTTCAAAACCAATGTAACTAGTATCCAAGAGTCTCGATCCATGACCACTCCAGCACTCCCAGATAGCAAGTCCATATCGATGAATCTAACGACCTGCAAGCATGCAGACAAGTGTGTCAGACAACGCTGGTGAGTTCAAAGTTTGTTAACACGTTTTAATTACCAGATATGAATATAAGACAATTCAATGATTTGATGTTGTAATAACTCGTTTACCGCTGATGGCTTAAAGTTGTTTTGCCCAAACCCCATTGCCTCTATCAAAGCAATGGTCAAGACTGGGATCATTAGTTCACTCCCGACCTCCCCGGTACGGTGTGAGGTTACCAAACCTAAATAGCACTATTAACTAATACCCCGTTGCCTCCCCGGCAACAATCGGTAGATGGGACTTAGGTGATAGATATGCGAGTATTAACAAACATCCCAATAACCCAGCATTCCTCCCCGGAACGTTTACCAGATGTCCCTCCCCGGGACACATGCTTGGAAAAAGAGCAGTGAACTCACCTTGGTTTGCTCGGTTTGATTAGTTACTTGTTCACAGTTTATCAATCAAGCCTATGGTATTCATGTATACAAAACCAGTTTATGTTCGCATGGTACACATATAAGTTTATAGTCACAGTGTGCATTTAGAATCACAGTCACTAAATAACACACAACAGTTATTCAAGCCTATGCAAAACCATAATTCACATATATGATCATAACAACACATAACAGTTACTTGTGCCATCCATCAAAGTTAATTCCATGTTTCTCAGTCTTTACTAGCATCATCAACAAACAGTGACATAGTTATCCATTATGTTACATGCTCAAAACTACAGTCTGTTGTGCACTACTCTTGGGCGGCGAAATTTCCAATGGCGAAACTCTAAGGAGTTTCGTCGATATGATAGGTGACGAAACTCAAAGGAGTTTCGTCGATAATGCGAGTGACGAAACATCCAGTGTTTCGTCTGCAGGGTAGTTTCGTCATGTTTCCAGATAACCATGTTCACACAGAAACCCTAACTACCATCATTCCATTCATGTCAAAACGATTGGTTGCAATCATCGCTTAATCATTCCAAATCCTCAATTAATTGTGAACTCTATAATACCAAATCATCGTCATGTACAAATCCAAATCACATATTCACTTATCATTCATAAACAACTGATAACACATAATACAAACATCAAACAGAAGCATAGACTCTGATTAGTGGACATGAATGAATACAGTTCATTGAGTTATCATCCTGCAGTTTCTATACTAATTGATTTGCAATAGAACATCAAAACCCTAATTGACAAATTATGAGAGCACAGTCTCTTCAAGACCCTAAATCCACAATGTTTCTCAAACATCACACAAAACAATCGGACAATGAAACAAGCAAGCCTTAATCAGATGTTCGTATACTAACCGGTTACGAGATGAAACTAGCAAGGGCTTCGAGAGGGATGGTGATTGCCGTCGAGTGCAAGGGAGAGGAAAAGAGTGTTAGGGTTTCACCGTTTGGGATCCTACGTGATGTTATGAGGTCATTATAACTGGTTTGCATCTGGGCCTCATCTGGGCCACTGGCCCACATGGCGAAACACCTAAGTTTTGTCGAGATTGGGTTGTGGCGAAACTCCTAAGTTTTGTGGAAGTAGTTTATGGCGAAACACTCAAGTGTTTCGTCATGTATGGTTTTAATTGTAAACAGTTTAATTTGTTCATTCACAAAAACATAACAATTCAATAATCAACACAACTCTAGTCTTTCAAACAGTAACACATCACATAATCACAAGACACTTTATCAAAACAGAATTGTCACACAGTAGATACGTAAATGAAGGGACTTAAAATCTCGGGTTGTCACAAGCACTGCCGAGAACAACAAGTAGTCTTCCCTGTCGTTCCAGGAGGTCCTCAAGAAGAACGCCGGTAATCATCACTGGTATCTTCGGCCATTATCGCACTGATTATATGTTTATAGATCCGGGTTGTTCCATGGATATAATTTACAAGCAATGCTTTAAAAAATTAGACCCAGGGGAGAAGGCGTGCTTGAAACTCGTCGATTTTCCTCTCATTGGTTTCTGTAATGAAGCCGTCTTCCCGTTAGGTCAAATCACCTTCCCTCTCTCAAACGGTGAGCACTCGCGCATTGTCACAGTCAATTTTATGGTTATGCCAGGAACATCGCGCCACGACGTATTACTAGGAAGACGATCACAGAGGGAGTTCAGTATGATTACCTCTATTCCACATTCGGCTTGTGGTTTCCCAACAGAAACCGGGGTAGCAATTCTATATTCCAGCAAAGAGGTGATGTATGTAGACGATGAACCACCAGTAAAATTTTCCAAACCGTCACCTTTAAATGAGCCAGAAAAGTGGGTTCTCAATGAAGAATACCCTAAGCAGACCATTCTGTTGGGACACGCCATCTCACCTGCAATTCGCGCAAAGTTAAAAGAACTCCTATCTAACAACAAGGATATCTTTGCATGGTCCCCGGCGGACATGACGGGAGTGCCAAGAGAGATAACGTAGCATTGCTTAAACATCCGACCTTCCGCATAACCAGTTGCGCAAGGGAAACGCAGCCTTAGTACCGAAAAAGCTCACGCAATGAACGAACAAGTAGCTGAATTACTTCAAGCTGGGATTCTGTGCGAAGTACAATATCAAACCTGGGTAGCTAACCCAGTAATGGTATAGAAACATAATGGCGGGTGGCGCATGTGCGTCGACTTCAAAGATCTTAACAAAGCCTGTCCCAAAGATTGTTACGCCCTTCCCGAGATAGACAAAAAAGTAGATTCCCTGGCATCCTTCCGCTTGAAATTCTTATTGGATTGCTATAAGGGATATCATCAAGTACAAATGAAAGAAGAGGACGAAGACAAAATGGCGTTCCGCACAGATAAAGGTATTTTTTGCTATATGAAAATGCCTTTCGGCCTTCGTAACGCGGGCGCCACTTATCAACGTCTGATGGACAAAGTCTTCGGAGACGATATTGGGGTAACAGTAGAATTTTACATGAATGACCTCGTTATCATGAGCCAGGAAGAAGAATCCATGCTAGCAAACATTCAGCGCACATTTGATTCCCTGCGCAAAGTCAACTTAAAGCTAAACCCGGTGAAATATTCATTCGGGATGGAAGAAGGCAAATTCCTAGGGTTTATTGTCACCAAGGACAGTTTCAAGGTTAACCCAGAAAAAGTGGAGGCCATTTAACTAATGCCATCATCAGCATCAATCAAAGAGATGCAACATCTCGCAGGTCGAATAGCAGCACTCAACAGATTTCTGGCAAATCACGCTGCCAAATCATATCCATTCATCAGTACGTTACGCAACTATGTCAAAAAGAGTCATTTTCAATGGACTCCAGATGTAGAAAAAGCTTTCCAACAAATGAAGGAATGTCTGATTCAGTTACCAACCTTAGCAGCTCCGCAAAAAGATGAACCATTAATTCTATATCTCTCCGCAGCAGAAGTAGCAGTCGGTGCAGTATTAATGGTCGAAAGAGACGGAGTTCAAACCCTGATATACTACATCAGCAAAATGTTAACTGGTCTAGAGACGCGCTATTCTATCATGGAGAAGCTTGTCCTTGCACTGGTTCACGCTTCATGCAGGCTGCGACGGTATTTTTCTGGACACGTTATTACCGTCCTTACAAATTATCATCTAGGACAGATCTTGTCCAAGCCAGATGTCGCAAGAAGGTTGGCCAAGTGGGCTATCGAGTTAGGAGGATACAACATCTTGTACAAACCTCGACCAGCTGTTAAGGGACAAGTCTTAGCGGACTTCGTAACCGAAGTCCCCATCGACAAAATCCAAGAATGTGAGGCAATACAAAATCCTACCCCAGTCTTCGATGACAGGGTTTGGACATTACATACAGACAGCGCCTCAAACGATGATGGTGCAGGCGCAGGCCTTCGCTTAGTTAGCCCTGATAACCATGAACTCACGTACACAATTTGTCTAGATTTCAAAAGTACTAACAACGAAGCGGAGTACGAAGCGTTCCTTGCAGGCCTCCGCCTGGCACTCAAGATGGGAGCAAAGAATCTCGAAGCACATGTCGATTCCAAATTAGTAGCAGAACAAGTCAACTGTCATTATGACACTAAAGGCGAAGCCATGGCTCTGTATTTGGAACAGGCGAGAATCCTTATCAACCAGTTTTAAACCTTCAAGATAGTCCACATCAACAGAAGCGAAAACAAGCATGCAGACGCATTAAGTAAACTAGCTGCTACAAGCTTCAAATACCTCGCGAAAGAAGTCCGCATCGAGGTATTATCTAATCCATGAGTTCCCTTAAGACAAGTAAACATCATAGAAGTCGGGAATCCATTTTGGATGTCCCAAATCATTACATACTTTCTTTCAAATCTAGAGTACCTTCCCGGTGTGCGGGTATGTTTTGAAAGAAAGCGATAGGCATGTTGGCGCAATGGACGTTGGTCTCCATAGGAGCAACATTAGCGGGTGAAGGTGCAGGAACAATCGTCTCAACTGATAGGAAGATCATTAGGTGCAGGTACTGGCTCGGGCATAAGGGGCGCAATGTCTGGTAATCCAAGGAAACAGGGTCATGATCAAGCAAGGGTGTAGGTTTAGCAGGTGCGCCATCAAGCTGCCCCACAAGGTGCAGAAACTAGCTCGGGAGCAGGCTCTGGGTCGTGTAACGGTGTGGTGCCGTGA
The DNA here is from genome assembly GCA_030545235.1 of Helianthus tuberosus. Lineage (NCBI taxonomy): Eukaryota > Viridiplantae > Streptophyta > Magnoliopsida > Asterales > Asteraceae > Helianthus > Helianthus tuberosus. The sequence continues at coordinate 170,293,676 of CM060377.1, forward strand.
GCAGGTGTTAGTGCAGCAGTCATAACGGCGTCGTCGTCCGTGTCAGTAGTAGACAGGTGTAATCCGGCCGTCTATAAGGCTGTAAAATATCACAGACTCAAAGGAGTCTGAAATCGAGTGTATACTAGAATCAGAGGGTAGCTTGACAACAGGGATCTCAAAATGTGCAATTAGTAACAATGTTCTCATCTAATTTTCCATCATCATGGGTGTCAGCAGGAGGACCATCAATAAACATGTCTACGTCATCATCAATTGCTCATCGAGTAGCCAACCTTCGGAAGGAGTGTCCACAGGAGGCGCTTCATCGAGGATCGGAGCCATAGTGTGCTCACCATCGGGATGACCAGTGATGAAGTGGTCATGGACCGAAACAGAGTGACAGAAGGATTCTTGTCAGAGAAGCCATCAGCAAGAGTAAAGTATCACCAGAATCTGGTAGCGTGGACTGTTGGAAGTCGTCCTCGTCCTTGGGTTAGCATATCAGGGTCACTCTCAGTGTCTCCCGTAAATATCTCTGGCGCAGATGCAGTCTCCTTATCCGTGGCGGTGGCCGTAGGGTTATCAGTGTCTGATAACTCGCTTTCTAAATAGAGTGACATGTGTGTCGGTACATAATAGTCATAGCATGTATATCCATAGTAAGTACTAGCAGTTAATGTATGCAAACAAGATAATTTGTCATGTAATCATGTATTCACATTATTCTTCATGAAACCTACTATCCTTCCGAGTCTCTCAGACTAAGCCTCCCAGTCTCTCAGACTCAATTTCCCTAGTCTCTCAGACTCAATTTCCCTAGTCTCTCAGACTCAATTTTTCCTAGTCTCTAAGTCTAATTCCCTGGTCTCTAAGACTGATCCTCCCTCAGTCTCTAAGACTGAATTATAATCATAAATTTGAAATGTGTATTTGTGCCTTTTTGTTTGTAAAAAGGTTTGTTTCCTGGATCTGGACTTTTTGTGTATGCAATGTAAAAGTATTTGAAAATGTTTTCGTGAGAGCCCTGATGATCGTAGTCTAGACTCGAGAAAGAATCCTAGTTCGCTACGATCGAAGCTCTGATACCAAGCTGTCACACCCTGACTTTTGCGGAAGCGTGATTATTGGTGTGACTTCTTAATACCATTGCATACGATCATAACAACACTATATGATAAAAACCAGTAGATGTACATCCATTAATTTAAGTTTAAAAGTAACAACATTGTTTCAAAACGTAGACCTCAAATTCGAGTTTTACAATTATACAAAATGTTTGTGAGTTCACTAAGGACTCATCAAAAGATATTAAATAGCACCGAGGTTTGGAAGGTGTGTCTTGTCCAGGAAAGAGACACACTGACCAAACTTAAAGACCATGGATGACATCTTTATTCACAACTCAGCTTAAAACTCCAACGCCCGCCAGATCCATTTACTAATTCCCTGAAATACATGTAGTTTGAAAAATCAACATAAAGTTGAGCGAGTTCATGTGTATGTGAGTATGTATAAACCTTTAAAGTATGTCTGTATATGAAAAGTCCCCGGTATGTAACAATAAGGAAAAAGAGATCACCATTGGGTTGCAAAGCCAATGATATGTGTGAAGTGATGCAGGAAGACTCAAACCTAGCGGATTTGTGCGTCGGGCACTTAGTCACCACATGGTCCACTCGGCGGACTCAGGAGTGGGGCTCGCTACACCCAAATAGATCTATCACTAATGTCCCTCGGTCCTACAACGAGGATTAATGGCCTCAAGTTTCCGCCTACCCACTCACATGATCTAAGTAGTAAACCCTCCTTAAGCTAACCATACCATGTATAAAAGTGTCTGTAATTACTGTAACATGTATTCCACCCCCGAAGTATAAAAACTGAAAACAGTTAAGAGAAAAGGGGGACATGAACTCACTGTATTGCGTCTTCGTACTTGTAACCCAAATCTCCGCGGCAAACACGACTACCTACAATGGTCTAACGTCTATTAGACGAACGGGTCGTGCCTTGTCTTAGTATTTATGTTTTTGAGTTACGATTTCTTGACATTATTCCAAGTTATAATCACTGGTTAACATTTGGATTAATTGCTAAACAATATTTCATATTCCTACTTCTCAAGTATTTTAACTTCGCATTTTCCTTCCCAAGGATGGGGGTATCTCGTACATGTATTTTGTATTTGTATATGTTGCCAAGTAGTGGCGTCGTATTTCGGTGTATTGTTCCAAATAAAAATATGTTAATATATCCCCAATATATATTTCCAAAAATATAGTATAATGGTATATCCCGGAATATTTCATAAGTTACGTTTTCCTGTACGGTTTCACAATATTACGTGCCTAACTTAAATATTTTATTCCTTGCAGTTTTTGGTATTGTTTTGGAGTTGTAGTTTCCATGGTATTTTGTAAGTTATATTATTTTAACCTAAAATAATACGACTAGTTCACAACATATACGAATAATCACACAAGTGTCTCAGCATAAAATATATATTCTAAATATATATTTACCCATTTTTATTTGTGAAAACCAACCTCCGATACTTCGTATTTTTGTAATAAAAATCATGGTGAAGTTTATTTTGAAAACAAGGTTAAAAATATACCAGTAACACTTGTTTAGAAAAATATTTTCTAAGTATTGGAATTTTAGAAAAATTCGCCAGAGTTTCCTTTGTAAATGGAGGCGCCCATGCTAAATAGCATATCATTTTCTTTAACATATAACACGTTAGATCGTTCTCAATAACCAACCCGACATTTAGACATGCAAAATACTACTTATATCCTTTCAGTTTTAATATACGAAACTGGGCTGTTTTCGGGTATTTTATTAAAATAGTTATCTTATTCCAAAAATTCCCAAATTTTTACAAAATGTCTTATACGATCCAAATATTATTGTGTAAAAATATCGGGGTCCAAATCATCACCAATATTTTATAGAAAATCATTTTTTCCGGACTGCATTCAGATTCATCTTTTTCTGACTGCAGTCCACGAAATAATTTATTTAAAATTCCTCGTATGTCCGATTTATGAAATTCCAGTGGGAGAATTACAAATACATCGGTTGTCATCTACAGTACAAATTTTATGAGCTAATTCTTCACAGAACTCAAGTTATGACGAAAAATACAACACATATTTTCAGCAGAAAAATGCAGCTTTAGTTGCTGTTAGAAAACGACCCTTTAAAAATAACAAACGAAGTCCAAAAATTATGATTCTAGTGCCATTAGAACCGTATTTCATAATAACACGTTATAGACTCAAGAAAATCAGTTTTTCGTTTAGTTATGATCTGGTTACAGCCAGTTAAAGGTGGCTGAAAATGCAAATCTGCAAGCTGTTTATAGGTTAAATGTTACTAAAGTGTATACCTACGATTACCATTCCTTCTAATAACGATTTATCTCATAACATATGTTATTTACAGCAGATTATTGTTTGTATTACTCAGATTTATCATGATTACTTCATTATTTTAACAATACTTCATCACTAGACTAGTTAATGTTCAAGACTTTATCTTTATGATTCTTAGTGTTCTTAAGTTCAACATCATGAACCATACTTTAACCACCTTCATATGATGTAAAATGAATGGATCTAAGAGACTTCCCACTAGCTCAAGGCTAGGGATGTTCAAGAGGAGAAAAGTGGTGGTTAATAGCAAATAGAGGAGGTCATTGATGATCCGAAAGCTCCACCCTTCGTTATTCACCTTGTATCACCTCAAGACAAGCTTGGAATGTATGAATTCAAAATGAAAATGGTTAGTGGTATATAGGGGACTTCGGCCGTAGCTTTGTTGTGGGAGGAGGAGAAATTTTTGTTGAGTGGAAGGTGATGAAGGATGAGTTCTTTATAATCCACTAAGTTGTTATTATCCAATAGTCACTATGTTTCATTAAGTACTAGCAAACCTCAACAAATCCCAATAGAGAGATATGATAGATTTAGTGAAGATATAGGAAAGATCTTTGGTGGATGTGGGGTCACCTAGTGACCGTAAGTTGGCATGGGGGAAGGGTTGAAAGATAATTTGAATGGTAAGTGGGATTTAACTAGATATTAGAAGTTTATAAGGTCTTGGTGGGGCCATGCATCATGATAGTAAATCAGCCAAGGGGGTGGGTAAATTGCAAATTTAAATGGTAAATAGGATGGTTAATTAAGGGTTAACATGTATTTTGATGGTAACTAAATTAGTTAGTGAAAGGTTATGCGGTAAAAGTCTAGTGTTATGTGCCACATGTATTATGTAGTATGTGTAAGTGTTCGGGAACCAATACTAGTTCAAAAATAATAATAATAATAATAATAATAATAATAAATAAATAAAAACAATGTTTTTAACAATATTTTGGTGTCCCGGGTAATGTCCGGTTATTCGGTTAGATACCAATCCGTTAAAGTGCTAAGTTATTCCGTATAGTGTCTTTTATGTAACCTTTTTACGACACTTTTAATTCCCGACACTTAGGAAAGCATACAGGACCATTTTGCCATATTTTTGCAGGTTACTAGCATGTTAAAATGCTGAATTTTGTAAATTAATGCAGAATTCTGCACTTTAAGTGGGTTTTAGGCACTTTCCGGCACCTAAACTATCACCTAGTGACGCAGTCTTATGGTCTTCACTTCCCTACACACTACCCTAGTGTGATACTTTATTCCTGGCTCATACTGGGCCTCAATACAGTGTCTATCTATGTGCTGGCATTGTCAGCATGTTGTCTGGGTTATCCGCTCACTGTGCTCACTGTGCTTTGTGCATCATGGTTGTCACTAAAGTTTGTGTGTAAATAATAGAGTGACAGTATAAAGTGTGATGCATGAGTATGTATGTAATGGAAATCAGTAAGCAGTTTAATCACAGTTGTAATTAAGCACAGTCATTAAGCACAAATTAAGAATTAATTAATTGTACGGATGTATGTAAATTTGACAGTTGTCACACGCAAATCATACATGGGTCCTCTTTTATGATGTGTAGATAAGATCGACGCGCGGTATTTAGTCCGCGAAATTCATGAAGGATTATGTGGAATCCATGCTGGCCCGCGCATGGTGGTTGCAAAGATCACGAGTATAGGCTACTACTGGCCAAGTATGCATGTAGACGCAGTAGAACTATTGCGCAAATGCACGTCATGTCAACGCCATGCCCCAAAGACACTCCGCCCAAAGAACCCTCTGGTCCCAGTCACTTCAGCTTGGCCCTTCCAGCAATGGGGCATCGACCTAGTCGGTCCCTTCCCCGATGCGCTCGACGCAGTAAAGTTTATCGTAGTAGCAGTAGACTACTTCACTAAATGGGTAGAAGCAAAGGCTTTCGCATCGACTACCGCAATGGTAATCCGAAAATTCATCTGGGAACACATTATTTGCCGCTTCGGATTACCATTTCGCATCATTTTTGACAATGGTACAAACTTCGCATCAGAAGATCTACAAAAATGGTTCAAAAAGATGAACATCGAACACAGCTTCGCTTCCGTGGCACACCCACAGGCGAATGGGCAAGTCAAAAGTGTAAACAAGCAGATAGTGGATGGCATAAAAGCAAGACTGGGAACCGCGCGCAGGGGGCCGGTAGACGAACTCCCAAGCATTTTATGGGCTCACCGCACGATGCCAAAAACCAGTACAGGCGAAACTCCATTCAGCCTTATTTATGGCTCAGAAGTGGTAATTCCAGCAGAAGTCGGCCTCCCATCACCATGAATGATCGCCATGGAAAAGCAAGACAATGAGCGAGAGCGTAGAATTGACCTGGATCTCCTTGAAGAAAGGCGCGAAAACGCAGCCATCAACAAAGCCAGGTACAAATCGAAGCTAGAAAAATATTATAATGCTCGGGTGCGCATATGCACTTTTGTTCCAGGAGATTTCGTTCTACGAGACAATGAGGCCTCCAACGCTGAGAAAACAGGAAAACTCGCGCCCAAATGGGAGGGACCATACATCATTCATGAAGTCCTAGGTAAAGGAGCGTACACCCTCAAAAGGCTTGATGGAACAGACATTCCACGCACCTAGAACACGCAACAGATGTGCAGATGCTACTTGTAGCTGCCAACAACCAACGCTTGCGTAGGCAACATAATTATTTTATTTATTTACTTTGTATTCGCTGGCCCCCGCGCCTTATCCAATCAATACAAAGCTTTACTTCTATGATGTCCTATTGTTTATTACAAAATGCATGCAATTTCTTTTGGTAAACGCGAAAACACTATGGTAACACATTATAAGTCTCATGAACGGTCCACGGATACAAGTCACGCACGCAATTTAGACCTACGTTCACACATGAGCTTCCTACCATCTTTATTCGCTTTACCTAAACAAAGCAATTATGCACATGCAAGACATTGTAATCCAAACATATATTATATTCAGAACAGTTACTTGTGCACCATACGCATTAACAAAAATCTATATGCACAGCAGTGCATCAAAAAGTTACTTGTGCAGCAAGCATATTAACAAAATATACGAACACAGCAGTACATCAACATTTACAGAACAAAACCAAGTATTAATAAACTAAACACCTGGGAACATGGCCAACACCTCTGCAGAAGTATGTAATGCTTCACCATACCACTCTAGAGGATGAGGGTCAACGATCCACTCGTTATCATTTTCCCCATCACCCACAACAGACGTCATCATTTGAGCTCTGGCCGGGTTTGCAGAACAACAACCACTCCGACGTCGTTCATACACCATCGTACAACGACTTTTCCAGTTAGACGGGAAAGCCTGCAGTAAGACATTTGCTGACAATTGAGTAACACCTATATCCTCATCAACCCTAGTAAGAAAGGAGACATCATCTTTCCTTTTACACGGACGAGGCACGGTGTAGAGAAATCCTTCACCTCCGACAGCCCTTTCCGGTGTCGAACCTCTAAGACGAAGCATATCATCAGCAGCGTCAAGAGACCTCAAGATTTCCGAAACCCTCCTTAAACGGTGCTTTCGACTCATTCTCATGTTTACCAAATCTGGTAAAGAAAGTGATAACATATACATAAATATAAAGCTAAAACGAGTTGACGTCAGCATACTTAAGAGAAGTATAAGAAATCGTAATGATTAGTGTCAAATTGCAACTTTCTGAAATGGCGGCACAGTAATCATCGATTTCATTTAATAACTTCTGATAGCATCAAATTCCTGCACACATTCCCACGAGCTACAGTTTCAATTAGGAGGCGATTGGTCAAACGCCTATTCACCTTCTAGCCTATGACACATGGTCCACGTCACATCAAAGTCAGCACAAGCCAGAAAATGTTCACTATAGCAAAATGATCGTTTCAACTTAAAAGCATATCTTCTCCAAGAAGATTCCCCATAATTCGCGCCAAAACCTCATAAAGCACAAATCCCACTTCTCTTACATAGTCCAGTACTCCACTTATTTGCATAAGAGCAACACTGGACTGGGGGGACTTGAAGGGGTAAGGTCCCAAAAACCTTGCGCAGATGCATTGGACCATACCACAACTTCACCACAATAACCCTTCCTTAAAAGAACCCTGCGCGGCTGCGCACCGATTCTAAAGAAAAAAACCTAAAAGAGAGCAGTCTTCAACAACCGCGCGCAAAGATAAGAACTAATAACATATCCTTGCTCAAACTCATGTGAAGTTTAAAGCTAAAACATCTCCGCGCGATTACAACCCAGACTTAAACAGAAGGTGACCTTTCCGTTACAACAGAATTAACATGAGGCAGAGGCACAGAGGATTACAGCTGTAACCCTTCTAGAAGGCCCCATCATGCACCACCATTCGGTTATAACTGAACAATGACGTGGCATCATCCTAACGCGGGCGCCACTTATCAACGTCTGATGGACAAAGTCTTCGGAGACGATATTGGGGTAACAGTAGAATTTTACATGAATGACCTCGTTATCATGAGCCAGGAAGAAGAATCCATGCTAGCAAACATTCAGCGCACATTTGATTCCCTGCGCAAAGTCAACTTAAAGCTAAACCCGGTGAAATATTCATTCGGGATGGAAGAAGGCAAATTCCTAGGGTTTATTGTCACCAAGGACAGTTTCAAGGTTAACCCAGAAAAAGTGGAGGCCATTTAACTAATGCCATCATCAGCATCAATCAAAGAGATGCAACATCTCGCAGGTCGAATAGCAGCACTCAACAGATTTCTGGCAAATCACGCTGCCAAATCATATCCATTCATCAGTACGTTACGCAACTATGTCAAAAAGAGTCATTTTCAATGGACTCCAGATGTAGAAAAAGCTTTCCAACAAATGAAGGAATGTCTGATTCAGTTACCAACCTTAGCAGCTCCGCAAAAAGATGAACCATTAATTCTATATCTCTCCGCAGCAGAAGTAGCAGTCGGTGCAGTATTAATGGTCGAAAGAGACGGAGTTCAAACCCTGATATACTACATCAGCAAAATGTTAACTGGTCTAGAGACGCGCTATTCTATCATGGAGAAGCTTGTCCTTGCACTGGTTCACGCTTCATGCAGGCTGCGACGGTATTTTTCTGGACACGTTATTACCGTCCTTACAAATTATCATCTAGGACAGATCTTGTCCAAGCCAGATGTCGCAAGAAGGTTGGCCAAGTGGGCTATCGAGTTAGGAGGATACAACATCTTGTACAAACCTCGACCAGCTGTTAAGGGACAAGTCTTAGCGGACTTCGTAACCGAAGTCCCCATCGACAAAATCCAAGAATGTGAGGCAATACAAAATCCTACCCCAGTCTTCGATGACAGGGTTTGGACATTACATACAGACAGCGCCTCAAACGATGATGGTGCAGGCGCAGGCCTTCGCTTAGTTAGCCCTGATAACCATGAACTCACGTACACAATTTGTCTAGATTTCAAAAGTACTAACAACGAAGCGGAGTACGAAGCGTTCCTTGCAGGCCTCCGCCTGGCACTCAAGATGGGAGCAAAGAATCTCGAAGCACATGTCGATTCCAAATTAGTAGCAGAACAAGTCAACTGTCATTATGACACTAAAGGCGAAGCCATGGCTCTGTATTTGGAACAGGCGAGAATCCTTATCAACCAGTTTTAAACCTTCAAGATAGTCCACATCAACAGAAGCGAAAACAAGCATGCAGACGCATTAAGTAAACTAGCTGCTACAAGCTTCAAATACCTCGCGAAAGAAGTCCGCATCGAGGTATTATCTAATCCATGAGTTCCCTTAAGACAAGTAAACATCATAGAAGTCGGGAATCCATTTTGGATGTCCCAAATCATTACATACTTTCTTTCAAATCTAGAGTACCTTCCCGGTGTGCGGGTATGTTTTGAAAGAAAGCGATAGGCATGTTGGCGCAATGGACGTTGGTCTCCATAGGAGCAACATTAGCGGGTGAAGGTGCAGGAACAATCGTCTCAACTGATAGGAAGATCATTAGGTGCAGGTACTGGCTCGGGCATAAGGGGCGCAATGTCTGGTAATCCAAGGAAACAGGGTCATGATCAAGCAAGGGTGTAGGTTTAGCAGGTGCGCCATCAAGCTGCCCCACAAGGTGCAGAAACTAGCTCGGGAGCAGGCTCTGGGTCGTGTAACGGTGTGGTGCCGTGAGCAGGTGTTAGTGCAGCAGTCATAACGGCGTCGTCGTCCGTGTCAGTAGTAGACAGGTGTAATCCGGCCGTCTATAAGGCTGTAAAATATCACAGACTCAAAGGAGTCTGAAATCGAGTGTATACTAGAATCAGAGGGTAGCTTGACAACAGGGATCTCAAAATGTGCAATTAGTAACAATGTTCTCATCTAATTTTCCATCATCATGGGTGTCAGCAGGAGGACCATCAATAAACATGTCTACGTCATCATCAATTGCTCATCGAGTAGCCAACCTTCGGAAGGAGTGTCCACAGGAGGCGCTTCATCGAGGATCGGAGCCATAGTGTGCTCACCATCGGGATGACCAGTGATGAAGTGGTCATGGACCGAAACAGAGTGACAGAAGGATTCTTGTCAGAGAAGCCATCAGCAAGAGTAAAGTATCACCAGAATCTGGTAGCGTGGACTGTTGGAAGTCGTCCTCGTCCTTGGGTTAGCATATCAGGGTCACTCTCAGTGTCTCCCGTAAATATCTCTGGCGCAGATGCAGTCTCCTTATCCGTGGCGGTGGCCGTAGGGTTATCAGTGTCTGATAACTCGCTTTCTAAATAGAGTGACATGTGTGTCGGTACATAATAGTCATAGCATGTATATCCATAGTAAGTACTAGCAGTTAATGTATGCAAACAAGATAATTTGTCATGTAATCATGTATTCACATTATTCTTCATGAAACCTACTATCCTTCCGAGTCTCTCAGACTAAGCCTCCCAGTCTCTCAGACTCAATTTCCCTAGTCTCTCAGACTCAATTTCCCTAGTCTCTCAGACTCAATTTTTCCTAGTCTCTAAGTCTAATTCCCTGGTCTCTAAGACTGATCCTCCCTCAGTCTCTAAGACTGAATTATAATCATAAATTTGAAATGTGTATTTGTGCCTTTTTGTTTGTAAAAAGGTTTGTTTCCTGGATCTGGACTTTTTGTGTATGCAATGTAAAAGTATTTGAAAATGTTTTCGTGAGAGCCCTGATGATCGTAGTCTAGACTCGAGAAAGAATCCTAGTTCGCTACGATCGAAGCTCTGATACCAAGCTGTCACACCCTGACTTTTGCGGAAGCGTGATTATTGGTGTGACTTCTTAATACCATTGCATACGATCATAACAACACTATATGATAAAAACCAGTAGATGTACATCCATTAATTTAAGTTTAAAAGTAACAACATTGTTTCAAAACGTAGACCTCAAATTCGAGTTTTACAATTATACAAAATGTTTGTGAGTTCACTAAGGACTCATCAAAAGATATTAAATAGCACCGAGGTTTGGAAGGTGTGTCTTGTCCAGGAAAGAGACACACTGACCAAACTTAAAGACCATGGATGACATCTTTATTCACAACTCAGCTTAAAACTCCAACGCCCGCCAGATCCATTTACTAATTCCCTGAAATACATGTAGTTTGAAAAATCAACATAAAGTTGAGCGAGTTCATGTGTATGTGAGTATGTATAAACCTTTAAAGTATGTCTGTATATGAAAAGTCCCCGGTATGTAACAATAAGGAAAAAGAGATCACCATTGGGTTGCAAAGCCAATGATATGTGTGAAGTGATGCAGGAAGACTCAAACCTAGCGGATTTGTGCGTCGGGCACTTAGTCACCACATGGTCCACTCGGCGGACTCAGGAGTGGGGCTCGCTACACCCAAATAGATCTATCACTAATGTCCCTCGGTCCTACAACGAGGATTAATGGCCTCAAGTTTCCGCCTACCCACTCACATGATCTAAGTAGTAAACCCTCCTTAAGCTAACCATACCATGTATAAAAGTGTCTGTAATTACTGTAACATGTATTCCACCCCCGAAGTATAAAAACTGAAAACAGTTAAGAGAAAAGGGGGACATGAACTCACTGTATTGCGTCTTCGTACTTGTAACCCAAATCTCCGCGGCAAACACGACTACCTACAATGGTCTAACGTCTATTAGACGAACGGGTCGTGCCTTGTCTTAGTATTTATGTTTTTGAGTTACGATTTCTTGACATTATTCCAAGTTATAATCACTGGTTAACATTTGGATTAATTGCTAAACAATATTTCATATTCCTACTTCTCAAGTATTTTAACTTCGCATTTTCCTTCCCAAGGATGGGGGTATCTCGTACATGTATTTTGTATTTGTATATGTTGCCAAGTAGTGGCGTCGTATTTCGGTGTATTGTTCCAAATAAAAATATGTTAATATATCCCCAATATATATTTCCAAAAATATAGTATAATGGTATATCCCGGAATATTTCATAAGTTACGTTTTCCTGTACGGTTTCACAATATTACGTGCCTAACTTAAATATTTTATTCCTTGCAGTTTTTGGTATTGTTTTGGAGTTGTAGTTTCCATGGTATTTTGTAAGTTATATTATTTTAACCTAAAATAATACGACTAGTTCACAACATATACGAATAATCACACAAGTGTCTCAGCATAAAATATATATTCTAAATATATATTTACCCATTTTTATTTGTGAAAACCAACCTCCGATACTTCGTATTTTTGTAATAAAAATCATGGTGAAGTTTATTTTGAAAACAAGGTTAAAAATATACCAGTAACACTTGTTTAGAAAAATATTTTCTAAGTATTGGAATTTTAGAAAAATTCGCCAGAGTTTCCTTTGTAAATGGAGGCGCCCATGCTAAATAGCATATCATTTTCTTTAACATATAACACGTTAGATCGTTCTCAATAACCAACCCGACATTTAGACATGCAAAATACTACTTATATCCTTTCAGTTTTAATATACGAAACTGGGCTGTTTTCGGGTATTTTATTAAAATAGTTATCTTATTCCAAAAATTCCCAAATTTTTACAAAATGTCTTATACGATCCAAATATTATTGTGTAAAAATATCGGGGTCCAAATCATCACCAATATTTTATAGAAAATCATTTTTTCCGGACTGCATTCAGATTCATCTTTTTCTGACTGCAGTCCACGAAATAATTTATTTAAAATTCCTCGTATGTCCGATTTATGAAATTCCAGTGGGAGAATTACAAATACATCGGTTGTCATCTACAGTACAAATTTTATGAGCTAATTCTTCACAGAACTCAAGTTATGACGAAAAATACAACACATATTTTCAGCAGAAAAATGCAGCTTTAGTTGCTGTTAGAAAACGACCCTTTAAAAATAACAAACGAAGTCCAAAAATTATGATTCTAGTGCCATTAGAACCGTATTTCATAATAACACGTTATAGACTCAAGAAAATCAGTTTTTCGTTTAGTTATGATCTGGTTACAGCCAGTTAAAGGTGGCTGAAAATGCAAATCTGCAAGCTGTTTATAGGTTAAATGTTACTAAAGTGTATACCTACGATTACCATTCCTTCTAATAACGATTTATCTCATAACATATGTTATTTACAGCAGATTATTGTTTGTATTACTCAGATTTATCATGATTACTTCATTATTTTAACAATACTTCATCACTAGACTAGTTAATGTTCAAGACTTTATCTTTATGATTCTTAGTGTTCTTAAGTTCAACATCATGAACCATACTTTAACCACCTTCATATGATGTAAAATGAATGGATCTAAGAGACTTCCCACTAGCTCAAGGCTAGGGATGTTCAAGAGGAGAAAAGTGGTGGTTAATAGCAAATAGAGGAGGTCATTGATGATCCGAAAGCTCCACCCTTCGTTATTCACCTTGTATCACCTCAAGACAAGCTTGGAATGTATGAATTCAAAATGAAAATGGTTAGTGGTATATAGGGGACTTCGGCCGTAGCTTTGTTGTGGGAGGAGGAGAAATTTTTGTTGAGTGGAAGGTGATGAAGGATGAGTTCTTTATAATCCACTAAGTTGTTATTATCCAATAGTCACTATGTTTCATTAAGTACTAGCAAACCTCAACAAATCCCAATAGAGAGATATGATAGATTTAGTGAAGATATAGGAAAGATCTTTGGTGGATGTGGGGTCACCTAGTGACCGTAAGTTGGCATGGGGGAAGGGTTGAAAGATAATTTGAATGGTAAGTGGGATTTAACTAGATATTAGAAGTTTATAAGGTCTTGGTGGGGCCATGCATCATGATAGTAAATCAGCCAAGGGGGTGGGTAAATTGCAAATTTAAATGGTAAATAGGATGGTTAATTAAGGGTTAACATGTATTTTGATGGTAACTAAATTAGTTAGTGAAAGGTTATGCGGTAAAAGTCTAGTGTTATGTGCCACATGTATTATGTAGTATGTGTAAGTGTTCGGGAACCAATACTAGTTCAAAAATAATAATAATAATAATAATAATAATAAATAAATAAAAACAATGTTTTTAACAATATTTTGGTGTCCCGGGTAATGTCCGGTTATTCGGTTAGATACCAATCCGTTAAAGTGCTAAGTTATTCCGTATAGTGTCTTTTATGTAACCTTTTTACGACACTTTTAATTCCCGACACTTAGGAAAGCATACAGGACCATTTTGCCATATTTTTGCAGGTTACTAGCATGTTAAAATGCTGAATTTTGTAAATTAATGCAGAATTCTGCACTTTAAGTGGGTTTTAGGCACTTTCCGGCACCTAAACTATCACCTAGTGACGCAGTCTTATGGTCTTCACTTCCCTACACACTACCCTAGTGTGATACTTTATTCCTGGCTCATACTGGGCCTCAATACAGTGTCTATCTATGTGCTGGCATTGTCAGCATGTTGTCTGGGTTATCCGCTCACTGTGCTCACTGTGCTTTGTGCATCATGGTTGTCACTAAAGTTTGTGTGTAAATAATAGAGTGACAGTATAAAGTGTGATGCATGAGTATGTATGTAATGGAAATCAGTAAGCAGTTTAATCACAGTTGTAATTAAGCACAGTCATTAAGCACAAATTAAGAATTAATTAATTGTACGGATGTATGTAAATTTGACAGTTGTCACACGCAAATCATACATGGGTCCTCTTTTATGATGTGTAGATAAGATCGACGCGCGGTATTTAGTCCGCGAAATTCATGAAGGATTATGTGGAATCCATGCTGGCCCGCGCATGGTGGTTGCAAAGATCACGAGTATAGGCTACTACTGGCCAAGTATGCATGTAGACGCAGTAGAACTATTGCGCAAATGCACGTCATGTCAACGCCATGCCCCAAAGACACTCCGCCCAAAGAACCCTCTGGTCCCAGTCACTTCAGCTTGGCCCTTCCAGCAATGGGGCATCGACCTAGTCGGTCCCTTCCCCGATGCGCTCGACGCAGTAAAGTTTATCGTAGTAGCAGTAGACTACTTCACTAAATGGGTAGAAGCAAAGGCTTTCGCATCGACTACCGCAATGGTAATCCGAAAATTCATCTGGGAACACATTATTTGCCGCTTCGGATTACCATTTCGCATCATTTTTGACAATGGTACAAACTTCGCATCAGAAGATCTACAAAAATGGTTCAAAAAGATGAACATCGAACACAGCTTCGCTTCCGTGGCACACCCACAGGCGAATGGGCAAGTCAAAAGTGTAAACAAGCAGATAGTGGATGGCATAAAAGCAAGACTGGGAACCGCGCGCAGGGGGCCGGTAGACGAACTCCCAAGCATTTTATGGGCTCACCGCACGATGCCAAAAACCAGTACAGGCGAAACTCCATTCAGCCTTATTTATGGCTCAGAAGTGGTAATTCCAGCAGAAGTCGGCCTCCCATCACCATGAATGATCGCCATGGAAAAGCAAGACAATGAGCGAGAGCGTAGAATTGACCTGGATCTCCTTGAAGAAAGGCGCGAAAACGCAGCCATCAACAAAGCCAGGTACAAATCGAAGCTAGAAAAATATTATAATGCTCGGGTGCGCATATGCACTTTTGTTCCAGGAGATTTCGTTCTACGAGACAATGAGGCCTCCAACGCTGAGAAAACAGGAAAACTCGCGCCCAAATGGGAGGGACCATACATCATTCATGAAGTCCTAGGTAAAGGAGCGTACACCCTCAAAAGGCTTGATGGAACAGACATTCCACGCACCTAGAACACGCAACAGATGTGCAGATGCTACTTGTAGCTGCCAACAACCAACGCTTGCGTAGGCAACATAATTATTTTATTTATTTACTTTGTATTCGCTGGCCCCCGCGCCTTATCCAATCAATACAAAGCTTTACTTCTATGATGTCCTATTGTTTATTACAAAATGCATGCAATTTCTTTTGGTAAACGCGAAAACACTATGGTAACACATTATAAGTCTCATGAACGGTCCACGGATACAAGTCACGCACGCAATTTAGACCTACGTTCACACATGAGCTTCCTACCATCTTTATTCGCTTTACCTAAACAAAGCAATTATGCACATGCAAGACATTGTAATCCAAACATATATTATATTCAGAACAGTTACTTGTGCACCATACGCATTAACAAAAATCTATATGCACAGCAGTGCATCAAAAAGTTACTTGTGCAGCAAGCATATTAACAAAATATACGAACACAGCAGTACATCAACATTTACAGAACAAAACCAAGTATTAATAAACTAAACACCTGGGAACATGGCCAACACCTCTGCAGAAGTATGTAATGCTTCACCATACCACTCTAGAGGATGAGGGTCAACGATCCACTCGTTATCATTTTCCCCATCACCCACAACAGACGTCATCATTTGAGCTCTGGCCGGGTTTGCAGAACAACAACCACTCCGACGTCGTTCATACACCATCGTACAACGACTTTTCCAGTTAGACGGGAAAGCCTGCAGTAAGACATTTGCTGACAATTGAGTAACACCTATATCCTCATCAACCCTAGTAAGAAAGGAGACATCATCTTTCCTTTTACACGGACGAGGCACGGTGTAGAGAAATCCTTCACCTCCGACAGCCCTTTCCGGTGTCGAACCTCTAAGACGAAGCATATCATCAGCAGCGTCAAGAGACCTCAAGATTTCCGAAACCCTCCTTAAACGGTGCTTTCGACTCATTCTCATGTTTACCAAATCTGGTAAAGAAAGTGATAACATATACATAAATATAAAGCTAAAACGAGTTGACGTCAGCATACTTAAGAGAAGTATAAGAAATCGTAATGATTAGTGTCAAATTGCAACTTTCTGAAATGGCGGCACAGTAATCATCGATTTCATTTAATAACTTCTGATAGCATCAAATTCCTGCACACATTCCCACGAGCTACAGTTTCAATTAGGAGGCGATTGGTCAAACGCCTATTCACCTTCTAGCCTATGACACATGGTCCACGTCACATCAAAGTCAGCACAAGCCAGAAAATGTTCACTATAGCAAAATGATCGTTTCAACTTAAAAGCATATCTTCTCCAAGAAGATTCCCCATAATTCGCGCCAAAACCTCATAAAGCACAAATCCCACTTCTCTTACATAGTCCAGTACTCCACTTATTTGCATAAGAGCAACACTGGACTGGGGGGACTTGAAGGGGTAAGGTCCCAAAAACCTTGCGCAGATGCATTGGACCATACCACAACTTCACCACAATAACCCTTCCTTAAAAGAACCCTGCGCGGCTGCGCACCGATTCTAAAGAAAAAAACCTAAAAGAGAGCAGTCTTCAACAACCGCGCGCAAAGATAAGAACTAATAACATATCCTTGCTCAAACTCATGTGAAGTTTAAAGCTAAAACATCTCCGCGCGATTACAACCCAGACTTAAACAGAAGGTGACCTTTCCGTTACAACAGAATTAACATGAGGCAGAGGCACAGAGGATCACAGCTGTAACCCTTCTAGAAGGCCCCATCATGCACCACCATTCGGTTATAACTGAACAATGACGTGGCATCATCCTAAACACTCATCAGGGTCACGATGATGGCACTAAGTTGAAGAAAGATCCACACACATCCACTTTCCACGTGGCATCTCCCTAACCGTTGATCATGCCCACGATCCGTGTGCATAAAACATCACGTTAGCGATTAACGGTAAAGATAATAACCACTTACGGAAAATGCTTTCCGTTATTTCCTCCGTCAACAAACTTTCCCGCCCAAATCCGGTTATAAATAAGGCAAGTCAGGTACAATCTCTTAAGTTACACTCACTTCACTTTCACTATTACTTCTTCTTCTTCATTGAGATATGTACTTATTCTCACGCTGGATGGTGGTCACGGAGAGAACCCCCATTCTCCCCGTGGAGAGTCTAACAGCTTTTCGTTTTGCAAATATCGTTCGGAGAAGAAGCTCAGTCAAACTCCGAATCAAACGAGAGGACTCACCCTTTTATGCAGAATTAAACCCCTGGTCCGTTTGATTCCGGTCATTCGAACCAGTGTTTCTTCAAAGCTGCTGCATTTTTTTATGTGACCCCGAAGTGTAACCTTGAATGTTTTTTCCCTTCCAAAAAATATAAAAACTTAATTCATAAAAAAAAACTTTTTAGGAAAAAATAAAATAAATAACATTGTTAATACAAGTGTGGCGCCCATACAAGTGTAACCACACATGTTTTTACCTTCTAAAAAATATAAAAACTTGTTTCATAAAAAAATGGGAGCGAATAAAAAAATGATATTGTTAATACAAGTTTACCAAATTTGCTACCAAACAAACAACCACATTCTAATAACAAACTACAAGCATTATAACTGGGGGTTACAATACCTAAAGAAAAAAATACATACTTTCAGATAAAAACTACTGACTTGTGGATAGCAACTCTGTAAAAGTACAATTCTGAACACCATCATCATCATCATCGTTGGTGCCATTTGGATGTAGCTCTGAGGCTACATAGAAAAAAAAAACAAAAAACGAAAAAAAAAATCAAGAAGAATCCGATAAAAATCTAAACGAGAAAAACGTAATATGCTGATGTGCTCGTATGCATCTTGCCTCACCAGAATCGTCCACGTTCTCGTTTTCAGACTGCAAAACTTCAACTGCTGAATAACAAACAAATGTTAGAAAAAAAGTAAATATCAAACACAAATGTCATAAATCTATATGATCTATAAATTTGTGTTTTCTAAATGATAATGTTCTCGCTGCAACTAAAAAGGTGTACATTTAATAAAACTGGAAAAAAATGTATGACTCACCTGGAAACTCTGTAGAAATAGGTTCAGGATCTTCAACAACTCTACTCTCAACCAATGCATCTTCATCTTCATTAAATGCAAATCAGGTAAAAGATTATGTGGGACAACATTTAAGGGTGAACCGGGATGTTCATTGAATGTCGTCGTACCACTGGCAACACTCCGTGGTTGTTGGCTGTTCAACTCATCCATGTTTAAAGCAAAACCTTCTCAATGGTGTGTCTGTTTTTTTTCTCACCACTTGTGTTTTGGAGAAATTAGATCTGAGAGATTTGAAAGCATATTTAATTTACATAAAAACAAAAACAACTAAAGATATGTCATAGTACAAGTACAAATCATAATAAATGCTATAGAGGAGAAAAGAAGCAAAGGGTCTGCGCCGTCTCTCATACACATTCAGTCAAAATGAAGGGAAATGACGAAATTGTGTTAGTGCATTTGTCTGTTGACTTCATCTTATATCGAGTCTCAGTTTCGTTGCGGATCTGAACAAGAATGATGTCGTCATTCTTGATGATGACATCATCCATGTGACATCACAATACTACATCGTCATTCGAAATTGGACACGAAATATGAGGTTATAATTGTTTATTATAATTTTTGTTTGAAAAGTAAACATTTGAGTTCGCTTGAATGGTCATTTGAGTTCGCTTGAACGGTCACGTGTATATTTCAAGTGAAACCCTCTAGCTATAAACAAGCTAGTCTAGTTTCTCATTTGTAACAGTCCCATTGTTCTTGTACCGAACTACTGCTGGTTTGTCAAGTCAATATATGAATGAGAAACAGTGTTTAAAGTGATATTCTGTCTATTTCTACTCCATTCTCATTGATTCAAACTGTTTGTATGATTCCGCCTCATAAACAGTGGTATTTTGACTTGGATTGACTCATTTGATCGTTAATATCGATCCTACAATTGGTATCAGAGCCAGTCATGAGCCAATATACCTGAATCAAAGCATTTTTCTACACAAAATCTGATTTCTGGACTTTTACACGGACAAAATGGACTGAATTTTGGATAGTGTGTGTGAAACTGAGTTTTAACAAACCCTTGAGAATATCAGCTTAAAATTCAAAGAAAATCGTGTAAAAATGACCTAAAAACTAACTTTCGCTTCAACGATCTTTTGGGTATCGCTTGAAAATTGGTGGTGTTTGAAGCGAAACACAGGCTTTCGCTTGTATAATTTCAGGATTCGCTTGAAAAGTGTAAGGATATTTCAAGCGAAACCGACTATTGTTGAGGTTTCGCTGGAAAAGGTTGTAGTACTTTCAAGCGAAAGAGGTTAGTTCGCTTGAAAACACATGTGTCCGCTTGAATTGTGAAACGGTGAAGTTTGAAAATTGTGAAACATTAAACAAGGTTGTCAGTAGTTGGGAATAGAAATCACGGGTTCTGTGTCACGCTATACTTAATCAGACTATAAAGAAATCGTTGGGAAGTGGTCTATCACGTGAACTCTGAATCCATTTATTGCATTTGTCTTGATAACATCAATATACATGTGATAATGTGGGTTTACTGAATAAGACATTTATTTGAGATTTAAGAGTGCATGTGATTATGTGACAGTAGATTTGGTCCATTTAGAAATTGTTTTGAAAAATTGTTGTTGGCCATTAAGTTTGCATTTGAATCAAATAAATAATTTGATTGATTGCATGAAATCACTAGCCCATGTTGATCAGTTTGCTTTGTCAGCCCATGTGAACTCAAATTAAGCGGCCCAATCAGAGTATAAGGCTGTTAGATAAATTCATTTAATGATTTGATAAAGTCAGGTGCATGTGGAGTATTAATTGTTGTCGGCTAGTATACATAGATTCTTTGTGAAGTTTTGCATGACTCATTAATTGTTGTTGTCAGATTGCATGTGAAGTGTTCTAGGTTGACATCTATTTTGAATAGATGATATAATATTCACAAGAATATGTGATGATGTTATTGTGTATGTGAGTTTATTTTGATAAATCAAAATTCATTTGGTAAAATCAAAGTGAAAACTTTACCCAATCGGGTTACAATTCGAGTTAAAGAATTTTGTTTGTTCAAATTTTAAAGTGCAACAAATCGAGCGGTAATACAAACGAGTTGCCACTCGATCCTAATCAGTTCTATTTGTTTGATTTCAGGTGATCCGAGGTACTTGTCAAGCATCGAATACTCTCCCGAGCGAATTCTCACGTGATCCGTTGTCGCCTGATTTTTTACTATTCAATCGGATATTCATCTGATTCAGTGGTTTGGTAAAGTGATTGAATTGATTTTAGAATGTGTGAATTTTCATATTGTTTGAAAATCTCTCTTTGAGAATCTTTCAATACCGAAACATAGGTTCTGAGATTTATATTGCACAGAAGAAGTTTGATAGTTTTATTGGTATCAAGGGAGAGTCTACAAAATAATTGATTGAAAGATATTGCCCTTTAGTTCTAGAGATGGGGAGATTGGGGATAACCAAGACTAATGAGGTGTGGATTGATAAATTGGCAGATGCGTTGCCATATGATGAGTGGGGTACTTATTTGATGGTGTTAAAGAACAATACAAATTTTGCTTATATGAATCTTAGTGGTTTCATCGAGAAGATTGAAGCTCAAGAACTTGAGTTCCAAAAGATTAGAAAATTGAAGTCTGATTCAGGAGAGAAGTGTTTAAACTGTGAAAAATCTGAATCAGAAAATGCCAAACTCTTGAAGGATTTGGAGAGTTTGACATTGGAAATAAAAAATTTGAAGGATGAGAAGAAATCTGATGATAAACTGATTATTGAACTGCAGGAAAATTATGAGAAATTGAAATCTGAAAATGTCAAACTGTTAATTGATTTGGATAGTTTGACATTGGAAAACAAAATTTTGAAAGAAAAGGAAAAAGATTTTGAAAATGAAAAATTGAAAATTGAAAAAGATTTTCAAAGTCAAATGAAGATTTTAGAAGATGAAAAATCTGTTATTTTTAAAAATAATCTTGAAAAACAGATTGAAATAAATTCTCATCTTCAGAAAATCATTCGGCTTGAAAATGAAGCTGAAATTGATCGGAATAAAATTGATGAGTTTGAAAAGAAATTGAAAGGTTTTGTGAATTCATCAGTACCAGATTATATCTGTCCAAAACCGATCAATTCTGTTCCAATAAGTGACAATGTCACAAATTTTGACAAAGTCAAAATTGAAGATTGTGATGATAAAACTGATGATGAAAATGAAAGAAAGAAAATGTTTCTGAAATTAAATGAAATGTTTCAAGAAACTGTTTTACATTCTACTGAAAAAGGTGAATGCTCAACGCAAAAACCTGTAAAGAAGAATGTGGAACAAAAACAAAAAGATAAAAAGCCGAAAAATCTTCAAAAAGAAAATAAAAGCTCATCAGTTCAATCATCCAATCGTGATAAAAAACCACAAAAATTTGAAAATCAAAACTCAAAAAAAGTTGGTAATATGTGGTGTAGGTTTGACCACAGTGCTTCAAAAATAAATCCAGCTTTCAGGAGAAGTGATGATTATCACAAAGCCAGACAATGTTATGATCTGAGCGTTTGGTGTGAAAGTGGTGAATGGTACGATAACAGAGTGTGCTACACTTGTGGTGTTCAAGGACACATTGCTGTTAACTGCCAGAATCAGTGGTTTGAGACGAGGAGATGCTATAACTGCCAAATCAAAGGACATATTGCAAGAGATTGCTCAATAAAATCAATGGATAGATCGAAGTCTGAATCTCAGAAAAAGGTGACAAAATCGTTCAAAGTCGATGAAAAGCCCAGAACACAGAAAAAACAAGAAGTGAAAGAACCGAAGGTGAAACTTTCCCAAGGGCAGAAAGATCGATTGAGAAAGAAAAGGAAGAAAGCACGAGAGTATCTCGAAAGGATTTTGTCCTCGGGTACAACAAATAAGAGTGCTGATGAATCGTTTCACTCGACAACAAAGTCAAGTAAACCGAATTCTTCAGATGCAAATCTGAGGACAAAAGAGGAGATAAAGAAGGTTGTAGTGGTTAGCGATGAATTTGTTTCTTCGGAAACAAAGGAGCTACGTGTTGGCGATGAATCTGGTTTATCTAAGTCAGATGAGCCACATTCTGGTGATGATTCTGATTCGTCAAAATCAGAGGAGCCACAAGTTGAGCTCAAAAGTGAAAATTCAGTTCCGTCAATGGATGATATCAACTTTCCACCATTGCAGACTGAAAATTTTAAACAAAAAGTTGGTAAAGTGAAAATTTCGAATCAGTTCTATTCTGAAAAGAAAGAATTTGATGTTGAAAAGGCTTTTAATAGCAAAGTAAAAAATATTTTTGGAAAAATGGTTGAGGGTAAGGTAAAAGGAGTTAAAGAATTTTATGAATCAAAAAGGTATGTTCAAAACACCCAAGGACCGTCAGGCTTGGGTGAATCTCTTTAACTGAAAAACCTGACTCGCCGGAACTCCCAGGTTGGTAATTGGGGAGTAGGAATCGGCATCTTTCTTGAGAAATTCACTTCGGTGAAATTTCGACTTTCAAAAGAATAATCAGGGACATTAAGTTGTACTTGATTTATCTTTTCTTCAAGTGATTGTGTTGCAGTGGATTGTGAAAGGACAATGTGATGAAACCCCATGTTTGTGAAATGACACACAAAACTAATTTTTCGGAAAAACCATTTTGATTAAAACAAACTTAAGTGTTTTGAAATCATAATGGGAAAATAGTTTGTTGTCAGGGGGAGTTCTGATTGTTTATGCCAAGTGGATGGCGAATTGAAGCGATTCGATATCTTGTTGTCAATTTATCTGTATTGTTTGTTTTCAAATTTTCCCAGAAAATCAAAATTGAAACATATTTTGATTTTAGGGGGAGAAAAATAAAAAAAAAATTAGAAAATTTGAAAATGCCAAAAACATTGAAAAATTCAAAATGAGTTTTGTTGTGAAAAAGAGGAAATGATAGTAAATCAGTTGGGCTATCACATCATGCTAAAGAAATGAAATGCCAAAAGTGATAAACGGTCTCACTAAAGATGTGACGATAGGCTCAGCTAGACTAGTAGATTTGCGATAACGATACAAACTTAAATGAAAAAGCCTAGTTCTAGTGGGAAACACGGTTGAAAGCATAGTACTTAGTTTTGTCCTTCTTGATTGTGTGCCTACTCAGTAACCGCTGAATGCAAAGAGCATAAAAACTGGTTAAATTTGTGAACTTTCACAATTTTGCTGAAAAGTCACTGTGATTGTGCATTTCTTTTTGCAAAGATTTAAACTTGTTTTATTTCTTTATTTTGTTTAAGCATTGGACATCCTCTGCGTATACGTGAGTATCGACCTGGATGTTAGTGCCTAAACATTCTGCTTTATTTTCGTTGGTGTTTCGTTTAAGCTTTGGATCTCCTCTGCGTATACGAAAGTATCGACCTGGTGGTTAAAGCCTAAACAACTTCAACTTATTTTATTTTTCTTATTTTGTTTAAACATTGGACTTTCTCTGCGTATACGGAAGTATCGACCTGATTGTTAATGTTTAAACACTCTGCTTTGTTTTCGCACAAATCACAGTTGATAAAAGTTTAAAGGCATTATTTGAGTTAGTGTATTGCATGATGAGGGGATATGCTGAGATCGTGGGGTCCATAAGAACTTAGTGCATAATTAATATACCTTAACGTATCGTTAAGCATTTCAAAAGTTTTTAGATTGAGTTTAAGTGGACAACAATATCGTCAATCTACGTGAATCGTTTAGAACTTCAAATGTTTAAAGCTTAACGGTGTTGATGATATGTCTCATAAACTGATATTATCCTCTTACACAAACTCACAAAAATATTGTTTGTATATATTTCTTTACTGCATTTCATTAAAAACAAAAATCCAAAAAGATTTTAGTGTGTTTTAGCATATTTTTTTTTTGAAAAAGCCAAAAAGATTTTCATCAACTGATGTTGAAGAGCTGATTTTCAAAATCCCAAGTGCTAAACATGATGAATGATATTGGATTGGGAAAGTTTATTTGAGTTGAGAAAGGTTTTTGAAATGGATAATTGGATCATTAATTTGAAACCAATTTAATCATTTTAAATTCAAATGGTAAGCATAAAGTTTATCTTACTGTTGGTTAGAGTATATGCAGGTATGCAGGTAGTGAATTCCAGACTACGATCCCAGCTTGTCGAAAGGGGGAGTCTGTAGTCGTAAAAGCCAGGTTCCTGATCTTTTTGCTACGGAGAGCCAGAAGATGGTCCAGAATCTGTGAAAGCTGCTAATGCTGAGAAGATAGAGTGCTATATCAGATTGCGATCCCGGAACAACGTAAGGGGGGAGTCTGTTAGCAATAGGGTGATTGAAGAAAGAGTGTGAAGACTGATTAAGACTGAAGGTTTGACATATTAACGTCTCGTACTGAAGACTCCGTCAACATCCAAGGGGGAGACTGTTAGTGCATTTGTCTGTTGACTTCGTCTTATATCGAGTCTCGGTTTCGTTGTGGATCTGAACAAGAATGATGTCATCATTCTTGATGATGACATCATCCATGTGATATCACAATACTACATCATCATTCGAAATTGGACACGAAATATGAGGTTATAATTGTTTGTTATAATTTTTGTTTGAAAAGTAAACATTTGAGTTCGCTTGAATGGTCATTTGAGTTCGCTTGAACGGTCACGTGTATATTTCAAGCAAAACCCTCTAGCTATAAATAGGCTAGTCTAGTTTCTTTGTCAAGTCAATATATGAATGAGAAACAGTGTTTAAAGTGATATTCTGTCTATTTCTACTCCATTCTCATTGATTCAAACTGTTTGTGTGATTCCGCCTCATAAACAGTGGTATTTTGACTTGGATTGACTCATTTGATCGTCAATATCGATCCTACAAATTGCCCTTGTCTCTTCTTATACTTAAATGCTACGTGGCTCAATCCTAGCCACATATGAGGGTTTACTGGGTTTTCTTAACTAGGATGAGTTTTCTCATTATAATTAGCCTATATATATATATATACCCATTTCTTGATTCTATGTGTTTATGATTAATGGATTCTAACAAGGTATAAACATCATTTGTTTGTGATTTTTTTGGAATCAGGTTCTTTTATCATCCTTGTTCTTCCTACTCTGGTTCGTTTCTCTTCAATGTAACACACATGTTTTGACTCTCGGAATTTGCTTGTAAAGAGTCTCTCAAGTCCCATTTTGTTTAGCTTTGATCCCAAAAGTTCATATTTACACGTTTTGCTCATAATTTTAACATTTTAAGACACTTATGGATAGTGTTGACACTTCATTAATGTGTATTTTAATATTATAATATGAAATTTAAATATTCTAAATATATTAAACCAAATTTAAGATGTTACAACTAGTGTTGTAAAAAAGAAGAAACAAATAAAGATAGCCTTTTTTTGGATGTGATCAAGATGATTGACCCAAAATTTAGTATGAATTGTTGGGCTCTATATACACCATATAATGAAGCATATCATTCTCTAAACACCTTGGGAGTAGGTAATGCACCATATACATTAATTAATAAATATACATACATACATATATATATATATATATAGAGGAAGTGTAGGATACAAATCCCCTTATCCTACATTACATACGCGACTTCCATGGCCGTACACGTGTCCCGATTCGTTTTTCTTTCATAAGGTTAAATCAGATAATTCATTCAATTAGCTGAGGGAAAATTAAAATTAGTCTATTCATTCAATCAGCGAGAAGTTCATTACACCACTATCTCGGTAATTATGATTCGTATCAGTTTCAAATTTTTCATAATTCTCAAACAATACATTGCAGTTTCGTTGCTCTACGTTAGGGTTTGAATCAATTCTTGTTTTCAATGGATCCACAGAGCAGCACCAGACGAAACACAGATGTTGAGTTTGAAGACGCTCGATCGGTCGGTGATCAGATTCAATTATCTGCGTATCAGAGAGTTACGATCGACAATGTTTTAAATCCTGATTCTGCAAATCCAAATGCGAATACAAATACAAGTGGTGTAAATGAGTGTTCGAATGGTAATTTTTTTTAATTCAGATGTTTAAATTGTTTGCAGATGTGTTTTGTTTAATCGTAGTAATGATTTTGTATTATTATAAGTGATTTTGAAGGTTTTAAATGTTCATCAGAGGATAATTGTTATGAAAGCAAATTGTATAAGTTCACAAGTTATGAGTGTGACAATTCGCATATGATGTTTTTTCTAAATGCTGATTTCGCATGTTATGATATCATAAATCGCATGTGTAAAACATATTATCAAAATGGTCATTTTCGCATGTTATAAGTCCAACAATTCGCACGGTTTTGTTGTTCTTATGTTGAAATTTTGGAGTTTTAATATATCGCATGTTACGAGTCCGATAAATCGCATGTGTTTTCTTTTTTTTATTTGATTATGTAGATGAAAGGCTTTATATTCTGGAGGTTGAAGCATCAGCTACACCTGTGGACATCTGACAATTGCCTGTATGCTGGTAGCATATGAATATCCTGTGGACATACAAACTTATGATTATGGCTATCAACGAATTTCTTGACTGTATATGATCTACCATCCACCGACCACATCATAAGTTGAGCTTTGCACCTAGTTCTAATGGTCCCTCTGTTCCTTGATTTGAATGGATTTTTTGACTTCGAATAAGCATCGTCAATAAACAATGGCTTATGTCCCTCTTTAGAACAAACAAAATACTTAGTTTTGGTTATACCACCACTGTGTACTTCACCACCTTTCCGAGTAGAAAAACTAGCTAACTTGGCATATGTTTGATAAAACACGTATGCTTGTTCGAGAGAGGTAAATTGCATTCCAACCACAGGTGTAGCTGATGCTTCTACCTCCAGAATATAAAGCCTTTCATCTACATAATCAAAAAAAAAAAAAAAACACATGCGATTTATCGGACTCGTAACATGCGATATATTAAAACTCCAAAATTTCAACATAAGAACAACAAAACCGTGTGGACATACAAACTTTAAACCTTGGCCCTGTCAATGCTTTTCATATAATGAGGAAACGTTATGGTGGTTTCGAGAATGTTGGGGCCATGGTCAATGATTGCAAAAACTTTAAAACTCGAATTAACAGCTATATAGGATAATATGACGCTGACATGGTGATCAATAGGTTGACCGACAAAAAACAATATTTAGTTGATTTTTCGTTTGAATATTATGTTGATGAGGACAAACGGTTAACTTGTTTGTTCTGGGCCGATGGGTTATGCAAGTGTAACTTTATGGAGTTCGGGGATGTGATATCGTTTGATGCAACTTTCAAAACAAACAAGTAAGTGTTACATAAATGTTTTTATTTTATTTTTTCGCATGTTATATGATTTTGTAAACTGGAAATATCGCATGTTAATATACATTGAAATTTAGGTGTTGAGTATATCGCATGTTTTAATGTATATTTCACATGTCATATTTTGTCTATTTCGCATGTTATACTGTCTATTTCGCACGTTTTACTAAATCATGAATTTTATTGAATTTCAGGTACAAGATGGTGTTTGTTTCGTTCACTGGGATTGACAACCACTGTCGAAATGTAACCCTTGGAGCTGGGTTGTTGGCATCGGAGAGCATTGACTCTTATAAATGGCTTCTCAATTAATTTGTAAAGTCATTTGAGCGGCAGCCAAAGGTTGTAGACGGACCAAGACCCTGCGATGAAATAGGCTATCGAGGGTGTTTTTCGTACCAGCAGACACAGATTATGCATGTGGCACATTATGAAAAAAGTGGCAGATAAGGTATACTATTGTCGTTCATTAGAATTTTTATACTATATATCTGTTACATGCTGATATGAAAACCATTTATCGGTATAGGTTGGACACGAGTTGTGCAACAATGATGACTTTAAAAGGAAGATGTGTGATATTGTATGGACTGATTCCATTGAGCCAGAAGAACTTGAGACACAGTGGAAGTTGGTAATGATTGAGTATGGTCTTACACAAAATAAATGGATTAATGATATGTTTGTGATGAGATCCATGTGGATTCCAGCTTTTTTACCAGCACGAGCCAATGTCTGGGCTTATGATAACAACTTCGAGATCAGAGAGTGAGAACCATTCTTTTTTCCAGGTGACTAATTCACAACTCACTCTTGTATAGTTTATGAATCATTTTGACAGTTCAATGGATGTTCAAAGGTTCAATCACAGAAAGAATGATCATATTTCAAAATATACTGAGCCTGATGATTGGAGCAAGACTACTTTGGAAAAAGATGCTGCTAAGATATACACCAGGTCTATATTCTTCGATCAGCAGACAGAGATATATGGAACTATTACCGAATGTTTGCCAATAGACACCAAAATCGAGGGTCCCCAGATCAGGATATCGTTGAAAGACTTTAAAGCTCATGGAGATGGGTTTTTAGAGGTAATATATATTTTAAAACATGCGATTATTGAAACCTCCATGCGAATTTAATACAGAACATGATTACAATATGCGATTTTGATGAACGCATGCGATTTTAAATTACTTTAAGAAAATGATTTTTTTAGACATGCGAAATTGTTCACATACACATGCGATTTTAATTTTTAATTTTGTTTCTTTTGTTTCTGTAGGTGTGTTTCAAGAATCTTGAAGAAGATGTAACTGCACAATGTAGCTGTCTGCGTTTTGAACAGTATGGGCTGCTATGTAAACACATATATTTTCTTTTCAAGATGTTTGGTGTTAAAGAAATACCAAACAAATATGTTATGAAGAGATGGACAAAAGATGTGGTTCCGAATGAATTAAACGCCACGTTTGATGAAAAGGTGGATGCTAAGGAAGAGCAATACAAGGCTAAACAGATTGCTCGCGAAATCATGTACACAGGGGAGTATTTGGTTAGCAATTTGATTACCGACCTTGATCAACTTGTTTTAGTCAGGGATCAAATGAAGCAGATTAAAGAAAAAGTTGATCAGAGTTGTATAACCAAGCATCTTGATCCAAAGTTTGACCGGTTTTCAAAGTTGATTGGTTATCAACAACCAGTAACCAATGCACCTCCTACTGTCCTTGTGCCAGCTGGTATAAGAAACAAAGGTCGTGGATCGCATAAAAGGATTAAATCAAAGAAGGAACAAATGATCAGCCGCAAAGGAAAAAAGGTCAAGGACATGTAGTGTATGCAATGAAAAAGGTCATGATCTTCGGACTTGCAAGATACTGAAAGGCAAACAACAAAAGAAGATGAAGGGAGTCCAGATTGAAAAAGATCCCAGCCACAAAGTCAACGAGGTCGAAGACAATGAAGAAGAAGATGAGTTCGAAGATTATAGTGGAGGGAGTGATGATGGCAGTGAAGAAGATGTTTGGGAAGAGGTTTTAGAGGATGAAGATTAAATTTTTTTAATTATACATGTGATTTTACATGAGAAACATGCGATTTAATACACATGAGTTTTTATTATACAAACATGCGATTTTAGTATGTAAACATGCGATTTCATATGCATCAGTTTATAAGTACTTTAACATGCGATTTTATTGTGTTTTTCATTTTATGACATGCGATTTGAGTTATCTTGTATTTGTTACGAACATGCGATATATATGTATTTCATTCAGGCGATTTATATAATAACTAACTATCATATGTTTTCAAAAGATGTATACAAAACATAAACATAAAGTTATTGTTTAACACATAAAGACTATAAAATGAAAAAGAGAAATCTAGTTACTTGAAGCAAAGATTTTGTCACGTTCAGCGAGCTGAACTCCATCTTCTCTTTCACTGTGTTCAAAGCATCACTCAGGAAAGAGAAACTAAGTTATCAGCTCAAGACTGTTCCTTGATGTGATCTAATGCGGCGTCTCTGAAGCTCGATGGTGGTTCTTCAAGGAGTCTCTCCCACATGATTTGATTTTTCTTGATTTCTGTAAGAATCTTCCCCTGCACATCAAGAATCAAGTGAGAAGAGTTGAAATCGGTGCTTATTTCTGTCAACGTGCGAGTTGACAATAGTTCCTTTATTGCAATGTTATTTATTTGTTATGAATCATCAGAAGACATTTTTGTGTGTGTTTGTGTTTGGTGTCTTAATATGGAAGGTTGTTATCTATGGGTATTTTATATTAAAATAGTAAATTTATTATGTGGGTAAGGTGGTAAGTTCAGTAGTATTTATGTTAAAAGTGATCATTACAAGTCACATTACAGTCACATCGGTATTAAATTCATTTTTTTATATAAAATAGTAAATTTATATTTATTTTAATTATCAATTCATAATTTCTTATTTGTGCATTTCAATCAATGTTTACATAGTTACATGAAATCATAAGCATCATTTTTTCTTAAATCGCATGCGATTCGAAAAAGAATTCGCACACTTTAAGAAACCACAAACAATATCCTTTTTTTTTAAATCGCATGTGTCTAAACACAAAATTCGCACAATATAACAAACCACAAACAATATCACTTTTTTTTTTAAATCGCATGTGTCTAAAAACAGAATTCGCACACTATAACAAACCACAAACAATATCACTTTATTTAAAATCGCATGTGGCTGGATACAGATATCGCACACTATAACAAACCACAAACAATTCTTATCGCATGTTTTTTTAAAATCAACAACCTTTCTTTTGTTTTTCAATTGTTTTCCGCATGTTCAAAATGAATTTCGCATATTATAATGTTCATCCTGGGTCATCTTCTTCGATAGACGGTCGATCGATGTTATTGTAGTTCAGAACATCCATATCAGCAGATATGAAATCGTAGCAGGGAGAAGGAGGTTTGTGAATAAGAATCTTACGTTGTTATATTTCATTCAGGGTTCTATTTTTTATTCAGGGTTCTATTTTTTATTCAGGTTTCGATTTTTGAAAATAAGATTTGAATTTCCGTTAGTTACAGAGATTAAGATCTCGTAATGACGATTTTAAACTTTTTTTATAAGATTTGAATACATTAATATGATTAATTTAATGATTTAAATTAGTTTGATGGATTGACGATCCTACGGCTAAGAATATCGCGTAATGTAGGATAAGTGATATTGTACGTTAATCGGCCTCTCTCTCTCTATATATATATATATATAAAGGAGAGTTTATTGGGGAACACTAAAAAAATTGTGACCGGAGAACACACTTAAAAATTCAAGTTAACATGTTAAAAATCAGTTTTTTTTTAAATCACCGTTTTTCCTTATAAATACATGTAGAAACATTTTTAATAAAAAAATCAAAAATAAAAATGTAAAAGAAGTGTTTAAAAAGATTAAACAAATATATATCTTAAAAAATTAACTTAACATGTTAAAAATATTTTTTTTTTAAATTTCAGCGCTTTTCCTTATAAAAATAGGTAGAAACTATTCAGACGAGGGTGTTTCTTCGAATGAAAGGTTTTGCCCGAAAACTGGTTTTCCATTGATCATTCCCGACCTTAGTGAAAACATATATCGGACATGCACATTGTAAATAGACATGATATTCCCAAGCCTCGATGATTGTTATTCATTGTATGTTACGCTGTTTTGAAACATATATCAGACATGCACATTGTAAATAATATTCATGGCGCTTAGAAACAAGTAGATGTAGTAGTCTATACCAAATACATTAGTCAACATGAAAATTATAAAATGAAAGCAATTCATGGCGTTCAAGTTAATCTACATATTAACCCATCCTTTGTTATATTCTCTTGTACCCTGTTTTATACAATTCAGTAATTTTTGCTGCCACTAATTCCAAGAATTTATTTAAAGATTTGACCAGTTTTCTTCTGTTTTCATTTTGGCTATGCAGTAGGATTTTTGCAATGTATTTGATCATGAGGTCATTTAGTTGTTTTTGTTGTAGGTCATTTGGGGCATTTTCTTTTGCTATACCACATTCCCAACCAACCAAATGCCCCATATACGTTTCCATATGCCTCACTGCAAAAATCCCACAGTCGATCACGTTAGACTCTGTCCTCCAATCCATCTTTTGTCTGACAATAGGCGTTGTCTTCATGATCTTAGCCATTGGGTGTTTTTGAATAAGCAAGTAGTTTGCAAAAGTATCTTGCTGCAGTTTCACATTTTTGCATATTTTAGTATGGCATTTTGTCAACATAGTTTCTACATACAAAGTTTTTAAGATACTTACCAACTTTTCCACCCATCCATCATACTTTTTTTAGAGTAAATTACAAAAATCGTCATTTATGTTGACACTGGATTGCAAAGTGCGTCCTTTATCTTCAAAAAGTATAGAAAGCGTACTCAATGTTTGCAAACCCCTACACATTATGTCCTTTTTCCCTAACTTAATTATTTTTCATTGTTAAGTGGGTGTGAAATGACCTAAATACCCTTACTGTTAAATAAATAACTAAAAAGTTAAAAGAAATATAATTACTATTTAAAAATTTATGTGGGACCCACCACTCACCCCACCATCTTCATCTTCCCCAATCTTCACCACCTCCACCTTTCACCACCACCACCTCACCCCGCCGGAAAAACACAAACCCTCTCGGAACCTCACCATACCCCTCCCCCTCGACACGTCATCACCGCCGGCGTCAACATGTCTGGGGAGATTTTAGGAGGGCTTATTAGCCAACGGACTACTGATGGTGTTAAGAAGCTTGTTTTAATCTTGCGTAGCCTGTTATATTATGTTCACTGCAGGTGTGTTGTGTGTAATTGCTTATAACTCTATGTTTAAGAACTATATAATTGAATCAATCTGATAATGTTGCATGTTGCGAACTCTGATGTTCATCAAAATGCACTGCATTTCCTTATAGATGTGTTCCCACTTGAAGATCCTGATGCAACAAGGGAAGCTAAAGATACATTGCTTCCTAAACAGTTCTTCTTAATAGAAAAGTTACTCATGGATGATTGTCCTGATATATGAGTTGTCGCTGTTGAAGGTTCATGTCGCATTCTTCATATGTTTTGGGAGATAATTCCATCTTCAACCATCACCAAATCGATCACCAAGATATTAGATGATATGGCCCATAATGTATGCAACAATGTCCAACTTTCAACAGTGAATG
This sequence comes from Helianthus tuberosus, assembly GCA_030545235.1. NCBI lineage: Eukaryota > Viridiplantae > Streptophyta > Magnoliopsida > Asterales > Asteraceae > Helianthus > Helianthus tuberosus. Next base: position 170,327,446 of record CM060377.1, read on the forward strand.
GTATCATATATCTGCTCGGTAATCCTCAATCTCATGAGAGTCTCAAAGTGGTTTTACCAAGGCTAGGGCATATAATTTTGGATCCCGCCATTACAATATGCACCGCTATCATAGATCTCCTTCTTCTTATAAAGGGTATTCAAAATTTTCAATTTCATAAGGTATAGACTCTTTAAAATTCGTAACAATAAACTGTGATGACGTGTCGGGGGGTATGGTGAGGTTCCGAGAGGGTTTGTGTTTTTCTGTTTCTGGCGGGGTGAGGTTGTGGTGGTGGTGGTGAAAGGTGAAGGTGGTGAAGATTTGGAAAGATGAAGAGGGTGGGGTGGGTGGTGGGTCTCACATAAATTTTTAAATATTAATTATATTTCTTTTAACTTTTTCTTTATTTATTTTACAATAAGGGTATTTAGGTCATTTCACACCCACTTAACAACAAAAAATAACTAAGTTAGGGATAAAGGACATAATGTGTAGGGGTTTGCAAACATCAAGTACGTTTTTTGTACTTTTTGAAGATAAAGGACACACTTTGCAATTTAGTGTCAACATAAAGGACGATATTTGTAATGTATTCTTTTTTTTATGCTGAATACATCAACTCTGTTATGTTTTAGATTGAAGCAGGTAACATAGAAATGTTATTGCCATATTATTGGCACGAAGACCAGATCATATTCATTTATCTTTCTATCTTTCCAGTCTTCTTTGAAACGAGCGAGTTTCAAAACCAATTCCATGTTGTTGTTGAATTATTTGTATCGATAACGCGACTTCTTTGTATACGCGGATGTATTCTGTAATTTTGAGGAACCCCATTTTTAACAACAAAACAAAGTCATAATATAATTGTATCAATTAAATATAGTAAAATAGTTACCAGCATTATTTGTGTGCAAAATAATCTTCAGAGTGATTATGGAGCCTTGTATCTTTCTTCATAGTTCAGGATATGCCCCCAACTTTGAATAATGTTGACGTGTTCATAGAATCCTGGTCTCATGCTCTCAGACATCACCCTTGAGAGTTCTGATACTCCTTCAATCTTTAACACGATACTGATACTCCTGAAAAAAAAAACAACATATGGCGTTTTAGTTATGCAAACTCATTTTAATATAAGACATGGCATTTTTGGTGTTTACATGTATATGCATGTATATTTTAACGTAACAAATGCTAAGTTTGGCGTTTTATGAGAAAGATATGTACATACGTCTAGTTACCACATCCAGTGAATATGTATGTGGAAATGTTGTTTTCTTGTGCCGCCCTTGTTGCATGTATAACCACTTGCCTCCTGACATAAGGTGACAAACATGCCCTACTTTTCTTTAACTCTCTCTTCTCCTTTTTTCCACAGTCTTTTCCTTTTTATTTTCATCATCGTCTTCATCACCAGGCAGCTTTTTTTGGGTTTAAAATGGTGTTATCTTGCATCAACTTTATGATGCCTGGTGTTTTATCCTCATCACCCTTCTCTTGCACATCTGCCCTGTTTTGCGTTTTGGTTGGTGATGTAGTTAACAGGTCAAAAGAAGGTACCTCTGTTTTTTCCTTCCCCGTATCAGTAGTGTTTTCATCATGGGGGGTTTTGGGGTGTCTTTTCTTCTTCAAGAGTTTGCATGAGGTTATTCCTACCTCCAGATGGTGGCTGCTGACATCGCGTTTCATCAACAACTGCACCTTCCTTGTCAACACTTTTGTTCACCATCTCCCCTTTAGTTTTTTCTAGTCGAGAAATGAAGGCATCACTGAACTGTGTCTCTGTCACATGTACGTTTGGCGTTTTGTCATAGACTGCCTTAGTTGTTTTTTCGAGTTCAGTGATGAACCCCTGACTGTATTGTGTTTCTGTTGGGGGGGGGGGGGGGATTTTTGGCGTTGCATCAAAAACATGCATTTTTTGGGTCTCCTCAACAGGGTGCAGGTGGTTTTTTTTTTTATAGCTTTAAGCATTTCTTCCCCCATCTTTGGACAATCTAAACCTTCTTTTAGTTCAATCATTTGTTCTAGGTCTTATCTTGGCAGTTCCAAAACCTCAGCAGTATTCCTTTTAATTATCTTTTCCCCATTATATCTGAAAATGTGATATTCAAGTGTTTTGAAATCACAATCCCTGCTTTTAATATCATTTTCGTTTATATCTTCATCTGTACTTTCTTCAGACTCCCTTTCATCTTCATTTTGAGCATAATCATTTATGGGGTTTGGCGTAACAGTTGAGGGTTTGGCATTTCTGTCACCTCCCCATACAATGATGGCATTTTTATCTCCAGCCATCTCCCCTTCCCCTTCACGTTCCCCTTCTCCTTCCCATTCTCCTTCCCCTTCCCTTTCAACCTCATCTTCGTTTTCACCTTCTTCTCTCTCATATCGCACTTCCTTGGTGTTTTCATCAACAAATGTTGGCACTTCCTTAGCATTTTGATCTCCAGCCATCTCCCCTTCCCTTTCATGTTCCCCTTCTCCTTCCCCTTCCCCTTCTCCTTCCCCTTCTCCTTCCCTTTCACCTTCAGCTTCCCTTTCAACCTCATCTTCATTTACACATTCTCTTCTCTCATCTGGCACTTCCCTGGCATTTTCATCAACAAATGTTGACATGTTCTTTAACAATGTCAGACATTGTGAGTATTTTATGTGTACCAAGAGGCTGTTTGGATGTTCAATCTTTGACTGATTTAACAATGTCCTCATTTTATTGTAACAGTCTTCTAATTCTTTGTATGCCCCATCTAACTTCTTAGCCATTTTCTGTTAAATAAAAAGGGAATTATTAAGTATGGCGTTTTGTGTTTTTTTAACTTATTATATTCGAACAACATACCTCCTCAGTTTCATTGTTTTGTTGTTTCTCACCAGCACCATGGTCTTCATACTGTGTTAGTACTCTGATTAGAGCATGGTTCCCTGATGCAGAAACTTCAAACATCCTGATCTGACTTTCTAAATCTTCATCCACAACACTTCGATAGAAACCATCTTCATTCTCATCATTGATTTCCATGGCGTTTTGAACTTCAGGGTCGAGTTCGGCATAATCATAATGATCATCATGATCAAAACCATCATCATCATCAACCTTATCATGATCATTATCAGCATGTTCATCAACATTGTCAACATCAACTTCATCTTCATTATCAACATCATCACCATCAGCATCTTCTTCATCAACACCCTTCATTTTGTCTGTTGTCTTGGGTGTGGCTTGTTCTTGAACAACCATTTGAAACTGTGTTTCCTTAGCCTTCTTAACAGTTTTCTTTTTAAGTTCTTTGCCATCATGGCGTTTTGGCTCTCCACCATTTTCCTTTTAACTAGTACACTATCAAACATATCAAGAGTTCTTGTTGTAACCCACTCAATCTGGTATCCTTCTAGTCGTTGCATCCTTTTTCTATTGCAAGCGTCATTCACCAAGGCAAGTTGTAACACAAGACATTTTTAATTTTTAAATTGTTATTTTGTGCAAACTATTATATATGGAAATTATTTTCTTACTGCAAGTACAATCAAGGGCCCTGTGAAATGCTTTTTTGGAGACCATGCGGTTTTGGCATTTTGCAAGCATTGGATAAGATAACCACACCAGTTTAGTTGGTTTGTTTGAACGTTTCGTTTAATGTTGTGCAAGAACTGTTGGTTGACGGCCGCATTATCACTTGCATGCCCAATTATTGTGAAGAATGCTACAAGGAAATTTGGGCAGAAGTTTCTCCCAAAGCTATTCATCTCAGGCAAGATGTTATGAAAGTAGAGATTCACACTTGGTCTGTTAATCCAGTCAGTCCCTTTTAACTGTGCTCTCCACTCAGCCACTACTTCGTCATTAGTTGTTAACCTTTTTTTTCTTTTTCACGGCCACGTCTCCATTCGGTATACACGTTAAAGAGTTTATCAATTCTTCATTGATATGTATCATATGGTTACCAACATTTAGATTGTTTGTTCTTTCATTATAATTTTCAACCAACCAGTACCCCAGCATTGTGGGTATGTTGTCTATTTTCATCTTGAGGGCAGCACCAAACCCCATGTTGTGTACTGTCTGTCTTTGATTTGATTTAGATTTATAAAGTTTATAGGTTTCACTCTTGACAAAACTCTAGCCCCACGAAACTGAAAAAATGGTTCTTCCTGAACCTCAACATCCTGACTTAAGGCCTTCCGTTTATTGGCGTTTTGGGCCTTGGTGGTGTGCACATTTATTTTTACTCTAAACCCTTATTTGCCTATAAAACAAGATTAATTTCCTTGGCATTTTAGTTTTTCATGGCGTTTCCACAAACATTTTCCACACATAACTTTTACATGGCGTTTAACACATTCACAAACTCATAGTTACTAACAAAAATGCTACATGGCATTTAATAACACAAATGATACATGGCGTTTAATAACACAAATGATATATGGCGTTTAATAAGACAATCACAAATGATACATAGCGTTTAATAACACAAATGATATATGTAAAATGACGTTCTCATACAGTCAAACAATATTTTACAAACGATACATGTATTGGCGTTTAGTAACAAACTATCAAAGTATATTACATGATATATGGCGTTTAACAACACATCTTCACAGACACTCAGTTCTGCCTTTTATATGGAATTTTACAAACAAACATTAAAAAATAGTTGGCGTTTCTGACTTAATAAATCGTATAAAAAGTAACCATCTGTACCATGTTTTGTTGTTGTCTTCTTTTGTTTTTTGCCTCTGGATCTTGTTTGGTCTTTAGACGCCATAATATTGTGTTTCGCATTTTCTAGGGTTTTGGCGTTTTTCGTTAGAATTGGGGAGGTTTTTTGGGAAGTATATATGTTTGGTCGCGTTTTGATGGGTTTTTTAGATGCACATTTACCTTTTTGCCCTTAATGAAGCGCGCCCATGTAATAAAGTTGATGTTATTTACAAAAACGCCACCGTGCCAATTTAATCCATTGATTGTTTTGATCCAACGGACGAGGGACGTTCTCACCGTTTTCACATTTATAGGCGTTTTCTCTAAATCCTGCCCCTATATATATAGGGTGGGGTTCAGCTACAAAGTTCATTTTTCCTACAAAATGTACAAAGTCATAAAACACTACAATTTCAGCCATAAAACACACTCAAAATCCACAAATAACAAAGGAAAATCACTAAAACACAATATCCAAACCCTAACAGTCCATAAAAACTTCAAACACACCATCATAGAACTATGAATATAAAACACAACATGATAATCAATATAAAACACGCTAATGTTAGTCATTCGATAATGATGTATTGCAAAATACATCCATTTATATTGTAAAGTTTGCATAATTTTCGTGTAGTTTATTTCAGTTTTAGTTAGAATATGCGTATAGTTGATTCGTTTATGTTTTACAGGGCTTGGTTGGTGAAAGTAGCTGAAAAGAGTAGAAAACAAGTCAAAACATGCCAAAACAAAGTGCCGGGACGTGAACGGATGATCGAGATAATTAAAACAAATGAAAAATGGGATTTTGATGCTTGTCGCTCTACGCGACAGAATTAAGAGAGGTCCTTGCATGTCGTGAAGGCCTTTAAGTTGACCGGATTGATTTTGATGTGCCGTGTCGCGCAGATGAAGAGACACATACCCTTCGCGTAGCGCGAAGGGGTCATATTCGTGACAGAAGTTCGTTTGGGCTAGGATTCTTGTTCTAAACCATATTTAAACATCTTAAACCCCAATTAAACCCTATTTACGAATCAAGCAACCATTAAGGACGAACTAGCAAGACTTGGAGCAGAAACTCAGCTGGAATTGGAGCGTTTTTGGAGCATTCAAAGCATTGGTTGAAGATCGGAAGTACAAGGAAGCCCTCGGATCGTTTGTTTTAGCAACCGGTTCTTTTGTTTTTAACTTCCTTCTTTTAATCATGTTTCTTAGCTTTGAAAATATTTGTTCTTTGTGTTTAATTTCAATTATGCTTGGCTAAGAACCTTTTACTGTCTAGACTTGGATGATGGGATTACAAAGTTTTGATTCTTATTATGTTTATTTAATTTTTAATTATGTATTTTTACAAAAGTAGTCGGTTTGGTTTATTGGTTTAATGTGTTTGCATGCTTTAAGTTGTTATATTGTATTTTGTTGCTTCGTGTGAATTTTGGTGAATGTCTTTCACAGAATAGATTCATGCTAGGTTATAAATTAAATTTATAATGTTTAGGGTTAATTGCGCAATACACCTTAGAAGTAATAATTGGTAATTTAATAAATTAAAGTGTTCTACTAATTTCAATAGTTGTGAGGTGTGAAATTATTGTTAGGTCTTTGTCATTAAATTACTAGGTAGGGTCTTCATGAGGAGTCTGAACTAGTTTCCTTAGTGATAGTTGTCTAACAAGTTAAATTGAAATTCCAAACTTATCCTAGGTTTATAACACGTGAGGGAGTGAATCGTATTAGGGTACTTTTGTAAACCTAGATAACCCGTGAGGGAGTCTAGTTAACCGGTAATCGTAACAACCTTTAGAGTTCCATAAGTGTCTCCTCGAGAACGATTGAGGGTCTTGTTCGGTGTCTCGACAGGTTTAGAATATAAAGATCTTGGTTCCGTAATAATTTATAAACATAATAAGTCATTACTATAATAATTCAGGATTCCAGTCTAGGCAGTCGTTTCCACCAACTGAGTAAAATCCAAGTTAATTCGTGATTAGTTAATTAGTTTAATTTAAATTGCAATTTTAGGATATTTAGAACCCCCCCCCCCCAAATATAAAAATGGTTAGTGTCGTGTCCGTGTCAGTCTAGGTCTAGATAGAGTTTAGTAAACGTAATTAGAGAGTCTCATGGGTTCGATACTCGGACTTACTTTAGCTATACTGCATTGATCGGTATATTTGTGGTCTACGTTTTAGAGAGTCTATCTTTATAAATTTAAAACTTAATGTGTCTATTTTAGGTTAAATTAGTAGTTTTTATTTGACCACTTTTAGCACATCAGATAATCAGAGCCTTATCATCTAAAACACAACCGAAAACCCACAAATATGGCGTTTTAGTAATCTTCACTTTGTTATTTGTGAGTTTTAAGTGTGTTTTATAGTTGACATTATAGTGTTTTATAACTTTTTACACTTTGTAGGAAAAATGGACTTTGTAACCAACTCCCACCTTATATATAGGGTAGGGATCCTAAGGCTAGTAGGTGTGGTATAGCGCCCTTGCCACATCACCTTCGTTTGTCACACCCTGACTTTTGCAGAAGCGTGGTTATTTGGTGTGACTTTTTAATACCATAGCATCCAATCATAACAATGCTAAATGATAAAACCAAAAGATAATCATCCATTAATTTAGTTTAGAAAATATCACAACATACTTGTCTTGTAAACATCGATACCAAATTTAGTTACCAACCATGACGTGTTCAAATGAGTTCCCAAGGACTCAACAAAATAACTCAAACCAACCCGAGCTTAGAAACATGTATCCCGTCCAGGAATAGGACACATCTTCCAAACCCTACTACCCCGGATGACATCGTTTATTTAAACGCAGCTTGAAAACATATGCACACACCTGCCAGATCCACTAATTCCCTGAAATACATGAAATTTGAAAAATCAACAAAAAGTTGAGCGAGTTCATGTGTTCGTGAGTATGTATAAAACCTTTGTATTCAATGTATGTATGAAAGTCCCTGTATTGTAGCAATAAGGAAAAAGAGATCACCAATGGGTTGCAAAGCCAATGGTATGTGTGAAATGGTGCAGGAAGACTCAAACCTAGCAAACTTGTCTCCGGGAAGAAGACATAGTCACCACATGGGCCACCCTGGTCCGCATGGGTGTGGGCTCGCTACACCCAAATAGATCTATCACTCATGTCCCTTGGTCCTACAACGAGGATTAATGGCCTTAAGTGTTGTACCCACCCTTCACATGATCTAAGTAGTAAACCCTCCATAAGCTATCCATACCATGTATAAAAGTTTGTAATAATTGTAACATGTATTTCACCCCCGAAGTATGAAACTGAAAAGAGTTAAAAGAAAAGGGGGACATGAACTCACTGTATTGCGTCCTCAGCTCGTAACTCAACTCTGTCAGCAAACACGACTACCTACAGTGTACTAACGTCTATTAGACGAACGGGCCGTGCCTTTGCTTAGTATTTGCGTTTTGAGTTACGTTTCTTATGTTACTCCAAGTTATAATCTCTTGTTAAAATAAATTATTTTAACTTTAAATTATATTCAAGTTTTGGAATAATCGTTAAACAATATTTCTGTATTAATACTTCTCAAGTATTTTATTCTCGAAATTCCTTCCCAAGGATGGGGTATCTTATACATGTATATTCGTATGCTCGTATTCGCAGTCCCAAAATAATATATTTTTAAGTCTCACTTAGAAAATATATAAATACTTGTTTTGTCCAAAAATAGTGTATTGTCCAGAAAATATATATTTTTCCCAAAAATTATATATCTTCTAAATATACTAGGAAAATATATTATAACTTCCCAAAAATAATATATTTTCAACTTGTCGAAAAATATGATATACTTTGTAATAAAAATCATATTTTTATGTTTTCCGTATCCAAAATAATATTTGTCCAAAAATATATTTACAAGAGTATTTTCCGGAATATTTCATAAGTTACGTTTTTGCGTTCGGTTTCACAATATCAAGTGTGTAACTTATATTTCATTCCTTGTGATTTTTGGTATTATTTTTGGAGTTGTAAATTCTTGGTATATGTAAGTTATATTATTTTACCCTAAAATAATATAGCTATTCCACCAAGTATAACAAAAATTCACACAAGTGTCTTAATATAAAATATATATATTCTAAATATAATTTTATCCATTATTTATTTATAAAATCAACCTCCGATACTTGTGATTTTGTATATTGTCTATGGCGAAGTTTGAAAACCAAGATTAAAACACACTTGTAACACTTGTTAGAAAATATTTTCTAAGTGTTTATATTTTTAGAAAATTTCGCCATAGCTTCCTTTGAAAACGGAGGTGTCCATGCTAATAAAGCATATCATTTTCTTTTCAAAAATCATCCCAACAATCAATAATCAAACTACACTTCCCAAGTGTAAAAATTATACAATTTTCATACCATCATGAACTTGAACTTTCACAAAAACTCGTAGTAATTTGGTAGGGTGTTTAGTAGACTTGGTTACCCCTTAAAGTGTGTTTATTTCTTAATAAACTTCATTCTTGAAAATTTTAGATGTTTACAACTTGTAAACATATTCTACAAAAAATTATTCTTTTGAACTCTTCTTGTAAATAAAGTGTTCTTACACTTATTTTATCACCAAAAATAGGGAACATTTAAGTAAGAATCAAGTTCTACTAAAAATCATATTTTGAACTTGGTTTTCTTAGAAAATCATACATGAATCTTGAATCTATAAGTTTACTAACTTACTTTATTTACTATTTTTCAAGAAATCGCTTTATTTTCAAGTTCATGTTTGTAAGAGAGGATGATCTTCTTGGGTTAACATATAATCATCCTCTAACTTGCTAGATCATGTGTTTAATCACAATCTAGCAAGCTCCTTATGATGATCAACATCATAATCTCAAGTAAATAACAATCAAGTGTCATGCATGTATTTAAACAACATTATTTCAACAAGACTTCATCATTTTTAAGCTTCATGTTCATGATTCTTGTTTAAGTCTTTTAGTGTTCTTATGATTTATAACAATATACATCTTTTAACAAATCAAAATAAGAAGTAAAAACTAGTAACAAGAAGCTTACAACTAGCTCAAAAGCTAGGGAAGAACACTAGAGAAAAAGATGATGAAAATGGTGTGTGAAAGCAATGGATGAAGGTTCTTCAAGTTCTTCAAGCACCAAGCTCCATGAATCACCTTCTTGCACCTTGAAATGAGTTTGAAATGGGTGTATGGTGGTTGCAAGGTGGTGGTGGTGGCGGCACAAACAAGGGCCGAGAGGGAGAGAGAGAGTATGAGGGAGTGGAGTTGAGTGGTGTGGTGTGGAATGATGAAATGATCTCTTGTGAATCTATGCAACCATACTTATAATCTTCTACTCTAATATTTTGTCCAAGATATCAAGCAAGATCACAATAAAGTATAGGATGAAATCTAGTGAGTGGGGTCCCTTGTGACCGTAAATGGTGAGGGGGGGGGGGGGGTTAATTGTAATTTTTGATGGTAAATGTAGGTAAATAGTTGGGGGTTAAGTGTAATATCTAGTGTTTTATGTGTATGGTACATTATATAGTGTGTTGGGGTATTCGGGGACCATAACTAGCCAAGAAATAATTATACAATGTATTTGGCAAAATTTTGGTGTTCCGGCTAATGTCCGGTCGTTCGGTTAATTACCGGTTCGTTAAAGTGATAAGTTATACCGTATAGTGTCTTTTATGTAACTCTTTGTGACACTTTTAATTCCCGACACTTAGGAAAACATTCAGGACCATTTAGTCAATTTTCTACATAATACTAGTATGTTAAAATGCTGAAAAATGCAGAATTCTGCACTTAAAGTGAGTTTTAGGCACTTTCCGGCACTTAATCTATCACCTAGTGACGCAGTTTTATGGTCCTTACTTCCCTACACTCCATACTAGTGTAGTACCTTGTCTCTGGCCCTTACGGGGTCTCAAATCTCTGTCTGTCTATGTACTGACATTGTCAGTATGTATCTGAGTTATCCGCTAAATGTGCTAACTGTGCTTTGTGCATCATGTATGTCACTAAAGTCTGTATGTAATAAATGGTGTGACAGTATGAAATGTGATGCACATGTATGTATGATATAGGAATCAGAAGACAGTTTAAGTCATCAATTGTAATTAAGCACAGTCATTAAGCATAAATCAATATTAATTAATTGTACGGACACATGCTATTTTGATGGTTGTCACATTCTCCCCCTATTAAGAAAATTTCGTCCTCGAAATTTGTACTACCTTAGCTACTTAGAGTTTCATTACGCGTGTATGCATATGAATAGTACTGAGGTAGATAACCATGAAACCAAATCAAATCTTATTCATATCAGGTGAATCCTAGTGAATTTCGGCAACAAGAACCCAATGGTTAAACGGTATGTGTCCTAGCATTTGATGTCAAAGGACACGAGACGTATAGATGAATAATCTAGCGTAACTTAGTTAGCAGAGGTGTAACAAAGGAGTTTTGACCAATGGATTCTCAAACAATCGGTCACAATACACAAACGAGTTTTCACCAACCCTAGCACCCGCTATATGAACTCAAAATTAACAACTTGAATACGAACATGTTCTGTCAATTTTCGAATAATTAAATCGCAAGGACTTGTGCTGACATTCTTGGATTGCGAAAATACACCCAATGACATACAAGCGAATCTGGTGTATCACTGTCTTGATTCGTAGTTGCATCAGGAATGTTTAAATAACAAGCCAACGAAGTATATGCAGTTTTGTGTGAAATGATTGACCATGATTAGCACAAGCTACTAGTTTGTGAGGACACCACAAGGTGTCGTATCGACATAATTTCAATAATAGTGGTGACTGAACAAGTTCACCGTGTTTGAAACCAAATGAAATTGCACTGAAACAATCTGAAGATTTGGTTTACACAATGTTATAGAGTTTCCAATTGGGTATGGAGCATCAAAGAATCACTGTTTCTGATCGAAGGTGAAAAGTAACAAGTACCGCAAAGCATTCGGTCGATAATGAAAGAATCGTTAGGAGGTACACCGTGATATAAAATGAATCTATGTGCCATTGTCTTAACACACAACTGTGTTGAGACCGCTTTAGTTGATAACCCAAATGGGTTTAGGTCAAGTCAATGAATAAACAAATAAATCTGTGTATGAGGTGCGTAACCAAATTAGCGCAAGCTTTAATTTTTTGAAAGAATCACCGTAAAGTATCGAAATCAACAAACGATTTAAAGGAGCTGCAGACCAAGCAAGTCTACTATGACTCAAAACAAAAGGACACTTGCAAAAATATTTGAATATGATGCTCCCAATACATCATATGACGTTTTAAATTGAATATGCGAAATGGATAAGTTCAAGCAACTGATCTCGGTTTCAGCGTAACCCAATAATAAACGTATGTATCAACAAGGGAATTTCAGCATGGTTACGAAGACAAACCATGAATGCAACTTAAAATAAAAGAAGTTTCATGCGAGTGTGCTGACTTAATAACAAAAGAGCCAACAATTACAATAATGTAGGTTATTCGAATAAAAAATTAGTAATTAGGTTCAGCAAATTAATATTTGAATTTCAATGAAGTGTTTGTTCGAAACGACACTGCATGCGTAGCAGATGGTGCATGTGTGACCAATAAGTTTCCGAGTACTGAAACAATGAACATTTGCTAAAATGAAGAAATGATCAAGTGTTGAAGCAAATGTGTGTTCTCTCTCAGTGAAGAAAATTGGCGTGATGCAACTACCATTAAAGGGGGAGTATGGATGCAAGCTCCTACTCGCTAGAAACAAAAGCGGAATTTCCAACAAAAGAAGTTTGAGTACTTTCGGTATGGTTAACTGAAGTAGCATATTTATCAGGACAATGGGGTTTGCTAGAGTTCGCAGGTGTGGTTCCTAAGTGACGACCTTTATGGGTTTTGACCTGGGTTCCCAAAGGATTTAGCCCATGTTTTCAAAGTTTCGTATTCTGTGCGAAACTGTTTCGTGCATTACGTAGGGAACGCCATTTTGCGTATGTCCAAGGTAAGTCATTGTCCCACAATCTCCCGGTATACTTTCTTCCTGAATTCCCATATAATAACGCTCAATCATCGATCTGTCTTATAATAGTAGTTGGGTCCTTATAGTTAGTTAAATAAATAATTCGTTAATTCTCATCAGGGGTTGCCGACTCTTGTTGGCTAGCTCGTTCAGCATCCTGGTAGTTGATGCTTATTTGACAATCATCGTCCTTCTACTCGACGAGCAGCACTGGTGTTACTCAAAACGGGTAGCTTAGTCTGTTAACTTCCTTCTCTACCAACTACTGAAGCTATACTGCCAATCCTTACATTGCCGAAAGTGTAAGTTGTTAGAGCGCATTACCTGTAGGCGCATTACTTATCGTTGGAGTGGTAAGTTAGGCAAGCCTTTGACTTCTTTGTCCGCGACATGAGCCGAGAAGGCAACACATTCTGTGTGTGAAATTCTCGTGCCTCCAAGCACTAGTAATTTATAGAGACGTATCCTGCTTCATGAATCACGATTTCTTTGTTGCTCGTCATCGGGATGCGGATAACGATCTCCGCTTGGTTGCTGGACAACTGGTCCATCCCAGTTACCGCGTCGAGGCTTCCCATTAACTAGTTCCTTCGAGTACGGGTTATCTAACTTATCCCTTTACTAAACCAAGTATATTCTTAAATTCATGAGATGCGAAGCTATGGTCGGTACTGGTATCAAACAGCATAGATGCGAAATTTTTGGTTGATAGAGAACGTACCTGCAATCATATCTGGATCTTGGCATGCTTCACGAGCTCCGATGCTGGATGCCCCTTCACGGTCTTGGTTAGTCCTCCTTGGGCAATCTTTTCTAAAGTGTCCCACGTTTCCACATCTATAGCAGCCCGGAACCTTATCATTATTGTTTCTGCCTTGGTTGTTGTCACCATTTTCTCCTTTTATGGGACTCTTCGCCCAACAGGCATCCTTGTTATGTCCCCATTTTCTGCACTTACTGCACTTAGGTTTCTGGCATCGACCTTCATGGTGAAACTTGCACTTATCACATTTCGGCTTAATCCCTAAGTAAATCTTAACATCGGCTTGATCGTTGTTAGGGCAATCTTTCTTGAAGTGCCTTTTGTCCCCACAGTCACAACAACCACGAATCTGATTTTGTTCATCATTTGTCCCACCTTGATAGTCGTTGTTGCCGTTGCTTCCCCCTAGGTTTTTGCTATCATCTTGACCTTTGTTTCTGTTGGTGCATGCGTCTGTCGACTTCGTCTTATATCGAGTCTTGTATTACATTGTTAGATCAGGGCACATTGTACGAGAAAATAGGGTTTGGGTGTGTTTAAGGTAATTCCGCTTAAAGTGGTAAATGACATTTCAAGCGAAATTAACATGAGCTATTTCGCTTGAATGGCATGTGACAGTTTCAAGCGAAATCACATCATCTATATATAGCTCCCAAACGAAATCATTTGTAATGTTCATGTTTCCGGTACCGAACTGCTGCCGATGTGTCTACTGATGTGAAAAAGTGTTATTTCTATAATACAAGACGTTTAAGTGTGAAACAAGCTATTTTTCAAGTTTATTTCATTGTTTCCGCCTTTGAAATAGATAAGAACTCTTCTGATTGACTCATTTGGGTCACAAAATGATCCTACAAGTGGTATCAGAGCTCAGGAGGAAGAGTTCTTGCCAAAATAGCCTTTATTTCTGACTTCTACACCTTCTTTTACAAAATTAACAATATTTTACGGTCAAAATGGTCTGAATTTCACACATTTTAAGCGAAACAGTGTTTTAACGGATCCTTGAAAATATTGGACCTTAATTCGGCTTAAAACTGGTAAAATACATAATTCCGCTTGAAAATCAGATCGAAAAAGGTGACATCAGCAGCATTTCACACGAGATTAGCAGTTAATTCCACTTGAAAATGCTATTCGCTTGAAAAGTATCCTTGATTTCGCTCGAAATTACCTGATTCCACTTCAGGGTGTAATTCCGTTTGAGACATTTCAAACGAAATTAGTGATTTCGCTTCAATTAGTGATTCTGTTTGAAATGATTTCGTTTGAGACAGCTATTCCGCTTGAAAAGGGATTTCGTTTGAGAGTTGATTCAGTTTGAAAGGTGATTCCGTTTGGAAGGTTATTCCGCTTCAAAAGTGATTTCGGTTGAGACTTGATTCCGTTTGAATTTGGTATTCCGTTTGAAATTGTGTATTTGAAACTTGTGTTTGTTAAACAATTTTCCGAATCATGGAAGAGGAATTCTACAATGCATTTGCTACACTAGTTGCACCAGTTACAGCTGCTGAAACATTGTACAGTGAAAATGAAACGGGAACTCATCAAAAACCGCCAAAACTTATGTATATTGAAGATTTTAAAGGATGGCAGAATCGATTTGAGAATTGGGTGCAAGCTTACAAGTTTGATGCATGGTGTTCATTGGAAAAAGATTACGAGAAACCGAAAAATGAACGTGGGCTTGAAAAAGCATTTTGTGATTTTTCGGAGATTGATAAATTGAAATATACAAGTGAAAAAATGATGATCAGTATTCTTCAACAAGCGATTAAAGAAGATATCTTTGTGTTACTCCAACATGAGGGTACTGCTAGGTCAATTTGGAATGCATTGATTCAAAAGTTTAAAGGAAGTGCAGATATGATCAAGAACAAAAGAGCTTTACTGAAGAAATCATTTGATATGTTTGTAGCCTTGGAAGGTGAAACAACAAAAAAGACTATTGATAGATATTGTCATTTGGTTTTGGAAATGGGAAGATTGGATATAAAGAAAGATGATGAAGAATGGGTTGATAAGCTAGCCGATGCATTACCACAACAGAAATGGGGAACTTATTTGTTGATCATAAAACACATGAGAAAATCTGAAAATATGAATCTGGCACTGTTTATTCAGAAGATTGAAGAGCATGAGTTGGATATTCAGAAAACTGCTATCATGTCTAATCCAAATGTTTAACAAGATGTGAGTTTGTACTACAGAGAAAACAAATTTGAAACTACTCCCAGTCCAAAGATTCAGACTGGTTTCAGTGCTGATAGTTCTTCCGGAACAAAGAAAAGTACTGTGACTCAAAGTGGTGGATCTTCGTCTTCATATTCAAGTTTTGATCCAAATTTTACAACACCAAGTCCTCAACAAAAGAATTCTAATAATCTGCAGTGCAATGTTACTTTGAATATTCAAAATGGTCAAAATATGTCTCCAGAAATAGCAAAGCAACATATGACATCACTAGTTGCTATGTTGGAATCTTATGAAAGTTTGATTGCTGGCAAGATTGGAAATCCGATGCTTACAAAAGAAGATTATGACCAAATTGACGCAGAGGAACTTGAGTTGATGGATGTAAAGTGGTGTTTAGCCAGTGCTGTTCGAAGAGCAGAAAAATTTACACAAATTACTGGTAGAGATGATTTTCGAGGAATAAGTGAATCTCCAATAGGATTTGACAAGTCAAAAGTTACCTGTTTTCGTTGCAAAGAAAAGGGACATTTTAAACGAGAATGCAAAAACAAAGAAGCAACAGGAAGACAAGTTGGAAATAATGATTATTATCAAAAGTCAATTTTTCATCAAATTGTTCAACAACCACAAATTACTAAACAACCACAAATTGCTCATGCACGTACAATTGAAGAGAGAAGAGCTTGTTTTGGGATAATTGATCAAGATGATGAATTTGTTGCAGAGGGATTTAGCTGAGATAAATACATTCCACCTGGTTCAGGTCTTGTTGATAGAATCTTGGAAGAACAAGAAGTCGAAAGAACAAAGATTTTGAGATCATCAGAAAGTGATGAAGATACTGATGACGAGGAAGAGTACATTAATAATGCTAGAAAAAGTTTAGACTCATTTAGTTTTAATTTGTTTTTTGCAGATAAAATCGAAAAACTGAATGAGAAGAAAGCTGCCAGAATGAAGAGAGACTTGGAAGCAAGAAGAATTGATGAAGAAAAGGCAAAATTGGAAGCTAAAACAGCAGAAGTTAAAGAAAATTCAACAAAGAATGTTGTAGTTGAAGAGTATGAAAAAGAAATAGAATCAAATGTTGAATCAGTGATTGAGAAAGTGGTAGAAAAAATAGTCGAAGTTGAAAAACTCATTGAAGTTGAGAAGATTATCGAGGTTGAAAAGATAGTCGAGGTTATTAAATCTTGTCAGAAATGTTTGGAATCTTGCGAACATTGTGAAGAAAAGGACAAGAAAATTTGTGAACTTGAAGAGATGAAAGAGAATTTACTGTCTGATGTAAAGTATGTAAAGGAGTCGTATGATGTTCTGAACAGAACAGTTGATGGTCTGAAAAAGACAAATTTAGAAGTTGAAACTGCTCAGATGAATATGAATTCAACTTTAGTGACAAAGCAAAAGGTCATCAATGAGTATATTGAAGATTGTGCGAAACTGAAGCAGGAGTTGGAACTCGAAAAGATTGAAAGTGAAAGAATCAAACAATTGTTGTTGAGTTATACAACATGTGATTATTTGATTGATCGATTTTATCATACTGTTGTAGGTCTTGAAGCTTTCCAAGACAAAAAGAAGGAAGAGGATACTGGTAAGAAACAAAGTGTCAAGTATAACAAGTGTCCGCCCCCAATCTATGAAAGTTATGCTCCCATAAAGCCAAATGAGGAACGTTTAAATAAGGCTATCAACATTAAGTTAAAGTTTGAAACCATTGATGAGTTACCAGATTATATTGATGTTACATTCACAGCGTCTGATACTGATCATGAGTCTGTATTATTAAAGAAAGTGGTCGATCAGGTGTTGGATATGGATGAAGAGTCAAATTCGGAGTCTAAATCTGAAAGTTCGAGTTCGTCAGAAAAGAGTCCGAGTTAACCGGTTAAAAGGGTTTACAATAAAAAATTCCTGTTATCAAAATCTAATTTGAATGACGGATTAATCAAAGTGGCATATACTTTGAATGATTCAGACAAATTATATTCTGATGAGGAATTTCCAATAAGAAGTGTAAAAACTGAAATGATCAAACAGGTTTTCAAATTAACAGAAATTAATATTTCTGAAATAAAAGATATAAATCTTGCTGAAAAACCTAAAAAGTACACTTCAAGAGTTCAACAGAGATTGAACAAGAAAATGGGTTACAGTTCTGGTTCAGGTTATCGAAAGAAACCAAACCATAACAGTAATTTCAAAAGAAAAGGTTTAGGTTTTGTTTCGTCAGAAAATTATAAAAATAAAAATGCTTATAAACCAAAAACAAAATTTGTTTCAGGTGGAAGTGCTGAAGAAGAACAGAAGAAACCATTTTGGAGACAGTCAAACCAGGAGTTTCATGCTGAAAAGAAGAAGAATGTGAAAAAGTTTGCTCCAAGAGTTGTTCGAAGAACTTGTTTTAAATGTCAAGAAGTTGGACACATTGCTTGGAATTGCTCCAAGTCCAACCAGACAAAACAGGGAGTTTCTTCTAACTCGGAATTGAGAAAAACATTTGTTGATAAAACAATACAATCTGCAGAAAAGATTAAAAAGTTTGAAAAATCGACTATCGAAACTGGTGAAGTTTCAAAACATTTTTACAAAAGAAAAGTTGATTTGAACAAACAAAGATGGGTTGTTAAGTCTGAGAGTAGTTCTGACAATGAATCTGATTCCATAAAATCAGAGGAGTCATATGTCGAGAATAAGAATAAGAATTTCGTTCCAGAGTTGAACGATGAAAATTTTCCACCATTATCAACAGAAAATTTGAAGATAAAGGTTGGTAAAACTGAGATTTCAGGTCAATTCTTCACTAGTAAAGGAGAATTTGATGCTGAAAAGGCTTTCAACGGGAAAGTCAAACATATTTTCTGAAAAATGGTTGATGGAAAGGTTAAAAATGTGAAAGATTTTTATGAATAAAAAAGGTGGTGGGATAGATGTTTACCAAAATCACCCAAGGCTGGTCAGGCTTGGGTGACAGCTTTTTCAAACTAAAATTCTGACTTGCCGGAGCTCTCAGGTTGGTAAGAGTGGAGCAGGAATCGGCACATTTCTTGAGAAATTCACTACTGTGATATTTCGACTTACAAGTGGTAAATCAGGGACATTAAGTTGTACTTGATTTTCTACAAGTGATGTTTGTTGATTAATCTTAAAATTGTTATATTTTTCAAATTGGTAAGAGAACAATGTGATGAGATCCCCTAACCTACAAGTGTTTTTTTGATGAAAACAAAACTAATTTTCTGGAAAAACCATTTGATTAAAACAAACTTAAGTGTTTTGAAATCACAATGGGAAAATGTTTTGTTGTGAGGGGGAGTTCTGATTGTTTATGCCAAGTGGATGGCGATTTGAAGTGATTCGATATCATTTGTTACTTTATCTTGTACAATTTATTTTCAAACTTCTCTTAAATGTGTTTGAATTTTAGGGGGAGTAACAAATTTCAGAAAATCCAAAAACATTTGAAAATTTGAAAATGGCAAAAACATGATAAAATCAAAAAAGAGTTTTGTTGTGAAAAAGAGGAAATGATAGTACATCAGTGGACTATCACGGCATGCTAAAGAATTGGAAAGTCAATATGTGATAAACGGTCTCACTGATGATATGCCAGTAAGTTTTTGCACATTTAGTAGATTGTGTCGAGATATAAACCTATATTTCAAACTTGCTTATATCGTGGGGAACATCTCTCGAATATATGGGTAACCCCCGAAATCTTGTTTGAAAGGTCCCTCTTTCTGAAATACTAGGTCTTTATACTCAGTGATATCTGGGGTATTATCCCGGGACTTCTGATTTTGTGGAAGCAATGTCCTAGTCCCCGTATAATACTTTGCATTTGCTTGAAATATAGCGCTGCCCTCTGTACAAAAAAATGATGAAACATTGAAAAATGCTAATCATGTGCTGTTGAAGAAAAGATTCTCTAAAGGGAACACACCGAAAGTCGAGCCGTCATCTCTCTGCTGAACGAAAGTTCTGACCTGAGCTCTCACGGTTTCGCATTTAACCCTTTACAGATATCATCTATGGTATACTCACCTGTAAGAATGAATATTGGGATCTGGATACGGGAGTATATTCTGAGGTGGGACACGCGAATAAGTTTAAGTGCTTAAAACATTAATATCATATCTCAAAACAGTTGAACTTTGTGTGAGAATTTAAGTGGATCAGTATACTGACAATCTAAGTGAATCGTTTAGAACTGAAAATGTTTAAAGATTAACGGTGTTGGTGATTTGTCTCATAAACTGATATGATCCTCTTACACAAACTCACAAAAATATTGTTTGTAAATATTTCTTTACTGTATTTTACTTCATTGCATTTATTTCAGAAATTCCAAAAAGATTTTCGGAGTGTTTTAGCATAAAGTTTTGAAATTTCAAAAAGATTTTAAGACAACTGATATTGAAGTGCTGATTTTCAAAATTCCAAGTGCTGAACATGATGAATAGGTTTGGGAAAAGTTTGTTAGAAAATGATGTTTTTCTTACAAGTGGTTTATCAGAGATTTTAAATGTTAAATCATTTTGATTGAATTTTTGTTTTACAAGTGATAAGCAAGATTTCTAAATTTGTTATATCTTATTTTGAGGTAGAGGATTGTGCAAGTTAAAGTTTTGATATAGACCCAGGTTCTGATACCTGATGATTCTGTGATTTCAAAAAGCCAGACTGCGATCCCAGGATATCGAAAGGGGGAGTCTGAAGACACCTAAAGATTTGTTGGTGCAGATTTGTAAGAGAAAAGAAGAGAGAATATTGTGAAGAGAAGCCCAAAGACTGATAAAGACTGAAGAATGTGAAGACTCGACACTTAAGACTCGTCAACATTCAGGGGGAGTCTGTTGGTGCATGCGTCTGTCGACTTCGTCTTGTATCGAGTCTTGTATTACATTGTTAGATCAGGGCACATTGTACGAGAAAATAGGGTTTAGGTGTGTTTAAGGTAATTCCGCTTGAAAGTGGCAAATGACATTTCAAGCGAAATTAACATGAGTTATTTCGCTTGAAATGGCATGTGACACTTTGAAGCGAAATCACATCATCTATATATAGCTCCCAAACGAAATCATTTGTAATGTTCATGTTTCCGGTACCGAACTGCTGCCGATGTGTCTACTGATCTGAAAAAGTGTTATTTCTATAATACAAGACGTTTAAGTGTGAAACAAGCTGTTTTTCAAGTTTATTTCATTGTTTCCGCCTTTGAAATAGATAAGAACTCTTCTGATTGACTCATTTGGGTCACAAAACGATCCTACGGTTTCCAAGTCCTGATCCGTTTCGACACGTTTCCTCGACATGCCCTACTTTGTCATAAACATTACTTCTTCCATCCCTACATGGCCCAGCGTGATGAAATGGGCAGTCATCGCACTTAGGTAGGATGCCCTTGTATTCCTTTTTATTTTAGGCTTTGTTCTCGTCGTTTGTTCGGGTATCCTCAGTGAGCTTCCTTTGGTTCTTTCCGGATGTCTCTACCTGTGTTTCCTTCTTCTCGTCAGGGTTTGAAAACTCTTCCAGTCTAATCGCTTCTTTACTAAGTGCCGCACTTAACTTGATTGCATCGATGGTTGTTGGCGGTGCTGATATCGCCATTAAGCGCAGGATCTGAGGCACTAGTCCCCAGATGAATGGCTCCATCCTTTTCAACTCTGGTTCTACTAGGTACGGAACAACCCGCGACAGATCGTGAAGTTTTTGCACGTACTCCACCACATTTGGACCTTCCATCTTTAGCTTCCAGAATTCGAATTCCAGCTTCTGGATCGCCATCTGAGAACAATATTCTTTACGCATAATTTCCTTCAGCTCACCCCATGTTAAAACATTCATAGCAGCTCTGCCCATTTTTCGAATCTGAGAGTTCCACCATGACCAGGCCCCATCTTGAAATAATCCTGACGCATATGGGACTTGTTGCTCTGGCGTACATCCGCTTTTTCAAAAAACAGAATCCATATTTTCGGTCCATTTCACAAAGGCTATGGCACCTCCAGTGTCGTCTAATTTCGGAGGCTCGCAGTTGAGGAACTGCCAGTAGGTACAGCCATGAGGTGGGCTATTTTATGAGGTACCCCTGCTAGGTTCGGAGCGCAGGGCCTCGAGCTGTACTATCGCTTGTGAAATCAGTTGTTGCAACTCAGCCTCAGTCGTAAGCAAACGAGTTTCCCTTCGTGGAGGCATCTTCTAAAAGAAGATTGTATAGGTCAGGTCATAATAAGTATAGTAAGTATGTAATACGCGCATGTAATAACATTCATCAACACAAGTAACACATAACATCCCATGTCATAACACAAACAAGTAATCCAACAATGCATGTAATGAGAATGTTACGATTGAGCTATCATATATCAAGACCACAAGTACAGTTTACAGGTTTTACAAGTGTATCATAGTACATCAAAAGAGACTAAGGTTCACATCACCCTTGTCTGAATCGTCTACCAACTACAATAGTCGAAAGTCAAAAGTCAAAGTGTGGTCTCCAAAAAGCTGTGCAATCTGACTCAATAGCTGCACTCTCATCAAAAGTATGCCATCTGCATAAAACCAAAAACCTCTAAGCTGATGGGAAGGAGGAGGAGGTGGAGGAATGAAAAGCAAACGGCGCATACGTGCTAACTCCTCCTCGAGGGCATGAACAAGATGCAACAAACAGCCAATCTGCTGCTCCATAGTAAGAAACCGGATGTCGAAATCCGGATAAGGAAATAGTGGAGCAGGTGGAGCAACAAACTGTGACAGTCCAGCACCAGGTGGAGGACGCGGGATCCTCTCGAGCTCAGTGCCTCTACGACTCAACATATCCTGTTGTAGCTGCAAGGATAAAAGCAGATCATCCCTTGAATATCCGATGTGGAAGGGATGGTATGGATCCGATATAGGCATGACGTTGGGCAGAAACCACATAAATGGCTCGCCCGTGGGTGCAAAAGAAGAAGCAGCGTGTTGCGGCATGAACTGATCGGCTGCTGACACGAAAGGTATGTGTGTGTGCTGCTGACTCGAAGGTCCTTCCCCTGGATGGGGAGGAGGAATGTCCTGAAGAAATGTAACTGGTAGATCTGTGCGGTGCATATCTGACAAGTGTGGGTGAAACTGTGTGACATCAACGGGTGCCTGAACAGGTGCAGAAGGGGGAGTAACTGGTCTGGCAAAAGGAGGATAGTCGTCGTCATCCTCAATCCACCCATTGCAGGTGTCTGCATAACGGGGGGTCGATATGTGTAGCAAACGGAGCATGATCAGCTAGCACAGGGACTGGATCAGGTAACAGTGGTGCAATAACTGGAATATCAGCAGGAACTGGGTCAGGCTCAGGTAAGGGATCGTGAGCATGTACAGGCTCAGGAGCAAACACGGGCTCGGGGTCAGCTAGTGCCATATCAAAATTAGCAGGTACATCAAGGGGCTGATCGATAGGAACAACAGGTGCCTCCATGGGCTGATCATCATGAGCAAACTCGATCTCATGATCGGGATCAAAATCGTGTGGAAAGATAGGTGCCTCCAAAGGTTGATCCTCAGGTACAAAATCAACCTCAAGCTCAGGGTCAAGGTTAGGATCAAACTCGTCGTCAAACTCGAAATCCTGAACTGGTGCGGCCGACATGGCAGTGTCAGAGTCGGAGTCGGTAGGATATCAACGCAGTCTGGCTGCATATAATGTAGAAGAAGACACGGACTCAAACGAATCGGGACCAGACTGGTCAGATGGAATCTCAACAGTAGGTAGCTCAACAAGCGGCTCAGCAATGACATCGCTGACTAGAATATCAAGCGACATCGGCACCATCGACTGGAGCCCCACCGTCCTGGGCATCCTCAGGGGGACCCTCAATCAAAAGGTCAACGTCGTCGTCAGACATGGCGTCAAGAGGCAGATCCTCAAGAGGAACTGAAGCAAGGGGAAGAGGAGCAGGGATCGGAACAAGAGGTAGATCCCCGTCCGGAATACCATCAGCTAGCGGTATAATGTCTCCAACGTCTGGTAAGGCGAAGGGCTGGAAATCATCTGTGTCATCGGACAGTATCTCTGGGTCTCTCTCCTCAGCAGGGGCATGAATCTCTGGTGTCGGAACAACCTCGTCGTCTGACACGACTACCATATGGTCGTTAGTGTCCGATACTCTACTCTCGGAAGTGGACATGGTGTCTGTAACAGTGCAATCACATGTATGCACATATATCAATAATTATCAAATAATCATGTAAGCAGTAACAATGTAAGCATGTATGCATCCTAGGCTTCCCAAGACTATCCCACCCAGCCTCTCAGACTGAACTACTTAGTCTCTCAGACTAAACCTCCCAGTTTCCCAAACTGAACTACCCAGCCTCTCATAAATTTAATGTGTTTGCATGCTTTGAGTTGTTATATTGTATTTTGTTGCTTCGTATGAATTTTGGTGAATGTCTTTCACGGAATAGATTCATGCTAGGTTATAAATTAAATTTATAATGTTTAGGGTTAATTGCGCAGATACACCTTAGAAGTAATAATTGGTAATTTAATAAATTAAAGTGTTCTACTAATTTCAATAGTTGTGAGGTGTGAAATTATTGTTAGGTCTTTATCATTAAATTACTAGGTAGGGTCTTCATGAGGAGTCTGAACTAGTTTCCTTAGTGATAGTTGTCTAACAAGTTAAATTGAAATTCCAAACTTATCCTAGGATTATAACACGTGAGGGAGTGAATCGTATTAGGGTACTTTTGTAAACCTAGATAACCCGTGAGGGAGTCTAGTTAACCGGTAATCGTAACAACCTTTAGAGTTCCATAAGTGTCTCCTCGAGAACGATTGAGGGTCTTGTTCGGTGTCTCGACAGGTTTAGAATATAACGATCTCGGTTCCCTAATAATTAATAAACATAATAAGTCATTACTATAATAATTCAGGATTCCAGTCTAGGCAGTCGTTTCCATCAACTGAGTAAAATCCAAGTTAATTCGTGATTAGTTAATTTAGTTAATTAGTTTAATTTAAATTGCAATTTTAGGATATTTAGAACCCCCCCCCCCCCCCCCAAATATAAAAATGGTTAGTGTCGTGTCCGTGTTAGTCTAGGTCTAGATAGAGTTTAGTAAACGTAATTAGAGAGTCTCATGGGTTCGATACTCGGACTTACTTTAGCTATACTGCATTGATCGGTATATTTTCCGGTTGTGTGGTCTACGTTTTAGAGAGTCTATCTTTATAAATTTAAAACTTAATGTGTCTAGTTTAGGTTAAATTAGTAGTTTTTATTTGACCACTTTTAGCACATCAGATAATCAGAGCCTTATCATCTAAAACACAACCGAAAACCCACAAATATGGTGTTTTAGTAATCTTCACTTTGTTATTTATGGGTTTTAAGTGTGTTTTATAGTTGACATTATAGTGTTTTATAACCTTTTACACTTTGTAGGAAAAATGGACTTTGTAACCAACTCCCACCTTATATATAGGGTAGGGATCCTAAGGCTAGTAGGTGTGGTATAGCGCCCTTGCCACATCACCTTCGTTTGTCACACCCTGACTTTTGCGGAAGCGTGGTTATTTGGTGTGACTTCTTAATACCATAGCATCCAATCATAACAATGCTAAATGATAAAACCAAAAGATAATCATCCATTAATTTAGTTTAGAAAATATCACAACATACTTGTCTTGTAAACATCGATACCAAATTTAGTTACCAACCATGACGTGTTCAAATGAGTTCCCAAGGACTCAACAAAATAACTCAAACCAACCCGAGCTTAGAAACATGTATCCCGTCCAGGAATAGGACACATCTTCCAAACCCTACTACCCCGGATGACATCGTTTATTTAAACGCAGCTTGAAAACATATGCACACAACTGCCAGATCCACTAATTCCCTAAAATACATGTAATTTGAAAAATCAACAAAAAGTTGAGCGAGTTCATGTGTTCGTGAGTATGTATAAAACCTTTGTATTCAATGTATGTATGAAAGTCCCTGTATTGTAGCAATAAGGAAAAAGAGATCACCAATGGGTTGCAAAGCCAATGGTATGTGTGGAATGGTGCAGGAAGACTCAAACCTAGCAAACTTGTCTCCGAGAAGAAGACATAGTCACCACATGGGCCGCCCTGGTCCGCATGGGTGTGGGCTCGCTACACCCAAATAGATCTATCACTCATGTCCCTTGGTCCTACAACGAGGATTAATGGCCTTAAGTGTTGTACTCACCCTTCACATGATCTAAGTAGTAAACCATCCTTAAGCTATCCATACCATGTATAAAAGTTTGTAATAATTGTAACATGTATTTCACCCCCGAAGTATGAAACTGAAAACAGTTAAAAGAAAAGGGGGACATGAACTCACTGTATTGCGTCCTCAGCTCGTAACTCAACTCTGTCAGCAAACACGACTACCTACAGTGTACTAACGTCTATTAGACGAACGGGCCGTGCCTTTGCTTAGTATTTGCGTTTTGAGTTACGTTTCTTATGTTATTCCAAGTTATAATCTCTTGTTAAAATAAATTATTTTAACTTTAAATTATATTCAAGTTTTGGAATAATCGTTAAACAATATTTCTGTATTAATACTTCTCAAGTATTTTATTCTCGAAATTCCTTCCCAAGGATGGGGTATCTTATACATGTATATTCGTATGCTCGTATTTGCAGTACCAAAATAATATATTTTTAAGTCTCACTTAGAAAATATATAAATACTTGTTTTGTCCAAAAATAGTGTATTGTCCAGAAAATATATATTCTTCCCAAAAATTATATATCTTCTAAATATACTAGGAAAATATATTATAACTTCCAACAAAAAAAATATTTTCATCTTGTCGAAAAATATGATATACTTTGTAATAAAAATCATATTTTTATGTTTTCCGTATCCAAAATAATATTTGTCCAAAAATATATTTACAAGAGTATTTTCCGGAATATTTCATAAGTTACGTTTTTGCGTTCGGTTTCACAATATCAAGTGTGTAACTTATATTTCATTCCTTGTGATTTTTGGTATTATTTTTGGAGTTGTAAATTCTTGGTATATGTAAGTTATATTATTTTACCCTAAAATAATATAGCTATTCCACCAAGTATAACAAAAATTCACACAAGTGTCTTAGTATAAAATATATATATATTCTAAATATATTTTTATCCATTATTTATTTATAAAATCAACCTCCGATACTTGT
Source organism: Helianthus tuberosus (assembly GCA_030545235.1). NCBI lineage: Eukaryota > Viridiplantae > Streptophyta > Magnoliopsida > Asterales > Asteraceae > Helianthus > Helianthus tuberosus. The sequence continues at coordinate 170,354,374 of CM060377.1, forward strand.
GATTTTGTATATTGTCTATGGCGAAGTTTGAAAATCAAGATTAAAACACACTTGTAACACTTGTTAGAAAATATTTTCTAAGTGTTTATATTTTTAGAAAATTTCGCCATAGCTTCCTTTGAAAACGGAGGTGTCCATGCTAATAAAGCATATCATTTTCTTTTCAAAAATCAACCCAACAATCAATAATCAAAGTAGACTTCCCAAGTGCAAAAATTATACAATTTTCATAACATCATGAACTTGAACTTTCACAAAAACTCGTAGTAATTTGGTAGGGTGTTTAGTAGACTTGGTTACCCCTTAAAGTGTGTTTATTTCTTAATAAACTTCATTCTTGAAAATTTTAGATGTTTACAACTTGTAAACATATTCTACAAAAATTATTCTTTTGAACTCTTCTTGTAAATAAAGTGTTCTTACACTTATTTTATCACCAAAAATAGGGTACATTTAAGTAAGAATCAAGTTCTACTAAAAATCATATTTTGAACTTGGTTTTCTTGGAAAATCATACATGAATCTTGAATCTATAAGTTTACTAACTTACTTTATTTACTATTTTCAAGAAATCGCTTTATTTTCAAGTTCATGTTTGTAAGAGAGGATGATCTTCTTGGGTTAACATATAATCATCCTCTAACTTGCTAGATCATGTGTTTAATCACAATCTAGCAAGCTCCTTATGATGATCAACATCATAATCTCAAGTAAATAACAATCAAGTGTTATGCATGTATTTAAACAACATTATTTCAACAAGACTTCATCATTTTTAAGCTTCATGTTCATGATTCTTGTTTAAGTCTTTTAGTGTTCTTATGATTTATAACAATATACATCTTTTAACAAATCAAAATGAGAAGTAAAACCTAGTAACAAGAAGCTTACAACTAGCTCAAAAGCTAGGGAAGAACACTAGAGAAAAAGATGATGAAAATGGTGTGTGAAATCAATGGATGAAGGTTCTTCAAGTTCTTCAAGCACCAAGCTCCATGAATCACCTTCTTTCACATTGAAATGAGTTTGAAATGGGTGTATGGTGGTTGCAAGGTGGTGGTGGTGGCGGCACAAACAAGGGCCGAGAGGGAGAGAGAGAGTATGAGGGAGTGGAGTTGAGTGGTGTGGAATGATGAAATGATCTCTTGTGAATCTATGCCACCATACTTATAATCTTCTACTCTAGTATTTTGTCCAAGATATCAAGCAAGATCACAATAAAATATAGGATGAAATCTAGTGAGTGGGGTGTGGGGTCCCTTGTGACCGTAAATGGTGAGGGGGGGGGGGGGGGTTAATTGTAATTTTTGATGGTAAATGTAGGTAAATAGTTCGGGGTTAAGTGTAATATCTAGTGTTTTATGTGTATGGCACATTATATAGTGTGTTGGGGTATTCGGGGACCATAACTAGCCAAGAAATAATTAAACAATGTATCTGGAAAAATTTTGGTGTTCCGGGTAATGTCTGGTCGTTCGGTTAAATACCGGTTCGTTAAAGTGATAAGTTATACCGTATAGTGTCTTTTATGTAACTCTTTGTGACACTTTTAATTCCCGAAACTTAGGAAAACATTCAGGACCATTTAGTCAATTTTCTGCATAATACTAGTATGTTAAAATGCTGAATTTTGCTGAAAAATGCAGAATTCTGCACTTAAAGTGAGTTTTAGGCACTTTCCGACACTTAATCTATCACCTAGTGACGCAGTTTTATGGTCCTTACTTCCGTACACTCCATACTAGTGTAGTACCTTTTCTCTGGCCCTTACGGGGTCTCAAATCTCTGTCTGTCTATGTACTGACATTGTCAGTATGTATCTGAGTTATCCGCTAACTGTGCTAACTGTGCATCATGTATGTCACTAAAGTCTGTATGTAATAAATGTTGTGACATTATGAAATGTGATGCACATGTATGTATGATATAGGAATCAGAAGACAGTTTAAGTCAACAATTGTAATTAAGCATAAATCAATATTAATTAATTGTACGGACACATGCTATTTTGACGGTTGTCACATCGTTAGCGTCCTATAGCGCCCCTTTTCCCATTTCTTGGGCGCCATAGATGGCTTCACAATGGGGTTGGCGGGTGTTAAGGGCTGCACATGTGGGGGCCACTTTTCAACAGCCAATCATATTTTTTGTTCCTTTTTTCTTTATATATATTATAACTGGGGGCGTTAAACCATTGCATGCAAATTAAAGGGAGGGGCTTTAAAGCCCCCATGTGACATGGAGCTTATGTGGTGCTGATGTGGTGTGATAAAGCCACTAGGAGCTTTATACCACACCCACCAACCTAAGAGAAGTCCACTCTATTTGAGAAACTTGAAAAACATTATGGACCACACATTTTTCTAAGCTTTTCGTAATATACGCATATGTATATTTTAAAATTCACTATATATATATATATATATATATATAGGAGAAGGATCCGTTAGGAACCACCCTTTATTGCAAGAACCGCGAGAACCAGTGTGAACACAAACAGTAATTCCTAAAAAAATCTAAAACACACCCAAAATTTTTTTTTTTTTTTTTACTATTTTTTTTTGGAAAAATCGCTATATTTTGTTAATAAAAAAATAAAAATAAAAATTTCAATTTTTTTTTCGAGTAACAGTTATCCATGCACATGTGCATATGTATCATTTCTTTGTCAAATTCCGAAATTCATTACAAATATTAGTCAATTGCACTTTCATTTACACTACCACGTGTAATACACTACTTTTTACGTTAACAATATTAGAAATGCACATGTGCATCTATATGTATCAACATGAAATAAGGTGTTTTGGTACACTACTTTGAATACACTTTCTCTTTCATCTATCATTCCATCCATAATACACAAACATGCACATGTGCATATGTATCATTTCTTTGACAAATTTCGTAACTCATTACAAATATTAGACAATTGCACTTTCATTTACACTACCATATGTAATACACTACTTTCTACATTACCAATATTAGAAATGCACATATGCAGATGTATCAACATGAAATAAGGTGTTTTGGTACACTACTTTGAATACATTTTCCCTTTCATATATCATACGATCCATAATACACTACCATTACCTCCTACTATCCATAATACAATATCATTACCTCCTACCATCCATAATACAATATCATTACCTCCTACCATCCATAATACAATACCATTACCAATATTTTGACTTTATTACATGTATATCAACACCATTTATACCATCCAATCATCATATTACATCATAAAGTAACAACAATAGCCAAACCATCAACCACTAGATATAACTAACCAAAAAACATGTATATGGGCCTACTTCTCCATTCAAAATCACAAACTTTTTGTACCAAAACATGTTATATCATGGTTATACCTAATGATGCACATGTGCATTTTGTATATTGGTAATGTAAAAAGTAGTGTATTACAGATGGTATTGTAAATTAAAGTGCAATTGTCTATTACTGATAACGTATTACGGAATTTGTTGAAGTAATGATACATATGCACATATGCATGGATAACTGTTACTCGGAAAAAAAATAGTTTTTTTTTGTAACTAAATATAGCGATTTTTGTTAAAAAATATTAAAAAAAAATTGAGTGTTTTTTTTTTTATTTTTTTTAGATTTTATTTTGTGTTCACATTGGTTCTCGCGGTTCTCGTGATAATGGTGGTTCTCAAATGAACCTTACCCTATATATATATATAGGGTTAGGATCATGAGTGAACAACATACTTGTTTGTGAACAAAGTGAACTCATCTCAACCATCCATTTTCCATCTTGATCAAAAGGGTATAGATGTCACTATGCTAAAATACTAAATTAGAGAATATCAGTTACCAAAATTAAATTAACTATTTTTGCTATAATCATGTATGTGATATTCTTTCTATAATCTTTAGTTGATCGATTATTATATATGTCTATATAACTGCAACTCTCCATATATTATCATTAAACAAATTAGGTCCACTTTAATCAATTGTTTAATGAAAAACAATTGATACGTCATGAACCTGGTATAACGGAAAACAAGAATTTCAATGTTTTTAAGTTTTAAAATCCTTATATTTGTGACACCTGTGTCACTTCAACCATCAAACAAATTCCAAACTAATGAAATATTGTATTTCATACTTGGGATTTGTAAAAATATGTGTATCGTTTGCACATATCAACTCTTGTTCGATTTTAAGCTTTAAATCGCTTTCTGGAGGGTTATACGCGCTCTGATGCGTAAATATAACCAGTTTAATCCAACGAACACTCCAGAATAGTGAAATAGGCTTAACATACCTTAAATAACCTTTACATAACTTAGAAATAGGTTTTGAAGGCTTTGGTATGGCAAAAACAAGTTAATTCGCTTACAGGGACTAAACTTGACAAACTGCGAAAGTATGCCAATTTGAACTGTAACAAAGATTCCGGAACATGACCATAAGTTAAACATACCATAAATATCCTTCACATAGCTTAGAAATAGGCTTTGAGGGGTTCGGTGTGCTAAAATAAACTTTTGGGTCATTCAGGGACTAAAAGCGTCAAAAAGTGCACAAGTTTGCATTTTCGCGCATAACTTACGTTCTGAATACATCCGGACATCCAAAAATTTATGTAAGCACTAAAACATTTTATTTTAGTGTTTGGCATAAGAAAAATCCATTCGTCACGCAATTTGGATCGTTTTTCGCGCTTATGCGCAATCCGTCGTAATTAAGCGAACATCGCGATCGTACGACCAAACGAACCAACATCCGGCATATTTTTGAGCATGTTTCATGTCCACAATGTTTAGGCATCATTTTAGGGCCTTAAAGTTGGCTCTACGGGCCTTAGAAGTGTCGGAAATGGCATAAACACATAACAGGGACTGAAACTGTCATTTAACAAACTTGGTTCTGATCAGTCATGGCCATGCGGCCCGCGTAAAGTTTGTGTGCATCTTTACGCGGCCCGCGTCTGGCTCCCAGAACAGATAAGACTGATTAGTCAGCAGATTTCAGCTGATTAAACCTCATCCACACGCTCACACTTGCCCTTTCAGCTCATTAGGGGTCATTTTTAGTTACCACAACTTTCCAACAAGTGTACGCACGAGATTCGATCACGTTATTCAAGAAACGATCTTAACGGTTCGGGAAATACTATAAATACCCCACCCCCATTTGCTTCAAACCCACAAGAATCTGATAAAAAAGACTCTAAGTTGGAACCATTGTTTCATACCTGAGTTATTTTGATCTAGATTAGCATTCGAGGACCCTTCATAAGTATTCCTTCGTTCTTTTATTGCTTTTCGAGTCCGAAAGTCAAACTTTGTTTGACTTTGTGCGTTGACCAGTTTATGGTCAATGCGAAGTTCGTTTGTATTCCTTCGGTCAATGCGAAGTTCGTTTATGGTCAATGCGAAGTTGGAACCATTGTTTCATACCTGAGTTATTTTGATCTAGATTAGCATTCGGGGACCCTTCGTAAGTATTCCTTCGTTCTTTTATTGCTTTTCGAGTCCGAAAGTCAAACTTTGTTTGACTTTCTGCGTTGACCAGTTTATGGTCAATGCGAAGTTCGTTTGAACTTCGCAACGTGATTGTAATCATGATGGTTATAGTCCCTTGTGACTATGCCTACTGATTACCACATTGTCTAGGGTCGTAAGGGTAAGCGATCTAATAAATCGCTTATACCTTCGAACCCGACCCATTTGGTCGATCATTAGGATCCGACCAAACACCTTAGGTGACCATAGTATATAGGGAATAACCTTCCGAGGTTATACCTTATGGTCGCTTCGTTTAAGTAGTTGTATGATAGGTAGTTTATATGTCTTAGGTAAATTACCAAAATGCCCTTTTTACGCCAAAATTCATTTTAAGCATATGTAACATAACTTTTGGTATTTAAACTGATTTCGTAACAATATTAGACATGTTAAGGCATATTTTACTTTTCATAGGACTAGTTAGGCGTTCCGAACGCGTTTTACGCGAACGACGCGTTAAAGTAGCATAAGCTACCTAAACGGGTCGTAATGGGTCGTAAGCACTTAAGTTAGGTTCATTTTAGTATGTGGGCTTTGTTAAACCATATTATACGAGTCTCCATACTCGTTTGGTCTACGAACCCTCATTCTATCCGATCCTCCGATTTAGGTCCGGTTTATTAACGTAGTTACCTATATTAGGTCCGTTTGATTTCCGTGATCTCTAGCATTGCTTGGTGGTTATCTTAGGACTTCTGAGCAATCTCAAGTGAGTACATAGTTCCCTTATTTTACTGTTTTCCAAACTGTTTTGGGGTGAAGCATGTGTACCTATGTGTTATTTTCATGATTTCAAAGTATAATTGATTATACATGTTATTACTTATCATTTGACAAACTAAATGACTATCTATGGTTTAAACACTGATTTCTCAAAGAACATAAAATAAAAATGTTGAATTGTACTTATTTTATGTTCACCAGACCGATTGTTAGTATGATATAGCGCTATAGGATTAGACACCCCATTCCTGTTGTCATGGAATGTCTGAAACCAATTTGTTTCTCCATCCAAATAGGGATTGCCTTTGTGGTATCCTTATAGTCTCAAAGGTGTAGTTTGATGCACTAGGTCTGAATGAATTCTTAAATCACACATTTAAAGTATATTTTGATATACTCCCAAAGGTATAGTTTGATATACTCTCATGTGTGGTATTGTACAAAACCAACATATATTTTGTTAATCATCCAAAGCATCGTTTAATATGTTATTTACAAATCCAAAGTATACTTTTAATATGCTACTATAAGGTTATTCGTTTAACCTTACATTATTTTACAAAGCATAACTTTTGATTTATTCAAACACTTTGTTTTGTACATTTTTACTTATGGTTTAAGAAATCTCATTTTACTTACCATACATAACCTTTGTTTACACATTATATGGTTTACATTTAACTTGAGTTATACAATAACATTGGACTATTGGTTTAAACATGAACATTCTATATTGGTGGGTTGGTTTGAGTAAGTGACTTAAGTAACGAGGCGTGTGTAATAAGATACAAGCATGGTGGATACGCCGCTGGTACTTCCTATATATAAGTGTTTGTATGGTATTACATATCGTAGCGTTATTTGAATCATTTCAATTTAAGTCATATAACATTTTATACAAATAACATACTTTTCATAAGACATTGTTTTACAACAACTTATCTTATACAAACTCATTTTACATGGTTATTCATTTAACCTTACATTTATTTATACATATCATCTAATCATATTGTTTTTCAAACGATTTACAAAACAAAACAATTTACAAGGTTCATGACTAAACTTTATTAAACATTTTCTTAAACTTACAAGTCATGAATCCTATTTTCATAAAACCTATGTATCTCACAGGCATTTTTATGCTGACGTACCTATTTTTACACATGTTTCAGGTACTGCTTTGCAATGATTGTTGATACATGCTACATTTCGGATGGACTCGTGCCTTAGCAACTTTAAAACTTGGAAGATCATAGTTGTACTTATTTGATTGTATTAAAACAATGAGTTCATTTATTCAATAAAACAAAATTTATTTATTCCATGGTTACGAAACAATGATTCTGTTACAACACTCCCCGACGTTTCCGCCACGTTTCGTTGTCTCACGTGGTCGGGGTGTGACAGAAAAGTTGGTATCAGAGCCAATGGTTATAGGGAATTAGGTTATTAGTAATGCTTTGACCTAGTCTATAACCTTTCTTGGACCCTAACACAAGTTTTCTTGTGTTTAGTTTTAAAACAATACCGTCACTTATTCTTAGGTGACAACCACAATTAGAACACAAATTTCTATCCCGCTTTGAAAACTAATCATCTGTTCTAGGATGATTGATTACTAGGTTTTGAACCCTCTGTTATAAGGTTTTGAACCCTCTAAGTTTTCAAATCCTGTCAAAGTTGGTCTAAATAATGTGAATACGTGCAAACTGGAAGGGTGGATGCCTGTACCCTGAGTTTTCTGTCTAAGGCTAGAGTGTTCATACAAATCCACATAATCGGACCAGTCACTCTTACCTGGGAACTCTTGGGGTGAGTGTCCACTTATAGGCGAGCATGTCTTCGCGATACATTATTTTTGACCTATTTACTTTGATAAATCACCAAGGTCGTTTGTTGCTTTGTAGTAACAAACAAATGACCACTATCCTTGCTTTCATCAGATTTGTTTCATCTCATTCTTTTCGTCTAATTCTCTCACTCGTTTCCTTTCATGTTCTTCTTTTAGAATGCCTCCTCGACGCGACAATCAGATGGCGAATGCCGAACTGGCGGAAATCATCGCGCAGCAAATGGCTGCTGCCTTCCCAAATCTTTATGCTCAAATGATGCAAGCCATCAACAACAACAACGCTCCATGCAATTTCAAGAATTTTAACTCAGCTAAACCGCTCAAGTTTAGTGGTTCCGAGGGAGCAACTGGGCTTCTTCAATGGTTCGAGAGCATTGAGAATACTTTCCGTCATGTTCAGTGTCCTGAAAACCGCAAGGTCGAGTTTTCTTCAAGTGTGTTTCAGAAGAGGGCTCTTACGTGGTGGAACGGGGTGATGAGAGACCGCGGTGCTGAGGTTGCATTAGCACAGACTTGGGCTGAGCTTAGGGCTCTTATGATGAAGGAATTCTGTCCTCGTCATGAGATAAGGGCTTTAGAAAGGGAATTTGATGATTTGAAGCAAGACAGTGGGGAACATCGAGCCTATACTAACCGCTATGAGGAATTGAGCTTGTTTTGCCCTACTATGGTTACGCCTCTGGATAAGGCGATTGAGAAATACATTGATGGTCTTCCTGACGTAGTTCAGGATATCGTTACTGGCAGCAACCCTACTACTGTCAGACAAGCCATTGAATTGTCTGCCACTCTAACTGAATCCCATATCAGGAAGCGCAAGCTGTTTCGGAAGGGCGACTCAAGACCATCTGACAAGACTGCTCAAGTGGAACCAAAGGAAGAAAATGCTGAGGTGTCCAAGAAGAAGAAGCGCAAAGACTCTCAAAACTACGCTGTAACTGCTCAAGACAAGCAGGTTGCACCAAACCAGCAAGCACAACCTCGCAAAAGGCAAAACTATGTTGGTACCGCACCTTTGTGCAACAAGTGCAACCGTCATCATCTAGAGCAAGAGCAGTGTCACAAATGTACCCACTGTGGGCGGTTGGGACATTTGATCAATGTTTGTCGTTATGCAAATCAAACTGCTGCAAACCCTGCTGCTGTTCAAGCACGGTTCCCTCCGGGGTCATGTTATAACTATGGTGACCTTACCCACTACAGAAACAATTGCCCAAGACTTGTTAACGCACCTCCAACGCGAGGATGTGCATTTAACATCAATGAGGCAAACATGAACAATGATGCAGCAGTGAACAATTAGTGTTTTGTATTTTCATTGGTTGTTATCTTTTGACTCTTCAAGACCATGCGGTTGTTACATAAATAAAGATTTGTTGTTCTTATTTCTGCAAAATTTATGCGTTTATATGAATGATTGATGCAACCTTATGATGTCAACCCAAAGATAAACTACTCGTGTGGTTCAGTTATCTTATGATCACTTGTGATCTCCCCAAGAACCTTAAACACTCGTTTCTTTTAAGAAACAAGGCCAAACTCTTATTGAGAATCCTTCTATCTTTATAGATGGATCCTTCAAAATGATTAAAGTGCCAAATGAAATCCATGGATTGGATTCCTGATGTGCTTCAATTATCCATGCTCAAAGATAACAAATTAAAGAATCAAGCTAACTAATTTTGTGCTTATGTGTTTTTCTTACATGTTTTGTGGTTGTATGTGATCCATCCAAATCCTCATAGAATCTTCCATATCTCATACGTGAGATTCATAATAGGATATCTAAAGTTACTATCTTAAATCCTTAATGGACTTCTACGTTGTAGTCAAGTCCCTTGGATTTTAAAGTACTATTTTATAATTGGACCTCTTGAGTGGTCTGGTTAAACAGATTGATTCTGGAAATCTGATTAGAAATATCATGTGATGATATAATTACAAAGATCCCTTAAGTGGTCTATTTAAGGAGATCATACGACGGTCTAGTTAAGAAGATCATGTGTTGATCTAGTTAAAAGATCGTTCGTTGATCTAGTTGAAAAGATCCTTTGGTGGTCTAGTCAGGTCGCTTCATGTTTATTCAAGTGATTTTTCCTACGCATTATGAAATGAACTGTGCGGACTGTGCAAGGAATTACGTAATTATGGAGGCCTACATAATTATGGAATTTAGTGCACAGAAACCATAGGAAGCTTTGTCATGTGTTAAGACCTATAGTGACAAGAATAATGATACGGGAGAAGTCTTGGACCTCGACCAATGTCATTTATTCTCACACTCCCCAATTCTAATCTCAATCACACACCAAGTTTCCTATGATAAGTCCTCATAAGAAACGTTCTTCTGTCCATAGTTCAAAAAAAAATTCCATGTTTTACTATTACAAGGACTACACTTTAAGGGTTAACAAATTCGCTAAGAATCCTAACATGGCCCAGAGTTTTACTTAAGGGTTCAATGGATCTATTAGAAGGCGAAACCGTCACAGCTGTCTTCACAAGTTTCCTCTAGAATTAAATTTCAGGACGAAATTTCCTAAAGTAGGGGAGACTGTGACACCTGTGTCACTTCAACCATCAAACAAATGCCAAACTAATGAAATATTGTATTTCATACTTGGGATTTGTAAAAATATGTGTATCGTTTGCACATATCAACTCTTGTTCGATTTTAAGCTTTAAATCGCTTTCTGGAGGGTTATACGCGCTCTGATGCGTAAATATAACCAGTTTAATCCAACGAACACTCCAGAATAGTGAAATAGGCTTAACATACCTTAAATAACCTTTACATAACTTAGTAATAAGTTTTGAAGGCTTTGGTATGGCAAAAACAAGTTAATTCGCTTACAGGGACTAAACTTGACAAACTGCGAAAGTATGCCAATTTGAACTGTAACAAAGATTCTGGAACATGACCATAAGTTAAACATACCATAAATATCCTTCACATAGCTTAGAAATAGGCTTTGAGGGGTTCGGTGTGCTAAAATAAACTTTTGGGTCATTCAGGGACTAAAAGCGTCAAAAAGTGCACAAGTTTGCATTTTCGCGCATAACTTACGTTCTGAATACATCCGGACATCCAAAAATTTATGTAAGCACTAAAACATTTTATTTTAGTGTTTGGCATAATAAAAATCCATTCGTCACGCAATTTGGATCGTTTTTCGCGCTTATGCGCATTCCGTCGTAATTAAGCGAACATCGCGATTGTACGACCAAACGAACCAACATCCGGCATATTTTTGAGCATGTTTCATGTCCACAATGTTTAGGCATCATTTTAGGGCCTTAAAGTTGGCTCTACGGGCCTTAGAAGTGTCGGAAATGGCATAAACACATAACAGGGACTGAAACTGTCATTTAACAAACTTGGTTCTGATCAGTCATGGCCATGCGGTCCGCGTAAGGTTTGTGTGTATCTTTACGCGGCCCGCGTCAGGCTCCCAAAACAGATAAGACTGATTAGTCAGCAGATTTCAGCTGATTAAACCTCATCCACACACTCACACTTGCCCTTTCAGCTCATTAGGGGTCATTTTTAGTTACCACAACTTTCCAACAAGTGTACGCACGAGATTCGATCACGTTATTCAAGAAACGAGCTTAACGGTTCGGGAAATACTATAAATACCCCACCCCCATTTGCTTCAAACCCACAAGAATCTGATAAAAAAGAGTCTAAGTTGGAACCATTGTTTCATACCTGAGTTATTTTGATCTAGATTAGCATTCGGGGACCCTTCGTAAGTATTCCTTCGTTCTTTTATTGCTTTTCGAGTCCGAAAGTCAAACTTTGTTTGACTTTCTGCGTTGACCAGTTTATGGTCAATGCGAAGTTCGTTTGAACTTCGCAACGTGATTGTAATCACGATGGTTATAGTCCCTTATGACTATGCCTACTGATTACCGCGTTGTCTAGGGTCGTAAGGGTAAGCGATCTAATAAATCGCTTATACCTTCGAACCCGACCCATTTGGTCGATCATTAGGATCCGACCAAACACCTTAGGTGACCATAGTATATAGAGAATAACCTTCCGAGGTTATACCTTATGGTCGCTTCGTTTAAGTAGTTGTATGATAGGTAGTTTATATGCCTTAGGTAAATTACCAAAATGCCCTTTTTACGCCAAAATTCATTTTAAGCATATGTAACATAACTTTTGGTATCTAAACTGATTTGGTAACAATATTAGACATGTTAAGGCATATTTTACTTGTCATAGGACTAGTTAGGCGTTCCGAACGCGTTTTACGCGAACGACGCGTTAAAGTAGCATAAGCTACCTAAACGGGTCGTAATGGGTCGTAAGCACTTAAGTTAGGTTCATTTTAGTATGTGGGCTTTGTTAAACCATATTATACGAGTCTCCATACTCGTTTGGTCTACGAACCCTCATTCTATCCGATCCTCCGATTTAGGTCCGGTTTATTAACGTAGTTACCTATATTAGGTGTCGTTTGATTTCCGTGATCTCTAGCATTGCTTGGTGGTTATCTTAGGACTTCTGAGCAATCTCAAGTGAGTACATAGTTCCCTTATTTTACTGTTTTCCAAACTGTTTTGGGGTGAAGCATGTGTACCTATGTGTTATTTTCATGATTTCAAAGTATAATTGATTATACATGTTATTACTTATCATTTGACAAACTAAATGACTATCTATGGTTTAAACACTGATTTCTCAAAGAACATAAAATAAAAATGTTGAATTGTACTTATTTTATGTTCACCAGACCGATTGTTAGTATGATATAGCGCTATAGGATTAGACACCCCATTCCTGTTGTCATGGAATGTCTGAAACCAATTTGTTTCTCCATCCAAATAGGGATTGCCTTTGTGGTATCCTTATAGTCTCAAAGGTGTAGTTTGATGCACTAGGTCTGAATGAATTCTTAAATCACACATTTAAAGTATATTTTGATATACTCCCAAAGGTATAGTTTGATATACTCTCATGTGTGGTATTGTACAAAACCAACATATATTTTGTTAATCATCCAAAGCATCGTTTAATATGTTATTTACAAATCCAAAGTATACTTTTAATATGCTACTATAAGGTTATTCGTTTAACCTTACATTATTTTACAAAGCATAACTTTTGATTTATTCAAACACTTTGTTTTGTACATTTTTACTTATGGTTTAAGAAATCTCATTTTACTTACCATACATAACCTTTGTTTACACATTATATGGTTTACATTTAACTTGAGTTATACAATAACATTGGACTATTGGTTTAAACATGAACATTCTATATTGGTGGGTTGGTTTGAGTAAGTGACTTAAGTAACGAGGCGTGTGTAATAAGATACAAGCATGGTGGATACGCCGCTGGTACTTCCTATATATAAGTGTTTGTATGGTATTACATATCGTAGCGTTATTTGAATCATTTCAATTTAAGTCATATAACATTTTATACAAATAACATACTTTTCATAAGACATTGTTTTACAACAACTTATCTTATACAAACTCATTTTACATGGTTATTCATTTAACCTTACATTTATTTATGCATATCATCTAATCATATTGTTTTTCAAACGATTTACAAAACAAAACAATTTACAAGGTTCATGACTAAACTTTATTAAACATTTTCTTAAACTTACAAGTCATGAATCCTATTTTCACAAAACCTATGTATCTCACAGGCATTTTTATGCTGACGTACCTATTTTTACACATGTTTCAGGTACTGCTTTGCAATGATTGTTGATACATGCTACATTTAGGATGGACTCGTGCCTTAGCAACTTTAAAACTTGGAAGATCATAGTTGTGCTTATTTGATTGTATTAAAACAATGAGTTCATTTATTCAATGAAACAGAATTTATTTATTCCATGGTTACGAAACAATGATTCTGTTACAACACTCCCCGACGTTTCCGCCACGTTTCGTTGTCTCACGTGGTCGGGGTCTGACAATATTCACAAATTCAATTACTATTTTCAAAGCATAAATATTGGGTTTTCATATGTGTAATTTGTTTGTTTCTGGTTTTGTTTTTAGAATGAGGCGAATTATGTGGTATTTAATCCATTTTCCATGGCTATTAGTAATATTAATTTCCATTGTGCCTGTTAATTACATGCGATTTGTTCAACATTTTTGTTTAATTTCATATTATAGATATATGTACCACACTAATATATCAAATGGTACATGAAGAAGATGATCGTTGATAATAAGCGTTGTTATTATACACAGATGTATATTTGTTTTGAAAGTTGTGTAATATATGTACACGTGTGTACATAGTGAACTGTTTTTGCTTAATTTCATGTTGTACATATATGTACAACGCTAATATATCAAATGGTATACGAAGAAGATAATCGTTGAGAATAAGCATTGCTATTATACACAGATGTATATTTTGTTTGAAAGTTGTGTTATATATATACATATGTGTATATAGGGAACTATTTTTTACGTAACACATATATACACATATGTAAAAAAATGACACATTTGTACACATATGTACATTCAATGTATATAGCTACATTTATATATGTATATTAAATCTAGATAAATTATACATTGCCCGAGAACAAAAATAACATATTTGTTTAAAAAAAAATGAAACCTTCAAATATAAGAGAGTAGACAATTGGTTTGGTTGAAAGTTAAAGAAACAAAAATGGCGAGATTAATGGGATTGTAAATCCAAAATAGAAATTATGGCTGCCAGGTTTCCAAAAATGAAGGAATGCATATTACATATTTACCCTCGTATCTTTTAATACAAAGAGAAGTTATAAAATATAATTACAATCTTGCCATTCATAAAAAAACTCTAGATCTCTATAATCAATGGCCAGGATTTGTTCATTCAGTTCACAAATATAATAGTGTTCACTCTAGAACCTCACCCTATATATATATATATATATATATATGTATATTGATAAATCTTGAATTATATAAATATGTATATAGTCAATTTTAAACTATGGTGGGAGTTGGCTACAAAGTCTATTTTTTCTTTAAAGTGTAAAAAGTCAAAAAACACCATCATGTCAACCATAAAAGACACTCAAAACCCACAAATAATAAAGTGAAGATTACTAAAACGCCATATTTGTGGGTTTTGTGTTGTATATTGGATGATAAGGCTTTGATTAGCGAATGACTAACATTGGTGTGTTTTATGTTGATTATCATGTTGTGTTTTATATTCATAGTTCTACGATGGTATGTTTGAAGTTTTTATGGACTGTTAGGGTTTAGATACTGTGTTTTAGTGATCTTCACTCTGTTATTTATGGGTTTTGAGTATATTTTATGGCTGATATTGTGGTTCTTATGTCTTTGTACACTTTGTAGGAAAAATGGACTTTGTAGTCGAACCCCACCCAAACTATACATATGTGTATATTACGAAAAGCTTAGGGAAAATGTGTGGTCCAGAATGATTCTCAAGTTTCTCAATTAGCCTACTACTTCCCACATGATCCTAACCCATATATATATAGGAGAAGGATCCATTAGGAACCACCCTCTATTGCGAGAACCGTGAGAACCAATGTGAACGCAACCAAAAATACCTAAAAAAATCTAAAAGCACATAAAAAAATTTAATGTTTTTTTAATAAAAATCGCTAATTTTCGTCTCAAAAAGATTATTGACAAAAAGTAGCGATTTTTATTAAAAAAATATTTTTTAAAAAATAGATTTTTTTTTCGGTTTGGGGGGGGGGGGGGGTTAGGTTTTTAGGGGGTTTATCTTTATGGTTTAGTGTTTAGCATTTAGCTTGGGTTGGGGGGTTAGGTTTTTTAAGGTTTTTGGGGGGTGGGTGGAGGGGGTTAGGCTTTTTTTAGGTTTTTTGGTGGTGTAGTGTGTTTATTTTGTTGTGTTCACATTGGTTCTTGTGGTTCTAGCAATAAAAGTGGTTCTCGCATGAACCCTACACTATATATATATATATATAGGAGAAGGATCCATTTGGAACCACCTTTTGTTGCCAGAACCGCGGGAACCAATGTGAACACAACCAAAAATAACTAAAAAATCTAAAAAACACAAAAAAAAAATTAATATTTTCTTTGAAAAAATCGCTACTTTTCGTTAATAAAAAATTTAAAAAAAGATTTCTTTTTAATACTAAAAGTAGCGGTTTTTTTCGGAAAAAAATTTGTGTGTTTTTTAGGTGTTAACTTTAATATTTGCTTTTTAGCATTTAGCTTGGGTGGGGGAGGTTAGTTTTTTAGGGATTGGGGGGTTTAGGTTGGGTGGGGGGTGTTAGGTTTTTGTTGGTGTAGTGGGTTTATTTTGTTGTGTTCACATTGGTTCTCGCGATTCTAGCAATAAAGGTGGTTCTCGCATAAACCCTACCCTATATATTTATATATATATAGAAACGGGATCAGGAGAAAAAGGCCAAAAGTGTGAGAACGCATCCTGGGCCAACACGTGGCGCGCGATATAATTAGGACGTATGGGATTTTTTGTCATTTTATCTTCTGCTTTTCCAATTTCGCTTTTCACAATATTGATTTATTTTTTGGGTTTAAGATTTTTTGGCGTTAACCAAATTCAATAAATATATGGCGTTTTAATGGTTTCATTGTTATTAACATTTTGGTGTTTATGGCATTTTATGGTGTTTTTTAAATCGTATGTCATTGGAACCCCAAGGTGGTCAGAATATCTCTCTGAATGGCTTCATCCATACTAAGTATGGCCAGGACTTTTTAGGATGACTCCCCATTGTTTGTTCTTAGATTCAAAAGCGTTTTAGACAAGATGGCCCATTGTTCTATTATTTTTTATATACCTTTTGGCGTTTGTGGTATATTGGTGTTTTACAATCGGAAAATTATATTACAACCACAGGGAAAAAAATAGATGCAAAAAAAATATATTAAAAATCCGAATCGGATCTCTCTTCACAATCTTCACTGTAACCAGTCTCTCTCTTCTGTAATACTACAAGAACTGTCACCAAATATATGGCGCTTTATGTAAAACTTAACAAACCCATCGGTTTGATTATTTTGCCTGCTCGTCTGTTGAAGTGGCTTTGGTGGATGTTTTGGGGACATAGATCTATGTCGTGTGGGTGGGTTTTCCGCTTTGATCTTCAACTTGATCTTCATTTTTATAATCATCCCACTCTTCAGTGTCATTGATCTCTTTTCCTCATCCAAGCCTTCTTCAAGAACAAAGAACACAAAATGACATATGACTGTCATTAGTATCTTTTTCTTGAAGATTTGTCCATCTCATGCAGCAAAATCTTACTGAGTTACTCCCCTCACCTAACAATCCATTCAGTGAACCTTCACGAAGAACAATATTGAATATCCAAGAAAGCATATTAGCCATCTTTGAATTTTTAATTTTTTGGAGTTTTACAGTGAGTGGTATTTAGTAGTATTGGCGTTTGTTTTTTCGGTTTGATCAAATGGAAGTTGCTGAGAGGTTATCATTTTATAGGATGTCTTTTGGCGCGTAGGTTAGGCGGTGCATTATTATAATAAAGTATTTGTCGTTTCAGTTACTGTTTGTAATTAGTGTTTTTTATAAGCTTTATCTCTGAAATCTGTAACACGTCCCATCTTTCAAGTTTGGCGTTTTAGATTCTAATATAATAAATTTTCCGTCTCTTCAGTTTTACTGTTTTGTAGTTACTGTTTCTCGTTACCTTTTCAAGTTTGTTTTTTATTTTTTTATTTTGGGTTTTTTTATAATACTTGTCCAAAGTAATTTTATTATAGTTTGGGAGTTTTTGGGGTGTTTTACGGCATGATAGCGTTTTAACAAGCATTTGGCTGTCTGCCATTTTTATTATATATGACGTTTTTTTATTATATAACAATCAACTGAAAAAAGAAAATTAAAAAAGGAATATATAAACAATTGATCTTCCAAATCTTCACTATCACTAGTCTCTTTCTTCTTTTTTGAATCATCTTAACTGGCTGTTTCGACTTTCGTATGATTCATTTTGTTTTTTTTCTTTTGAAGTAGTTTTTTTGTCGCCGTTTGGAAGCACAAAGTCTGACATCAGCATCTTTTTCTTGAACATTTGTCCATCTTATGCAGCAAAATGTTATTGAGTTTACACCCTTCAGCCAACAATCTTGAATTTCCAATGAACGATGTTTGATTTTTTAACTTTTGTCGTTTTACCGAGAAAAAGAACGCCACTAAATAAAAGCACCTTAAACCTCAAAATTTGATCATCCTAAAATCAATAATGTTTTGCTATATGAGATGGACAACATTGTTAATCCTCGGTTAAGTAAGATGTCTGACAATGTTGTCCGCCCCATATAGCTAAACTTTATTGACAGCAAACCTCAATAATGTTTTTGTATGTTTTGGCATTATAAATTGGATATAAGTTGAGGATAAAGTCAATAAGATTTTACTCAATGAAATGGACAATATCCTCACTTAAGGATTTTTGTCCATTACATTGAGCGAAACCTTACAGACAACCAAACTGAATTTCAAATAAACGTTTTGGTTTAGAGGATATTTGATGTTTGGGTTTTTTGGCGTTTCTAAGACGAATGGTATATATTAAATATGGCGTTTGGGTTTTTGTGTGTTTTTTTAATTGAAGATCTGAGGTGTTGTATATATAGGATGTTTTTTGACGGTTTTTTAGGCGGGATTTTATTATAATTAAGTTTGGCGTTTTATATCTAATGTCGTTTTTAGATTCGAATGGTGTGTGCTATTGTATGACGCTTTATTTCATGAGATGGCATTTTGTGTGGAGATGTCAAAAGACTTTTTTACCCTTAATGAAGCACGTCCACGTAATAAAATTTATGTTATTTACGAAAACGCCACCGCGCCAGTCTAGTCCATAGATTGTTTTGATCAGACGATTCATAAGCGTTCTCACCGTTCTCACACTTTCCACCGTTTTCTCTAAATCATGACCCTATATATAGGGTTAGGTTAACGTACAAGAGCCAGTATCCTACATTACGTACACGATCATCTCAGCCGTCAGATCTTTATCCCACATTGAAATCGCATGTTGGTTTTTTGTAACAATTTCGCATGTTGGTTTTTTAACATGAGATTTCATCAAAAATTACCACATGCGAAATTGTTACAAAAAATCAGCATGCGATTTCATCAAAATTATCACATACGATTTCATCCATGTTATTTTATAACATGCGATTTCACATCGCGTACGTAGCGTACGTTAAGCCATTTTGTACAATACACTTTTTCTATATATATATATATATATATATATATATATATATGAGAAGGATCCGTTAGGAACCACCCTTTATTGCGAGAACTGCGAGAACAAGTTTGAACCGGCTATAAAACACATAAACCTTAGTTCGTGCGACCTGACATCAAAACCTTAGTTCGTGCGACCTGACATCAAAACCTTAGTTCGTGCGAACCGGCTATAAAACACATAAAACTTTATATTTTAATCTAATACAAGCTACTGACACGACCTAGACTGATGACGTAGGCGATAGACATTGTGCACCAACAAACTCCCCCTTGGATATTGCCGCAGTCTTCAGTCAGCCTGTCTTCAAAACTTTCTTCACAAAGAGTTGAACTTCTCCTATCTTTGCTTCGGTTTCTTCAGCAATGCTTTCCTCAGGCTCCCCCTTTCGTTAAGCCTCCGTGCTTTTGGGATCGACACCTGGCTTTCCAATTACAAGCTCCCCCTTGAATTAAGCTCGTCTTCAGACTCCCCCTTAGACTCAGCTATCGAGATCGTAATCTGGAAATTTTATCTTCAAATCTCATACCTTTATGAGAAAAAAAAAATTCAACATTTGGCTCTTTCAACATATGCTAAAATATTTTTACAGTATACTACAATGTATATGGCTTTTACAAACAGATTTTACCAATTTGAGCATCCAAATCCCTCACAGTCAATCATCCAAGTCCAACTTAATGACATTGGAGACTTCACAAACTGTTTTAGATTTTTGAATTTTAATTTTTAACTTTTTAACTAACACACTTAGTTAACCAAGTCCAAGTTAATGACCCTGGTAAACTGTTTAGCCTGCCAAATCCAAGTTAATGACCTTGGCTGACCAATTTCTGATCTCGCTGACATTTTGAAACATTTTAAGTTCAAATTAATGAACTTTTAAACATTTTGAGCAATCACCAACTTTTTCTCAAACTTTCTATTAACCAACCCAAATGATCCAACATGTTTAGCACCATGAGACTTTGATCATCAGTTCCCCAACGTCTGTTGTCGAAAATAAGATGAAAAATCAAATCTTTTTGGATTTTTACAACATATTGCTAAACAAAACAAGAAATCTTTTTGGATTTTAAGAAACAAGAAACTGTAAACTGTACAAACATATTTTTGGTGAGTGTGTTAGGGGATCATATCGGCTGCCGACAAGCTACGAGTACCGTTAAGCTTTGATTTCATATTAAGCATTAAACAATTCACAGTGATTGCCGATATACTGGTCCAATTTAAATTCTCACACAAATTTCAATCGGTTCAGGATACGAATTAGTGTTTTTAAGGCTTAACTTATACGCGTGTACCACCTCAGAATATACTCCCGTATCCAGACCACTATATTCAATCTTACAGGTGAGTGTACACTAATGATATCTATAAATGGGTTAATGCGAGGCCATGAGAGCTCAGGCTATTGCTTCCACAAAATCAGAGAGATGACGGCTCGTCTTTAGGTGGGTCCCCTTTGGGGATCTTCTCTACAACAGCACATGATTAGCATTTTTCAATGGTTCATCATTTTTTATGCTGAGGGTGAGCTTTAAGAATAAAGCAGTGCAAAGTATTATACGAGGACTAGGCTATTGCTCCCGCAAAATCAGAAGTCCTGGTATAATACCCCAGATATCATCACGTACAAAGACCTAGTATGTCAGAAATAGAGCCTTTCAAACAGGATTTCAGGGGTTACCTATATATCCGAGAGATGTTCCCCATGTAATAAGCAAGAAATGATTTAGGTTTATATCCCGAACAAACTTACTAAATGTGTAAAAACCTATCGGCATATCATCAGCGAGACTGCTTAACACAATTAAACTATACATTTCTTTAGCGTACTGCAACTGTCTAGCTGATGTACTATCATTTCCCATTTTTACACAAACTCTTTTTGACTTTTTCAATGTTTTTGGATTTTGAAATTTTATCATGTTTTTTGTATTTTCTGAAAATTTTCTCCCCCTAAAATCAAAAACATATTTTCGTGTTTTTGGTTTTATCAAAAGCAGTAAAGAAACTGTACAGAAAAACATGACAACAAGACACAGATCACTTCTGATCGCCGTCCTCCTCTGCTTCACATTCTCTGTTTAGCTCACATGCACCCCCATGATTTACAAACCACTTGATTATAACATTTTGAAACCATTTTTCAATCTTGTTTTATCATGTGTTTGTTCAGCCGTGAGAGTTTCGGCGTATTCCTTTTTAAAATTTAAAAAAAAATTTAACAATTTAAACCAAACACTTCCTGTTTTAAACCACAGACACAGGATTTTCTCCTCATGTGCCAGGCTGTTCCGTTATTCATGCTGAACTTGAATTGACCTCTGAACACCTACACAAGCATAAGAATTTGATTAGATTTGAATTTGAACCCAATCTGTCGGTGTTGCAACTCTCATGTCTAGTATGTAGTGATCGTTTTCACGAGGAACTCACATCAACACCATTTTTTCAGGTATCTTAAACCCTGGTTTCAGAATAAAACATTCATCCTTTGAAAAATGAACAGTAAATGAGTTATCACAAATCTGAGAGATGCTCAACAGATTGTCTTCCAACTCAGCAATGTAGTTCACTTTTTCAAATGTTACAACTCCGTTTGTAAGTATTCCTTTTCCAACAATTCTTCCTCCTTGAGTTCCGGCAAACCTGACATAACCTCCATAGATTGATTTGACGTCGTATAGCAGTGATAACATCCCTGTCATGTGCCGCGAGGCGCCGCTATCCATTATCCATTTAGAAATCATAGACCTTGGAAGCCCCTGCACACATCACAAAACATTTACTTAAACAACGATACCCAAGATTTTTCAGCATTTGGTATACTACCAAAAACAATATCATGAGCTACTTTGTCAAGTTTTGGCATGTTAAAGACAACATTTGGAACATCAGGTTATGTTTTTTTTATTTTAGAGCTCCCTCTTGATAGGTGGGAATTCTTCAATCAACTTGTCTAACTCAAATTCACTTTTCTCAACAGTGATTGCATAAATTTTCGGTTCAGATTTTAAAACCTCTTCCATTTTCTTCTCCTCAAAAGAACATTTAGATTTTTCCACCCATGATTGACTTTGAAAAATCTTTGTTTT
Organism: Helianthus tuberosus; assembly: GCA_030545235.1. Lineage (NCBI taxonomy): Eukaryota > Viridiplantae > Streptophyta > Magnoliopsida > Asterales > Asteraceae > Helianthus > Helianthus tuberosus. The sequence goes on from CM060377.1 coordinate 170,376,866, forward strand.
AGGATAAACCATTGAAGTCTTTTGTGACTTTGAAGATTCACCAATCTCAAAAGTTGATTTTGGTTTGTCCTCAGACTTCAAAGATTCACCACATTTCAGAATACGCACGGGGGATACCATAGGTGATTTTCCCTTAACATCTTTTGAAACTTTTGATTTTGGTTTTTGGAAAACTGGTTTTATTATCTTTTTGACACATTGTTTGGCCATGTGACCAATTTCATTGCAGCGATAACAGATTCTTTTGTCATATTCAACAAAAGTTGATCTGTTGGTCTCATCTCTTATCTTTTTGGCTGCATTAAAATCGTCAATTGCTTTCTGACTAAAGATATAATCCTTTTCGACTTCTGTATTATTACCAGCAACAAACACATCACTTAGTTTTTCCTTTGGCTTAACTTCTTTCTTAGCCATTTTCTTCTCAAAACCAACACCTTTCTTTTTGAAATTATTACCATGTCTATTGTTACCATCATTACCCACCCATTCATTCTTCTTTCCCGGGTTGTTTGTCGGTTGTTGTTTAACAAAAGACTTTTTCGGTTTTGAAAGAAACGAGTTGTTATTTACTTCTGAAATATCAATTTCCACAAGTTTGAAAACTTTTTCAAGATTTTCCAGTTTTGCATTCTGAATCGGGTACTCAAAATCAGTATATAGTTTGTCAGTTCCGGTCATCGTGTAAACCAGAATGATCGAATCGTTATCCAAAACTTTATCTGATTTTGTGATGAACTTATCAAGAAAGTTTCCGTCATCTTCAGAATCTGAACTGGAATTCTCAAAATTAGTTTTAACTATTTCGAAATCAGAGTTACCACTCTCTTCATCCAACACTTGGTCTACAACTGTTTTAACCAGTTGTGACTCGTTGTCGGTGTCAAACGGAGAGAATGTAACATCTATGCTTTCCGGTAACTCATTCTCTATTGTTCTCAGTTTGAGATTCAATGCCTCTTCCACCCCGTCTGGATATTTCTGAGAATAATGATTCCACATTGGGGGTGGAACATTTTTGAAAGCTGGTTTAACTTCAAGTTGTTGAGGAATGATCTGATCAATCACATATGATGATGAAAGATAACTGATCAACTTTTTGTCGACTCTTTCTGTCTCAATTCGCATTAATTCAAGTTCCTTCTTTAGGGATGCAATTGTGTCCAAATGAATGTTAATCGACATTTGCTTATCCATTACCGTAGCTTTGAGCAGATTAACAATTTTATCATTTTCTATACTTTCTTTGTGAATTGCTTTAACTGATCGTGACAGAGTGTCATAAGCTTCTTTAACATCATTAAAATCAAATTTTAATTTGTCATGAAACTTTTTCAACTCTTGAAACTGTTTGTCTTTTTCAAGACAATCCATGCATAGTTTTAAACAGTTTTTGCATGGTGTTTCAGGAATTGGATCAACTTTTTCAAAAACCTTTTCTTGTTTGTCATTTTTATTTTCTGATTTACCAAACCCTCCGGACTCAGACTCAGACTTCTCTCTGGATTCGGATTTCACATTTTCTGAATTGCCATTGGACTCGGACTTCTCTCCTGATTTGTCATTGGACTCGGACTCCACATTTTTTAATGACACTGACTCTTGAGTTGCATCTTTGGTCTTATTGTTATCAGCAGATGTTTTAGTTTGTTCTACCTCTTGCAGCTTGACCATGAGAGCTTTATCTGCAATTTCTTTCAGAGTCTCTTCATTCATTTCTTTTGAAACATCAATGATCTCTTGAACCGATGTTTTTTCAGCTTCGTACTGTGGGCAAACACTCGTAATCGGTTCACAAAAGAATCAAACACATTAGAAGGCATTATAGATTTAAATGTATTAGCAATAACCTCCTGTTCAGACTGATAATAATAGATCGCTGCTGCCGCCTCTTCAAGTTCTGCATAACTTTCATCATACACCACTTCACTGACTTCTTCAACTTCAGGAACATCTGGCTCTTCAGTAATTTCAGCCATCATCGCAAGACCCCCTCCTGGAATATACTTATCCCAACTGAAACCTTCAGGAAGTTTTTCATCATCTTGATTCACCAAAAGAGCTTTTTCTTTGGATGTACCATTCTCGATTTGAGGTCTTGGATTGAATGGTTGTTGACTGGTTTTATGATAGATGGCCTGTCGATAATAATCGTTGGTGAATGGACTCTGATGGTTGTTAACTTCTCTGTTTGGACATTCACACTTGAAGTGCCCTTTTTTCTTTACACTTGAAGCATGTCACCTTTGATTTATCAAATCCAAGCTTTGGATCAGGACCTGCAAGACTACTTCGTCCGGTAATTTCCATGAATCTTTGAGCTCTTCTCACAATGCTCGCCATACCCCACTTGATGTCAATGAGTTCCATTTCCTCAGGATCAATTTGATCGTAGTCTTCTTTCGTCATGTCTGGGTTACCAATTCGTCCGGCTACTAGACTCTCGTAAGACTCAAGTACAGAAGCAAGAAGTGCTATATGCTGCTTTGCGGCTGTCTCAGTAAAATCTTGACCGTTTTTTATATTAACAGCGATATTGCACAGTATCCCATGAGCATAACTCTGATTGTTTGAACCTGACGAACTTTGAGGCGAAGCCTGCTCTTGAACCTTAGGATTCGGTTCATAATTTGGAAACGATGAGAAGTTGTTGTTAGACGTGCTTTGAGTTACTCCTGATGAAGAATCTGCACTGAAAGCTGTTTGAATATTTGGACTCGGAGTAGATGTGGCAGATGAGCTTCCTTAGTAGTAAAGTTGAACGTCTTGCTGTACGTTTGCAGATTTCATTTTACTCATCTTCCTCATTTCAAGCTCTTGAGCTTCAATTCTCGCGATAAACATACTCAAATTGAAATCAATGTATTCCAAGTTTTTCTTCAAAACCATTAAGAACGTACCCCACACTTCTTGTGGTAATGCGTCAGCCAATTTATCAACCAACTCTTCGTCTGTTTTATCTATACCCAAACGCTTCATCTCCACTACCAAATGACAATACCTCTCAATCAATTCTTTCGTTGATTCTCCACTGATAGCAGTAAAAATGTCGAATTCCTTTTTCAGTAATGCCTTTTTACTTTTGATCATTGCAGCACTTCCAAGAAATTTCAGTTCAAGAGAGTTCCAAATAGATTGCGCGTTATTCTGATGCTGTAGCAATACTAAAATGTCTTCTTTAATTGCCTGTTGCAATATACTGACCATCTTCTTCTTGGCTTTGAAACTTTCTGCTTCAACTAGAGTTAACGAGTTAAGTGTTTTCGGAATACCAGATTCACTCAAAGGAACTACATATTTCGTTTCAACTTTCAACCAACATTCTAGGTGATTCGCCTGAACCCACGTGCGAAACCTATCTGACCACCCCGAATAATCTTCAATGTTGAGCAATTTCGGTGGTTTTTGCATGGTTCCGAGTTCATTCTCCAAGTTCACATTCTGGGCTATACTTGCTGGAGTTTGAATACCTCCTCCGAAAAATGCGTTGTAAAACTCTTGGTTGTCCATTTTATACTTTGAAAAATGTTTCGGAAAAATTTTTAAGTTTTGAAAAATTTTACTTTCAAGCGAACTGACTTCCAAACGATCTGGAGTTTCAAACGAATTGGACTTTTCAAACGAAGTGGACTGTTTTCAAACAATCTGGAATGCCAACTTGTGCGAAGTGATAAAGTTTCAAACGAATTGGTCCAACTCGTGCGAGCTGGACTAAACTTTCACACGGTTTGACAAAAACTCAAGCGAATTGGATCATTTCGTACGATCTGAGCATCAATTTCACACGGAGTGACATTTTTGACAGTTTTTGATCAGTTTTAGTTCGAATTATGGTCTAAAACTTTGTAGGATTGTTTAAAATGATGTTTTACACGTTATATCCAAAATTCAGTCCATTTTGTCCGTGAATTCATCTAAAAATCCAAGAAAGAGTAGAAGTTTAGAGTTCTAAACCATTCAAAACACAGATTTCAGCAAATTTGACTCATCCTGAGCTCTGATACCACTTGTAGGATCGAGATTCGATCAAAACAAGTCGGTCTGAGTCAAATTTGAGTCACTAGAAAGGCGGAAACAGACTAGTAACCTTGAATCAATGTTAGAATAGGAGTAGAAGCAGAGAAATACACTTTAAACAGGTTTTCCATTCATATAAAACGTTTTTACACGCAGAGAATCCGGCAGCACTTCGTGACAAATTTCACCAGAATGTTACAAATGAAAAACCCAACACACCTCTTTATAGGCAAGTCAGTTCGCACGAGGACACATATCCACTTCGCACGAACTGGGCATTTCCCAGTTCGTGCGACCTGACATCAAAACCTTAGTTCGTGCGAACTGGCTATAAAACACATAAAACTTTATATTTTAATCTAATACAAGCTACTGACACGACCTAGACTGATGACGTAGGCGATAGACATTGTGCACCAACAGGAATGATGGTATATAACCAATTAGAATGCTAATGTGTCTTATTTAAGTCGTAGACTTAGACCGGCTAGCTTAAAGTATCTAAAACGGTACGATACGGTTGATTAAGCGATGACCGGAATAGAATGTAGTTTGAACCCAACAAGTACTAAGACTTGTTTATTATGGGTAAACTATTAACATTCTAGAAATTGAGATAAAAATGGTAAGGTTAAACCCATTTCGGTAAACTTATGTAAACTAGTTACATAAGCCTAACCATACACGTATAAGCGATAATGGGTAACCGGATGAGTTATGAAAAAGTTCTATATGCCAATATACTTTAAACAAGTGATAATATCAGTAGGATATCAACTTGTATGCCCGTTAAGGTTTTAAAATCAAATTATGCCTCATAAGGGCGTTTTGGTCATTTAGCAATGTATAAAAGGAACTTGCGTATAAACTGATGTTATGACCATAAATATTCTTGAAAAATACTTTATTTATGATATAAAATCTGTAGGATATCAAACATATGTGTGTTTTATAGTTAAGACCAAACTATGTACCGTAGGGGCATTTTGGTCATTTCACACATAGTTTGAAAGCTTATTTGGGAATCTGAGTTTATAAAATGTACCTACTGTAAAAATATGTTAAATGGGCTATAAAATCTGTAGGTAACAAGTCTTGATGGATAAATATGGGAACTATACTATGCGCCAAAAAGGCGTTTAAGTCGTTCAATGACCATATTCGTGATCTTTTATCAAAACTGATGTTATTATCAGGTTCATGATGTTAAAATATGTTATTTAATATAAAATATCAGTAGGTAAAAGGTTTTGTATAAAAATTATGATTTAAAACCTTGTTATGTGCCAAAAGGGCATTTACGTCATTTAAAGACTTAATACAAGAACTTATACATAAACTCAGATTATAAACTGATTTGGTATCCTAAAATATCCTAATTATGATATTACATCATTAGGTAATGAGTTTGACATAAGAAATTATGTTTAAAACCATTTTAGGTGCCGAAAGGGTATTCTGGTCAACTTAAAACATAATTTACGATTTCTTATAAAAACTCAGTTTATGATCAGTTTAATAATCTCAAAATATGTTAATTAAATTAATATATCAGTACATATGACATTTGCAAGTTCGTTATCCATTAAAACCTTATTTATGATAAAAAGGACATTTTAGTCAAAGTATGGCATATTAACGAAACATGTGCAAAAACTCAGATTACTATTATGATCATGTAATATAACCCCAAATGGTTATTCTACATTAAATTACGATCATAATGGAACCTTAAATCAGTAGCAAACTAATCTAATTCAGGTCAGAATTGAAAGTCAAAGCAGAAGTCAAACTTTATGACTTTCGGTTGCGAACCGACCTTAAGACTGGAATTGACGAGCCGAACATGTTTACACATGTTATAATAATTATTACCAAGTTGTTTGAGTGTTAAAATATAATCTAGAACACCTACATTATCAGATTATAACATTTTTAAAATCTGACCCGTTTGACTTTTTAAAGCATTAAACTTTGACTCGTCAATTGACCAAGCAAACGTGATTTTCAAGAGGTGGCCTTTTGAGGGATTAACACCTACCTAATTATGACCATGTAGCCATGTTTTCCTCGAACAATGGCTGGAACATTAAGGTCTAAATTGAAAGTCAAAGCTTTTATCGAAAACGTTTGACTTTTGGGTTTAAAAGCCTATAAACGAAAATAGAAAAGAAGGGAACACTTACAAGTGATCCGCTGATGAAATAGAACTCAAATGGAAGCTCCCAATAGCTGGGAATCTCCAGGAGATGAGAGGAGAGTGAAAGAAGAAGGTATCACACCCTGACTTTTGTGGAAGCGTGGTTATTGGTGTGACTTCTTAATACCATAGCATTCAATAATAACAATGCTAAATGATAAAAACCATAAGATGTTCATCCATTAATAAAGTTTAGAAAATACCACAATACCATTGTCTAAAAACATTGACACCAAATTAGGTTACAAACCATGACATGTTTAACTGAGTTCATAAAGACTCCACAAAAGACTTGAAATAAAACCTGAGTTTAGAAATGTGTATCCCGTCCAGGAATAGGATACACCCCCTAAACTCAACAACCATGGATAACATCTTTTATTCACGACGCAGCTCGAAGACACATACATACACCTGCCAGATCCACTAGTTCCCTGAAATACATGTAGTTTGAAAACATCAACAAAAGTTGAGCGAGTTCATGTGTTCGTGAGTATGTATAAAACCTTTGTAAACAGTATAAGTATGAATGTCCCGGTATGATAGCAAACAAGGAAAAGATCACCAATGGTTTGCAAGGCCACTGATATGTGTGACGGTGTAGGAAGACTCAAACCTAGCAAAGTTGCACCGGGCTTCCGGTTGGAAGACATAGTCACCACTATGGGCCACCCTGACCTCATGGGTGTGGGCTCGCTACACCCAAATAGATCTATCACTCATGCCCCTCGGTCCTTATACGAGGATTAATGGTCCCAAGTATCCGCCTACCGAATCACATGATCTATGGTTCTTTCCTAGGCTAACCATACCAATTGTATCTGTATAAAGTCCTTTTGTAACATGTATTTCACCCCCGAAGTAAATAAACAAAACAGTTTAAAGAAAAGGGGGACATGAACTCACAGTATTGCGTCCTCAGCTCGTAACTCAAACTCTGTCAGCAACCACGACTACCTACAGTGTACTAACGTCTATTAGACAAACGGGTCGTGCCTTGGCTTAGAGTTTAACGTTTTAGAGTTACGTATTATTCCAAGTTGTATAATTATTTGTCAAAATAATTAATGTTTCAACTTAAATTATATTTAGTTTTGGAATAATTGTTTAAGCAGCATTTCTATATTAACACTTCCCAAGGATGGGGGGTATCTTATACATGTATGTTCGCATTTCCAGAAAATATATATTTTTTCTCAAAAATCATATATCTTCTAAATATACTAGGAAAATATATTTTAACTCCCAAAAATAATATATTTTCTCCTTGTTGAAAACATGATGTAACTTGGTAATATTTACAAAAATCATATTTTCACTTCTTTCGTTTCCAAAATAATATTTACCCAAAAATGTAATTATAACGATATTTTCCGGAATATTTTGTAAGTTACGTTTCATCGTTCGGTTTCACAATATCAAGTGTGTAACTTATATATCTATTCCTTGTGATCTTTGGTATTATTTTGGATTGTAAGTTCTTGGTATTATGTTAAGTTATATTATTTTACCCTAAAATAATATAACTATTTCACAGAGTATGCAAATATTCACAAAAGTGTCTTAATGTAAATATATATTCTAAATATATATTTATCCATTTTTATTTACAAAAACCAACCTCCAATACTTGTATTTTTGTAACAAAATCTATGGCAAAGTTTATTTTGATAACCAAAGTTAAAACACACTTGTAAATATTTGTTTAGAAAATATTTTTCTAAGTGTTTGTATTTTTAGAAAATTTCGCCATAGTTTCCTCTAAAAATGGAGGTGTCCATGCTATTTAAGCATATCATTTTCTTTTCAAAATCAACACACAATAATCAACAATCAAGCTTTAAACAACTTATACTTGCCAAGAGCAAAAACTATTCATTTTACATAACAATATGAACTTGATCTTTTCACAAAAACTTGTAGTGACTTGGTAAAGTGTTTAGTAGGTTTAGTTACCCTCTAAAGTGTGTTTAGTCCTTTAAAAATCTCATTCTTAAAGAAACTAGGTGTTTACAACTTGTAAACATATTCTACAAAAATGTTTATTTATTAGATCTTCTTGTTTCACAAGTGTTTATACACTTGTTTTTTTCACTAAAAATAGTATAGGTGTAAGTAAAAACCATGATCTTCTAAAAATTATATTTTGAACTTGGTTTTCTTGGAAAATCATTTGTAAATCTTGGATCCATAAGGTTACCAACTCTCTTTGCTTATTATTTTTCAAGAAATCATTTTATTCATCAAGTTCATGTTTGTGCAAGAGGATGATCATCTTATGTCGTCACATAATCATCCTCTCACTTGCTAGATTATGTGTTTAATCACCATCTAGCAAGCTCCATGTGATGATTAACATCATCATCTCAAGAAATCAACAAGCAAGCATTATACATACACTAAACAACCTTATTTCAACAAGATTTCATCATATGTAAGCTTATGTTTATGATTCTTGTTTAAGTCTTTTAGTGTTCTTGTGATAATCAATATACTACAACTTTTAACCAACTAAATGAGAAGTAAAAACTAGTAACAAGAAGCTTACAACTAGCTCAAAGGCTAGGGAAGATCACAATAGATTAAAGATGACAAAGATGGTGGATAAAAGCAAACGGGTGAGGTCCTTTAATATCCGCAAGCTTCACCCTTCGTTAGACACCTTCTAACACCCTTGGATGGTCTTGGATTGCATAAACTTGAAATGGAAGTGATGGTGGTGGTGGGTGTGGCTCTCGGCCGAGATGAGAGGGAGAGAGTATGAGGTAGTTGTGGTGTGTGTTGTGAAGATGATCATGTATTTATTAACCACAAATGTTATTAACCATTGGGTTTAATGTCTCACTTAGTACAAGAATGATCTTCAATCAATCTAAGTAAGATCCATAGAGATCTTTAGGGATTAAAAGAAGATTTGGGAGTGGGGCCATACTTGGGGCCATAAATTATGAGGGGGAGGGGGGTTGAATGTAACTTGTAATGATAAGTGGGTAATTAGTTAGGATGTTAAGTGTAATGTCTAGTGTTTTAAGTGTAGGATGCATTATATAGTGTGTTAGGGTGTTTGGGGACCATAACTAGTTCAAAAATAATAAAACAATGCTTTTAGCAATATTTTGGTGTTCCGGGTAAAGTCCGGTTGTTCGGTTAGATACCGGTTCATTAAAGTGTCCAGTTATTCCGTTTAGTGATTTTTTAAGTACCCTTTTGTAACACTTTTAATTCCCGACACTTAGGAAAGCATAAAGGACCATTTTGCCATATTTTTGCATGTTACTAGTTTATTAAAATGCTGAATTTTGCTGAAATATGCTGAATTCTGCACTTTGAGTGGGTTTTAGGCACTTTCCGGCACTTAAACTATCACCTAGTTAGGCAGTTTTATGGTCCTTACTTCCCTACACATCATACTAGTGTAGTACCTTGTCCCTGGCTCATACTGGGTCTCAAAGCACTGCCTGTCTGTATACTGAACTCCGTCAGCATATTTTCTGAGTTATCCGCTAACTATGCTAACTGTGCTTTGTGCATCGTTTATGTCACTAAGTGTTTGTATGTAGTAATGATGTGACAGTATGAAATGTGATGCACATGTATGTATGATACAGAAATCAGAAAGCAGTTTAAGTCATCAGTTGTAATTAAGCACAGTCATCAAGCATTTATCAATATTAATTAATTGTACGGATACCTGGATTTATGAGGGTTGTCACAGAAGGTGTAAGTTCAAAAGAAAGAACATGGCACCTATTTATAGTAATTGGAGGATCTTTGTGATCATTCCAGCCTTCCAGGTGTTATGAGAGCTTAGGAGATGCATACAAGTGTCCCATAACGTGTCTAAAACAAGCATTCAGCCCATGGTATCGTTTATGATGACTTTTGGTTGTTTGTGTGGTGGCCAGGGAAAAATTTCGCTGCAGTAACACTCCCCGCGACCCACGACAGAAACAGGCAAGCCCGTCGCGGCCCGTGACGGCCTCCAACAACTTTGGGAGTTTGGCAGTTTTAACCCCTTGACTCCCAAACTCTAATATACTATCATATTTGGCACATTTAGCCCCTCAAGACCGATATTAGGCACGCCCGAGGGTATGACCGAACATCAAAAGTTCCTGGTTCAGTAAAGGGTCTCTAAGAGGTATAAATTAACATGTTAACGCTTTAAACCCTCCAATTCTCAAACTTTCAAGTAATTTCACAAACGGTTCCTCTCGTCCAACAAGTGGCTCAATTGAGAATCCAGACACCATATAAGGTCACTCAGAGGCATAGTTTCAGCATGTTGACACTTTTAGTCCCTCCAGATTCATACTTTCATCATTTGGCAAGATTAGTCCCTCCTAGCCAACATTTGGCATAATTAGGAATAGGGACACGTGTCAATGCATTATTGGACACGATTTTACAAGGTGTTACATCCTCACCCCCTTAAAAAAATCTCAACTTTGAGATTTACTCAAAAAGATGGGGGGGTGGGGTACTTCTGTCGCATAGTGGAGTTGACCTCCCATGTATACTCGGGGCCTCTACGGGCATCCCACTTAACCTTCACGATAGGTATGTACTTTTGTCAGAGCTTCTTTGTAACAGCCCAGCGTAACCGCACCATGATATTGTCCGCTTTGGCGGCCAACACGCCCTCAGCTTCCGCCCCTCACGGTTTTCAAAACACGTCATGATGGTGAAGGTATCCAACCCCTTATAAGGAAGCTTTTGTTCCCATTCACATCCGATGTGGGATATCACAATCCACCCCCCTTAAGGGGTCCAGCATCCTCGCGGGACCTGGCACGACCGGTCCGAACCTGGCTCTGATACCATCTTGACCTTCATTTCCATGTCCAGCTCCGTACTGACACGTCTCCTTGACATGCCCACTTTGCCACAGTTATCACATTTTCCATATTTACATCGCCCGGTGTACTTAGGGAGGATACCCATGTGTTCTTTTCCCTTTTTGGCTTTGTTGTTGTTACTCGCCCGAGTACCTTTTTGGAAATCAGTGTGCTTCCTTTTATTCTTCCCGGACGGCTCCACCTGAGTCTCCTTCTTCTCTTCAGAGCTTGAAAATCTTTCCAATCTAATGGCTTCTTTAGTGAGTGCCATACTTAAGTCAATCGCATCGATGGTTGTTGGAGGCGTTGATGCCGGTGTAATCCCGATTTGATTGCCGACCCGTGTTCGTACACAACGACCCGTGTTCGTTAGCAATCCGTGACCGGCAAGATTTCGTTGTGTTTCTGGGTCGCCATCGACAAGTACCGTACCGGAATCACAATCTCTACCTTAGCCGCCGTTGATCTGATGAGTCTGTCTCAGATCTGGTACATGCATTGCTGGAAGACTGGTTAGCCAACGATTGACCGTAACCCTAGACTGTCGCGTAGTGCAACCACCACAAACCGTCAATTCACAAAGCAGTAACCCTCGTGGTTGTTAGGGTTTAAACTACCTTCATCGGAAAACCATATCGGGTCCCGGAGTGCTTCGTGGGAGAAAGGGAAAACTGGTCCATTGACAGTCACTTTGCAAGCTGATCATTTTACAAAACACGAAGGGCATTTTTGTAATTTTGTCGGTGCACTGTAGCACCGACTTTCTCCTTTAAGATGTTACTAGGATTTTGACCCGCTGCGTGTTGCGGCGGCGTCAAAAGTTAAAGTCACTCGTATTTATACTTTATATTTAACCATACTCTTTACTGAAAAAAATTACGTCGCCATCGAATGAAAACGTATTATATTTGACCCAACTCGCTTTCGAATACAGTTTACGAACGTACATAAAATAAGTATAAAACGTATTATTTTTTTACCTGACTCACTTGAGAAAAAAGCTTACGTCAAAACGTGAATTTAAAATGACAGGTACGTTAAAAATGTGATACACAACACATTACGCCGATAGCACCTCAGTTGTTTATAGCGAACGACACATTATGTGATGCATTGACCATATAAAACACGTGTTTGATGTATCCGATCAAACTCAGTGTAACCTATATAAGCATTTGTAGTTACAACGTACAATGGTGACAATAACGTTTGATGCTCGCACGTGACATTACACGTTTTTTACTTTGTTACACACGGTACGTTCGTGACATTAACACCATTAGATATATATATAGTATGGCTCGATCATTGCGGTGTAAAGTTGTAACAATATTTAAAACGTATTATTTTTTTACCTGACTCACTTGAGAAAAAAGTTTACGTCAAAACGTGAATTTAAAATGACAGGTACGTTAAAAATGTGATACACAACACATTACGCCGATAGCACCTCAGTTGTTTATAGCGAACGACACATTATGTGATGCGTTGACCATATAAAACACGTGTTTGATGTATCCGATCAAACTCAGTGTAACCTATATAAGCATTTGTAGTTACAACGTACAATGGTGACAATAACGTTTGATGCTCGCACGTGACATTACACGTTTTTTACTTTGTTACACACGGTACGTTCGTGACATTAACACCATTAGATATATATATAGTATGGCTCGATCATTGCGGTGTAAAGTTGTAACAATATTTTAGACAATCGTGTAAAGTCGTAAAAGTAATTTAGAAATTAACATGGTTATACATAGATAAAAAATAGTATAATAATGTGTGACGCTATGGTCTAAAGTCGTAAAAGCAATTCAAATAAAATGAGACGTCAAGTTATTAAGTAGAAAAAGTTGGCGGATCAAAGTTGTCAATTACCAAAAGTTAGAAGTGAATGTGTAACTTACTTAGTTTGAAAGTGTGAAGTAAAAAAATTAAAAGTATAAGAGGTTAGAAAGTAAAAGTATTGGACTTAGAATTATAATACATGAAAATTGAAAGAACATAAATGTTCAAGGGCTAAATGTGTATTTTTTGTAAATGTTGAGGACTTAATACACAAAAGGACTAAATGTGTATTTATTGTAAATGTTGAGGCTTAAAACACAAAGTCCACCCACTGACTTTGTGTTTTAAGTTGTTATAGAACTAGAACTAGAATAGAATAGAATATAAGTTACATTAAAGTAAAAAGTAGAAATCCTTTTTTCAACCGTGATATTTTTCCTTTTTGGAATAAGAGTAAACTTCCGTTTTGCTCCCTATGGTTTGGTCACTTTAACGGTTTTGCCTCCAAACTTTAAAAATAGCCATTTTACTCCCTGATGTTTCGGTTTTTTCGCCATTTTGCTCCATGGCCTTAACTCCATCCATATTGTATGTTAACTGAAAGAGTATTTTCGTAATTTCAAGTATAAAATAAGGGTATTTTCGTAATTTACATATATTATATATTTCTATCTTTATATACCCCCACATATTGAAACATGTGGATCCACTGCTTCCTCCCTCCTCCCCATCGCCAACCACCACCATCCATCACCTCTGGCTGCCACCATCAACTGCCATATGACCGCCACATTCACTTTTCTCCCTCCCCCATTCCCTAGACAACCATCACCTCCATCTACCACTTGAACCGCCGTCCAGATCTCCAATCGCCGTCAACCGGAGTTTGAAAAGGGTTACCGGAACCCTAGCTCTGTTGATAGCGGATCCGTCGCCCCTGTGTCTCCTCTCCGTCGCTAGCCCTTCACTACCGGCCACACTAGAATCGAGTGAACAATCCAGGTCATTTCCCTGAAACGAAACCCCATGAGTCACCTTACAAAGAATCTCCGGCGCCGTTTCAAGCTTTTTTAACCTCCGACTGCACCCATACCAAATGAATCTCTGGCGCTGATTCAAGCTTTTTAGACTTGAATGCTCTGGTTCAGATCCACCACCATCACTTACAAAGACCGGCACACCAAAGGAATCTCCAGTGCCAGTGACTTTCGTCCATCACTCCGCCGCCCTGGCCAACGATTTGTCCATCACTCCGCCGATCTCCCCTCTAATTTAGGGTTTTTGTATATATATATATATATGTATATTTGGTGGTTTGGGTTTAAAGTGTGCCCGCCGGAGATGGTGCAAGGTGGCGATGGTGCAAGGTGGCGATGGTGGTCGGGTAGGGGTGGTGGTGGTGGTCCGATGGAGCAGGTTCAAGGTGGTGGTTGGGTGGGGGCGATGCACACGGTGGTGGTGAGGTGGTTGTAAGGAATTAATAATGGATTTTAAAAAATTGATTTAAGGAATTAATAATGGATTTTAAAAAATCAATTTAAATACATATTTATAGAATTACCATAATACCCTTATCTTTAACAAACATTTTAGACAGAGTTAGGGGCGGGGAGTGAAATGGAGATAAGTTAAATAGATCAAGGAGTAAAATGACTATTGTTAAAGGTTTGGGGCAAAACCGTTAAAGTGACCAAACCACAGGGAGCAAAACGGAAGTTTACTCTTAGAATAAAATAATAAGTTCATCGTTTAATACTTTGAGGTAAAATAAATATCTAAATTTAATTTAATTTATACATTAAATGAACATTTTTTTTTATATGAGCACGGATCGTTCTATCCTCTTAAACTCTGGTTCCACCAGATATGGTACAACTCGCGACAAATCATGAAGTCTCTGCACGTACTCCACCACCTTTGGACCTTCCATCTTCAGGTTCCAGAATTCAATTTCCAGCTTCTGGATTTCCACCTGAGAAGAGTACTCCCTACGCATCAACTCTTTTAGCTCATTCCATGTTAAAACATATGCAGCAGCCTCGGCCAACGTCTGAACCTGAAGGTTCCACCATGACAGAGCCCCATCTTGAAACAGTCCAGAAATATACGTGACTTGTTGCTCTAAAGTACAATTGCTCATTCGCAAAACATAATTTGTATTCTCTATCCATCTTACAAAAGCTACGCCACCTCCAGTGTCGTCAAAGTTTAGAGGCTTGCCGTCCAAGAACTGCTTGTAAGTACAGCCTGTACAAGCAATATCATTCATAGAAAGTATTAACAAAGCACACTCGGAAATGTCCAAAGGTATTGTAATGTGTCTTAGGTGACTTAAACATTACCGTTAGGTGGATTATTCCCTGAGGTACCTCCGCTGTGTCTGTAGCGAAGAACCTTGTGCCTTGCGATGGCCTGTGTGATGTGCGCTTGTAATTCTGCCTCGGTCATGGGCAGCTGTATGTTCCATCGAGGAGACATCTTCTAAGAAGAGGATCGGATATGTCAGGTCTTATTCGCTAAGTGGTAAATAGTACGTATATATAATAGCATTCATCATAGCAAGCAAGCATATAACATTGCAATCATTGCACAAACATGTAAATCAACATCGTGTTTAGTGAGAACATGACGATTGAGTTTTCATTAATCATCGATCACAGTTATATTGTCTTCAAAGTACCACATCAAAAGGGACACAGGGTCACACTACCCTTGTCCAATAAGTATGTCAATACAAAAGTCATATAGTCAAAAAGGTGGTCTTCAAAAAGTCTTCACTACCTCTGCTCAGTAGTAATGCTCTCACTGAAAGTAATGCAATCTGCATAAAACCAGAAACCTACTGTACTGATGGCGGGGGAGGAGGAGGGAGGAAAATCAAACTGAGAACATGTGCGAGCTCCTCCTCGAGCTTGCTCACATGATGAAGCAAGTAACGGACCTGCTGCTCGATGGTGAGGAATCGAGCATCAAACTCTGGGAAAGGAGTAAGAGAAGCAGGTGGACGTGCAAAAGGAGATGGTGATGGGCGTGGGGGAACAAAATTAGGCTGACAAGGACACGGTAGGGGACGCGGTGTCGACTCAAGCTCCAAAACTCTACGACTCATAACCTCAAATCAAAGCTGAAGCGAATAAAGCAACTCATCATGTGTATAACCAACAAAATGCGAAGGATGGTAGGGGTCTGAGGCCGGCATGGAATACGGTGGGGACCATCGGAATGGCTCAGAAAGTGGTGAAGAAGTGAAAGGAGTAAAAGGTGCAGACTGAGGAATCTGTGGAAAAGCTGCTGAAACAAAAGGATCATGACTAGGCTGCTGGCCTGAAGTACCTTCCCCTGGACGGGGTGAGGGTATGTCCTGCAAAACAATAGGTAAATCATCACGATGGACATCAGACTCCACAGGATGAAAAGGAGCAACATCAGCGGGTGCGGGTGCAGGTGGAGGAATAAGTGGCTCAATAACAGGAGGGTCCACGGGTGCAAGAACTGGATTAGGTATGAGGGGTGCAATGTCTGGTATGCCAAAAGGAATAGGGTCATGATCAGGTAAGGGCTCAGGATCCGCAGGTGCAACCTCAGGCTGATCAGCAGGAGCAATATCTGGCTCAAGACCAGGCTCAGGGTCGTGTGGAGGAGGTGGTGCAACAGACATGGTCGTGTCATCATCAGAATCAGTGGCATAGCGCTGTAATCCAACTACCTGCAGGCTGAAGATGTCACAGACTCAAAGGAATCTGAGACAAAGTGCAAACTAGTATCAGAGGATAACTTGATAACAGGAATATCAAGAAGCGGAATAGCAACAACGTCCTTATCTGTCTCTCCAACACCATGGGCGTCATCAGGAGGACCATCAACAAACAAATCAACGTCATCATCAAACAGATCGTCAAAAGGCCAATCCTCGAACGGAATGACCATGAGTGGAACAGGATCGAGGATCGGAGCCACGATGTGCTCACCATTAGGATGCCCAATGATGAGATGATCATGGACTGGAATAGGAACAACAAAAGGATCCTCGTTTGGAATGCCATCAGCAGTCGGTAAATCATCTCCAAAGTCAGGCAGCGCGAACGGCTGAAAGTCGTCCTCGTCATCAAATATCATGTCTGGGTCTCTCTCGGTATCGGATGTAAAGATCTCTGGCTCTGGTGCGATCTCGTCATCAGAAATAATAGCCATAGGGTCATCAGTGTCGGATAATCCGCTCTCGGATGAAGACATAGTGTCTGTAATAGAACAATCATAACATATGCACATATATCAACCAATACTACTTAGCATGCAACTAAAGACAATGTATCATGAAATCATGTATCCTTGTTATTCCTCGTGAAACCTTTCTATCCTTCCTAGTCTCCCAGACTAAACCACAAATGTAACCCTTGCAATCGTGTTTCTTGTCTTTCCTTTTGTAAAAATGTTTGTTTCCCTGGATCTGGGCGTTTTGTGTTTGCAATGAAAACATGTTGTAAAAATATTTTCGTGAGAGCCCTAATGATTGTAGTCTAGACTCGAGAAAGAATCCTAGTTCCCTACAATCGAAGCTCTGATACCAAACTGTAACAGCCCAGTGTAACCGCACCATGATATTGTCCGCTTTGGCGGCCAGCACGCCCTCAGCAACCGCCCCTCACGGTTTTCAAAACGCGTCATGATAGTGTAGGTATCCAGCCCCTTATAAGGAAGCTTTTGTTCCCCTTCACAACCGATGTGGGATATCACAATAATCGCGGAGGAAACAACAACAACGGCTATCAGGGAGGAAACAGTAATGATCAAGAACAAGGTCAAGGTTGTGGTGGCATAGGGCATTTCAGGAAGGTTTACTTGGGAACTAAGCCGAGATGCGATGAGTGCAAGTTTCACCATGAAGGTCGATGTCTGAGGCCTAAGTACGATAGGTGCGGAAAGGAAGGACATAGCAAGGGTGCCTGTTGGGCGAAACATCCCAAAAAAGGAGGAAATTATGACGGCAACATAGAAGAAAACGATAATGGTAAAGTCCCAGGTTGTTTCAAATGTGGGGACGTGGGTCACTTTAGGAAAGATTGCCCGAAGAAGAACCAAGACCGTGGAAGAGCGTACAACATCGGAGCGAGGGAAGCACGCCAGGATCCAAGCAGGGTTACTGGTACGTTCCTTATTAATCAACACATTGCATCTGTGATATTTGATACCAATGCCGGCTATAGCTTCGTATCTCTAGAGTTTAAGAGTATACTTGGTTTAGTAGCAAGTAGGTTAGACATCCCGTACTTTATAGAACTAGCTAATGGGAAGTTAGTAGAAGCCAATGAAGTGATTAGAGGCTGTATTATAGAGCTTGGAGAGCGTGAGTTTTCGATAGATCTTCTGCCAGTTGAATTGGGAAGCTTCGATGTCGTAGTTAGGATGGGTTGGTTGCCGAGTAATCATGCAGAGATTGTAAGCCATGAGAAGGTTATCCGCATCCCGATGGCAAGTGAAAAGACGATCGCGATTCATGGAGAGAAGCAGGATAGGCTTCTACGAATTATCGGTTGTTTGAAGGCATAGGAGTTGTTGCGCAAATGATGTGTTGCATTCTTAGCTCAAGTCGTGGACAAAGAGACTGAAGAACCGAAACTCGAAGATATTCCTGTGGTAAGGGAATATCCTGAAGTCTTCCCCGAAGACTTGCCAGGATTACCGCCCCAGTAGAATTCCATATTTACTTGGTTCCAGGCACCGCGCCTGTGGCCAAGGCACCTTACCGACTTGCGCCTTCAGAAATACAAGAATTGTCATCGCAGCTTCAGGAGTTGCTAGATAAGGGATTTATGAGACCCAGCTTCTCGCCTTGGAGAGCTCCAGTACTGATCGTTAAGAAGAAGGACGGTAGTTTCGTTATGTGCATTGACTACCAGGAACTAAACAAGTTAACCATCAAGAATCGGTATCCCTTGCCGAGGATTGATGATTTATTCGATCAACTTTAGGGTTCAAGTTACTACTCCAAGATCGATTTTCGATCAGGTTATCGCCAGCTGCGGATTCAGGAATAAAGTATTCCGAATAACAGTGAGTCAACAATTTGTTTTAAACATACGCTAATATTGTGTTTTATACACGGTACACAAAACAGATATACACAGAATACAAAACTTTGAGAATCTAGGAAACATGTACTTAGGACTTTTGAGAACTTATGTCAAAGCTTATTAAAGGTTACCACTTAGGAACCACGTCCATTAACTTGAACAAACACCGTTATTCTGTCATGTATACTATTCTAGTTGACCGAACAGGCGAAGTACTCGAATCTCTTTTATTGAAATTCTCACTTTTTCATTTAGCAAGTAGATTTTTACATCACTACTCCTCTTAGTGGTAGTTGCATCACGACAATTTTCTTCATTTAAGCGAACACTCATTTGTTTCGGTACTTGATCATTTCATATGTTACACATGCATCGTTTGTTACGTATGTGGCTTCCCTTTGAATGATTGTTTTCTTCAAAGTTTCAAACACTATTTAGCTATATCCAGATATTACCTTGTCATTCGGATAACCTGCATTATTGTAAGTGTTGACTCCTTTGTTATCAGGTCAACACACTTTCTTGAAACTTCTTTTCCTTTCCAGTTACATACATGAATTGTCCTTGTAACCATGCCGAAATTTCCTTGTCGATACATATATTTATTGTCAGATTGCGATGAAACCAAGTTCAATTGCTCGAACTTGTCCATTTCGCATATTCAATTCAAGACACCATGTGATGTATTGAAAGCATCATATTCAAATTCATTTTCTGCAAGCATTTCTTTTGTTCCAAGTCGCAGTAGACTTGTGTGGTCTACGGCTCCGTTAAGTCGTCTGTTGATTCCAACACCCTGTGGTGATGCTTTCACTAAATTGAAGCTTGTGCTAACCTCGTTTACGCGTCTCATACACGGATTTAATTGTTTTTTTATTGACTTTCTCTAAAACCACTCTGTTTTATCATGATTAAAGCAGTCTTAACACAATCGTGTGTTAAGACAATGGTACCTAAATTCATTTTATATTCCAATGTACCTCCTAACGGTTCTTTCATTATCGATCGAATACCTTGCAGTATTCACTATTTTTCGTCATCGATCGGAAACAGTAGTTCTTTGTTGTTCTATATTCAATTGAAAAATCCTACGATACCGTTTGAATCAAATTTTCAGGTTTGCTTCATTACACTTTCTTTTGATTTCAAACACGGTGAACTTGTTCGGTCACCACTATTATTGAATTATGTCATTACGACACCTTGTGTTGTCGGTACAAACTTGTAGCTTGTGCTCATCATGACCAACCATTTCATACGAAACTACTTATACCTTTCGTTTGACTCGTCATTTAAACACTTTTAATGCAACTACGACTCAAGACAATGATACACCAGATTCAGTTGTATTTCATTTCGATGTATTCTTGAAATTCAATAATGTCAACACACTAATTTTATTCATTTAGTTGTTTGGAAGTTGACGGATCATTTTCATGTCATTATTACAATTGAGCTTGCTGATTCTGAACTCGTCTAGTGGATGTCATTGTTCTAGAACTCATTTGCATATTGTAAACGATCGTTTGGGATTCTATCGGTCGAAACTCCTCTTTTGTCGAACCCCTGTTAACTAAGTTACACTAGGTTATACACCTACACATCTCGTATCCTTCGACATCAAAATTCAGAAAACACATACCTTTTAACCATTAGGTTCTTAGTGTTGAAATATGTCCTTGGATTCACCTGATTCGAATAAGTCTTGATTCAGTTTCATGATTATTCACTTTGGTATTAATCATATCCATACACGTAACCCTAAGGAGATAAGATAGTATAAATTTCGAGGACGAAATTTTCTTAACTGGGGGAGAATGTGACAACTGTCAAATTTGCATGCATCCATACAATTATTAAACAGTAATTAGTGCTTAATGACTGTGCTGATTTAACATTTATGACATGAATACTATCTGATTATTGTTATCATATACATGTGCATAAAATATTGCAAATGTCATACCATTATTGCATGCAACACTTAATTGATTCAAATGATGCACGAAATAAAGGTAACACAGTTATCAGACAAAATCAGAAAAATGCTGATGGAGTTCAGTGCATAGACAGACATTGTATTGGGATACAGAATGAGCCAGAAACCAAGTATTACACTAGTGTAGTGTGTAGGAAAGTAAGGATCACAAAACTGCCTTCCTAGAGATAGTTTAAGTGCCGGAAAGTGCCTAAAACTCACACAAACTCCAGAATTCTGCAGAATTCAACAAAATTAAGCATTTAAACAAACTAATATCATGCAGAAATATGGTTAAATGGTCCTGAATGCTTTCCTAAGTGTCGGGAATTAAAATTGTCATAAAAGGTAACATAAAGCACACCAAACTGCATAGTTTAGCATCTTAACGAACTGGTAACCAACCGAACAACCAGACACTACCCGAAACACCAAATTTTCACTAGAAACATTGTTTTAACATTACTAAGCTAGTTACGGTCCCAGAACATCACAAAACACTATATAACAACATACTAACTAAACACCTAACTAATTCACTTGAAATCTAACCATAACCTAACTATTAGTTACAACCTACACTAGAACCCCCCCCCCCCCACCTAGATCACGGCCCCAACAAGGGACCCACCATAGATTTTTTTTGAATTGTTAATAAGATATTGTTATATCTTTTAAGAACATATTACCCATTAGTTCAAATGTTGATGGAAGTTTATAAGAATAACCAAGAGTTCCTCATTCATCACATTTCAAACAAATCAACACTTGAACCTTTCTCTTCTACCTCTCCTTACCTACGGCCACTCATCACCACCACACCATCTCCATTTTCACTCCATTATCTAGCATTCTAAGGTGTTCACAAGGTGTCTCTAGCATAATTAGGAAGCTTGGAGTTCTTGGAAGTTGAAGGACATTTCTCCTGTGCTTTTATCCACCGCATTTATCATCTTCATCAACTAGTGATCATCCCTCGCCTTGAGCTAGTAACACTCTACACTTCATTTTACATCTTGTTTAAGTGGTTAAAGAATGATACATGTTGTTAATCATGAAGAACACTAAGAATCTTGAACTTGAAACTTGAATATAAGCTAAAATCATAAGAAATCATGATGTTTATGAGTTGTTATGCTTGTTGAATGTTGTTTACTCATGTTATTGATGTAGATCATCATATGATCTTGCTAGATAATGATTAAAAACATAATCTAGCAAGATGAGAGGAAGAAAATGTTAAGGATCCATAGATCATCCTCATGTAAATCATGAACTTGAAAGTATAAGTGGTTTTCTTGTTAAGTGATGATCAACGTGTGTATAAAGTCTTGTAAATCTAGGATTTCAAGAATGATTTTCAAGAAAACCAAGTTAAAAATACAAAGTTTACTTAATCTTGGTTCTTAAAGAAATTAACCATGTATTTAGTGGTTAAACAAGTGTAGAAATACTTATGTAACAAGAAAAACTCAGGAAGAAACATTTTTAGAAAAATGATTTACAAGTTGTAAAGAACTAACTTCTCCAAAAATGAAGTTCTTAAATAAACAACCACACTTTAAAGGGTAACTAAGCCTACTAAACACACTAGTAAGTTACTACAAATTTTTGTAAACTTTCAAGTTCATGAATAAGTAATTTATGCTTGATTTTGGCAATTGATAAGTGCTGATTGGTTTATTGTTGATTGTGGTGATTTATAAAAGAAAATGATATGCTTTGAAAGCATGGAAACCTCCATTTTTAAGGGGAAACTATGGCAAAATTTTTCTAAAAATTAAACACTTAGAAAATATTTTTAAACAAATATTTACAAGTATATTTTACACCATGAATTTTTATATAAAGTTGCCATAAATTTTGTTACAAAAATTATAAATATTGGAGGTTGGTTTTTGTAAATAAAAGTGACTAAGTATGTATTTAGGAAATATATATTTAGATGTCACCATATGTGTGATTATTTGTATATTATGTGTATTAGCTATATTATTTTAGGACTTGAAATAATATAACTCACCATTATACCAAAAATTACAATCCAAAATATTACCAAAATTCCAAGGGAATGAATATATAAATTATACCCAAAATATTGGAGAAACCGAATAAGGAATATAACTTACAAAATATTCCGAAAAACTAATTCATAAGTATATTTTGGTAATTGGTATTTTGGACACCAAGAGAATGGAAATGTGATTTTTACAATTATTACAAAATTATATCATATTTTTTACAAGAAGAAAATATATTATTTTTGGGTGAATAAAAATATATATTTTCTTGGAATTAATAGATGATATATTATTTTTGGAAGAAAATAGATTTTCTCAAACAAACATGAAATACATTATTTTTGGAGAAAAAGTATTTTCTTAAATAAACTTGAAATATACTATCTTTGGACGAAAGATGGATTTATATATATTTTCTAAGTTGGATTTGAAGATATAATATTTTTGGAAATTACATGAAAATACAATTAATTTTGCCAAAGGAAAAATTATAAATAATTTTTCAGAGTAATATTTCTTGAAATATATATTTTGGAAATATATATTGATGTATTTTTACTAGAAATATTATTCCGGAAAAGTTAATACAAAAATTAAGTATAAGAATACTTAATAAACACAATAAAGATACGTATTTACGTACGTATAAATACACTCCGGAATATGACACCAATACATGACAAAAATATACAAGTATAAGAATACGAATACAAATACACCTATCCTTGGGAAGGATATACATGTATAAATACATAAAAAATAACAAGTTAAAATATATTATTTTAACAAATAATTATATAACTTGGAATAATATTGAAGACGCAAAGAAACGTAACATAAAGACACTAATTAATACAAAGTCAAGGCACAACCCGCCCGTCTAATAAACCGTAATACGTTGTAGGTAGTCGTGTACACCAGGAGAAGATTTGAGTTACCGTTTGTTATGAAGAACGCAAGACTGTGAGTTCATGGTCCCCCCCTTTTTTTCTTAACTGTTTTTGGTTTCATAACTTTGGGGGTGAAATACATGTTACAATTTATACAATGATTATGAATGGTATGGTTAGCTAAGGAAAATACTGTTAGATCATGTGAAAGGGTAGGTGTTAACTTAAGACCATTAATCCTTTTATAAGGACCGATGGGCATGAGTGATAGATCTATTTGGGTGTTGCGAGCCCCACCCATGGGTCCGCGAGTTGGCCCATGTGGTGACTTTGTCGTTCCAGCCGGGTGGCCCGGTACGAAATACGAAAAGGTTTGAGCCTTCCTACGACGTTGCACACATATTAATGTATTAGCTACACATTAATTGATATGTTTCCTTGTTGCGTCATACCAGTTTACAAATACATACATACATACATACATACATACTTACAAATGTTTTCAAGGATACTCGTGCACACATACAAAACACATGAACTCGCTCAACTTTTGTTGATGTTTTCAAACTACATGTATTTCAGGAAATTAAGTATGGATCTAGCGGGCGTTGAAGTTTACAAGTCATGTCTCTAATAAAAGGTGTCATCCGAAGTCGAAGGGTTTGGGTTATGTATTTTATCTTGGATAAGATACATGGCTCGAAACCTAGTTTGTTAGTGTCTTTTGTGAAAGTCCTTATGGATCTAAAACTTGTTGGTGTTGTATTTTGAACATTGTTGGTGCACTGAATGTCTGATGACTACGTCTTAATCAAGTCTTAGGTCTAGATAGAATGAATGAGCACACAATGGGTTAGCATTTTAGGGTTTTATATGTTATTGTGTGGTAGTTCGCTTGAAATAACATCATGTCATGTTCAAGCGAAACCAACTGATGCCAGTTCGCTTGAAACGATTTTTTGTGTGTTCGCTTGAAGCAATCATGTACATCTTCAAGCGAACTAGCCAAGCCTATAAATAGGGTGTGTGTTGTTCATTTGAAGCGAACATGTGTGTGTATGTGAGTCAAGGTGCTGCCAAAATTTCATCAGAAATCATTGTAAAGACTCAGAAATCAGTAATAGAGAAGAATTGAAAAGGAAACAAGTTGTGTGATTTTGTTTACTTTGATTCCGCCTTAGTAAATGAAGATGAACTACCTTTACTGACTATTTAGGGTCACAAACACAATCCAACAAGTGGTATCAGAGCTCAGGACAAGGAGTTCATACCATTGCAGCTTGAAATCATTGGATTTTCTTACTTCTACTCATTCTTTTCTGATTTAGACATTGTTTTACGGTTGAAATGGCCTGAAACTCACATATATTGAGCGAAACATAGAGTTAACAAATCCCTGAGTGAATTGGACTTAAAATCGATCAAATTCATATAAAAAATTGACTTTTCGCTTGAAATCTGGTTCGAAAATGCTGACATCATCACATTTCGCTTGAAAATTTCAAGCGAAACCTCTTAAAATAGTGAGTTCGCTTGAAATATCTTGGGATCTCGCTTGAAATATACATTGTTGCTAGTTTCGCTTGAAAAGAATACATATTTGTCTGAGTTCGCTTGAGTGGTATTTCGCTTGAGTTGACATTGCCATTTCGCTTCAAGTGTTTTGGTTTCGCTTGAAGTGTTTCGCTTGAGTTTGTTTTGTTAAGTTCGCTTGAAAAGCAATATTGTTTTAAAGCTGAGTTCGCTTCAAGTGTTTTCGCTTGAATCTGTATTTTTCAAAATCAAGAAATTTCTAAGTGTTTGTTGATTTTTTTTTCGGGTACGTACAAGATGGATGATCTATTCATGAACCCATTTAGCGATATGTATGCTTTTGCTGGAAATTCTGGAGATGATAATTCTTCTAGCAACACCAATGAGAACACGCCAAATACAAAGAAAAAATTATCGGATGCTTTGGAAGTTGAAAGCGCATTTGGAACATATAACAAACCCCCGAAGTTGATGGCTATCGAAGAGTACAGTCGGTGGGCCAAGAAGTTTGACGATTGGTTGAGGGCCTTTGCTTATCCAAGCTGGAAGAGTCTAAAGAATGGATACAATGATGGAGGCAAAAATGGTGAAAGCTTAACATCACCTGACGAAATAGAATCGTTTGTTGCTGAGCAAAAATGTATTGCGTTGCTGTTTCAATCTGTTCGAGAAGATATCATATCTTTGATCGAATACACTAGTGCTAAAGATCTATGGGATAAGTTGAGAATCAAATGTTTAGGAAGTGCAGAAATAGTGAAAAACAAAAAGAAACTACTTAGAAAAGAGTTTGATTTGTTTGGGTGTTTAAAGAATGAATCAGTTTGTAAAATGATTGAGAGGTTTGGGCATCTGAAGCTGGAACTGGCGAGACATGAAATTTGCTATACTAAAGAAGAGCTGATTGACAAATTGTTTGATGCATTGCCAGATGAGATGGATTGGCAATATTATGCTTTGATGTTGAAGAATACGATCAAGCCTGAAGTGCTTACGGTGGATCTGTTGATTGAAAGACTAGAGAGTCACGAGCTGGAGATAAAGAAAACTCACAAAGTCAATCACTCGACTTATCAACAGAATTTGGATTTGTATTATCCAAAAAGCATGATGCCAAAGAATACATCTCCCAAGACTGCATTTTCTGCTGAGAATTCCAACATTTCAAACAAAGAAAGTCAAAGCAGTGGATTTCACAATGGTTCTTCGTCACATTCAAACCAATCTGATGCAAAGAATTTATTCCAATGCAACATCGCTGTAGACTTAAAGAACGCTCAGAATTTCAGCGAGGAGTCTGCTAAACAACAGATGGTTTTCTTAGCGTCTGTGCTAGAATCGTATGAAAGTCTTGTTGCAGGGAAGATAGGCAACACCAACCTAACAAAAGAAGATTACGATCAGATAGATCCTGAGGAGATGGAATTGATCGACATAAGGTGGTGTATGGCCAGTGCAGTTCGTCGTGCACAGCGTTTCATGGAGATAACTAGAAGAAAGTCTATTGGTGGACCATCTACCAAGTTAGGCTTTGACAAGTCTAAAGTGACATGCTTTAAGTGTAAACAGAAAGGTCACTTTAAGTGTGAATGCCGAAATGCGTATGCTGATGAGTCTGAAAACCCGTTCAGAGAAGATTACTACAAGAAGGCGATTTATCATCAGAATAAATCGGAGCCGCCGAGAATGAAGCAGCTTGAAGATAACAAAGAGAAATCTAGAGCTCTTGCGGTGATTCATGACGATGAAGGTTTCGACTGGAGTGAGTTGTTACCTGAGGAGGATGCGGTTGGATATGCATTCATGGCAAAATCTGAACCTGTTCCTAGGAAAGACAACAGAACTGAAGAACAGAAGTATGGTCACAAAAAGCTGATAGCTCAGAACAAAATGATCAGAATATCTGGTATCTAGCTTGAAGCAAAAAGAGCAAATAGATGGGATCCAGACAGAGAATGTTATCTTGACCCCCAGGGAAACATTGTTGTTGACCATAACACTCTTGATATGGAAACCATAATTAAAGAAATGAAAGATGAAGATGATTACTGGCAAAGAAAATGGTGGGGAAGTGGAGAAGAGAAAGAGAAAGAAGAGAAAGAGAAAGAGAAAGAAAAAGAGAAGTCAAAGAAGGTTGATACTGGAATCATTGACACGACTCAAAAGTTGAATGCTGAAAACATGGGAAAGATGGCTGACAAGGTGCTGGCTGCTAAGGCACTTGAGGTAGATTCTAAATCCGTTTCTGAGTCTAAAAGCAAGGTCAGTTCAAATGCGTCAATAATTGAGTCAGGTAAGAAAGACAGTGGTGATGTTGACTGCAAAAATTGCATCAAAGAATGCAAAGTTTGTAGTACAAACACTTATCTCAAAGGTAAGAAGATTGATGATCTGACTGCTAGAGTCAGAAGTGTTGAGGATCAAATCCTTAACCGTGATAAAATGTTGAAAGCTTAGAACGACAGAGTAAAAGAATTAACTAACAAAATTGAAAATGATAAAATTGATCAAGAAAAGGTTAGAAAAGAAAATGAGAGGTTAGTTCTTGAAAATCGTCAGATTACTGAAAAATTTGAGAAGCTTAAAAGCACGGTTAAAGATAATGATGATAGAAACGGTAAAACATACAAAGAAAATTGTCACTTACAAAGTGTTTTAAGGATCAAAGAAGAATTAATCAATCAACAATTGGATGAGATTGCTAAATTGAAGCTTAAGTTTGAAGAAGCTAAGATCGAGAATGAGCGTATCAATTTGAAATTGAACAGTTACAACTCTGCAAGTTTTGTTTTGCAACACATTGTTCCCAAACCCATCGGGAAAAACAAAGCAGGCAAAGATGTATATTGTGACGGAACTGGGGTCAGGTTTCATCAAGTTCCACCACCAGTTCTAGACAATTATTCGAAAAAGAAATCTGGGTTGGTTAATCTTAAAGAAGAAAATGAAGTGAAACTTCCTGATTCTATTGATGTGACATTTTCTTTATCTTCTAATGACGATAGTGTCCAAACTGAAGTGGTAAAAAGTGTGGTTGAAAATGTTCTAAAATCTGAAAGTGACACTACTGAGGAAGATGACTGTTTTCTGGACAATTACATTCCAAAACCAAAATCCAAAAACAACTTAGGTGATGAACCGGGTCTTGTGATGTACAAGATGGCTGGATCTGATAAGTTGTATTCGGATTCTGATTTTCCTCTGGAGAATGTAAATGTTTCAAAATTGACAAATGTGTTCAAAATGATTGAAATTGATTTGTCTGAAGTAAAGAGTTTAAAACAAACAAAGAGGCAAATGAATTTTGAGAAAGATAAAGCTTACTATAAGAAACCTGTAGTTCCACCGCGTTTTTATAACAACAATCGAAACAATTGGTCGGGTGGTTATCAGGGTGGTAAGAATTATCAGAAACAGAATTTTCAAAACAAAAGGTTTGCTGAGAAAAAGGTGTTTGTGAATGGTTCAAGTTCACTTTCTGATGAAGAATCTGAAATTTTTTCGAAGTCAAATGAAGAATTTTTTGCAAAGAAGGCCTCACAACATCAGTCTGAAGGCACAAGTCGGGTAGTTGATACTCGTACATGCTTTCGATGCAACAAAGTTAGTCACATTGCAAGAAATTGCACCAACTCCAAGCCTAAGATTGAAGTTGTTGAGAGTCAAAAGAAGAAGGTTGATGCAAAAGGAAAAGCTCCAATGATTGTTGAGAAAATTTTAAAAAATGAGAAAACAAAAGTCAAAATTGAACCTGTTAAGAATGTGGTAACTAAAAATGAAAAATTTTATAAACGGGTTGCTTCATCTCAACAAATATGGAAGCCAAAAGTGGTTGAGAAGAAAGAAAGTTCATCTAAACCAAAGGTTTCAGAGAAAGAAAAACAATTGTCTTCTACCACTCCGGTAAAGATGAATGTTCCTTTGGATTATTATGAAAAATTGGAGAAACAATCTTCTACTCAACCAGAGAAGAAGAATGTTCAAAAGAAAAATCAACCAACCGGTCAACTTAAAATAGATGAGTTTTTCTTATACAAAAAGGTTGAGGTTGAATATGAGGAAAGTTTAAAGATGAATGATAAAAATTTTCCGCCACTTTACACTGCTAAAACTCACATTAAAGTAAAGTTACCCGAGTCAAAAGAGGCTTGGGTAACATCAAAATCTCATTAAAAATTTTGGACTTGCCGGAGCTTCCTAGTTGGTAATTGTGAAGCATGAATCGGCATCTTTATTGAAATATTTTGTAAAATCAATTTGTGATATGTGCAGGAACTTCCGAGAGTTGTTTCAAATTGTGAAGCATGAATCGGCATCTTTATTGAAATATTTTGTAAAATCAATTTGTGATATGTGCAGGAACTTCCGAGAGCTGTTTCACGATGGATTATGGATAGTGGAGCGTCTCGACATATGACAGGAAAGACTGCATTGTTGTATGATGTTAGAAATTTCAATGGTGGTTATATGGGATTCGCAGGAAACCAAGGTGGTAGAATTGTTGGTGAAGGAACGTTATCCAATAGGATTGTTACGTTTGAGAGAGTTAACTACATTGCTGAGCTGGAGAATAATCTGCTGAGTATCTCGCAGATTTGTGACAGGATGTATACCACTCACTTTACTGACAAAGAATGTTTGATCTTGAAACCAGGATTTGTTATCCCTAAAGAATGGATTATCATGAGGGCACCTAGAGTGAATGATCTGTACGTGTTGGACATGAGTGTAACTACTACAACAGGTCAGGCACATTGTTTTATGTCAAAAGCAACGGAGAAGGAATCGAAGCTGTGGCACAGAAAGATGGGCCATATTCACTTGAGGAAAATGAATCACCTGGTGCATAACGATTTGGTTACTGGTGTTCATGTGAAAGGTTTTAATCTGGAAGGGGAGTGCATTAGTTGCATCAAAGGCAAGCAGAAGAAAAAGTCACACCCTAACAAGCAAGTCAATTCAGTTTCCAGACCTTTAGAGAGACTATATATGGATCTGTTTGGTCCAGTAAACGTCAAAAGTATTACAGGGGATCTCTACTGTCTTGTGGTTACTGATGATTATTCCAGATTTTCATGGGTTTCATTCTTGAAGTCGAAAGATGAGACATTTGATAGTTTAATGGCGTTGTTCAGAAAAAATGAAAACTTGTACCAAAGGCGTATCAAAAGAATCAGAAGTGATAATGGTACTGAGTTCAAGAACAACAAGATGGAAGAATTTTGTGATGAAAGAGGTATATTGCATGAGTTTAGTGCTCCGTACACTCCGCAGCAGAACGGAGTTGCAGAACGTAAAAACAGGACGCTAATCGAAACGGCCAGAACAATGCTTGCTGATTCAAAGCTACCGATAAATTTTTGGGCAGAAGCAGTCTCCGCCGCATGCTATACGCTGAATCGGGTTCTCACTGTCAAGAAATTTAACAAGACGTGTTTTGAGCTGATCAATAACCGCAAACCGAATCTGAAGTATTTAGAACCGTTTGGGTCTCCCTGTACAGTTCTAGAACCTTTTGGAAAGTTTGGTGCAAAGAGCATTGAAGGAATTTTTGTGGGATATTCAAGTCCTCAGAAACGAGTGTTTGTTCTAAGCTTGAAGCGGATTATTGAAGCACAGAATGTTGAGTGTCAAGGTTACACAATGCCACCGCAGAATCCTGGAGATTCATGGCGTTTCCATTATGACACTTTGTGGGATTCGTTTGACATGGAAGAAGAAAAGGAAGAAGAAGAAGATTTCTTTGATGAGTTGGATATTCTAAGAGAGTATGAAGAATCGCAGGAAAGGTTCCCAGCTGAGTATTCAAGACGACCACGACAAACTTCAAATGATAATGAAGCAGGTCCAAGCAATGCTGGAGAACATGATGATATTCAACAAAATGAAGTTGCTCATGATAATCAGACGGTACAGAATGATAATCAAGAATCTGAGAACATGCCAGTATTTGATCGTGGTGATTCAGATTCTGAGGGGGGAGCAAATTCAGATTTCAAGTCAAACTAACCCAGTCAGTGAACAAGGTGCAAATCAGAATGTTACTAATCTGGAAGGTGAGGTAGATGTTTCATGCGAGGTGATGCCGAGAACTCTTTCATATCATCCAGAAGAGTTGATCATTGGAGAATTGCAAACAGGCGTTCGCACACGACGACAAATTGACCAAGGCCTTACTTGTTTTTATTCTACAGTAGCATCTTTACAAACTGAGTTTTCACTTCTTGTTTTATTTCGCAGATCGAACCGCGAATATACAAAGAGGCGCTAACTGAAGATTCTTGGGTCAATGCTATGCAAGAGGAGCTGAGTCAGTTTGAGAAGTTGGGAGTGTGGAAGTTAGTGGATTTGCCTGATGGTCAAAGGAAGATAAACACCAAGTGGGTGTTCAAGTGCAAGAGAGACGATAGAGGAGTTGTTGTTCGTAACAAAGCTCGACTCGTAGTCCAGGGTTTCAGTCAGCCGGAGGGTATAGATTTCACTGAAGTATATGCTCCGGTTGCTCGACTTGAAGCAATCAGAATCTTCCTAGCATTTGCGTCTTGGAAAAAATTCAAAGTTTATCAGTTAGATGTGAAATCGGCGTTTCTTTATAGGAAGGTAAAAGAGGAGGTATATGTCGGACAGCCACCGGGCTTCACCGATCCAATCCACAAAGACAAGGTCTACTTATTAGACAAAGCGTTGTCTGGTTTACACCAGGCCCCGAGAGCTTGGTACGAGACTTTATCTTAACACCTACTAGCCAACAGTTTTATTCGTGGAAAAGTGGATGCCACTCTCTTCACCAAAGATGTCGACGGACATCTTCTGATAGTTCAAATATACGTGGATGACATCATATTTGGGTCAACAAATGAAAATTTGTGCAAAGATTTTGAACAAGTTATGAAGCAGAAATTCGAAATGTCATCGATGGGTGAGATGAAGTTCTTTTTGGGTCTTCAGGTTGATCAATTACCCAAAGGAATTTTCATACATCAAACGAAGTACGTTCATGATATCTTGGAGAAATTCGGGATGTCAGGTTCTACTCCAGCTTCCACCCCATTAGCAACGAATCATGGGATAAACCCTGATCTCACCGGAGAGAAGGTAGATGAAACGATGTATCGTTCCATGATCGGATCGCTAATGTATTTGACAGCTTCAAGACCCGATATTATGTACCCAACCTGCCTCGCAGCAAGATTTCAATCTAACCCGAGAGCTTCGCATATGGTGATTGTGAAAAGGATATTGTGCTACCTGAAAGGAACTCCATCATTGGGGTTGTGGTATCCAAGAGAAGGCGATTTCACGCTCGAAGGGTATTCCAATTCCGATTTCGGATGCTGCAAAGTTAACGCTAAATCAACAACAGCAGGGTGCCAGTTTTTCGGACCACGATTGGTTACCTGGCAATGCAAAAAGCAAACCTCTGTGGCTTTATCCACATGTGAAGCAGAGTATGTATCTGCTAGCAGTTGCTACTCTCAGATCTTGTGGATCCAGCAACAGATGCGCGACTACGGTTTGCAATTTCTAAACACCCCTATCTTTGTTGATAATGAGGCAGCGATTAACATTACTAAAAATCCAGTTCATCACGCTAAAACAAAACACATAGAGATTCGTCATCACTTAATTCACGATTGTTTTGAGAAGAAGTTGATACGAATTGAGAAAATCCACACTGATGAGCAAAAAGCTGATTTACATACCAAAGCATTTGATAAAACACGCTTTCAATATTTGCTAAAACTGAACGGTATGAAGCTTTTATCAGTGTTGGAGGAGATTCTTGGCGTTGATGAAGGAGACATTGTAGATGATGTTGAGATGCAATCTGCAATGATTTGTCGTTTTTTTACTTGTTTTGGTATTTAGGGGGAGGTATAGGGTAATATTTTTAGAAAATACAAAAACATTAAAAAATGACAAAAATACAAAAACATGAGATATTTTCAAAATCCAAAACAATAGAAAACCAGAAAAGAGCTTGTGTAAAAAGGGAAAATGATAGTACATCGGCTTGACAGTTACGACATGCTAAAGAAATGGAATGTTTAAATGTGTTAAACAGTCTCGCTGATGATGTGCCGATAGGTTTTTACACATTTAGTAGATTTGTTTGGGATATAAACATAAATATTCAAACTTGCTTAATTCGTGGGAAACACTACTTGGATATATAGGTAACCCCTGAAATCTTGTTTGAAAGATTTCTTTTTCTGATATACTAGGTCTTTATACTCAGTGATATCTGGGGTATTATTCCAGGACTTCTGCTGAATGGAAGTTCTGACCTAGTCCTTGAATAATACTTTATACAATGCTTGTAACATAGCATCACCCTCAGCATAAATGATGAAGAGAATAAAATTGCTAATCAATGTTGTTGTAACAAAAGATCCTCTAAAGGGGACACACCAAAGTCGAAGCCGTCATCTCTCTGCTAAACGGAAGTTCTGACCTGAGCTCTCACGGTTCTTCGTATCTTAATCCCTTACAGATATCATATGTGGTATACTCACCTGTAAGACTGAATATTGGGATGTGGATACGGGAGTATATTCAAGAGGTGGGACACACGTATAAGTTTAAGTCTCTAAATCACTAAATCCGTATCCTGAACAGATTGAAAATTGTGTGAGAATTTAAAGTGGATCAGTATATCGATAATCTAAGCGAATTGTTTAATTCTGAGTATGTAATTGAAGCTTAACGGTACTTGTAGCTTGTCGAATAGCTGATATGATTCCCCAACACGCTTAACCAAAAATATGTTTGTAAATAGTTTACTTTTATTGCATTTTAGTTCTGTATTTCATTTCTAGTTTAGAAGCTTTATTCAAAATCCAAAAAGATTTTACATTTCTGTTTTATTTTCCGACAAACCAAAGTGGAGAGTTGATCTTCAGATTCACAATTTAAAGCAGATGCAGGAAGTTTCTGGACTGGAGGATGAGTTTGGAGTTAAAACATGATAAATGTGTGAAAGTTGAAAAGTTAACACAAGTTCATTAATTTGAAACTTGTAATTTTTCAGAAAATGTTTGATCAAAATGTCAGTGTGAATTATCTCTGATCATCCAAGGTCATTAAGTTGGACTTAGTAGATTAATTGGGTAATCAGGGTCATTAACTTAGACCTGAATACTTAATGGATTTTTTAAACACTGGTTAGACTATCATTTGTGGTTGAATGATAAGTTTGATAGAAATTGTTATTGTCATATATCTTATATTTGGGTAGAGTTTATACAGGTATCCCCATGGCAACAAAATGTCAAAGTTTGAACCAGAATTTAAGCCCTAGCTTATCGAGAGGGGGAGTATGCGAAAGGGGGAGTCAGAATTCTGGATCAACAATCAAAGGGGAGATTGAAGATTAGAGGTTGAAGATAAAGATTGAAGGAGCTTTTACAATGTGAAGAAAATTTGGAGAAATACTAAGACTAAAGACTCGACGCTGAAGACTTCGTCAACATCCAAGGGGGAGTCTGTTGGTGCACTGAATGTCTGATGACTACGTCTTAATCAAGTCTTAGGTCTAGATAGAATGAATGAGCACACAATGGGTTAGCATTTTAGGGTTTTATATGTTATTGTATGGTAGTTCGCTTGAAATGACATCATGTCATGTTTAAGCGAAACCAACTGATGCCAGTTCGCTTGAAACGATTTTGTGTGTGTTCGCTTGAAGCAATCATGTACATCTTCAAGCGAACTAGCCAAGCCTATAAATAGGGTGTGTGTTGTTCATTTGAAGCGAACATGTGTGTGTATGTGAGTCAAGGTGCTGCCAAAATTTCATCAGAAATCATTGTAAAGACTCAGAAATCAGTAATAGAGAAGAATTGAAAAGGAAACAAGCTGTGTGATTTTGTTTACTTTGATTCCGCCTTAGTAAATGAAGATGAATTGCCTTTACTGACTATTTAGGGTTACAAACACGATCCAACAAACATGAAGTCTGTGTTTTGGGATTTAAAACAATGTTGCTTGTAACGTTTTAAAACTTTCTATGGATGAACATCTTGGTTTTATCATATAGTTGTTTGTTATGGTTGAATGTAATGATATTAAGCAAGTCACACATAATCACACTTCCGCAAAAGTCAGGGTGTGACATTCTTAACCTGCCGATCCTCGATCGAAACCGGTTTCTCAACAAACCATAGGTTTTCATCAATTTGCACATCTTCGTGTGACATTGCTAGCGACTCGTTGACTAGACATTTCTTCAAATTACAGATGTGGAACACATTGTGAATTCCACTGAGCTCCTCAGGTAAGTTTAGCTAGTAAGCTACAGACCCGACACATTCGATTATCTCGAATGGTCCTATATATCTAGGGCTCTACTTGCCCTTCTTACCGAAACGCATTACACCTTTCCAAGGTGATATTTTCAGTAGAACCTTATCCCCTACTTGGGACTTAAGAGGTTTGCGCCTCTTGTCAGCGTAGCTCTTCTGCCGATCCCAGACAGCTTTTAGACGATCACGAATTTGTATTATCTTATCCGTGGTCTCCAGGACAATCTCAGGTCCTGATAGTTGGACTTCCCCAACTTCTGCCCAATAAACGGGCGTTCGACATTTTCTCCCATGCAAGGCCTCAAAAGGAGCAGCCTTGATGCTCGTATGATAACTATTGTTGTAGGAGAATTCAATTAGGGGGAGATGGCCATCCCAGCTACCACCCAAGTTGATCACACATGCTCTAAGCATGTCTTCCAGTGTCTGGATCGTACGCTCACTCTGTCCACTTGTATGAGGATGGTAAGCCATACTGAAATTCAATCTTGTGCCTAATGATTGCTGGAAACTTTTTCAGAAATGATAAGTATATCTAGTATCTTTACCGGATACAATAGATACCGGCACACCATGTAGGGACACAATCTCGTCCACGTATAACTTTGCCAACTTATCAGAGCTATATGTCTCCTTTATGGGCTAGAAATGTGCTGACTTAGTCAGCCTATCAACAATGACCTATATTGTGTCATTACCACGCTTGGTCTTAGGTAACTTGGTAATCAAATCTATTGTTACCATTTCCCACTTCCATGTAGGAATTTCAAGCTGTTGTAGAAGTCCTTACGTCTTTTGATGTTCAGCTTTAACTTGTGAGCACGTCAGACACTTAGCTACATAGGTGGCAATGGATTTCTTTAAACCCATCCATCAATAGTTCCTTTTTAGATCTTGATACATCTTGTCACCTCCAGGGTGAACAGAGTATTTGGAATTGTGCGCTTCTTGGAGGATTAGATCTCTAAGTCCTTCATAGATAGAAACCCATATTTGACCATTGTGTGAGTGCATACGTCTATCGCTTCCATCAATCACGTATCGTAGAAAACAAATAAGACAAGACAAGGTTGAGATGTGATAAAATATAACTTTCATGTGATATTCATGGGTTCGCACGGATGGACACCATATCCAGGTTCGCACGGATCAATGCGCATAATTAGGATTTAATGTACAAAGTCCATTCGCGCATACTTGTGTTTAGGGGTGTTCATCGGTTCGGTTTATGGTTTATTTGGTTTATTCGGTTCGGTTTATTCGGTTTTCAAAATTTTGTACCCCAAACCAAAAACCAAACCAAACCAAATAAGGAATATGCAAACCGATCCAAACCAAACCAAATTCAATTCGGTTTGGTTTCAATTAGAAACCAAATAAACCAAATCTAACCAAATTGTACCTAAGTACTTTTTTTTTCCTAATTATATTAATGTTTGTGTTCCAACTTCCGAATATCGCAACTAATTTACACCTAACAATATATGAATACCAGAAAGTTTTAACTAAAGCTTCAACAATTGGAGGACTTAAAGAACTCCTAAATGTATCAAGCACCTTACCTACCGTGCTAAATGTATCAAGAAAATGTAGAAATCCTAAACCCTAGTTTCTATACTGAAGGTCTAAAGTTCTATTATTTTTTAAATGAGTGGGTTTGAGTTGTGCTTTTAGATTTACATTTGTTATTTTGGGCTGCATAAAAAAATAACTATATTGGGCTAATAAATTGTATATGATTTATAAAATATTATTATTTTTATTTAATAATTAATTGAGTTAAATGGTTTATTCGGTTATCCAAATAAACCGAATAAACCAAATAAAATAAAATGTGGATCCATAAACCGAACCAAAAACCATATTCATAATTCGGTTTCGGTTAGAAACCAAACCAAAAACCGAATTCGTTATTCGGATCGGTTTATTTGGTTACTGTTCGGTTTACGGTTTTTATTTGGTTACGGTTTTTTCTGAACACCCCTACTTGTGTTGATCAGCAGTTACAGGTTCACATGAACTTGCATGGATTCGTGTGTGTGGTTTGCGCAGATGAACAGTCACTATATATAGGTGTTTAGGTCTTGTTCATTGGTATCTTTGAAAGACTTGAGAGCTGTTACTCTATCTGTTTGTTTTCATCGTATTGTACTGAATATCAATCAATATAAAACATTGTTAATTAGCTTGTTCTTGTCTGATCCACTCTCCTACTTAGATTCCGCACAGGATACGATATCTACGTAATCAACGGTGTATCGAAATCGATCCTAACATGCACGTTCAAGTAGTATCAGAGCAGGAGATTGATTGCAAGGATTGAAGATTCAAGAAACAAGTTGAATTCATCTAAATCAGAGCTGATTTCATCTTATTCTGCTCATTCTTCTTCTACTCATTCTTTTCAAATTTAAAAATCAGATTCAAGTCGAATTCACAATTAAGAACAGCTTATATTCAAACATATTGTGCGAAATCAAGTTTTAAATAATCCTTCAAATTTTCATATCAAAATTCAACCAAAATCATCATCAAATCTTTGAAAAACTTGAAAAGATGCTGATAAAATAGAGTTCTCTAACGAACAAAGAATGATCGCACTGTTACAACAATCGGTTAGGGAAGATATTATAAGTTTGTTACAACATGAAGGAACGTCAAAATCCATGTGGGGGCGCTGAAAGTGAAAGCTGAAGGTGGAAAAGAGATACAGAAAAACAAGATATCTTTGTTAAAGAAAGAATTTGACTTGTTCAGTTGCATGAAATGAGAGAATGTCCGACAAATGATAGAACGTTTCTGTCATTTAAAAATTGAGCTAGAAAGGTTTGGAATCAAGAAGGACAGAGAAGAGATCATCGACAAACTGATTGAGGCATTACCTCATGTGGATGATTGGCAAACATTTATCATGATTCTAAAAATGATGCAAAGTTTGACGAGATTACTTTGGATAGTTTGATTGAAAAACTTGAAGGCCATGAACTGGAACTGAAAAAGCAAAAAAAATGATTAGTTCAAATTATCCACAAAATGTCAATCTTTATTATTGGGGAAGCATGTTGAACAATCAAGCACCAAAGATTGGTACTGCTTTTAGCGTAGAGAACTCTGGTGATTCATCAAAAAGCAGGTATCTGAACTATGGTTCTGGTTATCATTCATCCTCTGCATCAAGTCAATCAAATCCAAATCTAGTTCAATGCAACATTGCCCTGAACTTGAACAATTCTCCAAGTATGAATGTTGATGCTGCCAAGCAATAGATGAGCTTCTAAGCATCAATCCTGGAATCGTATGAGAGTCTAGTCGCAAGCAGAATTGGAAATCCAAATATGACTAAGGAAGATTACTACTAGATCGATCCGGAAGAGATGGAGCTCATAGATATCAGATGGTATATGGCTAGTGTTACCAAGAGAGCTCAACGGTTCATGGAGATAACAGGGAGGCAATGTCTTGAAGGTCTTAAAATGAATCTGGGATTTGAAAAATTCAAGGTCACTTGTTTCAAGTGCAAACTGAAAGGATATTTCAAGAAGGAGTGCATGAATCAGGGTGTTAATGAAAGTGTGAATCCTTTTCATGAAGACTACTACAAGAAAGCAATCTACCATCGCCCCAATGAGCAGCCACCAAAGATGAATAAAAAACAGATCGGTGAAGGTTCATCAAAATAAAGAAAACAAGATTTGGTGGTGACTCAAGAGGACAAAGGGTTCAATTGGAATAAATACATTCCAAAAGATAAGGTTGCGTTGGTTGCAGAAGTAGGACTGACTCGAAAAGAACGTCGTGTGTATGAGGTTTAGTGCGATGTATAAAGTTTTTATGGAAGCAAAGGATGCAAAGAGATGGGATGTTGAGAGAAAGTGTTATCTAGATCCTCAAGGGAATCCGATAGTGGATCCAGATGTGGTAAATTTTGAAGCACTGGTTGCTGCTATTCCTAGTGTCGGAATATTTTATTAAAGAATCGAAAAAGATAAGAATTATGAGAAAGAAGTGGAGGAAGGCATTAGATGGGTGATCTATGCGAGTGTCGAGAAGAAGAAGAAGAGTGTGGAAGAGATTGTTGACGAGAGCCAAAAGTTGAAGGGTGAGATTTTGAAGAAAACAACCGACAGCACAACAGTGGCAGATCAAGTTGAGGTAAAAATTCAAACTGAATCTACTGAGTCATCTAATAAGGCTAAGTCAATAGACAATAACGATGAAATTGATAACAAATCTAAACACAAAAATGAAGTGCAGTGTAGTGTAGGAAATGCATGGAAACATGCAAAGCCTGTACTGAGAAGGATGAAAGTTTAAAATCAAGAAATATTGAGTTTACTAAAATCGAAAGTGTTTTTAAAGAAAAATGTAAAGAAATGTTTGAGATTGAAAAGTTTTTGAAACAAAAAGAAGAAGAGCTGACACAAAAATGCAATGATCTTAAAGAAGAAAATAAATTGTTAAAAGAAATGTGTTCAGAAAAATGCAATGATTGTTTTAAAGAGGAAAATAGTGTTCAAGAGTTGCAAAAAGAATCTAATGGAATGAAATTGTCATATCATACAGTAAAAAAAAACATATGAAACTATAAAAAGTGAAATGAAAAGCATGGAAAGAAGACTTTCAAAATATATTGAAACGACAAGATTTCTTGAATCCAATTATGAAAATAAACAACGGGTTTTAAATCAATATATTGATGAAATTGCTGAAGTAAAACGTGAATTGCCTTAAAAAGAAAAGAAAATTAATAACCTTCAGAGTTATCATACTTCTTCATACATTCTCGAACATATTTTCAACATCACACCAGATGGTCATGATTCTGAAAAAAAGGCATTGGTTCAAACTTCATCAGGTACCACCACCGTCGGAGAATAATTATACATTCTATGATGACAAAAAGGTAGAAAAAACAATAAACATGGTTGACCAATTGCCTGATAACATTGATGTGACTTACTCCAGATCTGATGAGGTTGGTGATTCAGAGGTGGTAAGTAAGGTTGTTGAAAGCGTTCTGAAAGAAGATACTATCAAAAATGATAAGTTTGAATCACAGGTTGAAGATGAAGAAAGTTTTCATAAAAATTATCTGAAAAATTCAAATGCGAATGAAAATCAATAAGTTTGGCATATTATATGGTTGGATTGG
Source organism: Helianthus tuberosus (assembly GCA_030545235.1). Lineage (NCBI taxonomy): Eukaryota > Viridiplantae > Streptophyta > Magnoliopsida > Asterales > Asteraceae > Helianthus > Helianthus tuberosus. The sequence goes on from CM060377.1 coordinate 170,417,664, forward strand.
ACAAATTATTCTCAGATGTTGAATTTCCGATTTAAAATGTGATTGGGGACAAGATTGACAAAGTTTTTAAACCGGTAGAGATCGAAAAATCTGAAATTGATAAATTTGCCGGTAAAGCGAGCAAGAAAACTTTTTATAACAAACCTAGTTACAAAAAGAAAAACACAAAGGCTGGTTTAGGTTATAAAAAGAAACAAAATCAAAATAAAATGTTTGAAAAAATAGATTTTCAAAAAAAAATGAACTTTGTTCACGAAACAACTTCTGAAGAAGAGAAAAAATTCTGATTTAGTCGACAGACTAATGAGGAATTTTATGCTTAGAAAAAGAAACAACAACAGGCTGAAGATGTTTCAAAGAAAGCATGCTTTAAATGTCAACAAATTGGACATGCTGGTCGCAAGTGTCCAAATCTAAAACCTGTTGATGTTGAAAAGAAGAAACAGCAATCTGAGGCTGTGAAACAGAAGTCAACCAAGTTTCATTCAAAACAAACTTGGAAACTAAAGACACCCAAATTTGAGCCAAAACATCTTTGGAAACCAAAAGTTGATTTGACAAATCGAAACGTTCAAAATGATTCAAGATTTTATCAAAGGAATGTTTCAAACGGACAAATTTGGGTAGTCAAGAACGAGAAAAGGAAAATCGATTCGACCAAAAAGGTTGAAAATAAGAATGAAAAAGTGTTTGTGAAAAATTATAAAGATTTTCCAAAATTGAATGATTCGTATTGTGTTAAAATACCTAAGGTCAAACGGGCCTGGGTTGCCTTATTCAAGTAATCGAGTAGTTTGAATGGGCAGGTGTTCCAACATTCAACTGAAGTTCAAATTGAAGAGCGGAGCAGCCTCGCACAGGAGGAGGGGAATTCCTGTGGTTGATAACATGTAACACCTCGAAAATTTATGTCCAATAATGTATCGACACGTGTCATAAGCTTTAAACGTGCAAAAGATTACTTTAGAGGGACTAAAGTTGACAAGCAAAGAAAGTATGTGAATATAAGGGTTCAAAGTGTCAACAATGGATAAATATACTTTACTGTAACCCTACACGATGGTTATACCCTTAAACGAATGAATCATGGATCATACGAAGCTAATTGTGGAAGAAAGTGGGAGATTATAAACTACAGGGGTTAAAAGTGTCAACATGTTTAAAGTATACCTCTGAGTGACCTTTTAGCGAACCCGAAGCTTTGTAACGGTTAATTATGCTCACTAGAATAGGTGGTAAAAATTTCACAAGATTTCGATAAAGTATGAGAAAGTTATGACAATATTCGTATACGAGGGGTTAAAAGCGTCAACGTTGAAATCTAAGGCCTTACGGGTGATCACAAAGTTAACCAAGGACTTAATGGTGTTTGATAATCCCTTGGAACCCTTAAAAGTAAGGTTAGAGGGCTAAAAATGCAAGAACAAGACTTAAAACCACGTTAGAAAGGACCAAGGACCAAAAGTGCAAAACTTAAAAATTGTTTGGCGTAAGGGTATCCCATGGGTCTACGCGGCCCGCGTGGGCATGCCAGCGACAGAAAACACCTGCAGGTGTCTCTCCAGCCCGTTGCACCGCCTTAAAACCTTGTTTTCTTATACCAGGGACTCCCCCACTGGTATTTCATGCAATAGGGACAGATGGGACCATCTTGTAACACTTATAGACCTATTTGTCATGATCTAATGGCATCAAAATGAGTATATAAGGAGCTTCTTGTTGAAACACTTTGTTCATTCATTTGCAAATTTCACTTCTGGAGGTTCCTGGAGTTCAAGCACACTTCCTAGTGATCTTAAGTCGTGCATAGGACCCTTGTAAGTGTCCTTAACCCTCTTTAATTCAGTTTAGCTTAGTTAATTAGCTTAAAGTCAAACCGTCGTAATTAGAGTTTGACTTCTTAATTAATCATAATTTGTCCAGTCAAATTTCAAACTCAAAGTACCTATGAGTTGATAATTATGTGGGCAATAAACCCTTAAAGGGCACCCTCTGATTCCCACTCTAACTAGGTCAATTGTCGGGTCAAAGTTAATCTTAAAAAGTCAACAGAAAGTTTATTTTCAAATTAATGCATAATTAGCAATGTAGGGGTCATGCAACCTGTTTTATCATTAATATAACTTGATAATTAATTTAAGAACATGTCTAAACATGTTCAACCCGACAATTTTCAGTTTAGGCTCGGTTCGGGACCGAAAGAAGCATAATTTGACTTCTGCTTTGACTTTCAGTTCTGACCCGTTTGAGCATAGTTTAGAAATGCCTTAGGGATTTATTTGGACCAGGTTTCATGTTAGTATAACCCTCTGTGATTATACAACTTGGTTCATTAGTTATCCGATTCATATGCATGTTTCCGTTAAATGCTTAAATGTAGACCATTATGCCCATATGACCTTAAAATGTGATTTTTGAAAATGTAAAAGAATAGAAACCTTAATTACTGATTATTAGACTTGTCCCTAAAATTTGACATCAGTTTGAGGTCTAGATTAGGAGTTATGCTCATTGGCATAATTTGAAAGCTTTTTATTAAATAAATGGCGTATTTAGCATATAGCCTATCTAAACCCGATTTTTAATACCAAAATTTTTACCAACTGATATAAAATAATATTTTGGGATTTTTGAAGATTTTTATTTAATTTTAGGCTAAGCATAACATAGGGTTCTAAGCTTGATTCGGTAATTGTCGGTTTTACCCTTTTGGGCTATAAAATGAGTTTAACAAATTTTTTTGATACCAAACCTTTTTCTACTGGTCTAATATGATAAATAAAATATTTTGAGTCTTATGGAATAATAAAAATATCAGCTTTCCTTTAAAAACCCGGAAATAACTCAAAATCGCCTCTTTAAGCGTTTTTAACGCATAGTATGTATTAAAACTATTTTAAACATATAAGGTTTGATAACTACTGATATTTTAAGTAAATTATTATACTTTAACAGTAAGGAAAGTTTTTAAACTCAGATTCCCTAGTTTGACCTTTTAAGCTTATGTGAAATTACCAAAATGCCCCTACGGTGCATAATTGATTAAGAAAAGGTAAATTTGACATATATACCATACCCTACTGTTATGACTTATAAAATTTAGTATATTTACTGATTATATCAGACCTGAAACTCAGATTTATAATAAATCTTTTTTATAACCTTTTTAATGACCAAAATGCCCCTACGGGGCATAATTTGAGTTTAAATTCATTTTGGGCATAATAAAAGATATCCTACTGATGTCACAACATATTTAAGGCATATTAACTTAGGAAACCTGTATATGGCTCTTATGGTTACCCGTTACGCATCTTTCGCGTTCGGTTCGGTTTATGTAACTAGTTGCATAAATTGACCGAAACGGGTCAAACCTTATCGTTTTTGTCTCAAAATCCAGAATGTGTTTAGTTTACCCATATTATACAAGTCTTCAAACTTGTTGGGTCTAAATCACATTATGTTCTGGTCTTCTCTTAAATCGTGCGTTGAACCGTATCTTCCTTTAAAACTAACCGGTCTAAGTTTAGGCTTAATTAAATACCCGTTAGGAATCTAATAGGTTATTAAAAACCTTTGTTCCAGAATAGGAGACCCGGTAAAAGCTACGTGCATTTGCTGTTTGTGATTATACTTTGCTCAGGTAAATACTTTTAACTTATTTTCCCTATACGGGCTTGGGGTACGGTATATAAAATACCGCTTGGTCGGGCATTGAATTTTTAATTGTATGAAGATTAAATTATTGAAATGTCCCGTTTAAAGTGTTTTGTTTGTTTAAAGCCTTTGGGGGGTTAATGACCATGTCCCGGATATCCTTGGCATCATTTTACGAAATGGCCACGACCTAATCACGGGGTGCACCCGACAGTGCATATATAAATAATATGGTATAACCGCTGGTTTCGGGAATAACCCGCCGCGAGACTATATCATGTGGTGTGTCTGTTAATCTTTAACCCGGTGTCAATCCGGGCTGCTGAACGTATAACGAACATGTAATTCTCTTACAAGTTTATATATAAATAATTATCCCAAGTTATAAAAAGTTTTGTGCCACGTGCATTCAAATCAATTTTTTAAAACCTTTTCAAAATGAGTCAGTTAATTCTATTTACCAGTGCAAACTGACGTACTTTCCCAAAAAGGTTAAGTGCAAGTACTAAGCGTAATAGGTTGGCCTCTCCTTAGCATCGTTAAGAGTCTCGCAAGCTTGGATGCATTTAAGTCTGATGAACTATGTTACCTTTTTATTTGATTTGCCTGTGGATCTATTTCAACTATTTTGTAATACTTAATATTACAATTCATTCAGTTGAAATAAATCTATCTTTTGCTTCCGCTGTGCATTTAAAATTGTGTTGTTTGACTAAGATGATATCAACTACGTCACGATACTCCCCACCGGGCCCACCGGTAATACGAGGAAATATCGGGGTGTGACAGGTTGGTATCAGAGCCAACACTGAGTGAATTAAACACTAGCCTTTTTGTGTTTAATCTCAGTTACACAGTTGCACATTCCTCGATTCTCGAGTCTAGACAAAGAACTTAGGATTTATCCAAATTGTTTTATTTCTAACTTTGTCTTTTATATTTCCTTGTTGTATCCTTTGTTTGTTTTGACAGGTTGAACAAGATGCCACCAAGAGTGAGAGGGAGAGGAAGAGGCAAGGGGCCACTCTTCACCCCGAATGATCATGAGGCCGGGCCTTCGCACCGGCGAACACCATCAGATTCACTTAGCCGGAAGTCCTCAAGATAACTGGAGGACCTATATTGAACCAGCAAGGTGCTCAGTTTCGCTGAGCTCCTCCCCTTCTTTTCAACACTCCTTTGGGCCTCATTCTGAAAATGAGCCCCATAATTCCCACCAATCTTACATTCCTCTCCAGGGCCACAACTCACCTTTTGATGACCCAACACCCTTTTTCCATAGCCGATTCAACCCGGCGAACTACCTTGGAGAACCAGTGGGTTTTAACCCACTAGGACCTGAAGACCATTTCTCTGGCGACCATGCAATGGACATAGACGAGGACACCGATCCCGCAGAGCCACAGTCCGGAACCCCTAACCACCCCCCATCGAAATTTCGGATGGGTCACCTTTCGTTGGATCACCTTATAATGGTCCCGACAGCTATGAAGAAAGGTTCCGACAGATCGACTGGGTGTTTACTCCCAGTTACCATAACTCACCACAGCAGCAACAGCAACAGGATCCCTCCAAGGATTCTCGTTTCGTCGCGGTCACTCCGCCACCACCACCAGCTCAGCAGCAGCCTCCGGAGCCACCGAGGCGAAGAAGATCGAACGCACGGATGTCCGTGTGAGGAGGAGTGCATATCAGCACCCCTCAACATCCTAGTGGCAGCCGCTACTCGCCACTCCATGAAGAACCGCAGATGGGAGGATCTTCAAACCCCGTCTCGGAAATAAACTCTGCGCCTGTCGCGCCACCACCATTGGGCTTTGGCGACCCAATTCCTACATACACCGGTGCGGCGGCGTATAATCCCTTTGAGCAGCCGGTCCACACCAACTACAACTATGCAGAGGCCGACCCTTATCTGGTAGCAGCGGCAAACTACAATGCCCATCATCCGGAAGGATCCTTTGGGGTCCCATATCAAGTCGGATACTCACACTATGGGTACCCACCTTATGGGTATCATCAACCGCCACCTCCTCAACCTCCGCTATATCAGCAACCCCCGCAGCCGCCAATGATGTCGCCACCGCAACATCAGGAAATTCTTCAAAGGATAAATGAGGTGCGGGAGGAAGTGCGGGAAGACCGTAGACAGAACCGAGGAATGTTCAAGGGTCTGGTAAACTTGATTAAAGGGAAAAGCAAGAAGGATCATTAAAATCCTTTATTTGTTTGTTTTTAGGGTTGTAATCATGTCCCTGCGTGGACATTTGTTTCTGTATTCAGCCCCTGCGTGGGCATGTCTTTCTGTATTCCGCCCCTGCGTGGGCATGTTTTTCTGTTTAACCCCTGCGTGGGTATGTTATTTCTATTTAAGCCCCTGCGCGGGCATGTTTGTAGAAGTCCCGTTTAGGGCAAATCTGTACTTGGTTAAATTTTGTAGTGGAATGATTTAATTCAAATTTTCATTTTTGTTAAATTATATGCATAAATATAATATGTATAATAAATGAAAATATAACATTCCTTTTTATAAGACCTACCATTATAATAAAATAATAAAAATCTAAAAAGGGACAAAACCTAGCCATGTGTCGTTATAAGATAGGGCTAAGATGGTAATTCCTCAAATTAGATTCAGGTCCTTATTAACACCTCAATTTAGGTTGTTCTGTGTTAAATATTAAAAAGAATCTTAAAGGTAAAACCTAGTCTATATGTCGTTGCAGACATGACCAAGATGGTAAAACCTATTCAAAAGGTTCCAATCCTTGTTAACATCTAAAAACATGTTAACACTCTTGACAAAAGTGATTCAATAAAATCACCTAAGTCATCCTTATATTAGATTCTCACAAATACTTTTAATTAATTAAAACATCCATTAGGGATATAACGCCTACGGGCTATACTCATAGCCATATAAGACAAAAGACAGTCGTGGTCTTCGACCCCCTGTTAAGAAGAGGTAATGAACTATGATTAAAACCTCAATACCATGACCCTATAAGATCATGATTAAAAAATTTAAAACCGTCCACGTGACTAGGCCTTTTTGCCATTAATATATTTTAATTCTAACTAAGGATTATTACAATATCTTGAATATATATATGCCTAACAAATTAATCAAAATGGTTTCTTAAATACCATGATTAATAAATCATATAGGATGATAAAACTGTTATAGACCTCTGAATAAATTAAAATCATTATTTTATGTAGCAATCAAGCTACATGGCAGAGTCTGAGGAAATAAACAGTCACCCTCGGGAAAATCATGATACCACGAAGATCAACGTAACTGGTGCGGAACTCCAAGCACTGATTGATAATGTTGTTACCAAGGCCTTAGATAGGCAGTTTAATGAGTCAAGTGGTACTCGAAGCAAGGCCTCATCTGTACCCCATTCTAAACCTAAGACTCACTCTGAGGCTCATGGTAAACCACCGTCAAAGAAGAATGATGACGATCATCACTCCTCAAACCAGCATAGCGTACCGTCTAAGAAGATTGTATTAGGTCAGGAACCACGTACAACAACTTGCTCCTATAAGTATTTCGTATCCTGTAAACCCAGGGATTTTACTGGGGAGAAAGGAGCAGTTGATTGCATGTCATGGTTAGATGAGATGGACACTGTGGTACATATCAGTGGTTGCGCTAATAAGGATGTTGTAAAGTTTGTATCGCAGTCATTCAAGGGTGAGGCACTAGCTTGGTGGCGGTCGTTGATTCAAGCCACCGGGAAGATCCCATTGTACAATCTGACATGAGATCAGTTTGTTACTCTCATTAAGGAGAACTACTACCCTCAGCATGAGGTTGAAAAGATTGAAGCTGATTTCTTATCATTAGTTATGAAAAACCTAGATTGTCAAGCCTACCTTACAAGCTTCAACACCATGTCAAGACTGGTTCCGTATCTGGTAACTCCGGAACGCAAGAGGATAGCTCGTTTTATCGGGGGTGGGTTTGGCCCCAGAAATCAAGGCAAGTGTGAAGGCCTCCAGACCAGCTACTTTTTGGTCTGCAGCTGATATATCATTATCCCTTAATTTGGACGCGGTCAGGAAGAGATCGCTGAGAAACACAAACGCTGAGAAGAGGAAGTGTGAGGATGACAACTCACGACGTTCAGACAAGAAGCGTAAGGGAAACAATGACCACAAGAAGAGTTCTGGAACAAAAAAGGATGGTCAGCAGTCGGGGGATAAGCCCAAGTGTAAGGTCTGTAAGAAGCACCATTTCGGGAGGTGCAGATATGAATCGAAATCCCAGCCACAGCAGAGAGTTTGTGAGATTTGTAAATCCTCTGAGCACAAGACATTAGACTGTAAGAAAATCAAGGATGCTACGTGTTATAACTGCAATGAAAAGGGGCATATCAAGTCCAACTGCCCAAAATTTGCTTAGAAAGCTGAGGAAGGGAAAAAGACCAATGCTAGGGTCTTTCAGATGAACGCACAGGAGGCGATCCAGAATGATAATGTCATAACAGGTACCTTCCTTATTAATGATGTTTATGCAAGGGTGTTATTTGATTCTGGAGCAGATAAGTCATTTGTTGATGATAAGTTTTGTAAGTTGTTAAACCTACCTGTTAGAACCCTAAGCATAAAATATTAGGTTGAATTAGCTGATGGCACCATAGAAACCGCATCAACCATGTTAGATGGATGTTTCATATCCATTAGGAACCACTCTTTTCCACTATCCTTACTTCCTTTGAAGTTAGCCGGTTTCGACATAGTAATAGGCATGGATTGGCTATCCCATAACCAAGCTTAGATCGTGTGTGACAAGAAGCAAGTAGTGATCAAGACTCCATATGGTGAGCCACTTACCATACAGGGAGATACTCAGTATGGGTTGCCTAAGCAAGTGTTTATGCTTAAGGCATCAAGGTGTATAAAGAAAGGTTGTATCATCTACATGGCACAAGTGACTATTGATGAGCCGAAGCCTAAGATGGAAGATATGCCTGTCATTTCTGAATATCCCGAAGTATTCCCTGAAGAACTACCTGGTTTGCCACCAGATAGGCAAGTAGAATTCAGAATTGACATTATTCCAGGAGCAGCACCTGTTGCTAGGGCACCTTACAGGTTAGCACCAACAGAGATGAAAGAATTAAGGACTCAGTTAGATGAATTGTTGGCAAAAGGTTTCATTAGACCTAGCTCGTCTCCATGGGGAGCACCAATCCTGTTTGTGAAGAAGAAGGATGGATCGATGCGTCTATGCATCGATTATCGTGAGCTAAACAAGGTTACTATCAAGAATAGATATCCATTGCCCATGATCGACGATCTGTTCGATCAATTGCAAGGGGTAAGTTACTTCTCTAAGATCGACTTGAGGTCAGGCTATCATCAACTGAAGGTTAAAGATGAAGATGTACACAAGACTGCATTTAGGACTCGCTATGGTCATTACGAGTTCCTAGTGATGCCTTTTGGGCTCACTAATGCACCTGCCGCATTCATGGACCTCATGAATCGCGTCTGTAAGCCCTACCTAGATAAGTTCGTCATCGTCTTCATCGATGACATTCTCATTTACTCGAAGAGTCAAGCTGACCATGAGAAGCATCTCCGTTGTATTCTTAAGCTGCTTCAAAAGGAAGAGCTCTATGCCAAATTTTCAAAATGTGAATTCTGGCTTCGTGAAGTCCAATTTCTTGGACATGTTGTTAGTGAACGTGGTATCCAAGTAGATCCCGCTAAAGTTGAAGCTGTTATGAATTGGCAAGAGCCAAAGACGCCTACAGAGATTCGTAGCTTTCTAGGTTTAGCAGGATATTATAGGCAATTTATTGAAAACTTCTCAAGGATTATTGTGCCCCTAACTTCGTTGACGCGTAAGAATATTAAGTTTGACTGGGGCCCTAAGCAGCAGGAATCCTTTGACATTCCTTAAGCAAAAGTTGAGCAATGCACCAGTATTGACATTGCCTGATGGAATAGAGGAATTTGTAGTATATTGTGATGCATCGCACACAGGTATGGGATGTGTGCTTATGCAGAAGGGCATGGTTATTGCCTATGCTTCACGACAATTAAAGGTGCATGAGAAGAACTACACCACCCATGACTTGGAGTTGGGTGCTGTTGTATTTGCACTAAAACTGTGGAGGCACTACTTGTATGGTACAAAGTGTGTGATCTACTCTGATCACAAAAGCCTTCAACATCTGTTCAATCAGAAGGATTTGAACATGAGGCAGCGACGATGGATGGAAACTTTGAATGATTATGACTGTGAGATAAGATACCATCCAGGCAAGGCAAATGTGGTTGCCGATGCCTTAAGTAGAAAGGAAAGAGTGAAGCCTATAAGAATCAATGCCAAGAGCATTGAATTAAAGAATAGTTTGAATGAAAGGTTGTTAGCTGCACAGAAGGAAGTTGTATTAGAAGCTAACTATCCTGATGAAAAGCTAGGAGTAACTGAAGAGCAGTTATCCTATGGCAAAGACGGAATCCTAAGGTTAAATGGACGAATATGGGTTCCAGTTTATGGAGGACTTCGGGATGTTATCCTCCAGGAAGCCCATAGTTCTAAATACTCCGTTCATCCTGGAGCTGACAAGATGTACCAGGATCTGAAGGTGAACTATTGGTGGATAGGCTTGAAGAAGTCTATAGCTACCTATGTAGCCAAATGTTTGACGTGCGCTCAAGTCAAAGCTGAACATCAGAAACCGTCAGGTTTGCTACAACAGCCTGAACTTCCCACCTGGAAGTGGGAGATGGTGACAATGGATTTTATCACCAAGTTTCCAAAGACAAAGAAAGGAAATGATACTATATGGGTCATAGTAGATAGACTGACTAAGTCAGCACATTTCTTACCCATTAAGGAGACTTATAGCTCCGATATGTTAGCCCAATTGTACGTAGATAAGATTGTATCTCTCCATGGCGTACCAGTGTCTATTATCTCGGACAGATATACTAGGTACACATCTCATTTTTGGAAAATTTTCCAACAATCTTTGGGCACGCGCTTAAATTTTAGTACGGCTTACCATCCTCAGACGGACGGGCAAAGTGAGCGTACCATCCAAACTTTGGAAGACATGCTTCGTGCATGTGTGATTGACTTAGGTGGTAGTTGGGATAACCACCTGCCATTGATCGAGTTCTCCTATAACAATAGCTACCATACAAGCATTCAGGCTGCACCTTTTGAGGCATTATATGGTAGGAAATGCAGGACGCCTATTTGTTGGGCAGAAATAGGAGAAGCTCAGTTATCAGGACCTGATATAGTCCTTGAAACAACGGACAAGATTGTCCAAATTCGTGACCACCTGAAAGCTGCCAGAGATAGGCAGAAGAGCTACGCAGACTTAAGGCGTAAACCTCTAAAGTTCGAGGTTGGTGACAAAGTGTTGCTTAAAGTATCACCCTAGAAAGGAGTGATGCGTTTTGGTAAGAAAGGCAAATTAAGCCCAAGGTACGTAGGACCATTTGAGATCATCAAATGTGTCGGATCCGTGGCCTATAAGTTAAACTTGCCTGAAGAGCTCAGTGGTATTCACAATGTATTCCACATCTGCAATCTAAAGAAATGTCTAGCTGATGAATTGCTAGTCATACCACATACGGATGTGTATATAGATGAGAGCTTGAAATTTGTGGAAAAACCTTCGTCGATTAAGGATCGACAGGTAAAGAAGCTTCGAAGGAAGCATGTACCAATTGTAAAGGTCAAATGGGATGCCCGTAGAGGTCCCGAGTATACGTGGGAGGTAGAATCCACAATGAAAGAAAAGTACCCTCATTTGTTCAAGTAAATCTCTAGGTCGAGATTTCTTTTAAGGGGGTGAGGATGTAACACCTCGAAAATTTATGTCCAATAATGTATCGACACGTGTCATAAGCTTTAAACGTGCAAAAGATTACTTTAGAGGGACTAAAGTTGACAAGCAAAGAAAGTATGTGAATATAAGGGTTCAAAGTGTCAACAATGGATAAATATACTTTACTGTAACCCTACACGATGGTTATACCCTTAAACGAATGAATCATGGATCATACGAAGCTAATTGTGGAAGAAAGTGAGAGATTATAAACTACAGGGGTTAAAAGTGTCAACATGTTTAAAGTATACATCTGAGTGACCTTTTAGCGAACCCGAAGCTTTGTAACGGTTAATTATGCTCACTAGAATAGGTGGTAAAAATTTCACAAGATTTCGATAAAGTATGAGAAAGTTATGACAATATTCGTATACGAGGGGTTAAAAGCGTCAACGTTGAAATCTAAGGCCTTACGGGTGATCACAAAGTTAACCAAGGACTTAATGGTGTTTGATAATCCCTTGGAACCCTTAAAAGTAAGGTTAGAGGGCTAAAAATGCAAGAACAAGACTTAAAACCACGTTAGAAAGGACCAAGGACCAAAAGTGCAAAACTTAAAAATTGTTTGGCGTAAGGGTATCCCATGGGTCTACGCGGCCCGCGTGGGCATGCCAGCGACAGAAAACACCTGCAGGTGTCTCTCCAGCCCGTTGCACCGCCTTAAAACCTTGTTTTCTTATACCAGGGACTCCCCCACTGGTATTTCATGCAATAGGGACAGATGGGACCATCTTGTAACACTTATAGACCTATTTGTCATGATCTAATGGCATCAAAATGAGTATATAAGGAGCTTCTTGTTGCAACACTTTGTTCATTCATTTGCAAACTTCACAACTTCACTTCTGGAGGTTCCTGGAGTTCAAGCTCACTTCCTAGTGATCTTAAGTCGTGCATATGACCCTTGTAAGTGTCCTTAACCCTCTTTAATTCAGTTTAGCTTAGTTAATTAGCTTAAAGTCAAACCGTCGTAATTAGAGTTTAACTTCGTAATTAATCATAATTTGTCCAGTCAAATTTCAAATTGAAAGTACCTATGAGTTGGTAATTATGTGGGCAATAAACCCTTAAAATGGCACCCTCTAATTCCCACTCTAACTAGGTCAATTGTCGGGTCAAAGTTAATCTTAAAAAGTCAACATAAAGCTTATTTTCAAATTAATGCATAATTAGCAATGTAGGGGTTATGCAACCTGTTTTATCATTAATATAACTTGGTAATTAATGTAAGAACATGTCTAAACATGTTCAACCCGACAATTTTCAGTTTAGGCTCGGTTCGGAACCGAAAGAAGCATAATTTGACTTCTACTTTGACTTTCAGTTCTGACCCGTTTGAGCATAGTTTAGAAATGCCTTAGAGCTTTATTTGGACCAGGTTTCATGTTAGTATAACCCTCTGTGATTATACAACTTGGTTCATTAGTTGTCCGATTCATATGCATGTTTCCGTTAAATGCTTAAATGTTGACCATTATGCCCATATGACCTTAAAATGTGATTTTTGAAAATGTAAAAGAATAGAAACCTTAATTACTGATTTTTAGACTTGTCCATAAAATTTGACATCAGTTTGAGGTCTAGATTAGGAGTTATGCTCATTAGCGTAATTAGAAAGCTTTTTATTAAATAAATGGCGTATTTAGCATATAGCCTATCTAAACCCGATATTTAATACCAAACTTTTTATCCACTGATATAAATAATATTTTGGGATTTTTGAAGATTTTTATTTAATTTTAGGCTAAACATAACATAGGGTTCGAAGCTTGATTCGGTAATTGCCGGTTTTACCCTTTTGGGCTATAAAATGAGTTTTACAAATTTTTTTGATACCAAACCTTTTTCTACTGGTCTAATATGATAAATAAAATATTTTGAGCCTTATGGAATAATAAAAATATCAGCTTTCCTTTAAAAACCCGGAAATAACTCAAAATCGCCTTTTTAAGCGTTTTTAACGCATAGCATGTATTAAAACTATTTTAAACATATAAGGTTTGATACCTACTTATATTTTAAGTAAATTATTATACTTTAACAGTAAGGAAATTTTTTAAACTCAGATTCCCTAGTTTGACCTTTTAAGCTTATGTGAAATTACCAAAATGCCCATACGGTGCATAATTGATTAAGAAAAGGTAAATTTCACATATATACCATACCCTACTGTTATGACTTATAAAATTTAGTATATTTACTGATTATATCAGACCTGAAACTCAGATTCATAATAAATCTCTTTTATAACCTTTTTAATGACCAAAATGCCCCTACGGGGCATAATTTGAGTTTAAATTCATTTTGGGCATAATAAAAGATATCCTACTGATGTAACAACATATTTAAGGCATATTAACTTAGGAAACCTGTATATGGCTCTTATGGTTACCCGTTACGCATCTTTCGCGTTCGGTTCGATTTATGTAACTAGTTGCATAAATTGACCGAAACGGGTCAAACCTTATCGTTTTTATCTCAAAATCCAGAATGTGCTTAGTTTACCCATATTATACAAGTCTTCAAACTTGTCGGGTCTAAATCACATTCTGTTCTGGTCTTCGCTTAAATCGTGCGTTGAACCGTATCTTCCTTTAAAACTAACCGGTCTAAGTTTAGGCTTAATTAAAGACCCGTTAAGAATCTAATAGGTTTTTAAAAACCTTTGTTACAGAATAGGAGACCCGGTAAAAGCTACGTGCATTTGCTTTTTGTGATTATACTTTGCTCAGGTAAATACTTTTAACTTATTTTCCCTATACGGGCTTGGGGTACGGTATATAAAATACCGCTTGGTCGGGCATTGAATTTTTAATTGTATGAAGATTAAATTATTGAAATGTCTCGTTTAAATTGTTTTGTTTGTTTAAAGCCTTTGGGGGGTTAATGACCATGTCCCGGATATCCTTGGCATCATTTTACGAAATGGCCACGACCTAAGCACGGGGTGTAGGCGTACACCCGACAGTGCATATATAAATAATAAGGTATAACCGCCGGTTTCGGGAACAACCCGCCGCGGGACTATATCATGTGGTGTGTCTGTTAATCTTTAACCCGGTGTCAATCCGGGCTCCTGAACGTATAACGAACATGTAATTCTCTTACAAGTTTATATATAAATAATTATCCCAAGTTATAAAAAGTTTTGAGCCACGTGCATTCAAATCAATTTTTTTTAAAACCTTGTCAAAATGAGTCAGTTAATTGTATTTACCAGTGTAAACTGACGTATTTTCCCAAAAAGGTTAAGTGCAGGTACTAAGCGTAATAGGCTGGCCTCTCCTTAGCATCGTTAAGAGTCTCGCAAGCTTGGATGCATTTAAGTCTGATGAACTATGTTACCTTTTTATTTGATCCGCCTGTGGATCTGTTTCAACTATTTTGTAATACTTAATATTACAATTCATTCGGTCGAAATAAATATATCTTTTGCTTCCGCTGTGCATTTAAAATTGTGTCGTTTGACTATGATGATATCAACTACGTCACGATACTCCCCACCGGGTCCACCGGTAATACGTGGAAATATCGGGGTGTGACATAACATGAAGTTTGTTTGCTAATAATAATAATAATAATAATAAATAATAATAATAAATAAAACAAAAATATAAACTTTAAAAATAGAAAAATATAAAAAATGAAAAAAATTACTTGTTTTTAATTTGTTAAAAAATCAAAATTTTTTGAAAAATATGTTGAAGGAATACTGTCACACCCTCAAATCACCACCTAGGGAGTGTCTCTGTTAGGCGTGTGACCACTAGTAATGAGCCACCAATTACATTGAATCCATAAGTTTAAAATAAAGTTTCATCATTTAATAGTAATAAAATCCAAACATAAGTAATTCAAAAACCATCAAGTTCAGCGGAAGCGTTAACGTAACATAATGTAAATACTTTCCAAACAACCATAGTAAATAAATGTTTGATAAATAAACCCATCAATGCAACCATGACCACTCACGCCCTCCAGCCAGCAAGTTCCTGTTCCCAAGTACCTAACGACCTGCGAGCATGTAACAAGTGTATCAGACAAAGCTGGCGAGTTCACAGTTTTAGAAAATGTTTGTTACCAGTTGTATGTAAAACAGTTAACTGACAAATGCAAGTAATATTGTTAATATATCAATTCCGAACAAGACAGCTCCTGAAGTACATGACTGCCCTTTCCCACGTACTCCTATCCAGCACTGGGCCCGACTGGGTCATTAGTTCACATCCGTCCTCTCTAGGAGCGGTGTGAGGGTGCCAAACCTAAGTAGCGCTACCAACTAATACCCGTTACCCTCCAGGTAACAACATAAGGGACTTACAAGAATGATAGGTGAGAATATTAACCAGTATACCCGTTTTTACCCAAAAGACTTATCCCTCTACGGGATACCCACTGACTGTCCCCAACCACTGGGACGCATGCTCGAATGTAGTGAACTCACCTTAGAGTGCTCGGTAGACTTAATTACTCGTTTAACCAACAATCATTCAAGTCCTATGATAATTGCACATATAACAGTCAGTATGTATACAAGCTCGGTACGTGTCACTCCACATTTATTCATCAATCAGTGCACACAACATACAATTAATTCACATATTCCATAATCACATACCATCTGATTTAATGTATAAGTAACACTTATATAGTTTAAGTCATGACAACATCATCAAACCGTCTCTAGCATATAATTAATTCATATAAGAGATTCGTGTTTATGAGGTTTTCAAGAACCATTCTAACCGAATATATATATATATATTGTAACCTGGTCATCATCAGAGAACTAGTCAACATATCAAGATCATATAATTACATAACAACTTCCATGCATGCACTTATCACCCCACATCATCGATCCATTACATAACATGTTAACTAATAGGTGTGAGTGGGTGTGTGGTCTAGCAAGTCATCGGCCCCACCTAAACATGTGCACATGACTACCTACCCATCATTATATAAGCTGATAACATTTCATGATCTGATTCATTAGTTTAATAATGACAATACAACAATGGATCATCATTAGCGAGCCATCATCACATGGCTGCCCTTTTGAGCCGACAATTATCAAAGTATTCCGGAGGTTATTGGACCGAATCATTGAGTGGGCTGACAACTTATTGGACCGCTAACTTATATGATGACTAATGAATCTAGCTAAAACACATGATGGTCTGTCAACTTATTGAACTTCACAATCACATGCACAAGGAATCAGTGGCCTACAACTATGTTTAAACATTATCTTTATCTAAGTTTCGCCGGACTGAAATGTATGACACTATGCTTGGCCGACGAACCCTTACTGCAATTAACGTGTACAACCCTAATCAACCAGTTGTCGTTTCTTTCATTCAACCGTATACGATCAGTTTCACCAATACGCAGACATAATTAACAATTGATTCAACAATAATCATGCACATAGAAAACCCTAAACATGCCACCAGGAGCCATAATCGTTATCATTAACAAATCATCAGTTTCCCTAACACCCGTTTTACAGTTATCATGCTAAGTATATTCATGAGTCTCCCATAAAATATCCGACTAACAACTGATTACATTTCTAAAACATTCACAACAACGACAATAGTCTATCCGCAGATGATTACTATGAAACTCACATCATTCATACGTAACAACACACCTGAAACCCTAATGTATCATAACAGTCACTTACAGGTCAAAAAAATTATTAAAAAATATCATCTATGGACTAAAGTACTAACCGATTGACGAGATAATCACGAGGGTGCAGGAAAGCTTCGAAAGAAGGGAATAGTGTTGCCATCGATCACCAATGAGAAGAAAGGTTTAGGGTTAGGTAGGTTTTTGGTTAAATAGGGAGAGTCTGCGTAAATGGGCTCCATCTGGACCGAAGCCCTCTCCAGCGAGCCATGATAAGAATTCCCAGTTTCGTCGGGTGATGTCCGTGGTGAAATCTATTCACCTAAACAATTCGAATGCTTCTAATACTAACCACTTAATAACAAGTGCATCCATCACATGTTCATGCATACTCAAGTCATAGACTTGTGTAGCTCAATAAAGTTAAGACAACTAAACTGATGGATCACGTGAACTGTTTTGTGGAGGTCCAATTATGTTGCATTAAGATTTGGCCCATGTGTACAAACTAATGAAGTACAATAGTGATGCAAACAATTATAATGCAAACAATATGAAAGCATCGATGTGAAACAAGTAACGTGCCGAAGAGACCTTGAAAAGTCGGGTTGTCACATCATCCCCTACTTGAAAGAAATTTCGTCCTGAAATTTGACAAGCAAGCACAAAGAAGTGAGGTGAGAAATCAAAATTGTTGCAGGTTTTCCCCAGGTGCCACATCATCCCCAACTTGAAAGGAAATTTCGTCCCGAAATTTACCAGCTTCACCAGGTTTAGACTGATCATCAGGAAATAGTTGAGGATACTTAAGCTTCATCTAATCCTCACGCTCCCACGTGAACTCCGGTCCACGTCTTGAGTTCCAAGGAACTCTCACGATTGGAATTCGACTAAGTTAACGAACCTTGAATTCCTGGTCCATGTGTTCGATAAATTCCTCCAATAAAGGTATCGCACGTGTTTCATCAGACAACCACTGCCTTAGATCCGAAACATAAATAACATCGCGTACGTTACCCGATTCGCCGGGTAACTCGAGGTTGCAGGTTACGCTACCGATTCTTCCCAGACTGTTGAATGGTCCATCGTGACGTCAGTTAAGCTCGCCATGTTTCCCAAGCATTCCGCACCCTCCCGGGGTGAGACTTTCAACACGATACGATCGCCTACAGCTATCTTCCAGCGTTTCCCAAGTTTATCAGCTTTCCTGACTCTCACGCGTTGCCGCCAATCGACTCCCGATCCAAAAAAAAAAACCTTCCCAAGAGTTTCGAGTACCAGTCCTGGACCAGTAATTAAGTTGTCAACCATCTAAGTCTAACAAGGAGATTGGCATTATCGTCTATGTAATACCTCAACAGAGCTGTCTGGTTACCAAAATGATAACTGCCACAGTAGTACTCAACCATAGGTAAGAGTCCTTCCAATTTGCACTAAAGCCAGTCACACACATGCTCGCAGCATGTCTTCGAGTGCCAGGAGAGTTCGTTTTCTCTAATCGTTCACCCAACGGCAATAAGCAATGCTCTAGTCCTGACGTGAGCCAAGGGTGTTGTGTATTGCCGGACATAAATCATACATAGATCAATTTCAGAGGTAACAGGAGTTGGCACCTCGTGCCTAAAAGGGGCCTCTCTCAGGGGAACATTCACAACCGTGAAGACTCGTCAGTTTTCTTGATTGCAAGAAATAGTATTGGTAACCTGAGTCCATCAACGATCACTCAGGTGATAATGTTTCCATTTCGAGTTGTAAGTAGACTAGTGACAAAATCCATGACAGTCTGTTCTCATTCCATATATGTGTTTCTATTTGCTAATATCCGACCTTGACTTTCCCACATGTCAAACTTCGTTCTCATGCGTGGCTATGTGGGCCTTCAGGCCCGGTCATTCGTACATGGTCTTCGGGTTTCAATACGTCCTATCAAAACTCAGATGATTAGGATATCGAGATCCGTGTGCTTCTCCTGCACCAGTTCCCTAATGTTGCTGAATAGTGAGGTCCATGTCCATTCCACGAAGTGGCAAATATCGTCCGACCTGCCAAAGGTTGATTCCCCATGCCCTACATGGGTTTATCTTGAGAACTCTCTTCCTTCAGTTCTTCAGTTTGGGCAAGGCGGGCCTGATCAGGTATGTTAGAGTCGATAGCAGGCTGCAAAGGTCGTGCACGTCCAGGTTTCACGGTCGTATTCATCCAATAGCCCCATCCAGCGATGTTGTTACATGTTTAGCTCCTTCGAAACAAGGGTACACGGGAGGCCCTTGTGATCGATCTAAATAACGCATCTGGTACTGTCCAAGTAATGCCTCCATCTAGAATCCCAAGACCACGGTTTTCACCGCCAGTTGTGTGTCGTGCAGTTCCTCTTTGTATCTCCATCACGTCAGTCATCACTCTCTCGTGTTGCGTCGGTGTGTAACTGGGACTCTGATTCGGACCATCATGGTAAACCACTAAATCACCCGCACCCTCGGGTAAAGGCGATGCTCAGTGTAGTGCAGAGTTGGGATTCGAGAGCTGAAAAGACGTCCTCCTATTTTGTCTTCCATGAACACAGCACCCTGCTGTGTTAAAGAGATTAAAACCGCGCGATCTTCGAAAATCCTGTGATGAATCTACGATAGTATCCAGCGAAACCAAGAAATCGCTGCATCCCCGAAGGAATCCTTGGTGCCGATCAGTTTCTAGTAAAATTGATCCTAGCAAGATCCACGTGTATTCCCACTTCGTTGGTTACATGATCAAATGCATCTTTCGAATCTAGATGTTACACTAAACAAGACTTCGCACGTAATGGCTCCTCCCTCAGGAGCCCTAAAATAAGATACAGATGTCAGCTATGATGTTCCTTCCTCCTGGAAATGATTCAACACGTTGTCAATAAGCATACTCAATTAATGTGATCCATGCAGCTGCCGGTGTGATGATTAGCCTAGAGGTTTTGGAATACAACGTCGCAATGGTCGCCCTGTGTCTGATACGCCGTTGTAGGAACATTCTCCCCTCTGGACTCCCATCTGATGATAGTTCATTCGTTAGTCATTCCTCGAATGGAAGCTTGACCCTCGCACTGGTAGACAGGTTGCCAATATATGATCGAGGCAAACGATTCTTAACTGTCTCCTTGTTAGGTTCTGGAAGATCAGTACTCATACGAAAAGGCTTATCTTCACGGATATAACTGGGGCTCCCCAAAGCAAAAAGCTAGGTCTGACAAACTCCTGTCCAGTATTTCCTGTAGTTTATTAAACAGTTCTTGCAACCCTCCTGTGCAAGATGGTACAATGTACGAGTATTCAGAGCTGCCTCTGTCGTGAGATCAACTGAGATTCCGACTAACTGTTGTGGAAGTAAACCTGAAAGTTCCTCGAGTAGCACACCGAGAGGAGTCACGGACAATTGGTGGATCCTCGATCCTATTTTCCTTAGCCTGACAATCAAAAACAGTTGCTAACCCAGCGGGGTAATCCCTCCGTAGACACTTCTGGGCTTTCATTGCAGAATTGATGCTAACTTTTACACAACTCTGGTACTGTGGAATAGATGACGATTCTCCACTAGGGGGAGGGGTACGCAAAGCTTTCTTTTCACAGGGTATATCTGCGCGATGTATGGATAACCAATCCATACCAACTACTGCATCAAATTATCGAGGATAACAGAAAGAAGGTTGACGTCGAACACTTGTCCCACAAGGTCGAGTTTACATCACAACGAACATATGAGGTTTCATTTGACTTGCCATCAGTTGCTACCACCGCAGGTTCGGTTTCAAGAAGTATCTGGGTTGACCAAAACATGGCTACTTATACAAGTTACCATGCTGCTATTAAGCCTAGCGTCACCTACGCCAATCCTAAATGCCCTTCCGTAAGCATCATTTCCAGTGTTGTTGTTTTCGTTGCGAGAATTCCTAGTACCGTCTTTGTTCCCTTGGATGTTGGCACTTTGACATAACACGGTCAATCCTTGTCGAGGTCAACTTCTTTTCCATCCTGTAAGCTATGATTACGAGTTCCTTGATGTTGCCGTGACCGTTGCCTCAACTGTCGTTGCTTAAAACGGGGCCCTACGATCTTTCAACAACAGGGTCCATCTTGTTCCATTCCGTGTCACGTCCTAAGGCACTACTAACTGCGTGGGAAGTTACACATTCCATGTCCCGATTGATTCGTAAGAGTCGACTCCCATAAGTCGCTTACTAGGGTTAAGGATTCGGTTGAGGTCAATCTGCTGGAGTTCGTTGCTGGTGATCAGGGTCGTTCTAATACTGAGGTTGGTATGGCACTACGCTCATACTCTTGTCCATCGCTCTTGCAAGTTGACTGGGTAATTCACAATATGTTCCCAGAGTGTTGCAGAAGTGGTCGCACTCCGGGGTCTAAGACGTCGGTACATTGAGTTCCAACCAATGAAAAGGAGTGAAAAGGTATCGTCCAATCATTCGACACTGCAACATCCAACTCAGGGATGTTCGTACAAGCACCTAACATTCTACACAGTTCGCTAGGTGTTCAAATGGGCGTTCAGGTAATACTCGATAGCATCGAGATTTGTAAGGATTCAGAGTAAAGTGTAAAGATCACGTTCAAGTAAGAGACAATCACTGCTTTGACTCTTATAGACTGTTGTGTTTCACATCGATCAAATAACGGAACGAAACCCCTTTTTCACTTGTTAAGACTCACTGGGACTCGCACGCACCCCACATTATTATTATGTGTGCACCCACAATAATACTGCGATTTGCATGCTCATCTCAGTTCCTCTTAACTCATGTCAAATGGTTCCTCCAACTCGAGTAGCAAACAAAGAGCATTACGAAACGTCAGTCATGAATGTTTAGGGAAATACTACCCTACCAGTCACATAACACATGCAAGTAATACATGAATTAATACTGTTGCGCTAAACGTGCAATCACATGCAATATCATGTGCAAGTGTTCACTAGTTATGCAGTACAATGAGTATACGAGAGACGAACCTTGCAGTCTGGAGCTGAGTGTCATGGTCGTATTCAGAACTTGTTCGGTTATAGTCTGGTTTTATGAAAACATTTTAAAACCAAGTTCACTATAACCAGTGGTTCTGATACCAAACTGTCACACCCTCAAATTACCACCTAGGGAGTGTCCCTGTTAGGCGTGTGACCACTAGTAATGAGCCACCAATTACATTGAATCCATAAGTTTAAAATAAAGTTTCATCATTTAATAGTAATAAAATCCAAACATAAGTAATTCAAAAACCATCAAGTTCAGCGGAAGCGTTAACGTAACATAATGTAAATACTTTCCAAACAACCATAGTAAATAAATGTTTGATAAATAAACCCATCAATGCAACCATGACCACTCACGCCCTCCAGCCAGCAAGTTCCTGTTCCCAAGTACCTAACGACCTGCGAGCATGTAACAAGTATATCAGACAAAGCTGGCGAGTTCACAGTTTTAGAAAATGTTTGTTACCAGTTGTATGTAAAACAGTTCACTGACAAATGCAAGTAATATTGTTAATATCTCAATTCCGAACAAGACGGCTCCTGAAGTACATGACTGCCCTTTCCCACGTACTCCTATCCAGCACTGGGCCCGACTGGGTCATTAGTTCACATCCGTCCTCTCTAGGAGCGGTGTGAGGGTGCCAAACCTAAGTAGCGCTACCAACTAATACCCGTTACCCTCCAGGTAACAACATAAGGGACTTACAAGAACGATAGGTGAGAATATTAACCAATATACCCGTTTTTACCCAAAAGACTTATCCCTCTACGGGATACCCACTGACTGTCCCCAACCACTGGGACGCATGCTCGAATGTAGTGAACTCACCTTAGAGTGCTCGGTAGACTTAATTACTCGTTTAACCAACAATCATTCAAGTCCTATGATAATTGCACATATAACAGTCAGTATGTATACAAGCTCGGTACGTGTCACTCCACATTTATTCATCAATCAGTGCACACAACATACAATTAATTCACATATTCCATAATCACATACCATCTGATTTAATGTATAAGTAACACTTATATAGTTTAAGTCATGACAACATCATCAAACCGTCTCTAGCATATAATTAATTCATATAAGAGATTCGTGTTTATGAGGTTTTCAAGAACCATTCTAACCGAATATATATATATATATATTGTAACCTGGTCATCATCAGAGAACTAGTCAACATATCAAGATCATATAATTACATAACAACTTCCATGCATGCACTTATCACCCCACATCATCGATCCATTACATAACATGTTAACTAATAGGTGTGAGTGGGTGTGTGGTCTAGCAAGTCATCGGCCCCACCTAAACATGTGCACATGACTACCTACCCATCATTATATAAGCTGACAACATTTCATGATTTGATTCATTAGTTTAATAATGACAATACAACAATGGATCATCATTAGCGAGCCATCATCACATGGCTGCCCTTTTGAGCCGACAATTATCAAAGTATTCAGGAGGTTATTGGACCGAATCATTAAGTGGGCTGACAACTTATTGGACCGCTAACTTATATGATGACTAATGAATCTAGCTAAAACACATGATGGCCTGTCAACTTATTGAACTTCACAATCACATGCACAAGGAATCAGTGGCCTACAACTGTGTTTAAACATTATCTTTATCTAAGTTTCGTCGGACTGAAATGTATGACACTATGCTTGGCCAACGAACCCTTACTGCAATTAACGTGTACAACCCTAATCAACCAGTTGTCATTTCTTTCATTCAACCGTATACGATCAGTTTCACCAATACGCAGACATAATTAACAATTGATTCAACAACAATCATGCACATAGAAAACCCTAAACATGCCACCAGGAGCCATAATCGTTATCATTAACAAATCATCAGTTTCCCTAACACCCGTTTTACAGTTATCATGCTAAGTATATTCATGAGTCTCCCATAAAATACCCGACTAACAACTGATTACATTTCTAAAACATTCACAAAAATGAAAATAGTCTATCCGAAGATTATTACTATGAAACTCACATCATTCATACGTAACAACACAGCCGAAACCCTAATGTATCATAACAGTCATTTACAGGTCAAAAAAATTATTAAACAATATCATCTATGGACTAAAGTACTAACCGGTTGATGAGATAATCACGAGGGTGCAGGAAAGCTTCGAAATAAGGGAATAGCGTTGCCGTCGATCACCAATGAGAAGAAAGGTTTAGGGTTAGGTAGGTTTTTGTTTAAATGGGGAGAGTCTGCGTAAATGGGCTCCATCTTGGCCGAAGCCCACTCCAGCGAGCCATGATAAGAATTCCCAGTTTCGTCGGGTGATGTCCGTGGTGAAATCTATTCACCTAAATAATTTGAATGCTTCTAATACTAACCAGTTAATAACAAGTGCATCCATCACATGTTCATGCATACTCAAGTCATAGATTTGTGTAGCTCAATAAAGTTAAGACAACTAAACTGATGGATCACGTGAACTGTTTTGTGGAGGTCCAATTATGTTGCATTAAGATTTGGCCCATGTGTACAAACTAATGAAGTACAATAGTGATTCAAACAGTTATAATGCAAACAATATGAAAGCACCGATGTGAAACAAGTAACGTGCCGAAGAGACCTTGAAAAGTCGGGTTGTCACAAATACGCCGAAAACCTCACGGCTAAACAAACAAAACTTGGTATAAAAAGTGTTTTTCAAGTGGTTAAACAATGTCAAAATCAGTTTTGTGTTGTAAATCATGGGGGTACGTTATGCTAAATAGAGAATGTAAAGCAGAAAATGGATGGTGAGATGAAGCTATCTGCATCGGTTTGTCAAATTTTTAAAATGTTTTCGATTTTAGGGGGAGTAAAAATCTTTTGAAAATGTAAAAAAATTTAAAAATTTGAAAAAGATAAAAACATGAGAAAATTCAAAAAGGGTTTTGTGTAAAAAGAGAAAATGATAGTACATCAGTAGACAGTCACAACATGCTAAAGAATTGGAATGTCAAAATGTGATGAACGATCTCACTGATGATATGCCAGTAGGTTTTTACACATTTAGTAGATTGATTTCGAGATATAAACCTAAAATCAATAACTTTCTTATCTTATGGGGAACATCTCTCGGATATATGAACTTAGTACTCCAAAATTTCGTTTGAGAGATTGCCTGATTCTGAGATATTAGGTCTTTATACTTATTGATATCTGGGTTATTATATTTGGTCTTCGGATTTTGCGTCTGCAATGGCCTAGACCTAGTATAATGCTGTTGCGCTTAAAACTTTCCCTCCGCATAAAAATTGAGAAAATATCGAAAGATATATATGAAGTGCAGTTGTAAATAAGATTCCTAAGTGGAACACATCTTAAGTCAAGCCTTCATCTCTTTAACTGAATGGAAGTTCTAACCTGAGCTCTCAAGGCCTCGCACTAACCCAAAGACAGGTATCATTTAGGTATATTCACCTGTAAGACTGAATCTAGGAAATCTTGATGCGGGAGTATATTCTGAGGTGGGACACACGAATAAGTTTAAGTTCTTAAAACACTAATCTCATATCTTGAATTAATTGAAGTTTGTGTGAAAATTTAAATGGATCAGTATACTGACAATCTAAGTGAATCGTTTAGAACTTAAAGTTTATATAGATCAACGGTGCTAGTGTTTTATCATACATTGATATGATTCTCTGATGCGAACTCAACAAATATATGTTTGTGAATATTTCTTTATAGCATTTCATTAGAGAAAAGTCGCAAAAAGATTTTGGGAGTTTTTAGCATAAAATTTGTAAAATACAAAAAGATTTTGTTTCATTTTATGTTTCGACAACTGATGTTGGAAAGCTGAATTTCAAAATCTAAGTATGCTGAACATGTCTCAGAAAATAAACAACTTCATTAAGTTGAAACTTGAGGTTTTGTAATGAAAAATCAAAAACAGTTTGTGAAGTCTCCAAGGTCATTAATTTGGATTTGGTAGATATTCAAATAGATCAAGGTCATTAAATTGAACTTGATTACCTGAGGGTTTGTGGTGACTGGATGCTTTAATTGTTAAACATATAGTTATTTGATAGGGGGAGTAGAGTCGTGTAATCCTGGATATTAAACTGTTAAAATATCTGAGTTTAGAGCTAGGATACTAATCCCAGGTGATCTTATAATGTTTAAATTGTCAAATGAATGTTATGTTAGCCAGGTGTTTGATCCTGAAATTGTCAAATATTTTCTCAAGTTGTTTGATTTATGAAAATTTTCAGAAAGCCAGGCTACGATCCTGAAAGCTTGAAGTAAGGGGGAGTCTGGAGGGAAAGTCTATTGAAAGGGGAAGCTGAGAATTCAGAGTGCAAAGGGGAGTCTGTGGTGCTGATTCTGTTAAAGCTTCTTTAAGACTCGAAGTGTGGATAAGGACAAGCTACGAGATTGACTACAGCAATATCCAAGGGGGAGTCTGTGAGTGCATATGTGTATCGCTTCCATCAATCACATATCGTAGCAAACAAATGAGACAAGACAAGGTTGAGATGTGATAAAATATAACTTTCATGTGATATTCATGGGTTCGCACGGATGGACACCATATCTAGGTTCGCATGGATCAATGTGCATAATTAGGGTTTAATGTACAAAGTTCATTCGCGCATACTTATGCTGATCCGTAGTTACAGGTTCGCACGAACCTGCATGGGTTCATGTGTGTGGTTTGCGCGGATGAACAATCACTATATATAGGTGTTTAGGTCTTGTTCAATGGTATCTTTGAGGATTTGAGAGCTGTTACTCTATCCTTTTGTTTTCGTGGTATTGTACTGAATATCAATCAATAGAAAACATTGTTAATTAGCTTATTCTTGTCTGATCCACTCTCATACTTGGATTCCGCACAAGATACGAGATCTACGCAATCAACGATGTATCAGAATCGATCCTAACACGCATGTTCACATTGAATCTAAGAATTCTATCATTCCCAGGTGACAACTGGTCAACAGTTCCACCTAATCCTTCACTAGGAAGGTTAGCCTCCAACAGGGCTTGTTTCTGTGCATCCAGTAGCCTCTCATTCAAGCTGTTTCTGAGCTCGATGCTCTTGGCGTTAATTCATATAGGTTTAACCCTTTCTTTGCAACTAAGAGCATCTGCAACTACATTTGTTTTGTTGGGATGATAGCGAATCTCGCAATCATAATCATTCAATGTTTCCATCCAATGATGTTGTCTCATGTTCAGATCTTTCTAATTAAACAGATGTTGAAGACTCTTATGATTAGTGTATATAATACACTTCGTTCCATATAAATAGTGTCTCCATAATTTAAGTGCAAATACAACGGAACCCAACTCCAAGTCGTGGGTGGTGTAATTCCTTACAAGCACTTTGAGTTGTCACGATGCGTAGGTAATCACCTTGCCTCTCTGCATAAGCACACAGCTCATGCCAGTGTGCGAAGCATCGCAGTAGACAACAAAATCCTCAATGCCCTCAGGCAGAGTTAGCACTGGAGCGTTGCTCAACTTGTGCTTCAGAATCTCATAGGATTCCTGTTGCTTCGGACCCCAGTTGAACTTAACATTCTTACGGATCAAGGTAGTTAATGGAGTGGCTATCCTCGAAAGGTTCTCAATGAACCTGCTATAATAACCAGCCAATCCTAAGAAACTACGGATCTTAGAGGGTGTCTTAGGCGCTTCCCAGTTCATAATCCAGGTAGTTCTTTGGGGAAGACATTGGGGTACTCGAAGATGATAGAAATATCTTCAATCATGGGCTTCGGTTCATCTACCATCACCTATGCCATGTAAATGACACATCCACCTTTCAGACACTTGGATGCTTTAAGTAACGACACTTTTTCAGGCAATCCATAGTCTATATCTCCTTGGCTGGTGATCATCTTACTAAGGGGTTTTAACTTCGATGAGTTTTATAACAACCCTCCTAAAATATTTCCGACACCCCTAATATAATTAGAATGTCCCCATACGTCTTAAAATGAACCCCGTATATGAAAACCAAGCCCAAAATACCTTACATAATTAAAAATTAAATAAAAATCATATTTTATAGTCTCTCTCGGGCCGCGAAGACTTGTTCTTCATTCTACGCGGGCCGCGAGTGAGGGGACATGCGGCGGCATAACCCGGAAGTCGCCATGTGTCAACACGTGTCGAGGCTAGAGCGGTGACCGGGCCAAGCTAGGGCCTACCCGGCCTACGTTGCGGGCCGTGAAGGTGTTACCTTCGGCTTAGGCGGGCCGCGAGGAACCCCTGTTCCAGCCCTATAAATAAGATCGATCAGATTTCATTTTCCGACGCTCACATTCACTTTCTCTCTCAAAATTAATGAATAGTAGGCATTATAATCGGGTATTATACCCCCTAATTAACGAAGTTCTGCCCCGTTGTAAGTATTTTAACCCCCGGTTACGTATTAGATACACTGCCCGATTGATCTAGGATTCCGTAACAGCTGTCGGGGTTCTGCCCGACGTAGTCGTTGGAATTCTGTCTCGGGGAGAGTATTACTAATGTAAATATTGGGTTATTATACTAACGCGTGTGCATTGTGTAATTAATAGATAATCACCAGGAAATCTTAAAGGAAAACCCTAAGACAGCAATGTGAGTAATCTCCTTTTTGTAAACCTTTTTGTAAACTGTTTTTACAAAACCTCAATGTTTTAAATTATAATTAAGCAGTGATTTAGTATTTGTATTCTACAATTATCGTCGGTATGTTGGGTTTTGTATACAAAATTTGTTACTACACTGTGAGTAGTAACATGACCACAAGTCGGGATGACAGTACCGTGGGTGGTAATTAAAGTAGATGGAAACAAATGTAATTCCGCGACCGCACTCAATACTGTAAAACGGTTTTACCTGTCTTGATTAAACTGGGATTCACTCACCAGTATTTCCCACTGACAAAATGTTTTTAAACGCGTTTCAGGTAACAAAATGTGAAAGCCAAGTAGAAGCCAGCTGGACAGCACTAAAGGCTTGGAAACGTGGCCATAAAAGTTACCTAAATAAAGAGATGTTTTATTTAAATAAAATAGGGTTTACCCCTATGAAAATGTGTGTATTTGAAACTTGGGATTTTCCCATGTGTTTAATATTATAAGAATGTGGTATTTTACTCTGATAAAATATTTCCTAACTACGGTCCTGATGTAAATTCCGCTGCCAAACGGATAAATACCGATACCACTGAAACTGGCCGCGGCCGCCCGTTCCCGGTTAGTTAGGGGACGGGGGTTGCGACAGAAGGTGGTATTAGAGCTAAGCCACTGATTCAGCCACAGGAGTGTTCTGCTGACACCAAAATATTATTCAATATGTTAGGAAATTATTACGAAACTACGTGCATATCTGTATATTATTGTTGTGTGTTATTTGACAATTTGTTAGTTTACAGTATGAGCGACCAAGGACCTTCAGATGCTTACCGTCAGTTGTCCAACTCACCTAGGGACGAAGGCACCTCTTCACAGCCATCCCTCTCAGGGTATTCGGCTGACAATGAAGATGGGATATTCGTGTTCAAGGCCCAATCTGAAGAGCCATTCCCTCCCAAAAAGAGAGGATGGTTCAGCAGAGGAGCGCATGAACGTAGAAAAAGGATGAAAAAGTTACAACGGCAGCGAACTTTAGCAGGCGTTAAGAGAGAAACAGATGCCCACACTCAGGATATGCTCAATAGGAGTCTAGCAAATTTTCATATCCTTGCAACTACAGCTGCAGACCCTAATCTAGAGCAATTCATAGCACCCCAGCCATTACCACTGTTTCCCACACAGCCAATGGAAATTGAAGCCGACCTAGAAAACCAAATCCCAATGCCTGACTTTGACCCAGCTGAGATACCTAGGATACCAGCACCCCATCCCTCAGACCCAGACTACGACCCATGGTTTAATGACCATAGGGATTACCAGCAACGCTACCCAATACCAGAAGACGAACCCATGCCAAACATAGCAGCTTACCCAGACCTGGACCCTCTAGATCCCTACTATGATACTGACCAATACATCAGGGAAATTCGAGAGAACCCTTATCCTTACCAAGAACCCATGCCCCAGTTCCCAAACCCAGTACCAGCCCCTGCACCACCAATGAGCGCTGAAAATGTGCAAGAGCTCCGAACCTTTGGTGAGGATATTTTAGAAGGAAGTGAGAGGATGAGGCAGATAGGAGAACGACTCGTCTGGAAGTATGATGAGCGTAATATGGAGTTCTGGATGAACCCATACCAGTAATATTAATAATAATAATAATAAAATAATAATATATATATAATATGTGTATATATTTGAAAAAAAAATCTAGACAATAGCTACGGATGCCTAATAGTATTGTAATTTTAAATTTCAGTTCCAGTTTGTATTAGACGCATAATATAAAAAAAGAGTAAGTCGCAATGTTCGACGATTTTGATCAATATGCTTGTTACGTGATTGTTTGCATTAAATACTATTTTGTGATATTAATATGTGGTAAATGTTTAAAATTCAGATGGACAACGAAGTGAACCAGGAAAACCAGAATAACGATAACCAGAATAACAATAATAATGGAAACCAAGTGGATAACAGTGCCATCCAACACATAGTGGCACAAGGAATTATAGACGCAATGCCATATATTATCCAAACGGTTAGGGGAGCTGATAATAAAAGTAATCATGGCAGTAAACGACCTACTGAACCAGAAAACAGCGTAAACAATGGACCCATACTTCAAGTGCCCATTCCCAAAAGAAGAAGAACCATGTCTTATGGTTGTTCTTATAAAGAATTCTGGTCTTGTAAACCAATGGAATTCTCGGGCAATGAAGGGGCCATTGCAGCTCTACGCTGGATAGAAAAGACTGAGGCAGTCTTAAAAATAAGAAAGTGCGCAGAAGAGGATAAGATAATGTTTGCCTCCAATCTGTTTAGGAACTCGGCTTTAGAATGGTGGAACACTATCCTCCAATCTAGGAGAAGTGACAGGATTTATAATATGGAACGGGAGGAATTTAAAAACATGGTGGAAAGGAAATTTTGCCCTCCCAATGAAAAGGAACATATAGCAAATAAGTTCCTAAACCTTAGAATGACTGAAGTGGATAGTAAAGGTTACACTACACTATTCTTCGAATATGCTAGGATAGTGCCAACCCTCGCATCACCAGAACCAGTATTAATCTCCCGTTACATATGGGGATTAATAAGCGAGATTAGGCATGTAGTCAAGGCAGCAATACCCCAAACTATAGAAGAAGCTGTAGAACTAGCAAACACCTTGACTGATGAGTTAGTACGTACATTAGAAGAGGACCAAAGGAGGAACCTAGCTCAAAGGCTTACCCAGGAATTTCGCTACGGTAATTCCAACCATGGAAAAAATATAGGTTCTACCTCTACACCTTACGGCAAAGCCTGTAAGAAGAAGCATTAAGGAAAATGCTCCACCTACTGCGACTTTTGCAAGATACTGGGACACAAAGAAGAAAACTGCAGGAAGAAACCCAGTAATGGAGTATGCTTCAATTGTGGAGAAAAAGGACATATCAGGACGAACTGCCCAAAACTGGCTCCAGCTACAAACAACAAGACTACTAAAAAAACTAGAGCATTTGTTCTGAATGCAGAAGAAGCCAAGATAATTCCGGACATGATAGCCGGTACGTTTTTAGTTAATGATGTTTTTGATAAAGTATTTTTTGACTCTAGTGCGAACCAAAGTTTTATTAATACTTCATTTTGCAAACTTCTCAATCAACCATTAACTAAACTCCCACAAGAATGTCTAGTAGAGACAGCAAATGGAGAGACCATTAAGATTACCGAAATCTTACAGGGAGCAAGAATAAAAATTTTAAATCAAAAGTTTATTGCAAATCTTTACCCAATAAATCTGGCAGGATTTGATGTTGTATTAGGAATGGATTGGTTAATAGCCAATAAAGCCAGTATTTTATGTGATCAAAAGTCAATACAAGTAAATTCACCAAAAGGTGAAAAGATCACAATTAAAGGAGACAAGCCAACTAGATCCATAAAATTCATCTCTGTGATGAAAACAGCAAGTTATGCTAGGAAATGATCAATAGTGTATATGATTTCCATAATCATTAACATTAAAGGAAAAGAATTAAAAGATATCCCTGTAGTATCTCAATTTTCAGATGTATTCCCAGAAGAATTACCAAGGCTACCACCAGATAGGGAAGTTGAATTCAGAATTCATCTGCTACCAGGAACAACACTAATTGCCAAAGCACCCTATCGCTTGGCACCAACAGAAATGCAAGAGTTAAAGAAACAGTTAGACGAACTGCTAGAAAAATGATTCATACAGCCAAGTTCATCGCCATGGGGAGCGCCAATCTTATTCGTCAAAAAGAAAGACGGATCGATGCGTATGTGCATTGATTACCGTGAATTAAATAAAGTCACGATTAAGAATCGGTACCCATTACCGAGAATCGATGATCTATTTGATCAACTGCAAGGAGCTCGATTTTTCTCAAAGATCGATTTACGCTCAGGATATCATCAATTAAAGGTACAGGAAGAGGATATTCCTACGACCGTTTTTAGAACAAGGTATGGCCATTATGAATTTACTGTCATGCCATTTGGTCTAACTAATGCCCCAGCCGCATTTATGGACATGATGAATCGAATATGTAAGCCATATTTGGATAAATTCATAATTGTCTTTATAGATGATATTCTGATTTACTCTAAAAGTGAAAAGGAACATGCGGCGCATCTTCATACACTTTTAAATTTGCTGAGAAAAGAAAAGCTTTATGCTAAATTTTCGAAATGTGAATTCTGGTTAAAAGAAGTGCAGTTTCTTGGACATTTAGTCTATCATGAAGGGATTCATGTGGATTCCACAAAGATCGAGGCAATTACTAAATGGAAAACCCCAGAGTCACCAACATAGGTTAGAAGTTTCTTAGGATTGGCCGGTTATTATAGAAGATTTATTCGAGATTTTTCTAGAATAGCCATTCCCTTAACTATGTTAACCTGTAAATCTGTTAAGTTTGATTGGGAACCAAAACAAGAAGAAGCCTTTAGAATTCTTAAGAAAAGATTAACCAACGCACCCATACTCGCGTTACCAGAAGGAACAGAAGATTTTGTAGTCTATTGTGACGCTTCCAAATTAGGGTATGGATGTGTGTTGATGCAACACCAAAAGCTTATAGCTTACGCCTCTAGACAACTTAAGAATCATGAAGAGAATTATTCAACCCATGATTTAGAATTAGGAGCTATAATTTTTGCCCAGAAAATTTGGAGACATTACCTTTACGGTAGTAAGTTTACCATTTGCACAGATCATAAGAGTTTAAGGTATGTTTTCGGAAAAAAGGAGTTGAATATGAGACAAAGACGCTGGATGGAATTTCTTAGCGATTATGATTGTAATATCCAGTATCATGCAGGAAAGGCAAATGTAGTAGCCGATGCTTTAAGTCGAAAGTATCATGAGAAGCCAAAAAGGGTACGTTCTCTTAAATTAAATCTACAAGTAGATTTAAATGAACAGATTAGAAAAGCACAAGAATCAGTAATCAAGGACGATACTGAGAAACTGAAAGGAATTATTAAGGAATTAGAACAAGGAACAGATGGAATTTGGAAATTTCATAAGAAAAGAATGTGGATACCCAAATTAGGAAACCTACGTCACCGCATATTAGAAGAAGCCCATAAGTCTAAGTATACGATGCATCCTGGAAGTGATAAGATGTATCGGCTTATGTTGCCAAGTGTCTAACCTATTCACAGGTTAAAGCTGAACATCAGAAACCCTCCGGTTTGTTGCAACAGTTAGAAATGCCAGTTTGGAAATGGGAATTGATAACAATGGATTTTGTTACTAAATTACCCAAAACAAGAAAAGGTAATAATACAATCTGGGTGATTGTAGACAAGCTAACTAAGTCAGCTCATTTCCTACCCATGAAGGAGACTTTCAGTATGGAACAATTAGCTAAATTATATGTAAATGAAATAGTTTCATTACATGGGATTCCTTTATCAATTATTTCTGATAGAGATAGTCGTTTTACCTCTAATTTTGTGACAAGTTTCCAAAAAGCTATGGGAACCAAGCTAAATCTAAGCACCGCTTATCATCCTCAAACGGACGGAGAAAGCGAAAGGACAATTCAAACAATGGAAGATATGCATAGAGCTTGTGTAATTGACTTTGGAGGTAATTGGGATGACCGCTTACCATTAATCGAATTTTCTTACAATAACAGTTATCATACCAATATCAATGCTGCACCATTCGAAGCACTCTATGGACGAAAGTGCCGAACCCCAGTCTGTTGGGCAGAAATTGGAGAAAAGCAATTATCTGGACCAGAGATAGTGCAAGAAACAACCGACAAGATTGTTCAAGTCAAAGAACGACTGAAAGCAGCACGCGGTCGACAAAAGAATTATGCTGATAACAGGCGAAAGCCATTGGAATTTCAAGTAGGAGATAAGGTGTTATTAAAAGTCTCACCTTGGAAGGGAGTTGTCAGATTCATCAAAAGAGGAAAGCTAAGCCCTAGGTATATTGGACCTTTTGAGATTATTAGAAGAATAGGAAATGTAGCTTATCAGCTACAACTGCCAGAAGGAATGGCTGGAATACATGATGTATTTCATGTATGCAATCTCAAAAGGTGTTTAGCCGATGAATCGTTAATAATACCTCTTAAAGATATAGAGGTAAATGAAGAGCTAAAGTTTATAGAGAAGCCTCTACAAATTGAAGACAGGAAGGTTAAGAATCTCAAGCACAAGAGATTAGTTCTAGTCAAAGTGAAGTAGGATTCCAAGAGAGGACCAGAGTACACTCGGGAGTTTGAATCAGAGATGCAAAGGAAATATCCGCACTTATTCGAGTAGACCTCGAGGACGAGTTCTAAAACAAGGTAGGGAGGATATAACAACCCTCCTAAAATATTTCTGACACCCCTAATATAATTAGAATGTCCCTATATGTCTTAAAATGAACCCCGTATACGAAAACCAAGCCCAAAATACCTTACATAATTAAAAATTAAATACAAATCAAATTTTATAGTCTCTCGCGGGCCGCGAAGACTTGTTCTTCATTCTGTCACACCCCTTTCTAAGGCGGAAGCACGAGGTGTGATCATGAAAGGTTCTCATTGCATACGAATGGTAAACATACTACATGCTCGTAAAAATAACTCCAAATGCCATACATTACATAACTGAAAACATTATTTAAGTGTTTACATCACAAGACAACATTTTGTCTGAAAAGTTTACAACTTTATTTAAGGATAAACATAAACAACATCCAAGAGCATGAGTAAGACCGCGCGCACATCCACTTTAGTTACCTGAAATACATGTGAGTTTTTGGAAAAACGTCAACATAATGTTGGTGTGAATTCATGCAGTTCTTGTATTGAACGTTTGTATACTTTGTATGAAAAACATGGTATGTAATTTGTATAACTCAAGTAATCATGTATGTATCAAGGTTGTTAATGGGTTGCAAGGCCATTAACATGTGGCACGACATAGGAAGAATCCAAACTGTTGGTGCATAATGTCTATAGCCTACGTCTTAAGTCTAGGTCATGTTTGTATAGGGTTTACAGGGGTCTAAAGTGTAATTTTATGAATTTTGATGTAATTCCGCTTGAAATGACACTTGGTCATTTCAAGCGAAATCAGAAGTTGTAATTCCGCTTGAAATGACATGTGTCATTTCAAGCGAAATCATATGCCTATATATAGGCTAGTCTTGTTTCTCATTTGGCACGGAATCACAAGTTGTATACCGAAGTGCTGCCGGATTTTCTAGTGAAATATTAATGTGAAACATGTGTTAAAGTGATATACTCTGTTTTCTACTTCATTCTTCACTGATTCTACTCTGTTTGTTAGTTTCCGCCTTTCAAACAGTGTGTATTGCCTCTGATTGACTCACTTGGTCGGTAAAACGATCCTACAATTGGTATCAGAGCCGGTTATGAGTCAATACACTTGAATCAGTGCCTTTTTCAACATTTTATTGGACTTCTGGACAATTTAACGGACAAAATGGACTGATTTTCTGATATTGTGTGTGAAACACTGTTTTAACAAATCCTTGAGAGAATCAGATCAAAATTCGGACTAAAAACTTAATTTCGCTTGAATGAACCATCTGATTCCGCTTGAAAAATTGTGGTAATTTCAAGCGAAATAAGTGATTCCGCTTGGAAATAAGTGATTCCGCTTGAAATACAACTGATTCCGCTTGAGAAGGTAATTCCGCTTGAAAATCACTTGATTTCGCTTGAAAGTGCTGATTCAGCTTGAAATCTAATTTCGCTTGAAAGCATGTGTTTGTTGTGAAAGTCCATTTCATTCGTATTTCGTTTGAAGTTCATTGTGTGTAGAAAGTGTTTTCACTTAAAAATAACCAGTTTTCAAACCTTGAAAATTTTTTCCGTAAACTGATTTCGTAAAATGGACAATCAAGATTTTTATTACTTCTTTGCCGGTGGGGGAATGACAGCAGCACAAAACCCGGCCAGTATTGTGCAAAATGTGAATATGGAGAATGAACTTGGGACGATGCAGAAACCTCCTAGGTTGATGAATATTGACGAGTATTCGAGTTGGTCTGGAAGGTTTAAGACATGGGTTCAAGCAAATCACTTTGAATGCTGGATGAAGATTGAATCGAAATATGTTCCTCCGAAAGATGGTTTAAATCTTGTGAAGTCGATTGGCAGTTTGACACAAACTGAACAAGAAGATTTTAAGGCAGAGAAGAAGATGATGAGTATTCTACAACAGGCCATTAAAGAAGATATCTTG
This sequence comes from Helianthus tuberosus, assembly GCA_030545235.1. Classification (NCBI taxonomy): domain Eukaryota; kingdom Viridiplantae; phylum Streptophyta; class Magnoliopsida; order Asterales; family Asteraceae; genus Helianthus; species Helianthus tuberosus. Next base: position 170,454,692 of record CM060377.1, read on the forward strand.
GTATTGTTGCAGCATGAGGATAATTCATAATCCATTTGGCAGTCGTTTAGAGTAAAGTTTATCGGGAGTGTGTCCAGGATCAAAAGCAAAAAGGCTTTGATAAAGAAAGAGTTTGACATCTTCACTGGTATAAAGGGTGAAACAACAAAACAATTGATTGAAAGATACTGCCATCTAGTTGTGGAGATGGGGAGATTGGAAATAACCAAGACTAATGAGGAGTGGATCGAGAAATTGGCAGATGCATTGCCATACGATGAATGGGGTACTTATTTGCTGGTGATGAAAAACAATTCAGATTATGTTAATCTCAACCTTAGTGCGTTCATTGAGAAGATCGAGGCACATGAGCTTGAACTAGTGAAGATCAGAAAGATGAATTCTGCAAATGTTCAACAGGATGTTTCACTATATTACAAAGGCAGTTCTCCGGCAACAATGAATCTAATCCCGAAGATTCAAACAGGGTTTAGTGTAGATTTAACATCCGGTGCTTCGTCTAGTACATCAAGCAACAACAAGCCTTCACCGTTTACAAGTTATGAGCCGAATCCCAAGACTTCAGAACAAATGTCTCCACAAAGCTCATCAAGCTCAAAAAATCAAGGTTATGTTTCTGGGATACAGTGTAACATTGCTGTAAACATCAAAAATGGACAAGAGTTTACAGAAGCAGCTGCAAAGCAACACATTGCACTGTTATCTCCGTTCTTGAGTCATATGAGAGTTTGGTAGCTAGGAGGATCAGTAATCCAGATATGACAAAGGAGGATTACGATCAAATCGATCCAGAGGAGTTAGAATTGATTGATATCAAGTGGGGAATGGCTAGTTTGGTTAGAAGAGCCCAAAGGTTTATGGAAATTACGGGCCGAAACAGTTTGTCAGGTCCGGATCAAAAGCTTGGCTTTGATAAGTCCAAAGTGACTTGTTTCAGGTGTAAAGAGAATGGTCATTTTAAAAGGGAGTGTCCGAATAGAGAGGTCAATAACCATCAGAATCCTTTTACCAACGATTACTACAGACAGGCGATCTATCACAAGACAAATCAACAACCTGTCGTTCAAAGATCTCAGATTGAAAATAAGCCAGAAAAAGCTCTTATTGTCAACCAAGATGATGAGAAGGTAGCTGAAGGGTTCAGTTGGGAAAAATATATTCCGGGCAGTGAAGGTAGAGCAATGATGGCTGAGATTATAGACGTTCCGGAGAGTGTTGTTGAAACAGAGGTTGTTAGTGAAGATGTATCTGAAGAAAGTTCGGTTGATCTCGAAGAAATTGCTGCAGAAGTCTACTATTATCAGTCCGAACAGGAGGTTTTAGCTAGTTCTTTAAAATCAATTATGCCTCCTAATGTGTTTAATTCTTTTGCAGGTTATTTCAGTGAGCCAACAACATGATCTTGCTTACAGTATGATGTTAAGAAAGATTTTGTTGAAGAGATAATTGATGTCTCAAAAGAAATGACTGAAGAAACACTGAAAGAGATTGCTGACAAAGCTTTAATGGCAAAGCTGAAAGAGGTGGACACAGAATCTGTAAAACCAGAGTCTGTTGATACAAAGTCTGTTGATACTGAGTCGGTCAAAACAGAGTTAGGTCAAAAGGAGTCTGACGAGAAATCCGAAAGTGAGGAGATCAAAACAGAAGGAGTGTCTGAGTCAGAGTCTGATAATGTCGGTAAGCAGGATGTTGATTTTGAGCAAGGGGAAAAGTTTGTTGAAAAGATTGATTCAATCTCTGAAACTTCTTGCAAAAACTGTTCAAAACCATGCATGGAATCTCTTGAAAAAGACAAAAAGTTTCAGGAATTGAAACAATACACTGATGAGGTTAAATTTGATCTGAGTGAAGTAAAAGAAGCATATGACAAGTTGGCTAAATCTATCAAAATGATTCAAAAGGAGAGTCTTGAAAACGACAAAGCCACAAAATTGTTAAAATCAACAGTTTTTTATAAACAAGTAGAAATCAACTTTCATTTGGACACGATTGCTTCATTGAAAAATGAATTGGAGTTAACAAAAATTGAGAAAGAAAGAATTGATAAGAAGTTGATGAGTTATGTTGCATCTTCATATGTAATTGAACAGATTGTCCCACAACAACCAAATGCAACACCTGTCTTTAACCGTGTTCCACCCCCAATGTGGAATCATTACACTCAAAAGTATCCAGATGGGGTGGAAGCTGCTTTGAACCTCAAACTGAAAACCATTGAGAATGAGTTACCTGAAAGTATTGATGTTACATTCTCTCCGTCCGACACTGACAATGAGTCACAGGTTATCAAGACCGTTGTTGACCAAGTGTTAGACGAAGAGAGTGATAACTTGGAGTCTGAGATTGTGAAAACTCATTTTGAGAACTCAATGTCTGAGTCTGAAGAAGATGGTAACTTCTTAGACAGATTCATACCAAAATCAGACAAAGTCACGAATGATGATCCGATCATTGTGGTTTACACAATGATTGGAACTGACAAGCTTTATTCTGATTTTGAGTATCCGCTCCAAAATGCTAGAATTGAGAATGTTGAAAAGGTGTTTAAATTGGTCGAAATTGACATTTCTGAGGTGAACAACAAAGAGTTCTTTTCAAAATCCAAAAAGTCTTTTGTTAAGTCACAATCTAACAACTCAGGAAAGAAAGAGTGGGAGGGAAATGGTGGTAACAACAAGAGAAATGGAAACAATTTTAAAAACAAAGGGATTGGATTTGAAAAGAAAATGGCCAAGAAGAATGTTAAGCCAAAGGAAACAATGAGTGATGTTTTTGTTGTTGGTCCAAGTGTTGATGCTGAAAAAGAGTATATTTTCAGTTAAAAAGCCATTGATGATTTCAATGCAGCGAAGAAGCTGAAAGAAGAGTCGTACAAATTAACTTTTGTCGAATATGACAAAAGAGTTTGTTATCGCTGCAATGAGATTGGTCATATGGCCAAACAATGCATGAAAGTCTTTGAAAAACCTGTTTTGCAAAAACCCAGACCTAAAACTCCAACTGATAACAAGGGTAAAAAACCAATGATTTCACCAGTTCGTATTTTGAAAAGAGGTGAATCTCTGAAGCCCGAAGAAAAGTCAAAATCAACTTTTGAGGTTGGCGAATCTTTGAAAGTCCAAAAGGCTTCAAAGATTTATCCAAAAATGAAAGTTTTTGAGAATCAATCATGGGTTGCAAAACCAAAATCGTCAGTTGAAGAGAAAAAGATGGAAAGTGTTTTGAAAACGGAACCAAAGGTTTTTAAAGATGATGTGGAAAAGCTTGAAATTGAACTTGATAAGTTGCTTGAGAAATTTCCTCCAATCAAAGAGGGAAAGTCAAAGCCAAAATCTAAACCTGTGATCCCAAATGTCATTTTTAGTATTCCGAAAGTTGAAGTGGATTGTGATCTTGTGTTTGGTAGTGTTTCAACTGTTAAGAAATCATGGGCCTCATTATTTGAATAAATTGTCTGTGATGTTTGCAGGGGCTTCCGAAGTCGTTCATCTCGAAGTGGATAATGGACAGTGGAGCGTCAAGACACATGACCGGAATGCTAGCATTACTTTATGACGTTAAATCTTTAAATGGTGGATACGTGGGATTTGCTGGGAATCAGGGAGGAAGGATTGTTGGTCAAGGGACTCTAACGAATGGAGTCATTTCGTTTGATAAAGTGAACTATATAATTGAACTTGAAAACAATCTGTTGAGTATCTCACGGATCTGTGACAAGTCTTTTACAGTACATTTCACTAAAAATGAATGTTTAGTCTTAAAACCTGGTTTCAAAATTCCTGAGGAGATGGTGTTGTTGTGAGCTCCACGAGAAAATGATTTATATATTCTTGATATGAGTGTCGCAACACCAACAGATCATCAGAAACAATGTTTTGTGTCAAAAACCAAAGCGACTGAAAAAGAGTCGAAAATGTGGCATCGAAAGATGGGCCACATTCATGTGCGTAAAATGAACTTTCTTGTACACAATGATTTAGTTGAAGGTGTGAATCTTAAAAGTTTTCATTTAAATGATGATTGTGTAGAGTGCAAGAAAGGAAAACATACGAAGAAGTCGCATCCACAGAAGTTGTTGAATTCAATCAGAGTCCCGCTTGAAAGGTTGCACATGGATTTGTTCGGGCCAGTCAATGTAAAAAGTGTTAGCGGAGACTTATACTGTCTTGTGGTTACTGATGACTTCACAAGGTTTTCGTGGGTAGTGTGCATGGAAAGAAAAGACCAAACATTTGAGTCGCTGATGATTTTATTCAAGAATATGGAAACACTGTATAAGCTGTCGATCAGAAGAATAAGAAGCGATAATGGAACGGAGTTCAAGAATAATCGAATGCTCGAGTTCTGTAATGAAAAAGGGATTTTTCATGAACTCAGTGCACCATACACTCCACAGCAGAACGGTGTAGCTGAAAGAAAGAATCGTACCTTGATTGAAACAGCTCAAACAATGCTCGCCGATTCCAAGTTGCCAATATTTTTCTGGAGTGAAGCAGTTGCAGCAGCTTGCTATACATTGAACCGCGTTCTAACAGTGAAGAAATACAAGAAAACGTGTTTTGAACTTCTTCATCGTTACAAACCAAACTTGAAGTTTTTGGAACCGTTTGGATCTCCGTGTACTTTTATAGATGAAGATGGCAAATTTGGTGCTAAAAGTAATGATGGTTTCTTTGTAGGATATGCGAGCCCGCTGAAGAGAGTGTTCGTACCATGCCTAGGGAAGATAATTCAAGTTCAGCATGTGGATTGTCAGAAACATACTGATCCACCACAACTTCCCGGACAAAGATTGTTGTTCGATTACGACAAACTCTGGGAGTCTTTCCAACTGCCGACAGAGCCGAGTGAAGAGGAACTTGCTTACTTATACCAACAGTAACAATCCATGGTTCAAGATCTGGTGCCAAGACCGTTGGTAGTTTCTCAGCCTGATATGGGAACAAACATTCCTACAACTGGTACAAACGATCACGAGGCAGGTCCGAGTGGAACAGCTCACGAACCACCAGAGGAACCAGCTCCATCATTTGATCAATCCGATTTTTGACGAGGAACCAAATGTTGCATCGACAGAAGCTGAGGATCACACCGGTGATCAAGATATCACGAACTTGCAATCGGAAGTTGTTGTGCTTGACACTGCAATGCCAAGAACTTTGTCTTATCATCCTTCAGAGTAGATTATTGGTGATCTTCAGAGCGGAGTAAAGACGAGAGATCAGATCAACAGAGCACTTACTTGTTTTTATACTTCTATTGCTCCTTTACAGGAAGAATTTTCACTTAAATGTTTTATCTCGCAGATTGAACCCAGAACATATAAAGAAGCTTTGACTGAAGACAGCTGGGTGAACGCTATGCAGGAAGAGCTGCAGCAGTTTGAAAAGTTGGGAGTCTGGAGATTTGTAGACCTTCCTGAAAACCAGAAGCTGATAAAGACAAAGTGGGTATTCAAGTGCCAAAGAGATGATAGAGGAGTCGTTGTTCGAAACAAAGCACGATTGGTAGTACAGGGATTCAGTCAGCAAGAAGGCATTGACTTTACAGAGGTGTATGCGCCTGTTGCTAGACTTGAGGCGATTAGGATCTTCCTGGCGTTCGCGTCGTGGAAAGGATTCAAAGTCTACCAACTTGATGTGAAATCTGCATTCCTGTATGGAAAAATCAAAGAAGAAGTGTACGTTGGTCAACCGCCAGGGTTCACCGATCCAGTACACAAAAACAAAGTCTATCTTCTTGACAAAGCGCTCTACGGATTACACCAGGCCTCGAGAGCCTGGTATGAGACGCTTTCCCAACATTTGCTGGCCAACGGGTTTAGCAGAGGGACAGTTGATAGTACGTTGTTTATCAAAGAGGTTGCAGGGCATCTTTTGATTGTGCAAATTTACGTCGATGATATCATCTTTGGATCGACAAATGACGAGCTGTGTAAAGATTTTGAGAATGTGATGAAAAAGAAGTTTGAGATGAGTTCGATGGGGGAGATGAAGTTCTTCCTAGGGCTACAGGTCGAGCAAATGCCCGAAGGAATCTTCATTCATCAAACAAAGTACGTGAACGATGTTCTGGAGAAGTTCAACATGGCTCAGTCCAGTCCAGCATCAACCCCCCTAGCTCAGAATCATGGGATTTGCCCAGACGAGAGTGGAGAGAAAGTGGAAGAGACACTATATCGGTCAATGATTAGATCTTTGATGTATCTTACTGCTTCCCGCCCAGACATCATGTATCCGACGTGTTTGTGCGCCCGATATCAGTCTAGCCCACGCCAGTCACACTTGACGATCGTGAAACGCATTTTACGGTATTTGAAAGGTTGCCCAAGCATCGGCTTGTGGTATCCTAAGTCTGGCGATTTCTCACTCACAGGTTTTGCTGATTCGGACTTTGGTAGTTGCAAGCAAAACGCTAAGTCCACCACTGCAGGCTGTCAGTTCTTCGGAACTCGATTAGTCACTTGGCAGTGCAAGAAACAAACCTCAGTAGTGCTCTCTACTTGCGAGGCTGAATACATTTCGGCCTCAAGCTGTTGCTCTCAGATCCTTTGGATCCAACAGCAGATGCGAGACTTTGGTTTACAGTTCTTGGACACGCCGATTTTTGTGGACAATGAAGCGGCTATTAACATAACGAAAAACCCGGTTCACCACTCGAAAACTAAACATATTGAAATTCGGCATCACTTCATCCGTGATTGTTACGAGAAGAAGTTGATCCGAATAGAACATATACACACCGATGAACAGAAGGCTGATTTTTATACAAAACCTTTTGATAGAAAGAGATTTTACTATTTTTTGAAATTAAATGGGATGAAAAATCTGTTTTCTAGGAGGGTAATTGAATGTGAAGCCGAGGAGGACGGCGACCTGATGTGATCCACGTTATGTTGTCAATTTTTTGTACAGTTTATTTTCTGCTTTTGATAAAACCAAAAACACAAAAATATGTTTTTGTTTTTAGGGGGAGAAAGTTTGCAGAAAAATACAAAAACATGATAAAATTACAAAATCCAAAAATATTTGAAAAAGTAAAAATGAGTTTGTGTAAAAAGGGGAAATGATAGTACATCAGCTAGACAGGTGCAGTACGCTAAAGAAATGTAAAGTAAAAAATGTGTTAAGCAGTCTTGCAGATGATATGCCGATAGGTTTTTACACATTCAGTAGGTTTGTTCGGGATATAAACATAAAATTTCTTGCTTTTATGTGGGGAACATCTCTCGGATATATGGGTAACCCCCAAAATCTTGTTTGAAAGGTCCCTCTTTCTGAGATACTAGGTCTTTATGCTTAGTGATATCTGGGGTATTATCCCAGGACTTCTGATTTTGCGGAAGCAATGGCCTAGTCCCCGGAGAATACTTTACGCTGCTTGAAATTAAAGCCCCCCCCCCCTCAGCATAAAAAATGATGAAACATTGAAAATGCTAATCATGTGCTGTTGTAAAAAAGATTCTCTAAAGGGAACCCACCAAAAGTCGAACCGTCATCTCTCTGCTGAACGGAAGTTCTGACCTGAGCTCTCACGGTATCGCAATTTAACCCCTTACAGATATCATCTAGGTATACTCACATGTAAGACTGAATATTGGGATCTGGATACGGGAGTATATTCTGAGGTGGTACACATGTAAAAGTTAAGCTTTAAAACACTAAATACGTATCCTGAACAGATTGAAAATTGTGTGAAAATTTAAGTGGACCAGTATATCGACAATCAATGCAAATTGTTTAATATTGAAAATGTAATTGAAGCTTAACGGTACTTGTGTCTAGTCGGAAGCTGATATGATTCCCTAACACGCTCACAAAAAAATATTGTGTGTACAGTTTATTGTTTATCATACTCAAAAATTCCAAAAAGATTTGCTTTTCATCTTATTTTTCGACAACGGATGTTGGAGATCAGAGGATCAAAGTCTTATGTGCTAAACATGTCTGGATCATGAGGGTTGGGTAAGCAGAAGAGTCTAAAAATGATTGGTAATTGCTTGAAAGTGTGAAAGTTCATTAACTTGAACTAAAAATTGTTTCAGAAAGTCAGCAAATTTCATAAACTGGTCAACCAAGGTCATTAACTTGGACTTGGTAGGCTGAACAGTTGACCAAGGTCATTAACTTGGACTTGGTTAACTGGGTGTGTCGGTAAAATCTGAGAAAGTTAAAAATTTGAAATTTTGAAAAAGTAATTCCGCTTGAAAATGCTGATTCCGTTTGAGTGGTGATTCCGCTTGAACTTACTGGTGTCATTTTCAAGTGGAATAAGAATGTCTATAAATAGCGGGAGTATTCCGCTTGAAAGGTTCATTGTTCTTATTTCGCTTCAAAAACACTTCTCCGGCGATTTCAAAGCGAAATCCCAAAACCTTCGTTTTTAAGCTGTTACTCTGTCCGATTGTTGTTAGATTACCTGATTTTAGTTGGTTGGTACAACTATTATCATGGGAAAGGTGAGATATTTGGTCGATTTGACCCAGATTTGTCTGATTTCTTGTGTCGGCGATGAACAGAAGTCGTATCTTAGATCTAGGGTTTGAATGTTGATAAAAATGAACGATTAACATATATGTGTGGTCGGAATGTGTTGTAGAACGGTTTTAGGGTTTTGATTGAACTAGATCTAGTAGTTCTACTTGAATGAAGTTGAACAGGTATTTCGGACTTAGATATAGGCTGATTTTGTTGATAAAAATGGATAAAAATCACACCTTTGTGCTCGGAATCTTATACAGAACAAACCCAGATGTTTGATTTCATCATCAGAAAAGTTTTGAAAATTTGTTCATGATTCCGTTTCAAATGTGATTCTGTTTAAAATGGGTATTCCGCTTCAAAATGCTTTTCCGTTTGAAATGGACATTTATTTTAAAACAAGTGATTTTGCTTCAAAATGTTATTTCACATAATGTGTGATTTCGCTTGAATGATGTTTGAGGATAAAATTTTTCAAAGTATTTGATTTATTTGTATTGTGTTGATTTTCAGGCTTCAAATGTGATCTTTGATCCATTACATAACAGTTGTTGTGATTTCGATGAGGATAAGATTCCAAAGCTGTCCGAATTCAAGAGTATTCTGGAGTTTATGAGCAGGTTGCCAATTCAGAAAGCTTTGACGAATCAACATCTGGTGTTTAGATCTCATATCAAACGTTTTTGGGAAAAGGCAACTTATGATGAAGAGAGCAAAGTGATCAATTCGGTTGTTGAGCTAAATGGCAAAGAAAAGCCGATTATTATTTCTGAAGCACTTGTCCGTAAAGTGTTGGATTTTCCTGATGATGTAAACTCTCCATCAGAATATCCAGAGAGGATGGTAAAAGGCTGTATGCTGCGGATGGGTTATAATGGTGCTCTAAACAGTGCTAATTACTTGAAATCAAAGTTTACAAAGCCATACAAGTTTCTTATTCACTCGGTGCTGCAGGCTCTAAGTCATTGTAAGGGAGGTTATGATGCTATGAGAGACTATCAAATGAACATGGTGACAGCTCTCGTATTGAACAAGAAGTATAACTTTTCGAAGATCGTGTTTCATTATATGGTTGAGAACATTATGTCAAAGAGTAAGACTTGGGTGTATCCAAGATTTGTTCAAATGATGCTAGATCATGCATATCCTGACCTTGAAAGAGATGAAAACAATGATTTGTTGGTACTATCTCACATGAGTAATGATTCTTTGAAACAATTGGCTAGATATCATCCAAATCATCCAGAGCCAAAGACTAAAACTAAATTTTTTGGCTTCATCAAGGATAAGAATTATGTAGATCCAGATCATGTTAATCATCAGAACTGGAGAAATGAGGAAGAAATGAAAGAGAAGAGCTATGCAGATGAATTAAAAATACTTGAAGAATTCAAAGGAACTCGAAACGATTGGTTCTTAAAAGAAAAGAAAAAGAGGGGCAGGAAAGCTACTCCTAAAGTACAAGTAGAAGAGGGTTCGTCTTCTCAACCCAAAAAGCGTCAAAAGAAAGCTGCTAAAACATTGCTTGTTGATGAATCAGAAGCTGAAGCTGAAGCTGAAACTGAAATTAATGTTGAAGGAGATGTTCGTTTGTCTCTTGCGTCTACAAAGTTTTTGAAATCTCTTACTGATTTTAATTCTAAAAAGAAAGAAGCAGCTGGTGATGAAGAAAGTGATGATGTTAACAAAAGTACAACAAGTTCTTCTGAAGATGAAGTTGATAAGACTGAACGTTATAAGAAAGTCATGTCTGCTGTAGAGAAAGAGAAACAGAAAAAGAGAAAAAGGAGTGGTAAAGATGATGATGATGTGTACATTCCTTCTCAAGAAAATATTGAAGATGTTCAAACACCTCCATCATCAGGTGGTAAAAGGAAAGCTGGTGCAAGAAAGAAAGTTGTTACTCTAAAGGTGAAAAAGACATTGAAGATCTTGTTGAACAAGAAACCTATCCAAGAAACCAGTAAATCACCATCACCACAACCTGAACCACAACATCAATTATCACCAATCCAATCACCACTTCACCAATCATCTCCTAGACAACCATCACCATTACATCAAACACCACCACATTTATCACCACTACACCAAACACCAATCCAAGAACAACCTATTCTAACTTCACAACAAATCTTTCAAACACCACCATCCACACAACCACCTATTCAAACTACACCTGGTTCTTCGGGTTACAAAACTTTTCCAAATATTCCGGAGAATATAGCACTTGAAGACATTGGTGATTTTAATTTTGCAACTGATGTGCAAGTTAATAGTTTGGAAAAGAAAGTTGAAGAAGTATTGGTTGAGAACAAAAGATTGGTTGATCGTGAAAAGAAATTGGAAAAACGTGTTAAATCTGTGGAAGCTGAAAACTTTGCGTTGCTGAAAAAGATTGAAGCTGATGAAGCTGAAATTGATGTAATAAAAGTTCAAATTGCAGAATTACTAGAAGAAAAAACTCGCAGAGATGAACAAAACAAGTATTTCAAATTGAAGAACAAAGAGCTTGAAGCTGCTAAGGCACAGAAAGAACACGAGATGTACATGATGAACAAAGTGTTAGAAAATTTGCTTGGAAAGTCTGTTGAGCAAAAGTTCGATGAAATTAAGGTAGAAGAGTTGAGAGCTGAACGTCTAGCTGCAGTTGATGCTAAAATGAAAGATAAGGCTAAAGGTGTTTCTGAAGGTTCTGAAAAGGCAATAGTTGTAACTGAATCTATTGTAGAACCAGTATTATATGTTCTACCAAATTCGTCAGTTTCTAGTGTATTCGATGTTGATGTTGAAATTGATGATATTCTTGGTGATAATGAAGAGGATGAAGATGAAGAGGATGATGATGAAGATGAAGAAGATGATGCAGATGACGTAATCTCTGCAAGTAGTAGTGATGATGACGATGATGGTAATGACGATGATCAGGGTGCTACTGGTGTTAAAGTTTCTGAGAAATCAAATGAACAAAATGTTGATGATTATTTACATGATGATGTGAATGAAGAAGCTGAGGATGTAACAGGTGAGGGGGAGCACACTGATGATCAAAATGTTGACAAAGTTGAAAAGTTAATTCTGCGTCTAGAGCCTGAGGTAGAGGAAGGAGAAATCAGGCATACATACACAATGGCTAATATTATCGAGATGACACAAATTGATGATCCTAACTTCAAGTTTGATTTTGAAGAAGAGTTGAATGCTTTTGATATGAATCAACAGCCTGAGTATGAGTACAAATATGTTGATGAGGCAGACAACTATGATAGAGTTGAAGTTGAGGATTGCACTGATGAAGAAACTTCTGAAAATGTTGATACATCGAACTTTCCTACATTGTTTGAATTTTTCAATGAAGCAAACGCAGATGAGTTGAGGAGGAAAGTGGCTGAATGTCTTAAAGATAAGAATTTCGATGGTACTGTGAAAGATGCTCAGAAGGAAGAAAGAAAGAAGTGGTTTAGACAGACTAATGAAAGAAAGTTCAAGAGGCCACTGATGTATTATAGCAGAGACAGGGAAGTGTCACTGGGGGATATTATAAGCTGGGGATTCTTACCTCAAGTAAATGCTTATGCTATTCGTCGAGAATACGGTGTACGGTATTTTGAACGTCTTTATGATATCATGTCTCTACCATGGTGGGATGTGGAAGAGTTGTCAAAGGTTAGAACACTAAACTATCATATCAGGAAAAATGATGTGCCTATGTGGGGTCTGATAAACTATGAAGCATTAAAAGATTTCAAACACTGGAAGCCTCACTATCCGAAGAAAGTGAAGAGGGTGAATCCAGTGACTGGTACTGAAGAAACAATCTTGCATGTGAAGAAGCCTAAAGTGATCAAGAATATTCCTGTGCCAAAAATGGAGCAAGGTTTTCATAAAGGTTTTGTATGTTGGATATACAGCTGTTTGTCAACAGAAGCTGTAATCACTTACAGGGTTGAAAATGAAGTTAGAGAAATCTTTGTATATGATCCTTTGTGGCTGGTGAACTGCTCTGCTAAAGACATAGAATGTTTGTTTGTAAACAAGATCTATTTCAAAGCTGAAGATAGAGATCAAGCAATGCAATTTCAGAAGGTTGTATCTGTTTGCTTCCAGAAGGGAATCAATGCTGATAACAAATGGTCATCTAAGTGGCGAGAGATTGAGAAAGAGGAAGCGTTGAAAGCTGAAAGAGAAAGGAAAGCTCGTGAAGAAAAAGATAGATATCTTCGTGAGACGTTTGCACAGAGACAAGCTGCTGAGCTAAAGAAAGTTGCGGAAGAGAACCAGAAGCTTAGGAAACTGTTGCTGAAAAAGCCTAAGCAGAGGGAAGAAAAGTTCAAGTCGCTATGAAGAGCTGAAGACCAGACTGAAGACTCCGGCAATATCCAAGGGGGAGTTTGTTGGTGCATAATGTCTATAGCCTACGTCTTAAGTCTAGGTCATGTTTGTATAGGGTTTACAGGGGTTTAAAGTGTAATTTTATGAATTTTGATGTAATTCCACTTGAAATGACACTTGGTCATTTCAAGCGAAATCAGAAGTTGTAATTCCGCTTGAAATGACATGTGTCATTTCAAGCGAAATCATATGCCTATATATAGGCTAGTCTTGTTTCTCATTTAGCACGGAATCACAAGTTGTATACCGAAGTGCTGCCGGATTTTCTAGTGAAATATTAATGAGAAACATGTGTTAAAGTGAAATACTCTGTTTTCTACTTCATTCTTCACTGATTCTACTCTGTTTGTTAGTTTCCGCCTTTCAAACAGTGTGTATTGCCTCTGATTGACTCACTTGGTCGGTAAAACGATCCTACACAAACCATAGGCATTTTTCTAGTTGTCGATTAACGACTGAGACACAAAAGCACTACTCGGTACTCGTTCTCACCAAGAGTGTGGCTGCCCGAAAACCCGTTAGATCTAACCTTTTGTTCTGCGGTCTAAGTATATTGTTGATTAATGGTGCTTATGGTACCCTATTCGTGACACGATTTCTCGTATTATTTCTCAATTCTTGTATCCATCATACCATTTGTAAACATTGTAACATTTGTAACATGTATTTCACTCCCGAAGTTATAAAACTGAAAACAGTTAAAAGAAAAGGGGGAGCATGAACTCACAAATTTGCGTTCCTTGCGCCGTAAACTTCACCGGTTTTTGCTTATCTAGCGTCGTGACCTAAACGTGTTTTATTAACGTTAGTCACTAGACTTGTATCGCACAAGTACAAGTCACCATCTTTTATGTATTTGTTCTTGTGTTAAAAATAATTTATATTTTTAACTATGTGTCTTACTTATATTATTTTCTCAACAATAAATATAAGTTTCTTGTATTTTTCACCCGAGTTATGTATTGTGTCCAAAACTTCATTTCATGTTCATAACTTGTCCAAGTTACGTAATCTATCAAGTAATATATTTTCATAAAAATATTTTCTTGTATTTGTCTAAGCATGTTGTATGTGTATTTTGTATTTTTACTCGTTAGGAGTATTTAGTGTATTTTCAAGTCTTAACACACTATTACATATAATATATACTACATACACTTAGCACAAACTTTGGTGATCAATAAATATATATATTTTTCCTCAAAAATATACATACTTAATATCAATTTTTATCTTGAAGAAATCATCATTTCTTATCTTGAAGTTTACATAAAAATTAGGGAAACCTTGATTAATATTTTTAGGTAAATTTTTAGGGAATAAGTTTCACCAAAACTTATATTTTCTAAGTGTCAAAATTTATAGAAATGTTGACAGAGTTTCCCCTAAAAATGGAGGTTTCCCATGTTTTCAAAACATGTGTTTATTTTCTTTTTAAAATCATCACAACAACCATCAACTCATTCAACACTTACCGAGTGTCAAAATCAAGTATTTTACTCTATATCATGAACTTGAAGTTTTTGTAAAAACTTGTAATAACTTACCATGTTATTTAGTAGGTTTAGTTACCCTTAAAAACATGGTTATTTGTTTGTAAATCACATTATTAAAGGATTTGGTCATTTACAACTTGTAAGATGATTTTTCTAAAAATATTTCTCTTGTATTTTTCTTGTTACAAACATGTTTCTATTCTTGTTTAAACACTAAAAATATTATTAGTTTACTTAGAAACCATGACTTTGTAAGTCTTATAAAAAAATCTTGGTTTCTTGAGAAAATTCTTTTTGTAATCATCTATTTACAAGATTTATATTTTGTTTAAACCATCTTTACATAAGAAAACCCATTTCATTATTCAAGTTCATGAAGACATAAAGCATGAAGATCTTGGTCTTTCACAAGATCACCACTTTAACTTACTAGATCATGTGTTTAATCACAATCTAGTAGGCTCCATATGATGTCTAACATCACTAACACTAATAATCAATCAACAAGAAGCAAATCAACATATTCAACATGTATTTTTATATTTTTCAGCTTATGTTAAAGTATCATGATCATGTTCTTTTGTGTTCTTCAAGATTAATATTGTTCATCATCTTTTAACCATCAAAATAGAAGTAAACAAGTTACAAGGAGCTTACTACTAGCACAAGGGCTAGGGAAGAACACTTGAAGATGAAGATGACAAATGGGTTGATTAAAAGCAAATGGAGAGGGTTCTTCAAGATCTACAAGCACCAAACCTTCTTAAACACCTTCTTGCACCTTATGTGAAGCTTGGAATGGATGAACAAAAGTTTGAAGATGGTGGTGATGGGGTGGTGGCTCATGGTCGTAAGTGGGAGGAGGGAGGAGGAAGGTGTGGTGTTGAGTGGTGAAATGTGAGCTTATGTCTTTATATAATATATGCAAGATCTTCTAAAATATCATATAGAATCCAAGGAAATCTAGTGAATAAAGAGAAATCTAAGAAAGATCAATAATGGATTTTGTAGGATATTGGCAAGATTTTAGTGGGGGCCACCCCTTTTAACCGTGAACATATAGGGGGGGGGGGGGGTAAAGTGCAACTTTCCAATCTCTAATTTCAATAACAAGTTAGTTTACAAGTGTAATTTTTAGGGACTTGTGTGTTATTATGTTATAAGAGGTGTTATGGTGTTCGGGGACCATAACTAGTTCAGAAACATTAAAACAATGCTTCTAGTAATATTTTGATGTTCTGGGTAATGTCCGGTTGTTCGGTTAGATACCGGTTCGTTAAAGTGCTAAATTGCACCGTTTAGTGTCCTTTAAGTACCCTTTTGTAACACTTTCAATTCCCGTCACTTAGGGAAGTATTCTGGATGATAAAACATGAATTTTGCATAATATTTTGAGGTTATAAAGCTGATTATAGCTGAATTCTGTAAAATTCTGCACTTAAAGTGCGTTTCGGGTGCTTTTTAGTGCGTATTTTAGCTTCCGGAAAGTCTATATGTTAACCCTTGTATGTACTCTTGGGTTTTAATTTATTCTTGACGTTGGACCTACACCTAGGCTCCAATTTTATTGTCTGACTACTTTCTGCAGAATTGTTGACACAGTGTATCCTACCGGTGAGTTTACTAGTATTTCTGACGCAACGCTATCATTAATGCATAAAGCAATTTTTGTAGTATAAAACGTGCATGAATTCACAAGTATAGCATGTAATTTAGATAATGTTGACATTTAAGCACATAATTGCAGTCATTAAGTATTAATTAAATTGTACGGAAATTACCGGTTTTGTGCCAGTTGTCACAGTCTCCCCCCATTAAAAAAAATTCGTCCTGAAATTCAGACTGATCTATCTCTCGCAGGAGTTTTCTTGAACAGGTGGGGGTAACTTTCTTTAAACTGGTCTTCACGTTCCCACGTGTACTCGGGTCCGTGCTTAGAGTTCCAACGTACTTTGACAAGTTTGACAGTGCTCTTCCTGGTCTTGTTGACTTTCCAGTCTGTAACCTCAACGGGTTTTTCTGTAAATCGGAGTGTGTCGGTAATATGCACTTCATCCGCAGGGATGATCACTGTTTCTTGGGTTGGACTCTTTTTGAGGTTGGATACATGAAACGTATCATGTACTCTGTTAAGTTCTTCCGGTAATTCCAACTTATATACCACAGTACCAATTCTTTCTAACATCTTGAATGGTCCGATGTATCGTGGATTCAGCTTTCCACATTTTCCAAATCTTACTACGCCCTTCCAAGGTGAGACCTTTAACAAAACTTTGTCTCCCACTTCGAACTCTAACGGTTTTTGTCTTCTATCAGCGTAGCTCTTTTGTCGATCTCGAGCCTCCTTAATGCGCTCTCGGATCTGCATAATGTTGTCGGTTGTCTCTTGTACAAGTTCAGGACCAACCATACGTTTATCTCCAGCGTCTGCCCAACATAAGGGCGAGCGGCACTTGCGGCCATACAGAGCTTCGAACGGTGCGGCTTTTATGCTCGTATGATAGCTGTTATTGTAGGAAAACTCAACTAAAGGTAGATGAGTATCCCAGCTGCCACCCAGGTCCATAACACATGCGCGAAG
This sequence comes from Helianthus tuberosus, assembly GCA_030545235.1. Classification (NCBI taxonomy): domain Eukaryota; kingdom Viridiplantae; phylum Streptophyta; class Magnoliopsida; order Asterales; family Asteraceae; genus Helianthus; species Helianthus tuberosus. Next base: position 170,471,644 of record CM060377.1, read on the forward strand.
CATATCTTCTAGCGTTTGTATGGTTCGTTCGCTCTGGCCGTCTGTTTGTGGATGGAAGGCAGTGCTTAGGTCTAGCTGAGATCCAAAGGCTTCCTAAAAGGATTGCCAGATTCTTGAGACAAAGCGTCCATCTCTGTCTGAAATAATTGAGATAGGCACTCCATGACGTGCCACGATTTCTTTTAAGTATATCTCAGCAAGCTTTCCAGTGTTGTCTTTCTCTCGGATTGGTAGGAAATGCGCATATTTCGTCAATCGATCAACTATCACCCATATCATATCGTGCCCTCTCGGGGTCCTGGGTAATTTCGTTATGAAGTCCATCGAGATTTGTTCCCACTTCCACATGGGTATCTCTGGTTGTTGCAGTAGGCCAGACGGTTTCTGATATTCAGCCTTAACCTTAGCACAGGTTAGGCATTTTCCAACATGGATAGCCACATCACTTTTAAGTCTCGGCCACCAATAGTAGTCCATCAAGTCTTGATACATTTTTTCCGATCCTGGATGGATCGAGTATCTCGACTTATGAGCTTCATTAAGGATGACTTCTCGAATACCGACATAGAGCGGAACCCAAATACGCTCCTTAAAGTACAAGGTTCCCTCTTTGTGGCCCCAAATTCTTCAACATACCTCGGAGGTATTCCGTTCTACGATTCTCCATCTTAAGGGCTTCTTGTTGTGCGTCACGAATGCGTGCAGTGAGGTTCGTTTGAATAGTCATTTCCAATGCTCGAACCCTTAGGGTCTTAACCCTTTCTTTCTGACTTAACGCATCTGCTACAACGTTTGCCTTTCCAGGATGGTACTTAATTTCACAGTCATAATCGTTCAGCAACTCAACCCAACGTCCTTGACGCATATTTAATTCCTTCTGATCAAATATGCGTTGTAGGCTTTTGTCATCTGTGAAGATTGTACATCGAGTACCATATAAGTAGTGTCACCAGATCTTCAAGGCGAACACCACTGCACCTAGTTCTAGGTCGTGAGTGGTATAATTCTTTTCATGTACCTTCAACTGTCTTGAAGCATAAGCGATGACTTTTTGGCATTGCATAAGCACACAGCCCAAACCTTGACATGAAGCGTCGCAGTATACCACGAAGTCCTCAGTGCCTTCGGGTAAGGATAGTATTGGTGCATCGCATAGCTTATTTTTGAGCAGTTGGAAGGCTTCTTCCTGCTTATCACCCCAGTCGTATTTCTTGTCTTTCTGCGTAAGGGTTGTTAGCGGTTGAGCTATTTTGGAGAAATTCTCAATAAATCGCCGGTAATAGCCCGCTAAGCCCCAAAATTGTCGAACTTCAGTCAGGGTTTTGGGGGCTTCCCAATTCTTTATTGCTTCAATCTTGGATGGATCTACATGAATGCCCTTCTTGTTCACAACGTGACCAAGGAACTGTATTTCGCGAATCCAGAATTCGCACTTTGAAAACTTTGCATAGAGTTTCTCTTTCTTCAGTAGTTCCAAAATGGTTCTGAGATGTTGCTCGTGCTCTTCTCTCGTTTGCGAATAAATCAGGATATCATCGATAAATACAATCACGAATTTATCGAGATATGGTTTGCATACGCGATTCATCAGATCCATAAATACCGCTGGCGCGTTCGTCAGTCCGAATGGCATCACAAGGAACTCGTAATGCCCATAACGCGTTCGGAAAGCAGTCTTGGGTACGCTTTCTTCTTGAATCCTTAACTGATGGTATCCAGATCGAAGGTAGATCTTGGAATAGTAGCTCGATCCTTGCAATTGATCAAATAAGTCATCAATCCTTGGTAGTGGGTACCGATTCTTGATTGTGAGCTTATTCAGTTCTCTGTAATCGATACACATCCGCAGTGTTCCGTCCTTCTTCTTCACGAACAATACTGGAGCTCCCTAGGGCGCGAAGCTTGGCATTATGAATCCTTTATCCAACAACTCCTGGAGTTGTGTAGATAATTCTTGCATTTCGGATGGTGCAAGCCGATAGGGTGCCTTAGCTACAGGAGCGGCTCCTGGAACCAAGTCTATATGGAATTCGACTTGTCGTTGCGGAGGTAGTCCTGGTAGATCTTCGGGAAAAACATCAGGGAATTCCTTCACCACAGGAATGTCTTCGAGTTTCGGCTCCTCAGCCTTCTTATCTACAACGTGTGCTAGGAAAGCAACACATCCTTTCCTTAAGCACTTCTGTGCCTTCATACAACAGATGATTTGCAGAGGCGTGTCTCGTTTTTCTCCATGTACGATGAGAGTTTCACCATTCGGCAGAGGGATGCGAATGATTTTCTCGTGACAAAGAACTTCAGCTTTGTTCTTGGACAACCAGTCCATTCCGACCACTACATCGAAGCTACCCAATTGAATAGGTAAGAGATCGATGCTAAATCTTCGCTCACCAAGTTCTAATGTGCAACCTCTAACAACTTCGCTCGATTCAACGAGTTTACCATGGGCTAGTTCTATGGAATAAGGAATATCTAATCTACTAGATCCTATTCCAAGCATACGTATAAATTCCACAGACATGAAGCTATAATCGGCACCAGTGTAAATAATAGGGATGCAAAGTGATCGTTAACGAGAAACATACCGGTGACCACATTAGGGTCCTCGCGTGCGTTCTTTGCTCCAATCACGAATGCTCGTGCCTGAGCATTGTTTCCCCTTGGGCAGTCTTTTATGAAATGATCCTTGCTTCCACAACTGAAGTATCCTTGGTTCTGCCCAACTCCATTACCATTCCGATTACCATTGCCATTGCCATTTCCACCAAGTCAAAGCTTCATCAACAAACAATCTCGTAGCAAAAGTGACTTTCTGATCCGCGGTACACTTGCTCATACGGATAGTAGCATCAGTCTTTTCCGTCCAGCGTACAAACGCCACTGCACCTACAGTGCCGTCGTAGTTCAGTGGTTTGCAGTCGAGAAACTGCTTGAAAGTGCAGCCCTGAGCTGCGTTTCCTCCAGTTGAATCTCCATTTCCATTACGCCTTGCATTGCTTGGTCCTCCACTTTGTTCAGTACGGTTCGCCTCGTACTGGGCAATAGCTGCGGAGATCCTTTCCTCCAGTAGAGCGTTCAGCTCTTCAGCGGTCCTTGGCAGTGGGGGAGGAGGAGGTTGATCATGAGCGTTCACAGCTCTTATGGGTGCCATGTTCTGACAGAACACAACACAATAGGGTTAGACATTTGTTTGATATCGTCATACGAGTTAGTAGCAGTACATACATACAGGCATATACCACTTAAGTGACATCAAACAATCCGCCGAACGTATCAATTCATACAGTAACAAGCATGCATAAATAGATAATGCGTGTCATAAGATATTCATCGAGTCTTTACACATATGGAACAACTTGTTACATCATTGTTTGCGAAGTAAACAAAATGCATAAGGGTTACATCACCCCATAGTGCAAGTTTAATATATGTAAAGCGCAAAATATCTTACTTCACATTGGCGGTTCTTGTCTTTATACCCTAACTTATTACTCCAAAAGAGTATTTAATAGGCTGGGGGAAGGGTGTTCACGATTGACCTTCTCTTGTATCGAAGGAATCTCTTATGATACGTGACAAGACTTGCTGTGGTTTTTGTGCACTGAATTCCATAATTATGTATGCATCCATAATTACGTAACTCCTTGCACAGTCCGCACAGTGCGTTTCATCCTCATATCTCTTCCTTCAGATAGGCCACTGCTTTTAGGTAAAGTCACGATTACCGGAGATATTCTATTTCTAGTATATGTATATATCAATTATCACACATAGTTGCAATTAGTTTCTAGTCAACGACAAGTGCTACTCAAGTGCACCCTAAGTCTCGTAGTGTCTTTTCTTGACTCTTTGTAAACAGTTTCAGGTAGTGGATGTCGCGGAAAGTTTTATGCAATGAAAAACTTTTGAAAAATTGTTTTCGTGAAAGGATCCTAGAGATTGTAGACTAGACTCGAGAGGGAATCCTGGTTCACTACAATCGCAGCTCTGATACCAATCTGTCACACCCCTTTCTAAGGCGGAAGCACGAGGTGTGATCATGAAAGGTTCTCATTGCATACGAATGGTAAACATACTACATGCTCGTAAAAATAACTCCAAATGCCATACATTACATAACTGAAAACATTATTTAAGTGTTAACATCACAAGACATCATTTTGTCTGAAAAGTTTACAACTTTATTTAAGGATAAACATAAACAACATCCAAGAGCATGAGTAAGACCGCGCGCACATCCACTTTAGTTACCTGAAATACATGTGAGTTTTTGGAAAAACGTCAACATAATGTTGGTGTGAATTCATGCAGTTCTTGTATTGAACGTTTGTATACTTTGTATGAAAAACATGGTATGTAATTTGTATAACTCAAGTAATCCTGTATGTATCAAGGTTGTTAATGGGTTGCAAGGCCATTAACATGTGGCACGACATAGGAAGAATCCAAACCATAGGTATTTTTCTAGTTGTCGATTCACGACTGAGACACAAAGGCACTACTCGGTACTCGTTCTCACCAAGAGTGTGGCTGCCCGAAAACCCGTTAGATCTAACCTTTTGTTCTGCGGTCTAGGTATATTGTTGATTAATGGTGCTTATGGTACCCTATTCGTGACACGATTTCTCATATCATTTCTCAATTCTTGTATCCATCATACCATTTGTAAACATTGTAACATTTGTAACATGTAATTCACCCCCGAAGTTATAAAACTGAAAACAATTAAAAGAAAATGGGGAGCATGAACTCACAACTTTGCGTTCCTTGCGTCGTAAACTTCACCGTTTTTTGCTTTTCTAGCATCGTGACCTAAACGTGTTTTTTTAACGTTAGTCACTAGACTTGTATCGCACAAGTACAAGTCACCATCTTTTATGTATTTGTTCTTGTGTTGAAAATAATTTATATTTTTAACTATGTGTCTTACTTATATTATTTTCTCAACAATAAATATAAGTTTCTTGTATTTTTCACCCGAGTTATGTATTTTGTCCAAAACTTCATTTCATGTTCATAACTTGTCCAAGTTACGTAATCTATCAAGTAATATATTTTCATAAATATATTTTCTTGTATTTGTCTAAGCATGTTGTATGTGTATTTTGTATTTTTACTCTTTAGGAGTATTTAGTGTATTTTCAAGTCTTAACACACTATTACATATAATATATACTACATACACTTAGCACAAAATTTGGTGATCAATAAATATATATTTTTTTCCTCAAAAATATACATACTTAATATCAATTTTTATCTTGAAGAAATCATCATTTCTTATCTTGAAGTTTACATAAAAATTAGGGAAACCTTGATAAATATTTTTAGGTAAATTTTTAGGGAATAAGTTTCACCAAAACTTATATTTTCTAAGTGTCAAAATTTATAGAAATTTTGATAGAGTTTCCCCTAAAAATGGAGGTTTCCCATGTTTTCAAAACATGTGTTTATTTTCTTTTTAAAATCATCACAACAATCATCAACTCATTCAACACTTGCCGAGTGTCAAAATCAAGTATTTTACTCTATATCATGAACTTGAAGTTTTTGTAAAAACTTGTAATAACTTACCATGTTATTTAGTAGGTTTAGTTACCCTTAAAAACATGGTTATTTGTTTGTAAATCACATTATTAAAGGATTTGGTCATTTACAACTTGTAAGATGATTTTTCTAAAAATATTTCTCTTGTACTTTTCTTGTTACAAACATGTTTCTACTCTTGTTTAAACACTAAAAATATTATTAGTTTACTTAGAAACCATGACTTTGTAAGTCTTATAAAAAAATTCTTGGTTTCTTGAGAAAATTCTTTTTGTAATCATCTATTTACAAGATTTGTATTTTGTTTAAACCATCTTTACATAAGAAAACCCATTTCATTATTCAAGTTCATGAAGACATAAAGCATGAAGATCTTGGTCTTTCACAAGATCACCACTTTAACTTACTAGATCATGTGTTTAATCACAATCTAGTAGGCTCCATATGATGTCTAACATCACTAACACTAATAATCAATCAACAAGAAGCAAATCAACATATTCAACATGTATTCTTATATTTTTAAGCTTATGTTAAAGTATCATGATCATGTTCTTCAAGATTAATATTGTTCATCATCTTTTAACCATCAAAATAGAAGTAAACAAGTTACAAGGTATACTAGCACAAGGGCTAGGGAAGAACACATGAAGATGAAGATGACAAATGGGTTGATTAAAAGCAAATGGAGAGGGTTCTTCAAGATCTACAAGCACCAAACCTTCTTAAACACCTTCTTGCACCTTATGTGAAGCTTGGAATGGATGAACAAAAGTTTGAAGATGGTGGTAATGGGGTGGTGGCTCACAGCCGTAAGTGGGAGGAGGGAGGAGGAAGGTGTGGTGTTGAGTGGTGAAATGTGAGCTTATGTCTTTATATAATATATGCAAGATCTTCTAAAATATCATATAGAATCCAAGGAAATCTAGTGAATAAAGAGAAATCTAAGAAAGATCAATAATGGATTTTGTAGGATATTGGCAAGATTTTAGTGGGGGCCACCCCTTTTAACCGTGAACATATAGGGGGGGGGGTAAAGTGCAACTTTCCAATCTCTAATTTCAATAACAAGTTAGTTTACAAGTGTAATTTTTAGGGACTTGTGTGTTATTATGTTATAAGAGGTGTTATGGTGTTCGGGGACCATAACTAGTTCAGAAACATTAAAACAATGCTTCTAGTAATATTTTGATGTTCCGGGTAATGTCCGGTTGTTCGGTTAGATACCGGTTCGTTAAAGTGCTAAATTGCACCGTTTAGTGTCCTTTAAGTACCCTTTTGTAACACTTTCAATTCCCGTCACTTAGGTAAGTATTCTGGATGATAAAACATGAATTCTGCATAATATTTTGAGGTTATAAAGCTGATTATAGCTGAATTCTGTAAAATTCTGCACTTAAAGTGCGTTTCGGGTGCTTTTTAGTGCGTATTTTAGCTTCCGTAAAGTCTATATGTTAACCCTTGTATGTACTCTTGGGTTTTATTGTATTCTTGACGTTGGACCTACACCTAGGCTCCAATTTTATTATCTGACTGCTTTCTGCAGAATTGTTGACACAGTGTATCCTACCGGTGAGTTTACTAGTATTTCTGACGCAACGCTATCATTAAAGCATAAAGCAATTTTTGTAGTATAAAACGTGCATGAATTCACAAGTATAGCATGTAATTTAGATAATGTTGACATTTATGCACATAATTGCAGTCATTAAGTATTAATTAAATTGTACGGAAATTGTCGGTGTTGTGCCAGTTGTCACACATTCTACGCGGGCCGCGAGCGAGGTGACATGCGGCATAACCCGGAAGTCGCCACGTGAGGCTAGAGCGGTGACCGGGCCAAGCTAGGGCCTACCCGGCCTACGTCGCGGGCCGTGAAGGTGTTACCTTCGGCTTAGGCGGGCCGCGAGGAACCCCTGTTCCAGCCCTATAAATAATATCGATCAGCTTTCATTTTCCGACGCTTACATTCACTTTCTCTCTCAAAATTTATGAATAGTAGGAATTATAATCGGGTATTATACCCCCCTAATTAATGAAGTTCTGCCCCGTTGTAAGTATTTTAACCACCGGTTACATATTAGATAGGCTGCCCGATTGATCTAGGATTCCCGTAACAGCTGTCGGGGTTCTGCCCGACGTAGTCATTGGAATTCTGTCTCGGGGAGAGTATTACTAATGTAAATATTGGGTTATTATACTAACGCGTGCGCATTGTGTAATTAATAGATAATCACCAGGAAATCTTAAAGGAAAACCCTAAGACAGCAATGTGAGTAATCTCCTTTTTGTAAACCTTTTTTAAACTGTTTTTACAAAACCTCAATGTTTTAAATTTTAATTAATTAGTGATTGAGTATTTGTATTCTACAATTATCGTCGGTATGTTGGGGTTTTGTATACAAAATTTGTTACTACACTGTGAGTAGTAACATGACCACAAGTCGGGGTGACAGTACCATGGGTGGTAATTAAAGTAGATGGAAACAAATGTAATTGCACGACCGCCCTCAATACTGTAAAATGTAGCAAATCTTGGTAGTACAGATACGCTTCTACCGCTCACCATGGGGGCGTGCCCACTGAGCACGGGGCGTGGTCAACCCAAAGATTTGCAAAATGTTGCAAATCTTGGTAGTACAGATACGCTTCTGCACACGGGGTCGTGCCCAGCGAACACGGGGCCGTGTGGAGCCTAATGCAGACAAGAGCAATTAATGAAGGAAGAGAAAGAGGATGGCCACAGGGCCGTGTCCAGCGGACACGGGGCCGTGGCCGGGCTTCTGTCCTGGCTATAAATAGAGGCGCTTGGTCACTTCAAAGGCATCCCTTGGCAAACCACATCTCGCCCACTTCACCACCACTCCACCACCACTACAACACCCACATCCACCACCATCATCCATCATCCACCTTAGAGTGTGTGTAGTAGTCTCGGGATCCAAGATTGATCGTAAGAGTTCTTGTCAATCAAAGGCCATGTTTGGCTAAGTCTCTTACATCACTAAGTGAAGACAAGCATTTGATGTATTACTTTTGATTTTTAATCTTTTCGCACTTTTTATTTGGTTTTGTATTAATGACTTTAATAACTAGTTTCTTATGTTGAAGGTGAAACTTCCTTATCATTTGTCCGTGGTGTCTTGGCATTACTTTACTGTCTATATAAAGTAAAATATTTTCACCACTCATATCTCTACGGTCTATATAGAGATATGTTGGCTACCTGGTCGGGGGTTAAGGGAATGGTTTGGTAAGGTTCTTGCCTTGTTCAATGTATAGATCCTGCAAGGAACTGGGTCAAGCTTACTAGGACCTCCTTCAATACCCACTGGTATTGGATGGCGGGGGTGCGAATGGCTTGATCTCCTCATATGTAAACTACTATTAATAAATTAAACCGGCTACTTGGGATTGTATCCCTGCTGACTCAAACCACTTAGCCGAGGGTAACGTCACCTTCAAAAGAGAGGCCTACCACTTTTCGCATTAATAACTTAATTAATTATCTTCCAATATTCCGACCCTTTGGGATTGTATCCTTGCTGACTCAAACAACTGGGTTGAGGGTAACGTCACCTTCAAAAGAGGGGCCTACTACTATAACTAAGATAATCTCTTAAAAAGTGCAAAAGTGCGGAAATCATCAAAGGATACATTAAAGGCGAGTCGGATCCAAGTGATTCATCTTGTCTCTCTATTTTATTTTTATTTTTATTTTCAGCATTTTTTGTTTTTATTTTCATGTTTAAAACCTTTTCTAAAAATTTTGATGTGATTAGACGTTGAGGATAAACCGGTACTAAAAGCTCTTGTGTCCTTGGACTACCTCGGTATCTTACCAACACTATACTACGCACATGATGGGTGCACTTGCCCATGTGTGTGTTTAGTGTTAGTAGAATATCGTGTTTTATAAATTTAAAACTTGACTAATGTGTTTAAAAGGGCTTAAAATATTAATAAAAACATATCACACCCAACACGCACTAAGTTTTTGGCGTCGTTGCCGGGGACACAAGGATTTTAAGAAAGTTAGGAATCAACGGCCTAATCGTTTTTCTTGTTTTTCATTTTTTTTTAGGATTTTTCTAGTTTTTCCAGCTTCTGCAGAGCTCAGCACGGGGCCGTACCCGCTGAACACGCCCCCGTGCCCAATTTTTTGTACTGGCAATCCTGTTTTAAGTCAGACAGTAGCTGAACACGGGGCCGTGCCCACTGAACACGCCCCCGTGCTCAACTTTCAGGCACTGAAAACAGAACCGTAAGATCACGATGGTTGGTAATTCTTGACACAAACATGAGTGATACTGATCATTTTTACTTTCGCTCCTCTTATGGTGCATGGTGTCAAATATGTGGCGGAACTCATGAAGATTTAAAATGTTATTTTTTAAATTACACTCCCCACTTTATAGACCCATCGTTTTCCTGTAGCCTTAAGATGGGCGAAAGTAAAAACAATCCCTATCTCTCCCTCGAATGCTCTCAATCATCTCTTCTAAATGAAATAATTCTCCAATTGATAAAAGAACTTGAGACGGAAATAAATAATTCGACTCAAGATGACGATCAAGGAGAATTGTTGAGGCCGCATTCGGAATATAACAACATCGTTGCTCCCGAAAGCACCTCTAACTCTTGTGAGGATATGAGCGATAGTCGTCCCTATGTCGATTGTGCCGTGAAGGACTCCCCATCGGTCTCCACCGATGCATACATAGACCTGACCGATTCGACATATACCTTCTTTAACGAGAGCCCGGATAAGGGAAATAAAGGTTGGTCTCGCCCACCGGTATTTAGCTTAGGATTCACCCTTTCCGATAACCTCTTGCGTTTTTGTCTAAATCAAGGGCAATTAAGGTACCTCAGGCACTTCCGTGTTGTTCCATCCAGTAAAGAACCGCCCGATCTGGATAAATTCCTTAAAATAAGACATAACTTCATAAACTCCTCTAGCCACGGGGCCATGTCCAGGTCAACACGCCCCCGTGCCCACCTGAAGATCTGTGTCTGATTTTAAATTAGAATACGGACAAAATGTGTCAGGCTCTTGTCTGACCACGGGGCCGTGTCCAGCCAACACGGGACGGTGGTCAGCGTGCTGTCGTTCTCTATAAATGATGCAAGATTCCTGCACACTTGGACTCATTCCAAAGACAAAGATCTGGTGGGATCTTCACATATACCCTACAAGGTATATTCTAAAGAAGTTTCTCAACAACAATCTTGTCTTTACTACTTTTTTCTATTACCTTCTTCTTCACTAACTCCTCAAAACCTCCATTAAAGCTTGAAATCTTCAAGTTTTCAAGCTTTATTGTGATATTTGTTAGGTGTTTAATCAAGGAATCTTGTCAAAAATAAGTTTTACAACACTGTTTTAAGTTATTTCTGCTCAGAAATGTTTCAAAAGTCAGAAAAATAATTTAAAACTTCAGGATTCCTTGTTTTAAAAAACCTGCAGATTGGTAGCCACGGGGTCGTGCTCAGCGAGCACGGGGCCGTGGCCGGAGTTATTGTTTCATTAATTTGAACTTTTCGACCTGTTTTCTTAGAATGTCAAGCAGGAATAGCGGAACATCCTCAGCCCAATCAAGAAACGATCGACGAGGAAGAAGATCATCAGTGGAAGACTCCCTAGTCAACTACGTGTATGCCTTAAGGAAATCCATCAATGAAATGATAGGAGTAGAGGAAGCCCTAATTGACCGTATCAACCATCTCTCGGTGGGGCTAGAAGGGTGTCTTCAAGAAGTCAACCTTTTGCACTAAAGGTTGGATATTCTTGCCTCTCCTCCCATGGTGCCAATCATTGCTCATCGAGGGTGGAATGTTGTGCCGGAAGTCATTATTCCGGCCGAGTGGCATGTCATGACTCCAGAACCCCCTCAAGACATATTACATGGGGTCCTAGTGGCCGTCGCACCTCCTCCGCAAAACATCGAGAATGAGCCCGCCTTCTTCCTCCCTAGGGAGATAGAGGAATGGCTCAATGACATTTAAAAGACATCCCTCGATTCCGAGTTCTACAAAATCCTTAAGTAACGGAAAGTTATTTCCGGGTTTTTGACATTCCTACAATAAGGGTAGAACTCCTAAAAATGATTTCCTGCATTATTTGACCTATCTATCCTAGGAACTTTTTAGTTTTTCTTTTTTTTTATCTTTATCTTAGGATCCTTTGTAATTGTAGTTTTAATAAAAGGTGGTTTTTAATTGATTAAATGGTGTTTGGATGATTTTGTAATGGTTGAACACACTCGAAATGGTAAGGGTTACTAAGGGATACTTGAACCCACACCCCATGCACAAAAACAGAGCCTCCCAACAATTTTCCTTCATTACAGCAAGTTCAGCACGGGGCCGTGCTCAGCCCAACACGCCCATGTGCCCAAGGATCTGCAGAAAACACCCAGTTCAGGTAACTAGACACGGGGTCATGCTCACTGAACACGCCCCCATGCCCAGCCTTCTGTTAAATATGTTACTGGCAATCTGAGCACGGAGCCGTGCCCGGACCAACACGGGCCCGTGTCCAGACGCCCAGTAACATAAAATTTGTTTTTAAACACCCTTTTACACATTCAATCAACCTAAAAACTTATTTTTGGGACACATTGAGGACACTGTGTAATTTAAGTGTGGGGGGGATGCTAAAACCTTGAATTTTGCAAGTCCTAATAACAAGCCTTACACAAAACTCTATTGGAACCGCTAATCACCCCAATTTTTTTCAAAAACTTTTCATTTTTTTTACTTGTCTTGGTTTAATTTAGGAATAACAATTTCTAAAAAGGTTATATTTTTAAAAATTTACAACCAATAGTGTCGTGATAAAAAGAACCAATATAAGAAAATTATGAAACGGCATGACAAATCGAGTTAAAATTTGATTTTATATACATGATCACATTATAAACCCATTCCCACAAAAAGTGAGTTTTGAGCCTTTATTGAGCATACAAGCATACATCTTTAAACTAAATGCTCATTTTTCGTTTTTTGTGTGAATAGCCGCTTGGTTCTTACAACTCTAGAACTTGCCATGACGATACATTCCCGGTCCTTACCAACTTAAACCTAAGTAAGTAAATGATGGAGGCATTAGGACTAACTCATTTTCTTTTCAACACCATTCTTTTCATTTTCTTTTATCACCTACCCAAAATCCCCCTAGTTAACCCCTTTGAGCCTAAACCTTTTCATTTCTAAACCCACAAAACAAACACCCTTTACCCACCAAAACCTTTTTCTTTTCAATCCTTTATTTTAGTAAAAAGCTTGGTTCTCTTGTGACGTTCCTTATAAAAAAAAATGAAGTTTAGCAATAAACGAACAAAGTCCCCAAAGAAACTTTGTTTGAAAATGCTTAGTTTGAATAAAAGTCACAAAAAACAAAAAGTTTTACCACGACCGACGATTTTTATGCTTTTAGCCTTTTTTACTAACCACTAACCCGAAACCACCTACCTTTAGCCCAAGCCTAACATTTCCAAAAGTCCTCTTGATATTTACAAAGGTTTATAGTTAAAAAGGAGGAGGATTGATTGTTTGGCAAGCATATGGTAGAAGTAAGTTCCATGCCGGTCTCGGGTGTTTCACTAAAATACATCTTCGGCCGAGTGTTGAGTGATCTCCCGTGAGGTATGTGAACTTGTGTATAAATGGAATTTTAAAAAAGAGGCATATTATGCCCAAATAAGTAATTTTGCTTATGAAATGTTCTAAATAAATCATAACGAATAGGATTGTAAATAGTATAAAAATAAAACCCAATAAAGATCTTGGATTCCCGACACTCAAGACAAGCCCAAAACTTCTCTTCTACCCATTCCATTTGGGTGTGTAAGCCTCAAAATAAAGAGTTTTGCTTGAGGACAAGCAAAGATTCAAGTGTGGGAGTATTTGATGTGTGCAAAATGCAACATATAAAGTCATCAAATGGGCATAAAACTAACCCTTTTTTAGTACTAATGTTGGAAAAAGTGTGTTTTTGTCTTCCTTTTGTATTTTCAGGACAAAATGAGCTTAAATGAACAAAAGGAACAAATATGCAGCAAAAACTAACACAAATACAAAGAAAAGGAATAAACGTGGCATGCCCGACCCCTCAGCAGCATCTTCCCAACCAAAAACAGGAAACAGAAGGCTGACCACGGCCCCGTGCCCACTGAGCACGGGGGCGTGGCTTGATGTCTGCAGAAAAGACAAAGCTATACAAGCTTCTACTGCTCACCATGGGGGCGTGCCCACTGAGCATGGGGCGTGGTCAAGGCTAAGATTCGCAGAATCTAGCAAATCTTGGTAGTACAGATACGCTTCTGCACACGGGGCCCTGCCCAACGAACACGGGGCCGTGTGGAGCCTAATGCAGACAAGAGCAATTAATGAAGGAAGAGAAAGAGGATGGCCACGGGGCCGTGTCCAACGGACACGGGGCCGTGGCCGAGCTTCTGTTCAGGCTATAAATAGAGGTGCTTGGTTCACCTCAAAGGTATCCCTTGGCAAAACCACCTCTCTCCCACTTCACCACCACTCCACCACCACTACAACACCCCCATCCACCACCATCATCCATCATCCACCTTAGAGTGTGTGTAGTAGTCTCGGGATCCAAGATTGATCGCAAGAGTTCTTGTCAATCAAAGGCCATGTTTGGCTAAGTCTCTTACATCACTTGGTGAAGACAAGCATTTAATGTATTACTTTTGATTTTTAATCTTTTCGCACTTTTTATTTGGTTTTGTATTAATGACTTTAATAACTAGTTTCTTATGTTGAAGGTGAAACTTCCTTATCATTTGCCTGTGGTGTCTTGGCATTACTTTACTGTCTATATAAAGTAAAAGATTTTCACCATTCATATCTCTACGGTCTATATACAGATATGTTGGCTACCTGGTCGGGGGTTAAGGGAATGGTTTGCTAAGGTTCTTGCCTTGTTCAGTGTATAGATCCTGCAAGGACCTGGGTCAAGCTTACTAGGACCTCCTTCAATACCCACTGGTATTGGATGGCGGGGGTGCGAATGGCTTGATCTCCTCATATGTAAACTACTATTAATACATTAAACCGGCTACTTGGGATTGTATCCCTGCTGACTCAGACCACTTAGCCGAGGGTAACGTCACCTTCAAAAGAGAGGCCTACCACTTTTCGCATTAATAACTTAATTAATTATCTTCCAATATTCTGACCCTTTGGGATTGTATCCTTGCTGACTCAAACCACTGGGTTGAGGGTAACGTCACATTCAAAAGAGGGGCCTACTACTATAACTAAGATAATCTCTTAAAAAGTGCAAAAGTGCGAAAATTATCAAAGGATACATTAAAGGCGAGTCGGATCCAAGTGATTCATCTTGTCTATCTGTTTTATTTTTATTTTTATTTTCAACATTTTTTGTTTTTATTTTCATGTTTAAAACCATTTCTAAAAATTTTGATTTGATTAGACGTTGAGGATAAACCGGTACTAAAAGCTCTTGTGTCCTTCGACGACCTCGGTATCTTACCAACGTTATACTACGCTCACGATGGGTGCACTTGCCCATGTGTGTGTTTAGTGTTAGTAGAATATCGTGTTTTATAAATTTAAAACTTTACTAATGTGCTAAAAAGGGCTTAAAATATTAATAAAAACATATCACACCCAACACGCACCAGTATCCTTAAGATCTTTGCAATATAGGGTCTTATGCCCTTTCTTCTTACAGATGCCACAGGGTTTTCCCTGTGGGTCAGAGTTACACTGTCCCTAGTGTCTACGGTTGCAGGTCTTGCAGGTCAGCATGTCATCAGACTTGCCATGGTTCTTCTTGAACCCGAACTTCCCTTTCTTCTTCTTGTTAAACTTCTAGGAGTTGTCATCCTCCCTCTTCCTATTACCCTCAGCATCAGTCTTTACAGACTTGCTTCTCACCACATCCAGGGTGAGAGATATGGATAGGTTGAATGCGGACTGGTAAGAGGTAGGCTTTGAAGCCTTAACATGCCCTTTAATTTATAGTGCCAAACCACCAATGAAACGCGCAATGCATTTGGGCTCTGGGGTGATCAAATAAGGTACCAACCTCGACATAGAGTTAATGTCGGTTATGTAAGTCCTACAATCCAGATTCATCATGGTGAGAGTCAAGAAATCAGACTCTACCTTTTCCACATCGTGTTGTGGACGGTAGACTTCTTTGATCATGTCCACAAATTTTGACCATTCAAGGTTATAAAGGGGAATCTTCCCCGTGGATTGGATCATAGTTTTCCACCACGTAAGGGCCTCGCCCTTGAACGACTGTGACACAAACTTCACAGCATCCTTAGCGGCGCAGCCACTAATATCAACTACCGTATCCATCTCGTCTAACCAACGCATGCAATCTATAGTCCCTTTTTCTCCATTAAAGTCTCTGGGCTTGCAAAAGACGAAGTATTTGTACATACAACCGTCCCCCGATGAACGGGGTTTCTCATGAAACTTTAACTTATGGGGTTCGCTCTTCGCATTCGAGGAGTGAACCGAGCTCTCTTTTCGAGCTGATGAATGTGGTTTGGATAGGGACTTTGAGCGAGTAGCACTCGACTCTCTAAAATTTTCCATGAAAGTATTAATGGCTTTTCCGACTGCTGCATCAATTCGAGCCTGGAGATCATCTCCATTGGCATTTTGGTTTATATTTGCAGCATCATTTACATTCGCAGCGTCTTTAGTGTTGCGACTGCTGTTTACTTCTTCTGAGTTTTCCATACTCGAGCTTGGTACTAAACACCATAATAATAAATTGCTCAGTTGCAATATAATATTTAGTCATCGCCTTTGATGACTTAACAAGCCATGGTATCATTAAACCATATAGGCTACAAAGTTTGGATATATAATCCTTTCACTTATTGGACAGTGGATCATAAAGTCACGACTGTCAACATATAACATTTCAAATGAATGTTTGAATAAATAATCAAATATAAATACATATAGCCTAGGTCACAGAGACCATCAAAGGCATTCAAGGTTTGGACAAAGTCCATCACCGACTAGACAGTGGATCATAGTGTCACAACTGTCTCTTTCGCATTGACAGTTTCAAATTGCTCAAAAGCTCGTCACAAGGACTAAAAATATGGCACATAGGCCTGTCACGAAGGACATTAAGAGATATGGCACAAAGGCCATATCACGAAGGACATTAAAAGATATATATATATATATATATATATATATATATATATATATATATATATATATATATATATATATATATAAGCTGCGATCTTATTAATCAGGGGCTTTAAGGCTTGAACATAGTTCATCAACATTGGACAGGGAGTCATAAGACCACAACTGTCATTGTCATGAAAGACAATATAATATGGCACGTAGGCAAATTAATTGACATCACAAAAGGATGTTAAAATAATAATCATCACACTGATGATATTAGTCATGATCGTATTTATCATATAGACTATAAGGCTTGGACATAGTCCAAATACCTTGACAGCTAGTGTGGTTCCTCAAGTCACACTGCCAGGAGTGTTAACATTACTTGAATGTTAACATATATTAATTGTCTTAATGGTTAAACAATAAAACCATGGTAGCATTTACCATAAAGGTTTGGAGGTTTGAACATAGTTCACCACCTCTGGATAGAAGGGATAATCTTCCTTAACTATCATGATAGAAGGCTATACATCCTTAACTACCATTTATAATTGCCAAATCATATGGACTATGCCAATTGGCTGGTGTAAACGATTAAGAAGATCTTTTGGAATTATTTAGCGGATCAATAAAGTTTGAATTAAAATCGAGACGATCGCTTGAAACAGATGTAATGAATACATATATAATAATACAAATTCCAAAATTTTCCATTAAACAATAGGAAATTATGATACGTGCCCTAAACAGGACTTTGAAATAATCTTAGACTAAATTGTCCACGCAGGGTTTAAACAAGAAAGATATGTCTACATTGGGCCTATAAGAAACAAATGTCCACACGGGGACTAAACAGAAGAGACATGTCCACGCAGAGACTTTTGGAAAATGAAATACAATTGAAAGAAGGATTCTTCAATGCCTCCTTTTCTTCATTCGTATTGTTCCTCTTCTTGTTTTACCATGTACGGCATCGTCATAGAACCGTTCAGGGGTTTTTGTAAGTCCTCCCAATAAGAATATGTTGTAGAAGTAGAATCCGCAGATTCGCTGGTCAAAGAATAATATAGATCACGAATTGGGGTTTGACTTGTATAATCCAAGTTTGGAATTCCAAAACTTGGAGGTAAGAAATAGGGATCCTTAGCATCCACTGGTATCGACTTCAAAATTGGAGCCTCAGTGACCACCGGTATGGACTCAGAAGTCTGGTTTATGGTTTCAGAAGGTTTGGTTTTGGGAATAAGTCCATAAAAGTCTTTCCTCCAAACCGGTCGCACCGATATCCTAGCCGTAGTGCGAAGCTTCATATTCCTAGGCTTCGGACGAAGAGAATCTCCATTCACAGCTTCCTTGTTTGGCGACATTTTCCTAAAATTCATAAAATTGAAAACAATGTATACTTAATAGGGATGAGAGCATTCATATGTCAAGTCTAGACTCAGAAAGTCTAAGGAATATGCTACTGTGTCATTTGAGATTAAACACAAAAGGCTAATGTTTAATTTACTCAAACATTGGCTCTGATACTAACCTATCACACCCCGAATTTCCAAACAAATCCCGGTAGGCCTGGGTGGGGAGTATCGTGACGTAAGATTGGTATCGTCATAGTCATACAATCACAGATAGCACAGCGGAAGTCTTGGAGTTAAAATATTATTACAAACTTAAGCGTCCAAAGTTTAAAAATAAATATACAGAATGTACACCCGGAAGATCAACAGACTAATAGGCTTATGCAAAGGAGTTGCAAATTCCTCTTCTAGCATTACCGAGCAGCTTCCAGCCTATTTACGTATTTGTACCTGTAATTTAGTCTTTTGAAAATACGTCAGTTTTCACTGGTAAATACAATCGGCCGACACATTTTGAAAACATTTTCAAAATTGATTTAAGTGCACATGGCACATGAAAATCTTTTAATAACTTGGGACAATTCAAAATGATCTTGTATATAATTTTACATATTTGTCAATACATATGGGGCCCAGTATTAAACACCAAGACATGATTAACCGACACACCACTTATAAACCCACGAAGGAATTATCCCCAACTTGTGGGTATGAAAACATTTTTATTAGCATTAGCATCTGTCGGGTGTATGCCTACATCCCCTGCTTTGGTCATGGCCATTAGTAACTTAAATGAGCCAAGGATATCTAGGACACAATCGCGTTAACCCCCAATGTTTAAGTTATCAAACAAAACAGATTAAAACGGGTTATGCGGATTTTGTATTCACAATCTGACATATGATCCCATACCCGACCAAGCGGTAATAATATACCGTATCCCAAGCCTGTATAGGGAAAATAGGTTAAAAGTATTTACCTGAGCTAATACTTGTCTTACAAATGCAAGGTTTATAATAACTCAGCCGTTTAATCAAAGGACAAGCGTAGATAACAATTTACTAAAAGGCCCTAGTCTGGAATGATGGTATATAACCAATTAGAATGCTAACGGGTCTTATTTAAGTCGTAGACTTAGACCAGCTAGCTTAAAGTATAAAAAACGGTACGATACGCTTGATTAAGCGATGACCAGAATAGAATGTAGTTTAAACCCAACAAGTACTAAGACTTGTTTAATATGAGTAAACTATTAACATTCTGGAAATTGAGATAAAAATGGTAAGGGTAAACTTATGTAAACTAGTTACATAAACCTAACCGTACGCGTATAAGCGATAATGGGTAACCGGATGAGTCATGAACAAGTTCTATATGCCAATATACTTTAAACAAGTTATAATATCAGTAGGATATCAACTTGTATGCCCGTTAAGGTTTTAAAATCAAATTATGTCTCATAAGGGCATTTTGGTCATTTAGCGACGTATAAAAGGAACTTGTGTATAAACTGATGTTATGACCATAAACATTCTTGAAAAATACTTTATTTATGATATAATATCAGTATGATATCAAACATATGTGATATAATATCAGTAGGATATCAAACTATAGTTTAAGACCAAAATATGCACCGTAGGGGCATTTTGGTCATTTCACACATAGTTTGAAAGCTTATTTAGGAATGTGAGTTTATAACACGTACCTACTATAAAAATATTTTAAATAGGTTATAAAATCAGTAGATGACAAGTCTTGATGGATAAATATGGTAATCATACTAGGCGCCAAAAGGGCGTTTAAGTCGTTAAATGACGATATTCGCGATCTTTTATCAAAACTGATGTTATAATCAGGTTCATGTTGTTAAAATATGTTATTTAACATAACATATTAGTAGGTAAAAGATTTTGTATAAAAAATATGATTTAAAACCTTGTTATGTGCCAAAGGGCATTTACGTCATTTAATGACCTAATACAAGAACTTGTACATAAACTCATATTATAAACTGATTTAGTATCCCAAAATATCCTAATTATGATATTACATTAGTATGTAATGATTTTGACATAAGAAATTATGTTTAAAACCATTTTAGGTGCTGAAAGGGCATTTTGGTCAACTTAAAACATAATTTACGATTTCTTAGAAAAACTCATTTTATGATAAGTTTAATAATATCAAAATATGTTAATTAAATTAACATATCAGTACATATATCATTTGCAAGTTCGTTATCCAGGTGTTATGAGAGCTTAGGAGATGCATACAAGTGTTCCATAACGTGTCTATAACAAGCATTCAGCCCATGGTATCGTTTATTATAAGTTTTGGCTGTTTATGTGGTGGCCAAGGCAAAAATTCGCTGCAGTAACACTCCCCGCGACCCACGACAAAAACAGGAAAGCCCGTCGCGGCCCACGGCGGCCTCAAACAACTTTGGGAGTTTGGCAGTCTTAACCCCTTGACTCCCAAACTCTTATATACTATCATATTTGGCACATTTAGCCCCTCAAGACCAATATTAGGAACACCTAAGGGTATGACCGAGCATCAAAAGTTCCCGGTTCGTTAAAGGGTAACTCGGAGGTATAAATTAACATGTTGATGCTTTTAACCCTCCAATTCTCAAACTTTAAAGTAATTTCACAAACGATTCCTCTCGTCCAACAAGTGGCTCAATTGAGAATATAGACACCGTATAAGGTCACTCAGAGGCATAGTTTCAGTATGTTGGCACTTTTAGTCCCTCCACATTCATACTTTCATCATTTGGCAAGATTAGTCCCTCCTAGCCAACATTTGGCGTAATTAGGAATAGGGACACGTGTCAATGCATTATTGGACACGATTTTATGAGGAGTTACAGTAGAGGTGCTAAATGGGTCATGTTCGTCGGTTGGCGGCTTTAACCCGACCTGAAACCGAAAATTTTACACGAACCCAAACCCGACCCGAACCCGAAAATCGTATCATACATAGGAACCCGAACACGATCCAAAATTTCATGGGTTGATCCGAACACACCCGTTCAACCTGAATTTTTTAATTTTTTATAAAGTTAATATATTAAATTTAAAATAAAAAAACAAATGTATATAATAATATCATATTTAAATTATAAAATCTATGTTAATTTCTTTTTTTAAGTTATAATCATGGCATAAAATACACACCCCACTTAATTTAATACATAAAATATATTGTAAAAATTATAATATAGTATAAATGTGTTAAACGGGTCAACCCGTCAACCTTTGACCCGAACCCGACCCGTTAACCTAAACGGGTTCGTGGGTTCAACGTGAAACTGACCCGAACCCGTTTATACTAAACCTAAACCCGTGAATTTCGTGTTAGGTTTGTGTCGGGTTTTCAGGTCGTTTTAGAAATTCACACCCCTAGGGGGTGGTATAGGATTTTGGGGGGTGGGTTTAAATTTTTTGTAGGTTTTTGGGGGTTTAGTTTTTAACATTTAGCTTGGGGGTAGGTTTTTTTAGGTTTTTGGTGGTGTAGTAGGTTTATTTTGTTGTGTTCACATTGATTCTCGTGGTTCTCGCAATAAAGGTGGTTCTCGCATGAACCCTATATATATATATATATATATATATATATATATATATATATATATATATATATATATATATAGGTAGAGGTTCCTGTAAAAAAAAGGGGGGGGTTTTGTGAGAAAGGTAAGAAAGAAGCTACACTATTAGATCTTTGATCCAATGGTTGAGATCATAATGGCAAAATTGTAAATAATGTTTACTATTAAACATATTAATTTTCTAGATTAAGGGTATACAGGTAAATTTAATATTTTTAAATTAAGAAACTAACATTAATGCACATGCAACTTCCCCCCGTCTTTTTTAAACGTCAATAACTTTTTATACATAGCTTTTTTTAGAAAAAAAAAATACACCATAATAACGAACATTTTTTATCTTTAATATGAGTACCATATTACTATACTTATATAGAGAAAAAAATATGTTTCGATCAGATGTTTAGTCCATGATGTTTTGTCTATGTTCATACAGCGGTGTTTTAATTGTATTGTGATTCAAAGTGTGGTGTTTTAAACACATACTGGAATGCAGGTGTAAAACACTATACGATGAACATGCGAAGAACATCTACTGGAATGTAGGTTTTAAAACACCATGGTGTTTTAACATATGGAATCTGGAACATCTACTAGCATGCAGATGTAAAACACCATGCATGCAGGTTTAAAACACCATGTACAATAACCATACTATGAACATTATACTAAGAACACATTCTGGAAATGGAGGTAGTGTCTTTAACAGTGTTATATACTTATTGAATGATGTTATATACTTATTGAATGATGTTATATACTTATTGAATGGTGTTATATAATTATTAAATGGTGTTATATATGTGCAGAATGGTGATTTTGCAGTGTTATTCGTAGTGTTTTTATAGAGATTTTTAAAATGGTGTTATATACTTATTGAATGGTGTTATATAATTATTGAATGGTGTTATATACGTGTTGAATGGTGGTTGCAGTGTTATTCGTAGTGTTTTTATAGAGATTTTTTTTTTAAATCATGTTCCTATAAATATGGTGGCGGTTATGGAAGGTTTTGAATTAATTGAATCAATGATAAAATTACTTGTTTACCCTTTTGAATTAATTTAGATTGAGGACACATGTCATCTCCACAATATTTCTCACACTTTTCACACATTTAACTTTTTTTACAATAACCTTACCCTATATATATATAGAGAGAGAGAGATAGATAGATAGAGAGAGAGAGAGAGAGAGATGGGTTAAAATTAAAACCACCCTCAGTTGCGAAAACCGTAGGAACCACTTTTCCACCATTGATCTTTTGAGATTGATGGTTGAGATTAAAAGTAATTAAAACACATATTTAATTCTTTTTGTCTTATTATGTTTTTAATATTTTATTGTTATAATGGTAGTTTAGTAAATTTCCTATTTTTGTCTTGTTTAGTTATTAATATTTTAATATTTTACAAATTAGATTTTTTTGACTTACAAAATGTTTTTGTCTTATTTTGTTATTAATATTTTACAAATCAGATTTTTTTACAAAAAAAAATAAGTTTTTTATAGATTTTTTTACAAAGCAGATTTTTACGCTCCGCTTTTAAATTTTTTTTACGACCCGGTTTTCAATTTTTTCTATCCCCCGGCTTTAAACTTTTTTTACGTCCTGGTTTTTAACTTTTTTACGCCCCGCTTTTAAACTTTTTTTTCGACCCGTGTTTAAACATTTTTTACGACCCGATTTTAAACTTTTTTACGACCCGGTTTAAAACTTTTTTTACGCCTCGGTTTTAAACTTTTTTTACAAGGGTTTAACTTTCTTTACGCCTAGAGTTTAAAAAAAAATTACGACCCAGTTTTAAACTTTTTTTACGACCCGGTTTTAAACTTTTTTACGCCCCAGGTTTAAAATTTGTTTACGCCCCGCTTTTAAACTTTTTTACAATCCGGTTTTAAACTTTTTTACGCCCCGGTTTTAAACATTTTTTACGCCCCGATTTTAAACTTATCCTCATAGACATCATAATCAAACAAACATCAGTATCAAACTACAACCCGACCTGATTTTGGGTTTCCAAAATTTCAGAATCTTAACAAAGAAACTCAACCAAAATCACGACTCGTGGATGTCTCAGATAAGTTAATACTTATCATCATCGACTGAAATATAAAAAACCAACAACAAAAATCAAAACCATCTGTGAATCTTGAAAAATCACGGTTTGGCTCAAAAGTTCTCGAAAAATCATGGCTGCAAGTGGGTTGCAGGTCAAGACCTTCCCTCCACCATCATTGCCTCGCCATCCTCATCAATTGTCAAAAAAAAAATCAACTGTCACTGCCAAAAAAAAACCCATGAAGAAAATTTAGAACTAACCACTTACAATCGGTTAACGTCGCAAAAAAACAATCAACAATCAAAGGGCTTGAACCCGGAGATGCCTCAGGTCGCCGGACTCATCAAAGTGAGTAGCCGGACATCGGAGAAAAGTCATCGGTGAAAGTCACCTCGTTCACTACCAGGTCCGACGCCCAAAAATTCCGGTACAACCCACCCCCGGTTGAAAAATAACCAAGTACCTTATCACTGAACCCCAAACATCACAGAACAAACCACCTCAAAAAGGGGTTTGAACCCTAGAGATGTCGTCGTCGGCACCGAAGATACCCCGTAGATGTTGTCGGTGATAAATTACCACCAAAAACCCCTGCCGACACCAACCCATCCAGCACCACCGCCAACATACTTCAATCACCGCTCCACAAACCTTCACCATTCACCACACCCAAACACCACCATCGGTGATAAATCACCACAAAAACCCCCGCCGCCACCAACCCCAGGGCCACCACCACCAACACCGTCAGACCACCCCCACCACTGTCGTCCAGCCCCCACTGTGCACCCCCAGACCACAAAAAGAACCATTGTCATCCACCAACAAAAACACACAGAAACAACCACTGCCATCCGCCACTAAAATCAGGTTGCATCACTACCGCCGCCACCAGAAACACACAGAGTGGTGAACGACTTTGCGCTGGTGGATAGATGGCGGTGCCGGAGTAGAGGTGGATGGGATTTCAATTTGGGATCAGATTGGGTATTGAGAGAGAGAGATAGATGATGAGAATTCAATTTTGGGGTTGGTGATATAAAGTCTCTGAAGAAGACTTTAAAGACAGACAGAGAGATAATTTGACATTTTGAGTAAATTACTAAATTAACCTTTAGGTTTTAAAATAAAAGTGTATATGTGTCATTGTCTGATTAGTGGAGAGTGGTTCCTACGGTTCTCACAACTGGGGGTGGTTTTCATCATAATCGGTCCCTTATATATATGTATATATATATATAGGAACGGGATCAGCAGAAAACGCCCAAAAGTGTGAGAACGGTGAGAACGCATCCTGGCCTAACACATGGGGCGGGACATGATCAGGGTCCGAGGGGTATTTTTGTCTTTTCGATCTTCTTTTATTTTTCCCAACGCGGTATAATATTTTCTGGCGTCTAAGATTTTTTTGGCGTTAATTGTATTTATTAAACTTTTTGGCGTTGAATTAATTATCTTTGTGTCACATAGATAATTTTTTGGCGTTATGGAGTTTTCTGGTCAATTTTTTGTCGTTTTGTATAATAATTCACTACGAGTCATTAATATTTTCATAAGTTAACAATAAGACCAAATGTTTTTTTTTTTGGCGTTTAGTGAATTTTTTGGCGTTTAATACATTTGACAAGTTGCTTTGCCAGCACCCGTTCTCACAGTTTTCATACTACTAGCGTTTTAGTGTTTGTAGTTTTTGGCGTTTTATATACTGTATTTTATTTGTAGAGAATTAGATAATAAAACAACAGATAACTTGATAACAAAACAATATAAAATGAAAAAGAAAAAAAATAAAAATGGTAATCTAATTTCTCTTCCTAATCTTCACTGTCATCAGCTCCTTTATTCTTGAATTTTGTTTTGGCGTTTTGAACCTTTTGAATACCTTAGCTAGATTCCAACTTTCCTACATAAACCCCGTCTTTTTCAGACGAAGCTGCTTGGTGGCATCCTGTTTTTTGGTGTGATATTCTTGTTTGGTGTCATGTCATTGAAGATCAACTCTTGGTTGATGCTATTTGTAATAATGGAGTCCAAAATAGCATTTTACACTTATGTTGATCCCTTTATTCCATGCCTATATTCATCAAGAACAAAGCTCACATGATGGCATATCACTGTCATCAGTCTCTTTTTCTTGAATATTTGTCCTTCTCATTCAGCAAAATATTATTGAGATAACCCCCTAAGAAGAAGAATCCACTCAGTGAAAGGTTTGCCATCTGTGGTTATTTTAACTAACATTATTTTGGCGTTTTAAAGTGAATGGTTTCTAGAGGATATGGCATTTGTTTTAGGTGTGATCAATTTCGTTGTGTATATACCCCTCTCTTATAGGAGCTTTTTGGCGTGTAGTTTAGGCGGGACTTTTTTATTGTAATAAATGATAGTAATAAAGTAACTATCTTTTCAGTTACTGTTTTTGTATTTACTGTTTTGATCAGCTTTTATCAGGTTTATAGGTGATAGACGTCCCACCTTCTAAGTTTGACGTTTTTTTTTTAATTGGCGTTATGCATACCAAGATGACAAAATAAAATAACGGAGAAAAAAATATTAAGCAGGAAAAATATTTTTTTGTTATTTTTGGCGTTTTGTAAGGAATAACCTTTTTTAGTATTTTTTTTTGGCATTTTGCTAATAAAGAGAGAAATGTATCATTTAATTATCTTAAAAAAAAAGATTACACAGAAGAAAAAAAAAAGAGGAAAAAAATTAAAACCCTTCGTCAGAAGGTACTTTATCCTAAAAGTATCCATCACTTGCGTCATCTTCTTCCTCGGAGTCTTCATCTGGATCTTCATCCATGTCATCACATTCACCTTCATTGGCTTCTTGTTCCTGAAGATTCTGAAGCCTCCACTTGTTCGTACAAGTGGTGTTATGCAATTCTTCCATGAAACCAAGACCCTGCTTTGTCATGATGTTTTCAAGCCAGTAGACTTCCTGCTCTCCGCTGTCGTATATAACGGTCACCATGTATGTTTCATCATCAAAACACCATGATGTCATGACAGCATCCGGCTTCAAATTTGCTTTGATTGGTCCAAATTTCCTAGTTAATGCTTTCATAAGCATATGTGTTTCATGGTATTCGTTGTCTAGAGTGATGCCAAGGGATAAGATATCCCTTTGTACCTCTTCTTCCATCTTCAAAATTGCCCTGACCGTCTTGACATACACCCTCCTTCTATTGTTAAAACGGAGAACTAATCGCCTAATTGCCAGAGGGTATCTCCATGAAACGATTGTTGCCATTTTTGGCGTTTTTGGTTAAGTTGGCGTTTTTGGTTAAAGATGTTTTTTTGCAGAAATAGATAGATTTAAGTGATTATGGAAGCTATGTTTTACCTCATTTATATAATGATGTTTTTGGCGCTTAATTTAGGAGGGAATTTCTTCTAATAAATGTTAATAACTGAAAATTCAGTTACTGTGTTTGTTTCATCTTCCTGTAATATGCAACGCGTTTTATCACTATTTTTTGGCGTTTTGTTTTTAATGGCGTTTTATTTTCTTTGAATGGCGTGTTATCATTTGATGGCGTTTTGAATATGAGCGGTAAAAGACCCTTTTACCCTTAATGAAGCGCGTCCCACATAATAAAATTGATGTTATTTACGAAAACGCCACCGTGCAATCTAGTCCATGGATAGTTTTGATCGGACGACCCATAAGCTTTCTCACCGTTCTCAAACTTTCTACCGTTTTCTCTAAATCCTGACCCTATATATATATAGGGGAGCGCTAAAATGAAAACCACCTCCAGTTGTAAGAACCGTGAGAACCACTCTCCACCAATCAGATTACGCCAACAAAAGGGTGTTTTGGTCATTTACTCCAAATGTCTAATCTCTCTCTCTCTCTCTCTCTTCATTAATGGTAGCAGACATTTAATCTCTCCTCTCTCTTCTCTTTCATTTTCTGTCATTAAAATTCAAATGCTTCTTCTATTTTCATCTCTCTCATCGAACCCCTTCTTCTATTCAAACCCCATCCTCCCTGCTCGATGATGACCAGCCGGCCACCACTATTGGTGGAGGTGCTGGACGGTGACGACGCGGCAGAGCACCAGCTGCCGGCGACGAAGATAGCCGACAAATCACGCCCCTCACCCCCCTCGTCCCTCTATGTTCCGATAGAGAAAACAACCAGCCACCACCCTCTGGTGGTGGCACACGGCGGCTAAAATCAGAGCAGAAGAGAGGCAGATGAGAGAGATACTTGCCGGAGAGAGAAGGGTTGTGAGGAGAGAAAGGTGAACGGAAGAGGAACACGGTGGTGGTAGGGGCGACGCCGACGGTCGGAGTCTCGGTCTGCCGGTTTTCATCGGACTTGTGAGTTTCAGTTTAGATTCTTGATTTTGTTTGATGGGGTTTCTTGATTTTTGATGGGGGTTCTTGATTTTTGTTTGATGGGGTTTCAATTCTGTTTGATGGGGTTTCTTGATTTTTGTCTCATGAACTCTGTGGGTTTGTTCTTGTTGATTTGTGATCAGTGAACTATGTTCTTGATTTTCTGGTGATTTTTTATTTTCCGGTGAATTTTTGGCCTGTTTTCTTGATTTTCTGGTGATTTTTTATCACTGGACTATGTGGGTTTGATATGTTGGATGGGGTGGCGATGATGCAAAAAAAAAAACTGGATTTTGATGACGATGGCGCGGCAAGGATGGTGGATTGTAGGTTTTTGAACCTACAACCCCACTTTGCAGCCTTTTGATTATCGGAAAATCTGAGCCAAACCCCGTTTTTTTCGAGATACACTTTGTTTTGATGTTGTTGTTTTTTATAATTTTTCTCCAGTCGAGTCGATGACGATAACAATCTATCTGAGACACCTACCGAGTTTGCGATTTCTGGGTGCGTTTGTTTTGCGTAAAAAAGTTTTTGTAAAAAAAAAAGTTAAACCGTAAACTTTTTAACGTAAAACGTAAAAATTTTAACGTAAAACGTAAAAAGTTTAACGGAAAACGTAAAAACGTAAAAAGGTTAACGTAAAAATATAAACGTAAAAACGTAAAACGTAAAAAGGTTAATGTAAGAACGTAAAACTTAAAAACGTAAAACGTAAGAAGTTTAAAGTAAAACGTAAAACGTAAAAAGTTTAACGTAAAACGCAAAAAGGTTAACGTAAAAACGTAAAACGTAAATAGTTTAACGTAAAATGTAAAACGTAAAAAGTTTAACATAAAACGTAAAGTTTTTAACGTAAAACGTAAAAAAGTTTAACGAAAAAACGCAAAACGTAAAAATGTTAACGTTAAAACGTAAAACGTAAAAAGTTTAACGTAAAACGTAAAATGTAAAAAGTATAAATAATCTTTTAAAAAATCTGAATTTAAAAAGCTTTTAATAAAAAAATTTGTTTAAAAAATAAAAACTAATATAATAATACAAAAAAGTTATAAAAAAACAATAAAGCCAAAAAGAGAAAATAGAGTAATTTTACTAAACTACCCTTTTAGATTTAAAAATTAAAGACATAATAAGATAAAAAGTATTTAATATTATTTTTAATTACTTTTAATCTCATCTATCCATCTTAAAGATCTAATGCTAGAAAGTGGTTCTCTTGTTTCTTACAACTGGATGTGGTTTTCATTTTAGCGCTCCTATATATATATATATATATATATATATATAGGTTAAAATGAAAATCATCTCCAGTTGCGAGAACCGTAGGAACCACTTATCAACAATTGATCTTTTGTGATGGATGGTTGTGATTCAAAGAAAATAAAACACATTTTAAAATCTTTTTGCCTTATTATGTTTTTAATATTTTATTGTCATAAGGGTAGTTTAGTAAATTTAGTATTTTTTTTTTTTTTGTCTTATTGTATTAATTGTTTTTTATTACTTTTTGTCTTAGTTAATTTTTAATAAATATTTTTTTACAAAAAAAAGACAATTTTTTTTACAAAAACATTTTTTTACGCCGCGGTTTTAAACTTTTTTTACGACCCGAACTTTTACGGCAAACATTTTTTACGCCAAAAAATTTTTACGGCAAACATTTTTTACGGCAAAAATTTTTTTAAGCAAAAAAAGTTTTTATGGCAAAAAAACATTTTTAAGCAAAAAAAAATTTACGCAAAACAATTTTTTTACGACAAAAAATTTTTTACGCAAAACATTTTTTTACGGAAGAAATTTTTTTTACGGTAAAATTTTTTTTACGCCAAACATTTTTTTTGGCTCAGGTCAAACTAAAAGCAATATTTGGTTTTTGGATTTTTTTTTTTCGGTTTTACGTATATGTTCGGTTCGGTTCGGTAATGAGTCATAGGAATTTTTTGTGTCAGAAGAAAGCTTGTCCAATATAGAAAACAATAAAATCTGGGAATGACACTTTTTTTTCAAAAATATTGAATTTCAATAACAAACATCAATCTAACAGATCACGTTGGTGAATTGGGTTGTTTTGTGTAGGTGAAGGTGGAGACGAGAGTGAATATCGGTTGTCCGAGGGATGTGATCTGCAATATGGCGGAGAGGCTGGGTGTTGATATGGTGGTGTTGGGTAGTCATGGCTTGGTGGTGACGTGTACATACATGGGTTCGAAACCAAATATGTTCGCGGTCATGCATATCTTAAGCATGAAGATGAGATTAATTGTCTTTTCCTTACGTTATCCGTTTCCCCCTTTTTTACAATTTTTCACATTGGGTTTCCCAGTTGTTTTTTTACAATTGTTTAGCTTTGATTAATTGGGGCATGGTAAAATCAACTATTGTCTTTGTACACCGACTGTTGCTTTCTACCCACTGTTACACCAGTTCAAAGATCTCACACTTTTTTTGTGTGATCGTATGACACAACTGTTTCTATGTTTTACCTCATTTCTAGCATATCATTAACATGAACAACAACTCTTATAATTTTCTTTTAACTACTAACAACAGAAGGTGAATTATGTTTCAGCCCAAGTTAACAGTTTTGGATCATACATCAGTAGTCTAATAAAGAAACTTAAGCAACAATGTGAATTATGATGCAACCCATATTCAACAGTTCTCACACAGGCGTCTCACCAGCACCTATACATTATCAAAAGGAGCATGATTCAATTTAGCACGCCGCAACGGGTGCAGCGATTCGGTTTAATGCGCCGCAACGTACGCGTGCTATAAACCTAGTTAGCAAAAATTTAGAACTCACCAGCACCATCGGCACCACTGGCGTCATCGGCACCACGGGCGTCATCGGCACCACCGGCACCATGTCCGAGTACACCTCAACCACCAGCATCGTCTTACCTACCCGTAAAATCACCACAACATTCTTCAATCCGTTATCACAAAATCCCCC
This sequence comes from Helianthus tuberosus, assembly GCA_030545235.1. Lineage (NCBI taxonomy): Eukaryota > Viridiplantae > Streptophyta > Magnoliopsida > Asterales > Asteraceae > Helianthus > Helianthus tuberosus. Next base: position 170,502,702 of record CM060377.1, read on the forward strand.
AAAAAGCTGAATTAGTTTGAAATCAATTTGGGTTTTTTAGGGTTTGATATGGGTCAACGGGTATGAACATAAAGATGGATCTTGATGAGAGAGAGGGGTGGGATGTATAATCGAAACAGAAAAGGGAAAGTGACATAATCGGACCACCCTCCACCACTGCCATACACCACCGACATCCACTTCTCACCAACACACTCACCCAACACAGCCATTACACCACTGACATCCACTTCTCACCAACACACCCACCACTCACCACTCCCTTTCTCCTCTGATTTCACCTACCTACAACCACCATCACCGTCACTCTTCACCGCCAACCACCGTCGACCAACCACCATCACTCTTCTCCACCACTCATCGTCGTCGTTTCTACCACCGATCACCAACCACCCACCATCATCCACCTACAACCATCATCACTCTTCAAGTTCACCCTTACCACCACCGACCATTCACCGTCGCTCCTCACCACCGATCAACCACCTCCCACCACCATCTTCCGCTGCCTTCGCCATTACGATGACCCCCACCGCTGCCAGAACCGTCACCCCCACCGTTGCCGGTTCTTTTTTGAGGGTGTTTGATGAAGAAAAAGTTTAGATCAGAGAGAGAGAGAGTATTAGTTGAAGAAGAAATGTGATATGAGGGAGAGAGAGAGAAAGAGATCTGATGTGTTTTATTAGGAGAGAGAAAGAAATGTGTCAGTGTAACACCCCGAAAATATAAAACTTTATATTAAAATTATAAAGTATGCAATAAACGAAAATAAACTAACTAGGAATAAACAACCTAGTTAGTCATAAGTCTAAGATATAACAAGAAACTTGATTAAAACATCTAAAGTTTAACTTGGCATTAGTTGGAGGGCCAAAGGTGTTAAATTGGAAAAACTTGATTTTATAAAAACATAATAATTAAAATCCAAACACACAATAAAGTGTGTCTGGATCGAACAAGAACACAGAGACCAAACTTACCTTCAACCCTAGTTCTAACAAATTGATCAAATTGAAGGTTCAAATCAAGCTCAAATCGAAATCCGAGCATAGATTAGCGATCAACGCAGTAAAGGGATCGCAAGGTATGCAAAATTCCATGGTTTGCTTTCATCTTGATTTCTAGATGAACACATGAGATTCAAAATCTGAGTTTGCATGTTTGTTATTTGGATGAAATTGTAATGAAATCATGTCTAGGAGTAAACCCTAGTCATTAGTTTGTTTAATTAGGGTCTAAACTATGAAAATTTATGATCATCCATTATATATGCTTAATGGGTTTGGTAGAACCATGATGAACACTAGAATCATGATTGTCAAACTAGTGTTGTTTGAGCAATATAAAGTAAAATCAGAATATGGATGTGGAATTTGATATATGAACTTGTGTTAGATGTTAAAATTTGGCCAAATAAATAGTCATGAGACTTGGTTATGGGTTTAGTAAAATAATGCCCTTAAGGTGTTTGTTGAAATGCCTAAAAGAAGGCTAAATATTGAAAATTATGAATAAAACGCATATTAGAATGATGAGATGAATTATGCGTGATATGTTGTGAAAGGAGTTTTAAACAATATAAGGTTGAACTCTATAGGCAAGGAATCCGGATCGTCAACCGGACAAGCCGGTGGAGACACGCATTGTAAGGAGCGCTCTAAAGGTACGTAACTACGGATTCGTTACGTTATGCTTGATTATTTATTTTCGTTAGTAGACTTAATATTAGCATATTATATATGAAATTAGTATTTAGATAAAGTGACGAAGATCACTAGATAAATAAACGGGTCAAATGTTGGTTAGAATAAGTTTGGTGTGTTGTAAAATGGTGGTTTCTATTAAACAACCAAACGGGTCGAACAATGGTTGAATTGTAGTGTTGAAGTGACTGAAACGTCACTCATTGAAATTGAGTTATAAAAACGTAAACATGAAATGGGCGTGATACGCTAAGGTTGATGAGCCCGGGAATGGGTAATTATAGTTAGAAACCAATGTTGAGGAATTATGCAAGTATGTAACTTGTTATGTTACAATATGTAAACTAGATATGTTAATTGTTCTAAATCGTGTTTTTGTATAACGGTTGATATTAGTTGAAGTGATATTTTTCGCTATCGATTTAACGAGTTGTAAATAGACTAGAATGTGTTTGGTAGTCATTAGAAACGGAGGATTCCGTAACTGAGCCAAACGGGTCAAATAATTGGTTAGTAGTAATAAAACTTTGTTTTGATTGACATTTGGCAAAGACGGATCACAAGAGCGTGAAGCCACAAGTTTGGTAATGAAACGCCAATGGTCGTAAGCCCCGGAAGTTGGGGTAAATACGTCTTATCGTCTTAAGTTGTTACTAGTTAATTTAGTACAAAAACTATATGAGTCAAACGAATATATTGTGCATTTACTGGTCCCCAACCGTACATTCCATTTTTTACTGAACGGTTAAGATAGGTGCGTCGGTAATTTTATTACGGATGCGTAGGAAAAAGAATCGGCTAAATCAGACGCTCGAGTCAAAAGTTATGACAGTTTAAAGTTTATAAATGAGAATTAGTGATGTTGGGCTGATATACAACACCCAGCAACAAACCTACTGTCGAAATCATGTGCTCGCGCTACGCCACGGCAAAACGGTTACACCGTCGTGCGACGCGACGACCGTGGCGGGCCGCGACGGCTAATGCCATCTCGGTCGCGGGGCGCGACCGCCCCAGTTCGTTGAAATTGTTGTTTGTTCTCATTGTTTAACCATGAAACTTGTTTATACTTGATTTTAAGGTGTCAAAACTAATCTTTTACGTGGTTTTGACCATAGGTGATGATGGACTTAATCCGGACGGCGATCAAGTACGATTACTTCCGCGACAAGTTAACTTTGTATAAAAATGTTATTAATGTAGACACTTAAATATTTGTTTTGGGTTGTTCAATCTAGTAGTTGTTAACTAGAAGACTAATTTTATAAAAATTCTGTTGGTATGAAATATAAATCGAAGATTTCGGTTTAAAAATGTCTAGTTTATATTATATGCTTATAAAAACAAGACGGGTGTTACAAGTTGGTAATCAAAGCTCAAGGTTGTCAACAAAGTGTTCAGTTCAAGCTTGATTGATCGTCCAGTAAGGATTAATTATTTATTTTAATAGATCTTATCCTATGTAAGAAAGAGATGTGAATTAATGTGCACGGGAAGAGCGTGTTAACACATTCAAACCCGGAAAGTGCATTAAACATGAATGGTTTAAGCAAGTGGTGAACTTGGCTAAACCAAAATGAGTAATGTAGATGTTATAAAATGAAATGTTTAATAATGAGTATAAACATTTCAGATTCAAAATGGCCGATGGAGGAAATGATAATACGGTGCCGGTGGTCACCGAACAAATGAGAGAAGTAATTGCCGAAGAAGTAGTGAAGGCAATTGAGAATTGTCTATCTGGTTTTATAGACAAAATCCAAAACACGGTGCTAAATATGGTTGAGGAACGAATTCAAAGGTTGGAAGAAAATGCCAACCAAGCCAAGGAAAAGTCTGGAAATCGGAAAGGTTGTTCATACAAGGAGTTCATGGCGTGTAAACCGCCAATTTTCAATGGGGAAGTTGACCCGATAATATGCCAAAGATGGCTAAGTGATATTGAGGGAGTGTTTGAAAGGACCCACTGTGACGTAAGCGATTTTGTAGCTTACGGTACGGGTCAGTTGAGAGGTCAAGCCAAGGACTGGTGGGATAATATGAAGAAGGAGATTGGGGCTGAAGCCGCAAGGGCTATGACTTGGGATGAGTTTAAGGCACCATTCCTTAAACACCATAGCCCCAAGGCGGTTATCAACAGAATTAAGGAAGAATTCATCCAGTTGAGACAAAAGGGTGAATCAATAGACAAGATTACGGGCATTTTTCTTGATAAATTAAGGTTTTGTGATGAACTTGTGACGAATGAGGAGCAGAAAATATATTATTATTATAATATGTTAAGTGCCGAATTTCGGGAGTTTATGACTCCTTCGAAGTACGAGACCCTCACTGGAATTATTAACACCGCTCGGGAGCGGGAGATTGGATTGAAGAAACACGTAGAGAGGGGTGAACGAAGGGCGCAGGATGTGAACCCAAGCCCTACGAAGCAGGCACGAACAACTGAATCGGCAAAGAAGCCAGATATGAAGGGCGGATCGCCGAGCTGTAAGGTATGTGGAAAGGGTCATAAGGGCGAGTGTCGCTTTAAGGATAAATCGTGTCCTATATGCGGAAAGACAGGGCATACGGCTTCGCTATGCCCGGGGAAGGTTTCGGTTTGTTACAATTCCTACCAACCGGGTCACAAGAAATTTGAGTGCCCGGAGTTGGACAAGAAAAAGAATGAGAAGGATGTGCAGATGGAAGCACAAAAGGCAAGGGCCAGATCCTTCCAACTAACCGCAGCCGAAGTAAAGATAGAACCTGATGTCGTTTCGGGTATGTTTCTTATAAACTCAATGTTAACACGAATTTTATCGATATGAGTGCGAATGATATTTACATATGGGCATATATGAGTAGTGAAATGAGAGAATTATATAAAAGCAATATATATAAGTATAAGAAAATAAACAATAGTGAGTATGCGGAACCGAGGCAATATATATATATATAGGGGATGGTTCAAATGAAAACCACTTTTATTGTGAAAACTCGAAAACTAACTAAAAAAAGCCTAAAAAACACAAAAAAAAAAATTTCTTTTTTTTCAATTTTTTTTATAAAAATCGCTGGTTTTTATATATAAAAAAAACTTTTTTTTCAAAAAAAAAAAAAAAAATTTGTGTAGTGCACATGTGTAATACTACACATGTAGTACACATACACATGTGCACTACACAAAATTTTTTTTTTTTTTTTTTGAAATTTTTTTTATATATAAGAAAACCTGCGAAAATTGGTTTGCAAAAAAAGAAAAAAAAAATTGGTATGTTTTTTTGGTTTTTTTAATTAGTTTTCGAGTTTTCACAATAACTAGTGGTTTTCATTTGAACCCAAACCAATTTTCGCAGGTTTTTCTATATAAAAAATTTCAAAAAAAAAAAAAAAAATTTTGTAGTGCACATGTGTAATACTACATATGTGTATGTGTACTACACATGTGTACTACAAAAAAAAAAATTTTTTTTTTTTTAAAAAAAAATTTTTATATATAAAAACTAGCGATTTTTATAAAAAAATTGAAAAAAAAATTTGTGTATTTTTTAGGCTTTTTTTAGTTAGTTTTCGAGTTTTCACAATAAAAGTGGTTTTCATTTGAACCATCCCCTATATATATATAAGTATATATATAGTCATGATGAATATTGCCATGGGAAGGAGTGCGTGTACACTCGAACCCGGAAACTTAATAAAGTATCAATAAATATGGATTAGAAACTTGGGTATGGGTAACTATCTAATATATATATATATATATAAGTATATATATAGTCATGATGAATATTGCCATGGGAAGGAGTGCGTGTACACTCGAACCCGGAAACTTAATAAAGTATCAATAAATATGGATTAGAAACTTGGGTATGGGTAACTATCTAAGAAACATGTAATTAATAAAATCCTTATGAGGAAGAATGACGATCAAATTGATGGGCGTGATTGTATAAAGAATTCAGTTTTGGTGAAAGACAATGTTTAGCAAATAATGCACATTATGAGACAAAATAGAAAATGGTTAATAATAAAGAATGTAGGTCTTAACACCGATAGGTGCAAGACAATATGTTAGAAAGAAGGTTTTGATGATGAAAAGTTTATAAGAACTTAAACACGACGTGATGCAATGCAATCATGGTCATGAAAAGTGATATAGAATATAATTAGGTTATAGCGCGAGACACGGCATAGAAAATCGTAAACTCACATAACTCTGAATATGGCGAAGGGATAAACCCAAATTAATGGGACAGGAGGTGACGGTGACTAATCAGTCTAGCCGACAAGATCACCCGGGGTCAAAGTAGTGTTGTGATTTACATAAAACACCTGGCAATATGGGGTAATATAGAATAAACATGTTGACGAACTCGTACTATTGAGTGGTCAAGTGGCAATTGGGCCGAGTAGGTGGCAAGATAAGGAAATACAGGACACGAGTTAAAGTCCATGAGGACTTACACATGGAAGACGCATGCGTCGAGGCAAATGATAACTTTTGACTAAAAGAATAAGGTCTAAAAAACGAAATTAAGATGGTTAGGTCCAAACCAAAGAACTACTTAAAGAAGGTTTCGGGGACGAAACCCTTTTAAGGGGGTGGACTTGTAACACCCCGAAAATATAAAACTTTATATTAAAATTATAAAATGTGCAATAAACGAAAAATAAACTAACTAGGAATAAACAACCTAGTTAGTCATAAGTCTAAGATATAACAAGAAACTTGATTAAAACATCTAAAGTTTAACTTGGCATTAGTTGGAGGGCCAAAGGTGTTAAATTGGAAAAACTTGATTTTATAAAAACATAATAATTAAAATCCAAACACACAATAAAGTGTGTCTGGATCGAACAAGAACACAGAGGGGGCGACCAAACTTACCTTCAACCCTAGTTCTAACAAATTGATCAAATTGAAGGTTCAAATCAAGCTCAAATCGAAATCCGAGCATAGATTAGCGATCACCGCAGTAAAGGGATCGTAAGGTATGTAAAATTCCATGGTTTGCTTTCATCTTGATTTCTAGATGAACACATGAGATTCAAAATCTGAGTTTGCATGTTTGTTATTTGGATGAAATTGTAATGAAATCATGTCTAGGAGTAAACCCTAGTCATTAGTTTGTTTAATTAGGGTCTAAACTATGAAAATTTATGATCATCCATTATATGTGCTTGATGGGTTTGGTAGAACCATGATGAACACTAGAATCATGATTGTCAAACTAGTGTTTTTTGAGCAATATGAAGTAAAATCAGAATATGGATGTGGAATTTGATATATGAACTTGTGTTAGATGTTAAAATTTGGCCAAATAAATAGTCATGAGACTTGGTTATGGGTTTAGTAAAATAATGCCCTTAAGGTATTTGTTGAAATGCCTAAAAGAAGGCTAAATATTGAAAATTATGAATAAAACGCAAATTAGAATGATGAGATGAATTATGCGTGATATGTTGTGAAAGGAGTTTTAAACAATTTATGGTTGAACTCTATAGGCAAGGAATCCGGATCGTCAAGCGGACAAGCCGGTGGAGACACGCGTTGAAAGGAGCGCTCTAAAGGTACGTAACTACGGATTCGTTACGTTATGCTTGATTATGTATTTTCGTTAGTAGACTTAATATTAGCATATTATATATGAAATTAGTATTTAGATGAAGTGACGAAGATCACTAGATAAATAAACGGGTCAAATTTTGGTTAGAATAAGTTTGGTGTGTTGAAAAATGGTGGTTTCCATTAAACAACCAAACGGGTCGAACAATGGTTAAATTGTAGTGTTGAAGTGACTGAAACGTCACTCATTGAAATTGAGTTATAAAAACGTAAACATGAAATGGATGTGATACGCTAAGGTTGACGAGCCCGGGAATGGGTAATTATAGTTAGAAACCAATGTTGAGGAATTATGCAAGTATGTAACTTGTTATGTTACAATATGTAAACTAGATATGTTAATTGTTCTAAATCGTGTTTTGGTATAACGGTTGATATTAGTTGAAGTGATATTTTTCGCTATCGATTTAACGAGTTGTAAATAGACTAGAATGCGTTTGGTAGTCATTAGAAATGGAGGATTCCGTAACTGAGCCAAACGGGTCAAATAATTGGTTAGTAGTAATAAAACTTTGTTTTGATTGACATTTGGCGAAGACGGATCACAAGAGCGTGAAGACACAAGTGTGGTAATGAAACGCCAATGGTCGTAATCCCCGGAAGTTGGGGTAAATACGTCTTGTCGTCTTAAGTTGTTACTAGTTAATTTAGTACAAAAACTATATGAGTCAAACGAATATATTGTGCATTTAGTGGTCCCCAACCGTACATTCCATTTTTTACTGAACGGTTAAGATAGGTGCGTCGGTAATTTTATTACAGACGCGTAGGAAAAAGAATCGGCTAAATCAGACGCTCGAGTCAAAAGTTATGACAGTTTAAAGTTTATAAATGAGAATTAGTGATGTTGGGCTGATATACAACACCCAGCAACAAACCTACTGTCGAAATCATGTGCTCGCGCTACGCCACGGCAAAACGGTTACACCGTCGTGCGACGCGACGACCGTGGCGGGCCGCGACGGCTAATGCCATCTCGGTCGCGGGGCGCGACCGCCCCAGCTAATTGAAATTGTTGTTTGTTCTCATTGTTTAACCATGAAACTTGTTTATACTTGATTTTAAGGTGTCAAAACTAATCTTTTACGTGGTTTTGACCATAGGTGATGATGGACTTAATCCGGACGGCGATCAAGTACGATTACAAGAACCGAACACGAATTTTGAAGCTTCCGCGACTAGTTAACTTTGTATAAAAATGTTATTAATGTAGACACTTAAATATTTGTTTTGGGTTGTTCAATCTAGTAGTTGTTAACTAGAAGACTAATTTTATAAAAATTCTGTTGGTATGAAATATAAATCAAAGATTTCGGTTTAAAAATGTCTAGTTTATATTATATGCTTATAAAAACAAGACGGGTGTTACAGTCAGTTTGTTTAAATTACTATATTGCCCCTCAGTTAAACACATGTGTTTTATTAGGTGTCTAATTTTGATTGGTTAATATTGGATCTCGCGGTTCTCGCAATTGGGGTGGTTTTCATTTTAACCGGTATATATATATATATATATATATATTATGGGTGGAATTAACCTATATCACGATAATATATCCTGACTTTATGTTCCTAATATGCGACCAGGATACTGAACCATGATATTGGTATCATTCTGCAGAAGTATCTTGCTCATTACTAATGGTTTGTTTGTATACTTCAGTTGCATGGGACCAACGTTAACAAGGACTAGGTCTACCCGAAGACTCGCTCAAAGTGGTTGAAATGTGAACGTTGATAGCGGATGAAGAGGTTTACATCAGTCACACGGGGATATTCTCCGTATCCCAGAATTGTAGGATATTCAGTTAGAATTTAAAAACTATATAAGGGGATGTCAGATCATTAGAGACACACATGTAATCTCGTACACACACTGATTACTTGCTATATTCACAATCATTCACTCACATCTCACAATTATTGTAACGCTTAGAGCTGATCTGTGCATTATCCTAAAGCTGTATCCTGATATTTAAATCAATAAGAAGAACAAAGGCAGCTGGCAGTTGTCAGCTCCCGAGGTTTTGTGCCGGTGATCTAGATAGATCATGGGCTTTCCTCGTACATCCCACGTCAGTCTTTACTTTTATTGTTCATTACTTGATAATTGATATAGTTTGATATCTTGAAACTATAACCTGAAACTGTTTTCTTTGTTAATCAACTTAATACATTTTAGCAAATCTCTACAGCACACTACCTCACAAACTAAATTTGACCACTTAATTGTTTTGGTAATTTTTTACCAAAACAATTTGGCGCCCACCGTGGAACAAGTGGTGCTATTTTTATTCAAAACTTTGTTAAAATCATTAATCGGTTTTTATTCTCAAAACTTTTTACAAAACTATTTTCAATGGCCTCTCAATCAAACTTGAGCTCTTATTCGAGGCCAGCTTCAACCTCTGTTGCGACTGGTTCATTGCCTCCTCTACCTCTACAAGTTCAACCTTCCCAAAGGAGAAATCAAAGCCAAACACCTTGAGAAGCTTCTGTTGCTCAGAATGTTTCCAGATCCGGAGTTTCAGGGAGAACTCCTGTCTTTGCTTCTAATGATGAGATTTTATCTTTGTTTGGCAGCATACAGGATCAAATGAAAAGGCAGCAGGAAACCAACCAGGTTATAATGAAGGAGATACAACTCTTGAAGTCAAACTCCAAGAAACCTGCTGAGGATGCAGCTACTCCTTTACAGCCCAGGATGTTGAACTTTAGTTCGGCAGCATTCACCGAAGATAATCAAGGCAACATGATACCGAGTCATTCCCAGAGCAATATATTGGAAATATCCCCAACGGCCAGGATATCGACCGTGGATATGGTATGGGATATGGCCAGAATCTCCAGGCTAGTAACGCATCTATTAACACCAGTATCCCTGCTACTAATAATCTTGAACTGTTGCAGGATGCAGGTGTAACATCAGCATTAACTAGAGAACTTCAAAAATTGAAGGATATGATATCGAGTGTGCCTCGGGTAGTGCAGCCTATACCAGAAGTATCCCAGGATAGCCACAAGATATCCTGATTTGCTTACCCCATTTGTAATGCAGAAATCCCAAAGCGATTCTAGACTCCCAACATGAAGCTATATGAGGGGACGACGGATCCTGAGGAGCATTTTGCCCAGTATAGGGAAAGGATGGAAACAATTCCAATCCCACCAGAACTCAAAGAGGCGTGCTTATGCAAAGGCTTTGGTTCCACTTTGACAGGATCAGCCTTAAAATGGCTTTTAAATGTTCCACCTCATTCTATTACATCTTTTGCTCATTTAGTTTATGATGTGTGCAAAATGCAACACATAAATTACATCAAATGTGCATTAAAACTAACCCTTTTTAGTACTAATGTTGGAAAAAGTGTGTTTTTGTCTTCCTTTTGTATTTTCAGGATTAAATGAGCTCAAATGAACAAAAGAATCAAAAAGGTAGCTAAATCTAACATAAATACAAGAAAAGGAACAAACGTGGCATGCCCGACCATCTTCCCAAGCAAAAAAAAAGAGAACAGAAAGTTGAACACGCCCCGTGCACAGGGCGTGCCCAAGTGTCTGCAGAAAAGACAAAGCTGTAGAAGCTTCTATCACCCACCACGGGGGCGTGCCCACCGAACACGGGGCCGTAGTCAACTCTAAGATTCGCAGAATCTGGGGAAATCTTGATAGTACAGATACGCTTCTGCACACGGGGTCGTGCCCAGCGGACACGGGGGCGTGGTCAACTAATGCAGACAAACTGCAATTAATGAAGAAAGAGAAGGAGGATGGACACAGGGCCGTGCCCGAGCTTCTGTTCAGGCTATAAATAGGGGTGCTTGGCTCATTTGCAAACTATCCATTGGCACACCACCTCTCTCACACTTCACCCACCCACCACCACCATCACAAGCCACATCCACCACCATCACAACCCACATCCACCACCATCATCCATCATAGAGTGTGTGAGTAGTCTCGGGATCCAAGATTGATCGTAAGAGTTCTTGACAATCAAAGGCCATGATTGCCTAAGTCACTTACATCACTTGGTGAAGACAAGTGTCTAGTGTAATACTTTTTATTTTTAATCTTTTCGCACTTTTTATTTGGTTATGTATTAATGACTTTAATAACTAGTTTCTTATGTTGAAGGTGATTCTTCCTTGTCATTTGTCCGTGGTGTCCTGGCATTATTTTACTGTCTATATAAAATAAAAGATTTTCACCATTCATATCTCCACGGTCTATATGGAGATATGTTGGCTACCTGGTCGGGGGTTAAGGGAATGGTTTGGTAAGAGTCTTGCCTTGTTCAGTGTATAGATCCTGCAAGGACCTGGGTCAAATTTAGTAGGACCTCCTTCAATACCCACCAGTATTGGATGGCGGGGGTCCAAACTCTTTGATCCCCTCATATGTAAGCTACTATTAAAACTTTAACCCGGCTACTTAGGACTGTATCCCTGCTGACTCAGACTACTTAGCCGAGGGTAACGTCACCTTCAAAAGAGGGGCCCACCACATTATGCATTAATAACTTAATTAATTATCTTTCAATAATCCAACCCTTTAGGATTGTATCCTTGCTGACTCAAACTACTGGGTTGAGGGTAACGTCACCTTCAAAAGAGGGGCCTACTACAATAACTAAGATAATCTCTTAAAAAGTGCAAAAGTGCGGAAATAATCAAAGGTTACACTAAACACGAGTCGGATCCAAGTGATTCATCTTGTCTATCTGTTTTTCTTTTTATTTTATTTTTCAGCATTTTAGTTAGTTTTATTTTTCTAGTTTAAAAACATTTTTCTAACTTTCGATTTAATTAGACGTTGAGGATAAACCGGTATTAAAAGCTCTTGTGTCCTTGGACGACCTCAGTATCTTACCAACACTATACTACGCTCACGATGGGTGCACTTGCCCATATGTGTGTTTAGTGTTAGTAAATATCGTGTTTTATAAATTTAAAACTTGGCTAAAAAGTGTTAAAGGGCTTAAAATATACATTAAAAACTATACGACACTTCACAGGCATCAAGTTTTTGGCGCCGTTGCCGGGGACACAAGGATTTTAAGAAAGTTAGGAATCAACGGGCTAATCGTTTTTTTCTAATTTTTCTGTTTTTTTAGGATTTTCTTAATTTTTCAGCTTCTGCAGAACTCAGCACGGGTCGTGCCCGCTGAACACGCCCCGTGCCCAATCTTTGGAACTGGCAATCCTGTTTTAAGTCAGACAGTAAGTTGAACATGGGGTCGTGCCCACTCAACACGCCCCGTGCCCAGGTTTCAGTTACTGAAAACAGAACCGTAAGATCCCGACGGTTGGTAATTTATGACATAAACATGAGTGATACTGATATTTTTTACTTTCGGCACTCTTATGGTACGTGGTGTCAAATATGTGGTGGCCCTCATAAAGATTTAGAATGTTATTTTCTAAATTATAAGCCCCATTATATAGACCCATTGTTTTTCTGTAGCCTTAAGAGGGGCGAAAGTAAAAATAATCACTATCTCTCCCTCGAATGCTCTCAACCGGACCTTTTAGGAGAAATGCTTCTTAATGAACTATTTCAATTGGAAGATCTAATTCTTAATTGGTTAAAAGAACTTAAGATGGATATCAATAATTCATCTCAAGACGATACCCAAGAAGAATTGTTGGGATCGCATTCGAATAAAAACAACTTCGTTGTTTCCGATATTACCTCTAACTCTAGCGAAGACTTGGGAGATAGTCGTCCCTGTGTCGATTGTGCCGTGAAGGACTCTCCATCGACTTCGTTCGGTGCATACATAGACCTGAGCGATTCGGTATACACCTTCTTTAACGAGAGCCCGGGAAAGGGTTGGACTTGTCCACCTACATTTAGCATAGGAATCACCCTCACCGACAACCTCTTGCGTTCTCGTCTTAATCTAGAGCAATTAAGGTATCTCAGGCACTTTGGGGTTGTTCCATCCAGTAAGGAACCGCCCGATCCGGATAAGTTCCTTAGAAATAGACGAAACTTCATAAACAACCTCTAGACACGGGGCCGTGTCCAGGTCAGCACGCCCCCGTGTCCACCAAAAGATTCCTTTCTGACTTTTTGTCAGAATACGGACAAAATGTGTCAGGATCCTATCTGCACACGGGGCCGTGTCCAGCCTGTCACACCCCTTTCTGCGGCGGAAGCACGAGGTGTGATCATGAAAGGTTCTCAATGCATACGAAAGGTAAACATGCTATATGCTCGTAAAAACATCAAATACCATAATTTGAAAACATAAGTTTAGCGTTTACATCGCTAAGTCGCATAAAACATTGTCTAAAAAAGTTTACAACTTTATTTAAAGATAAACATAAGCGACATCCACAAGCATAAGCGAGACTGCGCGCACATCCATCCTAGTTACCTGAAATACATGTGAGTTTTGGAAAAACGTCAACATAATGTTGGTGTGAATTCATGCAGTTTTGTATTTCACGTTTGTATACTTTCTATGAAAACATAGTTTGTGAATAAATCAAGTTTTCATATATAAATTCAGTTTCATGTGTATACCACGTACTCATGTATAATTCAATTTCTTCTTGAGTACCCCACGTACTCAAGTTTAATTCCCATTTTCTTGAGTACCCCACGTACTTCAAGTATAATTCAATCTTTTCTTGAGTACCCCACGTACTCAAGTATTCATCAATTTTTAGTATGGTGTGACTTTTATGTAAATAAAGTATTCCTGTAAGTATCAGGATTGTTAATGGGTTGCAAAGCCATTAACATGTGACACGACATAGGAAGTCACCAAACCTTAGGCATTTAATTGGTATATTCTAAGACACAAAAGCACTACTCGATTCTCGCCCTCACCGAGAGTGTGGCTGCCCGGCACCCGTTAGATCTAACCTTTTGTTATGCGGTCTAGGTATATTGTTGATTAATGGAGCTTATGTACCCTATTCGTGACACGATTTCTCGTATCATTTCTCATAACGCATCCTACTTGGTTCTCGTCCTCACCAAGTGCATTTCTCATATTCTTATATTTCGTCACACTTGGTTCTCGTCCTCACCAAGTGCGTTTCTCATATTCTTATATTTCGTCACACTTGGTTCTCGTTCTCACCAAGTGTACTTCTTGTATTCTTATATTTCGTCACACTTGGTTCTCGTTCTCACCAAGTGTACTTCTTGTATTCTTATATTTCGTCACACTTGGTTCTCGTTCTCACCAAGTGTACTTCTTGTATTCTTATATTTCGTCACACTTGGTTCTCGTTCTCACCAAGTGTACTTCTTGTATTCTTATATTTCGTCACACTTGGTTCTCGTTCTCACCAAGTGTGCTTCTTGTATTTATATCATACCAATTATAAATATTGTACATTTGTACATGTATTTCACCCCCGAAGTTATAAAAACTGAAAACAGTTAAAGAGAAAAGGGGGAGCATGAACTCACAACTTTGCGTTCCTTGCGTCGTAAACTTCACCGGCTTTGCTTAATTAACGTCGTAACCTATACGCGTTTTCTTAACGTTAGTCACTAGACTTGCGTCGCACAAGTACAGTCACTCTCTTTGGTGTATATACTCTTGTGTTAAAAATATTTTATATTTTTAACTAAGTATCTTACTTATATTATTTTCTCTAAAATTAATATAAGTGTCTCGTGTTTTGCACTTTGCACCCGAATTATGTCACTTTGCACCCGAATTATGTATCTTGTATGTTGTATGTGTATTTTTATGTTTATACTCCTCATGAGTATTTAGTGTATTTTTAAGTGTTAATACACTAGCACGTATAACACATACTATATACACTTAGCACAAAAGTTGGTGATAAAATAATATATATTTTTCTCTCAAAAATATACATACTTATATCAATTTTTATTCTTGAAGAAATCCTCATTTCTTATCACCAAAAATTAGGGAAACCTTGGTAATACTTTTAAATACATTTTTAGGGAATAAGTTTCTCAAAAACTTATATTTTTCTAAGTGTCAAAATTTATAAAAATTTTGACAGAGTTTCCCCTAAAAATGGAGGTTTCCCATGTTTTCAAAACATGTGTTTATTTTCTTTTAAATCGTCAACAACCATCAACAACAATTATCAACAATATTCATCAACAATAATCACTAATTTCTCCATTTCATGAACTTGAATATTTACAAAAATGTGTAGTAACTTATTAGCACATTTAGTAAGTATTTCCATCTTTAAAAATAAAATCATTATCTCAAAAACTTTATTTTTAAAGAATATGAAGTTTTACAACTTCTAGTCGGTATTTACGAAAATATTTCTTTGTTAAATCCTTTCGTTACACAAGTGTCTACACACTTTTTGGTTCTCAAAAATGTCTTTATTTCGAGAAAGATCCGGCTTTTTAAACATGATTTCATCATACACTTGCTTATTCAAAAATACCACTTGTAGATCCGTAGATCTACTAGTTTAGAACTCCATTTCATAAGAAAAATCGTTTTTACACAAGTTCATGTTTGTGAGTGAAAGGGTTCGTCATCTAGTTTTTTTTTTACTAAACATAGCGCTAGTTCATGTTCCATGAACATGACCTAGCATGGTTAGATGACGATCCGTTCCCCTACTAGCATCCAACAATAATAAATAACCATAACAAAACTAGTTTCAAAAGTTTTACACTAACATTCATTCATTAACCACCATGTTTACTATTTTTAGTAGACTTTTAGTTTTGGTCTCTAGTGTTCATAATTTTTACCCGTTAAATTTCTTATTAACCACTTTAGATATGAACAATGGAGTGTTTAAAGTCACTTACAACTAGCTCGAGGCTAGGGAAGAAACTAGACGAAAAATAGGCGGTTAATAGCGTTGTGGTGAGGTCCTTGCGATCCCGTATGCACCGAGCCTCCTTATGCGTGATCCTTCACCTTTGTATGATAATAGGTTACCTTGAACAAACTTGAAAATTGATGTTGGGGGTGGGTTGGCTCTCGGCCGTAAGCCACAAAGAGGGAAAGAGAGGTTGTGAAATGTTGTTGTGGTTTGTAAATAAAATGAGAGTCTTATGGTTTTTTTTTTTTTTGATAATCCAACCATGTTCATTATCCACTAGGTTTTGTGTCACTTAGATATAAGACACACACTAATAATATAATTAAAAGTGTAAGGTGGTGTCCCCCACATGGGGGCCGATCGGTTAGGATGGGGGGTGTTATGGGTTGGTTTTGAACTTGATAGTTAAGTGCTAGTGGAATTAGTTAGGTGATTACATTAATTAGAGTGTTGTAATTTATAACGGGGGTTAGGGTATTCGGGGACCCTAACTAGCTTAGAAAAATAAAAACAATGCTTCTAGCATTATTTTTAGTGTTCCGGGTAACATCCGGTTGTTCGGTTATACACCGGTTCGTTAAAGTGCTAAATTACACTTTTTAGTACCCTTTAAGTACCTTTTTGTATCCCTTTTAATTCCCAACACTTGGGGAAATATTCTGGATAATAAAATGACATTTCTGTATAATATTCATATGTCTAAATGCTGAAATATTGCTGAATTATATAAAATTCTGCACTTAAAGTGCGTTTCGGGTGCTTTTTAGTGCTTATTTTTGCTTTCGCAATGTCTATAAATTAAACCCTTACATGTACTCTTGGGTTTTTAATGCACTTTTGTCGTCGGACCTACACCTAGGCCTCAATTCTAATGTCTGACTGCTTTCGGCAGTTCTGTTGACACAGTGTGTCACACCGGTGAGTTTACTCGTATTTTTGACGCAACGCTCTCGTTTATGCATAAAGAAATATTTTGTAGTATCCAACGTGCATGAATTCACTTGTTTAATCATGTGTTCAGACATTGCTGACAACTAAGCACATAATTGCAGTCAATAAATAATAATTAAAGTGTACGGAAATTACCGGTTTGGTGCCAGTTGTCACAGTCTCCCCCCGTTAAAAGAATTTCGTCCCGAAATTCAGGCTGAACTAACTCTCGCAGGAGTCTTCTTGAATAGGTGGGGATACTTTTCTTTGAACTGGTCTTCACGTTCCCATGTGTACTCGGGTCCGTGTTTAGAGCTCCAACGTACTTTGACAAGTTTCACACTACTCCTCCTGGTCTTGTTGACTTTCCAGTCGGTAACCTCAACGGGTTGTTCTGTAAATCGGAGGGCTTCATCAATATGCACTTCATCCACCGGGATGATCACGTTTTCTTGTGTTGGACTCTTCTTCAGGTTGGATACATGAAACGTATCATGTACTCCATTAAGTTCTTTCGGTAACTCCAACTTGTATGCCACGGTACCAATTCTTTTCAATATTCTGAATGGTCCGATGTATCGTGGATTCAGCTTTCCACGCTTTCCAAATCTGACTACGCCCTTCCATGGTGAGACTTTTAACAACACTTTGTCTCCCACCTTGAATTCTACTGATTTTCTTTTCGGATCAGCGTAGCTCTTTTGTCGATCTCAAGCCGCCTCAATGCGCTCTCGGATCTGCGCAATCTTGTCGGCTGTCTCTTGTACAAGTTCAGGACCAACCATACGTTTATCTCCGGCATCTGCCCAACATAAGGGCGATCGGCACTTGCGGCCATACAGAGCTTCGAACGGTGCGGCTTTTATGCTTGTATGATAACTGTTATTGTAGGAGAACTCAACTAAAGGTAGATGAGTATCCCAGCTGCCGCATAGATCCATGACACATGCGCGAAGCATATCTTCTAACGTTTGTATAGTCCGTTCGCTCTGGCCGTCTGTTTGTGGATGGAAGGCCGTGCTTAAATCTAACTGAGATCCAAAGGCTTCCTGAAATGATTGCCAGATTCTTGAGACAAAGCGTCCATCTCTGTCTGAAATGATTGAGATTGGCACTCCATGTCGTGTCACAATTTCCCTTAAGTATATCTCTGCAAGCTTTCCAGTGCTATCTTTTTCTCGGATCGGTAGGAAGTGCGCAGACTTCGTTAATCGATCAACTATTACCCATATCATATCGTGCCCTCTCGGGGTCCTGGGTAATTTCGTTATGAAGTCCATCGAGATTTGTTCCCACTTCCACACGGGAATCTCTGGTTGTTGTAATAGGCCGGACGGTTTCTGATATTCTGCCTTAACCTTGGCACAGGTTAGGCATTTTCCAACATAAACAGCAACATCGCTTTTAAGTCTCGGCCACCAGTAGTATTCCTTTAAGTCTTGATACATTTTGTCCGATCCTGGATGGATCGAATATCTCGATTTGTGGGCTTCATTAAGGATGACTTCTCGTATGCCACCATAGAGTGGAACCCAAATACGCTTCTTGAAGTATAAGGCTCCCTCTTCGTTTGGCACCATGTATTTCAGCATACCCCGTAGGTATTCAGCTTTACGGTTCTCTTCTTTAAGAGCTTCTTGTTGTGCATCACGAATGCGTGCAGTGAGGTTCGTTCGAATCGTCATTTCCAATGCTCGAACCCTTAGGGTCTTAACCCTTTCTTTTCGGCTCAACGCGTCCGCTACAACGTTTGCCTTTCCAGGATGGTACTTAATCTCACAGTCATAATCGTTCAGCAGCTCGACCTAACGTCACTGGCGCATATTCAATTCCTTCTGATCAAATATGTGTTGTAAGCTTTTGTGATCTATGAAAATTGTACATCGAGTACCATATAAATAATGTCGCCAAATCTTCAAGGAGAATACCACTGCACCTAGTTCCAAGTCGTGCGTGGTGTAATTTCTCTCATGAACCTTCAGTTGTCTTGAAGCGTAAGCGATGACTTTTTGGCGTTGCATGAGCACGCAACCCAAGCCTTGTCGTGAGGCGTCGCAGTATACCACGAAGTCTTCAGTGCCTTCGGGTAATGATAGTATTGGTGCATCGCAGAGCTTGTTTTTAAGTAACTGGAAGGCTTCTTCTTGTTTGTGACCCCAGTCGTATTTCCTGTCTTTCTATGTAAGGGTCGTTACAGGTTGGGCTATCTTTGAGAAATTCTCGATGAATCGCCGATAATAGCCCGCTAGGCCCAAAAATTGTCGAACTTCAGTTGGGGTCTTGGGGGCTTCCCAATTCTTTATTGCTTCTATCTTGGACGGGTCTACATGAATGCCCTTCTCATTCACAACGTGACCAAGAAATTGTACTTCGTGAATCCAGAATTCGCATTTCGAGAACTTTGCATAAAGCTTCTCTTTCTTCAGTAGTTCCAAGATGGTTCTGAGATGTTGCTCATGTTCTTCTTTCGTTCGCGAGTAAATCAGGATATTGTCGATAAATACAATCACGAATTTATCGAGATATGGTTTGCATACGCGGTTCATCAGATCCATAAAGACCGCTGGTGCATTCGTCAGCCCGAATGGCATCACCAAAAATTCATAGTGCCCATAGCGTGTTCTGAATGCAGTCTTGGGTACGCTTTCCTCTTGTATCCTTAATTGATGGTATCCAGATCGAAGATCGATCTTGGAATAGTAGCTTGATCCTTGCAATTGATCAAATAAGTCATCAATCCTCGGTAGCGGGTACCGATTCTTGATAGTGAGCTTGTTCAGTTCCCTGTAATCAATACACATCCGCAGAGTTCCATCCTTTTTCTTCACGAATAATACTGGAGCTCCCCAGGGTGAGAAGCTTGGCCTTATAAATCCTTTATCCAACAACTCCTGGAGTTATGTAGATAATTCATGCATTTTGGATGGAGCACGTCGATAGGGAGCCTTGGCCACAGGAGCGGCTCCTGGAACCAAGTCTATACGGATTTCGACTTGTCGTTGCGGAGGTAGTCCTGGCAGATCTTTAGGGAACACATTAGGAAATTCCTTCACCACAGGAATGTCTTCGAGTTTTGGCTCCACAGCCTTCTTGTCTATAACGTGTGCTAGGAAAGCGATACATCCTTTCTTTAAGCACTTTTGTGCCTTCATGCAACTGATGATTCGAAGAGGTGTGTCTCGTTTTTCTCCATGCACGATGAGAGTTTCACCATTCGTTAAAGGGATGCGAATGATTTTCTCATGACAAATAACTTCAGCTTTGTTCTTGGACAACCAGTCCATCCCGACTACTACATCGAAGCTACCCAATTGAATAGGTAGGAGGTCTATGCTAAATCTTTGTTCACCAAGTTCTAGTGTGCAGCCTCTAACAACTTCGCCCGATTCAACGAGTTTTCCATTGGCTAGTTCTATGGAGTAAGGAATTTCTAATCTACTAGATTCTATTCCAAGTATGCGTTTAAATTCCTCAGACATGAAGCTATAATCAACGCCAGTGTCAAATAATATGGATGCAAAGTGATTGTTAATGAGAAACGTACCGGTGACCACGTTAGGGTCCTCGCGTGCGTTCTTTGCTCCAATCACAAATGCTCTAGCCTGAGCATTGTTTCCCTCTGGGCAGTCCTTCATGAAATGATCATTGCTTCCACACTTGAAGCATCCTTGGTTCCGCCCTTTCCCGTTACCATTCTTGTTACCAGCACCGTTTCCATTTCGGTTCTTTCCTTTTCCCCAACAGTCTTCTGTTTGATGACCCAGCTTACCACATTTGTCGCACCTTGGAATGCGACAAGCTCCTTCATGATGATACTTACATTTTTGGCATCTAGGCATGGAGCCTTGGTATGCTTTGGTTGCATGGGTTCTCGCCTCCTGGGACGGGTTAGCGTCACGCTTCTTGCTGAAACCCTTATTGTTACGAGTTGCTTGGTTCAAACTTGTATGCTTTCTCTTTTTGTCGCCGGACGACTCAGCATGTGTCTCGGTCTTCTCTGTTGGGTTCAGCGATAACTTCTTCATACGAACACAATCTTCAGTCAGACTGACAGCCAGAGTTACAGCCTCAGTGATTGTTTGTGGTTTGGCCGACGTCACCATGCCACGAAACTCTGGGGCCAGTCCCCAAATGTAGCGTTCAACGCGCTTGAATTCGGGAGTCACCATGTAGGGAAGCACTCTTGACAGATCGTGGAACCTTCGAGTATAACCATTAATGTCAGCACCTTCCATGGTCAAGTGCCAAAACTCCGTTTCCAGCCTTTGGAGTTCAGCGCGAGAGCAATACTTCTCTCTCATTCTTTCCTTCAGTTCCTCCCAAGTTAAGCCATAAGCGGCATCATCACCCAAGGTTTGGGCTTGCAGGTTCCACCAAGTCAGAGTTTCATCGACAAACAACCCAGTGGCAAAAGTGACTTGCTGGTCCGCGGTACACTTGCTCATGCGGATAGTAGCTTCAGTCTTCTCCGTCCAGCGCACAAATGCTACTGCACCTCCTGTGCCGTCATAGTTCATCGGCTTGCAGTCGAGGAACTGCTTGAAAGTGCAGCCTTGAGCTGCGTTGCCTCCAGATGAATCTCCGTTCCCATTACGTCTAGCGTTGCTTGGGCCACCACTGTCTTGAGTACGGTTTGCCTCGTATTGGGCGATAGCAGCGGAGATTCTTTCTTCCAGTAGAGCATTCAGCTCTTCAGCAGTTCTTGGCAGTGGGGGAGGAGGAGGTTGATCATCATTGCGAGCATTCACAGCTTTCCTGGGTGCCATGTTCTGACAGAACATAACACAACAGGGTTAAACATTTGTTTGATATCGTCATACTAGACAGTAGTAGTATATATATTCACAGGTATATACCACATAAGTGACATCAAACAATTATTACTCTAGCAGAGTACTTAGTAGGCTTGCACTGAGAGAATCTATACGTGACAAGACTTGTTGTGGTTTCTGTGCACTGGATTCCATAATTATGTATGCATCCATAATTACGTAACCCCTTGCACAGTCCGCACAGTTCGTTTCATCCTCGTATCTCTTCCTTCAGATGGGCCATCGCTTTCAGATAAAGTCACGCACACTCGTGACATTCTACTTCTAGTACATGCTAATTATCACACATAATTGCAAGAAATTTCTAGTCAATGACAAGTGCTACTCAAGTGCACTCTAAGTCTCGTAGTGTCTTTTCTAGACTCATGTAGACAGTTTCAGGTAGTGGATGTCGCGGGACGTTTTATGCAATGAAAACTCTTTGAAAATTGTTTTCGTGAAAGGATCCTAGAGATTGTAGACTAGACTCGAGAAGGAATCCTGGTTCACTACAATCGCAGCTCTGATACCAATCTGTCACACCCCTTTCTGCGGCGGAAGCACGAGGTGTGATCATGAAAGGTTCTCATTGCATACGAAAGGTAAACATGCTATATGCTCGTAAAAACATCAAATACCATAATTTGAAAACATAAGTTTAGCGTTTACATCGCTAATTCGCATAAAACATTGTCTTAAAAAGTTTACAACTTTATTTAAAGATAAACATAAGCGACATCCACAAGCATAAGCGAGACCGCGCGCACATCCATCCTAGTTACCTGAAATACATGTGAGTTTTGGAAAAACGTCAACATAATGTTGGTGTGAATTCATGCAGTTTTGTATTTCACGTTTGTATACTTTGTATTAAAACATAGTTTGTGAATAAATCAAGTTTTCATATATAAATTCAGTTTCATGTGTACACCACGTACTCATGTATAATTCAATTTCTTCTTGAGTACCCCACGTACTCAAGTTTAATTCCCATTTTCTTGAGTACCCCACGTACTTCAAGTATAATTCAATCTTTTCTTGAGTACCCCACGTACTCAAGTATTCATCAATTTTTAGTATGGTATGACTTTTATGTAAATAAAGTATTCCTGTAAGTATCAGGATTGTTAATGGGTTGCAAAGCCATTAACATGTGACACGACATAGGAAGTCACCAAACCTTAGGCATTTAATTGGTATATTCTGAGACACAAAAGCACTACTCGATTCTCGCCCTCACCGAGAGTGTGGCTGCCCGGCACCCGTTAGATCTAACCTTTTGTTCTGCGGTCTAGGTATATTGTTGATTAATGGAGCTTATGTACCATATTCGTGACACGATTTCTCGTATCATTTCTCATAACGCATCCTACTTGGTTCTCGTCCTCACCAAGTGCGTTTCTCATATTCTTATATTTCGTCACACTTGGTTCTCGTTCTCACCAAGTGTACTTCTTGTATTCTTATATTTCGTCACACTTGGTTCTCGTTCTCACCAAGTGTACTTCTTGTATTCTTATATTTCGTCACACTTGGTTCTCGTTCTCACCAAGTGTGCTTCTTGTATTTATATCATACCAATTATAAATATTGTACATTTGTACATGTATTTCACCCCCGAAGTTATAAAAACTGAAAACAGTTAAAGAGAAAAGGGGGAGCATGAACTCACAACTTTGCGTTCCTTGCGTCGTAAACTTCACCGGCTTTGCTTAATTAACGTCGTAACCTATACGCGTTTTCTTAACGTTAGTCACTAGACTTGCGTCGCACAAGTACAGTCACTCTCTTTGGTGTATATACTCTTGTGTTAAAAATATTTTATATTTTTAACTAAGTATCTTACTTATATTATTTTCTCTAAAATTAATATAAGTGTCTCGTGTTTTGCACTTTGCACCCGAATTATGTCACTTTGCACCCGAATTATGTATCTTGTATGTTGTATGTGTATTTTTATGTTTATACTCCTCATGAGTATTTAGTGTATTTTTAAGTGTTAATACACTAGCACGTATAACACATACTATATACACTTAGCACAAAAGTTGGTGATAAAATAATATATATTTTTCTCTCAAAAATATACATACTTATATCAATTTTTATTCTTGAAGAAATCCTCATTTCTTATCACCAAAAATTAGGGAAACCTTGGTAATACTTTTAAATACATTTTTAGGGAATAAGTTTCTCAAAAACTTATATTTTTCTAAGTGTCAAAATTTATAAAAATTTTGACAGAGTTTCCCCTAAAAATGGAGGTTTCCCATGTTTTCAAAACATGTGTTTATTTTCTTTTAAATCGTCAACAACCATCAACAACAATTATCAACAATATTCATCAACAATAATCACTAATTTCTCCATTTCATGAACTTGAATATTTACAAAAATGTGTAGTAACTTATTAGCACATTTAGTAAGTCTTTCCATCTTTAAAAATAAAATCATTATCTCGAAAACTTTATTTTTAAAGAATATGTAGTTTTACAACTTCTAGTCGGTATTTACGAAAATATTTCTTTGTTAAATCCTTTCATTACACAAGTGTCTACACACTTTTTGGTTCTCAAAAATGTCTTTATTTCGAGAAAGATCCGGCTTTTTAAACATGATTTCATCATACACTTGGTTATTCAAAAATACCACTTGTAGATCCGTAGATCTACTAGTTTAGAACTACATTTCATAAGAAAAATCGTTTTTACACAAGTTCATGTTTGTGAGTGAAAGGGTTCGTCATCTAGTTTTTTTTTTTACTAAACATAGCGCTAGTTCATGTTCCATGAACATGACCTAGCGTGGTTAGATGACGATCCGTTCCCCTACTAGCATCCAACAATAATAAATAACCATAACAAAACTAGTTTCAAAAGTTTTACACTAACATTCATTCATTAACCACCATGTTTACTATTTTTAGTAGACTTTTAGTTTTGGTCTCTAGTGTTCATAATTTTTACCCGTTAAATTTCTTATTAACCACTTTAGATATGAACAATAGAGTGTTTAAAGTCACTTACTACTAGCTCGAGGCTAGGGAAGAAACTAGACGAAAAATAGGCGGTTAATAGCGTTGTGGTGAGGTCCTTGCGATCCCGTATGCACCGAGCCTCCTTATGCGTGATCCTTCACCTTTGTATGATAATAGGTTACCTTGAACAAACTTGAAAATTGATGTTGGGGGTGGGTTGGCTCTCGGCCGTAAGCCACAAAGAGGGAAAGAGAGGTTGTGAAATGTTGTTGTGGTTTGTAAATAAAATGAGAGTCTTATGGGTTTTTTTTTTTATAATCCAACCATGTTCATTATCCACTAGGTTTTGTGTCACTTAGATATAAGACACACACTAATAATATAATTAAAAGTGTAAGGTGGTGTCCCCCACATGGGGGCCGATCGGTTAGGATGGGGGGTGTTATGGGTTGGTTTTGAACTTGATAGTTAAGTGCTAGTGGAATTAGTTAGGTGATTACATTAATTAGAGTGTTGTAATTTATAACGGGGGTTAGGGTATTCGGGGACCCTAACTAGCTTAGAAAAATAAAAACAATGCTTCTAGCATTATTTTTAGTGTTCCGGGTAACATCCGGTTGTTCGGTTATACACCGGTTCGTTAAAGTGCTAAATTACACTTTTTAGTACCCTTTAAGTACCTTTTTGTATCCCTTTTAATTCCCAACACTTAGGGAAATATTCTGGATAATAAAATGACATTTCTGTATAATATTCATATGTCTAAATGCTGAAATATTGCTGAATTATATAAAATTATGCACTTAAAGTGCGTTTCGGGTGCTTTTTAGTGCTTATTTTTGCTTTCGCAATGTCTATAAATTAAACCCTTACATGTACTCTTGGGTTTTTAATGCACTTTTGTCGTCGGACCTACACCTAGGCCTCAATTCTAATGTCTGACTGCTTTCGGCAGTTCTGTTGACACAGTGTGTCTCACCGGTGAGTTTACTCGTATTTTTGACGCAACGCTCTCGTTTATGCATAAAGCAATATTTTGTAGTATACAACGTGCATGAATTCACTTGTTTAATCATGTGTTCAGACATTGCTGACAACTAAGCACATAATTGCAGTCAATAAATAATAATTAAAGTGTAGGGAAATTACCGGTTTGGTGCCAGTTGTCACACAGCCAACACGGGGCCGTGTGCAGCATGCTGTCGTTTTCTATAAAGGCAGCAAGATTCCTACTCATTTGGACCACTCCAAAGACAAAGATTTGCAGGGATCTTCACACATACCATCCTAGGTATATTCTAACGAAGGTTCTCAACAACCATCTTGTCTTTTCCATTTTTGTCCATTACCTTCTTCTTCAATTTTTCACTCAATACCTCCATTAGAGCTTGAAATCACCTTGATTCCAAGCTTTAAGGTGATGTTTGATAGATTTTTGTTCAATGAATCTTGTTAAAAATAAGTTCTACAACAGTGTTTTAAGTTATTTCTGCTTAAAAATGCTTTGAAAACCTTAAAAATAATTTAAAACTCCAAGATTCCTTGTTCCAAAAATCTGCAGACATCTGAACACAGGGTCGTGCTCATTGAGCACGGGGCCGTGTCCGAGGTACCATTCCGTAAAAAAATTGAACTCTTTTCGGTCTGTTTTCTCAGAATGACAAGCAGAACTAGCGGAACATCTTCGTCGCTGTCACACCTCCAAATTCCCACCTAGGGTATGTCCCTATTAGAAGTGCGACTATTCAACAAAGAGCCACCAATCATATCAAACATGTTCAATAAAATAATAAAGTACTCGTTGATAAAGGAAATACTGTTTGCAAGTGAAATAAAACCAAGTAACCAGCGGAAACAAAAGTAAATAGTTTAAAACCCAACAGTGTATCATAAAGTATCATAAATAAAACGCCCAGTCATGACCATGCCCACTCCAGCCACTTCAGGTAGCAAGTCCAAGTGTACCTCAGCTAACGACCTACAAGCATGTAAACAAGTGTGTCAGACTACGCTGGTGAGTTCAAAGTTTTGTTTACCGAGTTAGTTATCATTCACGTGTGTAAAACAGTTAACCAGATGATATGTCGTTTCGCTGTTTTGATGTTGTTATTACTCGATTACCGAATAGCTACAAGATATGTCTGCCCAACCTCCAACGTCTCTATCAAAACGTTGGTCATGTTTTAAGGTAATTAGTTCACGCCCGTCTTTCTGGGACGGTGTGAGGGTGCCAAACCTAATAGCGCTATCAACTAAATACCCCGTTGCCTTTCGCAACTGCCGGTAGTGTCAAGGGGTCTTACGAGATAGATACTGAGTACATAACACAACATCCCGTTATCACGCATTCCTTTATGGAACGTTACCCGTTATCCCTCCCCCGGGATGCATGCTTGAGAAAAGAGCAGTGAACTCACCTCGGTATTGCTTAACTACTTGATCACAATTAATCAATCACAGCCTAGCGTATTCACGCACACATGGAATCAGTTTGCGTTCAAAATGTATGAATTTGCATTTATAATCGTAACATGTACTCAAGTACCAGTTTCTGAATAACACACAGCAATTATATGACTCTAACAAGTCCATAGTTTGTATGTATGTTCCGTAATAACGCTTAACAGTTATGTGTGCTAGATGTAAAGGCCTACTTAAGTCACTTGGTCATAGATAGCATCATTAACAGTGAGCATCATCATCAGTAGATATCATTAACAATAAACATCAATAACAACAAGCATCATTGTTTTATTAGCATGCTCATAAACATCCATCACTAAAATCAACCTAATCAGTCATGTGCTCCCCACAAAGACTCAAGACACACATGACAACCTACTGTACAATTCACAATCCTCTAATATCATTGGGCCGCACAACTGAACTAGATTTACACTAATCAAATATATTCACGTGATTTTCTGTGTATCCACTAAGTCTAGCATCATCACTAATAAGAGCTAGAGTTGCATGAATCCTAGTAATTCACCAACAGTTAATATGTTATTGTTTCATACTCAAAATATTATCCATCTATACGCAAGTTACCATACGGAATTATTGATCATCAATTCATGATCACAAGCATACCAGATCTAATCAACTTTAATTACGTACCAACTAGTTCAAGAGTTAACATTCAACACTCTAAGATAATATCAGTTATGCATGAAATTTTCGATTATACAATATACATGTTATCAGCACATAGATTCACCTAGATAACCTATCAACAAGACGGTTTTAATAACATATGGAATACTAACCGAAAGTTGGAAGGAGCACAGATCGTTAGGGGGGTTCTTCCTGTTATACGCGATCCTTGGGAGAGAGAGAGGCTAGGGTTTCTTGTGGTGATAATGTGAGATATTACCTAGGGTGTACGTAATATAGCAAAGTGATGCACTAATGGGCCGATAACCTTGATATAATTGGTTTAAACACAACAAGTTGGGCCTAGATTCTAGTTCCGGTGTATGACTAGTAGACCGGTGGGTATGAGTCGTAAATCAACAACCTATAATTAATCGAAACACATGGGCCAAATCCACTTGAATTGCGTTGCCACTGGACTTCTGTCCGGTTGGTTCATGAGCGGTCCAACACCCACAAGTGTGGGCCTCGTGATAGAACACCGGATGTGCCTCCGGCCCAAAGTGTATGGGTGCTAGGTGAGTTTGTGCGACCCATATGTACAAAGCAAGTACCAAAACGTTTAACAGTTACGTGAATGGTTAATCATACAACACAAGTACTTACACATTTTATCATTGCAAGAAGTATGGAAGGGAAATGACAAGAATATGATCGCGCAAATAAAGGACACTGACCTTGAAAGTTCAGGTTTTCACATCATCCCTAACTTGAAAGAAATTTCGTCCCGAAATTTGGCAAGTAAGCACTGAGGAATGAGGTGAGGAAATCAAGATTGTCGCGGATTCTACTCTGGTGTCACAGTCGCACTCCAGGAACAACCGACAAGGGAGGAGGTCATCAACGGTTGAAGATTCTCTTGTGAACTACGTTTACGTCTTAAGAGAAGCCATTGATGAGATGACGGGGGTGGAAGAAGCATTGGTCGACCGTATTAATCATTTGACGGTGGGACTAGAGGGATGTCTTCGAGAGGTCAACCTTTTGCACCAAAGGTTGAATATTCTCGCCTCTCCTCCTTTGGTACCACTTATCACCCAAAGGGCATGGAATGTGGTACCGGAAGTCATCATACCGGCCGAATGGTACACCATACACCCGGAACCACCTCGCGACATACTACAAGGAGTTCCGGTTGGTGTCACTACCCCTCCACAAGATGTTGAGGAAAATGAAGCCGCCTTCTTCCTCCCGCGAGAAATAGAAGAATGGCTTTAACAACATCTAGGGAACACCCCTCGGCTCAGAGTTCTACGAAGCTTTTAGATACCGGAAAGCTATTTCCGGAATTTTGGTTCCTATTGTAAAAGTAGAGCTCCTTATGATGATTTTATGTATCACTTGACCTATCTAATTTAGGACCTTTAACTTTTATTTTTCTACTTTGTTTTTCTAAGAATATTATGTAATTCTCTCTATTTAATGGAATGATGGTTTTAGTTAAATTGGTGTTGGGATGATGGGAAAAACACACTCGGAATGGTGAAGGATACCAAGGGAAACTTGAACCAGCACCCCATGCACAAAAACAAGGCCACCCGACAATTCTTCTTCATTCCAGCAAGTTCAGCATGGGCCGTGCTCACCCAACACGGCCCGTGCCCAACCATCTGCAGAAAATGCCCAGTTCAGGTAACTGGACACGGGGCGTGCTCGCTGAACACGCCCCCGTGCCCAGGCTTCTGTTTCTCTTTACTAATTTCTGTTACTGGCAATCTGAACACGGGGCCGTGCCCGGACACCACGGGGTCGTGTCCAGACGCCCAGTAACATAAATTTTTGCTTTTTTACACATTTTTACACATTCAGTCAACCTAAAAACTTATTGTTGGGACACATTGAGGACAATGTGTAATTTAAGTGTGGGGGGATGCTAAAATCTTGAATCTTGCAAGTCCTAATTACAAGCCTTACACAAAACTATATTGGAACTGCTAGTCACCCCAAAAAAATTTTCAATTTTTTTCTTCATTTTTTTTTACTTGTCTAGATTTAACTTGGGAATTTCAAGTTCTAAAAAGGTTATATTTTTACAAATTTACAATCGATAGCGTCGTGATAAAAAGAACCAACATAAGAAAATTATGAAACGGCAAGACAAGTTTAGTTAAAATTTGATTATATATACTTGATTACATAAAAACCCATTCCCACAAAAAGTGAGTTTTGATCCTTTATTGAGCATACAAATTCATATCTTTAAACTAAATGCTCATTTTTCGTTTCTTGTGTGAATAACCGCTTGGTTCTTACAACTCTAGAACTTGCCACGACGATACATTCCCGGTCCTTACCAACTTAAACCCGAGTAAGTAAATGATGGAGGCATTAGGACTAACCCTTTTTATTTCTACACCATTATTTTTCTTTTTTTTACCACCTACCCAAAATCCCCCTAGTTAACCCCTTTGAGCCTAAACCTTTTCATTTCTTAACCCAAAACAAACACCCTTTTACCCACCAAAACCCTTTTTTTTTAATTTTTAAACCCTTTGTTTTAGTAACAAGCTCGGTTTTTCTTATGACTTCCTTATCAAAAAAAAAAATGATGATTATGAAGCAAAAAGAAATAAACAAGTTTATCAAAAATAACTTTGTTTGAAGAATGGCTTCATCAAAATAAAAAAGTTACAAAAAAATAAAAAAATCTTACGAAACCCGACGCTTTTTACGCCTTTCGCCCTTTTACTAACCACTAACCCAACCACCTACCTTTAACCAAAGCCTAACCATTCACCCAAAAGTCCTCTTGATATTTACAAAGGTGTATAGTTAAAAAGGAGGAGGATTGATTGCTTGGCAAGCTTATGGTAGGAGTAAGTTCCATGCCGCTCTCGAGTAATTCACTAAAATACATCTTCGGCCGAGTGTTGAGTGATCCCCCGTGAGGTATGTGAACTTGTATATAAATGGAATTTTAAAAAGGCATGTTATGTCCTAATAAGTAATTTATCTTATGTAATGTTTTAAATAAATCATGACGAAAAGGATTATAAATAAATAAAAATAAAACTTAATAAAGAATCTTGGAAATCCCGACACTCTATGACAAGCCCAAAAACCTTCTCTTCTACCCATTCCATTTGAGAGTGTAAAGCCACATTATAAAGAGTTTTGCTTAAGGACAAGCAAAGATTCAAGTGTGGGGGTATTTGATGTGTGCAAAATGCAACATATAAATTACATCAAATGTGGCATAAAACTAACCTTTTTTTAGTACTAATGTTGGAAAAAGTGTGTTTTTGTCTTCCTTTTGTATTTTCAGGATTAAATGAGCTTAAATGAACAAAAGAAGCAAAAAGACAGCTAAATCTAACATAAATACAAGAAAAGGAACAAACGTGGCATGCCCGACCCCCCGACAGCATCTTCCCAAGCAAAAACAAGAGAACAGACGGCTGAACACGTCCCGTGCTCAATGAGCACGGGGGCGTGCCCAAGTGTCTGCAGAAAAGACAAAGCTGTAGAAGCTTCTATCACCCACCACGGGGGCGTGCCCACCGGACACGGGGCCGTGGTCAACTCTAAGATTCGCAGAATCTGGGGAAATCTTGATAGTACAGATAAGCTTCTGCACGTGGGGTCGTGCCCAGCGGACACGGGGGCGTGGTCAACTAATGCAGACAAACTGCAATTAATGAAGAAACAGAAGGAGGATGGACACGGGGCCGTGCCCGAGCTTCTGTTCAAGCTATAAATAGGGGTGCTTGGCTCATTTGCAAACTATCCCTTGGCACACCACCTCTCTCACACTTCACCCACCCACCACCACCACCACCATCACAACCCACATCCACCACCATCATCCATCATAGAGTGTGTGAGTAGTCTTGTGATCCAAGATTGATCGTAAGAGTTCTTGACAATCAAAGGCCATGATTGCCTAAGTCTCTTACATCACTTGGTGAAGACAAGTGTCTAGTGTAATACTTTTTATTTTTAATCTTTTCGCACTTTTTATTTGGTTATGTATTAATGACTTTAATAACTAGTTTCTTATGTTGAAGGTGATTCTTCCTTATCATTTGTCCGTGGTGTCTTGGCATTATTTTACTGTCTATATAAAATAAAAGATTTTCACCATTCATATCTCCACGATCTATATGGAGATATGTTGGCTACCTGGTCGTGGGTTAAGGGAATGGTTTGGTAAGAGTCTTGCCTTGTTCAGTGTATAGATCCTGCAAGGACCTGGGTCAAATTTAAGAGGACCTCCTTCAATACCGACCGGTATTGGATGGCGGGGGTCCAAACTCTTTGATCCCCTCATATGTAAGCTACTATTAAAACTTTAACCCAGCTACTTAGGACTGTATCCCTGCTGACTCAGACTACTTAGCCGAGGGTAACGTCACCTTCAAAAGAGGGGCCTACCACATTATGCATTAATAACTTAATTAATTATCTTTCAATAATCCAACCCTTTAGCATTGTATCCTTGCTGACTCAAACTACTGGGTTGAGGGTAACGTCACCTTCAAAAGAGGGGCCTACTACAATAACTAAGATAATCTCTTAAAAAGTGCAAAAGTGCGGAAATAATCAAAGGTTACACTAAACACAAGTCGGATCCAAGTGATTCATCTTGTCTATCTGTTTTTCTTTTTATTTTATTTTTCAGCATTTTAGTTAGTTTTATTTTTCTAGTTTAAAAACCTTTTTCTAACTTTCGATTTGATTAGACGTTGAGGATAAACCGGTATTAAAAGCTCTTGTGTCCTTGGACGACCTCGGTATCTTACCAACACTATACTACGCTCACGATGGGTGCACTTGCCCATATGTGTGTTTAGTGTTAGTAAATATCGTGTTTTATAAATTTAAAACTTGGCTAAAAAGTGTTAAAGGGCTTAAAATATACATTAAAAACTATACGACACTTCACACGCATCAGTTAACTTATTCAATAGCCAATTTTCTTGTAGCGAGAGCTTTGAGAAACTAACGAGTGATCTTTACAGAATAACGCAGGGATCACAACAATCCCTGAGGGATTATGTTAACAAATTTAGTAGAGAATCCCTGGATATCCCGAACCTTGATGTTGCCACGGCAGTACAAGCGTTCAAAATGGGGTTACAAAAGGATTCTCAGTTTTACCAAGACCTTGTAATGAATCCTTGCGGGAATCTGGATGAAGCTTGAAATAGGGCCTTGAGATACATAAGGCTCGAAGATGACAGGAAAATGCAGGAAAGGATGAACACATCCTCAACGTATGAATCAACGAATAGGAAGTCAGAATCCTCATACAAACAATACCGATCCAAGCCATATGCTAAGAACTACAATAAAAGAGTGAATGCTATTGAGGATGAGGATGAAGAAGAATATCCTAAACTGTCAGAATATTGTTTTTCAGTAGATGTTCTTGAACTAATGTATGCTATGTTGGGGTTGGGGGACAAAGCAAGATGGCCGAAAAAGAATCCAAAAAATGTTGATTGGAAGGACAAATCAAAGTGGTGTGCCTTTCATGAGGATTTTGGGCACATGACGGAGGATTGTATAGCCTTGAGAAAAGAGATCAGCTACTTACTAAGTAAAGGTTACCTAAAGAACTTCTTGGCAGAAAGAAGACCAAGACTTAGGATACTGATAGGAATCCTGAAAGAGCTACATCTCCACCACCCGACACAAAGATAATCAACTTCATCTCCAGAGGATCTGACATATGTGGAACTTCTTACTCTGCGGCCAAAAGACATGCTAAAGAGGCCAAAGTAGAAAGGGGAGATAAGCCAACAAGAATGATAATGCTCACGGATGACAAAGTGATAACTTTCAAAAGTGATGATCGGGATAACATCCAGGATCCCCATCATGATGGGTTGGTAATTACTTTATATGTTGCTAACCATTTTTTCCGCAGGATACTGGTAGATAATGGGAGCTCAGTAAATATCATCCAGTTGGAGACTTTGAATATTATGAATATCCTGGAAACTGAGATTACTTTAAAATCCATTGTACTTGTAGGATTTAGTGGGGAGACGAAGAACACTATTGGGTAAATCAAACTACTTGTCTATGTTTAAGGGATGAACTCGTTACAACGCTTCTGTGTTATGGATTCATTATACTGCTACAACATAATATTAGGCAGGCCTTGGATTCATGACATGAAAGTCGTACCCTCCACTTACCACCAATGTGTAAAGATACCTACTCCTTGGGGAGTGGTGAAGGTAGAAAGTAACCAGCAGGAAGCAAAAGAGTGTTACTCTTCCTCGATGAAGGCATCGACAAAATCCCGAGAAGGATAGCAATCAAAGATACAAGCACATGATATTATGGAAGCTTCTAAACAGGATGTCAAGAAAGTCATCCTTGATGAAGATAATCCAGATATCTCAGTGCTTGTAGGAGTCAATATCCCTGAGGATATTGAGAAACAACTTTTTAGCTTTTTAAAATGCAGGATGTCTACATTCTCCTGGAAGCATGAGGATATGACATGTATATCAAAGGATATTATAACCCATAAACTTGGAATTGCTAAATCTTTCAGGCCTGTTCAATAAAAAAGAAGAAAGTTCGCTCCTGAAAGGAATGCTATCATCCAAGAAGAGGTGGAAAAGCTGTTAAAAACCAAGATGATAAGGGAGGTTAAATTCCCAAATTGGTTAGCAAATGTAGTGGTAGTGTAGAAGAAGAATGGGAAATGGAGAGTCTGTGTTGATTACACATACCTTAACAAAGCATGTTCGAAGGATCCATTCCCACTACCTCACATTGACTCCATGGTAGATGCAGCTGCTGGACACGAAATGCTAACTTTCATGGATGCATCGTCAGGATTTCAACAAATCCAAATGGAACTATCCGACCAGGAGGATACAACATTTATGACACCTACAGGTATATATTGTTATACTGCTATGCCATTTGGTTTGAAAAATGTAGGTGCAACATATTAGAGGCTAGTCAACATGATGTTCAAGGATTAGTTGGGGGATACTATGGAAGTATACATCGACGATATGGTGGTGAAATCTAAGAAAACTGAGAATCATCTCCAAGACTTGGAAAGTGCCTTCAATATCCAAGACCAGTATAACATGAAACTGAATCCTGTAAAATGCCACTTTGGAGTGGGGGCAGGAAAGTTCTTGGGATATATGGTAACCAAAAGAGGAATAGAAGCAAGCCCGGAGTAGATCAGAGCTATTCTAGATCTGAAATCCTCGTCCAATATGAAAGATGTTCAAAGATTAACTAGAAGGGTAGCAGCATTAAACAGATTCATATCAAGATCCTCTGAAAAATGTAAAGAATTCTATGATATCCTGAAAAAGAACAAGAAATTCGAATGGGGAGAAAAACATGAAGCTGCTCTACAAGGATTAAAGCAGTATCTCTCAAGTGCACATCTACTGATGAATCCTGAAGATGGTGAACCCCTATCTCTATATCTTGCAGTGTTACTAAATGCAGTAAATGCGGTCTTGGTTAAAGATCATGAAGGTTAGCAGTATCCTGTCTATTATGTTAGTAAAAGTTTATTAGATTCTGAGACTAGATACTCTCATCTAGAAAAATTAATATTAGATTTTGTTATGGCATCAACTAAACTTAGACACTACTTTGAAACACATAAGATACATATTAAATCCAACTATCCTATTAAAATGTGCTTAGAAAACCCGAGATATCTGGTAGAATGGCAAAGTGGTTTGTGAGACTAAGTGCTTATGATTTAGTGTATGAACCTAGGAATGCTATAAAGTCTCAGGCCTTAGCAGACTTTGTGGCTGATTTTAGTAGCGATATACAAGAAGAAGTTGATCTAGAAGTTAAACAACTAGGTGAGAGCTCATAATTTTGGACACTACATACAAATGGTGCATCCAATCTAAGAGGTGTAGGATTATGAATTCTACTAAAATTGCCACAGAGGGACATGTTACCCCAGGCCATTAGATGTGAGTTTACTACTACGAATAATGAAGTTGAGTATGAAGCTTTAATAGCAGGATTAGAAGTGGTCAAGGATATGAATATTAAATGTTTACAAGTATATGTTGATTCCTTGTTAATTACTAACCATTTCAATGGATCTTATGCAGTAAAAGACGAAAAATTAGCCGAATATCTTGAAATTGTTAAAAAAAATAGCAGGGTAATTCAAAATATTTTCACTTGAATAGGTACCAAGGGAAGAGAATGTTGAAGCAAACGCTTTAGCAAACTTAGGATCTACTATCAGGATACCGGAAGGAACTCGGATACCAATAGTTCATATCTTGCACCCTGCGATGGAACATTTCAAATCTCAGGATAAACAAGTATCGAGTATCCAGGATCCTGGTGATGGATATCCTAAGAAGTATCCTGAATTCTGGATGACTCCAATCGTTAAGTATCTACAAGAAGGGGATATCCTAAAGGATGAAAACCCTAGAGCTTTCAGAATGAAGGTATCTTGTTTTACTTTAATAAATAATATCTTGTATAAGAAATCTCCTGCAGGACCATACTTAAGGTGCTTGGAGGATCCCGAAACCAAAGAAGTACTCCAAGATATATATGAAGGAGACTGCGGCAACCATACTGGGGGCAGAGCTTTATTTTCAAAAGTACTAAGAACAGGATATTATTGGCCAACTATGAGAAAGGATGCTATGGAATATACCCATAAATGTGTTGCATGTCAGAGACATAGCAACATACTGCATCAACCTGCAGAACCATTATATCCTATCATATCCCCGTGGACATTTATGAAATGGAGGATGGATATAGTGGAAAAGCTTCCCAAGGCTCCAGGAGGAAAAGTTTTTATGTTAGCAATGACAGATTACTTCTCTAAATGGGTTGAAGCATAAGCTTTTGTCCAAGTCAGGGATTAAGAAGTGGTATCTTGCATAAAAAGGAATATACTAACAAGATTCGGGATATCAGCCGAGATAATTTGTGACAATGGCTCTCAGTTCATCAGCAAGAGGACTACAGACTTTTGTAAGAGTTGGGGCATAAAGATGACTACATCAATACTGGTGCATCCTCAAGCCAATGGGCAGGCAGAATCCTCGAACAAGATAATTATCAATAATTTGAAAAAGAGATTAGGTGCTAAAAAAGGAAAATGGGCTGAGTAACTACCATTTGTCCTATGGGCAGATAGAACAACTGCAAAAAATGCTACTGGGCAGACCCCATTCTCACTAGTATTCGGGGTGGAAGCAGTGATTCCAACTAAAATGATGATACCTACAGCTAGATCAAATCTACGAAATCCCGATTTGAATCCTGAAACCTTATGCCAAGAGTTGTATACTTTTGATGAAATAAGAGACACAACAAAACTAAGAATGGGTCATTAAATTTTTAACCTAAATAAATAATCAACAAAGAGTGTATCATATCGAATTGTTCTATATAGCCCATAACAACAATGGAAAAGAAGACAATTCAAATCCAGGACTCTTACAACGATCTAGGTATATGAGAATCATGACTGTTTTACAAATCTGCTAGAATCTTTTTAATAAATGTGAGAAATAATATAATACTATAAAATAAATATATAAATTATGGATAACAAAAATAATGGAAAATAAACTGAATGAATTAACAATACTTTATATTCATGTTACTGTATATTATATTAAATTAGATATTAATCATATTATTTAAAAATTAAAGAAGAAAATGAAATATGTCATTATTTGTAGTCTTTTATTATAAGTTAGATTAGATTAATTAGATCCTTAAATACGTTATTGATTTTTGGTTTATTAAGTTGAGTATATGCAATTTTTTTATTTATTAAGTTGAGTATATGCAATTTTTTCTAATAAGTTTTCAGTGCATTATTTTACCCATTTTGTGTTGTTTTTAATTTGCCTCTTTAGACCATCCGTAGTGGGTCTTTTAGCGTTTTTTTCCCAAAAAAGCCCCCCAGCGCCCTATAAGCGCCCCTTGGGCGTTTTTTTTCAAAAAAAAAACCTCCAGAGTGTCCTTTAAAAGACGCCAGAATTCACACGATTTTCAAAATTTGACCGTTGATGAACAGTAACAAACATTTAATTTTATTTTTTTATTCCACTTTTTCAACCTATATAATACCCCACTTCTCTCATATTTTTTTATAAACTTTCCCTACTCTCTTCTATACTTCTTCAACTTTTTACAAAAAAATTACATCACGAATCCCTTCCGACCCCCTTTCGGTGTTCCATCTAGACCCGGTAACCCCAATACATATCGCCCGAACACCACCCAACCGCAACCAAACTTCAACTTTCAAGACATGGATCCGAATAGGTTTACGTACGCGCAAATACTAGCTAGGCATGGGTGGTTCGCAACCGTTGTTTCAAAGTCCACAAGCCTTTGCATCCATGGGCGGTTCGCAGCCGTCCACCCAAGAAACCGAACCCGAAATAGAAACGGTACCGGAGATACAACCCAAGCCCGTTGCCGAGGGATCTCAACGTGGTAAACGGTCTCACAAAAAGAAGGATCCAACCGCTCCTCGTCGAAAGGGAACCTACCAGATTGGACAAAAGACGAGGAATACGCGTTAGCACGGGCGTGGCTAGACATATCGGAGGACCCCGAAGTTGGTAAATCGTTTTAAAAACAGACTATGCAAGAAAGAAACGCCGAAAACAAAAAATTTGTCGCGATACAAGAATCGAGGCAAATGGAGAAAGTCATAGAATTTTTGTTTAAACCAATCGACCATCTCGTAGGCGATGCGTTAATTCTAGCGCAAAGGCGTCGACAACAAATTTGTGAAAAATACGGACTTTAGATTATTAGTTTTTTATTTAGCAATGTAAGTTTTTTTTTTCGGTTTTTTTATTTTTAGCAATGTAATTTTTTTTTATTTAATGAAATTTTATTAGTTTTAATTTAAAAAAACTTAATAATTGGGTAATCATTGTTGGGGCATTATTAGGCATTATCCCAATACGCCCATTTATGAAAAACGCCCCATAAGGCCCTATTGCTGACTAGACTGTCACATTGCGTAAAACACACAAGAGTGGAAACATTATTTGGTTCTTCCACTACACATGGTCTTATATAGTGTATTATATATTTTATAAACAAAAAAAAAATTCTGTTGGTTTAATTATACGTCTAATTAAATTCCCTCTGTCTTGAAACCACAATTTTTAATGTCTTATCCAACAATAAGATACCAAAAACGCCAATATTATCATGTCTAAAATCTTTCCATTCAAACCCAACAAGATTGTGAAAAAAACATACAAAAGAGGTTAACATAAAATAGTCCACATATATAAATGCACATACAACCCTACAAAAATAACTAATAGGTGTAGGAGATTTAGTGTGTCCCTAACAATAAAAAACTACTAAATCATTGGATGATTTTTATTTTTTTATGATTTTTTAATGATTATGTGACACATAATTGGCATAAAATAAGATATAACGTAAAATTCTTAAAGCTAGGTTAACCATGGTGGGGAAAAGAAAAATCTTAGTGATAAGGTATATAAAATAATAATGGTAAAATATAACAAGTTAAAAACAAACGGTGTTACTAGTATATTTTTTTATGTCAATTTAGCCAGTCATGTCTATGTTCATACCAAAAATCATGCTCTCTTCCAATTAGATCATGATAAGAAAACATTAGATAATATACTATATCATGATAAAAAAAAAACATTAGATAATATACAAAAAATAATGTTTTATAATAGATGTGTGCGATAATGATGTAACATTATGATGTTAGATATTTTTCGAGTCATCTAATTTGATTAATAGAGTTTATGGAGCACTAAACTTTTAATGAACTTATCAAGGGTGTTTCGTAGATTTTGATGACTTGGGTTGTAAATTATAGGTCTTCAGAAACCTCAAAAATTCCACACAACGAGTCAGTCAAATTAGATTTCTTATTAACACTCGCTTTTTTTCTCTCAAACCCTACAAATACACTAATAAATTCTTGCATTTTCACATCATTATCACTTTTTACAATTATTTTGTGTAATCATATTATGCTATACTATTTTTTTATACACACGCACAACTATCTGCTTGTAGTTTTTAATATAAAAAATAATATTTATGTGTGTTAGTATTACCGTTGGTTTGTAATTTGAAAAAAACTAAAACCAACCCCAACCCCAACCCCACCCCAACACCATAGAACCCATCCACCCCACTCACACACACACGGGGGCGACTTCACCTCATCATCCAAAGGGCATCCTAGTAGAGATGGTATGACCCATCATAAAATCGAAGTACATGACGTCCTGAAACAAGTTCTCGTATATCTTAGCGTTGGGTTAAGTTATTCTACAAAGGTTCCTAATTGTAAGAAGTGTAAGAAGGCTTTATAGAGTGACGGGTGTCCAAGAACCTAAAACCTAAACCCACTAGACCACCACTCAAAACCTAAACACACACCCCCACCACCACCCAAAAACCTAACCCCCCCCCCCCCCCCCCCCCCACCCACCGCAAAAAAAAAAAAAAAAAAAACTATACCTCACCAAAAAAACCCTAAAAAACCTACCCCCCGCACTGTCACCCCTCAAAAACCTAAACACCCCCCCCCCCCCCCTCCCAAAAAAAAAAAAAAAAACCTAACCCCCCCTCCCCACCCCTCAAAAACCTACAAAAAAAGCTAAACACCTACCACCACCCAAAAACCTAACCCCCCTCCCCCCCCCCCCCCCCCCCTCCTCCATCCTGACAATTTTTGTATTTTTATTTTTTTGGTGGGTGATTGGGGAAGAGGGGTTTAGGTTTTTGGATGGTGATGGGTGTTTATGTTTTTTTTTTTTTTTAGTGGGTTTATTTTTAGAAGCCTTTATACACTTCTTATTTTTAGGAACCTTTGTATTTTATTCTAATCCTCTTAGCATATTATTTTAACAATAAAAATAGAATATGTTAGAAGTGGAGGGTCTTGACTGCAAAATGGCAACACTTCAAGGTCCTTTATGCATTTCAATTCTGTCTTTGTTGAGTATAAATAAATTGCCTTTGCTCTCAAAACATGTACCACATAATTGAGTAAAAATATGTTTCCAAACATGTTATGTGGAGCATGCAAATCGCATAAACGAAGGTGATTTATTCTTCTATCTATTTATTTTGTATGACTTTGTTTAACTAGTTAAACATCCTAAAAATATTGTTTGTTGTTTCAGAAATCTGAAGATGAATATGAAATCTTTGGAACCAATATCACATTTTCGATTTAAGGACTCGACCTCATTCAATTTGGATCCTGATAACATCTTCATTGGTGACATTCCATTGAAACCGAACAAGACCTTCAATAGGTAAGAGATTAATAAACAACATTGCTTTATATTTATATTTATAAAAAAACGGTAACGTATTTGTGAAATATAGGAACAAACTTATAGTTAACATTTTCGACATAGAATCTGGTTTGATCCGATAGTTTCGGAGTTAGTGATGGAACAACCCAAACTCCCAATCCTAAGTATATAATAACAACGCTATAACATATTACAAAAGGTACAAAGAAACGTTTGTATACTTGTCAAGAAGGACCATGTTGCAAGGTGGAATGAGTATATACATATTTGTTGAAGAGTGATGTGTGTATATACCATTACACAACTAAACACCTTTTTTATTCCCTTTTCCAGTAAAAAAAGTTAAAATATTATAATTTAGCCTCTGTATTTAAAACCCTTTGAAACGGACCAACTCTAAATATATTGGTCATCTACTTTCCTTTTTTTTAACGGTTAACAAATCAATCCTGAGCATTCTTAGAGCATCTACTGGACAAACGGAGTACTCCGAGAGTAACCAAGATCGCCCACCACCAACTCCGGAGAAAACCTGGTAACCTACCGCCCGTAGGCACGACGGTAAAATCCGTTTGACTCAAGGATCGAACCCAAGTTTCCATTGGTCTTCTATCACTGTCCACCAATGTCTCACTCATTTTTTGCACCAAATAGGAATTGAACTTTAGTCTTCAAAAAAGAACTCAAGTCTTCCTATCGTCTAAAGCTATAGGTCATTGGCTATATGGTCTACTCTCAAACCCCCCCCCCCCCCCCCCCCCAAACCCCCCAAATGGTGTGGTCTCATTGGTTGACCATCAAATTACATTCCTCTTCCACTTTTCAAAAAAAAATTAACATTCCTCTTCCTTTGACGCTTGGTAATCCACCAACAACTCCTGATGTGGTTGGGGTCGTCAACAGCCTTAGCGGTTCAGACCTCTTATGTTCACGGCTTAAAGGGCTGTTTGTTTACCTCTTAATGAGGCTCTTAGTGGTTCAGCACTTAATGGTTAAGACCTCTAATCTAAATTGGTCAGACATTTGTCTCTAAACGGTTAAGCATTATACAAGCTCTTAATGGTTCAGACCTCTTACTGGTTCAGCACTTAATGAATCAGACCTCTTACTGGTTCAGCACTTAACCATTCAGATATTGCCAAACACCCCCTAAGACTTAAAATCATTTGCTTATTTTTGTTATTTGTTTTTTTAATATGCAAATATGTATACGTATAATACTCATATCCCATTTTTTTTATCTTTTATGTCTTTTTAGTTATTGAAAGTAACGAATTTAGCCACTTTTTTTTTCAAAACCACACAAATTGACATAAACATCATTTTTTCCTAAAAAAGGCACCCTGGCCTTGATCGTCACATGATTCTTAGTTTCTTACACAATATTTGATAAAAGAAAAAGTAAATTATATTTTGAGTCTTTATGTTTTAGTAGTTTTAACCATTTAAATCTAAAATTAAAAAGTTTAACTTCCTGAGTCCCTAATCGTTCGTTTTATAACGTTTTGAGTCCAATTTTTTAACACATGTACTTTGATTTTGGATTCAAGTGGTTAAAACCACTAAAACATAGGGACTGAAAACGTTATAAAATAAGCAGTTAGGGACTCAGAGCGTTAAACTTTTTGATTAACACATGGACTCAAAAACTGATTTACTCTAAAAAAAATAGATTACTTTGAATTTTTGGACCAAAAAATAACGGACTATGGAGATTGTAAACGTTGCTACATCCAGTCTAGAGA
Organism: Helianthus tuberosus; assembly: GCA_030545235.1. NCBI lineage: Eukaryota > Viridiplantae > Streptophyta > Magnoliopsida > Asterales > Asteraceae > Helianthus > Helianthus tuberosus. The sequence continues at coordinate 170,545,728 of CM060377.1, forward strand.
TGAGCTCGGTATCAAACTGGTATTGGTATTCGGTACTGTGCGGTTTGATACCGGTACCAATAAATACCAATATTAACCAATACCGGTATTGGACTGGTATCGAAAACGTCAAAAGTCGATATTGAAAAGTTTTCTGTTCGGTAAATTCGTTAACAATCTGTTTGTTTTTAACAGAAACAAAGGAGGAATCAGGAAGATGACCAACAAAGTTCCCAATTTCTCCGATCTCATCCACCGTGTCACCGCCTCCTGCATGCTCCACCCACTCGGTTTCGGCACCAACTTCTCCGACAACAATTCCGACTACCAGGACGGAGATGACGGTTACGAACAACAAGAACACAATTACAACACCACCGACAGATACGAAGACGAAGAAGACGAGTATTTACAATCTCCGTCAGCGGCGGAGGTGGCGGAGGAGCGAGGCGGTTACAGAACAACGAGAGAGACAGAAACGATGGCGTTGATCGGCGAAGTGTTTGAAACGGTGTCGTCTATGAAAAAGGCGTATGTTAGTCTACAACAAGCGCATTGTCCTTGGGATGTTGAAAAGATTCGGTTATCCGACGCGGCAGTTGTGGCGGAAATGAGAAGATTAGAGGTTTTGAGAGAGAGATTCCGGCGGACCTTCAGTGGTGGATCGGAGGACGCCGGAAGAAACCGGACGGTGTCGGCGGCCACGCTCCGGGAGGTGGTGGCGCCGTACGAAGCCGCACTAGAGAAAATGAATACCGAGATAATTAACAAGCAAGCCGAAATCGATAATTTAAGACAAAAACTGAAGGGGAATGCCAGCGAATACCAAAGAACAACATGTGGTAAAAAAAGTAGTCATCAATCAAAAAGAAGAGTAAGCTGCAGTAGCCAGTTTCAACGTCCCTCAATCTCACTTGAGTCAACAGCAATTCCTGAATTGTTTGAATCTTGTATGAGCTCCGTTACAGAAGGTTCAAGAACCTTCTCGTTACTACTTCTATCGTTAATGAAAGCTGCACATTGGGACATCAAGGCAACTGTTAAATCCATCATAACCACTTCTTCAACCACGAACGTGGCGATAACAGACTCTGTTATCGGTCCAAACCATGCAAAGTACTCAATCGAATCGTTTGTAAACCGGAATTTTTTCCAGGGGTTTGATCACGAGACGTTTTATATAGACGGGAGTCTGTCGTCGATTCTAAACCCAAACCAGTTTCGAATGGAATGTTTCACGCAATATTCGGATATGAAGTCGATGGACCCGATGGAGCTTCTTGGGATCATGCCGACGTGTCAGTTTGGGAAGTTTTGTTCGAACAAATATCTTTCGATTGTGCATCCGAAAATGGAGGAATCTTTGTTTGAAGATTTGGAGCAGCGACGACAGGTGTTGGCTGGAAACCACCCGAGGAGCCGGTTTTATAGGGAGTTTTTGGCGCTGGCGAAGGCGGTGTGGCTGCTACATTTGGTTGCGTTTTCGTTGGATCCACTGCCGAGTCATTTTGAAGGGAGTAGAGGGGCGGAGTTTCACCCCGAGTATATGGAGAGTGTGGTGAGGCATCCCGGAGGGAGGGTGCGGGTGGTTGGGTTTCCGGTGAGTCCAGGGTTTAAGCTTGGGAATGGATATGTGGTGAAAGCTAGGGTGTATCTTGTTCCTAAGAGTGAAGTGTAAGGAAATAACAAAACCGTACCCGTTAAATCCCACAAATGGCATAAATGTTATGTAGCATGTAATCTGGATGCTATAGAAATTAAGTCTTGTGAACTTTGAGAATTGAGGAAAGGATGTAGAAATATTTTGTTGCATGTAACAAATAATATCCCCTCTTACATTTATTATATGGTTATTTAAATTAGTAACTATCCATTTACTTTTCATTATTAAAGATCAGATAAAAGAGCATGCATCATTAATCATACTAGCATTTCTACGTTGTTGTTGCCTATATGAATTTCTATAGCACGCAGCTACACACATGGCTATGAGTAAGCCGTAGGAGCAAGACTAAAACCCCGATATAGGACAAGTAATGCTTTAGTGTACATATGTTGCATTATGAATCATTAGAACGCAAAACCACTCTATATATTGTCCGTTTCATATATAACTACACAGTAAACAAATTAAGAGTAAATAAATATGATTAAAACTACATTAGACTGTATATCAAAACTCCCAGTTACAATAAATTATATTGCTGTAACTTAAGTCGTTGAAAAAAAAAAGAAGTAAAGAAAAGCATAACACTTTTTGGGTTAAACTGATATGGAATATGGCCGTTCAAATCGTTCGCTGCTTATCGCTAGGAACATGCTCGCTCGGTTTGGTTCGGTTTGCAAACGAGACAAGCATGAACAAAGGTCCGCTCAGCTCAGTTCGGCTCGAATTAATTTTTATTAATTTCTTACATATATAATTATATATGCACTCACAAATTACATGTATATTCATATTTTATACATACCGCTCTATTAGATTTGGACCATTATACTCAAATATGCAACTAATTTTATTCATACTAGTCTAATCAAACCAATAAAAAGTTTAACACCAAATTTAAAACTAAAACTCTAAGTCGTGAAGCGACAATATTTGACATCTTTCTCTCATCAATCGTCAGTCGTCAATCATCAGTCGTCTCTCGTTCTCACCATATGTCAGAATGCGACAATTGTTTTTTTGTTGTATATTCATCGCCTCATCTGCCTTAACCAGAGCCTCATCCTTGGACGATCCGACCTCAATCTTAGTGTCATCCTCGGACAGTTGGACCTTAGTCGTGACCCGATAGCGGAGACATTGAAGGAAAATGCTAAATCTATGGTTGTCCAAATTACTCGTTGCTCGCTTCTCGCTCGCCGCTCGCTCGGAAAATTACGCGCTCGAATTTGCTCATTCGGATTTCGCTCGGTTGTAAACGAGCCAAGCACGAGTAAAGGTCTGCTCGATTCTGATCGGCTCGTGAATAACCCTAATATGGTACATGTTTTCCAAAGTAGGTTTTACAATTAAGGCTTCAATTTTCCAATGTGAGCCCAAATTTTATGGCCCATACCACAACATCTTTAACCCAAAAACTCTGCCACAATTCCCAGTTTCCCACCTCCCCCAAATCTTGGCGGGAAATACTTTCCCTATAAACCCTTATCTTCCCTTCTTACTTTGTTCTACCTCCCGGCGACTTTCAAACCCTAACCCTAGTTCTCTTCCATCTTTGATCATTCGCCGGAATAATGTTGGAGCTGAGGCTAGTTCAGGGGAGTCTCCTGAAGAAGGTGATGGAGTCGCTCAAAGATCTGGTCACCGACGCCAACTTTGACTGCTCCGCCACCGGATTCTCGCTTCAGGCCATGGATTCCAGCCACGTAGCACTGGTGTCTCTCCTTCTCAGATCTGAAGGGTTTGAACACTACAGGTGTGACCGGAACTTATCCATGGGTATGAATCTTAATAATATGTCCAAGATGCTAAAGTGCGCCGGAAATGATGATATTATTACTCTTAAGGCTGATGATGGTAGCGACACTGTTACTTTCATGTTTGAAAGCCCTAGTAAGTTTATATTTTTTATAATTTTTTTAAATAATTGTGTTTAGTAATGTTTATTTTATTGTCGAAAACGTTATACCCAAAAATTTCTATACGAAACTACTGAGCGAAAAGTCTCCCCCCCCCCCCCCCCCCCTCATAGCTGCGCCATTGCATAGATACATCATAGTTAGCTTGTATTCTGTTTGGTTTGATGTTTTGGTCAACTTAATAAGTGTTATCATGTTAATTAGAATGATTTGGATAAAATTTGCACCTATGCATACATCAAATTAGCTCAATTTACAGATGCTACAGTTTGATTTGCAAGTGGAAAAATGGGTATCTTGATTATGTTGGGTGTTTTTATGTTCATGATTTAATCTAGCTTTTATTTTGTCAATTTTGATTTAATGTAAACAAGCCTGAGCTTGATCTCTAGCTCGTTTAACTTGTGAAAGCTCAAGCTTGGCTCGTAGGTAGTTTTTCAAGCTCGTGCTTGTTTTGAGCTTTTTTTAGCGGGTCACGAGTAGCTTGGCTTGCTTACACCCCAAATGGCTGTTTAGATCTTCAAGATTTAGAGCTTTTTAGGATCTACAATTTATATATTTATGTAGTAGATAGCCAGTCTCCATCATGTTGTTTGCTTCTAATTATTGAGAATGTTTTACACAGCCCAAGATAAGATTGCTGATTTTGAGATGAAGTTAATGGACATCGACAGTGAGCACCTTGGAATTCCTGAAGCCGAGTATCATGCCATTGTCCGGATGCCTTCATCTGAATTTGCTAGGATCTGTAAAGATCTTAGTAGTATTGGCGATACAGGTAGCTCTAGTCTAATTGGTTTTCAGTATGATCAGTGATTAGAATAGTGTAATGATTTTGATTGATTGTTACTTGCAGTTGTGATTTCTGTGACCAAGGAGGGCGTTAAGTTCTCGACAAGAGGTGATATCGGAACTGCAAATGTTGTTTGTAGGCAGAACACTACAGTAGACAAGGTATGCATACTATAGTATCAACATATAGATGATAAATAATTTGAACTTAAAAAGATTTGAAAATTTTTAAGAGATTTTAACATATTTGTTTGATTATGGGATGAAATTGCAGCCAGAGGAAGCAACAGTTATAGAGATGAACGAACCAGTGTCTTTGACATTTGCATTAAGATACATGAACTCGTTTACAAAGGCGACTCCGTTGTCAAGTACCGTCACAATCAGTTTGTCGTCAGAGCTTCCTGTAGTGGTGGAGTACAAGATAGCTGAGATGGGTTATATCAGGTTCTATTTGGCTCCTAAGATAGAAGAAGATGAAGAGGACAACAAATCTTGAATTGGGTTATAAGGTGAGAGTTATATGCTTAGTTGTTTGTTAAAGATATTGGCATGTCTTCAATTGAAGTACATTGGGTAATCTGTACTCGCAAGAATTTGGCCGAACTGTTTTTTTTTATTATTTCGTTAGGATTTTTTTTTTCTCTTTTTGTACGAGGCAATTGTTATTTTTTACTTTCAGAGTTCAGACCAATGATTATTGATTTGTGTGTTTTGAATCATGAACTATTTTTTTAAAAAATGGGTTAAAGCATTCCATACAAGTCATTTTAAGTTTCATACAAATCATAAAATGGATGATATTTAGGGTTATAAAACTTGCTACCTTTGAACAGGCACAAATGAATAACGTGACCCATGGCTGTTGTTTATCGTCACTCACCATTTACTTGTCACGCAATCGCTAATTGTTGACACAACCTGTCCCTACTACATGAACCTATGATTATCAAAGTAACCATTTGACATAAACAAAATTGATAATTTTTTTAAAACTTGTTTAGACTTTAACTAATTTTGCTCATAACCATGTTACACAACCAAACAAGACTGGCGTGTTTTGGCAGGCTTATGCTTGATCATTTGTAGCTTGACGGTGACATGTAACTAAAATTCACAAGCAAAATACAATATCACAACTAATTTTTAAAAATAATAAAAAATTCCCACTTTAAGCTAAAAGATCTGCCAAACAATTCGATACGTTATGTCAACATCTCTGTTTGATCATATTAAAAAAAAAAAACTTGAAAAATACACTCTAATAGGCGAAATTTCAGACCTCGCTGATGCACCCTGATGCTATGAATCAAAAACACAATTTTGTAAAGGAAAACGGTCAGGAGTGCCTCCAGTTCTCGCCAACATAACTAGCCTGCTCGCCAATCTCCTCTTCAATTCTAATTAGCTGCACAAAAACTTGATGTTAAAACCTTATGGAAATTAGACATTAAATGAGCTAATTAACAATTTATTTTAATTTTCTATCAGGGGGACCACCGAAAAAAATAAAAGACACCTGATTGTACTTGGCTAACCGCTCTCCTCGGCAAGGAGCACCTGCTTTTATCTGACCTGTGGCAAGACCAACCGACAGATCAGCTAGAAAAGAATCATCAGTCTCCCCACTTCTTTGTGATATCACCACCCCCCATTTAGCATCCTTTGCCATCTTCACCACTTCAATGGCTTCTGTCACCGTCCCAAGTTGGTTCACCTGCATTTCACATACCCCACCATGTAGCAACCAAACATTGCGTTTATTTCCAAACATATGTTCAATCATAGGCATGTTTCTAGAAAACCTCAAAACACTTGCACTAATATAAAATTTATAAATCTGCATATACCTTGAGAAGAAGCGCGTCACAAGCATTTTCCTGGATGGCTCTTTCTATACGTTTTGGATTCGACATCAACAAGCCATCTCCAACAACCTGCAGATACAAATAGCCATGTAAAGACAACACACAAAACAGTGAGAAAAGATCACAGATAATAGCTCAAATCGTTTCTAAGTTGCCTTGTAACAAAACATACCTGGCAAATTCTGAGCCCAGAAAAAAACTTGACTTGTTCCCAGTCCTCCTTGTCAAATGGATCCTCAATTGACACAATCGGATAGTCTATAATTCAGAAAGAAAGAAAGAAAAAAAAGTACTGTTAATTCAATATATATAAACACTTGTAGCATCCTTTGTAAAGGCGACAAATAAATTTTGAGTAAGATGTTCATATATGATATACCTTTACATAGTTCTTTGTAGATTTCAATCATTTCTTCTCCTGACTTGAAGTTTTGTCCTGATTTTTTGGGAGATTTGAAATCCAAATCATACTTTGAACCTAACACAGGAAGAAATCAAGATGTCAAGATTTTGCAAACAAGAACATACAGTAGTCAACGTATACATATTACCTATGCAGAAATCAGTGGCAGCAACATCAATTGCAATCTTGAGTTTATTGGTATACCCTGTTCTGCCAATTGCCTCCATTACAAGATCAAGTCCTTCTCTAAAGCTGCAAAAGTAGACCACTAAAATCAACAACTGAATTTCCATAAGATCACGCTTAATTGATGATATACATGCCTGGTGATATCAGGAGCAAGGCCGCCATCTTCAACAACATTACATCCATGTGGACCATATTTCTCTGCAATAACCGCCTGCATGTGTACAAATAATAAATTTGAAAAGTAAGGTTTTATTAGCATATATTGTCAAAATTTTGAAAATATAGATACATCATACATGTATATACTTTATATTAATTGTCCAACATATATATACCCAAATGAAAAAATATATACACACACATTAAAATACAATAACTAATCTATAGTTGGTGGGAAGGAAGTCACCTTTAAATGATGATACGTCTCAGATCCCATTTGCATGGCCTCCTCGAATGTTTGTGCCCCAACTGGAAGAATCATTATCTCCTGATCATATTCGTTTCACACAGTTACAATAAATTCACTTAAGACAGAAAAACAATGAAAGTTTAACTAGAAAACCATATGTTACAGAAAAGAACGATACGGAGTCAAACACCAGCTTACTCGTAAAGCCAGATTGTTCCCAGCATGTTTTCCACCACTTATTAGCGTGAATGCAGGAACAGGGAGAACATGGTTTCCTCCACCGGAAAGATCAGCAATATGTTTGTAAAGTGGAACCTAAAACAACATTTAATAAGAAAAGAAGATATTGTTTAAACAAACTTGATTGATTCTTCTACGATGGTAAAATAAAATAATCAAAATAGTCTAACTGCACATGCCTCCTTCTCAGCGGCTCCAGCTCTGCAAGCAGCAATTGAAACAGCTAATATTGCATTTGCTCCAAGTTCACCCTAGATAAACAATAAAACATAAATGATCCAATAAAAGTGTTAGCACTCCAACAAAGCAAGAACGCTATTTATCCCTAAAATACACTATTCCAGAAAAGTAACTATCATATGTTTATCTAACACCAAACAACCACAGAACATCGATGGATAGTATAAACAGAAACATATTTACATAAGGCACTGTAACAAACACCATTCCGATAGATCAAATTCATAACAGGATATCTACCTTTTTCTCCGTCTTGTCCAAGTCTATCATTGCCTGATCAATTTGATTCTGCAGAATCGGGTCCATGCCAACTATAGCTTCAGATATCTTCTCATTGATATTCTTAACAGCTTTGCTCACACCATTTCCAAGATACGTTGCCTTATCCCCGTCGCGTAACTCAATAGCCCCGTACCTGTGTTACATAAGAGTCTTAAGCTCTTACATCTCAAGTAAATACTAAAAGCATCATCATCTTACATCTTGACAGAAGTCCTAATTCTCGAAACATATTGCTAACGCGCATAACCAGAAAACACTACTCCCATCACACGGAGAGACATAATTACCTTTTTACAAATCTATACCTAATAAATAAGTATCTGGTTACGCCACATGTCACAATTCTATGAGCCCAAGATTCTTTCCCGCCTCTCTTATATCACCCCTTCGTATTCCATTACTTAATTTTAAAAAGTTGATTATCGTTGTATTACTTAAAGTACTTGCTCAAAAATTCATTTTATATTTATTAAATAAATCTTCATTACTAACTATTTAATATTTCCTTTATTCAACCCGTGCAATACACAGTTATCAAAACTAATTACAAGGTATCGGAGAACTTACATTCCAGAAGGAGCACCACTTGGAGCAGAAGCTCTAAACATTCCTTTATTCGTATACAAATCAACTTCAACCGTAGGAATTCCTCTACTATCAAGAATCTGCCTAGCCTTAACCTTAGTAATCGCCGAAGGAACTGCTTTCCGCATATGATTAGACTGTACACAAACAAGTAAATCAACTGTTTAACACTTTAACCAAAACAATCAACTAGTTTCCACATTGTCCACCTACTCTTTGGTGTGACAATATCGGAGCCACTTATCTTGTGGTCCATCCTGTGTTTCATCCTAAGTAGTTAATGCGGTAAAATATCGGATATCGATCAAGGACCGATATTTGAGATATCGGTTATTGCGGTGGGATATTGGTAATTTTAATATCATGCTAAATTTATATATATAAAAGTTTAACACTAACAATTCAGTATACTCTCCTACCATTAACAAATTAACCTTTCGTAACTTGCAAAACACTAACAATTGTAGCAAGTAGGAACTCACTAAAACTTAAAACACTAACAACTAACAAGTAAGACTTAAAACACTAATAGCAACAACAAGAACAAAGGCGAATGGTAGAAGTAAGAAGAAAGGCACTGATATCGGGAAAATCGGCGATATATCAGTCAAATATCGGTCAATATCACCGATATTATCGGTACTGATATTCTGACTGATATTTTGTACCGATATCAGCGGACTGATAACCGATATATCACTGATATATCGGGATATTAACTACATAGGTTTCATCAGCGTACGAAACGCCTTGAGATTGACCTACACTTTATACAATCTTAATGTATATATAGTCGGTTAAATTGTTAGCAGTTAGTTGAGCTATGACAGTTTGTTAGCAGTTACTCATTTAGTTGAGTTTGTTACATTCGTTAATCTCTCCATAGCTCCTCATCTATATATACATAATACTATTGTAATATTCTTACAATAATCAAAGTAATTTTAAAAGAAATACAGCATACAAATTGCATATACTACAAGAGTTATACAGAAACTCACAATGAATAGAACAGGATCGGCGGTTTTAGCCCTAACAGCGGCATTGACGGCATCTTCGATCTTCCGAGAGAGCATGTGCTTATCCAAATAGTCTTGTACTGACATTGTTATCTTATTGTGTAACTGCTGCTGCTGCTACTGGTGTTGGATCTGTATTGGAGTGAATCGGATATGGCGGAATCTGCAGAGATCGGAAGAAATTGAGTTTTGTTAAAACCTAACGAACGTTTTTCAAGGTTCGAATCGTTTAGGGCGTTGATGAGTGTTTTGTTTTGTGTTTTCTTTGCACACGAAAAAAGATCAGAGCCACTGCTTTGATGATGTGTAATCAACTCCTTTGATGATGTGTAATCAACTCGTAATCTTTCAATTTGTTTTCTTCATTTTATTTTCAATAATTGTGTTTATGTTTTTATTTTTGGATGCTTAAATTCATAGATAGGGTTATTAAAAAAAATAGGGGTGCTTTATTCCCACATACCCTATATCTTATTTTCACATCCCCTATTGTATACGGGCCGTATACAATTATATGGCTCGTATAGAATGTTTTTTAATAGGAAAATGCGCAGGGAATGTTTTTTTGTTTTATTATATACGGCCCGTATACAGTTATACGGGTCGTATACATGTGTATACGATTTGTAAAACGTATACGGCTCAATTGATTTATTTTTGTGGGTTTTTGATGTTACCAATGGTATACGGGCCGTATAACTATATACGGGCCGTATATATTGGCGTTTTTTCAAGTATCATGTTTTATTCCCGTAAAAACACAATCATTCTAGGGTTTCTAAACTCTTCATCACCTTTAACAATGTCGATAAACGTTGATCGGAACATGCCGCTTAAATCGGAGCACAGGTAGAGTAACGTTACCGATCAGTCCGTAGATGAAAACCTTAGCGATCGCAGAGATCTTCGTGTTGGTTATTTATCGATTCCGAGTAACTAGCAGAAGAACCTGACACAAACAAGTTCTCCACAGTTTGTTATTCAGATCTCAGTTCGGTCATCTTTCCAAACTACAACACACGATACTTTTAATAAGCTGTCATAGTTGTCAAATTCGATTTCAACAAATCTTTTCATTTTCCTTCAATTTCTAAAACATTCTCTGTTACATGAAGACGTGTCGGGTTCTTCTACTAGTGGTATTTTACTGAAGTATTGAAGATTGAATGTGCAAACCCAACCGTTTTTTACTACGGAAACGATGGCTATGTGAAATACAAACCGCAATCTTTTGTGACTATGTGTAACGCCCCAAAATCTGAATGTTAATATTTGTAGTATGTTCTTATGTGACACGTCATGAAATAAATAACTAGGCTATTTAACCTAGTTAAGGGTATGGTCAAAAGTATTAAATGATAAAGGTAGTGTCAGTTATGTTTAAAAGGCAAACCCGAGGGGCTAGAGTGGAATAAATGAAAGTTGATTACTAATTAAAAGGTCTATACACACACAAACACACACATACGTGCGTGCGTGTTCTTGAATCTTCAGGAGCTCTCAAGAGCTCCAAACCCTAGTTCCACTAAATCACCAAATTAAAGGGTGAATCGAAGCTCAAATTCAAGAAGGAACATGGATTAATGATCACCCTCATGAGGGGATCATAAGGTATGTCTTAAATCTAAGATTTGTGATCATGTGTGAAGTGGGTTATGTTCAAAATCGTGAGTTAATATGAAATTAATCATGTATAAGGGTTAGAATCATCATATAGAACATAGGTTATGTATGGTTTGTGTTAATTTGATGTTTAGAGGTGAAACCCACTTGTTTAGGTAAGGATGATGACTTGAATGATCATCCATGTTCAACTCTTATTGATTGTTGATGAATTATGATGAATTCTTGTGAGATGAATGGAATGAAATACGGTGTGATATGTTTGATGCTTATGTGTAAATGGTACATGTTGATTAAGAGTAGGATTTAATGAGTTATGTATGAGTTTAGAAAATTTATGCATGGATTAGTTGTACGTTATGCTTAAAAAGGTGGTACGCACACCAAGAGTATGATAAGACGTATATAATGTCGTCCGTATAGTCTATTATGATGTTACTAGTATATGATGATAAGTGGGAAGTTAAATAGATGAACTGTTGACTTTCAGAAAATCAACTATGCATATGAAGTACGATTTGGCTAGTTGTCGTAAAGGTAGGATTATAGGAAGTGGTATGGTACCTGTTATGTCGATACGTATTAAATGGAACGACATGATGAATTACATGCGTTTAACAGGATATGAACTTGGTTGTATGTTTTATGTTAGCTAAAATCGACTAATGAAAGTCAAATGTGAAACATGTGATTGATATGGTCGTTAACATGTACAATGATGTAAGCTAACGAGAATGAGATGTTGGTGATATGAAAGTATAGGAATCGTATCAAGGTGGACTCAAGCATGAATGGCTAACGGGTCAAGAGAAGGCAAGGAAGCGGATAGGAACGCGGATGCATAAGGTAAGTGATTTCTGTAATCACTACTTAGTACTATTAAGTAATAAAGTGTTTTAATTAATTAAACATGACGTTTGAGGTCAATTATGTGTTAAAGTTCTTCGTCGTAAATGAGGGGATTAAAGTTGACCAAAATGCCCTTGATGGGTATTTTGCGGCAAACGATTTTAAAAGTAGCTTAGAAACAAGTTAATCGATTAGTGTACTGTTTTGGACAAGTATGGAAGTGGGGATTATGGTTTGGTTAGTCGTAGACCAATTATTGCGTGAATACCCTTAACGGGTCAAAAATAAGCATAGGAACGTTAAGGTGTTAAGAGGACGTAAGGCATCCAAGAATGTAGTAATTTATGATATATGACACTGATATTATTATGTTTATAAGGGGTTATGGTAAAATGAACAAGTTATGTTGATGTATGCATGAACGGGTAAAAAGGGTAAAAGGGTAATAAGCCGAGGAGTTAAAAGTCGGAGATTTCGTTAAGTCGGATGTTGGATTTTAGTTCCATTAGATGGAGAATTTAATTACGGACGTGTAGGAAAAAGAATCGGGTAAAACGGATAAAAAATGAGAGAGTTATGCTTGTTTCCGTAAAACCGGATCGTGCTGAAAATATGCAGCAACCAGCTGCAATGTTTCTGTCGTTTTAAGGGGGTCGCGTAGCGCGACGGCCCGTCGCGTCGCGCGACGGGTCATGTTTCTCCGAAAACTGTTTTCGTGCCTCGTTTTGCCTTGGGAACTCGCTTAAACGCGTTTTAAGTTACGTACGACTAGTTTAATTTACGTTTTTATGAATTTAAGTGTATGATAGCATGTATGTACCTACGTGGGTATGTTTATAAGTATGCGAGCAAGAACGAGCGGTTATATGATGGTATGTATGAGAGTAGGCAGGTATGAGTTTGGTATGATGCACTTAGGGTTGTATGTATGTAAGTATGTATAGTGTCACGTGTGTACGTAACGAGGTTGGTATGTGTACATGTAGATACGTATTTAATAATGTAGATGTGTGCATATGTAAGTATGCATGTAGATTGTTATGCACTTGTGTACGTAGGTATATATGGAGATAATATGCATAAAGTTTAGGTATGTTTGCAAGTCTTTCGGTATGATTAAGTGTTTACGTTGCTTATTCGTGTACCTGGAGACATAAGTGAAATGCAGGAATAACAAAGAAGTCTCATCACGGATGGTACGACAGGATGGAAAAGCTGGGATGTACAGAATTTAACGAAGCGAGATGTAAACGTGAAAACCTTGTAGGTTTATAATGTGTACTAATGTTGTGAATTTTATGTGGTGAACGCAGGTATTACCAGTCATGAGGATAACCAAGGAATGGAGATCGAGGATCGAGTCACTAGAGAGATTGTACGGGAACGTTGATGTATATAATGTAGTAAACATAAGCTATGTTTTCAAATAGTAAATAAGAGAATGACGGATTTATGAGTAAGAGTTATGTTAGAGTTAAATTTTAAATAAGTTGAGGTATTTATAATGAAAGGAATTTTATGGTTCGTGTTTCCGCTGCGACTTTTGTCATGTACGAATTAGGGTGTAACAAGTTGGTATCAGAGCCCTGGTTTGAGGGAATCAAGTACGAGAAGGTAAGTACTTGAACTCAAACTTGTGTGCTCTTGAGATAAGAAACCCGTACAATCTAAGACTCGATCAAGATCCAAAGGTAAAAGCTAATGTAATTATGTACTTATGTATACGTATAAAGAAACTGACGGTTTTGTATATGCAAGGTAAGCATAAGTGTTGGAAGAGGATGATCTGTGAATATACTAAGGCAGGCAAAGAGGTAATAAGACAAATTTGAATTCAGGTACGTAAATTCGATATGTGGGTATATGTAGTAGTAAAACTCATTAAGGGAAGGGAAATTCTAAATGAAGGATAATGGTAGTATAGTAATGAAGTACTGGAAGGAATACACGCGCCGAAACCTAATTCTACGGACATAAGGTGACAATTACATAAAGGCACGAAACTACTATGTGGATTGTGTACCTGGCCAGTACACGAGAAACGTATGACGTTCGTGAGATCATGATAATTGTTACAGGTATGTCCGGTAGAGTTGGGTAGCAGGCGGGCGTGTGGGTGAAATGAGAAGTAAGACTCTCGGGAAATTGAGAGTACTATGTAAGAATGAAAAACATGCCTGATAAGAATGAATAATGTTGAATCCGTGATTAAGTACGGATCAACAAGATAGGAATGGAATGTTTGAATCCGCGAGACGGATTCAAGGAATAAAATGTATGAATGGAATGATTGAATCCGCGAGACGGATTCAAGGAAGGAAAGGCATGAAGGAAATGTTTGAATCCGAGAGACGGGTTCAAAGAATGAAAAGTGTGAATGCAATGTTTGAATCCGCTAGACGGATTCAAAGGATGAAAAGCATGAATGGAATGTTTGAATCCGTAAAACGGATTCAAGGAAATGAAATGTAGAAATGATATGTCTAAATCTGCGAAACAGATTCAACACATGTAAGGAATGAAAGATGTGAATGATATGATTGAAATCCGTTAGATGGATTCGATCATAGAAGGAAGAAAATGTATAAATGGTATGTTTGGAACCGCTAGACGGATTCAAAACATAGAAGTAATGAAAGGTATGAAGGTTACGTCTGAATCCGCAGGACAGATTTAAAATAATAAAAAGGATGGAATTAGTCCACATCAGAACGTGTTAATAGTTCGACCGTGGTTGTGTCAAACGAGTCATATGGGTAAATGTAAAGTAAATAAACAAAAGAATGATCGTAATAGGCATGCAAAACCTAAGTTGTGAGAGGAAAGAAAGAAGTTTTGAACCAGTTAGGTGTTAAATGTGTTAGTAATAGACCCTTAGGAGTCATAATAAACGACGGGCTACGACCCGGACAATAAATTAAGTACGAGCAAAAATGATAAGTTTTGCTAACAATACCGAAATGATGTAATGAATGCTTTTGCATGTAAGCATGAATGGAAAGAAGTACGGACGTGTGGCTCAGTACTTATACAATGATTAAGAAATGTCAGTAAAGCTTTGAAGAGTCAAATGAAGGTTGACGAAATAAGTAACTAGAATGAAAGAATTACATGTAAGGAAATGGAATGTGTGATATGTTATAGCCTGGACGTAGGAATTTGTAGAAGGATTACAAGTGGGTAATCCCCTAGTATAATGAATGTTTAAATGAAATATGCTAACCGCCAATTTTGTTGATAAAAATGTTAGAATTATTGATGTGATGGAACCAATCGTATTGGTGAAAGAATGTACACGAGCGGAAGCTCATTATAAGGATGAATGAAACCTGGTCTGTTACGGCTAGTACTCGAGAAGAAGATGTTCGATCGGGGTTACGGATCGTCGCTTTGTGAAATGAAAGAGGTTAGTAAGATGTTTAACTTATGTTGGATAGATATAAACTAGTATGACACACATGTATATATGTAAATTAAGTAATGCATGAAGTGAAAGCAATAGTGATGTGAAATGGAAAAAATGATTTAAAGGTAACGTAAAGGTATGCAAGGTACAAGTAGCTGTAGAAAACGTAGAAGGATGTTCACATTAAAGTTAAAGTACGTATATATGACTATGAAATGGTAGTTTTGTGTGGTAACAAAACAAGAACTAAATGTTAAATAATATATGTATAGAATGAAATCTTAAGAGATAAGATGAATCTGGTAGATCCGTTATGAACAGATCATATGAATGGATGTATGATTACAGATTGAGGAAGTATGTGTATTGACCTGTTGTTGACATGTTAAGGAAATGAAAATGATACGCGAAAGTATGATATGGAAGGTATGGAATGGTTATGAAGAAGTCAATTATATGAATAGTTTATGAATTGAGAATGTATAGCTACTCATTACTATGATGTATTAGTTAAAGTTAAACATATCTGAGTATATACAATTTCGATGCAAGATTGTATAGTTGATAAAAAACATTATGAATGTGAAATAAACAAATGAGAATGTTAGTAATGGGATGTTGGAACGGTTGCAAGTAAGTAAGAAGGTATATGATGCATATGATATACGAGTGTTAGAATGATGAATGAACAATTAGCTATGAAGGCTGTTAGGAATTAGCGTATTAGTGAAAGCGACACTAATAAGAACTCCGGAGCGGGTTCTTTAAGAAAGAAGATAGTCGTTGTGATGGGCTAGCCATAGAGAAGAATTAATTAGTGTTAAATAAGAGGTAAGAAAGGTTTCGGGGACGAAACCTTGTTTAAGGGTGGTAGACTTGTAACGCCCCAAAATCTGAATGTCAATATTTGTAGTATGTTCTTATATGACACGTCATGAAATAAATAACTAGGCTATTTAACCTAGTTAAGGGTATGGTCAAAAGTATTAAATGATAAAGGTAGTGTCAGTTATGTTTAAAAGGCAAACCCGAGGGGCTAGAGTGGAATAGATGAAAGTTGATTACTAATTAAAAGGTCTATACACACACAAACACCACATACGTGCGTGTTCTTGAATCTTTAGGAGCTCTCAAGAGCTCCAAACCCTAGTTCCACTAAATCACCAAATTAAAGGGTGAATCGAAGCTCAAATTCAAGAAGGAACATGGATTAATGATCACCCTCATGAGGGGATCATAAGGTATGTCTTAAATCTAAGATTTGTGATCATGTGTGAAGTGGGTTATGTTCAAAATCGTGAGTTAATATGAAATTAATCATGTATAAGGGTTAGAATCATCATATAGAACATAGGTTATGTATGGTTTGTGTTAATTTGATGTTTAGAGGTGAAACCCACTTGTTTAGGTAAGGATGATGACTTGAATGATCATCCATGTTCAACTCTTATTGATTGTTGATGAATTATGATGAATTCTTGTGAGATGAATGGAATGAAATACGGTGTGATATGTTTGATGCTTATGTGTAAATGGTACATGTTGATTAAGAGTAGGATTTAATGAGTTATGTATAAGTTTAGAAGATTTATGCATGGATTAGTTGTACGTTATGCTTAAAAAGGTGGTACGCACACCAAGAGTATGATAAGACGTATATAATGTCGTCCGTATAGTCTATTATGATGTTACTAGTATATGATGATAAGTGGGAAGTTAAATAGATGAACTGTTGACTTTCAGAAAGTCAACTATGCATATGAAGTACGATTTGGCTAGTTGTCGTAAAGGTAGGATTATAGGAAGTGGTATGGTACCTGTTATGTCGATACGTATTAAATGGAACGACATGATGAATTACATGCGTTTAACAGGATATGAACTTGGTTGTATGTTTTATGTTAGCTAAAATCGACTAATGAAAGTCAAATGTGAAACATGTGATTGATATGGTCGTTAACATGTACAATGATGTAAGCTAACGAGAATGCGATGTTGGTGATACGAAAGTATAGGAATCGTATCAAGGTGGACTCAAGCATGAATGGCTAACGGGTCAAGAGAAGGCAAGGAAGCGGATAGGAACGCGGATGCATAAGGTAAGTGATTTCTTTAATCACTACTTAGTACTATTAAGTAATAAAGTGTTTTAATTAATTAAACATGACGTTTGAGGTCAATTATGTGTTAAAGTTCTTCGTCGTAAATGAGGGGATTAAAGTTGACCAAAATGCCCTTGATGGGTATTTTGCGGCAAACGATTTTAAAAGTAGCTTAGAAACAAGTTAATCGATTAGTGTAATGTTTTGGACAAGTATGGAAGTGGGGATTATGGTTTGGTTAGTCGTAGACCAATTATTGCGTGAATACCCTTAACGGGTCAAAAATAAGCATAGGAACGTTAAGGTGTTAAGAGGACGTAAGGCATCCAAGAATGTAGTAATTTATGATATATGACACTGATATTATTATGTTTATAAGGGGTTATGGTAAAATGAACAAGTTATGTTGATGTATGCATGAACGGGTAAAAAGGGTAAAAGGGTAATAAGCCGAGGAGTTAAAAGTCGGAGATTTCGTTAAGTCGGATGTTGGATTTTAGTTCCATTAGATGGAGAATTTAATTACGGACGTGTAGGAAAAAGAATCGGGTAAAACGGATAAAAAATGAGAGAGTTATGCTTGTTTCCGTAAAACCGGATCGTGCTGAAAATATGCAGCAACCAGCTGCAATGTTTCTGTCGTTTTAAGGGGGTCGCGTAGCGCGACGGCCCGTCGCGTCGCGCGACGGGTCATGTTTCTCCGAAAACTGTTTTCGTGCCTCGTTTTGCCTTGGGAACTCGCTTAAACGCGTTTTAAGTTACGTACGACTAGTTTAATTTACGTTTTTATGAATTTAAGTGTATGATAGCATGTATGTACCTACGTGGGTATGTTTATAAGTATGCGAGCAAGAACGAGCGGTTATATGATGGTATGTATGAGAGTAGGCAGGTATGAGTTTGGTATGATGCACTTAGGGTTGTATGTATGTAAGTATGTATAGTGTCACGTGTGTACGTAACGAGGTTGGTATGTGTACATGTAGATACGTATTTAATAATGTAGATGTGTGCATATGTAAGTATGCATGTAGATTGTTATGCACTTGTGTACGTAGGTATATATGGAGATAATATGCATAAAGTTTAGGTATGTTTGCAAGTCTTTCGGTATGATTAAGTGTTTACGTTGCTTATTCGTGTACCTGGAGACATAAGTGAAATGCAGGAATAACAAAGAAGTCTCATCACGGATGGTACGACAGGATGGAAAAGCTGGGATGTACAGAATTTAACGAAGCGAGATGTAAACGTGAAAACCTTGTAGGTTTATAATGTGTACTAATGTTGTGAATTTTATGTGGTGAACGCAGGTATTACCAGTCATGAGGATAACCAAGGAATGGAGATCGAGGATCGAGTCACTAGAGAGATTGTACGGGAACGTTGATGTATATAATGTAGTAAACATAAGCTATGTTTTCAAATAGTAAATAAGAGAATGACGGATTTATGAGTAAGAGTTATGTTAGAGTTAAATTTTAAATAAGTTGAGGTATTTATAATGAAAGGAATTTTATGGTTCGTGTTTCCGCTGCGACTTTTGTCATGTACGAATTAGGGTGTAACACTATGGGAAACACAAGTTTTCTTTTTGAGCTTGATGGATGTCCGTTATCTCAGTTGAGGCGGGCATTGTTTAAATCTGAATATAACTAGATGTTACGTGTATCAGCGTTGTTTATCACCCTGTGTGAGCATTGGAAACCCGACAAACAGTCTTGACAACTGTGACATTTTATCTATCTATGTGTGTCACATCCATCCTGTTAAAGCAATCGATATGATTAATTTTTACATATTTTTTTTCTAATTAGCGTTGTTAACTACCAAAAGAATGCATACACAAATAGTTCTAGTGGACGAAGCAAAGAGACTGTTGTGTATCTGAATCAGGTTCTCAAACAAACACTACCAAAGGTGGGTTGATGATAAATACCGGAGCTGTTATCTCGGTTGTTCAGTACTTTCGTGATAATAAAACAAGCAGGCATTGATTTTGCCAAGATTGAAGGAAAGAATCTGGCCATAAGCGTTGTGGATTCTCAGCGTTATTCGAATGTAAGTGGATCGAGTGATACGCTTATCTATAACAAAAGACGGATGCGGTTTGCATATTCAATCTTCATTGCTTCATTAAAATTACAACACACGATAAAATGCTTGGAAAATTGCATCAACTCTCCTATATCAACTTGAACGGTTGATGGTTACAAGGATCGTTCTAATAGATTAAAGAGAATAAACCATTTTTTACCAATTTTCACTCCAGTAGTTGAAACTTGAGCGCAGGAATCAATTCAAAACCCTCACCCTCAAAATCAACCAGAAACAAAGGAAAAAAGGGCTGATAATGGCTTTTTTACCATTTTTTACCCATAGTATACGAGTCGTATAATAATATACGGCCCGTATACAACCATCGTATACATTGTATACGATCGGTAAAAATATTTTTTACCAATGGTATACGGCCGTATAAACCGTATACGACTTGTATACATATGGTAAAAAATGGCAAAAACCTCTTTAATCTATTAGAACGATCCAATAAACGAAGAACAAAGCCTATTTTCAAAACGCAGGTTCATACAGTGCTGTAATAGGTTGTGGTTCAGCCAAAATGACATCTAGCATTACTAACGGTTCAAGTAAGTGTCTAAAATTTTGAAAATTAAGGTTTACCTTGTTAGTTTCTCAAACACTACTAAACATCTGCTTTCTGAATCTGAATCAGAATGTTAACTTTTTAGTTGCTTATCTTGTTAAGTTTCTGACCCAACCGAAATCCACAAATTCTGTCACTTTGTGTATTGACGAAGCTGACAAACACATTGGTATTTTCTCAAAATGTGCAAACTTGAAGAATCTCACATTAAAGGAGTTTGCAATAACGGGATCAGATGGTTTGAGTATCTTTCATCCTCGTTTGGCTAATCTCACACTTGAAAATGACAACTTTGTGAGGGCCGTATATTGTTATTTCTGTTGTTCAGTACTTCCGAGATCTGACCCAACCGAAATCCACAATTCTTTTACTCATAAACCCTTGAATCCCAACGCTTCATTTGTAACCATAAGGATGATGCAAATTTGTACGTAAAGATCTCTACACAAACTCTTCTACATCTTTTAACCAGTTGTCCATCACTTAAGACCTTGAAAGATTTGTTGAAATCGAAGCATTCACGAACCACAATGGACTCAGACTCATGTTCAAGTAAGTGTCTAAAAATCTGAAAATTCAGGTTTACCTTGTTAATTTCTCAAAACAAAGTCTCGTTTCTTCATCTTCATCTTCAAGAACAATGATGAACAGATGATGTCAAATAATACTTCATTTGTCGAGAAACCATTATCTTGTGATACATGAACGTTGTATTCTTGTCTTTCAGAAGAGTTTGTATTGAACCAAGAATACTTCAAACATTCTATACCTTGCAAAGTATACAGGTGCAAGAGAATGGCGAGTTATTTTCAGTTATTTCTGTTGATCCACAAACTCCATTGTTTAAACCAGAATCAGGTTCTCAAGACAAGGATCGTTCTAATAGATTAAAGAGAATAAACCATTTTTTACCATTTTTTACGAGCCGTATCAGAATATACGGCCCGTATACAATCATCGTATACATTGTATACGATCGGTAAATTTGTTTTTTACCGAGAGTATACGGCCGTATAAACGGTATACAGACCGTATACATATGGTAAAAAATTTCTTTCTTTCCTTTTTTTAGTTGCTTCTCTTGTTAAGTTTCTGAACCAACCGAAATCCACAAGGGTTGTATCGGAATCAGGCGTTGGAAGGATTGTAGTAGCAGGACATTGGTACCACTGTGAAAATTGCATCAGGAGGGGAGAGAGTCTGATACAATAAGGATGTTGGGAATTAAACGCATGTACGTGACAAAATAAGGATGTTCGCATAAACATATATTCGTTTCATAACCTCCTCCTATAAATCAACCACAACTGACAAAGAGCCTGTATTAGAAGCCATCCTATGTCTTTTACCAACCGAAGAGGCAGCAGAAGACGTGTCGGGTTCTTCCAACATTCACGAACCACAATGGACTCAGACTCATACTACTCACCCTCCCCTGAGGAAAAGTTTTCCCGACGACTCAAGAAAATCCACAATCAATGTATACAGGTGCAAGAGAATGGCGGGTGATATAGTAATTTTCAATAATGTAGGAAGGATTGAAGTAGTAGGACATTGGAATCTGGTTCTCAAACAAACCAACAAAATCCTGATAGTGAAAAACATCAACAACCATTTTTTCTTTTCCTTCAATTTCGAGAACATTCTCCCTGTGTATGTGCTTGTGCTGTAGAAACCGGTGATGAATTTGTATACACAACTGAACGTTAATTGATATTGTTTTAGACAACAACAGATAATGAACGGATTGTTGGTGGATAACGCAAACAAGTTCTCCACAGTTTGTTATTCAGATCTCTATTCGGTCATCTTTCCAAACTACAACACACGATAAGTTTAACCTTTATAGTGTGTGATTTGACCAGGAAATGATTGGAGGTGAAGGTTCAGTGCACGAAAAGTTTCTTATGAAACGTACGTGACAAAACAAATATGTTGGGAATTAAACGCATGTCCGTAATCCCGCGTTGATAGCTTCCGTTTTATTCAGACTCCTTACAACTCTCATCAAATGCCTCACCCTTCCTTTTATTCTATAAATATTAAATAAAGAATAACACCATGCCCGTAATCCCGCGTTGATAGCTTCCGTTTTATTACAGTCATACGACACGTTTTCTTGTTCTTCAATCTTTGTTACTTGTTGATGTTTTATTTTTTTCTACTTTTAGAAAGTTTTGAGCACCTCACGACTCTAAAATACTTGAAAAATCAAATTTTCGTTCCATACGGGCCGTATAACAGTATACGGCCCGTATACACGTTCGTATACATTGTATACGACCAGGCAAACTTATTTACACATGGTGTATACGGGCCGTATACTATTATACGACCCGTATAGAATAAAAACAACTGACAAAGTCTGTGCCAACAGTTTGTCAGTTTTTTTTATTCCATACGGGCCGTATAACAGTATACGGCCCGTATACACCATGTGTAAATAAGTTTTCCCATGTGTTAATATTAGGACCCAAAAAATATATATGTATTTGTTATTGTCACTAATTAGTTTTAGTTGTGGCTAACAATTTTGAGACGAAGACGATAACACGATACAAACTTACACGAAAGTTTCGTCTTTAACCTTAACAAGTTTCGTGTCTATAACATGTGGACATGCTAAGACCTGTTTAATTTCGTGTCGTGTTCGTATTTACCTATATCGTGTTCGTGTCTTAACGGGTCATGTCAGGCACGATATAACCTGTTAAGACTTAAGACCATTATACAATACCTGTTAAGACATGTTAATGGTTAAATATCAAACATGTAGTAACACGCTGTGTTCGTGTCCTAACATGTCATGTTCGTGTCTTAACAGGTTGTATGATACGTTGATAAATTTTTCGTGTCTTAACAGGTCGTTTCGTGTAACATGTCTATTATCAGGTTCGTGTTCGTGTTTACCTGTTTCGGGTTCGTGTTTTATTGTGTTTGGGTCTTAACAGGTCGGGTTGACACGATATGCCAGCCCTAGTTTGTTATAGAAAAATCCATCTAATAGTAACTAAAGAAAAATCCATCTAATAGTAACTAAGTTTTCTAAATATCCCAACTTTTTTATAGAAAAAAACCACTCATGTTACATTGTTGTGAATTTAAAATGTTTAAAAGAAACTAAAATTAAGTGACTTAATTGGAACATGTATGAATCTTAATTACTTTAAAAATGTTTAAAAAATTAAAATTAAGTGACTTAAATGGAACATGTATGAATCATAATTACTTTTAAAATGTTTAAAGAAAATTAAAATTAAGTGACTTAAATGGAACATGTATGAATCTTAATTACTATTAAGAGTTGTTTTTTTTTTTCAAAATTATGTGACTTTTTAAGTGAAACACTTAGAAAACTTGAATACTGATTTTTCTCGTATTTTTACCGAAATTAACTAAAACATGCCATGTCCATGTCCATGTGAAATGTTGATTATTTCTATTACACTCTTTAATAAAAAGAACTACAAAAAGATGATATATTATAATTTAACTTTTGTATAAACACATAAATTACATGATACAATAGCTCGTGTACAATGAATTTATGCACTACCAAGTTTTTGATCCCAAACTAGTTCAAATATGCTGAAATTTATTTAACCACGAAGGCGTTTGACGAGCCAGTAAAATGGCTGATCGATCCAAACAGGTTCTTGGATGCACCAAAATGGCTCATTCTATAAACCCCAGGTGCAGCCGATTGTGGGATTCGCCATTCTAAAGTAGCATGACTCTGAGCACTGAGTTTTGAAGGCCTAGACCACTTGAACCTAAGGCAAATATCGTCGTCATCGTAGACTGGGACCCATGTGTCTTGCCCTTGGAGTAACTCCACTAGAGCGAATGTACCTTCGGTCATGAGATCATTTCGAGGACATGCTGACCAGAAAACAACGGTCACTGTGTCGCCCTTTTTGAAAGTGGAATTTTTGGGGACATCAGTCTTGACATCCCCAAACTTGACTCCGAGTGGGGTGGAGTCCACCACCACACCTGGTAGCAGGCTTATCTGCTTGTTAAGTAGATCTGGTGGTTGTGGACCCACTTCAACAGTTTTTCCGGAGACAATGGCTGTTGCAAGCTTTTTGAATTCTTGAATGTAGGCACTGAGAGTATGTGGACCGTATAGGGTCGATGCTCCCTGGTGAAAAAACAAGAGTTTTAAGTATGATATGTCGAATAGAGGTGGGAAAAACGGCAGGTTGGGTAATGGGCCCGGTCGTTATGTCAAATTAATATATTTTTTTATGAATAAACTGTGATAAATGAAAAAAAATCTACTTTATTACAATAATAGTTTCAAGTTTTTTTCATTAAGCGATTAAGAAGTTTGCATGCCTTACCTTGATCCATATTAGCTATTTTTATGCGACTCATTTGGCCGGTTAAAAAATAACACGTAACCCAAATCAACTCATTTGTAAGTAAATGGGTTAAAATTGACACCTCTAGGAAAAAGTCACGGTCAACTTACCTCATATCTTTGCATCTCATACTCCTCAAAGGTAGTAACATATTGGGAGTAGGTGTTAGTTAGACCAGCTATGACAACATGGACTTTTTCCTTAAAAACAGAACTAACAGCATCTCGTAAACGTCTTCCAGCCATAGTTGTGAATTCTGCAATTCATGAACCATGTTAAGTTACCAATATACACACAATTTTATTTAAAATTAGAGTTTAAGAATGTCATTAACATGAAGCAAGTGCATAGAGAAAGGGAGTGAAAGCATATACATACCTCCAGGTACACTGAGGATAACCATCTGACCTATCTTTAATATCTGAACTGGGAGAATCGATGGCTGTGAAGCAAAAAAAATGTAAAATTTAATCGATGTTCATAAAAAATCTGAATGTTTTAACGAAGTCAACGATAACAAAGTCAACTCACCGCCCAGTCATATGGTAGCTTCATCTCCCCAGTATCAAGCAAGATAGGCTTTGGTTGTTGACAGTCTTTTTGCTCTTTACTTGGGGTTCTAAGTACATTCCGCACCAACTTCCAAAATGGATTCCCCTGATGGCGAAAGAAAATAAAAATAAATTGGCTTAAAAGAAAACAGATCAAAGTAGGAAAAGCCAAAAAAGTTCATTTTCGACGCATAAAACCTCCTAAATCATTTTATTTATGTATCACATTCGTATTTTACATGTATAAATAATTATATTTGAACCAAAGTGTTGCTTACGGAGGTGTCTCCTTGCGTAAAGTCAAAAGCACCGGGTCCATCAGTTGTACCAGCTGCAAATGCAAATCCCATTGCAGCAGGACATGTTTTAACCGTTTCACTCCCGCCTCCTTGTTTAGGAAGTGTCACCTCAAGCTGTGAGAAATCCAAGTAAGTGTGACGAAATTCAATTTTTCCATTTAATTTCTCGGATGCACTGGTAAAAAGATCAGAAGCTTTTTTGAACTGTCTCTCTCCAATAATTCGGGTGCTCTCAAACTCATCTGGGTACCTGTTCGTTAATACACATGAATCAACGATTAGTCATATGTATGCATATCAATATACGGTTAGAAATAGTTTGACCCATTAACTTATGGATGGGTCAATTTGGGATACGTTAACAGTAATAAAAAAAATCGGTAAAATGGGGAACGGGTAGGGCTGCAAACGAACCGAACGAACATGAGCAAGACCTGTTTGTATTCGTTTGATAAGGAAAAATATGTGTTCACGAACACTTACCGAACGAGATTTTCTGTTCGTGTTCGTCGTTAAGGAAATGAACGTGTTCGTTTGTTAATTTTAGATAACGAACGTTCATGAACACAAACTAATGTTCGAGAATACAAACGAAAAAAGCGTTCATGAACAGAATATATCATACACTGATACTTATTAAATATTTAATTTGTAAGAATTTTGAAGTTTTTAAATAAAATATAAAGTTAAAACCACTAACGAACTATCAAACATAAATGAACACGTTACCGAACATTCACAAAGATAAATGAACAAACGTAGCCCATGTTCATGTTTGTTCATTTAACTAAATGAACGAAATTTATTGTCCGTGTTCGTTCATTTACTAAACGAACGAACACAAACAAACTTCCCGCCGAACGGTTCACGAACAGTTCGCTGAACGTTCGGTTCGTTTGCAACCCTAGGAATAGGTCAAACGGGTTGAAAATGCATGCATACAACCTCCTAAATAATTTCATTCAAAGATTTGGATTGTTCTGGTAATAATATTGTTTAGTAATCATAATTTAACCCAATATTTATTTATATAATATAGGGAAAAATGAACAAGAAAGTGTTCCCGGCCCGTTGCAAAACTTACTAAAGTTGATCCGTTTAGACCTAACCCAATGATCCCCAATGATCTAACCGCCTATATAGAATGTATCAGAAATCAAGAATACGAACCCTGGTCCTCGGCCATAACACAACTCATTCTTCCCACCGCAAGTACTATGATTAAAGTCACAGGGTAGCCCAGTATCGGTGCAGAACGCCCCAAGCACATTCGGGCTCACATCCCCACAATTGGATTGACAAAATGCAGATACAAAACTTGGCCTTTCTGCAGTCCTAAGAGAACTTCTAACACGTCTCGATATGCTCAAGTATTTGGTTACTGGTTTACCCGAAACAGACTCGAAAGAAGCTGCAAGTTCCAGGAGCTCATGGTCTGCATTAAAACACCACAGAAACTTTAGTAATAATCAATTCACCAAAATTACTTTTTGGATGGTTTAATAAACTTACGGTTTACTTGAGCACCCTGAACAATATTAGAAACTCTGCGTCGGTTTTCATTAGCAGTTCTTGCATCCTTTTTCTGATTAAACCAATCTTCCATAAGGCGTGCAGCAGTTCCTTTATTGTCCCCGCTGATCAACTCATTTGTACGGCTCATTGAAGTTCCATGAGTAGCAAACCAGTTGAAGGAACCCACCGGACCCCACTGATCATCTACAAACTTCAAAAGGGTCATTTCTTTATCCACATCATACTTATACTTTGCACGTTCTGATGCAGGATTGTTAAGATAAGCACTAGGACTGCGATTAACACCAGCGTCTAAGATCTCCCCTGCGAGTTGTATGCCCAATAGTTATTGAAAAAATCCAAAAGTTTATTTAAAAATATTGTTGTAAAGAAATTTGTGTTATTACCTTTGTTCACGTATACTGATCCAGGATGAAGGTTTTCATGAGCGCGTATGATGCTTTGCTCAATGCCATCAACTAATGCATCAAATGACTGGCGTACGAACCCTAGAGATGTGACGATATACACTACGTACTGCAGATAGCCACCGGGGCCTGCGTGCGTATGTATACCACTAATGGCAACGTTTTTCTCTGTATATAAATCCCCATACCTATACACAAATTATGATTTGGGCAATTAATAGGTAAAATGACCATAAATACAATATATTACCGAAAAAATATATTTTGTGAGATGGAATAAAGTTTCTAATTCTATGTTAAAAGAAGTGATACATATGTAATTAACTGTTTAAAGAAAAATACCTTGCCTTCAACCTCTCAAGGACTTTGATTGTTACAAGTTGTTCAGCCATGCAAGCGTCGAGATTTACAAACACCACACGGTTTCCTTGTGGCTCTGCCACAATAAATGTGCGAGCTCTCAATCGAATGTGAACGCCAGAAGCAGTCTGACCTGAGTTAGCATATCCCATCATGTTGACATCAGCAGCAGGCCCTGTGATGTCATAGCTTCCAAGCCCAACCAAGTAATTGGAAGCCGCAATGTTTTTTTCCGCATTATTTACAAAAACAATTAACAACAACCAAAACCATGCGGTTACACGCGGTCGCTGTATTACAGCATGAAAGAACTCCATTAAACCGCACCAGCTATGCAGAACACAATCCAAGCAATCTCAATGACTCAATGTAGTTCCCTAATAAAGATTAAAAAAAACAGAAATAAATTTCTTTCAAAAGAGTTAACTTCCATTTTGCTCCCCGTGGTTTGGTCATTTTAACGGTTTTGCCCCAATAGTTTAAAAATAGCCATTTTCCTCCCTGATTTTTCTAACTTATCGTCATTTTGCTCCCCGCCTCTAACTCCATCCAAAAAATCCATTAACTAGAAGGGTATTTTGGTAATTTTATAGATAAAAGCAAGGGTATGTAAGTCTTTTCACCTAAATAAACCTATAACTTGTTTATTTACATGTATATAAGTAATTCTTTTTTGATCCCCCATCTTTCCAACCACTCTTTCTACCGGCCACCACCATCCACCACCACCTGCAACTACCACCTGCCGACCACGACTACCGCCACTTTTAACT
The DNA here is from genome assembly GCA_030545235.1 of Helianthus tuberosus. NCBI lineage: Eukaryota > Viridiplantae > Streptophyta > Magnoliopsida > Asterales > Asteraceae > Helianthus > Helianthus tuberosus. Next base: position 170,574,260 of record CM060377.1, read on the forward strand.
AAACGTTTAAATTGAGTTAGAGCCAGGGAGTAAACGACCGAAATACCCCTACTTTTAATTGAACGTGTTAACTGAGTTAGAGCCAGGGAGCAAACTGGCGACAAACTCGAAAGATCAGGGAGGAAAATGGCTATTTTTAAACTATTGGAGCAAAACCGTTAAAATGACCAAACCCCAGGGAGCAAAACGAAAGTTAACTCCTTTCAAAAATTTGACGGTAAAACCGATAATTACTAGCCTTAACTTGATCATCTTAAGGGAGTGTTTGTGTGTGCATTTAAAAAATTTCAACTAAACAAATCCAGTGGTCCCCCCCTCCCCTTTGCTTAATTAATACAGATACTAACTCATCATTAAGTACACAAAATCTTCAAGTTCTTACTATAATTAGCATCAAACAAACACAACTCATCATTAATTAAACTGAATTAAATAATTACTTTAGGTCCACATCCAAACACAACCTTAACTAATGCCCTAGATATGATATTTGAACACATCTTAACAGAATTCTACAATTCATCTATAAACACAACTGAACTAGATCTAATCAACCACAATTGCATCATCATCTTTTATTTCCAAAAAAAAAAAAAAAAAGCCCTTAACATGCAACTGCTTCGTCGAACAATAATCTCTCAAATCACAAATTAACATAAAAACACCTTAAATTGCATAATTAATTAATTAAACAGACGGCATAATAAGTGATTAGAGAATTGAAAAGGTAGATCTGAAACAGTAGCATTGACATTTGAGAATGGGAAAACTGATACCTGAGATATGAATGCGTGTGAGTGCAGGTATGAAATGGAGTGACGGAGAAGTGAAGAGTGGGGGTGGTGGTATTAATATAGTAAGTGGGTTGGTTTCTGAGATGCAATAAAATTGGAGTCCACTCCACAACAACACATGATGCGTATGATTTCATTTTCAACGCTTTCATATTTGATTCATTTTGGGTTCAAACGTCAATGGGATGGATATATATTTTTTTCCTTTTTTAAAGATTTTGGATTAGGATATCTTTTATTTTACGGAATATGTTTTAATTGTATATGGTGTGTGACAATTGATAGCTTTTAAGTTTTAATTTATACGTTTTGTAGTTCATAATAATTGTTGCTTAAAGATAGTATTCATGTTTTGCTTGTATCCGTAAATTGTGTCTGCGTTGGGAATGAGCAAATGGTATCCGTATTAAAATTGAACAGATATCATACGGGTACCAGTACCATATTATACCAAGTACTTTCGGTTCCGCTACCCATTTTTTATTATTTTTTGGATTGGTGCCGGTATGGTATTTACCCACTTTTTATCTTTGAATATCGCGTCGTGCCCTACCGTACTGTACCGAACACTTTTGGTACCGGTACTAGTACTCATTTTTTGCGATTTCAGGATCGGTATTTTCGGTACCTGTATGGTATCGAGCTCATCCCTAGTTCACGTGATGCGGAGGGAACACAACAGACTAACACTGACGTTGTTATAGCCTTGAACAGGGCCGTCTCCGAAAATCACAAAAAAATGGCATTGTGCTAGATAAAAAATTTGGGTCCTATTTAAAATCTCTATTTAATATAAAGTTATTAATCACTATAATTTATGTGGATGTAGTTTAAATAGTTATTTTTAGGTAAGTTTAGGAAGAAAAAAAAAACAAAAAATAAGCTAAAATAAAGAATTTGGAGACACCAGGATTAGAACTCCAGTCTCCTTGTTGTTTAGGCAAGGTAGCAACCGCTAGTGCAGAGGTTCACTTATGTTATTTCTCAATTCAGTGCATATATATTTTATCTTTTACAACGTAAATTTTATACAAAACTAAAACTGTTTGGGCCCTCGGAAAGTTTGGGCCTTGTGTCGTCACCCACCCCGCACCCTCTATGGGCCGGCCTTGACCTTGAACAACCAATCGTTGATAATCATATGGATTTAATGGTTTAAAAGTAAATTTGAAATCATATAATACAAAAATGGTTTTTAGAATTTAGGGCATGTTTGGCTAAGCTTTTTAAAACAACTTATTGACTTTTTTAAAGAGCCAATAAGTCAAAATAATGTTTGGATAAACGAAAAGGACTTTTCAAAATAACTTTTTGGCTAAGGTGGAAAAATCATTTTAAAAAGCTAGAATATCCTGACTTTTCAAAACTTTTTGCTTATTGGTTTTTTCCACCACATAAGCTAATCCAAACATTTTTTTAAAAACTACTTTTCAAAAAGTTATAAGTGTTTAGTATTGTTTTATGAACTTATGGAGCAATTTATATGTGATAAGAACCATGAGTAGAGAAGTTATGGTGCGATTTCTCAAGAGCAAAAGGGTTGGTTCACTTTTTTTCGTCGAATTCTTCTAATTAAAGAATAAGTTGTGTCTTAGATAAGTTTTTTTGTTGTTTTATTTAATGTAGGGTAAATAGAAGTAGGTAGGGTTTGAACTTTGATGGTTTTTTGTTGTTACTTTACTTGTGATGGTTTTTTATATTGTTGACTATTTTACTTGAAACTTTGTTTGTTAATGTGATAGGAAGTTAGGAAATAGGGTTTGCGTGTTTCAAAATTGAAATTGACCCATCCGACCCGATCTGAATCGACCCGCGAAACTTTGTTTATGTTTACTTGTTTTATATGACTTGTCACGGCCCCCGTCCCGGTGTTACCCGGTCTAGGAGCCGCGGGACAGAAAACCCGTGGTATTTATTAGTTGTTGCGACAACGGGATTTTAACAGGATCTTTTGAAACTTGAAAATATTTGGGACAACCCCCATAATTTACAGTAAAGGAAATTTCACGAGGAAATCCCTTGTTTTACAAAACATGTTTATTTATTTTATTGAGCCACCACTTCAAGCTTGTTAGTGCTCCGTAGCACTTTTTCCTTGATTCACAGTAAATCACCTGAAACATGTTTAAAAATATTTTATCAGCGGAGAAATACTGGCGAGTCACTCGATTTCAATAAAACGACACATAGTTATAAATTACAGCATAAGAGTGATTACAATGGCTACTATCTTATTTTTATCTGGCGCCGTGTCACACCCTGGTGACGATGGTTATACCACTATTGGGTCCTTTCACCCAAGTAGTGATGATTTTCACTGTTAAGGCTGTTTACCTAACCGTGAGAAATTAGTAATGTGCACAATACCCCACTTGCCAGTGATTCAAGATAACCACGACTTAATCCCTGTAATTATAACTTTTGAAAATAATTTGAGTATTGTAAAACATTGTTGATAAAAAAAAAAAGAATGACTCACATTGCAGGTTTAATTGGGCAGAGTTTAGCCTACTGATTTAGCTTTGTAACCTAGTTTAAATGACAATGCATACGAAACTAGGTCAGTAACTTAATACAACATTTACGATAAACTTCACGAAATCAAAACGCTCACGACGAATGACAAAGTATAGCCCAAATACGGGCAGCACTTAAACATCCATCGGATCGATTTCAATCGATCGGACATTGTATCGTAGCAGTGATCGAGTTAATACCCTGTATCCGTAGCAGCGTCTTGACACCCTAAAACTCGTTTTTAGCAGAATATGGGCGTTTTGAGACGGAAATTTCGAATGCAGAAGCAAGTCCCATGCACAGGCAATTTATAGCAAGTTTTTAGGTTTTACGCGGCCCGCGTAAACCTTAACATTACTTTTACGCGGCCAGCGAGGGCCCTAGTCTACGTGTAGGGCTTGTGTGTCACATGTAGGGTTGCCACGTGTGCGACACGTGGTTTGAATGCTTATCCGGAGACTTTTTAAGTTGACGCGGCCCGCGTAGCCTTACCTTATGGCTTACGCGGCCCGTGTGAAAACCAGATTTCATGTTTTCTTGGTTTTTTATGCGTATTAGGGTTTCAGGGGTCCGGGTTTTCACTTACGGGTCATTTTGGGACATTTTTGCAGGTCCTTACATCCTCCATACCTTATTTAAAATCTCGTCCTCGAGATTTACTGAAATAAGTAAGGATACTTTCGCTTCATTTCCGATTCCAGCTCCCAGGTATACTCGGGTCCTTTTTTCGAATCCCACTTGACTTTGAGAAGTACCAATCTTTTGTGTTTAAGGAATTTAATCTTTCTGTCTTCTATCTGAAGTGGTTTCTCCACGAACTTCAACTTTTCATTCACCTATATGTCTTGAAGAGGGACTACCAGGGATTCGTTAGATAAACATTTCTTGAGGTTGGATACATGAAATACGTCATGTACCCCGGCTAACTCTTTTGGTAGTTGTAAACGATAGGCGACCGGTCCTATTCGCTGGATTACTGGGAATGGTCCTATGTATCTTGGACTTAGCTTTCCTTTCTTTACGAATCGGACTACTCCTTTCCAAGGAGAAACTTTCAATAGTACCTTGTCTCCAATTTGAAATTCTAGCGGCTTGCGTCGATTGTCTGCATAACTTTTCTGACGATCTCGAGCCGTCTTCAGTCTTTCCTTGATTTGAGTTATCTTGTCGGTGGTTTCTTGTACGATTTCAGGACCTGATAATTGGCTTTCTCCTATTTCTGCCCAGCAAACTGGAGTTCTACACTTTCGTCCATACAGTGCTTCGAACGGGGCAACTTCAATACTTGCATGATAACTATTGTTATAGGAGAATTCGATTAAAGGTAAATGGTTGTCCCAGTTCCCTCCAAAATCTATTACACATGCCCTGAGCATGTCTTCCAGGGTTTGGATCGTCCTTTCACTTTGTCCGTCTGTTTGGGGATGGTATGCAGTACTTAAATTTAGTCGGGTTCCCATTGCTTCCTGGAAACTGGTCCAGAAATGTGAAGTGAAACGACTATCCCTATCCGATACAATGGAGAGTGGGACTCCATGTAAGGATACTACCTCGTCTACGTATAACTTGGCTAATCTTTCCATGCTAAAGGTTTCCTTCATGGGTAGGAAATGAGTTGATTTGGTTAATCGATCCACAATTACCCAAATTGCGTTGTTACCTTTTCTGGTTTTGGGTAACTTAGTAACGAAATCCATGGTTATTAGTTCCCATTTCCAAACAGGCATTTCTAATTGTTGGAGTAACCCTGAGGGTTTCTGGTGTTCTGCTTTAACTTGTGAACAAGTTAGACACTTAGATACATATCTAGCTATGTCCTTTTTCATTCCTATCCACCAGAAATTATTTCTTAAATCTTGGTACATCTTATTATTACCAGGATGCACGGTATACCTAGATTTATGGGCCTCCTCTAAAATTTTATTTCTTAAGTCTCCTTGCTTAGGTACCCAAATCCTTTTCTTGTGGAATCTCCAAATTCTATCATTTCCTTGCTCTAATTCTTTTATTCTTCCTTTCATTCCTTCAGCATCATCCTTGATTGCTGTTTCTTGAACATTCTTTAGTTGTTCCATTAAATCTACTTGAAGATTTAATCTAAGAGCATGAATTTTTCTTTGTTTCTCATGATACTTACGACTTAAGTCATCTGCAACTACGCTTGCTTTTCCTTCGTGATATTGAATATCACAGTCGTAGTCACTTAGAATTTCCATCCATCTTCGTTGCCTCATGTTCAATTCTTTTTGCCCAAATATATACATTAAGCTTTTATGATCTGTATAAACGGTAAACTTACTTCCATACAGATAATGTCTCCAAATCTTAAGGGCAAAAATTATAGCTCCTAATTCTAAGTCGTGAGTTGTATAATTCTCTTCGTGCTTCTTCAATTGCCTTGAGGCGTACGCAATTACCTTTTTGCGTTGCATTAGCACACATCCTAATACTAGCTTAGAAGCATCACAGTAAACTTCAAAATCTTCTGTCCCTTCTGGTAAGGCAAGAATTGGGGCGTTTGTTAACCTTTGCTTTAAAATCTTAAAAGCCTCTTCTTGTCTAGATCCCCATTCAAACTTTACTGCTTTACAGGTCAGCTTAGTTAATGGTACAACTATTTTGGAGAAATCCTTAATAAACCGCCTATAGTATCCGGCTAACCCTAGAAAACTTCTAACTTCCATAGCTGATTGCGGGACCTTCCATTTGGTGATCGCTTCTATTTTGGAGGGATCTATGTGAATACCTTTGTGATTCACCATGTGTCCTAAAAATTGTACCTCTTGTAGCCAAAATTCACACTTCGAGAATTTAGCGTAAAGCTTCTCTTTTCTTAATAAAGTTAAGAGTGCACGTTGGTGCTCACAATGCTCGTCCTGACTTTTGGAATAAATGAGTATATCGTCGATTAAGACAATTACAAATTTATCCAAGTATGGTTTACAGATCCTATTCATCATGTCCATGAATCCTACAGGAGCATTTGTTAATCCAAAGGGCATGACTGTAAACTCGTAATGGCCATACCTAGTTCTGAAAGCAGTTATAGGTATGTCTTCTTTTTGTACCTTCAATTGATGATATCCGGAGCGTAAATCTATCTTAGAAAAATATCTAGCCCCTTGAAGTTGATCGAAAAGATCATCAATCCTAGGCAATGGGTATCGATTCTTAATTGTAACCTTATTCAATTCCCTATAATCAATACACATTCGCATCAAACCATCTTTCTTCTTTACAAACAACACTGGTGCTCTCCACGAGGATGAACTAGGTTGTATGAATCCTTTGCTTAATAATTCATCTAACTGCTTTTTCAATTCTAGCATTTCGGTGGGTGCTAACCGATAAGGTGCCTTAGCTATCGGTGTAGTTCCAGGAATTAGATGAATTCTAAATTCTACCTCCATATCCGGTGGCAATCCTGGTAGTTCTTCCGGAAATACATCCGGGTATTCTGATACTACTGGAATTTCCTTAAGTTCCTTACCTTTAGTGTTGATGATTGCCGAAATCATATACACTATCCCTTGTTTTCTTGAATAACTGGCCACTTTCATTACTTAAATGAATTTCATTGGCTTACGTGGCTTATCTCCTGTAATTATTACTACTTCTCCTGTGGGTGTATGAATTTCTATGGAATTCTTATCACAGAGGATTCGAGCATGGTAGGCTACTAACCAATCCATTCCTAACACAACATCGAATCCGGCTAAATTCATAGGTAACAGGTTTGCAGAAAATTTATGGCCTAAGAGTTTTATCTTTTCTTCTCGCAAGACCTTATTTATGTTAACAGAATTCCCATCTGCCGTTTCGACAGTAAAAATTTGTCTAAGGTTGGTTAAGGGTAGTTGAAGAGCTTGGCAGAATGAAGTATTTATAAAACTTTGGTTTGCACCAGAGTCGAATAATACTTTTGCATAAACGTCATGAACTAGGAACGTACCAGCTATCACATCTGGGATGAGTTCTGCTTCTTGGGTAGTCAACTGGAATGCTCTTGCATTCTTTTTGGTAGTTCCTTCTGCAGGTTTGGCTTTGTTGTCAGCTGGTTAGACCAATTTAGGGCAGTCTGGTCTAAAGTGTCCAGCTTCTCCACAGTTGAAGAAAATTGTTGATTTCTTCCTCCTGCAATCTTCCTCTTGATGCCCTGGAATTTTGCAGAAATTGTAATACCCTTTGCATCTTCCAAAATGCTTTCTTTTACAAGTACTGCAAAATGGAGTAGTGGAAGATTGTCCGGTTCCCTTTTTTTTAAATTACTACTATTACCCACACGGAATCCTTGGGTAATCTTTTGGGCCACTTCCTTTTTCCGATTTTCTTCTCTTGTACGTACCAGCTCATCGGTTAAGGTGTTGGCTAACTCCACAGCATCGTCAATTGTGCGAGGTCTCGCAGCTTTGACGATATCGCGAATCTCGCTAATCAAACCCAAAATATAGCGAGAAATAAGTACCGGTTCTGGCGAAGCCAGGGTAGGTACAATTCTAGCATACTCGAAGAATGTCGAAGTATACCCTCGACAATCAACATCCACCATTCGGTGGTTTAGGAACTTATTTGTCATTTATTCCTTTTCATATTCGGGACAGAATTTTCAATTCTTCCCAATTCATGGCATAAGCCACTTTGCTTCCCTTGGCTTGTAATACCGTGTTCCACCATTCTAGTGCCCCTTTTTTTAAAAGATGCGACGCGTACATTGTTTTGGTCAAAAAATCTGATGAGGATATTGCAACCAAACTCTCTGTTACGGGGTATGATGCTAGCGGTGTGAAACAATATCGAGGATCACTTCAATGTAAATTGCACGAATGACACAAGGGTTTATACGGGGAAAAAGCCCTTGATCAAGAATTGATCTCCGGCACAAAAAACCCCGGGTGATGGAAACTACCGATCACCAAGCTCAAATAAATGAATGATGTTGGACCGTGTCTTGACCCTAAACGATCAGTTGAGTAAGTTCATCATCACGTATAAAGGCGGAATCAGTATACGCAACGTTACAACAGCTTTCCTATTCAATTCCTTCACTTTATTAGCTTTCTGGAACAATTTTGACAGAGTTCGGTTACAAAGCTTATGACCAGATCTCGCTCAAATGAACACACACATGAGGTATATATAGGTAGGTTGATTTCGCTTATGTGTCCCTGACACTGAAGCGAAATCACCTCATGACACTGAAGTGGAATCACCTACTGATCCTTGAAGCGAAATCACTCTAAACTAATGTACATTGAAGCGAAATTAACAATTAAAAACCCTAATTTGACTTTTAAGTTCAATCTTGACTTTCTTGATTTAAGACTTGATGAAGATGCAGTCAACAGACATTCTTGTGCATCAACAGACTCCCCCTTGGATGTTGACGTAGTCTTCAGTTCCTGAGTCTTCAGTCTTAGTCTTTTCTCTAACTCTCTGTCATCTCATTATCATCACTCTATCTTCACAGGTTTCAGAATCTTGTCCTCTTGACTCTAACTTCTTTCTTCCCTTTGACTGTTGATCCAGACTCCCCCTTTCACAGACTCCCCCTCTCGATATACTAGAATCTGAGATATCTGGTTCAATCTTTGACATTTAGCTTCCATTGGGAATAATGAAGTCCAAACCTGTTACTCAAACATCATTCATTACAAACTTATCTTTTCACATAACTCATAAACTTAATCAGTTTTAGAAATCCACTCAAGTATTCAGGTCCAAGTTAATGACCCTGATTACTTGATTAATCTACCAAGTCCAAATTAATGACCTTGGTTGATCTTTTGACGAATCAAACTGATTTAAAACAACAATTTCAAACATTTTCTGAAAATAACAAGTATCAAATTAATGAACTTGTGTTTTGACTTTTCAAACAATTCAAACTTCATCAAAGATAAGCTCTCCTCATTCTTCAGTCCAGAATCTCCTGCATCTGCTTCAATCATCTGAGAATCCAACAATCAACTCTCCACTTTGGTTTGTCAAAAAATAAAGCAGACATAAAATCTTTTTGGATTTTATCAAAGTATTCTAAACTAAGAAATGAAATACAGAAAACTTAAATTGCAGAAAGTAAACAAAGTAAACTATTTACAAACATATTTTTGGTGAGCGTGTCAGGGAATCATATCAGCTTTTCAGACAAATCACAAGTACCGTTAAGCTACATTTCATACTCAGACTTAAACATCTTCAAGAAAGATGCCGATTCATGCTTCGCAATCCAGGAAGCTCCGGCAATTCAAACTGCTTATTCGAACATGGTGTCCACCCAGGCCTCATCAGCCTTAGGTGTAACCTTGACTCTAGCAATTTGAATTTTGAAATTTTCAGCCTTCAAAGGTGGAAAATTTGCATCATAATCAACCGAAATTGATTCTTCAGCCTTTTTCACTTCAGAAGTTGAAATTTTCATTTCAGTTTTTGGTTTCCAAACTTGTTGAGATAATGCAACCCTCTTGTAAAATTTTTCATTTTTAGTTACATCTTTCTTTACGGGTTCATTTTTCACTTTGATGTTATCATTTTTCACATTCTTTTTCTCAACAATGATTGGTGCTTTACCCTTCACATCAACTTTCTTTAGTTGAAACTTCACAGTTTCAGTCTTAAGCTTGGAGTTGGTGCAATTTCTTGCAATGTGACCAACTTTGTTACATCTAAAACATGTACGAGTATCAACAACTCGACTTGTGCCTTCAGACTGATAATGTGAAGCTCTTTTCTCAAAGAACTCTTTGTTTGATTTTGAAAAAATTTCATTTTCCTCATCAGAAAGTGAACTCGAACTGTTCACAAACACCTTCTTTTCAGCAAACCTTTTGTTTTGAAACCTTCTTTGCTGATAACTCTTACCACCCTGATAACCACCCGACCAATTGTTTCGATTGTTAATATAAAACCTTGGTGGAACAACAGGCTTTTTGTAGTAAGCTTTATCTCTCTCAAAATTCATTTGCCTTTTTGTTTGTTTCAAACTGTTCACTTCCGATAACTCAACTTCAACCAATTTGAAAACATTTGTCAACTTTTTCTCATTAACATTCTCAATCGGAAACTCAGAATCCGAATACAACTTATCAGATCCAGCCATCTTGTACATCACAAGACCCGGTTCATCACTTAAGTTGTTTTTGGACTTTGATTTCTGAATGTAATTGTCCAAGAAACACCCATCATCTTCAGCTGAATCACTATTCAAAACACTTTCAGCTGTGCTCTTAACAATCTCTGTCTGAACACTATCATCAGATGATGTAGAAAAAGTAACATCAATGTTCTCCGGAAGTATAACTTCTTTTTCTTTCTCAATTTCAACCAACCCAGACTGCTTTTTAGTGTAATTATGAAGAACAGGTGGTGGTACTTGATGAAAACCCACCCCAGTTCCATCAGAATACACATCTTCGCCCGCTTTGTCTTTCCCGATGGGTTTGGGAATGATATGTTGCAAAACAAAGCTTGCGGAGCTGTAACTGTTAAGCTTCAACTGGATTCGCTCGTTTTCAATTACAGCCTCTTGAACTTTAAGTTTCAATTTAGCGATTTCATCCAGTTGTTTGTTGATTGATTCTTCTTTAACTCTAAGCACTGCTTTTAAATGTTCATTTTCTTTAAAAGTTTTACCATTTCGATCATCACAATCTTTCATTGTGCTTTTGAGTTTTTCAAATTTTTCAGAAATCTGACGGTTTTCAAGAATCAACTTTTCATTTTCTTGTTTAACTTTGTCATGATCAATTTTATCATTTTCCATTTGTTTAGTTAATTCTTTTATCCGTTCAGTTGAAGCTCTAACCGTTTTGTCACGATCATGAATATGATTCTCAACATTTCTGACCTTTGCTGTCAGATCTTCAACTTTCTTAATGTTGAGATACGTGACTGTGCTACAAAATTTGCAATCTTTATTGCAATTTTTGCAATCAGCATTTCCTTCGATCTTTTTACCTGACGCATTTGTTGACGAATTTGGACTGACCTGGCCTTTTGACTCAGACACGGAGTTAGAGTCTACCTCAAGTGCTTTGGCAGCTAGCACTTTGTCAGCCATTTTTCCCAGATTCTCTGCAGTCAACTCTTGCGTAGTATCGATAACTCCAGTATCAATCTTCTTTGATTTTCCGATCTCTTCTTTCTCTTTTCTCTCTTTCTCCTCTTTCTCCTCTTCAATCATTTTCGAAGTTGGAGTTCCCCACCATTTGTGTTGCCAATACTCATCATTTTCTTTCATTTCCTTGATTAAGACTTCCAGATCAAGAGTTTTGTGATCAACTGCAATATTTCCATACTCATCAAGATAACACTCTCTGTCTGGATCCCATTTGTTGGCTCTTTTTGCATCCAAATAAATTCTAGAAAGTCTAGTAATTTTGTTTTCCGAAATCATCTTTCTGTATCTATACTTCTGCTCTTCAGTTCTATCATCTTTCCATGGAATAGGTTCGTTTTTCGCCATGAATGCGTAACCAACCGCATCTTCTTCTGGTAGAACCTCTTGACTCCAATCATATCCCTCATCATCGTAAATCACTGCAAGAGCTCTAGATTTCTCTCTGTTGTCTTCAACCTGCTTCAATCTAGGCGGCTCGGATTTATTCTGGTGATAAATCGCCTTCTTGTAGTAATCATCTCTGAAAGGATTCTCCGACTCATCAACATAAGCATTTCGGCATTCTCTCTTGAAATGACCCTTCTGCTTACATTTGAAGCATGTCACTTTGGATTTATCGAACCCCAGCTTAGTAGAAGCACCACCAATTGTTTTTCTGCCAGTAATTTCCATGAATCTTTGTGCACGACGAACAGCACTTGCCATAGCCCAACGAATATCGATCAGTTCCATTTCCTCCGGATCAATCTGATCGTAATCTTCTTTCGTCAGATTTGTATTGCCAATCTTCCCAGCTACCAATCCTTCATACGATTCCAACACCGATGCTAGAAAGATCATTTGCTGCTTTGCCGACTCTTCATCAAAATTTTGAGCATTCTTCAAGTCTATTGCAATGTTGCATTGAAAACGATTCTTTGCATCAGCATTTCCAGAAGATGAAGATCCACTGTGAAAACCACTGTGACTTCCACTGCTTTGACCACTTTGACTTTCTTTGCCGGCTGTTGACACATTTTCAGCAGAAAATGCAGTTTTTGGTGAAGTAGCTTTCGGCATCATGCTCTTTGGATAGTATAGATCCAAATTCTGCTGATAAGATGAATGATTAACTTTATACGTCTTCTTCAACTCCATCTCATGACTTTCAAGTTTCTCAATCACCAAATCTGGTTTCAATAATGCAGAAGGAATAGTGTTCTTAAGCATGAGAGCATAATATCTCCACTCCATCTCGTCTGGCAACGAATCGAACAACTTGTCTACTTGCTCATCATCAGAATATCTGATATCATGTCTTGCTAATTCCAGCTTCAGATGACCGAACCTTTCAATCATTTTACACACTGACTCATTCTTAAGACAACTAAACATATCAAACTCTTTCCTAAGAAGTTTCTTTTTGTTTTTCACAATATCAGTACTTCCTAAACATTTCTTTTCTAACTTTGCCCAAAGATCTTTAGCATTTGTATAGTCTATCAGTGAGATGATATCCTCCCGAACAGATTGAAATAACAATGCCACACACTTTTGTTCGGCTACGAATGATTCAATCTCATCAGATGCTGTTAAAACTTCACCATTCTTGTTTCCTTGTTCATAACCGTTCTTCAAACTTTTCCAACTTGGAAACGCGAATGCCATCATCCAATCTTCAAACTTTCTGGACCAACGACTGTACTCCTCGATAGCCATTAGCTTTGGGGGTTTATTGAATGTTCCAAATGCACTTTCAGATTCCCAAGCTTCCTTTTTCCTCTCTTTTGGTGGATTCTCGTTCTCATTGCTTGTAGATGAAACATCTCCCGAGTTTCCAGCAAACGCGTACATGTCACTAAACGGGTTCATGAAAAGATCATCCATCGTGAATGTACCTGCAACAAACAATCAGCAAACACTTAGACAAATTTTTCGAAATTTTGACAAACACTGACACTGAAGCGAAATTAGTCAGATTGACTGATAAGCGAAATCAACAACAATGTCCTCTTGAGTGAAATCACAATTGTTCACTCGAGTGAAATCACAAGTGTTCCTTGGAGCGAAATTAGACTTTGTCCGTTGAAGTGAAATCAGCTTTTGTACGTTGGAGCGAAATCAGACTTTGTACGTTGGAGCGAAATTAGATTTTGTCCTTATGAGCGAAATCACTATTATCAGACTAGTCCCTTAGAGCGAAATCACTTATGTCTCTTGGAGCGAAATTAACATGTTCATTAAAGCGAAATCAGCAGGTTCGTTAAAGTGAAATCAAGTGACTATGTCCGTTAAAGCGGAATCACCATTTTACCATTTTTGACCAAGTTTTAGTCCGTTTTATAACCTAAAACTTTCTAGGGTTTGTTATTACTGTATTTTACACGTTATATTCAAAAATCAGACCATTTCGACCGTAGGAACCAGTTCAATTCGAAAAAGTATCAAAGAAAGTGAGTAGAAATGAGAGATTTTTGTAGATTCAGCTGTAGTAGTATGAACTCCTCGTCCTGAAGCTCTGATACCACTTGTTGGACCGTGTCTTGACCCTAAACGATCAGTTGAGTAAGTTCATCATCACGTATAAAGGCGGAATCAGTATACGCAACGTTACAACAGCTTTCCTATTCAATTCCTTCACTTTATTAGCTTTCTGGAACAATTTTGACAGAGTTCGGTTACAAAGCTTATGACCAGATCTCGCTCAAATGAACACACACATGAGGTATATATAGGTAGGCTGATTTCGCTTATGTGTCCCTGACACTGAAGCGAAATCACCTCATGACACTGAAGTGGAATCACCTCATGACACTGAAGTGGAATCACCTCATGACACTGAAGTGGAATCACCTACTGATCCTTGAAGCGAAATCACTCTAAACTAATGTACATTGAAGCGAAATTAACAATTAAAAACCCTAATTTGACTTTTAAGTTCAATCTTGACTTTCTTGATTTAAGACTTGATGAAGATGCAGTCAACAGACATTCTTGTGCATCAACAAATGAATGTTTACAACTTCGGATAGTAACGAGCTAGGTACAAGGATCACTACGGTGGAATGTGTAAAAAGTGTATGAAATCGCTAAGTGTTTGAACGAGAGCTTGTATGAGTGTTTGTACGAGTGTGTGTAACTAAAAAAATGATTAAGTGTTTTCTACTAGCTCATTACTCCCTTTTAAAATAGAAATAACCACCTAAACTAACTATCCGACTTTCGTGCCAAGCCTCCACGTTCTCCACAACGTCTATTTTTGGTCAAGCACGTGCAGAATAGCTTAGGAATATTCTCCAGGAATGTCGCCAAGACTTGGTCAAGCTCGTTATACCTGCGAGATAGTACAATACATAAGTAAACAATCGTTAGTACGAGGATCCTTAAAGTGATCCATGATCCTGATCCTGAAGCTCTTCTGAGGATCACCACCTGTCACAGAAGTAAGGATCACTAATTAGGATAACGAATAAGGATCACTAATTGTTAGAAATTCCTCCCCTAACATACATGACCTTGTCTTCCTCGGCACATTTACTTATTTTAATTACGGCTTCGGTTTTCTCTAACCAACGTAGTGCTGCAGTTACCCCTTCATTGCCTGCAAATTCGATTGGTTTACAGCCAATAAATTCCTTGTAAGTGCAACCAGACGTTGCAACTTTCATTTTCTTAAGAAATGGGACTTGCATCACATCATTATCATTATTATTATTGTTGCCGCCTCCATTTACACTATTACTGAAATTATCATCACGAGTACGTTTGTTGGGTGGAGGTTCAACTAGATTTCGGGCAGCAGCAAGGATTGCTGGAATAGCATTGGCTATTCCTTGAGCAACAATATTTTCTATATCTTGTCTATTAAGAAAGTGAACCTCATTGTTTTGCTCAGATTGGTTTACTTCGTTAACTGGCTCATTGACGGCGGGTTCCATCTGATAATTTTCAATATACAAATGTATAAATTATTGGCATAAAATAAAATAATTAATGATCAATCACAATAAAACAATCACACATAATCATGTCAACACATATAGCCAAAATTGTCGACTTTGCGACGTTGATATTTTTATATATTAGTAGGCATCCGTACACACCAGTTATATTACAAAAGTTTTATTTTAAGTTATTTTACATAATTATATTTTTATTATTTATTATTATTTTATTATTATTAAACACGTAACCACACAACCACATACAATCCCCGTCAACTGGCACTTCAGAAACGACGTTCCCTCTCGTCGTATTTCCATGATATCCTCTCCCCCACTTACCGGATTCTATTTCC
Organism: Helianthus tuberosus; assembly: GCA_030545235.1. NCBI lineage: Eukaryota > Viridiplantae > Streptophyta > Magnoliopsida > Asterales > Asteraceae > Helianthus > Helianthus tuberosus. Next base: position 170,589,963 of record CM060377.1, read on the forward strand.
TGCGTCCACCAGCTCCTCGCCATAGTGGCGGAGTTCAGCCAAGTTCTCAGTACTCATAGGTGGGTTTGGTGCAGGCTCAGGGTCAAACTGGGGGGGGGGGGGGGGGGAAAGTGTTAGGGTTATTCAAGAGATTCTGAAATTGACAGTCAGTTGTCCACCATTCTTCCAGCTCTCCTTGTAGGGGTCGGGGGTTGATAATAGGATCTGGGATAGCAGGTTCCAAATTAACTGGAAGTTGTGCTTCGGCTGGGTAATTGAAGAGGTTTTCATCAGCAGGTCCGATGAGGTCGCTATTTGCCAGTTTGCGGTCCAGCTCCTTGTGACAACCCTCACCAAATCAGGTATCCGTACGACTTAATTAATAATTAATTACTGCTTAATTACTGTGCTTGTTTGAAATTACTGTTGAACTGATACTTGATTTCTGATACATGCATATACCTGCATCATACCTTACTTACCGTCACTAGATTATTTACATGCTGAACCTTAGTGACAAACATGATGCACAAAAAGCACAGTAGCACTATAACAGATAACCTATTGAACATGCTGATAAGCCAGCATCAGGCAGACACTGCCTCTTAGGCCTGTATGAGCCAGGAATATTTTACTACACTAGTGGTGAGTGTAGGGATACAAGGGTTGTAGAACTGCGTCTCTAGGAATAAGTACAATGACTGGATGTGCCTAAAACGTACTCTAAGTACAAAATTCAGCACTTTACATAATAATTCAGCTTTTAGCTAACTAATAAAGTGCCAAAACATGAGAAAAATATTACTAGACACTTTCCAAAGTGTCAGGAATAAGTTGTGTCACTAAAAATAATTATAACGACACTTTAAAGCTTTGTTAAGCACTTTAACGGATTACTATCCAACCGAACAACCGGACTATACCCGGAACATGAAAATATTGTCATTTTCATTGTTTATCTTTTTCTGAGCCAGTTAGGGTCCCTGAATACCCTAACACCCGTTGTAACGCATGACACACTAGTAACCGGGTTAACACTTAACTTAACTAACTAATACTTAATGTCTAGTTGAAATCGAACCAAGGACCCCCCCCCCCCTAACCGAATTCGGTCCCCTTGGGGGACACCCTTGTACTTTTGTTGATTAGTTTAATTACTTGTGCTTAATATCTAGAAAGCATAGTGACCATTGAGTAATAATCTTGTGATTTGTCTATAAGATCAAGGTTTAACACACTTAACATTTACACTTAACAAATCACAACACTCCCTCTCTCTCTCTCAAGGCTCACGGCCGAACACCCTCTTGCACCCATCAATTTTTCGAGCTTTGATCTTCACATTTCAAGTAACTACAAGCGTTAAGGATCACGTATAAGGAGGCTTGGTGCTTTCGGAACGCGAAGGACCTCACTACATTGCTTTTATCCACTCATTTTGCGACTAGAATCTTCCCTAGCCTCGAGCTAGTAGTAAGTTGCTTAAATCACCTTCCCGAACTATTTTAAAGTGGTTAAAATGATATGTAACGGTTAAAGGTCGCAAACATACAAGCTGAATCTTAAAAGTCTACTAAAAACACTAAAAATGGTGGTTAAAAGCTCATATGTTGTGTAAAATTTGTAGTGTTTGATTTGTGTGATTATTTGGACCCAATCTATGTTGTGGTAGCTCGGATCATCATTTAACCCGGGTTGATCATGATCATGGATCATGACATAAGGTTGTTTTAGGAGTAACAAGGGTTAAAGGATGAAACTCTACCACACATCAAACTTGAACTTGTGTAAAAACGGTTTTACTTACGAAATAGTGTTTAAAACTAGTAGATCTACGTATCTACAAGCGGTAATTTTCAAAGAACCAAGTATCAAAGAAATCATGTTTTCTAAAGACGGATCTTACACTAACACGAATGATTTTTAGAACACACAAGTGTGTAAACACTTGTGTAGCACAAAGTTTCGACAAAAATAACTATTTTTGTAAAAGATGACGAGAAGTTGTAAAAAAAACGAAACTTCCCTAAAAACGAGGTTTTTACGAAACCGGATTGATTTATACAAAGATCCACTAAAAGAAATGAGATTTACTACATATCTTTGGAAAAACTACAAGTTCATGTATTTTTGCGATTTACATCTATATTGACTAGTTCGATGGTTTGATTAATGTTTATTGTTGATTGAGAAAATTGTTGGTTTGATTTGTAAAAGAAAATGATACGCTTAAAAGCGTGGCCACCTCCAGTTACAGGGGAAACTCTGGCGAAATTTTCTAAAAACCTAACACTTAGAATTATTTTCACTATAAGTGTTAGAAATACTTTTCGACGTGTTTTCAAAAATATAAGTTTCGCCACGACTATATTTACAAAATACCGGAGGTGGGATTTCACAAAATAAAACGTGATACATATATATATTTAGTATATATTTTTCACAACATCACTGGTATAAGTGTTTATGATTATTTTGTGAACTACGTAAATATTATTTTTAGGGTAAAAATAATATTACTAAGTATTATTTTGGGAAAATCACATGTATTAAAGTATAATATTTTTGAGAAGAATAATTATATTTTGAAGTTGGAAATAAAATATATTTTAAGTGAGACTTAATAATATATTTCGAAATTATACGAACACACATGTATTAAATCCCCCATCCTTGGGAAGGAAAATGACTACCAAGTATATACAGAATGTAAACACGAAATAGTTGCCTAACTATTTCCCAAAAACTTAAACCATAAAGCTAAGGCACGGTCGTCCGTCTAATAGAGTTAGTACGTGTAGGTCGTCACATAGCTGCTTGATTTGGAGGCATACTTGGTAGAGACGCACCACTGTGAGTTCATGTCCCCCTTTTCTCTTAACTGTTTTCAGTTTTCTAAACTGCGGGGGTGAAATACATGTTACTATGATTACGAGTACTTTATACATGGTATGGTTAGCGTAAGGAGGTTTACTACTTAGATCATGTGAGTGGGTAGGCGGGAACTGGAGACCATTAGTCCTCATTGTAGGACCGAGGGACGTAAGCGGTAGATCTATCTGGGTGTAGCGAGCCCAACTCCAGGTCCAACAGTACGGACCTTGGGGTGACTTTGTGCCCAACGCAAAATCGCTAGGTTTGAGTCTTCCTACTTGCACTTCACACATATCAATGGCCTTGCAAACCATTGGTGATCTCTTTTTCCTTATTTGCTACATACCAGGATTTTTATACATACAAAGGTTTATTTACTCACTTACACATGAACTCGCTCAACATTATTGTTGATTTTTCAACTTACATGTATTTCAGGGAATTAAAGATCTGGCGCGGTATGTTATGTTTTCCCGCTGCATATGGGTTCCGAGGTCATCCCGGTTTAGGAAATGTGACTTTTTCCTGGACGAGTCACAAATCTTAAACTGCGTTTTATTCATGTTGATGTTTATGTCTTTCAAAACAATGTTTTATGTTTTGGTGTTGTAGTCTCTAAGACAATGTTATGTTACTTCGGTTTTTAAAACTTAAATCTATGGATGATCTTGCATGGTTTTATTTCATATAGCTTTGTTATGGTTAAGCTATGGTATTAAGAAGTCACACCAAATTAACCACGCTTCCGCAAAGCCAGGGTGTGACAGCTTGGTATCAGAGCTCTGATCATAGCGAACTAGGATTCTTTCTCGAGTCTAGACTATGATCACTAGGGCTCTCACGAAAACATTTTTATTGCATACCACTTAAGTTCAGATCCAAAACTTTTTATAAACAAATGTTGAGCACATTTTATTTATTATTTATAGGCTCGGTCTGGGAGGCCGAGGCTCGGTCTGGGAGGCCGAGGTAGTTGTCTAGTGGGACTAGGGAGTCAGTCTGGGAGGCTGGGAGAATTGGCTAGTGGGACTAGGAAGAGCAGTCTGAGAGGCTGGGAGAATTGGCTAGTGGGACTAGGAAGAGCAGTCTGAGAGGCTGGGAGAATTGGCTAGTGGGACTAGGAAGAGCAGTCTGAGAGGCTGGGAGAATTGGCTAGTGGGACTAGGAAGAGCAGTCTGGGAGGCTGGGAGGCTAGTGGGACTAGGAGAACAATTTGAATGCTTACTTGGTGACTTATGTGATTATTTGATTGTATGATTGACTGTTTGTGCATATTTGTGTTTATGTTACAGACACCATGGACACCTCTGGCACAGGTGACTCGGACACCACAAGACCTAGACCTATAGTATCAGATGACCTAGAGTCTTCAGAGCGCGAGGTCCACACATCTGACGTTACTAGCACGGACGAGGACGACTTTCAGCCCTTCGCTTTACCTGATGGTGCTGATGAGCTCGCTGATGGCCCTTTGGCCGGGGACCTACCGTTAGTGGAGATCCCTGCTCCCGTACCGCTTGCTTCATATCCTGCTTACGATTTGCTTCTCGACGCCGATGATGATGGCGACGTCGATCTGTTTGATGACGAGCCCTTAGAGGATGAGGTTCAGGGCGAGGCCCTTCTTGCTGCTGGAGATCTTTTGATGATCGCAGATGCTCCCGCCGAGGAGTCACCTGCTTACTCACCGGTCCCAGACTCTTTCGAGTCCGTGGCCTCCGCACCTTCACACACCCAGAGTGCGCAGCACTTCTCACATGGATCAGATCCCGACCAGGCATCCTCTGTTGCCCCTATTCCTAGTTTTACTTTCGACCACGATGATGTGGAGGATTCCGATCCTGCCTTTCCCACAGGATTTGACCCAGATGAGGATATAGAGTTTATACCCATGGATCAGCCTATGGACGATCCGGTTGACCCAGTTGATCCCATCGACCCTGAGTTTGATTTTGATGGCCTTTGATGAGCCCGAGCAGCCACTGGACCCTGCTCCTGACCCAGTGCTTGAGCATGACCCAGTTCATGCTGACGCACCTATTATTGAGCCTGTCATTGCTGACCCACCTATTGATGATCATCCTATAGATGCTCCGTTGTTGGAGGGCGATCATGTCATTGCTGCTGATCATGTTGATCCCCCACTTATTGCTGATGCACCAGTTGACCCTCTTGTTGCACCTCACCATGATCCTATGCCAGTTCAGTTTGATCGTGCGCTTTTTGAGGCACATATTGACCCACGAGATGAGCACGCCCAGTGTGGGTGGATTCCTGCTGATGATGAGGTTCCACCTATTCCCCCTCAGATCACTGATACCCGTCACATTGATACCTCCTTTTCATTTCCTCGGTTTACACCTCCAGCACGACCTGGAGAAGGTTCTTCGGCTCACCCTTTTGGACATGTACCGGTATCTATCCATGCTATGCCACCGTCTGCTACTTTTCCCCCTGTTTCTCCATTTCGTGTGGCACCTTTTGATCCCACCAGTGAGCCGTTTCTCTGGGCGTCACCTTCTGCTATGCCACCGACCGACCCCTACCATTCTTTCCACATGGGGTATACTATTGAGGACGTTTTGATGTCTTTTGTCGCCCAGCACGAGGCACACACACAGCGCATCCAGGAGCTTGAGAGAGCCCGGCCGCCGCCGTGTCAGTGCCAGGGTCAGACCCACTCTCCTTTGCAGCCCTCTCGACCTGTACCACCAGACTATGCTGCACGCCTTTTTGCCCTAGAGCAGCAGGTTGCTTCATTCTTGCGTACCCAGAGAGCCATGGAGGAGGACTGGCTCCATTTGCGCCGCTTGTTTTACACTCACTTTCCCCCTCCTCCACCGCCATCCGTGTAGAGCTCTTCAGTACCGTATGGGTAGACGTTGGTGAGAAGACGGCGAATGCTTTAGACTGCACAACATTTTTGGAGACTACACTTTGATTCTGACTTTTGTTGATCATGTATATGGGATGTATTGACACTGATTTGATATAGTTTTTGGACTAGGGTGATGTAGCCCTTAGTCGACTGATGTTGTATGACACTGTGATGTACTTGTACGCTTACTATGTGGTCTCAATATATGGCAATCGCAGTATTCTCATCATATTTGATGCTTGATTTGGTTATTTATATTCTATGACATGGGATGTTGTGTGATTGATGTTTGTGACATGGGATGTTGTGTGATTGATGATTATAACATGAGATGTTATGTACTATTACTATCATAAAGCGTATGTATTATAACTATGGCCTGACCGACGTAAACACATCTTTTAGAAGATGCCGCCGAGACGTGAGACACGCATGCCTACCAATGAGGCAGAACTCCAACAAGTCATCGCTGCTGCCATCGCACAATACGCCGCTTCGCAAGGAGGACCCAGCGGAAGCAACTCAAACAACAATGGCAACAATAATCCACCTCATGGGTGCACCTACAAGCAGTTTCTAGACTGCAAACCGGTCAACTTTGATGGCACAGGAGGTGCTGTCGCCTTTGTTCGTTGGGCTGAGAAAACTGAATCTATTCTTCGCATGAGCAAATGCGCACTAGATCAGCAAGTCACCTATATCTCGGGGCTATTCTTGGATGGAGCCCTCTCTTGGTGGAATTTGCAAGAACAGACACTTGGTGAAGCTGCTGCCTACGCGCTAACCTGGACCGAACTGAAGGAACTTATGCGCAGGAAGTACTGCTCTCGCGCGGAAATCCAAAGATTGGAAACTGAGTTCTGGCATTTGAAAATGGAAGGTCCAAAGATCGCAGAATACGTTCAAAGGTTCCATGACTTATCGCATGTGGTACCCTACATGGTCACTCCGGAGTTCAAGCGGATTGAACGTTTCATTTGGGAATTAGCTCCTCAAATCATAAGCATGGTGACCTCTTCCAAGCCTGCGACCATTACTGAGGCGATTGATCTGAGCGTGGCTCTCACAGAGGAGGCTATTCGCCTGAACAAGTTCGATGATGCAGAGCCTAAGAAGAAAGAGACTCACGTCGAGTCATCAGGAGGTAACAAACGGAAGTTCTCGAACTTCAAGCAAGGCGCCAGTGTGGTTGTTAAGAAAGGAGAACCAAGCACGCCAGCTCAGGTTACAGCTGGTAGTGGAAAGAAAGGAAATGGATGTATGGGCACCCAGCCCAAGTGCAACATCTGCCAACGTCACCATTCTGGCCGATGCGGGCCAAAAGTATGTGAAGCTTGTGGAAAGACTGGCCACTTGAAGGATTCTTGTTGGGCTAGTGTTGGCCGGGGAGGCCAAGGAGGATTTGGGAATAGAAATAATAATCGTGGCGGTATTGGGAATCGCCCACAGGGGAACAATGGAGGAAACGGGAGTCGAGGCAACAATGCGAATCAAGCTGGTTATGCGAACCAAAACAACAACCAAGCTGGAAACGGAGGTGGAAACGGGCAAAGACTTGGATGCTTTAACTGTGGTGATATTGGGCATTTTAAGAAGAACTGCCCAGAGTTAAACCAAGCCCGTGGAAGAGTGTTCCAAATCGAAGCAAGGGAAGCGCGCCAGGACCCCAATGTCGTTACTGGTACGTTCCCTGTAAATCAACGCTATGCATCCATTTTATTTGATACTGGTGCCGATTATAGCTTCGTATCATTATAGTTTAAGAATATGCTTGGTTTAGCCGCTAATAAGTTAGATATTCCGTACTCAATCGAATTGGCCAATGGGAAGTTAGTAGAAGCCAATGAAGTGATCAGAGGCTGTGTGATCGAATTGGGAGAACGTGAGTTTGCCTTGGATCTACTACCAGTCCAACTGGGGAGCTTTGACGTGGTAGTGGGAATGGATTGGCTATCAAGTAACAAGGCTGAGATAGTTTGTCACGAAAAGGTCATTCGTATCCCCACCGAAGATGGCGAAACAATTGTGGTTCACGGGGAGAAGCGTGATACGCCTTTAAGGATTATTAGCTGTCTAAAAGCTAGAAAGTGCTTGCAGAAGGGATGTGTTGCCTTCCTGGCACACATTGTGGATAAGAAGGCTGCTGAGCCGAGAATCGAAGACATCCCTGTCGTGAAGGAATATCCAGAAGTCTTCCCAGAGGACTTACCTGGACTGCCACCTCAGAGACAAGTAGAGTTCCGCATTGACTTAGTTCCAGGCGTCGCGCCTGTGGCTAAGGCACCTTATAGACTTGCTCCGTCTGAGATGCAAGAACTGTCGACACAACTTCAAGAGTTGTTAGACAAGGGATTTATCCGACCAAGCTTCTCACCTTGGGGAGCTCCGGTCCTGTTTGTCAAGAAGAAGGACGGTAGTTTTCGTATGTGCATCGACTACCGGGAGCTGAACAAGCTGACGATCAAGAATAGATATCCTCTGCCAAGAATTGATGATCTGTTTGATCAACTGCAAGGTTCAAGCTTTTACTCAAAGATCGATTTACGATCTGGATACCATCAGTTAAGGATACAAGAGGAGAGTATCCCGAAGACAGCCTTCAGAACTCGTTATGGACACTACGAGTTCCTTGTTATGCCGTTTGGTTTGACAAACGCACCTGCAGTCTTTATGGACTTGATGAACAGAGTTTGCAAGCCGTACTTGGACAAGTTCGTGATTGTGTTTATCGACGATATCTTGATTTATTCAAGGACAAAGGCTGAGCACGAACAGCATCTAAGAGCTATTTTGGAGTTGCTGAAGAAGGAACAGTTGTATGCCAAGTTCTCTAAGTGCGAATTTTGGCTAATTGAAGTCCAATTTCTTAGACATGTGGTAAATGGAGATGGAATCCATGTGGATCCAACCAAGATCGAAGCGATCAAGAATTGGGAGACGCCAAAGACGCCAACCGAGATTCGACAATTCTTGGGTTTGGCTGGCTACTATCGAAGGTTCATTGAGGATTTTTCAAAAATCGCTCAACCATTGACTCTCCTCACGCAGAAGGATAAGAAGTTTGATTGGGGAATCAAACAAGAAGAAGCGTTCCAGATATTGAAGGATAAGCTCTGCAATGCGCCAATCTTAGCACTACCGGAAGGTACAGATGATTTTGTGGTATACTGCGACGCTTCGCGTCAAGGATTGGGTTGTGTGTTGATGCAACGCCAAAAGGTTACTGCTTACGCATCACGTCAATTGAAAGTGCACGAAAAGAACTATACCACACATGATTTGGAGCTAGGCGCAGTGGTATTTGCATTAAAGATCTGGAGACACTACCTTTATGGTACAAAGTGTACAATCTTTACAGATCACAAGAGCCTACAACACATATTCAACCAGAAGGAGCTGAATATGAGGCAAAGACGATGGGTTGAGTTGCTGAACGATTACGACTGCGAGATAAAGTATCATCCAGGGAAGGCGAATGTGGTCGCCGATGCCCTAAGTCGAAAGGAGAGGATCAAGCCCATAAGGGTTAGGGCTTTAGAAATGATTATCCGAACCAATCATTCCTTGCGCATTCGTGCCGCGCAGAAAGAAGCTCTCAAGGAAGGAAACCTTGAAGAAGAATATCTCCGTGGGATGGAGAAGCTACTGGTACCAAACAAGGAAGGAACGTTACGTTTTGAGAAAAGGATTTGGGTTCCTCTGTTTGGTGATTTAAGGAAAGTTATTTTTGATGAAGCTCACAAATCGCGGTACTCTATCCATCCAGGAGCGGATAAGATGTACCAAGATCTCAAGGATTACTATTGGTGGCCTAGGATGAAAGGCGATGTTGCTGTTTATGTGAGCAAATGTTTAACATGCGCTAAGGTTAAAGCGGAATACCAGAAGCCTTCAGGACTTCTGCAACAACCTGAGATTCCAAAGTGGAAATGGGAACAAATCTCAATGGATTTTGTTACAAAGTTGCCAAGAACGCCAAGAGGCCATGACACTATTTGGGTAATAGTGGATCGATTAACAAAGTCAGCACACTTTTTACCTATCAGAGAGAAGGATAATACGAGCAAATTGGCTGAAATTTACATGAGAGAGATCGTCGCACGTCATGGAGTGCCTCTCTCGATCATCTCTGATAGAGACGGAAGGTTCATATCAAGGATTTGGCAATCCTTCCAAGAAGCCTTTGGCTCGCAATTGAATCTGAGCACTGCGTTTCATCCGCAAACTGACGGTCAAAGCGAGCGAACGATACAGACTTTGGAAGACATGCTGAGAGCATGTGTTATGGATTTGGGCGATAGCTGGGACAAGCATTTGCCTTTGGTCGAATTTTCATACAACAACAGCTACCACACCAGTATTGGAGTCGCGCCATTTGAATCCCTTTACAGACGCAAGTGCCAATCACCCCTATGCTGGGCCGACGCAGGTGATAGGCAGCTTGCTGGTCCCGAAATCGTCCAAGAGACGACATACAAGATTGCGCAGATTCTAAAACGCATCGAAGCAGCTCGCCACAGACAGAAAGCCTATGCAGATCCAAACCGGAAGCACTTGGAATTCCAAGTGGGAGAAATGGTTTTATTGAAAGTTTCACCCTGGAAGGGTGTGGCACGCTTCGGAAAGCGTGGAAAGTTAAATCCGCGCTACATTGGTCCTTTCAGAATTTTGGAAAGAATAGGACTAGTAGCATACAAGCTGGACTTACCTGCTGAACTCCATTCAGTTCACGATACATTTCATGTATCCAACCTGAAGAAAAGTCCAACTCAAGATACCATTGCCATTCCCATCGACGAGATTCATGTTGACGACACGCTCCATTTCGTTGAAGAACCGGTTGAGGTTACAGATTGGAAAGTAAACAAGACCCGCCGGAGCAGTGTCAAGCTCGTCAAAGTTCGTTGGAATGCCAGACATGGTCCTGAATACACCTGGGAGCGTGAGGACCGGATGAAAGAGAAATACCCCCACTTATTTCCTAAGAACCCTGCATCTACAAGCAGAACTTAAAATTTCGGGACGAAAATTTTCTAACGGGGGGAGAATGTGACAACCCTAACCAAATCAGGTATCCATACGACTTAATTAATAATTAATTACTGCTTAATTACTGTGCTTGTTTGAAATTACTGATGAACTGATACTTGATTTCTGATACATGCATATACCTGCATCATACCTTACTTACCGTCACTACATTATTTACATGCTGAACCTTAGTGACAAACATGATGCACAAAAAGCACAGTAGCACTATAACGGATAACCTATTGAACATGCTGATAAGCCAGCATCAGGCAGACACTGCCTCTTAGGCCTGTATGAGCCAGGAATATTTTACTACACTAGTGGTGAGTGTAGGGATACAAGGGTTGTAGAACTGCGTCTCTAGGAATAAGTACAATGACTGGATGTGCCTAAAACGTACTCTAAGTACAAAATTCAGCACTTTACATAATAATTCAGCTTTTAGCTAACTAATAAAGGGCCAAAACATGAGAAAAATATTACTAGACACTTTCCAAAGTGTCAGGAATAAGTTGTGTCACTAAAAATAATTATAACGACACTTTAAAGCTTTGTTAAGCACTTTAACGGATTACTATCCAACCGAACAACCGGACTATACCCGGAACATGAAAATATTGTCATTTTCATTGTTTATCTTTTTCTGAGCCAGTTAGGGTCCCTGAATACCCTAACACCCGTTGTAACGCATGACACACTAGTAACCGGGTTAACACTTAACTTAACTAACTAATACTTAGTGTCTAGTTGAAATCGAACCAAGGACCCCCCCCCCCCTAACCGAATTCGGTCCCCTTGGGGGACACCCTTGTACTTTTGTTGATTAGTTTAATTACTTGTGCTTAATATCTAGAAAGCATAGTGTCCATTGAGTAATAATCTTGTGAGTTGTCTATAAGATCAAGGTTTAACACACTTAACATTTACACTTAACAAATCACAACACTCCCTCTCTCTCTCTCAAGGCTCACGGCCGAACACCCTCTTGCACCCATCAATTTTTCGAGCTTTGATCTTCACATTTCAAGTAACTACAAGCGTTAAGGATCACGTATAAGGAGGCTTGGTGCTTTCGGAACGCGAAGGACCTCACTACATTGCTTTTATCCACTCATTTTGCGACTAGAATCTTCCCTAGCCTCGAGCTAGTAGTAAGTTGCTTAAATCACCTTCCCGAACTATTTTAAAGTGGTTAAAATGATATGTAACGGTTAAAGGTCGCAAACATACAAGCTGAATCTTAAAAGTCTACTAAAAACACTAAAAATGGTGGTTAAAAGCTCATATGTTGTGTAAAATTTGTAGTGTTTGATTTGTGTGATTATTTGGACCCAATCTATGTTGTGGTAGCTCGGATCATCATTTAACCCGGGTTGATCATGATCATGGATCATGACATAAGGTTGTTTTAGGAGTAACAAGGGTTAAAGGATGAAACTCTACCACACATCAAACTTGAACTTGTGTAAAAACGGTTTTACTTACGAAATAGTGTTTAAAACTAGTAGATCTACGTATCTACAAGCGGTAATTTTCAAAGAACCAAGTATCAAAGAAATCATGTTTTCTAAAGACGGATCTTACACTAACACGAATGATTTTTACAACACACAAGTGTGTAAACACTTGTGTAGCACAAAGTTTCGACAAAAATAACTATTTTTGTAAAAGATGACGAGAAGTTGTAAAAAAACGGAACTTCCCTAAAAACGAGGTTTTTACGAAACCGGATTGATTTATACAAAGATCCACTAAAAGAAATGAGATTTACTACATATCTTTGGAAAAACTACAAGTTCATGTATTTTTGCGATTTACATCTATATTGACTAGTTCGATGGTTTGATTAATGTTTATTGTTGATTGAGAAAATTGTTGGTTTGATTTGTAAAAGAAAATGATACGCTTAAAAGCGTGGCCACCTCCAGTTACAGGGGAAACTCTGGCGAAATTTTCTAAAAACCTAACACTTAGAATTATTTTCACTATAAGTGTTAGAAATACTTTTCGACGTGTTTTCAAAAATATAAGTTTCGCCACGACTATATTTACAAAATACCGGAGGTGGGATTTCACAAAATAAAACGTGATACATATATATTTTTTAGTATATATTTTTCACAACATCACTGGTATAAGTGTTTATGATTATTTTGTGAACTACGTAAATATTATTTTTAGGGTAAAAATAATATTACTAAGTATTATTTTGGGAAAATCACATGTATTAAAGTATAATATTTTTGAGAAGAATATTTATATTTTGAAGTTGGAAATAAAATATATTTTAAGTGAGACTTAATAATATATTTCGAAATTATACGAACACACATGTATTAAATCCCCCATCCTTGGGAAGGAAAATGACTACCAAGTATATACAGAATGTAAACACGAAATAGTTGCCTAACTATTTCCCAAAAACTTAAACCATAAAGCTAAGGCACGGCCGTCCGTCTAATAGAGTTAGTACGTGTAGGTCGTCACATAGCTTCTTGATTTGGAGGCATACTTGGTAGAGACGCACCACTGTGAGTTCATGTCCCCCTTTTCTCTTAACTGTTTTCAGTTTTCTAAACTGCGGGGGTGAAATACATGTTACTATGATTACGAGTACTTTATACATGGTATGGTTAGCGTAAGGAGGTTTACTACTTAGATCATGTGAGTGGGTAGGCGGGAACTGGAGACCATTAGTCCTCATTGTAGGACCGAGGGACGTAAGCGGTAGATCTATCTGGGTGTAGCGAGCCCAACTCCAGGTCCAACAGTACGGACCTTGGGGTGACTTTGTGCCCAACGCAAAATCGCTAGGTTTGAGTCTTCCTACTTGCACTTCACACATATCAATGGCCTTGCAAACCATTGGTGATCTCTTTTTCCTTATTTGCTACATACCAGGATTTTTATACATACAAAGGTTTATTTACTCACTTACACATGAACTCGCTCAACATTATTGTTGATTTTTCAACTTACATGTATTTCAGGGAATTAAAGATCTGGCGCGGTATGTTATGTTTTCCCGCTGCATATGGGTTCCGAGGTCATCCCGGTTTAGGAAATGTGACTTTTTCCTGGACGAGTCACAAATCTTAAACTGCGTTTTATTCATGTTGATGTTTATGTCTTTCAAAACAATGTTTTATGTTTTGGTGTTGTAGTCTCTAAGACAATGTTATGTTACTTCGGTGTTTAAAACTTAAATCTATGGATGATCTTGCATGGTTTTATTTCATATAGCTTTGTTATGGTTAAGCTATGGTATTAAGAAGTCACACCAAATTAACCACGCTTCCGCAAAGCCAGGGTGTGACACTCCTCCCACAGTGGCATTTCCTGGGCTTGCCTTGAACTTTCCCCGATCTCTTTTCCTTTCCCTTTATCATTTGAGTCCTCAGTCTTTTTAACCCTCTGTGCGGCTGGCTTCTTCCTCCGTGCGCGTCTCCAGCCTATGATTCTCCTTCGCTTTTTCGACTTGGGTTTCTCCTGAGGTTGGGCTTGGAATTCCATAGGTTTCTCAGTGTCGGCCCAATAACCGGAAAAAACCCCCGTAAACTTCCATGTCAGCAGAATAGATATTGAGATTCTGAAGAGCTTCAGACAACTCATTCATGCTGTTAGCATATATGAAGAAACACACACAAACTTAGGTTAATATTTTATTTATCAAATTGAATTTTCACAGAATAATAATTTGAAAAATTAAGTATTTCTAAATACTTAATTAGCTTAAATCAGTGGCTCTGATACCACCTTTTTCTGTCACGGCCCCCGTCCCGGTGTTACTCGGTCTAGGAGCCACGGGATAGAAAACCCGTGGTATTTATTAGTTGTTGCGGCAACGGAATTTTAACAGGATCTTTTGAAACTTGAAAATGCCAATTTATTTTATTTCACAATTTGGGATAAACCCCATAATTTACAGTAAAGGAAATTTCACGAGTAAATCCCTTGTTTTACAAAACATGTTTATTTATTTTATTGAGCCACCACTTCAAGCTTATTAGTGCTCTGTAACACTTTTTCCTTGATTCACAATAAATCACCTGAAACATGTTTAAAAATATTTTATCAGCGGGGAAATACTGGCGAGTCACTCGATTTCAATAAAACGACACATAGTTATAAATTACAGCATAAGAGCGATTACAATGGCTACTATCTTATTTTTATCTGGCGCCGTGTCACACACTGGTGACGATGGTCATACCACTATTGGGTCATTTCACCCAAGTAGTGATGATTATCACTGTTAGGGCTGTTTACCTAACCGTGAGAAATTAGTAATGTACACAATACCCCACTTGTCAGTGATTCAAGATAACCACGACTTAATCCCTGTAATTATAACTTTTGAAAATAATTTGAGTATTGTAAAACATTGTTGATAAAAAAAAGAATGACTCACATTGCAGGTTTAATTGGGCAGAGTTTAGCCTACTGATTTAGCCTTGTAACCTAGTTTAAATGACAATGCATACGAAACTAGGTCAGTAACTTAATACAACATTTACGATAAACTTCACGAAATCAAAACCCTCACGACGAATGACAAAGTATAGCCCAAATACGGGCAGCACTTAAACATCCATCGGATCGGTTTCAATCGATCAGACATTGTATCGTAGCAGTGATCGAGTTAATACCCTGTATCCGTAGCAGCGTCTTGGCACCGTAAAACTCGTTTTTAGCAGAATATGGGCGTTTTGAGACTGAAATTTCGAATGCAGAAGCAAGTCCCATGCACAGGCAATTTATAGCAAGTTTTTAGGTTTTACGCGGCCCGCGTAAACCTTAACATTACTTTTACGTGGCCCGCGAGGGCCCCTAGTCTACGTGTAGGGCTTGTGTGTCACATGTAGGGTTGCCACGTGTGCGACACGTGGCTTGAATGCTTATCCGGAGACTTTTTAAGTTGACGCGGCCCGCGTAGCCTTACCTTATGGCTTACGCGGCCCGCGTGAAAACCAGATTTCATGTTTTCTTGGTTTTTTATGCGTATTGGGGTTTCAGGGGTCCGGGTTTTCACTTATGGGTCATTTTGGGACATTTTTGCAGGTCCTTACATGACCCGGCCCGATCCGACCCGATCCGACCCGCTATGAACCAAATTCTTTTGTATAGCTAGAGGCCTATTTTTAAATTTTTTCCACATCCCAGGAAAAAATTTCTGGATTCGCGACTGACTATAATAGTTGATTAATCTAATATTTTGCCATGTTTGTAAAAAATAACTAGATTGTATAATAGTTGATAAATCTAATATTTTATTGAATATTAAATTACTAGCATGTGTTTTGTCATGAATAATATAATTATTATTTATTACACACGACAGTATATTTGAAGGTTTACTTGTAGTTTTTGTCTCTTCCATTAAACGATGCGAATGGAGTCTTCTTATACCCCTCATGTACGTGTCATATACTCATATTCCTCTCCCCCTTATGCGAATGGAGTCTTTCATTAAACTCTATGTTCAAAATTCGATAATGCCCGGATAGTCTCTGGTATTTTTTCACCTTTAGTCTTTAACTTTCTAAAATTACAGCTATAGTTCCCAACTTTTTCAATTTCGTTCCCGGATAGTCTTTGACGCGGATGAAGGTTAATTTTTTCAGTTAAGTAGGTGTGAAATGACCTAAATACCCTTACTATTAAAAAACAACATTTAAATCAATAAAAGAGTTAATATATAATTGAGTAAACTGCAATTTTACACCCTGTGGTTAGGGGTGATTGGCACCATTACCCCCTCCCCCCCCTATGGAAATAATTGCAATTTTACCCCCCACTGTTTGCTGTTATGTTGCAACCTTACCCCCCGGTCTCAAATTTGTTGACTAATCTGTTGACTATAACTTGAAATGACTATAATGCCCTTTCATATTACCCCCTGTGTTTTGTGCACTCTGTGATATTACCCCCTGCCATCACTGCCACCGCCATTCACCACCACAACTACCACTGCCACCTCCAGCCACCACCACAACTTAATATCCCTTTCATATATAACACCACCACTACTTCCGTCACCGGAAACCTGCAACTCCGGTCATCTTCTCCAACGACTGCCACCACTGCCACCTCCAGCCACCACCACAACCACCACTACCATACATGCTCTGTTTTATTCCACCACCAAAAACCCACATACATGCTCTAAACCGAAGCTGCTACTGAGTCAGCTAAAATGGTTTTATCACTTTCATAAATGCATGATAAGTTAAGCGAATATGAAAGTTAGATTGTAAATAGTTATCATCAAACAATCATATCAGTATTAACTCTGAACCTGTTAAATTGTAAATACAAATCTGAGATTTGGTCTTCTGTTGAGCTTTTCTAATGTCCAGATCGAAAATTGAAATTTAAAGGAAGTTTAATCAATTACTGAAATAGAAATAAAATATTCACAAGCAAAAATCATAGTTTTAATGCAAATGCTTCTACCATTTGCTAAAAAAAGAAAAAAAAAACTAATAAAAAGCGTTCTAATTTCTTCGGATAGATTACAATCAGTTCTTGTAGATGAAACTTTTCCTCTTAACAGTATGTAAAGCTTTGCTTTCTACTGTGGCTAATTATTTATTTCCTTCTTTTTAGTTATTCAACATAATCTTTGTTTTTGTTTTGATCATTTGTTGTATAGCCACAAGATAGTCTACTTTTAATTTTTTTTTTTGGTTTAAAGAATCTTTTGTGTATTTCAAGAACACATGAAATTGATGTTATTATTCTATATCGTTAATCCAAAAAATTTTGGTAATCAACCTTTTCAACTAACTCTTTTTAAATTCATAATTACGCTAACTCTAATCTGACTTTCACTCTTTGGTGGTGGAATAAAACAGAGCATGTATGTGGGTTTAGAGCATGTATGTGGGTTTTTGGTGGTGGAATAAAACAGAGCATGTATGGAAGTGGTGGTTGTGATGGTGCAGTGGTGGCAGTCGTTGGAGAAGATGATTGGAGTTGCAGGTTTCCGGTGACGGAAGTAGTGGTGGTGTTATATATGAAAGGGATATTAAGTTGTGGTGGTGGCTGGAGGTGGCAGTGGTGGTTGTGGTGGTGAATGGCGGTGGCAGGGGGTAATATCACAGAGTTCACAAAACACAGGGGGTAATATGAAAGGGCATTATAGTCATTTCAAGTTATGGTCAACAGATTAGTCAACGAATTTGAGGCCGGGGGTAAGGTTGCAACATAACAGCAAACAGTGGGGGGTAAAATTGCAATTATTTCCTTAGAGGGGTAAGGGTGCTAATCACCCTTAACCACAGGGTGTAAAATTGCAGTTTACTCTATATAATTTAAGTGAGACCATCTTTTATATATTTAAAACATAAAACATCTAAACATTCTTCTCCAAAACGATCGTATCCACCCTCCGCCGCCTCCAGCCACCGCCTCCACCCTCCACACAAGAACCTGCAAATCCACACTCCGCCGTGGTTTTCTTCATTACTTCTTTCATTTTGGGGTGTGTCGAAGCTCAGTTGTTATTATTCTTTGGTTATGAACTGAAATCAATCATTAAATTAAACTGCTTGGTTCACCTCACTGAATTGATAATACACAAATGTGAAAACCTTGAGTCATTTCCAGACACTTTAAAATTGTTAAAGAAACTGGAAATAAGTAATTGTCCCAAATTGGAGGTTTCCTTTCTTGGTGAAAATTTGACATCATTGAAGCAACTATTGAAGCAACTGAGCATAAGAAAATTTGACATCATTCAAGCAACTGTAATTTTGGAATCATTTTCAATGGGACTCCAACACCTCACCTCCCTCCAACGTCTCTGTTTTTAAGATTGCCCTAATCTGAAGAAACTACTAGATCCGAATCCTGATTGTCGAATCACAATCGATAATATCATCGAATCTCCATGTTTTACAAAGCAAGCTCCAAAAAAATTCGTTGAAAAAAAACGACTTCGTAAATATGAATGTAAGGAATCCGAAACGCTAAACGCGTTTCATATAATATCGTTATCGGAAGGTTTCGATCTATCGCCGTTGTTTGAAGAGAAAAAAGAGAAGATAAGAGGGAGATTCGTTTTGCGATGGTGAAACCGGCGGAGATGTTGGTGGCGAAGCTGGAAGCGATGGCGAAAGCGATGAAGTTTAGTGTAAAGAAAAGTGGAGATGAAAGGACTTTGAGGATTTGCAGGTTATTGTGTGGAGGGTGTATGCGGTGGCTGGAGGCAGCGGAGGGTGGAGACGGTGGTTATAGAGAAGAAGGTTCAGATGTTTTAGGTTTTAAAAGGTTCAGATGTTTTAGGTTTTCAATATAAAAGATGGCCCACTTAAATTATATATTAACTTTTTTATTTATTTAATGTTATTTTTTAATAGTAAGGGTATTTAAGTCATTTCACACCCACTTAACTAAAAAAATTAACTTTCATCCGCGCCAGGGACTATCCGGGAACGAAATTGAAAAAATTGGGGACTATAGCTGTAATTTTAGAAAGTCAGGGACTAAAGGTGAAAAAAGACCAAACCACAAGGACTATCCGGCCATTTAACTCTCAAAATTCTTTATTCTTCATTGTCTCGTATTCCTATACCCTTATCGATCATAATCTTTATCTTTAATCAGCTTAATAAAGTATGACAGCGAATGGTAAGGGGGTAGGGGTGGTCATCACTCATCACTCACAACATCCAATCAATTTCCGTCATGTCATCGAGCTTTATTTAATCACTAGTGATAATTTTTAGTGAAAATGCTCATCACTCACCACACACTATCAAAATCATTAAAAAAACAAAACAAAACTGAATTCAAATCAAATTCTTCACGCGTGATATGGTTGACGCGTTATCAAATCAACGAGTGATGAGAAGAAGTGGCGGTGGTGTATGGTTGATGAGAACGAGTGATGGGGGTAGTATAACGGACCACCCCAGGTCCCCCTAAGAGCTTAAATTCATTTGCATGTTAATTATGCTAAAGTATGCTCATTTAAAAATCAAAAATAAAAAACGTCAATGCGTGATTATAATGATAATCTTTTGACTAATTCTTATACGTTTACACCGTTACACGACATTTATTCATGATGAAATAATGATAATCTTTTGACTAATTCTTATACGTTTACACCGTTACACGACATTTATTCATGATGAAAATACCGGTAATTTTTTTTAACTATTTTTCCTAGTAGATCATATACTTTTTTTAAACGAAGATGACATTGCCTTGCTCTATAGTGATGAATACTCGGTTCATACGATCAAAGAAGATGGTCAACCAATATATTATCCCTAAAAAGTAGTTTTTAACTAAGCTTTTTAAACTTTAGCAATACTAATAGATATGAATCAAAGTGGAGGGTTCAAATGAGAAGAAATTCTTTGTAAGAAGAAAAAAGAAGAAATTTCAACCAATAGGAATGCTTCATTAGACTTCATTTAATATTTGCACTTAATGTAACTATAAGGGTATATTAGTAAACTTACATACATCATTAATTGGTAGTTTCATCTTTAATAACTAACTATATTAAATTTGTAACTTATTTTTAAGATATATATTTTTCACAAAAAATAAAAATAAAAATTCATTTAAAGTGTAGGATAAATACGAGGCGTGTAGGATAAATTACGAGTTGTGTAGGATAAATTTCAATATGTGTAGGATAAATTTCGAAATGTGTAGGATAACTTTTGATGTGTGTAGGCAAAAATATTTAGTGTGGAGGATTATAGTCTTAATGACTAATTAATTAGTCAAACATAATAATAAATGAGATGAGAAAAAAACTATTTAATGTTTTACAATTATACCCTTTTATTCTTTTTCTTCTCAATAAAATTTTATTCTCAAATGAACCTTCCCCATGGATCAAACGTGTTTTGTATGTCAAAACATGTAAAAAACATAAAAGTAATTAATTTTTTTTAGAATATGGATGCTTTAGTGTGAATATATGCCCCAAGCCACCACACTAAAGTAGGGTTTGATTGTAGATCTAGAAAAATGGTTAGAAGAAGTAAGAGGGATGTTTATTAACATGGTCTCTAAGATCATGTTAGCCTGCTTGTTCTAAAAGATTGATGTTGGAGTGGGACAATGGGTTAACTAAGATCATGTCACGGAAGGTAGTATTGGATATTTGGATTAGACTAAAAACATGTCAAAACAGAACTGGAATAGACTAACATGTAAAAGGTAGTATAGGATGTATTGGATATCTGAACTTGCATCTACTAAGAGAAATGCAAGTCTTTCACCACTTAATCTAGATATCATTGGCTTATTTGAAAGTGATTTAGGATCATATATATTTGGTTCAGATAATTTGAAACCCATATTGTGGCAAATATAAATTGTGATGTATGGATGGTCATGACATTTATTGAATACCATAAAGAGACATCAAAGCTTGCACACAACTACATTTATTAAATGTATTAATTATAATTTAATAAATATGTAATATACAAACATTTATAAATTTATTAATAATTTTTTTCGTTAAAGTTATTTAAAAATGGTTTAGGATGGGAGGGATACAGAAAGACGTGAATGGTTAGAGATATAAGTCTTCCTTAATTGACGACCAAAGTAAGTTTTTCTTTGACAATGAATTCTATTGTTTCTTAAAGTTATTCACAAATTGTAAACATTCAATTTAGACATCTATTGATCATAAATCTCTCTTTTGGTTTGATCCGTGTAAATTTAGTCACCCTGGTGATTATATTATTACACCTCGTTCGTTTAACATCGATTTCTAGAAATAATTCGGTTGAACCACTAAGTTCTACAGTGGCGGATCTAGGATTTCGACCAAGCGGTAACATTTTATAAATAAGCGGTAACGAAATTGAAAAAAGGTCAAATTTTTCCAAAATTTACACTAATTTTTCCAAAATTTTTCCGACCAAGGGGTGGCGGACGCCACCCCTTACATACATATAGGTCCGCCCCTGAAGTTCTATTTATTGTAAAACTCATATTCTCAAAATTTAAACATGTCTTGATTTAATTACAATGTCATTTACCTTAATACTATTAGTCATGGTTGTAAAACAAGGTCTCAAAGGCCGAGTAGTCGCTACAAGGTAAGTTGTCGAGGCGACTTTCTCCAACTCCGCCTAATTACTTGGAATCGATCAAACATGGTCAGCATCGGTTAAAATCGGATCTAGTAGGTCAATTCGGGCCGAGTTTGACTTAAAATAAAATAAAATATAATTTCTATGCCTATAATATTAACGACTGAATATCATCTTCACGTATTTTGTTATAAATATTAGTAAATTTATGTTATTTTACATATATTTAATTTTCAAAAACTAATTTCTTTATAATTTAGCATGTCCGAGTACTCCCGTGTACTCTCCGCCTAGGCCGAGTACTCTCAACTCCCCAGTCGACCGAGTAGGGAGTGCCTAGCGACTTTTGCAACCATGCTATTAGTATTGACCAAAGCGTGACATAACTCTAAAATGACATCATAGCCTAAATCTCGAGGACGAGATTTAAAACAAGGTGGAGATGATGTAACAACCCTCAAAAATATTTCCAACGGCAACCCGTAATCAAAACTAGAAGTGCGCGTGACGAAACTTGTATACCCAACTTAGCAGTTAAGAAAACTTGACGCTTGGCAGACCTATGCCAGGCCGACCCTCCCGGCGACACGCGGAAGACACCCTGTCTTCTTCCGCAACGTGCGGGAGAAGCCAATTTAGGCTATATAAAGGCCTGTCTGGGAGAAGTTCAGTTGCACCTTTTCGCTCGCAAAACGATTCTCATGCTATCTCGTTTCTGCTGTTTCTTTTCTCGAGCCCCTAAATTCTGAAAGTCTGCTCTGTAGTAAGTGTAAGTAACCCTGATCACTGGTACGATACCCTGTTCGATCGATCTGAAACCCATCAACGGATGTCAAAGTGCTGCCTGAATAAGGCTATACTTTGTTAACTATGTTGAGGTTTTGATCTCGTGATTATCGTTAAAGTTTGAATTGGGTTAATACACTAATATGTGTCGCATTGTGTTTATTAGGAACCCAAGCTTAATACCAGGAGGCTATAATAATCAAAACCCTAAATCTACAAAGTGGGTCATTCTCTTTTTATTAAATGCTTTCAAAACCCTAAATGTTTTCCAATGGTTACTGATATTACAGTGATTAAGTCTTTGTATTCTTACTGGGAAACTGGTGTTAGTATGTAGGTTTTGTATACATTACTTGATAATCTTCACTATTGGACAATGGGTTAGACAATGAGTGATATGACCACTGTCATAGGAACTGCCACCGAGTGACAAATACTATTTAAAATAGTTTCTTTACTATTGGACAATGAGTTAGCCAATAGTAGGTTGGTAACATAAGCAAATTTAAAAACTCTAAATGCTGTAATTATAAGAATGTGTTTTATACCAATGAATGAACTCACCAGTATTTTCTGCTGATCAAATGTTTTTAAAACGCGTTTCAGGTAACTTACTGTGAAAGTAAAAGAAGCATGTTATGAAACACTGAAGGCTTAAATAAAGTGGCTATGTCACTGGATTAAAGAAAAGAAATTATGTTTTGTCAAATAAGGTTTATCCCTATAAAAAACTTTGTTTGTAATATGGGTTTTATCCTAGTTGTTTAATATTAAAAATGTGGTGTTTTAAAACTCTGAAATTTTCCTAACTATGGTCCTGGTGAAATTTTCCACTGCGAATTTAATAAACACCGGTACCACCTGACTGTTCACGACTCCCGCCCAGGGTAGGGTCGGGGGCTGTGACACAACTGCACCACCGCACTTTCACCACTGTCACACCCCAACCGATGGCGGAATCATCGGGGCACGGCACTAGGCGAATCAGATTGCTCAAGAGAATCCATAACAACTATATTGTGATAATAATTATTACATTCGTTATCCCATACTAACAAATAATACAATCACATAAGTTATCACAGATTTCTTGTCCTCTTGAACAATACAAATCCGACAACCTAGATTTTAGGTGAGTTTCTAGACTTCGTAGCTTGATTTGATGTAGACAGCCATCTAGACCTGCAACATACGTTAAAACAACGTCAATACAAAAGTATCGACGAGTATACAAGTTTTGATAGTAGCGAAAGTAGATTAAAAGCGATATAAAAATGTTGCGAATACCACTTACATAAACGAGATATGCTAACACATAAACACCAGACAGTTACTACCAGCTAAATCATTCGAGCTGCGATTGCGATTGCTATTCATCCTAACTAGACCCCGTCGGGTTCTATAGTACTATACTAGTTAAGGTGGGACCTCGCGAGTAACAGTCCTATCACTTATGTAACTAGCATCACGTGTAAAATATGTAATTCAGTCATTCCCATGCGATAAAGTAGATTAAACATTTGAGTAATTCGATTTAATTTGATTACGACGTATGTTACACCCAAAATGCGATTAAAAAGGGTTCGAGTATACTCACAGTCAGTGCTTAACAAGTAAACACAACTTGGTTGGATTGAAGGGAGCGCGTCTGAGATTAGCCTGATTATAAAGCAACAGCGTAAGCGATGAGTAGTGCGTTAACGGTGTAAAAGTGTCAATGGATCGGACAGTACTCCGATCAGGTGGTCGGTCGGTCGGTGATCCGATCGACGAGACACTTTGGTTGGTGACAAGTTCACAGCAGACTGGTCACTCGGTCGGATGGCAATCCGACCGGGTGACAATCCGTTAAAACTGATGTGCGATGAAGATTTGTAAAATGTCTAAGTGTTGAAGATCCAAACGTCACCCGATCGGGTGGTCGTTCGATCGGGTGGCAATCCGATCGGACGACGATCCGTTCGTCATTCAGGTCTTTGAATTTGTTTAAGTAATGACCCCAAGTGCAACCCGATCGGATTGCAGGTCGATCGGGTGACAATCCAATCGGACGTCAATCCGATCGGACGGTAACCCGTCCCGCAATCTGATCGTTTTACAACTTGGTTATTTTGTTACGTTTTTGCGATTTGATCGAGACGGTACGACTATGAGCTAAACAATGGAACTCCACCAAGTCCGAGTCATCGGATTAGATGGGAATCACCCCGTCCAATCAGTTAACTGTTCTCGACGGTTGTTCGTGTTCAACACGATGAGCCAGTTATCTCGTCGATAGGAACTAGTTCTCAAACCGACACTTCACTAGAGGAAGAGTAGAAGGTCTGTACGAGCTCTGTTGCTACGGTTTCGAGTGAAAAGTTAAGAAAGTTTGGAGAAAAGCTTAGAAAACTTAGATTCGACTTAGATTTAGGTGAGAATAGTGTTTATACACCGTGGAATCTATCAGATCTGGACTGTTCTTGATGAGATGAGGTCACACTTCATTGTTCCTGAGAACTCCATGATGACATCACCTTAGAACGGCTCAAATCCGAAGATTTAACGGTGAAAAAGTGAGATTTGATGGTGAAGAAGATGAAGGAGTGCGTGTAGATCATAGAAGTACAAGATTTGAGGTAGAAACTGACAAGAATTACGAGAAATCGAACAAAAATGGCGAGAAGGCGTCTGGTCGAGCGAGAGCAGTCACATCAACTGTTGTTGATGTGACAAGTAGGGTATTTATAGGCAAAGGAGAAGAAAGGGGGTGCAGTGCATCGGATCGAACGGCTGTCCGATTGAGTGACACCTCGATCGGGTGGCAATCCGATCGGGTGGCCATCCGATCGAGCGGTCAGTCGATCGGTGGCATCCGGCGAGTTGTGTTTCGTCGTCTCATTTCGATCGTTAAGCGTTGCGATAGTTTGGGCACACATTTGCATCCACATTTTCATATATTTATCATAATTAGTCACATTGGGTCGTATATACATATCCATATTTCAAATCCTGCGATAATCGAGTTACCCGTGCCTGCGAGTGCGTTTTTGAGTATTGTGTTACACTGCGACACATCACGGCTATCAAGGAGGGTAGAATTGGTCCTCACTCGGCATCATCGTGGTTGTCAGCAAATGCAATGTGATGTGATAGCGATATAGTATGCGAAAAATACTACGATATAGCGATATATGCGATATAGTTACATTATGATCTGAATCTTTGGTGCTAGCCGTAACGAGTATAGCGAGTAGTAGCAACGCACGATAGTGCGGGTTGTTACAGTCTCCCCTGCTTTAGGAAATTTCGTCCCGAAATTAATCCACCAGTAGGGTTGTGAGAGTTGATGCGAATGAGAGTAGCGATAAAAGCGACGAGATAGCGAGCGATCGATTGAGTACACACGTGCGGGGGCTTTGCGAAGACTAGTGAGAGTGACGAGAGATGTGATTCCTACAACCAAAATGCGATAACACATACAAGAATGCGATTTCAAAGCGTAATTATTTTTCGAAAAATGGATTAATTGGAGAAAACTTTTATGAAAATCTCCTCACGGTGCGGTGTTAACTGTGTCGATGTCCATACCAGCGCTATGAGAAGGGTTTTGTTAAGTTACTAAAATATTTTAAGGTGATTAAATTCGTTTTACGAAACTCTCTCGTCACACGGCGTTAACTTGAGTCGATTGTCACACCAGCGTCACAAGAGATCTCGTTTTGTACAAAGGTTTTAGGAAAAGTTTTATAAAGAAAAGTCTTTGTTTTCACAAAGATTTTAATAATGTCGAAAACTTTAAATTTTAAGGTCGGCCCCGCATGGCACCTTTCCACGAAAGTTCGACAATATGGCTAAAACACTTATATATAGGAAGTACCAGCGGCGTATCCACCATGTTTTACCCGTATAGCTTCCGTCCCGTGAGGCAGTGTCATGCGTGTCGACATAGTATAGTGTTAGGATCTGAGTTTGGTTTTGATTGTGTTTTACGTTTGAATTGAAATGATCAATGAATGAGTAGTGCAGCGGAAAATAATGGAAACAAACTTTTCACAATCAAACAGGAGAATTGCTTTGAACACACATTTTCAACAATGAATCGAATGCTTAAATTTATTCCAAACACCGATTACACTTGCATGTATGTAACAAACTCCCTCTCAGCCTGAGCTCACTGTGATTTGTTCGTGCAGGAAGAAGATGGTGAAGAGCTAATAGAATAGTACAGGGTACTGTTCTATTTATAGGCACGGACAAACCACTGTGGCATCTTTGCTGACGTCACCATGAAAGTGACATCTAACCTCCTAACAAACTCTAACCTCTGATCTATACAAGTACTGCTATGCTAACAACTGCTATTAAAATACATTACATAAAGACAAACTAAACTACTGTTGAAGTCTTCCACTGATGTGAACCCAGCAGCACTTGATATGACCCAGCAGTGCTTGACTCAAGACAGTAGATTGAATAGCAGAGCTTTAGTCTTCATCAGCCTTTGACTTGATCAGCAGTTGTAGGTCAGCAGTTGTGCAGATCAGTAGATAGGAGGTCAGCAGATGTTGAAACCACTTTCAAGTGACATAACATCTGCTTATTCTGGATCCACTGCTCTGATCCAGTTTTGGCTTTAATTATCTGTTCCTTTGATAGGGTTCAATCCCAACAATCTCCCCTGGAACAGATAATGCCAAAACCCTTCATTATTGGTAGATCTTTATTGCCTCATCAGCAGTTCCCTTATTTGCCCTTTGAGTTGTAACTCAAAGGCTAAGGCATCTGTGTCATCATCATCCCTGCACAGTGGAAGACCAAGGAGATCCTGCAAATCTTCAAGACTTAGGCCAAATGCTTGTTCCCTTGTTAGTTTCTTCACTTCTCCACTAGACTTAAACACTTTTAGTACATGGGTCTGTTTGTCAGTTTTCCATTTTAGTATTTTTGAGTCTGGTGGGTTTCTTGGGAGATTTTTATTAGATGAGGAGTTTGGTGATGCAGGCCTTGTGATGACTGTTTGAGCAGTGCTTGCAGGTTGATTTAGGCCAAGAATTTCAGCTATCATTATCTTAATGCCCTCTTTTACAAGCTCATCTCCTGCCATTAATTCTGTCACTGTTTCAGTATCCAACTGTTGTTATCTTCTTTTATAGATGGCAGCACCAGCTGGAGCAGTGGCTCTCCTGATTTGCAGCTTTGGTGGTCTTGTTGAAACCTCTGCTTTAGGGTAGTCAGGTTTTTGTGGAACTGTAGGATCTTTCTTCCTTAATTCCTCCAACCTTTTGTAGGTGGTCCTGACTTTGTCTTCTTTCCATCTTGACACTTGATTCTTAGACCCATAATCAGCAGCAACTAATTCCTCTTTCATTCTCTTCAGCTCCAGTGTCTTTTCAGGCAGATTCTTTTTGTACTTTGACCAATCTGGAGGAATATGTTTGACCTTATTCTTAAACATTTCTTGAATCCTGACTGCTTCACTTTCAAGCTCAGGAATGGTCCACTCTTTGTACATGTATTTTTCACCCTTATACTTCTTAAAAGCCATGATGTTTTCAATGTAGTCTTTTCTTAGGGTTTCATCTGCTCTTTCTGACACTTGCTTACAAACATTCTTTGCAAACTGCTCCAAAGATCTGACTTGTGTGAGCAGAAATTGATAATGCCTTTGAATTTCTTTGTCAGTTTTCCCTTGAGAGCTTCTTTTGGAGATATCTGATGCGTGTGAAGTGTCGTATATATTAGGTGTATATTTTAAGCCCTTTTTAACACTTATTTTAGCCAAGTTTTAAATTTATAAAACACGATATTTCACTAACACTAAACACACATATGGGCAAGTGCACCCATCGTTGAGTGTAGTATAGCGTTGGTAAGATACCGAGGTCGTCCAAGGACACAAGAGCTTTTAGTACCGGTTTATCCTCAACGTCTAACCAAAATAAAAGTTTAGAAAAATGTTTTAAACTAAGAAAAATAAAACTAACTAAAATGCTGAAAATAAAAATAAAAACAGATAGACAAGATGAATCACTTGGTTCCGACTCGTATCTAGTATAACCTTTGATTATTTCCGCACCTTTGCACATAATTAAGAGATTATCTTAGTTATTGTAGTAGGCCCCTCTTTTGAAGGCGACGTTACCCTCACCCCAGTAGTTTGAGTCAGCAGGGATACAATCCTAAAAGGGTGGATTATTGGAAGATAATGAATTAAGTTATTAATGCAGTATTGTGGTAGGCCCCGCTTTTGGCGGTGACGTTACCCTCGGCTAAGTAGTCTGAGTCAGCAGGGATACAGTCCTAAATAGCCGGGTTATAGTATTAATAGTAGTTAACTTATGAGGGGATCAAAGAGTTTGGACCCCCGCCATCCAATACCGTGAAGTATTGAAGGAGGTCCCACTAAATTTGACCCAGGTCCATTGCAGGACCTCTAAACGCTGAACAATGGCAAGACCTTTACCAAACCGTTCCCTTAACCCCCTACCAGGTAGCCAACATATCTCCATATAGACCGTGGAGATATGAATGGTGAAAATCCTTTATTTTATATAGACAGTAAAATAATGCCAAGACACCACGGACAAACGATAAGGAAAGATCACCTTCAACATAAGTAACTAGTTATTAAAGTCATTAATACAAAACCAAATAAAAAGTGCAAAAGATTAGAAATAAAAAGTATTATACTAGACACTTTGTCTTCACCAAGTGATGTAAGAGACTTAGGCAAACATGGCCTTGATTGTCAAGAACTCTTACGATCAATCTTGGATCCCGAGACGACTCACACACTCTACGATGGACAATGGATGATGGTGGTGGATGATGGTGTTGTGATGGTGGTGGGTGGTGGATGAAGTGTGAGAGAGGTGGTGTGCCAAGGGATGAGATGAAATGAATCCAAGCACTCCTATTTATAGGCTGAACAGAGAGCTGGACACGGCCCCGTGTCCGCTGGGCACGGCCCCGTGTCCGTCTGACACTCTCTCTCCTCATTAATTGTAATTCGCAATTACAATAAATGCGCCTGCTGTACTTTCGACACGCCCCCGTGTCCGCCGAGCAGGGCCCCGTGATGGGCAATAGAAGCTTCTATAGGTTTGTCTTTTCTGCTGCTTCTTGGGCACGGCCCCGTGCTGGCTGAGCACGGGGCGTGTTCAGTCTTCTGTTTTCTCTATTTTGCTTTGGAAGGTGCCGTTGAGGGTTCGGGCAGTCCACTAATGTTCCTTTTCTTGTATTTATGTTGGATTTAGCTGTCTTTTTGCTTCTTTTGCGTTTTTGAGCTCATTTAATCCTGAAAATACAAAAGGAAGACAAAAACACTCTTTTTCCAATATTAGTACTAAAAAAGGGTTAGTTTTATGCCTCATTTGATGTAATTTATATGTTGCATTTTACATACATCAAATACCCCCACACTTGAACTTTTGCTTGTCCTCAAGCAAAACTCTTTAATTTGTGGCTTACACTCCCAAATGGAATAGGTAGGAGAGAAGGTTTTGGGCTTGTCGTAGAGTGTCGGGATTTCCAAGATCTTTTTGGGTTTTATTTTTATTTATTTACATTCCTATTCGTAATGATTTATTTAGAACTGTTCATAAAAGAAATTACTTATTTGGGCATAACATGCCTTTTTAAAATTCTATTTATATACAAGTTCACATACCTCGCGGGGAAATCACTCACACTCGACCGAAGGTGTATTTTTAGTGAATCACTCGAGAGCGGCACGGAACTTATTCCTACCATAGGCTTGCCAAGAAATCAATCCTCCTCCTTTTTAACTTTTATACCTTTGTAGATATCAAGAGGACTTTGTGGGTTAAGGGTTGGCTAGGGTTAAAGGTAGGTGGTTGGGTTAGTGGTTAGTAGAAAAAGGGCTAAAAGCGTAACAAGTGTCGGTTTTCGTATTTTTGAAATTTTTTCTTTTGATGAAGCTTTTATTCAAACTAAGTTATTTTTGATTAACTTGTTTGTTTATTTTTTTGCTTCATCAATATCACAATTTTTTTTTTTTCACGAAGAACCGAACTTGTTACTAAAATAAAGGGTTAAAAATGAAAAAGGTTTTGGTGGATAAAAGGGTTTTTGTTTGGGTGATGAAATGAAAAGGTTTAGGCTCAAAGGGGCTAACTAGGGGGATTTTTGGGTAGGTGGTAAAGGAAAAAGGAAAATAATGGTGTAGAAATGAAAAGGGTTAGTCCTAATGCCTCCATCATTTACTTACTCGGGTTTAAGTTGATAAGGACCGGGAATGTATTGTCATGGCAAGTTCTAGAGTTGTAAGAACCAGGCGGCTATTCACACAAGAAACGAAAAATGAGCATTTAGTCAAATGATATGTAATTGTGTGCTCAATAAAGGCTCAAAACTCACTTTTGTGGGAATGGGTTTTTATGTGATCAAGTATATAATCAAATTTTAAATAAGTTTGCTATGCCTTTTCATAATTTTCTTATGTTGGTTCTTTTTATCACTACGCTATCGGTTGTAAATTTGTAAAAATATAACCTTTTTGAGAACTTGAATTTCCCGAGTTAAACCTAGACAAGTAAAAAAATGAAATTTTTGAAAATTTTTTTGGGGTGATTAGCGGTTCCAATAGAGTTTTGTGTAAGGCTTGTATTTAGGACTTGCAAAATTCACGGTTTTAGCATCCCCCCCACACTTAAATTACACATTGTCCTCAATGTGTCCCAAAAATAAATTTTTAGGTTGATTAGATGTGTAAAATAGTGTTTAAAAAGCAAAAATTTGTGTTACTGGGCACTGAACACGGCCCCGTGTTATCCGGGCACGGCCCCGTGTTCAAGTGCCAGTAACAAAATTGAAGTAAGTCAAACAGAAGTCTGGACACGGGGGCGTGTTGGGTGAACACGGCCCGTGTCCAGGTACCTGTACTGGGCGTTTTTCTGCAGGTGGTTCGGCACGGGGCCGTGTTGGTTGGGCACGGCCCGTGTTGAGCCTTCTGAAATGGAGAAAATTGTCGAGTTGCCTCGTTCTTGTGCATGGGATCATTTTTCTCGTTCCCTTTTTCATCCTTTACCACCATGAGTGTGTTGTACTCATTACAAACCATCCAAACCTTAAAACCATCATTTCATTTCATCATAGAGAGAACTTACATAATCCTAAATTAAACTAGATAAAACAAAGAAATAACAAACCATGGAGTCCTAGCCTTTACTTTATTTTAATTTAGCAAAATTTCCAAGAAGTAATTAATCTTGGTTAAACAAGGCCTTTTTGAACTCCTTCTTCCGAGTGCGGTTCTCCTCAAATGTCGGCGAGCCATTCTTCTACCTCCCTTGGAAGGAGAAAAGAAGGCTCATTGGCATTAGTTTGAGGAGTTTCAACTTCCACCGGGATCTCTTGTTGGTGTTCCATGGGAGGTTCCGCCGGAAAGTCTTCCCACCCGGTAGGGTTGTTGATTCTGAGTGCCAGGTTCCAATCCTGTTGAGGAAGGACTGGTTCCATTGGAGGTGCTACAAGAATATTTAACCTCTGGTGCAAGAGGTTAATTTCTTGGAAGCTGCTTTCAAGTCCCATCGTAAGATCGTTAATACGGTCGATTAGGACCTCCTCTACTAAAGTCATTTCGTCGAGAGCCTCCCTTAATGCTATCACATAGTGTACAAGTGTAGCTTCAATGGAGGGTCTTCTTCCTCTTCGGCTGTTTGGCGAATGCACATGAGATGTTTCGCTGTTTTCACTCGTCATCCTACGAAAAATAAACTAAAAATAGTTTATTTAATGAAACAGTGACCGGACACGGCCCCGTGCTCACTGAGCACGGCCCCGTGTTCATCTTTCTGCAGAGTTTTGGAACAAGGAAACTTGGATTTTTAAGTTATTTTCTGAACGTTGTGGGGCCTTTTTGGCTACTAATAACTTAAAACAATGTTTCATAACATGTTTTTACCAAGATTCTTTGAACAAAACTCATTTATCCCTACCATAGAGTTGGAGGAATTTCAAAACTTTCAATGGTAGCTCTTGGAGAAAGATGAAGAAGAAGGAAATGGCTAAAAGAGGAAAGGACAAGATGGGTTGTTAGAACCTTCTTTTAGACTTACCTAGGATAGTTTGAGAGAAGATTCTTGCAAATCTCTGCCCCAAGTTGGTCCAAATGTGCAGAATTCTTGGCTGCATTTATAGAAAACGACAGCATCCTGGACACGGCCCCGTGTTCAGTGGACACGGCCCCGTGTGCAGGTGGAGTTCTGACACAGTTTGTCCGTATTCTGACGTACTGATCAGAATGGAATCTTTCGATGGACACGGGGACGTGTTGGCTGGACACGGCCCCGTGTCTGGGGACTGTTTTATGAAGTTGTCTAGTTTTTTAAGGAACTTGTTAGTATCGGGTGGCTCCTGACTGGTTGGAACAACCCCAAAGTGCCTAATATACCTTAATTGTCCTAGACTAAGGCGAGAACGCAAGAGGTTGTCGGTGAGGGTAATTCCTATTTTCATTCTAGGTGGACAAGTCCAACCCTTTCCCGGGCTCTTGTTAAAGAAGGTATATGCCGAATCGCTCAGGTCTATGTATGCACCGAACGAAGTCGATGGAGAGTCCTTCACGGCACAATCGACACAGGGACGACTATCGTCCAAGTCTTTGCTAGGTACGAAGGTATTTTTGGGAGCAACGAGGTTGTCGGAATGCGGTTCCAACATTTCTTCATGGGTATCGTCTTGGGGTGGATCAATAAAATCCTTCCCAAGCTCTTCTATCCATTTCAGAATTAGCTCTTCTAGTTGAAATAACTCGCTAAGGAGCATTTCCCCTAGAATATCTGGCTGGGCGCATTCGAGGGAGAAATAGTGCTTATTTTTACTTTCGCCCCTCTTAAGGTTGTGAGAAGATGGTGGATCCATGTAGTGGGGCCTATAATTTAGGAAGTAGCATTTTACTTCTTCATGTTCGCCACCACATAATTGACACCACGTACCATAAGAGTGCCGAAAGTAAAAATAATTACTATCACTCATGTTTATGTCAGAAATTACCAACCGTCGGGATCTAACGGTTCTGTTTTCAGTAACTGAAACTTGGGCACGGGGGCGTGTTGAGTGGGCACGGCCCCGTGTTCAGCTTACTGTCTGATGTAAAACAGGATTGCCAGTTCCAATGATTGAGCACGGGGGCGTGTTCAGCGGGCACGGCCCGTGCTGAGCTCTGCAGAAGCTGAAAAACTAAGAAAATCCTAAAAAAAATAAAAAGAAAAAGAAAAGATGATTAGGCCGTTGATTCCTAACTTTCTTAAAATCCTTGTGTCCCCGGCAACGGCGCCAAAAACTTGATGCGTGTGAAGTGTCGTATATATTAGGTGTATATTTTAAGCCCTTTTTAACACTTATTTTAGCCAAGTTTTAAATTTATAAAACACGATATTTCACTAACACTAAACACACATATGGGCAAGTGCACCCATCGTTGAGTGTAGTATAGCGTTGGTAAGATACCGAGGTCGTCCAAGGACACAAGAGCTTTTAGTACCGGTTTATCCTCAACGTCTAACCAAAATAAAAGTTTAGAAAAATGTTTTAAACTAAGAAAAATAAAACTAACTAAAATGCTGAAAATAAAAATAAAAACAGATAGACAAGATGAATCACTTGGTTCCGACTCGTATCTAGTATAACCTTTGATTATTTCCGCACTTTTGCACATAATTAAGAGATTATCTTAGTTATTGTAGTAGGCCCCTCTTTTGAAGGCGACGTTACCCTCACCCCAGTAGTTTGAGTCAGCAGGGATACAATCCTAAAAGGGTGGATTATTGGAAGATAATGAATTAAGTTATTAATGCAGTATTGTGGTAGGCCCCGCTTTTGGCGGTGACGTTACCCTCGGCTAAGTAGTCTAAGTCAGCAGGGATACAGTCCTAAATAGCCGGGTTATAGTATTAATAGTAGTTAACTTATGAGGGGATCAAAGAGTTTGGACCCCCGCCATCCAATACCGTGAAGTATTGAAGGAGGTCCCACTAAATTTGACCCAGGTCCATTGCAGGACCTCTAAACGCTGAACAATGGCAAGACCTTTACCAAACCGTTCCCTTAACCCCCTACCAGGTAGCCAACATATCTCCATATAGACCGTGGAGATATGAATGGTGAAAATCCTTTATTTTATATAGACAGTAAAATAATGCCAAGACACCACGGACAAACGATAAGGAAAGATCACCTTCAACATAAGTAACTAGTTATTAAAGTCATTAATACAAAACCAAATAAAAAGTGCAAAAGATTAGAAATAAAAAGTATTATACTAGACACTTTGTCTTCACCAAGTGATGTAAGAGACTTAGGCAAACATGGCCTTGATTGTCAAGAACTCTTACGATCAATCTTGGATCCCGAGACGACTCACACACTCTACGATGGACAATGGATGATGGTGGTGGATGATGGTGTTGTGATGGTGGTGGGTGGTGGATGAAGTGTGAGAGAGGTGGTGTGCCAAGGGATGAGATGAAATGAATCCAAGCACTCCTATTTATAGGCTGAACAGAGAGCTGGACACGGCCCCGTGTCCGCTGGGCACGGCCCCGTGTCCGTCTGACACTCTCTCTCCTCATTAATTGTAATTCGCAATTACAATAAATGCGCCTGCTGTACTTTCGACACGCCCCCGTGTCCGCTGAGCACGGCCCCGTGATGGGCAATAGAAGCTTCTATAGGTTTGTCTTTTCTGCTGCTTCTTGGGCACGGCCCCGTGCTGGCTGAGCACGGGGCGTGTTCAGTCTTCTGTTTTCTCTATTTTGCTTTGGAAGGTGCCGTTGAGGGTTCGGGCAGTCCACTAATGTTCCTTTTCTTGTATTTATGTTGGATTTAGCTGTCTTTTTGCTTCTTTTGCGTTTTTGAGCTCATTTAATCCTGAAAATACAAAAGGAAGACAAAAACACTCTTTTTCCAATATTAGTACTAAAAAGGGTTAGTTTTATGCCTCATTTGATGTAATTTATATGTTGCATTTTACATACATCAATATCCTCTGCCTGTTGAGCCTTAACTTTCAAATATTCTTCAATATTGTTAGGCCTAGGATATCCTTCAACTGATGGCAACTTCCTTTTAGCAGGATCATCCTCATAGTAGAAAGATTTGATCTCTTCTCTGACTGCAATGAGTTCAAGAGGATATTGGAAACCTGTAGGAGTGATGATAGGGATTGGCTGTTGTACTTGAGCTGAAGAGAGAGGAACAGGGTTTGGAATAAGTGCAAGGGATTGTGAACATGTTGGTGGTGGTGATGGAGAGTCATCATCAGGTATGAAAATCCTTCTCCTTTTTATTGTAGGAGAGGCTGATGATGTTTTGGGTGGATCAGTGGTGGTGATTTGAGTGGTAGAAGGTGGCTGACTAACAGTTGTTGAAACAACTGGTGTTTCAACCACTGTTGCCATTACAACAGATGTTGTAACATCTGATGTCTTCTGCTTTTTGGCAGGAGGTGATGGTGGTGAGTTTGTTTTTGGTGGTGAAGTGATTTTTGGTGGTGGTGGTGGTAAGGCAGTGGTTATGGTGTGTGTTGAAGAGATGGTAGATGTTTTGCTGGCAGTTGTTGAAACTACTGAGGTATCAGTTGTTGATACAACAGGTGTTACAACAACTGTTTGGATGGAAGATTGATGTTGGGGGCTTTTGGACGGTGGTTTGGGAGTATGCTTTGTGAGTCTGGATGGTATGGATTTGGGTTCCCTCACTTTTCGAGTGGGATTTCTTTTTGGCTCAGGATTTTTAACATCCTGTAACGCCCCAAAAACCAAATGTTTAATTTCCGAATATGTTTTCTTATTTCAAGGCATGAAGTGGGTTAACCGGTTTTAAATAACCTAGTTAAAGTTTGAGTCAAATTTTACGGAAAGAAGCTTGTGACAAGTATGGGAAGATGGTAAACTTGAGGGGTCAAACTTAGGCAACTTGAAAGATAAATTTATAAACTTAAAATACAAAACACACACATCAGACATATGTGTGTGTGTGCGACGTGATGAACAAAGAAGAAGAACAAACCCTTATCATCAAAAATCTGCCAAATTGAAAAGGGAATTGAAGGTTAAATGGATGCATGAACTAAGATTTATGATCACTCAAGTGTTCTTAACACCAAGTAAGTTGAATTTTATGTTTTGGTGTTGTTTGATGAAGTGGGTTATGTGTAATCCGTTAATGTATTATGAAATTGAACATGAATGTTAGCTAATATCAATGTGTGGAAGTTGTAATATGCTTAATTTTGATTATATTGATGAGTTGGGATAAAACCCACTTAGAATTTGTAGGAAGATGAAGTTTAGTGAAGATTCATGATGAATTATGTAATGTTGATGTTAAAGTAGTGTTATAGAAAGTAGTTAGATGGATAATTTGATATAAAACATATGATGCTTGGTTATGATAACAATTTGTGAATGATTATGTTAATCCATGGATGAACTAGGAAGAATGTGCTTTAATTAGTTGTACAATGTGCACTAAATGGTGTACGCACACCAAGTGTATGTTGAAATGTCTAAGTGAAGTTAAGATGTGAGATTGTATGAAATGGCTTGATATATATGAATGAGATGAGGTAATGATGTAATTAGTAGTATACTAACTTGAAGAATGTTCTTTAGATGGAACTCATACAAGAATTCGGGTTGAATGTGTGTCTTGGTCAAGACTATGCATTAAGGACTTATACGTTGTGTTTAATATCACTAGGTGATCATGTGATTGTAAGCACATTTGCATCGTGAGTAAGAAATGTATATAGTGTCTTTGATATAGCATAAATGATGTTACGGATATAGGTGAATAACTCGGAAGTTCATATGATAAACCGTTGACTTCTGAAAGCCAACTACGCATAGGAAGCATAATTTGACTTGTTGTTGCAAAGGTAGGATATTAGAAAGTCGTATGGTACATGTTACATCTATACGCGTTATATGAAATGACATGGTAAATTGTATGAGTTTGGAAGGATGTGAAATTGGGTATATGTCTTATGCTTGTTATAATTGACTAATGAAAGTCAAATGTGAAATATGCAATTGATATGATCTTTAACATGTACAATTGTGTATGCTAACGAGAATGTGAATTGGTGGCATGAAAGTAGAGGAATCATATCAAGATGGACTCAAGCATGGAAGGCTAACAGGTCAAGAGGAGGCAAGGAAGTGGATACGGACACGGATGCACAAGGTAAGTGATTTCCGAATCACTTCTTAGTTTGTTAAGTAAGGTTATGTTCTAGTTAATTAGGCATGATAATTGAAGTCAAATAAGAAGGGTTGTACGAAATTGATGATTTACGTTAAGTAGGCCGAATGGGTCAAAAATGTGGTTTTATTACTATACCGGAAGGGTTGTGTAAGTAATTGATTACGGTACTATAACCGGGTATGGGTAGAATTGTACATAAGTACGCTAACCAAGAATCGAAGACGCGGATTAATAGTCTAAAGACTCGGTTGTGAGTCATGGTTAATAGACAAACAATTTCGCATTTGAAATTGTATTAATAAAGTTTGCTTTCGTATAAATGAATGACATGAATAGGTTTAACGCATACCGGGTATCGGGTGCATAAATCCCAAGTACGAACCCCGGATAATGTAAAAGTATTATAGTTATAACATTTATGTAAGTTTGGGTTAAAACAAATGAGTAGTTTGACGAAAACATGAACGGGTCGAATAAGTGAAAGCGGGTATATAAAGCCGAGAGCTTTAAGTGAATATTTTCCTTAAACCGGATGTCGGATTTCAAGTTCATATGATAGAATGTGAATTTACAAGCATGTAGGAAGAAACGGGAGGTTAATCGGGTAAACGGTTCAAAAGTTATGCGCGTTTTAGTGCGTTCGGACGACGAAACGGAGCTGCAGAAAAATACATTTTCTAGAGGGCGTCGCCGACGGCCTTAGGGGCATCGCCGACGGGCTCTACAAACTCAGTTTTTGGCTGACGGGTTATTTGACTGTCTACGGAGGTTTTGGGCTACGGGTAATTGCAAGGGCCGTCGCCGACGGCCTCCCCATGTTCAAAAACCCGAAATTTGTTATCTAAGTTTATTTGGGTATAGTAGGCTTCGGTTTGTCATCCGTGGACCACGGCGGGCCTCCCAAACATGATTTTGATCGTTCCTTTGATGTTTATGGGCTATAAATCTAAGTCTAAGTACCATGTAATTAATGTATGGATATATAAGAGGTATGTAAGATCTTGGACGTGTACGTAAGAGTGTATGTACATATGTAGACGTGTAATTAAGTATATATGAAGGTACTATGAGTGTATGCAAGTAAGTAGAGACGTAGTAATGCATGTATGTATGTAGATGTGTATTTATGTATATGTGAATATACGTATGTGTATATGTACGTATGTAGTGACGTAGTAATGTATGTGCGTATGTAGATGTGTATTTGGTATATATGAAGGTACGTATGAGTGTATGCAGGTATGTAGAGATATAGGAAGGTATGTACGTATGTAGATGTGTATGTATGTATGTAATAATGTATGTATGCATGATTTAGATACGTCGAGTAATACATTATTAATAGTGTGCCTTGAGAATGAAAGTAATGCAGGTACATTATTGAAGCCTCACCAGAATATGGATACGCAGATGAAATGCTTAAAGTTAGAAAGATAACGAAATGGGAAGTGTACGAGATTGAATCTTGTTTATGTATTGTGTACTAATGTTATGAATGTATGTGGTGAGTGCAGGTTGTACGAATCACGGGCGGTTATCACGAGGAATAGAGATCGAAGACCGAGTCACAAGATAGATTGTACGGGAATAATTGAGTATGTGCTTTAGCAAACAGGACTTATACTTTATTTTTGTAAAAGATACAAATTAAAACGAACTTTCAAGTAGGTCAAGACGTTTGTAATGAAAGAAATTTTATGGCACGAATTTCCGCTGCGACTTTTGTCAAATACGTATTAGGGCCTAACACATCCTCTGGCTCAGAACAACCCTGCGCATTCAACTCCATATAAGCTCTTTTCTCCTTATTCCACCTGGACAAGTCCTTTGCCTCTCTGTCCCTTTTTACACTTGCTTTTGCTTCAGTAAGTGCATTTGTGGTAACATCAATCTTTTTGCTTCCATCTGGGAAGGGAATCTTTTTAGTCATTGCATCTTTTTCTGGTTCAATATACAGACCATCATCTATTCCCTTCTTCTTCCACTCCTTGATTTTCTCCTCCTTTTTGGCATTATCTGGGGGTAATTGATCAATCAAGAGAACAGTGGGAGGAGCAGTGCCAGTGATGTTCAAGAGATGGGCCTTTATAGCCTTGATGTCTGCTTGGGTGTTTCTAAACCTGGACTCCATTATGTTTTTCAGCTCTTGTGCATGTATTGCATGTTGCTGATCAACTGTTTGTCTTTGTTGTTGGAGCAGGGGTTGAAATAAACTCCATAACTCATTTGCACCAGGTGCTTGTGGTGGAGCAGATGCTTGAGTTGGAACAGCAGTGGGTTGCACCTGTTGAACTTTCAACAACTGTTGCAGCATTTCTTTGATTTCTGCAACAGAGGTATCCAGTTTGTCAATTCTACCTGTCAATTCTTGGTACTTTAAACCATCACCCAACTTAATGGGATCATCTGATTTCCCACTAACAGTGGTTTGAATAGTGGTTGACTTAGGGAATGTATTCCAATAGTCATCCACTGATGCCCCTTTTTCTTGGTACTGGGGACCTCTTCCCTCAACACCTGATAACCTTTTGATGGTACCAGTAGTCAAAACAAACTTACTAGTAGTTATCAGAGGTGCTATAGAAGGAATTGCCTCCAAGGAAGTGTTATTGATGTAACCACTCTCCAAATGCAAACCAGTGGGTTCAGCACTTGTAGTGGCTGCTTCACTTGGATTACCACCAAGAGTTACTTGTAACTCAAGGGGTGTAACCTCCTCAGGTCTTGTTGGTGGGTTAGCTATGATTTATACATCAGACCCAGTCATTTGTTGAAGTATGTTCAGATCGTTCTGTATTCCTCCGCTGCCATCTTCGCTTTTTGGCTCCTTGTCATTTGATCGTGAGTGAGAAGGACTGGTTTGTGCCTGGTTCAGATCTATAGCATCCAACAGTAATTTAGTTGGTGGGGGAATTGTGGATGTGACGTTGGGTGTAGAAAGAGAATTGGCCCCGGGCATTGGGCTGTGGATGATGGAAGCAAGTGATTCCAGAGCATCATATAGTGGTGTCCCTATTTGTACAACCTGTTCTTTTTTTAGAAGAAACAGGAGGAGTTTCAGCCATGGGTTGAGATATTTGTACCAACTGTTGTGAGGAAGTAGCAGCAGTGGTTTCTTGTGACTTTTGTGCTGTCACTGGTAGTAGCTCTGGTATCTCATCCTCCAGAGTTGCCTTTTTGATAGGTTTGGGGGGGTTTTTGAGTTTTCTTTTGCTTTGGCTTTTTGGTAATTTTAGGTGTGGGTTTCAAAGCAGTTGTTTTGCTACTTTGATCACCTTGAGCAGTGGGCTCAGCAACAGATACCTGAGGAGCAGTGGTAGCTGCTAAAGTCTGCTTAGGCACCTCTGCTTGTGTTTTGCAAGGTGTTGACATTCTTGTAAAAGTTTCATCAGTTAAGTTGTTTATTTGAAAAGATACACCTTGTTTTATTGCAGCAGCATCATCCTTACCAAGTTTCTTTTCAAAATAGTAGCTTAAAAATCTTGGAAAAAGTAAGAATGGCTTTTTATCAACATTTTTAACCAACTCATTAAAGATATCCTGGGAGTAATTGAAATTTTCATTTTGAAGAATAGCATATCCCAGGTTTTGAATCTTTAATGGAATTTCATTAAAAGAAGTGGTTTTGTTTGACACACACATAAGCAGGGTATGGAACAGAAATCTTGTTGCAGGTGGAAAATTACCTTTTTGTAAGGTATCCTTTTTTAATTTGTTCTGCATACCCCATTTCAAGGAAATCAGTTTTTAACTAATTTTGGGGAAAAGATCTTTTACCTTGCTGATCATTGAGTTCAAAGACTTCCGAAATGGATTGTGGTGTGATTTTGACTGGTTTACCCATAAGAGAAGAGTTAATAGCTATGACATCCTCGCCTTGTTTGTCAAGGGTAATATTCTTCCAAAACTCTCTTTGAGTGTCCACGTAAATTGGAGCATTTGCTGTTAACAAAGTTTTGTACTTTGATGCAGACCTGATGTCAATGATGGAATCGAAAGCATCAGTGGTGCCTGGTTTTGTCAAAAGACCCAGATAATTGTGTGGTGATTTGTATGGGATTTCGATGGGTGTAGCCTTTGGAGTGGCCTTTTTACGAGAAGATTTTGAAGTGGGTGTTGCAGATGACTTCGATTTTGTCATTTTGGAGAAGACGATCGAAGAAGGTTGTGAAGAAATTTGAGGAAATGAGATGAAAACTGCTTTGAGAAAGGAATTTTTAAGAATTCAATTCGACAGTAAACCCCTGTTTGGGGTTTTGAAGGGGGGTTTTATAGAGAAAGAGTGAATGCTGATGTGGCAGCGGTTACAAAGGTCTGACCACTATGTACTGTCCACGTGCCAACCCCTGATGAAGAAAACGACAACTCCTTTTATGAAGACCACTGATGAAACAAGATCAGTGGGCATAACTGGAACAATGAGAGCAGTGGGTGATTTTTACTATCCGTGGATAGCATATCAGTGGATAAAACACTGATTTTGAACAGTGCTTATCAAAGAAATGAGAGAGCAGGGGTTGACTTTCAGCAGTGGACAGATTTTTAAGTAGAGCAGACTTTTGAACAAAGCAGTGGTTATGGCAGACTTTTAAGGATTTTAATGAAAAATTCATTTTTAGCTATTTTTAAGGATGGATTTTTTATTTTCTAAAAACATTTTAATGCTTTTATTCATAGAAAAATAGGATTT
The DNA here is from genome assembly GCA_030545235.1 of Helianthus tuberosus. NCBI lineage: Eukaryota > Viridiplantae > Streptophyta > Magnoliopsida > Asterales > Asteraceae > Helianthus > Helianthus tuberosus. Next base: position 170,632,492 of record CM060377.1, read on the forward strand.
TGCCTGTTATTCCATGTTTAGCATGCCAATCCTAGAGATTAAGCTTTCAAAGGTGGATGTGTCTAATGTTTTGGTTAGCACATCTGCCAGCTGGTCCTTGGTTGGAACATGGTGCAGAGAAATCAAACCTTTTTCATAGCAATCCCTCACAAAGTGATGTCTGATGTCAATGTGCTTGGTGGTTGAATGGGAAACTGGATTTTTGATGATATTTTCTGCTGCCTGGCTGTCCAACATGAGTGGTGTCTTTAAGGCAGTGATACCAAAATCCAGCAACTGATTTTGAAGCCAGAGCAGTTGGGCTGTACAGCTTGCAGCAACTATATATTCTGCCTCAGCAGTGGATGTGGAAACAGCTGCTTGCTTTTTGCTTTGCCAAGACACTAAGCAACTGCCTAGGAATTGGAACCCTCCTGAAGTAGACTTCCTTGTCTTGTCACATCCAGCAAAGTCACTATCTGAGAAACCTGAAAGCTCAATTTTACCATCAGCTGGATACCAGATACCAAGTGTGGGAGCACCTTTTAGGTATCTGAATATCCTTTTTACATTAATAAGGTTTGACTTTCTAGGGGCTGATTGGGATCTAGCACAAACACATGTTGCAAACATGATGTCTGGCCTGGATGCAGTTAGGTACAATAAAGACCCAATCATGCTTCTATACGAAGTTTGATCAACCAATTCATCCTTCTCATCAGATATGACTACTTTATTGGTTGCAATGGGTGTACTGCAGGGCTTACAATCATCCGTCTCAAATTTCTTCAATAGTTCTTTGGCATATTTGCCTTGATGGATGAAAGTGCCATTTTGCAGTTGCCTTACTTGGAGACCAAGAAAGCACTGGAGTTCACCCATTGCACTCATTTCAAACTCAGCTGTCATGAGTTGCCTAAACTCTTCACACATTTTATTACATGTGCTTCCAAAGATGATGTCATCCATATAAATCTGGACAATCATCAAATCCTTTCCTCTCCATTTTAAAAACAGTGTTTTATCTATTCTACCTCTTGTGAAACCAATGGAAAGTAGAAAGGTGGAAAGAGTTTCATACCAGGCCCTTGGTGCTTGTTTCAGGCCATACAAAGCTTTATTCAGCTTGTAGACATGATTTGGATTAAATGGATCCTCAAAACCTGGAGTTTAACAAACATAAACCTCCTCTTGTATCTTACCATAGAGGAATGCACATTTGATATCCATTTGGTACACCTTGATGTTGTGGTTGACAGCAAAGGCCAGAAATAGTCTGATTGCTTCAAGTCTTGCTATAGGGGCAAATGTTTCATCATAATCAATGCCCTCTTCTTGTCTGTACCCTTGAACCACAAGCCTGGCTTTATTCTTGACAACAATACCCCTTTCATCAGTTTTATTTTTGAAAACCCATTTTGTGCCAATAGGACTTACACCCTCTGGCAATGGAACAAGCTCCCAAACTTGTTGTCTTCTAAACTTTTGGAGCTCCTCTTGCATGGCTTCTACCCAGCTGTTGTCTTTTAGTGCCTCTTGGTACTTGACTGGCTAATGGAGAGATAGAAAACCAGCAAAAAGACAAATGTTTTGGGATTGACTTCTTGTGAGCACCCCTTCATTGATGTTGCCAATAATTTGGTCTGGTGGATGAGATTTCAAGAAGATGAGCTCTCCTTGGTATGGAACAATGGCATTGAGTGGGGATGGCTGCAGATGTGAATCATCTGAGCTAACCACTGCTGGTGACTTTGATGATCCAGCAGTGGCTTCAAAAGGTGGTGGAATAGGAGTTAAAGGTGTGGACACATGCTGACTTTTATCCACTGTTTGAGGACTTTTATCAACAGAGTTTGATGATGTGGAAGCAGGGGTTACAGGGCTACTTCGGTCAACAACTGTTGAGGTAGCAATGGTTGAGCTTTGACAGCTGTTTGAACATCTGCTGCTCTTCCCATTGTGGCAGACTTTTGTTGAGGAATGATGATCTCATACCCATAGTCTGGAGATGAATCCTCTGATGGACCTGCACTGTTAGTCTTGACAGCAGTATTTTCAAAAGTGAATTTATCAAGATCAAACAATTCTGCGGGGTTTGTTGGGATTTTCATTGATGAAAGTTCATTGAACTTTACATTCAAAGTCTCTTCCACTGTTTTGGTCCTTGTGTTAAACACTATGTAGACCTTAGCAGTGGTAGAATATCCCAGATGATAACCACAATCAATTTGAAGTATGAAATCAATGGCTTTATTTTATACAGCAGTTCTTAGGCAGTCTTTTGATGCCTGGGGTTGATTAAAACTCTGTTTGGACATAGCAAGTAGTGTTTACTGCCTCTGCCCAAAAAGTTAATGGCAAACCTGAATCAGCAAGCATGGTTCTGGCAGCCTCAATCAAAGTTTTGTTCTTTATTTCAATAACCCCATTTTGTTCTGGTGTTCTTGGAATGCTGTATTGCCTCACAATTCCTTTTGACACACATAAATCATCCAACTCCTTGTTCCCGAACTCTGTGCCATTGTCACTTCAGAAGATTTTTACTGGAAGGTCAAACTGCTTTTCAACCTGTTTCATAAAGTCTTGCAGAATGCCTGCAGTCTCATATTTTGAGTGTAAAAAGTAAGTCCATGTAAACCTAGAAAAGTCATCAACAATAACCAAACAATACCTCTTTTTCTTAAGACTCATGACTTTAACTGGGCCAAACAAATCCATATGAAGCATTTGCAAACATTTGGTTGTTTTGGACTCATCAATGGATTTGTAGGAGCTTTTATGTTGTTTTCCTTTTAGGCAGGAAACGCAATGCTCAGGACAGGTGAACAGTTTTTGAGGTAGACCTCTTACTAACCCCTGTTTTGAAATGGCAGTGATTGTCTTGAGATTTGTGTGCCCCAATCTCCTGTGCCATAATTCTGTCTCTTTGTTTGATGCAGCTGAGAACAGACAGGCATCAGTTCTGGGGCTCTCTTTTGACATATCCACCACATAAACATTGCCACTTCTTTAAGCAACAAGTTTGGTTTTTCCAGTTTTTATTATTGCTTCAATATTTTCAACCATTTATGGTCCAACAATCCTACAACACTCCTTTGTGAAGAATGATCCATACCCCTTGTCACTCATTTGTGAAACACTAAGGAGGTTGAATTTTAGATTGTCTGTCAGATTGACATTTTCAAATTTTATATTACCAGACTGTACTGTACCAGACCCCAGAACTTTCCCTTTACTATTATTACCAAAGGATATATCACCCCCTCCATGGATTTTGAAATCTTTGAGAAGGGCTTTACATCCTGTCATGTGCCTGGAGCCTCCACTATCTACATACCAAAGGCTATCTAAGCGTGCAGAAGCTCCCTGCACATGAAGTATAAGGATTAGTTCATTAGGGTCTCCAAAGCCAATAAGGCTTTGGATGGGGTCTCAACAGTGTCTGGGATGAGTTCAGATGCATGGGCAGTGGTTAGGTCAGGGGTTTGGACAGTTTTAGGATTGTTTCTCTCTAACCACTGTTGTGGGTTTTGACCAATCACCTGTTGATACCCAAAAGGATGCATGTTCACTCTTGGTTTAGAGGGCCTTTTGTAGGTCTCATAAACATGTGGGATCCTTTGGTATGGTGGTTGTCCCTTGCCCCTTCTGTATTGGTTGGCAGGGGGTGCATCAGTCACTTGAACATCTCTTTGGACAGATGTTTGATTCAGCTGTTTTGTAACAGCTGTTTGGACTGGCACAAATAGTGGTTGATTCTTGGTGAATTTGACAGATGATGTTGATGGACTCAAGGATGTTTTAGCAGTGTATTCATTCTTTTTCACATCAAAGTTTTTGAGATACACACATTCTTGAGTTTTGTGGTTATTTTTTACCACTGATGGTGCAGCTTTCAGCAGGTACAATGACACTTGTTTTGTTTAGATCATATGCTTTTAGATGATAACAGTCTTTTGTTAGATGATTTCTCTTTTCACAAAAATCACAAAACAGGTTTTTGATCTTTTCTCTTTTCTTCCTTTTCTCAGATTCCTTAGCAACAGAGTTTTGAACCATTGTTGGGATATCTTTGATAGGAATGACCTTTGCTTTTGGAGCTGTGACACCATCAGTGGTTGTGAAATCCATGGGCTTAAAATTTTCAAGAATGTCACACTCATCAGACCATGTGGGTTTAAATTGGTATTTCTCAATTTCCTCAAAAGTTGAGGACCCCACAGATCTTTCCAAAGTGATTTTGTTACCAAGTTTGTCGGTTATTTTAACCTCTTGGCCATTCTTGTTGGTTGGTTTAATTTCAGATGAACCAGCTTGTTTTGCAGCAGTGTTTACAAGATCATCATATTTTCTATATCCTACACCAAACTTGACATTGCTTTCAAGCTGTTTCTCAAGCATAACCTCATACCCTTTACAAGATTCCACCCATCTTTCACAAGTGATCTGGGTGGACTCCAATTCCTTTTTACAAACTTGGTATTTTTCTACCATAGTTTGGAGTTGAGTTTTGGTTATGCTTTGCTCTTCTTTAAGACTGCTGGTTTCTTTGTCTTTTTCAGCCAATTTGTTTCTAAGTTCTTTTAATAACTTTTCAAATTTGACTTCATCAGTTAAGACTTTATCCCTAAGGTTTTCATTTACCTCTTTGATGTTAGCAAATGCAATAATGCATTTGTCTTAACACAGTTTTTCAAGAACTTGAGGTGATACCTTAGCAGCAGCCATCATGGCACAATCACATTGATGATCACCTTCTTCATCAGCTCTAACTTCTTTCTCACCTGCTTTCTTCTCTTCCTCTTCTTCTTTGTCTTCTTTGGACCAAGGGTCAGTCAGTGGTTCAATCAGGGTTTCTGAATTTTCTCCCAGCAGTAGTTCACCAGCAACTGCAGTAACCACTGCTTCAGCCACTTTATCCACTGTTTCAGCACTTAGCTGTTCACCTTCAGTTTCTACCCCTTCTGGTATTGACTCTAATGCCATCAAACAAAATTCATCATTAGAAGGATCATTAAAAGCATAGAGTGCAAAATGTTCATCACCAAGCTCATCAGGCATGCTGCTCCAGTTAACAAAGCCTTAGGTGAAAAAGCTTTGTTGATCTGGTTGTACGACTATTGGAGCAGCTTGTTGAGGTGCAGCAGGTTGCACTTGTGCCTGAGGGACAGGGGTTTGAACATACTGAATTTGTGGAACAGTGGTTTGAACATAATAAACAGGCACAGGGGTTGCAGCATAGTGAGCAGTGTTAACATGGGCTGCAGGGGTATATTGGGTATAGTGCACAGTGCTTTGATGTTGTGGTCTAGGATTTGAGCTGGGATGAGTTATTATTGGACCAGTGGTTTGACTCCTGCATTCCCTAGCAAAATGACCTAGCCTATTGCACTTATAGCACTTAATTTTTGACTTATCCAACCCCACTTTTAAATTCCCATGTAACCCTGGGAATTTTCTCCCTGTTCTTTTGTAGAATTTGCTTGTTCTTACACTAAGCAAAGCCAATTGATGCAAAATGTCCATCTCTTCTAAGTCATTAGGATCAAAGTGTTGCAAATAATTGAGTTCAAAGCACAAGTTATCTGATATCTGGTTTTCACAATTTGCAGTAAAAGCATAATTTGCAGAGTGAGAATCAGGGTTGTTGAAACTTCCACCAGCAGTTATATCAATAAAGTGTTCATAACCCTGATCCTTCCTACTGCTACTAGATTCTTCCTGACCAAAAAGAGCTGTGCTGCCAAATGAATAATCATCAGCAACTTTTCCAGACTCTTGCAACTTCTTTTTCTGGTTTAACTCCCTTTCATAGGTCAGGAGTCTACCATGAAGTTGGGTCAGGGTCAGATCTTTGAACTCAGCAGAGTTTCTAGTGATAAATGCAATGGTGTCCCATTTTTCTGGCAGTGATCTAAGGAACCTGCTATTTTGAGTTGAATTTGGAAATGTAACTTTAACAAGCCTTAGTTCACTAATGAGACAACTGAATCGCTCAAACTGCTGAGTCAGTTATTCACCCTTGATGTGACAAAATGTTTCATACTGCTGATTCAGAATTTCCCTATTGTTTTCAATAACTTCTTCCGTTCCCCCAAACTGTTCCTTCAATGCATCCCATAGCTCTTTGGCACTGTTACAATGTAACAGTCCAGCATAGATCTCATTGGGTAATGTAGATGCTATGATGCAAAATGCTTTGGCATCGAGTTCGAACTTTTGAAAACCAGTTCCAGTATAATTTTCAGTTGGTTTAGGTACGAACTTCTTTGCATCCTCAGCACTTGGCACCATAGGAACATGGGGACCAAAAACAACAGACCTCCAACATCCAGTGTTCTGTTGAGCAAGGATGTGACCCATCCTTCTCTCCCAGATGTTGTATTCATTACGTTTAAGCATGGGTGGTTTGAAAAGAGAGCCAATGTTATTCTTATCATCTTGTGATTGTGACGTCATCCTGGTTGTTTTATAGGCACTGATTAATCAACTTTGATGGTGATTAAACCTTGTTCTGTTTTTCAACAAAACGAACAAACTATCAGTATCAACGATTGTGAGCTGAACTATTTATGTCAAAATGATTGTTAAATCAAATTTGACTGTCCAAGCTCTGATACCAATTGTTAGGATCTGAGTTTGGTTTTGATTGTGTTTTACATTTGAATTAAAATGATCAATGAATGAGTAGTGTAGCGGAAAATAATGGAAACAAACTTTTCACAATCAAACAGGAGAATTGCTTTGACACACATTTTCAACAATGAATCGAATGCTTAAATTTATTCCAAACACCGATTACACTTGCATATATGTAACAAACTCCCCCTCAGCTTGAGCTCACTGTGATTTGTTCATACAGGAAGAAGATGGTAAAGAGCTAATAGAATAGTACAGGGTACTGTTCTATTTATAGGCACGGACAAACCACTGTGGCATCTTTGCTGACGTCACCATGAAAGTGACATCTAACCTCCTAACAAACTCTAACCTCTGATCTATACAAGTACTGCTATGCTAACAACTGTTATTACAATACATTACATAAAGACAAACTAAACTACTGCTGAAGTCTTCCACTGATGTGAACCCAGCAGCTCTTGATATGACCCAGCAGTGCTTGACTCAAGACAGTAGATTGAACAGTAGATCTTTAGTCTTCATCAGCCTTTGACTTGATCAGCAGTTGTAGGTCAGCAGTTGTGCAGATCAGTAGATAGGAGGTTAGCAGATGTTGAAACCACTTTCAAGGGGAGAGACTTGTTAATATAACATCTGCTTATTCTGGTTCCACTGCTCTGATCCAGTTTTGGCTTTAATTATCTGTTCCTTTGATAGGGTTCAATCCCAACATATAGACAGATCGCGATGACTCGATCCAAGCGAGAAAGAGGGTCAGACCAAGTCTTGAAAAGCAAATTGGGTAAACTGGGTGATGAGATCGTTTTCGAACTCAGTTCGGCGGTACAAGCGAAGCAATAAGCAATACACGATGATCGATAACACAACATAATAAGCGAAGACGGCGGCGATCAGCGAAGAGCGATAAGTGATGGCGACGAGCGGTAGTGACAACCGTCGAGCAATACACGACAGTCGAGGCATTTACAAGCGTTAGAGTTTATTCAATTCGATTAGATTGAGCAACACCACAAATATTAACCCCACATGGCCTTTTTCCATGAAAGTCTGTTAATACGACTAAAACACTACCCTGTTTCAGCCCTATTAGTTCCGTCTCGTGAAGCGAGGTCATGTGTGCTACATAACACAGTTGACACAAATAGCGTTAAGCGATAGCGGCTGGCGATAAAGGTATCGAAGCGATGAGACAGGCGCGAAAGCGTTAAAGCGAAACGCGGTGAGTGATTAGCGTTACTCGTCATGCGATCCACGATAAGCATTACACAATATGCGATGAGCGATACATGATGAGCGCTAAGTGATAAACACACAGTAAGCGATGCACAATAGGCGGTAAGCGATAAGCGATAGTGCGATACACACAATAAGCGATAAGCGAAAACACACCATAAGCGACTTGCGATTGCGAGATAGATTCCAGCGATTAATGCGATTGCGAGCGTGTTGACTTACGAAAAGTGTCACACCCCAAATTTCCACGTATTACCGGTGGGCCCGTTAGGGGAGTATCGTGACGTGGTTAATAACATATTAGTCAAACAACACAATATTTAAATGCACAGCGGAAGCAAAGTATAGATTCGTTTCAACCAAACAATATTGTAATATTAAGTATCACAAGTAGTCGAATATAAATCCACAGGTAGATCAAGATAAAAGGAAACAATGTTCAACAGTCTATGACATCCAAGCTTGCGAGACTTATTGTGGATGCTAGGAGAAAAGCCAGCCTATTACGCGTAGTACCTGCACTTAACCTTTTTGAGAAAATACGTCAGTTTACACTGGTAAATACAATCAACCGACTCATTTTGAAAAGAGTTTATGAAAATGAATTTAAGGCACAAGGCACAAATAATATTTTATAACTTGGGATAATTATTAGAATATAATACTTGTAAAGGATTTACATGTTTCTTATGCGTTCAGTAGCCCGGTTCGAGCCAGGTTAAAGATCAATAGACACACCACATTATTATATGAGACACCGACGGGCGTACGCCTACGCCCCGTGCTTAGGTCGTGGCCATTTCGTAAAATGATGCCAGGGATATCCGGGACATGGTCATTAACCCCCCAAAGGCTTTAAGCAAACAAAACAATTTAAACGAGACATTTCAATACTTTAACCATCATATAATTAAAGATTCAATGCCCGACCAAGCGGTATTTTATATACCGTACCCCAAGCCCGTATAGGGAAAATAAGTTAAAAGTATTTACCTGAGCAAGTATAAATCACAATCAGCGAGTGCAAGTATCTTTTACCGGGTCTCCTACTCTGGAACGAAGGTTTATAATAACCTATTAGAATCCTAACGGGTCTTTGATTAAGTCTAAACTTAGACCGGTTAGTTTTAAAGGAATATACGGTTCGAACGCATGATTAAGCGAAGACCGGAATAGAATGTGATTTAGACCCGAAAAGTTTGAAGACTTGTTTAATATGGGTAAACTAAACACATTCTGGAATTTGAGATTAAACTGATAAGGTTTGACCCGTTTCGGCTAATTTATGTAAACTAGTTACATAAACCGAACCGAACGCGCACGAAGCGTAACGGGTAACCATAAGAGTCCTAAACAGGTTTCCTAAGTTAACATGCCTTAAATATGTTGTGATATCAGTAGGATACCTTCCATTATGCCCAAAACGAGTTTAACCTATAATTAAGCCCCGTAAGGGTATTTTGGTCATTTTAAAGATTATAAAAGGGATTAATTTAGCTTCTGTGATTCGGGTCTGAATTAATCAGTAAAATAATTTATTTTAACTGGTTACCTCAGTTGGTAATAAGTCTTATGTGACAAAATGGTTTTAAACTCAAACTATGCGTATAATACGCGTATAAAGCCGTTTTAAGCGACGTACGGTTAAAATAGGATTCTGAGTTTTCTGATCAGCATAACTCCTAATCTAGACCTCCAACTGATGTGAAAATTTAGGGACATGTTTTATAATCAGTAACAAAGTTTATTGTATTTTCACATTTCCAAAATTCTCGTTGTATGGTCATAAGGGCATTATGGTCCATATTTAAGCACTTAACGGAAACGTCGGACAATTAAGGATTTAAGTGGTATAAACGCAGAGGATTATACAATCATGTAACTAGGTCCTAATGGAACTTTAAGGCATGTCTAAACCTATCAAAACCGGGTTAGAACCGAAGTCAAAGCAGAAAGTCAAACTATGCGCCTTTCGGTTCCGAATCGATCTTAAACAGAAAGTTGTCGAATCAAACAAGCTTGGACAAGTTCTTATACTTATTATCAGGTTATATGAATGATAAAATAGGTTACACGCCTTTTACATCGTTAATTATGCATTAAATCAAAGTTTACATTTCTGTTGACTTTTTCTAATCATCTTTGACTCGACAAACAACCTAGTTAGGATGGGAATCAGTGGGTGCCCTTTTAAGGGTTTAAAGCCCCCATAATTACCAACTTATAACTACCTTAAGTTTGCCTAATCACTGGACCGTTAGCAATTTATCGTTAAGTCAAACCGTAATTACGACGGTTTGACCTCTAGGCTAATAACTAAGCAAGACTTAATTAAGAAGGGTTAAACATACTTACAAGAGTCTAATGAACGATTTATGATGCTTGAGGATGGTCCTTATGCTCCAGAAATGCTCAGATGATGATGTTGGAAGAAATGATCACATGTTGCAACAATGCACTTCTTTATATATAGTGGGTTTTGATCACATAAGATCATGCCAAAGGAGTCTAGGGATGTTCCCTGATGTTAAACATGTGTCCCTAGGCCTAAAAACCATTTATAGTCGCCAATGGTATGCAAAACAATCGATCTAAGTCGGTTACAAGGCTGAAACAGGCACCTGTCATGTTTCTGTCGCTGGTACCTGTCACACGGCCCGCGTAAAGATCTGTTAAGTCTTACGCGGCCCGCTTGGGCCTCCGGTTCAGGTTACACAACTTTCAAATTTTGCATTTTTTTGGCCCTTGGTCCCCCGAAAGGTTGCTTTCACTTCATTTCTTGCATTCTAAACCTTTAATATTGACATTTAGGGGCTTTAAGACTTATACCCACTTTGTGAAGTCCTTGGCCACTTGGTGTTTACCCGAAAACTCATAATTTCCATGTTGACGCTTCTAACCCCTCGCACACGAATTTTATCATAACTTTCTCATACGATAACGAAACTTGGTGATATTTTTATCACACATTCAAGTGAGCATAATTAATCGTTACAAAGCTTCGAGTTTGCTAAAAGGTCACTCAGAGGTATATCTTAAACATGTTGACACATTTAACCCCCGTAGTTTGTAATCTCTCACTTTCTTTCACAATTAGTTACGTATGATCCATGATTTATTCGTTTAAGGTTATAAACATCATGAAGGATTATTGTTAAGTATATTTATTCATTGTTGACACTTTGAACCCTATATTTACATAGTTTCATTGTTTGTCAACTTTAGTCCCTCGAAAGTATTCTTTCACACGTTCAAAGGTTATAACACGTGTCAACACATTATAGGACGTAAATTTTCGAGGTGTTACATCCTCACCCCTTTAAAAGAAATCTCGACCTCTAGATTTACTGAAACAAATGAGGGTATTTCTCTTTCATAGTGGACTCTACCTCCCACGTGTATTCGGGACCTCTACGGGCATCCCATTTGACCTTTACAATCGGTACATGCTTCCTTCGAAGCTTTTCAACCTATCGATCCTCGATCGACAATGGTTTTTCCACAAATTTCAAGCTCTCATCTATATGCACATCCGTATGTGGTATGACCAGTGATTCATCAGCGAAACACTTTTTCAGATTGCAGATGTGAAATACATTGTGAATTCCACTGAGCTCTTCTGGTAAGTTTAGCTTATAGGCAACTGACTCGACATGTTCGATAACCTCGAAAGGTCCTATGTATCTCGGGCTTAACTTACCTTTCTTACCAAATCGCATCACTCCCTTCCAGGGTGATACTTTAAGCAACACCTTGTCACCTACTTCGAAGTGAAAAGATTTACGCTTTGGATCTGCGTAGCTTTTCTGCCTATCTCGGGCAGCTTTGAGACGGTCACGAATCTGGACAATCTTGTCCGTCGTTTCAAAGACTACCTCTGGTCCTGATAATTGGACATCTCCAACTTCCGCCCAACAAACGGGCGTTCTACACTTTCTACCGTATAAGGCCTCGAAAGGCGCAGCCTTAATGCTGGTATGGTAGCTATTGTTGTAGGAGAAATCGATTAACGGCAGGTGGTTATCCCAACTACCACCCAAGTCAATCACACATGCACGAAGCATGTCTTCGAACGTTTGAATAGTACGCTCACTCTGGCCGTCCGTCTGAGGATGGTAAGCCGTACTAAAATTCAAACGCGTGCCCAAAGATTGTTGGAAGCTTTTCCAAAAATGTGACGTGTATCTAGTATTTCTGTCAGAGATAATAGACATAGGTATGCCATGTAAAGCTACAATCTTATCCACGTACAACTGGGCTAACATGTCGGAGCTGTAAGTCTCCTTAATGGGTAGGAAATGTGCTGACTTAGTCAGTCTATCAACTATCACCCATATTGTGTCATTTCCTTTCCTTGTCTTGGGTAACTTGGTGATAAAATCCATAGTTACCATTTCCCACTTCCACGTAGGAAGTTCATGCTGTTGTAGTAAACCTGACGGTTTCTGATGTTCTACTTTTACTTGCACACACGTCAAGCATTTAGCTACATAGGCGGCTACAGACTTTTTCAAGCCTATCCACCAATAATTTGCCCTTAGATCCTGGTACATCTTATCTGCTCCAGGATGAACGGAATATTTAGAGCTATGGGCTTCCTGGAGGATAACATCTCGGAGTCCTCCATAAATTGGAACCCATATTCGTCCATTCAATCTCAGAATTCCGTCCTTGCTAAGAGATAACTGCTCCTCAGTTACTCCTAGCTTTTCGTTAGGATAGTTAGCTTCCAACACAGCTTCCTTCTGTGAAGCTAACAACCTTTCATTCAAACTGTTCTTTATTTCAATGCTCTTGGCATTGATTCGAATGGGTTTCACCCTTTCCTTCCGACTCAAGGCATCGGCGACTACATTCGCCTTGCCGGGATGGTATCTTATTTCACAATCGTAATCATTCAAAGTTTCCATCCAACGGCGTTGCCTCATGTTCAAGTCCTTCTGATTGAATAGATGTTTAAGGCTCTTGTGGTCAGAATAGATCACACATTTTATTCCATATAAGTAGTGCCTCCAAAGTTTTAGTGCGAATACAACGGCACCCAATTCCAAGTCATGGGTGGTGTAATTCTTTTCGTGCACCTTTAACTGGCGTGAAGCATAGGCAATGACTTTTCCTTTCTGCATAAGCACACATCCCATCCCGGTGTGTGATGCATCACAATAAACTACAAACTCCTTAATTCCATCAGGCAATGTCAGTACTGGAGCATTGCTCAACTTTTGTTTCAGAATATCGAAGGATTCCTGCTGCTTAGGACCCCAGTCAAACTTAATCTTCTTACGCGTCAGCGAAGTCAGGGGTGCAGCAATCCTTGAGAAGTTTTCAATGAATCGTCTATAGTATCCTGCCAAACCTAGGAAGCTACGAATTTCTGTAGGCGTCTTTGGCTCTCTCCAATTCATGACAGCTTCAACTTTAGCAGGATCTACTTGGATACCACGCTCACTAACAACATGTCCGAGAAATTGGACTTCTTGAAGCCAGAATTCACACTTCGAGAACTTGGCATAGAGCTTTTCTTTATGAAGTAGTTCCAAAATGCAGTGAAGATGCTTCTCGTGGTCAGCTTGGTTCTTCGAGTAGATGAGGATATCATCGATGAAGACGATGACAAATTTATCCATGTAAGGCTTGCAAACGCAATTCATGAGGTCCATGAATGCGGCAGGTGCATTTGTGAGCCCAAAAAGCATCACTAGGAACTCGTAATGACCATAACGAGTCCTAAATGCAGTCTTCTTTACGTCTTCATCTCTAACCTTCAGTTGGTGATAGCCTGACCTTAAGTCAATCTTAGAGAAGAAACTTGCCCCTTGAAGTTGATCGAACAGATCGTCGATTCTGGGCAAAGGATGTCTATTCTTGATAGTGACCTTATTAAGCTCACGGTAGTCGATGCACAGACGCATCGATCCATCCTTCTTCTTGACAAATAAAACTGGTGCTCCCCAAGGAGACGAACTGGGTTTGATGAAACCTTTGGCTAGCAAATCATCTAACTGCGTTCTCAATTCCTTTATCTCTGTTGGTGCCAACCTATAAGGCGCCCTTGCAACTGGTGCTGATCCAGGAATGATGCCAATTCTGAATTCTACTTGCCTATCTGGTGGCAAACCAGGTAGTTCTTCAGGAAAAACTTCGGGGTATTCAGAAATGATGGGGATATCCCCAATCTTGGGCTTCGGCTCATCCATAATCACTTGTGCCATGTAGATGACACAACCCTTCTTCAAACACTTAGAGTCCTTGAGCATAGACATTTGCTCAGGCAGCCCATACTGGGTATCTCCCTGGATAGTAAGTGATTCACCAGACTGAGTCTTGATCACCACTTGCTTTTTATTGCAAATAATCTGGGCCTGGTTATGAGATAACCAGTCCATACCCAAAACTATGTCGAAACCGGCTAGTTTCAAAGGAAGTAGGGACAAAGGAAAAGAGTGGTTCTTAATGGATATGAAACATCCATCTAATAAGGTTGAGGCGGTTTCTAAAGTGCCATCTGCTAGTTCCACCTCATACTTCACACTTAAGGTCTTAACAGGTAATTTCAACAATTCACAAAACTTATTATCTACGAACGACTTATCAACGCCTGAATCAAATAACACTCTCGCATAAACATCATTTACGAGAAAGGTACCTGTTATCACATTGTCGTCCTGGACGGCTTCCTTAGCATCCATCCTGAAGACCCTAGCATTGGTCTTCTTAGCCTCTTCAGGCTTCTTGGCGTATTTTGGGCAATTGGTCTTGATGTGCCCCTTTTCATTGCAACCGTAGCAGGTTGCATCCTTCATCTTTTTGCAATCCAAGGTCTTGTGTTCCTTGGACTTGCACAACCCACATGCAAAAGTTTTTGATTGTGAATGCGAGTTTGATTCATACCTGCACTTCCCGAAGTGCTGTCTCTTGCAGATTTTACATCTGGGTTTTTCACCCGACTGCTGACCATCCTTCCTAAATCCTGACCCCTTCTTGTGGTCATTGTTTCCCTTGTGCTTCTTGTCTGAACGTCGTGAGTTGTCATCCTCACGCTTCCTCTTTTCGGTATCAGTGTTCCTCTGCGATTTCTGCCTGACCGCATCCAAGGTAAGAGACAATGATATGTCCGCTGCAGACCGAAAAGTAGCTGGTCTGGAGGCCTTCACACTTGCCTTGATCTCCAGGGCCAAACCCCCAATGAATCGAGCTATACGTTTGGGTTCTGGAGTTACCAAATATGGAACCAACCTTGACAAGGTGTTGAAACTGGTAAGGTAGGCCTGACAGTCTAGGTTTCTCATGACCAGCGACAAGAAGTCAGCTTCAATTTTCTCAACCTCATGCTGAGGGCAGTAGTTTTCCTTGATTAGTGACATGAACTGTTCCCAGGTCATATTGTACAACGGGACTTTCCCCGTAGCTTGGATCAAAGATCTCCACCAAGCTAATGCTTCTCCCTTAAAAGACTGAGACACGAATTTCACAATATCCCTATTATTGCAACCACTGATATCCACAACCGTATCCATCTCGTCCAACCAAGTCATGCAATCTACTTCAGTGAAATCCCTGGGTTTGCACGAAACGAAGTACTTATAGGAGCAACCCTTATTACGAGGTTCTTGATTCTGTATGACTCTTTGGGATGGAGCACTCCTCTGGTTTGATGAGTGGTGAGAATTACTGTTGTGGGCAGTGTGGGTCCTGGAGGGTGTTCTAGAGTGTGGTGCAGATTGGGTCCTTGCATGGGTACCACTGGATTCATGGAGCTGTCTATCCATAGCTCGATTAACGGCATTATCTATCATTGCCTGTAATTCTGCACCCGCTACATTTACTCGGGCATTTTCATGCTATCTCCTTGGGTGACTATTGATCTCGTTTGAGTCGGCCATGTAGCTTGAACTGTTACATATTGACAATAATTTATTGGTGAGTTTATTATAGAATTGTCTTTTATGGCAATTTATTAACCGTGGTAAACGTAGACCATATATGGTTAATTTATTACTCACATTTATTTAGGATTTCTATTATAATTTATCCTAATTATAAAACAATAACAGTTTTATTAGCACATAAGGCCTAGTCACAGGGACAATTTTTAAGTTATAAGCCATGATTTCAGAGAATCAAGGCATGCTGGTTGAGTAAATTGCCATTTTAGTCCCTGAGTTTTGACCAAAATTGCCACTTTAGTCCAAATAGTTTTTTTCTTGCCATTTTAGTCCAAATAGTTTTGTTTTCTTGCCATTTTAGTCCAAATAGTTTTGTTTTCTGCCATTTTAGTCCCTGAGTTTTGTCATTTGTTGCCATTTTCATCCAACCCACTAACTCCATTCAAAAAAAATTATTTAACTTAGGTGAATTTTGGTCGAACCACATTTTTCTTTCTTTTTTTGCAGGTGCGATGGTATGGGGATGGTGTTGTGCCAGTTTACAGTGAAGATGATGGCGGTGGTTGTTGGTTTTACGATGATGACGGTGATGTTGGTTAATGACGTGGGTGGCGTAAAAGTGCCCGGTGGTGGTGGAAATGGTGGGTGGTGATGGTGGTGGGGTGGGTGGTGACGGTGCAGGGACTAACCTTCTATCATCGCCACCACCTGCCTGCACCGTCACCACCCACCCCACCACCTACCAGGGACTAAAATGGCAGAAAACAAAACTATTTGGACTAAAATGGCAAGAAAACAAAACTATTTGGACTAAAATGGCAAGAAAAAAACTATTTGGACTAAAGTGGCAATTTTGGTCAAAACTCAGGGACTAAAATGGCAATTTACTCCATGCTGGTTTGAACAAAGTTCATTACCCTTATCAGACAGGGTCACAGACTATTACTGTCTTTTGTCTCATATGAAAATGAGAAGGGCCCGCAGGCATTATATTACCAATGGATGGTAAAAAGAACTGATCATCTTTATTGATGATTTAAACCCATGATCTATAGATCATTAGTTTAGGTTAGGAATCTTTTGAAGAATCCTATTATAAGCATGACGTGTGTGATTTTGACGGATCACAACTGCCAGGAACGTTAACATGTTTTCAGATGTTAACAGGGATTTGAATCTTTTTAACGGGTTTTACCATCTTGGCCAGGTCTTAAAATGACATGCAGGCTAGGTTATACCTTTAAGATCCTTAATTAATAATTAAAATAGGCAGATAGATTTTTTAAAGGAATAATTCCGATTTATTTATTTCATATATAATTTAATTATGCATAACATAGCACAGATGAAATTTATAAACTTACATTCCATTAAAATTTAAAAGTAGTACACTTTGCCCTAAACGGGACTTTTCACAGAAACACTTGCCCTCGCAGGAGCTATACTGGAAATACAAGTCCTCGCAGGGACTGTTTGCAAAAATAAATGTCCACGCAGGGACTAATAAAGACAAGTCCTCGTAGGGACTAAGTACAAAGATAGATGTCCACACAGGGACTACATACACACATAAATAAGTGTCCACGCAGGGACTTGATTTAAACTAGGAAATACAATAATACATATTGGGATTTAACGATCCTGTTTCTTCTTTCCTTTTAGCAAACTTGCTAAGCCACTCATGAATCCTTGATTCTTCCTACGTTCCCTCTGGAAGTCTCGCTCAACCCTTTCCAGCCTTTGACGGAGATCCTCCTGCTCTGGTGGGGAAAACCGTGGTGGCCGGTGCTGTAGTGGTGGCTGAGCAGGTACTTGATACCCACGAGCTGGATGTCCCATTCCCCAAGGGGTTCCATATGGTCCCTCAGGATTATGGGCAAGGTAGTTGGATGCCACTTGGTAAGGATATTCAGCATAGTTATAGGTATGGTATGCTGGCGGTCCGTATGGGTTGTAAGCTGCTGGTGCAGTATAAGCAGGGATAGGGATGCCAAAACCCGATGGTGACGGCGCAATAGGTGCCGAATTCACCTCTGATACTGGAACCGAAGGTCCACCCATTTGTGGGTCTTCATATAGTGGCGGGTAGTGGCTGCCACTAGAGTGTTGAGGGGAGCTGAAATGAAAATCCCTCCTCGTGCTGACATCCGTGCGCCAGTCCTCCTACGTCTTGGTGGTTCTGGAGGAGCTAGATTAACTGGCGGCGGTGGAGGTGGTGGCGTGACTGCCACGAAACGCGGATCCCCAGAGGGATCTTGCTGCTGCTGTTGCTGCTGCTGGTGAGGCGATGAATGGTGAGATGGTGCAAAGTACCACTCATACTGGTTGAATCGTGTCTGGTAACTATCCGGACCTTGTTATGGTGATCCGTGAAAAGACGAACCATCAGAGATCTCAACAGGATGGTTCGGGGTTCCGGTTGCAGGTTCGACGGGATCTGTATCCTCGTCCATGTCCATCGCTTGATCACCGGAAAAGTGATCCTCCGCTCCTAGTGGGTTAAAGCCCCCTTGTTCTGGTAGGTAGTCTGTCGGGTTAAACTGGCCCCGAAAGACAGGAGTAGAGTCGCCGAAGGAATTGTGCGATAAGGATCGCTGTAGAGGTATGTATGAAGGTTGCGGGTTGTTGGGCTTATTCTCCGACTGAGGCCCATAGGAGTGATGATATGGAGGCGTTGAGCTATGCGACGTGGATCGTCTGGCAGGCTCCTCATAAATCCTCCAAGGTTCTTGCGGATCTGCACTCCTTGTAGAAGAAGGAGTTCGCCGGCGCGAAGGCCCGGCCTCGTCGTCGTTAGGGGCGCTGATTGGCTCCTTTCCTTGTCCTCCTCGCCTGAATCTTGGCGGCATTGTTAAACCTGTCAATATAAACAAAGGTAACAATAAGGATAACTAAAGGACAAAGTTAAAAGTAAAATAAAAATCTTTTGGATTATTCCTAAGTTCTTTGTCTAGACTCGAAGATTTAGGAATGTGCAATTGTGTCATTGAGATTAAACACAAAAGGCTAGTGTTTAATTCACTCAATGTTGGCTCTGATACCAGCCTGTCACACCCCGAATTTCCACGTATTACCGGTGGGCCCGTTAGGGGAGTATCATGACGTGGTTGATAACATATTAGTCAAACAACACAATATTTAAATGCACAGCGGAAGCAAAGTATAGATTCATTTCAACCAAACAATATTGTAATATTAAGTATCACAAGTAGCCGAATATAAATCCACAGGTAGATCAAGATAAAAGGAAACAATGTTCAATAGTCTATGACATCCAAGCTTGCGAGACTTATTGTGGATGCTAGGAGAAAAGCCAGCCTATTACGCGTAGTACCTGCACTTAACCTTTTTGAGAAAATACGTCAGTTTACACTGGTAAATACAATCAACCGACTCATTTTGAAAAGAGTTTATGAAAATGAATTTAGGGCACAAGGCACAAATAATATTTTATAACTTGGGATAATTATTAGAATATAATACTTGTAAAGGATTTACATGTTTCTTATGCGTTCAGTAGCCCGGTTCGAGCCGGGTTAAAGATCAATAGACACACCACATTATTATATGAGACACCGACGGGCGTACGCCTACGCCCCGTGCTTAGGTCGTGGCCATTTCGTAAAATGATGCCAGGGATATCCGGGACATGGTCATTAACCCCCCAAAGGCTTTAAGCAAACAAAACAATTTAAACGAGACATTTCAATACTTTAACCATCATACAATTAAAGATTCAATGCCCGACCAAGCGGTATTTTATATACCGTACCCCAAGCCCGTATAGGGAAAATAAGTTAAAAGTATTTACCTGAGCAAGTATAAATCACAATCAGCGAGTGCAAGTATCTTTTACCGGGTCTCCTACTCTGGAACGAAGGTTTATAATAACCTATTAGAATCCTAACGGGTCTTTGATTAAGTCTAAACTTAGACCGGTTAGTTTTAAAGGAATATACGGTTCGAACGCATGATTAAGCGAAGACCGGAATAGAATGTGATTTAGACCCGACAAGTTTGAAGACTTGTTTAATATGGGTAAACTAAACACATTCTGGAATTTGAGATTAAACTGATAAGGTTTGACCCGTTTCGGCTAATTTATGTAAACTAGTTACATAAACCGAACCGAACGCGCACGAAGCGTAACGGGTAACCATAAGAGTCCTAAACAGGTTTCCTAAGTTAACATACCTTAAATATGTTGTGATATCAGTAGGATACCTTCCATTATGCCCAAAACGAGTTTAACCTATAATTAAGCCCCGTAAGGGTATTTTGGTCATTTTAAAGATTATAAAAGGGATTAATTTAGCTTCTGTGATTCGGGTCTGAATTAATCAGTAAAATAATTTATTTTAACTGGTTACCTCAGTTGGTAATAAGTCTTATGTGACAAAATGGTTTTAAACTCAAACTATGCGTATAATACGCGTATAAAGCCGTTTTAAGCGACGTACGGTTAAAATAGGATTCTGAGTTTTCTGATCAGCATAACTCCTAATCTAGACCTCCAACTGATGTGAAAATTTAGGGACATGTTTTATAATCAGTAACAAAGTTTATTGTATTTTCACATTTCCAAAATTCTCGTTGTATGGTCATAAGGGCATTATGGTCCATATTTAAGCACTTAACGGAAACGTCGGACAATTAAGGATTTAAGTGGTATAAACGCAGAGGATTATACAATCATGTAACTAGGTCCTAATGGAACTTTAAGGCATGTCTAAACCTATCAAAACCGGGTCAGAATCGAAGTCAAAGCAGAAAGTCAAACTATGCGCCTTTCGGTTCCGAATCGATCTTAAACAGAAAGTTGTCGAATCAAACAAGCTTGGACAAGTTCTTATACTTATTATCAGGTTATATGAATGATAAAATAGGTTACACGCCTTTTACATCGTTAATTATGCATTAAATCAAAGTTTACATTTCTGTTGACTTTTTCTAATCATCTTTGACTCGACAAACAACCTAGTTAGGATGGGAATCAGTGGGTGCCCTTTTAAGGGTTTAAAGCCCCCATAATTACCAACTTATAACTACCTTAAGTTTTCCTAATCGCTGGACCGTTAGCAATTTATCGTTAAGTCAAACCGTAATTACGACGGTTTGACTTCTAGGCTAATAACTAAGCAAGACTTAATTAAGAAGGGTTAAACATACTTACAAGAGTCTAATGAACGATTTATGATGCTTGAGGATGGTCCTTATGCTCCAGAAATGCTCAGATGATGATGTTGGAAGGAATGATCATATGTTGCAACAATGCACTTCTTTATATATAGTGGGTTTTGATCACATAAGATCATGCCAAAGGAGTCTAGGGATGTTCCCTGATGTTAAACATGTGTCCCTAGCCTAAAAACCATTTATAGTCGCCCATGGTATGCAAAACAATCGATCTAAGTCGGTTACAAGGCTGAAACAGGCACCTGTCATGTTTCTGTCGCTGGTACCTGTCACACGGCCCGCGTAAAGATCTGTTAAGTCTTACGCGGCCCGCTTGGGCCTCCGGTTCAGGTTACACAACTTTCAAATTTTGCATTTTTTTGGCCCTTGGTCCCCCGAAAGGTTGCTTTCACTTCATTTCTTGCATTCTAAACCTTCAATATTGACATTTAGGGACTTTAAGACTTATACCCACTTTGTGAAGTCCTTGGCCACTTGGTGTTTACCCGAAAAGTCATAATTTCCATGTTGACGCTTCTAACCCCTCGCACACGAATTTTATCATAACTTTCTCATACGATAACGAAACTTGGTGATATTTTTATCACACATTCAAGTGAGCATAATTAATCGTTACAAAGCTTCGGGTTTACTAAAAGGTCACTCAGAGGTATATCTTAAACATGTTGACACATTTAACCCCCGTAGTTTGTAATCTCTCACTTTCTTTCACAATTAGTTACGTATGATGCATGATTTATTCGTTTAAGGTTATAAACATCATGTAGGATTATTGTAAAGTATATTTATTCATTGTTGAAACTTTGAACCCTTATATTTACATAGTTTCATTGTTTGTCAACTTTAGTCCCTCGAAAGTATTCTTTCACACGTTCAAAGGTTATAACACGTGTTAACACATTATAGGACGTAAATTTTCGAGGTGTTACATCCTCACCCCCTTAAAAGAAATCTCGACCTCGATATTTATTGAAACAAATGAGGGTATTTCTCTTTCATAGTGGACTCTACCTCCCACGTGTATTCGGGACCTCTACGGGCATCCCATTTGACCTTTACAATCGGTACATGCTTCCTTCGAAGCTTTTCAACCTGTCGATCCTCGATCGACAATGGTTTTTCCACAAATTTCAAGCTCTCGTCTATATGCACATCCGTATGTGGTATGACCAGTGATTCATCAGCGAAACACTTTTTCAGATTGCAGATGTGAAATACATTGTGAATTCCACTGAGCTCTTCTGGTAAGTTTAGCTTATAGGCAACTGACCCGACATGTTCGATAACCTCGAAAGGTCCTATATATCTCGGGCTTAACTTACCTTTCTTACCAAATAGCATCACTCCCTTCCAGGGTGATACTTTAAGCAACACCTTGTCACCTACTTCGAAGTGAAAAGATTTACGCTTTGGATCTGCGTAGCTTTTCTGCCTATCTCGGGCAGCTTTGAGACGGTCACGAATCTGGACAATCTTGTCCGTCGTTTCAAAGACTATCTCTGGTCCTGATAATTGGACATCTCCAACTTCCGCCCAACAAACGGGCGTTCTACACTTTCTACCGTATAAGGCCTCGAAAGGCGCAGCCTTAATGCTGGTATGGTAGCTATTGTTGTAGGAGAACTCGATTAACGGCAGGTGGTTATCCCAACTACCACCCAAGTCAATCACACATGCACGAAGCATGTCTTCCAACGTTTGAATAGTACGCTCACTCTGGCCGTCCGTCTGAGGATGGTAAGCCGTACTAAAATTCAAACGCGTGCCCAAAGATTGTTGGAAGCTTTTCCAAAAATGTGACGTGTATCTAGTATCTCTGTCAGAGATAATAGACATAGGTATGCCATGTAAAGCTACAATCTTATCCACGTACAACTGGGCTAACATGTCGGAGCTGTAAGTCTCCTTAATGGGTAGGAAATGTGCTGACTTAGTCAGTCTATCAACAATCACCCATATTGTGTCATTTCCTTTCCTTGTCTTGGGTAACTTGGTGATAAAATCCATAGTTACCATTTCCCACTTCCACGTAGGATGTTCAGGCTGTTGTAGTAAACCTGACGGTTTCTGATGTTCTACTTTTACTTGCGCACACGTCAAGCATTTAGCTACATAGGCGGCTACAGACTTTTTCAAGCCTATCCACCAATAATTTGCCCTTAGATCCTGGTACATCTTATCTGCTCTAGGATGAACGGAATATTTAGAGCTATGGGCTTCCTGGAGGATAACATCTCGGAGTCCTCCATAAATTGGAACCCATATTCGTCCATTCAATCTCAGAATTCCGTCCTTGCTAAGAGATAACTGCTCCTCAGTTACTCCTAGATTTTCGTTAGGATAGTTAGCTTCCAACACAGCTTCCTTCTGTGTAGCTAACAACCTTTCATTCAAACTGTTCTTTATTTCAATGCTCTTGGCATTGATTCGAATGGGTTTCACCCTTTCCTTCCGACTCAAGGCATCGGCGACTACATTCGCCTTGCCGGGATGGTATCTTATTTCACAATCGTAATCATTCAAAGTTTCCATCCAACGGCGTTGCCTCATGTTCAAGTCCTTCTGATTGAATAGATGTTTAAGGCTCTTGTGATCAGAATAGATCACACATTTTATTCCATATAAGTAGTGCCTCCAAAGTTTTAGTGCGAATACAACGGCACCCAATTCCAAGTCATGGGTGGTGTAATTCTTTTCGTGCACCTTTAACTGGCGTGAAGCATAGGCAATGACTTTGCCTTTCTGCATAAGCACACATCCCATCCCGGTGTGTGATGCATAACAATAAACTACAAACTCCTCGATTCCATCAGGCAATGTCAGTGCTGGAGCATTGCTCAACTTTTGTTTCAGAATATCGAAGGATTCCTGCTGCTTAGGACCCTAGTCAAACTTAATCTTCTTACGCGTCAGCGAAGTCAGGGGTGCAGCAATCCTTGAGAAGTTTTCAATGAATCGTCTATAGTATCCTGCCAAACCTAGGAAGCTACGAATTTCTGTAGGCGTCTTTGGCTCTCTCCAATTCATGACAGCTTCAACTTTAGCAGGATCTACTTGGATACCACGCTCACTAATAACATGTCCGAGAAATTGGACTTCTCGAAGCCAGAATTCACACTTCGAGAACTTGGCATAGAGCTTTTCTTTATGAAGTAGTTCCAAAATGCAGTGAAGATGCTTCTCGTGGTCAGCTTGGTTCTTCGAGTAGATGAGGATATCATCGATGAAGACGATGACAAATTTATCCATGTAAGGCTTGCAAACGCGATTCATGAGGTCCATGAATGCGGCAGGTGCATTTGTGAGCCCAAAAAGCATCACTAGGAACTCGTAATGACCATAACGAGTCCTAAATGCAGTCTTCTTTACGTCTTCATCTCTAACCTTCAGTTGGTGATAGCCTGACCTTAAGTCAATCTTAGAGAAGAAACTTGCCCCTTGAAGTTGATCGAACAGATCGTCGATTCTGGGCAAAGGATATCTATTCTTGATAGTGACCTTATTAAGCTCACGGTAGTCGATGCACAGACGCATCGATCCATCCTTCTTCTTGACAAATAAAACTGGTGCTCCCCAAGGAGACGAACTGGGTTTGATGAAACCTTTGGCTAGCAAATCATCTAACTGCGTTCTCAATTCCTTTATCTCTGTTGGTGCCAACCTATAAGGCGCCCTTGCAACTGGTGCTGATCCAGGAATGATGCCAATTCTGAATTCTACTTGCCTATCTGGTGGCAAACCAGGTAGTTCTTCAGGAAAAACTTCGGGGTATTCAGAAATGACGGGGATATCCCCAATCTTGGGCTTCGGCTCATCCATAATCACTTGTGCCATGTAGATGACACAACCCTTCTTCAAACACTTAGAGTCCTTGAGCATAGACATTTGCTCAGGCAGCCCATACTGGGTATCTCCCTGGATAGTAAGTGATTCACCAGACTGAGTCTTGATCACCACTTGCTTTTTATTGCAAATAATCTGGGCCTGGTTATGAGATAACCAGTCCATACCCAAAACTATGTCGAAACCGGCTAGTTTCAAAGGAAGTAGGGACAAAGGAAAAGAGTGGTTCTTAATGGATATGAAACATCCATCTAATAAGGTTGAGGCGGTTTCTAAAGTGCCATCTGCTAGTTCCACCTCATACTTCACACTTAAGGTCTTAACAGGTAATTTCAACAATTCACAAAACTTATTATCTACGAACGACTTATCAACGCCTGAATCAAATAACACTCTCGCATAAACATCATTTACGAGAAAGGTACCTGTTATCACATTGTCGTCCTGGACGGCTTCCTTAGCATCCATCCTGAAGACCCTAGCATTGGTCTTCTTAGCCTCTTCAGGCTTCTTGGCGTATTTTGGGCAATTGGTCTTGATGTGCCCCTTTTCATTGCAACCGTAGCAGGTTGCATCCTTCATCTTTTTGCAATCCAAGGTCTTGTGTTCCTTGGACTTGAACAACCCACATGCAAAAGTTTTTGATTGTGAATGCGAGTTTGATTCATACCTGCACTTCCCGAAGTGCTGTCTCTTGCAGATTTTACATCTGGGTTTTTCACCCGACTGCTGACCATCCTTCCTAAATCCTGACCCCTTCTTGTGGTCATTGTTTCCCTTGTGCTTCTTGTCTGAACGTCGTGAGTTGTCATCCTCACGCTTCCTCTTTTCGGTATCAGTGTTCCTCTGCGATTTCTGCCTGACCGCATCCAAGGTAAGAGACAATGATATGTCCGCTGCAGACCGAAAAGTAGCTGGTCTGGAGGCCTTCACACTTGCCTTGATCTCCAGGGCCAAACCCCCAATGAATCGAGCTATACGTTTGGGTTCTGGAGTTACCAAATATGGAACCAACCTTGACAAGGTGTTGAAACTGGTAAGGTAGGCCTGACAGTCTAGGTTTCTCATGACCAGCGACAAGAAGTCAGCTTCAATTTTCTCAACCTCATGCTGAGGGCAGTAGTTTTCCTTGATTAGTGACATGAACTCTTCCCAGGTCATATTGTACAACGGGACTTTCCCCGTAGCTTGGATCAAAGATCTCCACCAAGCTAATGCTTCTCCCTTAAAAGACTGAGACACGAATTTCACAATATCCCTATTATTGCAACCACTGATATCCACAACCGTATCCATCTCGTCCAACCAAGTTATGCAATCTACTTCAGTGAAATCCCTGGGTTTGCACGAAACGAAGTACTTATAGGAGCAACCCTTATTACGAGGTTCTTGATTCTGTATGACTCTTTGGGATGGAGCACTCCTCTGGTTTGATGAGTGGTGAGAATTACTGTTGTGGGCAGTGTGGGTCCTGGAGGGTGTTCTAGACTGTGGTGCAGATTGGGTCCTTGCATGGGTACCACTGGATTCATGGAGCTGTCTATCCATAGCTCGAATAACGGCATTATCTATCATTGCCTGTAATTCTGCACCCGCTACATTTACTCGGGCATTTTCATGCTCTCTCCTTGGGTGACTATTGATCTCGTTTGAGTCGG
Source organism: Helianthus tuberosus (assembly GCA_030545235.1). NCBI lineage: Eukaryota > Viridiplantae > Streptophyta > Magnoliopsida > Asterales > Asteraceae > Helianthus > Helianthus tuberosus. Next base: position 170,658,929 of record CM060377.1, read on the forward strand.
CCATGTAGCTTGAACTGTTACATATTGACAATAATTTATTGGTGAGTTTATTATAGAATTGTCTTTTATGGCAATTTATTAACCGTGGTAAACGTAGACCATATATGGTTAATTTATTACTCACATTTATTTAGGATTTCTATTATAATTTATCCTAATTATAAAACAATAACAGTTTTATTAGCACATAAGGCCTAGTCACAGGGACAATTTTTAAGTTATAAGCCATGATTTCAGAGAATCAAGGCATGCTGGTTTGAACAAAGTTCATTACCCTTATCAGACAGGGTCACAGACTATTACTGTCTTTTGTCTCATATGAAAATGAGAAGGGCCCGCAGGCATTATATTACCAATGGATGGTAAAAAGAACTGATCATCTTTATTGATGATTTAAACCCATGATCTATAGATCATTAGTTTAGGTTAGGAATCTTTCGAAGAATCCTATTATAAGCATGACGTGTGTGATTTTGACGGATCACAACTGCCAGGAGCGTTAACATGTTTTCAGATGTTAACAGGGATTTGAATATTTTTAACGGGTTTTACCATCTTGGCCAGGTCTTAAAATGACATGCAGGCTAGGTTATACCTTTAAGATCCTTAATTAATAATTAAAATAGGCAGATAGATTTTTAAAAGAAATAATTCCGATTTATTTATTTCGTATATAATTTAATTATGCATAACATAGCAAAGATGAAATTTATAAACTTACATTCCATTAAAATTTAAAAGTAGTACACTTTGCCCTAAACGGGACTTTTCACAGAAACACTTGCCCTCGCAGGAGCTATACTGGAAATACAAGTCCTCGCAGGGACTGTTTGCAAAAATAAATATCCACGTAGGGACTAATAAAGACAAGTCCTCGTAGGGACTAAGTACAAAGATAGATGTCCACACAGGGACTACATACACACATAAATAAGTGTCCACGCAGGGACTTGATTTAAACTAGGAAATACAATAATACATATTGGGATTTAACGATCCCATTTCTTCTTTCCTTTTAGCAAACTTGCTAAGCCACTCATGAATCCTTGATTCTTCCTACGTTCCCTCTGGAAGTCTCGCTCAACCCTTTCCAGCCTTTGACGGAGATCCTCCTGCTCTGGTGGGGAAAACCGTGGTGGCTGGTGCTGTAGTGGTGGCTGAGCAGGTACTTGATACCCACGAGCTGGATGTCCCATTCCCCAAGGGGTTCCATATGGTCCCTCAGGATTATGGGCAAGGTAGTTAGATGCCACTTGGTAAGGATCTTCAGCATAGTTATCGGTATGGTATGCTGGCGGTCCGTATGGGTTGTAAGCTGCTGGTGCAGTATAAGCAGGGATAGGGATGCCAAAACCCGATGGTGACGGAGCAATAGGTGCCGAATTCACCTCTGATACTGGAACCGAAGGTCCACCCATTTGTGGGTCTTCATATAGTGGCGGGTAGTGGCTGCCACTAGAGTGTTGAGGGGAGCTGAAATAAAAATCCCCTCCTCGTGCTGACATCCGTGCGCCAGTCCTCCTACGTCTTGGTGGTTCTGGAGGAGCTAGATTAACTTGCGGCGGTGGAGGTGGTGGCGTGACTGCCACGAAACGCGGATCCCCAGAGGGATCTTGCTGCTGCTGCTGGTGAGGCGATGAATGGTGAGATGGTGCAAAGTACCACTCATACTGGTTGAATCGTGTCTGGTAACTATCCGGACCTTGGTATGGTGAACCGTGAAAAGACGAACCATCAGAGATCTCAACAGGATGGTTCGGGGTTCCGGTTGCAGGTTCGACGGGATCTGTGTCCTCGTCCATGTCCATCGCTTGATCACCGGAAAAGTGATCCTCCGCTCCTAGTGGGTTAAAGCCCCCTTGTTCTGGTAGGTAGTCTGTCGGGTTAAACTGGCCCCGAAAGACAGGAGTAGGGTCGCCGAAGGAATTGTGCGATAAGGATCGCTGTAGAGGTATGTATGAAGGTTGCGGGTTGTTGGGCTCATTCTCCGACTGAGGCCCATAGGAGTGATGATATGGAGGCGTTGAGCTATGCGACGTGGATCGTCTGGCAGGCTCCTCATAAATCCTCCAAGGTTCTTGCGGATCTGCACTCCTTGTAGAAGAATGAGTTCGCCGGCGCGAAGGCCCGGCCTCGTCGTCGTTAGGGGCGCTGATTGGCTCCTTTCCTTGTCCTCCTCGCCTGAATCTTGGCGGCATTATTAAACCTGTCAATATAAACAAAGGTAACAATAAGGATAACTAAAGGACAAAGTTAAAAGTAAAATAAAAATCTTTTGGATTATTCCTAAGTTCTTTGTCTAGACTCGAAGATTTAGGAATGTGCAATTGTGTCATTGAGATTAAACACAAAAGGCTAGTGTTTAATTCACTCAATGTTGGCTCTGATACCAGCCTGTCACACCCCGAATTTCCACGTATTACCGGTGGGCCCGTTAGGGGAGTATCGTGACGTGGTTGATAACATATTAGTCAAACAACACAATATTTAAATGCACAGCGGAAGCAAAGTATAGATTCATTTCAACCAAACAATATTGTAATATTAAGTATCACAAGTAGTCGAATATAAATCCACATGTAGATCAAGATAAAAGGAAACAATGTTCAATAGTCTATGACATCCAAGCTTGCGAGACTTATTGTGGATGCTAGGAGAAAAGCCAGCCTATTACGCGTAGTACCTGCACTTAACCTTTTTGAGAAAATACGTCAGTTTACACTGGTAAATACAATCAACCGACTCATTTTGAAAAGAGTTTATGAAAATGAATTTAAGGCACAAGGCACAAATAATATTTTATAACTTGGGATAATTATTAGAATATAATACTTGTAAAGGATTTACATGTTTCTTATGCGTTCAGTAGCCCGGTTCGAGCCGGGTTAAAGATCAATAAACACACCACATTATTATATGAGACACCGACGGGCGTACGCCTACGCCCCGTGCTTAGGTCGTGGCCATTTCGTAAAATGATGCCAGGGATATCCGGGACATGGTCATTAACCCCCCAAAGGCTTTAAGCAAACAAAACAATTTAAACGAGACATTTCAATACTTTAACCATCATACAATTAAAGATTCAATGCCCGACCAAGCGGTATTTTATATACCGTACCCCAAGCCCGTATAGGGAAAATAAGTTAAAAGTATTTACCTGAGCAAGTATAAATCACAATCAGCGAGTGCAAGTATCTTTTACCGGGTCTCCTACTCTGGAACGAAGGTTTATAATAACCTATTAGAATCCTAACGGGTCTTTGATTAAGTCTAAACTTAGACCGGTTAGTTTTAAAGGAATATACGGTTCGAACGCATGATTAAGCGAAGACCGGAATAGAATGTGATTTAGACCCGACAAGTTTGAAGACTTGTTTAATATGGGTAAACTAAACACATTCTGGAATTTGAGATTAAACTGATAAGGTTTGACCCGTTTCGGCTAATTTATGTAAACTAGTTACATAAATCGAACCGAACGCGCACGAAGCGTAACGGGTAACCATAAGAGTCCTAAACAGGTTTCCTAAGTTAACATGCCTTAAATATGTTGTGATATCAGTAGGATACCTTCCATTATGCCCAAAACGAGTTTAACCTATAATTAAGCCCCGTAAGGGTATTTTGGTCATTTTAAAGATTATAAAAGGGATTAATTTAGCTTCTGTGATTTGGGTCTGAATTAATCAGTAAAATAATTTATTTTAACTGGTTACCTCAGTTGGTAATAAGTCTTATGTGACAAAATGGTTTTAAACTCAAACTATGCGTATAATACGCGTATAAAGCCGTTTTAAGCGACGTACGGTTAAAATAGGATTCTGAGTTTTCTGATCAGCATAACTCCTAATCTAGACCTCCAACTGATGTGAAAATTTAGGGACATGTTTTATAATCAGTAATAAAGTTTATTGTATTTTCACATTTCCAAAATTCTCGTTGTATGGTCATAAGGGCATTATGGTCCATATTTAAGCACTTAACGGAAACGTCGGACAATTAAGGATTTAAGTGGTATAAACGCAGAGGATTATACAATCATGTAACTAGGTCCTAATGGAACTTTAAGGCATGTCTAAACCTATCAAAACCGGGTCAGAACCGAAGTCAAAGCAGAAAGTCAAACTATGCGCCTTTCGGTTCCGAATCGATCTTAAACAGAAAGTTGTCGAATCAAACAAGCTTGGACAAGTTCTTATACTTATTATCAGGTTATATGAATGATAAAATAGGTTACACGCCTTTTACATCGTTAATTATGCGTTAAATCAAAGTTTACATTTCTGTTGACTTTTTCTAATCATCTTTGACTCGATAAACAACCTAGTTAGGATGGGAATCAGTGGGTGCCCTTTTAAGGGTTTAAAGCCCCCATAATTACCAACTTATAACTACCTTAAGTTTGCCTAATCGCTGGACCGTTAGCAATTTATCGTTAAGTCAAACCGTAATTACGACGGTTTGACTTCTAGGCTAATAACTAAGCAAGACTTAATTAAGAAGGGTTAAACATACTTACAAGAGTCTAATGAACGATTTATGATGCTTGAGGATGGTCCTTATGCTCCAGAAATGCTCAGATGATGATGTTGGAAGGAATGATCATATGTTGCAACAATGCACTTCTTTATATATAGTGGGTTTTGATCACATAAGATCATGCCAAAGGAGTCTAGGGATGTTCCCTGATGTTAAACATGTGTCCCTAGCCTAAAAACCATTTATAGTCGCCCATGGTATGCAAAACAATCGATCTAAGTCGGTTACAAGGCTGAAACAGGCACCTGTCATGTTTCTGTCGCTGGTACCTGTCACGCGGCCCGCGTAAAGATCTGTTAAGTCTTACGCGGCCCGCTTGGGCCTCCGATTCAGGTTACATAACTTTCAAATTTTGCATTTTTTTGGCCCTTGGTCCCCCGAAAGGTTTCTTTCACTTCATTTCTTGCATTCTAAACCTTTAATATTGACATTTAGGGGCTTTAAGACTTATACCCACTTTGTGAAGTCCTTGGCCACTTGGTGTTTACCCGAAAAGTCATAATTTCCATGTTGACGCTTCTAACCCCTCGCACACGAATTTTATCATAACTTTTTCATACGATAACGAAACTTGGTGATATTTTTATCACACATTCAAGTGAGCATAATTAATCGTTACAAAGCTTCAGGTTTGCTAAAAGGTCACTCAGAGGTATATCTTAAACATGTTGACACATTTAACCCCCGTAGTTTGTAATCTCTCACTTTCTTTCACAATTAGTTACGTATGATCCATGATTTATTCGTTTAAGGTTATAAACATCATGTAGGGGGGGTAGTTGCACGGACCTCCCATCCACCGGAGTATTGCAACTCCGCAAGCTAGCTTAGCCCCATAGCTGCCTGGCGGTGATTACCCACGGTGAAGAGCCCCAACACCCCATAAGGGCATTGCCAGGAATCGAACCGGTGACCTCAAGAAGGGTCTGGGTGAGGCTGGCCAACTGGGCTACCCCAGAAGGTTTATAAACATCATGTAGGATTATTGTAAAGTATATTTATTCATTGTTGACACTTTGAACCCTTATATTTACATAGTTTCATTGTTTGTCAACTTTAGTCCCTCGAAAGTATTCTTTCACACGTTCAAAGGTTATGACACGTGTCAACACATTATAGGATGTAAATTTTTGAGGTGTTATAAAAAGTCTTTGCGATTACACGCTTGAGTTGCGATTGAGATTGTTACGCCTTGCGATGTAGTGTAGTGTGTCGAAAATATCCACAATAGTATAATAGGTCGACGTTCAACTCCACATGGCGCTTTCTTCACAAAACCTCGGTTAGCATGGCGAAGCACTTATATACGTGTTAGCGATGTATCATCGTGCTTCCACCATACGCCTCTGTCCCGTGAATAGGTGTCTCATTTTGTCAAACGGTCATTATTGAAATTCACTACGATCCCCGTGCACTAATCAAAATAATCCCGTGTGCTCCCGTGATTAATCTGATTCTTGCACGTCTATCGTACCTCGTCTCAAGAACGCATAGTAGGGTAAAACGCATTATATAGTACATACTGCTAGCATAGAATTCGTGCGCGAGTGCGAGAAATGAGAGAAATAGAATCCTCATTACGTCGAAGAAATAAAATAAGTTCCACACATAAAAGAGGTTAACGACGATAAGTCGTATTATTACAACAACATTAGAAACAAAAGCGGTTAATATTGTTGCGGAGGACTTCTGCTGAGACTGTGGTTGTTGCTGGAATTCCTCAAGGTTGTGACCCTGCGCGGCAGTGTTGGGTAAGATGACCATACCAGTTGCAATTGGCGCAAAAGCGACAGTTAGCTTCTGCGGGTGATGATACGTACACGCTTGACACAGGGGATGAGATCCGTTGTAGGCGCGCTTTACGTGGACTAGAACTGCTTGGAGAGGTTCGGGTTGCATTGATCTAGTTGTTGAAGAGTCTGGGCTCACGGTCTTTCCCTTGTGGCTGGGCTGGGCCCCTTGAGATGATGCGGTGTTGCCGGAGGCTTCGTCCGAAGATTCACTTAAGGCATCGTCGGAAGAATCTTCCGAAGAGTCCTCAGGGGAGTCGTCAGATGAGCCGTCGGTAGATTCGCCAGAGGAATCAATGATAGTTGCTTGATGAGCCTGTTTGACAGGATTCTTGGAGAAGAATCCGTCTAAGACTCGTTTGTTGTTGATTTCTGTGGCCAAGCAGTAGGTTTCTTCGATAGTAGCAGGCCTTGCAGCTTCGAAAAAATCGCCCACACATTCAGGCAAGCCGCGAATATACTACGCAATGGCCTTCTTTGAAGTGTTAACTTGATTTGGGCAGATAATGCTCAGCTGTTTGAACCTTGCTGTGTAGCCAGCATTGTCACCTTCGTTTTGCTCGATCTTCCAAAATTCGTCTTCCAACTTCTGAACCTCGTGGGGAGGGCAGTACTCTTTCTTCATGAGCTCTTTCAGCTCATTCCAGGAGAAAGCATAAGCCGCAGAGATCCCACGTTTGTTGCGTTCGGCGGTCCACCAGTCGAGTGCTCGCGATTGAAATACTCTGGTAGCGCAACTAGTTCGGAAACTGTCGGGACACCCACTCTGACGAAGGGTAACCTCAACAGAATCGAACCACTGGAGTAACTGAGATACACCTCCTTCACCCGTGAACTCCATCGGGTCACAGGCTTTGAAGTGTTTGTAGAGAAAAGCGGATTGCGGCGCTTCCATCTTGACGTCTTCCGTGGTTCGAGAGTTGCTGAGAGAGTGCACTTGAGCGACAATTTGAGGAATGACTTTGGCCACTTCCTTGGCCACTAGCGATGCAATCCTCTTGTCGTCACTTCGTTTGGCTCGTCTCCTGGCTGACATTCTCGAAGCAGAGTTGTTGGAAGGCATCTAGACAGAGAGAGATTTGGATTGAGATTCAATCATAATGATTTTGAGTTCGTGATGCGATTGAGCGCGTTCAAAACTTGATGCGATTAATATATTAGTAATGCGAAATCATATAGGAGCCACATAGGAGACACGAAATCCCTAAGTTCTCACACAATGACTTGTTTGCTTATATAGAGTAGGAGTTGGGTAGAAAATGTGTTTTTCCTAGAAAGTCTAGGAAGCAATAAGAACGCGACATGTGGCATTGAAGGATTTTATCTAAAAGGGCATTTATGTACTTTCACAATCTATTTTTATTTTAGGAAATTATCTTCAATAACAAACTATCCATAAATTTCGGAATTTTTTGTTTTTGATTTCTGATCTCACTTAATATCAATCATTCCTTCGTTTTCTTGCTGGAATCTATCAGCATGTTCTTGGTACTGTGTTTTAACAGTTTGTTCTTGGTGATGTGTTTTAACAGCAAGCAGATTCATACAGCTGTGTTTTATTATTCAGATTCATACAATTGTGTTTTAACAGCAAGCAGATTCATACAGCTGTGTTTTAGCATTCAGATTCATACAGCTGTGTTTTAACAGCAAGCAGATTCATACAGTTGTGTTTTAGCATTCAGATTCATACAATTGTGTTTTAACAGCAAGCAGATTCATACAGTTGTGTTTTAGCATTCAGATTCAAACAGTTGTGTTTTAACAGCAAGCAGATGCATACAGTTGTGTTTTAGCATTCAGATTCAAACAGTCGTGTTTTAACAGCAAGCAGATGCATACAGTTGTGTTTTAGCATTCAGATTCATACAGTTGTGTTTTAACAGCAAGCAGATTAATACGATGTGTTTTCTTAATGTTTCTTGATGCTGTGTTTTAACTGCAAGCAGATTAATACGATGTGTTTTCTTGATGTTTCTTGACGCTGTGTTTTAACAGCATGTTCTTGGTGCCCTGCATGATTAATACCTGCGACTACGGGGTCTTTCGAACGGCTTCCGACAACTAATCCGGTGCTCTCCATCCTTTCTAAAGTTATCTTCTTCCATGATTGTAGTTATTTTTGGTAGGGATTGGAGTTTCAAAGTTGGGTTTGGAGAGAGAGAGGGAAAATCACGTGAAATTAGGGACTGGGTTTGACTGACGGTTATCTAATTGATTTAAAACACGATATATTGACAAAATTGCCCCTAGTCTTTTAAAACAACGAATTAAATAAACTAAAAAATTACAAGATTGCCATTGACTTCATCTTAACCATTAAACACACCCATTGGATGGCCCAGATCGCTTCCTAGACTTTCTAGGAAAAACACACTTTCTGCAGGATCCCTACTATATATATATATATATATACTGGTGTAGTTTGTATTTATACACATGCAGATCGATTTAGGGTACGCGAGGGCGCGTTGAGGCAAGAGAGCGAGAAGTTAAGTGTTAGTTTCGTTGCGAACATTCGGTTTTCGTTTTAGATTGCGATGGCTGTGCGAGTTGTGCGTTTTGTAAAACAGGGAGCGAAAATTGATAAATCGAGAAATTGATAAGGCGTAAAATAAACACATTAAGCGTAAATAAAATCGGTAAAGCGTAAAGTCGGCGAGTCGTAAACGGATAGAGTGCCTCGGGTGTTTAGGCGTCGACTACCCAAGGTAACCCAACTATACCTAACAAGTTCGTGCACGCGCGTTGACCTTGAAGACTTATGCTTCCACTGGGATGCAGCTCATGACGTTCGTCTTCCTAGTCATCGCGTGGCTCGAGTCGTCGTTATAGTCAAGTCCTTGGTGAGAGCTTTTTGAAAACAATTTTAGAGAGTGGAACGGATTAATAAGATTCGGGTTTCACCCCTGACTTAACAGCTTCGTTCATAATTGTGGTTGTGCTCATCGAATAAATCCGAGAGTTCCACTAGAATTTCGAAATAGAGACCTTTGTCGAGATATGGATGTCACTCCTAACTCAACGAAGGTTTCTCGTGCGAGAAAATGCGCTGAGTGAGCAATCTTATCCAGAGTTCTTGGTTTTCACACCTGGTCTCGACTGGATCACTCGGTTGTGATATGCGAGTACTTTCGAAAACGTGTGTGTTGTGTCAGCATTAGGAAAGGCTAAGTAGTATTCCAGCCTTAGGAAAGGCCCTTCGTGCGAAGCTGTAGTATGCGGTGTCCACACGTAGTTGTAATTTTAGCAGATTCGAAAATTAGAGTATCAAGTAGGCCCGTACAAACCCTACTGGGTTCGCACGATTCGGCCCGTTGGTACTTAGACTATAGACTAGGTCAATTCTAAGACGTCGACCCGGACTAGGTCGAGTCACAAAATTTTACTTAATTCCCTATAGTTATGGCTCTGATACCAATCTGTCACACCCCAACCGATGGCGGAATCATCGGGGCACGGCACTAGGCGAATCAGATTGCTCAAGAGAATCCATAACAACTATATTGTGATAATAATTATTACATTCGTTGTCCCATACTAACAAATAATACAATCACATAAGTTATCACATATTTCTTGTCCTCTCGAACAATACAAATCCGACAAACTAGATTTTAGGTGAGTTTCTAGACTTCCTAGCTTGATTTGATGTAGACTGCCATCTAGACCTGCAACATACGTTAAAACAACGTCAATACAAAAGTATTGGCGAGTATACAAGTTTTGATAGTAGCAAAAGTAGATTAAAAGCGATATAAAAGTGTTGCGAATACCACTTACATAAACGAGATATGCTAACACATAAACGCCAGACAGTTACTACCAGCTAAGTCACTCGAGCTGCGATTGCGATGGCTATTCATCCTAACTAGACCCCGTCGGGTTCTATAGTACTATACTAGTTAAGGTGGGACCACGCGAGTAACAGTCCTATCACTTATGTAACTAGCATCACGTGTAAAATATGTAATTCAGTCATTCGCATGCGATAAAGTAGATTAAACATTTGAGTAATACGATTTAATTTGATTACGACGTATGTTACACCCAAAATGTGATTAAAAAGGGTTCGAGTATACTCACAGTCAGTGCTTAACAAGTAAACACAACTTGGTTGGATTGAAGGGAGCGCGTCTGAGATTAGCCTGATTATAAAGCGATAGCGTAAGCGATGAGTAGTGCGTTAACGGTGTAAAAGTGTCAATGGATCGAACAGTACTCCGATCGGATGGCAATCCGATCGGGTGGCCGGTCGGTCGGTCGGTCATGTGGCAATCCGATCGGGCGGCTGTTCGATCGGGCGGTGATCCGATCGGCGAGACACTTTGGTTGGTGACAAGTTCACAGCAGACTGGTCACGCGGTCGGATGGCAATCAGACCGGGTGACAATCCGTTAAAACTGATGTGCGATGAAGATTTGTAAAATGTCTAAGTGTTGAAGATCCAAACGTCACCCGATCGTGTGGTCGTTCGATCGGGTGGCAATCCGATCGGACGACGATCCGTTCGTCGTTCAGGTCTTTGAATTTGTTTAAGTAATGACCCCAAGTGCAACCCGATCAGATTGCAGGTCGATCGGGTGGCAATCCGATCGGACGGTAACCCGTCCCGCAATCTGATCATTTTACAACTTGGCTATTTTGTTACGTTTTTGCAATTTGATCGAGACGGTACGACTACGAGCTAAACAATGGAACTCCACCAAGTCCGAGTCATCAGATCAGATGGTAATCACCCCGTCCAATCAGTTAACTGTTCTCGACGATTGTTCGTGTTCAACACGATGAGCCGGTCATCTCGTCGATAGGAACCAGTTCTCAAACCGACACTTCACTAGAGGAAGAGTAGAAGGTCTGTATGAGCTCTGTTGCTACCGGTTTCGAGTGAAAAGTTAAGAAAGTTTGGAGAAAAACTTAGAAAACTTAGATTCGACTTAGATTTAGGTGAGAATAGTGTTTATACACCATGGAATCTATCAGATCTAGACTGTTCTTAATGAGATGAGGTCATACTTCATTGTTCCTGAGAACTCCATGATGACATCACCTTAGAACGGCTCAAATCCGAAGATTTAACGGTGAAAAAGTGAGATTTGATGGTGAAGAAAATGAAGGAGTGCGTGTATATCATAGAAGTACAAGATTTGAGGTAGAAACTTACAAGAATTGCGAGAAATCGAACAAAAATGGCGAGAAGGCGTCTGGTCGAGCGAGAGCAGTCACATCAACTGTTGTTGATGTGAAAAGTGTGGTATTTATAGGCAAAGGAGGAGAAAGGGGGTGCAGTGCATCGGATCGGACGGCTGCCCGATTGAGTGACACCTCGATCGGGTGGCAATCCGATCGGGTGGCCATCCGATCGAGCGGTCAGTCGATCGGTGGCATCCGGCGAGTTGTGTTTCGGCGTCTCGTTTCGATCGTTAAGCGTTGCGATAGTTTGGGCACACATTTTCATCCACATTTTCATATATTTATCATAATTAGTCACATTGGGTCGTATATACATATCCATATTTCAAATCCTGTGATAATCGAGTTACGCGTGCCTGCGAGTGCGTTTTTGAGTATTGTGTTACACTGCGACACATCACGGCTATCAAGGAGGGTAGAATTGGTCCTCACTCGGCATCATCGTGGTTGTCAGCAAATGCAATGTGATGTAATAGCGATATAGTATGCGAAAAATACTGCGATATAGCGATATATGCGATATAGTTACATTATGATCTGAATCTCTGGTGCTAGGCGTAACGAGTATAGCGAGTAGTAGCAATGCACGATAGTGCGGGTTGTTACAACCACCACCCAACTGCACCACTGCACCTTCATCACCACCCACCGCACCTACCACCACCGTTACCTCAACCGCACCACCACCACCACCACCACCACATCCTCCGTTCATCATCCTCCCAATCAAACCCCACCCCCGTTCGTCATCCTCCGACCACCAACACCAAACTCCACCACCACCCACCTGCACCACCGCACCTTCACCACCACCCACCTCCACCTGCACCACCGCACATCCACCGCCACCCACCTGCACCACTACACCTTCACCACCACACCCACCTACACCACCCACCCACTTGCGCCACCGCACCTCCACCACCACCCACCTGCACCACCGCACCTTCACCACCGCCCACCACACCTACCACCACCGTTATCACAACCGCACCCCCACCGCACCCAGCCCACTTGCCCCATCCTCCGTTCATCATCCTCCGACCACCACGACACCTGAAACCATCACATCACGTCATTGATCCGCCGCCCAGATCCACCCGTCACCAAATTTGATGGTGGTTTCTTTAGAGAGAGAAGAGAGAGTGGGGTGTGCGTGTGTTTGAGTTGTGTCATATATATATATATATATATACGGTTTATATAATATTTCTTTTATTTTTATTTTTAAATGTTAGAGGCATTTTGGTCATTTCAAGAAAAACTAACAGAATATTCTAACGGAGTTTAAAATTCGGACTCAGTAGGTTATAAAATGAGAACGTGAGTACTCAGTACGTTAAACATTTTGATTTTGGACCTAAATGGTTAAAATCACTATAACACAAGGACTCAAATAGTAATTTACTAATACAAGTCTATTTAATTAACGTTTATGACTATGTAAAATCTTTATAGATCTAAAACCAACATTTAAAAATAAGCATTTATTTGTAGTTTATTTATAGTTTAGTATTTATTATTTGACAATGTTAGAATCTCGTGTAATACACAGTTAAATTAGTAAATTTTATTTTATTTTTATAAATTTAAACATATGGGATCATAAAAGGCAAAAGAGGAAAATATGAATAATAACTTTTAAATACATAAATTATAAAAATTTAACTTTTTTTTTATAAAAACTAGCGGTTTTCCACCGCGCTACGCGGCGAAAATTCAGTTGGTATCGGTTTCCTTTGTTTTGGTAACGACACTCGCTATAGCAGCTTAAAGATAAACTAAAAAATAAAGCCGTGATATTCCCAAACAGACATTGACACGTGTTTTATATCCATTGAAAACCATAAAAAGAATACTGGTTCCAGTATTACCGATATCGGTACCGATGTTATTCAGTTGAAATCCGTTCGGTTTGTCACGTATCAATATTCGTATAGTTAATGATACAAAAAATACGTTTTTTAATATTGTTATCGGCACACGTATAGTTTCAAGATATGAAAATAAATTACTATTCATTGTCGGTTTCTGTTCGATATGGTACGATAGCGGCATGGTATTCATGTTCAACAAAAATTTTTATCGTAGTGTTGGAAAAAAATAACATAATTGTGGAGTTAGATTTATATAAAAAGTGAATGTACGCAAGTTATAAGTTTAACAAAATACTTAAAATATTAAGATCAAGTTAAAAAGAATAGTTAAAAAAATCAAATTAAAATGAATACTTTAAAATTTTTCTTATCACTGTTCATCCTCAATTCAAATTCATATAGATAGTGTTATTCCCACGCACTACGCTGCATAAATTCAATCGATATCGATTCCGTGCAGTACTGTGCTAGCACTCGCCATAATAATCGAAGGAGAAAAAAATAAAAAAATAATGTCCTGACATTTGCAAAAAGATTTTGACATGCTTTATATCGGTAAAAAAATAAGAACAAATTCCGATACTGATGTTGTTCAGTTGGAATCAGTTCAGTTCGTTACAGCGTCGGTACGTAACCGGTTAAAACAATATATTACTATTAATCGGCGGTTTCGATTCAGTTTGGTATGACAACGGCACAATATCCATTTTCAATATCATTTTATCGCAGTGTTAAAAACATGTTGTAAAGTTAATTTCTTTAAAAAGTATAATGTTCGCATGTTAAAACAAACACCTAAAAAATTGTAATCGCTAATCAAATCAGATAATAATATATAATCACTTAAAAATTATATGTATCAATGAATAATATGTTATTAAACAATTAAAACAAATACTTAAATAGTAATCTTTACTGTTCATCGTGACTTTAAAATCATATGTATAATGGTAAAATTTAAATAATAAAAACGTGCGATGTTGATAAAAACGAAGTAATTAGTCTATTAAATGTAATATTGAAATGGAAATTGAGTAAATTTGAAACAGGTAAAGATGCGCGTGTAAGTTAAATGGGTATACGGTTTAGGCGGAAAAAAATTAGGTATAGAGATATAGATTATATAACTTAAACAAAGGTAGAATGTATTTCTCGTAAATTTGATGATAGTAACCGTGATTTGAGATTTGAAGCATTTTTTTGGTAATGATGTGATGATTTGAGATTTGAATTAGAGTGAAATTTCGAATTATTTAAATTCTCAATATTATAATTTGTTATATATTTGGTACTAAGTAGTTTGGAGAAAAAAATTATGGTAGTATTGTAACTTTCTGAAATTACAACCCTAAATAATAATAATGATTTTAGAAAGTATGCTTATTTAAAATAGAGTAAAATGCACGGATAGTCCCTGTGGTTTGGTAAAATTTCATCTTTAGTCCCCAATATTTCGAAATTACATGTATGCTCCTTGTGGTTTGACAACTTGTTACTCGGATAGTCCCTGATATGGATGGAGGTTAGTTTTTGGTGTTAAGTGAATATAAATTGACTAAAATGCCCTTACATTATAAATAAAAACAATAAACAATAAATTAATCAATCATTTATATTCAAGTGGACCCCACCCTCACCTCTTCTTCCACCACCTGCAACAACCGTGTCACCGCCCACCTCTACCATAACCACCACCCGTCGGTATATTCAAGTGGACCCCACCCCCACACTATCATCACTTGCAACTACAATAAATAGAGTGAAAAGTAGATGTGACGGTAATGGTAGGGGATGAAGGGTGGTGCGATGACATCATACCACACCATGCCGGTGAAGAAACGGTGGAGTTGGCTCATAATCGCCGCATTAGGTCTCGTGTTGCTCTGGATGCTCGTTCCTCTTGCTTTTCTACTAGGTCTCCAAAACGGATTCTACTCCGGAGGTATGTATTTTGATCTCAATTTGCCCTAATTTGGTTACAGGATTGATTAGACCTGTTCGTTACTGGATTTGTGTTGTTCTTCGTGCGTTTGATGATTATGTTTATCCAACTGTTATTGATCTGTTATGCCGATTTGGATCTAGTGTTGTGATTACTGTAATTATTACTTGATGTGTAATCTGATGTTGTGTGTGCTTTGTTTTGATTTGTATGTTGTTAGTTTGATTAGTGTGTAGATTATGCTTCTGCATTTTTATGTTTTGCTACTTAGATCTGTACTGTCTTTGTTGTTGTTTTTGTATTTGATTAGCTTATTTTTAGCTTTTTGGAGTGAGATTCAGAGGAGTGTAAAGGTCTAGTTAGATTTTACTTTGGAGCTATTTGTTTTGATCCTCAATTTGCCCTAGATTGGTTATAGGATTGATTAGATCCGTTTTGCTCTAGGGGCCCCTACGTGACTAAAGGTTCGTTTCTACTCCGCTTTCGACTCTTCCACTGGTTGGTCTTTCTGGGATTGGGTCTTATATTAGGGGGTCTGGGAGTAGTATTACTTGCCAATCCCATTTATTCTGCCTTTTCATTGGGATTACTGTATTTGATGTATAACTATTGTTGATCTGGTTATGTATAAATGAATATAAATGATTGATTAGTTAAATTATTGTTTAATTTTTTATTTTTATTTTTAATAGTAAAGGCGTTTTAGTCAATTTACATTCACTTAACACTAAAAACTAACCTCCATCCATGTTAAGGACTATCCGAGTAACAAGTTGTCAAACCACAGGGAGCATACATGTAATTTCGAAAAGTTGGGGACCAAAAGTGAAATTTTACCAAACCACATAGACTATCCGTGCATTTTACTCTTTAAAGTATATTTTTTTTTTCTTAAATCATAGTCTTTTAATTGTAGCTTTTAGTAATAAATTTACCACATATATAACGGATGTAGATTGCTCATATTGTGAGATTTAATAAAATTTGGATAACTGTAAGATTTAACATGTATTTCAATATTGTAGGAATTAAAAACTAATACATAAAATAAAATTAGTATAAACGTTAAATATGAAAAAGTAATTTTGGTAGTAACATGTGATATTATTACCATATTATAAATTGAGAAAATGTTTGTGCATTATGGCTTGTACCTTAAGCATGGGGAGTCTTTCAAAAAAAAATTGTTGATTTTTCATTTCTAACCCAAAGGTTTTATGTTTTGCATTTTAACCTTTTTGTTTTTTTACTTTTAACCCAAAAGTTTTCATCTTTTGCAATTTATGGTTGGAAACAAGTCATTGAAATGATTTGCTACGTGGTAGTATGGAGAATATGGAAGGCCGGTAATGATAAAATTTTCTAAGGAATCCCTTTCCGGGTGTTGAACATTGTGGATGCGGCAAAAGAAGAAGCTTTCTTATGGTTGAAACATAGGTCCCCGTTCGGAAAGCTTGTGTGGGAAAGGTGGAGAGATTTTAATGTGAGAGACATCATAATATAATTTTTCCGTTTTTGAGACTCCTAGCTTCTTGCTAGCCCAGTCTTCATTTTTATTTTTTATAAAAATGCTGCCGTTCAAAAAAAAATCTACAATGATGTTCATAATGATTATGGAAATAACCAAAAATAACTAAGTGTTTGTTGATGCTTTAATGCATACGATCCCTACTATTTTCGTTCAACAATATTTCTTTAGGTAGTGATTGGTATGCAGAAATGAGATGTGAAATGCACCTACTGTCGCCGCCACCACCACCCACCACTGCCATCTGTCACCATCCACAATCACTGCCACCCACCACCATCACTCATGGTTGATTTAATTCCTTCGTCTTTTCTTACCTACCAAACAATACACGTTAATAATTTATTACATTCCCACATGGTAACCAAACAAGACATGGAATGGTAATGATCCATTGGATTCCCTTGGCCATTCCATTACCTCGTCCATTTCATTACCCCATACCAAACAGATCTGTTTGAAGTGAGGGGGGACGGGGCACCCATGTTGGTACCTTTCCCGGATTCGTTGTGGTGCCACAACACGCTACCACCCTTACAGGTATAGTTAGCGGGTTGGTTTGGCCACGAGAACAACCCGTGTACAATGTTACTAATCGATGCACCTGTTGATCGTTGGGATTGGTGGGTGGGGATTGATTGGTTAAGGAGTTTGACTTTATTAAATAGTTAACTGCCATTTTCATCCCTGTGGTTTGGTGGAAAATAACATTTGAGTCCAAAAAAAAAAGTTGCGTCACTTCCGTTCTCAACATTTTTGAAACAAGTCACTTCAGTCCAAAAAGATAACGCTTGCACCAGTTCCGTTCTCAACGTTTTTAACTGCGCCTTATCTTTTTGGACTGAAGTAACACGTTTCAAAAATGGTGAGGATGGAAATTGCGCAAATTTTTTTTGGACTGAAGTGATATTTTCACCAAAACACATGGACGAAAATGACAGTTAACTCCTTTATAAAATATAAAAAAGAAAAAAATAGTCTATGGTAAGGGTAAGACGACGCTAACATTTTGTAGCTTAACGGTAGTTGTTAAGGTTTTTGACATGACAGAGATTTAATTGATTGGATAAAGGTACTATCGTTTGATGCTCCTTCCCCGTGAAGGCTGTTATATGATTAATATTTTTAAACTACAAAGTAACTTACTATTAAAAGAGTTTTATATATAAGCATTGCATATTTTTAAGGTAAACTAGTATTAAGGGCCCCCGCGTTGCGGGGGCGCCGAGGGGGGGGGGGGGGGGGAGGGGGATACACCGTGCAAAGTAGCACTGATGCTACACAACTACCAGCGATCAACAACACCAGAAAAAGCTCGTTAAAATAAAATAAATAAAAAGAAAAAATAACACCGAACGAAAAGCATACGTAAAATCGTTGAGCCACGTATGCCAGTCGCGACATGTTAATGCGAAGAGATAAGACTGAAATGTAAAAATAGAAAAGAATAACTAAGTCGATCTAATACCACGCGTGTTGCGACGAACCTGTCAAACAGGGAAAAATAGACGCATTGTGAGGGTCCTGTCAAACAGAAAAAAATAGTCGGAAAAACTTTGAAACCCACACGTACGTTACGGCGTGTTTACTCGGAAAAGTATAACAAAACGTAAAACGAAAAAATTAGAAAAGATGAAAAATACATGGATCAAAGTTGAAAATAAAAAATGTGTTTGGGTTAAATTGCAAGAGATGAAAACTTTTGGGTTAAAAATAAAAACAAAAACAAAAAAGGTTAAAATGCAAAAAATAAAACCTTTGGGTTACAAATGAAAAATCAACAAATTTTTTTGAAAGACTCCCCATGCTTAAGGTACAAGCCTTAATGCACAAACATTTTGTTAATTTATAATATGGTAATATTACAACAACTCTATCATATCAATTATTATAATTTTTTTTTCAGATTTGTACCTGTAACCCTTTCTTTAAAAATCAAATAGGCTAGCCATATATTTGCACATTGCATCACTTAGATTCTCAACCTTTTCAGATTTTATATGAAGTCACATGTTTGTATAATGAATCGAAATAACTATGACAACATTATTTTTAAGCATTCGGATGGGTTAACCCAAATTTTGATGTCTTATCATAAGTATTTTTATCTCGAAATTCTTGTACAAGTGTTACAAAACAAATATTATTAAATACTAATACATTATTTTTCAACCCGATATCAAAGATACTTTATCATAGATCTTTTTTCTATTTAGTTAGTGTAAACACGTATGAATGCATTTCAAGTGCTAAGACTTAAGCGTATTGTGTAATATTTAAGATTTGAAGTAGCAAATGATTAGTAAATGAGATTTTGGAAGAACAAAAGGTATGAATTTTGAAAACCAAGTCCAACCCAAACGAAGAAAGTTTTGAAATTAAGCATCATAAAATAATTTTATTTAAAAGTAAAAATCCACTAGGAACTTTAAAATTATTAATATAAAAAAATAATATTCGTATACCCATGTTTAATTTCTCACGAATTTAATCTTAATCTGTATGTGTGCATATGATTATGAAAGCAACAAAAAGAAATACTTGTATGCATTTAGAACATGAAATATTAATAAGACTTGCAAGATTCTTTTGTTTCTTTTTGTTGAAGGGTTTTTTTGCATATTTCCCCTTAAAAAACTTTGAAATTACATATATACCTAAGCCAAAAATTCAATTGCATATTTCCCCTCTATTAACTAGTAAAATTACAAATTTACCCATTTTGATTTAATTTATTAAAATTAAATTATAGAAAGACCATTTTACCCTCCATTTTACTAAACTTTAGAAAATTGCATATTTACCCTTTTTTTTACTAGTTTTTGTCTTTTTTCACTACTTGCATTTTTTCATGAAGTTTTTTTTCATTGTTTTTCCTCACGAACTAGAGTAACAATTAAAAAAAATACAATTGACAATCATCTAAATAGAAAACAAAATGCCAAAACTTTAATCCATTACGGTACCAAAAAATCATCCCAAAAGAACAACCACAAAAATTCCATGTAACAATATCCAAAAAATGAAAAAGACGAATGCCAAAGTTTTGACCATTTGGTACCAAAAAAGTAAATTGCTCGACTTTGATTAGTTATTTTCACATGTTTTTGTTCTTTTTCCCCGTTTACTTGTTGATGATTGATCTTGCGATGCCGAATTTTTCCATTTTTTTTGTTGGTGTCCATACCCACCACACCGGTGACACTTATATTTTTTTTTGCTCATCATTTGCTCTAATTCTCTCCTTTCTTGGTCTTCCGGGTGGCCGTTTGATAATAGGTGGGTATATCTTCTCCTCATCATCTACATGCACCCATTGATCCTTTGTAGGCATCGGAGCAACTTCTAGAGCATAAGCCGATTTAAATTTCTCAATAGTGAAGTAAGAATCAACAAACTTCTCCCAATTTACATCCCTTGTGAAAGCAATAAAAGCAGCTGCATGTAGACATGGAATACCTTTAACTTGCCAAACCCGACAAGTACATGTTTGCTCATCAAGTACGACCTCCCAACGCTTTTCGTCGCGTTTCACTTCAGCTCGATTTTCACTACTTCTACAGACTTCGTACTCGCCCAAATTCTACATATAACATGGAAAAATATCAACAAGTTCATCCTTGAGTTGCAACCTTGTTACCACCCTTGTTACTTCGAGTGCAGGTATGTGCTTCTACAAATTTCGTAACCTTCATGACATTATATAAACATATAGTTTATTAACAATATGGAAAACAACAAGTAATTAATTCATAAATCCTACCTGGAATGTAATTCCATCTTGCTTGACAGAGGCATGTATTCTCCATTTACATTCTATGTCTACACACCTTGCTGTGACTCTTGTCGGTTCACTTTTCTCAATGAAGTATTCAAATTCATTTACAAGTGCATAATGGATTAATGTTCGTCTAAACACGGCAACATTTTCAAATGTTGAGTTCAACTTGATGGGTCGACTTTTCTTGGTATAAGTTTCCTCTTGGGAGTTATGTTGCTCAACTTCATCATCACTACTATAATAACTATGATAGCTTTCATCACTTAATGAATACTCTGATTAATCTTCACTGTGTGGTTCGTCACCCACTTCATCTTGACCCCTGAAAAAGATTTACAATTCTAATGATTTAGTAGATATTGATGCACACGATATTAAACTCATTTTTAAACAAACTTTTACCTTTGATTAACTGAAGAAGTCTCATGATTACTACTCGTTGTCACATAAACGACAAGTTCTTTTTCCACTTCATACATTCTAATCATAAACTCAAATTTCTCATGAGAATCAAGCTTGATAATAGATTGATCTATGGCATACTTGTCAACGAAATAAATAGAGAAAACGAGATCCCTATTTGATGAGTAACCTCTTCAAGTAAATCATCAAAGTTGTATGAGTATGTATCAATGTATATCCATTTTTGATAACCAAAACAATACCGTTTCCTAGCCGAGTTCTTAGCTAATTGAAAGTAGCCTCCATATTTTAATTTTATCTTATACTTGGATGTTATTTGAAAAACATTTGGCTCAAGTGTTGGTGATTGAGACATGTTCTCCCATGTAGGTGCATCTATATTATCATCTTCCATCTTGAATCAATCCAATCTAACAAAAAAAATAGAAGAACAAAACAAAACAATAAGAAAAACAAAGTTACAGTAACAAAAATATTTTATTAACAATCATTTGTCATTCACTGTCAAGAACAAAACAAAACAATAAGAAACATAAAGTCACTGTCAAGTTTAACCTACATATGCAATTTCAAGTTTCCTAAAAACAAATTTACTGTTCTCAAACAAATCACTGTCAAGTCGAACCGCTGCTGTGTCATGAAGGTTAGAACTGTTTACACCAATGTTTAATGACACTGTTCTCAAACAATCTTGAAAGTACCCATAAAACCATAACTAACCTGAACAAAAGGAGGCCGAAGAATGTCGCCGGCAGAAGAATCGACGGCCGGAATCGCTATGTCACCGGCAGAAGAATAGTCGGCCGGAATCACTGTGTCGCCGGCAGAAGAATAGCCGGCCGGAATCGCTGTGTCTCGTCGGCAGAATCGCTTTTCGCCCCTGCTGTGTCCCCTCTGCTGTATCGCTTTTGATGAAGAAAGAAAACCCAAACGTCGAATGATCTGATTCTCTAATTTGATATTTTAATTTTGAGAAAGGTAGTTTTGACATTTTAACATAGAAGGGGAGATATGCAATTTTTATTTTGACTTGGGTAAATATGCAATTAAGGGTGATTTTAAGGGGAAATATGCAATTATTCCTTTGTTGAAAGTATTTTATGTTTCTAATAGACAAATCTATCTATCTATACTTAGGGCTGTAAACGAACCGAACGAACACGAACGAGGCCTTGTTCGTGTTCGTTCGTTAAGGAAATAAATGTGTTCACGAACGGTTCACGAACACTTACCGAACGAGATTTTATGTTCGTGTTCGTTCATTAAGGAAATGAGCGTGTTCACGAACGGTTCACGAACACAATCGAACACAAATAAATTTGGCGAACGCGATGACGGATAAAGGTGGATGGCCCAGAGAGTAGCACTAGAACTTGAATCCCTTATTGTGGAACGGAGGTAGATCATATTCGTCGATGTAAATAATGAGAAAAGAAAGGAAAATTGTGCATAAACAAGGTGAAAGAGGGTTTCCTAGTTTAATTGTTAGGGTAATGATACAAATAAAAGTTTAATAGTATAAAAGGTATAGATAAAATATAAGAAAGTATAAAAATCTTTAATTAAAACACGAACATACGAACATAAACGAACGCAAATGAACGAATGTTCACGAACACCTTACCGAACGTTCACGAACACAATTGAACGAACGAGACCTTTGTTCATGTTCGTTCATTTAACTAATCGAACAAAATTTCTTGTTCATGTTCGTTCGTTTATTAAACGAAAGAACATAAACGAACTTCCCGCCGAACGGTTCACGAACTGTTCGCTGAACGTTCGGTTCGTTTACAGCCCTATCTATATTCTATACTATCTATACTATCTAATAAATAAGGATTTTGGGTTGCCACATGGCATCCTTAACAATCCATCATTTTGGAGGGAAAGGTTTCTATAATTTTGGGATTTATTAAAAATATATATAATTATTATAACTAATATATTAACTAAAAACAAATTAAGTTGCAACTTCCGCTATTGTCGTTTCTTTTTCCCCTATTCAATTGTAAACCTAAAAGGTCAAAATGAATCCCTAATATCATTCGCTTTTCAATACTTTTCCAATCCGCATATGACGTTAAATATGTGATGTATAATTATTAAATTGTTTGAGGAATATGATTATTAAATTGTTTGAGGAATATGGTTAATTTAGATCGAACCATATCTGTGCCCTTTTTCATTGTTAAGAGGCTGGGTTTGAAACTTGATGATATGGTTGATTTATTAATAACCTGATGCTGTTAGTTCTTACGTGATTTTTTTTTCAAACAACTAAATAAATTCAAAAGGAAATATAGGGTAGTCGTATTTATCTTGCTATTAGCATTGTGCGTTTAATTACCATGTATGTATAAATAGAGTGATTGCCTATGGTAAAACAAACGATGTTCCTGCTCATGAAGATATAATTGTAGAAAGTTAAAATGGTGATACAATCGGTTCTCCTGCTCATGAACATATAATTGTAGAAATTTAAATTTTGATTAGGTTTGCAACATACTTTTAGAATTTTGTAATGTAGTTTCATAAATATTAATTATGTTCTAATGCTGTCTCTTGTGTAAGTTATATACTAACTTAAAATATTGTTATAAAATTCTTAAATCCTTATTACTAAGTATATAACATTACATTTATTTAACCCGAAAGAGTTCCAACAATTTTATTCTTATGAGTTTTCAGTTGCTTCAAGGGAGGAGTTTACACCGAAACTATTATGGCGTGAAGTATTTAGTTTTAAGAAGAATTTATGTTTTGTTTTGTTTCTTTCAAAATACTTTGTTATATATTTCTTAATGAAATGCACTCTTTTATTGTTACACTATTATTATTGTTCTAGCATTAAACCATCGTTCATCGTGTTGGTTGGTGAAAGTTGTTCTTCTAAAGAATTTGTAGGGTAGATGAATGGTGATTTGTTTCTTTGAGTGATGTGTTTAAAATTTGACACACATTAAAAAATATATAAAAAAAAAGTTTTAAACATTCAAACCTTCATCGCGTTGGTGAAAGTCGTTCTTCAAAAGATTTTATAGGGTAGATGGATGGTAATTTGTTTCTTTTAAGACCACCCGTAGTGGAACCCCTCGCCGGCGTGATCCCCCCAAAGACGCCCAAAAACGCCGCCCTCCCCACCACTGGCCGGCGTGATCCGGCAAAATCCCCCGCATGCGTTTTTTGAAACACGCTTGGATCAAGTTGCTTTGGCCAATCAAAGCTTATCTTCCTTTTTCATTTATTTAATCTTCCAATAGTTTTTTTTTTTTTTTTTGGTTTTTTATTTTTATTTAATTCTTTACACCCTTTTATCATAATGCCCACATCCCCACTACACCCATTTTAGAAAAACGCCCAATAGTGCCCCTTGCTGACTGGGCTGCCACATGGCGCAAAACGCCCAAGGGTGGATCTTGCCCACTACGCATGGTCTAAGTGATGTGTGTTAAATTTGACACACATTAAAAATATTAAATATTTAAAAAATAAATTCAAGTTTTAAACATTTAAACCGTGTTACAATTTTATGAATTTTATTGTTTTTATTGTTCAGCCGGTGCAATACACGGGTTACTAACCAAGTACTTTCTATAAAAGAAGAAACTTCAATGACATAAGAAAAGCTGATGTGTCAGCTGGAGAGGCTATCCAACAAGGCTTTTCTTAAAATTCAAAGGTGACCCACATTCAAACCACTGTCTATCTCTAAACCACTGCCTATCTCCAAAATTCAAACCACTGATGATTCAAAATTCAAACTTCAAAACCTCTGACGATTCAATATTATGGCTCCAAATTCAAAATTCAAAATTATGACTCCAGTTATATAACATATCATCTTCTTCAATCAATTACTCTCTCTAATTAATTTCTCTCTAAACTCTCTCCATCTAAAACTCACTTTCTCTCTCTCCAGTATGTTTCTTCAACGCAACGACTTCTGGTGAAGCGGTTATCGTTTGATCACTAGAACTTTCTAATAAATTAGGGCAAACAGTTTCAACGAGATGAATTGCCTTCAAAATCTCCCAAGGTTTGTTTCAATTTCTTTTATATCATATATGCATTTGAAGTTCCAGTCTTTACTCCCATCTTTCTTTCTCTCCTAGGGTTTCAACTTCAGCATCAAACAAGAAACTCATTTCTCTCTCTCAAATCCAGACCTCTCTCTCAGTTCAGTTACAGTTCGTCAGAAAATGGCGTTTCCGGCAAGTTCGCCGGTCAGATCAACGATACTGTGTTTCTACCGTTCTTTACACAGAGAGTTTATAGCAGTCTCTCTAACACTACTTCTACTATTCTTAATAGTGATGTCGGAAATCGAGCTTCTTTCTGCGCTAAAGATCGGTACATGGTCTTTTCTTCTCAATTTAACATGTGTCTTACCATGTGTCTCTCACATGAGGGCAACATGGTCTTTTCTTCTCAATTTAACATAAATTTCGATTCCCCCTTGCATCTTATAACATCTTCATCTCAAAAACCATCGATAATATCTATGTTTCTCAAAACTTTGATAAAAAAAACTCTACAGAAAAAAGGAATGGAATCAAACCTTGCAACGGGTTCCTTTTACATACGACAAGCACTATAACAAAACGGCATCAATGAAATTTATGGTAAGCTTCCAACATCATTGTAACTTTATCTATTAATCTCGTCGTAGTTTTTATAAGAAGTTGTTTACATATGAGCCGATCATTCTAATGGTTAGTTCTTTTGATTGGTTTGATAAGAAAACAAAGATTAATTCCAAAATATTGTTCCATTTTCATCGGGTAATGAAGAGATAAGACAACTCATTATTTAAATATTTTACTTTGATTATAATTCCAATTCCAAACCATGCATTATATTTTTGTTTTAATTAATTGAAAAAATGGAGGGGATAAATGAGATTTATTTATTTCATTTTTTAATTTAAAATTGAGATGAAAAGACCATGTTGCCCTCATGTGAGAGGCACATGGTAAGACTTAACCAAAAAAACTTAACTAGGTTAGGTCTAAAGGACCTAACATGTTAAAAACCGGTAACATAAAGGACAAAGACTGTAATTTCTTTAGTTAAAGGACACCGATTGTAATTTTATGCAAACGTAAAGGACACCAGTTGTAATCTATCTCTTATACTAAAGCAAAATAATGTTGACTATTTGACCTTGATGTGGCAATGCTCCTTGGCCAGAGAAATGATATTTGAGCGCCAATTTCCTTCTTCTTACCTACGCTCTTCTTCAATTTCGAAACCTAATCAATTCTCTCAATCAGTTACGCTCTTCTTCAATTTGAAAATCATTCTCCAGGCAAATTGATTTCTCTTTAAATCTCAAAACCTAATCAAATTGACATTGCTGAGAAGCCAGGAAATTGAGAATTGAGCGGCAATACTTTTCTCCTCTTTTTCTTTCACGCTAATAGTGTTCTTCCCCTTTCAGCCGTTCTCTTTTAGAGTACGTTTTCTTCTTAAAACCCTAATCGTGTTCCTTCATCATCTACGATCCTAATCTCTGTCGTTCTTATTCATAAAACAATCAGGTTAGCGATCTTTCAATTTTTTGTGTTTTTCAGTTATTAAATCTATTTAATTTCGTATCATATCATCGTCTTTTCAAATCGAGGGCTAAGTGGTAGGTAATTTCACTATTTATTGCAAAACAGAGCGCATCTAGGGTTTTGCAGATTGAGTAGTGATTTGGGGGTTTATTCAGAATGTCCTTCCATCTCTCTTTTGTCAACCAAAAACTATCGTCACTAATCTTTAGTACATGTGTTTCGTCGAAGGCTCAGTTAGATGGTGGTGAGACGATGCATATGGTGGTAGTTATGATGAAGAAGGTTGATACAGTAGAAGCCTTAATGGTGATTACAGAGGTGGTGGTTTTTAATCATCATATTTTGATTAATAGGATGCGGGTTGTTTAGGTTTAGCGGTTGAAATTATCAGTAGGTTGAATCAAGAAGCGAACATCAACAATCATCATCATGTAAGTGAAGCTTCGATTGAATCTGTATTGTTGTTGATTGTTTGCTTGAAATTATTTTCAGTGGTGTTTCCTGTTACGATGAGAAAGGTTGTCTTGGTGTGTATCGATTTGATACGTTTTTAATTAGATTTAGGTTATATGTTATATTCATGTTTGGTTTCAGGATTTCATGTATGGATTGTTTAGATTTCAAATGAAAAAAGAGTAGTTATTTCATGGGGTTTTTTTTTATTGTTTTTGAAATTAAATCAACCTACTCAATGTGTATATTGATTGTTTTTGCTGGGTTCATTGCCAATTAGGGTTATGTTATTTTTGGCTATTGATGTTGAGATCAAGATTTTCTATATGCAATGGAAGAGCAATACAAGCAATTCAAAGAATTTGGTGCCGGGAATTTTGTAGTAGCAAGCCTGGTTATAGATAAGAAGATGAAAGAACTGTTTGCTATCAAATACAATGAATGAGGGAAACAAGTATAATCATTATTTTCTGAATTGTGAGAAGAAATAACCTTCAATAGCGATTTTGAAACCCATCAAATTTCTTTAACATTATATGTGGTTTACCTCACTTTCTAAAAGAAATCTTTATTTTTCTTTTTTAGTTATATGTTATAATTTAGGGATTATGTCGAGTCTGATTTCCCTGGAGTGACAATTCTCCTGAAACTGTTTGTTTATCTCGAGTGGCGATTTGAAATGTTTACTTATGAATAGATCGATAAATGTTGTATGTTATTTCAAACGGGTCTAACAAAATTAGTTTTTGTAAATGTTTTATATATGCTTTGTGTCTGAATTTCATAACTTTTGGGGCTTTTGTGAATCTTATAGTAGTATCTGTGGATTGACTTTGTTGTTAATCCGTGTTATCCTTTGCTACCCAATGGGTAGGGGTATGTTGGTGTAATGCAAACAAAATAACTTTGTTGGAAAAAGTTTGGCACGAATCGTGTTTTTTTGTTGGAATTCATTTTTCTTGTTGTAGATTTTGTGGCCTGATTTGCTCTGTATATTTCTTGAAGTTTGAGCTGTGGTTCAGATAGACATCATGGCAGAACACTAAATACAATCGGAAAGGACTCGCTGGAAAAGTTGATTGGAAAGTGAGGTCTTGAAATTTGGGTGTTAGTGTGTTCAAGAAATGAATTGAATCCAAATATTCTCTCTAGGAGATCAAAGAATTGTAAAGAAAGGTTAGTTGTAATTCATTTTTTATGCTTTTTTAATTATAAGATATTAGCAATATTGATTTTCATCTTAGCAAAGGGTATTGATTGCTTTTTTCTTTCGAAGACACAAAGGAAGCCAGTGAGCTGTTTTGTTATTTCTGTTTTGCCATAACACAAAGAAGAAAATAACCAAGTGGGTGATCAAGTCAGAATTAACCCTTTTTAATAAATGTTTTAATTTATCTTTTATAAATTTTATCAATTTGTAAAAAAATCTACTCTGGTACCATTAAAATGAGTTTAAATTGATGATCATATTGGAATAGGGGTGAGGGTGGTACCGGTACCGTATCGAACTGGTACCAAAATTTGTCAAAACTGGGTACCGGTACCGAAATATTCGGTACGGTTCGGTACCGTTATTTGAAGGTAAAATTTGGTATTTTACCGGTACCGAAAAAGCCATAGTATCGGTACCGAAAAATTTGGTGCGTGAAATTCGGTACCGGTACCCGGTTCCAAATGCCCAACCCTATATTGGAATTTATGGTAAAGTTGACCATTGCTTGACCATTTTATAACTTATTAAACATTATCGGGTTAACAAGTACATGGGTGGGTCGGTTTTTTTTTGTATTCAAAACTCATTTGACAAGTGTTGATAAAAATGTTTTTTATTATCGCTATGATTATTAGCCGTGTAATAGTCATATGTTATTATGATAGAGAAGTTGACCAGTTTTTCACCATTTTCTACCTTATTAAATGAATATATTGGCTTAACATTGGTGGGTCGGGGTTTTTGTGTTCAAATCAATTCAATAGGTGTTGATAAAAATGGTTTTTGTTATCGTTGTGATTGTTAGTCGTGTAATAGTCATGAGTTTTGTTGTTGTATGCTCTGTTGAAGATAAATAGCATATACCTTCGTGTTTCTTGATCACATGAAAAGCACATCAAAACAAGAGATAGTGAAACAGAAGACAAGATAGAGAGAGAGAGCGTGAAGGAGAGAGGGGTGATCGTAGCCTTACCACAGTTCGTCCACCATCGTTTTTTTAATCACCCAGAGTTGTAAAGTGACAAAAACTTACCCTTGAGAAAGGTTATCTGGTGCAATTTTTATTATGGTTTTTTAATTGAGATTCGATTAAGTTGGTGTTCAATTTGCAGATTAGACGAGGTATGTATCTGAGCATATATTTGATAAAATTTAGTAGATCAGTAGGGAACGGGGATTATGGGTCAGAAACTCAAGAAATTTGATTTGGATTTTTTGTTTCGCACTGATTGATTGTTGAATGGAAGGCTTGCTGTTTTATTTTCGAATATGGCAAACAAGAAGTTGAAAAGTATGCCTTTACCTGAATCTTGAACGGTAAAAGAAGTGAATCATATTTTTTTAATTAGTTAAAATTGTTGCTTATGCCGTAATGACAAACTTTGTTTCATATGTAGTTGGATGTTAAATGACAATGGTTCAAGCAAATCAAATTCATTACGCGCCTAATATTAATGAGCAGTAAAGGATCATGTATTTTTTATTATGATTAGTTGTTTTCTTTTCTTTGTTATTATTCAAAGTTGTATATATGTGATTATTCTCTTTTTATTATTATTTTATAAATATAGAGCGGCCTATTATTGTTTAGAAAGAAAGATATATGAAACGCTCTGTGGTTGTAGTGTTATTTCAAAAGAATGAACAAAATCTGCACCATACTCATCTTTTCCGTTTTTAGGATCTGTCAACAACATTGTCAAACGGGTCTAACAAAATTAGTTGATTGGAAAATGAGGTCTTGAAATTTGGGGTCATGCAGTTCAAGAAATGAATTGAATCCAAATATTCTCTCTGGGAGATCAAAATATTGTAAAGAAAGGTTAGTTGTTTTTCATTTTTTATGCTTTTTTAATTATAAGATATTAGCAATATTGATTGCTTTTTTCTTTCGAAGACACAAAGGAAGCCAGTGAGCTGTTTTGCTATTTCTGTTTTGCCATAACACAAAGAAGAAAATAACCAAGTGGGTGATCAAGTCAGAATTAACCCTTTTTAATAAATGTTTTAATTTATATTTTATAAATTTTATCAATTTGTAAAAATTTCTAATCTTATACCATTAAAATGAGTTTGAATTGATGATCATATTGGAATAGGGGTGAGGGTAGTACCGGTACCGTATCGAACTGGTACCAAAATTCGTCAAAACTGGGTACCAGTACCGAAATATTCGATACGGTTCGGTACCGTTATTTGAAGGTAAAATTTGGTATTTTACCGGTACCAAAAATTAGGCCTGTAAACGAACCGAACGAACACGAACACAGGCATGTTCGTGTTCGTTCATTTAACTTTAACCGAACATGAACACGAACACGAACATATAATCGAACACATATTTTTGTTCGTGTTCGTTCATTAAAAAATCGAGCATGTTCGTGTTCGTTTATGTTCGTTCGTTTAAAGCCTAAACGAACATTAACGAACACAAACGAACATAAACAAAAAAAATTAAGTGAATGTATTTGAATAAATAGAAACAAAAACAAACATAAATTAGCATGATTGAACAACAAGTCTAACATATTACAGTTCATCCAAAATCACATCTGAATTAGGCTTCATAGATATACTAATGAGTTATATTTATATAAGTAGTTAGAAAACCTAATATTTATATAAATATAACTATTTATGTATTTACTAAAAATTAAATGAACATAAACATGTAAATAAGCGAACGTTCACGAACATAAATGAACAAATGTTCATGAACATAAATGAACGAACACAAGGTGTGTTCATGTTCGTTCATTTAATTAAACGAACGAACTTTTATGTTCGTGTTCGTTCATTTATTAAATAAACGAACATAAACGAACTTCCCGCCGAACAAGTTCATGAACAGTTCATGAACGTTCGGTTCGTTTACAGGCCTACCAAAAATGCCATGGTACCGGTACCGAAAAATTCGGTACGGAAAATTCGGTACCGGTTACCGATACGAAATGCTCAACTCTATATTGGAATTTATGGTAAAGTTGACCATTGCTTGACCATTTTCTAACTTATTAAACATTCTCGGGTTAACAAGTGCATTGGTGGTTTGGTTTTTTTGTATTCAAAACTCATTTGACAAGTGTTGATAAAAATGGTATTTATTATCGCTATGATTATTAGCCGTGTAATAGTAATATGTTATTATGATAGAGAAGTTGACCAGTTTTTCACCATTTTCTACCTAATTAAATGAATATATTGGCTTAACATGGGTGGGTCGGGTTTTTTGTGTTCAAATCAATTCAATAAGTGTTGATAAAAATGGTTTTTGTTATCAGTATGATTATTAGTCGTGTTGATAAAAGTGTTGATAGAAGTTGACCAGTTTTTCACCATGAAGATGAAGACTATGACATGGTGACTATTCATTTAACTTGATGGTACTGGTCGCATAATATGGCGGAAAGGTTGGTTAGTTTATCTGCACACATTTTATTTGTTCCTGATCTATGTAAGATGTCGGGTTCCACAACACAGTACACACATAAACAATATTAAAGAAATGCAAAACTGGATGGGAAGCTTCAAGAAGGAAGGGCCGAAATGAACAAATTGGGCATATCATTGGGTTTTTTTAGTACAACGGCTGGTGGCGTTTCTCACTTTTTTCTTGTGGAGGACCCGAATCCGAGCTTGCGTCTAATCTATCAACTATTTCTCCACCAAATTCCTATGTCAACGGTCAACACTATTGAATAATATAATTTATTGTAAGTGCCACTTTATCTTATTTCTTATCTCAGTTAACAAGTTATATTGCATTGTGGGGGGGGGGGGGGGGGGAGGTGTGGATATAATCAATTTCTATGGTTTGGATAACCTTTTAGGGTCAAAATAATAGCTGATACAAATTTGGGTTACCAAGGCCATGCTATAGATAGCTGATACAAATTTGGGTTACCAAGGCCATGCTATAGTTTACAAGAGTTAAAAAGGTATTAGCTGAGGACACATGCAATGCTATTCTTAGTAAGGTACATCATCGATTAATATCATATTCTTGGTAATTACAAGAGGGCTCAAGTTCCAATCTAATCCATACGAGTTTTGTCGTAGTGGGCCTTCGGGCGGCCTTTTGATAGTGGGCTTGGGCTACTCATTTATCTATAATTTTTTATTTCATCTTCTCAGAGTAAGTGAACATATTGTTACTACTGGCTTATATTGTTTCATCATTGTTTGGTATGATTCTTGCTTTAACATATTTTTATCTTCATGTATTTCAGGACCATTTGTTAATTGTATCTGAACTTCTTAAAGCAAATTTATATGACTTCCAAAGGTTCAATAGATAATCTGGTGGCGAGGTATTGTGTTTGTATCTATAAACCATATAAAAAACCGGGCAACTGAATTAGATGATTTGGAGGGTTTTGTGTGGTATTATTTATTCATTTAGTTATAGGTGAGATACCAAGTGTTAATATTGCTTTTTGTGTGGTATTATTTTTATTCATTTAGTGATTGCACCAGGTGGGAAAGAATTGATTTTGGATATGAAAGTACTATGTAAGTCTATTGTTAAGGTGTTAATACTGAGTTTCTTTAGCAAACTATATAAATTAATCATTTTTTTAATGGTTAACAGGGTAGAGTTTTGCTTGCTACTATTAGTGGGAGAGGTTTAGATCAGTAATTTCATGCAGTTCTTAATGTTGGTATAAATATGATTAAACAAGCACTCGGGAGTGGAGATGTGAAAAATCCTCAATCCCAATCTGAATTAACATGGAACCGTATGGAACTATCGGTGATGTTGGAACATGTGCAGTTTCATGTGGCTCCAACTGATGTTGATCCCGGGACTGGACTTCAATGGTTACCAATTCGTAGAAACTTCCACAAAGTAAAGCACACCGGGGCTGGACTTCAATGGTTACTAATAAAATGACAAATGTAGTTTATAAAGAAGTATTTAGTGATTTGTGACTTTCATGTACTCATTTATCTATCATTTTTTTTATTTTAGTATCATTTTTATACATTTATATTAAAAAATTCTTTCGTTGCAAAATTTATCTCAATGCCAATAGATATTATATGTTTGTGTTAAGCCACCCGCGAAACTCGCGGGTTCTTAAACTAGTTTACTCTAAAAGAAACCATTATGGGACACTTGTCATTCATAGAGGGCATCAATAATTTCGTTTTCCCGTCTAATACACATCAATTAATATTAAAATATAGAGGATTTGATGGATAAATTTTAAATTTCAAATTAATTTACAACTAAGAAAAGATTTATTAAAAAAAACCTATAAAATTGTTATCCATTTAATGTATTAAATGTTTTTTTTAGAAACAGCCCAAGTGTTTGAAAGTATGTGAATCATAGTTGTAACTTTTCATTTTTCATTATTATATGTAATTTCTATATAATAAGTACTAGGTTAATGCCCGTGTAATACGCGGGCTTCAACCAAAACCATATTATTTACTTTGAAATGAAATGTTCTGTACAAATACATACATTGGAAGAAAAAAACAGAAAACTATTCAAATGCCGGAAAAAACTTCCTTGTAGACTACATTTGTTGTTTTACTCGTTACATTCACATCTTTGTCTAGTATAAGCAACTTCACACCGGCTCTACTTTTAACTCTTGATAACACAACATAAAGCTGACCATGTGAGAAAACTGGATATTTCAAATACAATCCAACCGTTGATATAGATTGTCCTTGACTTTTGTTTATAGTCATTGCAAAACATACATTTAAGGGGAATTGTCGTCGTTGAAACTTGATAGGAATTCTTATAGTGACGTTCGGTTGAACCATATATCAAATTAAATAAATCAAAAAATCACAAAAAGAAAGAAAACCGGATACAATGCAATACACTAACTGTGATTATAGGCCTAATTTCCTATACTGTGATAGCAGTCTTTTTACATGCTATGGAAGAGGTCTATGACACTTTATGATTTCCTACTAATTTACCAAGCTTAATCCATGTATTAATAAATGATGTATTCTCAGAAGACAAAAGAGGCAAACTACTTGTAAATATCTTTCCAACCACTAAATGATTCCTTGCTAAACAAAAATGACTCCTTGCTACTTAATAGGCTATCACCCGGGAACATCCCGGGGTAGGAAAATATAGTTTTCAATTATAAAAGGTACATAAACAACATTTTGAACCTCTTAAGTTTCTTGTTTCCCTTCCCACCATAATTTTTTTGTTCGGTTTCATCAGTATTCCAACTTTGCCTCCATATGTATTCAAAGTTTTCATGTAAAACTAATTCCTTTTTAATTCATAATTAGATCTCTCTATAAAAATGTTTTCGCAACCCATACGCCAGTGGTGGCTTTGATGGTGTGCGGGGAGGACCTCCGCACAAGGCCTATGATTTCGAGGGGCACATGATTTGTAAAAAAAATCCGATATATGTATACGCTAATATTTTTTTTTTAAATAGTAAACACATAACAATTCCAATATAGGTTCATTTACAAATCGTTTATCATGGTTTAGAATTTAGCCCAATTGGCATCAGGTTTATTAAGCCCGATAATAATTTGATTTAAAAAAATAATAAAACATTACAGAAGGGCACGTTTCTTCAAGCTCGAACAGGGTACGTGAATTCTCAAAGACGCCTCTGCCAAACGCCTAAGAAGACACGCTTGTGGTTTATGCTGTTTTGTGACCCAAACATAACAATCATTATACACTACACAAAAAAGAACAAAGAACGAAACCACGGAAGACATCAGTACATATGTTTGATGCTGTATGACTTTACATTACCAAAAAAATTCTGGAATTAGCAGCTTAAAAATGCCACAAACATTTTTCAAGTGTACAACCAATTGATTCATATTGGTAGAATTTTCTTAAAAGTCAAAATGATTGTTAGATGCTCCAAGTAAGGAATTTCAAATTTCCAAAGGTAGGACAATCATCATTCAATCATGAAAAGTTAGTATATTATACGAAATAGAAGTCACAATAATCAATTTTTTCTATCTTAGAAGAACTATTAAGTGTCACCCGAATACCAGATTACCAGTCAAGTTCAAAAACACTATCAACCATTAAGTACTAATTTTTAGGGGCATAAAAATAACATTTACAGAAGCAAGAATAGATTGTTCTCAATTCTCAAGAAACATGATTAAACAAATAATTCAAAATTTTAATCCATAAATCATTTTGATTCTTGAAGGCTCAATAATGTCTTTGAAACATTTCATTATTTGGTAAATCCATGCCATACTGCACACAATATATCTTAATTTTTCAATAAAAAGTTACTCAATCCATTTCAAAACTAAACACTGAAATCATAGTGGCATAGACGATAAAAAGTCACTCAATCCATTTTAAAACATTGCCATGTGTGTACCCATGTCTGTACCCTGACTTGAAACAGGCCCAACCTATCTGATTGCTTCGACTGCACCGAATATTATGATCAGCGCGCTTGCGTCTAAAGCCTCATGAGCCTAGGAGGCCTGCTTAAAACACACTTTAAATCCTCCTTGTATATGGTGGGTAGTCCCAAAAGGAAATGATCAACAATTAGTTGCACTTCTCCTATATGCAACATATGCGGAAGAAACAAAATCATAATCTCTATGAACACTTCCACCTACAGAGTGTTCTATTTGGAGCATGGCTTTGTCCATTAACCACAGCTCAATTGCCTACAAATCTGAACCGCATTAAAAGATATATAAATAAAAAATACAATAAAACCACTGAATAATATTTGGATACCCGAATCTGAAATGCAAATCAAAACAAAAATATTAGAAATCGAATCACAATAAAGTTGAAAAGGTTGTGCATCAATCCTAGAACTTGTACCATATAAATCGAAATCCTAAATAGTTTTCCAGACATATATACTCATCTTTGCCATTGGTGGAGAGCTCTATTAAGCGAGATATTGGTATTGTAAATTGTCATAAAGAGTAAAGGGGTAACAAATAGAGAAAATACCAAACCTTTTATTACTAAGCTAGTAAGCTCCACAGTATCTCCTAGTCTATCTCTAGCATAGTACGTTTACTCCCAACAATTGAATTTATTCGACGTCCAAAACCCTT
Organism: Helianthus tuberosus; assembly: GCA_030545235.1. Taxonomy (NCBI): domain Eukaryota; kingdom Viridiplantae; phylum Streptophyta; class Magnoliopsida; order Asterales; family Asteraceae; genus Helianthus; species Helianthus tuberosus. The sequence continues at coordinate 170,695,299 of CM060377.1, forward strand.
TTCACCACCTGCACGAATCAATAGCTATCATCACAGGTCTCAGCCATAATAATGGCCTTCTATATTAGATATTACTTTTAGAAATTGAAATGGATATGTGTAATAATTGTATTATATATGAGATGTTACTTTTATAAATTGAATAAACACACCTTATGCAGTGTAGCTACCACTTTGATTTTCTGGTTGTCAACTTCACGTTCCTTAATCAGGTAAATGGTTGTAACTATAGTGACACCTAAAGATTATAATCTACAAAAGGTAAGTATGAAGTTATCAAAGAATACAAAATTAACATAAAAGGCAGGATTTACCATATGAGCAGGAACAAACAATAAACATACTTGTTGCTAGCATAGAATCTACAACCAATACTCGAGTTCCGTCGGGAAAATTTTCAGGTAACCTGCAACATTTTTATAAAAATAACTAACTTACTAATAATAGTTATAAATATATACAAGTAAAAAACTTACAAAAATATATTCAAGACAATTTATACTTTTTAAAGATCTCAATAAGAATGTTTCAACCATATATTTTTTTTTATAAATTAAACTTACTTTTTAGGTAAAATATTCATAAATGCATGGAACAAACCGTAAAACATTAAAGAAATAAACAAATGATACAACATCATCAATTAGGGGCGTGTACGGTTCGGTTATTAGCCTTAACTGTAACCGTAATCAAAGCTATCGGTTCGGTTTATTCAGTTGATCAAAACGCCCTTGGAGAAAAATGATCTTTCTAACTTTATTCAACTTTGCATTGAAGTAGTTCAAGTGTAATATGAAACTTTAGTTGACCTGTAATCAAATTTTAACCATGTACCAAATCTATCCATGTAATCATCACGATATTAGGCTACAGAGATAGCATTCTAAATCCACCGGATTGAAGAACTCCCATTTTTATTGAGAAACTATACTACTATTGAATTAATTAGGCTACAGAGATTGAAGTCTCGTTCATTTAAAAAAAAGGTTTCAAGGCATTTTTTGATTTTTTTTTAATTTTTTGATTTTTTTTTTTGATTTTTTGATTTATTTATATTTTTAGCCTATCATGCCCAAATCCATCTTGACAAAAACTCATGTTGATCTAAACCCATCCTAACCCATTTCTTAATAAACCCATCCTAACCAAAACCCATCATAACCCATACCCATCCTAACCCATTACCCAAACCTGCCCAACCCACCCATTTTGCCAGCCTTAGTTCACAGAAGTATAAAGAAGTGCACACTACGCGATATAAACACAAAATATTGTATTAGAATATACACATACCATACTATATTAAATTCGGTAAGATGCACAAATACACACCTGAAAGGAACACTCTGTGTCCTCTTGCAACTTGTCATCGTGTTTCAGAGTTACCATGATAGCTTTGTCGCAATCGATCTGAAAAAAACAAATAAGATCATCCAACCTTAATAATGATTTCGTAAGTAAAACGGAGCTTAAATGCGAGAAGGAAACGAACTGCACGTAGGTCCACATCTATTAGAATGCACTTACAGAAGTTTTCAGAGTATTCTTGAACTTGATATTTATGATTAATATACAGAAAATAAAATTGTGATTGTGTAGGTATTGAGAGCTGACCTGACTGCACCTAACACGCATCACGACCCTTGAGGCCTTGTTACGTTCCATCGAAGATCATTGTAGAGTTTTGCAGGATCAGAAATAGCATAAAAAGGGTGATAATAATACATCTGAAAAAGAAAAAATAATAATAATATAATATAATATTAGTGTTAGGACCGGTTTGACTCCGTTTCGATTGCGAACTGACTCGTACGACGTGCGGAATCCGTGCACGAGTGAGACCGAACACACGAACAGTAAAATAAACTGTGATTCTTTGATAGATTTGATAGCGTACAAGAACCTGAATCACGTGGACAAGCTTTCTCTCTCTAGAATCTCTCTCTAGATCTCTAGCTCTCCAAATGCTCTAAATGGCAAAAAGTTCTAAATCTAACACTATGACTTCCTATTTATAGGCACAAGGTTATAATGAGAAATCTCATTATTTACAAAATTGCCACCTTGCCTTTACTAACTAATAACATCATCAAGTCTTGCATTCTTCGGTTTCTACTACGATTTTGATTGACAGAGGCGATAGACACTTAATGCACTAACAGACTCCCCCTTGGATATTGCCGTAGTCAATCTCATAGCATCTTGTCTTTCTCTATCTTGAACAGAATCCCCCTGGATCTGTCTTCAGGTTTCCGTTGCTCTTTCTCTCGATAGACTCTTCCTTCAGGCTTCCCCTTTCGTCAAGCTTCCGTGCTTTTAGGGATCGACACCTAGCTTTCCATCTACAAGCTCCTACTAACTTTTAGCTCGTCTTCAGACTCCCCCTTAGACTCTGCTCTTGGGATCGTAGTCTGGATTACCTGCAATCACTCATACAACTATAAGTAACAACATTTTAAACTTCCAGATATCGTAATCTGACAATTCAATCTTTCTAGAAATCACTATTCATGAATTTGGCAGTTTCATCGAATCGTATCGGAAACTAACTCTTATAACAATATAAGCATCCAAATCCCCCACAGTTAATCATCCAAGTCCAACTTAATGACCTTGGAGATATCACAAACTATTTTTGAATTTTTAATTTTAAAACGTCAAGTTTCAAATTAATGAACTTGTTTTATTTTCAGAAACACAATCAGCTTACTTAGATTTTGAAACTCAGCACTCAGACATCAGTTGTCGAAAATAAAGCAGAAATCAAAATCTTTTTGTATTTTCTGAAAACATAAAGCAGTAAAGAAATATGTACAAACATATTTACAGACAATATTTTTGTTTTGATTATGCGTCAGAGGATCATATCATATTATGACAAGTCACAAGTACCGTTGAGCTTAGTTACACAGTAAGTATTAAACAATTCACTTAGATTGTCGATATATTTGTCCACTTAAATTTTCATACAAATTTCAACTGATTCAGGATACGAATTAGATGTATTAAGAACTTAAACTCATTCATGTGTCCCACCTCTTGAATATACTCCCGTATCCAGATCCCAATATTCAGTCTTACAGGCAATTATAACACAAATGATATCTGTAAGGGATTAATAAATTATGAAGAATCATGAGAGCTCAGGTCAGAACCATCGTTCAGCAGAGAGATCATGACTCAACTTGTGGGCGTGTCCCCTTTAGAGGATCTTTTTTACAACAGCATTGCTAAGCAATTTTATTGTCTTATCATATATGCTGAGGGTGATGCTGTGTTTCAAGCATATGCGAAAAGTATTATTCGAGGACTAGGTCAGAACTACCGTTCAGCAGAAGTCCCGGAATAATACCCCAGACATCATTGAGTATAAAAACCTGTATATCAGAATACGAAACCTTTCAAACGAGATTTCAGGGGTTACCTATATATCCAAGTAGTGTTCCCCACGAAATAAGCAAGTGTTTGAATTTAGGTTTATATACCGAAAAAGTTTACTAAGTGTATAAAAACCTACCGACACATCCACGGTGAGATCGTTTAACACATTTAAACTTTCCAATTCTTTAGCGTACTGTAACTGTCTACTGATGTACTATCATTTCCTCTTTTTACGCAAAAACTCAATTTTTTAATTTTTTATGTTTTTGACTTTTTCAAAATTTTCAAATGTTTTTGTATTTTCTAACAATATTACTCCCCCTAAAATGCAAAATCATATAAAGAAAATTTGACAACCAACACTGATAGCTTTGTCTCGCCATCCATTTTCTGCATCTCATGCTCTGTTTTGCAGAAAATATAACATACCCCCATGATTTACAACCCATTGATCTTAACAGTTTGAAAACCGTTTTTCAATCTGATGAAAGTAATCATGTTTGTTCAGCCGTGAGGGTTTCGGCGTATTCAATCAACATACATTCAAAACAATATAAAAAACAACATATTTTTGGTTTTTCAAATTTTACCAAACTAAAAACATATTTTTGGTTTTAAATTTTTCAATTTTTTAGGATTTTGAAAATATTGTTTATTTATGTACAAACATCACTCAAACTAAACTCCCTGTTCAACCAAACCAGGGTCCTGCAACCTCTTCCTGTGCCAGGCTGCTCCAACTACCATTCTTACAATCTTCAGCTTCATTGAGCACCTGCACATTCAAACTTTATCAATTATTTGAACAATTTAGCCCAGGTCTGTTGGACCTTAGGCATTTCAACACAATAATGTTCATTTAATTTCGGAAACTCTTTATCATTTAAAACTTTTTCAGCATTGACTTCAACTTTCTCATCTTTTTCCAACGTCACTTGTTTCTTAGCACTCCACATTTGACCTTCCGGAGTACCTCTTTTGTAAAAGTTTGTCTCTTTTTGAACCTTTTGATTTTGAACAACATTTTTAGATTTCCAAAACTCTTGAGGTTTTGTCATATCAACAGATGTTCTCCAACTCTGTGTTGTTCTGAATCTGGGTGTGTGAGAATTCCAGGTCTGTCTTGAATCAAACCTGTTCGGGTTTGATTTCCAATTTTGATTTGAAGCAAACTTGTTTGTATTGTACCTCCAAGTTTGTTTCGAATCAAATCTGGTTGACCTTGATTTCACATCCTCAGATTTCTGTTTTTCAACATCAACAGGCTTTGGATTTGGACACTTTCTTGCAACATGTCCAATTTGATCACATTTAAAACACACTTTCTTTGAAACATCCTTGGCCTGTTGTTGTTTCTTTTTCATAGCATCAAACTCTTCATTAGACTGTTGTCCAAATTTGAGTTTTTCCTCTTCTTTCAAACTTTTCCCTTGAACAAAATTCATCTTTTGTTGCAAATTTGGTTTTTTACTTTGATTCCAATTCCGTTTCTTTTTATAACCCAAACCAGCCTTCATGTTTTTCTTCTTAAAACCAGGTTTGTTATAAAAAGATTTATGACCTTTACCAGCAAACTTTGGAATCTCAGACTTCTCAATCTCAACCATTTTAAAAACTTGATCGACCTTCTCTGAAATCACATTCTGAATCGGGAATACAACATCTAAGAATAATTTGTCCGATCCAATCATGGTATAAACCAATCCTTTTGAATCATCATTCAAATTTTTCTCGGATTTTGTGTTTTTCAGATAACCATCATAAAGATTTCCTTCATCTTCATCCTGTGATTCAGACTTACCTTTTGTAGACTCATCTTTCAAAACGCTTTCAACAACCTTACTTACCACCTCTGAATCATTAGCATCATCAGATTTGGAGTAAGTCACATCGATACTTTCAGGTAACTGGTCAGCTATGTTCAAACCCTTTGCCACCTTTTCCTCATCATAAAAAGTATAGTTGTTTCTCAATGGTGGTGGTACCTGATGAAATTCTGAACCAATACCCTTTTTGCAATTTTCAGTATCTTTGTCATCTGGTGTGATGTTGAAAATGCGTTCGAGAATGTACGAAGAGTTATGATAACTTTGAAGTTTGCTAACAACCTTTTCTTTTTCAGCCAAGACTTGTTTAAGATTTGCAATTTCATCAACACATTTGTTTAATTCAATTTGCTTTTCTTTAAACTGTCTCTCATACATTTCTTTGGTTGTTAAAGTTTCAGACAATCTTTGATCAAAACTTTTGACTTGGCTCTTCAAAGTATCATAAGCTTCTTGTACTCTCTGACTCGACCACTTTAAAGAATCATACTGTTTTTGTAAATCTTGAAATTTAGATTTTTTTTCAACACAATCAACACATTTTATAGAACACAGTTGTCTATAAACATCATTATCCTTTTCAAGACCTTGACATTTCTGTGTCAAATTTTCAACTTTTAGTTTCAAAATTTCTTCTTTTTCAATCATATCTTTACATTTTATTGTGAAACCATTTTCAAGTTTGCTTAATTCATTATCTTTTGTTTTTATCAATTCATCTTTTTCAATACAGGATTTGCACATTTCTATGCAATTCCTGCATTTGTTTTCTTTTTCATCAACCAATTCAACATTCGATAGATCAGAAGATTTTCTAACCTCAGTCTCATTCAACACCGATTCTTCTGACTCAACTTTCTGATCTTGCTCTTTGTTCTCCTCTTTCTGAGCTTCTTCATTCTTCTGCACTTCTTCAGCTCTCTGTTCCTCTCCAGCAAGCTTTGCAACAATCTTCACTTCTTCAATCATCTTCTTCAATTCTTCTTCTTTTCTTTTCTTCAGTTCTACCACCTTTGGTAAACTTGCTTCAAAAACTTCTTTTAACTTGTTCATCAAACTTGGCAAATAGCTTTTATCAGAAAGCCTTCTTGTGTTGAAAGTGCCCTCACTTGGAAACACATTGGTTACAGCATCAAAATCCACTTTTGATGGATCAACTACTGGATTACCCTGTGGATCCATGTAACACTCTAACTCTTCATTCCATCTTTTAGCTCTCTGGGCTTCTTTGAATGGTTCATACAATTTGCCAATCTCCCATCTCGCACTGTCTCTTCTCCACCAATTATCATTCTCATCATTTGCAACAAATGCATATCCAACTGCATCTTCTTCAGATAGAACCTCTTGACTCCAGTCATATCCTTCATCGTCATATATAACTGCAAGAGCCCTTGATTTTTCTTCTGGTTGCTTTAATCTTGGTGGCTCAGACTTGTTCTGATGGTAAATCGCTTTCTTGTAATAATCTTCGTTGAATGGATTTTCAGAATCATGATCAGCATACGCATTTCTGCACTCGCGCTTGAAGTGACCTCTTTGTTTACATTTGAAACATGTCACCTTGGATTTATCAAATCCCAATTTGGTAGACGGTCCACCAATTGACTTTCTCCCCGTTATCTCCATGAACCGCTGTGCCCGACGAACCGCACTGGCCATGCACCATCTGATATCCATTAGTTCCATCTCCTCGAGGTCTAATTGATCATAATCTTCTTTCGTCAAGTTGGTGTTGCCAATCTTCCCTGCAACGAGGCTTTCATACGATTCAAGTACAGATGCCAAGAAAACCATCTGTTGTTTTGCTGACTCTTCGCTGAAATTCTGTCCATTCTTTAGATCCACTGCGATATTACACTGGAATAAATTCTTTGAAGCAGATTGATCAGAAGTTGTTGAAGAAGATCCACTGTGAAAACCACTGTGAAGACTTTCATTGTTCACTGAACTTGAACTTTCTGCAGAAAATGCTGTTCTTGGAGACCCAGCCTGTGGTGAATTTCCTCTGTAGTAAAGCTCCACATTCTGCTGATAAGCTGGATTGTTGACTTTAGATCTCTTTATCTCCAACTCATGGCTTTCAAGTCTTTCAATCAGCAAATCCACTTTTAAATCTTCAGGCTTGATTGTGTTTTTCAACATTAGAGCGAAATATTGCCACTCTTGATCATTTGGCAATGAATCAAACAATTTATCCACCAACTCCTCTTCAGAAGGTAAGATGTTGTGTCTGATCAGCTCCATTTTCAGATGTCCGAATCTCTCAATCATTTTACAAATAGACTCATTTTTCATACAATTGAATAAATCAAACTCTTTACGCAACAATTTCTTTTTGTTTTTAACAATTTCATTACTTCCTACACATTTTCTCTCTAACGCTTCCCACAGACTCTTTGAAGTCTTTTCTTGTTCGAGTAATGAAATAATATCCTCTCTTACTGACTGTTTGATCAATGTTATCATTCTATGTTCAGCCACAACATTTTTTATATCTTTTTCTGTAAAATCTTTTGCATCTATTAACTCTCCTCCCTCTTTTACTGGTGCAACGTATTCATGTGTCAATTTTAACCAGCTTTCAGTAGCAAAAGCTTTTATCCAACCCTCAAATCTGTTTTTCCACCAATTATAATATTCAACTTTCATTAGCTTTGGTGGCTTCTGTTGGCTTCCGTACATGTTTTCGAACTTCAAATTCTCCGAAATCTCCTTCGAATATTCTTTCATCTCAGATCTTCTATCGGATGATTCGGAATTGAATGCGTTGTAGAATGTGTTGAAAAATTCTTCACCGTTGCTCGACATCTTCAATTACCTGAATGTCAAACAAACAAACAAACAAAATCAGTTCAAACACTATCAAACAACTGAATTAAAATAATACTCGAACTGTTGAATTTTCTGTGCGGACTGAAGGTTGACAAACTGTGCGGACTGCTATGACCCGGATCAAAATTGAAATGACCTTTTCCAATGACCTGGCTAAACCACACGACCTTGAACGAGTTTGAATTCAAATAGACTGAACCACCTCTTGTGAACTGGGTTCAAATTCAAACCAACTGTGTGACTCGAAGTTGATGCGAATTTAGTTCACTTCGTGTGAGCTTGTAATGACTTTCACACGGCCTGAAGAACTATAACCACTTCTCACGACCAGATTTGATGCAACGTAACCTCTTTAACTAATCAACATATTCATGCAAACTATTCAATGCTGTTGAAAAAAAATTTGTGATTGGGCCGATAGATTGAAGTCACATGGGCTGTCTAATTAAATCAATTTAAAGCATCACATGTATATGTCTGACAACAATTATTCTATTGGACCACAATTTTTACATGCAATTTCTAATGAACTGTTATTTCAATTTATGGAATCACGTGACACATAGTTCCAATATCAAACTTCCTGACAAATGCACATGGGTTGAAAAATTACTCTGATTGGACCAAAAAAAACCACTATCCACCCATTTCAAGTGTTAAAAAAATCTGATTGGGCCTTTACTTCTAAATGACAGTTAATAGCTTACATATATTGGGCCGATTTGTTTAGTGAACACATAATGTCTCAATGTCCCATATCTCTAATTAAATGTGCCGACAACTTTTAATTGTGTTTATTTCTATTGGACTGTTCAAATATATTCAGTCAAAGTATATAATGTTTCACGTGAAATCAGTATGTTGTCAGATAAGCGAAACTATCTTGGATTGGACAAATGAGCGAACCAGACTATGTCCAGATAAGCGGATCTATTATTACACCTATGAGCGAATCTCAACTTTGACACAATGAGCGGACCTCAACTTTGACACAATGAGCGAACCTCAATTTTGACACAATGAGCGGACCTCAAATGTACAGATGAGCGGACCAGGTATTGTCACATGAGCGGACCAGATATTGTCGAATGAGCGGACCAGAAATGTTCATACGAACAGACCTGCAACTTTGACGCGAATTCGAACGAAAAAATCTCGATTTCTCCTAAACGGTTTGGAGTTTCGATCTGAAACTTGGTAGGGTTTTAGATCAGGTATAGGCGCACAACATATCCAAAAATCAGCTGAAACGGACCATGAAAACCTGTTCAATTCGATGAAAAACAGTAAAAACTGTAAGAAATATGAAAAAGATGAAGAAGAAGATGAAATCGGATCTGATTCTGATGAAATCCTTTGCGAAATCGTGTGAAAGATTAGTGCAATCGAGCTCCTGCTCTGATACCACTTGTTAGGACCGGTTTGACTCCGTTTCGATTGCGAACCGACTCGTACGACGTGCGGAATCCGTGCACGAGTGAGACCGAACACACGAACAGTAAAATAAACTGTGATTCTTTGATAGATTTGATAGCGTACAAGAACCTGAATCACGTGGACAAGCTTTCTCTCTCTAGAATCTCTCTCTAGATCTCTAGCTCTCCAAATGCTCTAAATGGCAAAAAGTTCTAAATCTAACACTATGACTTCCTATTTATAGGCACAAGGTTATAATGAGAAATCTCATTATTTACAAAATTGCCACCTTGCCTTTACTAACTAATAACATCATCAAGTCTTGCATTCTTCGGTTTCTACTACGATTTTGATTGACAGAGGCGATAGACACTTAATGCACTAACAATTAGTATGCAAGTCGCAAAATAATGATTGACAATATATTTTTTGTTGTTTTAATTAGTAATTACGATTACCTGTCGCCCAGTCATCCTTGGAACGATGGATATGGAAGCAATGTTAACATATTGAGTAGTAAGACATACATCGACTAAGACCTGAAAATGTTATGAGAACAACATACTAAAAGTTATTTCCCTAAAAAAAATAGATTACCTGGTACTCAGCAAATTCAATAGCCATAGTCTTTAAAGTCTTGTCTACTGGTTGATTTTCTAGTGCAATTTTGAAGGTTCATCTGGTATTGAATCTTGATCAGATGTCCAAGACTGGCTTTTAGTGAAGAAGCTTATACTGCTTGAAACTATATTATTTTCATGGAAATCATCAGGATTACTGGCATTAGAAACCGTTAGATCATCTCCTTCACAACTTTCAAAAAAATTATTTTCAGAACTTTCTAAAGGAGTTTTTTTTAGTAGGGTACGATTTATGGATGAAAGTGCTTCAAAACGTTGCATTGGTTGCGAATTAGAAAAGAATTGGGAGTAAGATGTCGCAACCCCCGATCCCTTATCTGTCCCGGGAACGGGCGGACGCGAGCTCAGATTTTTGGTGGTATCAGGTATTTAATCTCGCAGCGGAATTTACATCAGGACCGTAGTTAGGAAATGTTTATCAGAGTAAAACCACCATATTTGATATTAATAATAACATGGGCAAAACCCAAGTTTCTTATTACAATACATTTATAGGGATAAACCCTATTTTATTGAATTTAAAACATCGTTTATTAGGTAACTTTTATCGCCACATTTTTCCCAAGCCTTCAGTGCTCTCCGGCTGGCTTTTCACTAATTGGCTGTTCACATTGTGTTACCTGTAACGCGTTTTAAAAACATTTGTCAGTCGGAAATACTGGTGAGTGAATCCTAGTTTAATCAAAAACATTTTATCAATTAAAACAGTATTGAGAGCGACCACGTTGTTTATTTCTACACAATTACTCATTCAGTATTTGCCACTCACCAGATCTGTGGCTATGGTCAAATTACCCATTGGCTAACTCGTCGTCCAATGGTAATGTACTGTCATTCTGACTTACTACTACTCGTAGTAATAAATTTTGTATACAAAACCCCATAATACCGGCAGTAATTGAAGAACTACAAAGACTCAATCACCGCTTAATCATATTGTAAAACAATTAAGGTTTTGTAAAATATTCCAAAAAGGTTAACAAAAAGAGGATAAACTCACATTGCTATCTTAGACTTCTTGTAAGGGTTTCCTGGATATAATCTATAATTTATACAAAGGTACATTGGTTAGTATCATAACCCTTTGAAAATATTGATGATACCCTCCCCGAGACGGCATTCCAACAACTACGTCGGGCAGAACCACGACAGTTGTTACGGAACCCTAAATCGATCGGGCAGCGTAACTGTTACGAAACTGGGGTTATAATACTTACAACGGAGCAGAACCTTGCTAATTAGGGGATATAATACCCGCTTATAACTCTTCTACAGAATTTGAGATTGAGAATTGAGATTATGAGCGACGAAAAACGAAAACTGATACGTTCTATTTATAGTTGCTGATATACGACTTTCAGGCGGCCCGCGTAAGGTAAGGCTAAGCCTTACGCGGCCCGCGTCAACACCCAGTCAACGTATAGCTTGTCCCGGTCACCAAGTAGATCCGCCACGATGTTGACACGTGTCGGTCTAGGATGTCTCCGCGTTTGATGATCTCTAGCGGCCAACGTAAGAGTAAAGGTGAGCTTACGCGGCCCGCCTGAACTAAAGAAATCAGTGAAGTCCTGTCTACACCTTCATACCGCCCGCGTGAGCTTGAGGTGAGGTCCTACGCTGCCCGCCTCAACTTAAACATCAGATTTTATATCTTATTTTATATGTTATAACACGTTTCGGGCTCGGTTTTCACATACGGGGTGAAATATAAGACATATTGGGACATTCTAAAATATACTAGAGTGTTAGACACATTATGAGGGTGTCGGTTTTACCGAGGGTTGTTACATCCTCCCCACCTTGTTTTAGAGCTCGTCCTCGAGATCTATTGAAACAAATGCGGATATTTCCTTTGCATTTCAGATTCAAGCTCTCATGTGTACTCAGGTCCTCTTTTGGAGTCCCACTTTACTTTGACCAGAACTAGTCTCTTATGCTTGAGATTCTTGACTTTCCTGTCTTCAATCTGTAGAGGTCTTTCTACAAACTTGAGTTGTTCATTTACCTCTATATCCTTAAGAGGAACTATCAGTGATTCATCAGCTAAACACTTTTTAAGATTAGATAAACACATCATGTATTCCTGCCATTTCCTCTGGCAGTTGTAGCTGATAGGCTACAGGTCCTATTCTTCTAATAATCTTAAAAGGTCCAACATACCTGGGACTTAACTTTCCCCGTTTGATGAATCTTACTATTCCTTTCCAAGGAGAGACTTTCAACAATACTTTATCTCCTACTTGAAACTCCAAGGGTTTGCGTCGGTTATCAGCATAACTCTTCTGTCGATCACGTGCTGCTTTCAGTCATTCCTTGAATTGAATGATCTTGTCAGTTGTTTCTTGTACTATCTCAGGTCCTGATAGTTGTTGTTCCCCAATTTCTGCCCAACAGACAGGGGTTCGACACTTTCGTCCATAAAGTGCTTCGAATGGTGCAGCATTGATACTTGTGTGATAACTATTATTATAAGAAAATTCTATTAAAGGTAAGTGATCGTCCCAATTACCTCCGAAATCAATTACACAAGCTCTAAGCATGTCCTCCATTGTCTGTATTGTCCTTTCGCTTTGTCCATCCGTTTGAAGATGATAAGCTGTACTTAATTTTAACTTGGTTCCCATTGCCTTTTGGAAACTTGACCAAAAATGAGAGGTAAATCAGCTATCTCTATCAGAAACAATTGATAAAGGAATGCCATGTAAAGAAACAATTTCATTTACATATAATTTAGCTAGTTGTTCCATACTAAAAGTTTCTCTCATTGGTAGGAAATGAGCTGACTTGGTTAGTCTATCTACAATCACCCAGATTGTATCATTACCTTTCCTTATTTTGGGTAATTTAGTAACAAAATCCATTGTTATCAATTTCCATTTCCACACTGGCATTTCTAATTGTTGTAACAAACCTGAGGGTTTCTGGTGTTCAGCCTTAAATTGTGAACAAGTTAAACATTTAGAAACATAGGTTACTATGTCCTTTTTCATTCCTATCCACCAGAACTTTTTCCTTAAATCCTGGTACATTTTATCATTTCCTGGATGCATCGTATACTTAGACTTATGGGCTTCTTCTAATATACGATGACGTAGGTTTCCTAATTTAGGTATCCACATTCTCTTTTTATGGAACCTCCAAATTCCATCTATTCCTTGTTCCAATTCTTTTAGCATACCTTTTAATTTTTCAGAATCATCCTTGATTACTGATTCTTGTGCTTCTCTTATCTGATCATTTAAATCTACTTGCAGATTTAATTTAAGAGAACGTACCCTTTTTGGCTTTTCATGATATTTTCGGCTTAAAGCATCTGCCGCTACATTTGCTTTTCCTTCATGATACTGGATATCACAATCATAGTCACTAAGCATCTCCATGCAGCGTCTTTGTCTCATATTCAATTCCTTTTGCTTGAAGATATACCTTAAACTTTTATGATCAGTGAATATGGTAAACTTACTACCATAAAGGTAATGTCTCCAAATCTTAAGAGCAAAAATTATAGCTCCTAACTCTAAATCATGAGTTGAATAATTATCTTCATGATTCTTAAGTTGTCTAGATGCATAAGCTATAACCTTTTGGCGTTGCATCAACACACATCCATAACCTAATTTAGAAGCATCACAATAGACTACAAAATCTTCAGCTCCTTCTGGTAATGCTAGTATGGGTGTATGGGTTAATCTTTGCTTAAGGATTCTAAAGGCTTCTTCTTGTTTTACTCCCCATTCAAACTTAACAGATTTACAGGTTAGCTTAGTTAAGGGAATGGCTATCTTAGAGAAATCTCGAATAAATCTTCTATAATAACTGGCCAATCCTAAGAAACTTCTAACCTCGGTTGGTGACTCAGGGATTTTCCATTTAGTAATTGCCTCAATCTTTGTTGGATCTACATGAATTCCTTCATGATTAACTAAATGTCCGAGAAACTGTACCTGTTCTAACCAAAATTCGCACTTAGAGAATTTAGCGTAAAGCTTTTCCTTTCTTAACAAACTTAAAAGTGCGTGCAAATGCTTTGCATGATCCTCTTTATTCTTAGAATAAATTAGAATATCATCTATGAAAACGATTATGAATTTATCCAAATATGGCTTACATATTCGGTTCATCATGTCCATAAATGCAGCTGGGGCATTGGTTAAACCAAATGGCATGACAGTAAATTCATAATGGCCATACCTTGTTCTGAAAGCGGTTTTAGGAATGTCCTCTTCCTGTACCTTTAATTGATGATATCCTGACCTTAAATCGATTTTAGAGAAAAATCGAGATCCTTGAAGTTGATCAAACATATCATCGATTCTCGGTAATGGATACCGATTCTTAATCGTGACCTTGTTTAATTCACGGTAGTCAATGCACATACGCATTGATCCGTCCTTCTTTTTAACAAATAGTATCGGCGCTCCCCATGGCGACGAACTTGGCTGTATGAATCCCTTTTCCAACAATTCGTCTAATTGTTTCTTTAATTCTTGCATTTCTGCAGGTGCCAACCGATAAGGTGCTTTGGCAATCGGTGATGTTCCTGGTATTAAATGGATTCTGAATTCAACTTCTCTGTCGGGTGGTAGTCCTGGCAATTCTTCTGGAAATACATCTGAAAACTGAGATACTACTGGAATATCTTTTAAATCCTTTTCTTTAGTGTTAGTGATTATAGAAATCAAATACACTATAGAACATTTTCTTATATAACTTGCAGTTTTCATCACAGAGATGAATTTAGTGGACCTGGAGAATTTATCTCCTTTAATTGTGATCATTTTACCTTTTGGTGAATTTACTTGGATTGACTTTTGATCACATAAAATACTGGCTTTATTGGCTATTAACCAATCCATTCCTAAAACAACATCGAATCCTGCCAGATTCATGGGATAAAGATTTGCAATAAACTTTTGATTTAAAATTTCTATACTTGCTCCCTGCAAGATTTTAGAAATTCTAACAGTTTTTCCATTGGCTGTCTCTACTAGGCATTCTAGTGGTAGTTTAGTTAATGACTGATTTAGAAATTTGCAAAATGAAGTATTAATAAAACTTTGGTTTGCACCAGAGTCAAATAATACTTTAGCAAAAACATTATTAACTAAAAACGTACCAGCTATGACATCTGGAATCATCTTGGCTTCATCTGCATTCAGAACAAATGCTCTAACATTTTTAGTATTCTTGTTGTCTGGAGCTGGAGCTAATTTTGGACAATTTAGCTTGATATGACCTTGTTCTCCGCAATTGTAACATACTCGGCTGTTAGCTTTCTTCCTGCAGTTTTCTTCCTTGTGTCCCGATATTTTGCAAAAGTTACAATATATGGAGCATCTTTCGGAATGCTTTCTTTTGCAATACCTACAGTAGGGTGCAGAGGTAGAACCTATATTTTTCCCACGGTTAGAATTTCCAGAACGAAATTCTTGTGTGAGCTTTTGGGTTAGGTTCCTCCTTTGATCCTCTTCTCGGGTACGGACTAATTCATCTGTCAAGGTATTTGCTAGTTCTACTGCTTCTTCTATAGTTTGAGGTCTAGCTGCCTTGACTACGTGTCTTATCTCTCCAATTAATCCCCAAATATAACGGGAGATTAACACTGGTTCTGGTGAAGCAAGGGTGGGTACTATTCTAGCATATTCAAAGAATATTTTAGTGTATCCCTTACTATCTACACCAGTCATTCTAAGGTTTAGGAATTTGTTTGTTATTTGTTCCTTTTCATTAGGTGGGCAGAATTTCCTTTCTACCTTGTTCTTAAATTCTTCCCATTCCTTATTGTAGGTTCTATCACTTCCTCTTGATTGGAGGATAGTGTTCCACCATTCTAGTGCTGCATTCTTAAACAGATTAGAAGCAAACAGTATCTTATCTTCTTCAGCACATTTGCTTATCCTTAAGACTGCCTCAGTCTTCTCTATCCAGCGTAAGGTTGGAATGGCCCCTTCGTTGCCTGAGAATTCCATTGGTTTACAAGACCAGAATTCTTTATAAGAACAACCATAAGGCATGGTTCTTCTTCTTTTGGGAATGGGCATTTGAAGTACAGGTCCATTGTTCACGCTGTTTTCTGGTTCACTTGGTCGCTTACTGCTATGCTTACTTTTATTATCAGCATCCTTAACAGTTTGAAGAATAAATGGCATTGCATCTATAATTCCTTGTGCTACTATGTGTTGGATAGCACTATTATGCACTTGATTGTTATTGTTATTGATGCTTGGATTCTCATTAACCACGTTAATGTTACTCTGATTATCATTATTCAGATTTCCTTGATTTCCTTCGTCGGCCATCTGAATTTTAAACATTTATCCCATATTAATATCACAAGATAATAGATAATATCGTAATTCACATGACACGCAATCTAGCCAAAAACATCGATTATTGCGACTTGTACTCTATTTTCATATACTATGCGTCTATTACACACTAGTACTGAAATAAAGATTACAATACCAACAGAAAGAAAATTACATTAATAGTACTATGCATCCGTACACACATACTTTTATTTTATTTTTATTTTATTTTATTATTATTACTATTACCATTTCTACCATCACAT
Organism: Helianthus tuberosus; assembly: GCA_030545235.1. Lineage (NCBI taxonomy): Eukaryota > Viridiplantae > Streptophyta > Magnoliopsida > Asterales > Asteraceae > Helianthus > Helianthus tuberosus. The sequence continues at coordinate 170,711,972 of CM060377.1, forward strand.
TCACGGATATGGATTTATCCAAAAATCCATATTGCGCTCATCGTATTTCCATACAAGACGCTCTCCCACCTGACGCATTCTCTCACTGCTTTCTAAAATTTCCTCCCCAAAAGTCCTAAGTTCTTGGACGTTTTCTGCACTCATTGGGGGTGCAGGTTCTAGGACTGGGTTTGGAATCTGGGGTGCGGGTTCCTGATATGGGGGTGAAGGTGCCTGAAATCGGTAAGGATCTTCTAAGATTTCCCTAATATATTCATCATGGTAATAGGGATCTAAAGGGTCCATACCTGGGTAGGCTCCTATGTTCTGTATGGGTGTGTCTTCATGGATAGGATAACGTTGCACAAAGTCCCTATTATTGTCCCACCAGGGGTCGTAATTTGGATCTAGGGGGTTTGGTGCAGGTATCCTAGGGATTTCTTCTGGGTTAAAGTCATGCATTTCCACTTGGTTTCAGTATTTTCTATTTCCATGGGTTGGTATGGGATTTGTGGTTGTGGGGCTACTAGTTGTTCCAGACTTGGGTCAGCAGCAGTTGTAGCTAGGATATGGAAATTAGCTAGGCTTCTATTAAGCATATCCTGTGTATGGGCATCTGTTTTTCGCTTAGCAGCTGCTAAAACTCTTTGCTGTTGCAACTTTCGCATTCTCTTCCTACGAGCAAAGGCTTCCTTACTGAACCATCCTCATTTCTTATGAGGGAATGGCTCTTCTGACTGAGCTCTAAAAGCAAACACTCCTTCTTCCTGATCAGCAGAATACCCAGAAAGGGCAGGCTGTGAATAGGTACCTTCACTCTTAGGTGAATCAGACAACTGACGACTCATGTCTGAGGGTCCTTGATCACTCATACTGTAAACTAACAAATAGTCAAATAACATGTAACAACTCTCATCAAAAGTCATATTTATTAAGTTAATTTGTCCAAAAGGAAACCCTAATTGAGACACCCAAGTGATTCTACACAAACCCTAAAATTTTCAGAATTTTCAGAATCAGGATTAGGGCCCCTAAAACTCAGGGGGGTAAAACCCTAGTTACGATTATCCAAATAACTCTCTGTCAAATTCAAATTTTGAGAAACTGTCGACTCAGCAAGCCTACCCATGCACGTAGCTACCCTATGAAACTAGGTAAGCCGTCGCGTAGCGCGACGACTATTGGGGTAACCAGTCGCGCTACGCGACTGGGTCAAATTGCATGTATAAATAGGGGTGTCTGGGACTTGAATTATGGCGCTTGAACGACGTTAAAACTCAAAGTATACACTGAGTTATCGTAGAATTACTATCACAACACACACGAATCCCGAATCGCTGCCGCAAAACAGGGTAATAACTCGATCGCTATTACGATTCATTGTCCAATCGATCAATATATCCAATGGATGTTTAAGTGCTACCCACATTAGGGTTATCCTTTGTCATTCGTTGTGATTCCAACAGGATGTTTGAGTACCACCCGAACTTGGGGAATACTCTGTCATTTGTTGTGAATCCGATGGATGTTTAAGTGATCGCACTTTGTCATTCGTTGTGAGGGTTTGATCTCGTGAGTTATCATAAATGCTATATTGATTACTAACCCAGTTTTGTGTGCATTGTTATTTAAATTAGGTTAACAAGGCTAATCCATAAACTAGACTCTATCCGTGTTAAATCTGCAATGTGAGTCATTCTCTTTTTATCAAATTACTTTCAAAATCATGTTTATTTTCAAAGGTTATAAATACAGTGATTAAGTTTATGTAATCACCAAGTAACAGCCGGTATGTGGGGTTTTGTATACATTACTTGATAATCGTCACCATTGGGGCAGCCAATGGGGGATATGACCATAGTCACAGATCCGGTCGAGTGACAAATACCGTGGTTAGTTGGTTTGATATAGAAACAATGTAATCACCCTTAACACTGTAAATTATAACAAACAAGTCTGTTTTATTAAATAGAATGATTCACTCAGTATTTCCCGCTGACAAAATTTTTTTCAAACATGTTTCAGGTGATCTGTTGTGATTCAGGAAAGGTGCTATGGAGCACTGCAAGCTTAAGAAAGTGGCTCATTGTAAAATAAAGAAATATGTTTTGTAAAATAAAGATTTCTCCGTGAAATCATAGTATTGTAAATTAACGGGGTTTTATCCCGAATTATGAAATAAAATAATCGGGAAAATTTTAGCTTTAAAAAGATCCTGATGATAAACTTCCGCTGTTAAACTCAATTAAAATATATACCACGGGATTTCTGTCCCGCGGCTCCTGAAACGGGTCAAACCGGGTCGGGGGCCGTGACAGAAAAAGGTGGTATCAGAGCCACTGAGTTAAGCTAATTAAGTATTTAGAAATACTTAATTTTTCCTGATTACTATTATGTGATTATGTGTTTTATTAACTAACTATTTGTTAGTTACAGTATGGGTAAGCAAAAGCTTTCAAACATCTATCTTAAATTAGATAGGTCATCAAATGAAAAGTGAAGTTCATCCCAAACTCCTGAAGAAGGAATATTCGTTCGAAAAGCCCAATACGAGGAACCACTTTCTCATGATAAAAGAAGTTTAATTATTAGGAAAAGTCAGGAGAAATTAAGGAAATCCCGAGAAAAGAAAGTTAAAAAGGAAACCCAAGAATTAACCAGTAAATCACTTTGGGAAGACAAGTTAGACGAAAAATGGGCAGATCTTTATATGTTAGCTACAGTAGCAGTAAATGCAGATCTTTAAATAATTTGTTTCAGTTTTAGCAAACCATATCACCTACAAACTAGAAAATCCATCCAGTAAATAAATAAATTTACAATAAAACATAGTGTGTTTTAAATTTCAGTTGTTTTGTAGTCATATGGTATGCAATAATATGTGAAGGTTATTTTTGAAAGTTGTTATAATTTTTTTTTTTTTTATTTTAAACAGCATGAATGAGTTATCTGAAGCCCTAGAGAATCTCAACCTTTACCCCGTAAACATAGAAGTCTCTAAAGAATTTACTGGATACTTTCCTGATGTGGAACAACCAATAGAATTCAACGCTCCACCTTTGAAAAAGCCAAAACCAAAGAAAAGAAGGAGATACGTGTGGGGAAGTCGTCTACGTAGGAAAAAGCCAGCTAAGAGACTTCCTAAAATAAATAATCCATTAGAAAAAGGAAAAGAAATTGAAACTGGGGAAAGTTCTAGACAGCCGGAATTGGAGACTGAAATCAGGGAAGAATCTAGGCAAATGGGAATACAATTTGAGGAATACTCTAAGGAAATAGAAACGGAGGTTGGAAAAGGTATTAGACAAACTCAGATGGAAATTGGAGAAAGCTCTAAAAGAAACCAGGAAATGACATTTCAGGAGGAAATAGATTTTATATTAGCAAACTGTGATACTATTCAGCCTGTCAATACAAATGTTTTTACTCGTCCTATTGAAACCCAAATCCCTATAAATCTTACACCAGCAATCCCAGAACCAATAATCCATACCCAACCTCTGGGAATGGACGAATGGTGGACAAATGACTGGCAATTCCAAAACATTGTCAACAGTCCTTATTCCTTTCTTCCGCAATTCGATCCAGAACCCCTACCAAATCCACCGATGAGTAACGAGAATATGGCTGAACTTCGCCATTTTGGTGAAGAGTTGATGGATGCTGGGAATAGGATCCGAGAGATAGGATGACAAATTGCCTGGAAATATGATGAAAGGGAGCTTCGTTTTTAGAAAAACAAGTGACGAAAGAGAAGTGGGTAGTAAGACTATGATGGTGTAATAGTAATAGTAATAGTAAAATCAGTATGTGTAAAATAAATAATAAAACGGTTATATATAGAAGCATGATATAATCTATAAAACAAATGAAATTTTAGAAAATTTACAATTTTGTTTGTATATTCGTTTTCGTGATTATGTGTAATTAATTGTGACATTGGATTATTTCTTTTATACTAATAATTTATCTATAAATTAATTATCAGATGGCAAACATTGGTAATAAACCAGTAAATGAAGTAAATCAATCCGAGCCAATTCAGGAAGAACAATTGTTAAATAGGCAAGATATAGAGGATATCGTTGCACAAGGAATAGCCAATGCTATTCCAGCAATTGTTGCTGCTGTTCAAAAACCTGTTAAACCTCAATCAATCATTCCTAGTAAACGTACTCAAGGCGACAACTTTAGTAATAGTATAAACGGAGGCGGAAATCATGTTAATAACAATAATGATCTGCACGGCCCAATTTTCAAGAAAAAGAAAGCTGCAACACCTGGTTGCACTTACAAAGAATTCCTTGCCTGTAAACCAACTGAGTTTGCAGGTAACGAAGGGGCTATTGCAGCATTACGTTGGTTAGAGAAAACTGAGGCAGTAATTGCTATAAGTAAATGTGTTGAGGAAGATCAAGTTATGTATGCTTCCAATCTTTTTAAAGAAGGGGCATTAGAATGGTGGAACACTGTGTTACAAGCTAAAAGAAGGATTGAGGCATATGCCATGAACTGGGAAGAATTTAAGAGTCTTGTAGAAAGAAAATTATGTCCCGAGTATGAAAAAGATCAAATGGCAAATAAATTCCTAAACCATCGGATGGTTAATGTGGACTGTCGAGGATATACTTCGACATTCTTCGAATATGCTAGAGTGGTACCAACACTGGCATCGCCAGAACCGGTACTCATTTCTCGCTATATTTGGGGATTGATTAGCGAAATCCGCAACATTTTTAAGGCTGCGAGACCTCGTACGATTGACGATGCTGTGGAATTAGCCAATACCTTAACTAACGAACTGGTACGCACGCAAGATGAAAACAGGAAGAAGGAACTGGCTCAGAAAATTACCCAAGGATTTCGTACGGGTAATAATAATAGCTTCAAGAGAAGAGGATTAGGGCAATCTCCAACTCCATCATACTGCAGGAAATGAAAAAAGAAACATTATGGAAGATGCGATATAACCTGCAATTTTTGCAAAACTGTAGGACATCGTGAAGAAAACTGCAGGAAGAAATCCACAATTTGTTATAATTGTGGAGAAGCCGGACATTTCAAAACAGAATGTCCTAAATTGGTCAAACCTACAGACAACAAAACCAAGGCGACCGACGGAGCTACTAAGAAGAATGTCAGAGCATTCCAGCTAACCACTCAAGAAGCAGAACTCATTCCAGATGTGATAGCTGGTACGTTCTTAGTTCACAACGTATACGCAAAAGTATTATTTGACTCTGGTGCAAACCAAAGTTTTATTAATACTTTATTCTGTCAAGCTCTTAAGTTACCTTTAACCAACATTAGGCAGATTTTTACAGTCGAAACCGCAGATGGGAATTCAGTTAAAATAGATCAGGTTTTGCAAAAAGTAGAAATAGAACTTTCAGGTCATAAATTTTCTGCAAATCTGTTACTTATGAAATTAGCTGAATTCGATGTTGTGTTAGGAATGGATTGGTTAATAGCCAACCATGCTCGAATCCTTTGTGATAAAAATTCTGTAGAAATTCAGGCACCTACTGGAGAAATAATCACGATTACAGGAGATAAACCACGTAAGCCCATGAAGTTCATATCAGTAATGAAAGTTGCTAGTTATGAACGAAAACAAGGAATAGTATATATGATTTCAGTAATCATTAGTACTAAGGGTAAAGAACTTAAGGAGATCCCTGTAGTCTCAGAATACCCAGATATATTCCCAGAAGAGTTACCGGGATTACCACCAGATAGGGAAGTAGAATTTTGGATTCATCTAATTCCTGGAACTACACCGATAGCTAAGGCACCTTATCGATTAGCTCCCACCGAAATGTTAGAACTGAAAACACAATTAGATGAATTACTAAGTAAAGGATTCATACAACCTAGCTCATCCCCTTGGGGAGCACCAGTGTTGTTTGTAAAGAAGAAAGATGGTTCGATGAGAATGTGTATTGATTATAGAGAATTGAATAAGGTTACAATTAAGAATCGATACCCATTACCTAGGATTGATGATTTATTTGATCAACTCCAGGGAGCTAGATATTTTTCTAAGATCGACTTACGTTCTGGATATCATCAATTGAAGGTACAAGAAGAAGACATACCTAAAACTGCTTTCAGAACTAGGTATGGTCATTACGAGTTTACAGTCATGCCCTTCGGGTTAACGAATGCACCTGCAGCATTCATGGACATGATGAATAGAATCTGTAAACCGTATTTGGATAAATTTGTAATTGTTTTTATAGACGATATACTTATTTATTCCAAAAGTCAGACAGAACATTGTGAGCACTTGCATGCACTCTTAACTTTGTTAAGAAAAGAAAAGTTGTACGCCAAATTCTCGAAGTGTGAATTTTGGCTAAAGGAAGTGCAATTCTTAGGACACATGGTGAATCACGAAGGAATTCATGTAGATCCTGCAAAGATAGAGGCAATTACCAATTGGAAGGTTCCGCAAACCGCAATGGAAATTAGAAGTTTTATAGGTCTAGCTGGATATTATAGACGGTTTATTAAGGATTTTTCCAAGATAGCTGTACCATTAACAAAACTAACCTGTAAAGCAGTTAAGTTTGAATGGGGACCTAAACAAGAAGAAGCATTTAGAATCTTGAAACAGAAATTAACCAATGCTCCAATCTTAGCCTTACCAGAAGGAACTGAAGATTTTGAGGTATATTGTGATGCTTCAAAACTAGGATTTGGATGTGTGCTAATGCAACGCAAGAAGGTAATTGCATATGCTTCAAGACAGTTGAAAAAGCACGAGGAAAATTATACAACTCATGACTTAGAATTAGGAGCTGTAATTTTTGCCCTTAAGATTTGGAGACATTATCTTTACGGAAGTAAATTTACTATCTATACAGGCCACAAAAGTTTAAAATATATTTTTGGGCAAAAAGAGTTAAACATGAGGCAAAGGAGATGGATGGAAATCCTAAGTGATTACGACTGTGATATTCAATATCACGAGGGAAAGGCAAATGTAGTTGCAGATGCCTTAAGTCGTAAATACCATGAGAAACAACGACGGGTTCGTGCTCTCAGATTAAATCTACAATTAGATTTAATGGAACAACTAAAGCATTTTCAAGAAACAGCAATAGAGGATTTTGCTGAAGGAATGAAAGGAAGAATAAAAGAATTAGAACAAGGATCTGATGGAATTTGGAGATTCCACCAAAGCAGAATTTGGGTACCAAAGCAGGGAGAATTAAGGAATAAGATTTTAGAGGAAGCCCATAAATCTAGGTATACCATGCACCCAGGAAACAATAAGATGTACCAAGATTTAAGAAATAATTTCTGGTGGATAGGCATGAAAAAGGATATAGCTAGATATGTTTCTAAGTGTCTTACTTGTTCACAAGTTAAGGCAGAACACCAGAAACCTTCAGGTCTACTACAACAGTTAGAGATGCCTGTATGGAAATGGGAACTCATAACAGTGGATTTTGTTACTAAGTTACCCAAAACCAGAAAAGGTAATGATGCGATTTGGGTAATTGTGGATCGATTAACCAAATCAGCTCACTTTCTACCAATGAAAGAAACCTTTAGCATGGAAAGATTGGCAAAGTTATACGTAGATGAAGTCGTATCTCTACATGGAGTTCCACTCTCTATTGTATCAGATAGAGATAGTCGTTTCACTTCTCATTTCTAGAAAAGTTTCCAAGAAGCAATGGGAACTCGACTAAACCTAAGTACTGCATATCATCCACAAACGGACGGACAAAGTGAAAGGACGATCCAAACTCTAGAAGACATGCTCCGAACATGTGTGATAGATTTTGGTGGAAATTGGGACGATCACTTACCTTTGATCGAATTCTCCTATAATAATAGTTATCATTCAAGTATTGAAACTGCCCCATTCGAGGCACTGTATGGCAAAAAGTGCAGAACTCCAGTTTGTTGGGCAGAAATAGGAGAAAGTCAATTATCAGGTCCTGAGATAGTGCAAGAGACGACCGACAAGATTAATCAAATCAAGGTAAGGCTGAAGACGGCTAGAGATTGCCAGAAGAGTTATGCAGATAATAGACGAAAGCCGTTGGAGTTTCAAGTGGGAGACAAAGTACTATTGAAAGTTTCTCCTTGGAAAGGAGTTGTTAGATTCGGTAAGAAAGGAAAGCTAAGTCCCAGATATGTAGGACCATTTCTAGTGATCCAACGTATAGGACCAGTTGCTTATCGTTTACAACTACCAGAAGAATTAGCTGGAGTACATGATGTATTTCATATATCCAATCTCAAGAAATGTCTATCAGACAAATCTTTAGTAGTACCTCTCCAAGATATAGAGGTAAACGAAAAGCTAAAATTTGTTGAGAAACCTCTTCAGATAGAAGACAGAAAAGTGAAGTTCCTCAAGCATAAACGATTAGTATTGGTCAAAGTCAAGTGGGATTCAAGGAGAGGACCTGAATACACTTGGGAGCTGGAATCCGAAATGAAGAGAAAGTATCCTCAATTATTCCAGTAAATCTCGAGGACGAGATTTTTATTAAGGTAGGGAGAATGTAACAACTCTCATCAAAAGTCATATTTATTAAGTTAATTTGTCCAAAAGGAAACCCTAATTGAGACACCCAAGTGATTCTACACAAACCCTAATATTTTCAGAATTTTCAGAATCAGGATTAGGGGCCCTAAAACTCAGGGGGGTAAAACCCTAGTTACGATTATCCAAATAATTCTCTGTCAAATTCGAATTTTGAGAAACTGTCGACTCAGCAAGCCTACCCATGCACGTAGCTACCCTATGAAACTAGGTAAGCCGTCGCGTAGCGCGACGACTATAGGGGTAACCAGTCGCGCTACGCAACTGGGTCAAATTGCATGTATAAATAGGGGTGTCTGGGACTTGAATTATGGCGCTTGAACGACGTTAAAACTCAAAGTATACACTGAGTTATCGTAGAATTACTATCACAACACACACGAATCCCGAATCGCTGCCGCAAAACAGGGTAATAACTCGATCGCTATTACGATTCATTGTCTGATCGATCAATATATCCAATGGATGTTTAAGTGTTGCCCACATTAGGGTTATCCTTTGTCATTCGTTATGATTCCAACAGGATGTTTGAGTACCACCCGAACTCGGGGAATACTCTGTCATTTGTTGTGAATCCGATGGATGTTTAAGTGATCGCACTTTGTCATTCGTTGTGAGGGTTTGATCTCGTGAGTTTTCGTAAATGCTGTATTGATTACTAACCCAGTTTTGTGTGCATTGTTATTTAAATTAGGTTAACAAGGCTAATCCATAAACTAGACTCTATCCGTGTTAAATCTGCAATGTGAGTCATTCTCTTTTTATCAAATTACTTTCAAAATCATGTTTATTTTCAAAGGTTATAAATACAGTGATTAAGTTTATGTAATCACCAAGTTACAGCCGGTATGTGGGGTTTTGTATACATTACTTGATAATCGTCACCATTGGGGCAGCCAATGGGGGATATGACCATAGTCACAGATCCGATCGAGTGACAAATACCGTGGGTAGTTGGTTTGATATAGAAACAATGTAATCACCCTTAACACTGTAAATTATAACAAACAAGTCTGTTTTATTAAATAGAATGATTCACTCAGTATTTCCCGCTGACAAAAATTTTTTTCAAACATGTTTCAGGTGATCTGTTGCGATTCAGGAAAGGTGCTATGGAGCACTGCAAGCTTAAGAAAGTGGCTCATTGTAAAATAAAGAAATATGTTTTGTAAAATAAAGATTTCTCCGTGAAATCATAGTATTGTAAATTAACGGGGTTTTATCCCGAATTATGAAATAAAATAATCGGGAAAATTTTAGATTTAAAAAGATCCTGATGATAAACTTCCGCTGTTAAACTCAATTAAATAAATACCACGGGATTTCTGTCCCGCGGCTCCTGAAACGGGTCAAACCGGGTCGGGGGCCGTGACATAACACATAACAAATAATTACAGTTATGCACTTATTTCTGAAATTTATTTCCTAACACAAAATTTAGAATTTAAGTGTCAGCAGAACACTTCTTTGGCTCAGACCAGTGGCTAGGCTCTGATACCACCTTCTGTCGCAACCCCCGATCCCTTATCTGTCCCGGGAACGGGCGGACTCGAGCTCAGATTTTTGGTGGTATCAGGTATTTAATCTCGCAGCGGAATTTACATCAGGACCGTAGTTAGGAAATGTTTATCAGAGTAAAACCACCATATTTGATATTAATAATAACATGGGCAAAACCCAAGTTTCTTATTACAATACATTTATAGGGACAAACCCTATTTTATTGAATTTAAAACATCGTTTATTAGGTAACTTTTATAGCCACATTTTTCCCAAGCCTTCAGTGCTCTCCGGCTGGCTTTTCACTAATTGGCTGTTCACATTGTGTTACCTGTAACGCGTTTTAAAAACATTTGTCAGTCGGAAATACTGGTGAGTGAATCCTAGTTTAATCAAAAACATTTTATCAATTAAAACAGTATTGAGAGCGACCACATTGTTTATTTCTACACAATTACTCATTCAGTATTTGCCACTCACCGGATCTGTGGCTATGGTCAAATTACCCATTGGCTAACTCGTCGTCCAATGGTAATGTACTGTCATTCCGACTTACTACTACTCGTAGTAATAAATTTTGTATACAAAACCCCATAATACCGGCAGTAATTGAAGAACTACAAAGACTCAATCACCGCTTAATCATATTGTAAAACAATTAAGGTTTTGTAAAATATTCCAAAAAGGTTAACAAAAAGAGGATAAACTCACATTGCTATCTTAGACTTCTTGTAAGGGTTTCCTGGATATAATCTATAATTTATACAAAGGTACATTGGTTAGTATCATAACCCTTTGAAAATATTGATGATACCCTCCCCGAGACGGCATTCCAACAACTACGTCGGGCAGAACCACGACAGTTGTTACGGAACCCTAAATCGATCGGGCAGCGTAACTGTTACGAAACTGAGGTTATAATACTTACAACGGAGCAGAACCTTGCTAATTAGGGGATATAATACCCGCTTATAACTCTTCTACAGAATTTGAGATTGTGAGCGACGGAAAACGAAAACTGATGCGTTGTATTTATAGTTGCTGATATACGACTTTCAGGCGGCCCGCGTAAGGTAAGGCTAAGCCTTACGCGGCCCGCGTCAACACCCAGTCAACGTATAGCTTGTCCCGGTCACCAAGTAGATCCGCCACGATGTTGACACGTGTCGGTGTAGGATGTCTCCGCGTTTGATGATCTCTAGCGGCCCGCGTAAGAGTAAAGGTGAGCTTACGCGGCCCGCCTGAGCTAAAGAAATCAGTGAAGTCCTGTCTACACCTTCATACCGCCCGCGTGAGCTTGAGGTGAGGTCCTACGTGGCCCGCCTCAACTTAAACATCAGATTTTATATCTTATTTTATATGTTATAACACGTTTCGGGCTCGGTTTTCACATACGGGGTGAAATATAAGACATATTGGGACATTCTACTAGAGTGTTAGACATATTATGAGGGTGTCGGTTTTACCGAGGGTTGTTACATAAGAAGTAGCAGACCCTTGGTCTGTCCACTCTGTCACACATAGAAATAACACCATCAAACCAATTTTGACTTTCGATTTCTAACCTGTAAATTTTTATAGCAAAATTGGCATAGAGTTTGGTACATATTTTATACTTAACACCATATCTTTTTTGGTTTGTAGTACTTTTCCGCGGTCTTTAACAGGTCACAAATACTTCTAAACTCGTCTAAAGAATTCATATGGAATGTGAACGTAGAAAATTAGTTACTTAAACCTGAAAAGTCAAACGGTACCTGTTCGGGAGCTTGGGATTAGAAATGAAGAACTATTGACAGAGCTTGAATCACTACTATTGCTGTCATCTTTACTGGATCCATTGGTTTCAGAATCAGCAGCCCTTAGTTGGAAATAAACGTTTCCAGAGCTTGCCCCACCAGCTAAATATATACCGTCTTTTGTACTGGAAACCGGCTCAATGGTATTAACTGAATATAACTTCCATCGTGGTCCTCGTCACTGCTATAGGTAATATCAAATAGAGGTAATATCAATTTAAACTTTTAAAAGTTTTTTTTATAAATTAAACAAAAGTATAACCTTTGAGCCAATGTTCACTTGATGATCATCAAGTATACCAGCATAATATCTTCCACTAAGGTTCTTCAGTGCTTTTGCTGCATATTCTTCCTCCCAAAACTGAACATATACTTTTTCCACCTGATATGATAACAGAAAGAAACATTAGAATTTAAATGATATACTGAACCATGTAAGGCATACGGAATCCGATACTTACCATGTGGTCAGCAAGCTTGTCACAAACATTCAGGCTTTCAATCTCCCCATACTTGTTCAGCTCCTCAAACAGATCTTCATAGAAATCCTAAAATTTAACCAACCAAACTCAAAACGTTATAGTTTTGATACAAAAAGGTCAACCGTGTCAATAATTTAATATGCAACCAACTAAGTTGCACATAAAAAGTAGATTTCAACCAATAAGACCACCTCAAGCATCAAAATAATCATATTTGCATAAAACACGCAAATTTTGAACATGATAACAAATAATATGTTTGACTAAAAAGCACTTGTGAAAATAATTAATGCCTTAACGAAAATACTGATACAAAAAATGAGTAGAAACAAATGGATAAAAATTGATTCAGTGTAAACCCTAGCCTTGTTTCATATAAAAACAATTGTACCAGATCTATTGCAAGAAAGGGTGAGAGTGCGAGGGATTGATTGACGAATCTTATCGGCAGCCTCCTTTCAAACGATATTCAGATATGCGTGTAAAAAATAGGTTGGACTAACAGAAATCAATCAATGAAAATAGAAACTTACCGTGATGAGATCCAAGAATGTGGTAGTGGCGATCGTTGTAAAGCAGTGGAATTATAAATCAAGATTATATAGACATGAAACAAAAATCATCATGAGAAACTTACATTTTAGATTAAAGATCGAAAAACAACTTACCGGGTTTCTTTCTGAATTGTAGATCGAATACATCTAAGGTTCTTTCAAGTGAAAATAGATGAAACGGCGGAAGATGCAGAGATGAAACGGTGGATTTGAATGGTTAGGGTTTGGGAGACGCAATCGGATTGAGGGCGAATGAGAGAAACTCAGAGGATGATAATTTTAGGGTTAGATGAGAATGAAAAGTGCTGAGGAAGATTTCAGTGAGAGAAACCTCGTCGCACAGGATGGATTAGGGTTAGATGATATCTCTGCGGTTATTTTGTGAGAATGGAGAGAGAGAGGAGGCAGCGTATGATTGAAGCCAATTGAATCCCCATCCGAGAGCAATGCCACTTATCCAATTATTTGAGATTTGCCACATCATTGCCTATGTGTCTGCTGAGTTATCAACCAGAGGGGGACATGTGTCCCCCAATGGTTTGCTTTATTAGAGATATAGATTATCATACAAAATATATACTTGTACAAAATATATACTTGTAGATAGACGAATGATGTGTCGTTTTTTTCTGTATAATAATTATTTATGTTTAATTTTCGCACATACAACCCTTTGACATTCTACAAAATTTGTATCGTATTTGGTTTGCATATTACTCTATATTACATATATTTAGACCATATTATGAACATATTTATTTCATATTGTAATTGTGATTAAGCCCGTGTATTACACGGGGCAATAACCAATGACATACCATTTTATTTAATTAAATATTGACTATGGTGCGATAATTTAAAATTTATTTAATAAATACAAAAAAATAAATTAAGAAAGAATAATAGTGCCTGGGCCAGTTCTAACTTCTAAGGTTTCGATAATGCCAGTATAACATGTCCCTGTTTTGTGCCACTAGTCCAAGTCAGCTAAACTATTTTCACACTAACGTGACAAGTGTAAACTTTAATAGGACAAACGGCATTGTAGTGTATTTAGTATATCATTAATAATAAAATAAAATAATAATAATTTTAATTCTTACTAGTATTAAGTACCCCGCGTTGCGGCGGGGGCGTAATACTTGACACAGTTTTACGAACGTTTTTAACCTATTAAATTTTTTATTAATATTTTGTTTCGATTTACCCCTATACTTCCTTTACTTAAAAATTATTTTTTACGTGAATATTTTATGTACGGGTATGTATAAATATGATTTGTTCTACATTCCGACGTAAACTTTATTTATAGACGAGTCAGGTCAAATATAATACGTTTTCGTTTAAGGAAACCATTTTTACGTGCATATTGTTATGTACGTTTTGGTATAAATTCAAGTTGTTTTACGTTTCGACATATATATAAATTTATAATGTTTTCACTTTGTCTTTTTGTCTAAAGTGTACAAAACACCATTAAAGCATGAAGTACAATCACATTAAGCCTACTTATGTTACAAATTAATAGTTATACTTTTTTTTCTAAATTGTATAAAACACCATTCAAGCATCAAGTACAATTATATTAAGCATACCTATGTTACAAATTAATAGTTATGTAATTAAAAGTTGCAGTAATAGCATAACTATAAAACATAGTTTTGAATTAAAACATAAACTGTATTACAGTTTAAATTTTTAATTGATACAAATCATCAACAATTTTTTTCTAAATTACCTTAATAAAAAATGACTAAAATATATACAAAACCAGATTGTATCAATTACTTTAATAAAAAATGACTAAAATATATGCAAACCCAGATTGTATCAAAATTAGGATCATACAAACAATAAAAATTAAATTAAACAAAAAATGAAAACCTACTGGCTATAAGTGAAAAGTCAATTTTTTTTTGAAAAACTCCCTCTTTTGAGTACAAGTCCACAAAGCACCAAGATGTTAATAATTTATAATATGAAAATTACTGTTGGTAGCAGTATTATTATTAAGTTTATTATTATTATATTGATGCTACTTATGATGGACTATCAAAACATGAAATATATATGAAAAATATGAAAAAGGGACATACCATTAGGGCACCTGGGGCCGCGTGAAGAAGCAAACATCACGCGTGGTGTAGCATGATACACCGCCACCACCATCGAACAAAACGCGTGAACTTGATAACTCGTGGTGGTGACAACGCGTGAAGATTTCTTCCCAAACATCCCTGCTTCCTTCTCCTTCACATGATATCATAGGTGTGGTGAGTGATGGGCACCCCCACTAAAATCCATCACTAGTGATGGAACCAAGTTTGATGACGTGGCGGAACATGATTGGGTGTGGTGAGTGATGGAAAGTGGAGCACCCCTACTCCCTTAATGTAGGTGTAAAATAGATACACACTTATAAACATATGTAAGCACAAGTTGTAATACATATATTTACTATGAAATAAATACATAACTAAAGTATATAAAAAGATATGTAAAAAATAAAATCATAACAACGTAATGGGTTAGGATCAAATACAAAGGATAAAATAAATAAGAAGGTTTCTAGTCCATTGATCTTAGATTTGGAAGGTTGAGATTAGTTGTAGGGAAAATAAGATAATAGACGGGCATAAAGGGAATCCTATATTTATGGATTTTATCTCTTCACATGCAAGGCACATGTCAATTCCCCCATCGATTTAAAACGTCCATAACTTTTTCATACGACATTTAAAAAAAATCACCATAATAACGAGCGTTTTTTTTATCTTTAATATGAGTACCATATTATCATATAAAAAAATCATTTTTACTGAGTTTTTTCGCATTGTGTTAAAGGTTCAGTTCATTGTGTCTTTTAACTGGGTTTTGGTAATTACGTTTTAGTAGAGTTTCTATACATTGTGTTATTATCAAAACCTATAACACAATGTTAATTTGGGTTCTATCCATTGCGTTTTTATAAGAACCTATAACACAATATATGACACAATGAAGATGGTGTTATATCTGGGTTTTCTATAAATTGTGTTATTAGTTCAGGTCATTGGGTTTAATATGTTTTCTATTGTGTTTTAATAATTTGTTCAATTTTTTTTATTATCTTGTTCATTGTGTTTTAGTTTGTTGTGTATTGTGTTTTTAGTTTGTTTTCTATTGTGTTTTCACTGCTCTACATTGTGTCTTTTATCTGCTGTCATTAATTGTGTCTTTTATCTGTTGTCATCAATTGTGTTTTTATTTAGTCTGATATTTATTGTTTTATATGTTATCGCCATTGTGTTATACGTTATGGTCATTGTGTTTTAGTATGTTGTCCATTGTGTCTTTATCTGTTTGTCGTTGATTGTGTTTTTGATCTACTTTACATTGTGTTTTACATCATGTCCATTATGTAATATGTAACTGGATTTTTGATTTTTTTTTTTTTTTTGAAAAATATAACAATATGGTACTTATATTAAAGATAAAAAAACGCTCGATTTTATGGTATTATTTAAAAAAAACAAATGATGTATAAAAAAGTTGCGGACGTTTAAAAATTGGGGGAAAATAGCATGTGACTTGCATTTGCATATTCTCTTTACTCTTGTAGACAAAATTACTCTTTCCGTTTAATTCCTTATAACTCAACCCACAAAGTAATATATAAAACTAGAGAAAATAGACCTTTTATTGACAAACTACCAAGGTTTTCTACGGATGAGAGATGGAGAGAAAACTAGCTAAAGGCTAAAGTCAAAAGATATTCTATTGAGAAAACAACATTACGAAAAGTAGTATTGTTATACACATTAATAACCAAAGGTGATGTGGTCAAACGGTAGGCTCATTGGTTTTTTTTATGGGTGAATGTTAGTTGTAATCTTGCCTAGAGCAATTTACTCAAAGTTAAGGCCGGACGGTATCATTCGTCGAATACATGCAGGGAGTTGTTTTTACTGAGCGGTGATTGGCTGTCGGCAAGATTTCGGTGAGCGAGGAGTGGGTAATTCGGTGTATAGTCACCGATGCGGGAAGAGGAGGGAAGGAAGAGAGAGAGAGATTTAATGGTGGGTTCCACCCCCTTTCAACCAATCACAATTTTTTTACCACTCTCCAGGTGTTTGAATCACTGCCAGTGATTGAGTGCAAAATGGAGAGTGGAATGGGGACTTGACATGATATTATTGGCTAGACGGTAACTCAAACACCCTAAAGTGATTGAATGATACCCTCCACCCTAAGGTAGGTGTTTTCTTGTTGAAATATGTCTATCTCCAATTTGATATCAAACATATAATTCATATAAAATGTTTTCTAACAATGGCTTGTTTTTTATCAGGGTCTTCCCCGAGAATCTATAAGAATTTAAAGGCCCTGTACGAGTAGAAAAATTAGGCCCCTAAACAAAAAGACATGTAAACCTTTTTTTATATGTAAATGGTTATATGAGAAAAGGAAAAGACCTTACAAATCAATGGAAGGCCAAATTTAAAGGTGAAAATTTACAAATAAGAAGAAAACGTGAGAAGTTTTTTTATATAAACTAGGGTTAAGACCCGCCCGCGTTGCGGTGCGGGTACATCGTAAACATTGAATGGATTAGTCCAAACGTTATATGATGCATTAACCATATGAAAGCACACATTTCGACGTATCCACTTGAACTCAATGTAACATGTATAAGCATTGTGATTGAATCAAACGTAAAGTAAAACAAATTCATATCGAACAATCACATCGTATTATATGTGACCCAACTCATACATAAAAAACGTAACGGTATGAAGAAAAATATGCACATGTAATCGAAATGGATTAATTAGAGCTTTCGAAAAAAAGGAAGAAAAAGAAACCATAATTTGACTCCACTCGGTTCGAAACAAACTTTACGAAACATACATAAAATAAGCATGAAAACATATTATATTTGACGTGAATCATTTCCCAAAAAAGTTTACGTCGAAACATAGAACAACTTGAATTTATACCAAAACGTACATAAAAATATGCACATAAAAATGGTTTCTTTAAACGAAAACGTATTATATTTAAGTTGATTCGTCTAAAAAAAAAAGTTTATGTCGGAATGCGACCCGTCGCAATGCGGCGGGGATTCTTTAGTTATAACTAAGTCGATCTAGGACCCGCACGTTATGTTAAACCTGTCAAACGGGAAAAAATAGACGATGTAAAGACGTTCACCCACACACGCACGTTGTGTCGTGTTAACTCGCAAAATTTAGAATGAAACGTAAAAACGTTAAACCAAAGACGCACGTTGCGATGTGTTAAGTCACAAAATTTAGAACCAAGCATAAAGCGAAAAATTTACGGAAAATGAAAACTATAAAGGAACAAAGTTGAAAGTAAAAAAAGTTGTGAGGATAGATTGCAAAAGATAAAAAGTTATAGGTTAAAAGTAAAAAAAAAAAAAACAAATAGTTTTGGGTTAAAAGTAATTTATGAAATACTTTTGGGTGAAAAGTAAAAAAAAATCTTTTTTTTTTTGGAAAACCCCCAAAGCCAAGGCTACGACAACCATATGCATAACCATTTTTTCTTTGAAAACCCCCCAAAGCACACCCCGCGTTGCGGCGGGGCGTAAAATTGTGTCAAATAGTACTAATGTCAGACAACCGTCATCGACCACCAACACTGACTCGACCTAGGATCTGCGTGTTGCGACGAATCTTTCAAACATGAAAAAATACAGGTAAAAACGTTGAACCACACATACACGTTGCGCCGTGTTAACTTGCAAATTTCGAAACAAAACATAAAAAAGTTGAAGCACACTCGTACGTTGCGTCGTATAAACTCGAAAAATTTAGAACTATACGTAAAACAAAAATTTGCGAAAGATGAAAACTATAAGTAACAAAAGTTGTGAAGTTAAATTGAAAATAATGAAAAGTTTTGGGTTAAAGTTAAAAAAACAAATTATATAGGGTTAAAATTGCAAAAGGTAAAATTCTTTGGATTAAAAGTAAAAAATCAAGTTTTCTTTTTTGAAAAAATGCCCAAAGCACAAGTTACAAGTTCTTATGCACAAAAAACTTACTAAGTTATATATGGTACAAGTATTGCATGCACAAAACACCAACAAAGCATGGTGTACAACCTCTATTGCAACAAAATGTTGCAAAATAGATTATTATATAATATATAATAATGGTTAAATGGAAAAAAAAAGAACTTACAAGTTACAAGCGGAGGCCCAGATTTAGATGTGAAAATTCAAAACTAAAGACTAAAATTAAAAATAAGCTTCATGGCCCATTCACCTTGTTAATAAAGTAAGCTGAATCAGCCTCTTGAGGCCCAAACAAAAGATCTCCAACCCAAGAAAAAAATAGGGAAAAAATGAGGCAGCCGCAATTCAAACACCGAACGACAGGTTCCGTTAGGGATGGCAATCAAACCCGAACCCGGTGGGTAAACCCGAAACCCGACACATTTGGGACGGGTTTGGGGTCGGTTAATCGGGTTTGGGACGGGTTTGGGAATAGTTTTTATTTTTGTCGCGGGTTTGGGATTTAGTGATATACCCGTTTACCCGACCCAATTACCCGATAAAGTGTACCCGTTTACCTGATTGTATACCCGATATAATTTCTTTTATATTATTAATATGTATAATATATGATACATCCATTTTTTACACATATAGATATTCTATTCCGTATACATTGTAGTTATTTGATATATATTTTTATAATAACAATGCAAAATGTAACCAGATAGTAGTTACCCGTGTCACACCCTGACTTTTGCGGAAGCGTGGTTATTGGTGTGACTTCTTAATACCATATCATTCAATCATAACAACGCTATATGATAAAACCATAAGATGTTCATCCATATATTAAGTTTAGAAAATACCACAACATACTTGTCAGAAAAGTTGACACCAACTTAAGTTACAAACCATAACATGTTTTAATGAGTTCACGAAGACTCGATAACATAACTTAAACCAACCCGAGCTTAGGACCATGCATCTCGTCCAGGAGTAAGATACATCTCCTAAACTCTCTAAGACTTGGATGGCATCTTTTATTTAAACGCAGCTTGAAAAAATGCACACACATGCCAGATCCACTTAGTTCCCTGAAATACATGTAGTTTAGAAACATCAACAAAAGTTGAGCGAGTTCATGTGTTCGTGAGTATGTATAAAACCTTTGTAAACAGTGTAAGTATGAATGTCCCGGTATGATAGCAAACAAGGAAAAGATCACCAATGGTTTGCAAGGCCACTGAAATGTGTGACGGTATAGGAAGACTCAAACCTAGCAAATTTGTACCGGGCTTCCGGCTGGAAGACATAGTCACCACTATGGGCCACCCTGGCCTCATGGGTGTGGGCTCGATACACCCAAATAGATCTATCACTCATGCCCCACGGTCCTACAAGAGGATTGATGGCCTCAAGTATACGCCTACCCATTCACATGATCTATGGTTCTTTCCTAGGCTAACCATACCAATTGTATTGTAAGTAATCCTTTGTAACATGTATTTCACCCCCGAAGTAAATAAACAAAACAGTTTAAAGAAAAAGGGGGACATGAACTCACACTGGGTGTCCCGTTTCTCAAACGCAGACCAACCCAGTCCCAATATTTTAACTAGAGGATCACATCCCTAGTCATGAAAATCATTCACATTTCGATAATATGCATTTGTTTTGTACAAACCGCTATATTTAGTATGATCCATTCGTAAGCCAGTTGAGTTCCTCGAAATCCATTCGTAACATGATTTAGAAATATGAGTTTTCGTTCGTTCAAAACTTTGTATGTTTTGCAAAACGTGCTTTGTCTAAAATATGCAGTCTTTGTTCATCGAAAACTTTGTGTGTTTCTACGAAACGTGCATGTCTTTCCACCCCGAAAACATTTATAAAAATGTAAAACCGTAAAAAGGTGGGGTTATGAACTCACAGTAATGCGTCTTCAGAATCGTAACTCAAATCTCCTCAACGAACACGACTACCTACAGTGTACTAACGTCTATTAGACGAACGGGTCGTGCCTTTGCTTAGTATTAATGTTTTGGAGTTACGTTTCTAATGTTATTCCAAGTTGAATAATTATTTGTCAAAATACTTAATATTTCAACTTAAATTATTTTTAGTTTTGGAAGAATTGTTTAAGCAATATTTCTGTAACAATACTTCTCAAGTATTTACTTTCGTATTTCCTTCCCAATGATGGGGGTATCTTATACATGTATTTTCGTAATATTGTATTTGTAGCTCCATATTAATATATTTTCAAGTCTCACCTTTAGAAAATATATAATAACTTATTTTGTCCCAAAATAATGTATTGTCCAGAAAATATATATTTTTCCCAAAAATCATATATCTTCTAAATATACTAAGAAAATATATTTTAACTTCCCCAAAAATAATATTTTCCCTTTTGTCAAAGTATGATATAACTTTGTAATATTTACAAAAATCATATTTTCCTTTCTTGTATCCAAAATAATATTTACCAAAGATATATTTGTAACGGTATTGTTTTGGATAGTAAATTTCACGGTACTTTGTTAAGTTATATTATTTTACCCTAAAATAATATAACTATTTCACAAAGTATACAAATAATCACACAAGTGTCTTAATATGTATATATATTCTAAATATATATATTTACCCATTTTTTATTTATAAAAACCAACCTCCAATATTTGTATTTTTGTTACAAAAATTATGGCAATGTTTATATTGAAGACTTATGATCAAAAATACACTTGCAATACTTGTTAGAAAATATTTTTCTAAGCGTTTATATTTTTAGAAAATTTTGCCATAGTTTCCTCTAAAAATAGAGGTGTCCATGCTATTTAAGCATATTATTTTCTTTTCAAAAATCATCACAACAATCAATAATCAATCTACATTTACCAAGTGCAAGAACTACTCACTTTACATAACAACATGAACTTGATCTTTCACAAAAACTTGTAGTAACTTGGTAATGTTTTTAGTAGGTCTAGTTATCCTTTAAAGTGTGTTTATTTCTTTAAAAATCTCATTCTTAAAGAATTTAAGTGTTTACAACTTGTAAACATATTTTACAAAAATGTTTCTTTGTGAGATCTTCTTGTTTCATGAGTGTTTATACACTTGTTTTACCACTAAAAATAGTGTGTGTTTAAGTAAGAACCATGATCTTCTAGAAATTATATTTTGAACTTGGTTCTTTTGGAAAAACAATTCATACATCTTAGATTTATAAGTTTATCAACTCACTTGATTATCATTTTTCACGAAATCATCTTTTTATTCAAGTTCATGCTTATATATGAGGATGATCTTCTTGTGTTAACACATAATCATCCTCTAACTTGCTAGATCATGTGTTTAATCACAATCTAGCAAGCTCCTTATGATGATCAACATCATAATCTCAAGTAATCAAGCAAGTATCGTACATACTCTAAACAACATTATCTCATCAAGATTTCATCATATGTAAGTTTTATGTTCATGATTCAAGATTATGTTCTTTAGTGTTCTTGTGATTTACAACATAATACATCTTTTAACCAACTAAAATAAGAAGTATCAAAGGGGTGTGAGAGTCTTACTACTAGCTCTAAGCTAGGGAAGAACACTTGATGAAGAAGATGATAAAAGTGATGGATAAGAGCAATTGATGGAGGTTCTTCAAGATTCAAGAGCACCAAGCTTCACAAGACACCTTCTTACACCCTTGAGAATATATGGAATGAGTGGATGATGGATGTAAGGTGGTGGTGGTGGCGGCACTATGCTCGGCCGAGAGGAGAGGGAGAGAGTAGGAGAAAGGTGGGTGTGTGTTAGTGTGTGAAATATGATGATCTTTAGAGATCTCATGCCATACTTATAACCTTCACTCTAAATATTTTGGCAAGCGGAGCAAGCAAGATCCAATAAAAAAAATAAATCAAATCTTTGGGGTATGGTGGTGGTATGGCCGATTATAGCATAGGGGGGGGGGGTCTAAGTGTAACTTGTAACTAGTTGGTTACTTACTAGTTCAAAATCAAGTGTATTGTTAGTTAAGTTAGTTACTAGATATTTTAGTGGGTGTTAAGGTGTTCGGGGATCATGACTAGCTCAGAAATAATTAAACAATGTTTCTAGTATAATTTTGGTGTTTCGGGTAGTGTCCGGTTGTTCGGTTAGATACCGGTTCGTTAAAGTGTCAAGCTATTCCGTTTAATGATCTTTATGTTACTTTTTGTGACACTTTTAATTCCCGACACTTAGGAAAGCATTCAGGACCATTTAGTCAGATTTTTGCATGTAACTAGCTTGTTAAAAAGCGTAATTTTGCTGAAAAATACAGAATTCTGCATTATAAGTGGGTTTTAGGCACTTTCCGGCACTTTATCTATCACCTAGTGACGCAGTTTTATGGTCCTTACTTCCCTACACACCATACTAGTGTAGTACCTTGTCCCTGGCCCATACTGGGTCTCAAAACACTGTCTGTCTATGTACTGAACCCCGTCAGCATATTCCCATTCTATCCGTTAATTGTGATAACCGTGCTTTGTGCATCATGTATGTCAATAAAGTTTGCAGGTGATAATAAGGTGACATTATGTAATATGTGATGCACATGTAAGTATGATCTGTGACAACCCTCAAAATCCCATGTATTCCGTACAAATTATTAATGATAATTAAAGTGTCTGACGACTGTGTGGAATTACTTAACTGCTTTCTGATATCTGTGTTATGCTTACACGTATTTGTTAATATGCTAAGGAATATGCTAGGAATATGCTAAGGAATATGCTAAGGAATATGCTAAGGAATATGCTAGGAATATGCTAGGAATATGCTAAGGAATATGCTAAGTAATATGCTAGGAATATGCTAGGAATATGCTAAGGAACATGCTAAGGAATATGCTAGGAATATGCTAGGAATATGCTAAGGAATATGCTAGGAATATGCTAGGAATATGCTAGGAATATGCTAGGAATATGCTAGGAATATGCTTGGAATATGCTAGGAATATGCTATATGGAAGATCTTATAAATACCACCATTCCACCAAGCTCTCTCTTCTCTCCCTCTCCTTTCCCTTGTTCGGCAGCCACCTTCCACCATACTACCACCATCCTCAAGCTCTTTTTCAATCATTCCTCATACATACAAAGGTGTAAGAGGTCCAACAACGAAGCTCGGTGCTCTCGGAAGTGGAAGGACCTCCTCCATTCGCTATTAACCACCACATTTCTTCACTCGAACTTCCCTAGCCTTGGGCTAGTGGTAAGAACTTAGATCCGTTCATTCTTTATGTTATTTTAGTGGTTAATAGATGTTAGAATGATAAAAAGTTAAGAAACTTTAAAGCTCATGAACAAGTCTTGAACATAATGTGTTAAGGTGTGGATAAAGAGAAGTTATGTGTGTAAATCATGTAGATCTTGTGTTATTATGATTATTGGTTGATTATTTGATGATTTGCTGATTAATATTAATATGTGATGTTGTTGCGGTCACTAAACTTGTTAACGGAATCGATCGAACATGATTTAGAAGGTTAAACACTGAAAGACAGAATCTGTCCCGGTTTTACAGCCAACTTCAGTTGGCTGTAAACAGGGCATAAATTCAACGAAAAACCGATATTTTGAATCTAAAATATGTTATTATGAAATACGGTTCTAATGGCACCGGAATCGTAATTTTTGGACTCCGTTTACTATTTTTAAAGTGTTAATTTGTAACAGCAACTTAAGCTGAATTTTGACAGCAATAAATGGGTGTTGTACTTTCAGTCATAACCTGAGTTTTGTGATCAATCGGACCATGAAAATTTTACTGTAGATGAAAACTGAAGTATTTGTAATTACCCCACTGGAATTTCGCAAATCGGACTTACGATGAATTTTTAATAAATTTTTCCGTGGACTGTGGTCAGAAATACACAAATCTGAGTTCAGTCCAGAATATGAATTTTTATAAAATATTGGTAATGAACTGGACCCCGATATTTTTACACAATAAAATATGGAATGTTTATGACATTCTATAAAAATTTGGGAATTTTTTGAATAATATAACTATTTTATTTAAATGTCCGAAAACAGCCGGTTTTGAGTATTAATGCTGAATTGACATAAATTGTGACTTGCGTGTCTAAATGTCGAGTATGCTATCTGTGAATGATTTAACATGTTATATATGTTATGTGCATTATTGTATGTTTGATTTTGAGTGGGGAATGGATGGGAAACTTAGATGGGCATAAACCGTTAAAATGATGCATGTTGTGTGATAGATACATGTAGGAACTTTGTGTTCTATTTGAAAGCCACTAAATGACTAACTGGTAAATCATACTAGGACGTGATTAACCGACCTTGACTGTTAGCTATATTGAGAATCTAACCGAGCAAACCGAGGTGAGTTCACACACTTTCTAAGGCATGGGATTCCTGGTGGTTTGGGAATGGGTTAAAGAATTAAAACTAAATCTACATATCCTCCTTGGGTAGGATATGTACGGCCATCCTCCATAAGAGTGGATGCCATTATTAAACCTACAAATTCTCCTAGTGCAGAATACGTACGTTCGTCCTCCTGGTGCAGGACAACCACCTTTAAACTAGCTAGACAAAACTCTATCATGAAGTCCCTCAATTTATATCGACTTAATCGCCGAGGCCAATGGCGAGCGGGTCATTAGTTAATAGCGCTATTAGGTTTAACAAACCTCACACCGTGCCGGTAGGACGGGCGTGTACTAATGGACAATGGCAGATTGTCAGTGATGATAGACACCGATATAGGGCACAACTTATTTGCGTAGCAGTCGATATCATACCGTCTAGTAGTTCAAACGGGGAAAGCCCCCACTTATTATGGATACGGTTTGGGTAAAGAAAAAGGAAATGGTTAAACATACTTTCAACTTCGGGGTAATCCCCCACGGCATATAAGCCAACGAAAGTCAAACCACGTTTTTCAGAAACAACTTAAAACCAAACAACCAAACGTGAACTCACTCAACTTTGTTGTTGACTAGTTGTTACATGCCTTACAGGTCGCTAAATGCTTGGAGCTTGCACGGGGAAGGATTCGTTGTGGTGTACGGACTGTTATGTTCCGTGCTTAATGTTTAAATCCTTATGAACTTACTAAACTTGCGTTTTGAAACTTTAACTTACGAACTATGGACTTATGCTTTTGAACTCACGTTTATGCTTCCGCTGTTTAAACCAAACAAGGTTAACTAGCTTTGGTCACCAATCGTATTATGTTTGGTTTTATTTACTTAATTGAGTTGTTCAATATGATTGGTGGCTCGATCCTGGTCATGTCACGCCTCCAAGCGGTGATACTCCGCATGGTGGATTTTGGGGGTGTGACAGATTGGTATCAGAGCCATTGGTTATAGTGAACTTGGTTTTAAAAAGGGAAATGTTTTTGATAAAACCAGACTATAACCGGTACAGTGCTCAACGATCCACAACGACGCTTCGCTCCACGTGCAAGACTCGACACCATAAGTGGTATGATTTATGTTATATTGACGGTTAGATAGTTCTCACTGTGCATTAGATAACGTGATACTTGCTATTTGAACCTTGTGTGCTTACTCTTTTCTGTCACTCCACGCTTACGCACTTGCGACACCTTTCTTACGTGTGTCCCTTCGACGTGAAGATCATGAGTGGACGTCTCGACATGACCCAGGGTCAGCTGACGACCTTGATTAA
Source organism: Helianthus tuberosus (assembly GCA_030545235.1). NCBI lineage: Eukaryota > Viridiplantae > Streptophyta > Magnoliopsida > Asterales > Asteraceae > Helianthus > Helianthus tuberosus. The sequence goes on from CM060377.1 coordinate 170,738,583, forward strand.
CGAACGGATTGCTGAAGCCTTAGCAACCCAATCAAGGAGTCAACCCATGCACTCTCCAACACGCATGGGCACCTCCAGGGCGTTCCTGGAATGCAAACCTCCCACTTTCGACGGCACTAAAGGGGCAATCGGCCTTCTGCACTGGATCCGAAGAATCGAATATGCATTCGAAGAGAGTGAAAGCCCTGCCAGCAAACGAGTAGAGTACGCTACCAGCATGTTGCAAGGGAAAGCGTATTCTTGGTGGGACACACAAGTCCAGATGCTCGGGTTGGCAGACGCGAATGCCACCCTTTGGAGCGACTTCAAGGAATTGATTAAGGAAGACTTCTGCCACCTGGACGACATCCTGGAACTTGAAACAGAGTATTATGGTTTGAAGATGGAAGGATCAGAAATTGAGGCGTACACAAAGAGGTCCAACAACTTGGCTGACTTATGTCCTAACTTGTCACGACCCATATCTAGACGGATCAAGCTATACCTCAGGGGCTTAGTTCCGGAAATCCAAGGGTCTGTAGTGGAGGCCAACCTTTCCACAATCCAGCAAGTCATTCGTTTGGCGCACCGACTCACCGATCAGGCGGTGGAAGAGGGCAAGTTGCCCAAGCGTGTTAGCACTACTGCTACTGGTGCCCCCAGCAGTGACAAGCACAAGTGGGATGGAAATTCGGGCAGGGGTTCCACTCCAGTTCAGTCCCAGCCCCAGCGACGAAAGGCAAATGAACACCTGAGCCCCAGTCAGCAGTTTTCTGGAAAACAAGGTCAGGGTGGATACAGGGGAAATCACCCTAAGTGCAAACGATGTAGTTTGCACCACAGCTGGCCGTGCAACAAGGATCGTTGTCAGAAATGTAACAAGCTTGGACATAAAGCCAGAGATTGCAGGAGCTCACGTCCTGCGAATCAGAATCGGCAACGGCAGCCACAAGCCCCACAGAACCAACAACAACAACCAGGGAGACGAAAACAATAATGGGGGAAACAATAATGGCAATGGGGCCAGGGAACGTGCGTTCGTGATTGGGCAGGATGATGCAAAGAACGATCCCAACGTTGTGATGGGTAAGTTTCTTCTGGATGACTTCTTTGTTACTGTTTTATTCGATTCAGGGGCCGATACTAGTAATGTGTCCGTAAAAGTTAGCCAAATGCTTAAGCGCACTCCAACACTCCTGAACACCAAACACACGGTAGAACTAGCTAACGGTAAAAGTCTTGAAGCCACACACGTAGTTAAAGGTTGTAACCTCGTCTTAGCTGGTCAGACTTTCCCTATCGATCTTGTTCCTATCACCCTTGGTATTTTCGACGTTGTTATTGGGATGGATTGGCTATCTCATCATCAAGCGGAGATTGTTTGCAAGGAGAAAATCGTCCGCATTCCTCGTTCTGGTGAAGAACCTCTCATGATTCGCGGCGACAAGAGTGGTGCTATCGAAGGCATCATCTCTTTCCTTAAGGCCCAGAAGTGTTTGCGAAAGGGCCACACTGCCATTCTAGCACTCGTTACTGACACATCCACGGAAGAGAAGAGAATTGAAGACATCCCTATTGTGCGCGATTTTCCTGAGGTATTTCCTGAGGAATTACCTGGTCTTCCGCCTCATCGGCAAGTTGAGTTTCAAATCGAGCTAGCTCCTGGAGCAGCACCAGTAGCTCGAGCACCATATCGTCTAGCTCCATCAGAACTCGAAGAACTTTCCACACAACTACAAGAGCTCTTGGAAAAGGGTTTTATACGCCCTAGCTCTTCGCCCTGGGGAGCTCCAGTCTTGTTCGTTAAGAAGAAGGATGGTACTTTCAGAATGTGTATTGACTACCGCGAACTTAACAAGGTTACTGTGAAGAATCGTTATCCTCTTCCACGTATTGACGACTTGTTCGACCAGTTGCAAGGGTCGAGCTATTACTCTAAGATTGACTTGAGATCGGGATACCATCAGCTGAGAGTCCGAGATGAGGACGTCTCCAAAACGGCATTCAGAACTCGCTACGGCCATTACGAGTTTCTGGTTATGCCATTCGGGCTGACAAATGCACCAGCGGTCTTCATGGATCTCATGAACCGAGTGTGCAAGCCTTACCTGGATAAGTTCATTATTGTGTTCATTGACGATATCCCGATCTATTCTAAGAGTCAGGAGGAACACAAGCAGCATCTACGACTTATGCTGGAACTTCTTCGAAAAGAGCAGTTGTATGCCAGGTTTTCAAAATGTGACTTCTGGCTTCGCGAAGTCCACTTTCTAGGCCATGTGGTAAGCAAGGATGGGATTCATGTGGATCCATCTAAGGTTGAATCGATCAAGAATTGGCCTGCACCCCATACACCAACAGAAATCCGCAAATTCTTGGGTTTGGTCGGATATTACAGAAGGTTTATCAAAGATTTCTCCAAGATTACGCAACCTCTCACTTCACTGACCCAGAAGGGTGTCACCTATCACTGGGGTGATGCACAGGAATCTGCGTTTCAACACTTAAAGGATAGACTTTGTAGCGTGCCTATCCTCTCATTGCTTGAAGGCACAGAAGATTTTGTGGTTTACTGCGATGCTTCCATCCAAGGACTTGGTTGCGTGTTGATGCAACGTGACAAGGTCATTGCCTATGCATCACGCCAACTCAAGGTTCACGAAAAAAATTACACTACTCACGATCTGGAGCTGGGAGCAATTGCCTTCGCGCTTAAGATATGGTGACATTACCTGTACGGTACCAAGTGCACCATTTACACCGATCACAGGAGTCTCGAGCATATCTTCAAGCAAAAGAAGTTAAACATGCGTCAACGCCGATGGGTTGAGCTCTTGAACGATTATGAATGCGCAATCAAGTATCATCCGGGCAAAGCCAATGTTGTGGCCGACGCCCTCAGTCGAAAGGATACTATACCTAAGCGTGTACGTGCGTTACAGCTTACCATTCACTCTAGCCTTCCCACTCAGATTCGCGATGCTCAGGTTGAAGCATTGAAAGCAGAGAACATCAGGGCTGAATCCCTACGAGGATCGAGGCAGCGGCTAGAACAAAAGGAAGACGGCGCTTACTATGTAAATGGACGCATCTGGGTTCCATTTTATGGCAACTTACGCGAGCTTGTGATGGATGAAGCACATAAGTCTCGTTATTCGGTACATCCTGGTTCGGATAAAATGTACCACGACCTCAAGACTACGTATTGGTGGCCTGGCATGAAAGCCCACATAGCAACCTACGTCAGCAAATGCTTGACTTGTGCGAGAGTCAAGTCTGAATATCAGAAACCATCAGGCCTACTTCAACAACCGGAGATCCCAAAATGGAAATGGGAGCAAATTTCCATGGATTTTGTTACCGGCCTGCCCAGATCTCAACGCGGAAACGATACCATTTGGGTGATCGTAGATCGACTGACCAAGTCTGCACATTTTCTGGCTATCAAAGAAACGGATAAGTTTTCTACTCTTGCAGACATTTATCTAAAGGAAGTAGTGTCAAGGCACGGAGTGCCAACCTCTATTATATCTGATCGTGACGCGCGTTTTACTTCTGAACTGTGGCAAGCAATGCACAAGTCCTTTGGCTCACGTTTAGATATGAGCACCGCTTATCACCCACAGACGGATGGGCAATCTGAACGCACCATCCAAACCTTGGAAGACATGCTTAGGGCATGCGTAATCGACTTCGGAAATGGCTGGGAAAAACACCTCCCGTTAGTGGAGCTTTCATATAACAACAGCTACCACACCAGCATCCAAGCCGCTCCATTCGAGGCATTGTACGGACGCAAATGCCGATCACCTCTCTGTTGGGCAGAAGTTGGTGACAGCCAAATCACTGGCCCTGACTTGTGGTAGATACCACCGAGAGAATTGCTCAGATACGACAGCGAATAGCGGCAGCTCGTGACCGTCAGAAAAGCTATGCTGATAAGGGAAGAAAACCACTCGAGCACCAGGTTGGGGATCGAGTGCTACTCAAAGTCTCACCTTGGAAAGGTGTAGTCCGCTTTGGCAAACGAGGCAAACTCAATCCGCGTTATGTTGGACCATTTGAAGTCATTGAGAAAATTGGCAAAGTCGCCTACAGGTTGAATCTACCTGAAGAACTCAGCGGAGTTCACAATGTTTTCCACGTGTCAAATGTGAAGAAGTGTCTGTCAGATGAAACCCTCATAGTTCCTCTTAAGGAACTCACTATCGACGACCAGCTGCGATTCGTCGAGGAACCAGTAGAGATTACGGATCGAGATGTTAAGATCCCCAAGCATACCAGGATACCTCTGGTCCGAGTTCGTTGGAATGCTCGTCGTGGCCCGGAGAATACATGGGAACGAGAAGACCAAATGAAACTCAAGTATCCCCAACTGTTTAAGAAAAACGCAACCACTACTGAGGCTGAAGCTACTGCAGAATTTTGGGACGAAATTCCAAATCAACGGGGGGATGATGTGACACCCCAGGAAAATCTGGAAAACAACGCAACTTAACTAGCCTCCTCAGTAACCACGCGCTAAATTTCGGGACGAAATTCTCTTAACAGGGGGAGAATGTGACAACCCTCAAAATCCCATGTATTCCGTACAAATTATTAATGATAATTAAAGTGTCTGACGACTGTGTGGAATTACTTAACTGCTTTCTGATATCTGTGTTATGCTTACACGTATTTGTTAATATGCTAAGGAATATGCTAGGAATATGCTAAGGAATATGCTAAGGAATATGCTAAGGAATATGCTAGGAATATGCTAGGAATATGCTAAGGAATATGCTAAGTAATATGCTAGGAATATGCTAGGAATATGCTAAGGAATATGCTAAGGAATATGCTAGGAATATGCTAGGAATATGCTAGGAATATGCTAGGAATATGCTAGGAATATGCTAGGAATATGCTTGGAATATGCTAGGAATATGCTATATGGAAGATCTTATAAATACCACCATTCCACCAAGCTCTCTCTTCTCTCCCTCTCCTTTCCCTTGTTCGGCAGCCACCTTCCACCATACTACCACCATCCTCAAGCTCTTTTTCAATCATTCCTCATACATACAAAGGTGTAAGAGGTCCAACAACGAAGCTCGGTGCTCTCGGAAGTGGAAGGACCTCCTCCATTCGCTATTAACCACCACATTTCTTCACTCGAACTTCCCTAGCCTTGGGCTAGTGGTAAGAACTTAGATCCGTTCATTCTTTATGTTATTTTAGTGGTTAATAGATGTTAGAATGATAAAAAGTTAAGAAACTTTAAAGCTCATGAACAAGTCTTGAACATAATGTGTTAAGGTGTGGATAAAGAGAAGTTATGTGTGTAAATCATGTAGATCTTGTGTTATTATGATTATTGGTTGATTATTTGATTATTTGCTGATTAATATTAATATGTGATGTTGTTGCGGTCACTAAACTTGTTAACGGAATCGATCGAACATGATTTAGAAGGTTAAACACTGAAAGACAGAATCTGTCCCAGTTTTACAGCCAACTTCAGTTGGCTGTAAACAGGGCATAAATTCAACAAAAAACCGATATTTTGAATCTAAAATATGTTATTATGAAATACGGTTCTAATGGCACCGGAATCGTAATTTTTGGACTCCGTTTACTATTTTTAAAGTGTTAATTTGTAACAGCAACTTAAGCTGAATTTTGACAGCAATAAATGGGTGTTGTACTTTCAGTCATAACCTGAGTTTTGTGATCAATCGGACCATGAAAATTTTACTGTAGATGAAAACTGAAGTATTTGTAATTACCCCACTAGAATTTCGTAAATCGGACTTACGATGAATTTTTAATAAATTTTTCCGTGGACTGTGGTCAGAAATACACAAATCTGAGTTCAGTCCAGAATATGAATTTTTATAAAATATTGGTAATGAACCGGACCCCGATATTTTTACACAATAAAATATGGAATGTTTATGACATTCTATAAAAATTTGGGAATTTTTTGAATAATATAACTATTTTATTTAAATGTCCGAAAACAGCCGGTTTTGAGTATTAATGCTGAATTGACATAAATTGTGACTTGCGTGTCTAAATGTCGAGTATGCTATCTGTGAATGATTTAACATGTTATATATGTTATGTGCATTATCGTATGTTTGATTTTGAGTGGGGAATGGATGGGAAACTTAGATGGGCATAAACCGTTAAAATGATGCATGTTGTGTGATAGATACATGTAGGAACTTTGTGTTCTATTTGAAAGCCACTAAATGACTAACTGGTAAATCATACTAGGACGTGATTAACCGACCTTGACTGTTAGCTATATTGAGAATCTAACCGAGCAAACCGAGGTGAGTTCACACACTTTCTAAGGCATGGGATTCCTGGTGGTTTGGGAATGGGTTAAAGAATTAAAACTAAATCTACATATCCTCCTTGGGTAGGATATGTACGGCCATCCTCCATAAGAGTGGATGCCATTATTAAACCTACGAATTCTCCTAGTGCAGAATACGTACGTTCGTCCTCCTGGTGCAGGACAACCACCTTTAAACTAGCTAGACAAAACTCTATCATGAAGTCCCTCAATTTATATCGACTTAATCGCCGAGGCCAATGGCGAGCGGGTCATTAGTTAATAGCGCTATTAGGTTTAACAAACCTCACACCGTGCCGGTAGGACGGGCGTGTACTAATGGACAATGGCAGATTGTCAGTGATGATAGACACCGATATAGGGCACAACTTATTTGCGTAGCAGTCGATATCATACCGTCTAGTAGTTCAAACGGGGAAAGCCCCCACTTATTATGGATACGGTTTGGGTAAAGAAAAAGGAAATGGTTAAACATACTTTCAACTTCGGGGTAATCCCCCACGGCATATAAGCCAACGAAAGTCAAACCACGTTTTTCAGAAACAACTTAAAACCAAACAACCAAACGTGAACTCACTCAACTTTGTTGTTGACTAGTTGTTACATGCCTTACAGGTCGCTAAATGCTTGGAGCTTGCACGGGGAAGGATTCGTTGTGGTGTACGGACTGTTATGTTCCGTGCTTAATGTTTAAATCCTTATGAACTTACTAAACTTGCGTTTTGAAACTTTAACTTACGAACTATGGACTTATGCTTTTGAACTCACGTTTATGCTTCCGCTGTTTAAACCAAACAAGGTTAACTAGCTTTGGTCACCAATCGTATTATGTTTGGTTTTATTTACTTAATTGAGTTGTTCAATATGATTGGTGGCTCGATCCTGGTCATGTCACGCCTCCAAGCGGTGATACTCCGCATGGTGGATTTTGGGGGTGTGACATGATCCAGTAATCAGAAAGCAGTTATGTATAATCCAGCACAGTCATTAAGCATTAATTAATATTAATTACTTGTACGGATACCTGGATTTATGAGGGTTGTCACATTCTTCCCCTGTTAAGAAAATTTCGTCCCGAAATTTAAGTTCTGCTACTAGCTGCAGGGGTCTTGGAAAACAAATGTGGGTACTTCGCTTTCATACGATCCTCACGCTCCCAAGTGAACTCTGGGCCATTTCGCGCGTTCCAATGAACCTTGACGAGTTTGACACTACTCCTGCGCGTCTTGTTAACCTTCCAATCAGTAACCTCAACAGGTTCTTCAGTAAAGTGGAGTGTGTCGTCAATGTGGACTTCATCGGCAGGTATGACAACTGTTTCTTGAGTTGGACTCTTTTTCAGGTTAGATACATGAAATGTATCATGAACGCCATTCAGTTATGCGGGTAGATCCAACTTGTAAGCTACAAGACCAATCTTTTCCAGGATTTTGAATGGTCCAATGTATCGCGGGTTCAACTTCCCACGCTTCCCAAAGCATGTTACACCCTTCCAGGGTGAGACCTTTAACAAAACCATATCTCCTACTGCAAACTCCAACGGTTTCCTTCTTCGGTTCGTGTAACTCTTTTGTCGATCACGAGCCGCCTTTATGCGCTCTCGGATCTGTGTAATCTTATCAGTCGTCTCTTGAACCAATTCAGGACCAACAAGCTGTCTATCCCCCGCGTCTGCCCAACATAACGGTGATCGACACTTGCGTCCATAAAGAGCTTCGAACGGTGCAACTTGGATACTCGCATGATAACTGTTGTTGTTTGAGAATTCTACCAAGGGTAAGTGAGTGTCCTAACTGCCACCCAAATCCATCACGCAAGCTCGTAACATGTCTTCCAACGTTTGTATCGTTCACTCGCTCTGGCCATCTGTCTGCGGATGGAATGCAGTACTCAGATTCAACTGAGAACCAAAGGCTTCTTGGAAGGATTGCCAAATCCTTGACACAAACCTTCCATCTCTATCAGAAATGATCGAGAGAGGCACTCCATGTCATGCAACAATCTCTCTCAAGTATAGCTCAGCAAGCTTGCTAGTATTATCTTTTTCTCTGATCGGTAAAAAGTGCGTAGATTTGGTCAGACGGTCCACGATTACCCAAATCATATCGTGACCTCTGGGTGTTCTTGGCAATTTTGTTATAAAGTTCATTGAAATCTGCTCCTATTTCCACATGGGTATTTCGGGTTGTTGCAGAAGACCTAAAGGCTTCTGGTATTCGGCCTTTACCTTGGCACAAGTCAAACATTTGCCAACATATGTTGCAACATCACCTTTTAATCTCGGCCACCAATAGTAATCCTTTAGATCTTGGTACATTTTATCTGATCCTGGATGGATCGAGTACCGTGATTTGTGAGCTTCATCAAAAATAACGTCTCTCAAACCACCAAAGAGAGGAACCCAAATTCGTTTCATGAAGCACAACGTTTCTTCATCATTGGGTACTAACTGCTTCTCCATCCCACGTAGATATTCATTCTCAAGATTCCTTTCCTTAAGAGCTTCCTTCTGTGAGGCACGAATGCGCAATGAGAGGTCCGTTTGAATAATCATTTCCAAAGCCCTAACCCTTATGGGCTTGATTATTTCCTTCCGACTCCAGGCATCGGCGACCACATTCGCCTTCCCTGGGTGATACTTGATCTCACAATCATAATCATTTAACAGCTCTACCCAGCGTCTCTGTCTCATGTTAAGCTCTTTTTGATCAAATATATGCTGCAGGCTCTTGTGATCGGTAAAAATAGTACAATGCGTGCCATACAAATAATGTCGCCGGATTTTCAAAGCAAACACCACGGTGCCTAATTCCAAATCATGCGTAGTGTAGTTCTTCTCATGAACCTTCAATTGGCGTGAATCATAGGCTATAACCTTCTGTTGCTGCATCAGCACGCAGCCTAAACCTTGGCGCGAGGTGCAATATACCACGAAGTCGTCGGTGCCTTCGGGTAGGGATAAGATCGGTGCATCGCAAAGCTTGTTTTTCAACAACTGAAATGCTTCTTCTTGCTTGTCTCCCCATTCGTACTTCTTGTCTTTCTGTGTATGGGAGGTCAAAGGTTGAGCGATTTTTGAGAAATCCTCAATAAATCTGCGATAATATCCTGCCAAACCTAGGAACTGACAGGTCGCGGTTGGCGTCTTTGGAGTCTCCCAATTCTTGATCACCTCGATCTTTGTGGGATCCACATGGATTCCATCTCCGTTAACCACGTGACCAAGGAACTGAACCTCGCGTAACCAGAATTCGCACTTCGAGAACTTTGCGTACAATTTCTCCTCCTTGAGCAGCTCTAAGATAGCTCTTAGATGTTGCTCATGTTCTTCCTTCGTCTTTGAGTAGATTAAAATGTAGTCAATGAACACGATCACAAACTTATCGAGGTACAACTTACAAACTCTATTCATCAAATCCATGAATACTGCTGGCGCGTTCGTCAACCCAAACGACATAACCAGGAACTCGTAGTGCCCATAGCGAGTCCTAAAGGTCGTCTTTGGAATACTCTACTCTTGGATTCTCAACTGGTGATAACCTGATCGAAGATCGATCTTGGAGTAACAACTCGAACCTTGTAGTTGATCGAACAGGTCATCAATCCTTGGCAACGGGTATCTATTCTTGATAGTCAACTTGTTAAGCTCCCGGTAGTCGATACACATGCGAAAACTACCGTCCTTCTTCTTGACGAATAGCACTGGAGCTCCCCAAGGTGAGAAGCTTGGTCTGATAAATCCCTTATCTAAGATTTCCTGTAGTTGTGTTGACAGTTCTTGCATCTCGGAGGGCACAAGTCGATAAGGTGCCTTAGCCACAGGCGCAGCGCTTGGAACTAAGTCAATGTGGAACTCGACTTGTCGCTGCGGCGGCAATCCTGGCAAGTCTTCGGGGAAGACTTCAGGATATTCCTTCACGACTGGAATGTCTTCTAGCTTTGGCTCAGCGGCTTCTTTGTCCACAATGTGTGCCAAGAAGGCGACACATCCTTTCTGCAAGCAATTTCGAGCCTTCAAACAACTAATGATTCTTAGGGGCATATCGCGCTTCTCTCCATGTACCACAATTGTTTCTCCATTCGCCATCGGAATGCGAATGATCTTCTCACGACATACAATCTCTGCTCGGTTGCTTGACAACCAATCCATCCCTACTACCACGTCGAAGCTTCCCAACTCGACTGGCAGCAGATCAAGCGTAAACTCGTGCTCTCCCAGTTCTATCACGCACCCTCTAATGACTTCGTTTGCTTCAACTAGCTTTCCATTTGCTAGTTCTATCGAATACGGAATGTCTAGCTTACTAGTTACCAACCCAAGTATATTCTTAAATTCTAGCGATACAAAACTATAATCGGCACCAGTATCAAACAGTACAGATGCAAAGCGTTGATTGATAGGGAACGTACCAGTGACCACATTCGGATCTTGGCGTGCTTCCCTCGCACCGATGTTGAAGACTCTTCCATGCGCTTGATTGAGCTTTGGGCACTCTCTTTTGAAATGCCCCACGTCTCCACAATTAAAACAACCTGGTCCTCGACCATTACCATTCCCATTACCACTTTGATTATTTTTTTGGTTGCGGTTTCCACTCCCAGCTTGATTCGCAAAATTACCACGATTTCCGTTACCGCCCTTTCCTCCTTGAGGGCGGTTTCCGTATCCATTACCTCCACGGTTGTTGTTTCCATTACCAAAACCCCTTTGACCACCACGGCCAATACAAACCCATCATGTTTCTTTCGAGTGACGAACTCTTCCACAAGATTCACATTTTCCAGTTAGGCATTGTCCATTGTGATGCAACTTACACGCATCACATTTGGGCAAAGTGCCCACATACCCATTTCCTTTGGCCTTGGCCGGTGCGTTTGTCTCATCCTTCTTGTTTGTACTGCTGGTACCTTTCTTAAAGTTGGAGAACTTCCGTTTGTTCTCACCGAATGACTCAACGTGAGTCTCCTTCTTCTTCTGGTCAGAGATCGAAAACTTGTTTAACCTGATTGCTTCTTCAGTTAGTGCTACACTCAGGTCGATAGCCTCGGTGATTGTAGCAGGTTTTTACGTCGTCACCATACTCATAATCTGAGGTGCCAACCCCCAAATGAAACGCTCAACGCGCTTGAATTCCGGACTGACCATGTATGGTACCACGTGAGATAGATCGTGAAATCTCTGCACATACTCCGCAATTTTCGGGCCGTCCATCTTGAGGTTCCAGAATTCCGTTTCTAACTTTTGGATTTCAGCCCTGGAGCAGTATTTCTTTCGCATGAGCTCCTTCATCTCGTTCCAGGTCAAAGCGTATGCTGCTGCCTCTCCCAGGGTTTGGACTTGGAGATTCCACCATGAAAGCGCTCCGTCTAACAACAATCCGGAGATGTAGGTGACTTGGTGTTCTGGTGCACACCTACTCATTCTTATCACTGAATCGGTATTCTTCGTCCATCGAACAAAAACCACAGCACCCCCGGTGCCGTCGAAATTCAGCGGTTTACAGTCTAAAAACTGTTTATAGGTACAGCCTGTACAAGTAACGTCATTCACATAAAGCATTAGCAAACACACATGGAATATCCAAATGTAACGTAATGTGTCTCAAGCGACTTAAACATTACCATGGGGTGGGTTGTTCCTCGAGGTACCCCCGCTAGTTTCAGCGCGTGAGGCCTCGTGCTCTGCTATCGCTCGTGAAATTCGTTCTTGTAACTCGGCCTCAGTAGTGGGCAATCGAGTTTCTCTTCGCGGAGGCATCTTCTATAGGAAGATTGTATAGGTCAGGTCTTATGCATATAAGTATGTACTACGCGTATGTAATAACATTTATCAATCACAAGTAAACACATAACATCCCATGTCATAACACAAACAAGTAATTCCAATAATGTATATAATGAGAATGTTGCGATTGAGCTTTCATATATCAAGACCACAAGTACAGTTTTACATGTTCCACAATATATCATACATCAAAAGGGACTAAAGGGTCACATCACCCCTGTCCAAAACGTCTACCAACTACAATAATCAAAAGTCAAAAGAAATGTGGTCTTCAAAAGTTGTGCAATCTGGGCTCAATAGCTGCACTCTCACCAAAAGTATGCTACCTGCATAAAACCAAAAACGGCTACGCTGATGGTGGTGGAGGAGGAGGTGGAGGAACAAAGAGCAACCTGTGCAAATGCACCAAATCCTCCTCCAGAGCATGAACGATAAGCAGCAGGTAACTACCCTGCTGCTCCATAGTAAGAAAACGGAAATCAAAATCTGGGTATGGTAGGAGAGGAGCGGGCGGAGACGCGAATGGTGACTGACAAGGACAAGCCGGAGGACGCGGGATCCTCTCTAACTCCATGACTCTCCTACACAGCATCTCCTGCTGGAGCTGTAGCGACAAAAGCAAATCATCCCTCGTATAACCAATGTGGAAGGGATGGTATGGATCAGAAACGGGCATCGTGTTGGGCGGAAACCAAATCAGTGGCTCGCCCGATGGTACAGTAGCAAAAGGTGCAGTATGTGTAGCAGGTGCAAAAAGTGGCATGAAAGGAAAGGCTGCTGACATAGGTGGTATGTGACTGGGCTGCTGACTCGATGGTCCTTCCCCTGGATGGGGAGGAGGGATATCCTGTAAGAATGTGACTGGTAGATCTGTGTGGTGGATGTCAGATACGTGTGGGTGAAACGGGGCAATGTCAACGGGTGCATGTGTGGGTGCAGGAGGGGGAGTAACCGGTCTAACAAAAGGAGGTAAGTCATCATCGTCCTGGATCCACCCATTATGGGTGAATGCATATCTGGGGTCAATCTGGGCAGCAAAAGGAGCACGATCAACAAGTACAGGGATCGGGTCAGGTAGAGGTGGTGCAACAACTGGTACATCGGCAAGTGCAGGGTCATGCTCGGGCAAAGGATTGTGAGCAGGTATAGGCTCTGGTGCAATCATAGGCTCGGGGTCAGCTGGGGCAAGCTCAAGATCAGTGGGTATATCAAAGAACTGATCGTCAGGAATGACAGGTGCCTCAAAAGGCTGATCATCGGGGACAAACTCGATCTCATGATCAGGGTCAAAGTCGTGTGGAAAGACGAAATCCAACTCATCATCAAACTCAAAATCATGATCATCACCGTGTGGAATATTGGGTGCAACAGACATAGCTGTGTCAGAATCAGTATCGGTGGGATAACGCTGTAATTCCAGTGCGTGTAAAGTAGTAGATGGCACACACTCGTATGAATCAGGACCATAATGGTCAGAAGGAGCCTCGACAACAGGAATCTCATCATGTGGAACAACAACGACATCACCAACTGGAATCTCAACAAGTGGATCGACAACGGCATCATCGACTGGAGCTCCATCATCCTGGGCACCCTCAGGGGGACCCTCAATAAAAAGATCGATGTCGTCGTCAGACATAACGTCTAGAGGCAGATCCTCAAGAGGAAACGCAGCAAGAGGAAAAGGAGCAGGGATCTGAACAAGAGGTAGATCCTCGCCAGGAAGACCATCAGCTAGCGGTATATCATCTCCAAAATCTGGTAAAGCAAACGGCTGAAAATCATCATCATCGTCACTCGTAGTGTCAGATGTAAAAACCTCAGGGTCTGTGGCCATCTCGTCATCTGAAATTATGGCCATAGGGTCTATGGTATCTGATACTCCGCTATCAGAAGAGGACATGGTGTCTGTAACAAAACAATCACACATATGCACACATATCAACAATCATCAAATAAGCATGTAAGTAATAACAATGTAAGCATGTATGCATCCTAGTCTTCACAAGACTATCCCACCCAGCATCTCAGACTGAACTACTTAGTCTCTCAGACTAAACCTCCCAGTTTCTCAAACTGAACTACCCAGCCTCTCAGGCTAAACCTCCCAGTCTCTCAGACTGCCCCAACTAGTCTCTCAGACTACCCAGTCTCTCAGACTGAACTACCCAGTTAGTCTCTCAGACCAACTTCCCAGTCTCTAAGACTAACTCCCCAGTCTCTCAGACTGCACCACCCAGCTAGTCTCTCAGACTAACTCCCCAGTCTCTCAGACTGAAATATAAACGAATTCTTTGAAATGTATTTTGTGTCTTTTATTTGTAAAAATATTTGTTTCCTGGATCTGGACATTTTGTGTATGAAATGAAAACATGTTTGGAAACATTTTCGTGAGAGCCCTAATGATCGTAGTCTAGACTCGAGAAAAAATCCTAGTTCGCTACGATCGAAGCTCTGATACCAAGCTGTCACACCCTGACTTTTGCGGAAGCGTGGTTATTGGTGTGACTTCTTAATACCATCGCATTCAATCATAACAACGCTATGTGATAAAACCATAAGATGTTCATCCATATATTAAGTTTAGAAAATACCACAACATACTTGTCTGAAAAGTTGACACCAACTTAAGTTACAAACCATAACATGTTTTAATGAGTTCACGAAGACTCGATAACATAACTTAAACCAACCCGAGCTTAGGACCATGCATCTCTTCCAGGAGTAAGATACATCTCCTAAACTCTCTAAGACTTGGATGACATCTTTTATTTAAACGCAGCTTGAAAACATGCACACACCTGCCAGATCCACTTAGTTCCCTGAAATACATGTAGTTTAAAAACATCAACAAAAGTTGAGCAAGTTCATATGTTCGTGAGTATGTATAAAACCTTTGTAAACAGTGTAAGTATGAATGTCCCGGTATGATAGCAAACAAGGAAAATATCACCAATGGTTTACAAGGCCACGGAAATGTGTGACGGTGTAGGAAGACTCAAACCTAGCAAATTTGTACCGGGCTTCCGGCTGGAAGACATAGTCACCACTATGGGCCACCCTGGCCTCATGGGTGTGGGCTCGCTACACCCAAATAGATCTATCACTCATGCCCCACGGTCCTACAAGAGGATTGATGGCCTCAAGTATACGCCTACCCATTCACATGATATATGGTTCTTTCCTAGGCTAACCGTACCAATTGTATTGTAAGTAATCCTTTGTAACATGTATTTCACCCCCGAAGTAAATAAACAAAACAGTTTAAAGAAAAAGGGGGATATGAACTCACACTGGGTGTCCCGTTTCTCAAACGCAGACCAACCCAGTCCCAATATTTTAACTAGACGATCCCATCCCTAGTCATGAAAATCATTCACATTTCGATAATATGAATTTGTTTTGTACAAACCGGTATATTTAGTATGATCCATTCGTAAGCCAGTTGAGTTCCTCGAAATCCATTCGTAACATGATTTAGAAATATGAGTTCTCGTTCGTTCAAAACTTTGTATGTTTTGCAAAACGTGCTTTGTCTAAAATATGCAGTCTTTGTTCATCGAAAACTTTGTGTGTTTCTACGAAACGTGCATGTCTTTCCACCCCGAAAACATTTATAAAAATGTAAAACCGTAAAAAGGTGGGATTATGAACTCACAGTAATGCGTCTTCAGAATCGTAACTCAAATCTCCTCAACGAACACGACTACCTACAGTGTACTAACGTCTATTAGACGAACGGGTCGTGCCTTTGCTTAGTATTAATGTTTTGGAGATACGTTTCTAATATTATTCCAAGTTGTATAATTATTTGTCAAAATACTTAATATTTTAACTTAAATTATTTTTAGTTTTGGAAGAATTGTTTAAGCAATATTTCTGTAACAATACTTCTCAAGTATTTACTTTCGTATTTCCTTCCCAAGGATGGGGGTATCTTATACATGTATTTTCGTAATATTGTATTTGTAGTTCCATATTAATATATTTTCAAGTCTCACCTTTAGAAAATATATATTTTTCCCAAAAATCATATATCTTCTAAATATACTAAGAAAATATATTTTAACTTCCCCAAAAATAATATTTTCCCTTTTGTCAAAATATGATATAACTTTGTAATATTTAAAAAAAAATCATATTTTCCTTTCTTGTATCCAAAATAATATTTACCAAAGATATATTTGTAACGGTATTGTTTTGGATAGTAAATTTCACGGTACTTTCTTAAGTTATATTATTTTACCCTAAAATAATATAACCATTTCACCAAGTATACAAATAATCACACAAGTGTCTTAATATGTATATATATTCTAAATATATATATTTACCCATTTTTATTTATAAAAACCAACCTCCAATATTTGAATTTTTGTTACAAAAATTATGGCAAAGTTTATATTGAAGACTTATGATCAAAATACACTTGTAATACTTGTTAGAAAATATTTTTCTAATTGTTTATATTTTTAGAAAATTTTGTCATAGTTTCCTCTAAAAATGGAGGTGTCGATGCTATTTAAGCATATTATTTTCTTTTCAAAAATCATCACAACAATCAATAATCAATCTACACTTACCAAGTGCAAGAACTACTCACTTTACATAACAACATGAACTTGATCTTTCACAAAAACTTGTAGTAACTTGGTAATGTTTTTAGTAGGTCTAGTTATCCTTTAAAGTGTGTTTATTTCTTTAAAAATCTCATTCTTAAAGAATTTAAGTGTTTACAACTTGTAAACATATTTTACAAAAATGTTTCTTTGTGAGATCTTATTGTTTCATGAGTGTTTATACACTTGTTTTACCACTAAAAATAGTGTGTGTTTAAGTAAGAACCATGATCTTCTAGAAATTATATTTTGAACTTGGTTCTTTTGGAAAAACCAATCATACATCTTAGATCTATAATTTTATCAACTCACTTGATTATCATTTTTCAAGAAATCATATTTTTATTCAAGTTCATGCTTATATATGAGGATGATCTTCTTGTGTTAACACATAATCATCCTCTAACTTGCTAGATCATGTGTTTAATCACAATCTAGCAAGCTCCTTATGATGATCAACATCATAATCTCAAGTAATCAAGCAAGTATCGTACATACTCTAAACAACATTATCTCATCAAGATTTCATCATATGTAAGCTTTATGTTCATGATTCAAGATTATGTTCTTTAGTGTTCTTGTGATTTACAACATAATACATCTTTTAACCAACTAAAATAAGAAGTATCAAAGGGGTGTGAGAGTCTTACTACTAGCTCTAAACTCATGAACCTGGGGTATTTTTGGCCCTCAATGCTTCGGGATACCACCGAGCAATTAAGGAAATGCGATGCCTACCAGATTCATACACCAATCCCAAAAAGTCCCAAGCACAACCTTGTCCCGATAACCTCAGCATGGCCATTCTGTAAATGGGGGATGGACATTGTCGGTCCATTTCCTCCAAGCAAAGGTGGAGTAAAATTCTTGCTGGTGGCCATAGATTATTTCACCAAGTGGCCGGAGGTTAAACCACTTGCAAAGATCACGGGCAAACATATCATTGACTTTGTTTGGGAGAACATTATTTGCCGTTATGGATTGCCGAGAGTACTCGTCACTGATAACGGAAAGCAATTTGCTGAGAAGTCTTTCAGCGTTTGGTGCAAAGAATACAGGATCAACCAAGTCTTCAGCTCAGTGGCTTACCCGCAATCAAACGGCCAGGTTGAAAGGACGAATCGAAGCATAGTAGAAGGTATCAAAGCAAGATTGGGAAGATACGAAAGCAACTGGCTTGAAGAATTGCCTAGTGTTCTATGGGCCATAAGAACAACCGAAAAAACAAGCCATAAAAGAACACCCTATAGCTTGGTATTCGGGTCCGAAGCCGTGATCCCTGCTGAAGTAGGAGTTGTAACACAACGAATTGTCAACATGGATCCAGAAACAAACCAAAAAGAGACCATGTTGAACTTACAACTCCTAGAGGAAGCACGAGACCAAGCGGCAATTCAAGAAGCAAAGTACAAGCAACGAATGGAAGCCTACTACAACAAGAGAGTCAAGAACGAACGCTTCAAGCCAGGAGATCTGGTACTTAGAAACAATGAAGCTAGCAAAAAAAGAGAACCAAGGAAAGCTTGGCCCAAAATGGGAAGACCCGTATACCATCCTTGAAGCACATAAGGGTGGATCTTACAAGCTAGCAGACTCAGAGGGTAAAAGGCTTCCAAGGCATTGGAATGGAAAGACCTTGAAAAGGTTCCATGTCTAAATAGGAAAGATTGGTTTGTATTTCACAAGTTGTATTCCGAGAATGGCACTACGAACAACTTTTGTAAGAACAAGTATCTATTGAATGAATGAAGTTGTTTTATCAAACTTGTCTTTCTATCCTACGATCAGGTTGAGAACCTAGCAAAAAACTCCATGGCAAGGGCCATGTAAGGGGATGAGCTCCCAGGCCACATCGCTCAATAGGTTCAAGGGTTGAATGAACCTATATAAGGGGTGAGTTCCTAAATCAATACAACTCCATGAGACTTATTAGTTAAAAACAAAATTGTCTCATAGACAGGTTTGAACAGCCTACACCAAATGTTCCTTAAGCCTTAGAAAAATAATCAACCAACAGGCTGATGAAATCAAATAAAAAGCAAGAAAATAAATAGGATAGGTGCTATGTCTTCTTGTTAAAAATACCAAGGCTAAGTGACTGCAGCACTGAACCCTTTAAGGTATAAAACACATAAGGACAACACAAACTCGACAAAGACAAAGTTACAAGAAAAAGATATAACTCGAAGAATAGTACAACAACTTGAACAAAGAGTTATTAAAACTTGAAATACAAACCAAGTCAAGTTACAAAACTAAGAAGCCTTCAAGGCTTCAAGCCATATATGTAACAACTCCAAACCTTAAAGGCTTCAACCTACCTATGGATAGCCAAAAAGCTTAAAAGCTTGAAGCCAACCAAGCTGCCTTAACGAAATAAGCACAAGTATAAAAACACAACACAAAGAAAATAAGTTAAACATAATATCATAACAAAGAAAGCCCTGAAAGACTTTCAACCATTCAAACACGAGTTAAAACAAGTACTAGAGACTTGCAAGCTTAGATATTGTTCAAACAGCCATATAGGCCTAAAAGCACAACCACATAACAAGAACCTTAGGGGTTCCTGCAAAACCTAATATTGTCTAAAAGTTAACATTACAAACCACAAATTGTTTTTGAGTGCTAAGAAAGCTACGAATACCCATTAAACATCGGCAGAAGGCTTGGAAACCCCGGAACCTTCACCCTTGACGTTCTTTGCTTTCTTGAACTTCTTAGCTTTTACACCACCATCACCACCTACTGCTGAAGTCTCCAAGCTTGCATCCTTCGAAGCATCCGGTCCACCTGAAAGGGTGTCATCACTATCTCCCGAGTAGGATCTCTTCCTTGAAAGAGAACCCAAAACTTCAGCACAGACTTTCTCATTAAGGCCCTCCGGTTTCAAGTCCTGCAACACAGTAAGAGGCTTACCGAAACAAGCAGAAACTTGATGAATATAAGGGTAGGTCAGCCTCTCCATCTGTTCAACGGAGCTCTTGAAAACATCGGAAGCCTCAGGATGGAACATGGGAGACTTCTCCAAAGGATGGCCGGATTCATGAAGCTTATAACCAGCGATGAGGCCCTGATGTTTCCCCAGGTTGAGCAACTTAGTATAAACTTCACCAAGGGCAGAGTTGAACTCCTTGGAGTGTAAAAGGTACGTAACAACCTGTTGGAAACCCTGCTCAATTAACCACTGATTATCACCGGTGGTTTGAGCAACCGAAGCTTTCAACCCTTCCTTTTCCTCATCAAAAGCCCGCTGCTGAACAGATAAAGCTTCCCTGTCAGCTTTAAGCTTCAACCGATCGGCCTCAAAGCTCTTCTTCAAATCACTCATTTCAATGTCATGCCTCCTAGTCAGTTCATTAACCTTCTTGTCCCACTCTTCTTCTTTCTCAGCAAACCTAGCTATCTCCTTCTTCATTGCAGCCATTGAAGATTTCATCTTATCTTTCTTCTTAGAAAATTCTTCATATTCTTGCATCCTCTTACGAAAACGAGCAATCCCCTGAGGAAGCATGGCAGCAAGGTTGCAGGTACTCAAAATCATGCGGGATAACATCAAGTCATCATCCATCCCAGCAATAGTGTTGTGAACCGAAGGAGGAGCAATGTGACTCAGAGCATCTTCACAAACAGCAACATCTTTGAAACTGTCATCAATTTTCACCGACCAACCAGGCACATAAACTTCATCCGGATCCAACCCTTCAACATCCCTGCTTGAAGAACCTTGAACGGGGGTAGCAGTAACCTTCTTGGCTGAAGCCTTCTTACCATGAACAACCAGTTCCTTCTCCTTTTCAGCACCCGCTTCAACACCCTGATCTTCAGAAGCTTCAATATCATTACTCAACTCCACTGGTTCAGTAGAGGTGGATTGAGGAGCAGCCTTCAACAAACAGCGGGTAGATCGACGGGTTGAAGCCTTGGGAGCATGAGACTTGGAAAAACCTTTGACATTGGAAGTACTAACATAACCCGAACCTCGAACCTTTGCTCTGCAGTCCTAACTACAACGTTTTCATCAGGAACAGATGGGACATCCCCAAACGCAACATCAGAAGTGTCGTCACTCTTGATAAAATCCAGGGCAGACATGACTGCAAATAACAAAAACACATAAGACATAAATAAAAGAAAAAGGTAAAGAGGGCAAAAAAGGAAAATGCATACCCGCGCCACTCCTCATTAGAACCGGATCCCGATCGGCATTTTCCCACAATTTACTAACCCCTAATAAAACTAGCAAATGTTCAGGGAAGGGACGAAGGGCACTCCCGGATGGCTTTGAGAAAAGCATCATTCAACTCAGATTCAGAGGGTTCCGGTTCATTGAGAACGGCATCCGGGTGCCTCCACACCATTTTGAATGGGACAATAGAATCAGAAACCCAGAAAAAACGATCCTTCCAAATACCAAGTGTTGTAACCATAGACGAAATAAGACAAGTATCAACCTTGGATGTTTCAAAGGTGAACCAGTCACCATTTTTGGCCAAACGAAAAAACCGGCGAAAAAGCAATAATGAAGGATCATATCCAAGGGCACGGCACAAAACCTCAAAGTGCAAAACCCTAGCCATGCCCTTTGGGTGAATCTGACCAAAGGAGACTCGGTAATACTCCAATAAATTCAGAATAAAGAGGGAAAACGGATAACGGAGGTTCGAAAACTCAAAATGACGACAATAAAGAGCAATAAAACCAGCCGGACACTTGTCAATCGGAACATCACAAGCAGGAGCAGTCGGTTTAAACATTTTCCCAATACCATATTCCTTACAAAATAATTCTACCTCTTCTTGGGTTAATCGAGAAAAGGACTTTGCCAAATCCTTACGAGCACCTTGAAGAAAGGAAGGGAATTGCAGAGGATAACTTGAAAGGATAATATGAAAATTGAATGATATCTTCAAATATAAAAGAAAATAAAACCCAAAATATTGGTGATAATTGCAAACAGTTACTATTCTGCAAAACCGCCGCCCTATGAACTGCCACACATCAATCAAATCAGTTGTTAGTTATTTAAAATTCAAAAATTAACTGACTCTAACCATTTAAGCATTCAAGCTTTGAACCCTTGAAACCTGCAAGCAATAAGTGCATGTATGAAAGTCAGAAGTCTTTGAGCTCATTCCCCAAAAACCTCTGACTTGGGGGGCTGATGACGGGGGTAGCCCAAAATCAAATAAAAATGACTTAAATACATAAACGCTCGAAAGGTTAAACGGTTCGAAGGTTAAAAAGCTGGGAGATGGGGAAAAGCAATACGGGAACAGTAAGTAGTCACATCCCTGGATTGCTTCACCAACCCACCAGCCGCAAAAGCAACTCGGTTCCACAGAACACACTCTTTTACCCGCAGGTCAAAGCCTTCAACCCCCAAAAAGGCAAAACCCCCACTGCAAGCATATTCACTAGTCAAATACATTCTTCTTTGAGCAATGTCTTTTCCTATAAATAAGACACTTCATTTACTGAAGAGGACATTCCTGGCCAGCCCTGATTCCTGAAATCTCTGGTCATTCGCTACGAGTACTTGCTTCATGCAAGTCACTTCCTTTCACATCCAACACACACATTCTGTTTGCTCCATCATCCGAATCTGAACACAATTCAGAGGAGGACCTTCAGCAAACAACAAAAATAAACTAGTGAACCTCCTTCCACGTCTTGCAAACGTGGGGGGACCCCACGACCTGCGCTAGGCAAAGTTGAACCCTTCAACCCTTTTGCCTAACCAGCCAGGCTACTATCTTTGGTCTGTTATTTGTTGCATCAACAAATAATATTACCAATTTGTTCGAATCTTAGTTGTGGGTTTCCTTCAGGGCATGTGGATCGGGTCATCACATTATATTCTTTGGTCAGAAGAATGATTCATTTGTTAGGGTGCTCCCATATGACTCGGGTCTTTCCTATTAAAAAAAAGTAAACACATTAATTATTTGTTCAATGAAGTAGTGAACATGGCCGCCTCATAAGGCTTTTTAACTAAAAAAATACCAACCATGAGTCTACGAGTCATGAGCATAACTTTTGGATTAATTTTGGTTACACTGAGTCGGCCCATTTATATAATATCAAATTGTAAGATTTGTAGGCATAAGGGTTGTAACATATGTTTGGTGGATTGTACTCTTCTTTTATCTTTAATTATTAATTTATTTTGCTTTCAACCATAAATCACTTTTAAGTAGATACAAATTAACATTTGTAGGAACAAGGGGTTGTACTCGTATGTTTGGTGGGTTGTACCCATTTTTTTTATCTTTAATTTTTTACTCTTAACCCATACTTTTATATGTTTTACATTTTAACCAATCACTTTTAACCCCATACAGATTTTTTGTATTACGTTTTGGTCAAATTTTGCGAATTAACATGCTATAACGTGCGTGTATGATTCAATGTTTTTATGCGTAGTTTTCCTATTTAACACCCGTCGTAGCACGCGGTTCTAGAACAAATTAATTATTGTTTTCTATGTTTTACATTTAGAGTGTGTAGTTCAACATTGTTTCATCGTCTACTTTTCGTTCGGTTTTATATTTCTTTTTTTACACGAATCTTTCTGGTGTTGATGGTCGCTCATGGTGGTATAACATTGGACCTACTTAGCACGATTTTACGCCCCCACCACAACATGGGGGGTATTTAATTTGCAACATATCTATGTATTATGATTTGTAACATAATGCTTAGTGGGTTGTATCTACAAAAGAAAATTTTGTATTTCATTTAAATACTATAAATAATTTTGTATTTCATTTAAATACTATAAATAATTTTGCGAGTTAACACGGTGCAACGTGCGTGTGTGGTTAAACGATTTTACATTGTCTATTTTTTTTCCATTTTACAAGTTCATCGTAACGCTCGGGTCCTAGATCGACTTAGTTATTTTTTTATATGTTTTACGTTTCGATTTAATTTCTTCGTATTAACACGCTGCAACTTCAGTGTTGGTGTTCGCTGATAGTAGTGTGGCATTGGTGTTCTCCCCCGCCGCAACGCGGGGGGTGCTTAATACTAGTTACAATTTAAAATACATACATATATATTATCTCACATAAAAAATCCCTAGGTTGTGGGGAGCGGGGGCGTTTACGGGGGCGGGGGATGCCTGGCAACGCTGGCTAACCTATTTCGTGCCAGCGTTGGCTACGGCGTTGCCTAGCGTCGCTTTAAAGCCCGTCATTGGGTGATGGGGCGATGTGAGCTGCCTAGCTGGGATTGGCTGTTAAAATTTAACCATTTAGGGTAGCCGTTAGGCAACCCCTAGTTAATTAAAAAAATGTGATGATTATTTTCATAACGGCTAGTTAGTTTTAAGATAAAAGGTGTTTTAGGCTTTTAGCTCTCAAATTTTCTAGCCCCAAATAAAAATTGCTCACGTGTGTGTTTTTTTTATTAGAGTAAAGTCTTATTTGAGTCCCTATGGTTTGTGCAGTTTAACCATTTGAATCCAAAAACCAAAACTGTCTTGATTTGAGTCCATGTGGTCTCTAATTTTAACCATTTGAATCCAAAAACCAAATGTTTCTGATTTGGATGTTGTTTACTTTTGGATTCAAATGGTTAAAATTAGAAACCACAGGGACTCAAATCAAGACAGATTTGGTTTTTGGATTCAAATGCTTAAACTGCACAAACCACAAGGACTCAAATAGGACTTTACTCTTTTTATTATTGCTTATTGCATCTTAAAGGTTCTGTATGCTTCCAAATATTAACAATTTACAAGATGTAGAAAAGTGATTTGGGTTTTAAGTTCAATTAGCAAAAACACCCGCGCGCATTGCGTCGCGGCCACAGTGCAAACATCGAATGGATTAGTACAAACTTTACGTTACGTGATGCGTTAACCATATGAAAACGCGCGTTTCGACCTATCCGATCGAACTTAATGTAACCTATATAAGCATTGCGATTGGATCAAAACATAAAGTAAATCAAATTTATACCGTACAATCATAACGTATTATACCAATGATCTCTTGTGCTAGTGGTCAAGGGGAGGTGAGAAGCTTTGCTTCTCTTGGGGGTCTTGGGTTCAAATCCAGACACTGGGGAATTTTAATACTAACTTGGTGATACCAACTACTAACCCGATTAGCGACATCCTATCCATACACCGTTTAAAAAAAAGTTAAAAAATTAAAGTGGTTAAATTTAAAAGATAAAAACCTTTGTGTTGAAAATGAAAAAATCAATTATTTTTTGAAAGACCCCCAATACATAATGTACAACAACCTAAAGCAACTTTGTGTTGCTAATTGATATTATGGTAATGTTTGAAAATGTAAATTCAATTTGTTTCCGACATAGTCTTTGTTGTAAATCAGACCCTTGATCGAATAAACAAACACACAATATGAACAAACTTGTTCGACTCTTTTATTAAATTTCCAATGAGAGCACACTAATTACAATGACCCTAACCATCTATTTATACTAAACTTATTCTAGTCCTAACCCGACTCAAACTCTATTAATAAAATAAACTAAAACACTTAGCACCCTCCAACTTTTGAGTTATGACAAGATTAGTCCCAACAATCACCCCCCTAATCTTGTCAATAACTTTCTTCACATTAGAGCCGGTTCATCATCCTCATATCGGGTCAAGTTCACCTCTTCATCTTTCAACTTCGGACACTCGTTGTTACAATGACCATATTCTCCGCACTTATAACATTTTACGTGACTTTTATCCCGGAACCGCTCATTACCATCTCGACCTCTCCCGGGCCCACGATCTTCACCTCGATCACGTCCAAAGTCTTCTTGGTTCAACCCAAACAAAAAACTCACTACACTTGTAACATCTCACATGGCATCACGCTGGAAACGCTCACTAACATCACGACTTTTCACGGATCAACGACCTAACCCGGTAACATCCAAAACCACCCGATTTTGAACTCCAACGCCATATGTTACATTGTAGGTCCCTCTCGAGGATGAGATAAAACCTTATCCCTGTTATATCAAACACACTAGCGAGTGCGGAATCCAAGCTAGCATGCAACCGAGACTTTATACGAGAACAAGCACAAACACAACACGCAAGATTCACCGATTAACACCACTTGTATTAATACGAATGAAGGGTCCGGTTACAAGCTCAATGTTTACAGAAGTATTCTATAAACTCTCAAAGTGTGTGTGTGTGCTCCTGTCTCTCTCTGTCTTCCTCTTGTGTCTCCTCTGCCGAAGTGAACACAACACACGGGTATTTATACCCGACACAGCAGGTCTGGTCGAAGGATCAGACAGACTGATCGAAAGATCATCTGTCGACCAGAAACAGCTCGAATGATCCATATGTACCTCGAAGGATGATATCCTTCGAGGTCCATCTATCGAAAGCTATCTTTCGAGCTCATCATCATCGAAGGATATAAGCAATCCTTCGATGACTTATCCTTCGACCCAACATCTTTCAAACAATGTGCTAACTGTTTGGTCAAGTCAAACCAGGAGGATGGTTGACTTGATCAAACTTACATCAACCTTACATTAAAGACATCGTTTTGTATCATGACGAAATACAGACAAAGTACAGACACAAGTGCACCAACAAACTCCCCCTTGGCTGTAGCTTTGTCTCGATCTTCGTGTCTTCAAGTCTTCAAGGCCGAGTCGAACCGAGCCAAGTCGCGTCCACACAAAGTGCATCAACAAACTCCCCCTTGGACGCTACTTGTGATGGTTCGTCTTCTATGTCTTTCATGTCGGAGGATCTTCAAAGTTTTCACGCGTCGTAAGCAGAAAGTGTATCAACAAACTCCCCGTTTCATGTAGAAAGTGTGTTGACAAACCCCCCCTTAGATTGAACTCTCCATTGAGTCATGCTCGAATCTTTTGACTTGTCAATTCTTCAGATCCTTGAGGTGTTGATGAAGGGACAGCGGCAACTCGATCATTTTATCTTTTGAGTGCCTCCACTTCGTGTCTTCATTCCAAAGCTTTTCATCGAACATGTTCTCCTCGCCTTTAGCATCTGCACATGCAAGAAAGCTAAACGCATAATGAGAACAACCGCTTGGAATATGGTTAACATTTAAACTAACGACACATTATGAGATCAAATCTCAATCAAACACCAACCGACAGCAGTTTGAAAGTTTAGAAAAATATTCATTTTAATCCTTTAACTTTCAAAACTCGTTAACTTCGACTGTTTATGAAGATGCAGTTGTTTTCCAGCTTACGATCAGGATTTTGGGTAGGATAGACTCGAGTTCCAACATCAGTCAATCAAAAATAAACTAGAAGCAAAATCTTTTTGGATTTTATAAAGTTTATATTAAAACACACCTAAAATCTTTTTGAAATTTTCATTTTTCAAATGTAAAGATGGAAAGCAATAAATAAATAAATATATACCAAGATACATAAACAGGAAACATTAAATAAATATTTACAGACATTCTTTTTGCGAGTTTCGAGGGTAAGAGAATCATATCAGTGTACGGTCATGCCAAAACGCTCTTGTTGTTCTTTTAGTTAACATTAAGATAAGCATCCTATAACGATTATCGGTATTGTTGTCCACTTAAGCTCAGCTTATCATTTTTAATCATGGCGAGGGGATACGTTAAGGTATAATTTATACTTACCGACCGGTGTTCATCCACATCACGACACATTCCCGTATCAAGGTATGCACGAGGATTCATCTTACCGGTGAGTATACCGATTATCATATGTTTGACCGTATATGATGTGAGATTCTCACTTATTTGATTTGAAAACAAGCCCTATGTGATAGAATCACTTATTGATGAGGAACTTGATTTTCAGATGCATGAGGGCACAGGAGCAAGTCCGTGAACAGGTCAGTACTTTCGTACAGCAGAGAGACGAACTTGACTCCCGGATGAATGTGATATTTAATCACTTATTGGTTTGGACATGTGATTGTTGATCACTTATTGAGGTCGTATGCAGTATGTACACGTATGTATGGTATCATGGAAGATCTAGACTTGCGTCCCCGTTATTTTTCGGTAAAAGATACAACCATGATACACAGATGATAAGCAGCATAAAGACCGAATATCTCAGAACCTCGGCAATCTCTCAAACGAAATTTCGGTACTAAGACCATATGCCAATGAATGGTTCCCACCTGGTCTTCAGTCGATTTAAGTTTATATCACCCTGCACACTTTAAAATGATTGTGAGCCTACCGATACATCTTATATAGAGCTGCTTATCGTTTTTCATTTAAGGTTTAAAGAGGTTTAGACAGACCACTGATGTACTATCATATTCTCTTTTGCTCGCCAGGAAACTCATTTTTGCTTTTCTATTGTTTTTGTGTTTTTGAAATTTTCAATGTTTTTGGATTTTCAAATTTTTCAAATAATTTACTCCCCCTAAAATCAATAAACTAAGACAAATTTAAAATACAAAGGTATTTACAAAAAAAAAAAAAAAATTTCGATGTTGGTTAACTCATGTTTTACCTCAATGCCGTTTACCAAAATTAATTTTGAACGAATTTCGGAAAAATCAGTTGACATGTCGGTAAGCGGTGCGGACCATGACAGCATTGTCTGGCCAAAGAGTGCTGAACGAGATAATAATTCACAAAGCAGCTTAAATATCGACAAGTATAGGAGAGATTAGAAATTTAAAACCGTATCCTGCAACTGCTTCGCGCATTGCAAGGAATCTGAGTGCTCTCCCAAACTGGACATCCACCCGGTGTGGATTTCAAGGTCGATTTGTAGCTACTGAAATCCCTTCACAGCAACAAGATCATAAACCTCCGGGTCCGGCTGGTCTTCCACATTGCACCAGCGAAGGTCTTTGTCTTTCTCTTTCAGAAGTAGTGTGCGGTTGTTCAATCCATGCCAAGGCATCCGCACACCTGGATGGTTTGTTCAACAAACACATTTTCTTCAATCACACCACGAAGAAATGTACACTGCACGTTCATCTTGTAGATTGTTGAACTTCAGACGTGCTGCAGGTGCGTACATTTTGATTTGAATCTATCCCGGGGACCCGATCAAAGCCTTGAACATTCACATTTTTGAAATGATTTTCATTTTGTCGAAGCTTCCAATTTCTTTCATCAGACATTTCTTTTTCCTTTTTCTCTTCCTCTCCATCAAAGGCAGCAATTTCTTCTGTTGCCTATTTTGTGCAAGGATGCTCCACTATCAACAATCTTACGACTATCGAAAGTTCCTCCTGGAATATCCTACACGCTTACTCAAAAATTAGTTGGAGAGAGGGACCCAAGCCTTTGTGGACTTGGGTCGTCCTTGATCATCAAGAAAAGTGATTTCAATCACTTGATGATTAGGAAAAAGAACCTGTGGTGCTCCCCCTGACTGAATTACCTGTTTTTGTTTCCAAGCTGTTTGTTCTTTACCAGTATTTGCATTAATTGTTTTAGCATTTACTGGTTTTACAGTTTTAGGTTTTGCTTGAACAGGTTTTTCTTCTTTGGCCTCTGAATTTAAGGCCTTCTCAATTACCTTTTGATTCTTTTGTTTTAATTTCTTTTCCCTTTCTTTCAAGACACGTGGGTCTTGTTTCGGGGAAAATGAACGTTTTTGGTAATTGATTTCTTGGGGAGCACTTGTTTTTGCCTTCAACTTTTGCAGGTATGGGCAGTATCTTACAATATGCCCAATTGTGCCACACTCAAAGCACATTCTCCGCTCTACAAACCTCGGAGAAACATGTTGATGATCAGACGGAGAACCAGACAATGAACTTTGTGATCTAGACGTGCTAGGACCTAAATCACCTCCGTTGGTGTGTTGGGTGTAGTTATTCTGATCATTTCGTTTTAAAATTCTAACTTGTTTTACAAAATCAATGTTAGATTTATCCTGAAATGTTTCAAGTTTATCTGAACCCGCGGATCCAACAAAGTTCACTTTCGGTTCTCTTTTCTTAACAGGAGCTCTTTTGTTTTGCACCCATTGTTGTTGAACCTTAGGTGCTTGAAAATTCTTGTTCTGAGCCTTCTTTCCCTGTACCTTACCTTTTCCGGACTTGACTTGTTGTTTTCGCTCAACTTGTAGTTTTTGGTTTTTGTACTGTTTTCTAATTTGTTCACACGGAATTGGATCACATTGAGTGACAGTAACTTTGCCACTTTTGTTCCCCAAAAACTTATCAGTGCATCCTTCAAAAATTTGCTCAATTAAATCTTGATTTACATTTTTAATTGGAAAATCTTTGTTAGAGTAGATTTTGCTATCTCCTTTGAGCGTGTACAACAAGTTACTCCCTTCAAAACTTGATACAATCGACTCCATTTCTTTTGACATTTCAGTCTTACTCGGTTTCACTGGTGGATCACACAGGATGTGATTCTCGATTGGAATATCTGTTGTAGCCGAGTTAGACTGTTGGTTCACAATTACATCAGATTCATCATCCGAAGAATCAGTATCCTCAACAACGGGAGGACTCTGTTCCTTAACACACGATGAATCTGTCACACTTTTCTCAGATTCTGATTGACCCGAGGATGATGTACCAGTTGTGAACCCGAGGCCTGCTGCAAAGTCATCTAGACCGAGTGGCACAGTAGGTTCAAAACGGGGCATATCCTCGTCATCAGGCAATTTGGAGTAATTGTGATTCATTGGGGGAGGACATGATTTGAATCCCATACACTTCTTATCCCCCTTTTTCTTTTGAACATCAATAATGTGATCCAATACATAGCGGGAATTGGAATAACTTTCCAATTTCTGCTTGATTGTTTCACATTCACATCGAGCGGTTGCCAATTCTACCATCTGCTTTTCAATTGTGTCTATAAGATCATTGTTAGCATGTTGTTTTCGCAAAACAGCTTTTTGTAATTCTGAAACATCATGTCTTAATGACGCAATTGTTGTTTTAAATTCCTTTTCATTTCTGGTTAAAAACACGTTAGCTTCAGCTGCTTTAGAAAGATCTACAATCAATTCTTGATTGTGTTTGGATAGGATTTCAATCTGACTTTCCTGTTCAGCATATTTAACATTTAAACTATCACAATTTTCACAGCTAACTACAGTGGGTTCATCGACACATACCTGACCTGATGAACTGTCGACATTAGCCATAAAGGCTGAATGGAGAGAAGACGAAGAGTAAGCAGCTTGATCCATCAAATTAGATCTTCTTTCAGTTCCTGCTGCAGCTTCTTCCAAAAGCTCATCAATATCTGCATCGACTGACGCACTTGATGTCTCATCCACATGATCATTTCCTGAAGTGGAGGATTCTTCATCTGAGCTTCCACTATAACCAGAACTGTCTTCATCTCCAGAAGATGCAACACCATTGGTGGAAGATTCTCCACCACTGGCGTGCTTTAAATCCTTTACGACTTCAGCAAAACATGCTGTTCCACCATTTCCTCCTTCTCCAAGCTGAAGCGACCAATCACAACCCTCATCTATTTGAACCACCAGCCCCCGGTTGGCATTTGATGACCCTGCTTGGCCTTGGTTGTTGACAGGTATCAACGTACGAACATTGTTCCCGTTCTGGTTCTGCTGGTTGCCTTGATTTCTGAACGGATTTTGATTTCCATGCTGAGCTGGTCTTGTGCATTCCCTTTTGAAATGACCCCGTTCGCCACAGTTAAAGCACTTGACAGCTTACTTGTCGAACCCATACTTGGTGTCTTTCTTGTTTTCCAAGTTGGTTCTCCCCGTCCTTTCCATAAACTCCTTTGCTCTTCGAATTGCACTAGCAAGAGCCCATTTGATATCCATCATTTCAAACTCTTCTTTATCCACTTGCTGATAATCTTCATTGGTTAGATTGATATTCCCAATCTGACCTGCAATCAATCCACTATAAGCACTAACCAAGGTATTCAACATCTCCATATGCTCCTTGGCTACTTCGACACTGACTTTGGAAAAGTTGGAAGTGTCTAATCTGACTGTGTTAGGATTGGAAGTGGCTTGAAAGTTTGAAGAGCTTCCATAAAACCCTTGCTGTTGCGGTTGTTGCTGCTGAGCTGTCGGTTGCACATTCGGTCTTGAAAACATCGTGTAGGCTGAAGGATCAAACTGATCTGTTGTTGAAGGTCCGGTGTTAGAAACGAAAGCTGTTTGAAGCTTCGCGTGTTGAGAAGCTGGTCTTTCTCCACTGATACCTCCTGCAATCCCAAAGTACATTTCTGGATTTTGAGGAGTTTGTGTTCTTTTTGCCTTCAGCTTTTCTTCTACATCCTTATTCTCCAATCTTTGAATTAATTCATAAACGGTGATTGTTTCTAAAACACCATTTTCTTTGAGAATTTCAAGATAACTGCTCCACTTTGCTGGTAAGCTATCAGCGAATCTCTTCACCAATTCTTGTGGAGTGGCAATAACTTTAAAAGCAAACATCTCACTCAACAAATGATGAAACCTTGTAGATAACTCTGCCAAGGTCTCATTCTCCAAACACGTAAATCCTTCAAACTCTTTCTTCAGTAATTCTTGCTTGATCTTTCTAGATTGAGCATTTCCTTCACACCGTAATGTGAGCATATCCCACAAGCTTTTAGTAGTCGTGCAGTAAACAAACTGGTGGTAAATGTCTTTATGAAGAGCTTGTGTGAGAATCATGAATGCTTTCTTTTCTAACTCAAACTTCTTTTTATCTTCTTCAGACAAAGTGCTGTAAGTTTGTGGATTAGATCCTGCAATTTCCAACTCATTTTCAAAAGTTGTGAAGAAGCACATCCATAGATCTTGACCTTGTCCCTGAACATAAGTTCTCAGCCTTTCTTTCCACCATCCCCAATCATTGATGTGATTTAACTTTGGCGGTTTTGTGCTTGTACCAGTTTCACTGTCGTTCTGCATCATAGATTGAATGCTGTTGCTTTGATTTGTGACCAAAGCCCATTGATTTGCAGTTATCATTGCAGCTTGAGGTGGGGCAATAGCTCGCATCCATGCAGTTTTGTCGAAATCTGACGTAGATTGCGTAGATTGCATAGCTGATGATTGTGGAGTCGAAGTTATTTGAGTCCACGCGGTTGGATCCCACTGACCGTTTGTTCCCATTTTATGATAATTAATATATTAAGTGAAAATTGATTTAAAATTTGAAAAATAAGTTTTCTCCTTTTAAAAATTTAATTTTCACAAAGTATGTTAAAATCTCGAAGGATAACAACCAGCCGAAGGATCAAGAATCGAAAGACCTGAAAAGCACAATCTGTTAAACTTAAACAGACAAGGATCGAAAGATCAACACCTGTTCGAAAGATCAACAGTGTTCGAAAGATCACTGTTGAGTGTTGAACAATGTTTTTCGAAAGATTCTCCAAACGAAGGATCCTTATCTTTCGAAAAAGGACTGTAGACCGAAAGATGAACACGAAAGATGACTTCGAAAGACTCCCCAATCGAAGGATCCTAGTCTTTCGAAAATGAGCAGAAGACCGAAAGATGTATGTTTCGAAAATATTCCTTGGAACGAAAGATAAGTCTCACACTTCGAAGGATGCTCGAATGATGACTATCTGTCGAACCTCCTTTGGTCGAAAGATGATCTTTCGACTTCGAAGGATATCTTTCGATCGGTTCTGACACAGTTGACAACGGGTGACAGGTTGGTGAAAAAGGTGATGGGTTGGTAAATCTTTCGGCAGAAAGTATGGTCAGACCATGATTTTCTGCAAAAACAGATTTTGTTTGATTATTTTAATCAGTTCCCTTTTCCAATACACCAACAACTTTCGAAAATAACTAAACAAGATCAAAGGATGTAAACTTTGAAGAGCACTTGAAGATATTATGAACACAAAGGGTTTTTCGGTAAAACAACAAACTTCCGAACAAGATTTAAACCCGATAAAACAAAGTTTTTCAGAAAAATACAACTTTTCAAAACCCGAAAAACAGCCAAGAACACCTCGGTTTTAACAAGGAGAAGAGCCAAAGCTCTGATACCACTTGTAGGTCCCTCTCGAGGATGAGATAAAACCTTATCCCTGTTATATCAAACACACTAGCGAGTGCGGAATCCAAGCTAGCATGCAACCGAGACTTTATACGAGAACAAGCACAAACACAACACGCAAGATTCACCGATTAACACCACTTGTATTAATACGAATGAAGGGTCCGGTTACAAGCTCAATGTTTACAGAAGTATTCTATAAACTCTCAAAGTGTGTGTGTGTGCTCCTGTCTCTCTCTGTCTTCCTCTTGTGTCTCCTCTGCCGAAGTGAACACAACACACGGGTATTTATACCCGACACAGCAGGTCTGGTCGAAGGATCAGACAGACTGATCGAAAGATCATCTGTCGACCAGAAACAGCTCGAATGATCCATATGTACCTCGAAGGATGATATCCTTCGAGGTCCATCTATCGAAAGCTATCTTTCGAGCTCATCATCATCGAAGGATATAAGCAATCCTTCGATGACTTATCCTTCGACCCAACATCTTTCAAACAATGTGCTAACTGTTTGGTCAAGTCAAACCAGGAGGATGGTTGACTTGATCAAACTTACATCAACCTTACATTAAAGACATCGTTTTGTATCATGACGAAATACAGACAAAGTACAGACACAAGTGCACCAACAAACTCCCCCTTGGCTGTAGCTTTGTCTCGATCTTCGTGTCTTCAAGTCTTCAAGGCCGAGTCGAACCGAGCCAAGTCGCGTCCACACAAAGTGCATCAACATACATCGTGTTTTCTCCATTCTTTACCTTTTTCCGATCACCTTCGTTCACGAGGCTCTCCACCGACAAAGAAAACAAGCCACCCGCTTCTTCCGTTTTCTCACCTTGCCAAACGAGACGAATCCAAAGCCACCTGCTTTGACGGATCCCTTATGCCTGCTTTTCACGCACTACGCCGGTCTCCTCTTATCACGAACCAAGCCGATCAAGGCACTTCAAATCCTGCTGTTGTCACCGGGTATATGCCAGTTGCTCAAACCCGCACCTAATAACCGAACAACCTTGAATCTTCTTTACGAGCTATGACCAACTTCCGTTCAACTCAAGCAGCCCGTCGTACAACACCTCACATGTCGACTTTGTTCCGTTCCATGTATGTGGACTGACCAATACAATTTCAGTCAAACCGTTCCACAACTTAATGATCATCAGCCCACTAAAGGTTCCATGTGAGCCCATGATGATTCTCTTGGTTCCACGCAAATATGATCAATATGAAACAAATTTCACCGACCTTTTTCTTTATGGATGCCACTTCTGAATAAACATCTTCAATCAATCACAAACTTGAACCTTATCTTGTTGAACAAAACAACTTTTCATTCAACAAAACTTGTTACTTTGCCGTGATCTCTAATTGCCGACCTAACTGCTTTCATTCCTATTTTTTTCTCTCCAGCTTCGTCTTCAACTACTCTGCTGGTTTGCCGCCAGTGAAACCCCGCGAGGGGAGGCTCCTCCTTATCGGAAAACGACTCTCAAAACCGCCAACTAGCTCTGATACCAATTGTTGGAAATCAGGCCATTGATCGAATAAACAAACACACAATATGAACAAACTTGTTCGACTCTTTTATTAATTTTCCAATGAGAGCACACTAATTACAATGACCCTAACCATCGATTTATACTAAACTTATTCTAGTCCTAACCCGACTCAAACTCTATTAATAAAATAAACTAAAACACTTAGCACCCTCCAACTTTTGAGTTATGACAAGATTAGTCCCAACAGTCTTTACTCAAAATTATATTATCTGTTATAACAATTACCGTAGCTTCTTAGCTACAGTAATGCATCTTGTCCGTCCATTTTCTGATCTACGGTAAAGACCGACCCTGCTTCTCTCATCTCCTTCTCTTTGTGTCGTCAACAAATCATGTAGGTTCTTGGCTACAGTAGCCAAAGAACCCCCATTTTCTAAAGATTTACAAAATTGCCACTCTTTAATTTACTTTATATCACACACAACACAACTGTGTAGCATAGCAGATACAAGAAAGGTAATTGTGGGCAAAAATAAGTCTCAACCTTTTTCCTAATGGGCAGTGGTGGGTCAGATATGAGCTTGATTGATTTCTCATCTATCTATTATACTAAATGAATTCTCTTAGGCCACATGGGCTATTCTTAGCCAATCATTTGGGTGATGTGGACACCCTCTTTGGCTAGAGAATTCACTCTGGGCGGCAATTTCTTTTCTCCAATTCTCCTTTCTCTCTACGTTACCTTCACACTCTCTCTCTCTTCAATCAATTCAATCTTACCAAAATTACGAATTCGTTTCTATTTCAATTCAAAAAACCCTAAATATAAAGCAATCATCTACATCGAGAAAGTAACTCACCGAATTTCTCATGGCCGATCTAGGGTTTAATTCACCGATTTTCTCTCTCCCGAGCGTATTCTGATAAGTGTGATGGTAGGGTTTCGGCTTGATGTTGAACGCGGGTGATAACTCAACCAGAGGTAATTGTATTCAGAGGTCAACTTTCTTCGGGTTTCGTTTTTTTACTTTTAAGATTCTTCCATCCTTGGTTTTGAATAAGGGATTTCTTTGAATTTTTATGTGCAAAAATGGAGATTGACTGTGGTTAGGGATTTAATCTTTATAATATGAACTGTTATAGGCTCGAATTTATCATCGTCAAACATCACAGTAAGTTCCTGAGTCAATATATAGGCTTAATCATCCTTAATTCATGAATTTTGTGATGATACTGAATGGGTAATATATAGTTTTGATAACTAATACCAACATTTAGGTTTACACATTACTAAATTCCCATGATTGATTACAAGAATATGTTTGTTTATACACAATATAGTGCTTATTGTTCTGTTCTACATGTATGTATATATCAAATTATGTGATGTATGTCGGATTTGGAAGTAATTCTAGGGGTTCTGTTGAAAATAGCAGATGTATGGGGCTTAGTTCTTTGAGCTTTTAGTTTACATTAACCAGTCTATTAGTTAAGTGTAGAAATCAAATTGATGATTTGTATCCCTCGAAAATCAACATGCAAGAGTAATTAGTTCCCTATTTTTTGGTTTTTAATTATATAGTTGGTTACTATATTATGGGTTTTGCGAATTGGTAATAACTCTACCCAAGACTCTGATTACTCATTTCAATAGTGTTTGCCAATTTTTACAGAAGATGCTGACTTAATCTGGTCATTGAATCCGAGATCGATGAACCTTGGTAAGACTCATTTCTATTGATTTTGTTTTTTAGGGTATTTATTAAAGCATGATGTTTTATGCTGACGGATGTTGGTGTGGAATTGAAATAGGACTTCTACCACTATTTAAAGGTAATATCTTACTTTTTTATAGCTTACCTTGGCTTGGACTCGACTTGGCTTATTTACAAAAGATGCTGACTTAATCTGGTCATTGAATCCGATATCGATGTCCTTTTTTTATTACATTTGTATTCGTAATCAGGGGTGCCTGTTATACAAACAAATTTGAAGGGAGATCTACCAGAAGACAACACTGCCATCAATTGGTGAATGCTATCAGCTTTGTTTTTTTATTTTTATTTTTTGGATTTTCTTCATATAGTTCAACCTTGGCAAACTGGGTGAGTTTGAGACTTTGAGTGATGAGTCAAAACAGGTTTTTGTTTAAAGCAGGTCCTGAGCAAAATGGGTTTGGGTCAAAGCTGGTCGTTTGTAAAAAAAAAAGTACTATTAATTTGGTTCTGGCCAAAATCATTCTGGCTAAAATCCGCTATAGTTTTTTTGTAGTGATGATGATGGGGGCGGTGTAGGTAGCAGGAGTATCTATGGCGGTCTTGGTGGTGACGAGTAGGTGGTGGAGATAATGGTCATGGGTGTTGATGGCCCATTATGACCTTCTTTAAGTCGATGAGTTTTATAATAGCTACCCGTTTTGGCCCCGTTGTCTAATTTGAAGTCACCCAAATGAACCCATATACTATTTATATTTGACCCAAATGGTGATTATTATTATTGTCAGAGAATCTTGAATTTACACATGAAATGTTTGGTTGTTTGTGGGATTTTAATATAATTTGTTTTTTGTGTTTGAGTAGGTTTCTTGAAGTCTACCCAGATGGGAAAGTTCCTTTGGCCAAATTTGATGAGAATTGGAAATCTGATTGTGATGCTATTGTGGGTTTTATTGAAGATAAGTACCCTGACCCTTCACTTGCCACTTCCCCTGAACTTGCCTCCGTGTATGCTCTGTCTCTGTATATATGTCATATGACTATTGGCATGTCACAATAGCAACAAAATATATAACAGTTTCTGGTGCCTCCTATTAGAACCATTTTTTTTCAGTTCATGTTTTCTCTACCCAGCTGGCATACAAAGCGCATGGCCTCATTGTGTCCCTTTATTTGACACTCTAGGTACGTATTGTCCAGATCATCATTTCAGAAATTTACATGTATTAAATTGCTTAGATATCGATTATATAACTTGAGATGATGTTCATTATTGAAGATCCACTTTTGTGCAGCAGCTAACATATGTTATGGATCCACGGTACATTTTAATACCTATATAAGGTAGCAAAGTGAAGTAGTGACACATAAGCATGAGGTATGACGTATGCTATCCAGATTTTAGTTATGTAATTATCATGTAACTTTAAAGAAGTCGTACTGATTTTGAGGCACAAATGGTTATATAACATATATATAACATGAATGTAAACTTAAAATTCAATAATGGAATATAGTTCGGTTTCGATCGTCTAGAAGGGAAACTAAAACAATAAACACAAAACCAGTCATTTCATCTCTTTTTTAGTCATGGTACTTCATGAAC
Organism: Helianthus tuberosus; assembly: GCA_030545235.1. Classification (NCBI taxonomy): domain Eukaryota; kingdom Viridiplantae; phylum Streptophyta; class Magnoliopsida; order Asterales; family Asteraceae; genus Helianthus; species Helianthus tuberosus. The sequence continues at coordinate 170,777,080 of CM060377.1, forward strand.
TTTGAAATGTGTTCCACCTTGGGCTAAATAAGTATGTAAAGATTATAATTCTTGATGTGGGTATAAAAACAAGTGAATGTATTAGGGACAATAGATGCATTTAGCACACATAGCAGGAAAAAGAAATCGAGTAGGTTCATATTATATAGCAATTGTTTTAAATATAAGTGGCATGAAAGCAGGCCGAAAGCTGACGTGTGTAGTGAAGGCCCATATCCTCTTTTGGGCCTTTGGGGGGCTTGATTCTTTGATGGCTGATAAAGTATAAGATGCCCAATTATTACTATGCATCTATAATAGTATAAACTAGAGGCGCACATAACCGGGTTTGTTAATACCCGGGTATGGGTTTTTCGGGTAATGGAAATATCTGTTCGTGTCCGGGTATTGGTCAGAAAAATAATACCTGATGTAACCGGTTCTGGGTAGGGTTCGGGTCTGGGTACCATATACCCGGTATAAAAAACCTTATTTTCTGCTTCAGGTATTGTAATCACGGTTATTGGAAAACCTGGTATGGGTATAGGAATACCCGGTTTCATAGATGTGTGTTTTTATACATTTTTTTTGTTTTTTTATTGGTTTCCAACTTCATTTTTTGGTAAAGAAACTTTAAAATTAATAACATAAAACTTTGTATATATTAGAAATCCCAAGTGTGAGTTATGGAGTACAAATGCATCGTAAGTGTGAGTTATGGAGTACATTGTGCCTCTTCAACTTATATCATAAGGTTGCTCACATGTGTAATCTAATTAAGGTAATTTTTGACTTTGATTAGCTTAGGAATATATGATCTTACGGAAGCATACTATTTATGTGGTGGATAAATAGATTGATGTTCTTTGTAATGACAACTAGACGATTCAAATAAAATATAATTATGTGCTTGGCTGGTATGAAATTTTAGATACATTGGAATAAATTCTAATTACGACCGGCTTACGGTATGCGCATATAATGTATATATGTGTGGGCGCTCAGGGGGCAAAAGTGAAAGTGCACTTATTTTAACGTTATTTTACTAATTTCGTGAAAATAACATTAAAAGAGGGGGTGGTTAATTATCATATTTCAAACGGGAAATAATTATATATGGTATCATATTTCAAACGGGACATGAACTAAATGCCTTTAAATTTATTTTTAAATTTTCTTAATTTTGATTGTGAATTATTTGTTAATTGTATGTTATCGCATTTCAAACGGGACATGGAATGGCAGGAGGCAACGCAGACGAAGTGTAAGTCACTATTAATTAAAGTTTCTCTATATGTGAGATTGTTTCTTTTGGTGTATGTTGACTTGGTAACTGGATTTGAACTTCTCTTTTGCAGGGCTCTGAATCAGCTTCAACTTTTGGTGGAATCTAATTAAGGTAATTTTTGGCTTTGATTAGCTTAGGAATATGTGATCTTACGGAAGCATACTATTTATGTGGTGGATAAATAGATTGATGTTCTTTACGATGACGACTAGACGATGCAAATAAAATATAATTATGTGCTTGGCTGGTATGAAATTTTAGATACATTGGAATAAATTATAATTACGACCCGCTTGCGGTATGGGCATATAATGTATATATGTGTGGGCGCTCGGGGGCAAAAGTGAAAGTGCACTTATTTTAACGTTATTTTACTAATTTCGTGAGAATAACATTAAAATAGTTATATTTCTATGCTAAGTGTTAATATATATTATTTTCAGCTGAAAAAGTTACTGATGCATATTAATTTGATGTCTTTATGATAAAACTACATGCTGAACTACTTTATTTGATGTTTGATATGCTGGTCGTAGGAGGAGCCGGTTGACCATCTTTCGTGTCTTGCCACTTCGCCTTAAGGTGATTGGGATCGGGTTGCAAGCTGGTGCTGTCTAACTGGGTTGTATATGTTTGAAAGCAAAGATTTGGTCGAATATCATTGCCATGCGAGTGGGTCGACGAAATAAAAAAAAATGGTGTACACTATAATGCAGACTGGAATGTGGAGTATATCGCGTTGTCGAAACAACTTAGCATTCAACCAGAAGAATCCAAATCTGGGGAGTGCTGTAGAGGATCTAAATTGTTGTGAATTTGATTATTTGTTTATATTGTTTGTATCTGGGGTGAGGGATAATATGTTGTCCCAAATTTTATTCGTATAAATTTGAAGTCATTTGCGTGGCTTTTCTCATGAGGGGAGTTCCATACTACCGCCCACTAATTTTGATGGTTTTATGACCCAGTATTACTTGATATATGCATATAGCATATTACTTTTATGTATCTCATTATTTTCGTTTGTTGAATTTGGTCTTTTAGTTTCTTTTATATTTGTATATGTTTCTATTTAATAGATTAGTGGTTCATATGTAATAATCTATCATCACCTCTTTGTTTCTATATGTAAATTTTCTTATCTACCATAGTTGCCTACTGTTGTTTTTGGACTTGCAATTTATACTTCTGCTACCTTTGCTATCAGGATGAGAACTGGAAATCCATTTTTAACTAGGAATGAGTTCGGTATCAGTCGGTACTGAAAATCTTAAAAAATGCGTACCGGTATCGAAAATACCCGGTACCGTACCGGAACAGTACCAAAAGCGTCAAAAGTCGGTACCGAAAATATTTCAGTTAAAAAAATTGAAACCAATACCCGATACTATTCGCTCATCCCTATTTTTACTACAAATTTTACAATGATTTGTTGTAGTGTACTAAAGGTGGTGAGAATTTATTTGTTTTGCTTTTACCACCATGTATTAAATAATAATTGCCTAGAGTTGGTCTGTACTTGAAACAACCAGATTTTACCCACGGTCAGCTGTATGTTGCTTTATCCATAGTAAAAACCAAACAAGGAGTTAAACTTTTGATTTTGGACAACGACGTCAAACCTACTAATAAAACGACAACTATAGTTTATAAAGAAGAATTTAGTGATTTGTGATTTTCATGTACTTATTTATCTATAATTTTTTAGTTGAGTATCATTTTTATACGTTTATATTGGAAAGTTCTTTCATTACAAAATTCATCTCAATGTCAGTAGATATTATATGTTTGTGTTAAGCCACCCGTGAAACTCACGGGTTCTTAAACTAATGTTGTCAATTATATGTTGCCTTATCAAGGGTGAAAACAAGAGATGGGGTCAAACTACTCATACTTGACAACAACGGAAAACCTAAAGATAAAACAACTAATGTGGTGTATAAAGAGATTTTCAACGAATTGTGATTTGTGCATATTGATGATTAATAAAAGGTTTTTACCTGATCCGTTTCAACACGTGTATTTATTCATAACATTTTATGTAAACGATGATGATGATGATGAGATATTATCTTTAATCAATCCGTGTAATACACGGGTTCTTATTGATACCGGAACTCGAAACGCTCAAGCAGGTAAAAAAGCTGCACAAACCGTGTAATAGAAGCCGAGATAATATCTGGTGCAAATATTGGTAGTTGCATATATATATATAACTTGATTAAACTTGATCCCTTCTGATAAAAAGATTCCTTTTGATTTTCAAAGGAGGCAATTTCCACTGGCCGTATGTTTTGCAATGACGATCAACAAAAGTCAAGGTCAGTCTCTTTCAAGAGTTGGTTTGTACCTCAAACAACCGGTCTTCTCTCATGGTCAATTGTATGTTGCCTTATCAAGGGTGAAAACAAGAAATGGGGTCAAAATACTCATACTTGACAACAACGGAAAAACTACAGATAAAACAACTAATGTGGTGTATAAAGAGATTTTCAACGAATTGTGATATCTGCATATTGATGGTTAATAAAAAGATTTTACATGATCCGTTTCAAGACGTGTATATATTCATAAAAGTTTTTAGGCATGGGCTTAGGGACCCCATTTATAATAAATATACAGGATTATTTGGTTAACTATATTGTTGGGCTAAACATTAAAACTGATTATTTGTGCTCAATTTTAGTTTATATATGTTTTTAATGTTTGGTATAGGCTGTAGATTTTGAAGGGATACGATAGATCGGAGCACTTGCAAGTTCTCAAGCTGCAGAGATTCATGGACTTGATATTCTAGCACAAACCATTCAGGTGCCACCTAATTATCATCTTTTGTACACATATTGTATATAACACACGTACAGTGGGATTATGGGTTCCGAGCCACGGCGGTTGTGGTCTATAGACACCGATCTGTGGCAAATGGGCTTGGTCATGTAATGGGTCATAAAAAGAAACAAACCCGATGAGCCGAAGCCATAACGTCCAAGTCACATTTCATATTCATTTATTTTAATTAAGTGTAATTTTATATTTACTTTAGTACTAATACTGAAACAAATCTTTCATTAAAAGATTTATGAAAACACCGTTAAATAAATTTTTTTTTTTGAGGCCACCCGTGTAACACACGGGGTCTTAAGCTAGTTAAATATGAAGGAAATATAAATTGGGTGAATCTATTTTGGGTCTTTATAATTAAAAAAAACTGAATTAAGAAAATCTTTATTTAAAGTAACTAGAAGATAGGCATTTAATTATTTAATTTAGAATAGTTTGATATAATTTATATAATTAATATATAATTCGTCTTGATAACCCATGGCATTATAGCCTAGTGGTATCTTGGTGGTGGAATAAGACTTATGACCATTAGGTCATGAGTTCGATTCTCACAAGGGGGGGTTTTTTCCAGATTTATTGGGTTTCCTCCTGAATTGGTGTAGGGCATTATTGCCTAGTGGAGATGGATATGATCGGGTGGGTCCGCTGGTGGCATGATACTCCAGTGGTCCGTCAATGATCCAAATTTGCCGTTCAAAAAAAAAAAAATTCGTCTTGATAATAAATTCTTTTCACTTGAAAAAAATACAAGATAAATAATATTTCAAACTCTTTATGTTGATAAATTACCCTATATATTAAAAACATAAGTTTTTGAATAGTGTTATATGCCACGTGTCAATACGCTATCAATAGGTGATTAGCAAATGGTATTGGGTACCGGTACCAGTATCAAATTTATCAAACCGGGTGTATTTTCGGTACCGGTTCAGCACCGGTTTTTACCCTCAAATACCGGTGCCGTACCAGTATCGACCGGTACCGTACCAGGTATATTCGATACCGGTACTGGTATTCACCGGTTTTTACACTCAAATACCGGTGCCGTACCAGGTATATTCGGTACCGGTTGGTACCGAGCTCATCAAATCATGTAGCAACATAGCAATGCAAGTAATTGCACCGTTTAGATTACTTTTCATACACACAGTAATTAAACTGTATTTCGTTTGACTGAGGTTTTATATACACAACAACTTATTTTGCTTTCTTTTTTGTCTTTTTCTGTAATGAGTGAATTGTAGCATGTAAAATTAACTTGGATATTTAGATTATTGATTAGCAAATCGTATCAAATCCAGTAATCAAACCGATATCGTATCAGTACCAAATTTACTATACCAAATCATTTTCGGTACCAATTTGGTACCCACCTTTTGGCGTTTTCAGAATCGTTACTTTCAGTTCGACACCGGTCTAGCACCATACATGTATTTATTGATTTTTACCTTCAAATACCATACCGTATTGTACAGAGCTTTTTCGGTGCCGGTACCTAATTTCGATGATTTTCCGAATTGGTACTTTCGGTTCAGTTACTGGTACCGAGCTCATCCATATTTTAACGTGTTAGCACCGTAATAACTGAACATAAAACAACTGAATTTCCAACGTGTAGGACGTGTGGGTCCTATTATTATATATTAGGTTATTTAAAAACGTTTTTTAGGACGGAGTGACTATCCTTACCACGTTATTTTTATTTATGTTTTGATATTCGGTATCTACTTGCCGTTGCTGACACACGTTTTGCAGTCATTGGGTCTCCGTCGCAACGCGCGGACGAAAAATCAACTAGTTCTATTAAAACATGTCTTTTCAAATTGTTTACTGATAATTGTTTATTCTAATGCCAATCCGTTTGTGTGAAGTCGATTGGTCATTGTGAATTGGTGTATTAGTTGCATTAGCAAATTAGTTCGAAAATTACACGAAAATACCAACCGCTCTTATTACGGATGAAACCCATCGCGAAGCGCGGGGTTCCTTACTAGTTAATTTACAATTTTGCCGTTTTTGTTATTCCGTTCTTATTTGCATATTTGACATTTATTTACGTACCCATTTTTTAAGTTCTTTGATTATTATTATTATTATCCTTTTTTTAATATTTATTAAGAGTATTAAGTAGTTAGTTGTTCTAGTAGTGTGTTATTTAGCAATAAGTGTTTGTCATGTTTTAACATAATTGTTAATTATAGGACTATATGAGTGGGTAATTTAGCAATGAGTAGCCAATTACTCTTTTATCATGTTTTTATATAATGTTACCTAAATGAATTCAAGAATTGAGAAAGGCAAAACATAACTCCACAATCAATAAATTACACAAGAGAATATTCCCATGTCTAATACAAAGGGTTGCAAGTTTGCAACTAGTGTATGAAGTTTAAGAAAAAACTAACTGTTTATGTGAAGAATGGTTCATCAGTATAAATTCCATGTGCATTCTTAGGGTGGAGGGACTGGTTAATCACTGGTGAGTCTTTAAATTATTTTCTAGTCAATAATATCATGTCATGTCAAGTCCACACTTCACTCCCCACTTTGCACTCAATCACTGACAATGGTCAAACGCATGAAGAGTGGTAAATAAAAAAAAATGTGATTAGTTGAAAGGGGTTGGAGCCCACCATTCATACTCTCTCTCCTCTATATCTTCTCTTCCCACATATCGGTGTATACTCACCGCAAACATCACTCCCCACTCACCGATTTGAAGCTGGCAGCCCCTTCCCCGCGCGGCAACCCAACACTCCGCAACCTTCCCCGAGACCACACCGTCCCCCCTTAAGTGTGAAAAAACTTGCACAAAAAGTACACGGCGTAGAAGATAAGTGTATCAGTTATTATTTGAAATTAACAACATTCAATATGATTTTAAAACATGTCTACGTATTAGGTATTCCTCCCTGTTCAAACCATTACTATATCTTATTGTTAAACAAAGAGTTAATTGTATATGAGACTAGCTTGGTTTTATAGTGTTTGTGTATATAACACGTTGGTTGATTATATATTGGTTGTATGATGAGTATTATGGTATTTTTGTTAGAAGTGAAGCAAGTAGAGTAAATGGAGAAATACTATAGTTATTTAATAATTTTATTAAGGGTAAAATGGTAATTAAAAAAAGTAATTTTAATTTAAAGGATAAATATGTAATACATAACGTTTCGGAAGGATAAATATGAAATTTATTTTAATGATTGGGTAAATATGTAATATGCCTTCTAACGAAAGGGAAATATGTAAAAACCCTTTTATTTTTATTTGTTTTTTTTTCATTGAAAAATGTCATATGGGCTTTAACTTGTAAAATATGCTCTAAATAATATATTATTGCGTGTGTATATCTATCTATCTTTACTATAAAAGGAGAAAACTAGATGACATAAGAAAAGCTGATGTGGCAGCGAGAGAGGCTGTCCAACAATGTTTTTCTTATGTCATTATTGCATCATAAAACCTAATATATATAAAATCACTTTCAAATCTGTCTAAAAGTCCGCCTCATCCCAAAACCTCTGCCCATATCTATCTATCCTTTAAAGCCAGTAGAGGTTGAAAGTCCTTCCTTTAGCAAACGTATAACTTAGCAGATGTTTTGAAATTGCCGGTAATTTCAAATTCAAATTGTCTGGGGATATGTAATTTGCAATTAATGCATGTCACTCACTCACTCACTTCTGTCAATCAGCTTCTTATATAAAGTTTTTTTTTTCTCATTTCACGCTTCATATTTACACTGTCGTGTTCTCTGCTTTTGTATTTTCAAACCACACTTCCAATGTATCTCTCCCTCAAATCCCTTCTTCTCAATACTCGACATTTGTTCATAAATGATAAGAGAAAATGGAAGCTCTCTCTGACCCACTTTCAGAACAAATTTTGGGGATATGTGGTTTGCCTTGATGATGGTTCATGTGGAATAAGTAGTTCAAATAATTAAACTAAAATAACCCTAAATTTAGACTCAAGCAATAAAAATCTAGACTCTATAACTTGACTAAACTACTCACTGGCAAGTGAACCGGTTGACTCTAGCAAAGAAAAGCAAGTCCGGATGTCGAACCCACAAGGACTCTAATTAATTACGTTAACGACTTTATTTAGACTAGACACTAACACGACTTAACAATTGTTGTGTTTTAAGGGGGGGTTTACTAAAATCCTAAAATTGAAATTAAAATGAAACTAGACTAAGACACGAAAAAGAACTAAGGTTTGATTCAGATGAGATTAACGACTACCTAGGCTTGAATCCAGTTTAACTAGGAATGGACTTCTAACGGTACTATTGTGGTATGGAATCGGGATCGTAAGATACTAAACCCTAAGGTATTTCAAGCTAAGACTTCCCGACCCTTCTCAGGAAGAAACCTAGGAAACCCTACAAGGCTGTTGTGAACACCTATTGTTAGACTTCCTCTCAGTCCTCTAACGACGCTGAAAGTGCCCTAATTCGACTATCTACCTCTCAGCGCGATAATCTAAGGCAATCCTAGATTCTAACTTGGTTTACTAGACATAAATGCAATTAGGGAACTAAAACCGACTTCTCTCAAAACCTGTCTTAGCTATATATTGCACTGAGACCTAATAACTAACTCGAGCCTCTCAGCGACAAGTTAAGCAGAATATTTAATTCTAACCCGCAAAGAATCGAAATAATCAACACAAATTTATTATGTGAAAGAGATCCACCAAAATTTATGTGAAACAACAAGTAATCAACAATCAAAAGTAAATACGCATACGCACCAAATCAGAGATTCTAGAATTATTTACTTTCAAAGATCAATCCATAACAAAACAATAGAAACCGTTAAAATATCCAAACTTCATTAAACTATCATCTTGCCTAGGTAGTAACGAAGGTTTAGCCTGAAAACATAGTATCTAAAATAAACAAAACAAGTTCAAAACAAGAATTCATCATAGAAGTATCAAAACAAGAAAATAATGAAAACCGGGAGATAAGACCCGAACAATCTTCTTTCCTATGCTCCGTGCTTCATCCGGATGATTCTTGCAAGCCAAAACACTCCGAAAACCGTGAAATATGCTCTGAAAATCGCCTATGGATTCTTGAGTTCGTAACTAGGGTTTTGTGGAAGTTTATGAAGTATATATATGTTTGGAATAAAGATCCAGCAACAAAAATCAACTTTTCCCGGAAACCACCCCTAGGTGACACGCGACGGGTCTTGAGTACAAGCTCCGCGCTACACCTAGACCCTAAAACTCAGCAAATTCTTCCCAAGGGTCTAGGTGACACGTGTAGCTCCTTGCTTAAGGGGGAGGTGTAGCACCTAGGCCCCATTTTCACAGAAAGTTCCGAATTTTCACAAGCTTCAACATCCCAAAAATTCCAGAAATTATTCTAACTCTTTTTTTTTACTTGTTCCAAGACTTAGTGTTTCATCATTGTAGCTCGTTTTCATTCCATTTTCATCAACTTTTAGTACCAAGACCTGGAAAAACACAATCTAATCAATAGCACGCAATTCTAACTAAAACGAAACAAGAAATAACGGAAATCTATACAAACTATACACGAATAAAGGGTGTATTTTGCAATACATCAAATATCCCCACACTTACTCTTTTTTCTTCCTCGAAAAAGAATTATGCAACGGAATCATAGACGAAAAATCACTTGGATCAAAAATTATTTATATCTTATTAAAATCAAGGCTTGCGTTAGCCGCGATTGCGAATATACTTGTCCCTTTAAACCCAAGTCCGATCCTAAGCCCTTATCATGTGAATTTAATTTAAGTGCGGTCAATCTACCTAGGGCCTCACACTAGAATCTACGGTCCACCTACTCCCGCCTCAAGCTTATAGGACTAAAGGAACGATCATTGGACCAATTTCCAGCCGTCTTATATCAAAACCAAGAGAGTTTACAATCTTTTTTTTTTCTTTTTCCATTTTTTTTCGCTTTTCTTTCTTTTTTTTTCTCTTTCAATGAGCGTAGACGATGCTTTCCCTAACCAAGAGGCAATCCGGCTGTAGAGTCGTTATCCCCAACTCGGACTACTTAAGCTTCGGTACTTTTTTTTTACTTTTCTTTGCACTGTCGATTTCACATATCCTAGCGGTAATCCGGTTGTAAAGTCACTATCCCCAACCCAGACTACATAGGAATGCACTACTTTCATTTAGTTACTAGCTCACGTTTTATTCTATTTTTTTCGCATGATCACAAACTCAAACGGTTTTAACTTATAACAGTGTCCCTTATACTATTATCGGCAGTTTAATTTCCCATATCTCCCAGGCGAAAACCCACTAGCAGACAGGCAATTAAGGTATATTAGCTCAAAGGGACTTAAAACCAAACCCGGGCCTATCCACATATCCCTAACTAGACGCAAGCTCGATTTATTATAATCTCATATTATTATTATTTAACCCAAGCAAAAATTCACCTTTTCTATCATTTTCCGTTTTAAATATGCAAACTTCTCATATCGAAGGACATTTTTCTGATTTTAATTTTTTTTTCTATTTTTCAATATAAGACTCGATTATTTACATGTATCCCATCCCCACACTTAAAGATTGCATTGTCCCTAATGCAAGAATGGAAATACGACAAAATAAACTACCTAAGAAAAACTACTAAACTACTAACGAACTAACTAAATAAATAACGAAATATTTAAATAAATGTAACACCCTTATTATTATTTAACAATTTTCGTATAATTTACGAAGATAAACGGGTAATTAGAATTTCAAATACATTGAAATTACGGGTTTCATTAAACTTTCTTACAGAATTAAAACTATACAACATAACATGTGTGAGTTCGTCAATTAACATAACAACGGTACATAGTGCGGAAGCTTATTTCTTGATCGTGTTCGGTTCTTTGTTGTGCTTGATCATCCTCCAGTGCTAAAATTATACCTGAAACTCATAAAACATGAGTTGGATTAGTCATACGTAACTTAAAACGTATTTAAACGAGTCCGGGAAGCGAAACTGATTAAAATATTTTTTTTTCGCTAAAACAGTCCCCTTTCGCGCCACGCGAAGGCACCAGGTTGCTCCCTCGCGCCACGCGAGGGAGACCGTTTTCCAGCAGGTTTAGAGCTGGGTCCTGCATTTTTCAGCAATACCGGTTTTTACGGAAACGGCCATAACTTCTTCGTTATTGATCCGTTTTACGCGATTCTTTTTCCTACGCGTCCGTAATTTAATTCTCCATCATATGGAGTTAAAATACAACATCCAACATAATAAATTTTGAGACTTCTAAGCCTTCGACTCGTTACCTTTTTACCGAATTTTAACCCGTTTATGCATTTTACCAAACAAACATATTTGTTTGATCCTTATATCACATACCCTTCTTCAAATTAATGTTACCTACCATATTAGGTTCTAATCCTAGGTTTATTACACAATTTAAACCCGTTTTCGCTCGTATGCTTATTTTGACCTGTTAAGGGTATTTAAGCACTTCAAAGCTTGAAATCGCTTTCATTCATTTCTAGCATCTTATTCCTACATTTCTTATCAAGTAATCTTCCACCACATCTATATGTGCGTTGGATTTAATGTGGATATCTATATGTTCCGAGTTTTTACCCCTCGGATTATCATTTTACGGCAAAGACTCATATAAAGTATTTCGACCCAAGAATTTACATCCTTCACTACCTATACTCATTCTAAGCATTTATTTAATCATAAAACTTGTTTCCGAACCACCTTTATGGGTCGTTCGTTCAAATTAGCTTACAAGGGCAATTTGGTCAATTTTCATCCTTCTTTTACTACAAGGACCATTAAATACTTGTTTGACTCAAAATCTGACCTTTTAACTATAATTCTTGTTTGTAAACCCATGTGCTTCTAAAACACTATAATCATAACTCAATTCATTCGGTTTACCTAAAAGATAACCAAATATCGATATTTAATCTTGTCTAACTCTTATAGAACTCCAAGTTCTACATGATGAGTTGTGTTATTATACATACCTGGCTCGGATCAATATATTGACCCGTTTCAATACCTTGCCTTAGTGGCTGCTAAGTGATAGCGCTGTAAACATCCATATGCTCTTTATTCCCTAGAATCATACAACTCGACAACCCATTAGTCGATATTGTCAAAGGGTGATAATTTCACCTTTTGACCCGTTTGGTCTAAATGACCAATTATATTAGCGAGATGACATTTATTACCACCTCGTATATATGACTCGCTCCGATTTACACCGTGCGGTCATTTTACTTATAATTCCATTTCTTAACACTTTTTGGCCTATTATGGCTTACGTCATAATTGTCCTTCAAACTAACGGTTATGGTCAACGTGTGGCCAAATTACCATTTTGCACTTATTGGTTATTATGATTTACCTTATATGGTAACCATTAAAAGTACATGTTTCATTCGTCATAATAAGATCGAATTACCGAGTTAACTCATTTTTAGCCATCACTATGGTTTCTCATCATATTTGATTATCTTGTTCCGTACGACTACACGCCGGAACACCATATCTCAATTAGGTATTTGTCTTTTTAGTAATTAACACGACAAAGGATATTTTAAAATATATGACTAGTGTAAGATATACTTACCTTGCATCCGAATTACGCTTTTCCTTCTTATTTGCTTCGTTTGACTCGCTTCCTTTCCAAGCCTCCACCTAGCTTGTCAAGCGTCAAACTATCATCATAATTCGTAAGACGGTTAGATTAGTCATCATTAATTATGACTATTCCATCTTACGGGTTTTACATCAAAATTCACCATTTGATTTCATTTTGGTCAGTTTGACTTCTTAGAAGTCAATTTGTCTATAACATATTCAAACACACATTTGGCACATTGAACCCACTTAGGCATTTTCATCCGAACTCTTTAACCGTACTAGTTTTTACGCACCAATTCAACTTAGCTCTCGACTATTAAAGCTAATCATTCATTTGCTAAGCAAATAACTAAAGGTTTCCATCCACATGTAAAACCCGTTTCATTATAGCATTAGACAATCATCCGATCATCAAGTATAATCAAGTTCTACATATTAATTAGTAGACATCATGATTCCAAACACCTATTTATATGAACCAAAATCACTAGTTTCATCATAATTTATTAAACCCCTTCCATTCATTATCGTGCATGATGATTCTAAATATAGTCTTATCATCAATTTCATCATAGCAATAAAACCCACTTAGCTAGGTGTGGTGATTCAACCAAACACCTAAATCACAGCAATTTATTCTAAATCTTCACTTAGGGTTTGTTTCTAAGCAATCATACATCACTAATCTAGCCATAGCTTCTATAATCCATGCCTAATTCGCGATTAGGATGATTATCAATTTTTTACAACTTCACGAATGTTAGAATTTCGACATACCTTACGATCCCCTTGACTTGGTGATCGTTAATCCACGTTCGGTTGTGAATTTAAGTGTCGTTTGGCCCTCCAATTTGATGAATTTAGGATGAGCTAGGGTTTGGAGCTCTTGCTCCTTCTCCTGGACGTTCTCACGCACACACACACACACACCAAGTGTGTGTGTTGTGTTTTATTTTTTTGTTTTAATAAACCAAGTTTCCCACTCGGCAATATTAGTCCCTCGTGTTTTATTTTGACCAATTGAAGCCATAACTCACCATTAGTCATTTGATCTCATGCTACCAACTAGGTTAATTATTCCTAGTCACCTTAACGGGTTCAGGAAGTCATAACCTGTTATGAATTAAGTCTCGTTAATTCAGGCCCTTTTATAACTTTATTTTCTCAAAGCATTTATTCTTCTTTTTATTAATTATTAGGCTTATTTATTTAAATCCTAATAAATTTCTGGATTAATCTTTACCGCTAACGGTATTTTACCCGTTCTTTTGTATTAACGGGGTTTAATTACTAAACCCGTTTTCGGGGTGTTACAATAAAATACAACAACAAAAAGGGAAACGACTTAGCTGATATGTGAGACTGTCAAAGTGCCAGTCATTTCCACATAAGCCCTCCAATTCGAAACGCGCTCAGCAAACAACTTTAACCCTCGGACACGCGAACGAAAGCAGCTATAACAATAAACCTATCAATCATCAACACAAACTACCAGAACACATCATATATCATCAAAATATTAGTAGTTCATCAGTTGCATCACATCAACCAACCCAACCTCCCTAACCAACCTGTTCAAAGTGTATAAATATCAGTACAGACCAAAAGTATGAGGATAAAAAACAGCATAAAAGAAAAATAATCAACAAAAGATATAATAGTCAGGTGCTGCTCCAGCATCCTCATGTTATCCCCACACTAATCTTCGTCGTCGCTTCCAACTTCCTCCTCTTCTTCCATCTCATCATCACTATCATCACTCGACTCAAATACCTGAAACTCGGGTTCCGGCTGCACATATCCGGATCCCTGACCTGCCTGCATACCAGAACTACTAGCACCACCTGTAGGATCATAATGGCCCGGCATAGGAAACCGAACCGGGTCCACATAAGGATAAAAGAAATCCGGCACCTTCATGCACATCTTATCCATCATGTATCTGATAGCCCCATCCTGCCTATCCTTACGATACTCCATCCTACAAAATCCCGCATCCATCCGCTCATAAAGTGAGGCTAAAGTAAGTGGATCCGGTGGCGCCTGGCGGCGAGGATACTGAGGAGCTGGTATCTCCTGTCTCTGTCTAGGAATCTAGCGAACTGGCGGATAGATAGCCTGCATCACATCATCTGCTGGATGACCCGCGGGTGGCATAACCTGAGGCCCCTGCCTCGCATCAACCCAAGTCACTGGCTCAGTCATACTTACGATACTTGCTAACTGTAAATCCCTCACATTAGAGTGCCTCGATGCAGGCCCCGGGCGCAACGTGTTCAAATTGTATTACTGAAAAACTCCCAAATTCTGCGCCAACTTCGTGATGTAAGGGCCCATGTCCAAAGCAGCCCTTTTTCCTCCCTTACGTGACCTACTAAAAGACCAAGCCAACACACTTGCCAGATTCATATTTCTACCCTCAACCCGACACATCAGCAAAAACAAATCAATCCAGTTGGCTTTGTTTTTCCCCGACTTCCTACCAACCAGAGTGGTAGAAAAAACCTTCAACACGAACCTATAAATCGGATCTCGAACAGAAGTAATAAGATTTGACTTACCAAAACCACGATCCGCAATAGTTCCCCAAAACCTTGCTAGCTCAGTACTTATCACACATAACTCCCTAGGGTTCACATACACCCCCTCAGCCCATTAGCAAATTCATCAGTAGATGTATCCTCAAAATCATAGAAACTACTAGCTATCGCGAACTGAGGAATGGACAACACATGAAGCATCCTTCCTAAACTAAATGAAACTACGTCGCTTTCAAAGAACGAGCCCTCTCTATGATGAAAAGTAGAATGAAACTCTACCACCAGCTCGTCATACTGTGGCCCATCACAATTTACCATTTCTACCAACATTGGACCCAACAACTCTTCAACTCTCTCACGAGCGCCCATTTGACCCAACCATTCCCAATCAATAGTCCAATGTTCAAGCAGGTCCGTTTTTATAATCTTTTGCAGTTTTATCCACTCATCAGAATTAACCTGAAACTGGAGCAGCGGGTGTTCCCTCCTGACGGAGCGACGACCATAAATCCTTTGCTCATCACCTTCATAACGAATACGCCTTCCTGGTCGCTGATAAACCACTTGCTGTTCTTGAGTGGGCGAACCTCTTGGCCGTGCAACCGGGCCTCGTTTTCTTCCTCTGGCTCCACTAGAACTTCCCTCACCTGACATATCTGCAAAAACATGTTTAACACGGCAAAAACAAGCATATAATTAGTAGTCACAAACTATTTTTGGCGTTTTTAGTTTTTAATTTTTTTTTTGGATTTTTTTTATAAATATATACTATACATTCAAACGACGGCCGTATAGCATTTTGTTCGCGGCCGTTGTTTGAAAACACAGTGACTTTAAAGTGACGTTTTTGCAAAGCAATTTCAAGAACGAACCAACCTCGCCCGAATGAAGATTGAGTACGGGCGAGGGGCTTTTATAATCAAGTATGCAATAACACACATAACGACACTTAGACGACTCAAATGACTCGAAAACGACACACATGACACCAAACTACGAACTAAGCTAGACTCAAACTAAAGCAGACGCAAAAATACAAAACTTAGACCTCTACCTCCTCCGGCACTTTACTTGCCCTCAAGTAAAACCAAGTGCCGAGAATCAACCAACACAAAGCCTAAGTGTGGAAGCAACGGAAACGGGCCAAATAAGTAGTAAAATTCCAATGTTTATGTCAAAAACTCGCGACCCGTATCCCCACGCTTAGCTTTTCTACGCCCAAAACAAACCATCCGCAATATCAAAACCCAAAACAGCCCGTCAAAACCTGTTTACAGCCTAAAAATCACAAATATATAGTGTCCGCGTTTATAATAAACGACTTTAAATGCCAAAACTTAAACATCCGATCCTAAAAACGACTTGTGCCCTATAACCATTCAACAACGACTCATCATATTCAAAAATTACTTATTTTAACTTGAACTAACCCAGCCGATTCCCACATGTATTCCTGTTGTACATAACCTGATCATCCCGAAAACAAGACTCAAAACTACTACCCTCAATCACCAACCCATACTACCTTCTGTCCGAATCAACAAGAACAGCCCCTCACAAACCCACTGTTTCTGCTTTCTGCTTCTTTTATTCAACTAATGGTTAGAATTTTTTTTACCACTCTTAAACAATTCACAAACCAACCTAGCCGAAGACTCGAACCGAATGAACAGACTCGGACCTGACTTGACGAGACTCACAGACCCTAACACTATGACCAAAAGACTCGAACCAAGCTGAGACATCCGACTCAACTGACTCGAACCTGCTAATATTAACTCCACTACTGACGGACTCACATAACACTACGAAACAAGTCAAACAAACTCAACTCAAACAAAAAACTTGACTCGGCAAACAGATGCAAGACATGACTCTACCGAACCGACAACTTATTCGACACAAATAACTCACAAAGTGACTCAAACAGGACTCTAGTCAGCGAATATAAGAGAGTAAT
Source organism: Helianthus tuberosus (assembly GCA_030545235.1). Classification (NCBI taxonomy): domain Eukaryota; kingdom Viridiplantae; phylum Streptophyta; class Magnoliopsida; order Asterales; family Asteraceae; genus Helianthus; species Helianthus tuberosus. Next base: position 170,794,317 of record CM060377.1, read on the forward strand.
GAAGAGAGCGTACCTGAATCATCGAATTTGTGCAAGAAAAGGATGAGATTTTTCGCTAATAATGGGTCCCAAATCGAAGGTGTTACAGTGAATAATTGATGAAAACTTTATGTGGGTTTTGTTTGGTGAAGAAAACCGAGCATAGGGGTGGTTAGATGAAGGGAAACGGTGGTGATTTGGTGGTTTAATGGAGGTTTTAGGGTGGCTTGGGTGTATTCGGCGATGGGGAGGAAGATGAAAGGGATTTGGTTGATGTTTGGGCAAAACACAGATGCAAAGGTGAACCATTAACGAAAATATGGGTTTGGGGGTTTAAATATGGGTCCAAAGGTGAACCGGGTCAAGGGTTTGGATGAGTTCAAAAGAAACAGGTCACGGGGGGTGGTGGCGTCGTGCGTAGGGGCAAGGGGGGTCATCGCGCCACACCGCGTGTAAATTTTTTTTATGTTTTTTGAACTGGGGCTAGGTGTTGCGTGTAGGTATAGTATATGTGTGTCGCGCCACACCTAGACCCTTTTTTCATAGAAGGTTTCGAATTTTTGATGGCCAGATGCCTTAGAAAAAATTCCAATTCACCCAAAACTCCCCAAAAACCAATCCCAAATATATTCTAACACTGGAACTTACCTGGAACTCCATTTTCTTCGCAGTTCTCGCACAATCTCGGTGATGAATTCCTGCAAATAACTTAAAAACACAAAAACCAAACCGAAAACTACCGAAACGACTGTTAGCTACGAAAAATTAACGAAAATACATACGGTACATACTCTACAAACGAAGCTTTTCTCAACTCACTGTTCGGTGAAGGTGGGCGGGTCCTCTAGAGGAATTTCTTCCTCCTCCGTTGTATCAATGGGACCTCCCAAGTAATGCTTCAATCTATGACCATTTACTTTCCACACACCTTTATCGACTTCGTCATATAACTCGACAGTACCGTATGGAAACACCTCCTTTACCACGTACGGTCCGGTCCATCTTGATTTCAACTTCCCCGCTATCAATTTCAATCTTGAATTGAATAAGAGCACTCTATCACCTACCTTAAACTCCTTCAACCCTCGCAACCTCCTATCATGCAACGCCTTAGTCTTTTCCTTGATATTCCAAGATCGTTCATAGGCGGCATCCCTCAAAGCTTCCAATTCATGGATTTGGAAGAACCTCCTTCTTGCGGCTTCGGTAAGGTCGAGGTTAACGGTTTTCAATGCCCATAAAGCCCTATGTTCTAACTCAACCGGGAGATGGCACGCTTTGCCATACACAATCATGAAGGGTGTCGTTCCTAAAGGTGTTTTATAGGCGGTGCGGAATGCCCATAGAGCGTCGTCGAGCTTTTCCGACCAATCCTTTCTACTTTTTCCTACCGTTTTCTCTAAGATTCTCTTCACCCCTCGGTTAGCATTCTCTACTTGGCCACTAGTTTGTGGGTGGTATGCGGTAGAAAGACGGTGAGTGACACCGTAGCGAGCAAGTGCCTTTTCCATGGCGGAATTGCAAAAATGCGTACCACAATCACTTATTATAGCTTTAGGGACTCCAAAACGTGTGAATAACTTTTTAAGGAATCTCACCACCACTCGGGCATCATTAGTGGGCAAAGCTTGAGCTTCCACCCACTTTGTGACATAGTCAATGGCCATGAGGATGTACCTATTCCCACTTGATGAGGGGAAAGGTCCCATGAAATCAATGACCCAAACGTCAAATACTTCAAGAACTTGGATGGGATTTTGGGGCATTTCATCCTTAGATGAGATGTTTCCGGTACGTTGGCAACGGTCACATGTCCTAACAAACTCTATGGCATCTTTCACTACTGTTGGCCAATAGAAGCCACTATCAAAAACCTTTTGTGCCGTCACATTTGGCCCGTGATGGCCTCCCGTTAAACCCTCGTGCACATGTCTAAGGATGTCTAATCCATCCTCCTTTAAAACACATCTCCTAAGCACTCTATCTCCACCTATCCTTAATAGGTACGGGTCATCACAAATGTACTTCCTAGCATCCCTAGGAAGCTTTTTCTTTTGTTGGTAGGATATACCCCTCACAAGATCGTCGGTCGCTAAATAATTTTCCAAATCTAAAAACCATGGCAAACCCTCTACCTCAGCACCAACAAAGTCTATGGCTTCATGAGGAAAAGTGTCTCCTTTGGAATCCTCACGAACTTCCTCTCTCTTAGGATCCTCTAGACGTGACAAATGGTCAGTGGCCACGTTTTCCGCTCCCTTTTTATCCTTTATTTCGATATCGAACTCGGAGAGCAAAAGAATCCATCTAATGAGGCGTGGCTTCGCGTCTTTCTTTTGGAATAGAAAGCGCAAAGCGGCATGGTCGGTGAATACGGTGGTTTTGGAAACAACGAGATATGAGTGAAACTTATCAAACGCAAAAACTACGGCTAAGAGCTCTTTTTTCGTGGTGGTATAGTTCTCTTGAGCATCATTCAAAGTTTTGCTCGCGCAGTAGATTGGATGAAAGTGTTTATCGACTCTTTGACCTAAGACCGCACCTACGGCATAATCGCTTGCATCGCACATGAGCTCAAAAGGCAAGCTCCAATCGGGCGAAACAAGGATCGGGGCACTAACGAGTTTCTCCTTCAAAAAATCAAAAGCCTTTATGCACTCTTCGTCGAAGACGAAAGGTACATCTTTCTCTAAAAGTCGGGTCATGGGGCGCGTAATCTTAGAAAAATCCTTAATGAAACGCCTATAAAAGCCCGCATGACCTAGAAAGCTACGAACAGACTTGACACTAGTAGGTGGAGGCAATCTACTTATGGTATCTATCTTGGCCCTATCCACCTCTATCCCCTCTCTAGACACCTTGTGTCCTAAAACTATCCCATCTGTCACCATAAAGTGGCATTTCTCCCAATTCAACATGTGGTTTGTCTCTATGCATCTCTTAAGCATCCTATCAAGATTTAGAAGACATTGATCGAAGGTGGTACCATAGACCGAGAAGTCATCCATGAAAACCTCCATAGAGGTCTCAAGCATGTCTTGGAATATAGCAACCATGCATCTTTGGAAAATAGCCGGAGCGTTGCATAACCCGAAAGGCATGCAACGATACGCATAAGTGCCGTAAGGGCATGTGAATGTAGTTTTACCTTGATCCTCCGGGGCGATTGGGATCTGAAAATAACCCGAAAATCCATCGAGAAAACAATAGTCCTGTTGACCCGCTAGATGCTCCAACATTTGGTCGATGAATGGCAAGGGGAAATGGTCTTTCCGGGTGGCGTCATTTAACTTTCGGTAGTCTATGCATACACGCCAACCGGTAACGGTACGAGAAGGGATTAATTCATTCTTTTCGTTCATGATCACCGTCATCCCACCCTTCTTTGGGACCACTTGGATCGGGCTAACCCAAGGTGAATCGGAAATAGGGTATATTACCCCGACATCTAACAACTTTAGCACTTCTTTCTTAACAACCTCGTGCATGTTCGGATTTAGGCGCCGTTGAGGTTGCACCACCGGCTTATAGTCATTTTCCATGAGTATCCGGTGGGTACAATAGGCGGGGCTTATGCCCTTTATATCCGAAAGTCGCCATGTAATGGCTTCCCTATTCTCTCTCAACACCTCTATCAACCTACCCTTCTCTCCCTCCTCTAACTTAGACGAAATAATGACAGGAAAATCGGAACCCTCACCTAAGAAAGCGTACTCTAAGTGGGATGGGAGGACATTAAGTTCTAATGGGGCGGGTTTCTCTAAGGGCGTACTCTCAACCTCACTTTTGACCTCACTCAATTATAGCACTTCGGAGACCCACTCGTTCTCCTTTACTTCTTCACTCTCACTCACAACCTCCTCTACCTTCTCAACTACCTCATCTAACTTACTCTCAACTAAATCGGCTCCACTAATATAGTCAAAGCAATGGTCGACACATGATAAGAAAGACTCTATGAAATAGACCGAATGACAATGACTACTAAGATCATCGGAACCACTAGGGTGTTCCATGGAGTATGCTATCTCGAAAGTAACTCTCTCCTCACCGACTTGGAGTGTGATTTTTCCGTCGAAGATATTGATGATAGCCTTGGCGGTACACAAGAATGGGCGTCCTAGAATGATAGGAACCTTTTCGCCGGCTTCCATATCAAGAACGACAAAGTCTACGGGAAAGACGAATTTATCCACTTTGACTAGAAGGTTTTCAATTATACCATGTGGATACTTCACTGATCTATCGGCTAAAGATAAAGACATACGTGTAGGGGATAACTCTCCTAGACCTAACCTCTCATACATAGAATATGGCATTAGGTTTATACTCGCTCCTAGATCAGCTAGGGCCCTACACTCGGTATCACTCCCAAACAAACATGGAATGGTAAAAAGGCCCGGATCCGTCAATTTTTCCGGGACCTTGTTCAAGAGTACGGCTGAGCACCCTCCACTAAGGGGAATGTTAGAAACCTCTCCTAGCCTATCCTTACGTTTTAGAAGGTCCTTTAAAAATTTTGCATATTTAGGCATCGATTGAAGGGCTTCTATGAAAGGAAGGTTGATTCTAAGCTGCTTAAAGATTTCTAAAAATTTCCCGTACTCTTTAGAACCAGTTTGTTTTTAAGACGGGAAGGAAATGGAGCACGGGAAAGATCAACAGTGGGTGATGGAGCAACTTGTATCGGCCTCTTTCCTATACTTTTCTCACTTGAAGGCCCCTCGGTGTGTGCGGTACTTGCTGGGATTAACCTAGGTTGCACTTTACCGGGTGCCTCCATTTCAATCTCCTCATCTACGGGGTCCTCATCTTCTACCTCAACACTCTCGGGTCTCACTACCTCTCCTAAGGTCCTACCACTACGGGTCGAAATTGCCTTCAAAGTACCAGATAGGTTGGGCTTTGTATTTCCCGAAAACTGACCGGGAGGTCGTTCTTGCAACTGGCGTGCAATATCCCCAACTTGCCTTTGAAGATCTAAGAAATTTGAATGGTTATTCTTTATGAAAGTAGCGTGTTCTTATAAGGTACGTTGGGTAGCCTGATCTTTAACCACTAGTTGGGTAAGAAGGTCTTCTATCCTAGATAGACTACTATCTGACCCTTCATTCTTAGGTTGAACCTCTTGGTTTGACCCCTCACCTCTGAACTGCCCCCCTGAACCTGAACTAGCAAATTGACTTGTTTGACCCGACCCCCTACTAGAATAGAAACCTGGCCCCTACTTTGATATTGACCTGATGGAAAACCAGGGGGTTACTTGAAGAGCGATAACTATTAGCACGCCAATTGGAGTTACCATTATTGAACGGGTTCGTTGGACCCCTATTTTGACCTGCTATGTACTCTACCTGTTCTAGGGTGAGTGTTGGGCAATCTACAGTGTCATGACCACCTCTACAAACTTCGCACCTATTGACTTTCTTCTTAATTTCTAGCAACTCTTTGGTGATATAGTCAAGCTGAGATGCTACCTTTGAGTCTGAGACGACTTGGTTTACTCCTCGAGAAGATGAGGAAGTATTCACAGGATTGGAATTCCTGCTGGTAGCACTATGATCTATATCAGCATGAACGAAGCTCTCAAAGAGATCACTACAGTCAGCCACAGTTTTCTTTCCCATTAGATGGCCTCATGCAGATGTGTCAAATCGGGCCTTGCACTCAGGGGTGAGACCATTGTAAAACTTTTCTACTAAAGCCCAATCCGACAGCCCATGTTGGGAACAACGCGAGAATAAAGTTTGAAACCTCTCCCATGCTAAGTGATATGGTTCGTCAGGCTCCATTCTGAATGAATGGATCTGATCTCGAAGGCGGGAGGCCTTTGCGGGTGGGAAATACTTAGCAAGGAAGGCATCCCTAAGTCCAACCCAAGTAGTATAAGTACCTGCTGGCTGCGAATCGAGCCATGTGGCTGCGTGACCAGAAAGCCAAAAAGGGAAGACTTGGAGAAAGCGGGCATCAAGATTAACACCTTTGATGCCGAAGGTGCTACACAGACGGATGAGATAGTTGATATGTGCAGGCGCATCCTCATCATCACGACCGTGGAACTGACAAGAGTTGTTAATGGCGGTCATGATGTATGAGGGAATTTGCCAGGACTTGTCATTGGTGATTTCAGGGATGGTGATGGGTGAATTTGCGGTAAAACCTGAGGTGGAACGCTGGTGGACAGTTTGGTTATCGGCCATTTGGTTAACTGGTGGTGGACTAGGGTGACGGGAGGGTGGTGGGGAGTTGTAGGGTGACGACTTCGGGGTGAAGTCGTATTTCGGTGGTTTAGATTGTAGTGTAGAGTCAGAAGGGGCTGAAGATGAAGTTGAGGATTTTTTTACCTGTAAACTGGGTGTGGAGAAGGAAGACTTGTCGATCGGCGGCTTCACTGGTCCCTGCGAACGCGTGTGGGGCATGAACTGCAAATCCGAGAACAAATAAGTAAGACGACTCCAACAAAAGACTCTAAAAATAAAAAGACACTACAATTACATGGACTCCTACGACTCACAAACACACAAAAAGCACGTATAGATATCAGTTGAAATCCAAACAAAGTAATTAACGCAATTGCCAAGAATCCCCGGCAACGGCGCCAAAAACTTGATGTGGAATAAGTAGTTCAAATAATTAAACTAAAATAACCCTAAATTTAGACTCAAGTAATAAAAATCTAGACTCTATAACTTGACTAAACTACTCACCGGCAAGTGAACCGGTCGACTCTAGCAAAGAAAAGCAAGTCCGGATGTCGAACCCACAAGGACTCTAATTAATTACGTTAACGACTTTATTTAGACTAGACACTGACACGAATTAACAATTGTTGTGTTTTAAGGGGGGTTTTACTAAAATCCTAAAATTGAAATTAAAATGAAACTAGACTAAGACACGAATAAGAACTAAGGTTTGACTCAGATGAGATTAACGACTACCTAGGCTTGAATCCGGTTTAACTAGGAATGGACTTCTAACGGTACTATTGTGGTATGGAATCGGGATCATAAGATACTAAACCCTAAGGTATTTCAAGCTAAGACTTCCCGACCCTTCTCAGGAAGAAACCTAGGAAACCCTACAAGGTTGTTGTGAACACCGATTGTTAGACTTCCTCTCAGTCCTCTAACGACACTGAAAGTGCCCTAATTCGACTATCTACCTCCCAGCGCGATAATCTAAGGCAATCCTAGATTCTAACTTGGTTTACTAGACATAAATGCAATTAGGGAACTAAAACCGACTTCTCTCAAAACCTGTCTTAGCTATATATTGCACTGAGACCTAATAACTAACTCGAGCCTCTCAGCGACAAGTTAAGCAGAATGTTTAATTCTAACTGTATTTTAATTACTGTTTCTAAGGCTATCGACCGATTTACCCAAAGATCACCCGAACCCGCAAAGAATCGAAATAATCAACACAAATTTATTATGTGAAAGACATCCACCAAAATTTATGTGAAACAGTAAGTAATCAGCAATCAAAAGTAAATACGCATACGCACCAAATCAGAGATTCTAGAATTATTTACTTTCAAAGATCAATCCATAACAAAACAATAGAAACCGTTAAAAGATCCAAACTTCATTAAACTATCATCTTGCCTAGGTAGTAACGAAGGTTTAGCCTGAAAACATAGTATCTAAAATAAACAAAACAAGTTCAAAACAAGAATTCATCATAGAAGTATCAAAACAAGAAAATAATGAAAACCGGGAGATAAGACCCGAACAATCTTCTTTCCTATGCTCCGTGCTTCAACCGGATGATTCTTGCAAGCCAAAACACTCTGAAACCCGTGAAATATGCTCTGAAAATCACCTATGGGTTCTTGAGTTCGTAACTAGGGTTTTGTGGAAGTTTATGAAGTATATATATGTTTGGAATAAAGATCCAGCAACAAAAATCAACTTTTCCCGGAAACCACCCCTAGGTGACATGCGACGGGTCTTGAGTACAAGCTCCGCGCTACACCTAGACCCTAAAACTCAGCAAATTCTTCCCAAGGGTCTAGGTGACACGTGTAGCCCTTGCTTAAGGGGGAGGTGTAGCACCTAGGCCCCATTTTCACAGAAAGTTCCGAATTTTCACAAGCTTCAACATCCCAAAAATTCCAGAAATTATTCTAACTCTTTTTTTTACTTGTTCCAAGACTTAGTGTTTCATCATTGTAGCTCGTTTTCACTCCATTTTCATCAACTTTTAGTACCAAGACCTGGAAAAACACAATCTAATCAATAGCACGCAATTCTAACTAAAACGAAACAAGAAATAACGGAAATCTATACAAACTATACACAAATAAAGGATGTATTTTGCAATACATCAATGGTAATGTCATATGTACAATTATGTTTGTTTTGGTTTTTGATTTTTCCTAATTGTTTTTTATCTGAGTTATGACTAAATGATGATTGTGTATGATTTGAGCAGATGATGATGTTGATTGTTCTACAGTTGTTTCAAGCATCATTGTTCCAACATCGTTGAAAGTATGTTTTTTTTTAATTTTGAATTTTGAATTTTGAATTTTTAACTGATCTACTCTAATTCTCGCTTTATATTTTAGTCTAATCACAGTTGTTTGAAATTCATCCAATCATCTTCGGGTTATTTTAGGTTTGTGATTTTAAACTGTTTAGAATTTGTAAATATGGATATTGATGGTATTAAATTAAACACAAAGAAAGATTATTAAATGTACAGTTAAATTGATCTGGGTTATTACTAAATGATGATTATGAATGACTTGGGCAGATGATGATGATGTAGAATCTACAGTGGTTCCTACTAAACGCAAGAAAGGATCTGCATCTGTTGTAAGATAAGTTTTTATTTAATAAGATATATAAGTAGATTCAGTTTGTTCTTTCATGCCATTTTTGTATTAAAAGATGCATAAAGTTTGGAATTTTGATGTATAAGATGCATACACTTCTGCAGGCTCCGATGATTTAAAGCAGCTATTTATCAAGCAAGTTGAGGATTAAGTATATGAGGATAGGGCTACTCTTCAAGAGCTGAAGAGGTGTTTTGATGGACTGCATCTTGGTTTGTTCACGAGAGACCAGGTTTCCAGAAACCTGGTGTTGATGCCTTCAACTTCCGTGGAGTTCATGGCGATTGTCAAAGATATGCATTGAGAGGTTCAGTACTCGATGGAGTTGAAGCTAAAAGTACTTAATTTTTGCTGTTAGATTCGTAAAATTTCTTGGTGTTGTTAGATTTTAAAGCTTCGTTGTTCAGTACTCGATGTAATTGTTGATCTTTTAATCTCATAATTAAATTTTAATCCTATTAATGTTTGTGGAGCATTTTATTTTTACTAATTTTAAGGTGCATAAGTATTTTTATGTAATTTTTAATATCATCTGAGTATTGCAGATCGATATTGATGTAGATGTGAAATTGTCTCTGAGTTTGATTTAGATTATGTTGATGTTGAACTGTGCTTGAACAATTTTTTGAAAAATTACAAAGAATCAATTTCTATTACTGTATAGATCTGTCAAAGTTAAAGTTTGCCAAAAGAGAACATCTGCTCGAAATCATCATCTGCTGATCTAACGTCTGTTTGACTTGCTACTCAACATATGTTACTTTAAATCTCTGTCAAAGGTAAAGTCTGCCCAAAGAGAACATCTGTTTAGTAGTGATCATCTGCTAATCTAACGGCTGTTTGACTTGCTACTGTTGCCAACATCTGTTGTTGCCTAACAGAGGTTTGCAACATCCGTGTCTGCTGAAGTTGTAGAAGCATGTGTTTACTATGTAGAGTATTGTTGGTCTTTAAATGAAGAGTACTGTTGGCAACATCTGTTGTTCCCTAACAGAGGTTCGCAACATCTGTGTTTGCTGGAGTTGTAGAAGCATGTGTTTACTATGTAGAGTATTGCTGGTCTTTAAATGAAGAGATTTTTTTATTATTTTTTTTATTATTTGGTAAGTCAGTAGTTTTTTGAAGAAATTCCTCTCAATTACAAATACACAACATTTGCTCCTCTAAATGTCTGTTAGAGGTAAACTCTGTCCAATGAGAACATCTGTTTTAAAAGACAATTGTTGAAGTTTTGAAATGCGGATAATGGTAAATAATCCTGATGTGGCATAAGAAAAGTTGATGTGACAGTGAGAGAGGCTGTCCAACAATGATTTTCTTATGTTAATACTTCATCATAAAGCCTAATATATAAAATCACTTTAAAATCTATCTAAAAGTCTACCTTATCCCAAAACCTCTGCCCATATCTATCCTTTAAAGCCAGCAGAGATTGAAAGTCCTTCCTTTGGCAAACGTATAACTTAGCAGATGTTTTGAAATTGCCGGTAATTTCAAATTCAAATTGCCTAGGGATATGTAATTTGCAATTAATGCATGTCACTCACTCACTTCTGTCTTATGGTAAATGAAGAGGTTAATTGTGATTATGATAACCTGTTTTTTTTTTTTTTTTTGAAGGTTTAAAATTTGTCCTTTAGATTTTTTGATATTTAATTTTATACTTTTCCCATGAAAACGCACACCATCGTCGCATCATATTCTTTAATAGTAAGTTAGTCTGGCGCTCTATTTAATCATAACCGCCTTCATTGGGTATATAAAATACATTGGGAAACTACTTTAATCATTACTGCTTTCATCCATCTACTCAATCATCTTCAAAGTTTTTTGTTTACAATCTCTTTGGTTTTCAAACACTCATTTGTTCACCGCAAAATGGAAAACATTGTGTTTTAAATGATCGTTGACAAAATTTTCACGAGGCTCCCTGCAGAAGATATTGGTCGTTTGAAATGTCTTTCCAAAAATTTTTACAGGGAACTGTCAAGTCATGCATTTGAGATTATGCATGCTCTCCGAAGTGGAGATTCACTACAAAAGAAACTACTCTCCTTTAAAGACACGTCAATTGTCGTTGACAACATAGTAGCTGGTAATTTGGATGTCGTTACAAGCAAAATCTTAAGTTTTCCTAACAATGTCCACCCTACGTTCTTACGTATTCTATCGTCGTTTAATGGGTTGTTGTTAGTTTGCAATGAACGGATTTGCTGTGAGCTGATCCTTTGGAATCCAACAACCAAGCGCTATAAGTTTTTGTCTGACGACTACTTAAATTACATTCATGATCGAAACTCTGATGCAGGTGGAATTTATTTTGATGAATCCAATGATCTGAAAGTGCTTCACATCAGATGTTACCGTAATACTGCTCGTCTTTACTCACGACGTCGTGAGTCATGGAGAACAATAAATTTCTTGAGCGTAAATAATTATGGTTCAAGCAGTTATTCATGGTCTCCCGGAATTTATGCTGGTAAAACCATATATTTCATGGTTTCAAATTATTTGTATCCACTAGGTGAGAGGAACATCGTTGCTTTCGATGTTCTTCGATGTTCTTTCTGAGACTTTCAGAATGCTTCGTTTTCCCAAGAGTATCGTAGTCAATCCTTGCCAATGGCATTTTTTGACCATCGCAAAGAGGCTGCATTTGATTGTTATTGGAAAGTCTGCTGAGCTAACTGCTGATTTGCTCAGATATGAAGAAGAAGAAGGTTGGATCAAGGTGTTTGCTTTTAATAATCCTCGTGTAGTTGATTATGTAGATAGGCGCCGAGGTACTAATATAATTGAAAACAATAAGTGACAGATAACAAGCATTTTGGGAGATATGGTTGACCTTGATCTGAGCAATGAAGTTTTGAAATAACTCCAACATGTTGACAACTACAATGGTCCGAAATGAGCTTTATTTATCGAGACTACTATTTCGCCCATTGATTATGAATTATTATGCTGTATTTTACTAAATGGTGTTTGGTGTTTCGAATTTTGTTTATTATATAGTTACCTCTGTTTGACACTTTCGTATTTTATCTAATTTGTTGTGTTAAAATTATTAACCATGTTTGTTATTTAAATTAATTAAATAAATATTTAGGTTTGAGAGTTTAAAAGCTTGTAATATTGGCAAAGGTCTGATTAAATGATGAAGACTCTGTTGTTGTGAACAGATGTTTGAAAATAAAACAGTGGTTGATACATCTGTTAACTTTGGTCAACAGATGGATGAAAACAAATGTTTGAAACCACTGTTGGGTTAAAATAGTGTTTTGTGGAGGTTGAAGGGGATTGAAACGACTGTTGAGTTAAAACATTGTTTTTTGGAGAAGAAACATGCTTGAACGCAAATGTTATTTCGTTCACAAAAGATTAATAAATTATATATTTTTGTATTTTTATACTCTAAACTTTAAGTATTTATCGACTGACTTATCTATTTATAAGTCTATAAATATAACCATATTCATCATTTATATGTGTTATGCATGGTTTTTTAAGAAACCACTCGTGTTTGCACACGGGTCTTACCACTAGTACTTTATAATAAAGTAAACCTATGGTGGACACGTGTCGCATTTCTATGCATCCTAAGAATTGTTTTCCCACTAATCTCTATAGATAATTATTATTTAGTTTAGTCTCATCTACTTGATTATAATAGATAACTCTTTTATTTGGTTATAAATATTTATTATTTAGTTTAATCTCTTCTACTTAATTATAGATAATTATTTGTTAATTTTTATAAATAATTATTTTTTAGTTTTAATAAGTAGGATTGTTTGATTCTTTTGAGTAAAAATAAGAAAAGTTTACTCAATTTAAGTAAATATTAATTACTAAACTTTTTCACGGTGAGTTTTCCTTTAATCTATCTATCTAACTAATCTATACTATATAATAAAAGAAACCACTTTAGGGACACTTGTCAATCAATGAGGCCATCAAAAATTTGGGTTTGATAATATCTTTTGCTAAAGATAACTTAATCCACAAAAAAAAAAAACTTAATTCATTAAAATTTTTAATTTTGTTCATTAACGCTTTAAAGCATACTCTGCCCCTTTCCACTCGTAAACTTTTCCTTTTTCTTCTGAATCTTCCTTTTTTTGAATCATGAATGAACTACTGTTAAATTGAAATCTTTTGATTAAACCTTTTTACGTTCCACTCATTCATATTTAGGTTCCACTCATTCAAATTTTGTTTTTCAACTTCTGAATTTCTTTCCATTCATTCAGCAACATTGCTTTGGAAACCTTTTTCATCTTGTCAAATTTGAACCTCTTTACAAATCACTAATTCGTTTTTTTATGGATGCACTCCAAGTGTTTGATGAAATGCCTTTGCTTAAATTTTGGTTTTTACATCCAAATTTCGTGTCTCAACTTGACTCGTGGTTTATTTAGCCTTAATGACAACCCCTTCTACGCCTTTGAGTGGCTCCTTGCCATGTCCTTTTCGTATGTTTCATTGTTGCCCGGATGGTGAAGTGGGAAATAAGGGGATTTCTCGGTTGATCTCTCATCTCAAGAGGTTGCACCTTTCTAGTGATGAACGTAGAAGTGCGTTGCGTGAGGCTATTTCTACGGACCATGGGTTGTTCATGGACGTAGAAGGTACTTTGAAGTTTTTTGGCCAATGGATGTGTGGGAAGTGTTTGAGTATACATGCATTGAGTCGTGCATGCCATCACCCCGATGGGCTTGTCCGTTTTACCAATCGTGGTAATGACATAGATAGCTACATTATAGGGATTTCGAGGCCCTCCCCCAGGGCGCAAGTGACCAATGTTCATGAGTCGTTCATGTTGGATACCGTTCTACTAGATCGTGTATTTAAAGCACCCATTGTCACCGTGAAGAGCATCCCTCATAGCTGTCGGTTGGCTTTCTCTCAGGCGTTGAAAACCGCTCTCTACAAAGTGGTTGCCCAACCTAGATCCATTGAAGCGTGGGTTAGGTTGTTCCTTCTTCCTCGCTGCACTTTGCAAGTGGTCAGACCAAAAAATAGGCAAGAAAGAAGGTCTGGGAATAGGAAGGCATTGCAACAAAGATCAATTCTGAATTCTTTAGCCACATGGGGGAAAGAAGATGGTATTTTTATGTTAGTTAAAAATATATTTGAGAGTCCTAAGGTGGGGTCTCTAGGTCAAGGAGGTGTTGATAATCCTGAAGAGAGTACTGTTAGTAATTCCAATGTTAGGCAGTGTCTTCGAAAGGTTGCTGATGGCCACTTTACAGCTGCAGTGAAGGTGTTAAGTTCATCCGGTGTTGCTCCGTGCAATGATAATACCGTACAGGCTTTAGAGGCTAAACACCCGTACAGAGAACCTCCATCTTTGCCAGGTACTATATATTCTGAGCCTCCCCTTGTCGTAGAGGTGGATAGTGTTCTTTGCAGCATTAAATCGTTTCCTAAAGGAACCTCATGCGGGAGGGATGGCTTGAGGGCACAACACATTTTGGATGCTTTATGTGGAGAGGGGTCTGCTATTGCCACTGATCTCTTATGCGCTATCACTGCGGTAGTCAACTTATGGCTAGGGGGGAAATGCCCATCGTGTTTGGCAGAGTTTGTCGCGTCTGCTCCCCTTACGCCGCTTTTAAAACCCGACAATGGGATTAGACCTATTGCAGTGGGTACTATATGGAGGCGTTTGGTTTCTAAGGTTGCTATGAAGGGTGTTGGTAAAGAAATGACTAAGTACCTTAATGATTTTCAGTTTGGGGTCGGCGTGTCGGGTGGCGCTGAGGCCATTTTACACAGCGTCAATAGAGTTCTAAGTGAACGTCACACTGATGGGTCTCTTGCAATGCTTATGGTAGATTTTTCTAATGCTTTTAACCAGGTGGATAGATCAGCCTTACTTCGTGAGGTCAGGATGAGGTGCCCTTCTATTTCTTTATGGGTGGAATTTCTATATGGGCAGCCAGCAAGATTGTATCTTGGAGATGGGCACATTTGGTCTACCACGGGAGTTCAGCAAGGGGACCCATTGGGACCACTTCTTTTCGCTCTTGTTTTGCACCCCCTTGTGCATCAGATTAGAGATAAATGCAAGCTTCTCCTTCATGCTTGGTATCTTGATGATGGGACTGTCATTGGAGGTTCAGAAGAGGTGGCTAGAGTGTTGGACATCATCAGGGTGTCGGGTCCAACATTGGGTCTTGAACTTAATATTAAGAAAACTGAGTTATTTTGGCCTTCTTGTGATGGTAGCAAGTTTCGTGAAGGGTTATTTCCTAAGGACATCGGGAGGCCGTCAGTGGGGGTGAAGCTTCTTAGGGGGGCTGTTAGTAGAGACGCAAGCTTTATTAGTGGGTTGGCAATGAAAAGAGCTGCTAAGGCAGTAGATTTGATGCGTCTTCTACCGAAATTAGGTGACCCGCAGAGTGAACTACTCTTGCTTCGATCCTGTATGGGCATTGCCAAACTTTTCTTTGGCTTGAGGACATGCCAACCTGTACACATGGAGGATGCAGCGTTGTTCTTTGACAAAGGTTTGCGTGAGGCGATTGAGGAATTGGTGGTTTGTGGGGGTCCTTTCTTTGGAGACCTCCAGTGGCGACTTGCTTCTTTACCTATTAGGTCTGGAGGTTTGGGTTTGTATTCGGCTGTAGAGGCTTCATCCTACGCTTTTGTGGCCTCGAGGGCCCAATCGTGGGTGCTACAAGACCACATCTTAAGGGACAGTGGCATATGCGGTATGGATTCTGATTATGTTTGTGCTTTGGCTTGTCTTCGTGATACGATTCCAAGCTTTGACTTCAGCGGTTTCACTAATAAGGACACCGCCCCCCCTAAAGCTCAACATGCATTGGCGAGTGCTCTTTTTAGTAAAATTGTTCACGAAATCGAAGTGCAGTTTGACTTGACCGTTAGACAGAAAGCCGTTTTCGAGTGTCTCCGAGCACCACATGCACAAGATTTTCTTCTTGCTATACCTATAGATGGGTTAGGCCAGCATATGTCGCCGGTGGAGTACCGTACTATCCTTAAGTATCGCCTCATGATTCCTTTATTCCCAGTTGATGAGGTATGCCCAGTTTGTCATAAGGCGTGTTTGGATTCTTTTGGTGAGCATGCTGTTCATTGTAGAGAGCTCCCGGGGTTCAAATACCGACATGATTTGGTTAGGGATGTCCTTTTTGACATATTCAGGTGCGCTGGTATTTCTGCTAAGAAAGAGGCTCCCGTTAATTTCTTAACAGACCCGTTGGAAGGAAGATCTACCCTTCGACCAGCCGACATTCTGGTCTTTGGATGGGTAGGGGGTAAACACGCCTGTGTGGATTTAACAGGGGTTTCCCCGCTTGTGGGCTTAGGGAGTAGTGCTTTCACAGTGGGCCAGGCTGCTTCGGGTAAAGTGATCAAGCATGAGAAAGCGTGCATTGACAACCAGCACGTGTTTATCCCGTTTGCTTTTGATACTTTTGGTTTTCTGGCGCCAGAGGCTGTGGACCTACTTAGTCGAGTTCAAAGGGTCATGCATAGTAATGTTATGACCCCGAGATCTATGAACGTCGTTTTTAAAAGGCTTAGTTTTGCTATTCAAAAAGGGGTAGCGGCGCAACTTGTTGCCCGTTTACCAATTATCTCGATGTAAATTCTTCGATTACGTTTAAAAAAGATATAATGATTATTTAAAAAAAAAAAAAAAAATTAATTTTATCTAAAAAATGGGTGTTGGGTTTTAAATTATCTAAAAAATACATGGGACAAAACGTTATAATTTAATAACGTTTATACATACATTTAGAATTTTATGGGGTTAATATTGTACGGGGTTTACACGTTTATACGGGATTAATTTACTAGCTAATTTATGTTGAGTTATTTATTTAACTGTTAAAGATTTTTTAGAATGATGGATGTATATTTTGGTAAATTTTTTAGAATGATGGTTGTTCTTATTATTTATTAAGATCGTATATTGTTTGATATATTATTTTATTCTTTAGTATATAAAATTACATATATTCAACCCGTGTAATACGTGTGGTTTTAAATATATAACTTTATTATTATTTGGTATATAAAATTACATTTATTCAACCCGTACAATACATATGCTTCTTATATATATATATATATATATATATATATATATATATATATATATATAACTTTTTATTATTTAATATATAAAAATACATTTATTCAACCTATTCAATAAAGTAGATTTTTCAAGATATATTGTTTTTTTATTTAATATATAAATATATTTATTTAACCCGTGTAAACACGGGGTTATAACCTAGAAGAAAAAAATTTCCGTACATTATGAGCTTACGTATCTAATATAAGGGTTTCAATTGACAAGTCGTGAGATGTATGCGATTACCTTGAACTATCTAAGTGATGTTATTAGATGGAGAGAACCAATATTTAATAAATAAGACGTGATCTCTCTAGGATTGCCTTTGTTTTTTTTTTTATTTGTCTCCTTCATATTGTTATTTTTTTTACATTTGTTTCCTTCACGATTCATATGCATTAGAGATCTGTTTTTTTATTGAATTTTAGTTTTGGTTCAAAGATGGAAGCTCATTTAGGGACTTCTTTTCGATCAATGTCGATCAGATAATAATAGAAGCTCATTGAGGTTTGAACCAAATTTCCATATTGAAGGAAATTCTCAATTTTTTTTTCAAATTTCTAATTTTAATTTCCTTCCTTTTGTTTAAATCATTCTTTTTTTATAATAAAGACGAAAAATGTTGAGAATTGGATTAACAATAGAAGCTCATTGAGGTTTGAACCAAGTTTAGTATTGAATATTGACACAAATTCTAAAAAAAATTGTTCAAATTTCTAATTTTAATTTCCTTCCTTTTTTTTAATTCATTCTTTTTTAACAATAAATTTTGCAATTTTAGCATTTAATATATTTTTTATTTGTTCAACCCGTGTAATACACGGGGTTATAACCTAGTTGTATTATTTAACGTAAACGTATATATTATTACGAGAAATTTCGTTCATTTATTAAACAAACGAACACGAACAAGAAATTTCGTTCGGTTATTTAAATGAACATAGGTAGCGTTCGTTCATTTATGTTTGTGAACATTCGGTAACATGTTCGTTTGTGTTTGATAGTTCATTAGTGTTTTGTTTTTATATATTATTTAAATATTACAAGTGTGACAACCCGTACTAAACCAGGTATCCGTACAACTTAATTAATGATTAATTACTACTTGATTACTGTGCTTGTTTGAATTAGCTGATAAACTGCTACCTGCATACTGATACATGCACTTACTTGCATCATACTTTATTTGCTGTCACTACATTAATTACATACTGAACCCTAGTGACAAACATGATGCACAAAAAGCACAGTAGCACTAAACGGATACACGGCGAACATGCTGATATGACCAGCATCAGGCAGACACTGCCTCTAAGGCCTGTTAAGAGCCTCATATATTTTGGCTACACTGGTAGTGAGTGTAGGGATATAAGGGTTGTGGTACCGCGTCTCTAGGAATAAGATACACTGATTCGGATGTGCCAAGAACGTACTTTAAGTACCAAACACAGCACTTTAATAATTAATCCAGCTTCTAGCTGACTAGTAAAGTGCCCGAACATGAGAAAATAACACTAGACACTTTCTAAAGTGTCGGGAAAACAAATAGTGTCACTAAAAATAACAATAACGACACTTTAAAGCTTTTGTAACGCTTTAACGGATTACTATCCAACCGAACAACCGGACTTTACCCGGAACATGAAAATATTACTATTTTCACTATTTATATTTTTCTGAACCAGTTAGGGTCCCTGATTACCCTAACACCCGCCATAACGCATAACACACAAGTAACCAAGTTAATTACTTAACTTACCCTAACTATTACCTAATGGCTAGTTGATTTCGAACTAGCCCCCCCCCCCCCCCCCATTCCTAACCGGCCCCAACCATGGGGAACACAAATTGTACTTCAAGATTTCCTAATCTCCTATGTTTAGTATCTACAAGACATATTACCCAATGGTTTATCACACTAATCTTTACCTATAAGTTAACACTTAACCTACAAGATCATAATCACAACACAACACCACAACAAACTCTCTCCCTCTTGCTCTACTATTCTCGGCCGAACACCCCCCCTCCCCTACATCCATTTTCGGTTTTGGTTCTTGCCATTCCAAGGTTATTCAAGCCTCACGGGTCACGTATTAGGAGCTTTGGAGCGAGCGGAACACGAAGGACCTCTTCCGTTAGCTTTTATCCACGCGTTTTTCATCAAGAATCTTCCCTAGCCCCGAGCTAGAGGTATAACACGTAAAACTCGTTTTTACACTTGTCTAAAGTGGTTAAAAGGAATATTGTCGGTTAAATATCGTTAACTTACATTTTGAAGCATAAAAGTCTAGTAAAAATACTAAAAGTGGTGGTTAATAGCTCATAACTTGTGTAAAAGTTGTAGTATTTGAGATTTGTGTTTATCTAGACCCGATCTATGATGTGGTAGCTCGGATCTCCGTTTAACCCGACTTTGTAAGATCATGTATCTTCACATAAGCTCGTTTTTGGTTACCGCAAGGGTTAAAAGGCGAAACTCTACCACACAAGATGCATGAACTTGTGTAGAAATATTTTACTTGTGTAAAAGTAATTTAACTTGTACAATGGAGTTTAAAACTAGCAGATCTACGTATCTGCAAGTGGTATTTTTGAAGAACCACACATTTAAGAAACCATGTATTTTAAAGAAAGGATCTTACACTAACAAACATGATTTTATAAACCACAAGTGTGTAGACACTTGTGAAATGAAAAGATCCGACAAATAACTATTTTTGGGAAAAATGACTAGAAGTTGTAAAGACGGATTTCTCTAGTCACAAGGTTTTTACGAGATCAAAGTTACTTTATATAAAGATCTACATATATAAAGGGGATTTACACTATAGATTCGGAAAAACTGCAAGTTCATGCGATTATGCGATTTACATACTTGTCGACTAGTTTGATGTGTCGGAAATTGTTTGATTGAATAAAGAAGTTGTTGAATTGATTTGTTAAAAGAAAATGATACGCTTGAAAGCGTGGCCACCTCCAGTTACAGAGGAAACTCTGGCGAAATTTTCCAAAAACCTAACACTTAGAATTATTTACACAACAAGTGTTAGAACTATTTTTGGACATATTTTCAAAACATAAATTTCGCCGGCACTATATTTTACTAAACATTCGGAGGTGGGGTTTTCACAAAGATTAACGTGATAAATATATTTGTCACAACACTGTTTATGATTATTTTGTGAAATACATAAATATTATTTTAGAGTGAAAATAATATTTACAAGCGTTAATGATTCCAAAACTTTACGAACGCTTCCACAAACATATAAGTTACACCGGTAATTACATTACCACAAGATTGATAAAACGCAACTTACGCACATGTATTGTATCCCCCATCCTTGGGAAGAAGAATAACTACCAAGTGTATACGGAACATAAACACGAAATAGTTGTCTAACTATTTCCCAAAGACATAAACTGTAAAGCTAAGGCACGGCCGTCCGTCTAATAGAATTAGCACTTGTAGGTCGTTGCACAGCTTACTGTATTGGAGACACTTGGTAGAGACGCGCATTCACTGTGAGTTCATGTCCCCCTTTTCTCTAACTGTTTTCAGTTTACTTAACTGCGGGGGTGAAATACATGTTACTATGATTTACGAGTACTTTACAACGGTATGTTTAACGTAAGGAGGTGTTATACGATCATGTGAGTGGATAGGAACAACATGGGGCCATTAGTCCTCATGGAGGGACCGAGGGACAGGAGCGGTAGATCTATCTGGGTGTAGCGAGCCCAGCCCCCGGCCAAACTAGAAACGGACCGTGGGGTAACTTTGTCCACATACTTTGCCGTGGCGAAATCTGCTAGGTTTGAGTCTCCCTATTTGCACTTCACATATGTCAGTGGCCTTGCAAACCATTGGTGATCACAAGTCCTCTTACACTGCTACATACCACAACTATTTTTATACTCACAAGTGTTTTACATACTCACTTACACATGAACTCGCTCAACATTATTGTTGATTTTTCAACTCACATGTATTTCAGGAAATTAAAACGGATCTGGCACGGTATGGAACGTTTTCCGCTGCACTTGTCATGGAGTCATCAGGGTTTAGGGGATGTGTCTCTTTCCTGGACAAGACACAGTCCTTAACCCACGTTTATGTTATGTTGTAATGTCTACTGAACAAGGTTATGGTTGTATGTTAAAACAATGGTAATGTGTTTGATTTTCAAAACTTAATGGATGACTTGCATGGTTTTTAAATTCATATAGCTTGTTATGGTCAAGCTATGGTATTAAGAAGTCACACCAAAGTTAACCACGCTTCCGCAAAGCCAGGGTGTGACAACAAGATCCCGAAAAATAAAATATTTAATAAGTGTTAGTGTCTTATATGATCTACTCACGAATGCGTGTTTGTATTTGTATTTGTTTATTTCCGTTTGTATTCATCAACGTTTTTTTCGTTCATTGTCTAACATTAACAAACAAACACAAACGAACACGAACAAGTTTATTTCCTTAACAAACGAACACGAACATAAAATCTCGTTGGATAAGTGTTCATGAACCGTTCGTGAACACATTTATTCTTTAACAAACGAACACGAACAAGGTCTCGTTCGTGTTCGTTTGGTTCGTTTGCAGCCCTACTTTTCTTACAATTATCGTAATTAAAAGATATGATTTTGTCAGACTATCTTTGTATCATTTTTCTTAGCTGAAGGGTGTGGTATAAAGCCCACGTCATCTCAGCGTCACGTCACACAGGGGGCTTTAAAGCTCATTCCTTTAACTTGCAGGGTGTGATGTAAAGCCCCTTTTACACTATAGCCCCCCCCCCCCCCCCCCCCCAAATCCAGCGGTGTGGACGATGACGCCCCGAGGACGATATGGAGGGTGAGGTGGCGGGATGGCGTTAAGCCACACCCACCGGCCTTATGCTCTTTCTATTAAAAGATTATCAATGACACATAGTAACGCGGGTTTTCATTATTCTACTACCCTTTTCTTCTCATACGTTTTATACATTTCAAGGCTTGACCGAAGGGTTTTAATGGTATCTAATAATGTTTATGACACAATTTTAAAGACTAAATACCATCCTAACTAAGTAGAAAAAAATTAGTGGTTTTCATAAAACTATAAATATAAGGTTTTTATTGGTATCTAATAATGTTTATGACACAATTTTAAAGACTAAATACCATCCTAACTAAGTAGAAAAAAAAAATTAGTGGTTTTCATAAAACTATAAATATTCATGTCATTTAAATACTTTCTTTCAAATGTCGAATGTAATTGTCAAGAAAAATGAACGGGGATGAATGATTAATTTACAAAAAAACAAACAAACAAACAAACACGAATGATTCACTTTATGGAAAAGTATTTAGTTGTTGTCCAACTATTTGTAATATATGGTTTGCTTTTGAAAATATGATTTTGTAAATATTTTTTTTACTAAAGTGTAAATTTTTTTTGGAATTGACATCTTACATCTTTCAAAAGAAATTAGTGGTGGGGTTGCATATCTTGTCTTTTATGGGATCATAACATTTGATTTTATGTTAATGTGATTTAAGAGTTATGATCAAATACAAAGGATAAAATAAATAAGAAGGGTAAAAATGTTTTTAGTCCATTGATTTTAGATTTAGAGGGTTGAGATTAGTTGTAGGGAAAAGAAGATAATAGAAAGGCATAAAGGGAATCCTATATTTATGGATTTTCTCTCTCCACATGTAAGGAACATGCCAATTCCCCCATCGATTTAAAACGTCCATAACTTTTTCATACGACATTTTTTAAAAAAAAATTCACCATAATAACGAGTGTTTTTTATCTTTAATATGAGTACCATATTATCATATAAAAATAAAATAAAAAATTTCATTTTTACTGGGTTTTTTCGCATTGTGTTAAATGTTCAGTTCATTGTGTCTTTTAACTGGGTTTTGGTCATTACGTTTTAGTAGAGTTTCTATACATTGTGTTATTATCAAAACCTATAACACATTGTTAATTCGGGTTCTATCCATTGCATTTTTATAAGAACCTATAACATAATATATGACACAATGAAGATGGTGTTATGTCTGGGTTTTATAAATTGTGTTATTAGTTCAGGTCATTGTGTTTAATATGTTTTCCATTGTGTTTTAATAATTTGTTCAATTTTTTTATTATCTTGTTCATTGTGTTTTAGTTGATTATGTATTGTGTTTTTAGTTTGTTTTCTATTGTGTTTTCACTGCTCTCCATTGTGTCTTTTATATGTTGTCATTAATTGTGTCTTTTATCTGTTGTCATCAATTGTGTTTTTATTTAGTCTGATGTTTCTTGTGTTATATGTTATCGCCATTGTGTTATACGTTATGATCATTGTGTTGTTTTCCATTATGTTTTAATAATTTGTTCAATTTTTTTATTATCTTGTTCATTGTGTTTTAGTTTGTTGTGTATTGTGTTTTTAGTTTGTTTTCTATTGTGTTTTCACTGCTTTCCATTGTCTCTTTTATCTGCTGTCATTAATTGTGTCTTTTATCTGTTGTCATCGATTGTGTTTTTATTTAGTCTGATATTTATTGTGTTATATGTTATCGCTATTGTGTTATACGTTATGGTCATTGTGTTTTAGTATGTTGTTCATTGTGTCTTTATCTGTTGTCATTGTTTGTGTTTTTTTTCTACTTTACATTATGTTTTACATCATATCCATTGTGTAATATGTAACTGAGTTTTTGATTTTTTTTCCAAAATATAACAATATGGTACTCATATTAAAGATAAAAAACGCTCGATTTTATGGTATATTTTTTTTTAAAAACAAATAATGTATAAAAAAGTTACGGACGTTTAAAAATTGGGGGGGATAGCATGTGACTTGCATGTGCATATTCTCTTTCTCTTGTAGACAAAATTACCTTTGGCTCTTTCTGAATACACTCCCCCTAATTACTAATTACACCCTCTTATAAAAACATCACATCAATTAATAATTTTATTTTGTTTTTAGTCTATTTTGTCTTTTAGTTAATAACTTTGTTAAGTTTTTAGCTTTTTTGTCTTTTAGTTGTCTTTTTTTATCTTGTATTTAGTGATTAGTTATATATTACTTATTATTATTATTATAACTAGTTATTATTATAACTAATTATTTATCCAATTACATTTATAGTAATAACAGAAACTCTAAAAAAATAAGTGCATTCTTACAAAATTATATCATTAAACATTTTACATACCGAGCTTTAATCTACAACATAATATGTAGCAGGTTGTGCTATCCAAGAATTATACATATTTTGACGTGATTCAAAAATATTCCCCTAGCCAGCCGTATTATTTTCTCTCATTAATGTTCATAGGTTATTTGTGGTGGCAATTGGATACTCTCCTTGCAATTCTACCATTATAAAATGGCCACCATTCACGTGTGCAGTTGAAATTTTTTTTTTCTGGGAACTGGTAAGGGCATCTCCAAAGCGAAAAACAAGTCGAACTGTTTCTTTTTTCTTTAGATAAAAATTGAACGATTACGTTAAACTTGTTCGCAATCAAGAATCCTGCCTCTAGCATAATCCTCCAATTTTTTTTGGTGCAACCCCCGACCCTGACCAAGCCAAGGACGTAAACACAATCTCAAATGAGCCACAGAAAGCTTTAGTGTACTTATTTCTAAACTGAAGTAGCTCTTCCAACAGTGATCTTCGGATAAATAACCATTCATCTTTATTGTACCCTAGAGCAGAAGCCGTCGCCCGAAATCCACAATTTCCATCACCTAACACGTTATGTATGCGTGTAACATACGCATGGATAGGGTTGTCCAAAAAGCTCGCGGCTCGCTCGAAGCTCGCTCGGATTTAGCTCGGAAAAATATTGCTCGATATGGCTCGGTTTAAAAGTGAGCCGAGCTGGCTCGGCTCGGTTAGAAAGTGAGCCTAGCTTGGCCCGGCTCGTAACGAATCAAATTGGCTCGGTTTGGCTCACTTTGTAGCTCGACTCGTCTTAGCTCGAATTATTTTACTTAAAAACCGAGTTCGTTCAAAAAAAATTTTAAAACCGAGTTCGTTCAATATTTTTTTAATAAATAATTTTTATTAAAATAAATATTTTTAAAATAATAATAATAATTAGTATTATAATAATAATAATAATAATTAAAAAGACAACAAAAAAATAAAAAAGCAATAAAATGTTGATTTGTGATGTAATGATGTGATATTTTGATGAGTTAAATGCCATTTTAGTCCCTGTGGTTTGGGTCATTTTGCCAGTTTAGTCCAAAGGTTTCATTTTTAACCTGTGGGTCCAAAAAGGTTTCACAGTTGTCATTTTAGTCCACTGTGTTAACTTCATCTATTTTTTCTGTTAACGAGAAGGTCAATTCGGTCATTTTATATGGCTGAATTGCCCTTTTAGTTAACAGAATTACATACAAAATGACCAAATTGGCCTTCTCGTTAACAGAAAAAATGAATGAAGTTAACCAAGTGGACTAAAATGGCAACTGTGAAACCTTTTTGAACCCACAGGTTAAAAATGAAACCTTTGGACTAAACTAGCAAAATGGCCCAAACCACAGGGACTAAAATGGCATTTAACTCTATTTTGATAAAGGGGTATAGTTAGTAATTAGGGAGGTGTATTTAGTAGCACCCTTACCTTTTCCATTTAATTCACTTGTCACTCTTTGGTGGCTTCTTACCCTTCTTATTTTTAAATCCTTTGCATTATAACTCAACCCTTGATTTAATAAATGTTTTTTTATCAACATATTCTTTTTATACTTGTAGGTCATAAATTTATATAGAGTAAACTGCCATTTTGGTCCCTGTGGTTTGGCCAGTTTTGCCACTTTAGTCCAAATCTCAAACTTATTACATCCAGGGCCCTGTGGTTTGCATTTTGTTGCCATTTTAGTCCAAAATCCAAAAAACCCCCTTTTTGACTGTTGAGAGCTGTCTATTTTGTCCTTTAGTGCAGGGGTATTTTGGTCATTTATGTTTTATTTAAAGCAATTCAACAACAACAACAACAACAAAACCCAGAAAATCAAGAACATCTTCTTCAACAACAAAAAAACCCAGAAAATCAAGAACATCTTCAAAGTTCATCATCAAAACCCAGAAAATCAACAACATCTCAAGAAAATCATCAAACATCATCATCAAAATCCAGAAAATCAAGAACATCTTCAAGAAAATCAAGAACCCAGAAAATCAAGAACATCATCTTCAAAAACATCATCAAAACCTAGACATCGTTCATCTTCAAACATCATCATCAAAACCCAGAAAATAGATAAAAATCAACAAACCCAGATCTGTTCCAAAAAATAACTTGCATACCAAATATTCCTAATGCATCAATAGTGATTCTAACAAGTTTAAAACAAGAGGTTTAAATCTAAGCAAGCATCAAACTGCATTGCAAATTTAATGCTATAAATCAATCGATGTCGGACATATCACTTTCAAAGAATGCAGAATGCAGAGCTCTCACACATCTTTCCGCTTCATCATCATTTACAATGAGTGATATATTCACCTTTGAACGCCTAAATTAACATAAAAAAAAACCCAGTTTCAAAAACCGCAACACAATTAATGACTCAATACAAAGCATACCTTCTCTAATACAAGCGACGACCTCTGAACATTCCCGATCAGCGAAATAATCGATCTGTGTTGAAGAAGATTCACTTTAGCGATTTTTTCAAGCTCTTCTACAACATGATCAAGTTCCTGCACAAACAGTTGAACGTTTACATATAGAGATGGTATGCATTTATCAGTTGAACTCCATCAATCACCACCGCCCCCATCGATCTCCTTTTCTGCATCTGTTCTTCCGATTGTTCATATTTCAGATCTGTTCCAATATCCGATCGGAAAACAGATCTGTTCCACCTCTTTACACCTCCCACCGCCAATTTCAGATCTGTTCCAGTGGTGGCGGCGGTGGTGGTGATACAGTGGTGGCGGTGGCGGTGTGGCGGTGATACAGTGGGGGTGGTTGTTGGGGTGGAGACGATGTTGATGATGAAGATGAGATGATGGTGATGAAGATGGAGTAGACTGATGATGGTGATGAAGAAAGAGAGAACAGTGGAGAGAGAGAGAGATGTCTGTTGAAGATGATGATATGTTGAAGATGATGATAATGAGGGTTTTATTATATAATAAAGAGATAATA
Source organism: Helianthus tuberosus (assembly GCA_030545235.1). Taxonomy (NCBI): domain Eukaryota; kingdom Viridiplantae; phylum Streptophyta; class Magnoliopsida; order Asterales; family Asteraceae; genus Helianthus; species Helianthus tuberosus. The sequence goes on from CM060377.1 coordinate 170,821,412, forward strand.
AATCTAAAATGACCAAAATGCCCCTGAGAGTAAAGACAAAATAGCATGTCATTAATGGGAAATCTGGTCAAATTTGAAATTTGGACCAAAATGGCAACAAAATGCAAACCACAGGGCCCTGGATGTAATAAGTTTGAGATTTGGACTAAAGTGGCAAAACTGGCCAAACCACAGGGACCAAAATGGCAGTTTACTCATTTATATAATATCTCATCCCTTGAAGAATTTCACAAAATTCCACCAACCGAGAGATTAGTTTCTTGAACAGATTAAAAGTTTAATTATCAGGTATTTATCTTTTGAAGTATTTCTTCGAAACTTTGTTTTTTTTCTCTGTTATATCAAAGAAAAATATCTGAATAATCTCTGTACTTTAATGAAATTTCACCTATGGTCTTTATCTTTCTAAACATAGTCCTCGTCTTATGTACACTTGTTTCTCGGATTCCATTAGTATCCTTCTTTCAATGAATACCATAAAATTGAGAATTCAGTGTACCCTTCGGATATTGTTATCCCAAACGAATTACTTAACGTTCATTACATGAAGAATTAAATCAAATTCATCTTCAAAAACTGGTTTAGCAAGCCCAAAAATCAATCTCGGGAAATCTTGTTTTCACGAGACACCCTTCCAATTGTAATTGTCTGCAAGATTCCAGCCATATATTCTTTAATATATGAATAATTCACTAGATTCTCCTGCCTTAATCGTTCGTTTTCCTGCTCAAATTTAAGGATATTCATTCTACGTCAGTCTTGTCTTCCACTTTTTGCCTCATTTAGATCTCTACTACAATTTTGGATGAACTATGTTTAGGGGCACTAATTAACTCTTTAGTCATCGAAATTACAAATAGTATCACTCTTCGTGTAGGTCGGAGGTGGGGTATTGTGTTGGAAAAATATGTGAAAATAGCATTTTTCACAAATATAGGAAAATGATTTTTTCCTATTTTGGACTAGAAATAAATATAATAAAATGAGCGGGTTTTATATATTTATTTGTGGGTTTGTGTTCTATGTTGGAAGAGCTTCGCAATGAACTAAACCACGTCCAAAACGGAGCTAAGATGAATGAGATATCGATGCTCAAAGTTGGGTGTTTGGAACATTCAATGCTGAAACAAAAGGGAAAGTAGCACCTTGTCCCACATCGGATGAGAGATGGAACTTAAATGTCACACCCCGACCACGTAGAACATACAAAACGTGGCGGAAACATCGGAGAGTGTTGTAACAGAATTAATGTTTCACAACCATGGATATTAAAGTTTCGTTTTATTCGACAAACAAGCGAGTTACATTGTCTTTAAACAAGAAGTAAAGAGTACACAACATAAATTAACTAGTTCTTGTCTCGTTTTAAGTCACTAAGGCACAAGTCCGCCTATGTATGTCTTGATAAGTCCTATGCATCATCTCCTGAAAACACATGTGAAAATAGGTACGTCAGCATAAAAATGCCTGTGAGATACATAGGTTTTGTGAAAATGAGATTCATGACTTATGTTTAAGAAAATGTTTAGTCATGAACCTTTTAGTTCGCTTTGTTTTGTAAATCGTTTAAAAAGCAATAAGATCAGATGATATGTATAAGTAAGAGAATTATGTATGGTTAAATGAATAACCAAGTAAAATGAGTTTGTAAAAGATAAGTTGTTTTGTAAAACAATGTCTTGTGAAAAGTATGTTATTTGTATAAAATGTTATATATCTCAAATTGAAATGATTCAAATAACGCTACAATATGTGATATCATACAAGCACTTATATATAGGAAGTACCAGCGGCGTATCCACCATGTTTGTATCATATTACACACGCCTCATTACTTAAGTCACTTACTCAAACCAAACCAACAATGTAATAAGTCTATGTTTAAACAAATAGTCAAAAGTCCTTGTATAAACCATGTCAAATATTTATAGTCCAAAAGTAGTCAAGTAACGTGTAACCCAAATGATATGTATGGTAAGTAAAATAAGACTACTTAAACCATAAGTAAAAATGTACAAAACAAAGTATTGAAGTAAAACTTGGTTTAAATCAAAGTTATGTTTTGTAAAATATATGCATGCTATACTGAATATGAACATTTATGCGGTGTTGTGAAAATTCATACATCCAAGCCTTGCGACAGTCGGATAACTATGTAATAATGAGTTATCAAAAGAATATGTATTCGGATTCGGTCATTCCTTACGTCCAAACAAACCCGAGATTTCAGGAATGGGATTTGTCAAGTCCTATGGTACCACTACCTACTACCGAGCGGCATGATCGGTGTTAATGAATGTACATTGTCTCATTTAAACAAACCAAATGTCATAACAAAATGAAAGCATGTGATGAAAACAAATGTACTAAGTATGCAATAAATGAACATACATAGCATAAAATGTAATGTAAAACAATGTGCTAGTATGCCAAGTCATCATACATAGCAGGAAACGTAATGTAAAACAATGTGCTAGTATGCCAAGTCATCATACATAGCAGAAAATGTAATGTAAAACAATGTGCTAGTATGCCAAGTCATCATACATAGCAGGAAACGTAATGTAAAACAATGTGCTAGTATGCCAAGTCATCATACATAGCAGGAAACGTAATGTAAAACAATGTGCTAGTATGCCAAGTCATCATACATAGCAGAAAATGTAATGTAAAACAATGTGCTAGTATGCCAAGTCATCATACATAGCAGAAAATGTAATGTAAAACAATGTGCTAGTATGCCAAGTCATCATACATAACAGAAAATGTAATGAAATCATGTACTAATAGTGTACTAATGAACATAGCAAGTTATATGATGTAAAAACAATGGAAAGCACGAAAGTAACAAGTAGGCACATGTGTTCCACCCCAAAACGTTTGGAAAACAGTAAAAGAGGGGTCTATGTACTCACATAAACACCTTGAAAATATTTTAAAGAGGGGGTTCTATGTACTCACTTGAGATTGCTCAGAAGTCCTAAGATAACCACCAAGCAATGCTAGAGATCTCGGAATATCGAACGGCACGAAGGGTCCCCGAATGCTAATCTAGATCAAAATAGCTCAGGTATGAAACAATGGTTTCAACTTAGAGCACAAATGATCAGATTCTTGTGAGAAATGAAGTGAAATGTGATGGGTATTTATAGTATTTTTGGATGTCCGGATGTATTCAGAATGTGAGTTATGCGCGAAAATGCAAACTTGTGCACTTTTTGACACTTTTAGTCCCTGAATGAGCCAAAAGTTTATTTTAGCACACCAAACCCCTCAAAGCCTATTTCTAAGCTATGTAAAGGATATTTGAGGTGTGTTTAACTTATGGTCATGTTCCGGAATGTCTGTTACAGTTCAAATTGGCATACTTTCGCAGTTTGTCATGTTTAGTCCCTGTAAGCGATTTAACTTTGATTTCACCACACCAAACCTTCCAAAACTTATATCTAAGTTATGTAAAGGTTATTTAAGGTATGTTAAGCCTATTTCACTATTCCGGAGTGTTCGTTGCATTAAACTGGTTATATTTACGCATCAGTGCGCGTATAACCTTCCAGAAAGCGATTTAGAGCTTGAAATCGAACAAGAATTGATATGTGTAAACGATACACATATTTTTACAAATACCAAGTATGAAATACAATATTTCATTGGTTTGGTATTTGTTTGATGGTTGAAGTGACACAGGTGTCACAGTCTCCCCTACTTTAGGAAATTTCGTCCCGAAATTTAATTTTAGGAGAAACTTGTGGGGACGACGGTGATGTTTTCGCTTTGAATGAACCCCTTGAACCCTAAGTAGAACTCTGGGCCATGTTAGGATTCTTAGCGAAAATGTCAACCTTCAAAGTGAAGTCCTTGTAGTAACAAAACATAGAGTTTCGAACTATAGACAGGAGAACATTTCCCGTGAAGAATTATCATAGGAAACTTGTGTGTGCTTGAAATCAGAATTGGGGAGTGTAAGAATAAATGACATTGGTCAAAGTCCAAGACTTCTTCCGTATCATTACTCTTGTCACTGTAGGTCTTAACACATGACAAAACTTCCTGTGGTTTCTGTGCACTAAATTCCATAATTATGTAGGCCTCCATAATTACGTAATTCCTTGCACAGTCCGCACAGTTCATTTCATAATGCGTATGGGGAAAAATCAAACGAATAATCCTGTGGTGATTTAACTTGACTGCAATAGAGTCTCTTTAACTAGGTCACCAAAGGATTAGATTAACGAACAATCTCTTGATTTAGACCACCCGAGGGCCTATTTAACTACATAAACACATGATATTTTTAACTAGATTGTCGAACCAATCTATTTAACTTAGATCGACGTAGGATCTCTTTAACTAAACTACCCACTTGGAATATTTAACTAGATTGTCGAACCAATCTATTTAACTTAGATCGACGTAGGATCTCTTTAACTAAACTACCCACGTGGAATATTTAACTACATCGACGTAGGATGTATTTAACTAGATTGTCGGACCAATCTATTTAACTTAGATCGACGTAGGATCTCTTTAACTAAACTACCCACGTGGAATATTTAACTACATCGACGTAGGATGTATTTAACTAGATTGTCGGACCAATCTATTTAACTTAGATCGACGTAGGATCTCTTTAACTACATCGACGTAGGATGTATTTAACTAGATTGTCGGACCAATCTATTTAATTTAGATCGACGTAGGATCTCTTTAACTATATCAACACATGTTGTCCTTAAACTTTGGAATAGTACTTTATAACCCAAGGGACTTAACTACAACGTAGAAGTCCATTAAGGATTTAAAATAGTACCTTTTTGAATATCCTACTACGAATCCTTCGTATGAAGATAAGAAAGATTCTATGAGGATTTGGATAGCGAATATCCAGAGTATACAAAAACACAAAATGCTTAAAAGGAAAGACAAGATGCATAAACACATAGTCACATAACCACAAAATTGTTTATCTAGATCTTTAATTTGTAAGTTTTGTTTTGTTAATTATGTACATGCATTTAAAGCACACTAGGAATCCATTTCATGGATTTCTTTCGGCACTTTAAACATTAACAAGAATCTAACTATGAAGATAGAAAGATCTTTAGTAGGAATTCGGCTTTGTCCTTATTGAATTGTGATGTACATATTGAATCATACAAAGAGTTCAATTAAGGACTCCGATGAATGATACCCATCCACAAGGATCTATTTATGAGGATAGAAAGATCCTACATGGATTTTTGGAGTTTGTGTAACGAGAGGTGTTTCGACACCTTGCACTAGGCGTGCTTACGTCGATACACAAGGTAGAAAGTTCATGAGGTTCAGGCGCCAGATATGCCAAGCGACATATGAAGCAGAGTTTGAAGGTTGAGCAGCAGCAGGATTTGTAACAGCTTTGCTTTGGATTGCAAAGCGGCATATGTTAACCAAATGTCTCCATCGTCCACCGTGGGTACATTTGAAACAAGGTATTTGATTTGAATAATGACGATGGCATTGATTGCACCAAGGAGCATCTCCCTTATACAGCTTCATCCCTGAGGCGAGTCATGGTGATAGCTAAGTCAACGGTCCTCTGGAGTACGACGCCTATTCGCTGGGTAATTGCAGCACCTGGTTCGGACATTGTTGTTGCGATGAAGAAGCATCTTGAAGATAACGAAAGACATAGGAGGAAACAAGTGAAAGATAGTCAATAGAAAATGATAAGGTATGTAGATTATGACCATTTGTTTGTTACCAAAGGCAAACAAATGAGACAGTGACTAATCAAAGTAAGCAGGTCAATATAATGTATCGCGAAGACATGCTCGCCTATAAGTGAACACTCATCCCAAGAATTCCCAGGTAAGCACAACTGGTCTCGCGTCTGATGAGATGTATACGAAGTGCTTGCCTAGACAGAAAACCCAGAATACAGGCATTCACCCTTCCAGTTTGCACGTGTTCACATTATTTAAAACCCAAAGCCTTGACGAGATTTTGAAAACTCAAAGGGGTTCAAAACCATATAATAGAGAGTTCAAAACCTTACAATAGAGGGTTCAAAACCTAGTAATCAATCATCCTAGAACAGATGATTAGTTTTCAAAACGGTTTTGAATTTTATGTTCTTGTTGTGATTGTCACCTAAGGATAGGCGACGGTATTGTTTTATGACTAAACGCAAGTAAACTCGCGTTAGGGTCCTAGAAAGGTTATAAACTAGGTCAAAGTATTACTAATAACCAAATTCCCTATAACCATGGGCTCTGATACCATCTTTTCTGTCACACCCCGACCACGTAGAACATACAAAACGTGGCGGAAACATCGGGGTGTGTTGTAACAGAATTAATGTTTCACAACCATGGATATTAAAGTTTTGTTTTATTCGACAAACAAGCGAGTTACATTGTCTTTAAACAAGAAGTAAAGAGTACACAACATAAATTAACTAGTTCTTGTCTCGTTTTAAGTCACTAAGGCACAAGTCCGCCTAAGTATGTCTTGATAAGTCCTATGCATCATCTCCTGAAAACACATGTGAAAATAGGTACGTCAGCATAAAAATGCCTGTGAGATACATAGGTTTTGTGAAAATGAGATTCATGACTTATGTTTAAGAAAATGTTTAGTCATGAACCTTTTAGTTTGCTTTGTTTTGTAAATCGTTTAAAAAGCAATAAGATCAGATGATATGTATAAGTAAGAGAATTATGTATGGTTAAATGAATAACCAAGTAAAATGAGTTTGTAAAAGATAAGTTGTTTTGTAAAACAATGTCTTGTGAAAAGTATGTTATTTGTATAAAATGTTATATATCTCAAATTGAAATGATTCAAATAACGCTACAATATGTGATATCATACAAGCACTTATATATAGGAAGTACCAGCGGCGTATCCACCATGTTTGTATCATATTACACACGCCTTGTTACTTAAGTCACTTACTCAAACCAAACCAACAATGTAATAAGTCTATGTTTAAACAAATAGTCAAAAGTCCTTGTATAAACCATGTCAAATATTTATAGTCCAAAAGTAGTCAAGTAATGTGTAACCCAAATGATATGTATGGTAAGTAAAATAAGACTACTTAAACCATAAGTAAAAATGTACAAAACAAAGTATTGAAGTAAAACTTGGTTTAAATCAAAGTTATGTTTTGTAAAATATATGCATGCTATACTGAATATGAACATTTATGCGGTGTTGTGAAAATTCATACATCCAAGCCTTGCGACAGTCGGATAACTATGTAATAATGAGTTATCAAAAGAATATGTATTCGGATTCGGTCATTCCTTACGTCCAAACAAACCCGAGATTTCAGGAATGGGATTTGTCAAGTCCTATGGTACCACTACCTACTACCGAGCGGCATGATCGGTGTTAATGAATGTACATTGCCTCATTTAAACAAACCAAATGTCATAATAAAATGAAAGCATGTGATGAAAACAAATGTACTAAGTATGCAATAAATGAACATACATAGCATAAAATGTAATGTAAAACAATGTGCTAGTATGCCAAGTCATCATACATAGCAGGAAACGTAATGTAAAACAATGTGCTAGTATGCCAAGTCATCATACATAACAGAAAATGTAATGTAAAACAATGTGCTAGTATGCCAAGTCATCATACATAGCAGGAAACGTAATGTAAAACAATGTGCTAGTATGCCAAGTCATCATACATAGCAGAAAATGTAATGTAAAACAATGTGCTAGTATGCCAAGTCATCATACATAACAGAAAATGTAATGAAATCATGTACTAATAGTGTACTAATGAACATAGCAAGTTATATGATGTAAAAACAATGGAAAGCACGAAAGTAACAAGTAGGCACATGTGTTCCACCCCAAAACGTTTGGAAAACAGTAAAAGAGGGGTCTATGTACTCACATAAACACCTTGAAAACATTTAAAAGAGGGGGTTCTATGTACTCACTTGAGATTGCTCAGAAGTCCTAAGATAACCACCAAGCAATGCTAGAGATCTCGGAATATCGAACGGCACGAAGGGTCCCCGAATGCTAATCTAGATCAAAATAGCTCTGGTATGAAACAATGGTTTCAACTTAGAGCACAAATGATCAGATTCTTGTGAGAAATGAAGTGAAATGTGATGGGTATTTATAGTATTTCCCGAACCGTTAAGATCGTTTGTCGAATATCGTGCCTTAATCTTGTGCGTACACTTGTCAAAATGTTATGGTTACTGAAAATGGCCTATTAAGAGCTGAAAGGGCAAGTTTAGAACTTGTGGTTGTGGTTTAATCAGCTGATAATCTGCTGACTGTTTGTTATTATCTGATCTGCAGAACCCATACGCATCGTAGGGCAAAAAGTGCATACGCATCGTAGCTATACAAGTTTGGCAGAATTTCATTTTTGGTCCCTGCAGTGTAATCAGCCCATTTTCGACACGTTTAAGGCCCGTTAACCCCATTTCAAAGATCTAAAATGAAGTTATAGTATAGGGAACTTAAAACATGCTCAAAAATATCTCGGATGTCGGTTCGTTTAGCCGTACGAACGCGATGTTCGCTTAATTACGACGGAATGCGCATAAGCGCGAAAAACGATCCAAATGACGCGACGAATGGATTTTTCTTATGCCAAACACTAAAATAAAATATTATAGTGCTTACATAAATTTTTGGATGTCCGGATGTATTCAGAATGTGAGTTATGCGCGAAAATGCAAACTTGTGCACTTTTTGACACTTTTAGTCCCTAAATGAGCCAAAAGTTTATTTTAGCACACCAAACCCCTCAAAGCCTATTTCTAAGCTATGTAAAGGATATTTGAGGTGTGTTTAACTTATGGTCATGTTCCGGAATGTCTGTTACAGTTCAAATTGGCATACTTTCGCAGTTTGTCAAGTTTAGTCCCTGTAAGCGATTTAACTTTGATTTCACCACACCAAACCTTCCAAAACTTATATCTAAGTTATGTAAAGGTTATTTAAGGTATGTTAAGCCTATTTCACTATTCCGGAGTGTTTTTTGCATTAAACTGGTTATATTTACGCATCAGTGCGCGTATAACCTTCCAGAAAGCGATTTAGAGCTTGAAATCGAACAAGAATTGATATGTGTAAACGATACACATATTTTTACAAATCCCAAGTATGAAATACAATATTTCATTGGTTTGGTATTTGTTTGATGGTTGAAGTGACACAGGTGTCACATTAAAGGGGTATTTAAGTGGGAACTCTCCATCCTTATTGCTTCATGGGAGCACTCACTAGTGTACTCGCGAAGGGTACGGAGCACCCTAACTCGCACTCGCACACGCTCGCACGCGCGCGTGGCGTGGGCGATGTGGCGCTTTGATGGCGTACTTTGCACTTCGCACGCTCGCATCGCCGCGAGCCGCTTGAGAGCCGCCTTTGTAGATCTCATGGGCTGCAGGGACCAAGTGGAGTGCAGGTTCGAAGCACGTGACGTGGCAGTCCGCGCGCGGGTATACGTGGCATGTAGGCGCGCGGTTGCGCATGGTGCATGGGTCCGGAGGTGTCGTGCGCGGCGCACCAAAGTGAGCCAAAACGGCGCGACTGTGTGGCGTGCTCGTAGAGGCTCACAGGTGACGTGGCGCACGCGCGCATGGACCTGAGTCAGTGAGGCGCACGCGCGCATGGTTGTGAGCCAAGAGGACGCACCGCGCATGGCGTGCACACCTGGGCGCGCGCGCACCAGTGTGGCTTGCGCGCGCGCACGTGCAGAAGCTTCCAGCATTGAATGACAGAGCAGTTTCAGTCCAGCTTCGTAACTGACGAGTTAACGGGCTTTGACTGAGAATTAAATGACGTATTAAATTGCATTGAAGACGTTTAATGCAATTTAAACCTCTCTTTAATTCGTTTTAACGGTTTCGACTTAGGAACTGTATAAATACAGCTCCATACCCAACTGCAGAGAACACCAGCAACACAACAGCAAGAAACACTTTCTCTCAAACAGCTTCCTGATCTTTTTCTAGCAGTTTTCAAGGTAACATTCGGGTTGTAGGAGAACTCCGGCAGTACTACTGCTCCGGCTGTTGTACCCTGGGAAACAAAACGAGTACTCTTGGGAGACTCGGAATTTGTTTTAAGGGAAGCGTGTTAACACGTGCCTCAGTCAATTCTGTCTTCTACTCCATTCTTGTATTTGTTTTATTTCAGTTGTAATAGTATTTTGTTTTTCCAGCTTTCTGTATTGTAATCATTTTAATAAAATTTGTTTATTTTATTTATTATTACGCGAACGGTTCCTACAATCTTAAAACAAATTTTTAAAACCGTTCGTGTTATCAAAACCATTCTGTTTGTGATTCAAACCAGTTTTGTTTTCACTCAGTTTGCGTTTTAAAAACATATTTTTTTTTTGTTTTCATCTTCAAAGGAGCGACTTTGGTTGAAATTTTTTTTTGATTACTTCAGAACTTGTCCTAAATTTGCTAAAACTTTCTGATTTGGTCTTCAAAGTTGGACTTAGAAGCCAATTAGTAAGTTCTAAAAATTATAAACTTTCTGTTTTTGGTCTTCAAAGTTGGACTTAGAAGCCGAAACAGTAAATTGTGGTAAATTAAAATTTACTAGTTTCCCTCTGGTTTGTGCGTAAATCAAATTTTTTGACTAAAAATTTTAATTTTAATCTTTTCAGCATGTCGAACGAAAATGTCAACGTTAACAACACCACAAATGTTGTGACGGGAACCCCTCTTAACGCCACCACTGTGGGAGCGTCCACAGTGGCTAATCACGCTGAACGACCCGAGAAGTTCTCGGGTCTACACTTCAAAAGGTGGCAGCATAAGATGTTCTTCTACCTGACCACCATGAACCTTGCGAGGTTCTTAACTGAATCCGCTCCCCAACCTGTGGAAGGCGAGACCAGCGCTCAGGCTCTGAGCGCGGTAGAGGCTTGGAAGCACTCGGATTTCATATGTCGTGGCTATGTGTTAAACGGCCTATCGGATGCATTGTATAATGTGTACTACAACGTCAAGACTTCCAAAGACCTTTGGGATGCCTTGGACAAGAAGTACAAAACAAAGGATGCTGGCACAAAGAAATTTGTGGTAGCCCGTTTTTTGGATTTCAAAATGGTTGATTCTAAAAGTGTTATGAATCAAGTCCAAGAATTCCAAATTATACTACATGACATCTTTGCGGAAGGCATGACACTTAGCGAGACATTTCAAGTGGCAGCGATGATTGAAAAGTTACCTCCTGGTTGGTTGGATTTTAAGAATTATCTTAAACACAAACGAAAGGAGATGACTTTAGAGGACCTTATTGTTCGTCTTCGGATTGAAGAGGGCAATAGAATTGCCCTAAAAGGCAGCCAAGCGCAAACTTCTGCTAGCGCAAATTTGGTTGAGCATGGGCAATCCTCTAAGGGCGCAAAGGGTAAGGGGAAGAAGGACAAGGAGAAAGCAAAGGCTAGCAAACTTGGACCGAAGAAAGGGGTTGTGAAAAAGAAACCTCCAACGTTCCAAGGGACTTGTTACAACTGTGACGAGCCGGGGCATCGGGCTAACCAATGCAAGAAACCAAAGCGTGAGCGTGCGCACATGGTGGATGAAGACGGAATGCCTTTGGTGGCAATGATTTCCGCCAAAAGCGCAATGATGGATGAGGTCAATACTGTGACCAACACTCCAAAAGGATGGTGGGTTGATACGGGCGCGACCCGTCACGTTTGTGCAGACAAAAGCCTCTTTACCACCTTCAAGGCGCTTTCAGGAGAAGAGAAGTTGTATATGGGAAATGCAGCCACCGCTGACATCATGGGTGAAGGAACGGTGATCTTGAAGTGGACTTCGGGGAAGGAGCTCACTCTAAGCAACGTGTTGTATGTCCCGGACTTGCGCAAGAATCTAGTCTCGGGTTGGTTGCTTAACAAGTTTGGATTTCGTTTAGTCTTTGAGAGCGATCAATTTGTACTAACTAAACGAGGAATGTATGTGGGTAAGGGCTATGCCCAAAATGGTATGTTCAAATTGAATGTAATGGCTGTGACAAAGAACATGAATAAAATTGCTACTACTTCTACTTATATGCTTGAGTTTTCAGATTCAAATAAATGGCATGGTAGATTAGGTCACGTTAATTTTAATTCAATACGCTGTTTGATCAATTTAAATTGTATACCAACATTCCATATTGATTCACATTATAAATGTGAAACATGCGTTGAATCCAAACTTACAAGAAAATCATCAAAATCGGTTGAACGAATAACCGAACCCCTTGATTTAATTCACACCGATATTTGTGACTTAAAAGCGGTACCCACAAGAGGTGGAAATAAGTACTTCATCACGTTTATTGACGATAGTACTAAATATTGCTATGTATATTTACTAAAAAGTAAAGATGAAGCAATAAGTAAATTTATCTTGTATAAAAATGAAGTTGAGAATCAACTTCAAAAGAAGATAAAAGCTTTGCGAAGCGACCGAGGAGGCGAATATGTTGCACCTTTTGCCGATTTATGCGCAAAAAGTGGCATTGTACATGAGTGTACACCTCCTTATTCTCCACAATCAAATGGCGTGGCGGAACGAAAGAACCGCACATTGAAAGAAATGATGAACGCCATGTTGATAAGTTCTGGGGTGAGCCAGGAAATGTGGGGGGAGGCCATTCTCTTGGCCAATTATCTTTTGAACAAGATACCATTGAAAAAGAGAGACGAGACTCCATATGAGTTATGGAAAAAGAAAAAGCCTTCATATAAATACTTGAAAGTGTGGGGGTGCCTAGAAAAGGTGATTGTACCACCTCCAAAGGCTCTTAGGATAAGACCCAAAACTGTTGATTGCATATTTATTGGGTATGCGCATCAAAGTAGTGCACATCGCTTTCTTGTACATGAGTCCAAGAATCCTGATGTACACGTAAACACTATCATGGAGGTGAATCCTAACGTTGTGTCTTACTTTGAAAATGTGTTTCCTTTGAGAAGACAAACACATGCAACAACACCTAATTTTGAAGTAGGTGAAAGCTCATCTAGACGAGTTGATGAGGTAGTTCATGATAAGACACATGAACAACCTGAGGTTGAAGAAACTGACCGTAGGCGAAGCAAAAGGCCAAGGGTTGAAAAATCCTTCGGTCCAGACTTCGTTAGCTATATGGTTGAGGGCGAGCCCAATACATATCGCGAAGCGGTTTCTTCTTCAGAAGGACCTCAATGGAAAGAAGCAATAAGAAATGAAATAGATTCTATATTGCAAAATCATACTTGGGAGTTAGTAGATCTTCCACCCGGTTGCAAACCACTTGGATATCGTTGGATATTCAAAAGGAAGATGAAAACTGATGGAAGTATTGATAAGTACAAGGCTAGGTTGGTGATTAAAGGATTTAGACAAAAGGAAGGTCTAGACTACTTTGATACTTACTCGCCTGTGACGCGCATAACCTCGATTAGATTGGTTCTTGCTATAGCGGCTTTAAGAAATTTGGAAGTTCACCAAATGGATGTTAAAACCGCATTTCTAAATGGCGATTTAGAAGAAGAGATTTACATGGAGCAACCTGAAGGTTTCTCCGCCCCAGGTCAAGAGGGTAAAGTATGTAAACTCGTCAAGTCCTTGTATGGCTTGAAGCAAGCACCAAAACAATGGCACCAAAAGTTTGATCATGTCATGATTGACAATGGTTTCAAAATAAATGAGTGCGACAAATGTGTTTATTTCAAAGACACAAATGAAGGTTATGTGATTTTATGCCTTTATGTAGACGATATCCTTATCATTGGGAGTAATGATAAAATTATCAAAGCTACTAAAGCCATGTTAAAAGCAAGATTTGACATGAAAGACATGGGTTTAGCGGATGTGATTCTTGGAGTAAAGATCATAAGAACCCAAGAAGGTCTTGTGTTAAGTCAATCTCACTATGTGGATAAAATTCTTGAAAAATTCAACTCGGGAGATACGAGTGTAGCTCGAACTCCAGTTGATACTTCCCAACATCTCAAGAAGAATAAAGGAGATGGAGTTGCTCAGCTAGAGTATTCAAGAATTATTGGCAGTCTAATGTATCTAATGACATGTACTAGACCCGACTTGGCTTACGCGGTGAGTAGGCTAAGTAGATACACCAGCAATCCGTGCGCGGATCATTGGAAAGCTATCACGAGGGTGCTTAAATACATAAGATACACAAGAGATTATGGACTGCATTATACCCGACAACCAGCAGTGATCGAAGGATACACTGATGCAAACTGGATATCGGATAATAAAGATTCCAAATCAACAAGTGGTTACGTGTTTACACTTGGAGGAGCTGCTATTGCTTGGAAGTCTTCCAAGCAAATGGTGATAGCAAGATCCACAATGGAATCCGAATTTATCGCCTTGGATAAGTCAGGCGAGGAGGCGGAATGGCTACGTCAATTCGTGGAAGATATTCCAAGATGGCCAAAGCCTTTGCCAGCCATATGTGTACATTGTGATAGCCAATCAGCGATTGGTAGAGCTCAAAGCTTGATGTACAATGGCAGATCAAGGCATATGCGACGTAGACATAACACGATACGACAACTACTCTCAACGGGTGTTATCACAATTGATTATGTGAGATCAACGGATAAGATTGCGGACCCGTTTACAAAAGGCTTAAGCAGAGAGTTAGTAGAAACGTCGTCAAGAGGAATGGGACTAAAGCCCGTGGTAAATGGGAATATGAGGGAAACCTAACTTAGTTGACTGGAGATCCCAAGATCTAAGTTCAATAGGACAACTTAATCATATTACCAAAACGGAGTCACTGTGGGGGAGTACCCCAAACAAAACTAAAAGGGAGTTAAATATACTTCCTAGTCCATTCCAATCAGTGACATTGATGTGAGGCTAAGCATATTAAGGTTAACAATTTCGGGAAATCAAATAACCATGATGCCTTTAATGATTCAGGGGAATCACCTATGTTAGAGAGAAGTGGGGTCGCTTCAAATGGATTTGTGGGGTGCGCAAATCCTAGAGCTCTCGCAGAACCAGGCTAGTGTTCCAGGACCATAATAGGACACGACAATGAGGAGTTGGCCAAACCAGGGAGAGTATTGTGTGAAGTGTATTGTCGTTTACACAAATGGGGGTATGTTCAAGGACATCGCGTCTACACACCGCTAGTAAGCTAAGTGCGCTTCACAAAAGAAGGTTCAAAGGTGACAACCTACCTATCTTGCAATACTCAACTGTCGAAGTTTATCGTTGATAAGTGTAAGGAAAAGATCCATTTCCATACATGTGGGAGATTGTTGGAAATTTGATGAAAATAGCATTTTTCATGTGGGGGATTGTTGGAAAAATAGGTGAAAATAGCATTTTTCACAAATATAGGAAAATGATTTTTTCCTATTTTGGACTAGAAATAAATATAATAAAATGAGCGGGTTTTATATATTTATTTGTGGGTTTGTGTTCTATGTTGGAAGAGCTTCGCAACGAACTAAACCACGTCCAAAACGGAGCTAAGATGAATGAGATATCGATGCTCAAAGTTGGGTGTTTGGAACATTCAATGCTGAAACAAAAGGGAAAGTAGCACCTTGTCCCACATCGGATGAGAGATGGAACTTAAAGGGGTATTTAAGTGGGAACTCTCCATCCTTATTGTTTCATGGGAGCACTCACTAGTGTACTCGCGAAGGGTGCGGAGCACCCTAACTCGCACTCGCACGCGCTCGCGCGCGCGTGGCGTGGGCGATGTGGCGCACTTTGCACTTCGCACGCTCGCATCGCCGCGAGCCGCTTGAGAGCCGCCTTTGTATTTTTGACCACGTGCGCGTGGTGGATCTCATGGGCTGCAGGGACCAAGTGGAGTGCAGGTTAGAAGCACGTGACGTGGCAGTCCGCGCGCGGGTATACGTGGCACGTAGGCCCGCGGTTGCGCATGGTGCATGGGTCCGGAGGTGTCGTGCGCGGCGCACCAAAGTGAGCCAAAACGGCGCGACTGTGTGGCGTGCTCGTAGAGGCTCACAGGTGACGTGGCGCACGCGCGCATGGACCTGAGTCAGTGAGGCGCACGCGCGCATGGTTGTGAGCCAAGAGGACGCACCGCGCATGGCGTGCACACCTGGGCGCGCGCGCACCAGTGTGGCTTGCGCGCGCGCACGCGCAGAAGCTTCCAGCATTGAATGACAGAGCAGTTTCAGTCTAGCTTCGTAACTGACGAGTTAACGGGCTTTGACTGAGAATTAAATGACGTATTAAATTGCATTGAAGACGTTTAATGCAATTTAAACCTCTCTTTAATTCGTTTTAACTGTTTCGACTTAGGACCTGTATAAATACAGCTCCATACCCAACTGCAGAGAACACCAGCAACACAACAGCAAGAAACACTTTCTCTCAAACAGCTTCCTGTCTTTTTCTAGCAGTTTTCAAGGTAACCTTCGGGTTGTAGGCGAACTCCGGCAGTACTACTGCTCCGGCTGTTGTACCCTGGGAAACAAAACGAGTACTCTTGGGAGACTCGGAATTTGTTTTAAGGGAAGCGTGTTAACACGTGCCTCAGTCAATTCTGTCTTCTACTCCATTCTTGTATTTGTTTTATTTCAGTTGTAATAGTATTTTGTTTTTCCAGCTTTCTGTATTGTAATCATTTTAATAAAATTTGTTTATTTTATTTATTATTACGCGAACGGTTCCTACATATTGTAGGCCCAACGAACAACTTGCAAATCGCGTCCTTCGAAATCCCCTTGCAAATCACGTCCGACAAACCTGTAAATCGCGCCCATCGTGAAGTGGTTTACTGGTGGTGTAGGTCGGAGGTGGGTGGCTCGAGTGCTGGTGGTTGGTCGTTGATGGTGGTGGAGAAACAGAGAGAGAGAGAGAAAGAAAGAGAGAAATGTGAGGGTGGGTAGGGGTGGGGTTGTTTTGTTTGTAAAAGAAGTGGGTCCTATAAACATATATCTATATTTATTTAATACTTGAGGGCATTTTAGTCTTTTAACACCCACTTAACTCCAAAAAACTACCCCATCCATGTTAGGGACTATCTGAGAAATCCGTATGCGAAAGGTGGGGACTATATGTGAAATTTCACCAAAGCCAGGGACTATTCAGACATTTTTCTCACTATATCATAACGGGTTGTGTTGTTTTATGTATGAAATTATTGTTTAATACTAATAATTTACCAAAGAGATAGCGCATAACAAAAAATGCTAAACGAATAAACAAAATGGATCTTATCACTTAAAGATGCGGTGAAACACCCATACCCAGATTAAACTATATCTCAAAAGGATCCTAATATTGAATCATGAATTGCCACAAAAAGAAGATTTGTGTTATTTTAGTTGAAATGGGAGAGAAAGAGCGTTTATAGAACGATTATGATTAAGGAAAGTCGTTCAAGGAGAGAGCTCACAGTCGTTGCAAATGCTAAATGAATAACATGAATCTTATTTCCTATAGATGCGATGAAGCTTTCACGAAAAAACATCCTAATAACAAACTAGATCTCCAATAAGGGATCTTAAAATTGGATTTGATACCTCTCATGGAGAAGAGAATGTTCTTGTTTATTTAAATCGGCATAGTGAGAGTGTATTTTTATAAAATGATTACGATTAAAGAAAGTCGTAGTTGGATTATATCCTCTTTAGATATATAATTTAAGTATTTTTTTTTTTTACTTTAATCCTTCCATTACATTTTTCACCGATACAAGTCCTATCAAATATATAAAGTTCTATTCTTTCAAATTTAGCTACAGCCGATTTCATTTGTTTCATATTAGTCTTGAATTGGAGCATAAATAAACATTAAATATGTTTTAACGTGAAATTTATATAATAAGAAATACATGCATAATTTCGATATAAATAAAGATCAGATTTAGAAGAAAAGGTAATAAAATGCAATAAATCCAAGCTGCCGAGATGATTCCCTCTACATAAAAGTTTAATTCAAATATCATATATTGCTATACAAAGTATTTACTTTTACTATATATACATAAAGCATGAGGAGGAATAATGCCACATATATGCATAAACCATGAGGGGAAATAGTGCTAACCGTTGCTTACCCCTCTCTCATTAATCGATTTTTTTTTATTTAATTTTTAAACCTTTATATTTGCTAATGTACGTGTTTAGCACCTCTATTGTTTTTTAATTTTTTTTATTTGTTAACTTTGTTTATATGCGTGTTTAGTCCTTCTATTTTAATTTTGAAAGTGTACATGTTTAGTCCCTCTACTTTTATTCCTTTTATTATTTCATCTTTTAGCATTTTTCCCTTATTGCCATAATGAATCAACCAGGGGGAATAGTGACCGTTAGCTATTGGTGGGCATCGCTACTATTCTTGGACTTTAATAAAGTTACTTTATAATTTCTAAATTTTATTAAAACAAAAATTATTTGACATGCATATTTTTTATCTATGTATCGATGTAATTTTTATTGACATCGTATTATGAGTAGCATGTACAAGTAACCTAAACACAGACCTGCATTTTATTAAACTGATAAATATTTCGTTTATTGCCCCGCAAAGCAGGCGGGGCATAAACTAGTTATGTTAACATTTTAAAGCTAGTGGGCAAGCTGAGACCAAACCGCCAAACCCAACTCGATGTACAATTTTTTAAACAATGAACTTCATGTATGAGGTTACTACACTCCTCAAATCGGAGAACCTCATATTGCCTCACTCCGGTCAGGCTATGTTGTCTTAACCGGGCCCACGCTAACTTCAGAGTTTGACTTTTTTTGATGTTCCCCCGGGAAACCATATAGGCTGCCACTTGACAGTCGTGCCACCACAAGAGTAGAACTCTTTGGCGTAACACACGATGGGACAAAACCCGGGTGGGCCTGGGAATCAAACTGACAACCTCACACAAGGTCTAGTTCAAATCCTTCATTGTCTTTATCCACCCAAATGACACAAGTGAGATTTGAACTTGAGTCTCCATTGAAAAACCAAGCCTCGATGCATGTTTTTTTATAAATAGTTTGCTATAGATAGATAGTTTGGCTTAAATGTTCTCTAGGGGTTGCACCGGATCTAGGGTTGACTGCGTTGTAATCAAACAACTTATAACCGTCATACCGGTTTGGCTAGTTTTGATGCATCGTTATTATGAAAAGGGTATCAACATTTTACAAATATATGTTGTTGAACAATAATCTATACTATATAATAAAAGAAACCAATGAAGGCACACTTGTCATTATTCTAGACCATTCTTAATTGTAGATAATTATTATTTAATTAAAATCATATAAATCTTATCAACTCTAAATTATTGGCATAAATTTGATTTTAATTCCTCTAAGTGAAAAGAGCTGTATAATTATATTTTTATTTATTTAGAATCTTTCTATACTAATAAACAAAAATCTTTTTTGACACGTGTCACTTCCTCATGCTTTCTCACCTTACTTTCCTATTTATTTATGTTAAATTTTTTTTTGAAGAATATTTATCTATGTTAAATAACAATAATAATTTTAAACTAAAAATTAGATAAAAATAAATATTTGTTTTTCTATAAATAATTTTAAACAAAAATTTAGATAAGGATACACCTTTTTTATAAAAGATTTTCATTTACTATATAAAAGATAAAATAATAATAATAATAGTAATAATAATAATATTAATAATAATAACAACAATAATAAAAAGTAAACAATACTAAAAAACTTTTTACGGCTTAAAAATTTAGATAAGGATACACCTTTTTTATAAAAGATTTTCTTTTACCATATAAAAGATAAAATAATAATAATAATAATAATAATAATGATAATAATAATAATAATAATATATGTTAATAATAATAACAACAATAATAAAAAGTAAACAATACTAAAAAACTTTTTACGGCTTATCATCTTTACTGTATAATAAAAGAAACCACTTTAGGGACACCTGTTATCATATTAGACCATCTCTTATAGATAATTATTATTTTAGTTTAATATCTTCTAATTAATTATAGATAACCCTCCTACTAAATATTATTTAGTTTAATATCTTATATTATAGATAACCCATCTACTAAATATTATTAGTTTAATATCTTATGGATAATTATTATTTAGTTTAATCTCCTTCTCATTTATAATATTATTTATTTGAATTAATTATATTTGAACGTTTTGTTTAGTTTGGTATCAAATAGATTTTACGAAACTTAAAATACAATTAACTAATATTATTTATCATTTATACATTTACGGAGTTTTAAATAAAGAGTTAAATTTATTGGGACTTCGTTGACAAATTTTGCAACAATATGATAATCTATTTTTATCACGAAAACCAAACTTTATATTAATATATTAAATGTTTTTTATTTTCACTATACAAAATTACATTTACTCGACCCATGTAATACATGAGGTTTTTTAAGATATAACTTTTTATTATTTTATACAAAATTAGATTTATTCAATTCGTACAATACACGGGATTTTTAACGATATATGTTTTTTTATTATTTAGGATAGAAAATTACATATATTCAAACCGTGTAATGCGCATATTTTTAAAGATGTAGTTTTTCTTATTATTTGGTATATAAAATTACATTTATTATATGGTTCTTATAGATATAACTTTATTATTTAATATATAAAATTATATTTATTCAACCCGTGCAATAAATGAGGTTTTTAAAAATATATTGTTTTATTATTTAGTATATAAAATTTATTTATTCAACCCGTGTAATACACGGGGTTATAACATAGTTCGTTAATGAACCAAAAAAATCGGTTATCACATGATGAATGTTTATTATCATCATCATTCATCATTAAGATGACAATCAAAATTTTAATTGAGAAATTATGGTTTTGTGAGAAAGAAATAGTGATTTTCAAAGGATAAATTATACTTGGATAAAGGATTTTGAACATAAAAAATTGGATTTTTTTTTAAATAGAACTTTTATATAATCAAACCAAAAATTTAAAATAGTATTAACCTAATTTAAAAAATAAAAAAAAAATTCATTTTGATTTAGAAAGATTTTTTTTAACAATAGATAAATCCGTGTAATACAAATGGTTTTTAAAGATATAACTTTTTTTATTATTTGCTATATAATATTAGATTTATTAACCCGTAAAATACACGGAGTTTTTTTTAAATATAACTTTGATATTATCAAACCAAAAATTTAAAATAGTATTAACGTAATTTAGAAAATAATAAAAAGTCCATTTTGATTTAGAAAGATTTTTTTAACAATAGATAAACCCGTTTAATACACAAGGTTTTTAAAGGCATAATTTTTTTTTATTATTTGCTATATAATATTAGATTTATTAAACCTGTACAATACAATAAGTTTTTTTTTTAAATATAACTTTTATATTATTTAGTATATAAAATTATATTTCTTCCACCCATGAATACACAAGGTTTTTTTTTTAAATATATAACTTTTTTATTGTTTGGTATATAAAATTACATTTATTTAACCCGCACAATACACAAAGTTCTTAAAGATATAACTTTTTATTATTTAATATATAAAATTATATTTACTCAACACATATAATAAATGAGGTTTTTAAAAATATATTATTTTTTATTTAATATATAAATTGCTTTTATTCTACCCGTGTAATACACACGGGGTTCTAACCTAGTAAAGTATTTTTATTAAAGTTATGTTAGTTTATAAAAGAAATATTGAATTTTAATAATTCCAATTATTTGTCGTTGGCTGCCAACAGTCCCAATTTAAAAAATAACCACTGGCAGTCCTAACTATTAATCTGTTAGTTTTAAATGGACCATGACTAACATAATCCTAACACCGTAAGTCTCTGGTCACCGGAAAAACGTTTTTAGCCAGAAAAAAGTTCCTAAAGGTCTGATCTAAGGTGAAAAAGAGGGTTGGAACGAAAATCTTGAGTTTTCGGCCAAAAAGATGTTTTCCGGCCAAAAATGTAAGGTCTAAACTTTTGAAAGAAACTAACGAGCTTTCATTTGACAAAATAGCAAACGGGTCGAATAATTCATAACAAAAATTCTGCATTTAACTTCGTGATAACTAACGAAGTAGTTACAAAAGGAGTTTACAACCCAAACGTTTCATAAACAACTAACATAGTCTTTTAACTACAAGTTCAACATCTAACGACTACCGGGTTAAGTTACTTACAAAGGACCCGTTTTAACAAAAGAAAACCATTTAACAAAAGTTTAAACCATAACTAGTATTTTCGCAGAAGCGTGCATCATGAGTGTGTTCGATCCAAGTAGCGCCATTATCAAGTTGCTTTACCTACATACAAACAATCCATTAGACAATTTAAATTCATAAATTTATACGACATCAAATTGCTAGTTAAACTTCAAGAAAACATTTAAACCTTCTTCCAAACATGAATTTCTCAACTTGGTACATTATCACTTCAACTCATTCAAACCATATTCTTATCATATTTCGACTTTCACTAACTCATTACAAGTGTACGGTCTCAACTTTAAGATAATATCATTTTATATTAATGCATACTAATAATACTTTGTAAGCAAAGGAACTTACCTTTGTCGTTGTTCGTTTGCAATCCGGAGCGACTTGAACTTTCTTCTTTAATCCCTATAATCCAAGAATCACATACTTTAGATTCATGTCATTCTTTTCATTCCACTATCAACATATTTACATTAACAAACAACCGATTCTCAATTCTATCCATTCAATATTGTAAAATCCCACGATTAATTCATTCGAGCATTTCGACAAACACTTGGCGTGCATACTAATAAATAAGCATAATGTACAAGTATTTTATGCCTAAATTGACCCATTCATATTAATAACATTAACAACATCATTTTCACTCAACATCTCATATAACCTTCATCCTAATTCGATTTTCCATATCAAAAAAAACTTAATAAGAATATCATCATACAACATTATCATACAATTTCTACAACAAGGTTTCATGTTACATAGCACTATCATCTTAATCTAAGTGGGTTTTCTCTTTCAACATCAATTTGACATATTTCAAAGATTTATCATGCTCTAAATTGTGATTCTAACTCATTATCATACTAATTTCACCTAGACCCAAGGATTTCTTGAAACCCCAAATATCCAAGATTATCAAATCATAAAATTCTTGTTACCTTGAGCTTTGTTAGGACTAGATGATTACGAATTTGTTAACATGCAAGTGTTTCAGCCATGTTTAGGGCTTCAATTGTTCAATTTTGTGAAGATGAGAAGGGTTTCTTTCCCTCTCTTGCTCCTGGCGACCAAACACCCACGCATCTGTGTGTGTTGAGTGTTTTTATGTTTTGTTTTAATTATCTAACTTTCATCAATTACATATTCCATCCCTCATCTATGCAGACTTGTTTTTAAATGGCTGAAACTTATTTATTTTTAGTTAAAAATTCTAATTCACTTTCTAACTAGATTCACTTCCTAATTATTTCTTAAAACATATTATAGCAATATAAATATGCACACACATAATTAAATTCGGGGGCATTACAAGTCCACCCCCCTTAAAATAGGTTTCGTCCCCGAAACCCGATTACGTACCAAACAAAGACGGGTAGAACCTTCTCATCTCATCCTCCGGTTCCCAAGTGAGATCCGACCCTATTCTGTGTTGCCATTGAACTAGAACTTGCTTGATTTCTTTGTTACGAAGAGTCTTCACCTTGGAATCTTTTATAGCTATCGGTCTTTCAACATAATTCATTCTCTCGTCTACCTCATGTCCTCAAGAGGCACATAAGTTGTTTCATCCGCAAGACACTTCCGTAATTGTGACACATGAAAGGTGTTGTGAATCCCTTCTAATGTTGAGGGTAGTTCTAGCCGGTAGGCTACTTTTCCAACTCGAGCTAAAACCTTGAAAGGTCTGATATATCGGGGACCCAACTTTCCTCGCTTACGGAATCGAATTATGCCTTTCCACGGGGACACTTTCAACAATACTCGGTCCCCCACTTGGAACTCAATAGGGCGCCTTCTTTTGTCCGCATAGGACTTTTGTCGATCTTGCGCTGCTTTTAATCGGGCCCGTACCATGTCGATCTTTTCATTAGTTATTGCTACTACATCTTTAGGTGCGAGTTCTCTTTGTCCCACTTCTCCCCAACAAACAGGGGTTCTACACTTTCTCCCATACAACATCTCATACGGCGCCATTTGTATGCTACTTTGGTAGCTGTTGTTATACGAGAATTCAACTAATGGCAAATGTTCATCCCAATTTCCCCCGAAATCCATAACGCATGCTCTCAACATGTCCGCAAGAGTTTGAATGGTCCTTTCGGATTGACCATCCATTTGTGGATGATACGCGGTACTTATATGCAATTGTGTACCCATTTCTTCATGAAATTTCTGCCAGTAGCGGGAGGTAAATCGCGTGTCCCGGTCTGACACAATGGACACAGGCACGCCATGGCGGGAAATGATTTCATCTACATAAATTTCCGCTAATCTTTTTGAGGAATAAGTCTCCCGTATGGGTAGAAAATGGGCGCTTTTGGTAAGGCGGTCAACAATGACCCATATCGCGTCATGCCCCTTTCTCGTCCTAGGAAGTTTGGTCACAAGATCCATGGTTACATCCTCCCATTTCCATACCGGGATCTCTAAAGGTTGCAATTTCCCATAAGGTTTTTGATGTTCCGCCTTTACTTGGGAACACGTCAAGCATTTTGATACACACTTAGCAATATCGTGTTTCATTCCCAGCCACCAATAATTTTCTTTAAAATCTCTATACATTTTAGTGGCTCCCGGATGAAACGAGTAACGGGATTTGTGCGCTTCCTCCAATAATAAGGTCTTTGCTTCACAATGACGTGGTATCCACACCCGCCTAAACCTCGTTCTTATCCTACTCGCGTTTACTTCAAGTTTATTTTCAAACCCTTTCGTCCTTTCACTTTTTGGATCACCTACATTCAAGGACTCGTCTTGCGCCTTCCGTATTGTTTCAAGAAGGTTTGGGGTGACTATCATTCTCATCGATTTCACTCGAATGGGTTGTCACGGCCCCCGACCCGGTTTGACCCGTTTCAGGAGCCGCGGGAAAGAAATCCCGTGGTATTTAATTAACAGCGGAAGTTTCTTCAGGATCTTTTTAAAACTGAAATATTTCCCGATTATTTTATTTCACAATTCGGGATAAAACCCGATAATTTACAATCTTGAGATTTCACCAGGAAATCTTTTATTTTACAAAACATTTTTCTTTATTTTTATACTGAGCCACTTCCTTAAGCTGATAGTGCTTCACGGCACTTTTCCTGGATCACAACAGATCACCTGAAACATGTTTGAAAAAGGTTTTGTCAGCGGGAAATACTGAGTGAATCATTCTATTTACATAAAACGACCTGTTTGTTATAATTTACAGTATTAAGAGCGATTACAATGTCTCTATCTTTTAAATTAACTGATCCAGTTGTCACTTGACCGGACTTGTGACTGTGGACATATCACTTGTTGGGTCCGTTCACCCACAAATGATAAATAATTAGTAGCTATGTGCACATCCCCCCACATACTGGCAGTAATTTCAGATTACATAGACTTAATCCCTGTAATTATAACCTTTGAAAATAAACAAGCTTTTGTAAATAGATTTGATAAAAAGAGAATGACTCACATTGCAGATTTAACAGAGCTTATTCTACTGATTAGCCTTGATAACCTATTTTAATAACAGGCACACAATTTGGTTAGTAACTTAATACAGCATTTACGATAACTCACGAGATTAAAACCTTCACAACGAATGACAAAGTGCGATACTTAAACATCCATCGATTTAACGACGAATGAAAAAGCATAAACCCTAATGTGGGCAGCACTTAAACATCCATTGGATAGTTTAATCGATCGGACATTGAATCGTATCAGCGATCGAGTTATTACCCTGATTGCGGCGTCGATTAGTGCACCGTGTGTGTTAATTGTAGTATACAGAACGTATCTCAGTACATGTTGCGAAGTTTTACGTCGTTTGAACACCAAAATTCGATTGCCAATGTCTGCTATTTATAGTTAAAATTTCACTTTGCTTACGGACCGTAAGCCTCACAATGTTGCGGTCCGTAAGGGTGCTTACGGACCGTAAGACTAAAATTGTTACGGTGCGTAAGGGTTGAAAATAGGTTATAGGGTAGCCACGGTTGGGACTAGCTTTGCTGACTTGACAGATTCTTAATTTCGAATTTTGACAGCGAGTATTTTTAGATAATCGTTATATAGGGTTTATCCCCCCCTGAGTTTTAGGGGCCCTAATCCTGATTTTGACAATTCTGAGAATTTTAGGGTTTGTTCAGAATCACTTGGGTTTCTCAATTAGGGTTTCTTATTGGATAAAATAATATAATAATTAGGACTTTTGATGAGAGTTGTTACATTCTTCCCACCTTAATAAAAATCTCGTCCTCGAGATTTACTGGAATAAGTGAGGATACTTTCGCTTCATTTCGGATTCCAGCTCCCAAGTGTATTCAGCTCCTCTCTTTGAATCCCATCTGACTTTGACTAAAACTAGTCGTTTGTGTTTGAGAAACTTGATCTTTCGATCCTCAATTTGAAGAGGTTTCTCAACAAATTTCAGCTTTTCGTTTACCTCTATATCTCTAAGAGGTACTACCAGTGATTCATCTGATAAGCATTTCTTGAGATTGGATACATGAAATACATCATGTACTCCAGATAATTCTTCTGGTAGTCGTAAACGATAAGCGACTGGTCCTATACGTTGGATCACTGAAAATGGTCCTACGTACCTTGGACTTAGCTTTCCTTTCTTTCCGAATCTAACTACTCCTTTCCAAGGAGAAACTTTCAATAGTACTTTGTCTCCCACATGGAATTCTAATGGCTTGCATCTATTGTCTGCATAACTCTTCTGGCGATCTCGAGCCGTCTTTAGCCTTTCCTTGATTTGAGTAATCTTATCAGTCGTCTCTTGCACTATTTCAGGACCTGATAATTGACTTTCTCCTATTTCTGCCCAACAGACTGGAGTTCTGCACTTTCTTCCATATAGTGCCTCGAATGGAGCAGTTTCAATACTTGAATGATAGCTATTGTTATAGGAGAATTCAATTAATGGTAAATGATCATCCGAATTTCCACCAAAATCTATTACACATGCTCGGAGCATGTCTTCTAGAGTTTGGATTATCCTTTCACTTTGTCCATCTGTTTGGGGATGATATGCAGTGCTTAGATTTAGTCGAGTTCCCATAGCTTGCTGGAAACTTTTCCAGAAATGAGAAGTAAAACGACTATCCCTATCCGAAACAATGGAGAGTGGAACTCCATGTAAAGATACAACTTCATCTACATACAATTTTGCCAACCTTTCCATACTAAAGGTTTCTTTCATTGGTAGAAAGTGAGCTGATTTGGTTAATCGATCCACAATTACCCAAATCGCATCATTACCTTTTCTTGTTTTAGGTAACTTGGTAACAAAATCCATTGTTACAAGTTCCCATTTCCATACAGGCATTTCTAATTGTTGTAGTAGACCTGAAGGTTTCTGGTGTTCTGCCTTAACTTGTGAACAAGTGAGACATTTAGATACATATTGTGCTATATCCTTTTTCATTCCTATCCACCAAAAATTCTTTCTTAAATCTTGGTACATCTTATTATTTCCTGGATGCATAGTATACCTAGATTTATGAGCTTCTTCTAAAATCTTAGGTCTTAAGTCTCCCTTCTTAGGTACCCAAATTCTACTTTTGTGAAATCTCCAAATTCCATCTACTCCTTGTTCTAATTCCTTGATTCGTCCTTTCATTCCTTCAGCATCATCCTTGATTGCTGTAGTTTGAACATTCTTCAATTGTTCCATTAAATCTATTTGTAGATTTAATCTGAGAGCACGAACCCGTCGTTGTTTCTCATAATACTTACGACTTAAGGCACCTGCAACTACATTTGCCTTTCCTTCGTGATACTGAATATCACAGTCGTAGTCACTTAGAATTTCCATCCATCTCCTTTGCCTCATGTTTAACTCTTTTTGCCCAAATCTATATCTTAAACTTTTGTGGTCTGTGTAGACAGTAAATTTACTTCCGTAAAGATAATGTCTCCAAATCATAAGGGCAAAAATTACGGCTCCTAATTCTAAATCATGAGTCGTATAGTTTTCTTCGTGCTTTTTCAATTGCCTTGAAGCATATGCAATCACCTTTTTGCATTGCATGAGCACACATCCATATCCTAGTTTTGAAGCATCACAATATACTTCAAAATCTTCAGTTCCTTCTGGTAAGGCTAAGATTGGTGCATTTGTTAATTTCTGCTTCAATATTCTAAAGGCTTCTTCTTGCTTAGGTCCCCATTCAAACTTAACCGCTTTACAGGTTAGCTTAGTTAATGGTACGGCTATTTTGGAAAATCCTTAATAAACCGTCTATAGTACCCAGCTAAACCTATAAAACTTCTAATTTCCATTGCTGTTTGTGGAACCTTCCATTTGGTAATTGCCTCTATCTTAGCAGGATCTACGTGAATACCTTCGTGATTCACCATATGTCCTAAGAATTGCACTTCTTGCAACCAAAATTCACACTTCGAGAATTTGGCATAAAGCTTTTCTTTTCTTAACAAAGTTAAGAGTGCATGAAGGTGTTCACAGTGTTCTGTCTGACTTTTGGAATAAATAAGTATATCGTCTATGAAAACAATTACAAATTTATCCAAATATGGTTTACAGATTCTATTCATTATGTCCATGAATGCAGCAGGTGCATTCGTTAACCCAAAGGGCATGACTGTAAACTCATAATGACCATACCTAGTTCTGAAAGCAGTTTTAGGTATGTCTTCTTCTTGTACCTTCAATTGATGATATCCGGAGCGTAAATCTATCTTAGAAAAATATCTAGCCCCTGCAGTTGATCAAACAGATCATCAATCCTAGGTAATGGATATCGATTCTTAATTGTAACCTTATTCAGTTCTCTATAATCGATACACATTCTCATTGAACCATCCTTCTTCTTTACAAACAACACTGGCGCTCCCCAAGGGGATGAGCTAGGTTGTATGAAACCTTTACTTAGTAATTCATCTAATTGCTTTTTCAGTTCTAACATTTCTGTGGGTGCTAACCGATAAGGTGTCTTGGCTATCGGTGTAGTTCCTGGAATTAGATGAATCCTAAATTCTACTTCCCTATCCGGAGGTAATCCCGGTAAATCTTCTGGGAATATATCTGGATATTCTGAGACTACAGGAATTTCCTTAAGTTCTTTACCCTTAGTACTAATGATTACTGAAATCATATATACTATTCCTTGTTTTCGTTCATAATTAGCAAATTTCATTACTGATATGAACTTCATGGGCTTACGTGGTTTATCTCCTGTAATCCTAATCACTTCTCCGGTGGGTGATTGAATTTCTATGGAATTCTGATCACAAAGGATTTTAGCATGGTTGGCTATTAACCAATCCATTCCTAATACAACATCAAATTCAGCTAAATTCATCGGCAATAGTTTTGCAGAGAATTTATGTCCTAAAAGTTCTATGTTTTCTTCCTGCAAAACTTTATCTATTTTAACTGAATTTTCGTCTGCCGTTTCAACTGTAAAAATCTGCCTAATATTGGTTAAAGGTAAATTAAGAGCTTGGCAGAATGAAGTATTTATAAAACTTTGGTTTGCACCACAGCCAAATAATACTTTGGCGTAAATGTTGTGAACTAAGAACGTACTCGCGATCACATCTGGGATGAGTTCTGCTTCTTGAGTGGTCAGCTGAAATGCCCTGGCATTCTTCTTAATATTTCCGTCTGTCGCCTTAGTTTTGTTGTCTGCTGGTTTGATTAATTTAGGACATTCTGTTTTGAAATGTCCTGCCTCTCCACAATTGTAACAAATTATGGATTTCTTCCTGCAATTTTCTTCACGATGCCCTACAGTTTTGCAAAAATTGCAATATACTTTGCATTTTCCAAAATGTTTCTTTTTGCAATTTTGACAGAACGGCAAAGTTGAAGATTGCCCTGTTCCTCTTCTCTTGAAGCTGTTATTATTACCCATACGAAATCCTTGGGTAATTTTCTGAGCCAGGTCCTTCTTTCTGTTTTCATCTTGTGTGCGTACCAGTTCATCGGTTAGGGTATTAGCTAATTCCACAGCATCGTCAATAGTGCGAGGTCTCGCAGCTTTAACGATGTTGCGGATTTCACTAATCAGTCCCCAAATGTAGCGAGAAATGAGTACCGGTTCTGGCGAAGCCAGTGTTGGTACCACTCTAGCATATTCAAAGAATGTCGAAGTATAACCACGACAATCTACACCTATCATCCGATGATTTAGAAACTTATTCGTCATCTGTTCCTTTTCATATTCGGGACAGAATTTTCTTTCTACAAAACCCTTAAATTCTTCCCAAGTCATGGCATAAGCTATCATTCTTCCTTTTTATTGTAACACAGTGTTCCACCATTCAAGTGCTCCTTCCTTAAAGAGATTTGATGCGTACATGACCTGATCATCTTTAGCACATTTACTTATTGCAATGACTGCTTCGGTTTTCTCTAACCAACGCAGTGATGCAGTTGCTCCTTCATTGCCTGCAAATTCAGGGGGTTTACAAGCAAGGAATTCTTTGAAAGTGCAACCAGGCGTTGCAGTTTTCATTTTCTTGGGTAATGGAGCTTGATGTGGTTCTGCATTATGATTGATATTATCATTGCCTCCATTTACACTATTACTGAAGTTATCTTCAGTAATACGTTTACTAGGAACAATTTGTTGTGGTTCGATTGGATTCTTTATAGCAGCAACAAATGCTGGAATAGCATTGGCTATCCCTTGAGCAACAATATTTTCGATATCTTGTCTAGTCATATATTGATCTCCTGGATGTTGCTCAGACTGATTAACCTCATTTACTGGTTCGTTACCATTGTTTGCCATCTGATAATAAATTTTATATAAATAATTAGTATAATTATAAATATAATAAAACAGTTTGCACATAATCACATTAACATGTATAACCAAAAATTATCGAATTCACAGGTTTCATTTCTATATATATTATATTATGCCTCGTACACACGATTATCATACAACGTTTTATTGTTAAGTTATTACACATACTGGTTATTATGATTATTTATTAACACATATTCCTGCAAACTCCCATTATCTGGTCAGCTAATTTCTTAAAAACGACGCTCCCTTTCGTCATATTTCCAAGTAACCCTTTCTCCAATATCCCTAATCCTATTTCCTGTATCAATTAACTCTTCACCCCAAAGACGAAGTTCTGTCAGATTCTGCGGGCTCATAGTTGGGTATAGTGGAGGTTCTGGTTCAACTTGTGGGAAAAAGGTATCAGGGTTGTTTAAAAGGTTTTGGTATTGCCAATCAGTTGTCCACCATTCATCTAATTCTACTGGTAGTGGTTGAGGTTGGACAATAGGATCTGGAATAGCAGGTTCCAGATTGATTGGGATTGGAGCTTCTAGTGGGTAGCTGAAAAGATCTTCTTCAGTAAATATAAGGTTTGGATTAGCTGCTTCAAGGTTTCCATCTGCAGGTCCGATGAGGTCACTCATCACTAGTTTATGATCTAAAACTTCCCAAGGAGTCATTTTCTGTTTCTGGCTAGAACTTTCTCCGATTTCTCTTTCTGTTTGCTTAAAACTCTTTTCAGCTTCTATTTCTACTTGATTAATATTTTCCTCAATTTCTACCCCTTTTCCTTTGTCTTTTGCTTCTTCAGTGGTAGTAACCTTTCTTGTTGCTGGCTTTTTCCTTCGTACTCGCCTCCAGCCCACAAATCTGCTTCTTTTCTTGGGTTTAAGCTTTGCCAGTGGTTTGGATTGAAATTCCATGGGTTCTTCTTTATCAGCGAAGTAACCGGTGAATTCCTTTGAAACTTCTATCTTAATAGGATAGAGGTTAAGATTTTCTAAACCTTCTGATATCTCATTCATGCTGTTTAGTATATATGCAAAATACATACCAAATGTTAAAATAAAATAACAAAATTTTAGAGATAACCCGTAAATATTATTGCATACACAAAACAACTGACAAGTAAATTATACTATGATTTACTGTAACTTATTTATTTACTAAATAAGATTTCTGGAAATAAAAGTGCTAAAACTTTTGAGTATTTAGAGATTTGCATTTTCTGCTACTGTGGCTAGCATATAAAAATTTGCCCATTTCTCATCTAATTTGTCCTCCCAAGGTGATTTATTGATTAAGTCCTGGGTTTCTTGTTTAACTTTCTTCTCTCGGTTTTTCCTTACTTCCTCCTGACTTTTCCTAATAATCAAACTTCTTTTATTAGGAGAAAGTGGTTCCTCGTAATGTGCCTTACGGACAAATATTCCTTCTTCAGGAATTACATAAGGTTTTGTTTGGGATGAACTTCCCTTCTCGTTGGATGACCTATCTAGTTTAAGATAGATGTTTGACAGCTTTTGTTTACCCATACTGTAATTAACAAATAATCTGTTAATAAAACACATAATCACATAATTGGCAATCAGTAAAATTAAGTATTTCTAAATACTTAATATGCTTAAATCAGTGGCTCTGATACCACCTTATTTCTGTCACGGCCCCCGACCCGGTTTGACCCGTTTCAGGAGCCGCGGGACAGAAATCCTGTGGTATTTAATTAACAGCGGAAGTTTCTTCAGGATCTTTTTAAAACTGAAATATTTCCCGATTATTTTATTTCACAATTCGGGATAAAACCCGATAATTTACAATCTTGAGATTTCACCAGGAAATCTTTTATTTTACAAAACATTTTCTTTATTTTTATACTGAGCCACTTCCTTAAGCTGATAGTGCTTCACGGCACTTTTCCTGGATCACAACAGATCACCTGAAACATGTTTGAAAAAGGTTTTGTCAGCGGGAAATACTGAGTGAATCATTCTATTTACATAAAACGGCCTGTTTGTTATAATTTACAGTATTAAGAGCGATTACAATGTCTCTATCTTTTAAATTAACTGATCCAGTTGTCACTTGACCGGACTTGTGACTGTGGACATATCACTTGTTGGGTCCGTTCACCCACAAATGATAAATAATTAGTAGCTATGTGCACATCCCCCCACATAATGGCAGTAATTTCAGATTACATAGACTTAATCCCTGTAATTATAACCTTTGAAAATAAACAAGCTTTTGTAAATAGATTTGATAAAAAGAGAATGACTCACATTGCAGATTTAACAGAGCTTATTCTACTGATTAGCCTTGATAACCTATTTTAATAACAGGCACACAATTTGGTTAGTAACTTAATACAGCATTTACGATAACTCACGAGATTAAAACCTTCACAACGAATGACAAAGTGCGATACTTAAACATCCATCGATTTAACGACGAATGACAAAGCATAAACCCTAATGTGGGCAGCACTTAAACATCCATTGGATAGTTTAATCGATCGGACATTGAATCGTATCAGCGATCGAGTTATTACCCTGATTGCGGCGTCGATTAGTGCACCGTGTGTGTTAATTGTAGTATACAGAACGTATCTCAGTACATGCTGCGAAGTTTTACGTCGTTTGAACACCAAAATTCGATTGCCAATGTCTGCTATTTATAGTTAAAATTTCACTTTGCTTACAGACCGTAAGCCTCACAATGTTGCGGTCCGTAAGGGTGCTTACGGACCGTAAGACTAAAATTGTTACGGTGCGTAAGGGTTGAAAATAGGTTATAGGGTAGCCACGGTTGGGACTAGCTTTGCTGACTTGACAGATTCTTAATTTCGAATTTTGACAGCGAGTATTTTTAGATAATCGTTATATAGGGTTTATCCCCCCCTGAGTTTTAGGGGCCCTAATCCTGATTCTGACAATTCTGAGAATTTTAGGGTTTGTTCAGAATCACTTGGGTTTCTCAATTAGGGTTTCTTATTGGATAAAATAATATAATAATTAGGACTTTTGATGAGAGTTGTTACATGGGTGGTGGGTATTCTTTTCGGCTTAGTGCATCCGCCACAACTTTAGCTTTACCCGGATGGTAAAGAATGTCGCAGTCGTAATCCTTGATCAATTCCAGCCACCTTCGTTGCCTCATATTGAGGTCTTTCTGCTCGAAGAAGTATTTAAGTCTTTTGTGGTCTGAATAAATTGTACACTTTGTTCCATACAAATAATGCCTCCAAATTTTTAAGGCAAACACTACCGCCGCCAGTTCTAAATCGTGGGTTGGATAGTTAATTTCATGCTGCTTAAGTTGTCTTGAAGCGTAGGCAATAAACTTGCCTCGTTGCATCAAGACACAACCCAACCATTGATGAGATGCGTCCGCGTAAACCACTAAGTCTTCCGTTCCCTCTGGCAGGGTTAATACGGGAGAGCTTGACAATTTCTCTTTTAATATTCGGAAAGCCTTCTGTTGATCATCACCCCATTCAAACTTTTCTTCCTTCTTTGTCAGCTTGGTTAAAGGGAGGGCTATTTTGGAGAAATCTTGGATGAATCTCTGATAATAGCCGGCTAGACCGAGGAAACTTCTTATTTCATTAACATTCTTCGGGGGTACCCATTTTATTACGGCTTCCACCTTTGAGGGATCCACCAAAATCCCTTTCTCATTAATTACATGGCCTAAGAACTGCACTTCCCTGAGCCAAAATGTACATTTAGAAAACTTAGCGTATAACTTTTCCTTTCGAAGCGTCTCGAGTACCTGACGTAAATGACTCGCATGTTCAGACTCGCTACGAGAGTATACTAGAATGTCATCAATAAATACTATGACGAACTGATCTAGCATATTTCGGCATACTCTATTCATTAGATCCATAAAAGCGGCCGGAGCGTTAGTTAGCCCGAATGACATTACTAAAAATTCATAATGTCCGTAACGGGTCCTGAACGCGGTCTTAGGTACGTCCTCTTCCCTTACTCGTACTTGATGGTAACCTGATCGCAAGTCGATTTTTGAGAACCAACTTGCCCCTTGTAATTGATCGAAAAGATCATCTATTCTCGGAAGGGGTTATCGGTTCTTTATCGTGAGTTTGTTGAGCTCACGATAGTCGATGCACATTCTCATCGACCCATCCTTCTTTTTAACAAACAAAACGGGCGCTCCCCACGGAGACACGCTAGGGCGTATGAAGCCCTTGTCAAGAAGTTCTTGTAATTGGACCATTAATTCCCGTACTTCCGAGGGTGCCAACCGGTAAGGGGCCTTGGCTACTGGTTTGGCATTTGGTTCCAACTCGATACGGAACTCAACTTCCCGCTCAGGTGGAAGTCCTGGCAATTCATCCGGAAACACATCCGGGTATTCATTTACTATCTTAGTATCTTCAATTCTTAGAGCACCTAATTTTGTATTGACAACATAAGCTAAGAATGCCTTACTTCCATTCTTCACATACTTAACCGCTTCTAAGATAGTACAGAATTTTGCCTCTACCTCCCTTTCCCCATGAATACTTACCCGCCTTCCCTTAGGAGATGTCACATGAATAATTTTGCTTTCGCATAAGATTTCTGCATGATAGCGGGATAACCAATCCATACCTACTACTACCTTAAATTCTCCCAAGACCATAGGAATCAAATCAATGTCAAAATCCTCATCCTCAATGGTCATTTTACAATTTCTACATATCTCATGCAAAAGGTAACTCTTACAGTCGGCTATTTCTACCTTCAAAGATGTAGGCATTCTTTCTATTGTAAACAAAGGGGATTGTATAAACCCGCTCGAAAGGAATGATCTACTAGCTCCGGTATCAAACAACACATATGTAGGTATAGAGTTTATCATAAATATACCTGACACCACATTCGGGTGAGCTCTAGCTTCTTCCGTAGAAATCTGAAACATTCTTCCTTTAGCTTTAGCGGGTTCTTCCTTCTTTCCTTCTTTCTTCGTCCCTTGTTTGAGTTTTGGGCATTCGGCCTTCACATGGCCCGATTCATTACAGTTGTAGCACACTCTCTTGGGATTTGGGCAATTATAATACGGATGCCCTTCTTGACCGCAGTTGTAACATCATTTCCTTCCCAATAGACATTCTCCCAAATGGGGGTTTCCACACGTTTTACATCGTGGAAACCCTCCCTTAGAAACTTCTTTCTTTCCTTGATCATGTGTCTTAGGTTTCTTGGAAGAACCTTGTGTTGATCCCTTCTCAACTTGCCTTTTCTCCCCGCGTTCAGCCTGTCTCTTTATCTCAATTTCCCTATCCCTTGCCAAGTCAATGATCTCGTCCAAAGTTTCACACTTAGAAGAAGTTATGAACTCCCGATATTCAGCCTTAAGCATGCCATGATAAAGGATAATCTTCTTCCTCTCTATTCCAACTATTTCTCCGCAAAACTTCAGCTGATCAAGGAAAGTATTTGATATCTCAACAACTGATTCATCCTTTTGTCGGAGTCGGAGAAAATCTTCTTGGATTCGATCCACGGCTGATTGTGGACAATGGTACTTGATAAAAGGTTGCTTGAATTCTTGCCAAGTCAAAGTTTGAACTCTATCCTCGCCGATCTCTTTACTATACGTATCCCACCAATCTTTAGCCCTTCGTAAAAGTTGCCCCGTGGCAAACATGACTTGATCTTCTTTATCACAATGACTTCGAATGAACACTCCCTCCATATTAGCTATCCATCTTTGACATTCAATGGGATCAATTTCTCCATTATAAGTTGTAGGCTTATATGCCATGAAATCCTTATATGTGCATCGTCGTACATCCTTCTTGCCTTGAATCCCAGTTATCATTTCTTTCAACTCATCTATCTTACTTGTTACCATAGTCTCCACCCTACTTAACACTTGGCTCTCCACTTCTTGCGCTAGCTTCGAAACATTTGCATCAAACGCCTTCACTACTTCGTCCGAAATTATCTTGTTTAACTCGTTTCGAGTTATCCGTTCTGTGGTATCCGTGTTTCCTCCACTTGCCATCTACAATTAAGTATTCATGTTAAACATCATTACATTCATTCTTCCCATCTTTCTATACATCAATCACTCTTAATAATTCATTCTCGTAAGTCATAAACTCATCCAATCTTTCTTTACAAACATTCTAGATGCATTACTTACTTCATTCGTTCGTGTACATAACTTCCCATTCTTTCACACATTCATCATTAAAACATGATAGTTATCTTGAATTTCTTAGTTTCATAGTCAATTTGGGGTGTTCCTAGCGTTTAACGAATGCTAGAACTGAATCAAGGGCCTTAGCATAATAAACAAACAATTTCAGCAAAAGCAGACAAGGAGGCCCCATCGCTAAGAACTGCCCATCGACAGTCAGTTAACGCGTCGGGTGAAGGGGTGCCGTCGCCGACGGCCTCTCTGGTGTGCAGACGCTGTTCGATCTAAAACTTTCATTCCCG
This sequence comes from Helianthus tuberosus, assembly GCA_030545235.1. NCBI lineage: Eukaryota > Viridiplantae > Streptophyta > Magnoliopsida > Asterales > Asteraceae > Helianthus > Helianthus tuberosus. The sequence goes on from CM060377.1 coordinate 170,858,816, forward strand.
GGCCCTTTTTCCAACCCGAAACGGTCTTGTGCAGTCCCGAAACCTTCCATAACATCCCGTAACGTTCCAACCCAGGTTATACTAGTAAATTAACCATAATGTTGGTGCATGCGTCTATCGACTTCGTCTTGTATCGAGTCTTGCATTGTTCAGGGCACGAAGTTCAAGAAATCATGTCAAAAAGCTAATTCCGCTTGAACAGGACTAATTCCGTTTGAAGAGGTCAACATGTAATTCCGCACGAAATTGCATGAGTTGATTCCGCTTGAGTTAGCTAATTCCGTTTGAATGGTAATTCCGTATGAATGGTAATTCCGTATGAATGGTAATTCCGTTTGAGCATCTTCAAACGGAATTAGGCAGCCTATAAATAGGGGCTAGGTAATTCCGTTTCAATCATTCTTGTATGTGTGTTTCCGGAGCCGAAGTGCTGCCGAAGTCTCGTCTTGCTGTAAAACTTTGTCAGATTAATCAGAAAGACATTTAAAGTAGATATCTTGCTGAATCACACACAATATGTCTGTTTCCGCCTTTCATATTGTGTAGAACCCCTCTGATCGACTCGTTTCGGGTCCGTACATGATCCTACAAGTGGTATCAGAGCTCAGGAGGAGGAGTTCTACCATTTTCAGCTTGATTTCATCAGATTTTCTGACTTCTACACTTTCTTTTCAAAATTGAACTACTTTTCACGGTTAAAATTGGCTAATTTTTCACATATTGTGCGAAACAGTGTTTTAACAAACCCTTGAGAATTATAGACCTTAATTCTGCTTAAAACTTGATGATTTTGTAATTCCGCTTGAAAAGTTTGTTTGAAATTATGACATCAGCATAATTCCGTTTGAGGTTGCACTTAATTCCGCTTGAATTCAGTAATTTCGCTTGAGTATTCCGTTTGATTAAGTAATTCCGTTTGAAAAGTTCAAACGAAATCAGTAATTCCGTTTCAACAGGTAATACCGTTTGAAGGTGATTTCGTTTGAATCATAATTTCGTTTGAAATTGATTGTGCATGTTAATCTCGCTTGAAGGTTAATTCCGCTTGGAAGTGATTTTGTTTGAAAGACTTAATCTCGTTTGAAAGTGTCTGTTGTGAAAAGTTTGTTAACGAAACATGGAGGAAGAATTCTACAACGCGTTTGCTACATCCCCGACTACTCCGGCTGAAATTGCTAAAAACATGAACATGGAAAATGAAACCGGAACTTTGCAAAAACCCCCGAAACTTATGGGAATTGAAGAGTACCATGGCTGGAAAAATCGTTTTGAGAATTGGGTTCAGGCAAATCATCTAAGATCTTGGGAAAGCATTGAAACAAAATATATTAGACCACATACCGCTTTGAATGTTGATAAAATTATCTCAGAATTTTCAGACAAAGAGAGATATAGTTATAAAGGAGAGAAAATGATGATTAGTCTTTTACAACAAGCTGTCAAAGAGGACATTTTTGTTTTGCTTCAGCATGATGGTAGTGCTTTCTCAATATGGGAGGCACTTGAGAAGAAATTTGAAGGAAGTACTGAAATGATCAATAGCAAAAATCATTATTGAAGAAAGAATTTGAGTTGCTTACAAGTATGCCAGGTGAATCTACAAAGACTCTCATTGAGAGATATTGTCATCTTGTGCGTACCATGTCTCAGTTGAAAATTACTAAAACTCCAGCAGAATGGGTTGAAAAGTTAGCTGATGCTTTACCTCAGAAAGAATGGGGTACATATCTTATGATTTTAAAGAATACAGGAGAGTTTAGTAGATTGTCAATTGGACGGTTTATTGAAAAGCTTGAGGGACAGGATCTTGAACAGCAAAAGATTGCCAGAATGAACAGCTCGAGTAATCAACAAGACATCAAATTGTACTATAAAGGAAATGTTCAAACTGTTGAAGCAAGTCCAAAGATCCAAACTGCTTTTAGTGCAGGAAATTCATCTGGATCAGTTAGTCAAAGTTTAATCAACACTAGTGGATTTTCAAATGTCAATCCTCCAAGTGTTCAAAGTTCAAATGTTGGTAATGGACATATGATTCAGTGCAATGTTGCATTGCATCTTCAAAATGGTCAGAATTTTTCTGAAGAAATTGTTAAAAGTCATATGGCATTACTGGTTACTGCTTTGGAATCGTATGAAGGATTGATTGATGGAAGAATTGGTAATCCGATGCTAACAAAGGAAGATTACGATCAGATCGATGCAGAAGAATTGGAGCTCATGGATATAAAGTGGTGCTTAGCTAGTGTCTTGAGAAGAGCTGAAAAGTTCAAAATGATTACAGGAAGAAATGATTTTTTGGATGCTCATGTTTCTACTTTAGGTTTTGATAAATCTAAAGTTACTTGTTTTCGATGCAGGGAGAAAGGACATTTTAAGCGAGAATGTAAAAATCAAGAAGCAAATGGAGCAAAGAATCCGTTTGGTGGACAAGATTATTATCGGAAGGCTATATATCAACAATTTGCTCATCAACCGCATCAACAAAAAGAACCACAAACTGCGCATGCAAGAATGATCGAAGATGCAAATAAGAAAGCTTATTATGGTATCATTGATCAAGATGATGAAAAGATGGCTCCAGGATTTAGCTGGGATAGGTTTGTGGATGAGAATAGGGAGTTTAAAGCTTTCATTGCTCAAATTGTTCAAAAGCCAGAATTGATGAAAGAATGGATAGCAGTGTTAGCTGATGAAGAGAAAAGTCAAGATGAAGAATTTGTTTCTTCTGAAAATAATTCAACAGATACTAGTGATGATGATGAAGAAATTGAACAGATAAACATTGGAAAAACTCATTTATCTTCTGACAGTTTTGAATTTTATTTTGCAGATAAATTGAAGAAACTTAAAGAGAGAAAAGCTGCAAAAGAAATGGAAGAAATTAAGGTTGTTGAGAAGATTGTTGAAGTGGAAAAGGTAGTTGAAGTCGAGAAGATTGTGGAGATTGAAAAGATTATTGAAGTAACTAAACCCTGTCTTACATGTTTGGAATCTTGCAAACAATGTGAAGATAAAGATGAAAAGTTTAGTGAGCTTGAGAAGTTGAAAGAGAAGTTGATGTTTGATGTCAAGAATGTAAAAGAATCATACGATGTGTTGAACAGACCTTTGAATAGTTTGCAGAAGACAAACTCGGAAAGAGAAGATGCTTTGACAATGAAGAATGCAACAATGATGTCCAAACAAAAAGAGATCAATTACTACATTGAAGAATGTGCTAAGTTGAAGCAAGAGTTGGAAAGTGAAAAAGTTGAAAATGAAAGAATCAGACGATTACTGAAAAGTTATTCAAGTTCTGATTACTTAATTGACAGAATTTATCCAACTGTTGCAGGTTTTGAAGTGTTTGACGATAAGAAGCCGAAGAAAAAGGATACTGGTAAGAAACAGAGTGTCAGTTATAACAAGTGTCCGCCTCCAATTTGGGAAGGGTATTCGCCTAGAAAACCGAATGAAGAACAAGTAAAAAAGGCAGTCAACATAAAGTTAGAATCTGAGATAACCGATGTATTACCAGACAATATTGACATCACATTTACAGTGTCCGACATAGATCATGAGTCTGAGTTAATAAAAAGGATGGTCGATCAAGTGTTGGATAAGGATGAGGAGTCCGAGTCAATGTCCGAGTCTGGGAGTTCGAGTTCGACTGTCAGGAGTTCAAAGTCGTCGGGAAAACGGGTTTATAGTAAAAAAAATTTGTTGTCAAAATCCAATTTGAATGACGAAACATTTGAAGTGACATACACTTTGAATGATTCTGACAAATTATATTTTGATAAAGAATTTCCAATAAGAAGTGTTCAAGTTAAAAAGATCAAAAAGGTTTTCAAACTAACAGAAATCAATATTTCTGAAATAAAACATGTAAATGTTACTGAAAAACCTAAAAAATACACTTCAAGAGTTCAACAACATTTAAACAAGAAAAAAGGTTACAGTTCTGGTTCTGGTTTTCAAAAGAAACCTAACCATAATGGTAATTTCAAAAAGAAAGGTCTTGGATTTATTCCACCAGAAAATTATAAACATGAAAAAACTTCTAAAACAAATTCAAAATTTGTTTCAGGGACAAGCTGTGAAGAGGAATAAAAAAGCTCATTCTGGAAACAATCAAATCGAGAATTCGTTGCCAAGAAGCAAGAGAAAATGAAGAATAGAGTTTATCAAAGAAAGGAGACATGAACTTGTTACATATGCAATGAAGTTGGTCACATTGCATGGAACTGTCCTCAAGCAACAAAAACAAAACAGGGAGTCTCTGAAAAACTCAAAGAAAAAGTTGTTGATAAAACTGAATTTCCAACTGAAAGATTCAAAGTTTTTAAAAACTCAACATATGAAGCTGGTGAATGTTCGAAAAGATTTTACAAAAGAAGAGTGAATCTTGACAACCAGAAGTGGGTTGTTAAGAAATTTGATGTGAAATCTGGCGATGAATCTGATTCCACAAAATCAGAGGAGCCACAAATTAAGATAAAACTGGAAACATCAGTACCGCCAATGGATGAAGTCAATTTTCCACCATTGCGGGCTGAAAATTTTAAACAAAAGGTTAGAAAAGTTGATATTTCGAATCAATTCTATTCTGAGAAGAAGGAATTCGATGTCGAAAAAGATTTTAATGGAAATGTTAAAAAGATTTTTGGGAAGATGGTCGATGGGAAAGTTCAAGGGGTTAAAGATTTTTATGAATCAAAGAAAGCATCTTATTACCCAAGTGCAGATGAGGAGGTTACATCCAAGTTTGGTGAAGCTTGGATGTCTGTTTTTCATAAGTGAGAAGTATGACTTGCCGGAGCTTCCAGGTTGGTAAGTGTAAAGCAGGTATCGGCATTTTTCTTGAGAAATTCACGAAAGTGATTTCAATTTACAAGTAGTAAATCAGGGACATTAAGTTGTACTTGATTTTCTACAAGAGATTTTTGGTGATTGATCTTAAAACTGTTAAATTTTTCAAGAGGTTGTAAAAACAATGTGATGAAACCCCGAACCTACATGTAGTATTATTAAATCAACAAAACTGATTTTTCGGAAAAACCATTTGATTAAAACAAACTTAAGTGTTTTGAAATCACAATGGGAAAATAGTTTGTTGTAAGGGGGAGTTCTGATTGTTTATGCCAAGTGGATGGCGATTTGAAGCGATTTGATATCAGTTGTCATTTTACCTTGTACAGTTTGTTTTCAAAGTTTCTTTAAATGTGTTTGCATTTTAGGGGGAGTAAGAAATTTCAGAAAATCCAAAAACATTTGAAAAATTTGAAAAAGTCAAAAACATGATAAAATTCAAAAATGAGTTTTGTTGTGAAAAAGAGGAAATGATAGTGCATCAGTAGACGATCACAGCATGCTAAAGAAATAGAAAATAAAAAATGTGATAAACGATCTCACTAATGATATGCCAGTAGGTTTTTACACCTTTAGTAGATTGTGACGAGATATAAACCTAAATTTCAAACTTACTTATATCGTGGGGAACATCTCTCGGATATATGGGTAACCCCCGAAATCTTGTTTGAAATGTCCCTCTTTCTGAGATACTAGGTCTTTATACTCAGTGATATCTGGGGTATTATCCCGGGACTTCTGATTTTGCGGAAGCAATGGCCTAGTCCCCGGAGAATACTTTACTGCTTGCTTGAAATATAACCTACCCTCAGCATAAAAAGTGATGAAACATTGCAAAATGCTAATCATGTGCTGTTGAAACAAAAGATCCTCTAAAGGGGACACACCAAAAGTCAAAGTCGTCATCTCTTTGCTGAACGAAAGTTCTGACCTGAGCTCTCACGGCCCTCACAATTTAACCCTTACAGATATCATCTAGGTATACTCACCTGTAAGACTGAATATTGGGATCTGGATACGGGAGTATATTCTGAGGTGGGACACGCGAATAAGTTTAAGTCTCTTAAAACATTAATCTCGTATCTCGAAACAGTTGAACTTTGTGTGAGAATTTAAGAGGATCAGTATACTGACAATCTAAGTGAATTGTTTAGAACTTAAAATGTATAAAGCTTAACGGTGTTGGTGATTTGTTTCATAAACTGATATGATCCTCTTACACAAACTCACTAAAATAGTGTCTGTAAATATTTCTTTACTGCATTCTTATTCTTTTCAAAAATCCAAAAAGATTTTTAGTGTGTTTTAGCATAAATTTCTTTAAAAAAAATTCAAAAAGTTTTCGGCAACTGGTGTTGGAGAGCTAATTTTCAAAATTCCAAATGCTAAACATGATGACAACGTGTGAGGGGGAGTCTGTTTGAAACAAGAAGAGGTTTTAAAAAGAAAAATGTTTTTCATACAAATGGTTCATCAGTGATTAACATTGTAAAATCATTTATTGATTTGTGTATACAATTGATAAGCAAGAGTATAAATTTGTCAAATTGTAAATTTGTGAAATTTATTTTTGAGTAGAGATTGTACAGGATTGAAGATTGGAGAAAGTCCGGTTTCTGATCCTAAGCTTAAAAAGAATCAAGAGATCTGATCAAGAGAGTTAGAGAGAGATAAGAGCCAGGTTGCGATTCTGGAACTGGAGTTAAAGAAAAGAAAAGATTGAAGATGTTTTACACTGTCAAATACTTCAGGAAGCGATCAGACTGATTATGACTGAAGATTGAAGACTCGACACTTAAGACTCGTCAACATTCGAGGGGGAGTCTGTTGGTGCATGCGTCTGTCGACTTCGTCTTGTATCGAGTCTTGCATTGTTCAGGGCACGAAGTTCAAGAAATCATGTCAAAAAGCTAATTCCGCTTGAACAGGACTAATTCCGTTTGAAGAGGTCAACATGTAATTCCGCACGAAATTACGAAATTGCATGAGTTGATTCCGCTTGAGTTAGCTAATTCCGTTTGAATGGTAATTCCGTATGAATGGTAATTCCGTTTGAGCATGTTCAAAAGGAATTAGGCAGCCTATAAATAGAGGTTAGGTAATTCTGTTTCAGTCATTCTTGTATGTGTGTTTCCGGAGCCGAAGTGCTGCCGAAGTCTCGTCTTGCTGTAAAACTTTGTCAGATTAATCAGAAAGACATTTAAAGTAGATATCTTGCTGAATCACACACAATATGTCTGTTTCCGCCTTTCATATTGTGTAGAACCCCTCTGATCGACTCGTTTCGGGTCCGTACACGATCCTACACATAACCCATTCCCGTTTCTAACTAAAAGCATAAATCGAAATTCCTATATTACTTACTTGCGTAGCGCTTCGAAACGAACACACCTTCATTCGAGCTTTCGGTTTGAGTCCAAGCATTATAATTCCAATAGTTGAATCCCTCAAACCTCAGCTCTGATACCAACTTGTAAGGTCTAAACTTTTGAAAGAAACTAACGAGCTTTCATTTGACAAAATAGCAAACGGGTCGAATAATTCATAACAAATATTCTGCATTTAACTTCGTGATAACTAACGAAGTAGTTACAAAAGGAGTTTACAACCCTAACGTTTCATAAACAACTAACATAGTCTTTTAACTACAAGTTCAACATCTAACGACTACCGGGTTAAGTTACTTACAAAGGACCCGTTTTAACAAAAGAAAACCATTTAACAAAAGTTTAAACCATAACTAGTATTTTCGCGGAAGCGTGCATCATGAGTGTGTTCGATCCAAGTAGCGCCATTATCAAGTTGCTTTACCTACATACAAACAATCCATTAGACAATTTAAATTCATAAATTTATACGACATCAAATTGCTAGTTAAACTTCAAGAAAACATTTAAACCTTCTTCCAAACATGAATTTCTCAACTTGGTACATTATCACTTCAACTCATTCAAACCATATTCTTATCATATTTCGACTTTCACTAACTCATTACAAGTGTACGGTCTTAACTTTAAGATAATATCATTTTATATTAATGCATACTAATAATAATTTGTAAGCAAAGGAACTTACCTTTGTCGTTGTTCGTTTGCAATCCGGAGCGACTTGAACTTTCTTCTTTAATCCCTATAATCCAAGAATCACATACTTTAGATTCATGTCATTCTTTTCATTCCACTATCAACATATTTACATTAACAAACAACCGATTCTCAATTCTATCCATTCAATATTGTAAAATCCTACGATTAATTCATTCGAGCATTTCGACAAACACTTGGCGTGCATACTAATAAATAAGCATAATGTACAAGTATTTTATGCCTAAATTGACCCATTCATATTAATAACATTAACAACATCATTTTCACTCAACATCTCATATAACCTTCATCCTAATTCGATTTCCCATATCAAAAAAACTTAATAAGAATATCATCATACAACATTATCATACAATTTCTACAACAAGGTTTCATGTTACATAGCACTATCATCTTAATCTAAGTGGGTTTTCTCTTTCAACATCAATTTGACATATTTCAAATATTTATCATGCTCTAAATTGTGATTCTAACTCATTATCATACTAATTTCACCTAGACCCAAGGATTTCTTGAAACCCCAAATATCCAAGATTATCAAATCATAAAATTCTTGTTACCTTGAGCTTTGTTAGGACTAGATGATTACGAATTTGTTAACATGCAAGTGTTTCAGCCATGTTTAGGGCTTCAATTGTTCAATTTTGTGAAGATGAGAAGGGTTTCTTTCCCTCTCTTGCTCCTGGCGACCAAACACCCACTCATATGTGTGTGTTGTGTGTTTTTATGTTTTGTTTTAATTATCTAACTTTCATCAATTACATATTCCATCCCTCATCTATGCAGACTTGTTTTTAAATGGCTGAAACTTATTTATCTTTAGTTAAAAATTCTAATTCACTTTCTAACTAGATTCACTTCCTAATTATTTCTTAAAACATATTATAGCAATATAAATATGCACACACATAATTAAATTTGGGGGCGTTACAAAAAAGAAGTTTTCCGACGACCTCAATAATTGCGGCTATTACTAAAAAAAATTCTAAAGGTCCGTAATAAGGTTACAAAAAGGTTTGGGACAAAAATATTGAGTTTTCAGGCCAAAATAGAAGTTTTCCGGCCAAAAATGTTTTTTCAGCGACCGGAGACTAACGGTATTAGAATTTCGTTAGTCAGGGTCCATTGGAGGCCAATATGTTGATAGTTGGGACTTCCAGTTGTTATTTTTGAAGTTGAGACTGTTGACGACCAACAACGAATAGTTAAGATTATTAAAATCTAATATTCCTTTATAAAAATATGTTGGAACTAAATTAAAGAAAAAAAACTATTAGCATTTATGTCTTTTTCTTTCTTGATCTTCCGTGTTACATCCGTTCCTTCTTGCTCTTCCGTGTTACGTCCAGTTTTAACTTTTTGTTATTACAATTTGGGTAAATTACACTTTTCGTCCGTTATGTTTGTATCGGATTGCAATGGATGTCCTTTAACTTCAATAATTACAGTCGCAGTCCTTTATTTGGAAAACCCGTTACACCTTAGGTCCTTTAGCACTAACCCAGTTAAATTTATCAGTTAAGTATAGTCATATGCAAGGCACATGAGGGTATTTCAGTCATTTTGCACTGCCGTTTTATTTAAATATATTTATAAATAAAACCCTATCCATTTGTTATCTTCTCCACTTACCATCACAACCAACCTACCACCACTACCACCACCAATATTATTGTCACCTCTTAATCTCTCACCTCTCTCCCTCTCTTTCTCTAACACAAGATCCCACCATCACTGTTATAGTTACACATACACTCTCAATCTCTTCTACAATCCCATTTACCACCCACCACCATCATTGCTACCGCCTAACCACACATCCCTGACAAAATCTGATGTATCCTCCACCCTCACTCAAAATCTATAACCAGCCCTTCTTAAAAAGTCAAATAATAATCAAATATCAAATGAGCAATCTTTAATTTTTATGATATGTGACTGTTTCTAGGGAATCTATAATTTTTATGATAAGTAAACTGTTTCTAGCAATCTTTAATCAAATATCAAATGATCAAACTTTCCATACAACAACTACATCTAATTATCTAAACCAAACCATTTCAATCCAACTCTCCAAACACACACTTAATCACAAACACCCCAATCAAAATCACGAGTACGCCGGTGACTGTTACACGGTAAGGATTTCACGCATACAGTTTGTTGTCGTTAAGTTGTTAAAGGACGGGCAACTTAAAGGACGGGAACAACGACGGAGAACACGAACTGGCAGAACAGTCACCGGCATAAACAATCTAACAACCTCCCTCCGTAACGGTTGCCGGAGAACACGAAACACAAACCGGCAAAACGGTCGCCGGTAGAAGGGGTGGGTGTCGCGTGGAGGATATCGTTGAAGAGGAAGGGGTGTGGTGGGGTAGGGCAGTTGCAGGTGGCGGCTGTCATGGAGAAAGAGAGAATAGGGTTTATTGGGTGTGTGAGAAAGAGATAAAAGAGGGGTAGAATAAAACTTGCTTCAAAAGTTTAGTTTAATTACATAAAGAGCCCCTAAAAGGGTAAAATGACGGTTGTACCCTTATATGGGGTCCATGTGACACCATCTAATGTTAAAAATAAACTGGGTTAGTGTTAAAGGACCTAACGTGTAACGGGTTTTCCAAATAAAGGACTGTGACTGTAATTATTGAAGTTAAAGGGCATCCATTGCAATCCGATACAAACATAAAGGACGAAAAGTGTAATTTACCCTTACAATTTTGTCACCGTCTTAATTCTCTTTTAAAAATTTGCATTTCTTGCATACAAATGCATTGCATAAAATTCATCAAACTAAAATTTTTTTATATGTCTTAAATTTTAGAGTTAACTTTTATTTTGCTCCTTATGATTTGGTCATTTTAACGGTTTTGTCCAATAGTTTAAAAATAGTCATTTTCCTCTCTGATTTTTGTAACTTATCGTCATTTTCCTCCCCGCCTCTAACTCCATCCAAAACATCCATTAACTAGAAGGGTATTTTGGTAATTTATAGATAAAAGCAAGGGCATGTAACCATTCTCAAATACCGGCTAATGATCCCTATGTACCCAGAAGATGAAACATGCCCGATATGTCGTAAAGCTTGTATGGATAAATATGGGGAGCACGCAGTTCACTGTAAAGAGCTCCCTGGGTTTAAATATCGGCATGACTGGGTGCGAGATGTTTTGGGGGACATCTTAAGAAGAGCTGGGATTTCTGCTAAGAAAGAGGCCCCTGTGAATTTCCTCACGGACCCTATGGAAGGGAGATCTACTCTTCGACCAGCGGATCTGCTCGTCTTTGGCTGGGCTGGGGGGGAAACATGCTTGTGTAGACCTCACGGGGGTTTCCCCTTTGGTTGGTTTAAGGGAAAACGGGTTTGTAGCTGGACTAGCAGCAAGAAAGGCAGAATCAAAGAAAGTGGATAAGCACGCTAAAGCTTGCGCAGAGAACCAACATGTCTTTATCCCTTTTGCTTTTGATACTTTTGGCTCCCTAGCGCCAGAAGCCATCAACTTCTTGACGAGGGTTCAACGGGTTATCCACAGCAATTGTTCGACCCCAAGGGGGCAGGGGTTTGTGTTCGGGAGGTTGGGGTTTGCAATTCAGAAAGGGTTGGCGGCGCAGCTTGTTGCCCGTCTACCTTCTGTTTTGATGTAACTTAACAAGTTTTCTGGTTATATCAATCATTAATTTATATTAAAAAAAAATATGACTCGGGATTGTTAATTTAAAAAAAAAAATGTATATAAGTAATTCTTTTCTGATCTCCATCTTTCCAACCGCTCTTTCTACCGGCCACCACCATCACCTGCAACTACCACCTGCCGACCACGACTACCGCGACTTTTAACTAAACGTTTTAATTGAGTTAGAGCCAGAGAGTAAACTATCGAAATACCCCTACTTTTAGTTGAACGTTTTAACTGAGTTAGAGCCAGGGAGCAAACTGGCGACAAACTCGAAAGATCAGGGAGGAAAATGACTATTTTTATACTATTGGAGCAAAACCGTTAAAATAACCAAATCACAGGGAGCAAAACGAAAGTTAACTCTAAATTTTAAGTGTTTATCTACGCATGTGTAGGCTATACGCTATATACATAAACGGAATTTCTTCATATATATAATTTTTAAATTCAGAAGAGGCGAAAAGCCAATGAGTTTCTATAAATATCTCTTATTTGAAAAAGCAGATTGAAAAAAATAAGTCATGTTCTCCCAATATTTAGTATAGATTATCTCTCTGTCTCAATGGGTCCAGTTAGAACAGGTGAAGAAAACTTGTAAATTGTATCATGTAGAGATTATTTACAGTATATATTGGGAGAATGGGAGTGTTTGTGAAAAGTATCAGGACTTTTTAGTATAGATAATAATTCTATCATTTAATTGTGATACATAGTAATGGGTGGTGGTTTATCGACAAAATCAAAAACCTTAGACACTTAAATTTGAGAGAGAAATGTTTTGGGGTTCAAGTCCTACGGACAAGATAAACCAAAAAAATTCGCCGTTAAAAAAATTATTTGTGACATATAATATCCTGGATTAGAAAAGGCAATAATACATGTTAGCTAAGAAGATAATTTAAAATGTAAGATAATAAGACACTGTCGGCATAATTTTATATATGAGGAGTTAATTAAGAATAAGACTTGTCTTCCTATTTTTATAACTTATCCATCGTGATCATGTGTCATCAAATTTTAACAATAATAACTAGGAATGAGCGTGTACCGGTACTGAAATTCGTCAAAATTGGGTACCGGTATCGAAATATTCGGTACGGTACTGGTATTTAAAGGTAAAATTCGGTATTTTACCGGTACGGTACCGATATGAGACCGATATTTGAAGGTAAATTTCGATATTTTACCAGTATTGTACCGAACCAATACCATACCGAAAATGTCAAAAACTGGATACCGGTATCAAAAAAAAATTTGATACGAGAAATTCGATAACGGTACCCAATACCAAATGCTCATCCCTAATAATAACTAGTAAAACAAAGCCCGCTTCTTCACAAATTAAAGTATGCAAGGAAAATGTACATTGTTGCGATGATTCCATTTTTAGACTATGTGTACTATGGCATGATATGGCGCCCAAAAGTAAGATAGCGCCACGCCACACCGCCCCTTGGGACGTTATACAACCCAAAATCAGATTCTTGTGAAAATTATCTACATAACCCCCAACTACAACTCAAGTTGTATAACCCCTTTTTCTTACACATTTGACACACGTCGTATAAAACCCCATTTATATAACCCCCCCCCCCCCCCCCATTTGACACTCAAGTTGTATATCCCCCTTTTCTTACACATTTGTCAAATCGATAAATCAGCTACCGGCGAAATTCACAACACCGGGATACACTCGCATCCGAATTGGGGAAAACCCTCACCTAGGGCAGAAGCCCGTGAACACTCGCCCGAAGGCACGACAGTACGGTGAGGTAAAACCCATTCAGTTCAAGGACCGAACTAGCGATCGCCGCCTACTCGCCTAGTCTCCCATCATCATCAGGTGCCACCGAAAACTAATGGGGGAAGCAGGAATATAACCTGGGTCTCATGAAAACCCAAGTCTCTCCCTTACCACTCAACCACAAGCTCATTGGCGCTTATATGATATTATGTGGATTTTTACAACATCAAATCATAGGACGTCTTAGTTTTTCATATAGATCAAGAAAACCCTTCGACGCTTTGATCCTTTGAAATCCTCCAACCCAAACCCTAGACGGAGACGAGGATGACCACAACGCAAACCATGCGCATACCCAATGGCGACAACCCAAACCATGAGCAGACACGACCTTTAGCAGCCACGACTGACCCTTCGACAACGACGACCAGCCACGGAGACACGTCGGCATGTTTGCAAACGACGATTATCAGATTCACAAATCACCAGGTATGATCTGCGTTTTTTTAATTCACTAGATTCGCGATTCACCAAGAGGCATGTTTGCAAACGGCGATAATATAACTTTTTATTATTTTTTCTTTGCCTATCATTTTTCATAGTCAGTCATGCTACATATGGTGTGTAACTAAATTATTGTGGATGTGATTATACATAAGACATATATTGATAGTGGAGGGTTCAAATGAGAACATTTTTTTTTTTGTAAAATAAAAAAGAAGAAGTTTCAACCAACAAGAATGTTTCATTTTACTTCATTTAATATTTGCATTTAATTTTAATATAAGGGTATATTGGTAAACTTACATAAAGCATTAATTTGTATTCTTCCCCTTTAATAACTAACTAAATTAAATTTGTAACTCCTTATAAAAATATATTTTTTCCAAATTAAAAAAAAAAACAACTTAATTTAAAGTGTAGAATAAATTACTAGTTGTGTAGGATAAATTACGAGTTGTGTAGGATATATTTCGAGGTGTGTAGGATAAATTTTGGCTGTGTAGGATAAAATTCTATAATGTGTAGGGCATATGTAGGAAAATTTTGATTTCTTTTTTTTTTTTTTTGATATGTGTAGGTTTTGTAGATTATATGTAGAATAATTAATGATTAGTTGACTAATTAATTAAAGAGATAAAAATTAATGATATGAGTTATAAATGAAATAGTATTTTACTAATATGCCCTTTCTTCTTTTTTCTTCTCACATTAAATTTCTTCTCAAATGAACCTTCCTCTATATTGATATGTATGCAACAGTGAATAATGGGTTCTGATAATACTTGAGATATCCATTTGCATAAGACATATATTGATATAAAGACAAGTATAATTTGTTGTGATAATACTTGAGAATCGAATTAGGCAGATAGCAATAATGGTTCATTGTATGTAACAGCGAATAATTTCTAGATGACAAATTGCTTTTTTATGTTTTTGTTTCAGAAGAGATGGCATTTTGGTGATATTGGTTATTTTTTTTGGGTCTTTTGAATGAAACCATGAATAATTTATTGTTGCTTTCTTAATTTTTTTTTTTTTTTTGGTTATTTATATAAAGCTGGGTCTCAATAGCATTACAACATGTAGATGAGGCTACAACCATTGGTTACCAAAATCTTAATTGGTTGGTTAAAAAGTGAAAAATAAAATAAAAAAATTAATTAAAACTCACGACCAAGTTGTGCTGTCAACTTTGGTTAATGATTTTTTTTTATTATTTTAAAAATGCCACATGTTGGCTAGTGATTGTTCTTTTATAATTATGATTTTCATTTTTGTTTTGGTAACAATTAATTCTAGTTAAAACATGATTTTTCTTAATAACTTTTTAATATTTAATTATTGAAAAAACTGAAACACAGTGTTGTTTAACTTTTTTTGTGAACATATCGAAATAAATTTTATCAAAAACCGAGTTTCTTCAAAAAAATATATTTTTTAATTAGTTTTTTATACAAAAAATGCATATATCTTTGTTTTCCACATGTATTGAAAAATCCTAAAAAAATTCCTAACATTATCTGATTAAAGAAAACATATCGATATAAATTTTTTATAAAAAATGCATATATCTTTGTTTTCGATAACTTTATTATCTAAAAAATCCTAACATTATCTTATTAAAGAAAACATAAAATATTAAAATTCATGATTTTTTCCTATAAATATTACATACGATTAACTTATTTTCATACTCCTTTGATTTCATATAATTATTTTTAATGCATTTATGGATAAATAATAAGCAAAAAAAAATATATTTAATAAAAAATGTTTTAAAGGTTGGGTTGTGAATGTGAGTGGAAGGTTGAGGTAGGTTGGGTTGTGTAGATGGGAAGATAGAGAAATTATTTTTTTATTATAAGGTTGGGTTGGAGAAGGTTGTGGATGGAGATAGCTTGATGGTATTGAAGATTGAAGTGTAAATGAACAGTGGCAGATCCAGAAATTTTTTCTAATGTGTTCACTATTTTTAGATGCTTCAATTTCATAGACCGGACATTAAAATTTTCGGGTCGGTTCGACGGTTCCGGTCGGGTAAAGTTCAAAACATAATAGACAAATCTATATTATTGTTATGTTATGTCTGTACTTGCTTCCTTTAAATTTGTATCTTTGTTTTGCTCAAACAAGGTGGGATGGTTTATTTTCATTCAACTTATTACACACATTAAATTATCCAAAAACACTAGAAAAATCTACATCATTTGTAGGCATTTTTTCCTTTGTGATAAGGGATTCCCCCTAAATATCCATTAGCCCACCATCTATCCAACCTTCCTAATGTAATGTCCCCAATGTTTACATCTTCTAAGAGCATTCATAGTAAGTTCCCTATCCCCATACCTATAATTTAACTAAAATCACAATAGAACGAAAAGAAGCAAGAAGTATCTTCCTATTTGCTTTGCCAGTGGGTACTCAATAAGAATATGAGATTCACAGCAATACATACACATTTTACAGGATCTAACAACTTTAACCAATATTTGTTAACAAGGATTTATATATTCAAGCTCAAAGCATTATTATTTCCTCTGTTTGTTTCAAAAATGATGTAAAGCATCATCAATTTCAATTTACACCATCGGGACCATTAAGCAATATGTATAGCAGCATTAAAATGAGTAACACAATCATTCAGTATAGAACTAGAAATATCCCTAACTATATGTTGAACTCAAAAATGACATAAACAAATAAATAATGCCAAAGTAAAAGACATTATTTAACAATCTGTTCAACTCAAAAAATCAATGCCACAATGGGTTAATTTAACACACATGTGAAGAACGGCCGGAGGAGGACGGCTGTCGGCGGAGGAGGAGGACGGCCGGAGCGAGCGGAGATGGTCGCTGAGGGTGGAGGGTGAGCTGTTCAGGGTCGTCTCCGAAAATCACAAATAAAATTTTGGCCATGTGCGAGGTAAAAAAATTAGGCCCTATTCGCATTTTTTTTGGCCCAGCAGCGCCCCTCAAGAACGTAATCGGATTTTGTTAATAATTTTCTACTACAGAACAAATAACTTATCATCCATATCAAGCTTACATCTTCCACTCTTTAGGGGTACACTGGTACGTACATAGCCTAACTAAATCATAAAACCAAATATAAATATATTACGACAATAAAGCAGCAATATATGGCGCTGGTTTTCCTCAACTACGTAACCTTTATTAACTTGCTGATAATTTAAGGCACTAAGTGGAAGAAATATTAGTAACATTAGACAATTCAATGCTTATTAACTCTGCAATATTCATTATGTATTTATATACCCCTCAAAGAGAAAAATGCCCGGATAGTCCTTGCGGTTTCGCCTTTTTTCACCTATAGTCCCCAACTTTTCTAAAATTACCTGAATAGTCCCCAACTTTTCAAATTTTGTTCCCGGATAGTCCCTGGCGCGGATGGAGGTTAGTTTTCTCAGTTAAGTGGGTGTGAAATGACCAAAATGCCCTTACTAATAAATACTTAATAAAAATATAATTAAATATCTATTTAATCATTTAATAAAGTGGGGGCCCACTTTTCACCCACATACCCACCCCCACCCCTCTCCCCTGCCCTGTTTTTTCTTTACCATTTTGGGTGCACCACCACCGTAACACCACCACCACCCCCCAAATACCAACCACCACCACCGTAACAATACTGAAAGCAATATGAACATTATCAGAGATTACAGTAGAAATAATAATGGGCAACATTGTCTTATAAAAAAAACCCTCCATCCAAGCATCTTAGAATCATCTAGGGGGTGTTTGGGTTAGCTTATTTAAGTTAAAAAGGACTTTTTGTGAGAAGGACTTATTAACTTATGACTTTTTGAGAAGGACTTTTTAAAAAAGTGTTTGGGTTAGCTTATGAGCCAATAAGTCAATAAGTAGTTTTTTTAAAAGGTGTTTGGTTTAACTTATTCATGTAAAATGACCAAAAAGGACATCCTTTAAAATGTGTTTGGTTTAGCTTATTTAATTTTTTTTTTCTCTCTTGCATATTGAAAAACAACTTCAAGAAACATATAACATAAAATTTCTTTACATATAGTTTAAAATTTCTTAATTAGAACATAATAATATTACATTCAGATTGCTAAAAAACACGAAAAAAATGCACAAGAATAACAAACTAATGTCATACTATGTTCTTCTTCGTGATTCCATTACATCTTGAGCAATCGCATCTCTTATCGCTGCCATTAACATACCATCATCATCCGTACGATTTGTAGACGGAACTTCTTCATGAAGTTCATCACTAGTACCGCGGGGATTGTAAGATTCTTGTTGGGCTGTGTTAAATGCTTCATCAAACATACCACACTTTTTGACAAAGTTATGGATCGCCATCGATGCTATCACAATACTCACTTGATGCTCGTATGTGTAATTAACATGCATATCTCTCAATAATGCCCACCTAGCTTTCCATACTCCAAAGGTTCGTTCAATGATATTCCGCAATGACGAGTGGTGATAGTTAAATGTCTCTTTTGCTCCGCGAGGAGCACGCATAGCACTACTCTGTCCACGTTGAAATTCTGGTATATGATAACGAATGTTTTGACCTTTGTATGGAGCAAGATACCCTTTAGTATTTGGGTATCCGGCATCAACAACGTAATATTTGTCTACAAATATAACAAACATTTGTTAGTCGTTTCAAACAAGTATTAATAACATAAAAAAATGCTTTATACTAACCACCCGTTGGATGTGGAAATTGAAGCTCCGGCATCCGTAAGGCTTCATTGAAGATTCGGGTGTCGTGTGCACTACCCTCCCATCCAGCCCATACGAATGTAAAGCACATGTTAAAATCACAAACGACCATTATATTTTGTGTCGCATATCCCTTTCGACCAATGTACTCCGTTTGGTCCTTCAATTGAACCGATGCCTTCACATGTGTTCCATCAATAGCGCCAATGCAATCCTTGAATGGATAATACCGAGGATTATTTAATATATGAGCAGGCACCTCATCATTATAGTTTGCGGATGGCTTGATGATGTTAGACTCATCTTAAGCACGGCTGCCATAACTTTATGGAAATGTCTATGAATAGTTTCCCCAGAATGATTAAAAGATTCTTGGACAAACCTATTCGTACACCCATGAGCCAAAGTCATCAAGAAGATTCCGACCGACTCCTCAACGGACATATTACGGCTTTGTTTCAATCCGTAATTAGTAACAAGATCTTTGCATAACTGTCTAAAAACTGGCACGTGCAATCTAAATATTTCATAACACCGTCTAGGATGACTAGTTAATATTTCATTAATATACATGTGGCCTGTACGATTCGACGTGTGGCATGGCCTTCTTCTATTATGCAAGCCACGAGCTATTATTATTCCTTGCACAGCTATTCCACATAACCTTTTGAATTCTATATCCTCATTCACCAAATTTTCTTCATCACTCTCATACGAATCAGAGTCATCACTATCCATCCTATTAATATAAAGATGTAAAAAATAATACATTATATTAAAGGTAAAAATAACAGACAATGTCAACAATAACATATAATATTAAAGTTAGAAATAGCACATAATGTCAAACGATAGCACATAGAGTCAAACAATAACACATAATGTAAAACGACTAATCATTCTTCCATGAGAGACTTAAGGAGGCTCATCTTTGAGTGATGAGTTGTTGGATACATAAACGCTTCACGATTTGGCTTTTTAATTAAAACACGCAATGCACGTGTATAATCTTGAGAATCTTCTTCGAATCCGGGAAAAGTGATGACAATGTTCATGCAATCGGCAATTGTTGGGGAGGCATTATTTGGTGGAAAAGTTTGGGTGCTTTTTGTTGATAAGGCATCTAATACAACATCTAGCTTTTCTTCGAAAGATGAAGTTTTGCTCTTGGTTGACCGTTTGTGAGCAACATCCTTAGATTTCTTCCTTTTATTCGAACTACTTTCGACGAAAGGAGGAAACAAAGGTTCATCATCACCTAAACTTTTTTCATCACTATCTCCTTTGCCCTCTATATTTTCAGTTTGAACATCATTTTCAAATTGTATCGGAGCCATAGCATTGTCTCCTACAGCAACCGAATCCCGAAACAAAGTAGCATAATCTTTCTCGAAGATCTCCAAATTTGCACCCCTAAATTTGGCATAGTTGGGATCTACCTACAACAAAACACAAATACGTCTAACATTATGTCTTCGATTATAAGTTTATTAGATGGTAAAAGTAGAACATACCTTTATTTTCTCATCCCACCACTCGGGCGATGCATCGATGAAGCTTCTCGTCCCACCAATCCCAGTTTCAAGCCTCATCAAGCGGTCATAAAGCTTCCATTCTTTTTTCATGCTGTCCCATTTGTTTGTTAATTGCTTTCTTTCAAAGGTTTTGCCTGTTTTCTCGTACATAGTGTTTGTTATATTCGCCCACCCAAGCTTACTAAAGCTTGTACCAGGTCTATTCCCTCTATTAAATTCAAGCAAGCATGCATCGACAAACAGCTTGAACGTAAAATCATCCCACAATAATCTCGCTTTGTTCTTGTTAGATGATGTTTCACAACCAACGAATTTTTGGCGGTTTTCATCCATTTACTGAATGCCAATAAACATCAGATAAAAGGCAGATATATTTAAAATTTAGTAAGAACAGGAAAGGATATTATGGAGGTTTAAAAAAGCAACAGACAGACCTCTAATCCGGATTCAATTATACTAATTAAGTTTTTTGAAAACATCACCTGGCTTAAAAAAAACAACAGATAGTCACAACAGTTAATCCAAAGCCCGAATCGTATTATAATTCGCTTACAATAACTAAGTTTAAACCTGGCTTACCAACAGACAGACTATAACATCACCTATGGACTTGACTTAACAAATATTACTGACTACAGAATTTTTGTAAGAGCATTAAGGTTTAAACTTTTAAATATAGCTAAGAAACCCACTTGACACGAATAGTGGTCACTGACATTAGCTCAAAGCTTCAAACTAGAGTAGTTAAATAAATGAGATTTTATACAACTCATATTAGTGATAGAAGGGTCAACAAAAACTACAGCTTGTTCGAACAAAAGCACTCAACGCTATACACACCTCAAAAAGATAATGAAATCGATATAAACTTCAGAATCCAAGAGTTATATATGAAAATACCTTGGAAAAATCCGGCAGATTAATGAGTTTCTTTCTGTACAGCCGTTTCTTCTATCTATAAACAGCTACATATAAGACAACAAAAAAAGTTAACAGATGATCAATTTCTGAATTTGTTTTATTGCATCGATGCAAAGAAACATAGAGGTAAGAGATTCCAACCTTCGATTAGAATCAGTTTGCATCCGCCAAAGAGTTATAACAGATCCGAAATCCAGGCTCAAACCTTCGTTGAGATGTAAAGGTTTGATGGTAGATATATAAGGGGCAGATGGTAGATATCGAAGCTGGCATGGTAGATGGGGGTAATTGATGGCGGTAGTTGGAGGATTAATGGTGCTAGCATTAACGAAGCCTTTATTTTTTGCTGCAAGTTATTGAAGGCGGCAGATGAAGCTGGTAACCTTAATTGATGAACAGAGATTCTGGTGGTCGCTGGTAGATGAAGAGAGATGGAAATAATGACAGAATGAAGATGGCGGCAGATGAAGGTTGTTGTGGAGGGTTAATGGGGAATTTGTCCCTAAAAAGGACTTTTGGGTTTTGAGAAGTAAGAATTTGATACTTCTCAAAAAGCCCTTTATCAAGTGAAAAGCAGAAGTTATTTTAAAAGTCCTTCTTCATTTGCCAAACACTTTTCTTCAACTTATTCACTGTTAAGAAGTCAATAAGTTATAAGTCATGGCAAAATAAGGAATCCCAAACACCACCCTAGACACCAAACTTCATCTTCATCTTCTTCAATCAAATTAGCAATCAGTGAAATCATCAAACAAACCACCATGAATACACCAGAAGAAGACATGAAACTCACCGGATTCTCGGCATCTTCATCCACACATTCGAAGCAATTTTCTCACGCAAAAAGCTTTTCACACAAATCACTCTCACGCTAATCCTCCCTCTCAAACTCATCTTCTTAGCTCACTACCAAATCTCCAACTGCTTCTTCTCCAGACTCGAAAACAGTTTATCGGAGATGTCGATTCGCCGGAGATGGGGGTTTGATCTGCGAGTTCGTCGGAGGTTCCCTTCAACTCACCCAATCGTTTCCACCACCCTCCGCCACCTCCCTCAACCCACTCGTGACCACCAACTACCTCCACTCTCACCACCCATCTTCATCGACCACCATCGTTACAAACCAGAAAAAATTTCGAACAAACAAATAACCACCCGATCTGTTTGCGGCTGTCAAGGTCAGAACTTTATCCAATATTCTGTCTAACCCAAGTGACAAATATAGCTAAATTAAGATTTTGTTTCTTTAATTTGAGAAACACCCATCTGAATATACAGTCTTCAGATAACAAAATTATAATTCCATATTATAAATTATATAAAAAAGCAAAAAGAACCCGATGAACTTTGAAGGGTGAAAACTTCATACAAGATTCTGTTTCTTGGGAACCATAAACTGACCCAAAGTAAGAGGGTTTTAAGTGAGGGGCGATGGTGTGGCTGCCTGTTGTGATTGTATTTGCTAAGAAGCAGATTCAGTTTGAAGAAATAAGAGGGGTTTAAGTGGGGGTTTCATTAAAAGGCTGAATGGTGATGATAGCGGCGATGGTGGTTATGACAGTGGTGAAGGTGGTTGAGTGGTGATGCCGGTAATGGATGTGGAGGTGGTTGTGGTGATGATTTTTCTAAAGGAGAGAGAGTGTAAAGAGACAGTAGAGAGAGAATGGGGTGGGGGTGAGATTGTTTTTATTTTTCTTTTAATCATTAAGGGCATTATAGTCATTTCACACCTACTTAACAAAAAAAAATTAACCCCCATCCGCGCCAGGGACTATCCGGGAACAAAATTTGAAAAGTTGGGGACTATTCAGGTAATTTTAGAAAGTTGGGGACTATAGGTGAAAAAAGGCGAAACCACAGGGACTATCCGGGCATTTTTCTCCCCCTCAAATGGTC
The DNA here is from genome assembly GCA_030545235.1 of Helianthus tuberosus. Classification (NCBI taxonomy): domain Eukaryota; kingdom Viridiplantae; phylum Streptophyta; class Magnoliopsida; order Asterales; family Asteraceae; genus Helianthus; species Helianthus tuberosus. Next base: position 170,881,778 of record CM060377.1, read on the forward strand.
TGACTCACCCAAGTCATAGAATTCTCCATATTCTCCTGAAAATCTAGACCCTCTATTTCCTTAATTGTCACCATTGATTTATTCATCTCCATCCACCGAATCACTCATATTTTTCAAACAATATGCCATCGCCTGCCATAAATGTTCCAATTTTCCAATGTGTATTTAATAACTTATAATTAAAAGTTCCAAGCAAGCCATAAATGCTCTAATTTTTGTAGCAGCTTTTCGTTTCTTGTGATCAATGGATGTTTTGAAACAAGGCCCTTAAATATGGGGGTGGGGTGAGACGAAAAAGGTTTAAAAATTATAGGGGATACCTAGTTTCGACCCTGTATCTCATGTGAATTAATCGAAGCACTCAACCATCTGAACTATAGCAACATATGAGTCATGTTTTGATTCGTATTTAAATTAAATATAAAACAGAAAAATTTTATGGGCCCTATGAGACTTTGGGCCCTGTTTGGTGGCCCATCCTGCACACCCTTCGGGCCGGCCCTGGCGTTGTTGATTGTTGTTCACTTGTTCGTCAGTCTGCTGTTGTTGTTTTTTGTTATGGGTTTGTTTTGTTGTAACCCTAATGGGTTTTACATTAAAGAAAAAAATAGAAATAATAAAACGAAACAAAAAGTTTAATAATTGCCTTAAACGGGATTCGAACCCGTGTGTCAACGAAATAATAACGCGGACTAACCAGTGGAGAACCAAAGCTTTTTTGTTTATGGGTTCCCAATATATTTTACTTATGGGTTCCTTTTCAGTTTGCTATATATATTTGCACTAAAAATTAAAAACCAAATGGGTTCCTGGGAACCCGATATTTGTTAATATGTCCGCCCTGTAAATGAAAAAGGATGATAACAGTGATGATGGTGTTGAAAATATGGAGCGCGATGTATATTCGAGCTATGATCCTTGGTTTAAGCTAGTTATTTTACGAGCTATGATCTTTTTTTTGGACGATTGATACGAAGAAAGTGAGAGTTTTGGACTATTACTTATTTTTATTCTTCATAATCTTTTATAGTCTTATTTTTAGTATAAACCTCAAAAAATACTAATTTTAAGAATTAGGAATGTTTTTTATATAATTTTTACTTATTAAAAAAAACAATTTTTCAATTTAAAAAAAATTCAAACTTAAAACTAAGAAAAAAAAATTGATTATTTTTATGGGAAATCCATGTCATTATTTTTATTTTCCACATCATACTAAAAATTAAAAAAATTAATGAAACCTAACACATCATAATTGATAACCTAGTAAACTGATAATTACATAGTATTAGAAAAACAAATAAAACTTAAGTGACTGTATAGAGACAAAAATAATTTCGGTTAGTTAATTAAAACATTTGTCAAACTTTGTTACATTTTTATAAAGTTCCCCCTATATAAAACAATCTAAGGGGTTGTTTGTTTACCTCTTAATGGGGCTCTTAATGGTTCAGACCTCTTACTGGTTCAGCACTTAATGGTTCAGACTGTTTGTTTCGTGAGCAGATATCTGAATGGTTCAGACATTTGCCTCTGAATGATTAAGTATTATACAGAGTCTGAATGGTTAAGACCTCTAATTTGAATTGGTTAGACATTTGTCTCTGAAGAGTTAAACATTATAATGGCTCTTAATGGTTTAGATCTCTTACTGGTTCAGCACTTAATTGTTCAAATCTCTTACTAGTTCAACACTTAACAATTCAGAAGTTGTCAAACTACCCTAAACTTAACATAAAGAGTAAACTGCCATTTTGGTCCCTGTGGTTTGGGCACTTTTGTCATTTTAGTCCAAATCTCAAACTTTTTACATCTGGGTCCCTGTGGTTTGCATTTTGTTGCCATTTTAGTCCAAAACTCAAAATCTCTGATTTTTTACTGTTTTAATGTCCTTTTTTTGTCTTTATCTGAAGGGGTAATTTGGTCATTTAATTTTTATTAAAGCAATTCATTTATTAAAAAACCCCTAAATATAAAAACCCCCTGATCATCGTCATCATCTTCAACCTCTGCACCTCATCGCCGCCAAGCACCACCACCTGCCACCACCCTCTCGCACCCCCTGTAACCACCGCCCCCCTCCCTCTCTCTTACATCACAACACCATCTCCTCCACCTCCACAACTGCCACACCAATCTGGTGACCAAAATGGCTTTCCGATGAACCTGCAACTCACTCCGGTGAGCACCTCCACCCAAAAAACGACTGGGCAAACACTATAGACCCTACCGCTATCCTCATAAATTCGCCCTAATCTTCCACTATTCTCCACCACCGTCGTCTTATCCCACCTTAAAAACCCTAATCGGTTTACCATGTGTTCTTGAGGCGGAGATCTGTGTGTCTCATTCCGGATTCATCATCATCGTCTTCAAAATCTTGAGGCGGAGATCTGTGTGTTCTTAGGGGTGTTTGGAGACGAGGCCGTTGTTGAAGGCTCATCTGTCTCTTCAAACAACATTCCACCACTGTCGGAGATCTATGTCGCCGCCGTAGTTCCTCCTTGGTGCTAGGTCTGATTTGGGTGTGGGTGTGTGGTTATCGGAGAACCACCACCTCCTTCACCTGCTCTGCCTGTTCTCTCTCTCTCTCCTCACCTGATTTCGTTATCGTGCCGCCGCTACTGGGCTGATTTAGGTGTAGGTGTGTGGTTATCGGAGAAGGAGAGTGGCAGAGGGTGTGGTGTATGCGGTTTGCAGAGAAGAAGATTGGAGTTTATCTGTGTTTTAGTGTGAGAGAGAGAGAGAGTTATATATATAATATATAATTAATTTTGTTTTAATTTATTAGAAGAGTAAATCAGAATGACCAAAATGCCCCTGAACTACAGGACAAAATAATCAGCTTTCAACAGTCAAAATAGAGGGTTTTTGGATTTTGGACTAAAATGACAATAAAAGTGAAACCACAGGGACCCAGATATAAAAAGTTTGAGATTTAGACTAAAATGCCAAAAGTGCTCAAACCACATAGACCAAAATGGCAGTTTACTCTAACATAAATAAAAATCTTAAAATATCCTGGATATTACCTGTCTATACATACGTATTCACGACTATCCCTATAACAACACCGTATAGAGACTGAAAAGAAAACACCTTCTCTCCAAATTCAAACCAAACCAAACCCTAACCATCTCCGATCTTCACTCACACCTGAAAATGCGTGAAATCCTTCACATTCAGGCCGGCCAATGCGGCAACCAGATCGGAGCCAAGTTCTGGGAGGTCGTATGCGCGGAACACGGCATCGATGTCACCGGAAAGTACAACGGAGACTCCGAGCTCCAGCTCGAGAGAATCAACGTCTATTACAACGAAGCTAGCGGCGGAAGGTACGTTCCACGCGCCGTCCTCATGGATCTCGAGCCTGGAACTATGGACAGTCTCAGATCTGGCGCCTTCGGTCAAATCTTCCGGCCTGATAACTTCGTTTTTGGCCAGAGTGGTGCTGGTAATAATTGGGCCAAAGGTCACTATACTGAAGGCGCTGAGTTGATTGATTCCGTTCTCGATGTTGTTAGGAAGGAGGCTGAGAATTGTGATTGCTTGCAAGGTATACGCACACTTGACTTATTGTATAGATACTTGATTGAATCTACTGTTGGATATTTTATTTTGTAAGATATGATGATAACTATAACGAATGTTTGAGTATTTGTATGGAAACTCTTAGGTTTATGAAGTGTGTTTATTAGTTATTGTGTTTGGAGTGATAGATCTACTTTGTGTATTTGAATCCTGTTGCGTTGTTTGTACATTATGTTTTTACAGATGCAGACATTAAGAATAGCCTAGACATTTGTGATGTTTTCTCTTCAGAATTAGGTGTGTTTATCAGTTTTTGTGTTTGTAGTGGTAGATTTACTGTGTGCTTGTTAATCGGATTGGAGAAGATACGTGTATTCGAATCGTGACGCATCGTTGCAGGGATTAAGAATACTCTATACATCTGTGATATTTTCTCATTTGAATTAGGGTTGATCTTCTCTCTGTTGTGCTTGTTGTGTTAGATCTATTGCGTGCTTGTTAATCCGATTGGAGAAAACATGTGTGTTCGAATCCAGATGCGTTGTTTATGCATTCTATTTTTACGGATGCAGACATTAAAAGTTCAAGCATTATAATAGCATACAGATAACAAATGTAATTTATGGGATCCTATTTAGTATTTGTTCTACTTTATGTTAGTTATGAATGCATGTTTATAATTTCTGTTTCCAAATGGTATTTTTCGAGTTTATTTTTGTTAACTAGAAATAGTTTTTGATGTGCAGGTTTTCAGGTGTGCCATTCTCTAGGAGGTGGGACAGGGTCTGGTATGGGGACACTTTTGATATCAAAGATTAGGGAAGAATATCCTGACAGAATGATGATGACCTTTTCGGTTTTCCCTTCCCCAAAGGTTTCAGATACCGTTGTTGAACCGTACAACGCCACATTGTCGGTCCACCAGCTTGTGGAAAATGCAGATGAATGTATGGTTCTTGATAACGAGGCTTTGTACGATATTTGCTTCAGGACACTCAAGCTCACAACTCCAAGCTGTAAGTTTTATGTTCCAAAATCATCTGGTGTTTCGCAATTGTTGTATCTGTTAATTTGTTCTAACTCGTGATTGGTTTTATGGCAGTTGGTGATCTTAACCATCTTATTTCTGCTACCATGTCCGGAGTTACATGCTGTTTAAGGTTTCCAGGACAGCTCAATTCCGATTTAAGGAAACTTGCTGTAAACTTGATTCCGTTCCCCCGTCTTCACTTCTTTATGGTCGGTTTTGCTCCACTCACATCTCGTGGGTCCCAGCAATACCGCGCCCTCACTGTTCCAGAGCTGACTCAACAAATGTGGGATGCGAAGAACATGATGTGTGCTGCCGACCCACGTCACGGGCGGTACTTGACCGCATCCGCCATCTACCGTGGAAAGATGAGCACCAAGGAAGTTGACGAACAGATGCTAAACGTTCAAAACAAGAATTCGTCTTACTTTGTGGAGTGGATCCCAAACAATGTGAAGTCAACCGTTTGTGACATCCCACCGACTGGTTTGAAAATGGCGTCTACCTTCATTGGTAACTCGACGTCTATTCAAGAAATGTTCAGGCGTGTGAGTGAGCAGTTTACGGCTATGTTCAGGAGGAAGGCGTTTTTGCATTGGTACACTGGTGAAGGAATGGATGAGATGGAGTTCACGGAGGCCGAGAGCAACATGAATGATCTGGTATCTGAATATCAGCAGTATCAAGATGCCACCGCTGATGAGGAGGGAGAGTATGAGGAAGAAGAGGAGGAAGAGGGAGATTATCAGGGTTGATGATATTGCACAAAGGGTATTTGTTGATGGGGTTTTTGGTTATTGTAGGTGTATGTGTGTTTATACTCTCAACTACCATTCGATTGGCTATGAAAGCAGCAGGGGTTTGGGTTTAGTTTGTGAAAATTTTACAAGAAAGCATATGTTTTTGCTAAACGACTATGTGTGTAATTCTGGTTTTGGATTATGAATATTATATGTTTTTGTGGTTTTCTCGTGTCTTAGAATTTTGCTCCAGCTTGGTTGTTTTCCGGCTGCTTGGTTCTGACAAGTCACTGGCGGAACGCTGGATGTGCTGCAATATATGGTCTAGAACTTCACTATACTACAACTTGAGACTGAGAATAGCATTATTAGAGTCGGCACACGCCTAAGGGGTGTATGAGTTTTGTGTCCTAACCAAACCATGACTGAATTTCTGGTTATTTGAAGAATATGCCAACTGGTTTGGTTAATTCGTTTTTGGCGTGGGCTAGGTTTGGTTATGGGTCTGTTGACGATGTAATGCAAAAGAAGAATGTCGTCAAATGTTTGATTTCAAGTCAATGCCAACAGCATCAGTGTTGAGAGAGGGAGTAAGAGTATTGTGTTTGGATTGAAGCAATCTCCAGATGACCAGAAAGAAGAGAATGATGAGAGAGAGCAAGAGTGTTGCATCTGGTTTGAAGTTGCTTTCAGAGGGATGTTCGAAGAATTGACGTTAATCAAGAAGACATGACTTGAAAGAATTTTTAAAAAATTGGAATCGATTAGGGTATTCCGATCGACTTGCTTGATTTCAGATTCGGTTAATTTTCGCTCTAGTTTGAGCCGTAAACTTGTTAATGATTTGCAAAGGCATCTCCAACTACATATAGTTAAACTATTTAATGTCAATCCAATCTATTTTGCGATGTGTAACAAGTACCTAAATTTTAAGTAGCAACATTAGGAGTCTGAAATTTTCTAGAGCTTTAAATTTCAGGGAAAATTATGAAAAAAAAAGGCTTCACATACGTCTCTAGATTAAGCGAAGCTATATACTCGGTGGTGGTTCACCTCGTGCTACTCACAACGGGTAGCCAGATCAGACATGGACGAGAGCGTTCCGGCTCCTTACGCAAAGAAGCCACTGCCCCTTCTTTTTTTAGTACAACAAAATCTACCACTATATAGAACTGTGCAACAAAATCTATCACTATATAGAACTCAAGTGCTTGTTACGGTTCTCAACATTAACCATAAAATATAGACTCCTCCCTCAGTCACTTCATTAGAATTTCTAATTTATTGATTTAATCTGGTCGGTATAGCTTTGGTTCAAAAACCAACCCATATATACTCAAATTTGGCCTCCGTCGTGTAGCTCAGTTGGTTAAGGGGGCGTGAGATTTGCACAATAAGCACAAGGTCGTGGGTTCGATTCTGATCGTAAGCGCCAATCGCCTTGCCACTTAATTAGTCTGATTTACCTCTCACATGTTGGGCCTGGGGCGGCCTGATGTGGGCCGGTTAGCGTGTCCAGACATACACGTTTTTGCACAATATACTCAAATTTGAAATTTTTGTTAAAGAATTCACCACCTTTATTTTAATTTTGGAAAAAAGATTTAAACCATTGCACATCTCCCTTTCATGTAGAAAAACTCACACTTGACTAACAATCAAATGTTAAACATCTTAAATAATTGTTAATAAGTATAAATTTTAGTAAACATATCTAACAAAATCAGAAATCAATGTTTTAAAAAATGCAGACAATGTAGCATTCAAAATATAACCAAACACAGATTTTCAAACTTACAAACACAACTCCTTACAAATAAACTTCCCAGCTTCTGAGGAACACAGACCCACAAACATCAAAACATTTTTTGTCCACAAACCCAATTTTAAAAGATATCAAATCAAGATTATATATACAGTCATATGTTCTAGAGATCCAAATAAAAGAATAACCAAAAAAGATGCATTTTCTTTATGTCTTCACCTCCAACAAGGAGCCATCTTTGAGCATCTCCCGAGCATCATTCTCCATTCCTAGGCTAAACAAAGCAGCCGCTTGGAGATACAGCGCAGTTGACCAATTAGGTGACGCCACCTGGGCTTGCATCGCGTCTCCCAATGCTTCTTGTGCTTTGTTGTTCATCAAGTAGCATAGACACCTTCTTGCGTACACAGTTGGTGAGATCATTGTTCCATTGTCAATGAACTGATCAAAACAACCAAATCTTTATTTGTTCTTATAACACAAAATTAAGTATTCTTCTAACTTGTATTGATGGGTATTTTCGACTTTAGACTTACACTCGTGTATGATTCGATGGCAGCATTGTAGTCCTTAGCTTTGAAAGCAGTGTCCCCGCGTTTTCTACCGTTCAAAGCATCCTGTAACTGACTTGTCCACATTTGGAATGAAAGCTATAATAAAATAAACACAAAAAATAGTTAAGATATATGGGCTAGTGATTACTTATAGATATTTTAAATATATAATTTGCTAAAAAGAATATAAAGTAGAAAAGCAATATAAAGACCTCATTTGCAGCCCCCTCATCATCCTTGTATCCAACTTTTTCCAGCATCTCATGTATGGCAGTTAGATCCATTCTAGAGCACGCTTCCCCAAACGGTGATAACAAATCAGTTTCTTTAGTACTTTCCGCCGGGGTTATTTGAGTAATTTCCATCAAGGCAAGGGAAGACACCTGTTAATCAGATTATCGAACACAATAAAGTAATATACTAGCCAAATATTCATATAAATTAGCATGAAACAGACATACCTCTGTTTGCTTGTGAAGAGCAGTGAGTGATGTCACAACAGATTTTGCATTGGGCCTTTCACGAGGCTCGTATTGCAAACAACGTGAAGCTATTTTTACTAATTCAGCCCCGTCATCGTTAGAGAAATCGCCCTCTAAACATGAATCTGTTAACATTTGAAAATTCTTTTCACGTATTAAGTCGAGTGCCTGCGTTTAACAGAAGAGAAACTTATGAGTTTATTCTGTTCTGTAACCGAAAACCATGTAGTTAAGAAATTAAGCTTACATGGCTAGGGGGAATGTGCTTTCCACTAAGCAGATCAAGTAGTATGGTCCCAAAACTGTAAATCACACTTTCTGCTATCACTCTACCTGCCATTAGGTAAATAAACGAAATGAGTTTGCTTTAATATAAAAGGAGTAAAATGCCATTTTCGTCCCTGAGGTTTGGCCAGTTTTGCGACTTTCGTCTAGAGGTTTGTTTTTCCGCATATGGATCCAAAAGGTTTGAAATCTTACCATTTTCATCCAGCTCATTAACTCCATCCATTTTTTTCCGTTAAGTTAGGGGTATTTCCCTCTTTTTTGTTAACCTAAAGGGCAATTTGGTCTTTTTCACTTTATGTACAAGCATTTAGCATAATGTACAAGTATTCAAAATACCCTTACTAAACAAGTAGGTAGAAAGACGAAAATACCCCTGACTTAATGGAGAAAAATGGATGGAGTTAACGAGCCAGATGAAAATGGCAAGATTTGAAACCTTTTGGATCCAGATGTGGAAAAACAAACCTTTGGACGAAAGTCGCAAAACTGGCCAAGCCTCAGGGACGAAAATTGCATAACTCAATATAAAAGTTAAAATATCAACATGTATGTTTCTTGTGTAGCCATTTATTTGACCTGTTTTCATATATTCAGGAGGTGTGAAAGCTAAGTTTGTACTGTAACTTTTCCCATCTCGGCTATTTTTCATCAGTCCAAAACATGAGAGCCTGGGATTACATTCCTGCGATACACCAACCCTCCTTATAAGTAATCATTTCTTGAAGAACAATAGGTATTTGATTATGCAAGCAGACATGTTACCTGATCAAACAAGATTCTATACGCGTTAAGATCATGGTACAGTGATCGCCCTTTGCTGCAGCAGTACTCTAATGCTTGTGCCAAATATAATGCTACCCGTAAACGCATGGCCCATTTCAGTGGTTGGCTTTCCCCTAGATTCATATAAATATAAGTTCATGTATACATAATGGTTATAGTTTTTATGAAAAAAGGACTCACAATGAAATAGATGCTTTGATAAAGTTTCATTAGACATGAACTCTGCCACCAGCAATCTCTCATCTCCTTCACAGCAGCATCCCAACAAATTTGCTAATCTTTGGCTCCTAAGTTGCCCAACTGTTCTTGCTTCATCCTAGAAACACAATATCACATAAATATTCCACCTGATGCACACTATATGCATGCACATATGCATACAAATGGATTAAAAGGATCAAATAACAGTCTATGGATCGATGGCAAACAAACCCGAATCAGATGGATAACTCTGAAACCCGAAACATCATGACTGGTACTCGCTCTGGGATTAGTTTTAAAAAATTTCGCAGGCATAGTGTTGCAGGAATCGATAGGCGCTAGTCGATCGGTGAGGTACCGACTACCGATTAATCGGATTGAGATTTTTATATATAATTTTTAGTTTTATATATACACAACTTTTTATATGTAATTTTTTTAAATAGACATGTTTTAACCCCTCATTCACCCATTTTTAAGTAATTGAAAGGAATTTATAAGGTTTGGTCGAAATATGGCCAGAATAGGACCACCGTTGACCGCCTAGCGATTACTCGGTGAACCTCTGACTAGTAATTAATCGGAGCCTAGCGGGATTTTTACAACCGTGCGACTATGAGACAGTTTTGGTATTAGTTGATACCCGGCCCAGTTACCCATAAACATTTTCTATTTATTTTTAATTTTTATTCATTCTTGGATAACAGAGTAATCTACTAATTCAGTCAATTTAATTCTTACATTTCTAATTTCCTTTGGTAATAAAAATATAAAGAAATTAAAATATGTATTTAAAAAATCCCATTCAGTCATTTTTAACAAACTAACCGGTATACCCGATGGATAATTACCGAAATCGGTCCAAACCTGTACCATAGCCATTCCTAAACAACCAACACATATACAAAAACAGAAGGCAAGGGGTGTAACATAACATACAAGAAACTGGCGAGTATCAGGCCAAGCCGACTTGTTAAACCGCTTAATAGCTATCAAACGATCACCATCATCCAGCTTTCCTTTATACACAACATTAGGCGCTTTCTCACCATGCTCAGACACAACATTCTCCACAGAAAACCCTCCAGTCGCAGCTTTTAATTCCTCTAATTTATACTCCCTAAAAGCCGGCAACTTTAGCTTATCATTCTCCCCATTGCAGTTCTCTGAGACATTTCATCAAACAGGTTATGTGCATTAACAAACATACATATATCAAACAGTAGATGATCAAACACGTACCCTGTTCAGATGAACGAGGAACTTTTGATTTAAAACAACGGGAACAACATAAGGGAAACGAAGAACATGAATAACAAGCACCCATTGATTACTTGTTTTCTCTGAAAGTGTCAATGGGGGTGAAGAATGAAAAGGGTTTTTGTCATTTGTATAAAAATGTATGATTACATTGAGGAGTGTGATATGATGGTGGATAAAACAACAGTGATGTTTTGTAAACCATCATTCTCATTCTCTTTCTCTCTCTCTCTCTCTCTCTCTCTCTCTCTCCTCCTTTCTCGCTCATCTTTCTTCTCTCTCTCTCTCTCACACACACACTCACTCTACTCATTCTCCTACTCGTAGGTTGTGTGAAATGTGTGCTTACAAAAGTGTTCATGTTTTCTGTGTGTTCAAACATGAGTTACATTTCAACCGGATCAAATATTTTTAGTTGTCGTTCAAAAAGAGAGTTAATTGAACGAACATAAAAACATATCTAGTTTGTTTTTTTATGTTCGTAAATGTTTATTAATTTATGTCTATCTTTTTTTTTTAACTGTCAACTAAATTAACGGATAAGTATCATGAGATGCTCTCCATCGAGCAAATGTATCATCTCCTCTATAACGGTTTAAACATTGATGTTTGTTAATTTGTTTCGTAAAAATTAAACAAATGAATAGAAACAAGCCCCGTTTATATTTATTTGTTCGTTATTACATATTATGTTATTAGAAAAGTTTTTCATGGTATGCATGTGCTTATATTTTAAATAAGACAATTCACTTAGAAATCGTATTATAAGGGGTGGGGGTGCTTCACGCCTTCACTTTTCGCCGCTCATCACATACAACCAGCTTCTGTCACGTCATCGAACTTCATTTCATCATTAGTGATGGATTTAATGGGAGTGTCCATCACTAGTAATGGGGTTTTTTTTAAATAATAAATTAACAATAACAATTTCATATAAATAAATATTACATTAATAAAACCATAAATTACAAAGTAAAAAAAAATAGCTAAACATTGCAAAGTAAAAAACACTAAAAATACTATGGCATCTCCCAATCCCACTTTTCACATATTTCGCGTTTGCGTTGTAGTAGGATCGACCTAAAGGGTTCGTTGAGAGTGTCGTGTGGTTGTAACATAATGTTTAAATAACTATTTTTTTTTTGTTTTCGGTTAAGTGTTTAATATACGCCTCATCACGTTTAAGTTTTGAAGCCGCAAAATTTTCTTTTCTTTCTTTGGCTTCGGCCATTTCCACCAAACTAGCCACTTTGAATTCAGTGATGGAGTCCACCACCGCTTCCTTTCCTCTGCTTGACTATTCACCACTTTTCTTGCGATGCGGCCTTGTGGGTGTGAGTGTATCATCTTGTTCGGGTTCGTCATTGTCACACCCCCAAAATTCACAAGCGGAGTATCACCGCATGGAGGCGTGACTAACCAGGATCAAGCCACCAATCATATTGAACAATGTAATTAAGTAATAAAACCAACTACAATATAATTGGTGTCCAAAAGAAAATAACCAACTTTAAATCAACAGCGGAAGCATAAAATGTATAACCCAAAACATAAGTAATAAATTCATAAAGTTTAAATGTTTAACATGGAACTCAACCGTCCATGTCCCACAACGACTCTTCCCCATGCAAGCTCCTGCTAAGTACCTAATGACCTGCAAAGCATATAGTAACGAGTCAACAACAAAGTTGAGCGAGTTCACAGTTGGGTGTTCGTTTAAGTTATTCCAAAAACATATTTTCCTTTAACCGGCATCCTTGCCGTGGGGGTTACCCCATATTTGAAAACATGATTTGTTTAATCCCATTTACTTTGGCTATCCAGCCGTGGGGGCTATCCCATGTTTCATTACTAGACTCGTTACCATATCGACTACTGACGAAAGTAAGTTGTGCCCTACGTCAATGTCTATCATCATTGACAGTTTGCCATGATCCATTAGTACACGCCCGTCCGACCGGCACGGTGTGAGGTTTGTCAAACCTAATAGCACTATTAACTAATGACCAACTCGCCATCGGCCTCGGCGATTAAGTCGATATAAAATGAGGGACTTAATGATAGAGTTTTGGTCTAGTGAGCTTAAGACTGTCCCAAGAGGACGAGGAATTACATTCCTTAACCCATACTGTCCTACCCAAGAAGGACGAGGAAATCCATATTCCTTAACCCATTCCCAACCCACCGGGAATTACCATGCTTTGTAGAAAGTGTGAACTCACCTTAGGTTAGCTCGGCAGATACACGAAAAGGTCACTCGAGCTATATAGGGTCAACCACGTCCTAACATGGTTACCATACAAGTCAGGTCTAGGTTCAAGTAGCACATAAGTTTACACAGAACTAACAAGTCAAGAACACGTAAGGATCATGGTAAGCACGTGGAACATGTTAAGCAAATCAGTTAAATACATAAAGCCCAAACTTGTGTGATCAGGATGTATTGGGCTGAAGTAACAGTGTAAGCCCAATAGCATCTTGTGCGATTCCAAGAGTGAAGCCCAATAACAATCGGCCCAACCTGTTGTGCGTCCAGCACAACCTTGTGCGACTCACAACGGGTTGTGCGATTGGAAACCAACCTGACCCAAAGCAATTAAAATCCCAAACATATATACACGGCCCAAATAATAACAAACGTTGCTCTTGTGCGGTCTGGATGGACTTGTGCGATCGACAAGTCCTTGTGTGATTGGGTTTTGGGTTTTAAGGCCCAACAGTCCAAGCGTTCGTGTGTGGCCCAAGCCTTGTGCGATCGGCACTGTCTTGTGCGATCCACAAGGTCTTGTGCGATCATGCATATTCTAGTTGTACCCTGTGTTTTATGTGGTTGTACCAAATCTTGTGAGACTAACCCTTGTGCGATTATACCATTTGTGCGATCAGAACTTGTGCGTTCTGATCTTGTGCGATCCGTTTTATTATCCCGAAATCATGGCAATTAGTTACGTGGTTTCCATTTATACAATTTGTCAATTAACAAAAACTGACGGTTTCAATCATGCATATCTCGATCAAATTAAGTAATTTCCAACTATTTCTCATGAACACTAACTAACATCCAATCATGGATAACAACTTATCAAAACCTCCAATCACATTAACAGATCGATGATTTTTATTACTAACCTACTCATTAACATGGCAACATATCAAATCATTCAAATACAACTCCTAACAGCTGATTAATCAAATATCTGATTTGATGAACAACAAGCAACCCTAGACGATTAGTCCGATATATTTCATATACATATCACCGAAATCAAGTGCATAGATTCAAATCATGTTTACTAGCATGACCCCTAATAAATCACATAACAGAACAATATCCAAAACATGGCAATAAACACTAACCGGAGGTGTCGTTAGCTTGGCCGAAATAGGAGCTTCGAATGAGAAGAATAGCCGTCGACCAAGAGAAGGGAGGAGAAGGAGAGAGTTAGGGTTTTGTGTGCTCTAGAGGGATTTTGCAACAATGGGAAAACAAAACCTAATTAAGGTTTTGTATCGGTTTATATAGTGGGGTGACCGAACCCATGATGGGCTGTCCATCAATTTCGGATTCAAGCATAATGGGCCGAACCCAATGGTGTTGTGCGATTGAGTAATGTTGTGCAATTCGAGTTACATATTGACATACATAATTTCACATAACACAAACATAATATTTCATTTAAACCAATACATCACATAATCACATAACGTTCAGACATGTTACATCAAAGCACACAAAAGAGTTCTAAAACACGAGTTGTCACATTATCCCCAAGTTGAAAGAAATTTCGTCCCGAAATTTAGCACGTACTCACTGAGGAAGCTAGTTAAGTTGCATGGTTTTCCTGGCTTTCCTGGGGCGTCACATCCTTCCCCCGTTGATTTGGAATTTCATCCCGAAATTCCGCAGTAGCTTCAGCCTCAGTAGTGGTTGTACTTTTCTCAAATAACTGGGGATACTTGTGTTTCATCTGGTCTTCTCGTTCCCAGGTAAACTCTGGGCCACGACGGGAGTTCCAACGAACTCGAACAAGAGGAATTCTGGTGCGCTTGAGAATCTTCACCTCTCGGTCAGTAATCTCTACTAGTTCCTCGACAAATCGTAGCTGATCGTCGATAGTGAGCTCCTTGAGAGGAACTATGAGGGCCTCATCTGACAGACACTTCTTCAGATTCGACACGTGGAAAACGTTATGAACTCCGCTGAGTTCTTCGTGTAGGTTCAGTTTGTAGGCCACTTTGCCTATTTTCTCTACGATTTCGAAAGGTCCGACATATCGCGGGTTGAGTTTGCCTCGTTTGCCAAAACGAACAACACCTTTCCAAGGTGAGACTTTGAGTAGCACTCGATCCCCAACCTGGAACTCGAGTGGTTTCCTGCGCTTATCAGCGTAGCTCTTCTGGCGGTCACGAGCTGCCGCCATTCGTTGTCGTATCTGAACAATCTTCTCAGTTGTGTCTACCACAAGTTCTGGGCCTGTGATTTGGCTGTCACCAATTTCTGCCCAGCAAAGGGGTGATCGGCATTTACGTCCGTACAATGCCTCAAACGGAGCGGCCTGGATGCTGGTGTGGTAACTATTATTATACGAAAATTCCACTAAAGGTAAATGTCGTTCCCAACCGTTGCCAAAATCAATCACACATGCCCTAAGCATGTCTTCAAGGGTTTGGATGGTGTGTTCAGACTGGCCATCCGTTTGCGGATGATACGCCGTGCTCATGTCTAGTCGAGAGCCAAAGGACTTATGCATCGCTTGCCACAATTCAGAGGTAAAACGCGCGTCACGATCAGATATGATAGAGGTTGGCACCCCGTGCCTCGAAACCACTTCCTTTACGTAAATGTCTGCTAAAGTAGAGAACTTGTCTGTTTCTTTGATAGCCAAAAAGTGTGCAGACTTAGTCAACCTATCCACTATCACCCAAATAGTGTCATTTCAGCGTTGAGACCTGGGCAGGCCAGTAACAAAATCCATTCCATGTCGGGATCTCTGGTTGTTGGAGTAGGCCTGATGGTTTCTGATATTCAATCTTGACTCTCGCACAAGTCAAACATTTACTAACATAAGTTGCTATGTTAGCTTTCATGCTAGGCCACCAGTATGTAGTCCTTAAGTCGTGGTACATATTATCCGAACCAGGATGTACTGAGTAACGAGACTTGTGCGCTTCATCCATCACAAGCTCGCGTAAGTTTCCATAAAGTGGAACCCAGATGCGCCCTGTTATGTAGTAAGCTCCGTCTTCCTTTTGTTCTAACCATTTCCTTGATCCTCGTAGGGACTCCGCCCTGATGTTCTCTGCTTTCAATGCTTCAACCTGAGCATCTCGTATCTGAGCGGGAAGACTAGATTGGATGGTAAGTTGTAACGCTCTCACGCGCTTAGGTGTAGTATCCTTTCGGCTGAGGGCGTCGGCCACAACATTGGCTTTGCCCGGGTGGTACTTGATCGCGCATTCGTAATCATTCAAGAGCTCGACCCATCGACGTTGTTGCATGTTTAACTCCTTTTGCTTGAAGATATGCTCGAGACTCCTGTGATCGGTGTAAATGGTGCACTTGGTACCGTACAGGTAATGTCTCCATATCTTAAGAGCAAAAACCACTGCTCCTAATTCCAAGTCGTGCGTAGTGTAGTTCCTTTCGTGAACTTTAAGTTGGCGTGACGCGTAAGCAATGACCTTGTCACGTTGCATCAACACGCAACCAAGTCCTTGGATGGATGCGTCGCAATAAACCACAAAATCATCTGTGCCTTCAGGCAATGAGAGAATAGGTGCGCTACAAAGTCTATCCTTTAGGTGCTGAAACGCAGTCTCCTGTGCATCACCCCAACGATAGGTGACACCTTTCTGAGTTAGCGAAGTGAGTGGTTGCGCAATCTTGGAGAAATCCTTGATGAACCTTCTGTAATAGCCCGCCAAACCCAAAAATTGGCGGATTTCTGTTGGTGTACGGGGTGTAGGCCAGTTCTTAATCGAGTCGACCTTGGATGGATCAACATGAATCCCATCCTTGTTTACCACGTGGCCTAGAAAGTGGACTTCGCGAAGCCAGAAGTCACATTTCGAAAATTTGGCATACAACTGTTCTGTTCGAAGGAGTTCCAAAATAAGTCACAGGTGTTGCTCGTGCTCCTCCCGACTCTTCGAATAGATCAAGATGTCGTCGATGAATACAATAACAAACTTATCCAGGTAAGGCTTGCACACTCGGTTCATAAGATCCATGAAGATCGCAGGTGCGTTTGTCAATCCAAAAGGCATAACCAGAAACTCGTAGTGCCCATAACGAGTCCTGAATGCTGTCTTAGAGATATCCTCATCTCGGACTCTCAGTTGATGGTAGCCTGACCTCAGGTCAATCTTTGAGTAGAAACTCGACCCTTGCAACTGGTCGAATAAGTCGTCAATGCGTGGAAGAGGATAATGATTCTTCACGGTCACCTTATTAAGTTCGCGGTAGTCAATGCACATTCTGAAGGTACCGTCTTTCTTCTTCACAAACAACACCGGAGCTCCCCATAGCGAAGAGCTAGGACGAATGAAGCCCTTATCCAACAGCTCTTGTAGTTGCGTAGACAGCTCTTCTAGTTCTGAGGGGGCTAAGCGATAAGGTGCACGAGCTATTGGTGCTGCTCCAGGAGTTAGCTCGATTTGAAATTCGACTTGATGATGAGGCGGTAGACCAGGTAATTCCTTAGGAAATACCTCTGGAAAGTCACGTACAATAGGAATGCCTTCTATTCTCTTCTCTTTTATGGATGCATCCGTAACGAGGGCTAAGATAGCTGCGTGGCCCTTACGTAAACACTTCTGGGCCTTAAGGAAAGAAATGATGCCCACAACAGCACCACTCTTGTCGCCATGAATCACTAAAGGTTCTTTACCAGAACGAGGAATGCAGACGATCTTCTCCTTGCAAAGGATCTCTGCTCGATGTTGAGATAGCCAATCCATACCAATAACGATGTCGAAACTACCAAGAATGATGGGGATGAGGTCGATAGAGAAAGTCTGACCAGCTAAGACAAGAGTACAACCCTTAACTATGTGTGTGGCTTCAATACTTTTACCATTTGCTATTTCTACAGTGTGCTTGGTGTCTAAGGAAATTGGGGCACGCTTAAGCCTCTGACTAACTTTTAAGGACACATAACTAGTATCGGCACCCGAATCAAATAAAACAGAAACATAGAAGTCGTCCAGTAGGAACTTACCCGTCACGACGTAGGGATCGTTCCTTGCATCACCTTGTCCAATCACAAAAACACGACCCCTGGCACCATTGCCGTTGTTACCCCCGTTGTTTCCATTCCCCTGGTTGTTATTATTGTTGTTGTTCTGATTCTGGTTCAGTTGGGGACAGTCTCTCTTGAAGTGGCCTTCAGCTCCACACTAAAAGCATCCTTTATTGCCCTGCTGTTGCTGCTGCTGATTCTGTGGAGCTGGTGGCTGTTGTTGCTGACGATTCTGATTCGCGAGGCGTAAACTCCTGCAATCCTTTGCGGCGTGGCCTGGCTTGTTGCACCGATGACAGTTACTCCTGGTGCATGGCCCACTGTGGTGTAGGTTACAGCGATTGCATTTGGGGTGAATTCCCCTGTATCCACCTTGACTTTGGCTACCAGGTGATTGCTGACTAGGGCTCTTGTAGTCGTCAGTCCTTCGCTGGTGAGACTGAACAGAAGTTGAACCTTTGCTTGAAGCTCCATCCTATTTACGCTTGTTGTCGCTAGGAGCACCAGAAGTAGTAGCATTGATACGCTTTGGTAACCTGTTCTGCTCCACCGCCTGATCAGTGAGAGGATGAGCCAATCGAACAACTTGCTGGATGGTGGCGAGGTTAGCTGAAGTCACATGACTTTGAATCTCTGGCACTAAACCCTTAAGGTACAGCTCGATACGTTTGATGGGAGGATCCACCATAGTAGGACACAAGATAGCCAACTCGTTCGATCTTTTCGTGTACGCTTCAATTTCTGACCCCGTCATCTTTAAGTTGAAGAACTCTACCTCCAGCTTGTGAATGTCATCACGATTACAGTACTCTTCCTTGATCAATTCCTTGATATCGTTCCAGGGGGTGGCATTAGCAGCAACCAACCCCAGCATTTGGACCTGAGCGTTACACCTTCAAGAGTACCAGTAGCATACTTCACCCTACGAGCCTCAGGGCATTCACACATCTCGAAAACAGATTCGAGTTTATTGAACCAGTGGAGGAGACCTACAGCTCCTTCAGTACCATTGAATGTACTAGGTCGACAGTCCATAAAGGTCTTGAAAGTGCACACGGGAGGTTGTGCAGGTTGACCTGTCATGAGAGTAAGAAAGGACGAAGTTTAACACAAGGGTTGGTTCACGAGAGTAGGATCTAAACATCCTAGGATAGGTCGAAATAGCAGGTTATACCTCCTGCCGGAGCTGCTGCGAGCGCGGCAGCGACTTGCTCGTTAATCAAAGCCATCAGCTGGGCTTGAGTTAGGTTGATACGTCCACTCATGATCTTCACAATAAGGAGAGCACGAGTGAGAAAAGTGTCGTGACAATGCGTAAGTGTGGAGTGACAGAAGAGAGTAAGCACACAATCAGTGTCTAACAATAGTTGCTACGTTACCCAAAGTATACCATGAACAATGTACTATGTAACTAGCAGGTAGGTAACATAAACATAAACCATATCACCTAGAATGTTGAGTCTTGCACGTGGAGCGAAGCGTCGTTGTGGATCGTTGAGCACTGTACAGGTTATAGTCTGGTTTTACCAAAAGCTTTTCCCTTTTAAAACCAAGTTCACTATAACCAATGGCTCTGATACCAATCTGTCACACCCCCAAAATCCACAAGCGGAGTATCACCGCACGGAGGCATGACTGACCAGGATCAAGCCACCAATCATATTGAACAAGGTAATTAAGTAATAAAACCAACCACAATATAATTGGTGTCCAAAAGAAAATAACCAACTTTAAATCAACAACGGAAGCATAAAATGTATAACCCAAAACATAAGTAATAAATTCATAAAGTTTAAATGTTTAACATGGAACTCAACCGTCCATGTCCCACAACGACTCTTCCCCATGTAAGCTCCTGCTAAGTACCTAATGACCTGCAAAGCATGTAGTAACGAGTCAACAACAAAGTTGAGCGAGTTCACAGTTGGGTATTCGTTTAAGTTATTCCAAAAACATATTTTCCTTTAACTGGCATCCTTGCCGTGGGGGTTACCCCATATTTGAAAACATGATTTGTTTAATCCCATTTACTCTGGCTATCCAGCCGTGGGGGCTACCCCATGTTTCATTACTAGACTCGTTACCATATCGACTATTGACGAAAGTAAGTTGTGCCCTACGTCAATGTCTATCATCATTGACAGCTTGCCATGATCCATTAGTACACGCCCGTCCGACCGGCACGATGTGAGGTTTGTCAAACCTAATAGCGCTATTAACTAATGACCAGCTCGCCATCGGCCTCGGCGATTAAGTCGATATAAAATGAGGGACTTAATGATAGAGTTTTGGTCTAGTGAGCTTAAGACTGTCCCAAGCGGACGAGGAATTACATTCCTTAACCCATACTGTCCTACCCAAGAAGGACGAGGAAATTCATATTCCTTAACCCATTCCCAACCCACCGGGAATTACCATGCTTTGTAGAAAGTGTGAACTCACCTTAGGTTAGCTCGGCAGATACACGAAAAAGTCACTCGAGCTATATGGGGTCAACCACGTCCTAACATGGTTACCATACAAGTCAGGTCTAGGTTCAAGTAGCACATAAGTTTACACAGAACTAACAAGTCAAGAACACGTAATGATATGGTAAGCACGTGGAACATGTTAAGCAAATCAGTTAAATACATAAAGCCCAAACTTGTGTGATCAGGATGTATTGGGCTGAAGTAACAGTGTAAGCCCAAAAGCATCTTGTGCGATTCCAAGAGTGAAGCCCAATAACAATCGGCCCAACCTGTTGTGCGTTCAGCACAACCTTGTGCGACTCACAACGGGTTGTGCGATTGGAAACCAACCCGGCCCAAAGCAATTAAAATCCCAAACATATATACACGGCCCAAATAATAACAAACGTTGCTTTTGTGCAGTCCGGATGGACTTGTGCGATCGACAAGTCCTTGTGTGATTGGGTTTTGGGTTTTAAGGCCCAACAGTCCAAGCGTTCGTGTGTGGCCCAAGCCTTGTGCGATCGGCACTGTCTTGTGCGATCCACAAGGTCTTGTGCGATCATGCATATTCTAGTTGTACCCTGTGTTTTATGTGGTTGTACCAAATCTTGTGAGACTAACCCTTGTGCGATTCTACCATTTGTGCGATCAGAACTTGTGCGTTCTGATCTTGTGCGATCCGTTTTATTATCCCGAAATCATGGCAATCAGTTACGTGGTTTCCATTTATACAATTTGTCAATTAACAAAAACAGACGGTTTCAATCATGCATATCTCGATCAAATCAAGTAATTTCCAACTATTTCTCATGAACACTAACTAACATCCAATCATGGATAACAACTTATCAAAACCTCCAATCGCATTAACAGATCGATGATTTCTATTACTAACCTACTCATTAACATGGCAACATACCAAAATCATTCAAATACAACTCATAACAGCCGATTAATCCAATATCTGATTTGATGAACAACAAGCAACCCTAGACGATTAGTCCGATATAATTCATATA
Source organism: Helianthus tuberosus (assembly GCA_030545235.1). Classification (NCBI taxonomy): domain Eukaryota; kingdom Viridiplantae; phylum Streptophyta; class Magnoliopsida; order Asterales; family Asteraceae; genus Helianthus; species Helianthus tuberosus. The sequence continues at coordinate 170,903,125 of CM060377.1, forward strand.
CATATCACCAAAATCAAGTGCATAGATTCAAATCATATTTACTAGCATGACCCCTAATAAATCACATAACAATATCCAAAACATGGCAATAAACACTAACCGGAGGCGTTAGCTTGGCCGAAATAGGAGCTTCGAATGAGAAGAATAGCCGTCGACCAAGAGAAGGGAGGAGAAGGAGAGAGTTAGGGTTTTGTGTGCTCTAGAGTGATTTTGCAACAATGGGAAAACAAAACCTAATTAAGGTTTTGTATCGGTTTATATAGTGGGGTGACCGAACCCATGATGGGCTGTCCATCAGTTTCGGATTCAAGCATAATGGGCCGAACCCAAAGGTGTTGTGCGATTGAGTAATGTTGTGCGATTCGATATTGACATACATAATTTCACATAACACAAACATAATATTTCATTTAAACCAATACATCACATAATCACATAACGTTTAGACGTGTTACATCAAAGCACACAAAAGAGTTCTAAAACACGAGTTGTCACAGTCATCGGGTTGGTCGTTCAGATTCATTTCGGGCATGTTGCTTGATATATCATCGTTAGAAGTAGTGCAGTTCCCAGACTCGGAAGTTTTTGATCTTTTTGAACATCCTCTTTTCTTTGGAGCGTCTGCCCATCCATGTCGACCAACGTAACCGGTACTCACTTCGAGTGATGTCTCGCAACCTCCCGTGACCCCAAGTGTGGAAAAGATTTATGGCGGTATGTCGTGCAATACCCTTTTAGGGTGTTTTTGATGATAGTCGCCTCGCTCGCTCCGCTTTGTGGATTTCGGGTCTATAAAACATACAAAAAACACTATTTTATAACAAGATAAAAATAACAAAATAAAGTAATAACTTAAAAAAATTACCAACTGAATGAAGCAAGCGTTAAATTTATTCATTTTCCGGTTCAAATCTCCTCACTTTGAAGTTATTTCATCCATGTTGCGTTCGGTCGAACCGGGAAGTTTGAAAAAATGTGCAATAACTCGTCTCCAAAACAAGTCTCTTCTTTGTTCATTTGAATGTTTTTTGTTTTCGGAGATGTGCAAGTACAGTAGAAACTCGATAAATTAATACTCGATTATTTAATAAACTCTTTAAGATAATATTTTTTGCCGGTCCCGACTCGGGGATAGGGTGCTAAATTAATAATTCGCTAAAATTATAAGATAATACATTTTTGATAATTTCTTTAGACCCCATATAAAATATAAATTAATAATTCCTTATATATAGCATATTACATAGAGAGATTTTTGTAGGTCAGGAAATTTTGCCGGTTTGTGTCGCTTAACATCGCCTCTTTAGGGAGCAAGTGAGAGATACTCTAAAGACCGCTTAACTGTATTCGATATTGTCGCTTGACTCACCTGCAAACCATAGTTACTATGAACCCATTCTTGCAATTGCTTTTGAGTGAGACTTGGATTATCCTTGTTGTGCTTGCATAATGCTCTTCGAATCTCGTCTGTCATTGCTGTTTTTTTCACACCTTTAAGATGGGAAGCCATGTTGTGTGTATGATTTGTTTGTGTTAACCTATTTTGATCTTGTATTTATATAGAAAATATTTTTAATGTCCATAAAGTGATACATTGAACACAAGAAGCATAATAAGGTGGGAGATTGAAGGTTTCTTTCAAATTGGGCCGTTCATTTGATATACATGCATTGTATACAATAATTAAGTGGAAGCTTGAAAGGTGTTTGTAAACTAAGTATTCTACTATAAATTAATAAAATATTAATTAATATATAAATTAATAATTATTAATTTATCGATTAATTAATAACTCTTTTAATTAATAAATTTTGGTGGTCCCAAGTGTATTATTTTATAGAGTTTCTACTGTATGCCTTGGTCAAGACGACCTCCTCCTCGCTCGTCCAAGGTCTCCAACCACCATCTAGTGGGACGATATCAACTTCTTCTTCTTCTTCTTGAACTGGTTCACTATCGTCATCGTCATCATCTTGTTGTTGTGGTTTGCGATATGCACGGGCAAATTGGTGGATGAGATTGTTATCTTCTTGTGGGTCGAGTGACATTTGATTAAATGGTTGGCGTTGAAACGGTTGGGTTTGAAATGGTTGGGTTTGAAATGGTGGAATAAAAGGCTGGTTTTGATATGATTGGTTGTGAAACAGTTCGTTTTGAAAGGGTTGGTGGGGAAACGGCTGGGTTTGAAATGGTGGGATTGGGTCGGCTTCGTCATGCAAGCGAAATCTGTTCGGCTCGCCAAGATTAGCTCGAACCTTTGGCCGTGTGGGTTTTTTCTTCGAACCCGAACCGCGTTTGCTTGAACCTTCCATTTTTCGGGCGTGTTTGGCGTTTTCTTTGCAAGATCAAGCCCAATATCGCCCCTCTCCCACTACGAAAGGGCGTGATTGGCGACTTTTTTGTTGAGGCGTTTTATAAATAAAGCCAAAGGGGGGATTTCTTAGCCAATCACATTTGAGCTTACATTTGGTGGCCAATAAGAATTTTTAAATGTTTATTTTATTACAAAACATAATGCCCCACAATCCCTACATCCCCACTACACCCATTTTAGAAAACGCCCCATAATGCCCCATTGCTGACTGGGCTGGCACATGGCGCAAAACGCCCAAGGGTGAATATTGCCCACTACGCATGGTCTTAGTAACATTGCAAGTCCATATATTTATGACACAAATACGCAAGCATTTAAAAACTCATCACCTACACGATTGCGCAAACATAAGTTTACACATCTCATTGTCGAAAAACATATTTGAACTGTTGCAATTGCATTAGGCAAAACCAATATTATCTTTAACAATCGATGTACCAAATAAAAAAAAGAGTTAAATGTCATTTTAGTCCTTGTGGTTTGGGCCATTTTGCCAGTTTAGTCCAAAGGTTTCATTTTTAACATGTGGGTCCAAAAAGGTTTCACAGTTGCCATTTTAGTCCACTGGGTTAACTTCATCCATTTTTTCTGTTAACGAGAAGGCCAATTCGGTCATTTTATATGGCTGAATTGCCCTTTTAGTTAACAGAATTACATACAAAATTGATCGAATTGGCCTTTTCGTTAACAGAAAAAATGGATGAAGTTAACAAAGTGGACTAAAATGGCAACTGTGAAACCTTTTTGGACCCACATGTTAAAAATGAAACCTTTGGACTAAACTGGCAAAATGACCCAAACCACAGGGACTAAAATGACATTTAACTCTAAAAAAAAATCATAAGAGTACAACTCACTTAACCTGAGCATCTTTGATGGGTCAGAGTTAGAGAATAAGCCAAGCGAACTCAAAGGTTGCCATGTTTACAAATAATTCCGTGTGAACATCATAAAAGTGACCACCAAACTCTTAATATGTCAAGGGGGAATTTCTTAGTATTTGGGTGATATTTAGGTATTTCGATAAAAAAAAAAAAAAAAAAGAATTGGGTTGCGCCATATATATGAAAGAGTATACAATAATGATGTATTTGCCGAATCAAATCATCATCATCATCATCATACTCAGTAAATCCCACCAATAGCAAAGCAAAGGTAGGGTCTGAGGAGGGTAAGATGTAGACAGCCTTACCTCTACCCCGTAGGAATAGAGAGGCTGCTTCCAGTGAGACCCCCGGCTCGATAGTTTTGCATCAAGCTTTGGACATAGGGCACATAACACTCAGCAATCGGGACAAAGACCGATTAGTGCATGTACCCTTTTGTCTTTCAGCTATCAACGCCACCACATGATGCTTGATTAACCGTCCTCAGCTTTTAACGTTATTTTCACGAAATTAGTAAAATAACGTTAAAATTAGTGCACTTTCCCTTTTGCCCCCCGATGGGCCACACTCACATATATACATTATATGCGCATACCGCAAATATCATGGTCTAATAAGAAAACATTCTAATTAGTTGGGAATTTTGTGAAAAGTTCCTGTAAAAAGTTTCATTAACGCCTAAGTCATGTAGTATTCACAACATTGTTGAAGCAATCAAACTTAAAATAAATGTTGAATGCTAATTTTGTTCCTTTGTACTTTGGGTCTTGAGTTAACTTATTTTTTTGTCATGCTCAACATTTGAACATTATGTTTTCCAAAAAAAGTGAAAGTGCACTAATTTTAACGTTATTTTATTAATTTCATCAAAATAACATTAAAAACTGAGGACGGTTAATCACGCATTATGTGGTGGCGTTGATAGCTGAAAGACAAAAGGGTACATGCACTAATCGGTCTTTGTCCGATTGCTGAGTGTTATGTGCCTTATGTCCAAGGCTTGATGCAAAACTACTATCGAGCCGGAGGTCTCACTAGAAGCAGCATCTCTATTCCTACGGGGTAGAGGTAAGGCTGTCTACATCTTACCCTCCTCAGACCTCACATTTGTTTTGCTACTGGTGGGATTTAGTGAGTACGATGATGATTTTTGTACAAATGGATCAAAATCAAATACACAATCTCTAAAATTTTGGAACATTTATTTAGTTAATATCACTTGATGAAACTGATTCCAATATGTTTTGATATCTTCTTTGATGTGCTCATGATAATATGTTATATATCCCCATAAGCCTTAAAATATGAGACATCAAATGCAAATAAAAACACAAAATCAAATGATTCAAAATGTTCTAAAATATAAAACGCTTGATTTTGGCTAAGAATAATTAGTGCTTTCCTTTGCAACATTATTCAAGCACCTTGGAAACAAAAAAAAAATGGGGGTAAATAGGTCGTATTCACTAGTGCTCTAGTGGTGGTCACGTGTATTTAAGTTCCACCTATGGTGGGTCTGGGTGAATTTTCCCCTTCAGATCTCAAGTTCGAGTTTGGGTGATAGGAGTTTCTCATTGAGTGGTTTAAATTGGGGATCTATTGTGCGAGGGGACTCTCTAGCGCGGACCCGGTTAAGACAACGTATGCTAGACCTCCCGACATTCGCAAATAATTCACACATTTAAAAAAGAAAATAGGTCGTATTCACGTTAGCCGACAAACACGGGCTCTGTGTTCGAATTTCCGTGTATGACAGGATTTTCAATATCGTGTCAAGTTAACTTGTCAACACCTCCTTGTTTACATTTTTTTTAAACTGCAAATTTAGATAACTGACAGATCATTGGAGTATTATCGTGCCTCAGCGGAACTATCCGACCATATCTATCTCCGTTAAATATGGAAAAAATCCAATAAATATGGAAAAAACTCTCTTGTTTACGTATAATCAGCAGCCGAACATAGTAGTTTCTACTGCAGTAAAGATAAAAGGTAGCTGCTGCTTTAAATCAAATGAGAAATTATAACGTGCCGCATTTGTAATTCATGATTTAGTGGACACATTGGGCTTTCCTGTCTGAAAAAAGAGGAGAAATGCATGCTATGCCAGTGAATAATCTCATTATTTGCAAAGGAGCCTATCATAAATGTAGACAATGCCAAAAGGACCCCTCTTAATCATACTTGCAATTTGCTTTCTCCATTATTTGAGCCTCATTTTATAAAAGGAATTTAAAGGATCACCTTTTTTTCCCCATCTATTGATAAAGCATGGCAACTTCACTAATTAGTGGTACTTGTAACATAGCAATTTTATAAATAAACTCATTAAATGTTTTTATCCCATCGATTCATCAACAAATATTAAAAAAGACATCGTTGATATCTAAAGCAGATCTTAAAAGTTTATTGGATTTTATCACTCCCAACTATTGAGTATTAGCCGCTGCCACTCCCAGTTATCACTTTGCCTTCCACCACTCCTAACTTAGCACTTTGTGTGTTGTGTCACTCCGATTGAGTGGTTTTTGGCTCCCCTTTTGTTTTTTAGGAGGAGATTCACATGCAGTCATTAGTAATTCACAAAGTGGTAGCCTAATAACACAAGTCAAACACTAAGAAATGTTCACCTGCGGTGTGACACAACACACAAAATGTTAAGTTGGGAGTGATGAGAGTCAAAGTAATAGTCAAGAGTGGCAGCAGCCAATACTCAATTATTTGATATATGTTGTTCTATGCATAGGATAAAGCTACTTATGTAACGATGGCAATTGCCAGCACCAAGAAAGTTGTGTTTGGAATTTCTGTGAAAGAGCACAAAGATGATCTCATAATAATTCCTATTTCTCAAAATTTTAACAGATTGTTTTATCTATTATTTGATTGGTCACGCTTTATCAACCATATTGATAACTATTGTTAATTGAAGAAACACTGACCTGAACGGTTAGGCTCCGACTATGACTCTTGGCGATCCGAACAGCTGACTGCAAAACAGAACACCGTTAGGACTCGTTACAGGAATGAGGTTATTCCTGTAACCACCCTCCGGCGTGAGAATAAGTCTCTGTATTTGGGAGTAAGGAAGTATGTAGAGAGAGAGGAGGTAAGAGCAGAATGAGAATCGTACATTTGATGTTTACCTCTATTTATAGTTTTCCATTATGGTTTTCCCTAAACTAGGATGTACTCCGATAGTTTAGGGATTTGCATGATCTTCCCAAAATATTGGGGAATTCGGTTACGTGATTTATCCATGCAGAATAGAACATTCGAGAATAAACATATGTAAATGTGTAATTGAATATATAATAAAATAATAGATAATGACCGGGTCGGGTTAACCGCTCCGGGTCATACCTCGTCATGTCCCCCCAGTCCGAAGTTATGAGATGAAATTCATGAGATCGGACTTAAAAAATGAAAAAGTCAAAATACCCCCTTAAGTGCATATTTCTCAAATGGGAGTACTAAGCTTTTTTTTGAATTGTGGCGGTGATGTGAAAGGGTGTGACAGTTAAGTCATCATTAGGATGACAGTTGTATATGCCCTGGTTTGACACGCGTACCCATCCCGTTTGCCTTTCTTTTTGAATTTGAAGGGTTGCTTTCCCTTTTCTATAAATAGCCTGTCCGTTAGGGGTTTTTTTTTCATTTCGTTCTCTTCCTTCATCTCCTTCAAATTCTTGATTGCTCACAATGGCTTCCAAGACCGGCGAATCTTTTTCAGCCCAGACAAGTTCCGATGTCTTGTATTGCAAGTGGGGAATGATATCGTTCAACAATCTTCTGCAAGAGTATGATATTAAGCCGGAATGGAATCCGGTGTTGCCGTTAAAGAAAGATACGGCGTTTCCACTGAAACAGGGGAAAATCACTCTGTTCAGTGATTTTTTCAAATTCTGCAACTTTCGGTTGCCGATCACCAAATTTTGTAAGTCTGTTCTTGACGAGTACCAGATTCACATCTCTCATATGCATCCTCTTGGATTGGTTAAACTCCGTCATTTTGAGTTTGCCTGTATAGCATTGGGCCATATCCCTGAGATACTGGTTTTTAGGCTTTTTCGTGCTTGTTTGGAAATCCCCATTTTTTCACCTTCGATCGACGAGATATCAGTGTGTCTTGTCTGAGAGGTGTCCCTGCAAGTTCCAGGGATAAAGAGTGGAAGAAGAAATTCTTCTACATTGATGCCAGCGTTATCCCCGGAGAGATGCGCTGGAGGGAGATGGGAGCCAAAGAGAAATTTAAAGATGACGGTCCTCTTGCTGATGCATACATTGAGAATGCTCTGTTCAAGAGGTTAAGCCAACGCCCCTCTAAGTGCCAGGTGATTCCGGAGGGTGCGCTGGTGATGGCCGGAATGAGTTTGCTACGGTGTGATAGCTGATTATATCCTGCTTTTCAAAGGATTGACGGAGGTAAGTGTCAATTTTTTGTTAATGTAATTTGCAGGTTGTGTTTGTTCTAATATGTATGGATGTCAAATAAGTGAATGGAGCTTGTTTGATTTTGTTGATCCCCCTCGGCACGCTGCTCTAAGGTTCGCGGACCGCGTGGTTGGGGAGCATGAGGCAGATGTGTTGAAGATTCATATTGAACAATTTCTCCTTCCCGCCGTACCGGCAGGTTCAACTGCTCAAGTGTCTAATCCTCCCCCAGCGGTGGGAGCGGAGTTTCCATTGAAGAAACGAAGAAACCATCCGGATAAGGATAACCGGGAAGAAAATTGTTACCGTGGGGGTAACAGCTTCGCCCGTGGCGGCTAGCGTATCCACAACCCTGGAGGGTGTAGTTGTTACTTCCGCCCCTGTTATGGCGTGTTCCGCGCCCCGCTCCTAGGAGGGGTAAGATAATGCCATCTTTGTCCACTTTTCAAGCAACCAAAGCTGCTCAAGCATTACACGCTGGTAAGTGGTTGTATTTGTCCGTATAGAATTTGGTTCCTTTATTTATTTTCTGAATATTTGCTTTTATACAGATTCTATTGCTGAGGCACAAGTTGAGAGTGGATCCTCTATGCCTTTGACCTCTGGGGAAATTGTTACTTCCGCCGCTGGCGGCCAAAGTGTTCCTCTTGTTGATCTGATATCCCGAGCAAGTGCATTCACAATTGGCTCCTCTATGCCGCCGCCATTGTTCACTGCATCTGTTGTCATGACACCGAGTCCTGTTATCACGCCCCTGTTTTCAAGCTCCGCCCCCGCATCAATATTTGACTCTCCTATTGGCGATTTCCTTGTGTCCGGGAAAGAAATGCCTACTACCTCTGTCGGGGATGAGTCGACAAGTGCTAAGGACACCACCGTCAGTGACACTGGGGGATCCAGCCGCTAACTTTGCTGAGGATGGGGCCCGTTTATTCTATGACCTTGATCTTCCCACCGTATGCTGGTATCCGTATGCCAAGGACAAACGTTATCACCCTAAGTGGAAGATAGCAGAGTCCTCTAGGCTGGTTTTCCCCCCAGTGGTGAATCACTGGGTTGAGCGGGCATACCCTCCTGCTGAATCCGCCTATGTGGAGGGGTTAGACAACGAGCACCTGATGAACACTACAATGGTGGATGGTGTTAGTGGCCCCAGAAGGCTGGATGAGATCCGATGTCGGTGGATGCATGATAATAGTGAGCTACACCAGGCGCGAATTACAATTCAAGAGCTTATGGATGAGAAATCTAGTTTGGAAAGCCAGCTCCAGGCTGCTAGCCTCAGGGAGAGCTGGTTTGTGTCAGAGAAGAATAAGGCTGAGGATAATCTGAAGCAAGTAACAGCCAATCTTGCTGAGGAAAGGGTAATATGGGCCCGCGATATAGCGGAAAAAAGATCGTATCCTTTCTCATGCCAAGGCTGTTCAAAAGGAGCTAGAGCGTAAAGCCGTTAAGGAGGCCAGGAAGGTGAGATCTGAGTTATCTGCTGAGATGGAAAAGTTCCGTGTTGACACCGATTTTGTTTGTCAGGTGCAGGAGAGGTACCAAGACCTAACCCTCGAGCTGGAGGCATCTAATGCCAAGGCCCATGCCAAACAAGTTGAGTTTGAGGAGCGGGAAGAAAAGCTTATGGAGTTGCAACAAATGTGTGACTCCCTGGTCTCTGAAAAGAGTCAGCTTCTGCAATCTTCAACCACCCAGCAGGTGCGTCTTGAGGAGGCGGAGAATGCCTTGGAGCAATCCAATGCTGAAGTGGATAACTTGAATAGCCGATTGGATGGTCTGTAGGGTGACAGGAACTGGCTGATATCCCAGGGTTTAGTTGGTGCTTTTGAGTATTTACGCCAGTCGGAATCCTTTGTTTCCTTCCTGGATCGCCTGTCTACTGCTGCTTACAAGTCAGGCCACCATGATGGCATTCACGAAGGCTATGTTAGTTGCCATCAAACAAGTAAAGTTACTCCTGACTTCCAGGAGAAAGGAGGCAAGCTAATAGCGGATATGGCGGATTCTCTAGAGGCTGTTTACAACGATCCACTGCCAGCGTATGCGGATTTGGCTGACAAGGTGGCTGAAGATGGCGTGGATTCGTTACGCCATATGCTGGAGGTGGCGGATGAATCCGGGGATGAATGAATGTTTTGTTTGTTTAATTTTTCGTCTGTTCCTTAGATATTTTTGTAAAAAACAATATTTTGTCTTTGTTGGGGTGCGTGTAAGCACTCGATTTTTGTCAGGAACAATTAATGAAATTATCATTATGGTAACGCCGCCATTTGCTAAAGGTGGCGATTAGACATATAATGATGACTTGTTATTAATTTTGCTTTCGTCATGGTTGTTGAAGTGTGCAAAATGCAATATATAAATTACATCAAATGAGGCATAAAACTAACCCTTTTTTAGTACTAATGTTGGAAAAAGTGTGCTTTTGTCTTCCTTTTGTATTTTCAGGACCAAATGAGCTTAAATGAACAAAAGGAACAAATATGCAGCAAAAACTAACACAAATACAAAGAAAAGGAATAAACATGGCATACCCGACCCCTCGACAACATCTTCCCAAGCAAAAACAAGAAACAGGGGGCTGACCACGGCCCCGTGCCCACTGAGCATGGGGGCGTGGCCAGTTGTCTGCAGAAAAGACAAAGCTATAGAAGCTTCTACTGGTCACCACGGGGGTGTGCCCACTGAGCACGGGACGTGGTCAACGCTAAGATTCGCAAAATCTAGCAAATCTTGGTAGTACAGATACGCTTCTGCACACGGGGCCGTGCCCAGCGAACACGGGTCCGTGTGGAGCCTAATGCAGACATGAGCAATTAATGAAGGAAAAGAAAGTGGATGGCCATGGGGTCGTGTCCAGCGGACACGGGGCCGTGGCTGGGCTTCTGTTCAGGCCATAAATAGAGGTGCTTGGTTCACTTCAAAGGCATCCCTTGGCAAACCACCTCTCTCCCACTTCACCACCACTCCACCACCACTACAACACCCACATCCACCACCATCATCCATCATCCACCTTAGAGTGTGTGTCGTAGTCTCGGGATCCAAGATTGATCGTAAGAGTTCTTGTCAATCAAAGGCCATGTTTGGCTAAGTCTCTTACATCACTTGGTGAAGACAAATCTTTAGTGTAATAGTTTTGATTTTTAATCTTTTCGCACTTTTTATTTGGTTTTGTATTAATGACTTTAATAACTAGTTTCTTATGTTGAAGGTGAAACTTTCTTATCATTTGTCCGTGGTGTCTTGGCATTACTTTACTGTCTATATAAAGTAAAAGATTTTCACCATTCATATCTCTACGGTCTATATAGAGATATGTTGGCTACCTGGTCGGGGGTTAAGGGAATGGTTTGGTAAGGTTCTTGCCTTGTTCAATTTATAGATCCTGCAAGGACCTGGGTCAAGCTTACTAGGACCTCCTTCAATACCCACTGGTATTGGATGGCGGGGGTGCGAATGGCTTGATCCCCTCATATGTAAACTACTATTAATACATTAAACCGGCTACTTGGGATTGTATCCCTGCTGAGTCAAACCACTTAGCCGAGGGTAACGTCGCCTTCAAAAGAGGGGCCTACCACTTTACGCATTAATAACTTAATTAATTATCTTTCAATATTCCGACCCTTTGGGATTGTATCCTTGCTGACTCAAACCACTGGGTTGAGGGTAACGTCACCTTCGAAAGAGGTGCCTACTATTATAACTAAGGGGCTGTTTGGTAGCCTCTTAATGACCATTCAGATGCTACCTCTTAATGGTTTAAAACCTCTGAATGAACAAGAGGTAACCTCAAGTCTGAATGGTTAAGAGGTAACCTCTGAATGGTAAATCATCACATGTCACATTCTTCTACCTTCTTATTGGTAAAATTCTTAATTATTCTATTAAGAGGTAGCCTCTTAATGACCATTCAGAGGCTACCAAACAGCCCCTAAGATAATCTCTTAAAAAGTGCAAAAGTGCGGAAATCATCAAAGGTTACATTAAAGGCGAGTCGGATCCAAGTGATTCATCTTGTCTATCTGTTTTATTTTATTTTTATTTTTCAGCATTTTAGTTTTTATTTTTCATGTTTAAAACCTTTTCTTAAATTTTGATTTGATTAGACGTTGAGGATAAACCGATACTAAAAGCTCTTGTGTCCTTGGACGACCTCGGTATCTTACCAACGCTATACTACGCTCACGATGGGTGCACTTGCCCATGTGTGTGTTTAAGTGTTAGTAGAATATCGTGTTTTATAAATTCAAAACTTGACTAATGTGTTAAAAAGGACTTAAAATATTAATAAAAATATATCACACCTATGACCTAACACATACCAAGTTTTTGGCGCCACTGCCGGGGACACAAGGATTTTAAAAAAGCTTAAAATCGACGACCTAATCATTTTTCAAAACATTTTTAAAACTGTGCGCACATTTTTACATTTTTTAGCTAGTTTTTGCATTACAGTAGCCTGAACATAGGGTCATGTTCACTGAACACGGGGCCGTGCTGCACAATTTTTAACCAAACACCCAGATACAGAGTCTGAACACGGGGTCGTGCTCACTGAACACGCCCCTGTGCTGAATAAAACCAGTCACATTTTTCAAAACGCCCAGATACAGAACCTGAACACGGGGCCGCGCTCACTGAACACGGGGCCGTGTCAGCCTCTGTCTCCGTTTTTATTTTTGTTTTCTGGTCCCGAGACTCTGTTGTGGGCTGCTGAGTGATTCTTATGGATCAATACTCAGGAGATTACAACTATCACTATGAGGAGGATGATTATAGGGAAGAGTATTGTACCATTTGTGGTAATCCGCATTCGGTACAATATTGTGACCTCTTTGAACCATCCCCTTCGTACACATACTATGAGGAGCCTAGGTACGAGCTAACCACTTCATACACATACTATGAAGAGCCAAGGTATGAACCTTCTCCCTCATACTCATATTTTGAGGAACCAAGTTATGAGCTTTCTCCTTCATATACTTACTATGAGGAACCATGGCGTGAACAACCCACCTCATATGAGTATTATGAAGAACCAAGTTACGACCCTTATCCATCATATACTTACAATGAGGAATAATGGTATGAACCATCTACCTCATATGAGTATTATGAGGAACCAAGGATCAAACTTCCGAACTCAAGCAGCGCGGGTATTTATTCTAATCGCTTTGACGAACCACCAACTATCTCCCCCGTAGCCGAAAAGATAACAGAACACCTTAAAACTATCGAGCGATATATAAAAGAAGCCCGCGCAAGGGAAGAGGAATCTCGTGCAAGGGAAGAGCTAACTTGTACTAAAGAAGTGATAGTTGAAGAGGTAAAAATGGAAGAATAAGTAAGTGAAAGACCAACACATGAACTAAACAACGAAAAAGGTGAGTCCGACAACGTTAAAAATAAAAAAAGAGTCTAATTTTCAAGAAATTAACCTCTTGTCACCTTCTTTCGAAAACCATTGTTTGGTACCTACTCATGCTAAGTTTTTAAAAGAGTTAAACACTAACACTAAAATTGACGAAATGGTAAGCATCAAGTTAACAAATGATCAAACTACACTAATAAAAGATGATCCATTTGAAATTAACATTACACCCGTTCCATGTTTCTTTCAAAATTCCTTTATTAGTAATATTAGAATTGATAAAGATCTTTGTGTTAATATAATGCCAAACTACATTTTTGAAAAATTAAGTATTGGTGATTTTTCTCCACTTCAAATACTCATTTTTCTATCTAATCGAAAAAAAAAAAAATCAATGGGAGTAGTTGAAGATGTGTTAGTCCAAACAAATCAAATGGTAGTCCTAACCGACTTCGTCATACTTGATGACGCTCCACTAGTGTTAGGGCGACCTTTTGTGAAAACCCACAAAGCTTTGATTAACCGGAAGCAAAACAACTTACCCGTTCAATTAGGGGCCTTCAAAAGGTATGTCGATCTCGAACAATCAATGAAATATCCAATTGGCAATGACGACTCCCTAATTAAAGATGAGCTAGAACCACCCGATAAGGTGGGTCTAGCCAAGGACCCTTATAAACATGGCGCACCACGGAGGCATTCCGCGGAACTATCCTTAGTTTTAATTTAAATTAACTTTTTATGTTTTCTAGTTTAGCTTTACTTTTCAGGAATAATACACACTCGAAATGGTGGAGGTTACTAAGGGACCCTTAAACCCACACCCCATGCACAAAAACAGAGCCTCCCGACAATTTTCCTTCACTACAGCAAGTTCAGCACGGGGCCGTGCTCAGCCCAACATGCCCCCGTGCCTAAGGATCTGCAGAAAATGCCAGTACAGGTAACTGGACACGGGGCCGTGCTCACTGAACACGCCCCCGTGCCCAGCCTTATGTCTATTATGATACTGGCGATTTGAGCACGGGGCCGTGCCCGGACCATCACGGGCCCGTGCCAGACGCCCGGTAACATAAAATTTGTTTTTAAACACCTTTTTACACATTCAATTAACCTAAAAACTTATTTTTTGGGACACATTGAGGACAATGTGTAATTTAAGTGTGGGCGGGATGCTAAACCTTGAATTTTGCAAGTCCTAATAACAAGCCTTACACAAAACTCTATTGGAACCGCTAATCACCCCAAATTTTTTCATTTTTTTTTACTTGTCTTGGTTTAATTTGGGAATAACAAGTTCTAAAAAAGTTATATTTTTACAAATTTACAACCGATAGCGTCGTGATAAAAAGAACCAACATAAGAAAATTATGAAACGACATAACAAATCTAGTTAAAATTTGATTATATATATACTTGACCACATTATAAACCCATTCCCACAACAAGCGAGTTTTGAGCCTTTATTGAGCATACAAGCATACATCATTAAATTAAATGCTCACTTTTCGTTTCTTGTGTGAATAGCCGCTTGGTTCTTACGACTCTAGAACTTGCCACGATAATACATTCCCGGTCCTTACCAACTCAAACCCAAGTAAGTAAATAATTGATGCATTAGGACTAACCCTTTTTATTTCAACACCATTATTTTTCATTTTCTTTTATAACCTACCCAAAATCCCCCTAGTTAACCCCTTTGAGACTAAACCTTTTCATTTCTAAACCCACAAACACCCTTTACCCACCAAAACCATTTTCTTTTTCAACCCTTTTAGTTTAGTAAAAAGCTCGATTTTCTTGTGACGTTTACTTATAAAAAAAATGATGAAGTCTAGCAATAAACAAACAAGCTCCTCAAAGAAACTTAGTTTGAAAATGCTTAGTTGAATAAAAAGTAAAAAAAAAAACAAAAAGTTTTACGACAACCGACGCTTTTTACGCTTTTAGCCCTTTTTACTAACCACTAACCCAAAACCACCTACCTTTAGCCCAAGCCTAACCCTTCCCCAAAGTCCTCTTGATATTTACAAAGGTTTATAGTTAAAAAGGTGGAGGATTGATTGCTTGGAAATCATATGGTAGAAGTAAGTTCCAGGTCGGTCTCGAGTGTTTCACAAAAATACATCTTCGGCCGAGTGTTGAGTGATCTCCCGTGAGGTATGTGAACTTGTATATAAATGGAGTTTTAAAAAGGCATGCTATGCCCAAATAAGTAATTTCACTTATGAAACGTTCTAAATAAATCATAACGAATTGGATTGTCAATAACATAAAAATAAAACCCAATAAAGACCTTGGATTCCCGACACTCAAGACAAGCCCAAAACTTCTCTTCTACCCATTCCATTTAGGTCTGTAAGCCATAAAATAAAGAGTTTTGCTTGAGGACAAGCAAAAATTCAAGTGTGGGGGTATTTGATGTGTGCAAAATGTAACATATAAATTACATCAAATGAGGCATAAAACTAACCCTTTTTTAGTACTAATGTTAGAAAAAGTGTGCTTTTGTCTTCCTTTTGTATTTTCAGGACCAAATGAGCTTAAATGAAGAAAAGGAACAAATATGCAGCAAAAACTAACACAAATACAAAGAAAAGGAATAAATGTGGCATGCCCGACCCCTCGACAGCATCTTCCCAAGCAAAAACAAGAAACAGGAGGCTGACCACGGCCCCGTGCCCACTGAGCACGGGGGCGTGGCCAGTTGTCTGTAGAAAAGACAAAGCTATAGAAGCTTCTACTACTCACCACGGGGGCATGCCTGTTGAGCACGGGGCGTGGTCAACGTTAAGATTCGCAAAATCTAGCAAGTCTTGGCAGTACAGATATGCTTCTTCACACGGGGTCGTGCCTAGCGAACACGGGGCCGTGTGGAGCCTAATACAGACAAGAGCAATTAATGAAGGAAGAGAAAGTGGATGGCCACGGGGCCGTGGCTGGGCTTCTGTTCAGGATATAAATAGAGGTGCTTGGTTCACTTCAATGGCATCCCTTGGCAAACCACCTCTCAACCACTTCACCACCACTCCACCACCACTACAACACCCACATCCACCACCATCATCCATCATCCACCTTAGAGTGTGTGTAGTAGTCTCGGGATCTATAACAACCCTCCAAAATATTTTTCGACACCCTAATATATATTAAAATATTCCAATGTGTCTCAAGATGTACCCCGTATGTGAAAACTAAGCCCAAAATACATTATATAATTAAAAATTAATTAAAATCAAGTTTTTTATGGGCGCTCGCAGGCCGCGTAGCCTTTGGCTACTACTTACGCGGGCCGCGACGGCAAGGGGTCAGGGCGAAACCCTAGCGTGCCATGTGTCAACATCGTGTCAAAGCTATGTGTTAACGCAACAAGGCTACGACCTAGTCTACAGAGCCTCGCGGGCCGCGTAGCCCTTGGCTACGTTTTACGCGGGCCGTGTAGAACTTAAAATCAGGCCCTATATAAAGGAGGCATCGGCTGAACATTCGAACTCGCTCAATTTTCACTTTCTCTCTTGAATTACTATATAGTAGGCTCTATACTTGGGTATTATACCCCCTAATTAATGAAGTTCTGCCCCGTTGTAAGTATTATAACCCCGGTTAGGTATTAGATACGCTGCACGATTGATCCAGGGTTTCGTAACGGCTGTTGAGGTTCCGCCCGACGTAGTTGTTGGAATGCCGTCTCGGGGAGGGTATTACTAATGTAAATAATGGGTTATTTTACTAACATATGTGCATTTGTGTAAATTATAGATAATCACCAGGAAACCCTTACAGAAAACCTAAGACAACAATGTGAGTAATCTTCTTTTTGTAAATTGTTTTACAAAACCTTAAATGTTTTACAATGAAATTAAGCAATGATTGAGTCTTTGTAGTTCTTCAATTACTGCCGGTATGTTGGTGTTTTGTATACAAAATGTGGAATACGTTACCATTGGACAACGAGTTAGCCAATGTGTAATATGACCCACAAGTCATGATTGAAAGTACTGAATGAGTAATTGAGTAGACATAAACATTGTAATCGCTCTCAATACTGTTTAAGGATAAAACTCTTCTTGATTAAACTGGGATTCACTCACCAGTATTTCCCACTGACAAAATATTTTTTGTAGACATAAACATTGTAATCGCTCTCAATAGTGCCCATTCCCAAAAGAAGAAGAACCGTGTCTTACGGCTGTTCTTATAAAGAATTCTGATCTTGTAAACCAATGGAATTCTCGGGCAATGAAGGGGCCGTTGCATCTCTACGCTGGATAGAAAAGACTGAGGCAGTCTTAAGAATAAGTAAATGTGCGGAAGAGGATAAGATAATGTTTGCTTCCAATCTGTTTAAGAATTCAGCAATAGAATGGTGGAACACTATCCTCCAGTCGAGGGGAAGTGATAGAACTTACAATATGGAATGGGACGAGTTTAAAAACATGGTAGAAAAGAAATTCTGCCCTCCCAATGAAAAAGAACAGATAGGAAACAAATTCCTAAATCTTAGGATGACTGGAATAGATAGTAAGGGTTATACTACCTTATTATTTGAATATGCTAGAATAGTACCAACCCTTGCATCACCAGAACCAGTATTAATCTCCCGTTACATCTGGGGATTAATTGAGGAGATTAGACATGTAGTCAAGGCAGCTAGACCTCAAACCATAGAAGAAGCTGTAGAACTAGCAAACACATTGACATATGAATTAGTCCGTACACGAGAAGAGGATCAGAGGAGAAACCTAACCCAGAAGCTTACCCAAGAATTCCGTTATGGAAATTCTAATCGTGGGAAAAATACAGGCTTGACCTCTGCACCCTACTGTAAGTATTGCAAAAGGAAGCATTCAGGAAGATGCTTCGTATACTGTAATTTCTGCAAAATGTCGGGACACAAGGAGGAAGATTGCAGGAAGAAGCCTAACAACAGAATATGCTTCAACTGTGGAGAACAAGGTCATATCAAGCCTAACTGTCCAAAACTAGCTCCAGCTACGAACACCAAGAATACTAAAAATGCTAGAGCATTTGTTCTAACTGTAGAAGAAGCAAAGATGATCCCGGATGTGATCACTGGTACGTTTTTAGTTAATGATGTTTTTGCTAAAGTATTATTTGACTTTGGTGCAAACCAAAGTTTTATTAATACTTCATTTTGCAAACTTCTCAATCAACCATTAACTAAACTCCCACAAGAATGTCTAGTAGAGACAGCAAATGGGGAAACTATTAAGATTTCTGAAATCTTGCAGGGAGCAAGAATAGAAATTTTAAATCAGAAATTTATTGCAAACCTTTACCCAATGAATCTGGCAGGATTTGATGTTGTGTTAGGAATGGTTTGGTTAATAGCCAATAAAGCCAGTATTTTATGTGATCAAGAGTAAATTCAAGTAAATTCACCAAGAGGTGAAAAGATCACAATTAAAGGAAATAAGTTCTCTAAATCCACAAAATTCATCTCTGTGATGAGAACAACAAGTTATATAAGAAAAGGATCATTAGTGTATTTGATTTCCATAATCACTAACACTAAAGGAAAAGAATTAAAGGATATTCCAGTAGTATCCCAGTTTTCAGATGTATTTCCAGAAGAGCTACCAGGGCAACCTCCAGACATGGAAGTTGAATTCAGAATCCACTTAATACCAGGAACTGCACCAATTGCCAAAGCACCTTACCATTTGGCACCCACGGAAATGCAGGAACTGAAGAAACAATTAGATGAATTGTTGGAAAAAGGATTCCTACAGCCAAGCTCATCACCATGGGGAGCACCGATTTTATTCGTTAAAAAGAAGGACGGATCAATGCGTATGTGCATTGACTACCATGAATTGAACAAAGTCACCCATACTAGCATTACCAGAAGGAACTGAAGATTTTGTAATCTATTGTGACGCTTCTAAGTTAGGTTATGGATGTGTATTAATGCAACGTCAAAAGGTTATAGCTTACGCTTCTAGACTTCTTAAGAATCATGAAAAGAATTATTCAACCCATGATCTAGAATTAGGAGCTATAATTTTTGCCCTTAAAATTTGGAGACATTACCTATACGGTAGTAAGTTTACCATATTCACCGACCATAAGAGTTTAAGGTATGTTTTTGGGCAAATAGAATTGAATATGAGATAAAGACGCTGGATGGAGATACTTAGTGATTTTGATTGTGATATCCAGTATCATGCATGAAAGGCAAACGTAGTAGCTGATGCTTTAAGTCGAAAGTATCACGAAAAGCCAAAAAGAATACGTTCTCTTAAGTTAAATCTACAAGTAGATTTAAATGAACAGATTAGAAAAGCACAAGAATTAGTAATCAAGGATGATACTGAAAAATTAAAAGGAATGATTAAGGAATTGGAACAAGGAACATATGGAATTTGGAGATTCCATAAGAAAAGAATGTGGATACCTAAATTAGGAAACCTACGCCACCGTATATTAGAAGAAGCCAATAAGTTTAAGTATACGGTGCATCCTGGAAGTGATAAGATGTGTCAGGACTTAAGGAAGAATTTTTGGTGGATAGGAATGAAAAAGGATATAGCAGCATATGTTGCAAAGTGTTTAACCTGTTCACAAGTTAAAGCTGAACATCAGAAACCCTCAGGTTTACTGCAACAATTAGAAATGCCAGTATGGAAATGGGAATTGATAACAATGGATTTTGTTACCAAATTACCCAAAACAAGAAAAGGTAACGATACAATCTGGGTGATTGTAGACAGGCTAACCAAGTCATCTCATTTCCTACTAATGAAAGAAACTTTCAGTACGGAATAATTAGCTAAATTATATGTAAATGAAATAGTTTCATTACATGGAATTCCTCTATCAATTGTTTCTGATAGAGATAGTCGTTTTACCTCTCATTTTTGGATAAGTTTCCAAAAAGCAATGGGAACCAAGTTGAATCTAAGCACCGCTTATCATCCACAAATGGACGGACAAATCGAAAGGACAATTCAGACAATGGAGGACATGCTTAGAGCTTGTGTAATTGATTTCGGAGGTAATTGAGACGATCACTTACCATTGATAGAATTTTCTTATAATAACAGTTATCACACAAGTATCAATGCTGCACCATTCGAAGCACTTTATGGACGAAAGTGCCGAGCTCTAGTCTGTTGGGCAGAAATTGGAGAAAAGCAACTATCTGGACCTGAGATAGTACAAGAAACAACAGACAAGATCATTCAAGTCAAGGAACGACTGAAAGCAGCACATGATCGACAAAAGAGCTATGCTAATAACAGACGAAAGCCATTGGAATTTAAAGTAGGAGATAAAGTATTATTGAAAGTCTCTCCTTGGAAAGGAGTGGTAAGATTCATCAAAAGGGGAAAGCTAAACCCCAGGTATGTTGGACCTTTTGAGATTATTAGAAGAATAGGACCTGTAGTCTATCAGCTACACTGCCAGAGGAAATGGCAGGAATACATGATATATTTCATGTATCTAATCTCAAGAAATGCTTAGCTGATGAATCACTCGTAGTACATCTTAAGGATATAGAGGTAAATGAACAATTAAAGTTTGTAGAGAAGCCTCTACAGATTGAACACAGGAAAGTTAAGAACCTTAAGCACAAGAGATTAGTTCTGGTCAAAGTGAAATGGGACTCCAAAAGAGGACCAGAATATACATGGGAGCTTGAATCAGAAATGCAAATGAAATATCCACACCTGTTCTAGTAGATCTCGAGGACGAGCTCTAAAACAAGGTGGGGAGGATATAACAACCCTCCAAATATTTTTCGACACCCTAATATATTTTAAAATATTCCAATGTGTCTCAAGATGTACCCCGTATGTGAAAACCGAGCCCAAAATACATTATATAACTAAAAATTAATTAAAATCAAGTTTTTATGGGCGCTCGCGGGCTGCATAGCCTTTGGCTACTACTTACGCGGGCCGCGACAGCAAGGGGTCAGGGCGAAACCCTAGCGTGCCACGTGTCAACATCGTGTCAAAGCTACGTGTTAACGCAGCAAGGCTACGACCTAGTCTACAGAGCCTCGCGAGCGGCGTAGCCCTAGGCTACGTTTTACGCGGGCCGCGTAGAACTTAAAATCAGGCCCTATATAAAGGAGGTATCGGCTGAACATTCGAACTCGCTCAATTTTCACTTTCTCTCTCGAATTACTATATAGTAGGCTCTATACTCGGGTATTATACCCCCTAATTAACGAAGTTCTACCCCGTTGTAAGTATTATAACCCCGGTTACGTATTAGATACGCTGCCCGATTGATCCAGGGTTCCGTAACGGCTGTCGAGGTTCTGCCCGACGTAGTCGTTGGAATGCCGTCTCGGGGAGGGTATTACTAATGTAAATAATAGGTTATTTTACTAACATATGTGCATTTGTGTAAATTATAGATAATCACCAGGAAACCCTTACAGAAAACCTAAGACAGCAATGTGAGTAATCTCCTTTTTGTAAATTGGTTTTACAAAACCTTAAATGTTTTACAATGAAATTAAGCAGTGATTGAGTCTTTGTAGTTCTTCAATTACTGCCGGTATGTTGGGGTTTTGTATACAAAATGTGGAATACGTTACCATTGGACAAAGAGTTAGCCAATGTGTAATATGACCCACAAGTCAGGATTGACAGTACTGAATGAGTAATTGTGTAGACATAAACATTGTAATCACTCTCAATACTGTATAAGGATAAAACTCTTCTTGATTAAACTTGGATTCACTCACCAGTATTTCTCACTGACAAAATATTTTTAAACGCGTTTCAGGTAACAAAATGTGAAAGCCAACTAGAAGCCAGCTGGACAGCACTGAAGGCTTGGAAAAAGTGGCTATAAAAGTTACCTAAATAAAAGAAGATGTTTTATTCAATAAAATGGGGATTTTCGCTATGAAAATGTTTGTAATGAAAACTTGGATTTTATCCCAATATGTTTAATATTATAAAAAGTGTGGTATTTACACTGATAAATATTTCCTAACTACGGTCCTGATGAAATTTCCGCTGTAAAAATGATAAACAAATAATACCACCAAAACTAGTCTCGTGGCCGCCCGTTCCCGGGACAGATAGGGGGCGGGGGGTTGCGACAGGATCCAAGATTGATAGTAAGAGTTCTTGTCAATCAAAGGACATGTTTGGCTAAGTCTCTTAAATCACTTGGTGAAGACAAGTCTTTAGTGTAATACTTTTGATTTTTAATCTTTTCGCACTTTTTATTTGGTTTTGTATTAATAACTTAAATAACTAGTTTCTTATGTTGAAGGTGAAACTTTCTTATCATTTGTCTGTGGTGTCTTGGCATTACTTTACTGTCTATATAAAGTAAAAGATTTTCACCATTCATATCTCTACGGTCTATATAGAGATATGTTGGCTACCTGGTCGGGGGTTAAGAGAATGGTTTGGTAAGTTTCTTGCCTTGTTCAGTGTATAGGTCCTGCAAGGACCTGGGTCAAGCTTACTAGGACGTCCTTCAATACCCACTGGTATTGGATGGCGGGGGTGCGAATGGCTTCATCCCCTCATATGTAAACTACTATTAATACATTAAACTTGCTACTTGGGATTGTATCCCTGCTGACTCAAACCACATAGCCGAGGGTAACGTCGCCTTCAAAAGAGGGGCCTACCACTTTACACATTAATAACTTAATTAATTCTCTTTCAGTATTCCGACCCTTTGGGATTGTATCCTTGCTGACTCAAACCATTAGGTTGAGGATAACGTCACCTTCAAAAGAGGGGCCTACTACTATAACTAAGATAATCTCTTAAAAAGTGCAAACGTGCGAAAATCATCAAAGGTTACATTAAAGGTGAGTCGGATCCAAGTGATTCATCTTGTCTATCTGTTTTATTTTATTTTTATTTTTCAGCATTTTAGTTTTTATTTTTCATGTTTAAAACCTTTTCTAAAATTTTAATTTGATTAGATGTTGAGGATAAACATGTACTAAAAGCTCTTGTGTGCTTGGACGACCTCGGTATCTTACCAACGCTATACTACGCTCACGATGGGTGCACTTGCCCATGTGTGTGTTTAAGTGTTAGTAGAATATCGTGTTTTATAAATTTAAAACTTAACTAATGTGTTAAAAAGAGTTTAAAATATTAATAAAAATATATCACACCTAACACACATCAGTTGTCAACCTGTTTCACTCTCTATAAATTGACTCTTACTTTTTTACCACATTTGGTAAGTGAAAGAATTAGTCGAAAATACTGTCTTCGAAAAGTTTTCGACATACTCCAAACCTTGGACGTAGCTGAAGCTATGGTCCGTCTCCGGAATAAGGTGCCGGATAAAACGATAGGGAGTGAAGAGATTAACTCCGGTGATACCGTGCCTTGTATAGGTACGTCTGGCAAAGGTATCGGAGATGACGGCCCTTCCGTTGTCAGGGTCAAGGCCGATGCAGGTGTGGCGTTATTGACGACCGACACCTTGATGCAAGCTTTTCCTCCTGAGCAATTAAGTCGATGTAGAATGGTGTAAGAGCGACGCCGTAGTGGTCGTGATGCACAAACCCGGTTGATGCTCGGAGGATGGCAGCCTCCGGTTGGTGAGGTGAATGATGATGACTTGATCATCGATCCTCACCCATTGGAGTGGTACGGTGAAGCATTGCACACCCCTGCAGAAGTGTTGGCAATGTTTACCGACTTGTAAATTAGTAGAACATGTTTGCTTTGTTTTTGTATTTCCATGTGTTGGTTCTTTGACAACAGGGACAAGTACTTGGTTTTGTTCGATAGTTGTATGTATTTATTACCAAAATACCTATCTTTTGTAATGGTTAACGTATCTATTACCAAGATACCCACTTTTAGCGCTGTATAATTTTGGTCATCTGACTTTGTTATATATGGAAAATATTTCGTGTCAGAGACGTTTTTTACCGTGATATGCAGTTCAAATGCGGTGGTAATATTTTGTACCGTAATATGCAGTGTAAATGCGATGGTAATTTTTAGTGTGTATGTAGATGACAAAAGAAAATAAAAAAGGAATTTTTATTACTTAATAACTGACAAAAGAAAGAGACATAGTTCTTGATGAATTACACTTGTTCAAAAGAGAAACTGTCTATTCCGCCGTTAGGGGCGGAAGTCTACATGTAACACTTCTTTAATGGAGCCATGTTCCAGCTACGTGGAACCGCTGTGCCATCAAGTCTGGATAGGCGGTAAGCCCCCTTGCCTAGGTATTCTTGGACTATATAAGGTCCTTCCAAGTTGGGTCACATCTTGCCTATGGGTTCCGCCCTAGTTGCCTCATTATCCCGCATGACATAATCGCCCTCCTTGAAGGTTTGCTGAGCCACATGCTGATTATAATATTTCTCTAAGGCTTTCTTGTATTTTGCTTCGCTGATGGCGGCCGCTTCATGCCGTTCTTCCAGGAAATTCAGGCCTTCCCGCAAGAGCCTGTCATTGTCCTCATCAGTTGTTAGGCGTCGTAAAGAAGGTAGCCCTACTTCTGCTGGTATCATTGCTTCCGTGCCATACGTTAGGTTAAACGGGGTTTCATTGTTACTTGTCTTAGGCATGGTTCGGTGTGCCCAGAGGACGTTTGGCAATTCTTCCACCCAGGAGCTTCCCTTGTAGCCTAACCATCTTTTGATTCCATCCAGCAGACTTCTATTCGCTCTTTCCACTTGACCATTTCCTTGGGGATGTGCAACCGATGTAAAGATTTGTTGGATCTGTAGCTCCGCACACCCATCTTATAGGACCCTGTCTGTGAATTGTGTTCCATTGTCACTCACGAGGTATAGCGGGAGTCCAAATCGGTAGACGATGTGCTCCCATAGGAATTTCTTGGCGTTTTCGGCAGTTATTTTGGCTAACGATTTTGCTTCGATTCACTTAGTGAAATAATCGATTGCCACGATCAAGTATTTTAGTTTCCAAGGGACCGGCGGGAATGGTCCCACGATATTAATCGCCCATTTTTGAAAAGGCCATGCCGCCGTTACAGGAATCAAGTTGTTCTTTAGGCTGAGTGTTTGGGGGGGAATACTTTTGACAACTGCGGCATTTTCTTAGTTCAATCACGACATCTTCATGCATCCCGGGCCAGTAGTACCCGGCGTTTTGAATTTTAGCAACGATTGCCCGCGGGTCGGCGTGGATGCCGCATATGCCGGCGTGTATCTCTTGAATCAGGTACATGGCTTCTGAAGGGGACACGCACCGTAACAGTGGTCCCAGGTATGACTTCCTGTATAAGACACCGTTTTGCATTTCATATTGCAGGGCTTTTGTTTGTATCTTTTTGGCGTCGTCTCTAGCGGAAGGCAATTCTCCTTTGTGAGGAATTTCAGGATCGGAGTATACTAACAAGGTTCTTCCACTGTGACCGCAGATACTTCTCGGTATTCTATTGAAGGCGACCGGAGTGTTTCTACCTTCACCTCCTTTTCCATTCCTGATGTAGCTAGTTTGCTCAGGGCATTAGCTATCTGATTTTTTCCGCGATGTACATGATTTAGTGTAACACTGTCAAAGGAATCTATGAGCTCCTTGGTTTTACCCAAGTGTTTTGCCATTGTTTCATCGTTGGCTTCATATGTCTCATTCACTTGGTTATTGACCAGTAGAGAGTCAACTTATGCATCGACCCTCGTTGCTCCTATGGATTGAGCCATTCTCAGACCCGCTAGTAGCGCTTCGTATTCTGACTCATTATTGGAGCATTCAAAATCGAATCGCAACGCGTACATCAACTTTACTTTGTCCGGGATTATTAGCATGAGGCCCGCTCCTGCCCCTTACTACTGGAAGATCCATCTGTATATAACATCCAAGTTTGTCTGGACGTGCTGGATTCTGGTATGTCGTTAACCGTGGGGTCTTGAATCACTTCTCCATCAGGGATTTCTGCTAAGAAATTCGCGATTACCTGCCCTTTGATTGTTGTTCGTTTTCGATATTCTATGTCTAGGGCTCCCAGCTCAATTGCCCATTTAGCTAATCTCCCAAAAATATCTGGTTTGTGGAGGATTTGCTGTAGAGGATAGTTTGTTAGGACCTGCACGTGGTGGCCCTAGAAGTATCTTCGGAGACCCCGGGTGGCGTGGACCAGTGCAAGCACCAGTTTTTCTAGCGTTGGATACCGCGTTTTAGGACCCGCCAGTACCCAGCCAATGTAGTATATAGGCGTTTGTTTGTCGTTTCTCTCGACCATAAGTATTGCGCTTACGACGTTGTGGGCTGCTGCCAAATATATCTTTAAAACCTCCTTTGGTTATGGTGCTATCAACGTTGGTAACTTTTCAATGAACCGTTTCATGTCTTGCAAGGCTTCTTCTTCTTCACTGGTCCATTTGAAGTTGTTCTTGTTGAGGCAGTCTTTCAACGTTTTCATGAACAACAAAGACCTTTCAGTTGTCTTGCTAGGAACCTGTTTATAGCGACCAATCGCCCATTCAATGCCTGTTCTTCTTTTAAAGTTCTGGGTGATGGCATTCACGTTATTGTAGTTATCTTCTTCGGGTTGGCTCTAAAGCCATCTCGAGTGTACACTTCTTGGGGTTTAGTTTTATGTTATACTCTCTCAGCTTTAGGAAGGTTTCTTCGATGTCTTCTAGCATTTGTTTTTATTCCATGATTTTAATTACTAGGTCATCGACGTATAGCTCCAAGTTCCGACCGATTTGCTTCTCAAAAGCTTTATCCATGAGCCGCTGATAGGTGGCTCCAGCATTGCGTAGACCAAAAGGCATTTTGGTGTAGCAGAAAATGCCTATATCGGTGTGAAACGCAGTTTTTTCTTTGTCCTCTCTTGACATCTTGATCTGATGGTAGCCCTTGTAGGCGTCTAAGAAACACTTGTACCTAAAAGGGACCAAGGAGTCGACTTTGAAGTCCATTTCGGGCAATGGATAGGCATCTTTTGGGCAGGCCTTATTTAAATCTTTGAAATCAATGCACATCCGCCATGTGCCATTTGGATTTTTGACCATCACGGGGTTTGACACCTATGTATGGTATTTTGTTTCTCGAAGAATTCCAGCTTCAACCAATTTTCTTACTTCCTTGATTACCGCTTCTCTTCGATCTGGGGCCATGCTTTGTTTACCCTAAGCCACCGGTTTAATTCCCTGCAATGTGGCTAACCTGTGTTCCGTCTTATCCCGGGGTATACCGGTCATATCGGAATGCTCGAAGGCTAAAATGTCAGCGTTTCTTTTCAGCAGTTGTTTTGAATTGTTTTTGGTTTCAGGAGAGAGGCTGTCTCCTATTGTAACTGTTTCCTCGGGGTGGCGTGTGCTCAAAACCCATCTCTCTAGACCGATTGCTCCGGTAGGTCCCTGACAACATCTTTTAGTATCCAAAACTTCACCCACCTTGTCCTGAAGGACTGTTACAATTCCTCAAGGCATGGGGAATTTCATGAAACCTCGCGCTGTGGATACCATGGCGTCTAGGTTCCCCAAAGTGTATCTTCCAATTATGACGTTGTGATATGACTCAGCGCGGACGACGAAGAAGGTAAGAAGTATGGTTCTTTCACGAGGAGCTAATCTGAAGGTTACCGGGAAAGTGATTTGACCAATTGGGTCAACCTTCTCCCAGTAAACCCCTTTATGGGAGCGTGTACAGATTCGAGCAGCTTTCTGTCTTCAGGCTGCATCCTGTTGTAGCAGTGTTCGTATATTATGTCTTCGGAGCTCCCAGTGTCAACCAGTATTCTTCTCATGTTGTAATCGCCTACCGCGGCGGATATGATGAGGGGTTTAGTGGTGAGGTGTAAGTCCTCAACACGTGGTTCGACCGTCATGGTTGCCAACATCCAGGGTTCGAGTGTGGAGAAACTCCATTTCGCTCCTTTTCCCTTGTCGGCGTATACCATGTTCAATTCCCGCTGCCTTTTACCCGCCCCCTTATCAGCGTCGTCCTTTCCGGGGGGCGGACCTTGCTTAATGTCTCGAACCAAATGAGCCAGCTTTCCGGTCTTAACATAATGCTCGATCTGCTTTTTCAACTGATAGCAGTCATTAGTATCATGACCATTGCCTTTGTGGTATTCACAATATTTGCAGGTGTCTTTATTTGGTGTATCTTTTAGTGGTTTTGGGGCGTTGAGCTTCAGGTTTTCGGAAGCAAGGATTTCCGCAGGTGTTTTGCTCAAATTGGGGTAACCAGACCTTGGTTTGGAGGATGACTTGTTTCTTGAATAAGAACCCCTGGACCTGCGGTATCGCAAGTCCGCCCGATCACTCCTTTGGAACCTACCCCCTATTTTTGCCCTTTGAGTTCCGCTGCTCCCTATCGTCTTGGCTTTTTTGTGCTTCCTTTTTTCTGTTAGCAGCGTGACTTGCTCCTACCGTGTTTTCTTGTGTAACATACACTTTGGCTATTCTTAGGATCTCATCAATGGTTGAGGGCACGCAATCCCATCCATATAATGTTCTTAGCAACTCATCGTCATTCACCCCCTGTAGGAAAGCACCACAAGCCAGATCATTTATTATACCTGGGATCGCCAGGCTTTCTTTGTTAAATCTGACGATGAAACTTTCTACCGTCTCATTATCTCTCTGACGGATGTGGAGGAGTTCGTTTCTATCCTTTATGTGACGCCTCTGTTGACTGAACTACAGCTGAAACTTGGACACAAGGTCTTCGAAGCTATCAATTTCCCCCACAGGTAGGCCATCCCACCATACCCGTGCTGCCCCGACCAATGTTTGGACAAACATCTTGCACCAAGGAGGCATGGGCCAGCAGGAGACCTCTCCGGCACTCTTGAACAAATTTAGATGGTCGTCAGGGTCGCTCAAACCATTGTACTTACCCACTGTCTGAGGCATCTTAGGTTTTTCCTTGATTGGGGCTTCAGCGATTCTTCTTGTGAACTTGGACTTGAATGTAGCATCCGCGGTTTTGTAAGGTCTGGTGAGGTCGTCATCCTCCATGTTGATAGGTTGTACCTGTTGATCGCCCCGCCCAGGCTTATCCCTTGAGTAACTGGAGCCTGAGATGTCGTAAGGTTTAGTGTGGTGCTGGGACCCTCGTTAGGAGAAAAACGAGGCCTTGAAGTATTTCCTCTGTCATAAATAGGTTCCGCCGTAGGCGGGGTCTGACCATATGTCTGTTGTGGTGTAGGGAAAGACCACCAAGGTGGCATGTAGGCCGCGTATGGCGGTTGCTGGGTATAACTTTGTGCTGTCACCTGAGGAGAGTATGTTTGATTATTGTACAGAGGCAGGTACCTGTAAGGGGGTGCATAATAGTAGCCTGGGAAATAAGCCTAATTTACAGGCGTGATCGAAGCGTTCATGACTCCAGCTGGCATGATCATCGGCTGATGGGGCGGCGTGGATAATGCTGCCGTAAGCGTTGCAGAATATAAGGGTGGCATAGCATGAGTAAGGGGTGGCTGGTAGTATTGAGCAATGCTCATCTGCTGGGTAGCGTTTCCCGGAGCGGTGGATGTGATAATTGGCCTGGTGCTGTGACGTATAGTCTGTGCAGTTGCAATTGATACTGGGGTGGAAACAGTGGTGATTGCTGAGGTCGGAGCCACCTGCTGTGCTTGCCACGAGGTGTAAGATAGAGGGTCTTCGGCTACCTACCCATAGGTGACGGCCGGAGATCTCTAAAAACCCGGTGGGACTTCTTCTTCAAATTCGAGGTCCAGAGACATGGTTATCGCTAGTGAGGCTGGAGTAGTTGTAGCCGCAGAGATCGACATTGACAGCAGATTACTAGTTATTATGTCTTGGTTTGGTGTTGTTGCCCTGTTCTGATCGCTTGCCATTGGGTCTGAGTTTTCTGGTATTACCGTAGGTCCCACGGACGGCGCCAATGAAGAAACACTGACCTGAACGGTAAGGCTCTGACTATGACTCTTGGCGATCCGAACAGCTGACTGCAAAACAGAACACCGTTAGGACTCGTTACAGGAATGTGGTTATTCCTGTAACCACCCTCCGGCATGAGAATAAGTCTTGGTATTTGGGAGTAAGAAAGTGTGTAGAGAGAGGAGGTAAGAGCAGAATGAGAATCGTACCTTTGATGTTTACCTCTATTTATAGTTTACCATTAGGGTTTCCCCTAAACTAGGATGTACTCTGATAATTTAGGGATTTGCATGATCTTCCCAAAATATTGGGGAATTTGGTTACGTGATTTATCCATGCAGAATAGAACATTCTAGAATAAACATGTGTAATTGAATATTTATAATAAAATAATAGGTAATGACCGGGTCGGGTTAACCGCTCCGAGTCATACCTCATCATTAATTATAACTTTTCCTATTATTTATGTTAGAAACTTATTGATAGTTCGATAATAATGGAATATGGACCCAAAAACCTTGTGCGGGCACATAAGACCATTCCATAAGCCTCACTTCTAGAAACATCTTTAACGAGACCATGCGCGGCTGCGCAATGGTCCCAAAACAAGT
The DNA here is from genome assembly GCA_030545235.1 of Helianthus tuberosus. NCBI lineage: Eukaryota > Viridiplantae > Streptophyta > Magnoliopsida > Asterales > Asteraceae > Helianthus > Helianthus tuberosus. The sequence goes on from CM060377.1 coordinate 170,933,630, forward strand.
TATAAAAGATAATCATCTTCCATAAACACGCGCGAGAAGAAAGGAGAAACTAACATTCCACTAACACCCTTGCGTAGGCCTACGCAAGGGAACAGTTAGACTGGAAGATAGAAAATCCTAAACATCTCCATGCGCCTAAGATCAAGACTTGAACAAAGGAATCTTTTCTGTTACAACAGAATAGACACGTGGCAAAAACATAAAGGTTTACAGCTGTAGATCTTCTAGAAGACTTTCTAATACTCATCAAGCATGGCCATTCAGTTGTAACTAACTGTGATGCGGCATAATCTGGAACGCTCATCTAATCATGATGATGGCACTCATTGGAATATTAATCTACAACAAACCCACTTTCCACGTGGCATATCCCCAACCATCGATCACGCTCACGATCCGTGTGCATGGATGTGACGTTAATGATTGGCGGAAAAAGGGAATAACTTTCGACGGAAAATATTTTCCGTTACTTCCTCCGTCACACCAATTTCCCACCAAAAACCGGCTATAAATAAGACGTTGCAGGTATGATCTCACAAGTTACTTTTCCACTTCACTCACTTTACTGTTTCTTCTTCATTGAGATCACTGTACTTATTCTCACGCCGGAGGGTGGTCACAGAGAGAACCCCCATTCTCCCCGTGGCGAGTCTAATGACTTTCTGTTTTGCAGTAATCCCAGAAGAAGGAATTCAGCCAAACCCCCGAACCAGCGAGAGGATTAACCTTTTTACGCAGAGACTAAACTCCTGATCTGATTGATTCCGGTCATTCTGATCGCTGTTTCTTCATTGGCGCCCACCGATTCTTCAACTTCTATTTCATCTTCTCGCTTGATTCATTTCTTCTCATTTTCTGTTATGGCAGAAGCTCCGTCGCATCATCCTCAAGGTCCTCGACCAGAGAACAGGGGCAATTTTGCTCATGCTTCCCGTGTCGAGGGAATTGTGGAGGAAGCATCCGATGATAACGATATCCAGAACAACGTTAATCAGGGAATGATCCTGTTACACTAGGAATACAACCTGAAGTTCCGATCAGCTCAATTTTACCCCCTGGTGAAACTCCGATCTCATGGTACGTGAAATCTCAAGGTGCAATAAACGAAGTTTACGCACAGCTCTGTGTACAGGCTGCTCAACCTGCAACACAATCATGTAGATCTGCACCTCAGGTGTGAGCTCCCACTACACCTCGAGTGTTGCACTTAGATACACCATCGCACATGTCAGTAGATGATACAGAAGTCTATTCCAGATCTACCACCAAGTATGAATCCACTCACTCTGAATCCAGGCGACGCGATCACCGTGAGAAACAATATTCTCACAAACGTCAGTCAGTTCATTCACGTTTGGGCACGCGTTCTTCTCAGAAGCGGGACACCCAAACTGAGGCATATGACAAGACGTATCATGAAGACGACAACACCAACGTTTTCAGTCGATTGCAGAGAGATCATGCAAGCTACAAGCCAAAAATCCGCACAGTTTACAACCCAGAAGCGAAGTACGATTACAATCTGATTTACCGACCAGCAGAAGCTACTGAAAACTCAAAGGTTGTCAAAGAGATCGCACTAGCTCCCCTTGAGTGGGCAAAATTACCTTCAAATGTTGGGAAATTCAACGGATTATCAGATCTTGACGATCACCTGCGCGCGTTCACTAGCGCAGGATTAGTCGGAGGATGGACACTACCAATGTGGTGCCATTTGTTTGTCCAAACTTTAACAGGCGCAGCACGTCAGTGGTTTGACAATCTACCAGTGGGAAAGTTAACATCCTGGGTAGATCTGAAGGAAAAATTTCTGGTCCATTTCAGTCAACAGCATAGATCCATTCGAGACTCAGCAAATGTCATGAACATTTGGAGAAGAGACGATGAAAGCTTGGAAGATTTCTTAACAAGGTACAACAAAGAAGTATTGAAAATCAGCGATGTGCATGAGCACTTAATCCGCGCGCAATTCAAATACGCAGTGAGCCGTGATGATATGATAAAAGTCTTGTCAGGGACTGAAGATCTGCCAAAAAGTTGGGAAAATTGATGGTTGCTGCCAAAGTCTATACTCAAATAGAGCGTAATTTAAGTTCCAACAGACCACCACTACCACAGAACCGCCCGCAGGACATGAGTGGAAACAGTGGTAGGAAATTCAAGAAAAATTGGAAGGACTCAACTTCAGGCGCATACTCCTCAGATGATGCCTGCGCGACAATCAACAAGATAACATCGCAAAAACAGGCTAAACAAGAAAACTGAGAAAGGCAATGGACGCCCCCCTCACCAAGACACCGACGGAAGTGCTTAGTACTGAAGACTACCAATTCAAAACACCACCGCCGATGAAAAACAAAAGAGGACAAGACCCAAACCTCTACTGCGAGTACCACAAAGACAATGGCCACACAACAAACAACTGCATCAGTCTCCACACGAAAATAGAGAAAGCATTGAAGAGTGGGGAACTTACCCACCTGGTTCAAAACGTGTGCAAGGAAATCAAGCAGATTACACGCAGAGATGAGGGTCCAAGTAACAAAAAAGCTAAACAAGCTTAACAAGCCCAAGACAAATCAACGTGCATGCAATAATAGTTTTCCTTCATATTTGGCAAAGTTCTTCAACTTACCAACTTATGGCACAAGGACTATTTGCATGCGCAGTAAATTAAGGCTCATTATTTATCCTAAAACAACTTTGTAATACACGGTCTCTGCGCCTTATCCGAATCAATACAAAGTTTGTAACATTCTCTCTATGTTTATTACAAAATGCATGCAATTTCTTTTAGTAAACGCAAAAACACTATGGTAACGTAATACAAGTCTCATGAACGATCCGCGGTCACAGATATCGCGTAGGGTCCAGCCCTACATTCACACATGAGCTTTATACCATCTTTATTCGCCTTACCTAAAACAAAGTAATTGTACTCATGCAAAACATTGTAATTCAAACATACCATATATTAAAAAAAAGTTACTTGCGCAGCGAGCGCATTAACAAAAATTTACATGCACAACAGTGCATCAACAACGTTACTCGTGCGGTAGCGCAATTACACAATTACAAACGGGATCTACATCCGAAACCTATTTCAACTAAAGTGTCAAACAACCACAAAAAATACAAAGAAAACCTACTCTAGGTCTTCATCATCATCTCCTTCATCTGGAAACACCTCCTTCAATTGGGCCACATAATCATCAGCCTGAAGCACAGCAGTGACCAGGTCCATCACAAGAAGGTGTAAGGTGTTGTATTCGGTCTTAGCAGCTGCATGGGCAGCTCCGGTATCAACTCCATGTGTGGCGGATCTGCTGGTATCCCAATTAACCCTTAATGCATTATTAACATGCTGGGTACATTCTGTATACCCTTGGGCGTATCCATCTTTACGAATGGTAACCAATAGAAGAGCAACCGTTTGATCCAAATCAATGGAGTTGAGGACATAATTTGCAACCTGCGCAATATAACAAATAAGAAGATGTACAAACACATCAAAATACAACAAGGGGGTGACAGGTACACTTATAATCCCACGGTGCTTCATCCAGAGCATATCATCCTTCAGCGGTTCAACCAGACTCTCCGCCGTCACCCGAGCAGTCTCAAAGTTTTCTAACTTCTCTTCAATTTCGACCAAACGGTGGGAAGTCTCCGCTTTCTCAACCCTCTCAAGCTGTAAATCTTTCTTGGTAGACTCGAGCTCCGCTTTAACTTGTTCCTGATCAAATAACAAAGACATAAGTTCTTCTATCTCCTTATCTCTAAGGGCAAGGGTAGCACAGGTTCGTCATCTCTTTGCTCACTCCTCTCCCTATGAGAGCGGGCTTCATCACAGGCTGTCTCAGCCACTGTTTTCTCCTTCTTTAACTTTTCAATCCCCGCCTTGAGATTTTTAATGTTATTCTGGAGACCCATTTTTCATTATTATCCTTCTCACAAATCTCTCTCCAACTCTTACGCTTTTCTCAAAGAAGAGCGGCTTCAGCCTCCACTTTCCTTTTCCACCCCGCAGTAGACCACTCTTCAGTCTTCTGCTCTCTCTCAAACTTGGCTTGATCAGCCTCCAACTTAGCCCTTAGTAGAGAAACCCTTGCCTTCTCTTCATTAGCTTCTTTCTTGGACGCTTCAAAAGCAGCCCATTCTTTATGCATACTGCGCCACTCGCGCACTATACGATGGGTGGTGGAAGTGGAGTTGGCAGTTTCCTCAAGATAAGCATGATAAGTTTGATCTTGATTGCGCTCCTCTTGAAACTTCACCTCAGCATGTGGGAAAACACCTTGTAACCAATCACGGCAAAACTGCCAGTCAGAAAAGTATCACCCTGCTTGAGCTTCCATACAGGCGCATGGATCTCAGAAGCTCTCCTCACCAAATAAGATCTGTAATAATAATCCCCCAGAGTTTCTTCCGGGCGGATGGGAGAATCTTATTCTTCATGATAAATAAAGCCCTGCTCACCAATGGGGCTTTTCTCAACATCATCATAGGGAGGAGCAGAAGTAGTGGTGGGAATAGAAATGCTTACCACTAGGTCCTCAATAGACTTCCCTTTCTCAGCCTCGCGCGCTTCAATTGCAGGAGACTTAGGCTTGGTTACACCAACATCTACAGCCTCCGTCTCCACAACCTTTTCCGCCTCCAGCTCAACTTCAACATTTCCAACATTAGCTTCAACAGTCTTCTCCACCTCCGTCTCCGCAACACCAATATTTTCCAACTGTTCTCTGATAGATGCGTGAGGTGGTGAAGGCGGAAGATCATGTCACACCCCGATATTTTAACCATAACCCGATTGGCCTGATGGGGAGTATCGTGACGTAGTTGATATCATCATAGTCAAATATACATAGTTTATAGCACAACGGAAGGCTTGGTAGAAATTACTATTACAAACTGAAAGTTTCAAAGTACGAAATAAAATAATATACAGACGATTGTAAAGAAAGGATCCACATGCGGATCTAAATATAATACAAAACATGTTCAACATACTTAAGGCATTACGAACTTGCAAGATTCACTATTTAACGCCCAGAAGCTCCCAGCCTAGTACGTGTAGTACCTGTCACTAGTCTTTTGAAAATACGTCAGTTTTCACTGGTAAATACAATTAACTGACTCTTTTGAAAATGTTTATAAAATTTGATTTAGATGCACAAGGCACAAATATTCTTTTATAACTTGGGACAATTATATAAATAATCTTGTACACAGATTTAAATGTTTGTCATACATTTATGGCCCGGTATAGAAGCCGAGACATGATTAACCAACACACCACTAATATAAACCGACAAGGAGTTATCCCTAACAATGTGGGTATATCTTTTTACGTACGCAACTGTCAGGTGTATGCCTACACCCCGTGCTTAAGTCGTGGCCATTTGCAATTAAATGAGCCAAGGATATCCAGGACATGGTTGCATTAACCCCCAATATTTATGTTATCAAACAAAACAGGTTAAAACGGGTTATATAATTTATTAATCACAATCCAATTAAATGATTCCATACCCGACAAAGCAGTAATATTTTACCTCTCGTATAAGGGAAAATAAGTTAAAAGTATTTACCTAAGTTTCTAAATGCAAGATTTATCTACTCAGCTGTATATTGCAATTAAACTTGTGATGGTAGCTTTTACCGGGGATTCTTAATCTGGAACGAAGGTTTATTAACCTATTAGATTACTAACGGGCCTTATTTAAGTCATAGACTTAGACCGGTTAGTTTAAAGGACGATTTGCGGTACGAGACGCTAGATTAAGCGGTGACCGGATTGGAATGTAATTTAGAGCCAAAAAGTATGGAAACTTGTGTTATATGGGTAAACTAAATGCATTCTGGATTTTGAAATAAAAATGATACGGTTAAACCCGTTTCGGCTAATCCGTGTAAACTAGTTACATAAACCATACCGAACGCGTATAAGCATAACGGGTAACCGGATGAGTCATATACAAGTTCCATAAATTATTATGCTTAAAATATGTTATGATATCAGTAGGATATCAACAAATATGCCCAAAGAGATTTAAAAACCGAATTAAGCCTCATAAGGGAATTTTGGTCATTTTATGATTTATAAAAGGGGTTTACATGTAAATTGAGGTTCTAGGCATAAACCTTCTATACAAATATTTAATTTAGTGGGTTCACCCACACTTTGCAGCGAGCATACCAACTTTTAACAAAAATTATATAGAATCGTAAATGCAAAGGCACCTACAACTAAAATATTAAAAAAAAGGTGCTTAGAACTAATATATTGTACTCACACTCGTTATTGCAACCGTAAAATAGTCATTATATGCCCAAAATGATGTGGCTATGTATTTTACATAAATGGTGTAGAAATTACATATACAAAAGTTCAAAATATGTATGTAATCTATCAAACACTAAAACACTTATAAACCTTTGATCAATTTAGTGATATATGTTACGTACAAATCAAACAACTTTTAGCATTATTCGGATACTTGTAACTAACTTTTTTCTTTTAGAAAGAAAAAAATCGAGTTACAAATTTACTACTTTTAAGATTTTTACAAAATTTAACAAACTATACTCTATTCAATAATTGCAGCGACTTTTTCTAAGTAAAAATAATCATATGAAATAACTTACTTCATTCATTTAGCTTTATTATATTGTTAAATTAATGCTCTCGCCTCTTAGGTAAGATATTTATGGACCAAAACCCACGTATTGGAAACTTTGTAATTGCTTGGTATCAAAGATGATGAGGTTTTAGCTATTCACAACCGTTAGATTTTTACAAGAATATGTAAGAATATCTAAAAAGGAATGAGTAGATGTATGTAGAATTGTTACAGGAACAAATATTTATGTACAAGTCTATGAGTAACTATGATTTCTCAGCAAAAGTTGGAATATATTTTTGTAGATGATAATGTTAGAATATATTTGTTAAAATAATAAGTATTACACCTAAACCGTTAATAAAGGTTTGGGTTGGTTCAGGTTTAATTTTCAACAGTTCGGTTTCGGTTTTAGATTATCAAAGCTCACAGTTTGAACTAAAATCCAACAAAACCGGACCGTAAACATCCCTAGCTCATGAAATTTGAATCAGAAATAGGCTCAGGTTACACCAGGACTTGGGCTTGATATGCACAAGATCAATCTCTTAACACTCACCAGCATATCTAGAAAATCTACTCAGCCATGATCCATTGGTGTGGTCTCTAGTCTCCCTTTACCATTTGCTACTGTGCGGCATATTCTTGTGTCCCACAACATTTTATTTGTTGTTCATTTGGTGTCTTTCTATTCATATCTTGTGTCCTACAAAAGAAAACAAAATTTGTTAAGCCTTCGACATGCACATAGTGATTTGTAAGGTAAGAACCTCATATGTTATGGAGTAAAAAAAAGGCTAACAGTGTATATAGATGAAGAAATTACCGTTGAAAATGTATGACTTGGAGGTACATATGAAGCTATTTTTTTTCTCTTTGCATCTGCGAACCAAGATTACACATAGTTTAGCATGATGGTCTTACGCGTAAGTCGTAACCCACCCAACATGAACCCTTTTTGACCCGTACCCGACCATTTTCACAATTTGCAATTTTCAATTATATTAAAAATACCCAAAATACCCCTGCAGCTAATTCTACAGTTTTGACCTGTAATTAGATTTTGCCCGTAACCAAAACAATTGTATCGACATGGGTTGTTATTAAATGAACCAAACGTAAAGCAACATCTACAATTGTATCTAAAGTGTGATATAGAGTACTAATTACATTCAATTACAGTTAATACACATCAATATAATTACGTAACAAATGTAAATCAAAATTAGGGCTCAAAATTAGAAAATGTATACCTAGTGGTGCCGTTATAATGATTGTTACTACTAACGATTGTGTAATCACTGCAAGCCCTACCAAAGGAACTATGGTCATCAACATGATGCTCAACGTTGCAAGCAACAACTCCTTCTGCACTTGCCTATTTCTCTTGGCTTTGATTAACGTTTCATTACCATATGATAAATATGATTCTCTGCAAAATAAATAAAATGTTGTAAAACATTTGGTTTAAATAATAAATAAACTGAGAAAAGAAAAGCAAACCCACTCATTAAATGTCATGTAAGACCGTGGGGTATGGTGGGGCGTGGGATGGGGGCATGGTGCGACACGTGGAGTATGGGGGCACCCAAGACCAAAAGCCAATTTCAAAGGGGTATGGTGGGGCGTGGCTGGGGTGACGTGGAAAAAAAATCCAATTTCAAAGGGCTAGTACTCTTGGCCAATGAGGTTCCGCCATGTCATGTGGGTAGCCCCGCCCAATGCCCGGGCTGAAACCCCCGCCCAAGGGGTCACGCCGAAACCCAAGCCCACCCGGGGTGGTGACTTGGGCGTTTGTACCCAACCCAACCCACGCCCCAACCCCCACCCCATACCCCATAGTCTAAGCAAATCATATTCTGAATGTGCAGCAACTTCTAAAAGCATGTGTACAAAAAACATACTTAATTTATTCATGTTTTCAAAAATAAAAACAAACCCACTCATTAAATACATTGTTAAAAAATTTTGACACTGAAGAGACTTAGGATTATAGTAGTCAAAAGCGCAAAACACGCCAAGGTGCACTTTAGATGCAACAGGTGCACACTTTAGTTGTCTCATACCCATTTTTAGTAACTTTTCTTTTAACGCGTGTTCTATATATTATTTATTTTTCCTACTATTACGCTTTTCTATGACTTGCGCCTACGCGACTGCAACATTAAATAAGGTAACCAACCTGTGCCTAAGGTGCTGCAATCTTGACAAATGAATAATTTGGATTTGGACACTGAGGACCTGACAGAAAATAAATGCTTTGTTGTTAATCTGGTGTACCAATGAATGATTATGTGTATATGCATATCAATCTATAATCAACTAATAATCAATCCTGACTTCTCTAAAATTCACAAAGATGAACATGAAAATAGATTTTACAAATCAATAAGATTATAATCGATTCCAAGGAAGAAATGTTACATGTGAAAAGACTTGATCAGAAGATGATAAACCCTTACAGCCAAGAATTTTATCAGCCTCAAAATATACATGTAAAATAAACAGTTGGACCCAGATATCTCAATTCCTGCTCTTAAATCACTGACCGCTTAGGGTTTTGTCACATAGATCAAAACAGGCGCATAAACGTCGGCCGACAGTGCAAGCTGAAATGTTATCAGAAGTGATAACCAAGAAAACGGTTCTTGACGGGAACAAGTTGTGGTCAGTGGTAACAAATACCTGAAAACAGAGGTCGAAATGACGGCGTTAGTGAACACACGCCAACAAAACAAAAATCACCGGAAAAGAAGCGGAGTGTGATGGTGAACACCAGAGACTAACCCAATTAGAATGATGACCTAGAGTATAATTTCACCTGTAGAAAGCGTTGCAAACCAACCGAAGGAATTTTGTGGTTATTTTGGTCAATTCGCTACACATTCTAGAAAATCATGTTAGTCAATCTTTAAACTCAGTATTTTCAACCTGTATGGGTCATGTTTCCCTGGATCTAAACTGGTCCACACACTCCATCGTTCTTCCATCTTCTTTGGTCACATTTCCCTTCATATTCAACAGAGATTCCAAAGCATTCTTGAACCTACACCATCAAACATTGTAATCAAGTTATCAAAGAGTAAGTTAATCAATCTAAGTACCCATTATTAATCACTAATGTATATATCCAACCAGATTCATAGAGACAATCTAACAATGTCCAAACCAAAAAAATGTCACTTTAAAGTTACAAAATAAACACAAGAAAATGAAACCAGTCAAATAGGTTGACTTGTATTTTATAAGTTGTCTAGTTGAATATAAAGAAAACATGTCATTTAATCATGTTAAGTTATAGAAAAACCTTATTAAACAATCTACTCATACCTTAAAATGCTGAAAGCATCTAGAATATCTCCTTACCTCAGTCAACATACCTGCACCCTCATCACAAAAAGAGAAAGGAAAAGATAATAAGAAAAGGTCTGAAAGAGAAGATATTAGGGCCAATTCCTCTGTAATTTTAGTGTCTTAGCACCAATTCCCTTACACTACTCCTTACCCTACTTCCCAAATTACACCCACCTGTTTAGAAATAACCCTAATCCATGAAATAACAATAAATTATAAATCAATTTTGCATAAAAATAAATCCACTAAAAACAATTTGCTCTAAAATTACACTTACAGACACACATACATATAACCAAATTGAATCTGGCCAGATTAAGGAAGTGAAGAGCCCTAACCCTAATTGTAGAACAATTTCAGATTAATCCTAATCAAAACACCGATAAAAAAAACAGCAACAATAATCGAACCCAAAGGGTGGAACCCTACTGACCTGCAATCCCGGCAGAGGCAGGCGGTGGTGGCTTGTTGGTTCGCGTCGGGAGCAAAGCAGAGAGGCTATGTAGTGTGTGGTGGATTTTATGGGACTGGAGGGGTTAGGGGAAGATGAAGTGAAGCAGGCGTCTCTTTACTTTGGCTTAAATGATCGCATTCAATTACGGTGGTGGTGAAAGACGAGCAGAGTTTGGAGATCTTTTGAGTGAAGGGTAGAGATGGAACAAAGTGGTAAACAAATAGGTATTAAAACTTGACTTTTTATACGCCATCTTAAAATTTTAAAGGAAATTACTTTTTTGTACATGGGAGATGTATTATATAGTATTATATATATATATATATATAATGTAATAAATGTTTTACAGAAATTTGTTTTAAATGTCTTAAAGAAATTTATAATAAAGATATAGCTACAACATCTAAAGTTAAAACAAGTTCTAAAAATAATGAGAATGAAAGAATAGATAAATTAGAATTAACAATAGAATTACATAGTTTAAAAATAAAAAAACTTAGAAAATAAAGTAGAAGAACTAGAAAGACTAATTAAAACAGAAGAAAAAAGTAAAATGGCTCTACAGAAACCAGATGATCAAACTTACATACAAACACAAGGATCAACAAACATGATAAATATACAATGTCGTTTATGGTTAGATAATAATAAATACCTAGACTTAACAGCATTAGTAGATACAGGAGCTACAAAAAGTTTAATTTCACATAGTTTAGCACCTATAGAATACCATAAAAAACTAACATATGAATTAAGTACAAGAACAGTAGAAGATAGATTAATACCTATTACACATTGTCTAGAACCAGTAGGAATACAATTCTTAGACTTTGCAAATAATTATAGTATAAAATATGAAATGCCACAAATAAATATTAATCCACCAAATATAAAATCAAAAGATTTTGTAATAGGATTAAATTTCATATTAGGATTAAATGGTGCAGTAACAATTACAAGGAATTTTATAACACTAAGTAAACAATTATATACAATACCAACCCTTAGATATATGAATACAACACAAATTGTTCAAAAAAGATGGGATAGAGGAAATTTAGATTTCTTAAAAAACAAAACAGAAAAAAGTTTATAGAAAATGAGTCATTAAAACTTTTAATAGATTTTTTAAGTCATGAAACAGAAAAAGGGCAAGACATTACAAAAAGTATTAATCATCCTATGATTTTACATTTAGAAAAAATAGGATATATTGGAGAAGATATAACAAAATCAAAGGTAAGTTATGTTTGTAAATTTAAACTAAAAAATCCTGATATAATAATCAGAACAGCTAATATAGAATACAGTCCATTAGATAAAGAAGAATTCAAAAAACAAATCCCTGAAATGGTAAATCAAGGATTAATAAGAAAAACATAAAGTCCTCACAGATCTACAGCTTTTTTAGTAAGAAATCACAGTGAAATAAAAAGAGGAAAAGCTAGGATAGTTTATAATTATAAAAGATTAAATGATAATACAATAGATGATGGATATAATATTACTAATAAAGAATGTATAGTTTATAATATTCCTAATACAATAGATGATGGAAAAGCTAGGATAGTTTATAATTATACAGAAATAAATATACAAGAAGAAGTAGATAATATGCTTATAGAATGTATAACAGAATTAGGAATGGATTATGAAGAAAGTTATAAAAAATTACAAGAATATTATAATTTACCATTAGTAGAGGATATTATGAATGGAAAAGTTATGTTATCAGATTTTTATAAACAAGAACAGAATTTTATGGATACACAAATGTTTAATCCCTTAAAAAGACCAAAAATAGAATGGGGAGGAGAATATAGTGGTACACACGAAAGTCATGGTAGAGAACCATGGACACAACCAACAGTTAATTATCAACAAGAGTCTAATTCTATAGGAAAAGGAAGAAGATTGCCCATAGGACAAATATATAGTGGAAATATGTTATTATTAGAACAACAAAAACCACAGTTATGGATAGATGAAGTTTTAACATGGGAACAAAATGTAGTAAGACTATGGGAAACAAATAAAAAAGACAGTATGGATATGTTTTCATATTTAGAAACCACATTAGGACCAATAGCATTAGGAATATGGCAAAGTAAGAAAACACAAAATCCAGAAGAAATAAATAATCTTAAAGCATTAGGAGATAATCCCTATAATTTTACATCACAAATTAGAACACTTATATTAGGGGTTGATCCAGCAAAAAATAACTCTCTAATACAGGATACAGCTATCAGAAATTTAGAACAATTAAGTATAGCAGATATGAAATACATAAATGAATTTACATTAGATTTTACAAGATTACTATCACAAACAGGAAAAGCAATGGATGATAATCTGTGTGATAAATATTTTATTAAATTACCAGGTGATTTAGGAAAATCTATACATGAAGCATGGAAAACAAATTATGGTACACAACAGAATTTAGGAATAGGACCAAGAATAACTTATACATTCAGTATACTAGAAGAAAAATGCAAAGAAGTAGCATTACAAGAACAATTAAAAAGAAATGCTTATGCATTCTGCAAAACAACAATTTATACACCACAAGCATATAGAGTTTATGATAAAAAGAAAAAGATACGAAAAAGTACAACATATAATAGAAATTATAGAAAAAATTATAATACAAATAAATATGTTAAAAAACCACAGACACGAAAATGTAGATGTCATACTTGTGGAGAAACAACACACTTAGCTAATAAATGTCCAAATAAGAGAAAAAATATGGAAAGAGCTAATTTAATAGAGCAATTACAAGATTATGAAATAGAAGCTCTAGGAACAGATGATGAATCAGATAACGAATCAATATATAGTATTTACAGTGAAGAAGAAAATCCAACAGCAAAAGTAACATATACATATATGAATACAGAAGAAAATTATGAACATGATTGGAAACAAAATAAAGGGAATAATCACATAAGATGTTATAATTGTGGATATTACCCTAGTATAGAAAAAATGTCAAAATGTAATAAATGTTTTACAGAAATTTGTTTTAAATGTCTTAAAGAAATTTATGATAAATATATAGCTACAACATCTAAAGTTAAAATAAGTTCTAAAAATAATGAGAATGAAAGAATAGATAAATTAGAATCAACAATAGAATTACATAGTTTAAAAATAAAAAAACTTAGAAAATAAAGTAGAAGAACTAGAAAGACTAATTAAAACAGAAGAAATAAGTAAAATGGCTCTACAAAAACCAGATGATCAAACTTACATACAAACACAAGGATCAACAAACATGATAAATATACAATGTCGTTTATGGTTAGAGAATAATAAATACCTAGACTTAACAGCATTAGTAGATACATGAGCTACAAAAAGTTTAATTTCACATAGTTTAGCACCTATAGAATACCATAAAAAACTAACATATGAACAGTAGGAGATAGATTAATACCTATTACACATTGTCTAGAACCAGTAGGAATACAATTCTTAGACTTTGCAAATAATTATAGTATAAAATATGAAATGCCACAAATAAATATTAATCCACCAAATATAAAATCAAAAGATTTTGTAATAGGATTAAATTTAATATTAGGATTAAATGGTGCAGTAACAATTACAAGGAATTTTATAACACTAAGTAAACAATTATATACAATACCAACCCATAGATATATGAATACAACACAAATTGTTCAAAAAAGATGGGATAGAGGAAATTTAGATTTCTTAAAAACACAAAACAAAAAAAAGTTTATAGAAAATGAGTCATTAAAACTTTTAATAGATTTTTTAAGTCATGAAACAGAAAAAGGGCAAGACATTACAAAAAGTATTAATCATCCTATGATTTTACATTTAGAAAAAATAGGATATATTGGAGAAGATATAACAAAATCAAAGGTAAGTTATGTTTGTAAATTTAAACTAAAAAATCCTGATATAATAATCAGAACAACTAATATAGAATACAGTCCATTAGATAAAGAGGAATTCAAAAAACAAATCCCTGAAATGGTAAATCAAGGATTAATAAGAAAATCAGAAAGTCCTCACAGATCTACAGCTTTTTTAGTAAGAAATCACAGTGAAATAAAAAGAGGAAAAACTAGGATAATTTATAATTATAAAAGATTAAATGATAATACAATAGATGATGGATATAATATTCCTAATAAAGATAGTTTACTAAATCTTATACAAAATAAAAAAGTATTTTCAAAATTTGATTTAAAATCAGGATATAACCAGTTAAAATTAGAAGAAAGTTTTAAACCATGGACAGCCTTTACATGTTCTGAAGGGCAGTATGAATGGAATGTCCTTAGTTTTGGACTAAAAAATGCACCTTCTATTTTTCAAAGATTTATGGATAGTATATTTTTAAAATTTGATTTTTGTTTAGTATACATTGATAACATTTTAGTTGCAAGTAATACAGTGCAGGAACATGAGAAACATTTACAACATGTCTTTGGAGAAATAAAGAAAAACGGTATAGTAGTTTCAAAAAGAAAAATGTAGCTTTTTAAAAGAAAAATTTCCTTTTTAGAATTAGAAATTGGAAATGGAAAAATAGAATTACAATCACATATTTCTACAAAAATTTTAAGTTTTCCAGAAAAATTTGAAAATTTGAAACAGATACAAGCCTTCTTGGGTCTAGTAAATTATGCTAGAAAATTCATTCCAAACTTGTCAAAACTGGTTGGACCTTTATATGGTAAAACCACTAAAAACGGTCAAAGGTATTTTAATCAAGAAGACATTAAACTAGTTAAAGAAATTAAAAAAGCAGTTAAAAGCATTAAACCATTAGAGTTACCATTAGTTACAGATTATATAATTATTGAAACAGATGGATGCAAAGAAGGATGGGGAGCAGTCCTTCTATGTAAATCAAACAAATACAGTCTCAAGGAAGAAGAGAAAATTTGCGCTTATGCAAGCGGTAATTTTCAAAACGAAACAAACTGGACTACAATAGATTTTGAAATACAGGCATTAATTTATGCATTAGAAAAATTTAAATTTTTTCTTAATAAAGAGTTTACAGTAAGAACTGACTGTGAAGCAATAGTTAAGTTCGTAAAAAATGACCAAAGTAAAAAAGTAAATAGAACCAGATGGGTTAACTTACAAAAAATTATACAAGGAAATGGGTATTCTATAAATTTTGAACATATTAAAGGAAAAAATAATGGGATAGCCGATATGTTGTCTCGAAATATAAATAAATGGTTTGTTTCAGATGGATTGGAAAAAAGATAAGGAGAAATTAAAGCTTATACATCCAAAGCAAAAGCAGGAGAATTCTTCCTCAGATGAAGAAAAGATTCAACAGTCATATTTACAGTCAACAGAAAGGATATACAGTTCTCCTCACACCTCATTACCACAGAAAATGATGGGATAGTTTTATACACAACAGCAATCAAAGGCAGCTGGCAAGAGACCTTTGTACACAAATTTCTCACCCAAGCCGGTGATTGAATTCGGAACATATGCTCTACAGATATACAATGAAGTTGATAAAAAGTTTCGTCCTATTATGGGAATGAAACTCACAGATAAACAGCAATGTTTATTAGACAACTTATGGCATATTCAAACCATGCCATAGGCTTCAACATTTAAAGTACAGGTTTTAAATGCTTTAAGCATTTACTTTCAGGAACAAAGTTCAAAAACACCTGAAAGACAGTTTAAAATAAAACCAAATTATACACATTATGTAATATTTAGAGGTACAAAGATTGGTATTTTTAACAAATGGGAAACAGTTACACAACACATAACTTGTACATGAGGATCATTTTGGAACGGGTACACAAGTTTTGCTGAAGCTCTTAAAGCAGCAAGAGACAGTTTTGGTCTACAAAGTTTTTATATAGAACCTGAAGAGGTTAAAAGTTTTTCTGATATGGCTAAAACAAATCCAGAGCATTACATAAAAGCTCAACAAGAAATTATTTCTACATTAAAAACACAGCTCGAAGAAAAAACAAAAAATGCACAAGATATACAATTGAAAATAGCCTGTTAAAACAAAAAATGAGTTTGCTCGAAGCAAAAAATACACAGTTACTACAGAGGCTCGAGAAAAAAGAAAATAAAGAAAAAACAGATGTTCACAGGGCTTTTGAGTGTTTCAGGACAAGGATTCTTGATACACCTTGGTGGCATTGTCTAAGACCAGTTACAGAAAGGTTCCCAGAATTTGAGAATCTTGTTTCACAAAAAGTATGTGCAGAATTCCCTCTGATTCTGTACAATTTGCAACAATAGCTGGTAGACATGGCATTTAGATTTGACAGTGAACAACAAGGATTCACAGTGGTGGAAAGAACAAATGAAGCAGGAGATGGAATTGGTCTTCTGTTGCTTCAAGTACACCATCCTACAAAATTGACAGATGAACAAATAATTCAATTTTATCATCATGGTATGATTGATTATTTGGAAATCAAGTTAAACAGAAAAACAGAAGATCTCCTCAATCAGCTTGGAGAGAAGATTATTCTAGTAGCAGGAAATATTGCAATAAGATCGACAACATCGATTATTGGTTGCAAAATATTTTCTTCATTTCCTTACACAGATGCGTATACATACAGACCAGCTAGAAAAAGAATTTTCATTGAACATGATAGACACAAGAATTCAAGTAATCATCTGCAAACAGCAATGACAAAAACCAACATAGAATTCGCAACTCTACCTTGGTTGGGTCATACTGATCAAACAACTGATAAGATTTCAGATAGTTTTGCACAATTTATTAAAAAACATCAGGAAACTCCAGAGATTCCTGACTATTTTCCGTGGCGAAATTATCAATTATTAGGCGAAGGACATTACATACAAGTTTACACAAAAACAAATTGGAGAATGCTTCTACCCTTTACAGGGGAAGGAGACACTCTACAGTTACAGCACATCATAAACCTAGAAGACGAAGATTATGAACACGAAGACTGTTCGAGTCCACAGCCGATAGACAGCACACACAGAGACTTCTAGAAGATGACGTAAGAAATGACGACAGAAGATAGAAGACAAAAAATATGCCGTAAGCAATGATGTTTTACAAGCTCAATTATATACAGAAAGTGGTCGACAGTGGGCAATAATTTCAAACCTAACTTTGGAATCTAGTTTAAAAATAATTCGTTTATTTTACTTTTTAGACTAGGCTTTTTGACTTTTGTGTTTAGAACAGATGCTTTGTTTATTTATTTTTGCCTATATATAGAGGCAGTGTAAATCGTTGTAATATATCGAGAACCATTACGAGTAATAAGATTACTACTTCAATGGCACACTAAACTCTCTCCACATCTCTTTAGCTCCACTCCCTTAACATCCCAAATTTTCTCCAGTTCTTCATATTATATTCCAACACACACATAAAAAAAAAAAACCCCTTTTGCAACCTTCTACTTCGATGTGCATACACTCATCCATCATCATCCGCTGTGCATATCTCCATCAAAGTAAGTTTTAAATCTCATTTTATTTTCAGTTTTCATTTATTTTCAGTTTTTATCACCACCCTATATATATATGTAGTTTACCATATATGGCCAAACTATGCTCCGAAAGGGTATTTTGGTCATTTCACACATAGTTTTAAGGACTTATTTGGGATTTTGAGTTCATGACTTTTACCTACTGTAAAAATATTAAAAATAATTTATAAAATTAGTAGGTAATAAGTCTTGGGGTTCTAAGTATGGTTTGGAACTATACTATGCACCTTAATGTGGTAAAAATTTGATAAATGACGATTATTTCAATGTTTAAGAAATTCTAAGGTTATGACCAGCTTTCAATGGTCAAAATACTTTTTTTATTATATCATATAAATAACAAAAAGTTCTTGCGTGTTTATTTTATTTAAAACCCAATTCATGCATGAAATGGCATAATCGTCATTTATTAATGTAATACGAAACTCATGCATAAACTCAGTAAGTAATCTGACTTGAAATCCCAATTAGTCCTAAATATGATATTATAACAGTGAGTAATGAATTTTTATGTCCAAATTATGTTTAAACTATATTTGCATGAAAAAGGGTATTTTAGTCATTTTAAAAGCATGTTTTACGATTTATTATGTAATTATAGTTTTTGACTAGATGCTAATTGTCAAAATATGTTAAATAATATTACTAATCAGAATGTAATTCATTTGCATGGTTGTTTATGTTAAAAAATCTTATTTTTGACAAAAGGGCATTTTAGTCAACATTAAGCATAATAACGGAATCAAGTAAATAAACTCAGATTACTAAGGGACCATGTAATATAACCTCAGAGGGTTATACTACAATATAATATGGTCACAAAGGAACCTTAATGCATAAAGAAACTAAGCTAATTCGGGTCGGAACTAGAAGTCAAAGCAAAAGTCGAGCTTTTGCGACTTTCGGTTGCGAACCTAGCCTAAACTTAGAATTGTCGGGTTGAACATGTTTAGACATGTTCTAATAATGTTTACCAAGTTAATAGAGTGATAAGACATATTTTATAACCTCTACATTATCATATTTGTATTTAATTCAAAATTGACCCGTTTGACTTTTTATGCTAATTACTTTGACCCGACAATTAACTAAGTAAACGTGGTAATTAGGAGGTGCCCTTTTGAGGGATTAACGCCTACCTAATTACGATCACGTATCCATATTCGCCTCAAACAATGACTAGACCGTTAAGGTCAAAACTGAAAGTCAAAGCCGTTTTGCGACAACTTTGACTTTTGGCTTTTAAAAGCCTAAAAACTTAAAAGCAGAGGGTAAGAACACTTACACAAGGTCCTAGCTCGACTTTGAACTCAGGTGGGAGTCTCCCTTCAGTTGGTAATCTCCAGAGAACCAAGCTTAGAGAGAAGAGATGATGATTTTTGAAATGAGCAAGCTGCAAATGAGAGTGAAGGACCTATTTATAGAGGAAGGGAGTGATTGAAGATCAATCCAAGTGTTTCTTGTTGTTCTAAGATAGTTACAAGTGTTCAAGAGATATTACAAATCCGTTTGCATGCTGCTGTTTTCGAATTCAGGTTGCAGGGAGGTTTGTGTGGGAAGCAAGGCTGCATGCTGGCAGCTATCCAGTTCTGCTGGAATCAGGTGTCCGTCGCGCCACGCGCCAGGTACAAGGGGGTCTGGCGCACCACGCTAGGGAACCCAAAACCAAAAAACTTTGTTTTTTGTTGGCAAGTTTAGTCCCTGTACTTTCATAACTCACATATCTTTCATTTTTAGCACTAGGGGCCCTTCAAATTAGGTTTTTATTATTGTTGGGAGTATGATCAAGTACGGTTAGGCTCTGGGTTTGTTAAAAGGTCTTTCAGAGGTAGAATTATCATATTGACACTTTCAACCCCTCTTCTTGGAATTTTGCAGACTTAATCATATCATTGTATCGAAACCCTTTGAAACTAAAATCCAATATTCTCGGAAGTATAATTGAACATTACGAAGTCCCGGGTTCGTTAAAATGTCACTCAGAGGTAAGAATTAACATGTTGACACTTTTAACCCTTTTTATACCCTAACTTACATTTGTTTTCACAAACGGCTTCTTGTGTTCAATAATTGACTCGTTTGAGAGTATGTACATTATATAAGGTCACTCAGAGGCATAAGTTTAGCATGTTGACACTTTTAGTCCCTTCGCATACATCTTTTCACCGTTCGTCAATTTTAGTCCTTCAAAGTCAACTTTTTTACACGTTTATGTTTTATGACACGTGTCTTCACTTTGTTCGTCATGATTTTGCGAGGTGTTACAGATCATCATTAAAAACAGATGATGAAGCTGCGCAGACAGAAGGAATAGGCTTTTCTGTAAAATAAAAAAGTCATATTAACAAAAAAATATAAGGATACAATAACTAAAGAAGACACTCACCTGGAGAGAGTTTTGCAACGAAGGCATCCAGATTGCCCTTTTTGCCAATTTTCCTTCTTGGCACCTTCTTGGAAGGCTGCGCCACAGCTTCAAGTTCAACTTGGTTCCGTTTCACCGCTTTAGTACTCACCAGTGGCTCTGGACTTGAATCCAGATCTATGGGGTCATCCGGGTCGTAAGCAGGGATATCCGTAGTATCTTGGGGTTCCGGCTTGGGTTTCTTAACAACTACAGGCGCAAGATCTTCTAATGTGTCAGATACCACTACGTAGTCACACCGGGGTTTAAGGAAGGGGCGCGTACCTTTCTTCTCTTCCCTGATGTTCTTGGCCTTCGGAACTTGTGCCTTCGACGCATCAATTTTCTTCGGCACAATGGTAACAGCCAGTACATGTTTCTTCTTCTTATTCTCAGGGCCTACGCCCAGATTAATCAACTCGCCTATTTAAAAGAAGAAATATTGCAATATACCCAACGGGCAATGACATCAAAAAGTAATATTGCAATATTTATCTAAAAGCTTTAAAACAAGCTTACCAGCACCAGTTGAAGGTTGCGCTGCTAGATCCTCATCCCGTGGAAGCGCAAAATTCCTTATTATCTGTTGATACCAAAGCTCTTCACCAGCACCCTTCGAGATAGTTGTCATTTTCCCTTTCTCCCTCTTGTATGCAACAACATACAAGGAAACAACTACAAAGGCAAAAACAGTAACAAGTTCATGTTATTTACAAAAAAAGGAGAACAAAAGGGTAAGACGATCCCAAATCTTACTTCTTTCATCCTCCATATACACCGGCTTGTCTTCACGATCCATCTTCCAGTGAAGACTCATACCAGCAGCAACCAAGGCCCTCTAAGGAAGCTCAATAGAAGGAATATCCTTCAGGTCCTGATACCAAATCTCTGACTCCAGAGTCTTCATATTTTCTACCACAATGTCTTCAGCACCCCTAAAGGTCATCTTCATTGGAATCACCCCAGCTTTAATACCCAGGATCTTCTTGGCCAATGAACGTTGGGCAAAAGAGTAAAACCCTTGTGAACAGTGGAGTTGGTAAAATACCCAGAAACGATTGATTGTCGGATCAATATGCATCGACCGACAAAGGAATTCGAAATATTGAATCCGAACCATTCCGATGGGGTGTAGCTGCGAAATATGGAATTTGTAATAATCAAGAACATCCAGCACAAACCTCGTAGTGGGTAATCAGAAGTTGCAATCGGCAAAGTAATCCCAGAATAAAGTTATATAACCGGCTGGAGCATCGGCCGTAGTTTTCCCTTCTTCTGGGTATCTGGCACCCCAGCCATCGGGAAAGTTGAAGTTCTTCATGAGACCGTCAAAAATCTCCTTTGACCACTTTAACGGTGGTAAGGAGGCAGACATTTCTTCAGAAGAGTCTTCGAGATGATCTTTGGTAGACATAAAGGGAAAAACTTACAGGTTTCTCTAAAGAAATTTTTTTTAGAGAAAACAAAAGAATTCAGGAACAACTAATGAAAAAAGGAAGGTACTCAAGAGTTTATATAGGGATCTCCATTAATGCCCTCGAGAACCGCAGCCCCCTTTTCCAGGAAAACACGGTTATCGAGGCATCAAGGGTGAGTGGGGAACAAAAATAACCACACGTGCGCGTGTAGACCACGTTTGACGACACATATTTAATGAAATAACTGACAAGTGACAGCCTGTCACCAAAACCGTCACACGTCAACAGTCAGCATAGTACCTTTTACCTGCCATGAGTCAAATTTTTCAAAATTTGAAATCATGAAAATCTCAACTTGAAGAAACAGAAACATCTTCTACAAGAAGATTCTTCTTACTTCGCGCAGAGAAGCCTGCTCAAAGCAAAAAGCGCACACTTCATTTTATATAGTCCAGCGCTCCACCTACTTGCGTAGAAGCAACACTGGACTGGGGGGACTTGAAGGGGCATGGTCCCAAAAACCTCGCGCAAGCGCATAGGACCATACCACAATCTTATCTCAAAGCATCTTGACCAAAGACCCTGCGCGGCCGAGCTGCGGTCCCAAACAAGACTAGGAAAGAAACAGTTCGATAATAAAGGAATATGGACCCAAAAACCTTGCGCGGGAACATAAGACCATTCTATAAGCCTCACTCCTAGAAACATCTTTAACGAGACCATGCGCGGGTGCGCAATGGCCCCAAAACAAGTTATAAAAGAAAATCATCTTCAATAAACACGTGCCGAAAGAAAGGAGAAACTAACATTCCACTAACACCCTTGCGCAGGCCTGCTACGCAAGGGAATAGTTAGACTTGAAGATAGAAAATCCTAAACATCTCCGTGCGCCTAAGATCAAGACTTGAACAAAGGAATCTTTTCTGTTACAACAGAATAGAGACGTGGCAAAAACATAAAGGTTTACCGCTGTAGATCTTCTAGAAGACTTTCTAATACTCATCAAGCATGGTTATTCAGTTGTAACTAACTGTGACGTGGCATAATCTAGAACGCTCATCTCATCATGATGGTGGCACTTGTTGGAAGATTAATCTACAACAAACCCACTTTTCACATGGCATCTCCCCAGCTGTCGATCACACTCATGATCCGTGTGTATGGATGTGATGTTAATGATTGACAGAAAAAGAGAATAACTGCCGACGGAAAATACTTTTCATTACTTCCTCCGTCACACCAATTTTCCGCCAAAAACCGGCTATAACAAGACGTTGCAGGTATGATCTCACAAGTTACTTCTACTTCACTCACTTTACTATTTCTTCTTCATTGAGATCACTGTACTTACTCTCACGCCGGAGGATGGTCACGAAGAGAACCCCCATTCTCCCCGTGGCGAGTCTAACGACTTTCTGTTTTGCAGTGATCACCGGAGAAGGAATTCAGCCAAACCCCCGAATCAGCGAGAGGATTAACCTTTTTATGCAGAGACTAAACCCCTGATCTGATTGATTCCAATCATTCTGATCACTATTTCTTCAACGATGTCAAATGGGAAAAAATAGACGTGGGTTTATCGTAACACACGAGTCCTAGATCAACTTAGTTATTTTATTCTATGTTTTACGTTTCGGTTTAATTTCTTCGCATTAACACGCCCTAACTTTGTCTTCCCAGCCAACTTTGTCATACTAGTTATGGAGGAAGATACCGAAGTACCACTCATCTTAGGAAGGCCATTCCTAGCTACGGCCCACGCGGTGGTAGACATGAATGGTGGAACATTAACATTGAGGGTTGGGGACAAGGAAATGAAGTTCGGAGTTGGTAAAAGAGTATAAGACGATGACCCGGTCAATTACATGAAAGTCATAGACTCAAGTTTGGATGATGCTCTTCGACGGTGCAACATGGGATGCAAAACATCCCACTTGGGTAACACGTGACTGACTTTGGGTCTAGCCAAGGACCCTTATAAACGTGGCGCACCACGGAGGCATTCCGCGGAACTATCCTTAGTTTAGTTTAGATTAATTTTTATCTTTTCTAGTTTAGTTTTAATTTTCAGGAATAAAACACACTCGGGATGGTGAAGGATACTAAGGGAAACTTGAACCAGCACCCCATGCATAAAAACAGAGCCTCCCGACAATTTTTCTTCATTACAGCAAGTTCGGCACGGGCCGTGCTCAGCCAACACAGTCCCGTGCTGAAAGATCTACAGAAAAACGCCCAGTTTAGGTAACTGGACACGGGGCGTGTTCGCTGAACACGCCCCCGTGCCCAGGCTTCTGTTACTTTCTGATAATTTCTGTTACTGGCAACCTGAACACGGGGCCGTGCCCGGACACCACGGGCCCGTGTCCAGTTGCCCAGTTACATTAAATTTTGTTTTTAACACACCTTTTACACATTCAATCAACCTAAAAACTTATTTTTGGGACACATTGAGGAAAATGTGTAATTTAAGTGGGGGGGGGGGGGGGGATGCTAAAACCTTGAATTTTGCAAGTCCTAATTACAAGCCTTACACAAAACTCTATTGGAACCGCTAAACACCCCAAATTTTTTTTTTCAAAAACTTTTCATTTTTTTACTTGTCTTGGTTTAATTTGGGAATAACAAGTTCTAAAAATGTTATATTTTTACAAATTTACAACCGATAGCGTCGTGATAAAAAGAACCAACATAAGAAAATTATGAAACGACATGACAAATCTAGTTAAAATTTGATTATATATACTTGATCACATAAAAACCCATTCCCACAAAAAGTGAGTTTTGAACCTTTATTGAGCATACAAATACACATCTTTAAACTAAATGCTCATTTTTCGTTTCTTGTGTGAATAGCCGCTTGGTTTCTTACGACTCTAGAACTTGCCATGACAATTCTTTCCCGGTCCTTACCAACTTAAACCCAAGTAAGTAAATGATGGAGGCATTAGGACTAACCCCTTTTTCTTTCAACACCATTATTTTCTTTTTTTTACCACCTACCAAAAATCCCCCTAGTTAACCCATTTGAGCCTAAACCTTTTCATTTCTAAACCCAAAACAAACACCCCTTTACCCACCAAAACCTTTTTCATTTTAAACCCTTTATTTTAGTAAAAAGCTCGGTTTTCATGTGACATTCCTTATCAAAATAAAAAAAATGATGATGAAGTCAAGAAATAAACAAACAAGTTCATCAAAAAGAACTTTGTTTGAAGAAATTGCTTCATTAGAATAAAAAATAAAAAATAAAAAGTCTTACGAAAACCGACGCTTTTTACGCCTTTCGCCCTTTTCTACTAACCACTGACTCAAAACCACCTACCTTTAACCCAAGCCTAACCCTTCCCCAAAGTCCTCTTGATATTTACAAAGGTTTATAGTTAAAAAGGAGGAGGATTGATTTCTTGGCAAGCATATGGTAGAAGTAAGTTCCATGCCGCTCTCGAGTGTTTCACAAAAATACATATTCGGCCGAGTCTTGAGTGATCACCCGTGGGGTATGTGGACTTGTATATAAATAGAATTTTAAAAAGGCATGTTATGCCCAAATAAGTAATTTCTCTTATGAAATGTTCTAAATAAATCATAACGAATAGGATTGTAAATAACATAAAAATAAAACCTAATAAAGATCTTGGAATCCCGACACTCAAGACAAGCCCAAAACCTTCTCTTCTACCCATTCCATTTGGGTGTGTAAGCCACAAAATAAAGAGTTTTGCTTGAGGATAAGCAAAGATTCAAGTGTGGGGGTATTTGATGTGTGTAAAATGCAACATATAAATTACATCAAATGTGGCATAAAACTAACCCTTTTTTAGTACTAATGTCGGAAAAAGTGTGCTTTTGTCTTCCTTTTGTATTTTCAGGGTTAAATGAGCTTAAATGAACAAAAGAAGTAAAAATGCAGCTAAAACTAACAATAATACAAGAAAAGGAATAAACGTGGCATGCCCGACCCCTCGACAACATTTTCCCAAGCAAAAACAAGACATCAGAAGGTTGAACACGCCTCGTGCTCAATGAACACGGGGGCGTGCCCAAGTGTCTGCAGAAAAGACAAAGCTGTAGAAGCTTCTATTTCCCAACACGGGGGCATGGCCAGCGGACACGGGGCCGTGGTCAACGCTAAGATTCGCAGAATCTAGTCAAATCTTGATAGTACAGATACGCTTCTGCACACGGGGTCATGTCCAGCGGACACGGGGGCGTGGTCAACTAATGCAGACAAACTGAAATTAATGAAGAAAGAGAAGATGGGTGGACACGGGGCCATGGCCAACGAGCACGGGGCCGTGTCCGGGCTTCTGTGCAGGCTATAAATAGGGGTGCTTGGCTCACTTGCAAATTATCCCTTGGCAAACCATCTCTCTCATACTTCACCCACCCACCACCACCATCACAACCCATATCCACCACCATCATCCATTATCCATCATAGAGTGTGTGTAGTAGTCTCGGGATCCAAGATTAATCATAAGAGTTCTTGACAATCAAAGGCCATGTTTGCCTAAGTCTCTTACATCACTTGGTCAAGACAAGTATTTAGTGTAATACTTTTTATTTTTAATCTTTTCGCACTTTTTATTTTGTTATGTATTAATGACTTTAATAACTAGTTTCTTATGTTGAAGGTGAAACTTCCTTATCATTTGTCTGTGGTGTCTTGGCGTTATTTTACTGTCTATATAAAATAAAAGATTTACACCATTCATATCTCCACGGTCTATATGGAGATATGTTGGCTACCTGGTCGAGGGTTAAGGGAATGGTTTGGTAAGCGTCTTGCCTTGTTCAGTGTATAGATCCTGCAAGGACCTGGGTCAAGTTTAGTAGGACCTCCTTCAATACCCACTGGTATTGGATGGCGGGGGTCCGAACTCCTTGATCCCCTCATATGTAAACTACTATTAATACATTAACCCGGCTACTTAGGATTGTATCCCTGCTGACTCAAACTACTTAGTTGAGGGTAACGTCACCTTCAAAAGAGGGGCCTACCACATTACGCATTAATAACTTAATTAATTATCTTTCAATAATACAACCCTTTAGGATTGTATCCTTGCTGACTCAAACTACTAGGTTGAGGGTAACATCACCTTCAAAAGAGGGGCCTACTGCTATAACTAAGATAATCTCTTAAAAAGTGCAAAAGTACGGAAATAATCAAAGGTTACACTAAAGGAGAGTCAGATCCAAGTGATTCATCTTGTCTATCTGTTTTTATTTTTATTTTCAGCATTTTTTTAGTTAGTCTTATTTTCTTATTTAAAAACCTTTTTCTAAATTTTTGATTTGATTAGACGTTGAGGATAAACCGGTACTAAAAGCTCTTGTGTCCTTGGACGACCTCGGTATCTTACCAACACTATACTACGCTCACGATGGGTGCACTTGCCCATATGTGTGTTTAGTGTTAGTAAGTATCGTGTTTTATAAATTTAAAACTTGACTAAAGTGTTAAAAAGGGCTTAAAATATACTTAAATACTTATAACACACAACACGCATCAGCTGCAAAAGCATCTTTTTATGCGAACGGAAACTACTATCCTCACGGATACTATTTGTGCGATGGAATTTATCCTAGGTATTCGATTGTCATGAAGACGTTTAGGGACGCGTACGTTGAAAAAAGAGCTTACGTTAAAAAAATTCAAGAGTCGTCGCGGAAGGACATTGAGAGATGCTTTAGGGTTCTTCAACAATGGTGGCATTATTTGAGAAATCCTTATCGTGCATGGACCAAAGAAAAAAGATAGATGCCATGTACGCTTGTATAATTATGCATAATATGATATTGGAAGACGAAGGAAAAGCAATATGCCAAAACTATGTATCGGAAGTTGTTTAGGAATATCCGCAAGCAACAATGGAAGAAAGAGTGAAGAATGCACATGAAATGCGGTCTGAAGCCGCACATACTGCGTTAGCGGTTGATTTGGTCCAACACGCATGGTCGGTTCGGCATATTACAAACGAAGGTGAAGAAGAAGCTGATGACGGGGAAGACAAAGATGATGAGAATGGCGAAACCAAAGACGCAAATTAAGACGAGTAGTATTATTTGTTTGTGTTTATTATTTATGTACTCTTTTAGAGTTAATTACATAGTTAGTCCCTGTGGTTTGCACAAAATAACATACTTAGGTACTAATAGTTTAAAATCACCTTCTAGGGTATTAACTTTTCATTTTGTAACGTTTGGAGGTATTAACTTCTAGGGTATTAACATAGTTAGTCCCTGTGGTTTGCACAAAATAACATACTTAGGTACTAACAAAATGTGATTTTAAACCTAAAAATAACGTTAATACCTCCAAATGTTACAAAATGAAAAGTTAATACCCTAGAATGTAATTTTAAACTATTAGTACCTAAGTATGTTACTTTGTGCAAACCACATGGACTAACTATGTAATTAACTCTTTTATTTATATAATGAAATATCATTAGTTTTAATTAAAAAACCAAAAAATAATAAATGGGTAATCATTGGATGGGGCATTATTGGGCATTATACCACTACACCCATTTTAAACAAATGCCCCATTGTCTTTAACAAATGCACCATTGCTGACTGGACCGCCACATAGCAGATAATGCCCGAGGGGCTTCTTGAACTTCTAAATAGAGTGGCCAAAATTAAAAAAAAAAAAAAACAATAAGGGTCAGACTCAATACATATGAAATTTTCGAAAGTTTTCTATAAAATTTACACTTCGAAACCCCACACCCCCAAACTAAGATCCACCCCTGCGAGTGGCTTCAAGTACTCGACCCACAATCCAATAGATTCAACTGGAAAAAAAGTGAAAGCAGTGTAAAATTACATTCAAATGAAAAGTGAAACCATTCCTAATAGTCTAAAGTACCTCAAAGAATGTTGAATTGAACAAGGATGTGATACATTGGGCATTAGTCATTACGTATGCAAACACATAAAATAATTGTTACATACAGGAAAATGATATGTTTATGTGTACCTTAACATACTAGCATGAACCTGCCTCTTTTTCAAATGAATATCGAACACAATCCAGCTCTATGATATTTTTATGTGTATTTTCACATACTAACATGAACCTGCGTTTTTTTCAAATGAATATCCAACATAATCCACCCCTCAATTACGCCTGATCTTTCAATGTAACCACCAAACCTTTCTAGTATGTTGACCACCAATACTAATTCCTTAACTTTCATCGAGAAATCGGGCTCTGTTGAAATATATGGTATGATGACCAATCGAAACAAACAACACAAAATAAAAACTACAAAACAAGATATAGCGACAAAACAAAGGTGACTAAAATCTTATTAACCCAAACCAAAAACGTTTACCTCCCAAGATCCCAATCGATCTTACAAAAGTAAGATCCAACCAATACAGAAATACAAGATGAATCTGGAACAAATCTGGATAATCATCAACTGATGATTATCTACCAAGCAACTATGACAATCTTTCTTCACTGATGAGAGAATACAAACAACACGCTGAACTGCACAATACAAATCGCTCAAACCCTAGTTTACGCAGAGAGAAAGATGAAGAGAAATTGGGGCTAATCCAAGAACGAATGACTGAAGATGAGCGCTTATATATTCCTGCACTTTCAATATTACACTTAAGCCCAAATCTTTAATGACTGATGATCGCAGCCCTTCAATTGTGCACTTTCCACCCCTTTACTTCTCACAAACGTACAGCCTGTAATAACAACTTAACAACCCGTAACAACTAGGCCAACTGGCCCAATAGAAAAAACAACAAAACCCACATGAATGATAAAGGCCCAAATTTACTATTTTAACAGCCCCTTCATTCATAGGGTTTAAATAAGTTCACTAACCCAAGTTTGTCACAGAAATATCCCAGTTGTGTAACACTTAAGCCTTTTGTGAATAAATCTGCAAGTTGATTCTCTGAATCAACTTTTTCTATACTTATAAAACCAGCAGAAATCTTTTCTCTTAAAAAATACAGATCAATCTCAAAATGCCTGGTTCTCTCATGAAAGACAGGATTAGCTGCTATTGATATAGCAGCATTACTATCGCAATACAATTTAATGGGCAACTTACAAGTTACATGTAACTCATTAAGTACATTAACAATCCAGAATAACTCACAGGTGGCTGAGCACACTGCTCTATACTCAGCCTCTCCTGTTGATCGAGAAACTGTGCTTTGTTTCTTGCTTTTCCAAGAAACAAGACGATCTCCTAAAAAAATGCAAAACCCGGTAACAGACTTTCTAGAATCTGGACATTTTGCCCAGTCCGAATCAGTGTAACAAGTCAATTCTAAACTGCCACTTTTTTAAACATTATACCCTTCTCAGGACTTAACTTTAAGTATCTCAAAAGTGTTAAAGCAATTTTAAGATGAACAACCAAAGGCTTGTGCATGAATTGACTCAAATACTGTACCGTATAGCTGATATCAGGACGGGTTAAAGACAAGTAAATAAGTTTACCTGTTAATTTTTGAAAACTGGTAATATCTTCTAAATGACTCGTTTCATCACTAACCTTTTTATTTACAACATGACTTAACTCGATCGGAGTGTTAACAGGCTTGTACCCCAGGTAACCAAATTCAGACAATAACTCCAAAGAGTACTTTCTTTGATTCAGACATATACCCTCATCATTATAAACCACTTCCAATCCTAGGAAGTACCTAAGAATACCCAAATGTTTTATTTGGAAGTTATCACGAAGAAGTTGTTTAATTTTACTTATTTCATCATTATTATTTCCAGTAATCACTATATCATCAACGTATATAAGAAGTATAATAAGCACATAATTTTTAGATAGAATATAAAGAGAATGATCACAACAACTTTGCACAAAACCAACATTAACAGGAACATCAGTTAGCATTTCATTCCATTTCCTAGGCGCTTGTTTTAACCCATATAACGACTTAACAAGTTTGTAAACCTCGGTTTCATTTTTAGAATAATAACCTTCAGGAAGAGACATGTACACATCCTCAGAAATTAAACCATATAAGAACGCATTATTCACATCAAATTGAGACAAAGTCCATCCACTTTTAATGGCTAGACTTAACACACACCTAACAGTTATCATTTTCACCACCGGTGAAAATGTTTCACCAAAATCTAACCCTTCCTGCTGGTTATACCCTTTAGCAACCAGCCTTACTTTATACCTTTCTATTTCACCATTTACTTTATATTTAACCTTATAAATCCATTTACATCCTATGGGTTTTCTATTAACAGGTAAATCAACAAGTTCCCAGGTTTTATTTAAGAACTTGCAAGATTCTCTGATTAACGCCCAAAAGCTCCCAGCCAATTACGAGTAGTACTTGTCACTTAGCCTTTTGAAAATACGTCAGTTTTCACTTGTAAATACAATTAACCAACTCTTTTGAAAACATTTATGAAAAATTGATTTAAATGCACAAACAACAAATATTCTTTTATAACTTGGGACAATTATATAAATATAATCTTGTATCAGATTTACATGTTTGTCATACATTTAGGGCCCGGGATAGAAGCAGGGACACGATTAACCAACACACCACTAATATAAACCCACAAGGAGTTATCCCCAATAAGTGGGTATATCTTTTTTACATACGCAACTGTCAGGTGTATGCCTACACCCCGTGCTTAAGTCGTGGCCATTTACAATTGAAATGAGCCGAGGATATCCAGGACACGGTCGTTAACCCCCAATGTTTATGTTATCAAGCAAAACAGATTAAAACGGGTTTATGTAATTCATTAACCACTATTCGATTTAATGATTTTTATACCCGACCAAGTGGTAATATATTTTACCTTATCCCAAGCCCGTATAAGGGAAAATAAGTTAAAATTATTTACCTGAGCTTTAAAATGCGAGATTTGATTACTCAGCTGTATAATCTAATCAACTAGTGCAAGTAGCTTTTACCGGGGCTCCTAATCTAGAACGAAGGTTTTATTTCCCTATTAGATTACTAACGGGTCTTATTTAAGTCATAAACTTAGACCGGTTAGTTTAAAGAAAGATTTACGGTACGAAATGCTAGATTAAGCGAAGACCGGATTAGAATGTAATTTAGACCCAACAAGTATGGAGACTTGTATTATATGGGTAAACTAAATACATTCTGGAATTTGAAGTTAAAATGATAAGGTTTGACCCGTTTCGGCTAATTTATGTAAACTAGTTACATAAATCGCACCGTACGCGTATAAGCATAAACGGGTAACCGGATGAGTCATATACAAGTTCCATAAGTTATTATGCTTAAAATATATTATGATATCAGTAGGATATCAACAAATATGCCCGAAAAGATTTTAAAATCGAATTATGCCTCATAAGGGCATTTTGGTCATTTTATGATTTATAAAAGAGGTTTAAAAGTAAACTGATGTTCTGGTCTAAAAAAATCTGTAAAAAAATTTATTTCATGGTGTTAAATCACTAGGATATCATACATATGTGTGGTTTACCATTTATGGCCAAACTATGCCCCTCAAAGGGTATTTTAGTCATTTCAAATATGCTTTCAAGGACATAATTGGAAGTCTGAGTTCATGACTTATACCTACTGTAAAAATATTAAAGAAAAATTATAAATTTAGTAGGTAACAAGTCTTGGGTGCCTAATATGGTTTTAAACCATACTATGCACCTAATTTGCGTAAAAACCGATAATTGACGATATTTGCGATGTTTATGTGATTCTGAGATTTTGATCAGCCTTGAGTGTTTAAAATATTTTATTTTTCATATTAAATCAGTAGAAAAAGGTTTGACATGTTAATCATATGTAAATCACATTTTATTGATAAAAAGGGCATTATCGTCAATTATGGAATTTATGCAAGAACTCAAAGTTATGGTCAGTATCTAATCTGACCCAACCTTCCAAAAATTCCTAAAAATGATATCATAACAGAAGGTAATGAGTTTGGAGTCGAAATTTATGTTTAATCATAGTTTATGCAAAAAGGGGTAGTTTAGACTTTACAAAAACTAATTTTACGATATCTAGCATATCATCAATTTGAGACCAGAAATAAATGTCAAAATAATCTATACATGTTTATATATCAGTAACTAAGTTATTTGTATGACCATATATTCAAAAATCTTATTTTTAGCTTATAAGGGCATAATGGTCAAATTTAAGCATAATAATGGAAACAAGTGAATAAACTCAGATTACTAAGGGACCATATAATATAACCTCAGATGGTTATACTACTATATAATATGGTCACAAAGGAATCTTAATGCATGAAGAAACTAAGCTAATTCGGGTCAGAACTGAAAATCAAAGCAAAAGTCAACTTTTGCGACTTTCGGTTGCGAACCGGGCTTAAACTCAGAATTGTCGGGTTGAACATGTCTAGACATGTTCTAATAATTTTTACCAAGTTATTAAAGTGATAAAACATATTTTATAGCTTCTACATTATCAGATATGAATTTATTTAAAAATTGACCTGTTTGACTTTTTAAGTTAATTACTTTGACCCGACAATTAACTAAGTAAACATGGTAATTAGGAGGTGCCCTTTTGAGGGATTATCACTGTAGGATTGTTTTCAGACCCGAACGAGTCAATCAGAAGAGTTTAACTCAACACGAAAGGCGGAAACAGACGTGTAGAGGTCAATTCAGCAAGATTTACTCTTTAAACTGTTGTATGATTGATTTGATGACGTTTTACAACCTGACAACACTTCGGGCGCACTTCGTTGCACAAACCGGAAAGTTAGAAATGAAATGAACATGAGAGGTATTTATAGGTGAAGCTATTCCGTTTGAAAGTGGCATGACATGCTTCAAACGGAATGGCACTCCTCAAACGGAATTAGCTCAATCACATCTAAAACCTACCTTATTTCTCGTATAATGCACCCTGATCTAACAATTTCAATGTAAGACTCGATACAAGACGAAGTCGACAGACGCATGCACCAACAGACTCCCCCTCGAATGTTGACGAGTCTTAAGTGTCGAGTCTTCAACGCCTTCAGTCTTTATCAGTCTGAACGTGTAAGCATCCTCAAATTTTATCTCTTTCTTCTCTTTCTTCCAAAATCACAACCTAGCTCTTAGCTCTTTCCACAGGTGTCTTCAGACTCCCCCTTTCGTTATGCTGGGATCGCAGTCTGGCTTGTTGAAATCACATAGTCCTCAGGTATCGGAACCTGGCAATCTATCTTCAGATTCAAGATCTAAACCTGGCTACACCTGCACATTCTTAACCCAGAAGTAAATTTCACAGATTTAACATTTTACAAATTTATATGCAAACTCCCTCTCGAATTAAACCAGAATGATTTATCAATGATATTATCTGATGAACACTTGTACTGAAAAATATTCAAAAACTTTTTTCAATTAAACACAAGCTCCCCCTCACCTCATGCTCATCATGTTTAGCACTTAGAATTTTGAAAATCAGCTCTCCAACATCAGTCGTCGAAAATCTTTTTGAATTTGTCAAACTTTATGCTAAAACACACTGAAAATCTTTTTGGATTTATGAAAGAAATGAAATGCAGTAAAGAAATATTTACAAACAATATTTTTGTGAGTTTGTGCAAGAGGATCATATCAGTTTTTGACAAGTCACAAGTACCGTTGAGCTTAGTTACACATTAAGAATTAAACAATTCACTTAGAATGCCGATATACTGATCCATTTAAATTCTCACACAAATTTCAACTGATTCAGGATATGAGTTAGGAGTTTTAAGAACTTAAACTCATTCATGTGTCCCACCTCTTGAATATACTCCCGTATCCAGATCCCAATATTCAGTCTTACAGGTGAGTATACCACAGATGATATCTGTAAGGGGTTAGATTGCGAAACCGTGAGAGCTCAGGTCAGAACTTCCGTTCAGCAGAGAGATGACTGCTCGACTTTTGGTGGGTCCTCTTTAGAGGATCTTTTTTACAACAGCATTGATTAGCAATTTTATTGTCTCATCATTTTATGCTGAGGGCGGCGCTATATTTCAAGCAAGCAGAAAGTATTCTCCAGGGACTAGGCCATTGCTTCCGCATTATCAGAAGTCCCGGGATAATACCCCAGATATCACTGAGCATAAAGACCTAGTATCTCATAAAGAAGGACCTTTCAAACGAGATTTCAGGGGTTACCTATATATCCAAGTTGTGTTCCCCATAAAATAAGCAAGTTTGAATTTAAGTTTATATCCCGAAAAAGCTTACTAAATGTGTAAAAACCTATCGGCATATCATCAGTGAGACTGTTTAACGCTATTTAAACATTACATTTCTTTAGCATACTGTAACTGTCTACTGATGTACTATCATTTCCTCTTTCAGACACCAAAACTCATTTTTGAATTTTATCATGTTTTTGTCTTTTTCAAATTTTCTAATGTTTTTGGATTTTCTGAAAATTTCTACTCCCCCTAAAATGCAAACACATTTAAGGAAATTTGAAAACAAATTTTGATACTCTACCTGTATAGTTTGTTTTCTTAAAAAAAATTGACAACCGATATCAAATCGCTTCAATCGCCATCCACTAGGCATAAACAATCCGAACTCCCCCTTACACAAAACTATTTTCTCATTATGATTTCAAAACACTTAAGTTTGTTTTAACCAAAATGATTTTTCTGGAAAATAAGTTTTGTTGATTTTATCACTTGTAGATTAAGGGTTTGGTTCATCATATTGTTCTTCTAATACCACTTGTAAGTTTGGTCCAATCAAGTTCAACCTAATGACCTTGATTAACCATTTGTACGAAAAACAAGTACAACTTAATGTCTTTGATTTACCACATGTAAGTGAAAACCTCTGAACCAGTTGTAAAAATTCAATCACCTGTATCAAGTGTAGGAATAAAACATCTACACTAGATCATTTTACCAACTAGGATGCCGATTCCTGCTTCGCACTTACCATCCTGGAAGCTCCGGCAAGTCACACTTAACCTGTAAAAAATCAATCATTACAAGATTCATTCATAAAATCAATTATCAAGAAAGATGCCGATTCCTGATCCACGATTTCAAACTTGGGATCTCCGGCATAGTCAGATGTTCAAGGGAAAAGAATTTCCACCCAAGTCTGACCAACCTTGGGTGTTTTTAGCACCTTTAGCTCTTGTTCAGTTGGGTTAAAAGTTGCTTTCTTTGTTGCGTAAAAATCTTTAACCCCTTTTACTTTCCCATCAAGCATTTTCCCAAAAATTTTCTTAACATTTCCATTGAAAACTTTCTCGACATCAAACTCATTCTTCTCGGAGTAAAATTGATCCGAGATCTCAATCTTACCAACTTTCTGTTTAATCTTCTCAAACTTCAATGATGGAAATTCATCATCATTCACTGAAGATACAAAATTTACCTCTTTTACCTCATCTTGTGGCTCTCCTGGCTTTGTGGAACCAGATTCATCGCCGACTTTTACATCACCCTTCTTGACAACCCACATTTGGTTATCTTTTGCTTTCTTTTTGTAAAAATTCTTTTTAGAACATTCACCAACCTCATAAGTTGAATTTTCAAACATTTTGAATTTTTCGATTGGTGGTTCAACATCAACAACTATTTCTTTCAGTTTTTCAGAAACTCCCTGTTTAGTTTTAGCATTTTTCAGACAGTTCCATGCAATG
Source organism: Helianthus tuberosus (assembly GCA_030545235.1). NCBI lineage: Eukaryota > Viridiplantae > Streptophyta > Magnoliopsida > Asterales > Asteraceae > Helianthus > Helianthus tuberosus. Next base: position 170,970,079 of record CM060377.1, read on the forward strand.
TGACCATCTTCACTACATTTGAAACAGGTTCGAGTCTCTTTTGGATGAAACACTCCAGTTCCATTCCTTTTCTTCTCAGCAAGAAACTCCTGGTTTGATTGTCTCCAGAATGGTTTCTTCTGTTCCTCCTCAGCACTTCCTCTTGAAACAAATTTTGTGTTTGTTTTAGAAATTTTGTCATTTTTGTAATTTTTAGGTGGAATAAAACCTAAACCTTTCTTTTTGTAGCTACCATTATGGTTTGGTTTCTTTTGAAAACCAGAACCAGAATTGTAACCCTTTTTCTTGTTTAATCGTTGTTGAACTCTTGAAGTGTATTTTTTAGGTTTTTAGTAAGATTTAAATTTTTTATTTCAGAAATCTTAATTTCTGTCATTTTGAAAACCTTTTTGATCATTTCAAATCTCACACTTCTTATTGGAAACTCTTTGTCAGAATCATTTAAAGTATATGCTACTTCAAATGTTTCATCATCCAAATTTGCCTTTGATAACAAAAACTCTTTACTGTAAGCCCTTTTAACCAACGACTTTGGACTGTTGACCGATGAACTTGAACCTCCAGACTCAGACTTTGACTCAGACTCCTCATCTGTATCCAACACCTGATCGACCACCTTTTTTATTAACTCAGACTCATGATCAGTGTCAGACGATGTAAAAACGACGTCAATGTTTTCTGGTAATTCATCAGTTGCATTGGACTTTAACTTTATATTGACTGCTTTTTCGACTTGCTCCTCATTCGGTTTTCTAGGAGAATACCCTTCCCATATTGGAGGCAGACACTTATTATACTGAACACTTGGTTTCTTACCAGTATCCTTCTTCTCCTTTGGCTTCTTTTGATCATCTTTAAACGCTTCAAAACCTGCAACAGTTGGATAAATTCGATCAATAAGATAATCAGAACTAGAATAGCTTTGTAATAATCGTCTGATTCTCTAATTTTCAATCTTTTCATTCTCCAACTCCCGTTGCAGCTTGGCACATTCTTCGATATAGTGATTTATTGCTTTTTGCTTTGTCATCATCACAGAATTCATCATGGTTAAAGCGTTTTCTCTCTCAGAATTAGTCTTTTGAAGACCAGTTACTATTCTGTTCAAAACATCATACGATTCCTTCACATAATTGAGATTGAACAGTAATTGTTCCTTCATCTTTTCATACTCAGCTAACTTCTTTTCTTTTGCTGCACATTCCTTGCATGGTTCCAAACACTTTGAGCAAGGCTTGATAATTTCCACAATCTTTTCTACTTCAATTGTTTTCACCACCTCAACCACTTTTTCTGCTTCAGTTACCTTTTCTGTTTCAACAACCTCCTCAGCAACCTTTTTAGAATCATCCTTTTGAACTACCTCATCAGTCTTCATTTGCTTTGGATGTTTTGCTGCTCGTCTCTCTTTTAGTTTCTCCAAGCGATCTGCAAAATAAAAATGAAAACTTTCAGGAGAAAGATGAGATTTTGCAATATTAATGTGTTTTTCTTCTTCAACATCACTACTATCATCAGTTGGTGATTGATCAAACTCTACTGATTTGTCAGAATTATCATCCGAAGAACCAGAATCAGATGGCGTTTGATCAAAAACAATTTCTCTTTCTGAACTTTCATCACTTTGTACACTTTCATCTGAACTCTGTGAGCTTTCTTCCGATGAAACAAAATTTTCATCTTCATTCTTCACACTAACACCAATGGATTCATCCACTCGGTGAACATGTCTGGTTCTTTCACAATCTTGGCAATGAAAGATTTGAAATTCCCATTCTCATCCGCAAACATATCCCAGCTAAAACCTTCAGGTAATTTTTCATCATCTTGATTGATTAGGCATGCTTTGTTTTCGGGTGATATGTATTTGTTCCAGTTAAAATCCACCAGACATGCTCTCTTTGAATCCTCAATCACTTTTCTACCATGAGCCACCTGTGGTTCTTGCTGTTGTTGCTGACCAACTTGCTGATATATGGCTTTCCGGTAATAGTCATCTTTTCCGAACAGATTCTTTACATCACTAGCTTCTCTGTTCTTGCATTCCCTCTTGAAATGACCTTTCTCCCTGCATCGAAAACAAGTAACTTTAGATTTATCAAAACCTAAAGTAGAAACATGTGCATCAAGAAAATCATTTCTTCCAGTAATCAGTTTGAACTTTTCTGCTCTCCTCAAGACACTAACTAGACACCATTTGATGTCCATTAGTTCCATTTCTTCGGCGTCTATCTGATCGTAATCCTCCTTTGTGAGCATAGGATTCCCGATCCGCCCTGCAACCAAACCTTCATAAGATAGTAACACTGAACCAAGCAACGCCATGTGATCTTTAGCAACCTCTTCTGAAAAAATTTGACCATCAGGAAGATTCAAAGCAATATTGCATTGTATCACATAACCATTTCCAGTCTTTGTGCTTTGAGAATGGAAGCTTGATGTAGTATCTTTTGGATTGACACTCGCGTATGAAGAGAAACCATTGCTACTTTTAAAACTTTGATCAACTTTTTCAGATGAATCTCCAGCACTAAACGCAGTTTGGATTTTCGGGCTTCTTTCAACTTCTGGAACACTGCCTTTGTAGTACATTTTTACATCCTGTTGACCACTTGGACTGTTCATCCTCGCGATCTTCTGCTGTTCCAAATCTTGACCCTCAATCTTCTCGATAAACTGAGAAATCGTTAATCCATCATAAACCCCAGTGTTCTTCAAAATCATCAAGTATGTGCCCCATTCCTTTTGTGGTAAAGCGTCAGATAACTTGTCTACCCACTCTTCACGATCTTTTGTTATACTCAGCATCGACATGGATCGCACTAAGTGGCAGTATCTTTCAATCAGCTTCTTTGTATCTTCCCCGGGCAAACTTGTAAACAAATCAAATTCTTTCTTGAGCAGTGCCTTCTTGCTCTTGATCATATTCTCACTACCCTCAAACTTGATTCGAAGAGCATCCCAAATTGATTTCGAAGTTTTGTCATGCTGAAGCAACACAAAGATGTCTTCTTTGATAGCTTGCTGAAGTAGACTAATCATCATCTTTTCAGCTCTGTACATTTCTCTTTCTTGGTCAGTAAACTCAGATATTGCTTTCTCAACTTGCAGATCAGTACGTGGTAATACATATTTCTTCAAAATGCACTCCCAAGATCTGAGATGGTTAGCTTGAACCCAGTTTTCGAATCTGTCTTTCCATCCATAATACTCTTCTATGCTCATTAGCTTTGGGGGTTTTTGTAAGGTTCCGGTTTCATTTTCCATGTTCATGTTTTGAGTAATGGAAACTGGACTAGTCGGGGATGTTGCAAATGCGTTGTAAAACTCTTCACTCATGATTCAATATCGAAGAATTTCTCAAATAAACTTTCAAACGAACTGGTTCACCTCGTAAAACACCTGTATCACCTGACAACACACAAACAAAATACAATCAGTTTAAAGACTTATCAATTAACAGAATAAGACTGGTACTCGAACTGATGAATATTTTGTGCGGACTGAAGGTTGACACACTGTGCGGACTGCTATGACTCGGATCAAATTCAACAACCTGGAGCAAGTTTGAATTCAAACTGACTGAACCACCTTTTGTGAACTGATTTGATACGATCTTTCAATTGAACTTTTGATGCGAACTGACCACTTGATTGTAATCACTTTACGACAAAAACGACTTGATTCCCTTTAACAACACATGGGCCGACAACAACATATTAGAATATGATTTTATTGGGCCGAAATAGATTCAAGCAATGTGATCACATGGGTCTGAATACAAACTGATCTAGCAAATGGGCCTACTACAAATCATCAGATGGACTCCACTGTATTATGTGAATGGGCTCAAACTTCTTAACGATGGGCTTGTGTTTGTTTACACATGAATGAGCTGACAACACTAAGAATATCACATGTAAAACTCAATTGAAATGGCTGACGAACTTTTAACTTCTAAATTCTCATTGGGCCGCTGAATTAATGGACTTTATTGTGCATGAATTAATCAAAGTTCAATGTTATCGAAACTCATAAAATCACATGAAAACATTTAAGAGACTACCATACACTGATTCTGACAAACATTATCACATCCCATTCTTGATTGAGCCGCTATTTTACAAAATCACATGTATTTAATCAATGTAGGTGGCCGACAATCACTTTTGATTTATTAATTTTTATTGGGCCGCAAGATATATGTTCAGACAAAGCACATGGGTTCTGTCAATTTTGATTCACGAGAACATATGTCGACAAGCTCTTTCAAACGGAATAATGACAACATAGAATATGGCAACTTTCAAACGGAAACACCAATTTCAAACGAGATAGTTAGCTTTAAACGAGATAACGATTTCAAACAAGATTGCTGCTTTCAAACGAGATTCTCAAACGGAATACGTTCCCCAAATGGAATTTACCCAATGTTTCAAACGGACCACATGTTTCAAATGAGATCACCATGCATTTTCAAACGGGATTCATCTTTTCGGTTCAATTTTTGTCCAACTGATCAAGTAAATGGTTGATTTTAGTTCTGAAACTTTGTAGGGTTTGTCAAAACACAATTACGCACAAATTGTGAAAGTTTTAGCTGATTTTAACCGTGAAAATTGTACAATTTTGAAAGAAGGTGTAGAAAATTAGAATTAGCGGCTGAATTGGTATGAACTCTTCCTCCTGAGCTCTGATACCACTTGTAGGATCGTTTTCAGACCCGAACGAGTCAATCAGAAGAGTTTAACTCGACACGAAAGGCGGAAACAGACGTGTAGAGGTCAATTCAGCAAGATTTACTCTTTAAACTGTTGTATGATTGATTTGATGACGTTTTACAACCTGACAACACTTCGGCAGCACTTCGTTGCACAAACCGGAAAGTTACAAATGAAATGAACATGAGAGGTATTTATAGGTGAAGCTATTCCGTTTGAAAGTGGCATGACATGCTTCAAACGGAATGGCACTCCTCAAACGGAATTAGCTCAATCACATCTAAAACCTACCCTATTTCTCGTATAATGCACCTTGATCTAACAATTTCAATGTAAGACTCGATACAAGACGAAGTCGACAGACGCATGCACCAACAATCACCTATCTAATTACGATCACGTAGCCACTTTTGTTTTGAATAATGGCTGGACCGATAAAGTTTAAACTAAAAGTCAAAGTGTAATTACGACAACTTTGACTTTCGGTCTTTAAACATATAAAAACCGAACTACAGAGGCTAAGAACACCTACACAAGGTCCTAGCACGAAGTTTGAACTAAGGGGAGTGTCCTTTATGACCAGGATGCTCCAGAGAAGAAGTATATAGAAATTCTTTGAAGGTGTAAGTTGAAATGTGCAACAAAGGCACCTATTTATAGTGAAATGAGTATCTTTGGGATCAATCCAGCTGTTATAGGATGCTACCAGATGATCACAGGTATTAAGGTGTCAGTAAAAACCATTAAACAACCCCTGGTTTCGAGCAGAAGCCATGCAATGGGGGGTTTTGAAAGCTGCAACATGCAGCTGTCCGTTTTTTGGACGCTAGCACTTCTCTCGCGGCCTGCGTACGAGTCAAGGGGTGGTCTACGTGCCCCGCGACTCTCCCCCTTTCCGGTTCAACAACTATCAGACTTGCCAGTTTCAGTCCCTGGTCCTTTATAACTTCAATTAACTTTCATCTTAGCACTTTTGACCCCCGAAGTTAGTTTTTAAGTATCTTGGGACATATAACTAACATTGTTAGGCTTCCAAACAGTTACGAGATCACCCGAAAGGTACTAGTTTCTCTCGTTGACGCTTTTAATCCCCTTTTTCTTGGAATCTTGCACAACTTTTTAATTAACGATACCGAAACCATATATATTTATCATTTAGCATTCTCGGATATATAATTGGACATTACGAAGCTCCGGGATCGTTAAAAGGTCACTCAGAGGTAAGAATTAACATGTTGACACATTTAACCCCTTCGTCTTATAAGTTTCACTTGTTTTTCACAAATGGCTTCTCACGCCCAATTATTCAATCGTTTTAAGATTACGAACATCGTGCAAGGTTATTTAAAAGCATAGTTTTCACATATTGACACTTTTAGTCCATTCCACGTACAACTTTTCACTATTTGTCAACTTTACTCCCTCAAAGTCAACTTATTAAATGTTTAGGGTTTATGACACGTGTCTTTACTTTATTGGTCATGATTTTGCGAGGTGTTACATCATAACTACTTGGCTCAACAGTTTTATTCAAACTACTTATAAAACACATAGCATCAACATTTAGACAAGCATAACTAACAACTTTGTTTATATCATATTTTACACTACTAGACAAAACATATTCTTGAAACCGTTTTGGAATAGAAACATTCCTTGACGATCTTCTAAGATCAACAAGGTTTCCCTCAGATGGGCTAATCTCAGCATCTGACACAGCAGTGTCCTCTGCACTGCCAGACTCCTCTCTAACACTACTTTCTACACTATACTCAGAATTACTTGGTCTAGGAGTGGCAGATGTAGAGGGAACTGGCTGCTGATCATCACTGACAGTGTCATGAGATCTAGTTATACCCTCTTCATCATCGGGAGTTGAAGAAAATTCAGGTGTATTTGTCTCATATTGATAATTTTTTTTAACAAATTTAAGTGTTTATCAAAGACCACATGTCACACCCCGACCACGTAAAACAACAAAACGTGGCGGAAACGTCGGGGAGTGTTGTTACAGAATTAATTGTTTCACAAGCATGGAAATTAAAGTTACGTTTTAATTATCAAACAAGAGAGTTACATTGTCTTAAAACAAGAACCAATGAGTACATAACACAATTTAATTAGTTCTTGCTTCGTTTTAAGTCACTAAGGCACAAGTCCGCCAAAGTGTGTCTTGATCATCCTATGCAACAGCTCCTGAAAACACATGTGAAAATAGGTACGTCAGCATAAAAATGCCTGTGAGATACATAGGTTTTGTGAAAATAGGATTCATGACTTGAGTTTAAAGAAACTGTTTAATAAAAAGTAGTCATGAATCTTGTTGAGTGTTTTCTTTCATAAATCATTTGAAAAGTGATGAATAAACCAAATGATATATATGTATAAAAGAATAATGTATGGTTAAGCGAATAACCAAGTAAAAATGAGTTTGTATAAGTTAAGTTATTTGTAAAACGATGTTTATGTGAAAATGTGTTGTAAATGTAATATGTCTAAACTGAAATGGTTTAAATAACGCTACGATATGTAATACCATAAAAACACTTATATATAGGAAGTACCAGCGGCGTATCCACCATGTTTTTATCGTATTACATGTCGCCTCGTTATATAAATCACTTACCCGAACAAACCACCAAGATGTAATGTTTAACAATTGTAGAAATGTTTATGTATGGTCAAATGTCTATTGACAAATGTAGATCATGTAATGTGTAAACAATGTTATGTATGGTAAGTAAAACGAGACTACTTAAACCACAAGTAAGATGTACAAAACAAAGTATTTTGAATAATCAAAAGTCATGTTTTGCAAAATAACTGCATGCTTTACTGATACAAACACTTATGCGGTAAGTTAAACGTCTACATCAAAGCCTTGAGACAGTAGGATAACCTTAAATTAAAGGTTATCAAAAAATGTTTTCGGATCCGGTCATTCCTTACGTCCAAACAAACCCAGGATTTCAGGAATGGGAGTTATCAAGTCCTATGGTTACAGTTACCAATGGTTTACATAATTCAAAAGGTTACAAATGGTTCATACAATCAAATGGTTACAAATGGTTCAAAATGTAAAACAATGCGTCGATATGCTGGATGAGCATATGCAACAAAAAGGTAATGTAAAACAGTGTGTCCATATGCTGGATGAGCATATGCTACAAAATGTAATGTAAAACAGTGTGTCCATATGCTGGATGAGCATATGCAACAAAATGTAATGTAAAACAATGCACTAGGTATGTACTAAATGGACATACATAGTGTGAAATGCATGAAATCATGTACTATATGTGTACTAATGAACATAACAAGCATATGATATGAAAACACGGAAAAGCACGAAAGTAACAAGTAGGCACATGTGTTTCACCCCAAAACAGTTTGAAAACAGTAAAAGAGGGGTCTATGTACTCACTTGAGATTGCTCAATAGTCCTAGGATAACCACCAAGCAAGGCTAGAAGATCACGGGATCAAACAGCACCTAATATAGGTAACTACGTTAATAACCGGACCTAAATAGGGAGATCGGATAGAATGAGGTTTTGTAAATCAAATGAGTGTTGGAACTCATATGATATGGTTTAACAAAGCCTACATACTAAAATGAAACCTAACCTAAGTGCTTACGACCCATTACGACCCGTTTAGGTGGCTTATGCTACTTTAACGCGTCGTTCGCGTAAAACGCGTTCGGATCGCCTAACTAGTCCTATGATAAGTAAAATATGCCTTAACATGTCTAATATTGTTACCAAATCAGTTTAGATATCAAAAATTATGTTACATATGCTTAAAATGAATTTTGGCGTAAAAAGGGCATTTCGGTAATTTACCTAAGGCATATTAACTACCTATCATACAACTAACTAAACGTCGTGACCATAAGGTATAACATCGGAAGGTTATTCCCTATACAACTATGGTCACCTAATGTATTTGGTCGGATCCTAGAGATCGACCAAATGGGTCGGGTTCGAAGGTCTAAGCGGTGGTTTAGACCGCTTGACTTACGACCCTAGACAAGCACGAAACTATAAGTGACGAGCTAAGCATGTCAAAACATGCTTAACTAAGTTAGAAAAATAAGTTTGGTATCAAAACAAACGGTTTTGATACCTAAAAGTAGTTTGGTTACAAAATACGCAAGAATACGCATTTTGGCCGAAACTACGACTCGTCTCTGAGCCTAGATAACGTGATAATCAGTAGGTATAGTCACAAGGGACTATAACCATCGTGATTACGCTCACGTTGTAAAGTTCAACAGAAATTCGTGTTGACCATAAACTGGTCAACGTAGAAAACGCTAAAAGAATGAAAGAGGACTTACAACGGGTCCAAGAACGAAAAGTTTTGATCCGAATATTCTCAGGTATGAAGTGATAAACACATCAACTTAGAGAACAAATTCAGATTCAAAGGTGTGGGTTTTGAGTTGTGATCTTGAGGGGTATTTATAGATTTCTTAGGACTGTTAAGATCGTTCATCGAAAACCGAGCTTCAATCTCATCCTTACATGTGTACCCATGGTTTTGCAATACCATGGGCACATCAAAATGGCCCCTAGTATCTTGAAATACCATGTGCAAGAGAGAAATGAGTTGGAATTGGCTGGAAACAGGCTGGAAAAAGCTTTCTGCTGGTCTGGGGATGCCTTACGGACCATATGGTCCATCCCTTACGGACCGTATGTGGTCTGCAGACCAGCAACTTTCAAAAGTTGACAGTTTAGCCCCTGCACTTGAGAATCTTGCATTTTAATGCATTTCTTGCACGTTTAAGCCCCGTTAACCCCATTTCAAGGCTCTAAAATGAAGTTAAAGTATAGGGAACTTGGAATATGCTCAAAAATATGTCGGATGTCGGTTCGTTTGGCCGTACGGTTGCGTTGTTCGGTTTATTACGACGGAAGTCGTAACGGACGCAAAAACGGTCCAAATTGCGCGACGAATGGATTTTTCTTATGCCAAACACTAAAATAAAATATTTTAATGCTTACATAAAATTTTGGATGTCCGGATGTATTCAGAACGTAAGTTATGCACGAAAATGCAAACTTGTGCACTTTCTGACGCTTTTAGTCCCTGAATGACCCAAAAGTTTATTTTAGCACACCGAACCCCCCAAAGCCTATTTCTAAGCTATGTAAAGGATTTTTATGGTATGTTTAACTTATGGTAATGTTCCAGAATGTCTGTTCCAGTACGAATCATCATACTTTCGCAGTTTGTCAAATTTAGTCCTTGTAAGCGAATTAACTTGATTTTGCCATACCAAAGCCTTCAAAACTTATTTCTAAGTTAAGTAAAGGTTATTTAAGGTATTTTAAGCATATGTTGATGTTCTAAAGTGTTTGTCGCATTAAACTGATTATGTTTACGCACCAGTTGACGTATAACTCTCCAGAAAGCGATGTAGAGTTTGAAATTGAACAAAGATCAAAACATGCAAAATGTAGAACATAAATAAACAATCATTGGGATCAAATATCATTATTTTATTGATTTGGATATTAGTTTGATGGTCGTGGAGGCACAGGTGTCACAGTCTCCCCTACTTCAGGAAATTTCGTCCCGAAATTTATTCGTAGGAGTCTGTCTGTGACTTTGTGTTAAATGATCATCAAAGATATGCACGGCATAATCCTGTCATTTTCCTCAACGGATATTCTTCAGAAGCGAAAATGATCAAACGGAGTCATTTTCCTCAACGGGTTCTTCGGAAATAGAAAATGAAGGATTTAACTAAACGGATATTCATTTCCCTCAACGGATATTCTTCAGAAGTGAAAATGAAGGGATGATTCATTTTTCCTCAACGGGTTCTTTGTCAGAAACGGGAATGAAGGAATAATCAACGGATATTCATTTCCCTCGACGGATACTCTTCAGAACGAAAATGAACAAACGGAGTCATTTTCCTCAGCGGGTATTCTTCAGAATTGGAAATGAAGGATTAAACAAACGGATATTCATTTCCCTCGACGAATACTCTTCAGAACAAAAATGAACAAATGAATTCATTTTCCTCAACGGGTATTCTTCAGAATTGGAAATGAAGGATTAAACAAACGGATATTCACTTCCCTCGACGGATACTCTTCAGAACGAAAATGAACAAACGGAGTCATTTTCCTCAACGGGTATTCTTCAGAATTGGAAATGAAGGATTAAACAAACGGATATTCATTTCCTTCGACGGATACTCTTCAGAACGAAAATGAACAAACGGAGTCATTTTCCTCAATGTGTATTCTTCAGAATTGGAAATGAAGGATTTGTTGGTGCAGTTGTCTGTCGACTTCATCTTCGTTCGAGTCTTAGATTAGGATATTATTGAAAGAGCCCGAAGACCGATAAAGACTGAAGAATGAGAAGACTCGATACTTCAGACTCGTCAACATCCGAGGGGGAGTTTGTTAGTGCATACGTCTGTCGACTTCGTCTTGTATCGAGTCATGTAATAGAATAGATGAAACAAGTTACACAGTTCGAGTTTAACAGGATTCAGAGGTGAACAAGCCAGTTCAAACGAAGTGGCCAGTTCAAACGAACTGGACCAGTTCGTATGAACTAGAGATGCTTGTTCAAACGAACTGGATTTAGTATAAATAGTGGACTTGTTGTTTTCATTTGTAACTTTTGGATTCCGGTAGCGAAGCTCTGCCGAAGTGTCTCCAGCCTTGTAAACGTGTTCTAATCAATACAAGAGACAATTAATAGTGAATATCAAGCTAAAACAAGATCTAATCTCTGAATTCCGCCTTTGATTAGATCGAGAACTCTTCTGATCGACTCGTATTGGTCGTTTCTCGATCCTACAAGTGGTATCGAGCTCAGGAGGAAGAGCTCTTGCAATTTCAGCTCGATTTCATCAAGAATTCCGATTTCTACTCCATTCTGACACATTTTTTTCAAAATTAACCAAGATTTTATAGATAAAATGGATTGATTTTGATATATATTATGCGAAATAGTGTTTTGAATAATTTGTGAATGTATCAGACCATAAAACAAAGTAAAACTTGATCAATTTTATAAAAAACCGATCGATCAGTTCGTTTCAGATTCAAATCACACGAACAGGAACTTTAGACTCAGATCTACGACGATTTAGTGGAGGATATTGAATGAAAATCATCTCATTGTGATCGGTATTTGATGTAGAACAATACTTGGGTTTCAATTTCATCAGATATCAGAGTTTGAATGGATTCTGTTTAGGTTCGTTTGAAAGGTTGTAACACGAAGTGAGCCTGTTCGTTTGAAAGGTCATACGAAGGGACCAGCTTACCAGTTCGTTTAAAGTTGAACTCATTTCATTTGAAGAGTTAAATTGAAACGAAGTGACCTAGTTCGTTTGAAAGGTCATACGAAGTGAACTTGATTGTTTTTGAAACAGTTCGTTTGAACCAGTCTGCCTGAACTAGTTCGTTTGAACCATTAGTTCGTGTGAGAGATCAGTTCAAGTCGTTTGGACTGACCCAAGTGACTTCATATATTTGCGGCCCAATCAAATATGTTTTAATTATTTGATTGTCAGAATCCTTTAACAATAGATATTAAAATCAAATTAAATGACCCTATTGAATCCAAGTTAATTGCATGTGATCTGATATTTTCAGTACATTGAAAGTTGTTTTCATATTAGTGGCCCAATCATATCATTTTGACACTTGAAGTTGTCGGCCACTTTTAAAATTAGTAAATCAATTGCATGTGCATGAGTTCTATCAGTTTGCATGTGTTGATTGTCAGCCCAATTTAATATCGGCCCAATCAGACTTTTAAGTGTTTAGTATTTCGTTTGAAAGGTGTTTGAACAGGTTGTGTTTGAAATATGGCAAAAATGTTTGATGAAACAGAAAATTATTATTTTGAAAGATTTAATGATTGGCATCGAGGGTTTATAGATGACAGTTATAGAAATGTGAAGAAGGTTGGTTGGGAGAAAAGGTTTAATACTTTGTGTGTTTGAAAAATGAAAATTTGAATGATCTAGCAAACCGATATACAGTCTTAATTAAATATTTGAAAGAACATGAGATAAGACTGTCAGATACTGAAAAAGTATCAAAGTTTGCTGATGCATTACCAGTAGAGTGGGATGAATTTTTGAAAAATCTAAAGAAAGATTCTAGTTATTCAAAGTTATATCTAAAAGAGTTCATCAACAAACTTAAAAAGTATGAGGATGAAAGTAAAAACAAAAAGAAAGAATTGATAAATGAAATAGAAAAGAATTTGGTGAAAATAGATGTGGATGTGATTTTTGAAATAAAAAGAAGAGTTGATGAATGTCTTAGAGCAAAATATGTTTTTAAATACGATAACAAGAGGGGTTGTTATATTGATGAGAATGCGAATCCTCTTGATTTCGTTAAAATATTTTGTGCAGGAACATTCAAGACGGAAACAAAGGAAATTTCAAAGAATGAAGAATCAGATAAGCTTGAAAAACAAAAAGTAATAAATTCTCATCTTCAGACAATTATTCGGCTTGAAAAAGAATCTGAAATTGCTCGGAATAAAATTGATGAGCTTGAAAAGAAATTGAAAGGTTTTGAGACTTCATCATCAACACCAGATTATCCATGTCCAAAATCGATCAATTCTGTTCCAATAAGTGACAATGCCACAAATTTTGACAATGTCAAAATTGAAGATTGTGATGAGAAAACTGATGATGAAGTTGAGAAAAGAAAAATATTTTTGAAATTAAATGAAATGTTTCAAGAAACTGTTTTACATTCTACTGAGAAAGGTGAATGCTCAACGCAAAAACCTGTAAAGAAGAATGTGGAACAGAAACAAAAAGATAAAAAGCTGAAAAATGTTCAAAAAGAAAATAAAAGCTCATCAGTTCAATCATCCAATCGTGATAAAAAACCACAAAAATTGGAAAATCAAAACTCAAAAACTGTTGGTAATAAGTGGTGCAGGTTTAACCACAGTGCTCAAAGGATAAATCCAACTTTCAATAGGAGTAATGATTACCACAAGGCCAAACAATGCCATGTTCTAAGTGTTTGGACTGAATGTGGCGATTGGTACGATAACAGAGTGTGTTATACTTGTGGTGTGAGAGGACACATTGCTGTTAACTGCCAAAATTGGAGTTATGAGACGAGAAGATGTTATAACTGCCAAATCAGAGGACACATTGCCAGAGATTGTCTAATGAGATCAAAAGGAAGATCGAGGGCTGAATATCTGAAAATGGCAAAGAAACCAGTCAATGTCAAAGGAAAGCCCAAAGAACAGAAAGTTCAAGAAAAGAAAGTAAAGCTTTCTCAAGGGCAAAAAGACAGACTGAGGAAAAAGAGGAAGAAAGCAAGAGAATATCTCGAAAGGATTTTGTCCTCGGATACAAATGGTAAAACAGATAAAAGTTTTGATAAATTGTCTTGCTCACCAAAGAATGACAAATCAAGTAAAACAAATTCATCAGATACAAATCTGAGGACAAAGGAGAGAGTAAAGAAAGAGAAAGTTGGTGGTGATGAATTTGTTTCTTTGGAAATAAAGGAGCCATGTGTGGGCGATGAATCTGATGCATCGAAGTCAGACAAGCCACATTCAGGCAATGATTCTGGTTTGTCAAAGCCAGAGGAGCCATTTGTTGAGGTAAAAGTTGAGAATTCTAGTCTAACAATGGATGATGCAAATTTTCCACCATTGTTGAACAAGAATTCAAAATCACTCAAGGACCGTCAGGCTTGGGTGAATCTATTTAAATGAAAAACCTGACTTGCCGGAGCTCCCAGGTTGGTAAGTGTGGAGCAGGTATCGGCACATTTCTTGAGAAATTCACGAATGTGATATTTCGACTTAAAAGTGGTAAATCAGGGACATTAAGTTGTACTTGATTTTCTACAAGTGCTGTTTGTGGATTGATCTTAAAAATGTTAGTTTTTACAAGTGGTTGAAGAAAACAAGGTGATGAATGATCCCCATGTTTGAGAAATGACTCACAAAACTTATTTTCCGAAAAAATCATTTTGATTAATACAAACATAAGTGTTTTGAAATCACCATGGGAAAACGTTTTGTTGTCAGCGGGAGTTCTGATTGTTCAAGCCAAGTGAATGGAGAATTGAAGTAATTCTCATCATGTTGTCAGTTTATCTTTGTACAGTTCATTTTTAAAATTTTCCCAGAAAATCAAAATTGAAACATATTTGGATTTTAGGGAGAGTAAAAATTTTAAAAAAATTAGAAAATTTGAAAATTCCAAAAACATTGAAAAATGAAAAAATGAGTTTTGTTGTATAAAAGAGGAAATGATAGTAGATCAGTTGGACTGTCACATCATGCTAAAGAAATGGAAAGATATAATGTGATAAACGGTCTCACTAAAGATGTGACGGTAGGCTCAGCTAGACTAGTAGATTTGCGATAACGATACAAATCTAAATGAAAAAGCCTAGTTCTAGTGGGAAACATGGTTGAAAGCATAGTACTTAGTTTTGTCCTTCTTGACTGTGTGCCTACTCAGTAATCGCTGATTGTCGAAAGACATAAAACTGGTTAAGTTTGTGAACTTTCACAACTTTGCTGAAAAGTCGCTGTGATTGTGCATTTTATTTTGCAAAGATTTAAACTTGTTTTATTTCTTTATTTTGTTTAAGCATTGGACATCCTTTGCGTATACGTGAGTATCGATCTGGATGTTATTGCCTAAACGTTCTGCTTTATTTTCTTTGGTGTTTCGTTTAAGCTTTGGATCACCTCTGCGTATACGTGAGTATCGACCTGGTGGTTAAAGCCTAAACAACTTCAACTTGTTTTATTTTTCTTATTTTGTTTAAACATTGGACTTTCTCTTCGTATACGGAAGTATCGACCTGATTGTTAATGTTTAAACATTCTGCTTTGTTTTTGCACAAATCACAGTTGATAAAAGTTTAAAGGCATTATTTGGGTCAGTGTATTGCATGATGAGGGGATATGCTGAGATCGTGGGGTCCATAAGAATTTAGTGCAAAATTAATATACCTTAATGTATCGGTAAGCATTTCGAAAGTTTTTAGATTGAGTTTAAGTGGACAACAATATCGTCAATCTACGTGAATCTTTTAGAACTGAAAATGTTTAAAGCTTAACGGTGCTAGTGATTTGTCTCAAAAACTGATATGATCCTCTTACACAAGCTCACAAAAATAGTGTTTGTAAATATTTCTTTAATGCATTACTTTGTTATAAAAAATCCAAAGAGATTTTTAGTGTGTGTTTAGCATAAATTTTGAAAAATACAAAAAGATTTTCGACAACTGATGTTGGATAGCTGATTTTCAAAATTCCAAGTGTTGAACATGATGAACTGGTTTGGGAGTGTGTGTACTGAATTGAAAATTTTGATTTGAGAAAGAAGTTAGAATAGTTAATTAAGGTCATTAATTTGAACTTGATGTAACTATTATGATTGAATGGTTTCAATTAATAAGTTTTTCTTATTGATTTAAGTAAAAACTTATGTGGTGGTGAGAAAATTTGTGCAGAAGATGAGCTGAACAGAGTTAAAGTCAGGGTTTGATCTCAAGGTGATAGCTAATTCCAGATAACGATCCCAGCATGATGAAAGGGGGAGTCTGACGAGGTTAGAGCCAAAGAGAAAATCCTGGTACATGCTAAGAAAGAAAAGAGACCGATCAAGATTGAAGAGTTGTTATGTTGAAGACTCTCACTAAAGATTCCGTCAACATTCATGGGGGAGTCTGTTGGTGCAGTTGTCTGTCGACTTCATCTCCGTTCGAGTCTTAGATTAGGATATTATTAAAAGAGCCCGAAGACCGATAAAGACTGAAAAATGAGAAGACTCGATACTTCAGACTCGTCAACATCCGAGGGGGAGTCTGTTAGTGCATACGTCTGTCGACTTCGTCTTGTATCGAGCCATGTAATAGAATAGATGAAACAAGTCACACAGTTTGAGTTTAACATGATTCAGAGGTGAACAAGCCAGTTCAAACGAAGTGGCCAGTTCAAACGAACTGGACCAGTTCGTATGAACTGGAGATGCTTGTTCAAACGAACTGGATTTAGTATAAATAGTGGACTTGTTGTTTTCATTTGTAACTTTTGGATTCCGGTAGCGAAGCTCTGCCGAAGTGTCTCCAGCCTTGTAAACGTGTTCTAATCAATACAAGAGACAATTAATAGTGAATATCAAGCTGAAACAAGATCTAATCTCTGAATTCCGCCTTTGATTAGATCGAGAACTCTTCTGATCGACTCGTATTGGTCGTTTCTCGATCCTACAGGATTAAACAAACGGATATTCATTTCCCTCAACGGATATTCTTTCAAAAGTGAAAAATGAATAGCTAGTTCATTTTTCCTCAACGGATGCTTCAACAGAAATGGAAAATGAATAGGGTTAACTCTAGACACATGACAGAACTTGCTGTGATTTCCGTTCACTAAATTCCATAATTATGTATGCATCCATAATTACGTAATTTCTTGCATAGTAATCACAGTTTGTTTTATAATGTGAAGGGGATAGAATTTGAACAAGGTCGAGATAACTTATGATTAGGTCAACATATCAACACACAAGCACATAATTGTTTTCTTGGATATAAATTTTGTTATCATCTTGTTATTAACTTGATGTCGATATGAACATGGGTATTCAAGGTACACCAGGAACCCAGTCGTTGGACTTCAACGTCCTCAAGAATCTATCTGAAAATAGGGTGATCTTCCAAAAATTTGAATTCTGATTTCCAGGAATTATAACATTCAAATTAAGGTACACAATAATTAAGGACTTACGGAAATACCTTTAGGTATCCTATTAAGGATTTATAGTGGTATATTGGGTATTCGTCCAGTGTTGTAACTTGCGCCTTGTACTTTGTTTCTTTGGAAGAAATAGGTACTTAGGTTCTTCGTGGAAATCGCAAGAAATCAAAAGATGGGAGGAATGCGGTTCCTTGATTGTCGGTATCGTAGGGGATATGTCGTTTATTCATGCAACCACAATTGTACATTGCAATGTAAATAAAGGATTTATTTATAAATAATAACAACAACAACAACTGTTTCATAGATCGTGACAACAAAAGAAAATAATACACAAGGCTTGATTATTTTCTAAACAGCGTTGTCTTCTGTCGGTCAGATACTCATCCCTGCGCTGGATTGGCATTAGCAAGCCTTGGGCAATTCCTACGGAAACGGCCCATCTCGCCACAGTTGTAGCAAGACCCCGGTGGAAAACGAGCTTGAGCAGGATTGTTGCCAGCTTGATTTGGTGCAGCTGCGATTGGGCAAACCCTTGCTGTATGACCTATAAGTTCACAAATTTGGCATTTACGGCATTTCACACCAGCATGATGATGAAGGTTACATTGATTGCACAAGGGTGCAGTTCCGTTGTATGGCTTTCTAGCAGGGGGTTGAGCTGGTTGGTTGGGGATGGCTTGATCATTGTGAGCAACTAAGGCGAAGTTCTGAGAAACCTTTCGCTTCTTTAACTTCTTGGAGGATTCAGTCTGTTCATCCTTTGGTTTCGATTCCACGATCGATTTCTTGTCACCCTTTCGAAAAAGTTTACCTTTCCTGATCTGAGATTCAGTCAAGGTTGCAGATAGCTCAATGGCCTGTCTAACTGTAGTAGGGTTGCTACCAGTCACAATGTCTTGTATTGAGTCAGGGAGGCCATCAATGTATTTTTCGATTGCCTTATCCAAAGGCGTAGCCATGTTCGGGCATAACAGACTCAACTCCTCATACCTATCAGTGTAAGCCCGATGCTCACCACTATCTTGCTTCAAATCATCAAATTCCCTTTCTAAAGCCCTCAGTTCATGACGAGGACAGAACTCCTTCATCATAAGGGCCCTAAGCTCGGCCCAAGTCTGTGCTAAAGCAACTTCAGCACCACGGTCTTTCATAACCCCGTTCCACCATGTAAGAGCCCTCTTCAGAAACACACTGGAAGCAAACTCGACCTTGCGATTATCAGGACACTGAACGTGACGAAACGTACTCTCAGTGCTCTCGAACCATTGTAGGAGGCCGGTTGCTCCTTCAGAACCACTAAACTTGAGTGGCTTAACCGAATTGAAACTCTTGAAATTGCATGGAGCATTATTGTTGTTGTTGGCTTGGTTCAGTTGAGCAATAAGATTTGGGAAAGCAGCAGCCATTTGCTGCGCGATGATTTCTACCAGTTCGGCATTCGCTATCTGATTGTCGTGTCGAGGAGGCATTCTAAAAGGAGGGAAACATGAAAGGAAACGAGCGATATGATTAGATGAAAAGGATGAGGTGATACAAATTTTGATAAAAGCAAATATGGCGGTCATTTGTTTGTTACCACAAGGCAAACAAACGGCACATTGTGACTAATCAAAGTAAATGGGTTAAAAATAATGTATCGCGAAGACATGCTCGCCTATAAGTGAACACTCACCCCAAGAGTTCCCAGGTAAGAGTGACTGGTCCGATTATGTGGATTTGTACGAACACTCTAGCCTTAGACAGAAAACCCAGGGTACAGGCATTCACTCTTCCAGTTTGCACGTGTTCACACTATTTAGGACCCAAAACTTTGACGAGATTTTGAAAACTCAAAGGGTTCAAAACCTTATAACAGAGGGTTCAAAACCTTACAATAGAGGGTTCAAAACCTAGTAATCAATCATCCAAGAACAGATGATTAATTTTCAAAGCGGATTCGGAATTGATGTTCTCGTTGTGGTTATCACCTAAGGATAGGTGACGGTTTTTTTTTTGTTTTTAAAAATCTAAACGCAAATCTTCTTGTGTTAGGGTCCTAGAAAGGTTATAGTCTAGGTCAAAGCATTACTAATAACCTAATTCCCTATAACCATTGGCTCTGATACCAACTTTTCTGTCACACCCCGACCACGTAAACCAACAAAACGTGGCGGAAACGTCGGGGAGTGTTGTAACAGAATTAATTGTTTCACAACCATGGAAATTAAAGTTACATTTTAATTATCAAACAAGAGAGTTACATTGTCTGAAAACAAGAAACAAAGAGTACATAACATAATTTAACTAGTTCTTGCTTCGTTTTAAGTCACTAAGGCACAGGTCCGCCTAAGTGTGTCTTGATCATCCTATGCAACAGCTCCTGAAAACACATTTGAAAATAGGTACGTCAGCATAAAAATGCATGTGAGATACATAGGTTTTGTGAAAATAGGATTCATGACTTGAGTTTAAAGAAACTGTTTAATAAAAAGTAGTCATGAATCTTGTTGAGTGTTTCCTTTCATAAATCATTTGAAAAGTGATGAATAAACCAAATGATATATATGTATAAAAGAATAATGTATAGTTAAGCGAATAACCAAGTAAAACTGAGTTTGTATAAGTTAAGTTATTTGTAAAACGATGTTTATGTGAAAATGTGTTGTAAATGTAATATGTCTAAACTGAAATGGTTTAAATAACGCTACGATATGTAATACCATAAAAGCACTTATATATAGGAAGTACCAGCGGCGTATCCACCATGTTTTTATCGTATTACACGTCGCCTCGTTATATAAATCACTTACCCGAACAAACCACCAAGATGTAATGTTTAACAATTGTAGAAATGTTTATGTATGGTCAAATGTCTATTGACAAATGTAGATCATGTAATGTGTAAACAATATTATGTATGGTAAGTAAAACAAGACTACTTAAACCACAAGTAAGATGTACAAAACAAAGTATTTTGAATAATCAAAAGTCATTTTTGCAAAATAACTGCATGCTTTACTGATACAAACACTTATGCGGTAAGTTAAACGTCTACATCAAAGCCTTGAGACAGTAGGATAACCTTAAAGTAAAGGTTATCAAAAAATGTTTTCGGATCCGGTCATTCCTTACGTCCAAACAAACCCAAGATTTCAGGAATGGGAGTTGTCAAGTCCTATGGTTACAGTTACCAATGGTTTACATAATTCAAAAGGTTACAAATGGTTCACATAAATGTAACACGGTTACAAATGGTTCATACAATCAAATGGTTACAAATGGTTCAAAATGTAAAACAATGTGTCGATATGCTGGATGAGCATATGCAACAAAAAGGTAATGTAAAACAGTGTGTCCATATGCTGGATGAGCATATGCTACAAAATGTAATGTAAAACAGTGTGTCCATATGCTGGATGAGCATATGCAACAAAATGTAATGTAAAACAATGCACTAGGTATGTACTAAATGGACATACATAGTGTGAAATGCATGAAATCATGTACTATATGTGTACTAATGAACATAACAAGCATATGATATGAAAACATGGAAAAGCACGAAAGTAACAAGTAGGCACATGTGTTTCACCCCAAAACAGTTTGAAAACAGTAAAAGAGGGGTCTATGTACTCACTTGAGATTGCTCTATAGTCCTAGGATAACCACCAAGCAAAGCTAGAAGATCACGGGATCAAACGGCACCTAATATAGGTAACTACGTTAATAACCGGACCTAAATAGGGAGATCGGATAGAATGAGGTTTCATAAACAAAATGAGTGTTGGAACTCATATGATATGGTTTAACAAAGCCTACATACTAAAATGAAACCTAACCTAAGTGCTTACGACCCATTACGACCCCTTTAGGTGGCTTATGCTACTTTAACGCGTCGTTCGCGTAAAACACGTTCCGATCGCCTAACTAGTCCTATGATAAGTAAAATATGCCTTAACATGTCTAATATTGTTGCCAAATCAGTTTAGATATAAAAAATTATGTTACATATGCTTAAAATGAATTTTGACGTAACAAGGGCATTTCGGTAATTTACCTAAGGCATATTAACTACCTATCATACAACTAACTAAACGTCGTGACCATAAGGTATAACCTTGGAAGGTTATTCCCTATAAAACTATGGTCACCTAATGTATTTGGTCGGACCCTAGAGATCGACCAAACGGGTCGGGTTCGAAGGTCTAAGCGGTGGTTTAGACCGCTTGACTTACGACCCTAGACAAGCACTAAACTATAAGTGACGAGCTAAGCATGTCAAAACATGCTTAACTAAGTTAGAAAAATAATTTTGGTATCAAAACAAACGGTTTTGACTCCTAAAAGTAGTTTGGTTACAAAATACGGAAGAATACGCATTTTGGCCGAAACTACGACTCGTCACTGAGCCTAGATAACGTGGTAATCAGTAGGTATAGTCACAAGGGACTATAACCATCGTGATTACGCTCACGTTGCGAAGTTTAACAGAACTTTGTGTTGACCATAAACTGGTCAACGCAGAAAACGCTAAAAGAACGAAAGAGGACTTACAACGGGTCCAAGAACGGAAGTTTTGATCCGAATATTCTCAGGTATTAAGTGATAAACACATCAACTTAGAGAACAAATTCAGATTCAAAGGTGTGGGTTTTGAGTTGTGATCTTGAGGGGTATTTATAGATTTCTTAGGACCGTTAAGATCGTTCATCGAAAACCGAGCTTCAATCTCATCCTTACATGTGTACCCATGGTTTTGCAATACCATGGGCACATCAAAATGGCCCCTAGTATCTTGAAATACCATGTGCAAGAGAGAAATGAGTTGGAATTGGCTTGAAACAGCTTTCTGCTGGTCTGGGGATGCCTTACGGACCGTATGGTCCATCCCTTACGGAGCGTATGTGGTCTGCAGACCAGCAACTTTCAAAAGTTGACAGTTTAGCCCCTGCACTTGAGAATCTTGCATTTTAATGCATTTCTTGCACGTTTATGCCCCGTTAACCCCATTTCAAGGCTCTAAAATGAAGTTAAAGTATAGGGAACTTGGAATATGCTCAAAAATATGTCGGATGTCGGTTCGTTTGGCCGTACGGTTGCGTTGTTTGGTTTATTACGACGGAAGTCGTAACGGACGCAAAAACGGTCCAAAGTGCGCGACGAATGGATTTTTATTATGCCAAACACTAAAATAACATATTTTAATGCTTACATAAAATTTTGGATGTCCGGATGTATTCAGAACGTAAGTTATGCGCGAAAATGCAAACTTGTGCACTTTTGGACGCTTTTAGTCCCTGAATGACTCAAAAGTTTATTTTAGCACACTGAACCCCTCAAAGCCTATTTCTAAGCTATATAAAGGATATTTATGGTATGTTTAACTTATGGTCATGTTCCGGAATGTCTGTTCTAGTACGAATCGTCATACTTTCGCAGTTTGTCAAATTTAGTCCCTGTAAGCGAATTAACTTGATTTTGCCATACCAAAGCCTTCAAAACTTATTTCTAAGTTATGTAAAGGTTATTTAAGGTATGTTAAGCATATGTAGATGTTCCGGACTGTTTGTCGCATTAAACTGATTATGTTTACGCACCAGTTGGCGTATAATTCTCCAGAAAGCGATGTAGAGTTTGAAATTGAACAAAGATCAAAACATGCAAAATGTCAAACATAAATAAACAAACATTGGGATCAAATATCATTATTTTATTGATTTGGATATTTTTTTGATGTTCGTGGAGGCACAGGTGTCACACCACATTATCTTTAATATGTTCAGACTTAAAAGGGTATACATGTTCAAAAAAATTTAACATCTCTAGAAAAGAAAACCTTCTTTTCATCTAAACTCCAAAGTTTATACCGTTTTTTCACATTTGAATATCCTAACAAAACACACTTATCAGCAAGTTAAGTAAACTTGTTAGGATAATTTAAAATAGTACTAAAACAAAGACACCTAAAATTTCTTAATTGGGACAAAGAGGTCTTAAAACCAAAGACAAGTTCATACGGACTCTTTCCAACTAAACCAGAAGATGGCAGCCTGTTAATAATATAAACAACAGTTAGCATACAATCACTCCAAAACCTCAGTGGTAGACCACCTTGAAACATCAATGCTCTGGCTATGTTTAAAAGATGTCTATGTTTCCGCTCAACAACCCCATTTTGTTGTGGGGTATATGAACAGGTCGTTTGATGAATAATACCTTTAGTTTTACAAAATAGACTCATTTGATTATTCACAAAAATTCAGTTCCGTTGTCACTCCTAAACACTTTTACCTTCCTTTTAAACTGATTTAGGATTATTTCATAAAAAACCTTAAGATTTTCAAACACTTCCATTTTATTTTTAAGAAGATAAAACCAAACAGACCTAGAGAAATCATCAACAACAGTTAAAAAATATTTGTAACCTTCATAGCTAGACACCTTATAAGGATCCCATAAATCTAAATAAATTAGATCTCCTACTTCTTTAGATTTATTTTCACTTAGAGGAAAAGGAACACGAACCTGTTTAGACCTATGGCAAATTTCACATGGACCATGTTCAACTGAAATAACTCCTAGAATGTCCTTTAAAATAGCCAGAACTTGATCCGAAGGATGGCCTAACCTACTGTGCCATAAATTTGACTTAACACAACTATTAAATCACATATTAACAGAATTGTTGGATCGTGTTCGTGACCCTAAAAGTCAGTTAAGGCAGTTCATCTTTGTTTACAAAGGCGGAATCAGAGTAAACAAAGTTACAACAGCTTGTTTCTTTCAATTTCTCTCTATTACTGATTTCCTGAGTCTTTTACAATGATTTTGATGAAATTTTGGCAGCACCTTGACTCACACACACATACATGTCCGTTTGAAATGAACATAGTCTTAGTCTCTCTATCTCTGTGCCATGAACAATGCAAGACTTGATACCAGACGAAGTTGATAGACATACTGCACTAACAGACTCCCCCTTGAATGTCGACGAAGTTTGTAGTGTCAAGTCTTCATAGTCTTCAGTCTTCATCAGTCTTTGCGTTAACACTGTAAAACTCCTTTAAACTTCTATCAATCTCATTCTTCAAACTTCAATTTAATTGTTGATCCAGACTATAAACTCCCCCTTTCGATAAGCTGAAATTTATTTTCTGGTTCAAACTTTACACAATCTTTGCTATGAAGTTCTAGATTATCACCTGCACATCCTCTACCACAACATAAGTTTCACAAATTTATAACAATTAGATTTAAGAAACTTACTGATAGAAATCATTCATTCAACAAACTGTTATAGTTACATCAAGTTCAAATGAATGACCTTGATTAACTTAAACATACAATCTTTCAAAAACATTTGTATATAACATTCAAAGATTTTAACAAACTCTCCCATCCCAATGTAATTCTTCATGTTCAGCACTTGGAATTTTGAAAATCAGCTTTCCAACATCAGTTGTCAAAAATCTTTTTGGATTTTGAGTTTATAGAAATGCAGTAAAGAAATATATACAAACAATATTTTTGTGAGTTTGTGTAAGAGGATCATATCAGATTATGAGACAAATCACTAGCACCGTTAAGCTTTAAACATTTTAAGTTCTAAACGATTCACTTAGATTGTCAGTATACTGGTCCACTTAAATTTTCACACAAAGTTCAACTGCTTCGAGATACGAGTTTAATGTCTTAGATACTTAAACTTAATTGCGTGTCCCACCTCAGAATATACTCCCGTATCCAGATCCCAATATTCAGTCTTACAGGTGAGTATAACACAAATGATATCTGTAAGGGGAATAAATTATGAAGAATCATGAGAGCTCAGGTCAGAACTACCGTTCAGCAGAGAGATCATGACTCAACTTTTGGGTGTGTCCCCTTTAGAGGATCTTTTTTACAACAGCATTGCTAAGCAATTTTATTGTCTTATCATTTATGCTGAGGGTGATGCTATGTTTCAAGCATTGCGGAA
Organism: Helianthus tuberosus; assembly: GCA_030545235.1. Classification (NCBI taxonomy): domain Eukaryota; kingdom Viridiplantae; phylum Streptophyta; class Magnoliopsida; order Asterales; family Asteraceae; genus Helianthus; species Helianthus tuberosus. The sequence goes on from CM060377.1 coordinate 170,995,521, forward strand.
AGTATTATTCGAGGACTTGGTCAGAACTTCCATTCAGCAGAAGTCCCGGAATAATACCCCAGATATCACTGAGTATAAAGACCTAGTATATCAGAAAAAAGAATCTTTCAAACGAGATTTCGGGGGTTACCCATATATCCGAGAGATGTTACCCACGATATAAGCAAGTTTGAATTTAGGTTTATATCTCGTCACAATCTATTAAATGTGCAAAAACCTACTGGCATATCATCAGTGAGACCGTTTATCACTTTTGACATTACATTTCTTTAGCATGCTGTGATAATCCACTGATTTACTATCATTTCCTCTTTTCACAACAAAACTCTTTTTTGCTTTTTCAATGTTTTTGACATTTTCAAATTTTCAAATTTTTTTTAAAATTTTTTCTCCCCCTAAAATCAAAATATGTTTCAATTTTGATTTTCAAAAAAAAATTGAAAACAAACTTTGATACTCTACCTGTACAGTTTGTTTTGTTTTTTTTTAAATTGACAACTGATATCGAATTGCTTCAATTCGCCATCCACTTGGCATAAACAATCAGAACTCCCCCTCACAACAAACTATTTTCCCATTATGATTTCAAAACACTTAAGTTTGTTTTAATCAAATGGTTTTTCCGGAAAATTAGTTTTATGTGTCATTTCACAAATTCGGGGTTCTTTCATCACATTGTTCTCTTTTAACCATTTTGAAAATTTAACATTATTAGGTCAAACACCACTATCACTTGTAGAAAATCAAGTACAACTTAATGTCCTTGATTAACCACTTGTAAGACGAAATATCACAGTTACCATCCTGTGAATTTCTCAGGAAAAATGCCGATACCTGCTTCACACTTACCAACCTGGAAGCTCCGGCAAGTCAGATTTTTCTATTTGAAAAGTTTCACCCAAGCCTGACTGTCCTTGGGTGTATTTTGAGCTTTTCTCTTTTCTTCATAAAATTCTTTTACTCCTTTTTCCTTACCATCAGCCATCTTACTAAAAATATGTTTAACATTGCTATTAAACATTTTTTCAGCATCAACACCTTTTGATTTTAGGTTTGCAGCTCGTAATGGTGGAAATTTCTCATCATTCATTAAAGGAACTGTTTCTTCCTTTTTTACCTCAACTTGTGGCTCATCTGATTTTGTGAAATCAGATTCATTGTCCGAACTTGGCTTGTCTGACTTGTATGAGCCAGATTCATCGCCAATAACTTTCTTTTTCTTCTTGTTTGTCCTCAGATTTGCATCTGAAGAATTCGATTTGCTTGACTTTGCCGTCGAGTGAATTGATTCATCAGAACTTTTATTCGAACCAACCGGTGAACCTGAAGACAAAATCTTCTCCAAATACTCTCTCGCCTTCTTCCTCTTTTTCCTCAGTCTGTCTTTTTGCCCCTGCGAAAGCTTCACTTTCTGTTCTAGAACCTTTTGTTCTTTGGGCTTGACATTGACTGGTTTCTTTATCGTTCTCTGAGATTCAACCCTTGATCTTCCCATCGATCTCCTTGGGCAATCTCTGGCAATATGTCCTCTGATATGGCAATTATAGCATCTTCGTGTTCCAAAATTCCAATTCTGGCAGTTAACAGCAATGTGTCCTCTAACACCACAGGTATAGCACACTCTGTTATCGTACCATCCACTTCTGTCAGTCCAAACCTTCAGATCATAACATTGTTTAGCTTGGTGATAATCATTTCTCCTCTTCAATGCTGGATTTGTCTTTTGAGCACTGTGGTCAAACCTGCACCACTTATTACCAACTATTTGTGAGTTTTGATTTTTAAATTTTTGTGGTTTTTTATAATGATTGGATGACTGAACTGATGAGCTTTTATTTTCATTTTTAAAAATTTTCAAATTTTTAACTTTTTGTTTCTGTTCTACACTCTTCTTAACAGGTTTTTGTTTAGAACATTCACCTGTTTCAGTAGATTGCAAAACAGTATTTTAAAATTTTTCTTGTAAATCTAAAAATATTTTTCTTTTCTTTTCTTTTTCTTTTTCATTATCAGATCTTTCATCACAATCTTCAATTTTGACTTTGTCAAAATTTGTGACATTGTCACTTATTGGAACAACATTGATTGGTTTTGGACACACATATGGTGCAGAAGTCACAAAACTTTTCAACTTATTTTCAAAATCAGCAATTTTAATTCTATAACATTCGGCTTCTTTTTCAAGTCGAATGATTTTCTTAAGATGAGAATTTATTGAAATTTGCTTTTCCAAATTATATTTTTCAAAAATTGATTTTTCTTTTTCTAAAATTTTTATCTGGTTTTTAAAATCATTTTCTAATTTTTTAAAATTTTCGTTTTCTAATGACAAACTCTCAACATTCTTCAAAATTTTGTCATTTTCAGATTTTAATTTTTCACAGTTTAAGCGCAACTCCAGAATCTGTTCATCATCAGCTTTCTTTTCAGCTTTCAAAGTTTGAATATCTTCAGCCTGTTTCTTCTCCTTCTGAACAATCTCAAAGACTGGTGTGTCTTCTTCAACCTCTTTTTTAATCACTGATTCAGGTTTCACAGATACAGGCTTTTCAGATTCTTCTTTCTTTGAAATTACTTCCTCAAAAATCTGCTGTTTTTCAGTGACAACTTCTTTCTCTTTCTTAGTTTTTACTGCTTCAGCTTTGACTTCCTCTAAAGCTTTCTTTTTCAAATCTGCAACCATCTTTTTCAACTCTTCTTCCTTTCTCTTCTTCATTTCTACCACCTTTGGTAGACTTGCTTCACACGCTTCTTTGATTTTGTTTTCCAAATCCGGCAAATATTCTTTCTCAGATAACCTTCTTGTGTTGAAAGTAGCCTGACTTGGAAGCAAATTTGTTATAGCTTCAAAATCCACCTTTGATGGATTAACAACTGGATTACCCCATGGATCCATGTAACATTCCAAATCATCATTCCATCTTTTGGCTCTCTGGGCTTCTTTGAATGGTTCACTGAGTTTTCCGATTTCCCATCTTGCGTAATCTATTTTCCACCATCTATCAGGATCAACATTAGCCATGATGCGAAATTCTTGAATAACCTGAAATATTCAACAAACACTTAGAAAGTTCTTGGTTTTAAAAATGATAGATTCAAACGGAATCTGTTGAAACGGAATGGTTCAAACGGTATAGTCTTTTCTAACAAAATGGCTCTTCTCAAACGAAATATGTTATTCCATTTGAGACAACACTAATCAAGTTTCAAACGAAAACTAGTTTCAAACGTGATGTCACTTTCAAACTTGATGTCACTTTCAAACGTGATGTCACTTTCAAACTTGATGTCACTTTCAAACTTGATGTCACTTTCAAACGGGAACCACTTTCAAACTTTTAGACACTTTCAAACGGAAGCCAGTTTCAAACTTGAAGCCAGTTTCAAACGGAAGTGTCAGTTTCAAATGGGATGGTTCAGTTCAAACGAGATGATGTCAGCATTTTGCGAACAGTTTCAAACTGTATGGACATTTTCGATCAGTTTTAAGTCGAGTTTTGATTTCAAATTCTCAAGGATTAGTTAATAGTGTTTTTTCGTTTAATATGTGAAGTTTTCAAGCCATTTCAACCGTGAAATATGTCCGAATCAGAAAAAGAATGAGTAGAAGTAAGAATATCCGATGAATTCAAGCTGCAATGGTATGAACTCCTCGTCCTGAGCTCTGATACCACTTGTTGGATCGTGTTCGTGAGTCAGTTAAGGCAGTTCATCTTTGTTTACAAAGGCGGAATCAGAGTAAACAAAGTTACAACAGCTTGTTTCTTTCAATTTCTCTCTATTACTGATTTCCTGAGTCTTTTACAATGATTCTGATGAAATTTTGGCAGCACCTTGACTCACACACACATACATGTCCGTTTGAAATGAACATAGCACTCTCCTATTTATAGACCTAGACCCTTTCGTTTGAATGTGACACAACCTGGTTCAAACGGAACCCTCTTCAAACTAAACCCTCTTCAAACAGACAGGACCATTTCAAACGGACAGGACCATTTCAAACGGAACCCTTCCTAAAACATGACTAAACCCTAATTCAAACACTATTGTTCACTCGTTTAATCTATCTAGACATAAGACTTGATTAAGATGTAGTCAACAGACATTTAGCTTACCAACAGACTCCCCCTTGGATGTTGACGAAGTCTTTATCATCGAGTCTTTAGTCTTAGTCTCTCTATCTCTGTGCCATGAACAATGCAAGACTTGATACCAGACGAAGTTGACAGACATACTGCACTAACAAGAATTACTATCTCTACCTACAAAGTACAACCCATTATCTTGCTTACCAATCATCAGAATTTTCTTTGATTGCAAATCCTGTAACATACAATTATTTTCATTAAACAAGACAGTTATTGCATTATCTTTGGCTAACTTATGCACAGACAACAGGTTCACACTATATTCAGGAACATAAAACACATCTTTTAACACAACATTGTTTATTAACCTTAATTCCCCAATTTTTAATACACTGACACTAGTTCCATTAGGGTGACCAACTTTTAATCCACATTCAGAAATATCCACACAGTTAAACATATTTTTATCACTTTTAATCATGTGTTGATTAGCATCTGAATCTACAACCCAGCTATAATCATAACTAAAACTCACACTACAAGAACTAACAAATCCAGTCACATATGAAGACATACCTCCCATATTAGACTTCACCTGGTCTCCCTCAGATTTATCACCCACTAAGCTAATTAACTTTGAAATCTGTTCAGGTGTAAAAGGGAGAGTAGACACAGCAGAACTAGAAGAACCAGATTTATTATTATTACTATTATTCCTAACAAAAGAACCACTAGTTCTTTTCTTCATACCAGGTGGATAACCAATTATCTCAAAACAACGATTAATAGTATGACCCAACATATTACAATGAGTACACTTTAAATTTGAATTAGGTCCTCTAAAGTTTCGTCTCCTAGAGTCAAATTTTTTATTAGTCTGGTTTGACTTAGCAACAAAAGATACAGACTAACCCTTTGACCCACTACTAGAGAGTCTATGTGACTCTTCTCTAGATATCAAAGCATAAGCAGCCTTGACCGAAGGAAATGGTTCCCTTGTCAACAGATTTGTCCTCACAGGTTGATACACGTCATCTAAACCCATGAGGAATTGCATTAGCTTGATTAAAGTTGAGAAATCATTGTTGTCTTTGGTTGCTTGACAAGAACATGAAGGCAGATGCACCATTGCATCAAACTGCTTTCACATTGTTGTCAATTTATTATAATATTCAGCTACTGAACTACCATTTTGTGAAATACAGTTAATTCGTTTATACAAGTCATAGACAACAGAACCATCTAGCTTATCATATGTTTCTTTTAAGTCGGTCCAAACTTCTGAAGCAAGTTTGGAAAAAAACTTGTCCTAAAAACAACTCTTCTGCAACAGAATTTAGTAACCAAGTTAAGACCACAGAGTTGCACCTATCCCATTGGGCTGCTAGAACATCATCATCATTAGGTTTTTCACACTTACCATTTATAAAACCAAATTTATTTTTAGCTTCTAGTGCAAGCTTCATTGTACTAGACCAAACAGAATAATTCTCAGTGCCTTTGAGTTTTATACTAAATTACTAACTATGGTCAGGGCACTAGAGTCACTAGGATGAAGATAAAGAGGGTTACCTATATCCAACTTGCTAATAAGAGTAACAGAGGTTCCTTCTCCATCACCCATGATGACAAACACATAAAGAAACCACAAACAACAGATAACAGATCACAAGTATATAACAGACAACACAAATCTAGAAAAACCAAACAAACTAGGGCGAAGCTGAGTCAGGGACCAGATTCCAGGTTCGTCACTCAATGGTGCCTGGACAAGCCTTTACTCAGCAGCCACACCTAAGCCTATAAAACCAACTATAGAAAAAAACAAACCAACAAGACAGATAACAATACTCAGAACAAAACAGAAAACAAGCAAATCAACAACCAAAAAAAAAAACAAGATAGGACAATGAAACTGTAACACCTCGAAAATTCATGTCCAATAAAATAAAGACACGTGTCATTTAAGATAAACGTGTCATAAACCCGGATCAAGTTAAAGGATGCATGGTAGGATTAAAAGTGTCGACATGTTAAAATACCTATGAGCGACCTACTTACAAATCTCAAACCTTAATACATCCCATAAACCTTCAACATGTTCAAATCCGGTTAATTTAATAATCTAAATTGGTATATGGATTTAGTTTTATGATTCTTACGACAAGTCCCTTAAAGCATTCAACACAAGAGTCCAAGATGTGTAAGTACATGCAAATTCTGAACACTTGGTCCCCTCTACTGGAAAGAAACATACAAATTCGAATTTACAAATTTTTGTCCTCTGATGAAGGCTTACGGACCGCAAAGGCTAACCCTTACGGTCCGTAAGATTGGTAACTGGGCGTTTCAGACGAAAGTCGGTTACGGACCACAAAACCAGAATCTTACGGTCCGTAAGAGGAGCTTACGGTCCACAAGACTTAAAGCTTACGGTCCGTAAGACCGTCGCTGGCAGCAGAAAATGGACAACTACCTGTTCAGCCTGTTCCACCGCCTTATGAGAGTGGTTTTCGAAATCAGGGTCTTGGAAACTGGTTTTGGCATTATAGGGACACATGGGACCATCATAAAACATTAGTAGACTTTGTTGGCATCATCTCATGCAATTTAAATTAGTATATATAGAGCATTGTTGCAACTCTTGAAGCTTGCTCACTTCAAGTTCACTCAAGACTTATTTCTGGAGCTTCTCTGAGCAGCAACAAGCTTTCCTAGGATCCCTAATCATACTTAGGACCTTTGTAAGCGTCCTTAACCCTTCCTAATTTAGTTTAGCTTAGTTAATTTAGCTAAAAGTCAAACTGTCGTAATTAAGGTTTGACTTCGAGATTAATCAATAATTGTTCAGTTAAATCTCGAATTGAAAGTACCTATAAGAAGGTAATTATGTGGGTAATAAACCCTTAAAAGGGTACTCTCTGATTCCCACTCTAACTAGGTCAATTGTCGGGTCAAAAGCTAACTTTAAAAAGTCAACAAAATACTTATTTTCAAATTAATGTATAATTAGCAATGTAGGATCCATGTAACTTGTTTTATCATTAATATAACTTGATAATTAATGTAAGAACATGTCTAAACATGTTCAACCCGACAATTTTCAGTAGAGACCCGGTTCGGAACCGAAAGTTGCATAATTTGACTTTTGCTTTAACTTTCAGTTCTGACCCGTTTAAGCCAAGTTTAGGATTGCCTTAGAGATTTTTTTGAACCTAGTTATATGTTAGTATAACCCTCTGTGATTATACGGATTGGTTCACTAGTTGTCTAATTATTATGATAGTTTCCGTTAATTGCCTAAATGTTGACTAGTATGCCCTTTTCACCATAAAATATGATTTTTAAAAATATAAAAGAGTAGAAACCTTGGTTACTGATTTATAAACTTGTACTCAAAATTTGACATCAGTTAGAGGTCTAGATTAAGAGTTATGCTCATTAGCGTAATTAGAAGGCTTTTTGTGAATTAAATGGCATAATTAGCATATAGCCTATCTAAACCTAATTTTTTATTTAAAAATTTTTACCTACTGATGTAATATAATATTTTGGGATTTTTGAAGATTTTTAATTAATTTTAGGCTGAGCATAACATAGGGTTGTAGCCTTAATTCGGTTAATGCCGATTTTGCCCTTTTAGGCTATAAAATGAGTTTTACAAATCTTTTTGACCCCAAACCTTTTGCTACTGATTTTATATGATGAATAAATTATTTTAAACCTTCTGGAATAATCAAAATATCAACTTTCTATATAGAACCCGGAAATGGCTCCAAATCGCCTTTTTAAGCGTTTTTAACGCATAGTATGTATTAAAACTATTTTACACATATAAAGTTGATACCTACTGATATTTTAAGTATATTTTTATAAGTTAATAGTAAGCTAAAATTTTAATCTCAGATTTCCAGTTTTGACTTTTTAGCCTAAGTGAAATTACCAAAATACCCCTAAGGTGCATAGTTTCGTTTTAAATGATAAATTTCACACATAGATTATACCCTACTGATATAACCTAGTAAATTAAATATTTTACCGATTACATCAGACCCGAAACTCAGAATTATGTTTAAACTCTTTTATAACCTTTTAAATGACCAAAATGCCCTTACAGGGCACAATTTGAGTTTAAATCCGTTTTGGGCATAATAGAAGGTATCTTACTGATGTCACAACATAATTATGGCATGTTAACTTAGGAGACTTGCATATGACTCTTTTGGTTACTCGTTGCGCACTTTTCGCGTTCGGATCGGCTTATGTAACTAGTTTGCACATATTAGCCAAAACGGGTCAAACCATAGCGCTTTCTTCTCAAAATCCAGAATGTGTTTAAATTACCCATATTAAACAAGTGTCCAAGCTTGTCGGGTCAAAACCACATTCTAAACCGGTCTTCGCTTTATCATGCGTTTGAACCATGTCTTCGTTTTGAAAACTAACCGGTCTAAGTCTAAGCTTAATTAAAGACCCGTTAGGATTCTAATAGGTTATTATAAACCTTCGTTCCAGATTAGGAGCCCAGTAAAGGCTACCTGTACTTGCTATATTTGACTTATACATTGCTCAGGTAAATACTCTTAACTTATTTTCCCTATACGGGCTTGGGATACGGTATTATAATAATACCGCTTGGTCGGGTATGTAGTCATTTAAATCGGATTGTGATTAATATATTTACATAACTCGTTTAATATGTGTTATTTGGTGTATGGCCTTTGGGGGTTAAATGACCATGCCCCGGATATCCTTGGCATCATTCAAAGATATGGCCACGACCTAAGCACGGGGTGTAGGCGTACACCTGACAGATGCATTATGTAAAAACTGGTAATCCACTTAAAGGAAATAATCCTTGTGGGAATTATACCGGTGGAGTGTCAATTAATCTAGACCGGCCCTACAAACCGGCCCTAATGGACGACAAATAAGTAAAACTGTATACATGATTATTTTTTAATAATTGTCCCAAGTTATAAAAACATATTTTTGCCAAAGTGCATCCAAATCAATTTTTAAACTCTTTTCAAAATGAGTCAGTTAAGTTGTATTTACCAGTGTAAACTGACGTATTTTCCAAAGAGGCTAAGTGCAGGTACCATACGAAATAGGCCGGCTACTCAAGGCATCAATAATCAAGTCTCGCAAGCTCTAGATGTCGAAGTCTGTTGAACAGTTTTCTTTTTATTTTGATCCGCCTGTGGATCTGTTTCAACTACATTGTGATACTTAATATTACAATTTATTTGGTTAAAATGAATCTATCTTTTGCTTTCGCTGTGCATTTAAATATTGTGCTGTTTAACTATGATGATATCAACTACGTCACGATACTCCCCACCGGGCCCACCTGTAATACGTGGAAATATCGGGGTGTGACAGGTTGGTATCAGAACCAACACTGAGTGAATTAAACACTAGCCTTTTTTGTTTAATCTCAGTTACACAATTGCACATTCCTCGAATTTTCGAGTCTAGACAAAGAACATAGGACAAATCCTGATTTTGTTTTATTTTGTCTTTTATACTATTCTTTGTTGTTATCTTTGTTTATGTTGACAGGTCTAAATATGCCGCCAAGATTCCTTAGGAGAAAAGGAAAGTCACCTGTAGCAGGCCACGACCAGGAGGTCGTGCCTTCTCAAAGACGAACCTCACCCATCCCTATTAGCACCAGTCCACAGGGAGACTGGAGGACGCATCTGCAGCCAGCCAAACGGTCTGTCTCGTTAGCTTCGTCACCGTCTTACCTTCACTCTTTTGGACCCCATTCATAAAATGAGCCCGAAAACCCACAACCATCATTTATCCCTCTCCAGAGGTCCAACTCTCGTCACTCCTTTGATAACCCGTCTCATATCTTTCAAAGCCGGTTCAACCCGGCAAATTACCTTGACGAACCAGTGGGTGTTAACCCATTGGGACCCGAAGATCACTTTTCTGGAGATCACGCCATGGATATGGATGAGGATACTGACCCTACCGAACCACCGACTGGTACCCCACACATCCCATAGAAATTTCTGATGGGTCATCTTTTCATAGAACACCTTACCGTGGTCCAGATAGCTACCAAGCAAGATTCAACCAGTTCGAATGGTATTTCACACCCTCTTACCATTCAACGCCTCAGCAGCAGTAGCAATCGGATTCTTCCAGGGACTCTCGCTTTGTGGCAGTTACCCCGCCACCACCACCACCTCAGCAGCAGCCTCCTGAGCCACCGAGGCGAAGGAGAACAAATGCACGAATGTCCGTGCAAGGAAGAGGAGTGCATATCAGCACCCGCAACCATCGAGTGGTAGCCACTATCCGCCGTTCCGAGAAGACCAGCAGTTTGGGGGACCTTCAAACCCCAACCCGGAAGTGAACTCTGCACCTGTCATGCCACCACCGTTGGGCTTTGACAACCCAATTCCCACGTACGCTGGCCCAGCAACGTATAATCCCTTTGAGCAGCCGGCTCACACCAGCTTCAATTATGCTGAGATCGACCCATACCTAGCGGCGTGGAACTACAATGCTCTTAACCCCGAAGGGCCCTACGGAACTCCTTGGGGAGTTGGATACCCATCATATGGATACCAACAACAGCCGTCTCTTTGACCCCCACATCAGCCGCAACCGCAGCCGCCGGTACCACGGTTTTCCCCGCCAGAACAGGAGGAAATTCTTCAAAGATTGGGCCAAGTTGAGCGGAAGTTTACAGAGATCGCAGGGAACGACAAGGCTTCTTTAAGGGATTGACAAATTTAATAAAAGGGAAGAGCAAGAAGGACCACTGAATCCTTCAATTGTTGGTAGTATTTCCTTGTTTCCAGTTGAGCCCCTGCGTGGGCCTGTTTTTCTGTTTTAACCCCTGCGAGGGTATGTTCTTTAGTATTCTGCCCCTGCGTGGGCATGTGTTTTTCTGTTGACCCCTGCGTGGGTATGTTTGTTGTTTAAGCCCCTGCGTGGGCGTGTTATTTTGTAGAAGTCCCGTTTAGGGCAGACTCGTAATTTTCTTTTAAATTCATGTGGTGAAATGGTTAAATTTAAAATTTTATTTTTAGTTATCTGAATGAATGAAAATATAAACTAAATAATAACAATATTTTTACAAGATCTATCATTATATTAAAATGATAAAATCTAAAAGGACAAGACCTAGCCATATGTCACCTTAAGACCAGGCAAAGATGGTAGTTCCATAATTAGGTTCAGATCCATATTTACCTCTCAATTTAGGGTTGTTCTGCGTTAAATATTAAAAAGAATCTTAAAGGAAAAACCTAGCCTAAATGTCGTTGCAGACATGGCCAAGATGGTAAAACCTATTCAAAAGATTCCAATTCATGTTAACATCCGAAAACATGTTAACACTTGGCAAAATGTGATTCGATAAAATCGCATAGGTCATCCTAAAATTGGGCTATTCCAATTTCCCTTATTTAAAATAATTATCCCTTAAAGGGTGAAGTGCCCACGGGCTATAATTAACGTCCTCTGAGACTAAAGATAGTGGTAGCCTACAAGTCCCTGTTAAGAAAAGGTAATGAACTGTGATTCAAACCTTAATGCCTCGATTCCATAAAAATCTAGGCTTATAACCTAAATTTTTCTACGTGACTAGGCTTTTTGTGCTATTATTAATTTATAAATTAGGATTATGATAAAGATCCTGACTAATTATATATTTAATAAATTAACTAAAATGGCTATTAAAACCATGGTTAATAAATCGTCAAGAACGATAGTACTGTTAGGCTTCTAAATAAACCTTGTCCTTATTTTCTTTATGTAGCAATTAAAGCTACATGGCTAAGTCAGAAGAGGTAAACAGTCATTCGGTGGAAAACCATGAAAATGCTAAAATATATATGACCGGTGTGGAGCTGCAAGCATTAGTAGATAATGTTGTTACAAAAGCTATTGAGCGGCAGTATAATGAATATAGTGGGACTCGAAGTAGGACCCTATCCACACCGCACTCTAAGCCTAAGACTCATTCGGAAGCTCATAGCAAGCCACCCTCTAAGAAAGATGAGCCAAAGAAGGATGATGATCAACATTCATCTAATCAAAACAGTGTTCCATCTAAAAGGATAGTATTTGATGATAAACCACGTACCAAGTCCTGTACCTATAAGTACTTTGTTTCCTGCAAACCCCGAGATTTCACTGGGGAGAAAGGGGCAATTGATTGTATGACATGGTTAGATGAAATGGACACTGTAGTTGACATCAGCGGATGTGCTGAAAGGGATGTAGTGAAGTATATATCCCAATCATTCAAGGGAGAGGCACTGGCATGGTGGAAGTCTCTCATTCAAGCTGCTTGGAAAATCCTGCTCTACAATTTGTCATGGGATTAGTTCGTTGCTCTCATTAAAAAGAATTACTGCCCGCAGCATGAGGTTGAAAGAATTGAAACAGATTTCTTATCATTGGTAATGAAGAGTTTAGATTGTCAAGCCTACCTCACCAGTTTCAATACCCTGTCTAGGCTGGTTCCGTATCTCGTAACCCCGAAACCCAAAAGGATTGCTCGTTTCATTAGGGGTTTAGCCCCAGAAATTAAAGCCAGTGTTAAGGCGTCCAGACCTACTACTTTCAGATCAGCAGCTGATCTATCTCTGTCTCTCACCTTGGACGCGGTCAGGCTAAGATCGCTCAGGAATTCGGAAGAAGGCAAGAGAAAGCGTGAGGATGATAACTCACGAAGATCTGAAAAGAGGCATAAAGGTAGCACTGACTTCAAGAAGAACTCTGGATCCAACAAGGGTAGTCAACAAGCTGAGGAAAAGCCAAAGTGCAAGACTTGCCAAAAACGCCACTTTGGAAAATGCAGACTTGAGTCCAAGTCTAAGTCGGGATCACCTGCATGTGGGTTATGCAAGTCTAAAGAGCATAAGACTGTTGATTGCAAAAAGATTAAAGATGCCACATGCTACAACTGCAATGAGAAAGGGCACATTAAAACTAATTGCCCTAAATACGCTAAGAAGCCGGAAGAGGCCAAGAAGACCAATGCTAGGGTCTTCAGGATGGATGCAAAGGAAGCTGTTCAGGACGACAATGTGATCACAGGTACCTTCCTCATAAATGATGTCTATGCAAGAGTATTGTTTGATTCAGGAGCTGATAAATCATTTGTAGATAATAAGTTTTGCAAATTGCTGAATTTACCTGTTAAAGCCCTAAGTGTGAAATATGAGGTGGAATTAGCTGATGGTACCTTAGAAACCGCGTCAACCGTGTTAGATAGATGTGTTATATCCATTAGGAACCATTCTTTTCCTTTGTCCCTACTTCCTTTGAAGTTAGCCGGTTTTGACATAGTTATAGGCATGGATTGGTTATCTCGTAACCAAGCCCAGATAGTGTGCAATAAGAAGCAAGTGGTGATCAAGACCCCTTCGGGTGAGCCACTTATCATCCAGGGAGATACCCAGTATGGATTGCCTGAGCAAGTGTCTATGCTCAAGGCATCTAGATGTTTGAAGAAGGGTTGTGTCATTTATATGGCACAAGTGACTATTGATGAGCAGAAACCCAAGATTGAAGATATTCCAGTCATTTCTGAGTACCCTGAAGTTTTCCCTGAAGAACTACCTGGTTTACCACCAGATAGGCAAGTAGAATTCAGAATTGACATCATCCCCGGAGCAGCGCCTGTCGCAAGAGCGCCTTATAGGTTGACACCAACGGAAATGAAGGAATTGAGGACACAACTAGATGAATTGCTAGCCAAAGGTTTTATTAGACCTAGTTCGTCTCCTTGGGGAGCGCCAATTCTATTTGTCAAGAAGAAGGATGGATCGATGCGTCTGTGCATCGATTACCGTGAGCTTAATAAGGTTACTATCAAGAATAGGTATCCTTTGCCCAGGATCGACGATCTGTTCGATCAATTACAAAAGCTACTTCTCCAAGATCGATTTAAGGTCAGGCTATCATCAATTGAAGGTTAAGAATGAAGATGTACACAAAACTGCATTTAGGACTCGTTATGGTCATTACGAGTTCCTGGTGATGCCTTTTGGGCTCACCAATGCACCTGCCGCATTCATGGATCTCATGAATCGCATCTGCAAGCCCTACTTGGATAAATTTATCATCGTCTTCATTGACGACATCCTCATCTACTCAAAAAACCAAGCTGACCACGAGAAACATCTTCGTTGTATTCTTAAACTTCTACATCAAGAAAAGCTCTATGCCAAATTTTCAAAGTGTGAATTTTGGCTTCGTGAAGTCCAATTCCTTGGACATGTTGTTAGTGAATGTGGTATCCAAGTGGATCCCGCTAAAATTGAAGCTATTATGAACTGGCAAGAGCCCAAGACGCCTACGGAGATTCGCAGCTTCCTAGGAATGGCAGGATACTATAGGCGATTTATTGAAAACTTCTCAAGAATTGCAGCACCCCTAACTCTACTCACCTGCAAGAATAACAAGTTTGACTGGGGGCCTAAGCAACAAGAATCCTTCGATATTTTGAAGCAAAAGTTGAGCAACGCTCCTGTATTGACGTTGCCTGATGGAATTGATGAGTTTGTAGTATATTGTGATAAATCACACACCGGTATGGGCTGTGTACTTATGCAGAAAGGAAAAGTTATTGCCTATGCTTCACGTCAGTTAAAGGTGCACGAGAAGAACTACACCACCCATGACTTGGAGCTGGGTGCCGTTGTATTTGCATTAAAGCTGTGGAGACATTACTTGTATGGAACCAAGTGTGTGATCTATTCTGATCACAAGAGCCTTCAACATCTGTTCAATCAGAAGGACTTGAACATGAGACAGCGACGTTGGATGGAAACTTTGAATGATTATGATTGTGAGATAAGATACCATCCAGGCAAGGCAAATGTGGTTGCCGATGCCTTAAGTAGAAAGGAGAGAGTGAAGCCTATAAGAATCAATGCCAAGAGCATTGAGATAAAGAATAGTTTGAATGAAAGGTTGTTAGCTGCACAGAAGGAAGCTGTGTTGGAAGCTAACTATCCTGATGAAAAGCTAGGAGTAACTGAGGAGCAGTTATCCTATGAAAAGGATGGAATTCTGAGGTTAAATGGACGAATATGGGTTCCAATTTATGGAGGACTTCGGGATGTCATCCTCCAGGAAGCCCACAGTTCCAAATATTCCGTTCATCCTGGAGCTGATAAGATGTACCAGGATCTGAGGCAAACTATTGGTGGATAGGCTTGAAGAAGTCTATAGCTGCCTATGTAGCTAAATGTTTGACGTGCGCACAAGTCAAAGCTGAACATCAGAAGCCGTCGGGTTTGCTACAACAACCTGAACTCCCCACCTGGAAGTGGGAGATGGTGACAATGGATTTCATCACCAAGTTGCCAAAGACAAGGAAAGGAAATGATACTATATGGGTGATAGTAGATAGACTGACTAAGTCAGCACATTTCCTACCCATTAAGGAGACTTATAACTCCGACATGTTAGCCCAATTGTACGTAGATAAGATTGTATCTCTTCATGGCATACTAGTTTCTATTATCTCTGACAGAGATACTAGATACACATCACATTTTTGGAAAAGTTTCCAACAATCTTTGGGCACGCGCTTGAATTTTAGTACGGCTTACCACCCTCAGACGGATGGGCAGAGTGAACGTACCATCCAAACTTTGGAAGACATGCTTCGTGCATGTGTGATTGACTTAGGTGGTAGTTGGGATAACCACCTGCCCTTGATCGAATTCTCTTATAACAATAGCTACCATACTAGTATTCAGGCAGCGCCTTTTGAGGCATTATATGGTAGAAAATGCAGAACACCTATTTGTTGGGCGGAAGTAGGAGAAGTTCAATTATCAAGGCCTGACTTGGTCTTTGAAACGACGGACAAGATTGTACAGATTCGTGACCGCCTGAAAGCTGCTAGGGATAGGCAGAAAAGTTATGCTAATAAAAGACGAAAACCTCTCAAGTTCGAGGTTGGTGATAAAGTTTTGCTTAAAGTATCACCCTGGAAGGGAGTGATGCGATTTGGTAAGAAAGGTAAGTTAAGCCCGAGGTATATAGGACCATTTGAGATTATCGAATGTGTTGGGTCAGTAGCTTATAAGTTGAACTTGGCAGCAGAAAATGGACAACTACCTGTTCAGCCTGTTGCACCGCCTTATGAGAGTGGTTTTCGAAATCAGGGTCTTGGCAACTGGTTTTGGAATTATAGGGACACATGGGACCATCATAAAACATCAGTAGACTTTGTTGGCATCATCTCATGCAATTTAAGTTGGTATATATAGAGCATTGTTGCAACTCT
This sequence comes from Helianthus tuberosus, assembly GCA_030545235.1. Lineage (NCBI taxonomy): Eukaryota > Viridiplantae > Streptophyta > Magnoliopsida > Asterales > Asteraceae > Helianthus > Helianthus tuberosus. Next base: position 171,011,892 of record CM060377.1, read on the forward strand.
TGAAGCTTGCTCACTTCAAGTTCACTCAAGACTTATTTCTGGAGCTTCTCCGAGCAACAAGATTTCCTAGGATCCCTAATCATAATTAGGACCTTTGTAAGCGTCCTTAACCCTTCCTAATTTAGTTTAGCTTAGTTAATTAGCTAAAAGTCAAACTGTCGTAATTAAGGTTTGACTTCGAGATTAGTCAATAATTATTCAGTCAAATCTCGAATTGAAAGTACCTATAAGTAGGTAATTATGTGGGTAATAAACCCTTAAAAGGGTACTCTCTGATTCCCACTCTAACTAGGTCAATTGTCGGGTCAAAGCTAACTTTAAAAAGTCAACAGAATACTTATTTTCAAATTAATGCATAATTAGCAATGTAGGATCCATGTAGCTTGTTTTATCATTAATATAACTTGATAATTAATGTAAGAACATGTCTAAACATGTTCAACCCGACAATTTTCAGTAGAGACCCGGTTCGGAACCGAAAGTTGCATAATTTGACTTTTGCTTTGACTTTCAGTTCTGGCCCGTTTAAGCCTAGTTTAGGATTGCCTTAGAGCTTCTTTTGAACCTAGTTACATGTTAGTATAACCCTCTGTGATTATACGGCTTGGTTCACTAGTTGTCTAATTATTATGCAAGTTTCCGTTAATTGCCTAAATGTTGACTAGTATGCCCTTTTCACCATAAAATATGATTTTTAAAAATATAAAAGAGTAGACTCCTTGGTTACTGATTTATAAACTTGTACCCAAAATTTGACATCAGTTAGAGGTCTAGATTAAGAGTTATGCTCATTAGCGTAATTAGAAGGCTTTTTGTGAATTAAATGGCATAATTAGCATATAGCCTATCTAAACCTAATTTTTTATTTAAAACTTTTTACCTACTGATGTAATATAATATTTTGGGATTTTTGAAGATTTTTAATTAATTTTAGGCTGAGCATAACACAGGGTTGTAGCCTTAATTCGGTTAATGCCGGTTTTGCCCTTTTAGGCTATAAAATGAGTTTTGCAAATATTTTTGACCCCAAACCTTTTGCTACTGATTTTATATGATGAATAAATTATTTTAAACCTTCTGGAATAATCAAAATATCAACTTTCTATATAGAACCCGGAAATGGCTCCAAATCGCTTTTTTAAGCGTTTTTAACGCATAGTATGTAATGTATTAAAACTATTTTACACATATAAAGTTGATACCTACTGATATTTTAAGTAAATTTTTATACGTTAATAGTAAGCTAAAATTTTAAACTCAGATTTCCAGTTTTGACTTTTTAGCCTAAGTGAAATTACCAAAATACCCCTAAGGTGCATAGTTTGGTTTTAAATGATAAATTTCACACATAGATTATACCCTACTGATATAACTTAGTAAATTAAGTATTTTACCAATTACATCAGACCCGAAACTCAGAATTATGTTTAAACTCTTTTATAACCTTTTAAATGACCAAAATGCCCTAACAGGGCATAATTTGACTTTAAATCCGTTTTGGGCATAATAGAAGGTATCTTACTGATGTCACAATATAATTATGGCATGTTAACTTAGGAGACTTGCATATGACTCTTTTGGTTACTCGTTGCGCACTTTTCGCGTTCGGATCGGCTTATGTAACTAGTTTGCACATATTAGAGGAAACGGGTCAAACCATAGCGTTTTCTTCTCAAAATCCAGAATGTGTTTAAATTACCCATATTAAACAAGTGTCCAAGCTTGTCAGGTCAAAACCACATTCTAAACCGGTCTTCGCTTTATCATGCGTTTGAACCATGTCTTCCTTTTGAAAACTAACCGGTCTAAGTCTAAGCTTAATTAAAGACCCGTTAGGATTCTTATAGGTTATTATAAACCTTCGTTCCAGATTAGGAGCCCAGTAAAGGCTACCTGTACTTGCTGTATTTGACTTATACATTGCTCAGGTAAATACTCTTAACTTATTTTCCCTATACGGGCTTGGGATACGGTATTATAATAATACCGCTTGGTCGGGTATGTAGTCTTTTAAATCGGATTGTGATCCACTTAAAGGAAATAATCCTTGTGGGCATTATACCTGTGGCGTGTCAATTAATCTAGACCGGCCCTACAAACCGGCCCTAATGGACGACAAATAAATAAAACTGTATACATGATTAGTTTTGAATAATTGTCCCAAGTTATAAAAACATATTTTTGCCAAAGTGCATCCAAATCAATTTTTAAACTCTTTTCAAAATGAGTCAGTTAAGTTGTATTTACCAGTGTAAACTGACGTATTATCCAAAAAGGCTAAGTGCAGGTACCATACGAAATAGGCTGGCTACTCCAGGCATCAATAATCAAGTCTCGCAAGCTCTAGATGTCGAAGTCTGTTGAACAGTTTTCTTTTTATTTTGATCCGCCTATGGATCTGTTTCAACTACATTGTGATACATAATACTACAATTTATTTGGTTGAAATGAATCTATCTTTTGCTTCCGCTGTGCATTTAAATATTGTGTTGTTTGACTATGCTGATATCAACTACGTCACGATACTCCCCACCGGGCTCACCGGTAATACGTGGAAATATCGGGGTGTGACAGAAATAGGTAGCACGAAGACTCGATCAAGTGCCGGCCCGACTAGTCCGGTAAACAGGGATGCCTAGACACGAATATAGTATGATGCAGAAACACAAAAAATAAAGAACAGAAGATAGGACAGATCTTACAACGGGTGCACAAGCTCCAAATAAAATCAGACAAGTAGTTTTTGAGAACTACTAAATCTGATGCAGAAGAAAATAACCTCAGATAGCACCACTGGTTAGTTTGCCCTGAACCGTTTAAGGTGTCAGAGACTAACACAGAGTGCAGAAGAAGAAGATACATAGAAACCCTAAGTTAGGGTTTCAATCCACGAAGCAAGGAACACCACCAACAAGAACAGATCTAAGCAGATCTAGCCACCACATATTTCCAAGCACAGAACCCCTAGAATAATGAACAACAAGAACAATCAGTCAACAACCTCTAACATACAGCGGAAGAACAATCAATCATCAATATGAGCACAGTAGCTCTGATACCATGTTGAAATATATGGTATGATGACCAATCGAAACAAACAATACAAAATAAGAACTACAAAACAAGATATAGCGACAAAACAAAGGTGACTAAAATCTTATTAACCCAAACCAAAAACGTTTACCCCCCAAGATCCCAATCGATCTTACAAAAGTAAGATCCAACCAATACAGAAATACAAGATGAATCTGGAACAAATCTGGATAATCATCAACTGATGATTATCTACCAAGCAGCTATGACAATCTCTCTTCACTAATGAGAGAATACAAACAACACGCTGAACTGCACAATACAAATCGCTTAAACCCTAGTTTACGCAGAGAGAAAGATGAAGAGAAATTGGGCTAATCCAAGAACGAATGACTGAAGATGAGCGCTTATATATTCCTACACTTTCAATATTACACTTAAGCCCAAACCTTTAATGACTGATGATCGCAGCCCTTCAATTATTGCACTTTCCACCCCTTTACTTCTCACAAATGTACAACCTGTAATAACAACTTAACAACCCGTTAACAACTAGGCCAACTGGCCCAACAGAAAAAACAACTAAACCCACATGAATGATAAAGGCCCAAGTTTACTATTTTAACAGGCTCCATATCAAGTTAGCCATTTCCCATGGGTAGAGTCATAAAGTTTCTTTATTATGTTTTGTTAGGTTGGGGGTGTGGTTTAAAGCCACTAGAGGCTTTATTCTGTCACGTCAGATCCATATCAGCGTCATGTCACATAGGGGGCTTTAAAGCCCCACCTTTAACTTGCATGTAATGGTTTAAAGTCCCCTATTAAACAAAATACAAAAAAAAGCAAATGATTTGATTGGTTGAAAAGAATGGGCCCCACCTGCACACCCCCTATAACGCTCGTTACTAGGCTGGCGGAGCTTCGATGATGCCCCCTTTGGCGCGCAGAGGATGGGGTGAGGGCGCTATAGGACGCTAACGGAGCTAATGTGGCCAGAGGTGGTATACCACACCCCTGACCTAAGAGATAAGCTTAATAAGGGCATAAAACCCATCACGTTTGCCCGATTGCTCAAAGGCCCTACAAGCTACAACCACTGTTAGATATCATTATCACTTAAAAGAAATCATCTTTATATACATAAGCGATATTCAACGATGAATATAAATGAGTCGAGCCGCTCGAGAGATACTTAAGATGGGCTCGTTAAAATCTTGAATCGAGTCGATCTTAAACAAGCTCAAGCTCATGCCTAAATTTTAGCTCAATTGATAAACGAACTTGACTAGGTTAGCGAGTCTAAACGACCATAGCATTTACATGTATGAGGGTATATAATATAATAAAAAGTATTATAACTATGATAAAAAATAACTAAAAAGGTATATTGTGTTATTTGTATTATTATAATTATAACTATATGTAATTTTATATACATAACAATTGAATAATTGTTATATAATAAAAGAGTCGACCCAGATCTGAGCTTAAAAGATACTCACAAACTGAGCCCGAACCTTGGAATAAAAAAATGAGTCGAGCCCACCTTCTCTTTTAAGTTAAACAAGACGAGTTCGCCTTAGATTATATAGGACACAATTCTACTCGTTTAAATCCCTATGATTATAAACTATAAATTAGCAACTATATGTTACTTTATGAACTTGTACCCCATGTATGGGAAGTTTTTCAAAAAAAACATTGATTTTTCATTTCTAACCCAATTCTTTTCATCTTTTTGCAATTTAATCTTAACACTTTTTTAGTTTCATCTTTGGCCCCTCATAATTTTCATCTTTCACAAGTTATTCGTTTTACGTTTCGTTCTAAATTTTGCAAGAAACATCGCAACGCGCGTGTGAGGTTCACCATTTTTTGGTATATCTTTTCCCATTTGACAGGCCCGTCGTAACACGTTTATTTTTCCCCGTTTAAATTAGTTATTTTTTTCTACGTTTTACGTTTCGGTCTAATTCTTCGCATTAACGCACCGCAACGGGCGTGCATGATTCAACGATTTTACGTTTGCTTTTCGTTTGATGTTATTTTTTCCTTTTTTATTTATTTTATTTTTACAAACTTTTCCAATGTTGTGATCGTTAACAGTGGTGTGGCATTGGTGCCATTTGGCACGGTTTTACGAACATTTTTAAACTATTAAGTTTTTTACTAATATTTTGTTTAGAGTTTACCCCTATATACTTCCTTGCCTTAAAAAACTATTTTTACATGCATATTTTTATTTACGTGTCGGTATAAATATGATTTGCTCTACGTTTCAACGTAAACTTTTTCTGGAAAACGAGTCAGATCATATATAATACGTTTCACTAAAAAACATTTTTACGTGCATATTTTTATATACTATAAATTTGAATTGGTTTACGTTTCGATTTGGGAGTGAGTCAGGAGAAATATCATATGTATTCGTCCGTATTTTATGTATGTTTCGTAAATTTTGTTTCGCACCATATGGAGTCAAATTGCAGTTTCTTTTTTATGTATGAGTCGGATCACAAATAAATTCTATTTACTTTACGTTTTGATCAAATCGCAATTCTTATATAGGTTATATCGAGTTGAATCGAATACGTCAAAACGCGTGTTTTCGTATGGTTAACGCATCACACAACGTCTGGATTAATCTATTCGATGTTTGCGATGTTCTCGCATCGCAACGCGTGCGGGTCTTATTGCTAGTTATAAACAAATACAATAAACTAATAACCAACATCCACCAAAAAAAAAATATATTATAGTTAAAAAATAGTTGTTACATATCTTTTGCTAAATTATCATAATGATAACATGTATAGGTTGGAACATAATGCTTCATCCTAATATAAACTTTGAGACACCTCAAAATACACATATAGTGAGCAATTATATAACTTTTTCTTAAACGAAAAGAAGTTCACTATTCGTTGAAGTTACTTTTTACATAAGCCTTCATATTTCTTTTCTCAATGATAACCACTTATTGTTCTTTTGAATACTTTAGAAGCCAGTGATAACTTGGAAGAACAAAGGAAGTTAAAAACATTAAAAAATATATACAAATTAAAAGCCATTTTAGAAAATGCTTTTGTACCAAGTTTTTTTTTTCGTCACAAATATCTTTTTTGTATCATTTAAACAAAGTCTTTTTACTTAGAATATCAATATGCTTTCTTTTGTCACAAATGAAATAAACATATAGATTTATATGTCAAGTCACATTCGAAGGAATAGGATCAAATACAAACACTTATGTTTGTAAGAACCGTAAGAACCAACACATAATTGACAAGTGTCCCTCAATAAAAAATTAGTTTAGGGGTAATTTAGACTTTTTCACCATAATTATTAAAACATCCCTAAATCCATGCAAGTTTAATTCAAATCAAAGTTTGATTTTTTTAACATATCCATGATCTAGTAACTCTCCATGATCGAACCAACCTGTAGGAACCATCACAAAAAATATAATTAGCACAACATTATATAATTAGCATAACATCCTTAATCGTTCTCCATTATCAGCACATCGTCATCAATCGTTCTCCATTATCAACATAAACGACATTAGCACAACATTCTCAACCGTTCTCCATTATCAGCACATCAGATATGCTGATTATATCTACTTTTGGTAACTTTTTTAAAAGTTATTTTTATAAATAAAAAAAGTATAAAGATATGGTACTCATATTAAAGATAAAAAAATACTTGATTTTATGATATATATTTTTTTAAATAATGAAGTATATAAAAGTTATTTTAGTTTAAAAAATCTTGTTGGAATTTGTATTTAAGTTAAAATGGTCAAATGACTAGCAATTTTACGAAATCACCCTTAACTTGTTAGTACTAATTTTTAATTATAAGGGTTATATTTATAATCAACTCCAACCCTTGATTTATACTATCAGTGGTTTAGATCTGTTCTTACGGTTCTTACAGTTAGCACTGTTTGTACAGGATCTCAACCCAATGAAGGAGTAGGATCAAATACAAACCACATTTCGCATACTCCTTCATTTTGTAAATAGTTCTTACAGTTTGTATGCAAAATGTGGTTTGTATTTGATCTTACTCTTTCATTTTAAACCCTTTTCATTATTATTTTTTCACATTGTGATGTACTGATGGGGTCAAGTTATTCTAAAAAGGCTCATAATTGTAAGAAGTGTAAGAAGAATTTCTAGAGTGACAAGTATTCAATAACATAAAATTAAACCCACTACATCACCATCCACAACTTAAACCCCCACCCCACCCACTACCCAAAAACCTAACCCCCTAGCCCCACACCCTCACCCTCCAAAAACCTTAAAAAAAACCTAACCCCCCACCCCCTAAAAACCTAAAAAAAAAAAAATTTAAAAAACTAAACACCCACCCCCACCACCACCCAAAAACCTAAACCCCCATCCCCCACCCTCTCGGTAAAAAAAAAAAAAAAATTAGGTGGGCAATGGGGGAGGGAGTTGGGTGGGGGTTTAGGTTTTTGGGTGGTGGTGAATGTTAAAATTTTTTTTTAGTGGGTTTTTTTAGAAGCCTTTATACCCTTTTTACAATTAGGATCCTTTGTATTTGATCATAATCCCTGATAAATAAAATATAGTTTTATAATGATGATCAGAAATTTAATTTTCTCATGTGATTGAGTTTGGGAGTAAGTTTACCAATCACGTGATCGATTTTCCGGAAAAGCCAACGGCGGAAGAAAGCCCATGTGAATGAAGGTCAATGATTGATGATTCCTTTGCATCTAGGTCAACATACAGGACCCAACTATGTCTCCATATTTTTTTTAAATTTATAATTCGAGGATTTTGCTCGACAATATAAATAGGATCAGGCTATTTACACACGGTCAAAATTAATTTCACACGGCCAAAGCGCCGCGCTATGGCCAAAGCGGGGCGCTTAGGTCGACAAAAGGTGATTTGACTGATGTTTGAGACACATAATTGACTATGTTTGAGAGGACATAAAGTTGATAGTAGGTTTTAGGCGTCGCGTGACCCCTAAGCGGCAGCGCTATGGACATAGCGCGGCGCTTCGACCCCAAATGTTTGCTTTTAAAAGCTGGTCAGGCACAACAGTTAACGTATTCGATTTCTAAATCACTCAATATATTGTTTCCAAACATACGGGGTTTTTGTTGTTTTACTTGTGTTTCTTCAAAATAACGCGCGGTTTTGCTGTATTAGTTACGTGTCTTGAAAAAACGATGTCGTGGTTAAGCAACTATCTTTTCGGTCAATATTCTAACGAGTCAGTTGTTCCTGATTCTTACGAGGGGACCGCTATTTCTGACTCGTATGAGAAACCGGTCTCGTCCAACTTGAGGGAGGAGGAGATTGTATCTGGCATTCGTTATCGTGATAACACGGTGAAGCTGGATTTGAATACCCCTGTGGAGGACCCTTACGCACAACAAGGTTATTCGAATTACGGTTACGGAGACGAAGCGTATCCTCAGGTTGAATATCCGTACGGTTGTCAACAGAGCTTTGTACAGCAGGAGTGTTATCCAGACCACAGTTATGGTTGTCAACAGAGCTTTGAACATCAAGTCTATTCGGAGGATGTGTCTGTTGACGAGGAAGGCAGTTACCCGGTTACATTTTCGTTTGATACAACGCAGACCTTTTTGTCACGTAAAGAGTTGGTGCGTTGGGTACAAGACACGGCAAAAGACAATGGTTACCTCATTGTGATTACGAGGTCAAATAAAAGAGGAGAGAATTACAAGATTTGGTTTCAATGTACTTTTGGTGGGGAGCATAAGAGTATAGCTACACAGAGGAAAACGGGTAGCAAGAAAATAGGCTGCCCGTTCGAGATGATCGAGTTTTCGGAATCACCCGGAAGTGTTTGGAGGATCGAGGTGACGAAGGCGAAGCATAACCACACTCCTATTGAAAACTTAGAGGGTCACGCGTATGCGAGAAGGCTTTCTTCGGAGGATACAAAACTGGTTAAGGAGCTGGCAGAGCAAGATATTCCCAACCACAGTATCTGGCGAACGCTGACGAAAAACAATTCGGCTAGAAAGCTTATTCCGAAAGATATACACAACGTTGTTCAGAAGATCAACGCCGGAATAAATGTCGGTAAGTCTCCGATGTAAAAACTTGAAAATATTCTTCTCGAAAAATATTACACTTATTACATGCGCACGAATGAGATATCGAACGCAGTTGAAGATGTCTTCTTTGTTCACAAAAAATCATTCACTATGTGGTGTGCCTTCCCGCATGTGCTAATGATTGACGCCACCTACAAAACGAACATGTACAACCTGCCATTTGTTCAGGTCGTAGGCATGACGTCGACAAACAAATCGTTTACGGCTGCTTGTGCGGTAATTTCCGCTGAGAAGTTAAAGAACTACCTATGGGTGTTGCAGAGGATCAAGTCTATGCTGGTAGGATGTATGGAACCGCGCGTGATTTTAACAGACCGGGAATTTGCGCTAATTAACGCGTGTGAACAAGTTTTTCCAAAAGCGCATAAGTATCTTTGTCGGTTCCATATTCAACAAAATATTAATAAGAACAACAAGAGGAAATTCTCTGACAAGTAGTGGAAAGAATTCGTACGTACATTTTGGACATTGTGCGAGTCTACGGCCGAGGAAATATACAGGTATAACTTGGAAAACCTTGAAGCACAGCTGAAAGAAGATGGCCGTGAACGTGAGTATTTCTTACATAATTATGTTCAAATTTTATATAATAACAAAAACTGACTATTTACGTTTTTTAATTTCAGAGGTTTTTGATTATTTGATGAAATCATGGTTTGATCCGTACCGTGAAAAGTTTGTATCTTGTTGGACTAACAAAACTATTAACTTTCACCAAACTACGACCAACGGGGTTGAGGGCATGCATGCAACACTAAAAAGCCACTTTCCAAGTCATCGCAATACACTGGATAAACTTGTACTGTATGTTGATCATGTTGTTGATAGACAATACGCCGAGATTAGAAGTAGCTTTAAAACAAGCCTACGAAGAACCAAAGCGCCGCTTGGAGGCCAAAGCGGTGCGCTTTGGTTCATGTTTAATTTTTTTTTTGTTTTTAGTATAATTTGTTTATTATTATTTATACAATATTATTGTTTAATAATGCAAATACAATTTAAATAAATAATATTATTTGTATTTAAATAATATTAAAATGATCTTTATTGTTTGAATTGTTTATTACTATTTAAATTTTTTAGAATTATTAATAATAACTTGTATTTGATATTGTTTAATATTGTATTTGTATTTAAACGTGCAGGGATGGATTCCGATCACGAGGAGGCGGAGGAAATTGAGCATATGGAGGCTGAGGTAGAGGAGGTATGTCCGTACCTGCAGTTTGAGCAGGGGTCACGGGCGGCGAGGAGATGCGCTAGGTTGCGCACCATGGAGATTTGGGGGCAAGTAGGGATAGACTGGGACCTGCTGGAGACCGTGTGAGAGGCCGCGCGGACGCGTGCTATAGTTGGACTAGATACTCCTTGGTCGCGCCTCTTTCAGCTAGCGATGGAGGACTCGTACCGTGAGCTTACGGTCGAGTTTCTTTCTACGTTTATGTCACACCCTCAAAATCCACACGCGGAGTATCACCGCGAGGCGTGTGACTGACCAGGATCTTAGCCACTAATTATTTTGAACGGATTAGTTATTGTCATAAACATTAGCATAATTAGTGACCTAATTTAAAATTTCATAAAACATGGTTCTAGTTTGCAGCGGAAGGGAAAGTAGAACGTATCGTAATTTAAAACCAAAAGTTTGTTATCATGAAACTTACAAACCACGCACTCCGTCCGATTGCAACGTCCGTCCTAAACTGTATCGAGCAACCTGCAAAGCATGCAGTAGAGTGTCAACATAATGTTGGCGAGTTCACGAGTTTAGAGTTTTCTAGTTTTTATTTCCAAAAACTTGTTTTGACCAGTTAATTTATCCGTTTATACATGCCATGGGGAGCTACCCAATAAGTGAGCGACTAAACTGTTTTTCCAATACCGAATACTTACTTAACCGTACGTTTCCGCAGTGCCCCGTTTGTCAATGTTCTATCATCATTGACGGTTTGCCAGAGTACATTAGTTCACTCCCGTTCCCAGTAACAAGGGTCGGTGTGAGGCTGGTTACACCTAAATAGCGCTATTAACTAATAACCCGTTCGCCAGGCCCCAGCGACTAATCGGTATTAAATGGTAGGGACTTAAGTGATAGAGTTTCGTTTAGTGTTGCTTGTTGCATTTCCGTATAAACAATAATTAACTAAGAGTCCCGCATAATGGGAGAAAAGTAGTTTGTATCCCTCACAAGGGGATAGCGTTGTTACCCGTATCCCACACAAGGAAATAGAAATGCCGTATCCCGCCCAAGGAGATAGTAAGTAATCCCAAACCAGGAAAAGTGTTTCGTTCCGTTTCCCAACCACCGGGAACGCATGCTTTAAGTAAAAAGTAGTGAACTCACCTTTGCTTTGCTCGGTAGTTAATTTACTTGTGTTACGTTGGTCAACCATACTCTATTATGGTTTATAAATATTTATTAGGTTCGTATGCAAGTAGTGTCACATATAATCCTACACGTATCTGACACATAGCATGTAATTCACATTTCATATAATACACACACTTTGCACAATGTACAGTAACACGTACCATACCTGCATGCATGTTATTGGGCCTATTCTAACGCATGAACAATTAATCAACATCAGTTAGACATCAACAGTCAAACAATATTAGTACACAGTCCCTAACACTCGCTTGTGTGGCCCAATAACCAAGTGAAGTAGTCCAGTCGAAACTAGGTAGTCTCGACTCGAGAGTATGAGGTCTCGAGTCGCAACCTAGTGTTTTCGAGTCGCAACTGAAGATTTCGAGTAGTGCATATTCGAGTTGCAACCGTAGGGGTCTCGAGTCCCGTCTCGAGTCGAGATCAGGAGATCTCGAGTCGCAACTGTGCTGGTCTCGACTCCTGAAGCGCCCTGCCTGGTTTCGAGTAATCGTTCAATGGTCTCGAGTCGCAACCATGGGTTTCGACTCGCAACCTTTGCTGATGTTTCTAGAATCCTTCGAATGGTACTATCCAATCAGATTTCATAAGCACGTACTATCCAATCAAATTTTATTAACATGTTTTATTCTACCGTACACTACCAAATTGGATCAAAACAACATAATTCAAATATTCATGGCATCTTCAAATAGTTCATCATGTTCTTCATTTTACTTATTCACACCAGTTCAAACAAATCTAACCTGAATAACTCTACATCAGATTTCAATAATCCCACCATTTCCTAAACCTCTATCTTATTGTTCTAGTCACTGTTAGCATAATATCATGAACAAAAACAATCATCATTTGCCACTATAATACATATTAAAACACATTAGCATAATACCAAGGTTTAATCAAGCATACGTGTCATAATCAGATTTAGTTCACAAAATATGAATTATCAAGGATAACATATATTCAGATTACAATAGACAGTTGGCATCAATCATCACTGTTATTCTTCACTCACAAAAATATACTATTAAAATCTCTATCAAACATGTAAAAGTACCCATATCTAATCAAACAATCAGTAGCAATTCTACACTTTCAGGAACCACAACAATATTCAAACACTAACCAGATTCACAACAGTTTATACCAAAAGTCCCATGCACATTAATCATGTAATATCCATCATTCCTAATCAGCAGTTGTTACATTTCTATTCTGAATTCATGTTCGATTTAGCCTATTGCCATCATTCTAAAACACACTATTACTTCACAATCAAATAACAACACTAACCGATGTGCAGATCTATGCAAAACAGCAAATTACACATGTATTTTAACCACAACAGAAGACATCAAAATGCAAAGCAATCGCATACTGACCGGAGGGTTAAGAACATGTCGTGTGCGACCCGAGGCTGAACCCGACAAGACCCGAGCAGAACCCGACACTCGCAACAGAGCTTGAACTGCTCTGAACGGAGTCGCCATTGCTATGTACTATCGCCGACTGCCTGCATCCCGTCGTCATCATCATCATCTCATCAGGTCCTTATCGTCACCGGGAAAATAGAGGGGGGGGGGGTGTTTGTTGGAGAACAACCAGCCGTCGGAAGCTGGTAGTTTGGCCAGCACCGGTCGGCATGTCACCGGAGGGTTTAACAGTGAGGGAGAGTAGGGATGGGTGTGTGTGTCGGCTGCCATCTTTTGGGTTCTAGGGTTTTGGTTGAAGAGAGTGGGTTTTAGGATAATTAAATATGGTGGGTTTTAGGTTTAGAGAGTGGGCTTGGGCCTAACCCGAGCGTGCGGCCTAACCCAAGTGTGCGTGGATCCGTTATTGCTTAACATCTCGCATAAGCGGACGGGTCCGATTAATTTTTCTAGATGCGTAAACAGTTGGGCCGATAAATCTTTCATCGCGTTCTATTAATATTTTGCAAATAATAATAATATTAATAATAACAGTGACATAATTAATTGCGCGTGCTACCAAAATACCTTTTTTCATGACATCGAGAGTGCGGGTTGTCACATTCTCCCCATGTTACAGGAATTTCATCCTCGAAATTTAAGCTAAGATATACGATCCCCTCTAATTATAGACTCGCTGATAACCTAGTGTCATACGTACATACACGCAGTTTACAAAAGTTCACAAAATAAACATGTAAGCCACATAGCACATAAAATCACATAGCACGAAAAAATCACGTAGCACAAGATCCATAGAGTTTGTACGTATTTCACATAGTATAGAATTTCACAAATTTAATTATAACATCCAAGAAACGTACAGGGAAAACCCGAAGTGTCACATTATCCCCAAGTTCAAGAAATTTCGTCCCGAAATTTAGCACGCAGCTACTGTCAGGCTAGTGTGCCTAAACGTTTTCGTGGGGTGTCACATCATTCCCTTGTTGGCTTGAAATTCCTTCCCGAAATTCGGTTGTAGCTTCAGTGTTGGAAGTAACGTTTGTAGACAACTTGGGATACGTGCGCATCAGCTGGTTTTCCCGTTCCCAGGTAAACTCTGGGCCACAGCGTGAGTTCCAACGAACTCGGTCTGCTGGTTACATTACGCTAGAGGGTTTTGGTTTCTTGATCCTTGATCTCAACCAGTTCCTCAACGGAGCGTTGTTTGTTGCTGATGACAAGTTCCTAAAAAGGAACAACGAATGTTTCATCTGACAGACACTTCCTCAGATTAGGCACGTGAAAGACGTTGTGTACCGCACTCAGCTCTTCAGGCAGGTTTAGTCTGCAAAGCTACCTTACCGATCCCTTCGGTAATTTTGAACGGTTTAACGTATCGCGGATTAAGCTTGCCCCGTTAGCCCAAAATGTACCACACCCTTCCAGGGTGAACTTTAAGTAGAACCCAGTCTCCGACTAGGAATTCTAAAGGTTTTCCTACGCTTATCCGCGTAGCCTTTCTGACGGTCTAGAGCTGCCGCCGTGCGTTGTCTGTTCTGGGCAATCCTACCCATTGTGTCAAGTGCAAGTTCTGGACCAGAAATTTGGCTTCCGCCCAACACAGAGGTGACCGGATTCTGCGTTCGTGCAATGCCTCAAATAGTGCTGTCTGAATGCTAGTGCGGTAGCAGTTTTTGGAAAAGATTTCTACAAAAAGGAAGTGTCACTCGTATCCATGGTCGATAACAGATGTTGTTAGCATACCTTTGAGTGTTTGGATGGTGCGTTTGGCCCGATCATCAGTCTGCGGGCGATAAGCGGTGCTCATGCCTAACAGTGAGCCAAAAGTGTTTTGTGCACAGCCTTGCGATGAATCGGATGCAAAACGTGGGTTAAGATCAGATATTAGAGAAGTTGGCATCCCATGCCTAGTATCTACTTCTATCAAGTAGATGGTTGCAAGTTCGAAAACTTGTTGGTTTCTTTGGTCGCGTGCCGTTACTGGCAGACACCTCATCAATGCCTTGGGCATGATAGAATAAGATAGAAGCACCTCGTAGATCATCTTCCAATTGCTGGGGTTGCGGATATTTGAGCAACTCCCTAATGTCAGGTGATACTCTTTTGAGCCAAAATCATGAGGGGTTGCGTATACGGTCGAGAAATGCGGGCGTTGCGACGTTAAAGGTCATGTGGGAAACTTAACGCAGGCGGTTTGAGTTGTAGAGGTACCAGGGTAGCACGGAGGAGTCGTTCAGAATACCTCGGGTTTTCGGAGTAGGTTCAGTTGTCGTCGAAAGAAACAAGCGTCGAAAATTTTGACAGGATGGAATGAATTCGAGTGTCGTGACTAGGTGTTGATCGTATTTGGTTCGAAGAGCAATGCTTGTGGTACTTTTACCTCCGAGGTACCCTTGGCTCGTTGCTCCAACGAGTAACGTTCGTAGGAAGTAATTCGTCCAAACGGAGATTTGTGCAGAGTAGAGTAGGATAAGGATCATGGAATCCGTGAAGCATAACACGAGTAGCGAGATAATGCAAAAGAAGGGTAGTCAAAATTGATGCGTTCAACTTGAGGCAAAACATAAAGGCTTTGGGGTCGGCAATAGAGATTTATCTGATGTTGATGAGGTTGCTGGTCGTACACAAGCTATGGGCGTTTAGAATAAAGAGCGT
This sequence comes from Helianthus tuberosus, assembly GCA_030545235.1. Classification (NCBI taxonomy): domain Eukaryota; kingdom Viridiplantae; phylum Streptophyta; class Magnoliopsida; order Asterales; family Asteraceae; genus Helianthus; species Helianthus tuberosus. The sequence goes on from CM060377.1 coordinate 171,027,544, forward strand.
CGCTTGTTGATAAGGGGTGTTACGTCGATGTGGTTAGCATAAAATGAAATAGCTAGAGAGGGATGGTCGTCGTGCGGGTCTGTAGGTTTCAAGGTCTATTGAGACGTCTGGCAGGATGTGATTCCTCAGGTCGGTAGAAAATCAAGTTTGAGTGGGTTGTTCTAAGTTGTGCGAATGAGTTTAAAGTAGCGCTTGCGTCGTCGGGGGGGGGGGGGGGTTGATGTGAAACTACGGAAACGGGCTTTCGAAAAAGCACGATTAAGGTAAATGTTGCCAATTTTCAGGGTTTATGAAGTTTTTCGACTAACGGTCGATCTTGCTGAATTCATTAATCTGGAGAGAAATCTGGTCAAGGTTCCCGTATGAAGAAACATGGATATCATGATAAAGAAATGGTAGAAGCGGGGATACCATTTTGAGCAATAAGCGCGGATTCGTACGAAAGTTAGTGAAACGATTCACTGAATCAGAAAATTCGTCAAAGAATATGGTTCTGGCAAATGGAGGGTAAGGTAAGCATCTAGGTCACCGTAATCGTCGGTGGGTCGACTGGCTCGTGTCGTTGTCTTGCCACACCTTCCAATCCGCTGGTTTGTAAGAAAGATATCACCTTACTGAGTTTTGGGGCGTGCTAAGGTATAAGGTTCAACTCGAATAAGGATTAACCATGTAACGAGGAATTAGGGAGAAACAACTCCGTGGTCGATGGAAAAGTGATACGATTGCTGGCACTTCAACGAGAAGCATACACCACGCATGCTTTTCGTGTTCGAGACGTGCAAACAGAAACCCGAAAGGTGTAGACTTACTGGAATGCTTCAAGAATCTAGGTGATCAGTCGTATGAGGGAACAAGTCTCACCACTTAAGTCGGGAAAAGAAATACGCAAGTAAAAAGGATGCGAATGACGTCATCGTTCCTTCTAATATCCCATGATATAAGAGTGGCTCCCCTTCTTCGATTCGTTCTCGTAACTCCTCTATGTGCTTCGTAGCTGGGCAGGCCTATCGAGTGGACGTCCCTCGTGTCGATATGCAGTCCATGGATGATATTAGGAAATATGTGGACGAGGGCTTGGAATAACTGGTTCCTTACCCTTAGTGTATCGTGGCTTCGAACCACAACTTAGGAGGACTCGCTCCTGTTTAACACGTAACACGCTTGCCTAGCCTTCGTATGGTCCACTGTGGTAAATACTAAATATACGCATACATACTAACACATATATGCTAATTATACACATACACACATGCGTGTTCACACACATAAGTTATGCACAAGTAAATGCCGTTAGCCTACCATTACCAGGTGAGTATATGAGGTTGACGAACCTTGCAATCCGGAGTGTGGTGTCGATGTGGTTTCCACTAAAGAACGGTTATAGTCTAGTTTTCATATAAAAATATTTTATTTCCCAAACCAAAAATATTTTATATTTAAAACCTAGTTCGCTATAACCAATGGCTCTGATACCAATTTGTCACACCCTCAAAATCCACACGAGGAGTATCACCGCGAGGCATGTGACTGACCAGGATCTTAGCCACTAATTATTTTGAACGGATTAGTTATTGTTATAAACATTAGCATAATTAGTGACCTAATTTAAAATTTCATAAAACATGGTTCTAGTTTGCAGCGGAAGGGAAAGTAGAACGTATCGTAATTTAAAACCACAAGTTTGTTATCATGAATCTTACAAACCACGCACTCCGTCCGATTGCAACGTCCGTCCTAAACTGTATCGAGCAACCTGCAAAGCATGCAGTAGAGTGTCAACATAACGTTGGCGAGTTCACGAGTTTAGAGTTTTCCAGTTTTTATTTCCAAAAACTTGTTTTGACCAGTTAATTTATCCGTTTATACATGCCATGGGGAGCTACCCCATAAGTGAGCGACTAAACTGTTTTTCCAATACCGAATACTTACTTAACCGTACGTTTCCGCAGTGGCTCGTTTGTCAATGTTCTATCATCATTGACGGTTTGCCAGAGTACATTAGTTCACTCCCGTTCCCAGTAACAAGGGTCGGTGTGAGGCTGGTTACACCTAAATAGCGCTATTAACTAATAACCCGTTCGCCAGGCCCCGATGACTAATCGGTATTAAATGGTAGGGACTTAAGTGATAGAGTTTCGTTTAGTGTTGCTTGTTGCATTTCTCTATAAACAATAATTAACTAAGAGTCACGCATAAGGGGAGAAAAGTAGCTTGTATCCCTCACAAGGGGATAGCGTTGTTACCCGTATCCCACACAAGGAAATAGAAATACCGTATCCCGCACAAGGAGATAGTAAGTAATCCCAAACCAGGAAAAGTGTTTCGTTCCGTTTCCCAACCACCGGGAACGCATGCTTTAAGTAAAAAGTAGTGAACTCACCTTTGCTTTGCTCGGTAGTTAATTTACTTGTGTTACGTTGGTCAACCATACCCTATTATGGTTTATAAATATTTATTAGGTTCGTATGCAAGTAGTGTCACATATAATCCTACACGTATCTGACACATAGCATGTAATTCACATTTCATTGCTGATGTTTCTAGAATCCTTCGAATGGTACTATCCAATCAGATTTCATAAGCACGTACTATCCAATCAAATTTTATTAACATGTTTTATTCTACCGTACACTACCAAATTGGATCAAAACAACATAATTCAAATATTCATGGCATCTTCAAATAGTTCATCATGTTCTTCATTTTACTTATTCACACCAGTTCAAACAAATCCAACATGAATAACTCTACATCAGATTTCAATAATCCCACCATTTCCTAAACCTCTATCTTATTGTTCTAGTCACTGTTAGCATAATATCATGAACAAAAACAATCATCATTTGCCACTATAATACATATTAAAACACATTAGCATAATACCAAGGTTTAATCAAGCATACGTGTCATAATCAGATTTAGTTCACAAAATATGAATTATCAAGGATAACATATATTCAGATTACAATAGACAGTTGGCATCAATCATCACTGTTATTCTTCACTCACAAAAATATACTATTAAAATCTCTATCAAACATGTAAAAGTACCCATATCTAATCAAACAATCAGTAGCAATTCTACACTTTCAGGAACCACAACAATATTCAAACACTAACCAGATTCACAACAGTTTATACCAAAAGTCCTATGCACATTAATCATGTAATATCCATCATTCCTAATCAGCAGTTGTTACATTTCTATTCTGAATTCATGTTCGATTCAGCCTATTGCCATCATTCTAAAACACACTATTACTTCACAATCAAATAACAACACTAACCGATGTGCAGATCTATGCAAAACAGCAAATTACACATGTATTTTAACCAAAACAGAAGACATCAAAATGCAAAGCAATCGCATACTGACCGGAGGGTTAAGAACATGTCGTGTGCGACCCGAGGCTGAACCCGACAAGACCCGAGCAGAACCCGACACTCGCAACAGAGCTTGAACATGTCTGGGCCTCGATCAGCCTCAGGGCCAGCCTCATGCTTAGCTCAGCCTGTATTCGAGGATCCGACTCTGGAGGAGCATGTCGAGGAGATCCTGGTACCACCAGTTCAGCCAGCTCCTGAGCCGCCACTGTACCCGCAGCACGTTTACGCTGACCTGCCTCCGGCAGCGCGTGTGGTGGCTTGGGACTTCGACCGGCGCCTCAGACGCCAGGGCGCACTCATTGACTAGATGGTCGAGACGCTCGTTGCTCTACGAGAGCTCGCCGGGTTGCCTCCACTTCCCCTCCCACCGTCCCCACCGCACGAGGATTAGTACCTTAGTTTGTTTGTATAGTGTTTTGTTATGTATTATGTACTCAGTTGTACCTTTTTGTTTTGTATGTACAAACATATATATATATATATATATATATATTGCAGTTAATCTTCTATTTACATCATGTTGGTTTTGGATTGTTTACGTTTAATTCTTATGGCTTTCTGCACATTTTATTTAACGTGTTCGTTTAATTTAACAAAATAAACTAGGTTAACAGTTTATAAATACGCACTTATATTATATACGTTCTATAAAAATAATGACGTAAAAAAATGTAATTATAAAACAACTATGAATTATATGTAATACTAATATTTTATAATAAGAGTAAATTACAAGTTTTGTCCTTTATGTATGTCCCAAATTGCAGGCGCTGTCCTTTGTCTTTAAAATTGATGAGTTTTGTCCTTAATGTTTGCAAATCTTGCATGTTATGTCATTTATGGCAAACCCAGTTATATTTTTCAGTTAAATGAAGGCATGTGAAGGGCACATGAGGGTAGAAATGTAATTTCACCTGACACTTGTCGTTTCCCCTTTATTTATCAAGGACTATTGGGTAAAAGAAGTTATGTTTAGGGACTATTGTGTAAGTATAAAAAGATATTTAAAATAAAAAATATATAAAAATAAAACAAAACTCTGCATTCTCTCTCTCTAAATTCTCACTCTCTCTCTTCTCTCCCTCCTGCCGCCACCTCCCACCACCACCACCACCACCATTACCATCCACCCACCACAGATGTAACTACACCAAAACCACCACCGTATTTGGACCACCACCATCAACACCCTCATTATTGTCGGAAGATTTGGTTGGTTCGCCACCAGGTAGCAATCTTTAGAAACAGTATGAAACTATGATCAGAAACAAAAATGAAATTGGTTAGTGAAAGGAGTAGAGGTTGACCATTTCTTATTTTAAAGTGGATGTTATGGGAAGATAAACTGTCCATCTTGTTCAGGAGGGATTCTTTGAACTCTCTCTCTCTCTCACACACTAAAAAATCCCCCAAACACCACCACCGTATTTGGACCACCACCATCAACACCCTCATCATCACCGGAATCAAGCCTTAGGTCACCTAATATGAACATACAACAGACAATCTACCTCCGGTGCCGTACACCATCACCATCCACCCAACCACGGTCATCCACCATCACCCTCCACCACATCCACAGTCAAAACCCACAGCCATCCACCCTCACCTGCAACCACCTACCGTCACCCATAACTCCAGCCATCACTCCCACCTTCACCTTCACCGTCCACCCAACCACGATCGTCCACCATCACCCTCCACCACATCCACCACGTCCACCATTCAAAACCCACCACCAGATCCACATTCAAAACCCACAATCGATCAAACCGTTGAGGGAAATAAAGAGAACGAGAGATGTAAGAGAGATATACACCAAACCTTAGTGCCGCCGTACTTAGAGAGACATCGGAGGTTGGTAGTCGCCGGGAAATGACCTAATTGCAGGGGATGGTGGCTGGTGGGGGTGATTCTAGAGAGAGGGCAGAGAACATTTTGTAAAGAGAGGAGAGAGGGAGTTAGAGAGAGAAAGAGAGAGCATGAACAAATTTTTTTTATATCTTTATTTTTTTTATTTTTACACAATACACCCTTGTTATAAGTTATTTACAAAATAACCCCTAGGGAGGCAAAATGACAAAAGTGCCCTCATGTGCCCTGCACATGCCTTCATTTAACCAAAAAATCTAACTGGGTTTGGCCTAAAGGACATAACGTGTAAGATTTGCAAACATTAAGGACAAAACTCATCAATTTAAAAGACAAAGGACAGCGCCTGCAATTTGGAACATACATAAAGGACAAAACTTGTAATTTACTCTTATAATAATAATAAAACTCAAACACAATTTTTTCCTCCAAAAAACACTACCAAACTAACCCACATCCGACCTATTTCCAACAAAAAAACAACACAAACTCCACTGCACACGCCATTTGTCTTTTTGCACACCCAAAGCGCCGCGCTTTGGCCATAGCGCGGCGCTTTGGGTGTGCAAAAAGACAAATGACGTGTGCGAATAGACCAGGCCTATAAATATGAATAAATCATTCCATTTTTTTAAATTAAAGAGTAAACTGCCATTTTGGTCCTTGTGGTTTGGGCACTTTTGCCATTTTAGTCCAAATCTCAAACTTTTTACATCTGGGTCCCTGTGGTTTGCATTTTGTTGCCATTTTAGTCCAAAAGTGAAATTTGACCAGAATCCCCAATTTCAACCCCTTGTTTTGTCCTTATCTTCAGGGGTATTTTTGGTATTTTGGTTTTATTGTAACTGATTTTTTATTAAAATTAATAAAACTGATTTTTTATTAATATCTTCATCTTCCTCAATTAATATCTTCATCTTCCCCACAACCTTTCATCTTCAAATCCACAACCATTCATCTCTCTGAACCTACCATTCAAAACCACCTCCACTCCCACTGCCACAACCCCTGCAACTATGACGAATCAACAACTATGAACATCAACACCTGCAACTATGACGAATCAACTGAACAGAAGCACCACCGCCACCGCAGAAGCACCACCGCTGCCGCAATTTGTCGAAGCAAAAACACCACCTCCGCCGCAGCAGAAATTCGTCGAAGCAGAAGCACCAATTCTTACCGGAAATTCGTCGAAGAAGAAACCCAGTTCTTACCGGAAAATCGTCGAAGCAGAAGCACCACCGCAGCGATGGCCACCTTCTTTCTCTCTCTCATGATGATGTATAAGAAGATCTATCTATAAAGGTGAGTACCGGTGCCCAAAGTGGATGTCACCGGAGCTCCAGCGGTTGTGCGTCTTTTTTGGATGGTTTTACGGACCATTCGTCCTCGATTACCATTTTATTGGTTTTCAGAGCTTTGAGACTGTTGACGTCTACTCTGCCACTTGATGAACCCATGTATAACGAGGTTTGATGGGGTTTTTTTTATGAGTTTAGAGAGTGGGCAGGTGGTGGGGCGGTGGCGGGTGGAGGAGTGGTGGCGGGTGTGTGTGGTGGCTAGGATAGAAAGAGGGGAGATGAGTGATGGTGCTGGCACTGCAGATCTGGTTTGGGAGGGTTTGGGTGTGAAGAAGATGATGTTTTATAGGGAAATGATAAAGGGATTATTTATATATATATATTAATTTTTGAATTAAGAAAATGTTAAATGAAAAGCAAAATGACCAAAATTGTGACAACCCTCACAAAACCAGGTATCCGTACAATTAATTAATATTTAATTAATGCTTAATTACTGTGCTTGCTTACAACTGTGGTTAAACTGCTTCTTGATTTCTGATATATACATATTCATGCATCATACTTTATTACAGTCACTCCATTTATTACACACAAAACTTTAGTGACAAACTTGATGCGCGAAAGCACAGTGAGCACACTATACGGATAACCCAGTAAACATGCTGACATAGCCAGCACTAGACATACACTGTCCCTGAGGCCAGTATGAGCCGGGAATAGATTACTACACTGGTAGGGAGTGTAGGGAGATGAGGATTGTAGAACTGCGTCACTAGGTGATATTTATAGTGACCGGATGTGCCTAAAAACATGCTTTAATTACAAAATTCTGCACTTTATACAAAAATTCAGCATTTAACTTAACTAGTAAAGTGCAAAAACTTGGGAAAATAATACTAGACACTTTCCAAAGTGTCGGGGATTTAATGTGTCACAAAAAAATAATATTAAAGACACTTTAAATACTTATTTAGCACTTTAACGGATCAATATCCAACCGAACAACCGGACTTTACCCGGAACATAAAAATATTGCCAAACACATTGTTTTATTTTTTCTGAGCTAGTTAGGGTCCCCGAACACCCTAACACCCTTTACATTATTACACACACACTAATACACTTACTTATCACTTTGAGATCTAACTAATTAGTAACTTCACAATTAAATCCCAACCCCATAATCCCCCTTTTCTTTTTGGACGGTTGCATGGTGAGGGGACATCCCCACACTTCTTTTGATTAATTTATTGGTTTATGTTGGGTAAATGGGTAGCATATTACATGATGGATAAGGGTGATATTGGTCTATTTAATTGCATAAGGAATTAGATTTCATTTCATCAAATCACACAACAAACCACTACTCCCTTTCCCTCTTTGTGTGTTCGGCCGAGACCAAGCACCCACCACCATCCACTTTCAAATTTCCATCAAGCCATTTCTTATACATCCAAAGGTGTTAGAGGTCCAATAAGCAAGCTCGGTGCACTCGAAAGCTCAAGGACCACTCTAGATTTCTTTTATCCACCTTGTTTACGCCTTGTTTCTTCCCTAGCCTCGAGCTAGTAGTAAGTGCCTCTAAACATCCTCTTGATCTTGTTTAAAGTGGTTAATAAGTGATTTAACGGATAAAAATCAAGAACCCGCAAGATCATAACTAAAAGTCTTGAAAGAAAGATAAATATGTTGGTTAAAAAGAAACAAATGGTGTAAATCTTGTAAATCTTGTAAATTTTAACTAGATGTGGTTATTTTATGTTGTTGGTTGCTAGTAGTGGAACGGATCGTCATCTAACCACGCTAGATCATGTTCATGGAACATGAACTAGCAATATGTTAAGTGTTAAATTTGCAAGATGATGAACTCTTCCACTAACAAAACATGAACTTGTGTAAAAGTGATTTTTTTTTTTGTAAAATAGAGTTCTAAACTAGTAGATCTGAGGATCTACAAGTGGTTTTTCGGAAGAACCAAGTAAAATATACAAGTATTGTTTAAAAGCCGGATCTTTCATAAACTAAAGGTATTTTAGTGACTAAACAAGTGTGTAAACACTTGTGTAACAAGAAGGTTTAACAAAGAAACATTTTCGTAATTTTTGACTAGAAGTTGTAAAATTACACATTCTTTAAAAATAAAGTTTCCAAGGAACTAATTTTATTTTTTAAAGATGACGAGATCCACTAAAAATGTTAAAGGGTCGCTACATATTTTTACACAACTTACAAGTTCATGAGTTTGCGATTTATAATTGTTTTTGATAAGTTTGATATTGGAATATTGTATGTTGATGATTGATAAGTGGTTGATTGAATTTTTAAAAGAAAATGATACGCTAGTAAGCGTGGCCACCTCCAGTTACAGAGGAAACTCTGGCGAAATTTTTCCAGAAATATAACACTTGGAAAATATTTTTACAACAAGTGTTATGAATAATATTTTTGACTTGTTTTCCAAATAAATTTCGCCATGATTTTTATTACAAAATAACCAAGTATTCGGAGGTGGATTTTCGTAAGTAAAACTTACTAAATATATGTAACACCTGTGCCTCCACGGCCATCAAACAAATACCGAACCAATGAAATATTATATTTCATACTTGGGATTTGTAAAAATATGTGTATCATTTGCACATATCAATTTTTGTTCAATTCCAAACTCTAAATCGCTTTCTGGAAGGTTATACGCGCACTGATGCGTAAATATAACCAGTTTAATGCAACAAACACTCCGGAATAGTGACATAGGCTTAACATACCTTAAATAACCTTTACATAACTTAGAAATAAGTTTTGAAGGCTTTGGTATGGCAAAATCAAGTTAAATCGCTTACAGGGACTAAAGTTGACAAACTGCGAAAGTATGCCAATTTGAACTGTAACGGACATTCCGGAACATGACCATAAGTTAAACATACCATAAATATCCTTCACATAGCTTAGAAATAGGCTTTGAGGTGTTCGGTATGCTAAAATAAACTTTTGTGTCATTCAGGGACTAAAAGTGTCAAAAAGTGCACAAGTTTGCATTTTCGCGCATAACTTACGTTCTGAATACATCCGGACATCCAAAAATTTATGTAAGCATGACTATATTATGCTTTAGTGTTTGGCTTGCCAAAAATCCATTCGTTGCGTCATTTGGATCGTTTTTCGCGCTTATGCGCATTCCGTCGTAATTAAGCGAACATCGCGTTCGTACGACCAAACGAACCAACACCCGGCATATTTTTGAGCATGTTTCATGTCTACAATGTTTAGGCATCATTTTAGGGCCTTAAAGTTGTCTTTATGGGCCATGGAAGTGTCGGAAATGGCCTTAAACATGTGCAGGGACTGAAACTGTAATTTCTGAAACTTATTGCTGATCTGTGACTGCTAGGCGGCCCGCCTCAGTTCCTGAGCATCCTTAGGCGGCCCGCGTCAGACCTTCTGACCAGGTTAAATGTTTCTAACAGCAGATTGCAGCTGTTTGATCCACCACCACACATTCTCATTTGTCTAGTCAGCTGATAAGAACCATTTTCTAGTCACCATAAGGTTCCAACACTTGTATGGTTACGATTAAGGCACGTTTTCCATGAAACGATCTTAACGGTGGACCGAAAACTATATATACCCATCCACCCCCATTGCTAAACTTACAAGAATTCTGATTTGAGAAACTCTAAGTTGAAACCATTGTTTCATACCTGAGATTCTTGGATCGGGATTAGCATTCGGGGACCCTGGGTAAGTATTCTTTCGTTCTTTTCCTTATTTTATTGCTTTTCGATTCCGAAAGTCAAACTTTGTTTGACTTTCAGCGTTGACCAGTTATGGTCAATGCGAAGTTCGTTTGAACTTCGCAACGTGAGTGTAATCACGTTGGTTATAGTCCCTTGGGACTATGCCCACTGATTACCACGTTGTCTAGGGTCGTAGGGTAGGCGATCTAATAAATCGCCTATACCTTCGAACCCGACCCAGTTTGGTCGATCATTAGGATCCGACCAAATACATTAGGTGACCATAGTAGGTAGGGAATAACCTTCCGAGGTTATACCCTATGGTCACATCGTTTGAGTAGTTGTATGATAGGTAGTTTATATGCCTTAGGTAAATTACCAGAATACCCTTTTCATGTATAATTGGTAATTAAGCATATGTAACCTAAACCTTTGTCACATAACTGATTATGTAACATGTTTAGGCATATTCTACTTGTCATAGGACTAGTTAGGCGGTCCGAACGCGTTTCACGCGCACGACGCGTTAAAGTAGCATAAGCTACCTTAATGGGTCGCCATGGGTCGAAAGCACTTAGGTTTGGTTTCATTGTAGTATGTAGGCCTTGTTAAACCATATCATATGAGTTCCAATACTCATTTGGTTTACCAAGCCTCATCCTATCCGATCTCCCGATTTAAGTCCGGTTTATTTATATAGTTTTAGATTGCCGACTGATTCCGTGCTCCCTCTAGCTTTGTTTGGTTGTTGTTCAAGACCTCTAAGCATTCTCAGGCGAGTACATTTTCCCCTATTTTACTGCTTTCAATTGTTTTGGGGTGACTCATATGTGCTAAATGTTTTCGATGTTATAACGATGGTTTAAAAAACGATTAAGACGATTTATACAAAACTAATAACGATTTCAAAAAGTGAACAAACTTGTTGGTTGTATTTACATAACAAATGACATTCATTAGCAATGATCAAGCCGACCAGTATTAGGTTATGGTACCATAGGATCTGACAAATCCCGTTATTTACTACACCCATAGTTATGTGTGGGTGTTGTGGGTAGCGACTGAATCTGTAATTTTTAATTTACTCTTTGGTAAGGGTTTATTAATGCGAGATGTTAATCTATCCTTTGGTAAGGGTTTATTAATGCGAATTATTAATCTATCCTTTGGTAAGGGTTTATTAATGCGAGTCAAGAAGGTTTGAATGTTATTAGCGAGACGACCATTTAAGTAGTTTCACGACCTAAAACGAATTTAACGATTGGGTAAACGATTGGTTTTCACACGATGTTTTAACGATTGGGTAAACGATTGGTTTTCACACGATGTTTTAACGATTGGGTAAACGATTGGCTTCAAAGCGATATACGATTGGGTTTTGGTTACATATTACATGATTTACATTGGGCATGAACATTACTTTGGTGGGTTGGTTTGATTAAGTGATTAAGTAACAATGCGTGTGGAATATGATACAAGCATGGTGGATACGCCGCTGGTACTTCCTATATATAAGTGTTTGTATGGTATTACATATTGTAGCGTTATTTGAATCATTTCAGTTTGAGACATAGAACATTTTATACAAGTAACATACTTTTCACAAGACATTTATTTACAAACAACTTATCTTATACAAACTCATTTTACATGGTTATTCATTTAATCATGCATTATTCTCTTATTATACATATCACCTGAACTTATTATTTTTCAAATGATTTACAAAGGCAAGGCAAATTACAAGGTTCATGACTAAACATTTTCTTAAACAGAAGTCATGAATCTTATTTTCACAAAACCTATGTACTCGCCAGCATTTCTTTGCTGACCTCGTTTTCACATATGTTTCAGGTATTGTTGAATGATATCGATTGATAAGATGCATGCTCACATAGGACTGGACAAGGCCTTAGTGACTCAATAACAATGATAGACTATGTTTAATTTGTGTATTTAGATTTCCAGACGATGTAATTATTCAATGTTTAATAAAACGAAACACTTTTTGGTATCCATGGTTATGAAACATTAATTCTGTTGCAACACGCCCCGATGTTTCCGCCGCGATTTGTTGTTTTACGCGGTCGGGGTGTGACAGAAAAGATGGTATCAGAGCCCATGGTTATAGGGAATTAGGTTATTAGTAATGCTTTGACCTAGTCTATAACCTTCTTAGGACCCTAACGCGAGTTTACTTGCGTTTAGTCATAAAACAATACCGTCACCTATCCTTAGGCGACGACCACAACAAGAACATAAATTTCAAAACCGCTTTGAAAACTAATCATCTGTTCTAGGATGATTGATTACTAGGTTTTGAACCCTCTATGGTAAGGTTTTGAACTCTCTAGTATATGGTTTTGAACCCCTTTGAGTTTTCAAAACTTCGTCAAGGTTTTGGGTTTTAAATAATGTGAACACGTGCAAACTGGAAGGGTGAATGCCTGTATTCTGGGTTTTCTGTCTAGGCAAGCACTTCGTATACATCTCATCAGACGCGAGACCAGTTGTGCTTACCTGGGAATTCTTGGGATGAGTGTTCACTTATAGGCGAGCATGTCTTCGCGATACATTATTTTTGACCCATTTACTTTGATTAGTCACCGTCTCATTTGTTTGCCTTAGGTAACAAACAAATGATCGCAATTTTCATGCGTTATCTTTCTGTTTTGATTGTCCAATAATCTTTCACCTGTTTCTCCCTATGCCTTTCTTTTTCTTCAAGAATGTCTCTTCATCACGATGACGCCCAGATATCTGAGCAAGCAGCCAAAATTCGCTCAGCGAATAGGCGAAGTAGTCCTGAAGACTGTTGAATTAGCTACTGCCATGTATCATCTCCAGGATGAAGCCACTCAAGATCACCAAGACAGGCAGGACCTAGTCAGGCGACAACACCATCAGCCAATAAACCAATCGAGGAATCAAAGACCATGGATGAACGATCCCCTAAGAAGTCAAAGAAGCGAAAGGCTTCTCAGAACTTCGCCATGGTCGCTCACAATGGTAAAGCAGTTCCCCAACCAACCAGCTCAACCCCCTGCTAGGTGTGTATGGCTTTTCCTATGATACCTACATCAAGGAACTATGTACCTTACAAACTACTCTTGTGATTTCTCTCTTTCAAATGATTGCTCATGATTCCCTCGAAAATTTTAAGTACTCGTTTCACTCTAAGAAACAAAGTACAGAAAATTAAGTGACATTATGAGTAATCGTGCTTTTCTCACATCTGTGCCTTTAAATCCTTGGTAAGATAACTAAGGGTATTTTCAAATCTCATACCCATTACGTTTTGATTTTTCAACATACACAGTACCAGTATTTCAAAACAATCTTCATGATCTCAAAACATTTCATATAGTTTGAAAACAATTTTTCTAGATGCATTGTCTATGTTATTTCAAAAAACATTGGCCATGTTATCAAAACCAACCTTCCTAATTTCAAAATATTTCATATAGTCTGAAGACAATATTAACACAATACATTTTCTGATCAAGTGCATGATTTCGAAAAGCATCATTTATGTCTTTCAAAAACCTTATACATAATTTCAAAATTCATCTCGCATGATTTTAAAACATTTTTGTAAATATATCTACCTAATACACCTACTTTATGATTTCAAAAAGTATTATATATAAGGTTTAAAAAACGTTAAACACATTTTTCTTAAAAGAACCCCATGCATAGTTTTCAAAAATATTTTCCTCATACATTGACTTAACCTTCAAAATTCTGCTTCATATGTCTCCTTGACATATCAAGCATCTCAACTTCATAAGCATTTTTACATCATGTTTTGACCTAAGCACATCCAGTGCAAGGTTTCAAAACATCTTCAACTTCTAAAATTCATATGGGATCTTTTTATCTTTACAATTAGATCCTTGTGGATGATTATCGTTCAAATCAGAGTCCTTAATCGGATTCCTTATGTACCTTAATTCGAACACTTCGGTTCCTAGTAATCGAAATCGAATTTTCTTTTTGAATCTTTCTATCTTTATAGTTGGATTCTTGATAACGTTTAAAGTACCAAATGAAATCCACGAGATGGATTCCTAGTGTGCTTTAAATACATGTACTCTGTTAGCAGAACAAATTTCTAGTTAAACAATTTTGTGGTTATGTGACTATGTGTTTATTCATCTTATGTTTTCTTGTATGCATTTTTGTGTTTTTAATACTCTGGATATTCGTTATCCAAATCCTCTCAGGATCTTTCATATCTCCATATGAGGGATTCGTAGCAGGATATTCAAAAGGTACTACCTTCAATCCTTAATGGGCTTCTATGTAATAGTTAAGACCCTTGGATTATATAGTACCACTCCATGATTCATAAGAGACCCTTTAGTGGTCTAGTCAAAAAGATTGATTCACAATTTGGTTAAAGAACGACATCTAGTGATGTAGCTGAACAGACTCCTTGATAGTCTATTTAGATCATTTATTGATTTAATTTAAAGGACTCTATGGTGGTCTAGTCACGCTCATCACCGGTTTGTTCATTTGGTTTTCCCCTACACACTATAAAATAGACTGTGTGAACTGTGCAAGGAATTGTCTGATTATGGACGCGTACATAATTATGAAATTTAGTGCACAGAAACCCAGTAAGATTTATTATGTGTAAGAGCCGATAGTGACAACAATAACGAAATGAGAACGATGTAATAGAGGTACGGTGGACGCACCAATGACGCTTCATATACTTGTATATAAGTATCCCTCTTACATTGCAAACATGATGTTATTAAAGTTACTAGAAGTTCAGAACCCTAACCAATGTTGTTTGATCTTTTCAAACTTCATGCTTTCAAGCTCTCACAAGTTTCCTCTAAATAAATTTCGGGACGAAATTTCCTAAAGTAGGGGAGACTGTAACACCTGTGCCTCCACGGCCATCAAACAAATACCGAACCAATGAAATATTATATTTCATACTTGGGATTTGTAAAAATATGTGTATCATTTGCACATATCAATTTTTGTTCAATTCCAAACTCTAAATCGCTTTCTGGAAGGTTATACGCTCACTGATGCGTAAATATAACCAGTTTAATGCAACAAACACTACGGAATAGTGACATAGGCTTAACATACCTTAAATAACCTTTACATAACTTAGAAATAAGTTTTGAAGGCTTTGGTATGGCAAAATCAAGTTAAATCGCTTACAGGGACTAAAGTTGACAAACTGCGAAAGTATGCCAATTTGAACTGTAACGGACATTCCGGAACATGACCATAAGTTAAACATACCATAAATATCCTTCACATAGCTTAGAAATAGGCTTTGAGGTGTTCGGTATGCTAAAATAAACTTTTGTGTCATTCAGGGACTAAAAGTGTCAAAAAGTGCACAAGTTTGCATTTTCGCGCATAACTTACGTTCTGAATACATCCGGACATCCAAAAATTTATGTAAGCATGACTATATTATGCTTTAGTGTTTGGCTTGCCAAAAATCCATTCGTTGCGTCATTTGGATCGTTTTTCGCGCTTATGCGCATTCCGTCGTAATTAAGCGAACATCGCGTTCGTACGACCAAACGAACCAACACCCGGCATATTTTTGAGCATGTTTCATGTCCACAATGTTTAGGCATCATTTTAGGGCCTTAAAGTTGTCTTTATGGGCCATGGAAGTGTCGGAAATGGCCTTAAACATGTGCAGGGACTGAAACTGTAATTTCTGAAACTTATTGCTGATCTGTGACTGCTAGGCGGCCCGCCTCAGTTCCTGAGCATCCTTAGGCGGCCCGCGTCAGACCTTCTGACCAGGTTAAATGTTTCTAACAGCAGATTGCAGCTGTTTGATCCACCACCACACATTCTCATTTGTCTAGTCAGCTGATAAGAACCATTTTCTAGTCACCATAAGGTTCCAACACTTGTATGGTTACGATTAAGGCACGTTTTCCATGAAACGATCTTAACGGTGGACCGAAAACTATATATACCCATCCACCCCCATTTCTAAACTTACAAGAATTCTGATTTGAGAAACTCTAAGTTGAAACCATTGTTTCATACCTGAGATTCTTGGATCGGGATTAGCATTCGGGGACCCTGGGTAAGTATTCTTTCGTTCTTTTCCTTATTTTATTGCTTTTCGAGTCCGAAAGTCAAACTTTGTTTGACTTTCAGCGTTGACCAGTTATGGTCAATGCGAAGTTCGTTTGAACTTCGCAACGTGAGTGTAATCACGTTGGTTATAGTCCCTTGGGACTATGCCCACTGATTACCACGTTGTCTAGGGTCGTAGGGTAGGCGATCTAATAAATCGCCTATACCTTCGAACCCGACCCAGTTTGGTCGATCATTAGGATCCGACCAAATACATTAGGTGACCATAGTAGGTAGGGAATAACCTTCCGAGGTTATACCCTATGGTCACATCGTTTGAGTAGTTGTATGATAGGTAGTTTATATGCCTTAGGTAAATTACCAGAATACCCTTTTCATGTATAATTGGTAATTAAGCATATGTAACCTAAACCTTTGTCACATAACTGATTATGTAACATGTTTAGGCATATTCTACTTGTCATAGGACTAGTTAGGCGGTCCGAACGCGTTTCACGCGCACGACGCGTTAAAGTAGCATAAGCTACCTTAATGGGTCGCGATGGGTCGAAAGCACTTAGGTTTGGTTTCATTGTAGTATGTAGGCCTTGTTAAACCATATCATATGAGTTCCAATACTCATTTGGTTTACCAAGCCTCATCCTATCCGATCTCCCGATTTAAGTCCGGTTTATTTATATAGTTTTAGATTGCCGACTGATTCCGTGCTCCCTCTAGCTTTGTTTGGTTGTTGTTCAAGACCTCTAAGCATTCTCAGGCGAGTACATTTTCCCCTATTTTACTGCTTTCAATTGTTTTGGGGTGACTCATATGTGCTAAATGTTTTCGATGTTATAACGATGGTTTAAAAAACGATTAAGACGATTTATACAAAACTAATAACGATTTCAAAAAGTGAACAAACTTGTTGGTTGTATTTACATAACAAATGACATTCATTAGCAATGATCAAGCCGACCAGTATTAGGTTATGGTACCATAGGATCTGACAAATCCCGTTATTTACTACACCCATAGTTATGTGTGGGTGTTGTGGGTAGCGACTGAATCTGTAATTTTTAATTTACTCTTTGGTAAGGGTTTATTAATGCGAGATGTTAATCTATCCTTTGGTAAGGGTTTATTAATGCGAATTATTAATCTATCCTTTGGTAAGGGTTTATTAATGCGAGTCAAGAAGGTTTGAATGTTATTAGCGAGACGACCATTTAAGTAGTTTCACGACCTAAAACGAATTTAACGATTGGGTAAACGATTGGTTTTCACACGATGTTTTAACGATTGGGTAAACGATTGGTTTTCACACGATGTTTTAACGATTGGGTAAACGATTGGCTTCAAAGCGATATACGATTGGGTTTTGGTTACATATTACATGATTTACATTGGGCATGAACATTACTTTGGTGGGTTGGTTTGATTAAGTGATTAAGTAACAATGCGTGTGGAATATGATACAAGCATGGTGGATACGCCGCTGGTACTTCCTATATATAAGTGTTTGTATGGTATTACATATTGTAGCGTTATTTGAATCATTTCAGTTTGAGACATAGAACATTTTATACAAGTAACATACTTTTCACAAGACATTTATTTACAAACAACTTATCTTATACAAACTCATTTTACATGGTTATTCATTTAATCATGCATTATTCTCTTATTATACATATCACCTGAACTTATTATTTTTCAAATGATTTACAAAGGCAAGGCAAATTACAAGGTTCATGACTAAACATTTTCTTAAACAGAAGTCATGAATCTTATTTTCACAAAACCTATGTACTCGCCAGCATTTCTTTGCTGACCTCGTTTTCACATATGTTTCAGGTATTGTTGAATGATATCGATTGATAAGATGCATGCTCACATAGGACTGGACAAGGCCTTAGTGACTCAATAACAATGATAGACTATGTTTAATTTGTGTATTTAGATTTCCAGACGATGTAATTATTCAATGTTTAATAAAACGAAACACTTTTTGGTATCCATGGTTATGAAACATTAATTCTGTTGCAACACGCCCCGATGTTTCCGCCGCGATTTGTTGTTTTACGCGGTCGGGGTGTGACAGAAAAGATGGTATCAGAGCCCATGGTTATAGGGAATTAGGTTATTAGTAATGCTTTGACCTAGTCTATAACCTTCTTAGGACCCTAACGCGAGTTTACTTGCGTTTAGTCATAAAACAATACCGTCACCTATCCTTAGGCGACGACCACAACAAGAACATAAATTTCAAAACCGCTTTGAAAACTAATCATCTGTTCTAGGATGATTGATTACTAGGTTTTGAACCCTCTATGGTAAGGTTTTGAACTCTCTAGTATATGGTTTTGAACCCCTTTGAGTTTTCAAAACTTCGTCAAGGTTTTGGGTTTTAAATAATGTGAACACGTGCAAACTGGAAGGGTGAATGCCTGTATTCTGGGTTTTCTGTCTAGGCAAGCACTTCGTATACATCTCATCAGACGCGAGACCAGTTGTGCTTACCTGGGAATTCTTGGGATGAGTGTTCACTTATAGGCGAGCATGTCTTCGCGATACATTATTTTTGACCCATTTACTTTGATTAGTCACCGTCTCATTTGTTTGCCTTAGGTAACAAACAAATGATCGCAATTTTCATGCGTTATCTTTCTATTTTGATTGTCCAATAATCTTTCACCTGTTTCTCCCTATGCCTTTCTTTTTCTTCAAGAATGTCTCTTCATCACGATGGCGCCCAGATATCTGAGCAAGCAGCCAAAATTCGCTCAGCGAATAGGCGAAGTAGTCCTGAAGACTGTTGAATTAGCTACTGCCATGTATCATCTCCAGGATGAAGCCACTCAAGAGTCACCAAGACAGGCAGGACCTAGTCAGGCGACAACACCATCAGCCAATAAACCAATCGAGGAATCAAAGACCATGGATGAACGATCCCCTAAGAAGTCAAAGAAGCGAAAGGCTTCTCAGAACTTCGCCATGGTCGCTCACAATGGTAAAGCAGTTCCCCAACCAACCAGCTCAACCCCCTGCTAGGTGTGTATGACTTTTAGATAAATGAATTAAAATATATTTTAAGTGAGACTTAATAATATATTTCGAGGATATAAAAACGCACATGTATCGCAACCCCCATCCTTGGGAAGGAATAAAATTACTAAATAATTAAGAAGTGTACACACGAAATAGTTGTCTAACTATTTCCCAAAAACATTAAACCTTAAGCCAAGGCACGGCCGTCCGTCTAATAGAAGTTAGTACGTGTAGGTCGTTACGCAGCAGGTTGACTGGGAGATTGCTATTTCGAGACGCACTTCTGTGAGTTCATGTCCCCCTTTTCTCTTAACTGTTTTCAGTTTTTATACTGCGGGGGTGAAATACATGTTACTATGATTACGAGTACTTTTTACATGGTATGGTCAGCGTAAGGAGGTTTACTACTTAGATCATGTGAGTGAGTAGGCGCAACTGGAGGCCATTAATCCTCATTGTAGGACCGAGGGTCGTAAGCGGTAGATCTATCTGGGTGTAGTGAGCCCAACCCCTGAGCCCGCTTAGTGGACCAGGTGGTGACTTTGAGCCCGACGCAAAATCCGCTAGGTTTGAGTCTTCCTACGGCACTTCACACATATCAATGGCCTTGCAAACCATTGGTGATCTCTTTTTCCTTAATAGCTACATACCAGGGACTTTTATACATACTTACAAAATTTTCAAATGTTTGTACATACTCACTTACACATGAATTCGCTCAACTTTATGTTCACTTTTCAAACTACATGTATTTCAGGAAACTAACGGATCTGGCACGGTATGCACGTATTTTCAAGCTGCGTTTGAATAAAGAAGTCATCCAGGGTTTAGAAGGTGTAACCTCTTCCTGGACGGGTTACAGATCTCTAAACCTAGTATTGATTAAAGTCTTTTGCTAAGTCTTTATAAACTCAATTAAATCAAGTTAAGATTTGTAACTTATTATGTGATTGTTGAAAAATGGGATTTTTCTAAACTTTATTAATGGATGAATATCTCATGTTTTTATCATATAGCATTGTTATGATTGTTGCTATGGTATTAAGAAGTCACACCAAATAAACCCACGCTTTCGCAAAGCCAGGGTGTGGCAGCTTGGTATCAGAGCCTCGATCATAGCGAACTAGGATTCTTTCTCGAGTCTAGACTATGATCATTAGTGTCACACCCCCAAAAACCCATATGCGAAATACCACCGCTTGGAGGCGTGACTGACCAGGATCCAGCCATCAATCATACTGAGCATCAGTTAATAGTAAGAATGATCACCAACCATAATAGTTAGTAAACATCATAGTTCAAAGTTCAAAAGTTTAATTTCAAATAACAGTTTAAGAAGTAGCGGAAGCGTAGGCAAAACAGTTTAAACAAGTCCATAGTTCAAGTTATTTAGAACCCAACACACGGGCTTAGACGACCACTACACTTCCCCAAGCCGCAAGCTCCTGAGTCACGGGGTACCTGCAAAGCATGCAGTAGGGTATCAACATAATGTTGGCGAGTTCACGAGGTGTCCAGTTTTAACTTTTCGAAAACGTAGGTTGTTTAGGTAAAACATTTATAATCACGTCATGGGGAGCTACCCCATATGAAAGCTACTAAACTGATGTTACCGAAACTGTTGACGAGAAGATTTTGTGCCCCAGGTCAATGTCTATCGTCATTGACCGAGATGCAAGGTCTACTAGTTCACGCCCGATCTCCCCCGGTCACGATGTGAGGTTGTCAAACCTAATAGCGCTATCAACTAATAACCTGTTCGCCCCCGGCGATTAATCGGTACTATAAGCAGGGACTTTACATGATAGAGATTCGTTTAGTTTTGCTAGTTGTGATTTATAAATAATACCCAAACGTATCTCCCCCGGAAGTAGTAATTCAAGAGTACCCATTCGCATATTCCCCCAGAAATATTAGTTTGAAAACATTCTTTAGTTCGTTCGTGTCCCTCCCCGGGACACATGCTTTTAGTGTGTGAACTCACCTTAGGTTGCTCGGTAGGATAGTTTACTTGGTCACGCAAGCTGGTTACCACGCCCTAGCATGGTTACCGGTATAGTTAGGTTGGGTACGAGTAATCACGTATATCCTACACGTATCTAGCACATAGCATGCATACAGTTATCTATTGGGTTACTGGGCCTATTCTAATCTCCGATCAGTCACACAGCAACAGTTAACACTTAGTCCAGTCAAACAAGCAGTCCAAACCAAAACATGTTGTGGCCCAATAACTTAAGTAGACAGCCCAGTCGAGACAAGGTGGTCTCGAGTTGTGGAGGGCTAGTCTCGAGTCGCAACCTCCGTTCTCGAGTGGTGTTCATGATGAGTGGCAGCCTTGGAGGTCTCGATTTCAACCTTGAGTCGAGATCAGGAGATCTCGAGTCGCAATCCCATAGGTCTCGAGTACTTAAGATGTGCTGGTTGGTCTCGAGTTGCCTTTTTGATGGTCTCGAGTCGAGACCAAAGGTTTCGACTCCACATCTGTTGTTTCTAGAATGTGTGCACAAATCGTACTATCCAATAGAATTCTCATTCCATGATCCCATGTACTATCCAATGAAAATGCACAAACATGTTTTGTTGTCTAATACTCAAACAAAACGGATCAAACAAGCATTTTTCAAATATTCATAACATGCTCATATCATATTCATATTGTTCATCCTTTGGGGTTTTCATTCAACTAGAACACATATCATACAATTTTTTGTGTACCATTAATCATGCATGCATTCATTCTAAATCCGAAAACAATCTTTGTAAACCATCCTAACACACATGTTCCTTTAAACCGATTTATACTAGCATAATACACCTAGTTTAATGTACTATCAATCATCGTCATCAAAACACATCCGAGAACATGATGGTACCATATTCATACATTTTTCCACTTGTTCATATGTCGAGCTAGCATGATAATCAATAAATCACTCTATTTTTCCTAACCATAAGCATTATTTAGTAATCAAGCATCTACATCATTTAATCATTTTTAACTCACTAAATTATACAAAATCATGCAAAGAGACCTCTAAACTAAGCATGTATCTCATTCATCAAGCACACATAACACCTAGTACACATTAAAACACTAACCGGCTAGATTCCGAGGTGTGAGGGTATGAAGGATCGATGAATGAGCTTCCAAATGAGATTACAACCAATCCAAGAACTCCCTTGTGGTTGCCGGTTTAATCCGAGAGGGGTGGGGTGTTGAGGTTTAGGGTTTTTAGAGAGAGAGAGTGTAGAGGAGAGTGTGTGTGAGAGTGAGTGTGAGTTGCCCAAAGAAATGGAAAGGTTGGCTAGGAGCATGAGTTATATACTAGCCCTAAGTCGGTTCACCCTTTTGGGTTTTCGAGTGGGATAAGGAGAAGCATGGCCCAACCGGCCCAACTGTTATACTGTTCACTCGAGACCGAGTGGTATCGAGTCAGGTTCATTATGGTCTCGGTTCACTATCATACATATATATATAATACACATACTTAATACAAGGATCACATAACTTGTTAAGATAAATTCACGAACTTTCATTTAATAATATGTACACGAATACTGAAACAAGAAGGTTGTTCGGGAAAATCCAGAGGGTCACATTATCCCCAAGTTTTAAGAACTTTCGTCCCGAAAGTTAAGGCAGCCACTATCAAGCCGGTGAGAGCGTTTCAACGGGGTGTCACATCATCCCCCCGTTAGTTTGGAATTTCGTCCCGAAATTCGGTTGTAGCTTCAGTGCTGGGAGTTTCATTTGGGAACAACTGGGGATACTTGCGCTTTATCTGGTCTTCCCGCTCCCAGGTAAACTCTGGGCCACGGCGCGAGTTCCAACGAACTCGTACGAGAGGTATCTGGCTACGTTTGAGGGTTTTGATCTCTCGATCCGTGATCTCAATCGGTTCCTCAGTAAAGTGTAGCTGTTCGTCAATAGTGAGTTCCTTGAAAGGAATGATGAGTGTTTCATCTGACAGACACTTCTTCAGATTAGACACATGAAAGACGTTGTGTACCGCACTCAGCTCTTCAGGCAGATTCAATCTATAAGCAACCTTACCAATTTTCTCGGTAATTTCGAAGGGTCCAACATATCGCGGATTAAGCTTGACCCATTTTCCAAAATGAACCACACCCTTCCAGGGTGAGACTTTAAGTAGAGCCCGGTCACCAACCTGGAACTCTAGCGGTTTCCTATCCTTATCAGCGTAACTTTTCTGACAGTCACGAGCTGCCGCCATGCGTTGTCTGATCTGGGCAATCCTTTCCGTAGTGTCTACCACAAGTTCTGGACCTGTGATTTGGCTGTCACCAACTTCCGCCCAGCAAAGAGGCGATCGGCATTTACGACCGTACAATGCCTCAAAGGGTGCTGCCTGAATGCGGGTGTGGTAGCTGTTATTGTAGGAGAATTCCACTAACGGTAGATGCTTTTCCCAACCCTTGCCAAAATCGATCACACATGCCCTAAGCATATCTTCAAGGGTTTGGATGGTTCGTTCAGATTGCCCATCCGTTTGTGGATGATAAGCGGTGCTCATGTCTAAACGTGAGCCAAAGGATTTGTGCATAGCTTGTCACA
This sequence comes from Helianthus tuberosus, assembly GCA_030545235.1. Classification (NCBI taxonomy): domain Eukaryota; kingdom Viridiplantae; phylum Streptophyta; class Magnoliopsida; order Asterales; family Asteraceae; genus Helianthus; species Helianthus tuberosus. Next base: position 171,051,555 of record CM060377.1, read on the forward strand.
ACTCAGAAGTAAAACGTGCGTCTCGATCGGAAATAATAGAGGTTGGCACTCCGTGCCTCGAAACCACTTCCTTTAAGTATACCTCTGCTAAGGTAGAGAACTTGTCTGTTTCTTTAATAGCCAAAAAGTGTGCAGACTTAGTTAATCGATCCACTATCACCCAAATGGTGTCATTCCCGCGTTGAGACCTAGGTAGGCCAGTAACAAAATCCATGGAAATTTGCTCCCATTTCCATTGCGGGATCTCGGGTTGTTGGAGTAGGCCCGATGGTTTCTGATACTCAGCCTTGACTCTCGCACAAGTCAAACATTTACTGACATAGGTTGCTATGTGGGCTTTCATGCTAGGCCACCAGTATGTAGTCTTTAAGTCGTGGTACATCTTATCCGAACCCGGATGTACTGAGTAACGGGACTTATGGGCCTCGTCCATTACAAGCTCGCGTAAATTCCCATAAAGTGGGACCCATACGCCCGTTTACATAGTAAGCACCATCTTCTTTTTGTTCTAGCCGTTTCCTTGATCCTCGTAGGGACTCAGCCCTGCTGTTCTCGGCTTTCAATGCTTCAACCTGAGCATTTCGGATCTTCTTAGGGAGGTTCGAGTGGATGGTGAGCTGTAAGGCACGAACACGCTTAGGTTTAGTTTCCTTCCTGCTGAGGGCATCTGCCACAACATTAGCCTTGCCTGGGTGATATTTAATCGCGCACTCGTAGTCGTTTAGAAGCTCGACCCATCGGCGTTGCCGCATATTCAACTCCTTTTGTTCCATTATATGCTGGAGACTCTTGTGATCGGTGTAAATCGTGCACTTGGTACCGTACAAGTAGTGTCTCCAAATCTTGAGCGCGAAGACCACAGCTCCGAATTCTAAGGAATGTGTCGTGTAGTTCCGTTCGTGGACCTTGAGTTGTCGCGAAGCGTAAGCAATAACCTTCTCGCGTTGCATCAACACGCAACCAAGTCCTTGAATAGAAGCGTCACAGTAAACAACAAAGTCGTCGGTACCTTCAGGTAAGGAAAGAATAGGAGCACTACAAAGGTTCTTCTTTAGTTCCTGGAAGGCAGATTCCTGAGCATCATTCCATTTGTAAGCAACACCCTTCTGAGTAAGTGGTTGAGCGATCTTTGAAAATCCCTTGATAACTCTTCGGTAGTATCCTGCCAATCCCAAGAATTGGCGAACTTCGGTCGGAGTCTTAGGTATAGGCCAATTCTTAATGGATTCGATCTTAGTGGGGTTGACGTGAATCCCATCCTGGTTGACTATGTGCCCAAGGAAATGGACTTCTCTAAGCCAGAAATCACATTTTGAGAATTTGGCGTACAGTTGCTCATTGCGAAGGAGTTCGAGAATAAGACGCAGGTGTTGTTCATGCTCCTCTTGACTCTTCGAGTAAATTAGGATGTCGTAAATAAACACGACCACGAACTTGTCGAGGTAGGGTTTGCACACTCGGTTCATGAGATCCATGAAGATCGCAGGTGCGTTGGTCATTCCGAAAGGCATAACAAGGAATTCGTAGTGACCATAGCGGGTTCTGAAAGCAGTCTTAGAGACGTCCTCATCCCGGACTCTCAGCTGGTGATTGCCCGATCGCAGATCGATCTTGGAATAATAGCTCGACCCCTGCAGCTGGTCGAACAGATCATCGATACGGGGAAGTGGATAGCGATTCTTGATGGTAACCTTGTTCAGTTCGCGGTAGTCAATGCACATTCGGAATGTGCCATCCTTCTTTTTAACAAAGAGGACTGGGGCTCCCCAGGGTGACGAGCTAGGACGGATAAAACCTTTGTCCAATAGTTCCTGTAGTTGAGTAGAAAGTTTCTTTAGTTCTGCGGGAGCTAGTCGATAAGGTGCACGAGCTATAGGTGCTGCTCCGGGAGCTAATTCGATTTGGAATTCGACCTGACGGTGAGGAGGGAGTCCAGGTAGTTCTTCAGGGAATACCTCGGGATAGTCGCGTACAACTGGAAAATCTTCAATCCTGTTTTCCTTTTTCTGCGTGTCGGCAACAAGTGCTAAGATAGCGGTGTGCCCCTTTCGTAAACACTTCTGGGCTTTCAAGAATGAAATGATGCCCGTGACTTCTCCGCCTTTGTCTCCTTGAACGATAAGGGGTTCACCAGAAGGGCGGGGAATGCGAACAACTTTCTCTTGGCAGAGGATTTCAGCTCGATGCTTGGATAACCAATCCATACCAATGACTACGTCGAAGCTTCCAAGAACGATGGGGAAGAGATCGATACGGAAGGTCTGACCTGACAATTCTAGTTTGCAGTTTCGGATAACGTGTGAGGCCTCGATGTTCCTACCATTAGCTAGCTCGACTATATGCTTAGAACTTAAAAACGTAGACGTACGCTTAACCTTTTTACTAATACGCAGGGATACATAACTAGCATCTGCTCCAGAATCAAATAAGATGGAAACATAACGATCATCGAGTAGAAACTTACCCGCTACGATGTTGGGGTCATTCCTCGCTTCTCCAGCTCCAATCACAAAATGTGACACCCCAGGGAAACCAGGAAAAACCATGCAACTTAACTAGCTTCCTCAGTGAGTACGTGCTAAATTTCGGGACGAAATTTCTTTCAACTTGGGGATAATGTGACAACTCGTATTTTAGAACCTTTCGTTGTGCTTTGATGTTGCCTGATGTATATGATTTTGTAAATTATCATTGTTGTGCATGGATCGATTATGGGAAGGGGTCATGTTAATTAATGTGCACAAGATATTTATCTGATGCGAATGTGTAGTGAACGATCAAATTGTTGTTTTGGGTTTGCATGGCTATTGGTGGTGTTGTTGACTTTAAGTGATAAGGAATGAATAATAATTATGGTGATTTGTTTATGCTTTCACATTAATCGATATTGACTGTTAATAATGGATCGCACATGGGGGGGGGGGTGTTTGGTGACAAATAAACTAAGTAGAGAGCATGATTTGATATGTCTGATACTTGAATTGTGTGGCAGTAGGATCGATGGGATGGCTAGACTATGGAATGTTAGTTGCATGATCATAAGTGATGCCATGATTAAATATGTGATGTTTCATATGTGTATGTGTCGTATATATAATGATGATGAATGATTGCTGAACCGTTGACTCTGTTTTCTGATTTGATCGATCCGAATGAATGTTTAAATGTTGTTCATGATCTAACCTAGGCTTAGAATCCAAAGATGTCCCGAAGAAATTAAACTGTTTAATCCGATTTGTGTTGATGATCGAGCTAGTATTATGATTTAGTATCAATTAGGGTTCATGGGGAATTGTTTGGTAAATGATGGATTCGGTCAATAAATGTGAAATCGGAAACTGTTGAATTTCTTGTAACTGATTGGCGTGATTATTAGTATTATTTGAGAAAGGGATTTGCATGATTTTTAGAAGGTTTGTTAAACTAATCGCACAAGGCCTGATCTGATCACACAAGTTCAGTCGCACAAGATACCAGTAGTCGCTCAAGACTATTGGAATCGCACAAGTTGTTATGTTGTTTAACTGTTGGGCCGGGTATTCATGATGGGCGGGACTAGTTCGGATCGCACAAGTCGACCGTATCATACAAACGGTCCGAATCGCACAAGACTCATGTTTATTAATTGGGTCGTGTTTATGCTTATAGACTAGTTTGGGCTTCTTGTTATTTGGGTCGGGTGATTAACGGAAACGCACAACATGTTGTGGATCGCACAAGGCTGTGCTGAACACACAACATGTTGGGCCGACTGTTATTGGGCTTTATCTTTTGGATCGTACAAGTTAGACATGATGAGTACTCGACTGTTACTGTTAAGGTGTTAACATGTAGTATGTGTTTGCCATGATCAACCTGTGTTCATAATCTGTTACCTATGTGTAATCATACGTGCACCTAGACCTGACTTGAATGGTAACCATGTTAGGACGTGGTTGACCTCTAGCAGCTCGATTGACCTTTCGTTTACCTACCGAGCAATCTAAGGTGAGTTCACACATTCTACAAAGCATGGGATTCCCAGGGGTTGGGAATGGGGTTAAGGAACATGGATTCCTCGTCCTTTCTTGGGTAGGACAGTACTGGTTCAGGAATGTAATTCCTCGTCCTCATGGACAGATAACTTTTACTAGACCAAAACTCTATCACGAAGTCCCTCCTTTTTATATCGACTTAATCGCTGGGCCAATGGCGAGCGGGTCAATAGTTAAATAGCGCTATTTAGGTCTGACAAGCCTCACACTGTGCCGCAGAGGACGGGCGTGAACTAATGGATCTGGGCACGTCAATGATGATAGACATTGACAGTTCAGGGCACATAAACATGACTACAGTCAGCAGTCGATATGGTAACGAGTCTAGTAGTATACATGGGGTAGCCCCCACGGCCGAAAAGCCAGATAACTAAACATGGGGTAGCCCCCACGGCTGGATTGCCAGAGTAAATGGGATAAACGAATCACATTTTCAACTAAGGGGTAACCCCCACAGCAGGGATGCCAGTTAAAGGAAACTGTTTTCGAAACAACTTAAAACAAACACCCAACTGTGAACTCGCTCAACATTATTGTTGACTCGTTACTACATGCTTTGCAGGTCTATAGGTACTTAGCTGGAGCTTGCATGGGGAAGAGTCGTTGTGGGACATGGACAACTGTGTGCCATGTTAAACTTTGAAACATTTAAACTTATATTTTGGTTTTGGATTTAATCGTTATGCTTCCGCTTACAACTTAAACTATGTTTTGTTTAGACACCAATTGTCTTGGTTGAACTTTTATAATTACTTACTTGCTTGTTCAATTTGATTGGTGGCTGGATCCTGGTCAGTCACGCCTCCAAGCGGTGATACTCCGCAAGTGGATTTTGGGGGTGTGACAGATTGGTATCAGAGCCATTGGTTATAGAGAACTTGGTTTTAATAAGGGAAAACGTTTTTGTTAAAACCAGACTATAACCTGTACAGTGCTCTACGATCCACAACGACGCTTCACTCCACGTGCAAGGCTCGACATTCTAGGTGATATGGTTTATGTTTTATTGCCTACTTGCTAGATTACATAGAACTTTGCTTATTGTATGCTTAAATAAACGTAGCAACGATAGTTTGAGAAACACGTGTGTGCTTGCTTCCTTCTGTCACTCCACACTTACACACATTCGCGACACCTTTCCTATTTGTGTTTCCTTCGATGTGAGATCATGAGGGAACGTGTGAACCTAACTCAAGCCAGCTGACGGCTCTTATCAACGAACGAGTTACGGCAGCACTCGCAGCCGCTCAGGCAGGAGGTATAACCTGCTATTCCGAACCTAACCTAGGATGTTAGATCCTACTCTCATGACCCAACTCTCGCGCTTAACCCTGTCTCTTCTTCCTCGCACAACAAGGTCAGAATGCTCAGCCACCTGTATACACATTCAATATGTTCATGGACTGTTTTCCTAGTACTTTCAGTGGAACTGAAGGAGCTGTTGGACTCCTCCATTGGTTTGAAAAGCTCGAGTCTGTCTTAGAGAAGTGTGAATGCCTTGAGGCTCGTAGGGTGAAAGTACGCCACTGGTACCCTCGAAGGCACTGTGCTAACTTGGTGGAACGCGCAAGTTCAGATGCCGGGGTTGGCGGCTGCTAATGCCACCCCATGGAATGATTTTTAAGGAACTGATCAAACGTGAATACTGTAGTCGTGATGACATCCACAAGCTGGAAGTGGAGTCCTTTAACCTAAAAGTGACGAGGTCAGAGATAGAAGCGTACACGAAACGATCCAACGAACTGGCAGTGTGGTGTCCAACTAGTGGATCCTCCCATCAAACGCATCGAGCTGTTCCTCAAAGGCTTAGTACCAGAGATTCGAAGCCATGTGACTGCTGCTAACCTTGCTACTATCCAGGATGTTACACGCCTCACAGACCAGGCAGTGGAACAGAACAGACTGCCCAAGCGTATAGGTACTGCCACTACTACTACTTCTGCTACCCCCAGTGACAACAAACGAAAGTGGGATGGAACCCCTAGCAAGGGTTCGACTACGGTTCCGTCCCAGGCACAGCAGCGAAAGATCGATGACAACCAAAGTCCTGGTCAGCAACCTTTTGGTAGTCAAGGGCAGGGTGGATACAGGGGAAACCACCCTAAGTGCAAACGATGTAAATTGCACCACAGCGGGCAGTGCAACCAAAATCATTGTCAATGATGCAACAAGCTTGTTCATGGAGCCAAAGATGGTAGAAGCTCACGTCCTGCAAACCAGAACCGACAACAACAGCCACAAGATCTATAGAATCAGCAGCAACAGCAGGGTAACAAGGGATGTTATCAGTGTGGTGCTGAAGGTCACTTCAAGATACACTGCTCACAGTTGAACCAGAACCAAAATCATAACCACAACCAAGGAAACGGGAACAATAATGGAGGCAACAATGGGGGTAATAACGACGGCAATGGTGCCAGGGGTCGAGTGTTCGTGATTGGTCAGGGTGATACTAGGAATGACCCCAATGTTGTGACGGTTTCGACATCTATATTGGTATGGATTGGCTACCTCAACATCGAGCAGAGATTCTTTGTAAAGAAAAGAACGTCCGCATTCCTCGTGCTGGTTAAGAACCTTTGGTAATTCATAGTAACAAGCTCCTGGAGCAGCACCTATAGCTCGAGCACCTTCTCGCTTAGCTCCAACCGAACTGGAAGAACTGTCTAAACAATTGCAAGAACTCTTGGAAAAGGGTTTCATTCGTTCTAGCTCTTCGCCCTGGGGAGCTCCAGTACTATTTGTGAAAAAGAAGGACGGTACCTTCCGTATGTGTATTGACTATCGCGAGCTTAACAAGGTGACAGTGAAGAATTGCTATCCTCTTGCACGCATCGACGACCTATTCGACCAGCTGCAAGGGTCGAGTTTTTACTCGAAGATTGATTTGAGATCAGGATATCACCAGCTGAGAGTCCGAGAAGAGGACGTCTCCAAAACAGCCTTTAGAACTCGATATGGCCACTATGAGTTTTTGGTCATGCCTTTTGGGCTGACAAACGCACCTGCGGTCTTCATGGATTTGATGAATAGAGTGTGCAAGCCTTACCTGGACAAGTTCGTAATAGTTTTCATCGATGACATCCTGATCTATTCGAAGAGTCAGGAGGAACACGAGCAGCATCTACGACTCATTTTGGAACTCCTTCGAACATAACAATTGTACGCCAAGTTTTCAAAATGCGACTTCTGGCTTCGTGAAGTCCATTTCTTAGGCCATGTGGTGAACAAGGATGGGATTCACGTTGACCCATCTAAGGTAGACTCGATTAAGAATTGGCCTGCGCCTCGTACACCAACGGAAATTCGCCAATTCTTGGGCTTGCAGGTTACTACAGAAGATTCATTAAGGATTTTTCCAAGATTGCACAGCCTCTCACCTCACTAACGCAGAAAGGCGTTGTTTATCGATGGGGAAATGCACAGGAATTAGCATTTCAGCATTTAAAGGATAGACTTTGCAGTGCACCTATCCTTTCATTGCCAGAGGGCACAGACGACTTCGTGGTTTACTGCGACACATCACTTCAGGGTCTTGGTTGTGTATTGATGCAACGGGATAAAGTTATAGCCTACGCATCACGCCAACTTAAAGTTCATAAAAGGAACTACACTACACACGACTTAGAGCTGGGAGCTGTTATTTTTGCACTTAAGATATGGCGACATTACCTGTACGGTACCAAGTGCGCCATCTACACCGACCACAGGAGTCTCGAACATATCTTCAAACAGAAGGAATTGAATATGCGACAGCGACGATGGGTCGAACTACTGAATGACTACGAATGCTCGATCAGGTACCATCCAGGCAAAGCCAATGTTGTGGCTGACGCCCTCAGTCGAAAGGACACTGCGCCCAAGCGCGTACGAGCTTTACAACTCACTATACAGTCTAGTCTTCCTTCCTAGATACGAGATGCTCAGGTAGAAGCATTGAAACCAGAAAACATCAGGGCTGAAGCCCTACGTGGCTTAAGGCAGCGGTTAGAACAAAAGGAAGACGGCGCCTACTACGTAACAGGACGCATTTGGGTCCCACTTTATGGCAACCTACGAGAGCTTGTGATGGATGAGGCACTCAAGTCTCGCTACTCAGTACACCCTGGTTCGGATAAGATGTACCACGATATCAAAACTACGTATTGGTGGCCTAGCATGAAGGCCCACATAGCAACTTACGTCAGCAAGTGTTTAACTTGTGCGAGAGTCAAGGTAGAATACCAGAAACCTTCAGGCCTACTCCAACAACCAGAAATACCACAATGGAAATGGGAGCAAATTTCCATGGATTTTATTATTGGCCTGCCTAGATCTCAACGTGGTAACGATACTATTTGGGTGATCGTTGATCGACTCACAAAGTCTGCACACTTCTTGGCTATCAAGGAAATGGATAAGTTCTCCACCTTAGCAGACGTATATCTTAAGGAAGTTGTCTCAAGGCACGGGGTGCCCACCTCTATTATCTCGGATCGTGATGCACGTTTTACTTCAGAACTGTGGCAAGCAATGCACAAGTCCTTTGGCTCACGTTTAGATATGAGCACAGCTTATCACCCGCAAACGGATGGGCAGTCTGAACGCACCATCCAGACCCTTGAAGACATGCTTAGGGCATGTGTGATTGACTTTGGCAACGGTTGGGAAAAGCACCTGCCACTTGTGGAATTTTCGTATAATAATAGCTACCACACCAGCATTAGAGCTGCTCCGTTTGAGGCATTGTACGGGCGTAAATGCCGGTCACCTCTTTGTTGGGCAGAGGTGGGGGATAGTCAGATTACTGGTCCAGAACTTGTGGTAGACACAACAGAACGAATTGCTCAGATACGACAACGAATGGCAGCAGCTCGTGACCGTCAGAAAAGCTACGCCGATAAGGGCAGAAAACCACTTGAGCTCCAGGTTGGGGAGCGAGTGCTACTAAAAGTTTCACCCTGGAAGGGTGTGGTTCGTTTTGGTAAACGAGGCAAACTTAACCCACGATACGTTAGACCTTTCGAAGTCATTGAGAAAATAGGCAAGGTGGCCTACAAACTGAACCTACCAACAGAACTCAGTGCAGTTCACAAGGTTTTTCACGTGTCAAATCTGAAGAAGTGTCTGTCAGATGAGACCTACATAGTTCCTTTGAAGGAGCTCACTATCGACGAGCAGTTACGATTCGTCGAGGAACCAGTTGAAATCACGGACCGGGATGTTAAGGACCTCAAGCGTACTAGAATACCTCTCGTTCGAGTTCGTTGGAACTCACGTCGCGGCCCAGAGTTCACCTGGGAACGCGAAGATCAGATGAAACAAAAGTATCCCCAACTATTCGCAAACAGTACAACCACTACTGAGGCTGAAGCTACGGAATTTCAGGACGAAATTCCAGATCAACGGGGGGAAGATGTGTCACCCCAGGGAAACCAGGAAAAACCATGCAACTTAACTAGCTTCCTTAGTGAGTACGTGCTAAATTTCGGGACGAAATTTCTTTCAACTTGGGGATAATGTGACAACTCGTATTTTAGAACCTTTCGTTGTGCTTTGATGTAACTTGTATGAGCATACGTGATTAATTGATGTGCTTGATTTCAATAGGGTGTTATGATTTTGTTACGTTACGTGTTATGTGAATGTATTTGTTAGTATGTATGTATAATGAAGTTGATCGTACAACACATGTTCAATCGCACAAACCGTTGGGACACACACACCTTGCACCGAACCGCACACGTCTCTCTCTCTTGGCCCAATCTTGTTGTTTTGAACTCGAGACCCAAGGGCAACCCAAAGATGGGTTCGGCCCATTCCCCTTATGCGCATATCAACATGGGGCGGTATAACTTGCAAACACCCTATTGCACTTGAGCCCAACTCACGTGAACCGTTTGGCCCGATCCTCGCAACCGTAGCCCAATCCGAGGCCACCTCTCCCCTCTTTTATTTACGTATACCATGTATTAAGTTCATCACCACTTGTAAACCCTAATACCCTCATCTTCCCCTTGTATCACGACGGCAGAGGATACACCCCCTTGAGGCAACATCATCTCGTTCGAAACAAGTTTTCTGGTTAGTAATCTTGGATTTACATTAAGTCTTACTTGTGTGATCTTGTTCATGTGTGTTCTTGGTTAACGAAGGAGGTGTATTGATGTTGCCTGATGTATATGATTTTGTAAATTATCATTGTTGTGCATGGATCGATTATGGGAAGGGGTCATGTTAATTAATGTGCACAAGATATTTATCTGATGCGAATGTGTAGTGAACGATCAAATTGTTGTTTCGGGTTTGCATGGCTATTGGTGGTGTTGTTGACTTTAAGTGATAAGGAATGAATAATAATTATGGTGATTTGTTTATGCTTTCACATTAATCGATATTGACTGTTAATAATGGATCGCACATGGGGGGGGGGGGGTGTTTGGTGACAAATAAACTAAGTAGAGAGCATGATTTGATATGTCTGATACTTGAATTGTGTGGCAGTAGGATCGATGGGATGGCTAGACTATGGAATGTTAGTTGCATGATCATAAGTGATGCCATGATTAAATATGTGATGTTTCATATGTGTATGTGTCGTATATATAATGATGATGAATGATTGCTGAACCGTTGACTCTGTTTTCTGATTTGATCGATCCGAATGAATGTTTAAATGTTGTTCATGATCTAACCTAGGCTTAGAATCCAAAGATGTCCCGAAGAAATTAAACTGTTTAATCCGATTTGTGTTGATGATCGAGCTAGTATTATGATTTAGTATCAATTAGGGTTCATGGGGAATTGTTTGGTAAATGATGGATTCGGTCAATAAATGTGAAATCGGAAACTGTTGAATTTCTTGTAACTGATTGGCGTGATTATTAGTATTATTTGAGAAAGGGATTTGCATGATTTTTAGAAGGTTTGTTAAACTAATCGCACAAGGCCTGATCTGATCACACAAGTTCAGTCGCACAAGATACCAGTAGTCGCTCAAGACTATTGGAATCGCACAAGTTGTTATGTTGTTTAACTGTTGGGCCGGGTATTCATGATGGGCGGGACTAGTTCGGATCGCACAAGTCGACCGTATCATACAAACGGTCCGAATCGCACAAGACTCATGTTTATTAATTGGGTCGTGTTTATACTTATAGACTAGTTTGGGCTTCTTGTTATTTGGGCCGGGTGATTAACGGAAACGCACAACATGTTGTGGATCGCACAAGGCTGTGCTGAACACACAACATGTTGGGCCGACTGTTATTGGGCTTTATCTTTTGGATCGTACAAGTTAGACATGATGAGTACTCGACTGTTACTGTTAAGGTGTTAACATGTAGTATGTGTTTGCCATGATCAACCTGTGTTCATAATCTGTTACCTATGTGTAATCATACGTGCACCTAGACCTGACTTGAATGGTAACCATGTTAGGACGTGGTTGACCTCTAGCAGCTCGATTGACCTTTCGTTTACCTACCGAGCAATCTAAGGTGAGTTCACACATTCTACAAAGCATGGGATTCCCAGGGGTTGGGAATGGGGTTAAGGAACATGGATTCCTCGTCCTTTCTTGGGTAGGACAGTACTGGTTCAGGAATGTAATTCCTCGTCCTCATGGACAGATAACTTTTACTAGACCAAAACTCTATCACGAAGTCCCTCCTTTTTATATCGACTTAATCGCCGGGCCAATGGCGAGCGGGTCATTAGTTAGATAGCGCTATTTAGGTCTGACAAGCCTCACACCGTGCCGCAGAGGACGGGCGTGAACTAATGGATCTGGGCACGTCAATGATGATAGACATTGACAGTTCAGGGCACATAAACATGACTACAGTCAGCAGTCGATATGGTAACGAGTCTAGTAGTATACATGGGGTAGCCCCCACGGCCGAAAAGCCAGATAACTAAACATGGGGTAGCCCCCACGGCTGGATTGCTAGAGTAAATGGGATAAACGAATCACGTTTTCAACTATGGGGTAACCCCCACGGCAGGGATGCCAGTTAAAGGAAACTGTTTTCGAAACAACTTAAAACAAACACCCAACTGTGAACTCGCTCAACATTATTGTTGACTCGTTACTACATGCTTTGCAGGTCTATAGGTACTTAGCTGGAGCTTGCATGGGGAAGAGTCGTTGTGGGACATGGACAACTGTGTGCCATGTTAAACTTTGAAACATTTAAACTTATATTTTGGTTTTGGATTTAATCGTTATGCTTCCGCTTACAACTTAAACTATGTTTTGTTTGGACACCAATTGTATTGGTTGAACTTTTATAATTACTTACTTGCTTGTTCAATATGATTGGTGGCTGGATCCTGGTCAGTCACGCCTCCAAGCGGTGATACTCCGCAGGTGGATTTTAGGGGTGTGACACAAAAGCCCTTCCTCTTGCACCATTCCCAGCATTGTTGGTGTTGTTGTTGTTATTCCCCGTACCCTGGTGGTTGTTCTGGTTTAACTAGGGACAATTCTTCTTAATGTGCCCCTCGGCTCCGCACTAGAAACAACCCTTGATGTTCCCATGATGCTGCTGCTGCTGCGGTTGGTTCTGCCTTGCGGTCTGAGGGCTCCTACAATCCTTGGCCTCATTCCCCATCTTGTTGCATCGCTGACACTTGTTCCTCGCACAGGGCCCATTGTGATGTCGATTACACTTGTTACATTTGGGGAGATGGCCCTGGTAGCCGCCCTGCTGCTGAGGGCCCTTGTTGTTTTCAGTTTTCCTGTGCTGGGCTGGGGGCCTGAGTAGGGTTAGCATCCTTACCCTGATTTCCATCCCACTTTCGTTTGTTGTCACTAGAAGTTTCGACAGTAGCATTTATCCTTTTGGGCAACTTGCCCTCCTCCACAGCCTGATCAGTGAGTTTGTGAGCAAGACGGACCACTGGCTGAATGGTATTGAGGTTGGCCGAGGTCACATGGCTCCGGATCTCTGGGGCCAAACCTTTGATGTACAATTCGATCCTTCGATACATAGGTCGAGACATGTTTGGGCAAAGTGCAGCATAGGCATTGGACTGTTTGGTGTAAGTCTCAATCTCTGACCCAACCATCTTGAGCTCAAAGTATTCGTTTTCGAGTTTGTGGATGTCATCCCTATGACAATACTGCTCCTTGATCATGTCCTTGAAATCTTCCCATGCAGTAGCATTAGCAGTTTCCAAACCAAGCGTCTGAATCTGTGCCTTCCACCATGAAAGCGCGTTTCCCTCAAGCGTACCAGTCGCAAACTTTACCCAATTAGCTGGGGGACACTCGCAGACAGCAAAGACAGCTTCGGCCTTTTCAATCCAGTGTAGAAGACCTATGGCACCCTCGGTGCCATTGAAAGGGAGAGGCTTGCAATCCATGAAGGTTTTGAAAGTACAAACACGTGGTTGCGCAGGCGCTTGCTGACCTATTGTGAGAAGCGAAGCGAATAGGCTTAGAGGTGAAAAGACGATGCGGGGGTAGGATCTAAACATCCTAAAATAACGAGTTTACCTCCAGGGTGAGCTGCGAAAGCTGCAGCCACCGTGTTGAGCAAGTTAGTGAACTGAGCCTGAGTCATGTTAACGTTTCCTCTTCCGCGTCCACTCATTGTCTTCATAATCAGAAAACACAGTATGAGTGTGATGTCGTAATGTAGCGAGAATGAGATAGAAGAGGGATGTGTATCTATCTGATTAGGCACACTAGTATGTATAGTAGAGCAACAACATAAAGTAAACAAGCAAGTAAACACAAGTCCGAGCTATGAGGTCTAATACGTTGAGTCTTGCCCTTGGAGTGTAGTGTCGTCACGAGTCACGGGTTATAGTCTGGTTTTTCTTAAAAAGACTTTCTTTTTAAAACCGAGTTCACTATAACCAATGGCTCTGATACCAATCTGTCACACCCCCAAAAACCCATATGCGGAATACCACCGCTTGGAGGCGTGACTGACCAGGATCCAGCCATCAATCATACTGAGCATCAGTTAATAGTAAGAATGATCACCAACCATAATAGTTAGTAAACATCATAGTTCAAAGTTCAAAAGTTTAATTTCAAATAACAGTTTAAGAAGTAGCGGAAGCGTAGGCAAAACAGTTTAAACAAGTCCATAGTTCAAGTTATTTAGAACCCAACACACGGGCTTAGACGACCACTACACTTCCCCAAGCCGCAAGCTCTTGAGTCACGGGGTACCTGCAAAGCATGCAGTAGGGTATCAACATAATGTTGGCGAGTTCACGAGGTGTCCAGTTTTAACTTTTTGAAAACGTAGGTTGTTTAGGTAAAACATTTATAATCACGTCATGGGGAGCTACCCCATATGAAAGCTACTAAACTGATGTTACCGAAACTGTTGACGAGAAGATTTTGTGCCCCAGGTCAATGTCTATCGTCATTGACCGAGATACAAGGTCTACTAGTTCACGCCCGATCTCCCCCGGTCACGGTGTGAGGTTGTCAAACCAAATAGCGCTATCAACTAATAACCTGTTCGCCCCCGGCGATTAATCGGTACTATAAGCAGGGACTTTACATGATAGAGATTCGTTTAGTTTTGCTAGTTGTGATTTATAAATAATACCCAAACGTATCTCCCCCGGAAGTAGTAATTCAAGAGTACCCATTCGCATATTCCCCCGGAAATATTAGTTTGAAAACATTCTTTAGTTTGTTCGTGTCCCTCCCTGGGACGCATGCTTTTAGTGTGTGAACTCACCTTTAGGTTGCTCGGTAGGATAGTTTATTTGGTCACGCAGGCTGGTTACCACGCCCTAGCATGGTTACTGTTATAGTTAGGTTGGGTACGAGTAATCACGTATATCCTACACGTATCTAGCACATAGCATGCATACAGTTATCTATTGGGTTACTGGGCCTATTCTAATCTCCGATCAGTCACACAGTAACAGTTAACACTTAGTCCAGTCAAACAAGCAGTCCAAACCAAAACATGTTGCGGCCCAATAACTTAAGTAGACAGCCCAGTCGAGACAAGGTGGTCTCGAGTTGTGGAGGGCTAGTCTCGAGTCGCAACCTCCGTTCTCGAGTGGTGTTCATGATGAGTGGCAGCCTTGGAGGTCTCGAGTTCAACCTTGAGTCGAGATCAGGAGATCTCGAGTCGCAATCCCATAGGTCTCGAGTACTTAAGATGTGCTGGTTGGTCTCGAGTTGCCTTTTTGATGGTCTCGAGTTGAGACCAAAGGTTTCGACTCCACATCTGTTGTTTCTAGAATGTGTGCACAAATCGTACTATCCAATAGAATTCTCATTCCATGATCCCATGTACTATCCAATGAAAATGCACAAACATGTTTTGTTGTCTTATACTCAAACAAAACGGATCAAACAAGCATTTTTCAAATATTCATAACATGCTCATATCACATTCATATTGTTCATCCTTTGGGGTTTTCATTCAACTAGAACACATATCATACAATTTTTTGTGTACCATTAATCATGCATGCATTCATTCTAAATCCGAAAACAATCTTTGTAAACCATCCTAACACACATGTTCCTTTAAACCGATTTATACTAGCATAATACACCTAGTTTAATGTACTATCAATCATCATCATCAAAACACATCCGAGAACATGATGGTACCATATTCATACATTTTTCCACTTGTTCATATGTCGAGCTAGCATGATAATCAATAAATCACTCTATTTTTCCTAACCATAAACATTATTTAGTAATCAAGCATCTACATCATTTAATCATTTTTAACTCACTAAATTATACAAAATCATGCAAAGAGGCCTCTAAACTAAGCATGTATCTCATTCATCAAGCACACATAACACCTAGTACACATTAAAACACTAACCGGCTAGATTCCGAGGTGTGAGGGTATGAAGGATCGATGAATGAGCTTCCAAATGAGATTACAACCAATCTGAGAACTCCCTTGTGGTTGCCGGTTTGATCCGAGAGGGGTGGGGTGTTGAGGTTTAGGGTTTTTAGAGAGAGAGAGTGTAGAGGAGAGTGTGTGTGAGAGTGAGAGTGAGTGTGAGTTGCCCAAAGAAATGGCAAGGTTGGCTAGGAACATGAGTTATATACTAGCCCTAAGTCGGTTCACCCTTGTGGGTTTTCGAGTGGGATAAGGAGAAGCATGGCCCAACCGGCCCAACTGTTATACTGTTCACTCGAGACTGAGTGATCTCGAGTCAGGTTCATTATGGTCTCGGTTCACTATCATACATATATATATAATACACATACTTAATACAAGGATCACATAACTTGTTAAGATAAATTCACGAACTTTCATTTAATAATATGTACATGAAATACTGAAACAAGAAGGTTGTTCGGGAAAATCCAGAGTGTCACAATCAGGGCTCTCACGAAAACGTTTTCAAACAGTTTTACATTGCATACACTACACGTCCAGATCCAGGGAACAGACCTTTTTACAAACAAAAAGGGCACAAATACACATTCACAAATTTAAATTTATAATTCAGTCTGAGAGGCTGGGAGATTAATCTAGTGGGACTAGGAGATTCAGTCTGAGAGGCTGGGAGATTAATCTAGTGGGACTAGGAGATTCAGTCTGAGAGGCTGGGAGGTTTATCTAGTGGGACTAGGAGATTTAGTCTGAGAGGCTGGGAGGTTTATCTTGTGGGACTAGGAGATTCAGTCTGAGAGGCTGGGAGATTAATCTAGTGGGACTAGGAGATTCAGTCTGAGAGGCTGGGAGATTAATCTAGTGGGACTAGGAGATTCAGTCTGAGAGGCTGGGAGGTTAATCTAGTGGGACTAAGAGAGTTTAGTCGGGGAGAATAAGAGAGTTCAGTCGGGGAGACTGAGAGAGTTTAGTCGGGGAGACTAAGGGAGTTCAGTCAGGGAGACTGAGGGAGTTTAGTCGGGGAGACTAAGAGAGTTCAGTCGGGGAGACTGAGGGAGTTTAGTCGGGGAGACTGAGGGTATAGTCTAGGCAAGACTAGGATGATTACAGGCTTGCATTGTTATTACTTACACGCTTAATTGCTGATTATTGATATACGTGCATATGAGGTGAGTATTTGCATACACTAATTGTTAATAATTTCTATGGATATACATGCTATGACTATTATGTACCGGCACACATGTCGCACTATTTAGAGGGCGAGTTATCCGACATCGATAACCCTACGGCCACCGCCACGGATAAGGAGACTGCATCTGCGCCAGAGATATTTACGGCAGACACTGAGAGTGATCCTGATATGCCGACCAAGGACGGGGACGACTTCCAACAGTCCGCGCTACCAGATTCTGGTAATACTTTACCCTTGCTGATGGCTTCTCTGACAGGAATCCTTCTGTCACTCTTGTTTCGGTCCATGACCACTTCATCACCGGTCATCCCGATGGTGAGCACACTATGGATCCGATCCTAGACAATGCGCCTCTTGTGGACATCCCTTCCGAAGGATGGTTACTTGACAAACAATATATGACTACGTTGGCATGCTTATCGATGGTCCTCCTGCCGACGCCCATGACGATAGAAAATTAGACGAGGACACTGATACTAACTTCACTTCTTAAGACCCCTGTTAACAAGCCATCCTCTGATTCTAGCATGCATTCAGACTCCTTTGAGTCTGTGATACCTGCAACCTTACAAACAGCTGGAGTACATCATTCTACTACTGACACAAGACGACAATGACATGGCTGCTGCACTATCACCTGCTCGAGGCACCACACCGTTACATGACCCAGGGCCTGCTGCTGAGCTAGCTTCTGCACCTTTTGAGTCAGTCTGATGTTGCAACTGCTGGCCCTACACCCTTGCTTGATTGTGACCCTGATACTTTTGGTTTACTAAGACATTACGCCCCTTACACCCGACCCAGTACCTGCACCTAATGATCTCCCTATCGGTTGAGACGTTTGCCCCTGCACCTTCACCTGCTGATGTTACTCCTATGGAGATCGACGTCCATTGCGCCAACGTGCCTATCGCTTTCTTTCAAGACATACCTGCGTCCCGGAAAGGTACTCCAGGTCAGTACCCACGTAACGATCCTTTTGCTACAGCCGCATTTTCTACGGCCTTACAGGCCGCACCGTTTACTCCTTTCACCCCTACTTCGCTGTACGAGCCGATTTGATGGATCCTATAATACACTATGCAAATTTTAGACCCTTACTATCCCTCACGTAGTGGAGGCCACATACGAGATGAGTTGCTCCTGTAACACCAACTACAGTTGAGGATACAAGTCGCAGAATGTTGGAGCTTGAGCTGACGCCACAATTGGCAACTTCAAATACAAAACATTACATAACCGAAAACATGAGTTAAGTGTCTACATCACAAGACAGCATTTTGTCAGAAAAGTTTATGTTAGACACCACGTCCTCCACCCTGTCTATTGACAGCATACTTTGATTTGCCACATACATCAAGGTTCCTTTTGCGCTCTCGACCGTTGCTATTACACCGTTCTCAGGATTCTGATACTCATTTCCTTACTATCGAGCGGCAGAGCAGATAATTACTCCGACGTATATACAAGCTCGAGGAGGGACTCACGCATGTTAGCAGTCACTTTTCTTTCCTCCTCCACCTCAGTCACCAGTATAGTTGGCTTCTGGATTATGCGGATCGCATTGCATTTGGGTAGGACATTTATGATAAGCCGAGATTGTGGAAACTTCTGAAGACCACTTCTGACTACGTAATTTTGATACACTAATATATTTAACGGACAAGGGTAGGGTGACCCTGTGTCCATTTTGATATGATATACTTTGTAAGACAATGCAATTTCGGTCGGAGAATAATGAGAGCCAATCATCAAACATGTGACAACACTTTGTGGCCAATAACCAATGAAAGCTCAGTCGCTAGGTCTTCGCTAAGCACGTCATTGATCTATGTGTGTGTGCTATAATTATAATACTACGTGCTTACTTGCTATGCTCTCATTAAACATAATTACCGAATTACTTGGTCATACTATGATTAAACTATTATTTGATTGGTTGGTATGGTAACCTGTTATGTGTATGTACTTATGACCACTAAACAACCAAATGCACGCACGAAGCAAATTAGACCTGACCTAACTGACTTTCTTCTAGGAAGATGTCGACTCAAGGGAACACCGATATCAACAACCCTCTACCTACAACAGAGTCAGAACTGCAAGGGCACCTATCGCAAGCCATCGCACACCTCGAGGCCTTTCGTTCCAAACACGGCGGAGGTACCTCAGGAAATAAACCACCCAATGGCTGTACTTACGAGTAGTTCTTGGACCACAAACCTCGAGAGTTTGACGGCACTAGGGGTGCCTTAGCCTTCGTGCGCTGGGTTGAAAAGACAGATTCTGTTTTACGATTGAGCAAATGTGACCCCGAACATCAAGTCAAGTATATAACTGGACTATTGGGGGATGAGGCTCTGTCATGGTGGAACCATCAAGTTCGGACAATGGGCGAGACCGCTGCGTATGCTATGACGTGGGACGAACTGAAAGATCTGATGGATAAGAGATATTGCTCGAGGGCAGAAGTCCAGAAGTTGGAAACAGAACTATGGAACTTGAAAATGGAAGGACCAAAGATAGCGGAGTATGTGCAGAGATTTAACGAATTATCACAAGTTGCCATGCTCCTGGGGGCACCAGAGTTTAAGAGAATTGAACAGTTCATAAGGGGATTGGCACCCCAGATTCTAAGACTGGTAACAACATCAAAACCTTCAACGATCACCGAGGCTATCAACATAAGCATGGCACTCACGGAAGAAGCAGTTAGACGAGGAGAATTTTCCACTGCTGAGGAGAAAAAGGAGACTGCTATAGAGGCATCTGAGGATAACAAGAGAAAGCCCGCAAATTTCAAGATGATTACTCGGGTAAGTAACAAGAAGAAGGCCAAGAAGGGAAAAGATTACAAGGGTATCCTACCTAAGTGCGACAATTGCTTACGTTATCATGTCGGGCGATGCAAATATGGAAATTGTGGTAACTGTGGCAAGGTGGGACATGTCAAAGAAACTTGTTGGCAAAATACTGAACATAGTAATAGAGGCCAAGATGGTAGTGGGAATCACGAAGGAAACAACGACAATGACAACTGCCAAGGCAGAATGAGTGATAAACAAAAACGTGCTCGAGGTTGTTTAAACTGTGGAAGCAAAAAGCATTTCAGAAGATATTGGCCAAAAAACAATCAGGCACAAGGATGAAAGCTCCCCACCGGAGCTAGGGAGACACGCCAGGGATCCAAGCATGGATATCGGTACGTCCCATATTACTCAATATTATGCATCTGTATTGCCAAATACTGTTGCAAATTTTGCGATTCGCACTTCTAGAGTTCGAGAGCATAATCGGTTTAAGTAGCGAGTAAGTAGATATTCCAGTACCCATTAGAACTAGCTTAGTGGAAGCCAACGCAGTAACTGGAATCGGCAAGATAGAACCCGGAGAGCGTAAGTTTACACTAGATCTATTGCCAGTTGAGTTGGGAAGCTTTAACGTGGCAATTGGATGTATTAGTTGCCAAGTGGTCGAGCGGAGGTTGATATCCGCACCTCGATGATGAATGAAGGAACGATCGTGGCTCTCGAAGCAGGATACGCCACCACAGAATACGAATTGCTTAAGGCACAAAGGATGTTGCGTAAAGAATGTGTTGTTTTCTTGGCTCATGTCGGGGACAAGGGAGCCGAAGAACTAAAACTCGAAGATACCCCCGTGATCAGAGATTATCCTGAAGTCTTCCTCGAAGACTTGCCGGAATCACCTCCTCAACGATTAGTCGAGTCTCGCATCGATTTAATCCCAGGCACCACGCCTGTAGCCGATGCATTGTAGCGACTTACACTTCCGGAGATGCAAGGATTGACAGTGCAACCTCAGTGGTTGATAGAGAAGGAAGATAACAGACCAAAACTTTTGTTTTGGATAACCTCAGTTCTGCTCGCCAAAAGAAAAAAACGAATGACTTTCAAATGATCGGGAGTCGGACGAGCTAGCCAACCAGAGTCGGTGGCTCTTGCTGGGGACTAACGAGCTCCTTACATAATTGACTGTGAGGACCCAACTACTATTACACGACTGGTCGACAATCGAGCTTCGTTAGCAGTGAATTCAAGAAGAGAGTTTACCGATGAAAATTGTGGGATAATGACTAGTTCTTAGACGTACACAAAAACGGTGCTTCCTACACCATGTACAAACCGGATCTACACGGGATACGAAATCTGTAAGATTTAGAAAAAAAAAACATATATTTAGGACCTCTGGGAATCCAGGTCCAAACTCGTAAGGGTTTTTATTTAAGAACCACATCTGTCAACTAAATCAACCATCATTAACCTGGCGCATATGCCAGTTCCATTGACCAAACAAAGAGTACTTGGATTTCTTTTACCTCTGACGAGTAGATGTTTGCATCTCTACTCCCCTTAATGGTAGTTGCATCACAATAATTTTCTCGCTGAGAGCGAACACACATTTGCTTCGATACCTGGTCATTTCTTCACTTTAGCAGATACTCGTTGTTCCTTTTCTTGGAAACTTACCTGACATACATGCATCATTTGCTACGCATGTGATTTCGTTTTGAACAAACACTTCATTGGAATTTACATATTATTTTGCTAAACCTAATTACTGATTCCTGATTCGAGTAACCTACATTATTGTTATTGTTGGCTCTTTTGTTACCAAGCCAACACACTTTCTTGAAACCGCTTTCTTTCAAGTTACATTCATTGTTTATTTTGCTACCATGCCGAGAATTCCTTGTTGATACATACGTTTATTGTCGGGTTACGTTGAAACCAAGTTCAATTGCTTGAACTTATCCAGTTCACAGGTTTAACTTGAAACGCTATATGATGTATTGGGAGCATCATATTCAACTATTTTTGCAGAGATTCTTTCATTCTGAGTCGTAGTAGATTTGGTAGGTCTACGACTCCACTAAAACGTTTGATTTGTTTCGATACCTTGCGGTGATATTTTCACAAAATTGAAACTTGCGCTAATTTGGTTACTCACTTCGTACACGGATTCAATTCCCTATTTAGTTGTTAACAATCCATTTCGGATCTTCACGATCAAAGCGGTCTCAACATAATTGTGTGTTAAGGCAATGGTACATATATTCATTTCATAAGCACAATGTACTTCCTGACGATTTTTTTTTCGTTGTCAATCAAATGCCCTGCCATACTTATTACTTTTCATCTTCGATTGGAAACAGCGGTTCTTTGATGTTTCGTAATTAATTGGAAACTCTATAACATGGTATAAATCAAATCTTCATATTGTTTCAGTACACTTTCATTTGATTTCAAACGTGGTGAACTTGTTCAGTCACCACTATTATTGGGTAATGCCATTACGACACCTTGTGGTGTCATCATAAACTTGTAGCTTGTGCTAATCATGGTAACCGTTGTACACGAGACCACGCATACTTTTGTTTGATTTATCATTTAAACATTTCTGATGCAACTACGAATCAAGACAATGATGCACCAAATTCGTTTGTATTTCATTCGGTGTATCTTCACCATTCAAAAATGTCAACAGACTAAACCTTACCAGACATTTATTCAGGAATTGACAGATCATTTTACTATTACGCTGAGTTGCTGCTTTTGAGTTCGTATAGCGGGTGCTATGGTTTGTGAAAACTCGTTTGCATATTGCAACCGATCGTTTAAAAGTCTTATTGGTCAAAACTCCACTTTTGTGGAACCCCTGCTAGCTGGATTACACTAGACTATACGTAAAATGCGCCTTGTACCTTTGACACCCAATGCTAGCAGCACACACTTTTCAACCCTAGGATTCGGGTTGTTATATATTCTTGGACTCACCTAATGTGAGTAATGTTTGTTTCGATTTGATGATTATCTACTTCGATATTATTCATATACATACATATGTGACGTAACCATAAGGAGTTAAGGTAGTACAAATTTCGAGGACGAAATTCTCTTAACGGGGGGAGGATGTGACAACCCTCACAAAACCAGGTATCCGTACAATTAATTAATATTTAATTAATGCTTAATTACTGTGCTTGCTTACAACTGTGGTTAAACTGCTTCTTGATTTCTGATATATACATATTCATGCATCATACTTTATTACTGTCACTCCATTTATTACACACAAAACTTTAGTGACAAACTTGATGCGCGAAAGCATAGTGAGCACACTATACGGATAACCTAGTAAACATGTTGACATAGCCAGCACTAGACAGACACTGTCTCTGAGGCCAGTATGAGCCGGGAATAGATTACTACACTGGTAGGGAGTGTAGGGAGATGAGGATTGTAGAACTGCGTCACTAGGTGATATTTATAGTGACCGGATGTGCCTAAAAACATGCTTTAATTACAAAATTCTGCACTTTATACAAAAATTCAGCATTTAACTTAACTAGTAAAGTGCAAAAACTTGGGAAAATAATACTAGACACTTTCCAAAGTGTCGGGGATTTAATGTGTCACAAAAAAATAATATTAAAGACACTTTAAATACTTATTTAGCACTTTAACGGATCAATATCCAACCGAACAACCGGACTTTACCCGGAACATAAAAATATTGCCAAACACATTGTTTTATTTTTTCTGAGCTAGTTAGGGTCCCCGAACACCCTTTACATTATTACACACACACTAATACACTTACTTATCACTTTGAGATCTAACTTAGTAACTTCACAATTAAATCCCAACCCCATAATCCCCCTTTTCTTTTTGGACGGTTGCATGGTGAGGGGACATCCCCACACTTCTTTTGATTAATTTATTGGTTTATGTTGGGTAAATGGGTAGCAAATTACATGATGGATAAGGGTGATATTGGTCTATTTAATTGCATAAGGAATTAGACTTCATTTCATCAAATCACACAATAAACCACTACTCCCTTTCCCTCTTTGTGTGTTCGGCCGAGACCAAGCACCCACCACCATCCACTTTCAAATTTCCATCAAGCCATTTCTTATACATCCAAAGGTGTTAGAGGTCCAATAAGCAAGCTCGGTGCACTCGAAAGCTCAAGGACCACTCTAGATTTCTTTTATCCACCTTGTTTACGCCTTGTTTCTTCCCTAGCCTCGAGCTAGTAGTAAGTGCCTCTAAACATCCTCTTGATCTTGTTTAAAGTGGTTAATAAGTGATTTAACGGATAAAAATCAAGAACCCGCAAGATCATAACTAAAATTCTTGAAAGAAAGATGAATATGTTGGTTAAAAAGAAACAAATGGTGTAAATCTTGTAAATTTTAACTAGATGTGGTTATTTTATGTTGTTGGTTGCTAGTAGTGGAACGGATCGTCATCTAACCACGCTAGATCATGTTCATGGAACATGAACTAGCAATATGTTAAGTGTGAAATTTGCAAGATGATGAACTCTTCCACTAACAAAACATGAACTTGTGTAAAAGTGATTTTTTTTTGTAAAATAGAGTTCTAAACTAGTAGATCTGAGGATCTACAAGTGGTTTTTCGGAAGAACCAAGTAAAATATACAAGTCTTGTTTAAAAGCCGAATCTTTCATAAACTAAAGGTATTTTAGTGACTAAACAAGTGTGTAAACACTTGTGTAACAAGAAGGTTTAACAAAGAAACATTTTCGTAATTTTTGACTAGAAGTTGTAAAATTACACATTCTTTAAAAATAAAGTTTCCAAGGAACTAATTTTATTTTTTAAAGATGACGAGATCCACTAAAAATGTTAAAGGGTCGCTACATATTTTTACTCAACTTACAAGTTCATGAGTTTGCAATTTATAATTGTTTTTGATAAGTTTGATATTGGAATATTGTATGTTGATGATTGATAAGTGGTTGATTGAATTTTTAAAAGAAAATGATACACTAGTAAGCGTGGCCACCTCCAGTTACAGAGGAAACTCTGGCGAAATTTTTCCAGAAATATAACACTTGGAAAATATTTTTACAACAAGTGTTATGAATAATATTTTTGACTTGTTTTCCAAATAAATTTCGCCATGATTTTTATTACAAAATAACCAAGTATTCGGAGGTGGATTTTATGATTATTTTTATTACTAAATATATATTTCATAGTAAAACACATGTGTGATTTTATGATTATTTTGCGAACTATATATTATTTATAAGGTAAAAATAATATAACTGGAATACATTGTGAAAGCACGACTCCAAAATAATACCAACGCTATCACAAATAAATATTTAAGTTACACCCGTATTATTATTACCACGCGAACTGTAAGATGTAACTTATGTATTTTTCGAAAAATACTCTTAAATGTGTATTTTGACAAAATATTATTTTGGAAATTGTATGGAATAAAATATAATATTTTTGGAAAAAATATGTATATTTTGGAGGTATAATATTTTAGATAAATGAATTAAAATATATTTTAAGTGAGACTTAATAATATATTTCGAGGATATAAAAACGCACATGTATCGCAACCCCCATCCTTGGGAAGGAATAAAATTACTAAATAATTAAGAAGTGTACACACGAAATAGTTTTCTAACTATTTCCCAAAAACATTAAACCTTAAGCCAAGGCACGGCCGTCCGTCTAATAGAAGTTAGTACGTGTAGGTCGTTACGCAGCAGGTTGACTAGGAGATTGCTATTTCGAGACGCACTTCTGTGAGTTCATGTCCCCCTTTTCTCTTAACTGTTTTCATTTTTTATACTGCGGGGGTGAAATACATGTTACTATGATTACGAGTACTTTTTACATGGTATGGTTAGCGTAAGGAGGTTTACTACTTAGATCATGTGAGTGAGTAGGCGCAACTGGAGGCCATTAATCCTCATTGTAGGACCGAGGGTCGTAAGCGGTAGATCTATCTGGGTGTAGCGAGCCCAACCCCTGAGCCCGCTTAGTGGACCAGGTGGTGACTTTGAGCCCGACGCAAAATCCGCTAGGTTTGAGTCTTCCTACGGCACTTCACACATATCAATGACCTTGCAAACCATTGGTGATCTCTTTTTCCTTAATTGCTACATACCAGGGACTTTTATACATACTTACAACATTTTCAAATGTTTGTACATACTCACTTACACATGAACTCGCTCAACTTTATGTTGACTTTTCAAACTACATGTATTTCAGGAAACTAACGGATCTGGCACGGTATGCACGTATTTTCAAGCTGCGTTTGAATAAAGAAGTCATCCAGGGTTTAGAAGGTGTAACCTCTTCCTGGACGGGTTACATATCTCTAAACCTAGTATTGATTAAAGTCTTTTGCTAAGTCTTTATAAACTCAATTAAATCAAGTTAAGATTTGTAACTTATTATGTGATTGTTGAAAAATGGGATTTTTCTAAACTTTATTAATGGATGAATATCTCATGTTTTTATCATATAGCATTGTTATGATTGTTGTTATGGTATTAAGAAGTCACACCAAATAAACCCACGCTTCCGCAAAGCCAGGGTGTGACAAAAATGCCCCTGCACTAAAGGACAAAATAATCAGTTTTCAACAGTCAAAATAGAGGGTTTTTGGATTTTGGACTAAAATGGCAATAAAATGCAAACCACAGGGACCCAGATGTAAAAAGTTTGAGATTTGGACTAAAATGGCAAAAGTGCCCAAACCACAGGGACCAAAATTGCCAAAAATTTTTAAGCATTAAATAACTTGAAACGGTGAGATTCGACATATATAACGTTTTTTAGCGGGTCAGGAACAAAATTGAACTAGAGTAATAATAAGGTTATAGGGTGTGGTTGGACCATGGGGCTTTATCATGCCACCTAAGCTCCATGTCAGCGTCATGTCAACACAAGGGCTTTATCATGCCCCCTTTAAATTACAGCGTGTGGATGGAGCCCCATGTCATTATTACCTAATTATTTATTTATTTAAATATTTATTTTTTTAACCAGAAAATAAAAACAAAACATAATTTCATTAAAAAAATAAAAACACTACATAATTTCATTAAAAAAATAGAAACACTACTCGTCGTTTGTGTCGACTCATCCTTGTTCACGATAAAACCATAGGTGCTCTGTAAGATTGGCTCGAATGTTATGGTGTGTGTGCCTAGCCCGTATCTTCGCTCGGATATCTTCTTTCTCAGCGTATGTTAGTATTGGGTTCGTCGGTTGGATACTTTCATCATAGCTTTCTCCACAAAACGCTCTACCCGAGTCCTCCAACATCATGTTATGTAAAATGATACACGTATACATGACGTTTCTCATTTTACTTTTTTCAAGTATCCTCGATGGCTGGGCGATGATAGACCATATTTTCTTTAGCACACCGAAAGCCCGCTCGATATCATTTCTTGCTGACTCTTGTTTTTTCTTGAAATACAATTTTTTTTCATCATCTGAACACGAAAGACTTTTTACCAACGTCGCCCACTCGGGATAAATACCATCTGTGAGATAGTAGCCATACTTATACTGCATGTCGTTTGCAAAGAATGAAGTATCTGGTGTAACACCGTCTATGACATCGTCGAATAGATTCGAGGACATTAAAACTGCAATGTCATTGTTCGTACCAGCCATGCCAAAGTACGCATGCCAAATCCATAAATCTTGAGAAGCAACCGCTTGTAATATTAGGGTAGGACCATCGTAGTCACCACGATGATGTTGCCTTTTCCAAGCGGTTGGACATGCCCCCCATTCCCAGTGCATGCAATCAAGACTTCCCAACATTCCAAGAAACTCATGTAAGCGCTGATGAGCCTCGTATAGAAGTGGAACGTCGGCTGCGGTTGGCATCCTCAAATATCGTCTCCCGTACAGAGAGATTACACCTAATAAATTATTGCTAATTAAAAAATAATAACGACGTAAATAAAAATAATAAATACTAGTGTTAATAAAAATTATCTTCACAAAAATTTTCAAGAGACTCACGACACATTCTTGACGACATCCTTAAATACTCATCCCACGCATCACTCGATGTGCCGTAGGCTAGTTGTCTAATTGCTGATGTACACTTTTGTAGTCCAGAGAAACCAACTTTGCGACTTGCACTTACCCTTTGTGTGAAAAAAAGGTATTCGCCCGCAAGATCATTGGAAATTTTAACGAATAGTCGTCGGCTCATACGAAACCTACGCTTAAACTGAACATCATCGTACAATGGAGTTTCACAAAAATAATCTTGCACTAGACGTTCATGAGCGGCTAATCGATTCCGTTGAATAGGTGGTTGTCTAGTACGCGATGCGGATGATTCGGCTTCTTCACGCAAATAATTAATCGCCTCCTGCGTCATGGCGATAACCATATCGTCAAGAACACCGTCGGATGAGGAACTCGAAGAAGACATTTTTTAGTTGTGATTGGTGTATGTTTTGGTTGTGATTGGTGAGTTTTTTAGTTTAGGATAGGTTAATATATATAATAAAATAAGAAAACGTTTTTTTTTAATTAATCGACCGTTTGACAACGGTCATTTTGACCATTCTTCCTCGTTCAACGCGTTTCCAGCCCGTTATCATCTTGGCGAAGGTTGTATGGCGCCTCAACATAGCGCCGGGGGTGTGGTCGGATAGCGCCGTGGGGCGCTATAGAAGCCCAGCTGGCTTGGGTAGCGCCCCCACACCCTCCAGCCTAACTACGCTATAGTTTACATGTGGCGAAATGATTATTACTCTATTTCAATTTTGTTGTAGCGTAATTAATTTATTTACAATAATTACAAAAATACCACAACGTATTTTTTATTCGCTTCATATACTTCACACCATTAATTGTTGTAGCATAATTACTTTATTTACAATAATTACAAAAATGTCACAACGTATTGTTTATTCGCTTCGTATGCTTCACACCATTAAACTTATTTGTATTTGATCCAACACCTCACTTTAATATTCTTTGTAGTTTATATATTTAGTATGCAAAAGAGCATCAACACAATGGTATGTTCTTTTGGTAATCCATTGGGAATAGCCCAATGGTGTTGGTGAGTTAGATAAGGTGTAGAATAGTAGGAGGTCATGGGTTCAATCCCCATGGTATGCAAGTTTAGCCATTCAAAAAAAAAATGAACAAACACAGACGTTCATTAATGCATGTTTCGTTCATTTATTTTTAGAATGGCAACTCATACACTCATCTAAGTTGTTCCTAATTTTATTTCCCGTAACTCAAACTCTCGATCTTTAGGGAAAGGGACACCATTTAGTCACCAAGATACCATAGACCTACAATGGGACTAAACCCTCTACTTCTATTGTATGCAACGAATGATTAGAACCATCAAACATGAAACTTGGGTTACTACTCCTACTAAAGACCCGGTAAGGTTCCAAATGCCTTGACACCAATTCATTCATTCATATTTAAAGATGAAAATGTCATTCTTTATCAAAGGCTTTGTCGTTATGCGGGTGCGCCAAAGTTAAGAACCGTTTTGCTATACCTTTGATCAAATAAGTGAAATAATTTTTTTGAACGGCAAAGAATCTCATGTGAACCCACCCTGTTTGGGGCTATGTCCAAGGTCGACTACCCGACCGCCATGAGACCATGCCCCTTGATGCGCGGGAACCGGATGGAATCCGTAAACCCTCACCCCCTGTCAGGTTCGAAACCGGGATTAAAGCCCCATTCGTCTCTTCACCCACATGTTATCGAAAATGGCCCAAACAGAAATCGAATATGTGTCTCTACTAGGGAGTGGAGACTAACTACTCCTAATTCTACTCTTGGATAAATGATAACTGTACTATACAATTAATGCATGGTCAAAATGCAAATATAACATGGGATGGACATTTATTGAACAAAAAATGGAACTTATTAATTTGTGTTGATTAGAAACTAAGTCACTACATTCTAAATTCTTGTCATTCTTAAGCTTATGGTGTGGTGGTAAGGTGTCTTCTCTCTATTCAAAAAGTAAAGAGTTCAAATTCTCCAAGGTGTGGATATAAGAGTATTTTAGAAGCAAGTTAGTTTGCCATTAAAAAAAACCATGGTTGGCCACTCGGGTTTGCTTCCACCGGAAGGGTTGTTCTAAAAATGCTTGAGCAAAATTTCTTAGATCATCCGTAGTGGGGGGTTTTGGGCGTTTTCCCCCAAAAAAACACTCCCCACGCCCCACACCCGCCCCACTGGGCGTTTTTTTTCAAAAAAAAGGCCAGAGCGTTCTTTTTTCCACGTCTCTTGTTCAATTCTTTGGCCATTCACAGGTATCCTTTTTTTTTGTTTGGCCAATACCTTTTTTATGGTTTTTTTATTTAATTATTTAGACTCCTTTTAACATAATGCCCCGCAATGCCCACATCCCTGCTACACCCATTTTAGAAAAACACCCCATAATGCCCCATTGCTGACTGTACTGCCACATGACGCAAAACGCCCAAAGATGGGGACATTATTTGTGTTTTCCACTACACACGGTCTTGATGAATGTAAAAGAGCTAAAAACGAAACAGTTGCTTTGGCAGGAGTCCCTAAAGCCATTTTCATAGATATACCCATGGACTTCATTGGTGGTCTACCCAAGTGCAATGAGGACACCATACATGTTATTGTGGATCGATGGACTAAGTACGTACACTTCATTCCATTTTCACAACCTATTACAAACTGACATAGCTCAGGTATTTTTTTTTCAAACTTCATGTTATCGCGAACCCATTTCCTTTAGTCCATTCTAGATGGAGTTCATGCGTTTGCAAGGCGTCAATTAGGCTTTATCAACTACGTACCATTCCTAGTTTGATTGACCTAACCGAGATACGTAATCTTTATGTAGAAACTTATCTTTGTTGCATGGTTAGACCATTTGTTGTGGTGTGACTCCTCATGACACCTCACCCATATATGGCGCCAAACACCAAAACGCCATAGTTAAAGGGGTGCCAAGAGGGGAGACGTTACCCCTTGTTGGATATTTTAGTGTAATCAAGATTGACTTGGTGTCCAAAGTGAATTATAATACACATCAAGCAAGTTAGGAGGTGCGAGAGTGCACACTTGTGTTGTAATAGTTTTAAGTGTTCGGACGGAGCTCCTAATCAATGGGGGTTCTAAGGGGGAAATGCCCCCTTGACGGGGGTAGGGGGCAGCGCTCCTGGGAGTAAGGTCCAAAGGGTGGCAGCCCTGGCGAGGTCCAAGGAAATTAGGCAATAATTTCGAGATGGAAAATTAAGTGTTTTCGAGGCAAAATTTTATTCAAAATGGTCATTGCCTAACGCAGTTTCCTTCATCCCGATTTTCAAAATCAAATTTGGTCACTCTCTCTGGTTCATGATTCTCATTGATCACATACTAGCGTTCTTGTTCTCAAATGAGTTGCATCCGATTGGATTTTTTGGATGGACCACAAAAATAATTCAATTTGAAAGTGACTACATGCCTCTCAAATCATCCGTTGCAATCTCAATTTCTCCACCACCCCTTCACACGCGTTACATTCCAAATGATTCTCATGTAGAAGCAGTGGAGGAATTGCTTTGATATGGAGAGACCATGATTCCAGTCCTCAAACAATCATTACACCAAGCTCGCAATAGAATGAAGCAACATGCCGACGATAAGATATCGAAACGCTCATTTGTAGCTGGTGCTTGGGTTTAAACTCCAATCTAATGTACAAACCTCATTACACATACACAACTATTCATAACAGTCAAAATGTAATACAGTAGGGTGGTCTTTTGTAAATGTGGGATGCTATGAACAAACCATCAATCAATGGGAGGAATAACCTTAACTCTGATATCCATATATCTATTCAAACAAGTTTATTACAATAAAACATGCAAAGATGCAACTAAAGATGCCAAGACAAGCTTCATAACAATTACATAATTATAAAGCCAGTGATGGTAAACCTTACATAATAATTACATAATTATAAAGCCACCTTACGCGTTGCGTCTCTCTTGATGCGCGGGATTGGAGTATAAACTAGGGGAACCGCCTCTCGAGTATGTGTTCTGAGTTCTGTATGCAGTGTCAGCTTTCGGGATTCCACATATGAAATACATATCGAAAATGCTTGCAGAGGTGACAATGATGAGCTGTACTCAACCGAAAATATGCCTTCTTTTAACGGAGAGAGGTTGAAAACAGGTCTTTTGTTCTCCAGTTCTCCCTGTTGATAAATTATGTAGAAAATAAGTGAGTATTCACACACATTAAATAGATATTAATAATTAATTAAAAGATCATACCAGTAAGAAAAGGTCAAATTGGCGGGAAGTCGAGTGAACGTTGTCTGATCTTGATCCACTAGACTGCACCTGCTTAGAAAGGATTCTTAATCTGCAGCCCACATCCCAACCGCCACAATCACACGCGCCACCGGACCGCCATCGATCAACCAACGGTGAAGGTCCACCTTTACTTGGTACACCATGACTGCCGCCAGGAAGAATAACCGTTGTTTCAAAGCTTTCTCGGTTACTATCACCATTTATGTTCCTTGAAAACTTCACAACAATGGCTTCCAATTCTTCTTGCGGCTGGATGTTTGCATTCACAGAAAATAAAACGAACTCCCGAGTGTTGAAATGGGAATTTGAAACCTTCATTTGAGCGGTCACATTAGGTACGTAACTGTGATCTTTACTTTTGTTGACTTGAGATAACCAACTCATGCTCTTTTTCTTCACCTCATGGACGGTGAAAAACGTATAAAGCAAGTCTTTGTTCTTATCTTTCAATGAAGACGTTAGACTTGTTACCGTGGCTGCAAGTATTTCCATGTCGTTTTCAACTGCAAATGTAAACAAAAGACGGTCGTTTTTAACCGTTGTCTGAAAAAGAGCTTGCTTCCTCGACAACGAGGATGATGAAACATCATCGACCCTTATTTCCTTTGTGAAATCAAGTTTCACTCTTGCTTTTGTTCTTGAATCTTCATGGCACGTCTCCTTTGATGGAAATATCGGGTCTAATAACCTCCTTAACGGGCTTGAATGAGCCCGTTTGCTATCCTTATTTGAACTTTGAGAAACTGGAGAATCCGATCTTTCTGTCGCAGATTTACGGCTAAAGCTTAAACGACGAAGAGGGGATATACTTCTAGGTTTCGACTCCGAACTTTTGCTAGACGTTGATATTTTTCTTTCTGGGGTCTTGTTTCTTGAAGGGCTACTTTGATTTCTTGAAAAATCGAGTTCCCTTCGTGAGCTTTTACCGTTTATAGCCGCAGAACGAAATGTGCACGAAATCGGATTGTCGTTATCATTTACAAACTCATCTTGGATCTTCCACTTCCCCTTCATACAAGATTGTTTTGGAAAATCTTCAGAATAATGAAGCTTTGTAACACTTTTTGAACATGATTTGATTTGCAGAGTGATATCATCTTTAGGGGAAGTTTTAAAATGAGATTGTAGCGTTACCCGACGAAAGTTTTGATGCGCAGGAGAACAACTTTGATCTCTACTAGATCGAGGAGATGATTCATCAGCTGAAAACAAGGAAGAAGAACAGGTGCTAGATGGTGAATATCTGTTACTTCTAACAAAACCATGTTTATGATGTCGACTTTGCCATTTCTCTAAGCGGGCCCAGTCCATGACTCCAAAACTTAAAGCTCGATCTTGCATCGGTTTTCCCCTTTCAAGATAACTTGGTAAATGTTTCATGTGTTTGATGATTTCTTCCATCTCCATGGCCTTTTGCTTCTGGTCAAAGTTTGAAGGTGATGATTCCATCTCAGGCACATTCTTTACGACTTTGGACCGAAATTTTTCCAATTCAAATTTGTATCGCAATGTGGCTCGGTTTGATGAAGGATCACCCATGTTTCTTCTTTTAGTGTTCTTTCAACAAAACTTCACAAGCGAAACAATCGAACTTGAGCTACATTCTTGAAGAGATTTCATGTCCTTAAAGATACCCTGATGACGATAAATATTTGAAATCGATCAGAAATATTAATGATTAACTGATTTTAAGAAAATTCAACATGCTTCATTTATACAAATTAAAACAAACAGAAATGGAACACAATAGAAGTTACATTCTTTTAACAAATATTGAAGCTAAAATTACCAATGCAAACCCATAATGTTCAACAAGCAAAAAAGCTTCAACAAGCTGTATCATAGGCTATTGCAAGATGCTGAAATGCAGATTCGAGACAACCGGACAACCGATACGAGGACGATTACAAGGAACTGAAAATGAGAATCTGGTGGTCCTAACAAATCATTCATGGGATATGGGTGTTGAAGATAAGATGATAAAATTACTATATCAGTATATCACAAGATACCCATAAACAAGATTCCCTGTTGATGAAAAAGAATGATGCACAACAATTTAAAACAATAATTTTTAATATTGAATTACATCTGATTAAGACAGGGGATATAGAAACAAAAAAGTAGCAAAAGTAATTGAGTGACTAAAAATTCAAAAGGGGGTTTGACACTTTGTGCACAACTGCACATGCTTGCTTCAGTTATGTCATCATAAAATATTCTCTTGATGAATTAACAAGCATAAACACTAAAGTAGACCCTGAATCTACACTAAAGTAGTTCATCTTCAAAAAGAAGAAACACCCACAAAAGGTCTTTCTTTGACCACAAAACCTAGAAATAAAAGGTTAGAATTTATTATATCTTCTTTCTAAAGCATGTATATCCAACAAATGTAAATGAGGCGGAGTTGCTCGAGAGCTACTCGGAATCGAATCAGTAAAAAGCTTGAACGAGCCTTAACGACCCGAGCTCAAGCCTTAAATATGACTTGTTTAGTTATCGAGCCTGAGCTTTACATACAAAGTTCTTTTTAAGCTTGCGAGCCTAACGAGCCCAAATAAATTTTATATTATTATTTTCATTATATATAATATACCTGCTATTTAACATTGGTGAACCGAGCTTTGGCTGGTTTAAGCTATGAGTTCGAGCCGAGCTTCTAGCTCGTTTAAAATTGTTCTCAAATTACCTCGAGCCAAGCCCAACTCGAGCTCGTGGTTTTACTTTCGAGCAGAGCTCGATCTCAAAATAGTAGTCTCGAATCGAGCTCGAGCTCACGAGCTGATATCGAGCCTATTTGGGTTCAGGCTCGGCTCATTTACGCTCCTAATTCAACTGAAACCACTTGTGATGAAAAAAAAATCTCAACTTTCTTTCAGAAGTTCAGAAGCATAAGAAAACATAAGAGCAGAATAATCATCTAAAATTACTACACTAAAGAAGAGCTTCACAAAGGGTATACATACAACAAGTCATGAATAAATCAGCAAAGTGAATACTCATTGAAGCATTTCGTCGAACAGTTACCTGATTTAATGCACAATCACCAACCACCTTTTCAAACAACGAACAATGTGTCGGTGGACGGTGGGCACATGTGCAAAGCATGTGACAACAACCGATGCAAATCAAACTTACACTTCAACACTCTTTTTTCTCCAATACCCAGAAAAAAGTTTTCAACTTTCTACTTCTACTCCAAAACCCAACAAAATTATACAGAAAAAAGTGGTGTTTGTGTGTGAAAATAGATAAGAAAAAGAGGGTATTTTATGGGTGTGAAAGAGGGTTACCTCGTTTTGAGCTGGAACTCACTTGATGGGTGTCAGAGAGAGGGGTCATTTCCGATCGGACGGCTGAGGGAAGAGGAGATATTCGCGGGTGAAAGATGAATCAGAAAAAGATAATGTGTATCATGGGGAGCCTACTGGATGACTAATTAGGTGTAATAAGATTGTCTTTATTATTGGATGCTTAAAAGCCTATCCTTTTTAAGCATATAAAGTTTTGAATTTTTCTTTCTCTAAAAGCTAATTGATTAATTATTTTAATAGACTCAACAACCTTAGGATTGGTGCCTTTGAAAATTTTAGAGTTGCGCATCTTCCATATACCCCAGCAAGCGATCATAACAATACCTCGAACCATCTTCCTGGCCCATTTAGAGCCGGCCGCTTTCTCATGAAGAAGTAACACGTCCTTAAAATCAAAGATCATAATCGGATCGATATGACACCACTACCCTACAAACGTCCAAACACCATAAGAGAAACCACACGCTGTAAAAAGATGCAGTAGGTCTTCGTGAGCGGCTTCACACAGGCTACAGAAAGTGTCTTGGATCTCAATCCCACGTCTCGCCAAAGCTACCTTGGTCGGAATGCGGTCTAACTCTAATCTCCAAATGAAATTGTTCACCTTCAAAGGGACCCAAGCGATCCATTTCACAATATGATTTCGGTGTGTATCTCTTCCAAGGCGCAACAACTCCTTCACCTGCGCGACCGAAAACGGCCGTTTCCCATCATCTCCCCACAACCATCTATCCACGTGACCTGCGAAAGAAAAATTCTGTGGCAAAAAATCAGCATCATGCAACTCGGATATCTCTTCGACCGAGCTTAAACCCCAACTCCAACTTGCCGACAGAAGCACCTGGGAATTAATCACCTGCAGCTGGTCTTTAACTGTGCAGCCCTTCTGCCGCTCCAACCTGAATAAAGCAGGCCATCTCTCCTTCAATATAGTGGACCCTAACTAATGGTCCAACCAAAATCTAATGTTCGAGCCATCCCCTACCTTCCTTCAGAAAAAAAAACTATGGATGTTTTTTCCTTGTAGCTTCGTCTGAATCAAGATAGAAACGATGGACTTCCAGCAACCCGTAAACACCGCTTTGCTTGGAAAGAAAACCCATCGACCCCTCCCCCCATGGATCGTCTCAATCACTTTACGCCAAAGACTATCTTTATCTTTCGTAAATCTCCACGCCCACTTAGTCAACAAGGCGATGTTGACATCCTTAACTTTGGCTATCCCCAACCCCCCATATTTCTTAGTGTTCGTAACGGTGTCCCAAGCCACCCAATTAAGTTTCCTCTCCTCGCTAGTGCCACCCCAAAGAAACGATCTCATTAATTTTTCAATATAATCAATAACCTTATTTGGCGCCTTGTATAGAGAAAGATAATAAATTGGTAGACTAGCAAGAACCGATTTAATCAAAGTTAACCTCCCTCCCATCGACAAAGTGTGCGCTTTCCAAGAGGCTAAGTGAGCTTGTATAATTTTGATTACCGAATGCCAATGACAACTCCTATTCATGTTGGTGCCCACTTTAATTCCCAAATAAGTAAACGGAACATACCCAACTCTACATTCGACGCCATGTTAATAACTTCCTCCTCATCTACACCAATCCCGAACAAGTGGGACTTATGAATATTAATCTTCAATCCCGAACGTAAGAAAAAGACTCTTAGCAACCTTGATGTTTTTTGTATATTTTCTTTCGACCACTCTCCAACAATAAGAGCATCATCCGCGTATAATAAGTGAGAAATAGAAGGCCCCCCATTTGGGAAAAGTGATACTTTTAAATTCCCCCAAACCACTAGCTTTGATAAATAAACACGCAAGAGCTTCCATGACAATAATGAATAAGAATGGGGATAAATGATCCCCTTGTCTAATCCCCTTTTGACACTGGAAATCAAACGTAGGAGACCCATTAACAAGAACAGAAGATGATGTGCTTAAAATACAACATATGAATTATATCAAATACGACGTAAAATCAACCCTTTTTCAGTACTAATGTTGGAAAAAGTTTGTATTTCTGTTCCCTTTTAATTTACAGGGTCAAAAGAGCTTAAATGTGCAAAAGGAGCAAAATAACAACAAAAACCAACATAAATACAAAGAAGGAGGAACTGACGCAACTCGCCAAGCCCTATTCCACATCCAAACCACAAGAATAGCAAGATCAGAAGACCTGACACGGGGCAGTGTCCGAGACTGGATGCTGTGCAGAAGAAAAGACAATAGCAAAGGACAAAACAGACAACCAACACGGGGCCGTGCTAAGCCAACACGAGGCGTGGTCAACTCAAAGATTTTCAGAATCTGCGATAGTACAACAAGTACTTTGGCCACGGGCCGTGCTGTTGACACACGTGGACGTGTTAGTACAAGACCTGACATAGCAGTTAATGAGGTAGAGAGAGAGATAGATGACCACGGGCCGTGCCAGGCGGGCACGAGCCTTGGTGAAGCCCCTGATTTCAGCTATAAATAGATGTGCTTGGTCCCATTCCAAACCATCCCTTGGCAAACCACTTCTCTCTCACTTGCCACCACTCCACCACTACTACAACACCATCATCCACCACCATTATCCATCTTCCATCATTTAGAGTGTGTGTAGTAGTCTCGAGATCCAAGATCGATAGTAAGAGTCTTTGTCAAACAAAGGCCATGCTTGGCTAAACTCTTACATCACTTGGTGAAGACAAATCTTTTATGTATTTCTTTTATGATTTCCAATCTTTGGCAACTTTTTAATTGGGTATGTATTAATGACCTTAATAACTAGTTTTTTATATTGAAGGAAAATTTATCTAATCATTCTTCATATGTTGTTGATTCACATATTCGTGTCTTTACGGTCTATATAAAGCGCGTTAATTGCCTGGAAGGGGGTTAGAAGTGTGGTTGGGTAAATTTTATGTCTCGTTCAGTGTATAGATCCTGGGAGAACCTGGTTCAAGCTTAGTAACACTTCATGAGTAAGGTGGGCTCTACCCCCTATACGGGAGAAGTACCAAACGCTTGAATCCCTTATCTATAAACTACTATTAAAACTTTAAACCAACTCTGCGAGGACTGTATCCCTGCTGACTCAGACCAAAGGGTTGAGGGTGATCGCAACCTGGAAGGGGGCCCACCACTTTTTGCATTAATAACTTACTTAATTATCTTTCAATAATCCGACCTAGTGGGACAGTATGCTTGCTGACTCAGACCACTAGGTTGAGGGTAACGTCGCCTTCACAAGAGGGGCCTACTACTATAACTAAGATAATATCTTAAAATGCCCAAAGTGCGGAAATCATCAAAAGGATACATGAAAGATGAGTCGGAACCAAGTGATTCCTTATTGTCTATCTGTTTTTTCCTTTATTTTATTTTCTGTTCTTAGTTCATGTTTTTATAACTTTAAAATCCTTTTATTCAAAGTTTGGTTCGATTAGACGTTGACGACAAGCCGATATTAAAAGCTCTTGTGTCCTTGGACGACCTCGGTATCTTGCCATCACTATACTACGTCCGCGATGGGTGCACTTGCCCTAACGTGTGTGTAGAGTGATAGTAGAATATCGTGTTTTATAAATTTAAAACTTGAATTAGCGAGTAAAAAGAGCTAAAAATATACTAAAAAATATATACACACCTGCACACATCAGAAGACCTCGCAGACTCCAAAATACCCTTAACCCACTAGCACCATTTTGAAGGAAAACCCATTTGAGCCATGATCGATAAAAGGAACCCCCAATTGACATTGTCATATGCCTTCTCGAAGTCTATTTTGAGAAAAAAAAACACGCTTTTTTCCCCTTCTTCCTTAACCACCCATACAGTTCACTAATAATTAAAAGCCCGTCCAATATAAATCTACCTTTTAGAAAAGCTAAATGCGTCTCTGAAATAAGCTTTCCTAAAACCGGTTTTAGTCTCTCTGCCAGCACCTTAGAAATGATTTTACTGATGACCCCAACAAGCGTAATAGGCCGATAATCTCCTAACCCAACCGACGTTTTAATATTAGGAATAAGAGTTATAAAAGAGGTACTACAACCTCTACTTATACCCCTGAATCATGAAAAGCATTTAACAACCTGAAAAAATCATCTTCTAAAAACCTCCAAAAGTGTTTGATAAACCTGAAATTGAAGCCATCAGGCCCCAGGGCTTTATTTGACCCGCAAACGAAAACCGCATCCTTTACCTCCTCCTTAGTAAAAGCGCACACTAATTTTTGAACATCCTCAATCGGCACTTTGTTAATATTCTCACATATCAACTCCGGTCTCAACTTCTGCTTATCAGAAAAAGATTTCTGAAGAAACTAAACACTTCTTTCTTGACCAAGGATGGCTTCGAGATCCACCGCTCATTTACTAAAAGACCCGGAATGGCATTCATCACCTTCCTCCCATTAATACATCTATAAAAAAAGCTAAATTATCATCCCCATGCGCGGCCCAAGTAACCCTCGACTTTTGTTTCATATCCCGATCTCTATAATAATTCAGCTGAGAGACCCCTTTCTTACATTCTTCCCAAATTCAAACTTCCTCTTCTTCCACGTCCCTTTCCTCAATAACTTTTTCTATCCTTTCTATCTCTGTCTTGTAATTTCTAAGATCCTCTCCTTCTTTAATAATCGCCTCATTCCACCATTTCCTTAAAGCCCCTCTAACATGCTTCAATTTATTAGTAATGATTGTATCCGGCGTTCCTTGGAAAGACCGCTCCTGTAAAGCTTTAATGACCACCTCCTCGCACCCCTCCCTATCCAACCAAGAGTTAAACCATCTAAAAGGTTTATACCCAAAGTTGGAGTCAATCAAAGTCAACAACAAAGGATTGTGACCCGACCAATCTCTAGGAAGCGCACGAAGACATGCCAAAGGCCATCTGGAAAAAAACGTTTGGCAAACCAAAACTCTATCGATTTTACTCATTTTGAAACTTGGTCTGCTTCCTGTCAAAAAAGTATATTTACTTCCGCGCATATAACATTCCTACAAACCCACCTCATTAATAAAACAATTAAAATCTCCTGCACTCGATTGATTAAACCGAGAGTTCAATCTATCTTCCGGAAAACGCACCGCATTAAAATCGCCCAATAACACCCACATACCTGACAAACTACTAATGACGGATTTGAGCTTAACCCATAGAACCCATTTTTCCACTACTTTTTGCGGAGCATAGATGTTTATGATATTAAAAAACGAACCATCCTCCACGAGACTCCCTGAAGTGTCCAGAAAGTTATTATCCTGAACCATGGAATGTTTCTTGAAAACCTTAGGATTCCATAGATTAATCAAACCTCCAGACCTACGAGAAGCTTCCACAATATCAACCTCTACATCCCCCCATCCCCAAAATCTGACCGCCTCAAAACTACCATTGCTGGACAATTTAGACTCTTGAATAGCCATAAAAACCACCTCATTTTTAACTCTGAAACCCCTAACCCAATCCGATTTCCCATTCAACCCCAATCCCCTTTATGTTAATAGACAAGAAATTCATCGCAAACCTGCTTGTAACCCTTCTTTTTCAACCGTTTCGACCACCAAGTGTTGAAAATTTTGTAGTTGAGCGCCCACCTTAAGCCCCAATTATACAGTGTCTTCGGCTTCTTTGACAACATCGGGCTTATGAATTTCAGCATCCGGATGATCTCCAACCGGCTCTTTAACCTGTCCCTCCTCTTCCGCGTGAAAAAAGTCATAATGTAGAACACCGCCATCCAAACCCTCGGCCTCCATAACAGATCCTTCATCAGCCGCTTTTTCATTACAGTCTTCCTGAGTCTTTGTCTTTATAGAATCAGTTGCTATAGTATAACAACCCTCCAAAAATATTTTCGACACCCTAAAAATAATTAAAATATCCCAATACGTCCTAAAATACACCCCGTATATGAAAACGAGCCCTGAATACCTTTATTTTTATTAAAATTACTTAAAAACAATTTTTATTAGTCCTTGGAGGGCCGCGAAGACCACCCCTTGGTCTTACGCGGGTCGCGACAGATAGGCCATCAGGAGAAACCCGGTGCTGCCACGTGTCCACCACTTGTCGAACCTAGATTGTTGACCGGACAAGACTACGCCATAGACCCCCTAGGTCGCGGGCCGTGTAGCCCTTGGCTACAGCCTTCGCGGGCCGCGAGGGAAGTCGAAGGGTCACTATATATAGAGGCTTTCAGTTTCAGTTTCAACTCGCTCATTTTCTCGATCTCTCTCTCAAAATTCTGCATAGCTATTATAATCTTGGGTATAATACCCCCCTAAATAACGAAGTTCTGCCTCGTTGTAAGTATCATAACCCCGGTTATGTATTAGATACGCTGTCCGATTGATCCAGGGTTCCGTAACGGCTGTCGAGGTTCTGCCCGACGTAGTCGTTGGAATACCGTCTCGGGGAGGGTATTACTAATGTAAATATTGGGTTATTATACTAACGCGTGTGCATTTGTGTAAATTATAGATAATCACCAGGAAATCCTTAAGGAAAACCCTAAGACAGCAATGTGAGTAATCTCCTTTTTGTAAATTGTTTTATGAAACCTTTATTTATTTTAAATTATAATTAGCAGTGATTGAGTCTTTGTAGTTCTTCAATTACTGCCGGTATGTTCGGGTTTTGTATACAAAATGTGGAACACGTTACCATTGGACAAAGAGTTAGCCAATGTGTAATATGACCCACCAGTCAGGATTGACAATACTGAATGAGTAATTGTGTAGATGTAAACATTGTAATCGCTCTCAATACTGTTAAGTGATAAAACTCTTCCTGATTAAACTGGGATTCACTCACCAGTATTTCCCACTGACAAAATGTTTTTAAACGCGTTTCAGGTAACAAAATGTGAAAGCCAAATAGAAGCCAGCTAGACAGCACTGAAGGCTTGGAAAAACTGGCTATCAAAGTTACATGAATAAAGAGATGTTTTTATTAAATAAAATAGGGTTTATCCCTATGAAAATGTGTGTACTTAAAACTTGGGAGTTTCCCATGTGTTTAATATTATAAAAGTGTGGTATTTACTCTGATAAAATATTTCCTAACTACGGTCCTGATGAAATTTCCGCTGCCAAATTGATAAACACCGATACCACCAATACTGATTCTCGCGGCCGCTCGTTCCCGGGACAGATAGGGGGCGGGGGTTGCGATAGAAGGTGGTATCAGAGCTAAGCCACTGATTCAGCCACAGAAGTGTTCTGCTGACACCAAAATATTATATGTTAGGAAATTATTTACAGAAATACGTGTATATCTGTATTTTATTGTTGTGTGTTATTTGACTGTTTATTAGTTTACAGTATGAGCGACCAAGGACCCTCCGACGCCTATCGTCAGTTGTCTAGCTCACCTCAAAATGAAGGTACCTCTTCACAGCCTACCCTCTCAGGGTATTCAGCTGACAATGAAGATGGGATGTTCGTGTTCAAGGCTCAGTCTGAAGAGCCATTCCCTCCTAAAAAGAGAGGATGGTTCAGTAGGGGAGCACACGAACGTAGGAAGAGGATGAAAAAGTTACACCAACAGCGAGTTCTAGCAGCCGCTAAGAGAGAAATAGATGCTCACACCCATGATATGCTTAATAGGAGTCTAGCAAATTTCCATATCTTAGCAACCATAGCTGCCGACCCAAACCTGGAGCAACTCATAGCCCCTCAACCATTACCCTTGTTTCCTACACAACCAATGGAGATTGAAAATAACCCGGAAAACCAAATCCTAGCACCAGCCTTTGACCCAACTGAGATACCTAGAATACCAGCACCCAATCCCTTAGACCCATACTATGACCCCCCGTGGTTCGATGATCATAGGGATTATCAGCAACGTTACCCAATATCAGAAGAACCTATGCCAAACCTAGCAGCTTACCCAGGTCTGGCCCCTCTTGATCCCTATTATGATAATGATGAATACATTAGGGAAATCCTAGAAAATCCATATCCTCAGGAAGAACCCATGCCACAGTACCCAGATCCAGTACCAGCACCCTCAATGAGTGCAGAAAATGTGCAAGAACTCCGAACCTTCGGTGAGGAGATTTTAGAAAATAGTGACAGAATGAGGTAAATCGGAGAAAGACTCGTCTGGAAGTACGACGAGCGTAATATGGAGTTCTGGATGAACCCATATCAGTGATGGTGATAGTAATAATAATATAATAATAAAAATATATATATATATATATAATATGTGTGTATGAAAATATATATATATATATATAATGATAATATATCTATCATAGTATAGACCACTTTATGGTTAGTGATGCATATTAGTATTGTAATTTTAGATTCCAGTTCCAGTTTGTATTAGATGCATAATATATAAGAAAGAGTAAGTCGCAATGCTTGACGCTTTTGATCAATATGTGTGTTGTGTGATTGTTTGCCTTAAATACTATCTTGTGATATTAATAAGTGGCAAATGTTTAAAATTCAGATGGACAACGAAGTGAACCAGGAAAACCAGAGTAACAATAACCCGGATAACGATAACCCGAACAACAATAATAATGGAAACCAAGTGGATAACAGTGCCATCCAACACATAGTGGCACAAGGGATAATAGATGCGATGCCATATATTATCAAAACGGTTAAGAAAGCAGATAATAAAAGTAACCGTGATAGTAAACGACCCATTGAACCTGAACACAACGTAAACAATGGACCCATACTTCAAGTGCCCATTACCAAAAGAAGAAGAACCATGTCTTATGGTTGTTCTTATAAAGAATTCTGGTCTTGTAAACCAATGGAATTCTCGGGCAATGAAGGGGCCGTTGCAGCTCTACGCTAGATAGAAAAGACTGAGGCTGTCTTAAAAATAAGCAAGTGTGCGGAAGAGGATAAGATGATAGGATCTGAGTTTCTTATGATTGTGTTTGTTCTAATTATAATGAAGATG
Organism: Helianthus tuberosus; assembly: GCA_030545235.1. Classification (NCBI taxonomy): domain Eukaryota; kingdom Viridiplantae; phylum Streptophyta; class Magnoliopsida; order Asterales; family Asteraceae; genus Helianthus; species Helianthus tuberosus. Next base: position 171,096,042 of record CM060377.1, read on the forward strand.
AATGACAAACAATTTGCAGCGGAATGTAATGGAATAAACTTTCAACATAATCAAATGGAAGAAATGCTTTCAACACACATGTTTAACATGAAATCGAATGATTATATTTATTATAACAATTCAATTACAATGCATGCATGTAATACAATCTCCCCCTCAGCCTGAGCTCACACTGGTTTGTTCGTACAGAATGACTTGGGATGAAAGAGCCCATAGAACAGTACAGGGTACTGTTCTATTTATAGTACGAAGCAAACCACTGAATCATCTTTGCTGAGGTCACCATGAAAGTGACATCTAACCTCCTAACAACCTACAACCACTGGTCTAATACAACTACTGCTATTACAAACTACTGATTACAATACAAACAAAGGATAGTGATGCGCGTGTGGTGTTATAGATTTTTATATATATTTTTAGCCCTTTTTACACGTTAGTCAAGTTTTAAATTTATAAAACACGATATTTTACTAACACCAAACACACATATGGGCAAGTGCACCCATCGTGAGCGTAGTATAGTGTTGGTAAGATACCGAGGTCGTCCAAGGACACAAGAGCTTTTAATACCGGTTTATCCTCAACGTCTAATCAAATCAAAGGTTTAGAAAAATGTTTTAAACTAGAAAATAAAAAAAACTAAAATTGCTGAAAAATAAAAATAAAAGTAAAAACAGATAGACAAGATGAATCACTTGGATCCGACTCGTGTTTAGTGTAACCTTTGATTATTTCCGCACTTTTGCACTTTTTAAGAGATTATCTTAGTTATTGTAGTAGGCCCCTCTTTTGAAGGTGACGTTACCCTCAACCTAGTAGTTTGAGTCAGCAAGGATACAATCCTAAAGGGTTGGATTATTGAAAGATAATTAATTAAGTTATTAATGCATAATGTGGTAGGCCCCTCTTTTGAAGGTGACGTTACCGTCGGCTAAGTAGTCTGAGTCAGCAGGGATACAGTCCTAAGTAGCCGGGTTAAAGTTTTAATAGTAGCTTACATATGAGGGGATCAAAGAGTTTGGACCCCCGCCATCCAATACCGGTGGGTATTGAAGGAGGTCCTACTAAATTTGACCCAGGTCCTTGCAGGATCTATACACTGAACAAGGCAAGACTCTTACCAAACCATTCCCTTAACCCCCGACCAGGTAGCCAACATATCTCCATATAGACCGTGAAGAAATGAATGGTGAAAATCTTTTATTTTATATAGACAGTAAAATAATGCCAAGACACCACGGACAAATGATAAGGAAGATTCACCTTCAACATAAGAAATTAGTTATTAAAGTCATTAATACATAACCAAATAAAAAGTGCGAAAAGATTAAAAATAAAAAGTATTACAATAGACACTTGTCTTCACCAAGTGATGTAAGAGACTTAGGCAAACATGGCCTTTGATTTTCAAGAACTCTTACGATCAATCTTGGATCCCGAGGCTACTCACACACTCTATAATGGATGATGGTGGTGGATGATGGTGTTGTGGTGGTGGTGGAGTGTGGATGAAGTGTGAGAGAGGTGGTTTGCCAAGGGATGGTTTGCAAATGAGCCAAGCACCCCTATTTATAGCCTGAACAGAAGCTCGGGCACGGCCCCGTGTCCATTGGGCACGACCCTGTGTCCATCCTCCTTCTCTTTCTTCATTAATTGCGGTTTGTCTGCATTAGTTGACCACGCCCCTGTGTCCGCTGGGCACGACCCCGTGTGCAGAAGCTTATCTGTACTATCAAGATTTCCCTAGATTTTGCGAATCTTAGAGTTGACCATGGCCCCTTGTCCGCTGGGCACGCCCCCGTGGTGGGTGATAGAAGCTTCTACAACTTTGTCTTTTCTGAAGACACTTGGGCACGCCACCGTGCTCACTGAGCACGGGGCATGTTCAACCTTCTGTCTTCTTGTTTTTGCTTGGGAAGATGCTGTCGGGGGGGTAGGGCATGCCACATTTATTCCTTTTCTTGTATTTATGTTAGATTTAGCTTCCTTTTTGCTTCTTTTGTTCATTTGAGCTCATTTAATCATGAAAATACAAAAGGAAGACAAAAACACACTTTTTCCAACATTAGTACTAAAAAGGGTTAGTTTTATGCCACAATTGATGTAATTTATATGTTGCATTTTGCACACATCAAATACCCCCACACTTGAATCTTTGCTTGTCCTCAAGCAAAACTCTTTATAATGTGCCTTTACACTCCCAAATGGAATGGGTAGAAGATAAGGTTTTTTGGGCTTGTCATAGAGTGTCGGGATTTCCAAGATTCTTTATTAGGTTTTATTTTTATTTATTTACAATCCTATTCGTCATGATTTATTTAAAACATTACATAAGATAAATTACTTATTAGGGGATAACATGCCTTTTTAAAATTCCATTTATATACAAGTTCACATACCTCACGGGGGATCACTCAACACTCGACCGAAGATGTATTTTAGTGAATCACTCGAGAGCGGCGTGGAACTTACTCCTACCATAAGCTTGCCAAGCAATCAATCCTCCTCCTTTTTAACTATACACATTTGTAAATATCAAGAGGACTTTTGGGTGAAGGGTTAGGCTTGGGTTAAGGGTAGGTGGTTGGGTTAGTGGTTAGAAAAAGGGCGAAAGGCGTAAAAAGCATCGGTTTTCGTAAGACTTTTTATTTTTTGTAACTTTTTATTTTAATGAACCACTTCTTCAAACAAAGTTATTTTTGATAAACTTGTTTGTTTATTTCTTTTTTTGCTTCATCATCATCATCATCATCATTTTTTTTAAGGAAGTCATAAGAAAAACCGAGCTTGTTACTAAAACAAAGGGTTAAAAATAAAAAGGGTTTTGGTGGGTAAAAGGGTGTTTGTTTTGGGTTAAGAAATGAAAAGGTTTAGGCTCAAAGGGGTTAACTAGGGGGATTTTGGGTAGGTGGTAAAAAAAGAAAAAGAAAAATAATGCTGTAGAAATAAAAAAAGGGTTAGTCCTAATGCCTCCATCATTTACTTACTTGGGTTTAAGTTAGTAAGGACCGAGAATGTATCGTCGTGGCAAGTTCTAGAGTCGTAAGAACCAAGCGGCTATTCACACAAGAAACGAAAAATGAGCATTTAGTTTAAAGATATGTATTTGTATGCTCAATAAAGGCTCAAAACTCACTTTTGTGGGAATGGGTTTTTATGTGGTCAAGTATATATAATCAAATTTTAACTAAACTTGTCATGCCGTTTCATAATTTTCTTATGTTGGTTCTTTTTATCACGACGCTATCGGTTGTAAATTTGTAAAAATATAACCTTTTTAGAACTTGAAATTCCCAAATTAAACCTAGACAAGTAAAAATAATGAAAAATTTTTTGAAAAAAATTTGGGGTGATTAGCGGTTCCAATAGAGTTTTGTGTAAGGCTTGTTTTTAGGACTTGCAAGATGCAAGGATTTAGCATCCCCCACACTTAAATTACACATTGTCCTCAATGTGTCCCAAAAATAAGTTTTTCGGTTGATTAAAATGTGTAAAAGTGGGTTAAAAACAAGATTTTATGTTATTGGGTAGTTGAACACAGGGTGTGTTGGCTGAGCACGGCCCCGTGGTCAGACTGCCAGTATTAAATTTAAACAGAATGCTGGGCACGGGGGCGTGTTCAGTGAGCACGGCCCCATGTCCAGTTACCTGAATTGGGCATTTTCTGCAGAACCTCGGGCACGGGGCGTGTTGGGGTGAGCACGACCCCGTGCTGAACTTGCTGTAATGAAGAAAAATTATCGGGAGGCTCTATTTTTGTGCATGGGGTGTGGGTTCAAGTTTCCCTTAGTAACCTCCACCATTTCGAGTGTGCTTTATTCCTGAAAATTAAAACTAAACTAGAAAACATAAAAGTTAAACTAATCTAAAACTAAGGATAGTTCCGCGGAATGCCTCCGTGGTGCGCCACGTTTATAAGGGTCCTTGGCTAGACCCACCTTATCGGGTGGTTCTGGCTCATCTTCAATTAGGGGGTCGTCATTGCCGATTGGATATTTCATTGAAAGCTCAAGATCGACACTCTTTTTAAATGCCCCTAATTGAATAGATAGATTGTTGCGCTTCCGGTTTTTCAAAGCTTCGTGGGTTTTTACAAAGGGTCGTCCCAACACTAGAGGAGCGTCATCAAGGATGACAAAGTCGGTTGGGATTACCATTTGATTTGTTTGAACCAAGACATCCTCAACTACACCGATTGATTTTATTACTTTCCGATTGGATAGAAAAATGGGTGTTTGAAGTGGAGAAAAATCACCAATACTTAATTTTTCGAAAATGTAGTTTGGCATTATATTAACACAAAGATCTTTATCAATTGTAATATTACTAATAAAGGAATTTTGAAAAAAACATGGAACCGGTGTAATGTTAATTTCAAATGGATCTTCTTTTATTAGTGAGGTTTGATCATTAGTTAACTTAATGCTTACCGTTTCGTCAATTTTAGTGTTAGTGTTTAACTTTTTTAAAAACTTAGCATGAGTGGGAACTAAACAATGATTTTTGAAAGAAGGTGACAAGAGATTAATTTCTTCAAAATTAGACTCTTCTTGAATTTTAACGTTATCTGACTCACCCTTTTCGTTGTTTAACTCATGTGTCGGTTTTTCACTTATTTGTTCTTCCATTTTTACATTTTCAACTATCTCTTTTTTATTTAATTCTTTTCTTGCGCGGGACTCCTCTTCCCTTGTACGAGATTCTAATATGTAATGTTCGATAGTTTTAATTTTTTCTATTATTCTATCGGCTATGTCGGTGATAGAGTAAGGATCGAGATCCTCAAAGCTTGAATCCGGATGTTCGATCATTTGTTCCTCATAATACCCATATGAAGTAGATGGTTCACACCATTGTTCTTCATTGTAAGTATATGATAGATAAGGGTCGTAACTTGGTTCTTCATAATACTCATATAAGGTGGGTTGTTCACGCCATGGTTCCTCATAGTAAGCATATGAAGGTGGAGGCTCATATCTTGGTTCCTCAAAGTATGAGTATGAAGGTTCATACCTTGGTTCATCAAAATATGAGTATGAGGGAGAAGGTTCATACCTTTGGTCTTCATAGGATGTGTATGAAGTCGATGGCTCGTACCTGGGCTCCTCATAGTAGGTGTATGAAGTGGATGGTTGAAATACGTCACAATATTGAACCGAGTGCGGGTTACCACAATTAGTGCAATAGTATTCCCTATAATCATCCTCCTCATAGGTGTAGTTCTAACCTCCTGAGTATTGATCCATAAGGATCCCTCAGCAGACCATAACAAAGTCTCGAGATCAGAAAACAAAAATAAAAACGGAAACAGAGGCTGGACAAGGCCCCTTGTTCAGTGAGCACGGCCCGCGTCTAGATTCTGTATCTGGGCGTTTTAATTAAAGTTACTAATTTCGTTGAGCACGGGGGCGTGTTCAGTGAGCACGGCCCCGTGTTCAGACTCTGTTACTGGGTGTTGTTTTAAAAAAAATGCAGCACGGCCTCGTGTTCGGTGAACACGGCCCCGTGTTCAGGCTACTGTAAATGCAAAAACTAACTAAAATGCAGAAAATGCGCGCGTTTTAAAAAAGTTTTGAAAAACTGATTAGGCCGTCGATTTTAAGCTTTCTTAAAATCCTTGTGTCCCCGGCAACGGCGCCAAAAACTTGATGCGTGTGTGGTGTTATAGATTTTTATATATATTTTTAGCCCTTTTTACACGTTAGTCAAGTTTTAAATTTATAAAACACGATATTTTACTAACACCAAACACACATATGGGCAAGTGCACCAATCGTGAGCGTAGTATAGTGTTGGTAAGATACCGAGGTCGTCCAAGGACACAAGAGCTTTTAATACCGGTTTATCCTCAACGTCTAATCAAATCAAAGGTTTAGAAAAATGTTTTAAACTAGAAAATAAAAAAAACTAAAAATGCTGAAAAATAAAAATAAAAATAAAAGTAAAAACAGATAGACAAGATGAATCACTTGGATCCGACTCGTGTTTAGTGTAACCTTTGATTATTTCCGCACTTTTGCACTTTTTAAGAGATTATCTTAGTTATTGTAGTAGGCCCCTCTTTTGAAGGTGACGTTACTCTCAACCCAGTAGTTTGAGTCAGCAAGGATACAATCCTAAAGGGTTGGATTATTGAAAGATAATTAATTAAGTTATTAAGGCATAATGTGGTAGGCCCCTGTTTTGAAGGTGACGTTACCCTCGGCTAAGTAGTCTGAGTCAACAGGGATACAGTCCTAAGTAGCCGGGTTAAAGTTTTAATAGTATCTTACATATGAGGGGATCAAAGAGTTTGGACCCCTGCCATCCAATACCGGTGGGTATTGAAGGAGGTCCTACTAAATTTGACCCAGGTCCTTGCAGGATCTATACATTGAACAAGGCAAGACTCTTACCAAACCATTCCCTTAACCCCCGACCAGGTAGCCAACATATCTCCATATAGACTGTGGAGAAATGAATGGTGAAAATCTTTTATTTTATATAGACAGTAAAATAATGCCAAGACACCACGGACAAATGATAAGGAAGATTCACCTTCAACATAAGAAACTAGTTATTAAAGTCCTTAATACATAACCAAATAAAAAGTGCGAAAAGATTAAAAATAAAAAGTATTACAATAGACACTTGTCTTCACCAAGTGATGTAAGAGACTTAGGCAAACATGGCCTTTGATTGTCAAGAACTCTTACGATCAATCTTGGATCCCGAGACTACTCACACACTCTATGATGGATGATGGATGATGGTGGTGGATGTTGGTGTTGTGGTGGTGGTGGAGTGTGGATGAAGTGTGAGAGAGGTGGTTTACCAAGGGATGGTTTGCAAATGAGCCAAGCACCCCTATTTATAGCCTGAACAGAAGCTCGGGCACGCCCCCATGTCCATTGGGCACGGCCCCGTGTCCATTAGGCACGACCCCGTGTCCATCCTCCTTCTCTTTCTTCATTAATTGCAGTTTGTCTGCATTAGTTGACCACGCCCCCGTGTCTGCTGGGCACGACCCCGTGTGCAGAAGCGTATCTGTACTATCAAGATTTCCCCAAATTTTGCGAATCTTAGAGTTGACCACGACCCCGTGTCCGCTGGGCACGCCCCCGTGGTGGGTGATAGAAGCTTCTACAACTTTGTCTTTTTTGAAGACATTTGGGCATGCCCCCGTGCTCACTGAGCACGGGGCGTGTTTAGCCTTCTGTCTTCTTGTTTTTGCTTGCGAAGATGCTGTCGGGGGGTCGGGCATGCCACGTTTATTCCTTTTCTTGTATTTATGTTAGATTTAGCTGCCTTTTTGCTTCTTTTATTCATTTGAGCTCATTTAATCCTGAAAATACAAAAGGAAGACAAAAACGCACTTTTTCCATCATTAGTACTAAAAAAGGGTTAGTTTTATGCCACAATTGATGTAATTTATATGTTGCATTTTGCACATATCAATAGGCTAAACTACTGCTTCCCATTCCACTGTTATACTCCTAGCAGTGCTTTGTCTTCATCAGCAGTACTTGAACCATGATAGTAGATTGAGCATCAGTGCTTTAGTCTTCAACAGTCTTTAGGTCTTCATCAGATGTTGAAGATCAACAGTTGTTGCACATGAACAGTGGATGGAGGTCATCAGTTGTTAGGGCCACTTCCAAGGGGAAAGATTGAATACACATATCTGCTTATTCTGGATCCACTGATCTGATCCAGTTTTGGCTTTAATCAACTATTCCTTTGTAGGGTTCAATCCCAACAATCTCCCCCTGGAACAGATGATGCCAAAACCCTTCATTATTCTGGATCTTTATTGCCTCATCAATAATTCCCTGACTTGCCCTTTGAATTGTAATTCAAAGTCCAAGGAATCTGTATCATCCTCATCCCTGCACAGTGTAAGATCAAGGAGATCTTGCAGATCTTCAACACCCAGGCCCAGTGCTTGTTCCCTTGATATGTTCTTCACCTCACCACTAGATTTGAACAAAGTCAATACGTGGGTCTGTTTGTCAGATTTCCACTTTAGTATTTTTGAATCCAGTGGGTTTCTTGGGAGAGGTTTTATTGCTGATGAGTTTGGAGATTGTGGCCTGGTAATGACTGCTTGGGCAGTGTTTGTAGTTTTTGCCAATTCAGGATTTTCTGCTATCATCTGCTGAAGGACCATTTTTATAATGTAATCCCCTTGTGCTATATCTTCTGCTGTTTCTGCATCCATCTGCTTTTGTTTCCTTCTTTGATAAAGGATGGCAGCAGGTGGAGTAGTGGATCTCTTGATAGGCAGTTTTTGTTGTCTAACTGGAACCACTGCTTCAGGATAAGTAGGCTTTTGAGGAGCAGTGGGATCTCTTTTTCTCAACTCTTCCAAACTTTTGTAAGTGGCCAACATTTTTTCTTCTTTCCACCTGCTAACCTGATTCCTTGACCCATAGTCAGCAGCAATAAGTTCTTCTTTCATTCTCTTCAGCTTTAAAGCTTTTTCTGGTACATTTTTCTTGTACTTTGACCAAATAGGAGGAGTGTGTTTTACTTTGTCTTCATTCATCTTTTGCACTCTTTCTAACTCCTCTTTAATCTCACCAATGGTCCATTCTTTATATTGAGCTTTTTCTGCCTTGTATTCTTGAATGCCATTATGTGTTCAATGTAATCTTTTCTTAGGCTTTCATCAGCTGTTTCTGACAAAGATCTTTTGAAAACTGCTCCAAAGTTCTGACTTGCGTGAGCAGGTATTGAAAGTATCTTTGAATCTCTTTGTCAGATTTTCCCTCTGTATTTCTTTTAGAGATATCCTCTGCTTGTTGAGCCTTTAACTTCAAATATTCTTCTATGTTATTAGGCCTAGGATACCTTGAAGAGATGGCAGGTTCCTTTTTGCAGGGTCATCTTCAGAGTAGAAGGATTTTATCTCCTCTCTAACTGCTGGAAGATCTAATGGGTACTGGACTCCTGCAGGAATAATGGCAGTGTTTGGATTTTGAGCTTGTACTGAAGAGAGTGGAATAGGGTTTGGAATGGTAGCAAGGGTCAGTGTTTGTGAAGATGTTGGAGGTGGTGAAGAGTCATCTTCCAGTATTATCCTTCTCCTTTTGGGTTTAGGAGAGGTTGGTGGTGTTTTGGTGGGTTGAGAAGTGGTGATTTGAGTGGTAGGTGGCCGACTAACAGCTATTAAAACAGCTGGTGTTTCAACCACTGTTGTCATTACAACTGATGATGAGTCATCAGCTGTCTTCTGCTTTTTGGCAGGTGGCTTTTGTGATGGTGATGATGTTTTTGGTGTGTCAGTGGATTGTATGGTGAGAGCAGTGGTTGAAGTGTGTGTTGATGTAGTATTGGTGGCAGTTGTTGGGTTAACAACTGTTGAAACCACTGAAGTACCAACAGCTGTTGATATAACAGGAGTTTTAACATCTGTTGGTTTGGAGGTTTGATGAGTGGTGTTTTTGGGAGTTTGGGGAGTATGTTTTGTGATTCTGGAAGGTGTGGATTTAGGTTGCCTCACTTTTCTAGTGGGCTGTCTTCTTTTAGGATTAGGATTTTCCTGCTCATCCTTAGGCTCAAAAGTAACATGTTCTTCCATTTCCATTAAAACTTTCTTCTCCTGCTCAAACCTTGATTTACCCTTTGCCTCCATATCCTTTTTCAGCCTTGCTTTTTCATCAGCAAAATCATTTAAGGTTACATCAACCTTTTTGGAACCATCTGGCCTAGGGAGATCTGCAGCCAAGTTAGATTTTGCATTTGGTTCAATGTACAAACCATCTTCCCATCCCTTCTTCTTTAACTGCTTAACTTTCTCCCCCTTTTTGGCATCATTAGGTGGTAGGTTGTCCACAAAAATGATTGTAGGAGGAGCAGAGCCAGTGGTTTTCAGCAAATGGGCCTTGAATGCCTTGATGTCTGCTTGTGTATCCTTGAACCTAGCTTCCATCAAATTTATGAATTTTTGAATGTGAACTTCATGCTGTTGATCAGCATATTCTCTTTGTTTGTGAAGCAGAGGTCGAAATAATGCCCAAAGCTTAGTGGGAGTAGGAGCAGATGATGGAGCAGATGTTGCAGCTGGTGCAGCAGTGGGTGGTGCCTTTTGTGCTTGTATCAACTGTTGCAGCATAGACTTGATGTCTGCAACAGATGTGTCCAGTTTATCAACCCACTCCGTCAATTCTTTGTACATTAAACCATCACCCAAGTTAATGAGATCATCTGATTTCCCACTGGCAGTGGTTGACTTAGGGAAAGTTTCCCAGAAATCATCCACTGATGCCCCTTTTTCTTGGTACTGGGGACTTCTTTCTTCAAAAGAGGTTACCATTTTAAGTGAACCAGTGAATACTAGAAACACTCTGGTTCCCAAAGAAGAAATTGCCTTCGAGGAAGTCTTAGGGATGAAACTACTGTCCAAGTGTAAACTAGTGGGTTCAACACTTGTAGTAGCTGCTTCACTTGAACTACCACCAAGAGTTACATGTAACTCAAGGGGTGTAACCTCCTCAGTTGTTGGTGGGTTAGCAGAGATACGAAGCTCAGACTCAGTCACTTGTTGTGGCATATTCTCAGTGCTAGGTGGTTGAGAACTGATTTCTGTCTGAGCTATATCAAGTGCATCCAACAAGGGCAATATTTGTGGTGGAATTTGAGCAGTGAGTATGGGTGTAGAAAGAGAATTTGCCCCGAGAGCTGGTATGTGGATGATGGAATCAAGTGATTCCAGAGCATCATAATGTGGTGTCCCTGTTCTTACAACCTGATCTTTTTTAGAAGAAGCAGGAGGAGTTTGAGGCTCAGGTTGAGATCTTTCATCCAACTGCTGTGAGGAAGTAGCAGCAGTGGTTATTGGTGACTTTTGTGTTGTCACTGGTAGTTGCTCTGGGATCTCATCTTCCAGAGTTACTGTAGGATCACGTGCTGACCCGAACAAGTCAATCGGAGGTGTTCTAATCCGTTTCAGGTGCGGAATAACAAGAAACAGACACGAAAAACAGCTTGTTCTACTAAATCTTGCCTTGTATATTGATTTCACACTGATAACAAGTCAAACGACACTTCGGCAGCAATTCGTTACCGGAAATAATACGTGTTAAACTGATTTCGCTCAAGACCCTATATATAGGCATGGGATTTCGCTCATATGGACATGATGTCCATAAAAGCGAAATCACATATGTACCTAAAAGCGAAATCACCTGCTTGTCACTAAGAGCGAAATCACATAAAATTATACAATCTGTTATGAGAATTGCTTTGTCTTTTTGTGAAGTGATGTCATTGATGATGTCATCATGACATCATGCTTGACCAAAAACCGCAACGAACCCGAGACTCGATGTAAGACGAAGTCGACAGATGAATGCACTAACAGACTCCCCCTCAGATGTTGACGAGTCTTAAGTGTCGAGTCTTTTCAATCTTCAGTCTTTATCAGTCTTTGGATTTCCTTCATGATCTCTAACTGGCTCTATCCTATCTCCAATTCTCTTTCAGGATATCTGGCTCCTAGCTCTTGCATCTTCAGACTCTCTTTCTCTAACAGACTCCCCCTCAACTTGTACTGGGATCGTAGTCTGGCTTTCACAGGTTCAGGTATCGTAACCTGAAACACCTGCATATTCTCTACCCAAAACATAAGTTTCTCAAAGTTTAACATTTAACAAATTTAGAAACTTCACTAATCACCTGAATACACAATCCTGAAAAGAAAGATTTATCATGTCAATTTCTGATGAACCACTTGAATATATATCATTTTCATTTCAAACATCTTTAAACAAACTTTCCCAAACCTGTTCGTCATGTTCAGCACTCGGAATTTTGAAAATCAGCTTTTCAACATCAGTTGTCTAAAATCTATTTGAATTTTCAAAAATTTATGCTAAAACACACCGAAAATCTTTTTGGATTTTTGAAATAACAGAAATGAAATGCAGAAATGAAATATTTACATACAATATTTTTGTGAGTTCTTGTAAGAGGATCATATCAGTATCTGAGACAAATCACCAACACCGTTAAGCTTTATACATTTTAAGTTCTAAACGATTCACTTAGATTGTCAGTATACTGATCCACTTAAATCTTCACACAAAGTTCAACTGTTTCGAGATACGATATTAATGTTTTAAGCACTTAAACTCAATCGCGTGTCCCACCTCAGAATATACTCCCGTATCCAGATCCCAATATTTAGTCTTACAGGTAATTATGACACAAATGATATCTGTAGGGGTTAATAAATTATGAAGAATCATGAGAGCTCAGGTCAGAACTACCGTTCAGCAGAGAGATCATGACTCAACTTTTGGGTGTGTCCCCTTTAGAGGATCTTTTTTACAACAGCATTGCTAAGCAATTTTATTGTCTTATCATATATGCGGAGGGTGATGCTATGTTTCAAGCATTGAAGAAAGTATTATTCGAGGACTAGGTCAGAACTTCCATTCAGCAGAAGTCCAGGAATAATACCCCAGATATCACTGAGTATAAAGACCTAGTATATCAGAAAAAGGAATCTTTCAAACGAGATTTCGGGGGTTACCCATATATCCGAGAGATGTTACCCACGATATAAGCAAGTTTGAAATTTAGATTTATATCTCGTCACAATCTACTAAATGTGCAAAAACCTACTGACACATCATCAGTGAGACCGTTTATCACTTTTAACTTTCCATTTCTTTAGCATGTTGTGATAGTCCACTGATGTACTATCATTTCCTCTTTTATACAATAAAACTCATTTTCATTTTATCATGTTTTTGGCTTTTTCAAATTTTCTAATGTTTTTGGATTTTCTGAAATTTTTACTCCCCCTAAAATGCAAACACATTTTAGGAAATTTGAAAATAAACTGTACAATAAAGTGACAACTGATATCAAATCGCTTCAATTCGCCATCCACTTGGCACAAACAATCAGAACACCCCCTCACAACAAACTATTTTCCCATTGATTTCAAAACACTTAAGTTTGTTTTAATCAAATGGTTTTTCCGGAAAATACGTTTGTTTTTACCACTTGTAAAATTAGGGGTTTATCACTTTGTTCATCAAATACCAATTGTAAGTATGGTCCAATCAAGTTCAACTTAATGACCTTGATTAACCACTTGAAGATGAAAACCTTCTTTAACCACTTACAGGTTCACTCACCAACTTTAATCACTTGTAAATCAAAATATAACAATTTAAATATACCACCAGCACTTTACCAACTGTACCACATGTAGGATCAAATACTAAGAAAGATGCCGATTCCTGCTCCACTCTTACCAACCTGGGAGCTCCGGCAAGTCAGGAATTTATGGTGAAAATGCTGTCACCCAAGCCTGACCAGCCTTGGGTGATTTCGGTGGCAAACATCTGTCCCACCAACATTTTGATTTGTAAAATTCTTTAGCATCCTTCACTTTCCTGTCAACCATCTTTCCAAAAATATGTTTAACATTTCCATTAAAAACCTTCTCAACATCAAATTCTCCCTTATCAGCGAAGAATTGATTTGAGATCTCTACCTTTCCCACTTTCTTCATCAAATTTTCCTTTGACAATGGAGGAAAATCTTCATCATTCACCTCCGGAACGGAATTCACAACCTTTTTATCAACCAAAGACTCCTCTGATTTTATGGAATCAGATTCATTTTCAGAATTACCCTCAGATTTAACCACCCACTTTTGTTTACTCAAATCACCTCTTCTTTTGTAAAACTGTTTTGAACTTTCTCCTTCCTCAGAAGTAGAATTTTCAAACTTTTTAACATTTTTTACAAGTTGTTCTTTCTTATCAACACAAGTCTTTTTCAAAACAGAGTTAGAAGAAACTTCCTGTTTTTGGTAGTTGGTCTTGGGGCAATTCCAAGCTATGTGACCAACTTCTTGGCATTTGAAACAGGTTCTTCTGTCAACTCTTTCAGCAAACCTTCTCACATTCTTCTTCACTTCAGCAAGAAACTCTTGATTCGACTGCTTCCAGAACGGTTTCTTCTGTTCATCCTCTGAACTTCCTCCTGAAACAAATTTTGTTTTTGGTTTATAAATTTTCTGATTTTTATAATTTTCTGAAGAATTGAAGCCTAATCCATTCTTTTTGTAATTACGGTTATGGTTCGGTTTCTTTCGATAACCTGAACCAGAACTGTAACCCTTTTTCTTGTTCAATCTCTGTTGAACTCTTGAAGTGTATTTTTTAGGTTTTTCAGAAAGATTTAAATCTTTTATTTCAGAAATATTAATTTCTGTTAATTTGAAAACCTGTTTGATCATTTCAGTTTTGACACTTCTTATTGGAAATTCCTCATCAGAATATAATTTGTCTAAATCATACAAAGTATAAGCCACTTTGATTGATCCGTCATTCAAATTAGATTTTGATAACAGAAATTCTCTATTGTAAACCCTGTTATCCGATGAACTCGGACTCTTTTTTGACGAACTCGGACTTTCAGACTCAGACTCCGGTTTTGACTCTTCATCCGTATCCAACACCTGATCGACAACTTTCTTTAATAACTCAAACTCATGATCAGTGTCAGACGCTGTGAATGTAACATCAATATTGTCTGGTAATTCATCAATGATTTCAGACTTTAATTTGATGTTGACTGCCTTTTTTAGACGCTCCTCGTTAGGATTCCTTGGAGAATAAGTTTCATAGATCGGGGGCGGACATCTGTTATACTTGGCACTTGGTTTCTTACCAGTATCAGTATCTTCAGTCTTTTTATCCATGAACGCTTCCAGACCTGCAACAGTAGGATAAACACGATCAATCAAATAATCACAAGTAGTGTAACTCAACAATAATCGTTTAATCCTTTCACTTTCGATCTTCTCAAGTTCCACTTCCTGTTTTAGCTTCGCACAATCTTCGATGTACTCATTGATGACGCTCTGCTTTGTCATTAATGTTGCGCTCATCTTTTCCATTGCTTTTTCAATCTATGTATTCGTCCTTTTCAGACTATCAACTGTCCTGTTCAGCACATCGTACGACTCCTTTACATACTTCACATCAGACAGTAAATCTTCCTTCATTTTCTCTAATTCAGCAATCTTCCTGTCTTTTTCTTCACAAGCTGTGCAAGATTCTGAACATTTCAAACATGATTTTTCAACTTCAACCACTTTTTTCAACTATCTTCTCAACCTCGACGACCTTCTCTACTTCGATAAATTTTTCAACTTCAACTATTTTTTCAACTTCGTCAAGTTTCTCTATCACTTTCTCATTCATCTGTTCTTCAATTTCAACTTTTTCTGACGAGTTTTCCATTTGTGCTTTTTCTTCAGCAACTTTTCTAGATTCCAACTCGTGATCTTCAATCTTCTGAATAAACTGTGCCAGATTCATATTTTCAGTTTTTCTCATATGTTTTACAATCAACAGATAAGTTCTCCATTTCTGCTGTGGTAATGCATCAACAAGTTTATCAATCCATTCATCATTTTCTTTCTTAATTTTCAATCTTTCCATTTCCACGACTAAATGACAATATCTATCAATGGTCATTTTTGTTGTTTCATGATCAAAAGCTACAAACATGTCAAATGACTTCTTCAACAACTCCTTTTCCATGTTTCAAAGTCAAGGCTTCACAAACACAAACTTTCTTGTTTTAAAAATACTGTTTTCAAACAAGCTGTATCACCTTATAAAACTCCTGCAAACAATCAAACAAATGATCAGTTTAAACTAACTGAATACGTAACAGTGTGTTTGTAAAATCAATCTAAGACTCGTGTCGAAGACTTGCGAACTTGTTCCAAAGTTGTTCGAGTGAAAACAATGAATGAATGAACTTGATCAGATGTGCCAAGTAATATGGGCTTCAAATGGTTTGAACTTTATACTCCAACTTTAGATGAGCCGAAGATATGAAGTCACATGGGTTGATGATAACAAATTCTTGGGCCGAGAACTTTGAAATTCCATAACACTATTCTAATGAACGGTCACAATTTTGGAACCAAACAAATTATAATTGTCCTACAACAATATTCAATTATATCAAACACATGTACTGACAATTCCTACACATCTCGATGAAATAATTTTTTTACACATGCAATTGCACATTCCAATCCCACTTAGCTGACACCAAACAATGTATATCTATGTTATTTAATGATGCACATGGCTGACACATTGGAATCACAAACTTCTTTTTAATTGTGTCGAATATTAACTTGATCTTATCTAGTCACATGCAAAGTCTGATCTTATCAAAACATGTATTGGGCTGTGTAATATGAGGTGGGCTGACAACAATCAACTTTAATCGATTGCTATAGGACCAATATAAACTCGAGCAGTGTGATCACATGGATATCACAATTTTACTTAATTGAACTTCACTTTTCACATGCAAACTATTATGAACTGACAAACTATGAGACCAACTGATTGCTGTTTGGACCAATAATGTGTGTCAAATGTTTTGGGTCAATACTACTGATCATGTGAACTGACACACGCAATAATGATCATGTGAGCGGAATCTCTGATTTGGTACTCTGGAGCGAAATCAGTTTGTTCAAATGAGCGAAACCCCTGATTTGTGCATCTATGAGCGAAATCAGAGTGTCCAAATAAGTGAAATCACAGAAATTCCGTATAAGCGAAACCTAATCCGAAGGTGATTTGGTCCATTTTTAATCCGAATTTCAGTGTCAAACTTTCAGGGATTTGTCTATGTCCAATTGTCTATGATCTGTGAAATTTTGAGCGAATTTTGACCAGTAAATCTCTCTAAAATGATGAAAGAAGGTGTAGAAGCTAGAAATCTCAATGAAAATCAGCTGAATACTGCAGAACTCCTCCTCCTGAGCTCTGATACCACTTGTAGGATCGCGTGCTGACCCGAACGAGTCAATCGGAGGTGTTCTAATCCGTTTCAGGTGCGGAATAACAAGAAACGGACACGAAAAACAGCTTGTTCTACTAAATCTTGCCTTGTATATTGATTTCACACTGATTACAAGTCAAACGGCACTTCGGCAGCAATTCGTTACCGGAAATAATACGTGTTAAACTGATTTCGCTCAAGACCCTATATATAGGCATGGGATTTCGCTCATATGGACATGATGTCCATAAAAGCGAAATCACATATGTACCTAAAAGCGAAATCACCTGCTTGTCACTAAGAGCGAAATCACATAAAATTATACAATCTGTTATGAGAATTGCTTTGTCTTTTTGTGAAGTGATGTCATCATGACATCATGCTTGACCAAAAACCGCAACGAACCCGAGACTCGATGTAAGACGAAGTCGACAGATGAATGCACTAACAGTTACCTTTTTTGTAGGTTTGGGGGGCTTTTGTGATTTTTTCTGTTTTGGTCTTTTGATGGTTTTAGGTGTGGGTTTCACAGCAGTTGTTTTGCTGCTGTGATCACCTTGAGCAGTGGGCTCAACAGCAGGTACCTGAGGAGCAGTGGTTGCTGCTAAAGTCTGCTCAGGAACCTCTGTTTGTGTTTTGGAAATTTTTGACAGCCGTGTGAATGTTTCAGGAGTTAGGCTGTTTATTTGACAAGGTTCTCCTTGGATAAGCACATGAGCATTATCATTTGAAAATTTCTTTTGAAAATAGTAACTTAAAAACCATGGAAATAATAAAAATGATTTTCTATTAACATTTTTGACCAGATCATTGAAGATCTCCTAGGAGTAGTTAAAGTTTTCCTCATTCAGTATAGCATAACCCAGGTATTGGATCTTCAATGGTATTTCATTGAAAGCAGTGGTTTTGTTTGACACACACATTAGGAGGGTATGAAATAAAAATCTTGTAGCAGGAGGAAAACTGCCCTTTTGTAAAGTATCTTTTTTCATTTCCTCTTCATACCCTCTCTCAAGAAAGTCAGTTTGATACTCTGTTTTTGGAAAAGAGGTTTTACCTGTAAGATCATCGAGTTCAAAGACCTCCCAAATGGTTTGAGGTGTTATTGTAACTGGAACTCCCTTTATCGAAGAATTGATGGCTAGGGGCTTTTTATCCTTAGATTCAAGTTTAGCATTTTTCCAAAATTCTTGCTGGGTTTCCAGGTAAACCGTAGCATCATAAGTCAACAAAGTTGTGTACTTTGAGGACGAAAGAGTGTCTATTACGGAGTCGAAGGTGGTGGTATGAGTTGGTTTTGTAAGTAGACCCAAGTAATTGTGAGGAGCTTTGAATGGAAGAGCCATGGCGATTTGAGTGTGAGAGCGAGATGAATAAAATGATGAAGGATTTGAGAGAAATGGATGGTAACTGCTTTGAGAAAGGAATTTTGAATTCGATTCAACAGTGAAAACCCTGTTTGGGGTTTGATCAGGGTTTTATAAAGGAAAAATGTGAGTGCTGACGTAGCAGCGGTTACAAAGATCTGACGGATATGTACTGTCCACGTGCCAACCTCTGATGAGTAATGGAAGACAGTTGTTTAGGAAACCACTGATGGAACAAGTATCAGTGGTTTGCTATGGTGGAATGAAAACAGTGACTGATTTTGAACTATCAGTGGGTTAAAACACTGATTTTGAACAACAGTGAATAACAAGGAAATAAGGAAACAGTGGTTGACTTTAAGCAGTGGACAATAATCATCAGAACAGGTGTTTGAACCAAAACAGTGGTTATGGCAGACTTTTAAGGATTAATGAAAATTTTCATTTTTAGCTATTTTTAAGGATGGAATTTTGATTTTCTGAAAACATTTTAATGCTTTTATTCATAGAAAAACAAGATTTTGCTTGTTATTCCATGTTTAGCATGCCAATCCTAGAGATCAAGCTTTCAAAGGTGGATGTGTCTAATGCTTTTGTTAGCACATCTGCCAGCTGATCCTTAGTTGGAACATGATGCAGAGAAATCAAACCTTTTTCATAGCAATCCCTCACAAAGTGATGTCTGATATCAATGTGCTTGGTGGTTGAATGGGATACTGGATTTTTGATGATATTTTCTGCTGCCTGACTGTCCAACATGAGAGGTGTCTTAAAGGCTGAAGGGGTAAGGTCCCAAAAATCTTGCTTCAAGTACTTGGGACCATACCACAACCTCATTCCTCTAACCCTCTTTAGGCCTTGCGCGACCGAGCACTGGTCTCACAAAGAGAACTCAGAAGGAAAATAACATCTTACACCTGTGCGCCAAAAGGAAACTAGCAATCCTTATGCCAGTCTTCATAACAGGTAAGGATAAAAATCCTAATAAATGTTCCCGCATAAACAATATCCAGACTTGGATATTATTTACTTCTCCGATACCATACAATAAGGAGCCACACAGGATTACAGCTGTAACCTTCTAGAAGGCTCCATCGTGCACCACCCAGACGGTTATAACCGTTTGGCCACGTGGCATCATCCAGGACTCCCTTGAAGTCACGATGATGGCACGGAATTGAAGAAAGATTTTCACTTGTCCACTTTCCACGTGGCAATACCCCAACCGTTGATCAAGGTCGCGATCTGTGTGCTCTCACACTCGTTAAGTGATTAACGGAGGGAAAAATAACCGCCTACGGAAGTAGCACTTTCCGTCAATATATCACCAACAGGTTTTCCCGCCCAAACTTCGGCTATAAATAGAAGGATAATTCAGGTATAATTCTCAAGATACATTCACTTCACTTTCACTACTTCTTCTTCTTCATAAACCTGTACTTATTCTCACACCGGAGGGTGGTCACGGAGAGAACCCCCATTCTCCCCGTGACGAATCTAACAGTGGTTGTTTTGCAGTTGTTGTGAGAAGAAGGAGAGCTGTTACCCACGAACCGAATGAGGAGAGATCAAGCCTTTTATGCAGATTCAAACCCCCTGGTTCAGTTGATTCCGGTCAATTAAACTAGTGTTTCTTCATTGGCGCCCACCGATTTCTCAGTTTCACTCATTTCTTCTCGTTTCGATTCTCTTTTTCATCTCCATTTTACAAATGGAAGAAACTCCGACGAACCGTTAAACCGGCCCTCGGTAAAATTTCGCTCACAATACCCAAGTTGAAGTGATTGTGGAAGAGGCTTCGGATGACAATGAAGTTCAGTACACTGATAATCATCCGAATGACCCTGTCACCCCAGGAATACAGCCTGAAATCCCAATCAGCTCAATTCTACCTCCTGGAGAAACCCCTATCTCCTGGTATGTCAGATCCCAAGGAGCGATAAACGCCGTGTATGCACAACTCTGTGCACAAACTGCTCCTTCGACTCAGTCACGAAGGCTTGTATCCCGTACTCGAGCACCATCAGTACTTCATGTTTCCCATCATGATGCCCCATCACGGGTTCATGTAGAAGACACAGAAGTTTACTCTAGATCTCCAGCGAGATATGAATATACTCACTCTGAAAATCGTAGAAGAGAATATCATGATGAGTCCCATTCTCATCGAAGGTAGTTAGTTCACTCCAGGTTGGGCCCTCGACAGGACACCCACACCAGCGAGTATGATAGAACATACCATGAAGGAGACAGTACAAGCGTGTTTAATCGGTTACAACCGAACTACAAAAGTTGTAAACCTCGCGCGGTTTACAATCCTGAAGCTGAACACGATTATAATCTGATCTACCGCCCGGCGGAAGCAGCAGAAAATTCCAAGTTCATCAGCGAAATTCCTCTGGCTCCCCTGGAAAAAGCAAAACTCCCATCCAATGCTGGCAAGTTTAATGGTATGACGGACCCAGATGATCATCTTCGGGTCTTCACTAGTGCAGGATTGGTGGGTGGGTGGACTTTACCGATGTGGTGTCATCTCTTCATTCAAACTCTCATAGGCGCCGTGAGACTCTGGTTCGATAACATGCTTGTTGGGAAGATCACATCATGGGTAGACCTGCTCGAAAATTTTTTAGTACACTTCAGCCAGCAGAGGAGGTCTATCCGCGATACCATAGACGTCATGAATATCTGGCAATGTGATGACGAAATTTTAGAAGATTTTATTACGCGTTACAACAAAGAAGTGCTCGAGATAGGAGATGTTCATGAGCACCTGATCAGAGCACAATTTAAGTATGCCGTCCGATGTGACGACATGATCAAGGTCTTATCCGGAACGGAGGGACTACCGAAAAGCTGGGAGAAGCTGATGGCGGCAGCTAAGGTGTACACCTAGACTGAGAAAAACCTCAGCACCAACAGACCACCACCACCGCACAGTCGCCCAACAGACTTAGGCCCGAGCAGCGGGAAAAAGTTTAAAAAGAATTGGCGTGACTTGAGTTCTGGAAATTATTCATCCGAAGACGCGCGGGCTATCATCAGCAAGCTCGCTGTGCAAAGAGAGACAAAACAAGAAAACAGAGAGAGGCAGTGGACTCCTCTGACCAAAACCCCAGCGGAAGTGCTGAGTACGGAAGACTACCAGTTCAAGGCCCCTCCACCAATGAAAAATAAGCACGGCCAAGACCCAAATCAATACTGTGATTATCACATAGACAACGGTCACACTACTAACAACTGTATCTCCCTCCGCACTGAAATTGAGAAAGCGCTTAAGAGCGGTGAGCTCACTCACTTGTTGCAGAATGTGCGGAAAGATATAAAACAAATTACTTGCGGTGAGGAAGGCCCGAGTAAAAAGGCGAAGAACTAAGCAGCATTCTATAGTCTCCTCTTAGGTTGGTAAAGCCCTGTAGCTTATCAATTCATGGCAAGGACTATAGTGTAAGTTAAGTCTCATGTAATTATCCTAAAATAGACTTTGTACCATGGCCTCTGTGCCCTATCATCAATCAAGACAAAGTTTATATTATTTCTGTGTTTATTACAAAGTGCATGCAATTCCTTCTGGTAAGTGCAAAAACATTATGGTAGATATAACAAAAGTCTCATGAGCGGTCAGCGATTACACACATCGCACCAGACCTTACGCTCACACATAAGCTTTATACCACATTTATTCGCCTTACCTAATCAAAGCAATTGAACTCATGCAAAATATTGTAAATTAAAACACATCTCACATCAAGTTACTGGCGCGCCACACGCCTTAACATAAAATTATAGGTATACATGGCAGTGTATTAACCAAAGTTACTTGCGCAGCAGCGCATTAACAAAACAAAGGTACATATCCCAAAACCTACAAGCTAATTGTTCATACAACAATAAAGAAAACCTAAGATAGGTCTTCATCTTCATCTTTATCCGGGAAGATTTCTTTCAACTACGCCACATGGTCCTCAGATTGTAACGCAACATTGATAAGATCCATAACCGGGAACTGTAAGTTATTAAATTCTGTCTTCGCAGCAGCCAAGGCAACATCTGTATTTACGCCATGGGTAGCGGACTAGCTAGTATCCCAGTCAACCTTCAAAGCGTTAACCACATGGTGTGAGCACTCCGCATAACCTTGGGCATATCCATCATTTCGCGCAGCAAGCAACAAGTGCGCCACAGTTTTGTCTAGCTCTTCGAAATTCAAGACTGATTCGGCAACCTACAAAAAAAAAGGGGAATGCAAAGTAAGGAGACGCACACAACATCTTTAAGAATTACCAAAGAAAGAAGAACTTACACTTGCAATTCCACGCTCTTTCAGCCATGACATATCACTTTTCAAAGGCTCAAGTTCACTCTCCGCCGTTGCCTGCGCAGTTTCAGAAGTTTCTAACTTTTCTTCGGTTTCAGTAAGACGGCGGGAAGTTTCAGCCTTCTCAGTACACGCAAGCTCCAGATCTTTCTTGGCAGACTCAACTTCCACCTTAAGTTGTTCCTGCTCAGATAGCAAAGCAATAAGTTCTTCTATCTCCTTATCTCTAAGAGCAAGAGTAGCGCAGGTATGTACCTCTCGTTGTTCGCTCCTTTCCTTGTGAGAGCGCGCTTCGTCCCGCAGAGCTCCAGCATCAGCTTTTTCCTTCTTCAAATTTTTAATCTCCGCATCTTGTTTTTTCAATTTTTCAATATCAGCTTTGAGATTGTTGGTAACATTGCGGAGACCCATCTTCTCCGCATTATCCTTCTCACAGATCTTTTTCCAGTTTTTGCATTCCTCGGAAAGAAGGGCAGCTTCAGCTTCCGCCTTTCTCTTCTAACCCGCAACAGACCACTCTTCAGTTTTTTGATCATTCTCAATTTTGGCCTGATCAGCTTCAAGTTTAGCCGTCAACTGGGCAACACAGTTTTCATCTTCGACAACTTTCTTCTTGGACGCCTTAAAAGCAACCCAATCCTTATGCATACTGTGCCACTCGCGCACTATGCGGTGCGTAGTGGATGTATAAGAAGCAGCTTCTTCAAGATATGCATGATAGGTCTGATCATTAAGGGTCCCCTCCTGAAATTTAATTTCCCCAGGCGAAAAGGTCCCCTGTAACCAGTCTCGGCATACACGCCAGTCTGAAAAAGTGTCACCTTTCTTCAGATTCCAAACGGGGACATGAATTTCAGAGGCGTTCTTCTCCGAATAAGTTCTATAATAATAATCCCCCAGAGTTTCATCTGGGCGGATTGGAGAATTCTTATCAGCATCAGAAAATGAACCTTGGTCCTTGGCAGAGACCTTCTCAATATTCTCAGGCATAGAACCAGAAGCCATGGAAGGATAAACTGTTACAGGGATCTCTTGAGCAGATTTCCCTTTCTCTGAATCTTGAGCAACAAATTCAGGAGTCTGTGGATCGCCAGCACCAACATCTATAGCATCCGAACTAGTAATTTTCTCCGCATCAACAACAACATCAACAGGCTTTTCAGCCTCAGGATTCTCTGCCCCAGTAGACTTACGTGCCTCATTCTCAAGCGTCTCAGTGTTCTTTAACTGCTCATCAACAGAGGCGCGAGGAGGAGAGGGCGGAAGTTCCTCATTGACCACAGGCGATGGTTCCGTTTGAACATGAGATTTTGGCTTTTCTGTAAAAACAAAACACACATGTTACAATCATTCAAGGCGAATTAAAGAAAAATAACGAGAAATACCTACCAAGAACAGGTTTTGAAATAAAGGCATCAAGGTTGCCTCTTCTGCTAATCTTCTTCTGAACCTTCTTGGCAGTTGATCATCGGCATCAAGACCAGTTTGTTTTCTTTTTCCTGATTTTTTCCTCAGCAAACACTTAGGACTTGACTCTAAATCAATAGGGTCATCAGGGTTCGTTGGAGGAATATCAGCAGTATCCTTAGGTTCTGGCTTAGGTCTCCTCTCAACTGCAGGCACAAGACCCTCCAAGGAATCAGATACCACCACATAATCATACCAGGAGTCAGAGGAATGGCGCATACCTTTCTTCTCTCCTCCCAAATTTTTGGTTTTAGAAGATTGAGCTTTCTCCGCATCACTCTTCTTTGGCGTAGCAGTAGCAGTAGGCGCGCGTCTTTTCTTTTCAGGGCCTATACCTAGGTTAGATAGCTCACCTACTAAAAAGCGCAAAGATTGACTCATCCGAAAGCGCAAAATCAACAGAAAAAGTATTATGATAAAACATTACCAGCACCAACAGCAGGTTGCATGGCCAGGTCATCATCTCGGGGAAGAACGAAATTCCTCACAATTCGATGATACCAAGGCTCTTCATCAGGTTTCTTGGGAATGGTGGCCATCTTCCCACCTTCTCTCTCAAAAGCAACAACGTATAAGGAAACGACTGGAAGAGAAGAGAAGCAAAAAAAAAAAAAACAACAACAGACTGATAAGAGAGACGAAGAAGAAAAAAGGGCTTTCAAGAAAGTAATGATTAACAAAAGTGAGCGATTGAAAAGATTTATATACTCACCGCCTCAAATAACCTAGGTAACTGCAACAACACCTTTTTCGGGGTTGGCACAGTTATCCAAGCGTCAGGGGCGAGTGGGAAAGAGCATTAAACGCGAGTTCACACGTGCGTGGGAAACACAGTCAGTAACGTACAACTGACAGTGATAGCCTGTCACCCATCAATAGTCATTACTATACCTTTCCACATACACAAAGTCAAGATTTTCAAAATCAGAATCACGAGCAAGAGTATCTTCCCTAATAAGATTCTCTACTTTCGCGCCAAAAACTTTATAGTAGAGCATCTCTCTCTCATAGTCTAGTGCTCCACTTATTTACATAAGAGCAACACTATACTGGGGGGACTTGAAGGGGTAAGGTCCCAAAAATCTTGTTTCAAGTACTTGGGACCATACCACAACCTCATTCCTCTAACCCTCTTTAGGGCGCACTGGTCTCAAAAAGAAAACTCAGAAGGAAAATAACATCTTACACCTGCGCACCAAAAGGAAACTAGCAATCCTTACGCCAGTCTTCATAACAGGTAAGGATAAAAATCCTAATAAGTGTTCCCGCATAAACAATATCCATACTTGGATATTATTTACTTCTCAGATACCATACAATAAGGAGCCACACAGGATTACAGCTGTAACCTTCTAGAAGGCTCCATCGTGCACCACCCAGATGGTTATAACCATCTGGCCACGTGGCATCATCCCGGACTCCCTT
Source organism: Helianthus tuberosus (assembly GCA_030545235.1). Taxonomy (NCBI): domain Eukaryota; kingdom Viridiplantae; phylum Streptophyta; class Magnoliopsida; order Asterales; family Asteraceae; genus Helianthus; species Helianthus tuberosus. The sequence continues at coordinate 171,121,446 of CM060377.1, forward strand.
GAAGTCACGATGATGGCACGAAATTGAAGAAAGGTTTTCACTTGTCCACTTTCCACGTGGCAATACCCCAACCGTTGATCAAGGTCATGATCTGTGTGCTCTCACACTCGTTAAGTGATTAACGGAGGGAAAAATAACCGCCTACGGAAGTAGCACTTTCCGTCAATATTTCACCAACAGGTTTTCCCGCCCAAACTTCGGCTATAAATAGAAGGATAATTCAGGTATAATTCTCAAGTTACATTCACTTCACTTTCACTACTTCTTCTTCTTCATAAACCTGTACTTATTCTCACGCCGGAGGGTGGTCACGGAGAGAACCCCCATTCTCCCCGTGACGAGCCTAACGGTGGTTGTTTTGCAGTTGTTGTGAGAAGAAGGAGAGTTGTTACCCACAAACCGAACAAGGAGAGATCAACCCTTTTATGCAGATTCAAACCCCCTGGTTCAGTTGATTCCGGTCAATTAAACTAGTGTTTCTTCAAAGGCAGTGATACCAAAGTCTAGAAATTGATTTTGAAGCCATAACAGCTGGGCTGTACAGCTTGCAGCAGCTATATTGTGATAACCCGAGATTCCAAGACCTTTCCCTTTACACAACACCCGTTTTGCATTATCAGTCGGATCCTTTTAACACTGATTGGACCGAGATCTGCTATAGATATCGAGTTTTAGGCCGACAAACTTATCTTTTATGCAAACCATGGGCTGCCAATTTTAGAACATGTAATATTAATGACTTCATGTGATCTGATCATGAATTATGTGGGCCGCTAGTGTGTAATGAAGTTTATTGATTATGACAGTCTGACACAACAAATGCACTTGATTGGGCCTTTTAATTAGTGGATTAACATAAACTGTTCATACTAATCTCCTATTGGACCTTTAATGAAGTGGTCATGTGGGCCGCTAAAATGGACAGTATTACTTGGGCACTATAATTGGATTGTACGTAACCTCTCTTTATCCCTCACAATCACAACCTAACAAACCCTACCCCTCACTTGAGTTGCGACGGCAATAGACCCCCCCTCTTCCCTGATCGCACAAGTCAGCAGCCCCTCGAATTAGCATCTCAACCGATCCTGGTTAGTATGTTTACACGATATTGTTTATATGTATGATTAAATGAGGTGGATGATTATTGTTTGTTAATGATATGTGAATTCGGTTAAGTATGATCCTGTTTATACATAATCTTGATTTAACGAGTTATATATATATATATATGTATGTTGATTTAACGATGATACGTGATGTTGATGATATAAGATAACCGAATCAAGGTGCCATGTTTCTTTGAATATGATGTGATGACTGTGTATAGGTAAATTCATGACAGGTTAATTGATTTGTATGATTTATTTACAAGTCTGATCACTGTTGTGTGCATAGAATTCAGATTTATATTGATAATGAATTGATACCTTAATTTTTGGAACCTTCATATTATCCGATTTAAATAAGATTGAGATGGTTAGCGGTGATTGTTGCAAAGGTCAAGGAATTGGTTACTAGGATAAGTAGCAGTTTGACACGTTTCCACAATTGAGGTTATGATAATGAGATAAGTCACACATATAATTAACCTATGAAATTGGATTACACACATATCGACTGAACTTTGGCCGTTCGGTTTAGAGTTGGGCCACAAGTTTAATTATTTGCAAATAAGGGGCCGGTTCTTATATTCCAGTGGGCCTTGGGCCAACCGGCCCACACAACAGTTTGTAAAGGGCCTGTTTAGATTAACTTGGGGCCACACATGTTTAAGTACTTGGACTTGTAGTATTTGTGAATAAGTTATGTGTACGTGTGAAGTAAGTTTGAACTATTACGTGTCGAGCAATGATCTGAAGACGTATATAACTGGAACATTCATTGTAACTTGTGTGACAATACGTGCTAAGTTTATTCATACTTGCATGATAACGATATGTGATCTACTTGAATAAATAACTGACTAGTATTGAAACCATAATAGGATTGGATTGATCAAATTACGAACGCATACGCTAACCTTACCGAGCAAACCAAAGGTGAGTTCACTACATTCTAGCATGCGTCCCAGTGGTTGGGGACAGTCAGTGGGTATCCCGTGGAGGGATAAGTCTTTTGGGTAAAAACGGGTATATTGGTTAATATTCTCACCTATCATTCTTGTAAGTCCCTTATTTTGTTACCTGGAGGGTAACGGGTATTAGTTGGTAGCGCTACTTAGGTTTGGCACCCTCACACCGCTCCTAGATAGGACGGATGTGAACTAATGACCCAGTCGGGGCCCAGTACTAGATAGGAGTACGTGGGAAGGGCAGTCATGTATTTCAGGAGCCGTCTTGTTCGGAATTGAGATATTAACAATATTACTTGCATTTGTCAGTGAACTGTTTTACATACAACTGGTAACAAACGTTTTCTAAAACTGTGAACTCGCCAGCTTTGTCTGATACACTTGTTACATGCTCGCAGGTCGTTAGGTGATTGAAACAGGAGCTTGCTGGCTGGAGAGCAAGAGTGGTCATGGTCATACCGACGGGATTATTTGTCAAATACTTATTTATTATGATTGATTTGTATTTACCTTATGACACTTTAATGCTTCCGCTGAACTTGTGGTTTTTGAATAACTTATGATTGGGATTTTATCATTATTAATTGATGGAAATTTTGTTTAGAACTTATGATTCAATGTAATTAGTGGCTCATTGCTAGTGGTCACACGCCTAATAGGGACACTCCCTAGGTGGTATTTTGAGGGTGTGACAATTTGGTATCAGAGCCACTGGTTATAGTGAACTTGGTTTTAAAACGTTTTTGTAAAACCAGACTATAACCGAACAAGTTCTGAATACGACCATGACACTCAGCTCCAGACTGCAAGGTTCGTCTCTCGTATACTCATTGTATTGCATAACTAGTGAACACTTACATATAATATTGCATGTGATTGCACGTTTAGCACAACAGTATGAATTCATGCATTACTTGCACATGCTATGTGACTGATAGGGTGGTATTTCCCTAAACATTCAAGAATTACGTTTTGTGATGCTCTTTGTTTGTTACTCGAGTTTGAGGAACCATTTGACATGAGTTAGGGGGAGCTGAGATGATCATGCAAATCACAATATTATTGTGGGTGCACACATAATAATAATGTGGGGTGCATGCGAGTCCCAGTGAGGCTTAACAAGTGAAAAAGGGGTTCCGTTCCGTTATTTGATCAATGTGAAACACAACAGTCCATAAGAGTCATAGCAATGATTGTCTCTTACTTGAACGTGATCTTTTCACACCACTCTGAATCCTTACGAATCTCGTTGTTATCGAGTATTGCCTGAACACCCATCTGAACGCCTAGCGAACTGTGTAGAATGTTAGGTGCTTGTACGAACATCCCTGAGTTGGATGTTGCAACATCGAATGATTGGTCGATACCTTCTCACTCCTTTTCGTTGGTTGGAACTCTGTGTACTGACGTCTTAGATCCCGAAGTGCGGTCGCTTCTGCAACACTCCAGCAGCATACTGTGTATTACTCAGTTAGCCTGCGATTGATGGACAAGGGGATGAGCGTAGCACTTTATCAACTTCAGTATTTGGATGTCCCTGATTACCAGCAACGGACATCAACAATTTGACTTCGATCGAATCCTAAGCGACTTATGAGAGTCAACTCTTACGCATCAATTGGGACATAAACAAAAACAATCGACTATAGGGTGGAATGTGTAACTGTCATCACAATGAGTAGCGCTTTAGGACGAGGCACGGAATGCAAAAGGATGGACTCTGTTGGTGAAAGATCGTAGCACACCGTTTCAAGCAACGACATTAGAAGCAACAGTCGCGGCAACATCAAGATACTTATAATCGTTGCCTACAGTATGGAAGTGAAGGTGCCTACGGTATGGTTTGGTCATTGATGATTCAGAACAACAACCAAGGGGAAGACGACAGTACTGGAAAATTTTGCAACCGTAACAACAACACTGGAAATGATGCTCGTGGAAGAACATTTAGGATTGGTGTAGGCGACGCCAGGCTTAGCAGCAACATGGTAGCTTGTATGGGTAGCTGTTCACTTCGTCCCTATTCTGCTCGACCCTGATACTTCTTGAAACCGAACCTGTTGTGGAATCGCCTGATGGCAAGACAAACGAAACGTCATATGTTAGTTGGGATGCAAACTCGACCTTGTGGGACAAGCGTTTGGCATCGACCTTCCTTCTACTACCCTTGATGGCTACAATACAGTGATTAGTGTAGAATTGTTATCCAAAGATCGCACAGTGAGGAGAAAGTTTGTGTGGAGAATCGTTATTCGTTCTAAAGCGTCAGAGCGGTGCAAGGGTTAGCGCAATTTCAGTTATAAAGGCCGGTAGTGTCTACGGAGGGATTACTCCGCTATATTAGCAACCGTTACTGATGATAGGGTTAAGGAAATGGAGGATCGAGGGTCCGCCAATCGTTCGTGATTCCTTTCGGTGTGCTACCCGAGGAACTTTCAGGTTTATTTCCACAACTGTTAGGCAGAATCTCAGTTTGATCTCACACTAGAGGCAACCCTGATTACTCGTACTCTTACCGTCTTGCGCCAGGAGGGTTGCAAGAGCTGCCTAATCAACTACAGGAACTGTTGAACAGGAGTTTTGTCGAACCTAGCTTTCCGTTTTGGGGAGCCCCGGTTATACCCATGAAGAGAAGCCTTTTCGTATGTGTACTGAATGAATATCGGGAACCCAGTAAGGTGACAGCTAAGAACCGTTTGCCTCGACCTTGTATTGGCAACCTGTCGACCAGTTGCGAGGGATAAGCTCCCATTCGAGGATTGACTAATGAACGAACTATCATCAGAAGGAAGTCTAAGGGGAGAATGCTTCTAGAGCGGTACATCGAACGCAATACGGCCATTTTGACGTTATACACCATGATCATTGAGTTGATCAACAAACCAGCAGCTTTATGGACCACAAGAATCGATCGTGTTTGTTGATGACATTTTAAATCATTACCAGGAGAAAGGAACATGGGTGGCATCTGTATCTTATTTTGGAGCTCGTGAGGGAGGAGCCATCCTGTGCGTAGTCTTGTCAAAGGTAACTTTTGGATTCGAGAGGTACAAATTTTGGTCATATAAACAACGAAGTGGGGAATACACATAGCTCTCGCTAAGATGCATCTTGTTAAGAACTGATCGACACCAAAGATTCCCTTGGGGTTGCAGCAATTCCTTGGTTTCACTAGATACTATCGTAGCTTACTCTCAAGATTTTTGAAGGCCGCACAGCTTAAATCCCTATAGCACACTAGGGTGTTGTGTTCGTAAAAGACAGAACTGGAGGACGTCTTTTCAGCTTTTGAATTCCAACTTTTCAAAGTAATGAGCCTTGTCCTTACCCGAGGGTGCGGGTGATTAAGTGGTATACCATGATGGTCCGAATCAAAGTCTCAATTACACACCGACGCAACACGAGAGAGTGATGACTTACGTGGTGGAGTTACAAAGAGGAACTGCACGACACACAATCGGCGGTGAAAACTGTGGTTATGGAATTTTAGATGGAGGCATTACTTGGACGGTACCGGATGCGTTATTTAGACCGATCACAAGAGCCTCCCATGTACCCTGGTTTCAAAAGAGCCAAATCAGTTAATGGCATCGTTGGATGGAACTTTTGGATGATTACGACTGTGAAACTTGAATGTGCACGAGCGTTGCAGCTCACTATCGACTCTAACTTACCTAATCAGACTTGCTCTGTTCGAACTGGAAGAGGATTTTCAAGTTGAACCCATGCGGGGCATGGGGAAGCAACCGTTGGCAGGACGGATGATATTTGCTACCTCAAGGAACGAGTATGGATCTCATTATATGGCAACTTTAGGAAACTTGTGTTGGGCAAAGCACACCGGCTTCGGTATTCTAGTTGTCTGGATTTTGGTGAGAGATATTTGGATCTATAAATCTTGTACCAGTGTTCGGGCATGAAGGCCCACCTGGCAATGAATGTGAAGGATGTTTGACTTGCGGGAAAGTCAAGCTGGAGTATCAGCAACCAGAAACATCGAAACGGAAACAATACCACCTGGGTGATTGTTGATTGTCTCACGTTATCAACACACTTTCTTTCAATCAAGGAAACTGACGCGTCTTCGCAGCTGTGAATGTTCCTCTGAGAGAGGCGGCTTTTAGGCACGAGGTGCCAGCTCCTGCTACCTTTGATTTTGAGCTATACCCGAATTATGACCGGCAATACACAACACCCTTGACTCACGTCTAGACATGAGCATTACTTATCACTATAGGAAAACCAGACAGAGCGACGAACCATCCTGACACACGGAGACATGCTGTGAGCATGTGCGTAATTGACTGTAGTGAACATTTGGAAGGACACTTATCTTTGGGGCATCCAGCCGTTACCGTTTTAGTATGCATACAGCTCTATGTGAGGCATTACATGGGTGACAACACCAACCTCCTTGTTGGACTGAGGTGGATGACAACCTAATCACGGGTCTAGGACTTGCACTCGAAACTCTTGGGAAGATTATTTAGATTGGAAATCGTATGGCGACAACGCGTAATTGCCAGGAAACCTGATAACTTAGGAAACACTGGAAGTTCGCAGCAGGCGAACGTGTCATATTGGAAGTCTCACCCTGGGAGGGTGCGGTACGCCTTGGGAAGCGTGGCAAGCTTAACTTACATTATGTTCGGTCATTCAAAATTCTGGAAAGGTGTTGGCAAGTGGCGTACAATATAAGCTAGAATTACCTGTCGAGTTGAGTAACGTGTGTGATATCACTTATGTATTAAATCTAAGGAAGTGTTCATCCGATGAAGCACATGTGATACCGTTATTAGAGTTGGAGGTTAATGACAGGATGTAGTGGTGGAGGAATCTACTTAAATCATGGACCAGGGCGTCAAGATCCGTTAACATAGTTGAACTCCAATCTTAAGAGTTTGTTAGAACTCAGTACGTGAACCGAAGTCCTTGTGGGAGCGTAATGTTCAAAGGAGCTCTAATATCTCCAGTTGTTCGAACGGTTGAATAAACTCTTGATATCATCGAGGAATTTCGGGATGAAATTCCCTTTCAAGTTGGGGATGATGTGGTACCCGCGGAAAATCCACAGTCATCCTGAGTTAACGTAACGTCTTGCTGTTTCGGATTACTTGTCAAATTTCGGGACGGAATTTCTTTCAAGTTGGGGATGATGTGATAACCCGAGATTCCAAGACCTTTCCCTTTACACAACACCCGTTTTGCATTATCAGTCGGATCCTTTTAACACTGATTGGACCGAGATCTGCTATAGATATCGAGTTTTGGGCCGACAAACTTATCTTTTATGCAAACCATGGGCTGCCAATTTTAGAACATGTAATATTAATGACTTCACGTGATCTGATCATGAATTATGTGGGCCGCTAGTGTGTAATGAAGTTTATTGATTATGACAGTCTGACACAACAAATGCACTTGATTGGGCCTTTTAATTAGTGGATTAACATAAAATGTTCATAGTAATCTCCTATTGGACCTTTAATGAAGTGGTCATGTGGGCCGCTAAAATGGACAGTATTACTTGGGCACTATAATTGGATTGTACGTAACCTCTCTTTATCCCTCACAATCACAACCTAACAAACCCGACCCCTCACTTGAGTTGCGACGGCAATAGACCCCCCCTCTTCCCTGATCGCACGAGTCAGCAGCCCCTCGAATTAGCATCTCAACCGATCCTGGTTAGTATGTTTACACGATATTGTTTATATGTATGATTAAATGAGGTGGATGATTATTGTTTGTTAATGATATGTGAATTCGGTTAAGTATGATCCTGTTTATACATAATCTTGATTTAACGAGTTATATATATATATATATGTATGTTGATTTAACGATGATACGTGATGTTGATGATATAAGATAACCGAATCAAGGTGCCATGTTTCTTTGAATATGATGTGATGACTGTGTATAGGTAAATTCATGACAGGTTAATTGATTTGTATGATTTATTTACAAGTCCGATCACTGTTGTGTGCATAGAATTCAGATTTATATTGATAATGAATTGATACCTTAATTTTTGGAACCTTCATATTATCCGATTTAAATAAGATTGAGATGGTTAGCGGTGATTGTTGCAAAGGTCAAGGAATTGGTTACTAGGATAAGTAGCAGTTTGACACGTTTCCACAATTGAGGTTATGATAATGAGATAAGTCACACATATAATTAACCTATGAAATTGGATTACACACATATCGACTGAACTTTGGCCGTTCGGTTTAGAGTTGGGCCACAAGTTTAATTATTTGCAAATAAGGGGCCGGTTCTTATATTCCAGTGGGCCTTGGGCCAACCGGCCCACACAACAGTTTGTAAAGGGCCTGTTTAGATTAACTTGGGGCCGCACATGTTTAAGTACTTGGACTTGTAGTATTTGTGAATAAGTTATGTGTACGTGTGAAGTAAGTTTGAACTATTACGTGTCGAGCAATGATCCGAAGACGTATATAACTGGAACATTCATTGTAACTTGTGTGACAATACGTGCTAAGTTTATTCATACTTGCATGATAACGATATGTGATCTACTTGAATAAATAACTGACTAGTATTGAAACCATAATAGGATTGGATTGATCAAATTACGAACGCATACGCTAACCTTACCGAGCAAACCAAAGGTGAGTTCACTACATTCGAGCATGCGTCCCAGTGGTTGGGGACAGTCAGTGGGTATCCCGTGGAGGGATAAGTCTTTTGGGTAAAAACGGGTATATTGGTTAATATTCTCACCTATCATTCTTGTAAGTCCCTTATTTTGTTACCTGGAGGGTAACGGGTATTAGTTGGTAGCGCTACTTAGGTTTGGCACCCTCACACCGCTCCTAGATAGGACGGATGTGAACTAATGACCCAGTCGGGGCCCAGTACTAGATAGGAGTACGTGGGAAGGGCAGTCATGTATTTCAGGAGCCGTCTTGTTTGGAATTGAGATATTAACAATATTACTTGCATTTGTCAGTGAACTGTTTTACATACAACTGGTAACAAACGTTTTCTAAAACTGTGAACTCGCCAGCTTTGTCTGATACACTTGTTACATGCTCGCAGGTCGTTAGGTGATTGAAACAGGAGCTTGCTGGCTGGAGAGCAAGAGTGGTCATGGTCATACCGACGGGATTATTTGTCAAATACTTATTTATTATGATTGATTTGTATTTACCTTATGACACTTTAATGCTTCCGCTGAACTTGTGGTTTTTGAATAACTTATGATTGGGATTTTATCATTATTAATTGATGGAAATTTTGTTTAGAACTTATGATTCAATGTAATTAGTGGCTCATTGCTAGTGGTCACACGCCTAACAGGGACACTCCCTAGGTGGTATTTTGAGGGTGTGACATATATACTCTGCCTCAGCAGTGGATGTTGAAACAGCTGCTTGCTTTTTGCTTTGCCAAGACACTAAGCAACTGCCTAGGAATTGGCACTCTCCTGAAGTGGACTTCCTTGTTTTGTCACATCCAGCAAAGTCACTATCTGTGAAACCTGAAAGCTTGCTATTTCCATCAGCTGGATACCAGATACCAAGTGTGGGAGCACCTTTTAGGTATCTGAATATCCTTTTTATAGCAATAAGGTTTGACTTTCTAGGGGCTGATTGGGATCTTGCACAAACACATGTTGCAAACATGATGTCTGGCCTAGATGCAGTCAGGTACAGTAAGGACCCAATCATGCTTCTATAAAGAGTTTGATCAACCAAATCATCCTTTTCATCAGACATGACTATCTTTGTGGTTGCAATGGGTGTACTACATGGCTTACAATCATCCATCTCAAATTTCTTTAAAAGTTCTTTGGCATATTTGCCTTGATGGATTAAAGTACCATTTTGCAGTTGACTTACTTGGAGACCAAGAAAGCACTAGAGTTCACCCATTGCACTCATGTCAAACTCAGCTATCATGAGTTGTCTGAACTCTTGACACGCTTTAGAACATGTGCTTCCAAAAATGATGTCATCTACATAAATCTGGACAATCATCAAGTCTTTCCCTCTCCATTTTAAAAACAATGTTTTATCAATTTTACCTCTTGTGAACCCAATGGAAAGAAGAAAGGTGGAAAAAGTTTCATACCAGGCTCTAGGTGCTTGTTTCAAGCCATACAAAGCTTTATTTAGCTTGTAGACATGATTTGGATTATACCTCTTCATGAATTTTACCATAGAGGAATGCACATTTAATGTCCATTTGAAACACCATTATGTTGTGGTTGACAGCAAAGGCCAGGAACAGTCTAATAGCTTCCAATCTTGTTACAGGGGTAAAAGTTTCATCATAGTCAATGCCCTCTTCCTGTCTAAACCCTTGAACCACGAGCCTTGCTTTATTCTTGACAACAATACCCCTTTCATCAGTTTTATTTTTGAAGACCCACTTTGTGCCAATAGGACTCACACCCTTTAGCAATGGAACAAGCTCCCAAACTTGTTGTCTTCTAAACTGCTGGAGCTCCTCTTGCATGGCTTCTACCCAGTTGTTGTCTTTTAGTGCCTCTTGGTACTTGACTGGCTGATGGAGTGATAGGAAACCAGCAAAAAGACAAATGTTTTTGGATTGGCTTCTTGTTAGCACCCCTTCACTGATGTTGCCAATGATTTGGTCAGGTGGATGGGATTTCAAGAAGATTAGATCTCCTTTGTATGGAATAATGGTATTTAAAGGTGAGGGCTGCATATGTGAATCATCTGAGCTAACCACTGCTGGTGACTTTGATGATCCAGCAATGGCTTGAAATGGAGGTGGAGGAATAGGAGGAAGTGGTGTGGAAACATGCTGACTTTTATCCACTGTTTGAGGACTTTTATCAACAGTGCTTGAGGATGTGGAAGCAGGGGTAAATGGGCTACTTTGGTCAACAACTGTTGAGGTAGCAGTGGTTGAGCTTTGATAGCTGTTTTGAACATCTGGTGCTCTACCATTTGATGCAGACTTTTGTTGTGGAATGATGACTTAATATCCATAGTCTGATGAAGGACTTTGTGATGGACCTGCATTGTTAGTCTTGACAGAAACATTTTCAAAGGTAAATTTATCAAGATCAAATAGTTCTGCAGGATTTGCAGGGATTTTCATTGAAGAGAGTTCATTGAACTTCACATTCAAAGTCTCTTCCACTGTCTTAGTCCTAATGTTGAACACTTTGTAGGCCTTAGCAGTGGTTGAGTATCCCAAATGATAACCACAATCAATTTTGGCTGCAAACTTTGAGATAGAATCTTTTAAGTTTAATATGAAACATGGGCAGCCAAAAACTTTAAAATATGAGATAAGTGGTTTGATTTTATATAGAATTTCATAGGCAGTCTTTTGATGCCTGGGGTTTATTAAAACTCTGTTCTAGACATAGCAGGCAGTGTTTACAGCCTCTGCCCAGAAAGTTAATGGCAAACCTGAATCAACAAGCATGGTCCTGGCAGCCTCTATCAAAGTTCTATTATTTCTTTCAACTACCCCATTTTGTTCTGGTGTTTTTGGAATGCTGTACTGCCTTACAATTCCTTTTGACACACAAAACTCATCCAACTCCATATTTCTGAACTCTGTGCCATTATCACTCCTGAAGACTTTTACTGGCAAGTCAAACTACTTTTCAATCTGTTTAACAAAGTCTTGCAGAATGCCTGCAGTCTCATCTTTGGAATGTAAGAAATATCTTTTCTTTTTAAGACTCATGACTTTAACTGGGCCAAATAGATCCATGTGCAACATTTGCAGGCACTTGGTTGTTTTGGACTCTTCAATGGACTTAAATGAGCTTTTATGTTGTTTTCCTTTTAAACAAGAAACACAATGCTCAGGACAGGTGAACAGTTTTTGAGGTAAACCACTTACTAACCCCTGTTTTGACAAAGCAGTGATTGTCTTGAGATTTGTGTGCCCCAATCTTCTGTGCCAAACTTCTGTCTCTTTGTTAGAGGCACCTGAGAACAGACAGGCATCAGTTCTTGGGTTCTCTTTTGACAAATCAACTACATAAACATTGCCACTTCTTTGAGCAACAAGTTGGGGTTTTCCATTTTTTATTATTTCTTCAATCTTTTTAACCATTTCTGATCCAACAATCCTACAACAATCCTTAGTAAAGAATGAGCCATAGCCCTTATCACTCATTTGTGAGACACTAAGGAGGTTGAATTTTAGATTGTCTATTAGATTGACATTTTCAAACTTAACATTACCAGACTGAACTGTACCATACCCCATCACCTCCCCTTTACTATTATTTCCAAAGGATATATCACCCTCTCCATGAGTTTTGAAATCTTTGAGTAGGGCTCTACATCCAGTAATGTGCCTGGAGCCTCCACTATCTACATACCAAAGACTATCTAAGCATGCAGAAGCTCCCTGCACATCAAGTAAAAGGTTAGTTCATTAGGGTCTCCAAAGCCAATAAGGCTTTGGATGGGGTCTCAACAGTGTCTGTGTTAAGTTCAGGTGGATGGACAGTGGTTAGCTCAGGGGTTTGGACAGTTTTGGAATTGTTTTTCTCTAACCACTGTTGGGGGGCTTGCCCTATCAGCTGTTGGTACCCAAAGGGATGCATGTTCACTCTTGGTTTAGAAGGCCTTTTGTAGGCTTCATAAACATGTGGGACCCTTGGGTATGGTGGTTGACCTTTACCTCTTCGGTATTGGTTAGCAGGGGGTGCATCAGTCACCTAAACATCTCTTTTAACAGAGGTTTGGTTCAGCTGTTTTGTAACAGCTGTTTGAACTGGCACAAACAGTGGTTGGTTCTTGATTGGTGGTTTTGATGAACTCATGGATGTTTTTGAAGTGTACTCATTCTTTTTTACATCAAAGGATTTGAGATACATACATTTCTGAGTGATGTGGTTTGATTTACCACAGATGGTGCAGCTCTGGGAAGGCACAATGATGCTTGTTTTGTTAATATCATATGCTTTTAGATGAAAACAATCTTTGGTCAAATGATTTTTCTGCTCACAGAAATCACAAAACAAGTTTTTAACCTTTTCTTTTCTTTTCTTCTTATCAGACTCCTTTGCAACAGAGTTTTGAACCACTGTTGGGATGTCCTTAAGAGGAATGACCTTTGCCTTAGTAGCTTTTACACCATCAGTGGCTGGGAAGTCCATGGGTTTGAAGTTTTCAAGGATGTCACACTCATCAGACCATGTGGGTTTAAATTGGTATTTCTCAATTTCCTTAAAAGTTGAGGAGCCCACAGATCTTTCCAAAGTGATCTTGTTACCAAGTTTATCAGTTATTTTAACCTCTTTGCCATCCTTGTTTGTGGGAATAATTTCAACAAAACCAGCTTGATTTGCAGCAATGTTTTCAACTTGGTCATTTTTTCTAAACCCCATGCCAAATTTTACATTACTTTCAAGTTGTTTTTCAAGCATGATCTCATAACCTTTACAGGATTCCACCCATTTTTCACAAGTGATTTGGGTGGCTTCCAACTCCTTTTTGCAAACTTGATATTTTTCTATCATTGTTTGGAGTTGGTCCTTGGTTATGCTATGCTCTTGTTTGATGATGCAAATCTCATTTTCTTTATCATTCAATTTGATTTTCATTTATTTTTATGACTTTTCAAATTGAACTTCAGAAGTTAACAACCTATCCCTAAGGTTTGTTGGTACACTTTATGTGGACGCGACTCGACTCGGTTCGATTCAGTTCGGGTCGACTCGGTTAGGTCCGGCTCAAGCCCGACGTCACGACATTCCTCAGTCGTGCGCCCCAGAGTTCGACACGCGAAGCACGGAGCGCCGCAAGCAAAGTCCCGTTTACACATCACCATGACATCATCATTGTGATGTCATGATGATGTCACATATTTGTCTTATGTTGAAATTGTGCAAAGTTGTAAACAGGTTTGTCATCTGGGCCGTATTTCACTTACTTGGGCCGAATACTTGAGTTTGGACTTTGACTTCTACTTGGGCCTCAATATCATATCGACGAAACAGAAGATTTAGGATCAATATGTATGTCGACGAAACAGAATGTGTTTCGTCGACTTTAGTGTTTCGTCGAGTGCCTTTATGCGTTTCGTCGTAGTCTGGTCTGTGTCTAGTATAAATACCCCTCACAGTTTCTGTGTGAAACTGATGAGCACAGAGAGACTTAGTGAGAGTCTGTTAAAACATTGTTGGTATATGTTTGTGGTTGTACTCATCCATAATCAATAGATATTGAATCTTTGGTTACCCGTGTGTTTTACACTTTGTTTGGTTTGCACCGTCAATGGGATTCCGCACCCGTTACCGTGTTCGTGATAAACAAGGATAGGTGTTCGTTATCGATCCTCACCGGAAAAACGGGACCTACAAGTGGTATCAGAGCTTTGGCTCTAATCCTTGTTTAAAACCAAACATATTTGGGTTTTTATCAAGTTTGAAACTGTTTGTTTATGATTTTCTGAAAAAGGTGTTCTTGAAAGTTTATATATTTTCTGAAAAAGGTTCGAAAATCAGTGTTTATCTTGTTGTTTTGCTAAAAGTTTGTTCAAAAACCTTGTTTGTTTGAGTGTTTACATATTAGCATTTGGTTTTTGTTGAAAGTTTAAGCAAAATCTTGTGTTCGGAAATTGTTCGATGACCGGAATCATCATAATCTTTGCCGGAAAACTCATAGTTCATCAGGGTCTTCATATTGTTCTTGCATTTTGACTGAGTTTGATCTGTATTTGTGTTTGTTGATTATTATATTAGTGTGATGATGATTTGTTGAAAAAGTAATGAGATAGGCATGTGGTGGTTTGAAAATCGAGTGTCTATGTCAGATTAGATAAGGCTTGTTTGAAAAGGGTGACCACTTTGTCAGAAGGATAAGATATTAAAATTTGTTTCGTCGACCAGACATAACATTGAATCTGTTTCGTCGTCTTTGTTTAACATTCTGTTTCGTCGACCAAAAACAACACAGTTTCGTCGTCAAGTCAGTTCAGTTTCGTCGATCAATTTTCACATCTGTTTCGTCGATCCTTAATTTCATCAAGGATTCGTCGTTTTCAATTTAAAAAAAAAACCAAATATCCATAGGGTTTCGTGTATCAACATTCTCTAGTATAGATAGACTCATTTGAACGGTCCAATCACATTTTTTTCTCAAATAATTGTTGTCGGCCATTTACAAGGTGAATTGACCCAATAGATTTCATGTAATAACATTGGCCCAATCATAAGTAGCTCTTTATTAGCATACATCATGTTCACGTGAACATATTACAAATCCATGTGATTCACTATGTTTGGTGCAATAAGATTGAAAATATGCACATGAGTTTGTCAGAGTAATCAACTCTTGGCCATAACAAGTTTCGTCTCGGTCAACATCACATTGTTTCATCACATTTTTAAAACATAACTGTTTCGTCGACATTAAATCTGTTTCGTCGATCAACATCAACATCTGTTTCGTCGTGATCGTTTGTCATTTTTAACAGAAGACTTGCAAAAGTGATTTAACAGCGTGTTTTCAAGTGTGTAACCAGGTTATCACTTTCATATATCAATCATGAGTTGTACTAGCCCTTCGGATTGGAGTATGGAACCGAGACCAGGTGAAGATCGAACTTCGGCAGCCGCATGGGTAAAGATTGTTTTTGGTGAGAAATCTATAAGTGCAACTCAATGGGCATTGGTGACGAACCAGAATCAAAGCATTCAAAATCTTTTGATAAGTGAGAGCGAAATGGGAAGCAACAATCGCCCGCCAAAGTTAAATCACATAAACGAATATCCGATATGGAAAGGTCGTTTCCACACGTACGTTCTAGGGCAAAGCACCGAATTATGGACGTGCTTCATTTCGCCGTATAATCAAACTCTTGAAGCAGCAGGATCAAATGCCACGACATTTATGAATATGCAAGAACCCGACAAGAAAGCATATGATCTTGAGAAGAAGGCGTTTGCAATTCTCACACAATCACTTCACAAAGACATCTATCATGAATTCAGCTATTGTACAAGCACGAAAGCGTTATGGGATGCCTTGGTAGCAAGAGGTGAAGGAAATGCAGCGACAAGAAAGACACGTCATGATCTGTTGAAGAAGAAATTCGAATCATTTCATTTCTTAGAGAATGAAACCCTAAATGATATAACTACTCGTTATTATCATTTGATGAGTGACATGTATTATTTTGGTGTTCTTGCATCTCAACAGGAAATGGTAGCACGGTTTGCTGATGCTCTACCTCCAAAGTGGAGTCCATTCATTGAGCTTCTAAAGCATACGGGCGTTCTAGATACTGTCAATATCTATGAATTCGTTCAGAAGCTGGAACACAAGAATGATGAAGAAATTCGGAAAGCTAAACGAATTCCTGCTCCTCAAAATACCAAAATGTATTATGGAGGAGGTTTTATCCCGTCAGCTAGTTCCAGTTCAGCTCAGCAACCAAAGTTACAAACGGCGTTTGTATCAAATACAAACTCTTTTCCGTTTCCACAATCAGCTCCACCTTCGGTTTTCGATCCACGTGCCTATCTTCCGCCAGCACATTTGAGTGCTCAAGCTCAGGCTTATTCTGGAGGAGGTTTTATTCCTTATACACCTCCAGTTGCCACAACACAACCTCAATTCAATCCAAGTGTCAATTGTGGTCCGGCCATACAGTTGGGAAACAGTGATCAAACAAGAACTGCGTTTTACGCTGAGATTGTCAAGAATGTCAATGATGGTGAATCTTCAGGAAAAGATGATAGTTCGGGATACAGTGGCAGTTCGGATGAAGAATCGAATTTGAATGAAAGAACTGATTCTGAAGCTGATAATTTGTCGAATGATGCTGACGAGAAATCTGACTTGATCAAGAAAGCTGATGCTACATCGAAAGAAATGGAGAAGATTCTCACTGAAGATGGATCTTTCTCTTCTCAGACTGCCTTTATGGCTAATGTCACAGCTTCTACAAGTCAGGTAAAATCTGAAACTCTTATCATATGTAGAGATTGTGATTATATGAAAAATGAATGTGAAAGAGTGAAACTTGAATGTGATACAATTCATAGTCACAATCAGAGTTTAGTTGTTGAAATGGCTAAGTGCAAAGAAGCGAATATGGCTCTGGTTAGAAATGAAAAGGAGTTTAAATCTGTAATTGAGACTCTAAAGAAAAATGTTTCCGAAGTAACAAAAACTGTTTATCATAAACAAGTTAGTATAAATGATTACATTAACATTGTTGAGGAAACTAAAAAGGAATTAGCCATTGCCAAATGCGAGCATGATGCAATCAAGCAAAAGTTGGAGAGTTATTCTAACTCCCGATTTGTGCTCGATCACATTATTGATGTTCAACAACTGAAGGGAAACAAGAAAGGTGTTGGGTATGAGAAGTGTCCGCCCCCTTTTAGACATAATTATGCCTATGTGCCCGATGAAGAGGATATGCCTCGGTTCGAACCAAGTGTGCCTCTCGATTATGAGGAAGTTACTACAGGATTAGGGTTCAAACCGGACAGTTCCTCGGAGGGCTCATCTGGAACAACCGAAAATTCAGCATCTGTTGGTACGGAACAAAGTCCTCCCACAGTTGAGGACTATGATTCGTCAGATGATGAACTAGATGTGAGTGATGAGGATAAATCTCTTAAAAAGAACAAAGGAGTAAAAGTCCCTGTTGAGAATCATATTCTGTGTGATCCTCCTACTCCTACTATGCAGTCTGCTGTTAAACAAGAGATAGATCCTATCACTAAAACAGTGTCTACTGTTAAAAGTGATAATGTGTTGTATACTTTAGTCGGTGATGACAAAATTTATTCAAACACGGCTTTTCCAATTAAAAATGTCAATCAATCTTTGATTGATAAAGTGTTTGAAGATACTACCAGTAAGTTTTTGGAAAAGGGGATCCCGAGAGTTTCAATAACTCAGTGTGATCCAATTCCAAAAGCTGAAATCAGAAAACAATTTGGAAAACAGAAATCACCGACAAAGCAACAACCTATCGCTTTTAAGGGTAAACAACAACAACAACGAGCTCCAAAGCCTAAGGCTAAGGTTGAATCAAAAGGAGCTCGTTACAAGAAGAAGGCAAAAGACGTTAAATTTGTGGCCTCCAAAGGTACTGATAAAGTGGAGACTTTTGAAAATAAGTCAAATACCGATTTTTTTAAAAAAGTCAACATTTTGAAACGTAATAATGATAACAATTACACTCAACACACAAATGGGTGTGAAGCTAGTACCTCTGGGTCTACAACTTCAACGTCAGGCCGTCGATCAGATTCTCCTAAGTTTGTTGAAAGGAGAAAATGTTTTAAGTGTGGGGAGTTTGGGCACATTATTAAAAACTGTAAAAACACTCCCAAAGAAAATTTTGTTGAAAGAGCCCCTTCTGAACAAGGTCACCAACAACGTCGTCCTGTGTCACCAAAAACTGACAAACGCACTATTAAAGAACAGGAAACAAAACAACGACGTAAAAATGTGAAGGTGATCGAAAAGGCTTTAAAACCGGAAACTGTTAAAAGGAAACCAAGTTCACAACAACCGTTAAAACCAGAAATTGTAATTAATACACAATCTGGTAAATGGAAACAAGCTTGGAAACCTAAAACAGGTCAAGGTTCAGGGGGAGGAGTGAAATTTCCAAATCATCAAGAGATTGAAACTACATTTCTTGATCCTCAGGGGCAACCTAAGTCTATGAAGGCTTGGATCCCCATCTCCAACTAATCTCTGAGTGAGTGTGTAGGATATTCCAGGAGGAACTATCGATAGTCATAGGATTGTTGATAGTGGAGTGTCCATGCACAAGATAGGCGACTCAAAGCTCCAAGATATTGTTATTTCTAGGAGTGGTTGCCTTTGATGGAGAGAAAAAGAAAAGAAGACAGAATTTTCTGTCGAAAGAAATTGATAACTTCGAGAAAATGCAAATCATTCAAAAGTTTGATTGTTCAAGGCTTTAATTGGGTCCCCAGGGTAGATTCAAATCAAAATGTACGCACCTGCAGCACGTCTGAAGATCAAAACTCAACAAGATGAACGTGCAGTGTACATTTATTCGTGGTGTGATTGAAGAAAATGTGTTTGTTGAACAAACCAACCGGGTGTGCGGATGCCTTGGTGTGGATTGAACAACCGCACACTAATTCTCAAGAGAAAGACAAAGACCTTCGCTGGTGTAATGTGGAAGACCAGCCGGACCCAAAGGTTTCTGATCTTGTTGCTGTGAAGAGATTTCTAAGTAGCTACAAAATCGACTTTGAAATCCACACCGGGTGGATATCCAGTTTGGGAGAGCGCTCAGATTTCTTGCAATGAATGAAGCAGTTGCAGGATACGGTTTTAAATTTCTAATCTCTCCTATACTTGTCGATATTTAAGCTGCTTTATAAATTGTTATCCTCTCGTAGCACTCTTTGGCCTGACACGTTGAACTCGAATATCGCCTCACACGTGATTGTTTCACTATGAAACTCGTCAATGTTGTCATGGTCCGCACCGCTTACCGACGTGCCAACTCATTTTCCCAAAATTCGATTAAATCATTTCCGACAAAAATTTAATTTTGGTAAACGGCATTGAGGTAAAACATGAGTTAACCAACATCGGAAAATCGTTTTTGTAAATATCTTTGTGTTTTTAAAAATTTATCTTAGTTTGTTGATTTTAGGGGGAGTAAATCCAAATTTGAAAATTCAAAAACATCGAAAAATTTCAAAACGCAAAAACATTGGAAAAACAAAAATGAGTTTCCTGGCGAGCAAAAGAGAAAATGATAGTAGATCAGTGGTCTGTCAAAACCTCTTCGAACTGAAATGCAAAATGAAAAATGTTAAGCAGATCTATATAAGATGTATCGGTAGGCTTACAATCATTTTAAAGTGTGCAGGGTGATAAAAATCTTAAATCGACTGAAGACCAGGTGGGAACCACACATTGGCATATGGTCTTAGTACCGAAATTTCGTTTGAGAGATTGCCGAGGTTCTGAGATATTCGGTCTTTATGCTGCTTATCATCTGGGTATCATGGTTGTATCAAACCGTAAAAATAACGGAGACGAAGTCTAAGATCTTCCATGATACTATACATACGTGTACATATTGCATTCGACCTCAATAAGTGATCAACAATCACATGTCCAAACAAAATAAGTGATAATATATCACAGATTCTTTGCGGGAGTCAAGTTCGTCTCTCTGCTGTACGAAAGTACTGACCTGTTCACGGACTTGCTCCTGTGCCCTCATGCATTGAAAATCAAGTTCCTCATCAATAAGTGATTCTATCACATAGGGCTTGTTTTCAAATAAAAATAACTGAGTTTCTCACATCTTTTATACGGTCAAACAGATGATAAACAGTATACTCACCGGTAAGATGATCTCTCGTGCATACCTTGATACGGGAATGTGTCGTGTGTGGATGAACACCGGTCGGTAAGTATAAATCATACCTTAACGTATCCCCTCGCCATGATTACATCTGATAAGTTGAGCTTATGTGGACAACTATACCGATAATTGTTATAGGATGCTTATCTAAATGTTAACTAATTGAACAAAAAGAGCGTTTTGACGTGACCGTACACTGATATGATTCTCTTACCCTCGAAACTCGCAAAAAGAATGTATGTAAATATTTATTTACTGCTTTCGTTTCTGCATCTTTGTATATATTTATTTATTGCTTTCCGTCTTTACGTTTGAAAAATGAAAATTCCAAAAAGATTTTAGGTGTGTTTTAATTTAAACTTTATAAAATCCAAAAAGATTTTGCTTCTAGTTTATTTTTGATTGACCGATGTTGGAACTCGAGTCTATCCTACCCAAAATCCTGATCGTAAGCCGGAAAACAATTGCATCTTCATAAACAGTCGAAGTTAACAAGTTTTGAAAGTTAAAAGGTTAAAATTGATCAATTTTCTAAACTTTCAAACTGTTGTCGGTTGGTGTTTGATTGAGATTTGATCTCATATGTGTCGT
Source organism: Helianthus tuberosus (assembly GCA_030545235.1). NCBI lineage: Eukaryota > Viridiplantae > Streptophyta > Magnoliopsida > Asterales > Asteraceae > Helianthus > Helianthus tuberosus. The sequence continues at coordinate 171,142,474 of CM060377.1, forward strand.
TTGTTTATGTTAACTATATTACAAGCAGTTGTTCTCATTACGCGTTTAGCTTTCTTGCATGTGCAGATGCTAAAGGCAAGGAGAACATGTTTGATGACAAGCTTTGGAATGAAGACACGAAGTGGAGGCACTCAAAGGATAAAATGATCGAGTTGCCGATGACCCTTCATCAACACCACAAGGATCTGAAGATTTGACAAGTCAAAAGATTCACGAGCATGACTCAATGGAGAGTTCAATCTAAGGGGGAGTTTGTTAACACACTTTCGAAATGAAAAGGGAGTTTGTTGATACACTTTCTTCTTACGACGCGTGAAGACTTTGAAGATCCTCCGACATGAAAGACACAGAAGACGAACCATCACAGAAGACGAACCTCATGAGTAGCGTCCAAGGGGGAGTTTGTTGGTACACTTTATGTGGACGCGACTCGACTCGGTTCGATTCAGTTCGGGTCGACTCGGTTAGGTCCGGCTCAAGCCCGACGTCACGACATTCCTCAGTCGTGCGCCCCAGAGTTCGACACGCGAAGCACGGAGCGCCGCAAGCAAAGTCCCGTTTACACATCACCATGACATCATCATTGTGATGTCATGATGATGTCACATATTTGTCTTATGTTGAAATTGTGCAAAGTTGTAAACAGGTTTGTCATCTGGGCCGTATTTCACTTACTTGGCCCGAATACTTGAGTTTGGACTTTGACTTCTACTTGGGCCTCAATATCATATCGACGAAACAGAAGATTTAGGATCAATATGTATGTCGACGAAACAGAATGTGTTTCGTCGACTTTAGTGTTTCGTCGAGTGCCTTTATGCGTTTCGTCGTAGTCTGGTCTGTGTCTAGTATAAATACCCCTCACAGTTTCTGTGTGAAACTGATGAGCACAGAGAGACTTAGTGAGAGTCTGTTAAAACATTGTTTGTATATGTTTGTGGTTGTACTTATCCATAATCAATAGATATTGAATCTTTGGTTACCCGTGTGTTTTACACTTTGTTTGGTTTGCACCGTCACGGGGATTCCGCACCCGTTACCGTGTTCGTGATAAATAAGGATAGGTGTTCGTTATCATCGATCCTCACCGAAAAAACGGGACCTACAAGGTTTTCATTCACCTCTTTAATGTTAGCAAATGCTATGATGCATTTGTCTGAACACAAATTTTTAAGAACCTGAGGTGATACCTTGGTTGCAGCCATCATGGCACAATCACAGGTATGATCATTTTCTTCTTGAGCTTCCTCTTCTTTTACACCTTCTTTCTTCTTTTCTTCTTCTTCTGGCCAGGGGTCAGACAGTGGTTCCAACAGGGGTTTTGAACTTTCTCCCAGCAGTATTTCACCAGCAACAGTAGTAACCACCGCTTCAGCAATTTTGTCCACTGTTTCATCACTTGACTGTTCTTTTTCAGCTTCCAGCCCTTCTGGTATTGACTCTAATGCCATAAAACATAATTCATCATTAGAAGCATCATTAGTAGCATAGAGTGCAAAGTTTTCATCACCTAGCTCATCAGGTAAGTTGCAGCTTGTTGAGGTGCAACTGGTTGCACTTGAACCTGAGGGACAGGGGCTTTGACATACTGAATTTGTGGGATAGTGGTTTGGACATAATGGACAGCAACAGGGGTTACAGGATGTGCATAATGGGCAGTGTTTACATGGGCAGCAGGGGTATATTAGGCATAGTGCACAGTGCTTTGGTTATTTTCTGGTCTAGGGTTTGAGCTGGGATGTGTAATAATTGGTCCATTGGTTTGACTGCTACATTCCCTAGCAAAATGACCTAGCCTATTACACTTATAGCACTTAATCTTTGACTTATCCAACCCCACTTTTAGATTCCCATGTAACCCTGGAAATTTTCTCCCTGTCCTTTTGTAAAACTTGCTGGTTCTAACACTCAGCAAAGCAAGTTGATGCAAAATGTCCATTTCTTCTAAGTCAGTTGGATCAAAATGCTGCAAATAATTGAGCTCAAAGCATAGATTATCAGAGTTCTGGCTTTCTCCATTTGCTGTGAAAGCATAATTGGATGAGTGAGGATCAGAGTTGAAGTTTCCACCAGCAGTTATGTCAATAAAGTGATCATAACTCTGATCCTTACTACTGCCAGACTCTTCCTGACCCAAAAGAGCTATGTTGCCAAATGAGTAGTCATCTATATCTTTGCCAGACTCTTGCAACTTCTTTTTCTGGTTTAACTCCCTTTCATAGGTCAGGAGTCTACCATGAAGTTGGGTCAGGGTCAGATCTTTGAACTCAACAGAATTTCTAGTTACAAAAGCAATTGTGTCCCATTTTTCAGGAAGTGATCTTAAAAACTTGCTGTTAACAGTTTATTTAGGAAATTCAGTTTTAACAAGCTTAAGTTCACTTATGAGACAGCTAAATCGCTCAAACTGCTGTATTAATGTTTCACCCTTAATGTGACAAAAGGTTTCATACTGTTGGTTCAAAATTTCCCTGTTGTTTTCAATTACTTCTTCAGTTCCCCCAAATTGTTCCTTAAGTGCATCCCACAATTCCTTGGCACTGTTACAATGTAACAGCCCGGCATAGATTTCATTGAGGAGTGCAGATGCAACGATGCTGAATGCCTTAGCATCTAGTTCAAGTTTTTGAAAATCCTGATCAGTGTAGTTCTCTAATTTCTTAGGAACAAAAACCTTTAGATCCTCAGCACTTGGCACCATTGGAACATGTGGTCCATAGATAACCAATTTCCAACATCCGGTGTTCTGTTGAGCTAGGATGTGACCCATCCTTCGCTCCCAGATGTGGTATTCATTTCTTTTCAACATGGGTGGTTTGAAGAGAGAACCAATGTTATTGTTCATATCTTGTGATTGTGACGTCATCCTGGTTGTTTTACAAGCACTGATTAATCAACTTTGCTCATGATTAACCCTTACTCTGTTTTTCAACGAAACGAACAATTAATAAGTATCAACGATTGTGAGCCGAACTTTTACGTCAAAATGATTGTTAGATCAAATTTGACTGTCCTAGCTCTGATACCAATTGATAGGATCTGAGTTTCTTATGATTGTGTTTGTTCTAATTATAATGAAGATGAATGACAAACAATTTGGAGCGGAATGTAATGGAAGAAACTTTCAACACAATCAAATGGAAGAAATGCTTTCAACACACATGTTTAACATGAAATCGAATGATTATATTTATTATAACAATTCAATTACAATGAATGCATGTAATACAATCTCCCCCTCAGCCTGAGCTCACACTGGTTTGTTCGTACATAATGACTTGGGATGAAAGAGCTAATAGAACAATACAAGGTACTGTTCTATTTATGGTACGAAGCAAACCACTGAAGCATCTTTGCAGACGTCACCATGAAAGTGACATCTAACCTCCTAACAACCTACTACCACTGGTCTAATACAACTACTGCTATTACAAACTACTGATTACAATACAAACAAAGGATAGACTAAACTACTGCTTCCCATTCCACTGTTATACTCCTAGTAGTGCTTTGTCTTCATCAGCAGGACTTGAACCATGACAGTAGATTGAGCATCAGTGCTTTAGTTTTCAACAGTCTTTAGGTCTTCATCAGATGTTGAAGATCAGCAGTTGTTGTACACGAACAGTGGATGGAGGTCATCAGTTGTTAGGGCCACTTCCAAGGGGAAAGATTGAATACAAACATCTGCTTATTCTGGATCCACTGATCTGATCTAGTTTTGGCTTTAATCAACTGTTCCTTTGTAGGGTTCAATCCCAACATAAGATAATGTTTGCTTCCAATCTATTTAAGAACTCAGCCTTAGAATGGTGGAAGACTATCCTCCAGTCTAGGGGAAGTGATAGAATTTACAATATGGAATGGGAGGAATTTAAAAACATGGTGGAAAGAAAATTCTGCCCTCCCAATGAAAAAGAATAGATAGTAAGGGATACACTACGTTATTCTTTGAATATGCTAGAATAGTGCCCAGCCTTGCATCACCCGAACCAGTATTAATCTCTCGCTATATCTGGGGAATAATCAGTGAGATAAGGCATGTAGTCAAGGCAGCTAGACCTCAAACCATAGAAGAAGCTGTAGAGCTAGCAAACACCTTGACTGATGAATTAGTGCGTACACGAGAAGAAGATCAGAGGAGAACCTTAGCTCAGAAACTTACCCAAGAATTTCATTATGGAAATTCCAACCGTGGGAAAAATGTAGGTTCTACTTCTACACCCTACTGCAAGTATTGCAAAAGCAAGCATTCTGGAAGATGCTCCATATATTGTAACTTCTGCAAAATATCTGGACACAAGGAGGAAGACTGCAGGAAAAATCCTAACAACAGGATATGCTATAACTGTGGAGAACAAGGCCATATCAAGCCAAACTGTCCGAAACTAGCTCCAACTACAAATAACAAGATTACTAAAAATGCTAGAGCATTTGTTCTGACTGCAGATGAAGCTAAGATGATTCCGGACGTGATAGCCGATATGTTTTTAGTTAATGATATTTTTGCTAAAGTATTATTTGACTCTGGTGCGAACCAAAGTTTTATTAATACTTCATTTTGAAAACTTCTCAATCAACCATTAACTAAACTCCCACAAGAATGTCTAGTAGAAACAGCAAATGGAGAAACTATTAAGATTTCTGAAATCTTGCAGGGAGCAAGAATAGAATTCTTAAACCAAAAGTTTATTGCAAACCTTTATCCAATGAATCTGGCAGGATTTGATGCTGTATTAGGAATGGATTGGTTAGTAACCAATAAAGTCAGTATTTTATGTGATCAAAAGTCAATTCAAGTAAATTCACCAAAGGGTGAAAAGATCACAATTAAAGGAGATAAGCCCTCTAGATCCACAAAATCCATCTCTGTGATGAAAACAACAAGTTATATAAGAAAAGGATCATTAGTATATTTGATTTCCATAATCATTAACGCTAAAGGAAAAGAATTAAAAGATATCCCTGTAGTATCTCAATTTTCAGATGTATTTCCAGAAGAGTTACCAGGGCAACCTCCAGACAGAGAAGTTGAATTCAGAATCCACTTGCTACCAGGAACAACACCAATTGCCAAAGCACCTTATCGTTTGGCACCCGTCGAAATGCAGGAACTAAAGAAACAGTTAGATGAATTGTTGGAAAAAGGATTCATACAGCCAAGTTCATTGCCATGGGGAGCACCGATCTTATTCGTCAAAAAGAAGGACGGATCAATGCGTATGTGCATTGACTATCGCGAATTGAACAAGGTCACGATCAAGAATCGGTATCCATTACCAAGGATTGATGATCTATTTGATCAATTGCAAGAAGCTCGATTTTTCTCCAAAATCGATTTACGATCAGGATATCATCAATTAAAGGTACATGAAAAGGACATTCCTAAGACCGCTTTTAGAACCAGGTATGGCCATTATGAATTTACTGTCATGCCATTTGGTCTAACCAATGCCCCAGCTGCATTTATGGACATGATGAACCGAATATGTAAGCCATATTTGGATAAATTCATAATTGTTTTTATAGATGATATTCTTATTTATTCTAAGAGCAAAGAGGAACATGCAACGCATCTGCACACACTTCTAAGTTTATTGAGAAAAGAAAAGCTTTATGCTAAGTTTTCAAAGTGTGAATTTTGGTTAGAACAGGTACAGTTTCTTGGACATTTAGTCAATCATGAAGGAATTCATGTGCCCACCAAGATCGAGGCAATTACCAAATGGAAAACCCCTGAGTCACCAACCGAGGTTAGAAGTTTCTTAGGATTGGCCGGTTATTATAGAAGATTTATTTGAGATTTTTCTAGAATAGCCATTCCCTTAACTAAGCTAACCTGTAAATATGTTAAGTTTGAATGGGGACCAAAACAAGAAGAAGCCTTTAGAATTCTTAAGCAAAAGTTAACTAACGCACCCATACTAGCATTACCAGAAGGAACTGAAGACTTTATAGTCTATTGTGACGCTTCTAAGTTAGGCTATGGATGTGTGTTAATGTAACGTCAAAAGGTTATAGCCTATGCATCTAGACAACTTAAGAATCTTGAAGAGGATTATTCAACCCATGATCTAGAATTGGGAGCCATAATTTTTGCCCTGAAAATTTGGAGACATTACCTTTACGGTAGTAAGTTGACCATTTTCACAGACCATAAGAGTTTAAGGTATGTTTTTGGGCAAAAGGAGTTGAATATGAGACAAAGACGCTGGATGGAAATACTTAGTGATTATGATTGTAATATCCAGTATCATGCAGGAAAAGCAAATAGTAGCTGATGCTTTAAGTCGAAAGTATCATGAAAAGCCAAAAAGAGTACGTTCTCTTAAATTAAATCTACAGATAGATTTAAATGAACAAATTAGACAAGCACAAGAATCAGTAATCACAGATGATACTGAGAAGTTAAAAGGAATGATTAAAGAGTTAGAGCAAGGAACAGAAGGAATTTGGAGATTCCATAAGAAAAGAATGTGGATACCTAAATTAGGAAACCTACGCCACCGTATATTAGAAGAATCCCATAAGTCTAAGTATACAATGCATCCTAGAAATGATAAAATGTGTCAGGATTTAAGAAAGAATTTCTGGTGGATAGGAATGAAGAAAGATATAGCATCTTATGTTTCTAAGTGTTTAACCTGTTCACATGTTAAAGCTGAACATCAGAAACCCTCAGGTTTATTGCAGCAGTTAGAAATGCCAGTATGGAAATGGGAATTGATAACAATGGATTTTGTTACCAAATTACCCAAAACAAGAAAAGGTAATGATACAATCTGGGTGATTTTAGACAGGCTAACTAAGTAGCCCATTTTCTACCAATGAAGGAAACTTTCAGTATGGAACAATTAGCCAAGCTATATGTAAATGAAATAGTTTCATTGCATGAAATTCCTTTATCAATTGTTTCTGATAGGGATAGCCATTTTACCTCTCATTTTTGGACAAGTTTCCAAAAAGCAATGGGAACCAAGTTGAATTTAAGCACAGCTTATCATCCTCAAACAGACGGACAAAGCGAAAGGACAATTCAGACAATGGAGGACATGCTTAGAGCTTGTGTAATTGATTTCGGAGGTAATTGGGACGATCACTTACCCTTAATCGAATTTTCTTACAATAACAGTTATCACACAAGTATCAATGCTGCACCATTCGAAGCACTTTATGGACGAAAGTGCCGAACTCCAGTCTGTTGGGTAGAAATTGGAGAAAAGCAACTATCCGGACCTGAGATAGTACAAGAAACAACCGACAAAATCATTCAACTCAAGGAACGACTGAAAGCAGCGCGTGATCGACAAAAGAGTTATGATGATAACGGACGAAAGCCATTGGAATTTCAGGAAGGTGACAAAGTGTTATTGAAAGTCTCTCCTTGGAAATGAGTGGTAAGATTCATCAAAAGGGGAAAGCTAAGCCCCAGGTATGTTGGACCTTTTGAGATTATTAGAAGAATAGGACCTGTAGCCTATCAGCTACAACTGCCAGAGGAAATGGCAGGAATACATAACGTATTTCATGTATCTAATCTCAAGAAATGGTTAGCTGATGAATCACTGATAGTACCTCTTAAGGATATAGAGGTAAATAAGCAGTTAAAATTTGTGGAAAGACCTCTATAGATTGAAGACAGGAAAGTCAAGAACCTCAAGCACAAGAGATTAGTTCTGATCAAAGTGAAATGGGACTCCAAAAGAGGATCAGAGTACACATGGGAGCTTGAATCAGAAATGCAAAAGAAATATCCACACCTATTCCAGTAGATCTCGAGGACGAGTTCTAAAACAAGGTGGGGAGGATATAACAACCCTCCAAAAATATTTTCGACACCCTAAAAATAATTAAAATATCCCAATACGTCCTAAAATACACCCCGTATACGAAAACGGGCCCCGAATACCTTTATTTTTGTTAAAATTAATTAAAAACAATTTTTATTAGTCCTTGGCGGGCCGCGAAGACCACCCCTTGGTCTTACGCGAGCCGCGGCAGATAGGCCATCAGGAGAAACCCGGTGCTGCCACGTGTCCACCACTTGTCGAACCTATATTGTTGACCGGACAAGACTACGCCGTAGACCCCCTAGGTCGCAGGCCGCGTAGCCCTTGGCTACAGCCTTCGCGGCCACGAGGGAAGTCGAAGGGTCACTATATATAGAGGCTTTCAGTTTCAGTTACAACTCGCTCATTTTCTCGATCTCTCTCTCAAAATTCTGCATAACTATTATAATCTCGGGTATAATACCCCCCCTAAATAACGAAGTTTTGCCTCGTTGTAAGTATCATAACCCCGGTTACGTATTAGATACGCTGTCCGATTGATCCAGGGTTCCGTAACGGCTGTCGAGGTTCTGCCCGGCGTAGTCGTTGGAATACCGTCTCGGGGAGGGTATTACTAATGTAAATATTTGGTTATTATACTAATGCGTGTGCATTTGTGTAAATTACAGATAATCGCCAGGAAATCCTTAAGGAAAACCCTAAGATAGCAATGTGAGTAATCTCCTTTTTGTAAATTGTTTTACAAAACCTTTATTTATTTTAAATTATAATTAGCAGTGATTGAGTATTTGTAGTTCTTCAATTACTGACGGTATGTTGGGGTTTTGTATACAAAATTTGGAACACGTTTCCATTGGACAAAGAGTTAGCCAATGTGTAATATGACCCACCAGTCAGGATTGACAATACTGAATGAGTAATTGTGTAGATGTAAACATTGAAATCGCTCTCAATACTGTTAAGAGATAAAACTCTTCTTGATTAAACTGGGATTCACTCACCAGTATTTCCCACTGACAAAATGTTTTTAAACGCATTTCAGGTGTCTAAATGTGAAAGCCAAATAGAAGCCAGCTAGACAGCACCGAAGCCTTGGAAAAAGTGGCTATAAAAGTTACCTGAATAGAGAGATGTTTTTATTAAATAAAATAGGGTTTATCCCTATGAAAATGTGTGTACTTAAAACTTGGGAGTTTCCCATGTGTTTAATATTATAAAAGTGTGGTATTTACTCTGATAAAATATTTCCTAACTACGGTCCTGATGAAATTTCCGCTGCCAAATTGATAAACACCGATACCACCAATACTGATTCTCGCGACCGCCCGTTCCCGGGAAAGATAGGGGGTGGGGGTTGCGACATATAGGCTGTTTATTTAGGCCCAATATATAATCCAAACCAAAGGGGTCCAGACCACTTAGGTCCACATCCAACCTGGGCCTTTTTTCACACTGGGCCTGCAATCCACAGAAATAAGTTTACCTTGTAGTGGGTCTGCCTTGTTCCTTTCTAACATTCTAGAACCGCTTCCTACTCTCCTGCTAATCTTGGAAAAAATTTTAGCGTTCAAGGAGTCAGCTTTCTCAACCTTATTTATCGCCCAGTTACCCATAATATTGGACATATCATTACACTGCATCCCAACAAAGTCTCCCACATTAATACCTTCCACATTAGCTGCAAGATTTACCGGACTTTCCTTATTGTTTTCAAAATTTGAACTCGTCGGCGACGTTGAATCCGGTAACAGAATTTCGGCATCCGTATGACGGGCACCATCATTCCGGGCACTCGGAACAACCTCTTCACGTCTAGGCTTAGAAATGAAGTCAGGTTCCCAATCTCCGATCTCCTCCGCCACCCACACTCGATATTTCCTTCCTTTCCACTGTACTGTAACTTCCTTTTGTATTCTTTTGCCTTCAGAAACCAACACTCCGATGTAGTCATATGACAAGTCTGCATCCCAGTCTCAATGTTGAGCCTCCTGAACAACTATCCCAAATGATCCTCCAATCTGATTGATAACGTCGTTGGAAAGTAGATGTAGAGGAACGCCTTGCACACGAAGCCATGCAATTCTTTCAAAAGTTAACGATTGTCCGACCCACATGTCAGCTGATTAAAATACATCCTTCTTCTGTAACGCTTCCGTTCGAAGCACCTCCGCATCCTCCACCGTCTTGAAGTAAACGACCACGTACATACCACGTAAGTATTGGATCCTCCCATTACCCAAAAACATACTTTTGACAGTCTCTCATACACATCTCAAGGAGGCAAAGTTTACCATTCTGACTATCACCGCCTTTCCCATAATATGATCATAAGCCTTCGTATGTTCCGGAAAATGGTTAAGTAGTTCATCTGTCATATTGGCTGATCTACCCAAGAAAGCGTCTTTAAAGGAAGGACCTACTTTGGAACCATCAAACACCGATTCCTTGCCTTTAAGGATTGATACATCATCCATCTTAGGAGGGTTAAGACTGCCACCGACTGGTTGCCGATTAGCAATCTCTCCATCTTCAGTGTAAATCTTGCTACATTGCACTTGAGTTTAAACGACCCCATTCGAATTTTGGATAACGTCTTCCCCATCTCTCTAGAATTCTTCACGTCCAACATTGAAACAAAACCAAACCTTCTTCCCTGTTTGTCTCTCTTTCTTGCAAGGAAGATGTCGAAAATCTCAGCATAAACCCTTACAAAAGCTGCTAGATCGCTCCACTGCACTAATCTGAAAGATTAGAAACGTAAAACTTAGTTATCCTTTGTTGAATTTTCATCGGAATTGGTTTCCGATGATCTCCCATAATGATATTTAGAAATATTCATCCTAAAAGCTAATTGATTAATTATTTTAATAGGATAATAATTCCGTTGAATTTCCTAAGACTAATATCTTTACATCTATATAAAACATATCAGATATATAGAAATGTAATTTTCCTCACAATTTTTAAGACGCCAATCCAAAGGTCATGAGTTGTTTCCCTAATTTTTCATCCACGGTATTGAATTTGCCCCCATTCATTACGTTTCAATGATCATCACCAGTCCTAAATCTTCCCCCTATTCATTACATTTAAATGATTTGAAGATGTAAATAAAACACTCGAAGCATTAATCATGAAATCAATTACATGGCGAATTGTATGACCAGATTGAATGTAATTGTAACTTACGATTAAATTTTTGTATTGAATGAAATTAAAGACGCGAATTGAATGTTTGCTAATCTTCGTTGTTCTACATAACCCCCAGTTTTACATTTGTATATAAGGTAAATGGTTTTTTCAATCATTCATTTGTATTAATCATCGGTTTGTATTGTTACTGGTGTTTGATTGTTATGGTTGGTTCTTTGTAAATAGCATAAAAGTTCCATATGATTGAATTGCGATTTTGTTCTATTTTGGTGAATACTATTTCGTAGTTGTACAAATGATTGTTGTTGGACCAATATCACATTCATCTGAAGTAGACAGTCAATCATTCGGGGCTATCGGTACAAAACCGCATTCACCTGATCACATTACATGGTTCCCATTATTGTATCCTTTTATGTCAGTTTGATTTGCACGACTTTGTTGGTGAGTTTCTATCACTTTTCAATTTTTCTGTTTGATTCATCTTCAATCTTACTAGAACCCTAGAATTCGTATCCATGTATATTTAAATCAATATGCAGGGTTTGAAAAGGGGTTCTCGTATACATGGTCAACATAGGGTTAGGATGAAGATACAGTGACATGACGACACAGGTAAGGGTCTCAATTCCATTGTATAAAAGGAGGATGTGATGTTATATGATGAACGGTGGTTGTGTTACATTCGACAAATTAGGCCTCACTGTTACTTCGTTATTGTTGGAGTAATGTATAGTCTACCATATTCTTTACATACGCTCACACTCTATTTGGTTAAAGTATAATATTTGATCTTAATGATATTTAATATTTCAGGTTTGCCTCCATTACTCGTCTTGAATGATACGATTCATCTTCACCTGTCAAAGGGTCTTCCATTTTAGCATCAAATACGAGTTCTATCTCCATTACTCATCTTGCAAGTGTAACAAAAGAACCACAACAAGTTATCGGTATGTATTTCGTGAACCCCTCCCTCCAATCATGAACCTTGTTGAGATCATCTGCGGTGTGGATACGTCGATGAAATGTTCAATGCTACAAAAACTTTGGTAGAGAGGTTTTAACTGTTTATTGTTAAATTGTTGCTGTCAAATGTATCTTCTAAGCCCTTTTTTCAACTTGGTTTAATGTTGTGTGTTACAAAAATTACAGGTTTGGACAAATAGTTGTTTGCTTACAGGATTATGTGGGGTTCATTGTGAACCGAATACAAATGGCAATGATTAATGAAGCCTTGCACGCATACGTTGTATACTGGAGTTGCAACAAAGGAAGACATTGATGCATGGATGAGGTTTGGAACTAATCAACCAATGGGCCCTTTAGCATGGTTGCAAAAGTCGCTAGGCGCTCCCTAGTCAGATTCGGGAGTACTCGGCTTAGGCGGAGATTACTCGGGGAGTAATTGGCCTGGGAGAAGAGTACTCGTGCCTCGGCAGCCTACCTTGTAGCGAGTACTTGGAGAGTACTCGGAGCCGAGGCGGGACTTATGCCCTTTAGAGCTGCATACTTTATTGGGCTTGATGTATGTTTGTTTATATTGAAAGTTCTACATGCTGGGCTAGGGGATGCTAAATACGCTCTCTGTCCTCTCCTGGTGCAGTATGTTCAAACAATGTTTTTTTTTTTTAACTAATGGGAATGACAATTGGTGTATTTAAACGGACCTTGGTATATAGGGGAAGTTTCATTGCCCGGAGGATAAGCAGAGGAAGATGATGTTGACACAACAAGGGAAGCAAAGGAGAAGATAGGGCTCGAGCCTTTACTTGTAAATGTCGTGACTGTGCTTGAACCATTCTTGTCTAAGGTACATCAAGTTGTCTCTTTTATGATGCATGGGGAAGGTTCATTGGGGAACACTAAAAAAGTGGGGAACAACGGGGAACCGACTCAAACGAACTCCGATTGGATTCATTCCAGCGGCGTTGGAACTGGCTCGTCGAACCCTAACTAAGATCTCTTAACCCTAAACCCTAAATCCTAACCCCTAAATTCTAAACCCTAAAGCTAAAAAGTAAGGCTAAAACCTAAGCTAAACCGTAAAATCTAAACTATAAACCCTAAAAACTAAACCCTAAAGGCTAAACCTAAAGCTAAACCCTAAACCCTAAAGCTAAAACCTAAGCCCTAAAGCTAAACCCTAAGCTAAACCCTAAGCTAAACCCTAAAGTTAAACCCAAAAAGCCAAACCCTAATTTATTTAGGGTTTAGGGGTTATGATTTAGGGTTTAGGGTTAAGAGAACCTAGTTATGGTTCAACGAGCCGGTTCCAACGCCGCTGGAATGACTCTAATCGGAGTTCGTTTGAGTCGGTTCTCCGCTGTTCCCCCACTTTTTTAGTGTTCCCCAATGAACCTCACACTATGATGCATAACTTAAATATAAAAAAAACTACAAACTGTAATATGGTATATTGATAGATTAATGGTCAGTTTCACTAATCACCACATGAAGATTTGTAATCATACTTGATGCAAAAATTGTAATATAATAGACTGGTAGATTAATGCTATTGTTACTATAATTTTTTTTAAATCATACTTAATGAAGAATTTGTTTATTGTAAATTATTAAAATAATGGACAAAAGTGTTTTTTGGTTGAAGAAGTTGTTTGCGACTTCATATAAAATCTCATTTGGGTAAAGGCTCATCAATGAACAAAATAACAATTAAATGTGTAGTGCACACAAGTTTTTTTTCTTATAAAATGAGGCTTGTGTTGCCATTCTCTTGTTTTACTAGGTTTATGCATTAAGCAACTCAAAGGGAATCATGCGTAATTGCTCATGTTTTCCAATTATAGGTTATCTGACCTGGTTTTTTGTCCCCTTTTGATTGTAGATTAAAGCTATGAAGGATCTTTATCTACTAGATTTGAATAAAACTCAGCAGAAACTTCTTTGAAATTGTAGCAGGTATGTTAGTGGCTCATATCAAACTTGGAAATCTTCACAGTTATCTTTCTCGGCAACCAAGAAACGAGTAACATGACAAGCTGAAGATGTTTAAGAATATGTTGGAGTGTTTCATGCAAGTCTTGTGCACTTGCTTTCTCAGTGAGTTAATAGTAAAGAAACCTGATCTGTCCGAAGGCCAGGTCCATTCATCTTCTGTCTCGGTGTAGCTAAAATTTAATACCATACGTTCCAAGTCGTTCACATACTCCATCTCTATGCCTGACATATTGCTTTTTCGCCACATCCATGTTGTTATTACTCTATATGATTTAGTTAATATTCAGTTGAATACAAAAAAAGCATTGTCCATCTGTATAAATTAAGAAACAACACTTTTAGAGCAGAGTTACCAATCCATTTGTCCTTCTCTATGTCACATTTATCCTCATAGTGCTAGACCTACTTCTCATATTTTGAGTTGATTATTATTTAAGTCTTAGGATTTTTTTTTCATGAGGTGTTGACCCAGTTACTTATAAATGGGTTGATTTAAGTTGTGTTTCTTATCTCTAATAAGTCGAGTAAAATTTCTATCTTAAAGGGAAAACTGTGGTTTATATGGCTTGAAAATTGCCAAAAATAAAAGTCTATTACAATGCATGCGACCTTTGTAATCATTTTAGTTACACATTTATATTATTACTACAAAATGTTACTGTTATTATAACGATCATAAAACATGGACAAAACTGTGTTGGCATTAAGAGTCGAATGTAAAAGAGCACTAGTCTGGAGTAAAAAAATGTACTGTATAGGGGTTTTTTTAGCCAGCCTTTCCAATATAAAAAGAGTACTGGCCTAGAGTAAAAAACACAAGTTTTCATTTTTGGTATTTTAGGCCATTGTCCTTGAGATCAAACAGCCAATGCCAAAAAAATACACCTAAATTGTTAGATTTTAACTAAAATTCACACGACCCAGTTTGAAACAGATCGATTATAAAATATCGTAACCGAAACTTAGTTTCAGTTTTGGTTAAAGCCCAAAACCGTACCAGAGCCACCTCAGCGCCTGGGCACCCTATAAATCACCAACCCCTATTGTGTATCTCGTCGCATAGCGCGATCACGCTACTAGAGCCACCATTGTGAATTGATATATTAGTTGCCTTCACAAATTGGTATAATAAATAAATTGCTTCAAACCTATCACGCAATTGTCGATAAATATGAGGGCCATCGGCGATCCATGGTTATCTGAGTTCCTATTAAGAGTAGGCGACGGAACTGAAGCCACAACAAATGGAACATTCATCAGCATCCCCGAAGACATGGCAATCCCGTTTACAACCATGGGTAACTCGATCAAAGAACCCATTAACACCATTTTCCCGTCTCTACATACAAATGTCGAATCCTCTGATTGTATAACTTCACGGGCAATCTTAACAACTAAATATGAAAATGTCGACGAGATTAATGACCATATCATCGGCATTTTCCAAGGTGAAGAAAGAGTATACTACAGTTTTGACACGGCGGAGGACGACCAACAAAACCTGTATCCAAACGAATTTCTAAACTCACTAACAATCAGCGGGTTGCCGCCCCACAGGCTTCGTCTCAAAACTGGATGCCCTATTATATTGCTTCGAAACATCGACCCGCCAAATGGCCAATGCAATGGCACTATACTTATATATAAAGCATTCGGACACAACATCATTGACGCAGAAATAACAATCGGTGATGATAGGGGGGAAAAGAGTTTTCCTACCCAGAATGCCCATGACCCTATCCGAAGACAACAAGTTCCCATTCAAACTGAAGAGAATACAACTCCCGGTGCGGCTTAGCTTCTCGATGATAATCAACAAATCCCGGGGCTAAACAATACCCTACGTTGGAATTTACCTCCCGGAATTTGTATTCTCACATGGCCAGCTTTACGTGGCACTATCAAGAGACAAATCACGTGAAAACACAAAGGTGCTTGTCCACCCAGCAAAAAGGTTTACACAATCCGGGATTTACACCTCCAACATTGTGTATCGCGAAGTCTTGCAATTGTGATCCCCACATCCCACATGTGTAAGCTGCTACACCATGACATTTGTTTCACTCCATTTTATTATTTCACACATCACCATATGTGCTAAATTCATTTGTTAAAAACTCCGGTCAACACAGGATCCAACCAAAATTAGTTTCGTTCAATAATTAGCGTTTTAAAAACTATGAATTTCGTTCACCTCCGAATACATGTGATCTCCACCGTTGATGCTATGAAAATGACTAACCGAACAATTATTTTTACAGGAAGAAAGAGTATACTACAGTTTTGACACGGCGGAGGACGACCAACAAAACCCGTATCCAAACGAGTTTCTAAACTCACTAACAATCAGCGGGTTGCCGCCCCATAGGCTTCGTCTCAAAACTGGATGCCCTATTATATTGCTCCGAAACATCGACCCGCCAAATGGCCAATGCAATGGCACTAGACTTATATATAAACATTCAGACACAATATCATTGACGCAGAAATAACAATCGGTGATGATAGGGGGGAAAAGAGTTTTCCTACCCAGAATGCCCATGACCCTATCCGAAGACAACATGTTCCCATTCAAACTGAAGAGAAAATAACTCCCGGTGCGGCTTAGCTTCTCGATGATAATCAACAAATCCCGGGGCTAAACAATACCCTACGTTGGAATTTACCTCCCAGAATTTGTATTCTCACATGGCCAGCTTTATGTGGCACTATCAAGAGGCAAATCACGTGAAAACACAAAGGTGCTTGTCCACCCAGCAAAAAGGTTTACACAACCCGGATTTACACCTCCAACGTTGTGTATCGCGAAGTCTTGCAATTGTGATCCCCACATCCCAGTGTGTAAGCTGCTACACCATGACATTTGTTTCACTCCATTTTATTATTTCACACATCACCATATGTGCTAAATTCATTTGTTAAAAACTCCAGTCAACGCAGGATCCAACCAAAATTAGTTTCGGTCAATAATTAGCGTTTTAAAAACTATGAATTTCGTTCACCTCCGAATACATGTGATCTCCACCGTTGATGCTACGAAAATGACTAACTGAATAATTATTTCTACAGGAACTACAACATGGGATAAAAAGAAAAATGGAGGGTGGAAAGACAGAATGGCTGGCCGGAAAATGCACCACCACCAGAATTTTGGTGCTGAAATT
This sequence comes from Helianthus tuberosus, assembly GCA_030545235.1. Lineage (NCBI taxonomy): Eukaryota > Viridiplantae > Streptophyta > Magnoliopsida > Asterales > Asteraceae > Helianthus > Helianthus tuberosus. Next base: position 171,159,542 of record CM060377.1, read on the forward strand.
GATGATTAAGTGGATTCTCATATGCCAATCTAATGTACATCTCTTTTATTAATACCAAATTCATACTTTTTATAACCACCACATTTCGAACCGGCCTGTTCTGACCCGTTTCAGCCTTAACTTGAATTTGTAAAATGAATCTTTATTGTTATAATGTAACTCATCATGCAGGTTACATGAACCAACATACCCGCTTTCCACAAAACTACCAAATCCCTCCAGCAAAAGCAACCCTTATAGGATGCTGATCGTGCCTCGCCAGTCTATACTTGCAATCTGATGCTGATCGTGCCTACACTTGATGAATTCAGGTTATGGTTACTTCTGTTATCTTTAACACACTATCATACTGTTTAAAACCTCATTACAATGCTAAACCCTGAAAAACCATCTATGTGACGTGGGTTTGATGACGGGTGAAAACGGGTTTCGGTGAACGCGGGATCTAAGAAAAATAAGTTCCAGTTAAAAATTACCATTTTAAAAACTATGATTTTCATCCCCCTTCAATGGTTCCGGACAAAAATACAGTTACTTAAAATATGTCAGGTTACAAAAAAAATACTGTAACTCAACAATTATTTCTACAGGAACTACAAGGGGGGTGTTTGGGGTTCCTTATTTTGACGACTTATGACTTATTTGGAGTTAAAAGGACTTTTGAAAGTGTTTGTGTTTCCTTCTTATGTGAGGGTAGAAGTTCAAAAGTCAGGAATTCCTGACTTTTTTTCTCCAAAAGAACTTTTCAACTTTTGAAAATAAGCTAAGCCAAACATGCCCAAGATGGGATGAAAAGAATGATGAATGGTGGAAAGAAAAAATGAATGGCTGGAAAATCCACTAGCAACGGAATTTTCGTCCTCAACTTGATGCTTCATTGGATTTTCATATGCCGATGTAATGTACAGATCTTTTATTAATAGCAAATTTATACTTATTAAAAACACCCCATTTGGAACTGCCTCTGGCCCATTTGCCTCCTTAACTTTAATATATAAAAAAATAATTTATTCTTATAATGTTACTCATCATGCACGTTACACGATCCAACATATTCCATTTTGAGATATCTACCAAAGGCATCCATCAACATCAATCCTTATAGGATGATCATCGTGCCTCTGCTGTTTATTCAACGACTCTCCTTGCACATTCAAACACCCCCTAAAAACCAAAGAAATAACTGCCTATAACATCACCACGAAAGAAGACACCAAAAACAGTGGACACAGAATACCAATACTTTTGTACAACACAGATACGCAAAAGTGATCCGTACATTCACACCCATGCAAGAAAAAAAGTCATCCACGCATCTCGCTTGAAAAGTCGATTAATTTGGAGAAACTTGTTTATGAAAATCTTCTCATGGCACGGCGTTAACTGTATCGATGTCCACACCAGCGCTATGGGAAGGGTTTTGTTAGGTTACTAAAAAGATTTTAAAGTGATTAAAACTCGCTTTACAAAATTTTCTCGTCACACGACGTTAACTTGAGTCGATTGTCACACCAGTGTTACAAGAAAATCCCGCTTTGTACGGAAGTTTTTGGAAAATTTTATAAGAAAAGTCTTTGTTTCCACAAAGGTTTAAATAATGTCAAAAATTTAAAATTCTTAAGGTCGGCCCCGCATGGCACCTTTCACGAAAGTTTGACGATATGGTTAAAACACTTATATATAGGAAGTACCAGCGGCGTATCCACCATGCTTTAACCATATGGCTTCCGTCCCGTGAACAGTATCATACGTGCCGACATAGTATACACAGATTTGTGATGACTCGATCCAAGCGAGAAAAAGGTTGGACCAAGTCTTGAAAAGCGATTTGGGTAAACTGAGTGATGAAGTCGATTTCGAACTCAGTTCAACGATACAAGTGAGTGCGATAAGCGAAGGGCGGTACGCGGAAAGCGATAAGCGAATACCCAACACAACATGGTAAGCGATGACGGCGGCGATAAATGATGGGCGGTTGTCGATGAGCGATAGCGATAGCGACGAGCGTTAGCGACAACCTTCGAGCGATAGTCGACAGTCGTCGTATTGCAAGCGACAGAGATATGCAATTCGATTGACTTGAACACACCACAACATTAGCCACACATGGCCTTTTTCCACGAAAGTCTGCTAATATGGTTAAAACATCACCATGTTCAGCCCTAATAGCTTTGTCTCGTGAAGCGAGGTCATGTGTGCTAACCTAACACAGATAACACGAATAGCGATACGCGATGACGATAGGCGATAAAAGTATCGAAGCGATGAGGTATGCGCGAAGTGCGTTAAAGCGAAAAGCGGCGAGTGTTTTGCGATACTCGTCTAGCGATCCACGATAAGCAATCCACACCTAGTGATACCCAGTAAGTGATAAGCGATAGAGCGATACACACGTAATAAGCGATGCATAACAAATGGTACACACACATAAGCGATTAAGAGAGAACACACTAGAAGCATTAGCGATTCACTCAATAAGCGATAACCAGCGGTAGAGTTTGCGAGATATGCACAGTATGTGATTGCGATTTCGAGCCACATAGTAAATAGTTTAGATTGCGAGATAGATTCCAGCGATAATGCGATTGCGAGCGTGTTGACTTACGAAAAGTCTTTGCGAGTACACGCTTGAGTTGCGATTAGATTGTTACGCCTTGAGATGTAATGTAGGGTGTCGAAAATAAGCACAGTAATAATATAATAGGTCAACGTTCCAACTCCATATGGCACTTTCTTCACAAAATTTCGGTCAGCGTAGCGAAACACCGTCATGTTTCAACCATGCGCCTCTGTTTCGTGAATAGGTGTCGCACTTCGTCAGACATGGTCAAGACGCTTATATATAGGAAGTACCAGTGGCGTATCCACCATGCTTAACAATGCCCTAAACGTTTGAGGTCAACATTCCAACTCCATATGGCACTTTCTTCAAATGGGTCTGATCAGGACTGCTTCGGAACCCAGAAATCGCCCAGAAACATGGAGAAAAACCCAACACTTGAACCAGTAGCGAATGCTGCTATTTATAGGACATTTTATGATCGGCACGGTCATCCCACCGGTCGCACGGTCGTGCGACAGGTGCTGTCGGGTGACGTCAGTTTCTCCGATCCCAAGTCATCCAAGTGGACAAGTTGCCTGGGTCATCAGATCGGCACGGTAGTGCCGTTGGTCGCACGGTAGTGCCGCGTCATCAGATTGTTGATCAGAAATGTTGGTCAAGCCATGGCACGGTCATGTGTCGGGTCGCACGGTAGTGCGGCCCGAGAAAAGGTTGGCACTGGCCTTTGCACTGGCAGTGTTTCCGAGATCGAAGGATCGGCACGGTAGTGCCGATGGATGGCACGGTCGTGCCACACCTGGCAGTCATCAGAATTTTGTTCTTTTCATCAGAAATGCATTAGAATTTGTCCGTTTTCATCAGAATTTTCTTTTGTGCTCTGTTTAAGACCTGAAAATATAAAAGTACCGAATTTGGTACCTAAACGTCGTGTTTTCGGTCAAAAACGCTTAAAACGGATGTGTTTTGGGGTATAAAAACATGTATAATTTAACGTATATTAAACATTCCCACACTTGAACTTTGTTTGTCCTCAAGAAAACTTAAAATAAAACACGAAATCAAATTTAATATTCACAAAGTTACTAATTTGTTTGGTGGTCAAATTGGTTTTCAAAAAGTCATCATCAAAGATTTAAAACAAACAAGCTTTGTTAGATGTTTGAAAGGATAACCATAAAGCAATGATTCTACGTTTGATTGACTTAGCATGCAAATCTTTACATTTCTCACAATGTTCACACACACTCGGTTAAATTTCTGAATCATACATATAATGTGTATGCAAAACACTCGATGCCTAGTCAATGAATCATGCAATATCATAAGCTTGTCAAAATATCTAATCTCCACCAATTAATATGTGAAAAACATAAATCAAGAGGTCTTTGATGGGTTGCAACGTTAGGCTAAGGTTAAGGGTATGGATTGGATATTTTGAAAGTGGCAAGAAAGGTTAAAACTTGGCCAAAAACTTGGTGCTTTATTTTCTAAGATTCTGAACATGTTGCTAAGCTACTTGTGTAGGTCTTCAGAGTTTATTCTTTTTACACTTCTACTCTCTATTTTCTTTCTTGACAGTTTTTTTTTCTTAATTCCCTTAGAGAGTTCTAACAAACGTTTTTTTTCAACATAAAAAGTATAAAGATCATATCTTATCTGAAAAGCTAGGCCGAATTTTAACGAAAAATAAGGGTAAATGTGAAAAGGTTATATTTTGGGTAAGTGGGCTTAATATTTGGGTAAAGTTAAGAAAGAATACGGAAAATAGGCTCAACATGGCGAACTAATGGATAGTGTTGGGTGCGGGATATAAACAAAGAAAAAGGTTGATAAAGGGGTATCCTAAATGCCTCTATCATTTCTATGTAATTTCACATATTCATGGTTTCGAAAAGTATACAAATGACAAGTTCTAAATTACATAAAACATCCGGCTCACTCATTTTTTCGTAAAAACAAAGAAGCATTTGACAATAAAGCTGTTAAGGCTCAAAAATATGCTCACGTAAACGGAAGGAATGGGTATAAATATAAAGATAAACATGCAAGTCTTTCGTTTTGTTTTATCACGCTTTTTAGTTATCTTTTTCAAAAATTAATTTCGCTTGTCGATTTTTATCAAATTTGATGCTTTCTAAAGAACACAAATTGACCATTTTGTTTTATTTTTCGAAAATATACACAAAAATGAGAACAATTAAGGACAAACAAAGTTTAAAACCTTTTAAACCCCTCCCCACACTTGAACTTCACATTGTCCCCATTGTGAAATACATATTAGTTAAGCAATTATGAAGAGCTAAACTAATAATGTGAAAAGGGAAAGAGGTACTCCCTCAGAGTTGGAGTTGACGTTTGAGTAGACTTTGATTGAAGTCGTCTCAACTTTGTGTGCATTTCTTTATGAATCTGCCAAGTATGTCACTTACTAAAGCAGTCAACATTACCATTCATCAAAATGTTAGATAACCAAACCATATCCATTATTCAAACAAAGCAAACATACTACTTAAACACTTAAAAACAAACATAAAGTTTAAAAATCCCAAACAAATTACTGAATAGAAATAAGATAAAACATTAGTTTCTGAACTGTTTCGCCCTACCTCCTCCTACTCCTCATCATCATCATCACCATCATGGTGGCGTGTTCCAGATGAACCCGCCCCATAGTTACCTGTGTCTCCAAACGGAAACTATGGAGGGTTGCCGAAGTGGCTAGGATATACGCTTTGTAGCCCTCCGAAGATGTAGGAAAAACCTGCATACATTTCCTCCCGCATCGTGTGTTGAGATGCCCGCATAGCTAACTGGTCAGCTCTCATAGCATCTTGAGTTGCTCGCATAGCCTCCTGGTCGGCTCTCATAGTGTCTTGAGAGATCTGCATATGCTGGAACTGCTGGTACAACTCAGGGTAGGAAGGTATACTTGGAGGCCAGTTTGGCTGAAATTGATACTGGTGCTGGTGCTCTTCATGTTGTGGCTGATCGTGTGGTGGCTAGCTGTGTGGTGGTGGCTCAAGTACCTGATGCTCTTCCATGTTGACGTCTTCGTCCTGTGGTGGTAGCGGTAGCGGATCCCATATTTCCCCATTTAGACCCCTCAGTCTTGGGCCATTATCTGTATCTACTACCAGACCCATCGCTCTTAAAGACCTCATATCCACATCTCCTCCTGCATGAACCATCGTGAGACCACTGACTACATCATCCGTCATAATACCCAAGTTGTATGCTAACTGAGTCACATATTCACCACCATGGATTTCACTGCTTGTAGTTCTCCCCGCGCTGTTCACAAAGAATTCAGCCATTCTAGCTGCGAGGTTGACATGCACTTCAGTCACTAAGGAATATAAGAAAAGAAGATCCGGAGTGGGACAGTTTCCTGCACTGTCCATGCACCCACAGACGGTGTGACTCATGACCTGATGGATGACCCTAAGAAGCGGGTCTCGTAGTCGTGAAGATTTATCTTTTCTAGCTTTATATGGTGGTTCAACTGCCACTTGTGCCCAAAAGTTAGCCCGTTGCTGATCATTATCAAACTTGTAGATATTGGTGAAAAGTTCTGAATTAATGTCTTCAGCTGAGTATATGCCCAATCTTCTTCCAAGTCTAGCAACTGACCACTTATGCCACTTTCTTCCCAACCTGAACTGTATTGTTTCCCTGTTTTTAAAGTCTGGATTTTCGCTTCTCGGTTTTTCATACGTGTATGAAGCGAAAAATTCCAACGTGAGCTCAAGGTAAACTGGTCGTGCAATGTTGAACAACCTTGACATGGGATGTGACATCATGTTCGATAGCCTTTCTTCTTGGTTTAGGGTTGTTAAAGTGTCCTAGTTAATCCTTATCGATTTACCGATTTGTCCCCGTCTATTCCATAAGGCTTGTAATATTGCAATACAAGGCTGTTCTTTCGATTTGTTTTCGCTGAACTGGAGGAATCTGAGATTCATCTGCATACAGGAATACAACAAAATAAGAGCAGAATATAAAAATTTCATCGCCACCACCGGAACAGGCTGTTTACAACATTCTGTTGTCGTTTCAGCAGTCGCACGGTCGTGAGTCTGGTGGCACTGTCGTGCCACTCCCAGATCGGTCAACAACTTGTTTCCGGATAATCATGTCGCACTGCCGTGCCGATTTGGCACTACCGTGCGACTCGACGTTGCAAATTTGAATTGGTGATCTGTACTTGATTTCCGACCGGCACTGCCATGCCGTTTAAAGGGCGGGACCGTGCGACAGCAAATTTCATCAGAAAACAGTCTATTTTACTGATTTTAACTTGTATCTTTCAAAATTTAAGTTGTAATCATTGAATAGACTTTGAATCAAGTACCAGAACTACCGATTTAATGCTAATCACTCAAGAACAAGGGTTTATTTGATTTTTATGAAGAAAACCCCAAAATTTATTGATTCAAACATCAGATCTACATCGGAAACTAAGTTTAATCTGCAAAACAAGTAGGAAACATACCTTCGAAGATGATTGAAGCGAAATCTAGGCAAAAATTAGATGATTTTTGGGTGGAGGCGACCTGGAACTCCCGTGCGGCGCTTAGGGTTTCGAAAAAGTGATATGTTTTTACTGCAGAATCGCTTAAATACCCCCTTTTTACTGTTCGGATTTCGAGTCGCACGGTCGTGCGACTGGTGGTACGGTCGTGCCATCCCGGATCGCTTTCTTGGTTTGACTTGTGTTATCGGGTTGCATGGTAGTGAAGCGGTCGCACGGTAGTGCGATCCGATGACCGTCCGATGCATGAGTTCTTGGTTTGTTTTGACTAGGGTGTCACACCCTGACTTTTGCGGAAGCGTATGATGTGTGACTTGTTTAATACCATTTCATTCAATCATAATAAACAACTATATGATAAAAACGATGTTCATCCATTCATTAAGTAAAAGTATTACAAATTCCAGTTATTTAAGTTTCAAACAAAACAACCTTCGACTAAGATACAATTCAACAAAAGTGGATGCCATCTTAAACTTGGAATTTACTTCTAGAAACAACACCCGCGCTCAAGATCCATCTTGTTACCTAAAATACACCTAATTTTGGAAAACTTCAACAAAAGTTGAGCGAGTTCATGCGTTTTGTGTGAGTACTGGAAACTTGTAAACCTTTGAGAGACTCCTTTGAAAACAGGTATGAAATGTGTGTATGAACATACCAAATAAATGTTTTACAAGGACATCAGAGCATGTGAGGACATAGGGAACACTCGAAATGAGTAGGCTTATACCCTTGTCGATTTCCCTCGACTATGTCGAATTCTCCTTCGACTATGTCAATTCACTATGACTATGTCAATTCACCTCGACTGTGTCGATTCACCTCGACTGTGTCGATTCACCTCGACTGGGACACCGAAGCACTCAAGTGGTCACAAGTACCATGAGTGGGGTTCGGCCATACCCGTTAGATCTAACCTTCGTCCCTAATTAAGAAGTAATGGCATTTCAAATTTAATCTATGCTCACATGATCTAATAGTTCATTTCATAGTCAATTCATACCGTTTAAACATTCGTAACATGCATTCCACCCTCGAGAGTTATAAAACCAAAAACAGTTAAGAGAAAATGGGGACATGAACTCACTGTTTTGCGTTCTTCAGTCCGACGAAACTCAAGCCACTATTTGTGTGCATGACAACCTACAATGTACTACTGTTTATTAGGCGAGCGGGTCGTGCCTTGACTCAGTATTAACGTTTTTGAGTTACCTCTCTTTTATGACCTCAATATTATTCCAAGTTATAATTACTCGTTAAAATAATAATTATTTTAACTTAAATTACATTTGTAAGTTTTGGAATAATTGTTAAACAATATTTTTGTAACAATACTTCTCAAGTATTCATATTCGTATTCCCTTCCCAAGGATGGGGGTATCTCATACATGTATCTACGTATCCTTGTATTTGTATATCTTGCCATGTATTGGCGTCGTATTCCGTTGTGTACGTATTTTCTTAATAAATATCCAATATATATTTCCAAAACAATATATTTTCGAGTCTTACTTAGAAAATATATATAAACTTGTTTCATCCCAAATGTATTTCAAGTTTATCCAAGAAAATATACATTTTTCCCAAAAATCATACATCTTCTAAAAACTCTAGGAAAATATATTTTTACTTCTCAAAAATTATATATTTTCTCCTTGTCGAAAATATGATATAACTTGGTAATATTTACAAAAATCATATTTTCATTTCTTGTATCCAAAATATTATTTACCAAAAATATATTTATAAAGGTATTCTCCGGAATATTTTGTAAGTTATGTTCTTGCGTTCGGTTTCACAATATTAAGTGGGTAACTTATGTATGTATTCCTTGTGATTTTTGGTATTATTTTGGACTGTAAATTCTTGGTATTTTGTTAAGTTATATTACTTTAAATCCTAAAATAATATAACTAATACACAAAGTATACAAATAATCACACACAATGTGTCTTTAATGTAAATATATATTCTAAATACATATTTACCCATTTTTATTTATAAAAACCAACCTCCAATACTTGTATTTTTGTAACAAAATCTATGGCAAATTTTATATTGAAAACCATAGTTAAGACACACTTGTAAATATTTGTTTAGAAAATATTTTTCTAAGTGTTTATATTTTTTGAAAATTTTGCCATAGTTTCCCCTAAAAATGGAGGTGTCCATTCTATCAAAGCATATCATTTGCTTTTCAAAATCATCACAAACAATCAACAATCAATCTACACTTATCAAGTGCCAAAACAATGCTATCTACCTAATAATCATGAACTTGAACTTTCATAAAAACTTCTAGTAACTTGGTAGTGTGTTTAGTAGGTTTAGTTACCCTCTAAAGTGTGTTTACTTCTTCAAAAATCTCATTCTAGAAGAATTTAGGTGTTTACAACTTACTAAATGATTTTTCCAAAAATCATTCTCTTGAATTTTTCTTGTAAACAATGTATTCTTATACTTGTTTTACCACTAGAAACATGGTTAGTTTCTTTAAAAACAATGTTCATGTAAATCTTGTGATTTAACTTGGTTTCTTTGGAAAACTATTTTTGAAATCCTTCAAATTTATGTCTAGTAATCATGTTGCATGTTTCATTATTCATAAAATCATGTTCATTTTCTAAGTTCATGAAAACATAAGGCATGATGATCTTGGTCTTTCACAAGATCATCACCTTAACTTACTAGATCATGTGTTTAATTACAATCTAGTAGGTTTCTTATGATGTCTAACATCACTAACACCAATCATCAATCATCAAGAAGCAAATAAACATAAGTCAACATGTATTCATATGTTAATGAGCTTATGTTAGAGATTCATGATTATGTTCTTTAGTGTTATTCATGTTTAACAATGTTCATCATCTATTAACCATCAAAATATGAAGTAACAAGAGATCATAAGGGCCTTACTACTAGCACAAGGGCTAGGGAAGAACACTAGAAGTTGATGATGGCAAATGTGATGGATAAAAGCAATTGGGAGAGGTCCTTCAAGATCCAAGACCACCAAGCTTTCTTGTATGGCTCCTTACACCTTGGGATCACTTTGGAATGGATGAACTTGAATGAAAGATGATGGAGGTGGGTGTGGTGGCTCACGGCCGTGAGTAGGAGGAGGGAGAGAGAGAGTTTAGTGTGTGTAATGTGGGTGAAGATGAATGAGAATGATCTAGCATGATATACTTATAACCAATCTAATTCTTTTATCCAATGTATAATGTGTCCCATAAGTACATGGCATAATCTCTATCAAATCTTAGTGAATCAAGAAAGATTATGTAGGATCAATAAGGATCAAGGGTGGGGTCACTTATGTGACCGCCCACTTAGGGGGGGGGGGGGGTATTGGTTGTGTTTCAATGGTAGATTAGGAGATCTAGTTAGTTTTCAAGTATATTAATTAGGTGTTAAGCATATCATGTGTTATATAGTGTGTTAGGGTGTTCGGGGATCATAACTAGCTCAAAAATATCAAAACAATGCTTCTAGTATAATTTTGGTGTTTCAGGTAGTGTCCGGTTGTTTGATTAGATACCGGTTCGTTAAAGTGTCAAACTATCCCGTTTAGTGTTCTTTATGTCCCCTTTTGTGACACCTTTAATTCCCGACACTTAGGAAAGCATTTAGGACCATTTAGTCATATTTTTACGTGAAACTAGCTTATTAAAAAGCTGATTTTTGCTGAATTATGCAGAATTATGCACTTTGGGTGAGTTTTAGGCACTTCCCGGCACTTAAACTATCACTTAGGGGATGCAGTTTTGTGGTCCTTACTTCCCTACACACCATACTAGTGTAGTACTTAGTTCTGGGGCTCATTCTGTGTCTTTACAACATGTCTGTCTAAGTACTGAACTCCCGTCAGTGCTTTTAGTTTGTCTGACAATGGTGCCAATTCTGTTCTGTGCATTATTAGAACTATATCGTGTTGCATGTAGTAATGATAAAGGTCTTGCAACATGAAATGCCATTGTATGTATATAACAGTAATCAGAAATTCATTTGTCTTGTAAACTATATCATGCACAGTTCTTAAACACAGATTACTGTCTAATTATTGTACGGAATGTACGAAAAAGTGACAGTTGTCACATTCTCCCCCCGTTAAAAGAATTTCGTCCTGAAATTCAAGCGATGCCATCGGTCGCAGGGGAGTTGTGAATCAAATGTAGTCACTTACGTTTAAAATCGGTCTTCATGTTCCCAGGTAACTCTGGGCCATGATATGAATTCCAACGTACTCAAATAAATCAATTACGTCTTCTCCGTGTTTTGTGGACTCTTAGTCCACAACCTTAACAGGTTCTATAGTAAATTGGAGTTTGTCGTTGACGTGAATCTTGTTTCTCAGACTGAAACACCCAGTCTCTCAGACTGAACCACCCAGTCTCTCAGACTGAAACACCTAGCCTCTCAGACTGAAACACCCATTCTCTCAGACTGAAACTCCTAGTCTCTCAGACTGAACCACCCAGTCTCTCAGACTCAAACACCTAGCCTCTCAGATTGAAACACCCAGTCTCTCAGACAGAAACACCCAGTCTCTCGGACTGAAACACCTAGCCTCTCAGACTAAAACACCCAGTCTCTCGGACTCCTCTAAAAGCTAGACACGTGAAACATGTCGTGATCACTGCTGAATTTCTCAGGTAAGTTTCAGCTTGTGAGCAATGGTCTCGATCCTTTCCAGGATCTCGAAAGGTCTAATATATCGTGGGTCCAACCTCCCACGCTTTCCAAATCATACCACGCCTTTCCAAGGCGAGTCTCTCATTAAAATCATACCCCTTATTTCAAATTCAACGGTTCCCGCCGCTCGTTGGTGTTTGCCTCTCGGTATACCACGTGTTGTCTTGATATGATCACATATCTGAACAATCTTGCCTATAGTTTTTCCTGAACCAATTTGGGCCCAGTAAATCGTTTATCTCTGGTCTCCGTCCAATACAACGGGGATTGATACTTATGTTCCATCCGAAACTCACACAAAGTGGTCTAAACGATGGTTGTGGTAATTGTTATTGTAGGAAAACTCCACTAAGGGCAAGTGAGTAACCCAACTTTTCATCAGAGTTTATCACACAAGCACGTAACATGTCCATACAGTCTGTATCGTTCGTTTGCTCTGGCCGTTCGTCTGAGGGTGAAACGTAGTACTAAGGTCCAATCGGGACCTAAACGCCTATGAACGTCTGCCATATCCTTGGCACAGAACGACCATCTCGGGCGGGTATGATAGAATCAGGCACTCCATGACGTGCCACAACCTTTCTAGGCTAAATCTCTGCTAATTTCCTTGAGCTGTCTTCCTCACTGTTTGGTAGGAGGTGTGCAGTCTTGGTGTGTCGGTCAATAATCACCCAATTCATATCGTGACCTTTTTGGGGTTTTGGTGGCTTGTAATGAAATCCATTCAAATTTGTCCCCATTTCCATATGGGAATCTCAGGCTGTTGCAGTAGCCCTGATGGTTTCTTGTATTCCGCCTTATCCTTGGCACAGGTAAGTCAGTTACCCACATATGTAGCTATATCAGCTTTCATCCTGGGGCCACTCGTATTAATCCCTCAGGTCTTGGTACATCTTGTCGGATCCTAGGATGGATCGAGTACCTTGACCTGTGAGCCTTGTCCTAAAACAGGCGTACATAACTGCCACGAAACGATATCCAAAGTCGTTCTAGGAAGTACAAGGTTCTGTTTTCCTTAGGCAATAGTTGCACTTCCATTCATGAAACACTTCAGCTTAAAGGTTTGCTGATTTGAGCGTCTCTTGCTTAGTTTCACGAATCCCAGTGACGAGATTCGCCTGTATGGTCATCTCTAAGGCTCGCTCCCTTAGAGGCTTTGCGCGATTCTTGCGGCTCAAGGCGTCTGCTACAATGCTCTCCTTGTTCAGATGATACTAAATCTCACAGTCGCAATCGTGCATTAGCTCGTTCTATCTCGTCATCTCATTTTTAAGTCCTTTTGATCAACGGTGTGCTGCAACCCTAGTGATCAGTGAAGATCGTGCTGCGTTTTCCCATACAAGTACTGGTGTCAAAACTTTAGTGCGCAATTACTGTACCTAGTTCAGGGTCTCATCCCATGATTCCTTTAATCAACGTGATGCGTATGCGATGACGTGGTCTCGTTGCATCAACGTGCAATCGAGACTTTGTCGAGAAGCATCACAAGAGCCGCAACCCTTTTGGTGTTGTTAGGTGGAGTCAAGACAGGTGTCGACTATGTTAGGGTCGGCATGAATCTCATTCTTATCCACCATGTATCCTAAAGTTCTTACCTCGTGAATCCAAGGTCCGCTCTTTGACATCTTAGCACCTAACTGTTCTTTCTCTAAGAGTCACAAGATAGATTGCAGATGTTGCTCATGACCTTTCTTGGTCGTTGAGCATATAAGAACGTAGTCAATAAGTATGATCATGACTTTATCCAGGTATGGCTTACATACCTGATTCATGAGGTCCATGAATACTGTCAGTGCATGTGTCAAGCCAAACGGCACGACAAGGAACTCGTAATGCTCGAAGCGAGTCCTAAAGGTTGTTCCAGGGATATTTTCTTCCTGTATTTGCAGTTGAGGACATCCTGACCTCAAGTCGGTCTTCTAGTAGTAACTAGAAACTTTCAATTGGTTGAACAGGTCATCGTTCCTTGGCAATGGATTCCGGTCCTTGATATTTGATTCTCTAAAGTTGATGCAAAATGGAAACTGCCGACTTTATTCTCGTGTCCTTAACTAAGGATGTCATGTCCTTAATTCCCTCTGTCTAGCAGCTCTTGCAGTTATATCGGAGGCTCATGCTTCTCGGAAGAAGCTAGTCGGTAAGAATTCATTCGGCACTAGTGCCGCTCCTAGCACTAGGTTCATCCTAAACTCCTCTTGTTGCTGTGGAGGTATTCTTGGCAAGTCTTCAGGAAAGGCTTCTGGGAACTCCTCCACCACGGGGTTGTCTTCTAGCTCCAGCTCCTAGGTCTCCTTATCGACAACATGAGCAGGGAAGGCTATGCAGTCCATTCGGAGGCGCTCCTGAGTCTCTACGACCAATGTGAGATGTCGCAGATCCACTGTCTTATGGGGTCTAGTATCCTTGCACCTATTGCAAGAAGGTTGTGTACTTTAAGTGTTTCATCATTCACAAGAGGGATGCGACTGAGTTTCCTTATAACGAACGACTTCAGCTCTATACTTGGATATCCAATCCATGCTGACCATCATATCATGACTTCCCAAGTCAATGGTAATAGAAGGCTCCGGCCTTCTAAGTTCCCAAAATATACTCCTTAATCATCTCTTTCGCTTAACTAACCTTCCATTTGCCAATTCTAAATAATTTGGGACGTCTATTCTACTCGAAACTAGGCCAAGTAGTTCTTAAGTTCTAAGGTAACGAGATTAAAGTTGATGCCAATATTAATCAGAAATGGATGCATAGTATTTGGTTAATAGGGAATGTACCCGTAACCGCATCTGGACCCTGGCGTGCTTCACGAGCTCCGATCGTGAAGACCCTTCCTTGCTTGGTTCTTCCTAGGGTAATCTTTCCTAAAGTGCCTTACTTCACCACACCTGTAGCAGCCTGGAATTTTCCCATTATCTCTTCCGTCTGGATTCTTCGCCCAACAGGCATCCTTGCTGTGCCCTTCTTTTCCACACTTTCCACACTTAGGCCTCAGACATTGACCTTCATGGTAAAAATTGCATTCCTCACATCTCGGCTTATTTCCCAAATAAACCTTACCACCGGCCCTTTTAGTGGCTCCATAAGCCTTCCTGCCACAGGGCGGGTTCACTTCCTTTCTTTTAGAGCTTCCATAGCTGACTTAGGTGCCTATCTTTAGGTTCGAAGACTTCCTTTTCTTATTGCCCGAAGACTCCACATGAGTCTCTTTCTTGTTTGTCTCAGATTCTGAAAATTTTCTCGTACGTAGAGCTTCTTCAGTAAGTGTGACACTTAAATCGATGGCCTCTGTGATGGTTGGAGGCTTTGAGGTAGTAACTAAGCTCCTAATTTGAGGTCCAAGTCCCCAAATGAATCGCTCAATCCTCTTGAATTCCAGCTTGACTAAGTAGGGAACGACCCTAGACAAGTCATGAAATCGCTGGACGTACTCAGAAATCTTCGGCCCGTCCATTTTCAAATTCCAAAACTCCACCTCAAGCTTCTGGATTTCAGCCCTAGAATAGTATTTCTTCTCCATCATTTCCTTGAGCTCATCCCAGCTCAGTGCATAAGTAGCATCTTCACCGAGGGTCTAAACCTGAAGGTTCCACCAGGAGAGTGCTCCATCTAAAAACGACCCTGAGATAGAGGTAACACTCCGCTGGGGCGAACAGTTACTCATCCTTAGAACGGAGTCAGTCTTTTCTGCCCAACGAACAAACGCAACGGCACCTCCTGTGCCATCAAAATTCAATGGCTTGTAGTCCAGGAACTATTTATAGGTGCAGCAAGTTGCAGGGTTATTTCCAGAAGTGCCACCGCTGTGTTCAGAGCGGAGGGCTTCATGTCGTGCAATTTCCTGTGAGATGCGTTCTTGAAGTTCGGCTTCTGTCCTTGGTAACGTACTGGTGTCTGTGTCATGTCTGGGCGGCATTCTCTTCTGTCAAAAGGTATGGGGTAGGTTAGACAACATTCCATAATTTTCTACGAGGTACATAGTACTAAAAGCAAACAGGTGATCACCTAATATCACATGCATATATAATCAACAATGTATGAGTGAGGAGACAATTACTGAGCTTTCATATAAGCTTGGAAACTTGACTTATTGCTTGTAACAAAATGAACTCGAGGTTACATCACCTTGGTCACACAAGTTTCATAATATGAAAGTAGCAGTTATTTTCCTGCTACATTGGTTTTCTTAGGTCTTAGCTTCACTGATGGGTATACTTTCCCAGTGATGGGGGTTGTTCAAGTAGTGGTGATAGAGAGTGTAACGTCACTGAATCTTTCCCACGTGTTAGCCATCTTCACTTGTTTAGAAACTGATTCCCATCAGCTCGTAGACGGGTAGGAGTGTCAGACATGAAGTAGGCAAAGACATATTTCCTACTTTGTAAAGTGCTAAGGCAATGGTCTAGGTGTTCTACCCGATGAAGGTGTGAACACCTATAGATTATTTTTGGAAGGATGGTGATCATTAGCTTGACCCGCAGAGTCCACCAGGATTTCCACGCACTACAAGTCGTTATTACGTGGGCCCCCGTAATAATAAATTGTCTTGCACAGTTACCCCAATTTTCCCTCGTCCAAGCAGATGATCAACCAAGGAGGGGACACTACTGTCCTTATACCTCTGACATGGAAAGGACCATTGCGGTGGTCCACGCGCTAACATTCGTTATCGTTACGCGCGAGTAGGCACGATGATTAAACAAAATAGGTAAGGAGAATTCCTAGTAGTTTGAGGGGCACCTTTGAGATGAATACTTCATCTTCCTTGTCTGGTCAAGTGTGTCGCCAATCTTGCTCCACAAAAGCCGCAGGGACCTCGTCCCGCTGATTAAGAAGTTGTTCAAGGTTACCGCCTCTGCCTTGTCGTCGCTACCGTAGTCAGGCACCTTCACGATCGAGAGGGAAGAGCGGCCATCTCCTACGGAAGCAAGCTCAGAATCTCGTCTGTCAATCACTCCAGCCATGAGCTTTGCAATGAACGCGAGGCCGATAGCTTCATCGTGCGAGTAAGAACAGTAATAGGATTCGGAGTCGAAGGTATCTTATTCACGTCAATAATTATTCCGTACGCTTATTCGTATGTATATATCGATAAAAAAATATGTTACTTAGCATAAACAAGCAATTCGATGCATCATATCACATATAACTCTCGTTTATCCTTTGGGGGGGGGGTCATTTTGTCTTTGGCAAGTCTATCCCACATAGACTATGCCTTAAGTGGCACCTTAGTTTGGGGTATTCTCCTCCCTACCAATGTCCTTGCCTTGTCTTTTCTTTGAAAAATGTTTGACCCATGGATCTTGACGCTTACGTGAATGCAATGAAATCCTTTTTGTAAAATGTTTTTGTGAGAGAACTCTAGTGATTGTAGTCTAGACTCGAGATGGAATCCTAGTTCACTACAATCGAAGCTCTGATACCAAACTGTCACACCCTGACTTTTGCGGAAGCGTATGATGTGTGAGTTGTTTAATACCATTGTATTCATTCATAATAAACAACTATATGATCAAAACGATGTTCATCCATTCATTAAGTAAAAGTATTACAAATACCAGTTATTTAAGTTTCAAACAAAACAACCTTCGACTAAGATACAATTCAACAAAAGTGGATGACATCTTAAACTTGGAATTTACTTCTAGAAACAACACCCGCGCTCAAGATCCATCTTGTTACCTGAAATACATGTAATTTTGGAAAAATCAACAAAAGTTGAGCAAGTTCATGCGTTTTGTGTGAGTACTGGCAACTTGTAAACCTTTGAGAGACTCCTTTGAAAACAGGTATGAAATGTGTGTGTGAACATACCAAATAAATGTTTTACAAGGACATCAGAGCATGTGAGGACATAGGGAGCACTCGAAATGAGTAGGCTTATACCCTTGTCGATTTCCCTCGACTATGTCGAATTCTCCTTCGACTATGTCAATTCACCTCGACTATGTCGATTCACCTCGACTATGTCGATTCACCTCGACTGGGACACCGAAGCACTCAAGTGGTCACAAGTACCATGAGTGGGGTTCGGCCGTACCCGTTAGATCTAACCTTCGTCCCTAATTAAGAAGTAATGGCATTTCAAATTTAATCTATGCTCACATGATCTAATAGTTCATTTCATAGTCAATTCATACCGTTTAAACATTCGTAACATGTATTCCACCCCCGAGAGTTATAAAACCAAAAACAGTTAAGAGAAAAGGGGGGACATGAACTCACTGTTTTGCGTTCTTCAGTCTGACGAAACTCAAGCCACTATTTATGTGCACGACAACCTACAATGTACTACTGTCTATTAGGCGAGCGGGTCGTGCCTTAACTCAGTATTAACGTTTTTGAGTTACGTCTCTTTTATGGCCTCAATATTATTCCAAGTTATAATTACTCGTTAAAATAATAATTATTTTAACTTAAATTCCATTTGTAAGTTTTGGAATAATTGTTAAACAATATTTTTGTAACAATACTTCTCAAGTATTCATATTCGTATTCCCTTCCCAAGGATGGGGGTATCTCATACATGTATATACGTATCCTTGTATTTGTATATCTTGCCATGTATTGGCGTCGTATTCCGGTGTGTACGTATTTTCTTAATAAATATCCAATATATATTTCCAAAACAATATATTTTCGAGTCTTACTTAGAAAATATATATAAACTTGTTTCATCCCAAATGTATTTCAAGTTTATCCAAGAAAATATACATTTTTCCCAAAAATCATATATCTTCTAAAAACTCTAGGAAAATATATTTTTACTTCTCAAAAATTATATATTTTCTCCTTGTCGAAAATATGATATAACTTGGTAATATTTACAAAAATCATATTTTCATTTCTTGTATCCAAAATATTATTTACCAAAAATATATTTATAAAGGTATTCTCCGGAATATTTTGTAAGCTATGTTCTTGCGTTCGGTTTCACAATATTAAGTGGGTAACTTATGTATGTATTCCTTGTGATTTTTGGTATTATTTTGGACTGTAAATTCTTGGTATTTTGTTAAGTTATATTACTTTAAATCCTAAAATAATATAACTAATACACAAAGTATACAAATAATCACACACAATGTGTCTTTAATTTAAATATATATTCTTAATACATATTTACCCATTTTTATTTATAAAAACCAACCTCCAATACTTGTATTTTTGTAACAAAATCTATGGCAAAGTTTATATTGAAAACCATAGTTAAAACACACTTGTAAATATTTGTTTAGAAAATATTTTTCTAAGTGTTTATATTTTTAGAAAATTTTGCCATAGTTTCCCCTAAAAATGGAGGTGTCCATGCTATCAAAGCATATCATTTTCTTTTCAAAATCATCACAATCAACAATCAATCTACACTTGTCAAGTGCCAAAACATTGCTTTCTACCTAATAATCATGAACTTGAACTTTCATAAAAACTTGTAGTAACTTGGTAGTGTGTTTAGTAGGTTTAGTTACCCTCTAAAGTGTGTTTACTTCTTCAAAAATCTCATTCTTGAAGGATTTAGGTTAGGGCTGTAAACGAACCAAACGAACACGAACAAGGCCATGATCGTGTTCGTTCGTTAAGGAAATTAACATGTTCGTGAACTGTTAATGAACGCATACCGAACATAAGTTTATGTTCGTGTTCGTTCGTTAAGGAAATTCAATTGTTCACAAACAGTTCATGAACACTGGTCTTAAACACAAACGGACATTTAACTTGAAAATAAAAAAAAACGAAAACATTGTTATCCTTAGACATTGGATATAAGTGGTTAAATACAACCGTCAAATGATAAATCAAAACACAAGAAGTATACCACACCACCAAACGATGAATAAAGTTTAACTAACTTAGACATAATTATTCCCAAAAATGTCTTAGAACGTCCACATTTTAGCTAACTTAGAAAAAATGGGTTTCAAGTTTTCAATATGTTTGGATATAAGGTTTATTATTTATTATTTTTTAATATAATCAAACGGACATATTAACGAACGTTCACAAACGCAGTCGAACGAACGAGACTTGTGTTCGTGTTCGTTCGCTAAGCTAACCGAACAAAATTTTTTGTTCGTGTTCGTTCGTTAAGCTAATCGAACGAACATAAGCGAACTTCCCGCCGAACGGTTCACGAACTGTTCGCTAAACGTTCGGTTCATTTACAGCCCTAATTTAGGTGTTTACAACTTACTAAATGATTTTTCCAAAAATCATTCTCTTGAATTTTTCTGGTAAACAAAGTATTCTTATACTTGTTCATCATCTATTAACCATGAAAATATGAAGTAACAAGACATCATAAGGGCCTTACTACTAGCACAAGGGCTAGGGAAGAACACAAGAAGTTAATGATGGCAAATGTGATGGATAAAAGCAATTGGGAGAGGTCCTTCAAGATCCAAGACCACCAAGCTTTCTTATATGGCTCCTTACACCTTGGGATCACTTTGGAATGGATGAACTTAATGAAAGATGATGGAGGTGGGTGTGGTGGCTCACGGCCGTGAGTAGGAGGAGGGAGAGAGAGAGTTTAGTGTGTGTAATGTGGGTGAAGATGAATGAGAATGATCTAGCATGATATACTTATAACCAATCTAATTCTTTTATCCAATGTATAATGTGTCCCATAAGTACATGGCATAATCTCTATCAAATCTTAGTGAATCAAGAAAGATTATGTAGGATCAATAAGGATCAAGGGTGGGGTCACTTATGTGACCGTCCACTTAGGGGGGGGGGGGGTATTGGTTGTGTTTCAATGGTAGATTAGGAGATCTAGTTAGTTTTCAAGTATATTAATTAGGTGTTAAGAATATCATGTGTTATATAGTGTGTTAGGGTGTTCGGGGATCATAACTAGCATAAAAATATCAAAACAATGCTTCTAGTATAATTTTGGTGTTTCGGGTAGTGCCCGGTTGTTCGATTAGATACCGGTTCGTTAAAGTGTCAAACTATTCCGTTTAGTGTTCTTTATGTCCCCTTTTGTGACACCTTTAATTCCCGACACTTAGGAAAGCATTCAGGACCATTTAGTCATATTTTTACGTGAAACTAGCTTGTTAAAAAGTTGATTTTTGCTGAATTATGCAGAATTCTGCACTTTGGGTGAGTTTTAGGCACTTCCCGGCACTTAAACTATCACTTAGGGGATGCAGTTTTATGGTCCTTACTTCCCTACACACCATACTAGTGTAGTACTTAGTTCTGGGGCTCATTCTGTGTCTTAACAACATGTCTATCTAAGTACTGAACTCCCGTCAGTGCTTCTAGTTTGTCTGACAATGGTGCCAATTCTGTTCTGTGCATTATTAGAACTATATCGTGTTGCATGTAGTAATGATAAAGGTCTTGCAACATGAAATTCCATTGTATGTATATAACAGTAATCAGAAATTCATTTGTCTTGTAAACTATATCATGCACAATTCTTTAACACAAATTACTGTCTAATTATTGTACGGAATGTACGGAAAAGTGACAGTTGTCACATACGGAGTGCATTACCGTGCCGATGTGGCACGACCGTGCAACACCTGGGCCTTTTTTGTGTTATTTTTCACAGTAAGCTTTTAACTCCGAATTTTCACCCAATTTTTCCATTTTTGCAATATTTTATATATTTTAGCAATTAGTCAACTTCAAAATTCCAAAAATTATGGATCGAGCTTGCATGTACCTACATTTAAAAACCGAAATATTAACGAACTAGTAATTAAATATTAAAAACTAATATATACAAAATTACCCTTAGCGTGTGAAAACACGCTCGCTAAATTTGTCAGCGAGTTGATAGCTAGACTCATTCTCCCCACGCTTGTTTTAAATGTGCGGGACATGGAGTTCGAGAACCTCCACCGAGTCAACCGGTCCGTTGATGTAAATTTTTAAACGATGACCGTTGACTTTGAAACTTGCCCCGTTTGGATCCTCGATAGTTACGGCCCCGTACGGAAATATTTCTTTAACTGTGTATGGACCCATCCATCGGGATTTTAGCTTCCCGGGGAATAAACACAGTCTTGAGTTATATAACAAGACAAGATCCCCTATACGGAGATCTTTATGGTCTCTCAACCTATTGTCATGAAATCTCTTGACTCGCTCCTTGTATCTGCTAGAACTTTCATAGGCATGGTTTCTTAGTTCCTCGAGCTCGTGGATTTGCAGAAAACGGGCTTCACCTCCGTGTTTTAAATCTATATTTGTAGTTTTCAAGGCCCAGAATGCCCTGTGTTCTAGCTCGACAGGTAGATGACAGGCTTTTCCATAAACCAACCTAAAGGGTGTGGTCCCAATAGGTGTTTTAAATGCTGTTCTAAAAGCCCACAGAGCGTCATCTAGCTTGTCTGACCAATCCTTGCGGTTGTTATTAATGGACCGCTCAAGGATTCTTTTCAAACCCCTATTCGTGACCTCCACTTGCCCGCTCGTTTGAGGGTGATATGGCATAGCCAATCTATGATGAACACCATAAAGAGACAAGGCTCGTTCTAACTGCGCATTACAGAAATGCATTCCACGGTCACTGATCAGTGCTTTTGGGCACCAAATTGGGCGAATAAACTTTTTAAGAACCTCACAACTACCCTAGCGTCGTTTGTGGGCATAGCTTGAACTTCGGCCCATTTTGAGACATAGTCTACAGCAACTAGGATATATTTGTTACCTCGTGAGGCTAGAAATGGTCCAATGAAGTCGATACCCCATATATCAAAGACTTCACAGACTTGCATTGGATGCTGAGGCATTTCATTGCGTGCGGAGATATTTGTTGCCCTCTGCCAAGCATCACACGCTCTAACCCATTCATGCGCATGACGAAAGATTGTGGGCTAGTAAAACCCAGAGTCTAACACTTTCTTTGCAGTGTAGTTTGCTCCATGATGACCTCCGGTTGGCCCTTCGTGACAGTGGCGCAGAATGCTAGCTGCCTCTTCTCCAAATACACATCTTCGGATCACCTGATCGGCTCCGATTCTACACAAGTATGGTTCATCCCAAATATAGTACTTCAGATCTGCAAAGAACTTCCTCTTTTCCTGATATGACAATCCTTTGATAAGGATTCCACATGCGAGGTAGTTTGCAAAGTCGGCGAACCATGGTGACTCGTCATTCATCTCGATGCTTAAAAGAAATTCATGGGGGAAATTGGCATTTATTGGTTCCTCCAACGAATTTTCAGAGTTACCATGCTCAAGTCTCGAGAGATGGTCGACTGCAACATTTAAAGCTCCCTTTTTATCCTGGATTTCAATGTCAAATTGTAGTAACAAGATCCATCTGATAAGACGCGGTTTTGCGTCCTGGTTGCTAAAAAGGTATTTGATTGCTGTATGATCCGTATAAACAATTGATTTGGACAACACAAGGTACGACCTGAATTTGTCGAAAGCATAAACTACTACCAAAAGCTCTTTCTCTGTAGTCGTGTAATTCTCTTGAGCATCATGCAGAGTTTTGCTGGCATAGTAAATAGGATGAAAATGCTTCTCCCTTCGCTGTCCTAAGACTGCTCCTATAGCGTAATCACTGGCGTCACACATTATCTCAAATGGCAATGCCCAATCTGGTGCAACTAAAATAGGGGCTTCGATAAGCCTTTATTTAAGCTGCTTGAATGCTTTCATGCATTTGTCTGAGAACACAAATGGAGCATCTTTTTCTAATAAACGGGTCATAGGTCTTGCGATTTTTGAAAAGTCTTTTATAAATCGCCTATAGAACCGTGCATGACCTAGGAAACTTCTAATTGCTCTGACCGAGGTTGGGGGAGGAAGTTTAGAAATGATATCCACTTTTACTGGATTGACTTCCAACCCGGCTTCAGAGATTTTGTGCCCAAGAACTACCCCTTCTTTCACCATGAAGTGGCACTTCTCCCAGTTAAGCATAAGATTAGTTTCTTCACATCTCATTAACATTCTTTTCAGATTTCCAAGACATTGATTGAAAGAACTCCCAAACACAGAAAAAGCATCCATGAATACTTCCATGGAGTCTTCAATCATGTCATGGAAAATAGCTATCATGCAACGCTGAAATGTGGCTGGTGCATTACACAGCCCAAAAGGCATACGCCGGTAGGCGAATGTGCCGAAAAGACATGTGAAAGTAGTCTTTTCCTGGTCCTCAGGAGCGATAGGGATTTGGAAATATCCAGAGAACCCATCCAGAAAACAGAAAAATGACTTCCCCGACAGACGTTCCAACATCTGGTCGATAAATGGAAGCGGGAAGTGGTCCTTACGTGTGGCATCATTGAGTTTGTGATAATCGATGCAAACTCGCCATCCGATGATGGTATGGGTAGGAATAAGTTCATTCCTATCGTTTGGAACTACAGTAATACCACCTTTCTTGGGTACTACTTGCACTGGACTTACCCAAACATAATCTGATATAGGATAAATCGGCCCTGCATCTAATAAGTTAATTACTTCTTTCTTCACCACGTCCTGCATATTAGGATTCAAGCGCCTTTGATGCTGTGTAGGTTTGTACTTGTCTTCCATTAGAATCTTATGAGTACAAAAAGGAGGATTAATGCCTTTGATATCCATAATCTTCCATGCCATGGCTTTCTTGTGGAGCGTTAGAACTTCGAGAAGCTGCCTCTTTTCCTCTTTTTCTAAGGATGCTGAAATTATGACTGGCAAGTGACACTCCTCGTCTAGAAATGTATACTCGAGATGCGGTGGGAGTTCTTTTGACTCCAACGACGGTGGATCTTCAACCGACGGTTTGGACTTTTCTTCAACTTCACGGTCAATTTCCACGAGTTGATCTTAACTTTGGGAACCATCTTCACCGATTTGGAAAACCGGCTGCTCAACTTCGTGGTCTTCCTGCGAAATGCCATTTTGGTTCCCACACAATAGATGTGTGTCCGTATCAATTTCTTCAATCGTGCCATGGAAATGAGAGCTTACACAAGAATCGACAATGTCGACATAGTAAAGCATGTCATCGTGACTCTGCGGATGTTGCATTGATCTTTTAATATCAAAAGTCACGTGCTCGTCATTTACTCGGAGTGTGATTTGGCCATCTGCCACATCAACAATTGTCCTCGCAGTATTGAGGAATGGTTTTCCAAGTATTAATGGCACTTTTGAGTCTTCGCCCATGTCAAGAATAACAAAATCCACGGGAAAAACAAATTTATCGATTTTAACAAGCATGTTTTCAACAAATCCACGTGGATACTTGATCGAACGATCTGCAAGTCGAATGCTCATTCTAGTGGGCGAAGGTTCACCCAGTTCTAATTTAGCAAAGACCTTATATGGCATAAGGTTTATGCTATCTCCTAAATTGGCTAATGCGTGACTGACCGACATACTGCCAATGAGGCAGGGAAGAGTAAAACTGCCCGGATATCCCATCTTTTCAGGTAGAAGGTTTTGGAGAAGGGCTGAACAGTTTTCATTCATCAACACACAAGACAAGCTTTCGAGCTTCTGTTTGTTTGTGAGTATGTCTTTTAGGAACCTTGCGTATTTAGGCATTTGATCCAACGCCTCAACAAATGGTATATTTATGTGCAATTGTTTAAACATTTCTAAAAACTTACCATGTTGTTCATCGTCCTTCTGTTTCTTCAATCTGCTCGGATATGGGATAGGAGGAGTGAAATCTTTAACTGGCTCCTGGAACTGTGCTGTACTTGCTGGGACTCGCCTAGCGTGCACCTCGTCTTAAGCGTCAGTTTGGACCGTATCAGTGATCGGTGGTGAGTCCGATTTGTCAGGTCCCGTGGTTTTACCAATCCTCGTCATTACTGCATTAACGTGCCCTCTCGGGTTTGGTTCTGTGTTACCTGGAAGACTACCTTGGGGTCTTTCAGACAACATCTTGGCTAATTGGCCGACTTGATTCTCAATGGTTTGTATTGAAGCCTTCTGGCTCCGCATTTCCCCTTCTTGTGCCATGAAACGCTCCTCATGCTGCTGGTATCGCTTTTCAGAAATTTGATTGGCATTGTTGGAGTTTTTTAGCAGCTGCGCCATCATCTCCTCTAGTTTTGAGTTGGTTTGAGAGGTTTGTGGCTGGGAAGTGCTTCTTGAACCTAAATTATTGTAACACGGTTGAAAGGCTTGCCCTGGTGGCTGAAAAGATTGTCCCTGGGGCTGAAAGGATTGCCCCTGAGGCTGTTGTGGCGCGGGAGCGCGTTGAGCATATCCGAGTGGGTTTTGGTTATTGGAATTAGCTTTCCACCCAAAGTTTGTATGATTTCTCCAACCTGGATTGTACGTGTTGCTATAGGGGTTATTCTGGGGCCTAATTTGATTGCCCAAATAGTCCACCTCTTCGTGGCCTGTAAACATAACACCCTGCACACATGAACCTGGCTCGTGTGACACTCCACATAGCTCACATGATGATTGTACCTGCGAAACATTCTGAGCTTGATCAAATCTTGCTGCCAAAGCTCTAATCTGTGTTGTAAGAGCCGTATATGTATCCACTTGATGTACTCCAGGAATAGATGATGCTTTATTTCGCACTCCACCGTGACGAGAACTCGACTTCAAGGTAGCTTTTTCTATAATTGCGTAGGCTTCACTGGGTGTTTTTGTTCCAAGATCGCCTCCTACATATACATCTAAACGTTCTTGCGAGTCGTAGTTGAGTCCTTGGTACAAGTTCAACACAAGTTGCGTTTTGGACAACCCATGATGTGGGACATCGGTCAAAAGATCTTTGAACCTCTCCCAAGCTGCGTGTAGAGATTCTCCTTCGTCCTGTTTAAAGGTCATAATACGATTCTTAAGCTTAGCTGTCTTTTCCGGCGGAAAATATTTTTGCATAAAAAGATCTGCCATATCGTTCCAAGTCGTGATGGACCCTGCTGGAAGCGACAAAAGCCAAGGTCGGGCTTTGTCTCGCAAAGAAAATGGAAAGAGTCGCAAACGAATTGCGTCTTCAGAAACACCCCTAATTTTGAAAGTCGAGCACACCTCAAGAAATGATGCGATGTGCCGACCTGGATCTTCGTGATCCTTCCCATCAAACTGCACAGAATTTTGCAACATGTTAATAATACTAGATTTAATTTCAAAACTCGGTGATGCTATCGCAGGTCGGGCAATGCTCGGTAGCAAGCCCTCTCCTCCTGGACGGCCGGTCTCATTTAAAGGCTGGTCGTCCTCTGCCATAATGCTTCCTGTGTCGTCCTCTGAACTCTCGCTGTTAGAAAGTATCACTGGTTCGTGGATTGCGGCCACAATCCTTTGTGCAACGACAAGTGATCTTTCACGAAGCCGCCTACTTCTTCTTAGGTTATTTTCTGGTTCGTTGGCTAGCTCAGCGTTAGCGGGTGCAGGGGGCGTGGACATTAGCTTGCACGTAAAAAGGAAGGCATTATACAGAAAAAAGAACATAATAATATTATAAGAAATAAGAAATACTAACGAAACAAAACTAATTAAATATTTACTGAATTACTTACTTATTTACATCCGAAAACTGTTTTTGTATGTTTACTAGGATTTCTGATGAAAATCATCAGAAATCTGAGGAAACTTCGTTTATATATATATATATATATATATATATCATAAAATCTGATATATCTGATAAAATTCTGATAAGATCTGATGAAAATGTAGGATCGTTTTACCGACCAAACTAGTCGTTCAGAAGAGTTTTTGCATACGAGAGGCGGAAACAAACGTATCAAGTTCAATTCAGCTAGATATTCACTTTAAACTGTCTTTATATTGATTTGACAAAGAATTACAGCGAGTAGACACTTCGGCAGCAGTTCAGTACTGAAACCGGAAAGTTACAAATGACAAGACACAACCACTATATATAGGCAGCCTAATTTCGCACGGAATAACCCACGCGAAATCACATTCACACGAAATAACTATTTCGTGCGAAATCACCAAGTGATTTCGTGCGAAATACCCAGTTTATAATTTCGTGCGAAATTAACTTCTATCCCATATTTGACAGATTTCTCGAACAACGTGCCCTGATCTATCTAAACGACTACAAGACTCGATACAAGACGAAGTCGACAGACGTATGCACTAACAGACTCCCTCTCGGATGTTGACGAAGTCTTCAGTGTCGAGTCTTCAATCTTCAGTCTTTATCAGTCTTCTCGAACTTTTCCAAAGTATCTAACAATGTAAAGCATCCTCAATTTCTCTCTGTTTATCTCCAGGATCTCGACCTGGCTCTTAACTCTCTCTAAATCTCTTGATCAGATCTCTTGATTCCTTAAGTTCATCAGCATCATCAGCTTACATGAACATCAGGATCTGAACTTGGCTCTACAATCTTCTATCCCAAGATCTGTGACTGGCTTTTACACAACACTGTTTCCTGCACAAATCTCTACCTCACAATAAGTTTCACAAATTTAAAATTTGACACATTTATATATCACTTTCAGGTATTAATCAATCAACAAATGATTTTACAATTGTTAATCTCTGATGAATCACTTGTAAAAATTTCTTCAAACACACTCTCCCAAACCTGTTCATCATGTTTAGTACTCGGAATTTTGAAAATCAGCTCTCCAACATCAGTTGTCGAAAATCTTTTTGGATTTTCAAAATATTATGCTAAAACACACTAAAACTCTTTTTGGATTTTTGATTTTAATGAAAAATAGTAAAGAAATATATACAAACAATATTTTTGTGAGTTTGTGTAAGAAGATCATATCTGTTTCTGAGATATATCACCAACACCGTTAAGCTTTAAACATTTTAAGTTCTAAATGATTCACTTAGATTGTCAGTATACTGATCCATTTAAATTTTCACACAAAGTTCAACTGTTTCGAGATACGAGATTAGTGTTTTAGAGACTTAAACTTATTCGTGTGTCCCACCTCAGAATATACTCCCGTATCCAGATCCCAATATTCAGTCTTACAGGTGAGTATACCTAGATGATATCTGTAAAGGGTTAAATGCGAGGGCCATGAGAGCTCAGGCTATTGCTTCCCCAAAAACAGAGAGATGATGGCTTCGACTTTAGGTGTGTTCCCTTTAGAGAATCTTTTCTTCAACAGCACATGATTAACATTTTTCAATGTTTCATCATTTTTGTGCTGAGGGTGATGCTATATTTCAAGCAAGCGAAAAGTATTATACGGGGACTAGGCCATTGCTTCCGCAAAATCAGAAGTCCCGGGATAATACCCCAGATATCACTAAACATAAAGACCTAGTATCTCAGAAAGAGGGACCTTTCAAACAAGATTTCGGGGGTTACCCATATATCCGAGAGATGTTCCCCACGAGATAAGTAAGTTTGAAATTTAGGTTTATATCTCGACACAATCTACTAAATGTGTAAAAACCTACTGGCACGTCATCAGTGAAACCGTTTATCACTTTTTGACTTTCCAATTCTTTAGCGTGCTGTGATAGTCCACTGATGTACTATCATTTCCTCTTTTTCACAACAAAACTCATTTTTGATTTTATCATGTTTTGGACTTTTTCAAATTTTCTAATGTTTTTGGATTTTCCGAAAATTCTTACTCCCCTAAAATTCAAAATCATTTAAAGGAAAATTTGAAAACAAACTGTACACATAAAGTGACAACTGTTGTGAATTGCTTCAAATCGCCATCCTCTTGGCATAAACAATCAGAACTCCCCCTTTCAACAAAATATTTTCCCATTAAGATTTCAAAACACTTAAGTTTGTTTTAATCAAAATGGTTTTTTTCGGAAAATAATTTTGTTGATATTCACAAACCACTTGTTGGTTAGGGGATACATTCATCATGTTGTTTTTCTTTAACCACTTGAAATATTTAAGAATTTTAAGTTCAATCAACAAATACCACTTGTAGGAAATCAAGTACAACTTAATGTCCCTGATTTACCACTTGTAGATCCTTTACAAACACAATTATCAAGAATGATGCCGATTCATGCTCCACGCTTACCAACCTGGGAGCTCCGGCAAGTCCTGGTTTTCAGTCATAATAGGTTCCATCCCAGTCACAAACCTGGGATGACCCATCTTTACCTGGTTTCTTCATTTTCTTCTCATAAAATTCCTTTACCCCTTTGACCTTCCCGTCAACCATTTTTCCAAAAATACTTTGAACTGTGGGGTTAAAGGCTTTTTCAACATCAAATTCTTTCTTTTCTGAGTAAAATTGATTTGAAATCTCAATTTTACCAACTTTTTGTTTAAAATTCTCAGCCTTCAATGGTGGAAAATTTTCATCATCCATTGGCGGAACTGATGTTTCCAATTTTAACTCAACACGTGGCTCCTCTGACTTTATGGAATCAGATTCATCGCCAGAAAATAGCTCCTCTGATTTTGACGAATCAGAATCATTGCTTAACAACCCATTTTTTATTGTCAAGATTTGCTTTTCTCTTGTAAAACCTTTTTGAACATTCACCAACTTTAAATTTTGAATTTTTGAAAACTTTGAATTGTTTAGTTGGTGATTCATTCTCAACTATCTTTTCTTTCAATTTAAGAGAAACTCCCTGGTTTGTTTGAATTTCCTTTGGACAATTCCTGGCAATATGACCAATTGTTTTGCACTGAAAACAGGTTCTCATTTCCTTTTTCTGAGCAACATCCTTCTTCATTTCTTCATGTTTCTTAGCAATGAATTCTTTGTTCGTCTACTTTCTGAACAATTGCTCCTTTTCTTCTTCAGATGATATTCCTGAAACAAAAACAGTTTTTGGTTTATAAGTTTTTTCATTTTTATGATTTTTCGGTGGAATAAATCCAAGACCTTTCCTTTTGAAATTACCATTATGATTTGGTTTCTTTTGAAAACCAAAACCAGAATTGTAACCTTTTTTCTTGTTTAACCTTTGTTGATCTCTTGAGGTGTATTTTTTAGGTTTTTCAGAAAAAATTACATCTTTTATTTCAGAAATATTAATTTCTGTTAGTTTGAAAACCTTTTTAATCATTTCAGTTTTAACACCTCTTATTGGAAATTCTTCATCAGAATATAATTTGTCAGAATCATTCAAAGTATATGCAACTTTGAATAGTTCATCATTCAAATTAGATTTTGAAAATAAAAATTCTTTATTGTAAACCCATTTGTCCTTTTTGACGGTTTGACTTGACGTTTCCGACTTTGACTCTGAGTTTGACTCCAACTTTGACTCTTCGACCTCATCTTTATCCAACACCTGATCGACCACTTTCTTTATTAACTCAGACTCATGATCAGTATCGGACGATGTGAAAGTGACATCGATGTTGTCTGGCAAATTTTCTGAAGACTCAGACTCCCACTGTAAATTGGTTGTCTTTTTGACTCTTTCTGAATTTGGATTTCTAGGAGAATATCCATTTTCAAGCGGGGGTGGACACTTGTTGTAACTGGCACTATGTTTCTTACCAGAATCTTTCATTTCAGTATCCTTTTTCTTTTCAGAGCTCTTGTCTTCAGATACTTCTTCTTCATCAAATGCCTTCATGCCTTCAATGGTTGGATAAATCCTGTCAATAACATAAGAAGTACATGAGTAACTTTTTAACAATCTGTTTACTCTCTCTGTTTCAATCCTCTGGGTTTCCAGTTTCTTTTCCAGTACAACACACTTTTCAATATAATTGTTGACAACTTTCTGCTTTGTCATGAAAGCTCATTGAAGTGTTTTCATAGCTGTTGCCTGTTCACTACTTGACTGATTATACTGATTCATGGCTTTGTTCAGAACATCGTAGGATTCTTTCAATCTATTCATGTTATGAATCAAAGTACTGTTTTGCTTCTTGACTGCTTCACAATTTTCGCATTTCACAGGAATCTTTTGTGCATCAGCTTCTGCATTAACTTTAAAAGCTGGAACTTCTTTTACTTTTCTTTTGATCACAGGAACTTCTTCATCATCACTGCTGACAGGTTTTTTTAACTTTCTTCTTTTTCTTTTTAGCTTTTTCATCATCACTGTCACTCTCCTCTAGCATTTTTAAGTGCTCTTCCATTCTTCTTGCATAATAATCATCATCATTATCACTGTCTTCAGCAACTCGAGCAACAAAAGCTTTGTGATTTAAAGTTTTGTTAGGATCATAATCATCCCAACTAAAATTTTTCCAGCTAAACCCCTCTGGTAATTTTTCATCATCTTGATTTATCAGACATGCTTTACTATCAGCTGAAACATATTTGTCCCAACTGAATCCTTTTGATGAATTTTTATCTTCTTGATTCACCATACAGGCTCTCTTAGATGATTCTTCAATCTCTTTCCTGGCATGAGCAGTTTGTGGTTGTTGTTGAGCAACTTGATGATAGATTTCTTTCCGATAATAATCATTGTTGTTGAACGGATTTTGAGCTCCACTTGCTTCGCGATTTGTGCACTCCCTCTTGAAGTGTCTCTTTCCCTGCAACGAAAACAAGTAACTTTAGATTTATCAAAACCTAAAGTAGAAACATTTGCATCACGGAAATCATCTCTTCCAGTAATTTGTTTAAACTTTTCGGCTCTTCTCAACACACTCGCCAAACACCACTTTATATCCATTAATTCCATTTCTTCAGCATCAATCTGATCGTAATCCTCTTTTGTCAACATTGGATTCCCGATCCTTCCTGCCACTAAACTCTCATATGACTCTAACACAGTCACCAACAGAGACATATGACCTTTTGCAACCTCCTCTGTGTAATTTTGACCATTTTCGAGATCTAATACCATGTTGCATTGTAGCTTCTTTCCATTCATAGTTGTTGAAAAGTTTGAATCATATGATGAATATGAAGAAAATTCAGTTTTGCTGTTTGATCCTTTAGATCACCCTTCTGATGAACTTTTAGCATTGAATGCAGTTTCAACCTTTGGTGAGATATTGGTTTTGTCACTAATACCTCCTTTGTAATATAGCCCAATATCTTGTTCTCCATCAAAATCTTTCATTCTTGAAATCTTCCTCTGTTCCATCTCTTGAGATTTAAGCTTTTCAATGAACTTACTCAGTGTTAGATTTCCAAAATCTTTCTTGTTTCTCAAGATCACGAGGTATGTGCCCCAAGTTTCATGTGGCAATGCAGCAGCTAGCTTCTCAATCAATTCTTCATTATCTTTTGTGATACTCACCCTCTTCATATTGACTAACAAATTGCAATATCTTTCAATGATCTGTTTAGTGCTTTCAGTTCTCAAACCACGAAATAGATCAAATTCCTTTTTCAAAAGTGATTTTTTGTTCTTGATCATTTCTTTGCTTCCAACAAACTTTGATTTGAAAGCTTTCCAGATTGAATAAGCAGTTCCATTGTGTTGCAATAAAACCAAGATATCTTCCTTAACAGCTTGATGCAATAAACTCGTCATCATCTTTTCATTTTTATATTTTTTTTATCTTCGGCACTAAGATCTTTAATTGCAATCACCTCCTCATCATCAGTCATCGGTCTAACATATTTCGTTTCAACACATTCCCAAGCATCCAAGTAATTTGCTTGAACCCAATTTTCGAATCTCTATTCCCATCCTTTATACTCCTCAATGTTCATAAGCTTAGGCGGTTTTTGCATGGTCCCCGTTTCATTTTCTAACATTGTGTTCTAAACAATACTAATTGGAGTAGCAAAGGCGTTGTAAAAATCTTCTTCCATGATACGATTTTCAAGAATTTACAAACAATCAATTTCAAACGAAATCAATTTTCACGCGAAATAGCCTTTGGTGCAAAATAACCCTGTTCAATTGAAATGACCTGCAATACAGCTTCAAACGAAATCAGTTCACACGAAATAGTGAATTTCACACGAAATAACTGATTTCGTGCGAAATAGTCAAATGGAATAACAACTTGGTGCGAAATACACTAATTTCGTACGAAATATCCACATGAAATACTAATTTCGTGCAAAATCAACCAACTTTTCACACAAAAGACTAATTTCGTGCGAAATAGACAACACTTTCAAGCGAAATCAATCACACAATGTGATTTCGTGCGAAATTAAGATGCTATTTCGTACGAAATACTGCTGATGTCATCATCTCGAGCTGTTTTTGTCAAAATTGATCAGGTTTTAAGCTGATTTTAGGTCCAATTCTTTCAAGGCTTTGTGAAAACACAGTTTCGCATATAATGTGTGAAATTCAAAGCATTTTGACCATGAAAACTTGTTAATTTTGAAAAAGAAGGTGTAGAAATCAGATTTTGCAGCTGAATTGGTATGAACTCTTCCTCCTGAGCTCTGATACCACTAGTAGGATCGTTTTACCGATCAAACAAGTCATTCAGAAGAGTTTTTGCTCAATACGAGAGGCGGAAACAAATGTATCAAGTTCAATTCAGCTACCTATTCACTTTAAACTGTCTTTATATTGATTTGACAAAGAATTACAGCGAGTAGACACTTCGGCAGCAGTTCGGTACTGAAACCGGAAAGTTACAAATGACAAGACACGAACACTATATATAGGCAGGCTAATTTCGCACGGAATAACCCACGCGAAATCACATTCACACGAAATAACTATTTCGTGCGAAATCTCCAAGTGATTTCGTGCAAAATACCCAGTTTATAATTTCGTGCGAAATTGATTTCTATCCCATATTTGACAGATTTCTCGTACAACGTGCCCTGATCTATCTAAACGACTACAACACTCGATACAAGACGAAGTCGACAGACGTATGCACTCAATCCGGATGGCGATCAAGCATGTTTTCAAGAACCGAACACAACCTTTTGAAGCTTCCGCGTTTAATCAACCTTGTTATAGACAATGTTTATGTTGTAGTTACTTAACTATTCGTTTTTGGGACGTTTAAATTAGTAAGTAGTTAACTAGAATGTTGTCACTAACCAAACTTCTGTTTGGTGTAAATTATGAAATGAAGTATTTTGGTTTTAAAAATTTCTATTTTATATCAAATTCTTATATAAATGAGACGGGTGTTACACTCAACTTGACAAACAGTATGTTTTATTCGCAACTTGCGTCTCCTACTTAGGGTCTCCCCCACTGGCAATTGCTTTGCTATCTTATCACCTACGTGAAAATAACCATAACCATAACCATAATCATCATATCATGTTCCTCACAACTTGCGTTTTCTTAAACACCAACAGACCCCTATACAACCATATCTTTAGGTGTTGAAGTCATTGTTTTTGGAATACTAACACGTCTACCAGCCAAGGATGCGGCCAAGTGTAAGAGTGTCTATAAGACTGGTGTGCATTACTATCGATGCAAGCATTCGAAAGAGAACATTGCTCCCGCTCGCTACTTCCAAGTAATCAAAAAACATTGTTAACCCGTCTATTGATTTGCTCCGTTTACCCAATGGACTTTCAATTGGTGATTATGGGACCCCGACTAACATTCGATTCCCATTCCCATCCGATCTTAATGGCATCGCAACATTAGCCCACCTGCATGGTTTGCTTTGTGTAAGTTTGCAACCAACCCATGAGTTAGTGCTATGGAACCCAACCACTACAGAGTACGAGCTTCTATCCACCCCTACCGGCCAAGGACTCTATGATAACGTCACATATGCGGTTGGTGTATACAAAGGGCCCTCGGACGACTACATCGTATTGCATATAAAGAGATCAAAAGGTGTGACTGCACCTCAGATCTACTCCAGGCGTTTTGGAACGTGGAGGGAAATACCTTTCAACACAAAACTTGAATATACAAAACGTATGTTCATTTGGTCGGATGGGACTTTATGTGGACACACTCTGTACTTCACTATATTAGAATCTTGGGATGTGTTTATAAATGTCTTTATTGGATTCGATACAATCACAGAGCAGATTATCGAGATACCATTCCCACCAGTCCCACGGACATCCATTTATCAGGGGGTTTTGGCAAATGTACAAGACTCACTACACATGCTTCTAATGACTATACGTCGTGGGACTAAAAGGTCAGCACGGTTATGGACCCTTAACGGCGATCACTGGTATAACATCTTCTCAACACAACTAGTGACTCGCATACCGTTCTCAACATGGGTGACCATTACACACTATATGACGAATGGAACATGGTATGTTATGAGTGGCCCAAGAAAGCTATATGAATTTCCAACAGAAGGCAACCCGTTGGATCGTTTCTACGCAGGGAATTGGTTTCAAGGAGACATAGGGGCAATCTTCACTAAGACGCTTGTGTCGCCAACTCATTTAAATTAGCCCACACATCATCCATACCGTATTTGTTCTCCCCCAAGCTTATCCATCTAATTTCTGTCTTAACACAAAGTATATTTCACACCATCCAATGAACTATTTGTCACACATTCCTACTATATAACACTGATGTTTTGTTACAGAAAATGTTTAGACGTTTCATACTTTTACATTCCACACTATCTTCTTAACACTTGCTTCTTTCATAAAAAAAACCCATCTATAAAATAAAAACACCATCGTTTACATACACATTTCCGTGAGTACATAAATTACAACCATACTTCATCAACAATTATAACTCTCATTATTGTTCGCCTAAAACTTTACATAACAAAACCCTCAACACACGTTCTACTAAGTTGTGAACCGAATAAACTAACACCTCATATTTACGTACAAATTTAACAATAAACAATAACGTCCAAAACTCACTTAACACACCCTCAAATTTTTATTTTCGCTGAACCGTATTGCTTTATACAACTTAAAGTACAACATCTGGGATTGGAGAAAATATACATCGAAATCTACACAAACACAACATGAAAAATAACTTTACTTACTACATCCACACATCCAAACACACTAAGACTGTAACACCCCGAAAATATAAAACTATATATTAGAATTATAAAGCATTAAATAAAAAAGAACAAACAAACTAGGACTAAATAACCCAGTTAGTTACAAGTCTTGTAGTAACTCATAAGTGGGTTAAAACACTCAAAATATGAACCAAGGGAAACTAGAGGGACCAAAGGTGTCAAAAATGAAACTAATTATAATAAAAACCATTTTTTAATCACAAAACACACATTTGAGTGTGCTGGGATCAATCAAACACAGGGGGCGACCAGAGCTTCTCCAAACCCTAGTTCATGATATTCGATCAAATTGAAGACCAAATTCTGTCCCAAATCAAAATCCGAACATAGATTAGTGATCACCTCAGTGAAAGGGATCATAAGGTATGTAAATTTTGTAGAAAATTCTCATTTATTTCTGAATGAACATAGGAAATTCGAATTTGATGTTGCATGAGTGTTGTACAAATGAAACTGGAGTAATATGATGTCTAGGGATAAACCCTAGATGATTTCTTGTTAAAATTTTGCTTGATACTTGTGGGGTTCATAATCACCATTGTAGGTGATTAATGGGTTTTGTAGAAACTTGATAAACACTAGGATTATGATTTTTGTTCTAGTGTAATCCGAGTTTTATGAAGTAATTTCTGATATGTTGATGTTAAAAACATGTGTAAATTGCCTAATTGATGTTAATCTTGGCTAAATAAAAAGTTATGAACTTAATGATAGGTTATGAGAAATTATGCCCTTAAGGTGTTTGTGAAAATGCCTAAAAGAAGATTAAAAATTGGAAATTTGAGCTAAAACGCGTGTTTGTAGAGTTAAGGCAAACTATGCGTTATATGTAAAAAAAAAGAGTTCTAAACGGGTTGTGATTGAACTCTATAGGAAAGGAAACCGAAGCGTCAAGTGGACAAGCCAGTGGTGACGCGCGACTGAAAGGGGTGCTTTGAAAGGTACGTGATTTTAGTCTCGTTACATTATGCATAAATGTTTGGTATTAGTGTACAAATGGTGTCATAGTGTAATATACGCGTTTGGTGTGTCATTGAAGTGGCGAAGCTCACTCGACAATCAAACGGGTCAAAATAATGGTTGAAAATGGTTTGGTTTGTCATCAAAGTGATGGTTTTCACTCGACAACCAAACGGGTGAAGATTATGTCTTGAAAATGATCATGTGTGTAGAGACTTGAAAGTCTCATATTGTGTTAGTGTTGGATAGTAATATGTCAATGAATTGGTTATGCTAATTTAAGTTTACGAATCCGAGATATCGGGTCAAACGATAGAAATCAATTGTAAGTAGGGGTGTTCTTCGGGTTTTTTAATCGGGTTTCGGGTTTTTCGGTTCGGGTAAACCGGGTTTTCAAAACTAAATATTTAACCCGATAACCAAACCTTTCTAGGTTCGGTTTCTTCGGTGTTCGGGTTAAATGGTTTGGGTTAGAACGGGTTGGGTTGGATCGGGTTTTGGGTTAGAAATGAACTAGGTTAACAAATAAATACAACATTCTAAAATTTAAAAATATCAATATTAGTTATTAGTGAACACTACAAAAACAATTTTATAAAACAACTCTTCTATAGTAATTTAATACAGATTATAAATTGTAAAATGCATCCTGTCTTTTAATTAGAAACAAATTATTAATTGTAACATGTTTAATTTCATACATTATATATTATATTTACTTAAATGATTGGAACTAAAAAGCTATCAAGAATAGTTTAAACTTTTAAAAATTGGAGATATGGATGGAATTAGTGATTTAAAATTTTTAGAAGATATGGTTGGTTGCATCATGGAATAGGAAATGATTATTAGTTCATTTTAAAAGATATGTCATATGACTATATGTAGAAAATATGCTAATTGTTTTAAAGTTATTTCGGGTTTTTCGGGTTAAACCGTTTACCCTTTATTCAACCCGTTAACCAATCCATAGAACTATATTCGGGTTCGGGTTTACAGTTATTCGGTTACTAGTTCTTCGGGTTTTGTCTACTTCGGGTTCGGGTGACTTCGGTTTCGGTTTGGGTTTCGGGTTTCGGTTAAAAAAGACAGCCCTAATTGTAAGTGCTGCTTGAAGCGGTATACTTGAAAATTGAGAAACAAGCATGAAATACTAATGTGAGCGTAAAGCCATGGAATGGCGTGGATACGCCAAGACTTACAAACCCGGGGGTTTGGGTAATCATGTCTAGTAAGTTTTAGAACTGAAAAATGGTATTATATGCATATATAGCTAATGGGTTGAATAATTGAAACAAGGATTCTGTGAACCATTCATTCATAAATCAGATTTCGTTGTGTGAAATTTACATGGTTGGATCCGTAATTTTATTACGGACTCATAGGAAAAAGAATCGACTAAAACGGACAAACGAGTAAAAAGTTATGTTAGTTTAAAGTTAGACTTTTTACAATTTTCGGAGCTGGGCAAATATGCAGGTCCAGAAACTGGAACTGCTGGAAAATGCACTCCCCCGCGCCACGCGACGGGGCAACTCAATTCTAGCGTGACACGTGGGACCGCCCGCGGCACGTGAAGGTCGTTCTTGGGTCTGGCGCGTGGCGCGACAGACCAAGAACCAAGATTTTTATTTTTTTGTTATGTGTATGCTATTGAGGCCTGTTTATGCTTATTAATACGTTGTCAATACTAACATTTGATGCGGTTTTGACCTTAGGTAACACTCATTTCATCCTGGATGCCGATCAAGCGTGAAATCAAGAACCGAACACCATTTTTGAAGCTTCCGCACTAATCTAAACTTGTCTAGACAATGTTGTTTTGTAAACTCTATTAGACGTGAATGTTTTAAACTAGATGGATGGTTATGTTAATTCACTAAAACAATGTACAACTTAACGTATTAACTAAGTTCTTGCTAATTATGCATTTTGATTTAAAAAGTGCGTATTTTTATAATAAAGTAAAAGAAATATAAGACGAGTGTTACAAGTTGGTAATCAGAGCCTAAGGTTATTAACAAGGTGTGTTCAGTTCAAGCTTGATCAAACATCCGGTAAGAGTTAATTGTTTTAGTAGACTTATTAAATGTAGAAGGGAAGTATGAATTGACATGCACGGGAAGAGCGTGTTAACACACTCAAACCCGGAAAAGTGCACTAAATAAGAACGGTTAAAACAAGTTATGAACTTGACTAAACCAAAACAAATAAACCATATGTTATAGATGAAATGTTTAATGGTTGGTATAAACATTTCAGTTTTAAAGATGACGGATGAAGGTAACGATAATGCGGTGCCGATAGTCACCGAGCAAATGAAGGAAGTGATTGCCGAGGAAGTAGGAAAGGCAATCGAAAATAGCTTATCCAGTTTTATTGATAAGATCCAAAATACGGTACTATCGATAGTTGATGAAAGAATCAAGAAGTTGGAAGATACCACCAACATGGCTAAAGAGAAATCGGGAGAGCGCAAGGGCTGCTCATACAAGGAATTTATGGCATGTAAACCACCGCTTTATAATGGAGAGGTGGATCCGATAATATGCCAACGTTGGTTAAGCATTATTGAGGGGGTATTTGAGAGAACCCACTGCGACATGAACGACTTCGTAGCTTATGGTACGGGTCAACTTAGAGGTCAGGCAAAGGATTGGTGGGATAACAAGAAAAAGGAAATCAGAAGCGAAGCGGCTAGGGCAATGACCTGGGATGAGTTTAAGGTACCATTCCTTAAATACCACAGTCCCAAGGCGGTTATTAATCGAATCAAAGAGGAATTCATTCAGCTTAGGCAGAAAGGTGAATCTATCGATAAGATCACGGGAATCTTTCTCGACAAACTGAGGTTTTGTAATGAGTTGGTGACGTCCGAAGAACAGAAGGTGTATTATTACTATAATATGCTAAGTGCAGAATATCGGGAGTTTATGACTCCCTCGAAGTACAAGACGCTCACTGAAATCATTAACATTGCTCGAGAAAGGGAAATAGAGCTGAAGAAGCAAATTGAAAGAGGTGAAAGAAGGGTGCCAGTGGTTAATCCAAGCCCTACGAAAAAGGCGCGTACAACTGAGTCATCTAAGAGACAGGATGGGAAAGGCGAGTCGCCGAGCTGTAAGGTATGCGGGAAAGGGCATAAGGGTGAGTGCCGGTTTAAAGATAAGCCATGTCCCATATGTGGGAAGATAGGGCACACTGCTGCATTATGCCCTGGAAAGGTGTCGGTGTGTTATAAATGCTACCAACCGGGTCACAAGAAATCAGAATGCCCAGAGCTAGTCGGGAAAAAGGATGGCAAGGATTCACATACAGAGACTCCAAAAGCAAAAGCCAGATCCTTCCAGTTAACCGCAGCCGAGGCGAAGGTGGAACCCGATGTGGTCTCAGCTATATTCACCATAAATTCGATTCCCGCACATGTGTTATTTGATACTGGTGTGAATAAATCCTTTATTTCACATGGATTTATTCGACTTCCTTCATTTGTATTGACAAAGTTACCTATGCCTTTAGAAGTAGAAATAGGTGACAACAAAAGTTTTATACCATGTGACGTGTGTCAAAATTGTAAGATGAATATTGACGGCGAAGAATACTCAATAGATTTGATTCCAATGTCGATGGGAGAATTCCAAGTAGTGGTCGGGATGGATTGGTTATCCCGACATCACGCTAAGGTCATGTGTTTTCGCAAGGAGATAAAATTAACATCTCCAAGTGGAAAACATGTTACCATTAATGGCGAAAAAGGGGGAAATCCCGTTATATGCTCCATGCTAAAAGCTCACAAACTCATGAGGCATGGATGTAGAGCTTTCATGATATATGCAAACGAACCAGATAAAGGATCGCCAAAGATGGAAGATTTACCGGGAATACCGCCTGAACGAGAAGTAGAGTTCGGAATCGAACTGATTCCGGGCGCGAAACCTGTGGCCAAGGCACCGTATCGGCTCGCGCCATCGGAGCTACAAGAATTGATGTCTCAAATCCAAGACCTGCTCGACAAGGGGTTTATTAGGCCAAGAGTGTCTCCGTGGGGCGCACCGGTGCTATTTGTGAAGAAGAAGGATGGGAGCATGCGCATGTGTTTTGATTACCGGGAGTTAAATAAACTCACGGTAAAGAATCGATATCCGCTCCCAAGAATCGATGACCTATTCGACCAATTGCAGGGTGCAAGTTGGTTCTCCAAGATCGACCTTAGATCGGGGTATCATCAATTGAAAGTCAAGGAGGAGGATGTACACAAAACGGCCTTCCGTACACGGTACGGACATTACGAATTCCTCGTGATGTCCTTCGGATTAACCAATGCACCCGCGGCTTTCATGGACCTAATGAACCAGATTTACAAGCCGATGTTGGATAAGTCGGTGATAGTATTCATCGACGACATTTTGATATATTCAAAGAATGAAGCAGAACACACAAGTCATTTACGTGAAGTGTTGGAAACGCTCAGAAGAGAGAAGTTATACGCAAAATTCTCAAAATGTGCTTTCTGGTTACGAGAAGTGGAATTTCTCGGGCACATTATTAGCGCGAACGGGGTGTTGGTAGACCCGTCGAAAATAGAAGCAGTGGCGAGATGGAATCCACCGAAGAATCCTTCGGAAATCAGAAGTTTCTTGGGGCTTGCGGGATATTATAGGAGATTCATACAAGATTTCTCCAAGATTGTTACGCCTTTGACCAAACTAACCCGTAAGGACAAAAAGTTTATTTGGGGTGAAAATCAAGAGAAGGCGTTTCAAACGCTTAAAGAAAAATTAACCCATGCTCCGGTATTGACATTGCCGGATGGGGTTGATGATATGGTGGTTTACTCGGACGCGTCGCATTCGGGCCTTGGGTGCGTTTTGATGCAACGGGGCAAGGTTATAGCCTATGCCTCGAGACAACTAAAGACTCATGAAAAGAATTACCCGACACATGACCTCGAGTTGGCGGCGGTGGTATTTTCCTTAAAGATATGGAGGCAATATTTGTATGGGGTAAAATGTACTATCTTTACCGACCATAAGAGTTTGAAATATTTCTTCGACCAGTAGGAATTAAACATGAGGCAAAGGCGGTGGTAAGAAACAGTCAAGGATTTCGATTGTGATATACACTACCACCCGGGGAAAGCCAATGTAGTGGCGTATGCGTTGAGCCGAAAGGTGGATTATACGCCCATTCGAGTGCGATCAATGCAACTAATTGTAACATCGGGTTTACTTGAACAAATCCGGAAATCTCAAATCGAAGCATTGAAGGAGGAAAATGTGAAGAATGAAAGAATATTTGGCCAATTGAAAGAATTGGTGGATGGTAACCAAGGGTTAAAGACTCGTTTTGGGAAGATATGGGTTCCAAATCGTGTGGAGTCAAGGCGCTCCTACTTGACGAAGCTCATAAATCCCGTTATTCAATCCACCCGGGGGCAACCAAGATGTATAATGATTTAAAACAAAATTATTGGTGGCCCGGAATGAAAAGAGATGTTGTAAATTATGTGGAAAAGTGCCTGACATGTTTGCAAGTCAAAGTAGAACACCAAAAGCCGTATGGTAAACTGCAACATTTGGATATCCTGGTTTGGAAATGGGAACAAATCACAATGGACTTGTTGACCAAACTGCCCAAAACCAACTGCGGCTATATGGGTAGTTGTGGATAGATTGACGAAAAGTGCTCACTTCATTCCAATTCGTGAGACTTATACATCCGAAAAGATGTCAGAGGTATATACCAACGAAATAGTGGCACGCCACGGGGTGCCGATATCTATTGTGTCCGACAGAGATACTCGGTTTACTACGAACTTTGGCGCGAATTCCAAGACAAAATGGTAACTAAATTGTTCATTAGCACCGCGTACCATCCACAAACAGATGGACAAAGTGAAAGAACAATATAGACGTTGGAGGATATGTTACGGGCATGCATTATCGACTTCGGGGGTAGTTGGGATGTCTATCTACCATTGGTCGAATTTTCATATAATAACAGTTACCACGCAAGCATCGGTATGGCTCCGTACGAGATGCTTTACGGTAGAAAATGCCGAACCCCGGTGTGTTAGGGCGAGGTTGGTCCACGCGAGCTTGCATATAAGGATGTAGTCCTGATCACGAATGAGAAGATTGATTTGATCCAAGCCCATTTGAAAGCGGCTCAGGACCGACAAAAATCATATGCAGACAAGAGAAGAAGACCAATCGAATTTCAAGTCGGTGACAAGATTATGTTA
Organism: Helianthus tuberosus; assembly: GCA_030545235.1. NCBI lineage: Eukaryota > Viridiplantae > Streptophyta > Magnoliopsida > Asterales > Asteraceae > Helianthus > Helianthus tuberosus. The sequence goes on from CM060377.1 coordinate 171,203,297, forward strand.
AAGGTATCTCCATGGAAGGGGATTATTCGATTTAGAAAAAGAGGAATACTAAGCCCAAGGTTTATTGGGCCATTTAAAATCATCGAATGGGTTGGTAAGGTAGCGTACCGTCTCGAACTACCTGAGGAGTTGAGTGGGATACATAGCACGTTCCACGTATCATATCTCCGGAAATGTCTAGCCGAAGAAACAACTTACATCCATTATGATGAAATTGAAGTAGATAATAGTCTTAACTATGCGGTGAAGCCGATCGTGATTCTAGATCGTAAAGTGAAAAGCTTAAGGAACAAAGTGATTAATCAAGTAAAGGTTAAATGGGAACACAGAAAGGGTTCGGATACCACATGGGAGTCCGAAGAGGAGATGCAACGGCTCTACCCTACATTATTCGGTACGTACTATGGTTTCGGGGACGAAACCCTTTTTAAGGGGGGTGGACTTGTAATACCCCGAAAATATAAAACTATATATTAGAATTATAAAGCATTAAATAAACAAGAACAAACTAACAAGGACTAAATAACCCAGTTAGTTACAAGTCTTGTAGTAACTCATAAGTGGGTTAAAACACTCAAAATACGAACTAAGGGAAACTAGAGGGACCAAAGGTGTCAAAAATGAAACTAATTATAATAAAACCATTTTTTTTATCACAAAACACACATTTGAGTGTGCTGGGATCGATCAAACACAGGGGGGCGACCAGAGCTTCTCCAAACCCTAGTTCATGATATTCGATCAAATTGAAGACCAAATTCTGTCCCAAATCAAAATCCGAACATAGATTAGTGATCACCTCAGTGAAAGGGATCATAAGGTATGTAAATTTTGTGGAAAATTCTCATTTAAATTTCCGAATGAACATAGGAAATTCGAATTTGATGTTGCATGAGTGTTGTACAAATAAATTGGAGTAATATGATGTCTAGGGATAAACCCTAGATAATTTCTTGTTAAAATTTTTCTTGATACTTGTGGGGTTCATAATCACCATTGTAGGTGATTAATGGGTTTTGTAGAAACTTGATAAACACTAGGATTATGATTCTTGTTCTAGTGTAATCCGAGTTTTATGAAGTAATTTCTGAAATGTTGATGTTAAAAACATGTGTAAATTGCCTAATTGATGTTAATCTTGGCTAAATAAAAAGTTATGAACTTGATGATTGGTTATGAGAAATTATACCTTTAAGGTGTTTGTGAAAATTCCTAAAAGAAGATTAAAAACTGGAAATTTGAGCTAAAACACGTGTTTGTAGAGTTAAGGCAAACTATGCGTTATATGTAAAAAAAAGAGTTCTAAACGGGTTGTGATTGAACTCTATAGGAAAGGAAACCGAAGCGTCAAGTGGACAAGCCGGTGGTGACGCGCGACTGAAAGGGGTGCTTTGAAAGGTACGTGAGTTTAGTCTCGTTACATTATGCATAAATGTTTGGTATTAGTGTACAAATGGTGTCATAGTGTAATATACGCGTTTGGTGTGTCATTGAAGTGGCGAAGCTCACTCGACAATCAAACGGGTCAAAATAATGGCTGAAAATGGTTTGGTTTGTCATCAAAGTGATGGTTTTCACTCGACAACCAAACGGGTCAAGATTATGTCTTGAAAATGATCATGTGTGTAGAGACTTGAAAGTCTCATATTGTGTTAGTGTTGGATAGTAATATGTCAATGAATTGGTTATGCTAATTTAAGTTTACGAATCCGAGATATCGGGTCAAACGATAGAAATCAATTGTAAGTGTTGCTTGAAGCGGTATGCTTGAAAATTGGGAAACAAGCATGAAATACTAATATGAGCGTAAAGCCATGGAATGGTGCGGATACGCCGAGACTTACAAACCCGGGGGTTTGGGTAATCATGTCTAGTAAATTTTAAACTGAAAAATGGTATTATGCATACATTGTTAATGGGTTGAATAATTGAAACAAGGAGTTTGTGAACCATTCGTTCATAAATCGGATTTCGTTGTGTGAAATTTACATGGTTGCATCCGTAATTTTATTACGGACTCATAGGAAAAAGAATCGACTAAAACGGACAAACGAGTAAAAAGTTATGTTAGTTTAAAGTTAGATTTTTTACAATTTTCGGAGCTGGGCAAATATGCAGGTCCAGAAACTGGACCCGCTGGAAAATGCACTCCCCCGCGCCACGCGACGGGGCAACTCAATTCTGGCACGACACGTGGGACTGCCCGCGGGACGCGAAGGTCATTCTTGGGTCTGGCGCGTGGCGCGACAGACCAAGAACCAATATTTTTATTTTTCTGTTATGTGTATGCTATTGAGGCATGTTTATGCTTATTAATATGTTGTCAAAACTAACATTTGATGCGGTTTTGACCTTAGGTAACACTCATTTCATCCTGGATGCCAATCAAGTGTGAAATCAAGAACCGAACACAATTTTTGAAGCTTCCGCACTAATCTAAACTTGTCTAGACAATGTTGTTTTGTAAACTCTATTAGACGTGAATGTTTTAAACTAGATGGCTGGTTATGTTAATTTGCTAAAACATTGTACAACTTAACTTATTAACTAAGTTCTTGCTAATTATGCATTTTGATTTAAAAAGTGCGTATTTTTATAATAAAGTAATAGAAATATAAGACGAGTGATACAAAGACGAATAATGTCACCACCCTTTACACCAACTGTTCAACCATACAAACGTAGAAACCAAAGACAACCAACCACACATCGCCTACACAATAAACATATTACTAAAAACTAATCAACTGTCTTTTTCAGGAACCAACTACTGCACAATGGAAGGAACAAGTAAGAAACCAAATCCAACAAATCTTGGTACGTGAACAACACCACCCACACTTCAAAAAAAATTACACAAAAATTATTTCTATGCAACATTTTAACATTCGTAACACACATGTACTAATGACAAATAAACAGTACCACCAGTCAAGCATCATAAGAAAAGGAAAACACCAGCTGTAACGAAACCATCTGTCAGTGAGTATGACCGGTAAGCGGATTCGCCAACAAAGCACATTAAAACAACCACACCTGGTGCGCCCAAAAAATATTGAACTTTTACAAATCATTTACGTTTACATTGTTAACATCATTTTCATTAACAAAAAAAATTGCATGTCAGCAACGTCGATGAACAACGCAATAAAACACACAGACAAGAACCAGGGAGCTATTGCTACAACCTCCACACCGGAAAACAACCGGGTTGACCAGAAAACTAACGAGGACGACTGGGAAGATGATGAATGGTGGTCAACCAATATACACGAGCTCATCCAGGCATGCAGCCCTCGTAACACCAGATGATCAAACTCTATATGAATACAGCCTAACGGTTTTATCACGTGTCTTTTACATCAATAATGTTTATCTTTTTGAGCAACTATTCAGACCCAAACTTTGGGATCTTCACTTTCAAAATATGACAACGTCTTTGGGCTACACATCCAACCTTCATTATTGTTTGTCATAGGTTGTTAGCTTAATTTCTGAATTCGCATTTCACTAATGCAGGCAAGTGACAATAACCATTTACCTGCGATCTCTTACAACTCATAATATTGCACATGGAATTAATCTCAAAACATTTCTTGTACTACAATATCTACACTACCTTTCCAGGTAATTGATATAACCTCCCTTGTCCCAATTGGTGCTTATTGCTTAGTAGTAGATGTGACGGAATGTGTGGATAGGGTAACGGGTCATAATCACGTTTTATTTTGCTTTAAGTTTTACCTTTTTCTAATTATTTAGTGTCAAAAACGTTATATTGCTTCAATAACAATATAACAATATAATAATAATAATAATAATATAATTTCCAATGCTTTTGAGACCGTATCGACCGGGAACCACCTATGCTGCCGATTTGGTTGAGGGCATTTTGATAGCTACCAGCTTAAACTGACTGGTTTTCGTCGAGTTGCGGTCGAACCAACGAACCGCTTTCGTGGGTCAGACCGCATGTGGTGAGCTTGCCTGGAGTGCACAATTACTATATATGTTATTGTAACAATAAGATATTTATATGGTTGTTTTATTTCCACATCCCTATAATCTTATTTTCACATCCCTATATCTATACGGGCCGTATAAACTGATACGGGCCGTATAGAATTTTTATGCACAGAATTTTATGCGGTGGAATGTTTTTTTTTGTTTTTATATGTATACGGGACGTATAGTTATATCTTGGCCGTATACATATTTGCATAATTTTGTTTCGAAGGTTTGCCAAGGGTTTTTAGTTTTGAAATCTGTATACGGGCCGTATAATGTTATATGGCCCGTATAGCCCGTATAGAAAAGTTAACTTTTTTGTTGCAATCAGGAAACCGTTTAATAAATTTTTGTATTTAAAATAGTGTTGTATATATCGGATTATGTTACGAGTTTGTAGTTAAACGTATTTATTATGTTTAATAAGTTTCCTCTTTGTAAAACGATAAATATGTATAGAAAAGTTAATTTTTTGTTGCAATCAGGAAACCGTTTAATAAATTTTGAAAATTTTAAAATAGTGTTCTATATATCGCATTATGTTACGAGTTTGTAGTTAAACGTATTTATTATGTATCATAGGTTTCCACTTTGTAAAACGATAAATATGTATAGAATAGTTAATTTTTTGTTGCAATCGGGAAACCGTTTAATAAGTTTTTTAAATTTTAAAATAGTATTGTATATATCGGATTATGTTACGAGTTTCTAGTTAAACGTATTTATAATGTTTAGTAAGTTTCCACTATGTAAAACTATAAATATGTGATATGATTATGATAAACTACGACAACAATTATTAAACAAACAACTTAACATCTAAACATAAGATTAATATTTATAATGTTTTACATCTAAAAAAAAAGATAAACTTTTACAAAGTTTCAAACAGAAAATAACAAAAAAATAATAATAATAATACAATAAGCAGCTACGGCGGTGGTGGTGGTGGTGGTGCAGCGCCAGCTCGTGGAGGTAGGGGCGCGGCAGAATGCATAGCCACAATCGCCTCAACCATCCACTGTACATCCTCTCTCACTGCAGCTAAATCCCCTCTGACTGCAGCTACATCCGACTCGACCTGAACGAGTCTCTCCTCCACTCCCGGTGGAGGCATCACACGCTGTCACACGCTGCGTCGAACGTACGGGCGATCACCCCGTAACTCCTCCGCAACTACCTGTGATCGATCGACAGTATGAGTGACCCCCTCTCCGTCGCCTCCCTCTCCCACGCCCTCGCCTCCCTCGCCCTCGCCTCCCTCTCCCTCGTCTCCCTCCTCATCACCACCCTCTCCACAGGGTCCCTCACCCACACCATAAGCCCAAACCAGCTGCCCTCCCTTGACCTCGCGAGCCAAACCCATCGATAGGGCTGTGTCCCCCCCAACCCTGTCAAGCTGGTGTGTCTGGGTCATATCACTTGCCACCTGCGGGGACAGGAGGCGAAAGAAACCCTTCGCCAGACGGGTGACGAAGGCCCCACAGCTGATGTGGGAAGAGGGTCGCTTAAAAGCGTACTCGGTGAGATATGCGGCCAACTTGTACGCCAAGTTGGCCCTCCCGCCGGTAAGTAAGTCGTGCAAGAAGAATAGGTCACTTTGGGTGACCCATTCCCTGCTATCATGACGACCAGCGATCGTCACGGCGATACACCGATGTACGTATCGGTGTAACGGGTCGTGAAGATCAGTTGCCCGTGCCTTCGGGGATCGCTGATTCGGTTTCGTGAACTCCCCGAACCCAATACTGCGCCAATACGGCCACAACACGTCAGTGGACGTGCTGACTGGCGCATCAAAAAATGCGCGTGACCTTGAGTCCTCCTGTGAGTACAGACCCAAGGCAACAGCGAACTGAGGAAGTGTCAACCTCTGAGTCTTGCCGCAAATAGTAAAAGTTACGGCGTCTGTCGTTAAAAAATGCTGAAAACCCCCACCCCGGGTGTCCGTAAATGTAAAGGTAGATAAAAACTCTAAAGTAATCTCCCTGTGGGCCAGCTCTGCGGCGGCATCAAATAAGCGGTCCCACGGGGAGTTAGCTGGCATGAGCTCCTGGACCCGACCGATCGCTCCAATATCTGTCAAAAACTGAAAATCTATGGTCCGAGGCGCATCCAGCACCATCTCCCGTAATTTTCCCAAAACCCTATAGGCAACCGTACCTCGGGGGATATCTCTAAGAAACCACCCCGTCTCAGTAAAATCGGGCACAACCTCCTCCTCCTGTCCACGTCCCCGTCCGCGTCCACGTCCACGGCCCCGACCCTGACCCTGACCTCGACCTCTACGGGCCGCACCTGCTGCTGATGACTCAGCCATATCGTCTGTAACAAATAACAATTACAACTTAGCAATCACTATACTATTATCTTTAACGTATTATACGAATACTGTTCTTGTATACGAACGTATTGTACATATGATATACGCTCGTACAATGTTTGAAGATTCAACAAGGATACGACCGTATATAAATATACGAGCGTATAATGTTTGAATATTCAAAAGTTATACGAGCGTATATAATGTATACGATCGTATAACCTTTGATTATTCAAGTGTATACGGTCGTATAAATTGTATACGATCGTATAATTTTTGAATATTCAAACATTATACGATCGTATACAATTTATACGACCGTATACATATAATAATCATTTACAATTTTCTGTTTCATTTTTTTTTTCAAATTGAATTATACAATCGTAATCGTTACGCCTATCTACGGTTTACTATACAAGACCATAATCTAACATGTTACGGAATTTAAAAGTTTACTATACGAAAACGTACCGTATAGGAAGAACGAGAAGAAAACGCCAAAAAAGCCGAAGAACGCTGTCCAAGAACGACCCGAGAGAATTTTTGGTGGAATGTTGAGGCCGTATGGTGGAAATGAGGTCGTATAAAACTTATACGATCTTTTTGATTTGTATACGGGCCATATAAAAGTATACGACCCGTATACAGTAATTTAATTTATTTTAATTCTGTCGTATACTTAATATACGATCACGGTATACGAGGCATATACAATTCATTATTTTTCATTTTTTTCAATTACTATATGCGGAACTGACGAAAATACGGTCGGTATGCGTTAACGTTGATTCGTTTAAACGTTTTTTCAAATTCAATTTCAACAAGTTGCCAAAACATTTATATAACGTGTATGTTTATCATGACAAATTGTCAAAACATGCAAATTGATTCGTTTAAACGTTTTTTCAAGTTCAATTTCAAAAAGTTGCCAAAACATTTATATAACGTGTATGTTGATCATTACAAATTGTCAAAACATGCAAATAACATTTTATATTCATAGGGCACCTAAATCTATGTAATCCCTGGTCCTATATTCATCAACGATCGTATTATATTGGTCAATACGTTCCTTGTAATAGTGATACCAACTTTCTGCTGGCGTAATCCGTGTCGGTTGTCGCCAGTATCCTGATGGGGTTGGCAGTGGATATTCCCCTTCTAATCTGACGTGAATAAAATGGTTCCTGTGTACATGTACAAGCGCGACTGTTCGATGCGGAATACTTTCTTCGGCTGTTCTGAACACGGGAAAAAATGAAGCACAACCAAGGTCACTTAATAAGAGACAAATGACATTCCACCGGTTTGCTATCAGAAGCCCCGTGAATGGCATTTGTAGCCACTTATGTCGAGGTGCTCCGTCTATATGGTTTTTTGACCAAACTAATGATTCCAGAACTTGTTGATACTGAACTTCATTTATGTTTTTCCAAAATTCGTGGAACCTGTTGCACTCATCATGAAGTTGCTCCCGTATGAACGGCCACTGCCACTCTTTAAGCGATAAGCCGACCGCTATAGATCGAAACCCACAATTACCATCACCCTGCACATTTTGTATGTGACTGAGGTGTGGATAGAAGCACGGTGGAATGAACTTTTTGAAGTGCATGAACATATTAACTTGTCCGACAGGCAGCAAAGGTAAGTCTGGTGGCTCTTCCTTTGATTTTGCGACCTTCTTTTTCGTTTTCGAATTCTTAGCGCCTTTCGCAATCTCACCGAAGAACATAGGTGTTTCAGTACAATAACTTTGTGACTCGACAAACGAGCTGTGCCTGGGAGGTTCGATATTTGACTCTTGTGTGCCAAACTCATCTTGTGTGCGAAACCCATCTTGTGAATCACTATACTGGTCCTGCGTTGTAAAAAAGCTGTGTCTTGAAGGTTCCGTAAACGAATCATCCTTCCTTTGTTGCTGAGCTTTTAAAGTTGGACGACCCCGTGTGTTTTTTTGCACAACTGGTTGTTTAAGCTTCGTCTTATTGAGTTGTACCAACTCCTTCATCTTTTGAATCAAGTTTTTCTTGAGTTCTCTCGGCTGAGCACTTAAATGTTGTTTGAGAAGCGCAAATTTACCGTCTAAGTCGAAAGAGTCCACCTTGCTCGGTTCCACTATGGAGTCCAAATTTAACTTTCTCCAAAAAAGGTCTATCAACTCCAACGGGATCATTTGACCTAAGAAACATATCAACAAACAACATAAAACGTCAATAAGATTTTGCGTGATGAAAGGCTATGATTATAAAATGTGGTTGGTCGAATAATGTATTACCATTCGTTGTATACGCTTCCAACCGACAAGCGCACGACAACCCACTGCTTGTATACAAACGGAACGCGCATGTACGGTTATATAACTTTAATTTTTCTATTTCATTTACTTCGTCTGATATCAACTCTAGGCAGGCATGTGAAACCTTCTTTAGTAGGAGATTAAATATTGGTTTGTTATGATGACCCAATGTTCGGCTCCTGCTTGTTTCAATGCTGCCTTTGATTTCTGTCACCTGGTTTCTTATGAGCTTATCGATAAGTGGTACCACTTTCTCCAGGGTGTAATTAGAGTCGCCTAGGTACTGCTTCAAAAGGGCATGTTGACCCTCTGCCCTGTTCGTTGTACGTTGACCGAAGTTCAGATGTTGGTCGCTCCAGAACGAAACAAACCGGTCTCTATATGGTTGTAACCAGATTGAATCCAAATAGTTCATAATCTCTGTAATCAAAGTCAAGTGCAGTTAAGACAAGTCAAATAAATACGATTATTAAACAAAAATTATATAAAACTTACCGTCGGTTTTTTTGCGTGGCAAGTTTGATCGTATTCGCTCGTACCAGTAGTTGTAGTCATGATCGGTCGTTGAGTTAATTAGCTCGCCCCACTTGAAAAGAAACCTCTCCCATTTATCCTCTGTTTTAAAGCTTTTCCTGCAATGTTTGAAGATGTTTTGCTGTATGTGCCACCTACACAATGAATGTCTAGCCCTGGGAAACACAGTTGCACATGCGTTCATTAGGGCGCGATCTCTATCCGTTACTACTACACGGGGTTCCATAACACTGTCTAATGAGTGTTTCAACCTCTGTAGAACCCATGTGAAGTTTTCCTGTTTCTCGTTCCTTACGAACGCATGAGCAATGCAAAACGACATCAACGTTGATGTAACACCGATAATCTGGACTAGAGGCATTTTGTACCGATTCGTCTTGTAGGTGGCGTCTATAAGCAACACATGCGGGAAAGCGCGCCACAACATGTTCGACTCCGGGTGGATGAAGAAAACATCCTCGACCCGTTCGCCGTTTTGAGATGTTCTATGGTAAAAAACAAACCCAACCTTCTCCAACCGGTCAAAAAGTATCTGCATTGGAGTCTCGCCGACTTGTTCCATTCGACCCAATTTGGCTCGAGCGTTGGATATGGTGTTTCTTGTTGAGACATTATGGGGGTTCTGTTCTTTAATGGCAGCAAGAATGTCTCGTGGTTTTATGTTCTGATGCGTCATTTGCTCCACCGTCCTCTCTTCCGATGGAGTCAGCCTCATTAGGGACGGATGACCCTCTGGATACAGAAATGGTTCGTGGTTATGTTTACCTTCCTCAACCCTTAGATCCCAGTAACCTAACCTCTTTCTGTATGTCCCGACCAGTTGGAACTTGCAACCGGTTTTCCTAGTCCCGCTGCGTCTGACCGTCGCTGTTGATTTGTAATTGCCGGCACAATCGCACGTAAGCCAAATTTTTACTGGCTGACAACTATGGGGTTTATCGTAGATGGTGCGTTTGGTGACGAGGGCGTAGCCATTTACGCGTCCGACGTCTCTACACCACTCTACCAATTCATCCATGCTAGCGAATTTCTAACGGAAACACTTATATGTGTCAATTAATGATTAACTCAAATGATTAACCCAGGTTTAGTTTTAGTATAAACGGGTTCGGGTCAGTTTCAGGTTGAACCTGCGAACGAATTTGGATTAACGGGTCGGGTTCGGGTCAACATGGTCGGGATGGCGGGTTGACCCGTTACACATTTATACTATATTATATATTTTTTACAATATATATAAATTAAATGGGGTGCGTATTTTTATGCCATGATTATAAGTTAAAAAGAGAAATTAACATAGATTTTATAACTTAAATATGATATTATATATATATATATATATATATATATATATATATATATATTTGTGCTTTTTAAGTAAATTTTAACTTTAATATATTAATTTCAGAAAAAAAATAAAAAAATTCGGCTTTAATGGGTCGTGTTCGGGTCAACCCATGAAACTTCGGGTCGTGTTCGGGTTCTTATGTATGATACGATTTTCGAGTTCGGGTTTGCGTAAAATTTTCAGGTTCAGGTTGGGTTGAACCCACCAACCCGCGAACACGACCCGTTGAGCAACCCTAATCTAAAATTTTAATAAAAACAACATCAAACGTAAAAACACTAAAATAGTTAACATACAACAAATAAACGTATAATTAAATGTTATACCTCCTTGTTTTGAAACTCAATACGTTCCTGTTCAGCATTTGGACCCTCGGGCGGTCCACAACTTATGGGAGGAGAATGAGAACTATCAGTCGGCGGTCCAACACTAACAGGAGGGGCTTCAAAATTAACCGGGTGTTGCGATGGATAATAACCAGCATAATTAGGCTGAATGGCATCCAAACCCCAAGTATCCTGACCTGAACCAGACGCAAAAATGGGATCGAACGGAGCATTCAGATCAAACATGCCCGCTTTGTTATCTTCATTCCCCTGATTCGCCTCGTTACCAAACACATTAAAAAAGTCACCCCAACCCGACATTATAAAGTAAATAATTTGAATACAGAGAAAAATAGAAGAAACGAATAGAAGTTGAATGAAAATGAATGAAATTAGTGTCATTTATATAGAGAATTTTACGGAATATTACATCGTTTCAAATGATTAACACGCGAATCGAGGAATCTAACGTCTAATCACATAACTCGCACGAGATTCGAGGAATATAACATCGAATCGGAGAATCTTACGTCTAATCACACGTGAATCGAGTAATAATACGTTGCGTCAAATAGTAATAAAATAATAAAAAAACGAAAATCATTGTATACGGGTCGTATAGATATATACGAGCCGTATAACATCGTCGTATAATATATATACGACCACAGTATCATCTTATTCTCACATGGTTGATACGGGCCTTATAAGGTTATACGGCCCGTATAGAATAAAGTGAACTGACAAAGGCTGCTGGCACATCAACTTATCAACACCCCATCCAACGCATGACCTACATCATCAATTCTCAAGTCAACTTTGAACTCTCTATAACACAATGACTTGCCAATAACTATATTTTGACCCGTTTAACATTAATTCAATATATTTTTGGCATGTTTAGAATTATATTGATATAAATAGATTGAAAATAAAGTTTATCGGACTCTAAAGATTGAAAAATACGAACGCAATACTCACAGTTTTATTGAATGTACGATCCCATAACACGGACTCTAAAGATTGAAAAATACGAACACAATACTCAGAATTTTATTGAATGTACGATCCCATAACACAAATAACATCTAGCGACCCAAACAAACCAATCCCGAATAAACTATAACGAGTATTAGCCCCCTCATCAGGTTGCGGTGAGGGCGTAAAACCGTGCCAAATAGCACAAATGTCACAACACAGCGAACGATCACCAACACTGAATTGTCGCATGTTAATGCGAAAAAATTAGACCGGAACGGCGGAACATAAAACATAGAAACTAATATCTAAGTCGTCGAAGGGAAAATATAGATGTAAAATCATTGAACCACACACGCACGTTGTACATTAACTCACAAAATTTAGAACGAAATGGAAAACGAATAATTTGTGAAAGATGAACAATAAAATGAACCAAGGTTGAAAGTAAAAAACTTGTAAAATTAAATTGCAAAAGATAAAAAGAGTTAGTAAAAAATCAAATGAACTTAAATTGTAAAACATGAAGTGTTGAGTTAAACTATTTTTATTTTATTTTTCATTTTATAGTATGTAAATTTAACCTAACCGTAATCCTATAATTATGTTGACCCATTTCGATAAATTCTAATGACACACAAATACTTTTTAAAGACTCTTTTACCCTCATGATCACTACTTCAAATAAATTCAGCAGAAAATAATATTAAATGTCGGCTACAGTTGCGATAAATAGATATGCATGGTCAATATGGTTAGGTTATTAACTAAACCATCAAATCACTTCTTGATTAGATTACGTACGACCCACATTAAAAAAACTGTTTCAAACCATCATAAACGATCATGGAGGAACCCCAGAAAGTAATCGACGTGATGAACCTTCATATCACTCACAACCTGTTTCTCGGTTCATTCAACAGCTGCCGGAATCAATTCAATCAAGTGCAATCCAATGATCTTATGATCACTCAACATGAACAACAACAACAATGGCAGGAAACTATCGATCCTCTTAAGCTTGTTCTCGGCAAAGTTATCGGTCGTGGATCTTATGGCGTGGTTTACAAGGGCTCATACCATGGCCAAACGGTCGCAGGTAAAACAAACTCTTTGGTTTGTTATCTTCTTGTCGAGTTTAAGGGTGCTTTGTGCCTTTGTTTCTTTAAGGTTTTGATCGTGTTTTTTTTTTGTTGTTCTAGTGAAAGTTCTTGATTTTGGAAAGGGTGTTACAACAACTTTAAAGGAGTGCATGAAGAATGCTTTCAGGGAAGAAGCTAGTTTATGGCAAAAGCTTGACCACCCTTATGTCACTAAGGTATATTTGATCTAGAGTTTTATAGTATGTATACATTAAAGTATAACAAAACATACATTGAGATACATACAAATAAGGGTGTTCACAGTCCGATTTTAACGATTTTCAAGCAAAACCTTGAGCCAAACCGTTTGTAACAGTTTTTTTATCGTTTAAAACTGAAACCAAACTGTTACTAACGGTTTCACTTTGGTTTAGTTTCACGGTTTTCAATGTATGCAAAAAACACAAAGCTTAAACGATAAAGGGTGCAATTACTAATCAAGTAGACTAGTATACCATGTAATATTTGTCACAAATAATTGAAGTGTGGTGTTATTGTAATTTTGTAAGTAGTAGGATACTTGAACAGTAGGTATGAGTATAAACATGAACTTAAAAGTGTTCATAGCCAAGCAGGACACCTTCAGAAGGTATGTCCTGGATGTTATGAACATAAAACATGCACTTCTATTCACTATGCTCAATGTTATTTCATTTTAACCCAAAATAAATAACTAATTGTATATTATGTAACATAGCTAAAAAACAATATGGATTCTAATCATACGGTCCGACACGGCTTTACACAGCCGACTCTGGATAGAACCCGTAAACCAAACTATTCTTTCCGGTTTGAGATTTTTAAAATTGACTGAACAAAAGATTAGAAGAAGACTGACCACGAAACCAAACCGATGACCGGTTTAGACAGTTTCATAGTTTTAAGGCGAACTAAACACCCCTACATGTCTACATACAAACATGCATGTAGACAACTAAAGCTAGGTATGATCTGTTACCATCTAATACTCTCGTGTAAATATTTTGCAGATGATCGGAGCAACTATGTCTATGAAGACAAATTCGGGCCATAAGAACAAGAACAAGATATCAAAAACTGAAAGTGACCTTTGTATTGTCTCCGAATATGTAACTGGAGGATCTTTGAGATCATACTTGTGTAAAAACCGTGATAAGAAGCTACCTATAAAAGTTGTTTGTCAATTTGCCCTTGATATTGCGAAAGGGTATGTAACCAACACCTTACTTCTTAATTTTAACTTAAAAAATTTTCAAAATTCAAGCACTCATTAATCACTTAATTTTATTTAATGTTAGGTTGAGTTATCTTCATTCCAAGAAGATAATTCATCCTGATGTGAAGCCAGAGAACATACTTATCGACAGTCAAAACAAGAAGCTGAAACTTGCTGATTTTGGAGAGGCAGTTTTTGATCCTTTAGAGTTATTTACGAGTGGTGAAGCCGGGACTCGAGGTTATATGGCTCCTGAGGTATGATTTTTTTTTATAACTTTACATTTGTACTCAGATGTTTACTTTTTTTAGTCCTAACAAATTGTGGTGGTTTTTTTAGGTTTTAAGCAAAAAACCATACGGATTTAAATGTGATGTTTATAGCTTTGGGATATGCTTGTGGGAGATATATTGTTGTGAAATGGCATATACGTATGGCTTAGACAACATCCCGGTAGAAATATACAAGGTATGCATATGCGTATATGCTAATGTTTATATATATATATATTCGTCTACTTATAAAATGATGGTACTATTTTTTTCTTGTATAGAAGTTGAGATTAAAAGAGAGTGTTGTTCTTATTGTAATTCAGGAAATGCGACCGAGCATACCTGTGAATTGTCCAAGATCACTTGCTCGGTTAATGCAAAGTTGTTGGGATACGGACTCTAGAAGAAGACCGGAGATGAAGGACGTGGTTGTTGAATTGGAAGAAATCATGAAAATCGAAGGGTGGCAAGCATTGTCAAAGGATCAAAATAATGTTTTCGGTTGCTTCGGATTCTTAAGCCATGCAAGATAAGATAGATGATGCAAGTAGAGTCAATTTCGTGTAAACACAGATTACATACATAGGGATGTTACCGATGTAAACTATACAATTTTTATGTTTTGTTGATTAAATGAAATCAGCTGGTGTGACTGTTTATTTTCTGTGAGACAATCATGAACTCATCATTCAGCAACAACAATCAATGGCAACAAAACAAAAATAAACAAGGAAACCTTGATCCTCGTTAGCGTGTTCTTAACTTTGTTCAAATATTTATCCATGCATCTTAATTAATTAAATCTAACTTTGACATATATTTCAAACTAGGTTATACCCCGTGGTACCCACGGGTCGCTCTATTTTAAGGATATTAATATTTTATTAATTATTAAAACGGTTTTTTTATTAAATTTGTGAGGATATATATTCAATAATTCAATGTTAATCCTATATACTCACAACAGTATAATTAAAATAAACTTAAATAATGTGATGTATTAGATAAGTTAATGACAAAGTGCATACTTTGTTTTCGAGCATTCTATAAGCATAGAAGTGTCTCAGACTCGTGGCGTGATAATTAAAAACACATGATACTTGCCCCGAATTTACTTAAGGATGCATATTGCCTGTTCAATGACATGAGCAAATGATGTTTAAGGTACATGTCAGTTTAGCAACGACAAAAAGGGGATTTGTTAGAGGATAAGAATTAATAAATTTAGAACTTAAGAGACTTTTCCTAAATTAATACAAATCGGCCATAAAGACTCAAATAAACACATGAAATATATGGTAAATCCTCTTAAAACCAATTTACCTATTGATTATAGAAGTTGAATCTATCGAAGTGGTATATTAAATTTCATGGAAAACACAAATTTAATATCTTTTTGAAGATGTAAAGAGGGGAGAATGAGGTGTGAAATTAGGGTTCATGTTGAGAGGAATGAGGCGATAACTGATGATTATTAAAATGGGTTTTTTTTTGCGAGTAAAGAAGTTTTTTCATATCTAATCCAACAAAAAAACATGAAGTTCATCGAAGCATGCCCGATCTTATTTAAACAAACAGATAGGCTATGGATTGTTGGTTATTGAACCAAATTTAATAACAAAACAACATGAAGTGCATATAAGAGCCTTAAGCACAATAACCCATTCAAAATAATCAACTAAATAAAGAGAAGAAATAACTTGTTTCACCGACATTGACGTTATCTGAAGCGACATCAAGCATTTGTGGATCAGTTGTAAGGCCATTCATCCGCTTGACATCAAGCACCTACTATAGAAAATGGACAACAACCGATAAGCATGATCACAATCTAAAAAACAATAATTGTAAACAAAACAACCGATAAGCATTTTAATGCACCTTTATTTAATTTTATCCCTTTTATTTGTTCGACCATTTGACCAATTATAACCGGTTAACTTTTTTACTTATACACAATTAACATGTCAGATAGAAAACATAACCTCCATAGGACCCATTTATGGTAAATGGGTCACAAAATGAGAATGTTTAATGTCCTAAATTAGAGGTGGTGAGATGGATAGGTAGGATCCATGTTAAAACGCTTTAGTTGCATTGGACCCGCAAGTACTTTTTTCTCCATTTTTTAACGTATTAAAAAATAACTATTGGGTTAATTATTGTTACAAAAAAAAACATTAATGAAACAAAATCATTGAAAATAACAATTTAGCACGCAATATGCCTCATTAAAAATAGACATTGGGGGATTGTTAACACGTTTAACGTGTTCCCCTCTCAGTCTTAGATAGATTTATTATTTGACCCCTCTCAATCTGTTTTTTTTTTAAATGAAGCAATTTAGAAAATCATAAGCAACAGTTTGGCAACCCCAGTTAAACCATCCTGTTTTCGGTTACCTTTTCTTTACAACCGGAAAGTATATTATTTCGATGCCTATTAAAAACCAAGTTATACCCAAATTTGTTTTATTAGAAACATCTTGAGGGCCTAACAAATAGGTTATTAATGTATATTATTTAAATAACTTTGATAAAATAAAATATTATATGACTTTTGAAGCAAACGGACAATTCTTCACTCAAAAAGCAATCTTGTGAATAGTACCTCACTCAACAGTAGCAAATCGGGTGGAGCACTTCTAGGTCTTCTAGTTGCTCTACGTCCCGGGTTGGAAAATTTAAATTACATTAATTACAAGTGTATAATAATTTAACATAAATCCCTTTGATCTTAATTTACAAATTCATATATAACATATATACTAATAACACTAAAATATTCAAATAAACCGAATAAGAAAATCACCAGTTATTTATATTAATTATTAATGATTAATAATTACGGGTTAAAAAAATGGCATGCACCGGTTAAATGTATTTCAGGATATTTCTAGATGTATACGACGTAAGCGTGCAGTATTAGCATTTCCAAACACATAGTTGCTTAATATAAATGACTGATTAGTTGTACGGAGTTGTCACAGCACAAACGTGGGAAGGCATGCTATTAAATCCTGTGCAAAGACAACAACATGCTCATTAAACCATCTTAGAATTCCCATAAATTAAGGGTAATGAGTTATTTAAAGAGAAGCATACTCATTAAACCATCTTAGAAACCACATCAAATCATATTTATAATAATCATAAATTTCTAAATATATATGAAAAAAATGATTAAAGAAATTCTAACCAAAGGATCCCCATGTGCAGCTCTCTGAGCCAAATAGTTGCACGCCTTGAAGAACCCCGTACATCATTCACCACTCATTCAACCTCCTATGAATGTACTTAGATCCAACCAAATTTCCCCTTAACATAATCCCTCCCCTGTACAAAACACATGTTGATATTCAAAACTAAAATTAAAATAAAAAATAATTTTGATCAAAAGATGAAAAAGAATCTGTAAGGTGGAAATTCCATTCCCATAACACCATCGATATCCAAATCAGATGTTTTTACTGCAATACCCCCTGCATATACTCTAAACCCACAGACCGGGAAGACCGCAAAACACAAATAGAAAATTACATATTAACAAATTTACACCACTCGATCCAAGAAACCTCCTTGTACTTCGATCTATTGTGAAACCATAAATATCCCAGAGCTTTTATTTGGCTGCAAATATTATCGACCTTAACCGAGACTCCTTTGAACCTGGCCTCGTTCCTCGCGAGCCATATACACCAGCAGGCAACAGTAATAATGCCTTGGAAAGCTTATGCCATCTTGTTCTAAGTTAACTTGTATATTGTAGCCCACGTGGATTCTTTATGCCATCCATATAATTAGCTGCACAATTCACATTCACATTCACAAAGGCTTTTAATTTGCAAACGAAATCAAATTAGAAATTAAATTCTTTGATTCATTACGTAAATTCATTTTGTCATTCACCCCAATCAATTAAATCAATATCTATTTAATAAAGAATTTTAAGTTGCTAAACTCTCTACACCAAACAAATATAAAAATGAGTTAAAATAATATTTTATACATACAGTAAATAGAATATTAACCAGACCAGGTGAAAGAAATTTATTCAATTACAAAATAAGCACCTTGGTTGCAGGGCAAAGCTGGAGATAACCATACTATTCCGATCACCTAGGTCTACTTCGTGATTGTGTCATCGTCACCCGTTTAACCCTTGAAGTTATCTATACACAATAAACAAACAACTTTAAAAAAGTGAATTAACTTTGAAAAAAAGTGAATTAACTTTGTTTTGACAATTCATAAGGCGTAACACACACGCGTAAGTCATAACGGGTCAAAAGAAATCAAATACACTTTATTAGATCATATTGACCAAAATACACTTGTATGGGTCAAATGAACCCAACCAGTTTATCGTTATGTTTATGACTTTTGGGAATAGTAGACAGGGACATATGATTTCTTTCAATTCTAGCTGTTAAATTCCAGGTCCTTTGATTAAAATTCAAATTTCCTTGTAGGGGACAAGTGAAGGTGTGTAGTTGACTTCTATAAAAGCTCAATATAAAAAACATATGAAAAGTTCATTAAAGACTGAATTCTGACCCAGAACTACATGAGGCACACCTTTTCCCCTGGGGCGTTTTCCTGAGCGCATATTTTCATAATGACACCCCTTTTATTCAGCCTCTATCTTAGGTTTTAATCAATGTCGTACCGCATAACATGTATTCAGTTAACATAAGTACAATTGCATTCAACTTTGCTAATGAAACATGCAATAAATATCGATAAAGTTACAGTCAAAATCCTCATTCATAACCAAAATAACCTAAAAACAAAAATTCACTTACTTGTTTCCCATTAATAACATGTGTCTCAGCAATAACAGTGTCAACAACCGAAGGATCCGCATACGTAACAAACCCGAAGCCCCTCGGCCGACCGGTCTGTCGATCCTTCATAATAACTGAGTCCGTAAGGTCTCCATACTTTCCAAAGTACTTAACAAATGTATCTATACACAATTAAACACATCAAATCAGATACAATAATACAAACAATGGCACTTTCGTAATTACAGAAACACATGCAATTAAACACTAACCTATGGTAGTATCCTTCGCTAAACCACCGATAAAAATCTTCCTGTAACAATTCAATGAACAAATTTCAAGTTAATACCATCAATCAATTTAAAAAGAAAAAAGAAAAAAAACTGAAAGTGAAGACGAACCCGGGGCTAGCGCCGTCACCGAAGTCAGGTCGTTGGAACCCATTGGATATGAGTTTTTACTTCTTGAATCGAAGATTTGTGACAATTTGAGGGGTTTAACGGGATATATAAGATCTATAGCATATAATGTAACATTTGTTTAATTAATAATCATACAAAAAATAAATAACTTACTACTTGAGACAGATCGAAATTGATTAAACATTATTTGGAAAAGATCTACCTGAACATATGGTGCAATTCGCATAGCATATTAAGAAGTTGCGGCACCTTTGCCATTACCTACAAAACCCACACATATGCCATATGTAATATGGAGCAATAAGCCTAAATCATTAACACTTGAAACTGGATATACAGTTTTTAAAACACATTTAATTACCCAATCGAATACCATCAAACTCTTACATAAGTAAATCATACCTAAAAAACTGAAATTACATCACTCCTTGCTGGCTAAACCAAGCTTTTCAAAATGACCATCCATCACTGAAACTTCTTCGGTGAAGCTGCGGTGAGGGTACAATTGAGCACTGGGAAAGATAAAGCAACCACGTGTGTATCTTGTTGACTGGACAGTAAGCGAAATCGATTCCGCCAGCTTCAGAATAGCCGATATCGAGAGCAGCAGTTTAGTGGTTCCACAAGTTTTGATAACGATTTTGTAAGGGAACACAAATAGACTCGACTCGGATAGAACATAAGAGTCTACATGTTCATTCGACAACGAAGAGACATTTGTGCATTCAGCAGGGTTCAAGATCTCATCCACTTGGGCTTTGGTAAAGCCCGGAGACCTTGACCTTCAGGGTCAGTGAAGATGTTGGGCTTTGGTAAAGCCCGTAACTTCAAACCTCTTTTCAAAGCCTTCGAAACCGATTGCAGCCATGGTTTTAAATAGAAATTAACACCAACAATGGAGGAAACAGTAAACGTGCCGAGGAGTGAAGAAAAGGAGGAATAAAGGGAACCGGTATTAACTATGAAACAAATTATAATAGCGGTAAATAAACGATGTCAAACAGACGTGCAAGGGGCACTAAACGAAAGAATATCAGGATGGTTTGCGAACGCACTGCAATAAGACAATAAAAACACATGATCAGTAGAGATTATGGAGCTAAATTGGTGCGATTAATGATCGCATACTTACGTTGGAGTAAGCAGCCGATGTGAACTTCTTGATTCCTCCGTTTGGTCGCATACTTACCTAGTAGTTCCGCCAAAGAGAGGTAGTAGAGAAGTAGAATCCATAGCTACCTGGGTCATGAATCGAAGACTTCAAACGCTGATAAACAATACCCAGCCACGATCATCTTCCTTGGATATAATAAAAAAACCCCTGAACCAGTTACTGATGAACATCTAACAAAATTCAGATTTGATTTTATTACCTGAATAGAAACTGAACGCCAGGGCGTCCATGTATCGCATAATTCAGATTTGATTTTATTACCTGGATGTAATAGTGATATTATACCTAAGTGAATGAAGATCAAGGTGAATATGAGCTTCATCTGACCTTTAAGTGTTACCAGAGTAGCTTGCTATTTTGTGTTCTCAACTTGAGCTTCTACCCACTGCCTTTCACTGGTTCCAAATCTGCATATCATAGTTGTTAATAGTGGCTATAGTGCGCTATGTAGCCATGCGACCAAGGGTCGCTATATGGGTCTTTTGATGTAATGTACATATAAAAATTTTCCTATGTAGCCATGCGACCAAGGGTCGCTATATGGGTCGCTATGTAGCCATCTATTTGTCGCTATTCGCTATCGACAACTATGTACCTTATTTATGTCCAAACAGAATCCTAGTTAAATTAACTTTATTTCTCCTAAACAGATTTAAGAAGATCCAAGACTGCCTTCCTACGAGGCATGCTTGGGATAGCTCCCTTTACTTGGACACAAAGAGAAGTTGCGGCAGCTGCAAATAACAAAATAAATCATAGTAACCACACATATACATATATAATATAGACCAAATATTAATAAGAAAACAACATATGCTAGCTAACCTGCAAATCTCAAGCATTCAGCTTTGGATTTCCCTTCAACAAAAGCAACAACATAAGCAGCAGTAAATGTATCCCCTGCACGGTTGTATCAAGCACTTTTTCAGCCGCAATACTACCTTGTTTAATCGGTTCTTTTCCTTCACTGAACAAAACCGAACCTCGCCCACCAAGTTTCACAAGGACCTCTTTAACCCCCTAGTAATAATAAATTAATAATATAATAATCACCAGAAACCGAAAAAAGAGTGAGCTTTAAAGCGATACAGTAACCTACAAGTTTTAACTTTTGAAATTTACCAATTTGTGACATTCAGCCACAGCTAGGCTAATTTGTTCAAAAGTTTCGGTTGGCATTCCTGTTAAACGCGCAAGTTCGCTTTCGTTTGGACTTGGAATGTCGACATGTCTTAGTAGCTCTACAGGAACCGGTGCATCCATTCCTCCAGCATCAAGAATCACAGGAACACCTGCACTTCTTGCAGCCTGCAATCAAAAAGCTCAGAATAATAATATAATTCCAAAGGGTTCAAATCCAAATTCAATATCATATAACACCAGAATCTAAAATATATGTATCATAAATAATCCACCTTGAGCAATCAAGTTCAGCATAATACATTCGTGCTCTTATAATTTATATTTAAATACTATAAGAACAAAATAAAAAAAGCAACAACCAAAAAACAATACCTCATCATTCATCACCCCATCACCTCCAACAATCTCCAACGACCCATTCTGAAGAAACCGAATCAAAGCCTCCTTTTTTCGCATCCAGTAGTATCTCTGCAGATACAACATCCATGTCCAATTTATCTTCCTCTATTCATCCTAAACACATCACAACAAACCAATCCACTCAACAACCATCAAACATAATGAGATAAAAAACGTTCTGGGTCAAACCAACCCGTGTAGCAACATTATTTCACATGTCAATTACAAAAGCGAAAACTTACTCTACAATTGTTTGTCCATATACCTGTCATCAAATTGGAAAATTAGTAAATCATGTCAACAAAAGAGAAAGAAAAAGAAATCGATAAGATGTAATCAAATGAGAATGAGAACTTACTTTTTTAAGATCTGGAGGTTGACCGGATCATGTTGAAACCCTAGAAATTGAGTCAATGATGATAAGAGAGACTGGAAAAAAATTAGTGTTTACTCAAACTTGGGTTGCTGGATAATGATTAATGAAAGCGGAAAAACTTTGTAATCTAATAAAATTGAAAAGGATAAAAAAAATTAACAAAAGAAGCTTTGCTTACTTGATGGTTGGTTGAATCGAAAGCATTGCACCACCACTACCACCACCGCCAATTGAGTTACCACACGATTGCTTTAGAGATCTAGGGTTTCATATCAGATGTGAAAAAGGAAAACGTGATTAACAACGATGATATCTACAGATTACAACGACGATGGAGACATTAGATTTAGGGTTTGCAAGTTTACCTTTGTTTCGATTGATTTCTCTTTGGTTAGGGTTTGGAGAAAAAGGGAAAGTGCAAATGATAAGAAATTATTTATACTAAGAATCGAAAACTGGAACCAAGAATAAATGATTAACACCAATATGCTCATGCTTAATGATTGTTCATGCGATCAGAGATGAGAAGAAATGGCTGAAGAATGGTCACAAAGAGAGAAGAGAAGCGGCAGTGGAAGTGATGCGGATTTAGGGTTTTTAGAACATTTAAATACCCGGGTCATAATACGGATCCCGTCTCTACCCATATAAGGAAAAAAAAAGACACGGAAGTTTTCCCGCCAAAAAGCAAAATTCAGAGCCCTCATAGCTTGACACATCAACAAAATTTAACACATTTATTATATATAATAGATAGGGGTGAGTTAAATGTACCCTTTTTACCCCTTCCTAGCAAAATAGTTTCCCTTTTTTACTTAGCATACCCTTCCCTAAAAAACCAGTTCCCCTTTTTACTTAGCATACCCCTTCCTAAAATAAAAAATCAGTTTAAGACTTGTAATGTTTTGCCCTTATACAGGGCCGGCTAAGCCAAAGTGCAGAATGGGCCTGTGCACAAGGCCCAAACCAGCATGGGGCCAAAAAAAAAAACGAAATTTATGTATATATATATATATATATATATATATATATATAAAATTTCTATATGTTTTTATATAGGCCAAGACGGTTGCAATCAATTGAAATAGGCCCAATTACAAAAATAAGGGCCCAGTGATCTGATATTTCACGCACAGGAGGGACGAGGGAAACAACAAGACGCTGATGATATCAATTGCACGCACAGCACAGGGGACAAAATGTCGACTCTCAATTCTCATTCAGGATTTCAGTTTTTGTTCCTAATATCAAGTGATTCGGATTTCGGAATCGGAGGTATATCAGTCGCAATTATCATCAGACTTTCGGAATCGGTCATCGAAGGTATGTTAATATTAGTCGCTGATTGCCTGATTTCATATGTTTTTTGTCTTTTTGATTTCGTTTTTGATTGAATCAATGAATGTCTTTTTCCTTTTGATTTCATATGAATGTTTTTATTGAATGAATGTCTTTTTGATTGAAATATTGAATGAATGTTATTTGTTAATATTGAATGAATGTATGTTTTTTGTTAACTGATGTCTTGTGAATGTGATTGAAATATTGGATGAATGTTTTTTTTTGTTAATATTTCGAAATTATGCCTCCCGTTCCTAAATACAAATACCCATCCGGCCATAAAAAACGTAAGAAGAGGAAGCTAGAGGAAGAGAAAAGAAAGGCGGACGATGTAAAACAAAACTGAATAAACAAGTTTTTTTCAAGAGAAAAGAAAGGCGGACGATGTAAAACAAAACTGAATAAACGACAGATAGGCCATCAGGAGAAACCCGGTGCTGCCACGTGTCCACCACTTGTCGAACCTATATTGTTGACCGGACAAGACTACGCCGTAGATCCCCCTAGGTCGCGGGCCGCGAGGGAAGTCGAAGGGTCACTATATATAGAGGCTTTCAGTTTCAGTTACAACTCGCTCATTTTCTCGATCTCTCTCTCAAAATTCTGCATAACTATTATAATCTCGGGTATAATACCCCCCTAAATAACGAAGTTTTGCCTCGTTGCAAGTATCATAACCCCGGTTACGTATTAGATACGCTACCCGATTAATCCAGGGTTCCGTAACGGTTGTCGAGGTTCTGCCCGACGTAGTCGTTGGAATACCGTCTCGGGGAGGGTATTACTAATGTAAATATTTGGTTATTATACTAATGTGTGTGCATTTGTGTAAATTATAGATAATCGCCAGGAAATCCTTAAGGAAAACCCTAAGACAACAATGTGAGTAATCTCCTTTTTGTAAATTGTTTTACAAAACCTTTATTTATTTTAAATTATAATTAGCAGTGATTGAGTCTTTGTAGTTCTTCAATTACTAACGGTATGTTGGGGTTTTGTATACAAAATGTGGAACACGTTACCATTGGACAAAGAGTTAGCCAATGTGTAATATGACCCACCATTCAGGATTGACAATACTGAATGAGTAATTATGTAGATGTAAACATTGTAATCGCTCACAATACTGTTAAGAGATAAAACTCTTCTTGATTAAACTGGGATTCACTCACCAGTATTTCCCACTGACAAAATGTTTTTAAACGCGTTTCAGGTAACAAAATGTGAAAGCCAAATAGAAGCCAGCTAGACAGCACTGAAGGCTTGGAAAAAGTGGCTATAAAAGTTACCTGAATAGAGAGATGTTTTTATTAAATAAAATAGGGCTTATCCCTATGAAAATGTGTGTACTTAAAACTTAGGAGTTTCCCATGTGTTTAATATTATAAAAGTGTGGTATTTACTCTGATAAAATATTTTCTAACTACGGTCCTGATGAAATTTCCGCTGCCAAATTGATAAACACCGATACCACCAATACTGATTCTCGCGGTCGCCCGTTCCCGGGACAGATAGGGGGCGGGGTTGCGACATATAGGCTGTTTATTTAGGCCCAATATATAATCCAAACCAAAGGGGTCCAGACCACTTAGGTCCACATCCAACCTGGGCCTTTTTTCACACTAGGCCTGCAATCCACAGAAATACGTTTACCTTGTAGTGGATCTGCCTTGTTCCTTTCTAACATTCTAGAACCGCTTCCTATTCTCCTGCTAATCTTGGAAATTTTTTTAGCGTTCAAGGAGTCAGCTTTCTCAACCTTATTTATCGCCCAGTCACCCATAATATTGGACATATCATTACACTGCATCCCAACAAAGTCTCCCACATTAATACCTTCCACATTAGCTGCAAGATTTACCGGACTTTCCTTATTGTTTTCAAAATTTGAACTCGTCGGCGACGTTGAATCCGGTAACAGAATTTCGGCATCCGTAGGACGGGCACCATCATTCCGGGCACTCGGAACAACCTCTTCACGTCTAGGCTTGGAAATAAAGTCAGGTTCCCAATCTCCGATCTCCTCCGCCACCCACACTCGATATTTCCTTCCTTTCCACTGTATTGTAACTTCCTTTTGTATTCTTTTGCCTTCAGAAACCAACACTCCGATGTAGTCATATGACAAGTCTGCATCCCAGTCTCCATGTTGAGCCTCCTGAACGACTATCCCAAATGATCCTCCAATCTGATTGATAACGTCGTTGGAAAGTAGATGTAGAGGAACGCCTTGCACACGAAGCCATGCAATTCTTTCAATAGGCAACGATTGTTCGACCCACATGTCAGCTGATTAAAATACATCCTTCTTCTGTAACGCTTCCGTTCGAAGCACCTCCGCATCCTCCACCGTCTTGAAGGAAACGACCACGTACATACCACGTAAGTATTGGATCCTCCCATTACCCAAAAACATACTTTTGACAATCTCTCATACACATCTCAAGGAGGCAAAGTTTACCATTCTGACTATCACCGCCTTTCCCATAATATGATCATAAGCCTTCGTATGTTCCGGCACTTGAGTTTAAACGACCCCATTCGAATTTTGGATAACGTCTTCCCCATCTCTCCAGCATTCTTCACGTCCAACATTGAAACAAAACCAAACCTTCTTCCCTGTTTGTCTCTCTTTCTTGCAAGGAAGATGCCGAAAATCTCAGCATAAACCCTTACAAAAGTTGCTAGATCGCTCCGCTGCACTAATCCGAAAGATTAGAAACGTAAAACTTAGTTATCCTTCGTTGAATTTTCATCGGAACTGTTTTCCGATGATCTCCCATAATGATATTTAGAAATATTCATCCTAAAAGCTAATTGATTAATTATTTTAATAGGATAATAATTCCGTTGAATTTCCTAAGACTAATATCTTTACATCTATATAAAACATATCAGATATATAGAAATGTAATTTTCCTCACAATTTTTAAGACGCCAATCCAAAGGTCATGAGTTGTTTCCCTAATTTTTCATCCCCGGTATCGAATTTGCCCCCCATTCATTACGTTTCAATGATCATCACCAGTCCTAAATCTTCCCCCTATTCATCACGTTTCAATGATTTGAAGATGTAAATAAAACACTCGAAGCATTAATCATGAAATCAATTACATGGCGAATTGTATGACCAGATTGAATGTAATTGTAACTTACGATTCAATTTTCGTATTGAATGAAATTAAAGATGCGAATTGAATGTTTGCTAATCTTCGTTGTTCTACATCACCCCCAGTTTTGCATTTGTATATAAGGTAAATGGTTTTTTCAATCATTCATTTGTATTAATCATTGGTTTGTATTGTTACTGGTGTTTGATTGTTATGGTTGGTTCTTTGTAAATAGCATAAAAGTTCCATATGATTGAATTGCGATTTTGTTCTATTTTGGTGAATACTATTTCGTAGTTGTAAAAATGATTGTTGTTGGACCAATATCACATTCATCTGAAGTAGACAGTCAATCATTCGGGGCTATTGGTACAAAACCGCATTCACCTGATCACATTACATGGTTCCCATTATTGTATCCTTTTATGTCAGTTTGATTTGCACGACTTTGTTGGTGAGTTTCTATCACTTTTCAATTTTTCTGTTTGATTCATCTTCAATCTTACTGGAACCCTAGAATTCGTATCCATGTATATTTAAATCAATATGCAGGGTTTGAAAAGGGGTTCTCGTATACATGGTCAACATAGTGTTAGGATGAAGATACAGTGACATGACGGCACAGGTAAGGGTCTCAATTCCATTGTATAAAAGGAGGATGTGATGTTATATGATGAACGGTGGTTGTGTTACATTCGACAAATTAGGTCTCACTGTTACTTCGTTATTGTTGGAGTAATGTATAGTCTACCATATTCTTTACATACGCTCACACTCTATTTGGTTAAAGTATAATATTTGATCTTAATGATATTTAATATTTCAGGTTTGCCTCCATTACTCGTCTTGAATGATACGATTCATCTTCACCTGTCAAAGGGTCTTCCATTTTAGCATCAAATACGAGTTCTATCTCCGTTACTCATCTTGCAAGTGTAACAAAAGAACCACAACAAGTTATTGGTATGTATTTCGTGAACCCCTCCCTCCAATCATTAACCTTGTTGAGATCATCTGCGGTGTGGATACGTCGATGAAATGTTCAATGCTACAAAAACTTTGGTAGAGAGGTTTTAACTGTTTATTGTTAAATTGTTGTTGTCAAATGTATCTTCTAAGCCCTTTTTTCAACTTGGTTTAATGTTGTGTGTTACAAAAATTACAGGTTTGGACAAATAGTTGTTTGCTTACAGGATTATGTGGGGTTCATTGTGAACCGGATACAAATGGCAATGATTAATGAAGCCTTGCACGCATACGTTGTATACTGGAGTTGCAACAAAGGAAGACATTGATGCAGGGATGAGGTTTGGAACTAATCAACCAATGGGCCCTTTAGCATGGTTGCAAAAGTCGCTAGGCGCTCCCTGGTCGGATTCGGGAGTACTCGGCTTAGGCGGAGATTACTCGGGGAGTAATTGGCCTGGGAGAAGAGTACTCGTGCCTCGGCAGCCTACCTTGTAGCGAGTACTCGGAGCCTAGGCGGGACTTTTACAACCATGCCCTTTAGAGCTGCATACTTTATTGGGCTAGGGGATGCTAAATACGCTCTCTGTCCTCTCCTGGTGCAGTATGTTCAAACAATTTTTTTTTAACTAATGGGAATGACAATTGGTGTATTTGAACGGACCTTGGTATATAGGGGAAATTTCATTGCCCGGAGGATAAGCAGAGGAAGATGATGTTGACACAACAAGGGAAGCAAAGGAGAAGATAGGGCTCGAGCCTTTACTTGTAAATGTCGTGACTGTGCATGAACCATTCTTGTCTAAGGTACATCAAGTTGTCTCTTTTATGATGCATGGGGAAGGTTCATTGGGGAACACTAAAAAAGTGGGGAACAGCGGGGAACCGACTCAAACGAACTCCGATTGGATTCATTCCAGCGGCGTTGGAACCGGCTCGTCGAACCCTAACTAAGATCTCTTAACCCTAAACCCTAAATCCTAACCCCTAAACTCTAAACCCTAAAGCGAAAAAATAAGGCTAAAACATAAGCTAACCCGTAAAATCTAAACTATAAACCCTAAAAACTAAACCCTAAAGGCTAAACCTAAAGCTAAACTCTAAACCCTAAAGCTAAACCCTAAGCCCTAAAGCTAAACCCTAAAGTTAAACCCTAAAAGCCAACCCCTAATTTATTTAGGGTTTAGGGGTTATGATTTAGGGTTTAGGGTTAAGAGATCCTAGTTATGGTTCGACGAGCCGGTTCCAACGCCGCTGGAATGAGTCTAATCGGTGTTCGTTTGAGTCGGTTCCCCGCTGTTCTCCACTTTTTTAGTGTTCCCCAATAAAACTCACACTATGATGCATAACTTAAAGATAAAAAAAACTACAAACTGTAATATGGTATATTGATAGATTAATGGTCAGTTTCACTAATCACCACATGAAGATTTGTAATCATACTTGATGCAAAAATTGTAATATAATAGACTGGTAGATTAATGCTATTGTTACTATAATTTTTTTTTAAATCATACTTAATGAAGAATTTGTTTATTGTAAATTATTAAAATAATGGACAAAAGTGGTTTTTTGGTTGAAGAAGTTGTTTGCCACTTCAATTGAGAGCCATTACTTCACCTCATACTTCCATGAAGGTAAACTCTGGCATTCCAAATGGCAAAGACTGGTAAGAAGTGTATCAAAAGGTACTTTATATCATCTTACTGTCCTACACAATTGTTTACTTCTTTGTTTTCTTACCACTGATTTCCATATAAAATCTCATTTGGGTAAAGGCTCATCACTGAACAAAATAACAATTAAATGTGTAGTGCATGCAAGTTTTTTTCTTATAAAATGAGGCTTGTGTTGCCATTCACTTGTTTTACTAGGTTTATGCATTAAGCAACTCAAAGGGAATCATGCGAATTGCTCATGTTTTCCAATTATAGGTTATCTGACCTGGTTTTTTGTCCCCTTTTGATTGTAGATTAAAGCTATGAAGGATCTTTATCTACTAGATTTGAATAAAACTCAGCAAAAACGTTTTTGAAATTGTAGCAGGTATGTTAGTGGCTCATATCAAACTTGGAAATCTTCACAGTTATCTTTCTCGGCAACCAAGAAACGAGTAACATGACAAGCTGAAGATGTTTAAGAATGGGTCTACATATTTACACACCTTAATGCCTATTTCCACACCCTTCAAGACGCCTCGTATAGACCTATACGAGGCGTATAGGGTTGCTTTTCCGACCAGCTCTGCACCAAAGCACAATGTCAAATCAGTCACATCAGACGGGGAGTATAGATCTGTACGAGGGAAGGATACGAGGCACTAAGACGCCTCGTATAGGCCTATACGAGGAGTTTTCTGTGACTGATTTGACTATACGTTTGACAAGTGACTTAAAGCTATACGGGGTGTCTAGAGTTATACGAGGCGTCTATGAGCAACATAAAGTGCAACATACAGTGTATTCTTTGTCCACCCCGAGCATTCAACGTTTCTTTCATTCTGCTTCTTCTGCTTCTTCTTCTTCTTCTTTCATTCTGCTTTGCATTTGTGTTCTTATCATCCCGAAGTGTTGAAATGTCATCATACTGGGACGGCAACTATGTCTTCGGACAGTATTCTAGCGAGAACTGGGTGCCCGAAAGTGATCCGGTAACAGTTATTAGCTTAAATGTTTTAATTAGTTTTTGTTTTAGTTTATTATTTACTAATGATGATACGGTTCTTTATTTTGGAAGAGTCTTGCGTTCCCGATTCTAATGAGCAAGAGGAGGTTGTGTCTAGTATACAAGGAGAACAAAATAGGCCGTTTCTAGATTTGAACAAGCATCCCCCTGTTGATGAAACAGCCCTTGTAGATGACTCATACCATGCTGGTCAACCAAGTTATCCGACGTAACAAGGGTATCCGGATTATAGATACGGGTGTAAATATTCTTACGGAGGAGACGGTGGATACGGAGGAAACGGTGGATACGGTGGATACGGAGGAGATGGTGGATACGGTGGATACGGAGGAGACGGTGGATACGGAGGAGACGGTGGATACAGTGGATATGGAGGATATGGTAGATATGGTGGTGAGACACCTCCCATCCAGAAAAGTCCGTACTTAAAAACGTAGGTATTAATTACTATTTTTTTATTATTATTTAATTATTTTAATTATTTATTATTATTATTTATTATTATTATTATTAGTATTATTAGTATTATTATTGTTATTATTATTATTAATAATATTATTAATATTATTATTTATTATTTATTTATTATTATTATTATTATTTATTATTTATTTATTTATTAAAATTATTTATTATTATTGTCGATGTTACAGGTTTTCAACTCTTTAGATGAACTAAAGAATCGGATACAAGAAATAGCAAACGCAGATGGTTTCGTTATTGTCACCCATCGATCAAAGAAAACCGGGGGAAGAACCAGGAGGGTATGGCTTGAATGTGATCGTGGTGGTGAGCACCAGACTACAGCAACACTTAGAAAAGCCGGAAGCAAAAAAACCGGTTGCCCAACGCAGATGGTTTCGTTATTGTCACCCGTCGATCAAAGAAAACCGGGGGAAGAACCAGGAGGGTATGGCTTGAATGTGATCGTGGTGGTGAGCACCAGACTACAGCAACACTTAGAAAAGCCGGAAGCAAAAAAACCGGTTGCCCGTTTTACCTGCTGGCTGTGCGAAACCACCCGTATGAAACCTGGGAGATTAAAGACAGAAAAATTGAACATAATCACGAACTTTGTGAAGACCTGTCGGCCCACGCGTTTGTGCGAAGGTTTACTCCAAGCGAAATGAAACTGATCGAGCAGCTGACAGCTCAAAACATGGAGTCGCGCAAAATATTTCAAACGATAAGGAAGCAGGACCCCGACAGGTTTCATGTTCAGAAAGACGTTCAAAACGTTGTGGCGAAGATTAGAGCCGAACAAAGACAAGGATTGACTCCCATGCAGTCACTAGAAAACAAGCTGATAAACAACGACTTTATTTACGAGACACGGGAGGAACCCGGAACAGAGATCGTAACAGAGATCTTCTTTCTTCATCGGGACTCGAGATGCATGTGGCGTGCATTCCCCCACGTCATGCTGATCGATGCGACGTACACGGGCTATGGTTGACCCACCGAACACCCCATACGGAACAATGGGAAGATATGTACTTGCCACGTCTAGAATGGTATACATCGATAATGAATCCTCCACCAAGATCAAACCACAGTCTTAATTACATAGACAGTGATACGGAAGAATGAATTTTGTAATTAATAGTATTTTTTTATTAATTCCTATAATTTTCTACAATTTCTATAAATTTTTTTATAATTTGTATCATTTTTCTATAATTAGAATTGATTAAAACATGTTAATAACATTTTAATAAAAAAAATACAAATATACGACTCGTATAGAGCTAGACGGGTCGTATAGAGTTGAACAAAAGACCAATTAGCCCTTGGTATGCCCCCAATCTAGGCTTATTTCAGGGGCTAAAAGGTCATTCTACAATTCCCAGACGCCTCGTATAGATCTATACGAGGCGTCTATTTGAGCGGGTTTTTGAAAATTTGAATTTTGAATATTTGAAATTGAAAATTTGAATTTGTTGAATAAGGACGATTCGTATAGATCTATACGAGGCGTAAATAGTGTCGGCAACAATTTTTTTTTTTTAAATTTGAATTTTGAAAATATTTTATGTTAATTACTAATATACCCCTGAAAGTCCCCAGTATAGGCCTTTAACAGGGGCATAAAGGTAATTTAAAAACCCAGACGCCGCGTATAGATCTATACGTGTCGTACATTAAGGCGGCAACTTTTAAAGTTTTTGTTTTTTAATTATTAAAAAAGGTTTATTAAATGAACATTTTGCCCCTGTAAAGCCCCCAGTATAGGCTTTAGTCAGGGGCAAAATGGTAATTAACCATTCCAGAAATATCTTTTTGGATTGGTTAATTACCATTTTGCCCCTGAATAATGCCTATACTGGGGGCTTAACAGGGGCAAAATGGTCATTTAATAAAAAGCGGGGACGACACGTATAGATCTATACGAGGCGTCTTTGCCTTGTATAAGGCAGGGGGGGCTAGACGAGGCTGGTTTTAACCCCAAACAAAAAAAACAAAACCACATACGGAGAATACACATCTATACGCCTCGGATTCGTATTTCAACCGTACTTTCGAAGATTTGAAGCATCACTGGTACGTATTTCATCCCGTATTTTTGCCTCGTTTTTGCCTTTAGACCGTAGGTTTGCCCTGAAATTTGGTTTTTGTTGGGTTTAGGGTTTGAACATGGGGTTGAAGATGAATCAGGTAGAACAGGACGCCGAGTATAGCCCTATACGAGGGCTATACGAGGCTCTGCAATTTTTATTATTATTATTATTATTATTATTATTAATGTTAATATTATTATTATTATTGTTAATATTATTATGCGTATACGTTATTTACCTGCAGATTGATTATGGAGGGCGATGACATTCAGTTAGAGCTTGATGGGGCACCGCCGGGGGGTCAGTATCTAGAGTTTCCCGACGGCACCGATGCCGCCCGCCATTGCCAGAAGCTTAGGAGGATGCACATTGGATCGCATGCATCGATCGACTGGGATGCGATGGACCAGCTTGCTGAGACGGCTAGAGTGCGTCGGTTTATACCTCTCGATTCGCCGTGGCATCGTCTTTTTGATTTGACGCACACGCCGACCTACAGGGAGCTGCTGGTCGAGTTCCTTTCGTCATTCACATTTCACCCTCCTAGGGTCCCAGTGCCGCTTCCGTACCCAGATGCTCCCCCTCCGCCTGAGATTTCTTTCAGGCTCGCTGGCGTTTTGCGTACGATGACGGTAGCAGACTTTACGGTGCGTTCTGGTTTATACATGCAGGGGGAGATCGAGACTAAGGTTTACACAGCGGGGCTAGTGGTGGTTGACAAACCCACTCTTGTAGGGTTTTGGCAGGTGATTGCGGGGCAAATCATTGGGAGCACGATAAGTCGAAGGGGAGGGTGTCGTTTGTTATGGACCCACTGTACAGGTACGTACGTTTATTACGGCAATTATTGTGATTATGTGCATTGTTTATTAATCTCTGTTTCTGTATTTCGCTAACACTATCTGCAGGTATCTGCACCATTTGCTCGCTACTTCTATTTCAGCGCGCGGCTACAGCCGTGAGTGGTGTACGACCACAGATCTTTTTTTCCTTTATTGTTTGTTGTATAGGAGGCTGTACGCGCTAGCACACGGTCTAGCCCAGTACTACGCCTCCGCCCATCACCGGCAGGAGCGCGGATTTTTGTATGGCGGGGCGTACGTGACCGTCATTGCCCGTTCATTTGGCCTCGTACTGCACGAGGACCCACATCTACGGACGCCGCCAGTCATGCCGACGCGGATGGGCATGCAGTCGCTGTGGGGGATGAGGGTAATCAGGAGGTTTAAAAACCGCGACGGGGGCATATGGACAGAGGAGGCCCTACCAGAGCACTTCGATCCCGTTTATCCTCCTGCAGATCCTGCTGATGCAGTGCCCGTGGAGGAGCCTCCGCTGGATGTAGACGGTGCAGCGGTGCCACAGCCACCGCCACCTGCCGGGGCGCCTCAGTTTCCACGTCACGCTATTCCAGGTCATTCCCCAGTCGCTGCGTTACATCCGGATGCACGAGCCGAGCTTGACAGGCTCAACGATTTGGTAGGTTGGCTGGTTCGGTGCGAGCAGGATAGACGAGAGAGAGAGGGATGACCCCCGATACCGCTTCCACCGGCTGGAGCACCACATCAGCAGCAGCAGCCGCATCAGCCACATCCAGATTCGGATTCGGATGCATAGACCTGTTGTTGTTTTTATTTTTATTATGGATGTACAAACTTATCTTATATATTTTTGTTATGGATGTACAAAGTTATCTTATATATGTCATATTTATGTTTGTTTTCAGTTATTCGGTTACCTAATGATTGTTGTCTTAAATTGAGATAATACGGAAACAAAATATGTTTTGAATATAATACGGAAACAATATATCCCCTGAATATAATACGGAAACAATATTTGAACGAGATAAAATTTTAATCGGAAGAATAATATTTAAAAAAGTAAAATGTTAAAAACATTATAATATTTAATCGATATAATATATTTAAAGAGCCGATTTTTAAAATAGTTGATTTTTAAAAAACAAAACTTTTTTTAAAACCAAAAAAATTTTCAACCACAAAACACATCTTCAAAAACTATCAAAAAAACCATACAAAAACCCACCAAAACACCCTTCATTTCAGCCAAAAAAAAAAAAAACCAAAGACTAGACGCCTCGTATAGGTCTGTACCCTTCGTATAGGGTTCCTTAAACTTTGTGCCTGACACCCTATGAGACCCCCTTGAATTCAGTGCTTAGACGCCTCGTATAGCCCTATACGAGGCGTCTAGGGCACAAAAGTGTCCAAATAGGCGCAGAGGGTGTCCAAATATCTCCACCCATAAGAATATGTTGGAGTGTTTCATGCAAGTCTTGTGCACTTGCTTTCTCAATGAGTTAATAGTAAAGAAACCTGATCTGTCCAAAGGCCAGGTCCATTCACCTTCTGTCTCGGCGTAGCTAAAATTTAATACCATACATTCCAAGTCGTTCACATACTCCATCTCTGTGCCTGACATATTGCTTTTTCGCCACATCCATGTTGTTATTACTCTATATGATCTAGTTAATATTCAGTTGAATACAAAACATGCATTGTCCATCTGTATAAATTAAGAAACAACACTTTTAGAGCAGAGTTGCCAATCCATTTGTCCTTCTCTATGTCACATTTATCCTCATAGTGCTAGACCTACTTCTCATATTTTGAGTTGATTATTATTCAAGTCTTAGGATTTTTTTTTTCATGAGGTGTTGACCCAGTTACTTATAAATGGGTTGATTTAAGTTATCTCTAATAAGTCGAGTAAAATTTCTATCTTAAAGGGAAAACTGTGGTTTATATGGCTTGAAAATTGCCAAAAATAAAAGTCTATTACAATGCATTTTGTAATCATTTTAGTTACACATTTATATTATTACTACAAAATGTTACTGTTATTATAACGATCATAAAACATGGACAAAACTGTGTTGGCATTAAGAGTCAAATGTAAACGAGCACTAGCCTGGAGTAAACAAAATGCACTGTATAGGGTTTTTTTTTAGCCAGCCTTTTCAATATAAAAAGAGTACTGGCCTAGAGTAAAAAAATGCAAGTTTTCATTGTTGGTATTTTAGGACATCGTCCTTGAGATCAAACAGCCAATGCCAAAAAAATACACCTAAATTGTTAGATTTTAACTAAAATTCACACGACCCACTTTGAAACAGATCGATTATAAAATTTCATAACCGAAACTTAGTTTCGATTTTGGTTAAAGCCCAAAACCGTACTAGAGCCACCTCATCGCGTGGGCACCTTATAAATCACCAACCTATATTGTGTACCCCGTCGCATAGCGCGATCACGCTACTAGAGCCACCATTGTGAATTGATATATTAGTTGCCTTCGCAAATGGGTATAAAAAATAAATTGCTTCAAACCTGTCACGCAATTGTCAATAAATAATAAATATGAGGGCCATCAGCGATCCATGGTTATCAGAGTTCCTATTATGAGTAGGCGATGGAACTGAAGCCACAACAGATGGAACAATCATCAGCATCCCCGAAGACATGGCAATCCCGTTTACAACCAGGGGTAACTCGATCAAAGAACCCATTAAAATCATTTTCCCGTCTCTACATACAAATGTCGAATCCTCTGATTGTATAACTTCATGGGCAATCTTAATAACTAAAAATGAAAACGTCGACGAGATTAATGACCATATCATCGGCATTTTCCAAGGTGAAGAAAGAGTATACTATATGATGTGGAAAAAGTAGTTCAACTAAATAAACTAAAATTACCCTAAATTAAGACTCAAGTAATAAAAATCTAGACTCTCTAACTTGACTAAACTACTCACCGGCAAGTGAACCGGTCGACTCTAGCACAGAAAAGCAAGTCCGGATGTCGAACCCACAAGGACTCTAATTAATTACGTTAATAACTTTATTTAGACTAGACACTGACACGACTAAATAATTATTGTGTTTTAAGGGGGGGGGGGGGGGGGGGGGGGGGGGGGGTTTACTAAAATCCTAAAATTGCAATAAAAATGAAATTAAGCTAAGACACGAACGAAGACTAAGGTTCGATTCAGATGAGATTAACGACTACCTAGACTCGAATCCAGTTTGACTGGGAATGGACTTCTAACGATATTATTGTTGTATGGAGCCGGGATCTTAAAATACTAAACCTTAAGGTATTTCAATGCTAAGACTTCCCGACCCTTCTCAGGAAGAAACCTAGGAAACCCTACAAGGCTGTTATGAACACCGACTGTTAGACTTCCTCTCAGTCCTCTAACGACTCTAAAAGTACCCTAATATGACTATCTACCTCTCAGCGCGACAATCTAAGGCAATTCTAGGTTTTAACTTGGTTTACTAGACACAAATGCAATTAGGGAACTAAAACCGACTTCTCTCAAAATCTATCTTAGCTATATATTGCAATGAGACCTAATAACTAACTCGAGCCTCTCAGCGACAAGTTAAGCAGAATATTTAATACTGTTTCTGAGGAGCTGGTATCTCCTGTCTCTGTCTAGGAATCTGGCGAACTGGCGGATAGATAGCCTGCATCACATCATCCGCTGGATGACCCGTGGGTGGCATAACCTGAGGCCCCTGCCTTGCATCAACCCAAGTCTCCGGCTCAGTCACACTCACGATACCTGCTAACTGTAAATCCTTCACATTAAAGTGCCTCGACGCAGGTCCCGGGCGCAATGTGTTCAAATTGTATTTATGAAAAACTCCCAAATTATGTGCCAACTTTGTGATGTAAGGGCCCATGTCCAAAGCAGCCCTTTTTCCTCCCCTACGTGATCTATTAAAAGACCAAGCCAACACACTTGCCAGATTCATATTTCTACCGACACATCAGCAAAAACAAATCAATCCAGTTGGCATTGTTTTTCCCCGACCTCCTACCAACCAGAGTGGTAGAAAAAACCTTCAATACGAACCTATAAATGGGATCTCGCACAGAAGTAATAAGATTTGACTTTCCAAAACCACGATCCGCAATCGTTCCCCAAAACCTTGCTAGCTCAGCACTTGTCACACATAACTCCCTAGGGTTCACATACACCCCCCTCAGCCCATTAACAAATTCATCAGTAGATGTATCCTCCGAATTATAGAAACTACTAGCTATCGCGAACTGAGGAATTGACAACTCATGAAGCATCCTTCCTAAACTAAATGAAACTGCGTTGCTTTCAAAGAACGAGCGCTCTCTATGATGAAAAGTAGAATGAAACTCTACCACCAGCTCGTCATATTGTGGCCCATCACACTTTACCATTTCTACCAACATTGGCCCAACAACTCTTCAACTTTCTCACGAGCGCCCATTTGACCCAACCATTCCCAATCAATAGTCCAATGTTCAAGCAGGTCCGTTTTTATAATCTTTTGCAGTTTTATCCACTCATTAGAATTAACCTGAAACTTGAGCAGCGGGTGTTCCCTCCTGACGGAGCGACGACCATAAATCTTTTGCTCAGGACATTCATAACGGATACGCCTTCCTGGTCGCTGAGAAAACCACTTGCTGTTCTTGAGTGGGCGAACCTCTTGGCCGTGCAACCGGGCCTCGTTTTCTTCCTCTGGCTCCTCTAGAACTTCCCTCACCTGACATATCTGCAAAAACATGTTTAACACGGCAAAAACAAGCAGATAATTAGTAGTCACTAACTATTTTTGGTATTTTTAGGTTTTATAATTTTTTTTTTTTGAATTTTTTTGAATTATATATATATATATATATATATATATATATATATATATATATATATATATATATATATATATATATATATATATATTTATTTATTTATTTATTTATTTATTTATTTATTTATTTATTTATTTATTTATTTATTCAGAAATCAAATAAAGAATAGCCGTATAGCATTTCATTCGCGGCAAATTCTAAGACAAACGGGTTACTTTTTACAATTGCTAAGTGGTAGTTAAACTCGCCCGAATGGAGATTGAGTACGAGCAAGCTTAAACCACTTGTACGTGCAAGTAAACCCAAACAAGACTAACTACTACTAAAAGTATGCTAAAAACGACACAAAGACGACGCTTTCGACGCAAAACTAGACACTTTGACGCAAAATACATAAAATTTACACTTCTACCCTCTCCCGACACTTTGCTCGCCCTCGAGCAATCCCAAGTGCCGACAATGACAAAAGTGTGGATGCAACGGACAACGGGTCGCAAATTTAGTGAAAAATTATGTTTTTACGTCAAAAAGTGCACGACCCGCTTCCCCACACTTGAGCGTTACTATGCCTGTATCAATACATCACACAAGCAACCAACCCACTAACCCTTGTCCGAAACAAATTCCATGACAGAAATAACCAAACCAACCCTTGTGCCACCCGAACATCCCAGTAAAACAACCTGTCCTATTCATATACGAAAAGTGCAACCCCATATCAAACAAAACAGATTAATGCATGTAACAGACTCCGATATTGACACCGACGATCAAACATACTACCTTCTGAAACTTGGTGACTCGTCAATAAAGCAATAATCATTCAAAATCAACTAAACGCGACCATTGTAACCAAAACAGATAGCCCAGTTAAACCTCCTGTCGCAATCCACAAACAACTTAAACAAAACCACGACTTGAGATTTGACGATTCTAAATGCAGACCTGCTAACAACTGACTCAACTAATAAAGACTTGACTCAGATTCAAAACATAAACTTGAACCTGAACTACACTCTCATACAAACTGACCCGACGCCTAAGACACAAACTTGAACCGACTGGACTCCTAAGACTCACAAAGAGACTCGAAACAAATATACAAGAAAAGAATGCTAAGAAACATACCTGAAACGTGAATGATGCAAGAAAAGTTCAGTTTTTGCGAGTTTTGGTAGGTCCCAAATCGAAGGTATGTGGCGTCTGGATGTTGGATTTTGTATGGGGGTTTTGTTCGGGGTCGAATT
This sequence comes from Helianthus tuberosus, assembly GCA_030545235.1. Taxonomy (NCBI): domain Eukaryota; kingdom Viridiplantae; phylum Streptophyta; class Magnoliopsida; order Asterales; family Asteraceae; genus Helianthus; species Helianthus tuberosus. The sequence goes on from CM060377.1 coordinate 171,243,596, forward strand.
CCGAGAATGTGGGTGTTTGGATTATGAATTTTGATGAAAAATTGGAGAAGTGATGGTGAAAATAGTGGAAGTCGCGTATGATGGGCTCTGGTAGGGTTAGGAGTAATTTTTGGGGAAGAAAAAGAAAGGTGGGGGTTTATATAAGGGTCCAAAAATGAACTGGGTCAAGTATTTGGAGTGGTTCAACGAAAACAGGTCACAGGAGGGGGTGGTGTAGCGCGTAGGGTAGATGGGGGGTCGCGCCACACCACGTGTAAAAATTGTTTGTTTTTTTGAACTGGGGCTAGGTGTAGCATGTAGGTGTAAGCGTATGGGTGTCGTGCCACACCTAGACCCTTTTTTCACAGAAGGTTTCGAATTTTTGATGGCCAGATGCCTTAGAAAAAATTCCAATTCACCCAAGACTCCCCAAAAACCAATCCCAAAAATATTCTAACACTGGAACTTACCTGGAACTCCGTTTTCTTCACAATTCTCGCACAATCTCGGTGATGAATTCCTACAAATGACACAAAAACACAAAAACCAAACCAAAAGCTACGAGAAAAACTAACGTTAGCTACGAAAAATTAACGAAAAAATACAAACGGTACATACTTTACAAACGAAGCTTTTCTCAACTCACTGTTCGGTGAAGGTGGGTGGGTCCTCTAGAGGAATTTCTTCCTCCTCCGTAGTATCAATGGGACCTCCCAAGTAATGCTTCAATCGATGACTGTTTACCTTCCACACACCTTTGTCGACTTCATCATATAATTCAACGGTGCCGTATGGAAATACTTCCCTAACCACGTACGGTCCGCTCCATCTTGACTTTAACTTCCCTGCTATCAATTTTAACCTCGAATTGAATAAAAGCACCCTATCACCTACCTTAAACTCCTTCAATCCTCGCAATCTCCTATCATGCAACGCCTTAGTTTTTTCCTTAATACTCCAAGATCGTTCATAGGCGGCATCCCTTAGAGCTTCCAATTCATGGATTTGGAAGAACCTCCTTCTTGCGGCTTCGGTAAGGTCGAGGTTAACGGTTTTCAACGCCCACAAAGCTCTATGCTCTAACTCTACCGGAAGATGGCAAGCTTTGCCATACACAATCATAAAAGGTGTTGTTCCTAACGGTGTTTTGTAGGCGGTGCGGAATGCCCACAAAGCGTCATCGAGCTTTTCCGACCAATCCTTTCTACTTTTCCCTACCGTTTTTTCTAAGATTCTCTTCACCCCTCGGTTAGCATTCTCTACTTGGCCACTAGTTTGTGGGTGGTATGCGGTGGAAAGACGATGAGTGACACCGTAGCGTGTAAGTTCCTTTTCCATGGCGGAATTGCAAAAATGTGTACCACGGTCACTTATTATAGCTTTAGGAACTCAAAAACGAGTGAATAGCTTTTTAAGGAACCTCACCACCACCCGGGCATCATTAGTAGGTAAAGCTTGAGCTTCCACCCACTTTGAGACAGAGTCAATGGCCACGAGGATGTACCTATTCCCACTTGATGAGGGGAAAGGTCCCATGAAGTCAATGCCCCAAACATCAAAGATTTCAAGAACTTGGATGGGATTTTGAGGCATTTCATCCTTGGATGAGATGTTGCCGGTACGTTGGCAACGGTCACATGTCCTAACAAACTCTATGGCGTCTTTAACTACCGTTGGCCAATAGAAGCCACTATCAAAAACCTTTTGTGTTGTCACATTTGCCCCATGATGGCCTCCCGTTAAGCCCTCGTGCACATGTCTAAGGATGTCTAACCCATCCTCCTTTGAAACACATCTCCTAAGCACTCTATCTCCACCTATCCTAAATAGGTACGGGTCGTCCCAAATATACTTCCTAGCATCCCTAAGAAGCTTTTTCTTTTGTTGATAAGACATACCCCTCACAAGATCTCCGGTCGCTAAATAATTTTCCAAATCCGAGAACCATGGCAAACCTTCTACCTCGGTACTAACAAAATCTATGGTTTCGTGAGGAAAAGTGTCTCCTATGGAATCCTCACGAACCTCTTCTCTCTTTGGATCTTCTAAACATGACAAATGATCGGCGGCCACGTTTTCCGCTCCCTTTTTATCCTTGATTTCTATATCGAACTCGGAGAGCAAAAGAATCCATATAATAAGACATGGCTTCGCGTCTTTCTTTTGGAATAGAAAGCGCAAAGCGGCATGGTCGGTGAATAGGTTGGTTTTGGAAAGCACGAGATAAGAGCGCAACTTATCAAACACAAACACTACGGCTAAGAGTTCTTTTTCCGTGGTGGTATAGTTCTCTTGAGCATCATTTAGAGTTTTGCTCGCGTAGTAGATTGGATGAAAGTGTTTATCGACTCTTTGACCTAAGACCGCACCTACGGCATAATCGCTTGCATCACACATGAGCTCGAAAGGCAAGCTCCAATTGGGCGAAACAAGTATTGGGGCACTAACAAGTTTCTCTTTCAAGAAGTCAAACGCCTTGATGCACTCCTCATCGAAGACGAAAGGCACATCTTTCTCCAAAAGTCGGGTCATAGGGCGAGTAATTTTGGAAAAATCCTTTATAAAACGCCTATAAAAGCCCGCATGACCTAGGAAGCTTCTAACGGATTTGACACTAGTAGGTGGAGGCAATCTACTTATGGTATCTATCTTGGCCCTATCCACCTCTATACCCTCTCTCGACACCTTGTGCCCTAAAACTATCCCCTCCGTCACCATAAAGTGACACTTCTCCCAATTCAACATATGATTTGTCTCTATGCACCTCTTAAGCATCCTATCAAGATTTAGAAGACATTGTTCGAAAGTGGTGCCATAAACCGAGAAATCATCCATGAAAACCTCCATGGAAGTCTCAAGCATGTCTTGGAATATAGCAACCATGCATCTTTGGAAAGTAGCCGGAGCGTTGCATAACCCGAAAGGCATGCGACGATACGCATAAGTGTCGTAAGGGCATGTGAATGTCGTTTTATCTTGATCCTCGGGGGCGATTGGGATCTGAAAATAACCCGAAAATCCATCGATAAAACAATAGTATTGTTGACCCGCTAGACGCTCCAACATTTGGTCAATGAATGGCAAGGGAAAATTGTCTTTCCGGGTGGCGTCATTTAACTTTCGGTAGTCTATTCATACACGCCAACCGGTAACGGTACGGGAAGGGATCAATTCGTTCTTTTCATTCATGATCACTGTCATCCCACCCTTCTTTGGGATGACTTGGGTCGGGCTAACCCATGGTGAATCGGAAATAGGGTATATCACCCCGGCATCTAACAACTTAAGCACTTCTTTCTTAACGACCTCTTGCATATTCGGATTTAGGCGCCGTTGAGGTTGCACCACCGGCTTATAGTCATCTTCCATGAGTATCCGGTGGGTACAATAGGCGGGGCTTATGCCCTTGATATCCGAAAGACGCCATGCAATGGCTTCCCTATTCACTCTCAACACCTCTAACAACCTACCATTCTCCCCCTCCTCTAACTTAGATGAAATAATGACGGGAAACTCGGAACCCTCACCTAAGAAAGCATATTCTAAGTGGGACGGGAGAACTTTGAGTTCTAATGGGGCGGGCTTTTCTATAGGTGTACTCTCACTCTCACTTTTGATCTCACTCAATTCTAGCACTTCGGGGACCCACTCGTCCTCTTCTACTCCCTCACTCTCACTCACAACCTCCTCTACCTTCTCAACTACCTCATCTATCTTACTCTCAACTAGATCGGCTCCACTAATATAGTCAAAGCAATGGTCGACACAAGATAAGAAAGACTCTATGAAATAGACCAAATGACAAGGACTACTAAGAGCATCGGAACCACTAGGGTGTTCCATGGAGCGTGCTATCTCGAAAGTAACTCTCTCCTCACCGACTTGAAGTGTGATTTTCCCGTCAAAGACATCAATGATAGCCTTGGCGGTACACAAGAATGGGCGTCATAGAATGATAGGAACCTTCTCTTCGACTTCCATATCAAGAACGACAAAGTCTACGGGAAAGACGAATTTATCCACTTTGACTAGAAGGTTTTCAATTATGCCACGTGGATACTTAACGGATCTATCGGCTAGAGATAAAGACATACGTGTAGGGGACAACTCTCCTAAACCTAACCTCTCATACAAGGAATATGGCATTAAGTTTATACTCGCTCCTAAATCGGCTAGGGCCCTACACTCGGTATCACTCCCAAACAAGCACGGGATGGTAAAAAGGCCCGGATCCGCCAACTTTTCCGGGACCTTGTTCAAGACTACGGCGGAACATCCTCCACTAAGGGGGATGTTAGAAACCTCTCCTAACCTATCCTTATGTTTTAGAAGATCCTTTAAGAATTTTGCATATTTCGGCATTGATTGAAGGGCCTCTATGAAAGGAAGGTTGATCCTAAGTTGTTTAAAAATCTCTAAGAATTTCCCGTACTCTTTGGAATAAGTTTGATTTTTAAGGCGGGAAGGGAATGGAGCACGGGAAATATTAACATTAGGTGATGGAACAACTTGAATGGGCCTTTTTCCTACACTCTTCTCACTTGAAGGCCCCCCGGTGTGTGCGGTACTTGCTGGGATTAACCTAGGTTGCACTTTACCGGGCGCCTCCATTTCAATCTCCTCATCTACGGGGTCCTCATCTTCTACCTCGACACTCTCGGGTCTCACTACCTCTCCTAGGGTCCTACCATTACGGGTCGAAATTGCCTTCAAAGAGCCAGATGGGTTGGGCTTTGTGTTGCCCGAAAATTGACCGGGAGGTCGCTCTTGCAACTGGCGTGCAATACCCCCAACTTGCCTTTGAAGATCTAAGAAATTTGAATGATTATTCTTTAGTAGTGTAGCGTGTTCTTCTAAGGTACGTTGGGTAGCTTGATCCTTAACTACTAGTTGGGTAAGAAGGTCCTCTATCCTAGACAAACTACCATTTGACCCCTCATTCTTAGGTTGAACCTCTTGGTGTAACCCCTCACCTCTGAACTGCCCTCCTGAACCTGAACTAGCTATTGACCTGTTTGACCCGACCCCCCACTAGAATAGAAACCTGGCCCCCTGCTTTGATATTGACCTGATGGAAAACCAGGGGGTTACCTGAAGAGCGATAACTATTAGCACGCCAATTGGAGTTACTATTATTGAACGGGTTCGTTGGACCCCTATTTTGACCTGCTATATACTCGACCTGTTCTAGGGTAAGTGTTGGGCATTCTATGGTGTCATGTCCACCTCTACAAACTTCGCACCTATCTACCTTCTTCTTAATTTCTAGCAACTCTTTGGTGATATAGTCTTGTTGAGATACTACCTTTGAGTCTGAGACGACTTGGTTCACTCCTCGAGAGGATGAGGAAGTAATCGCAGGATTGGAATTCCTGCTGGTAGCACTATGATCTATATCAGCATGAGCGAAGCTATCAAAGAGATCATTACAGTCAGCCACAGTTTTCTTTCCCATTAAGTGGCCTCCTGCAGATGTGTCGAATCGGGCCTTGCACTCAGGGGTAAGACCATTGTAAAATTTTTCTACTAAGGCCCAATCCGACAACCCATGTTGGGAACAACGCGAGAGTAAGGTTTGAAACCTCCCCCAAGCTAAGTGATATGGTTCATCAGGTTCCATTCTGAAGGAATGGATCTGATCTCGAAGGCGAGAGGCCTTCGCAGGTGGGAAATACTTAGCAAGGAAGGCATCCCTAAGTCCAGCCCAAGTAGTGTAAGTACCTGCTGGCTGCGAATTGAGCCATGTGGCTGCGCGGCCAGCAAGCGAAAAGGGGAAATCTTGGAGAAAGTGGGCATCAAGATTAACACGTTCGATGCCGAAGGTGCTACACAGACGGGTGAGACGGTTGATATGTGCAGGCGCATCCTCATCATCACGACCGTGGAACTGACAAAAGTTGTTAATGGCGGTCATGATGTATGAGGGAATTTGCCAGGACTTGTCATTGGTGATTTCAGGGATGGTGATGGGTGAATTGGCGGTAAAACCTGAGGTGGAACGCTGGTGGACAGTTTGGTTATCGGCCATTTGGTGAACTGGTGGTGGACTAGGGTGACGGGAGGGTGGTGGGGAATTGTGGGGTGATGACTTCGGGGTGAAGTCGTAGTTCAGTGGTTTAGATTGAAGTGTAGAGTCAGAAAGGGCTGAAGATGAAGTTGGGGATTTTTTTACCTGAATACTGGGTATGGAGAAGGAAGACTTGTCGATCGGTGGCTTCACTGGTCCCTGCGAACTCGTGTGGGGCATGAACTGCAAAACCAAGAACAAACAAGTAAGACAACTCCAACAAAAGACTCTAAAAATAAGAAAAAGACACTAAAATTACTTGGACTCCTACGACTCAAAAACACACAAAAAGCACGTAACGATATCAGTTAAAATCCAAACAAAGTAGTCAACGCAATTGCCAAGAATCCCCAGCAACGGTGCCAAAAACTTGATGTGGAAAAAGTAGTTAAACTAAATAAACTAAAATTACCCTAAATTAAGACTCAAGTAATAAAAATCTAGACTCTCTAACTTGACTAAACTACTCACCGGCAAGTGAACCGGTCGACTCTAGCACAGAAAAGCAAGTCCGGATGTCGAACCCACAAGGACTCTAATTAATTACGTTAATAACTTTATTTAGACTAGACACTGACACGACTAAATAATTATTGTGTTTTAAGGGGGGGGGGGGTTTACTAAAATCCTAAAATTGCAATAAAAATGAAATTAAGCTAAGACACGAACGAAGACTAAGGTTCGATTCAGATGAGATTAACGACTACCTAGACTCGAATCCAGTTTGACTGGGAATGGACTTCTAACGGTATTATTGTTGTATGGAGCCGGGATCGTAAAATACTAAACCTTAAGGTATTTCAATTCTAAGACTTCCCGACCCTTCTCCGGAAGAAACCTAGGAAACCCTACAAGGCTGTTATGAACACCGACTGTTAGACTTCCTCTCAGTCCTCTAACGACTCTAAAAGTGCCCTAATATGACTATCCACCTCTCAACGCGACAATCTAAGGCAATTCTAGGTTTTAACTTGGTTTACTAGACACAAATGCAATTAGGGAACTAAAACCGACTTCTCTCAAAATCTATCTTAGCTATATATTGCAATGAGACCTAATAACTAACTCGAGCCTCTTAGCGACAAGTTAAGCAGAATATTTAATTCTAATTGTATTTTAATTACTGTTTCTAAGGCTATTGGCCAATTTACCCAAAGAACACCCGAACCCGCAAGGATGCAAATAATCAACACAAATTTATTATGTGAAAGACATTCACCAAAATCTATGTGAAACAGTAAATAATCAACAACCAAAAGTAAATACGCACACGCACCAAATCAGAAATTCTAGAACACTTTACTTTCAGAAATCAATCCATAATCAAACAATAATAACCGTTAAAAGATCCAAACTTTAATCAAACTATCATCTTGTCTAGGTAGTATCTAAGGTTTAGCCAAGAAACATGTTGTCTATAGCAAACAAATCAAGTTCAAAACAAGAATTCATTGGAAAAGATTGAAAACACGAAATTAAAGAAAACCGGGAGATAAAACCCGAACAATCTTCACTTCCACGCTCCAAGCTTCAACCGAATGATTCCCGCAAGCTAAAGCACTCCGAAAGATGTAAAATATGCTCTGAAAGTCGCCTCAGGGTTTCTTGGTTCGTAAGTAGGGTTTTGTGGAAGTTTATGAAGTATAAATATGTTTGGAATAAAGATCCAGCAACAAAAATCATTTTTTTCGGAAATTACCCCTAGGTGGCACGCGACGGGGTCTTTAGCATATCCTCCATGCTACACCTAGCCCCAAAACTCATCAAATTCTTCCCAAGGGTCTAGGTGTTGCATGTAGCTCCTTGTTTAAGGGGGAGGTGTAGCACCTAGGCCCCATTTTCATAGAAAGTTACGAATTTTCACAAGCTTCAACATCCAAAAAATTCCAGAAATTATTCTAACTCTTTTTTTACTTGTTCCAAGACTTAGTGTTTCATCATTGTAGCTCGTTTTCACTCCATTTTCATCAACTTTATGCATCGAGACCTGGAAAACGCGAATATGATCAATAGCAAGTAATTCTAAATAAAACTAAACTATAAATAATGATAATTTATACAAACTATACACGAATAAAGGATGCATTTTGCAATACATCACTATAGTTTTGACACGGCGGATGACGACCAACAAAACCTGTATCTAAACGAGTTTCTTAACTCCCTAGCAATCAGCGGGTTGCCGCCCCACAGGCTTCGTCTCAAAACTGGATGCTCTATTATATTGCTCCGAAACATCGACCCGCCAAATGGCCTATGCAATGGCACTAGACTTATATGTAAAGCATCCGGACACAATATCATTGACACAGAAATAGCAACCGGTGACCATAGGGGGAAAAGAGTTTTCCTACCCAGAATACCCATGATTCTATCCGAAGACGACATGTTCCCATTCAAACTGAAGAGAAAACAATTCCCGGTACGGCTTAGCTTCTTGATGATAATCAACAAATCCCAGGGCCAAACAATACCCTACGTTGGAATTTACCTCCCGGAATCTGTATTCTCACATGGCCAGCTTTACGTGGCACTATCAAGAGGCAAATCACGTGAAAACACAAAGGTGCTTGTCCACCTGGCAATAAGGTTTACACAACCCGGGATTTACACCTCCAACGTTGTGTATCGCGAAGTCTTGCAACCGTGATCCCCACATCCCACAGTGTGTAAGCTGCTACACCATGACATTTGTTTCACTCCATTTTATTATTTCACACATCACCATATGTGCTAAATTCATTTGTTAAAAACTCCGGTCAACGCACCATCCAACCAAAATTAGTTTCGGTCAATAATTAGCGTTTTAAAAACTATGAATTTCGTTCACCTCCGAATACATGTGATCTCCACCATTGATGCTACGAAAATGACTAACTGAACAATTATTTTTACGTGAACTACAACATGGGATAAAAAGAAACATGGAGTGTGACAACCCGAAATTCCCAAGGTAAAAACCATTAGTTTCGCATTTATAAATCAATTTACTATACTGATCTTATTCGACGAATTTGTTATATACTTATCTAATTTATAGTTTGCAAACAGTTATTCGAAACCAAATCCATATCGTGTTGAACCGACCCGAACCGTTTTAACCAAAGCATATGTTCGCGCGTCGATTCAACCTACTCGCGTAGCTCGGAACTTACGAGACCCGAACCATAGCATGAATATTATACGTTTATCCTAGTTAATTAATATATATTTTTTATATTAGTTGTTTGTTAAAAAAAACAATAAATAATTAGCCATCACCTCCAATCTTACGTTTTATATGAAGCCCCCCACCCCACTTCCCAACCTTTCTTTAGTTATGGCCCAATTCCCTTTGTTCCCTATTACTAATCTCAGCCCATGTGAGAAATCCCAAACTGCCCCTAATTGTCATAACCTCTTTATTTACGTAATTTATGCATACATACACAGAGGGTTGAGTTATAATACAAAAGATTTAAAAATAAGAAGGGTAAGAAGGCACCAGAGAGTGACAAGTGTCCTATGAGTAATTAAATGGAAAGGGTAATTTTGTCTACAAGAGGAAAGAGAATATGCACATGCAAGTCACATGCTATTTCCCCCTAGCTTTTAAACGTCCGTAACTTTTTTATACATCATTTGTTTTAAAAAAAAATTATACCATAAAATCGATCGTTTTTTTATCTTTAATATGAGTACCATATTGTTATATTTTTTAAAAAATTTTCAAAAACCCAGTTGCATATTACACAATGGACGTGATGTAAAACACAATGTAAATTAGATTAAAAGCACAATCAATGACAACAGATAAAGACACAATGGACAACATACTAAAACACAATGAACATAACGTATAACACAATGACGATAACATATAACACAATAAGAATCAGACTAAATAAAAACACAATTGATGACAACAGATAAAAGACACAATTAATGACAGCAAATAAAAGACACAATGGAGAGCAGATGAAGACACAATGAAAAACAAACTAAAAACACAATACTTAACAAACTAAAACACAATGAACAAGATAATAAAAAAATTGAACAAATTATTAAACCACAATGGACAACATATTAAAACACAATGAATAACATATTACACAATGGATATGATGTAAAACACAATGTAAATTAGATTAAAAACACAATCAATGACAACAGATAAAGACACAATGGACAACATACTAAAACACAATGAACATAACGTATAACACAATAAGAATCAGACTAAATAAAAACACAATTGATGACAACAGATAAAAGACACAATTAATGACAACAAATAAAAGACACAATGGAGAGCAGATGAAGACACAATGAAAAACAAACTAAAAACACAATACATAACAAACTAAAACACAATGAACAAGATAATAAAAAAATTGAACAAATTATTAAACCACAATGGACAACATATTAAAACACAATGAATAACATATTACACAATGGACATGATGTAAAACACAATGTAAATTAGAATAAAAACACAATCAATGACAACAGATAAAGACACAATAGACAACATACTAAAACACAATGACCATAACGTATAACACAATGGCGATAACATATAACACAATAAGAATCAGACTAAATAAAAACACAATTGATGACAACAGATAAAAGACACAATTAATGACAGCAGATAAAAGACACAATGGAGAGCAGATGAAGACACAATGAAAAACAAACTAAAAACACGATACATAACAAACCAAAACACAATGAACAAGATAATAAAAAAAATTGAACAAATTATTAAAACACAATGGACAATATATTAAAACACAATGAATAACATATTAAACACAATGACCTGAACTAATAACACAATTTATAGAAAACCCAGATATAACAAAATCTTCATTGTGTCATATATTGTGTTATAGGTTTTTATAAAAACGCAATGGATAGAACTCAAATTAACATTGTGTTATAGGTTTTGATAATAACACAATGTATAGAAACTCTACTGACCAAAACCCAGTTAAAAGACACAATGACCTGAACCTTTAACAAAATGCCAAAAAACCCAGTAAAAATGAAAATTTTTATTTTATTTTTATATGATAATATGGTACTCATATTAAAGATAAAAAAACGTTCGTTATTATGGTGGAATTTTTTTTGAAAAAAAATGTCGTATGAAAAAGTTATGGACGTTTTAAATCGATGGGGGAATTGGCATGTGCCTTGTATGTGGAGAGAGAAAATCTATAAATATAAGATTCCTTTTATGCCCTTCTATTATCTTCTTTTCCCTACAACCAATCTCAACCCTTCAAATATAAGATCAATGGACTAGAATCCTTCTTACACTTCTTATTTATTTGATCCTTTGTATTTGATCCTAACCCCATACATAGAAACTTAACCTAATTCTTGGTCTCCCACATCTCTTGCCTACTTTTTTTTTTTATGAGTAAAGAAGCAGAAGGCTCCAAGAATCTCAGTTTCAAGGCTGATCGAATACCATCATCACTAGGTATCCAATCTTGTGTTTTTTTTTGTTACAACTATAAATATCCATACAAGTTTCGGACGTAAAACCCTCGAATATTGGCTGCGTTTTTTCTGAACTATGACGAGTGTTGATGTTCTGTATTGTTATATGTGATCTATGCTGTTAGGAAATCATAAGTTTAAGATGTTTAGGTTGTTTACATGATCGCTTAAGCCGCTAGGGTTTGTAGTTTTGCAATGAGTATGATGATCTTGAATATTTGGGGTAAATCTCGTGGGTTAGGGGCTGTGTGTTGGTACACTTTATGTGGACGCGACTCGGTTCGGTTCCACTCGGTTCAGTTCGACTCGGTTTCGACACGGTTAGGTCCGGCTCAAGCCCGACGTCACGACAATCCTCCGTCGTGCGCCCCAGAGTTCGACACGCGAAGCACGGAGAGCCGCGAACCAAGTCCCGATGACACATCACCATGACATCATCATGATGATGTCATGATGATGTCACAAGCTTTGAATTGGTGAAAGTTGTCAACGAAACTTCATATGGGCCGTAATTCTGTTTGGGCTTTGACTTGAATTTACGACGAAACAACAATGCTTGTCGACGAAACCTTGTGTGTTTCGTCGACTTTGTCAAGGCCTTCCCCAGTTTCGTCACTTTTAATGTTTCGCCGTGCCATCTTTGCGTTTCGTCATGGTCTGTGTCTTGTACTCTATAAATACCCCTCATAGTTTCTGTGTGAAACTGATGAGTATGAGAGAGCTGTGAGACTTAGTGAGAGTCTGTAAACATTGTTTGTATATGTTTGTGGTTGTACTCATCCCTAATCAATAGATATTGAATCTTTGGTTACGCGTGTGTTTTACACTGTGTTTGGTTTGCACCGTCACGGGGATTCCGCACCCGTTACCGTGTTTGTTATAAACAAGGATAAGTTTTCGTATCGGATCCACCGGGACAAACGGGACCTACACTGTGTTAAGATCAGATTTGGGGCAGGGCTTAGCAAAGATGTTATGTGTTGTAGCATGATTATGGTTATGTTGCTGCACGAGAGTTTAGGGTTGGTATTCTTGATAATTTTAACGGATTATAGTGATAAAATGGACATAAATAACCTGAAACCTGCTGTGATTAATGTCATAGCTGAACGGGTTCGCTAATGGAGTGTTTACGGGGTTCGGGTAACGAAAACAGGTTCTGCCCTGAACGTTACAGCCGACTTGTATCGGCTGTAACGGGGTCATAATTTATCGAAATCTGTATTTTCTCGAGTCTCTAACGTGTTATTTTGAAATACGCTTCGAATGGCACTGGAATCATGATTTTTGGACGTCGTTTGATATTTTAAACAAATTATTTCGTTTCAGCAGTTAAAGCTGCGTTTTTCTGCAGAAAATGTAGCTCACATTTTGTGTCATAACTTGGTATGTGTTTAGATTTAGATCATGAAATTTGTGTTGTAGATAGCCTCAGGCGTCCGTGCGAACTTCCAACTGGAATTATGTCAATCTTATAAACGTAGATTTTTAAATAAATAATTCGGAAAACAGCGTCAGATTACGACGAATCTGATCACTGTTTGGCGCAAGATTTGTCACGAAAAATCCTTAAGGGGTTTGGTCACCAAATTTTTACACAATAGTCAATGCTCCGATTGACACGTCCTGTAATTTTTTGGGAATTTTGCTGTACACGAACTATTCCGGATAACATTCCAAAAACTGTCCGAAAATGTACTGTATTGCTGAATTTTATTGAAGAGTATTTTGAACCTTTTGTGACACTTGTGTTGTTGCTAAGCTATGTCGTGATAAATGCATGCATGATAATTAGCATTGTATGATAAATTGTGCTACGTGCTAGATACGTGTAGGATTCGTGTTTCCACGTGAGCACACCCACTAAACGTTAAACGGTAATCATGTTAGGACGTGATTGACTAGTTCCACCTCGCGTGTTTCTTTCCATAACTTAATCTGCCGAGCTAATCTAAGGTGAGTTCACACTTTTCTAAAAAACATGTAATTCCCAGTGGTTTGGGAATGGAACAAACAACAACCATCCCCCATTAGGTGGGATGCAACCTACGTATTCTCCTTGGGTAGAATACGGGCAACCTCGTTCCCTTGTGAGGGACGAAAACCGTTAATTTACTATTTAATTAACATGTCTTAAACAGACTAGACGGAACTCTATCTGAAAGTCCCTACACATTTTATACCGATTAATCGCTGGGCCAATGGCGAACGGGTTATTAGTTAAATAGCGCTATTATGTTTGACAAGCCTCACACCGTGCCGCAGAGGACGTGCGTGGACTAATATACTTGGGCACTTAGTCAATGATGATAGACATTGACTCGGGGCACTAAACATAACTACAGTCAGTAGTCGGTATGGTACGAGTCTAGTAGTTTAAAACAATGGGGTAGCTCCCCATGACATGTTTTCTAAAAAAACAGAGTAATTTAACAAACTTACGTTTTTGGAACAACACTAAACAACTGTGAACTTGCCAACTTTATGTTGACACGCTACTGCATGCTTGCAGATCTACAGGTACAGCTGCGGACGGACGTTGCAAACGGATGGAGTGTGTGTGGTTTGGAAAGTGGTACGTTTTGTACATTTGTTTAAGTTGTGGTTTTTATCAGTGATAAGTTTATTTTACATTTCCGCTGCAAACATAAAGTACATTTTTTTAAAAACTTTTAAACCAAATCACCAATTGTATCATTTGGAATAGTTTTACACACTTCGTAAACGGTTCAAAATAATTAGTGGCTGGATCCTGGGCAGTCGAACGACTCGCGGTAATACTCCGCATGTGGAAATTTTGAGGGTGTGACATGGAAGGTGGAAACACGGAATGGTTGGCTGGAAAATGCATCACCACCAGAATTTTGGTGCTGAAATTGATGTTTAAGTGGATTCTCATATGTCGATATAATGTACATCTCTTTTATTAATACCAAATTCATACTTTTTATAACCACCACATTTCGAACCGGCCTGTTCTGACCCATTTCAGCCTTAACTTGAATTTATAAAATGAATCTTTATTTTTATAATGTAACTCATCATGCAGGTTACATGAACCAACATACCCGCTTTCCACAAAACTACCAAATCCCTCCAGCAAAAACAACCCTTATAGGATGTTGATCGTGCCTCGCCAGTTTATACTTGCAATCTAATGCTGATCGTGCCTACGCATGATAAATTCAGGTTATGGTTACTTCTGTTATCTTTAACACACTATCATACTGTTTAAAACCTCATTACAATGCTAAACCCTGAAAAACCGTCTATGTGATGTGGGTTCTGATGACGGGTGTAAACGGGTTCCGGTGAACACGAGATCTAATAAAAATCAGTTTCAGTTAAAAATTACCATTTTAAAAACTATAATTTCATCCCCCTTCAATGGTTCCGGACAAAAATACAGTTACTTAAAATATGTCGGGTTACAAAAAATACTGTAACTCAACAATTATTTCTATAGGAACTACAAGATGGGATGAAAAGAATGATGAATGGTGGAAAGAAAAAATGAACTGCGGGAAAATCCACCAGCAATAGAATTTTCGTCCTCAACTTGATGATTCATTGGATTTTCATATGCCGATGTAATGTACAGATCTTTTATTAATAGCAAATTCATACTCATTAAAACACCCCATTTGGATCTGCCTTTGACCCATTTGCCTCTTGAACTTTAATATATAAAAAAATAATTTATTCTTATAATGTTACTCAACATGCACGTTACATGATCCAACATATTCCATTTCGAGATAACTTCCAAAGGCATCCATCAACATCAATCTTTATAGGATGATCATCGTGCCTCTACTGTTTATTCAACGACTGATACGTGGTCAAAAACTGGTTATCGTTTGTGCTTAAGCTAATGTTTTTACATAGCTTTTAATCTTGAATAGCCTACTTTTAATGGGATTCGTTTTTTACAGGTCTAAAAGAGTTTAAGGAGCTAATCGGGAGCTAAACAGAGCACCGGGACGTGAATCGGATCGACCGGGGATGTGAAATGAACAAAACCGAGTTAATCACGAAGATTGGATGTGTTTTGGGAATGTTAATGGATTTAAAATTAATATATTGGAAGATGGCATGATAGAGCGCTGAATTACGAGTACGTGGGCGAAAACGGTGAGTAAAACGGAGCTATAACGAAGAAGTTATGCAAAAAACAGTTTCGACGAAACAGGAAAAACTAGAGGTCGTCGGCGACGGGTATAGGGCCGTCCCGGACAGGCTCTAGAAAGTCCCGTCGTCACCATTCACGCGTATACAGCAGTTTAGGCCGTCGACCGGTTTTCACACTTTGAGAGGCCGTCGCCAACGGGGTCAGGGTCGTCGGCGACGGGTCCTGGTTTGTAGAAACGCGAATTTCGTTGCTTTAGGTGTTGGGAACGATTCTAATTGGCTGAGGGGCATTCAATTCGGATGTTACACTTTGTTTAGAGTTTGAACCTGATTCTTGGAGCGAAGAACCACCAACCATTCATCTTGAATCCATCTCTAAAACACACAACACCCGAATCACCACCCGAATCATCATCACTATCCACAATCAATCATCCACAACCCTAACTCCATTCATCAATCACTTCACTATTACCAATCATTCCAAAAACCCTAATCATCCACCATTCTTTCATCCTTCAAGCTTCAAGATGATCTCAATTAAATTCCAAGCATCCGGTGATCAAGTTTCCTCAACCATGAGCGGCTAATCACCTTGGTTTCACCCCGGTGTAGGTAGTTGTTAAATTTAGGGTTTCGAATTGTTCTTGTTTCAACTTTGTGACAAATTGTGTTTGATTTTTGAAACCTTTGACAATAGTTTGCATTTGTTTCATATTCGTAAATTGTCGAACGATGTTAAAAGTTATGACTTTACGAAATGGTTATGTGTAGTATGCATTGTCTTGGTTAGGTTTTACTTGTGTTGATTACAAAGTGCATTCTTGTCCGTTTTTTGAAGCGTTGATAGTTATTGGCACCTAAGTCACGGTACACTAAATCCGCTAATCATACGCAATTGAGTTGGATCTAAAAACTTGTAGAAACCCTAGGTTGGCAATTACCGAAACTGGGTGTGAACCCTTTTTCTTATTATTGTTTAGCAATCAATTTTCTTTCAATCGTTAATCGTTAGTTGTTAATTAGTTAAATCAATTTCATTGGTTCAAATTCACATCTTTCAATTAAACAAAACTATCTGGCAAGCTTCATAATCTGTGACAATTGTTCTAATTCAATCGAATCCAAACACAAACCACATACTCTTCGTGGTTCGACCCCTTGCTACCACTAACTATTTGTTAAGGGTAATTTGGGCTTATAAATATTATCTTTGACCGGAGCGCGACACTCCGATCAAAAAATGGCGCCGTTGCCGGGGAATTAGTGCGCTTAGTGTTAGTTATTTAGTTAGTTAGATAGTTATTTAGTAGTAAGTTCTTGCTTTCTAAGAAAAAAATCTAAAAAACCCAAAAATATAGTTCTTTTTATTTTATTTTATTTTTGTTAGTTCGATGTTAGGCGCGGGTGTTTTGTTTAGTGCTTGTGCAAGTCTTTGAATCATGGATAGAGCTTATCAGCCAGAGTTTAATGAATTTGAGGATGCTGAATTCTCATAACATAACCAACCAATGTATCAACAAATGAGCTTTCAAAACAGACAATCACCGAATCAAAACCGATATGCCAGATATAATGAAGTGAACGGGTATTATGACCAATTTGGATGTGAAGAATATAATGATTTTGTGCCTCCACCGCAACAGTTTATTCAAAGAGGTCAAAATCGGGTCAGTTCGGGTCAGCAAAGGTATAATGATGTTCAACAAAATAGTTATGGAATATTTTCCGAGATATCAAATCAGAATCACCAGCAAGGCAATCAGAGAAGCTATCAGCAGAATCCAGATCCAAGAAGATCGAGCGGTCCAGATGAATTTTCGAAGGATGAGATTATGGAACTGTTGAAACAAATAAAGCAAGGATTCTGCAATTATTCGAGCTATCAAGGAGATCAAGATAACTATGACAACAATTTGCAGACTCAAGAGAATGAGCAAGCGGGTCAACATGAGTCGGATGATAACTCCATCAATGAAAAATCTGACACGATAATGGAGTTATTGAAGGATATTCAGAAAGGTAATGAGGTCAGAGATAGGGAAGTTAAGGCATTGTCACAGCAGGTTGGACAATTAGCTGAAGAAGTGGCTATCATCAGAAGAAATCAAGATAAGCTTCTTAGTGATTTTCAGAAAAATCCAGCTCACAATTCTTCTCATACGAGTGTCCACATAGATGAGGTAAGTACTCCTTCTCTTTCTAAAAGTTCTACTGCTGAAACTCAGTCACCACAACATGTTGAGGGTATGGTAGAGGATGTGACTGAGTCTGAGAATGAGAGTGAACGTGATCAGGAAATTGGGAGTTTTAAAAAATCTAGACATGGTTTAAATAAAACATTTTCTGATAGTGATAATGGGAATGTAAAGGTTCCATTCCCCTTGGCTTTACTTGCACCCAAAAATTTTATGTAAACGGAAATCTTCTAAGGGTGAAAGCTGGGAAAGTTTTGAAAAAGTAAAAATAAATAAACCATTGCTTGAACAAATTAAAGAAAGTCCTGATCACGTTGAATTTTTTGAAGAATTGAGTACCCGAAAACGACGTCACAAGTTGCCTAAACAACTTGATACAGTTCATGTGAACGCCATTTTGATGGGTATCCTTCCCCCGAAACTCCAAGATCCAGGAGCACCTATTATTTCGATACAAATAGGTGATTTTAAATTGGACAGGGCTTTGTTGGATCTTGGAGCCTGTGTGAGTATATTACCGGGGAATTTATATGATCAGTATGATTTTGGGCCATTGCAAAAAGTTGAAACCATAGTGGTGATGGCTGATCAAACTCCTATGTGTCCTCGGGGGATTGTAAAAGATGTGATTGTGAAAGTTGGGGAGTTTTATTATCCTGTCGATTTCTTGGTACTTGACTGTGTTAAAAATAACCAACCAACTGTTATATTGGGAAGACCGTTCCTAGCTACTGCTCATGCTGTTATTCATTGTGTTGAGGGAACGGTCAGGTTTAGGTTTGGGGATCAAAAGTCGATTTTAAAAGTATTTTCAAACTCAACCAAATCTGTTGCTAACAAGTGTGAAGCTTCTGAAAAGAAGAGTCGCGTGGACGAGAAAAAATGTTTTATGATTGACAGGTTGGTAGAGGTTAAGAAAAAGAAAAAGAAATCGAGGAGGAGTAGGAGAAAAAAAGGAAGGAATCACAGGAGATGGATGGAGAAGGAAAGTGTGAGTTGAATAGCTGGTTGTTGAACAAGCTGGATGGTGTTTCAAAGTTGTGGATGAATAGGTTGATGAAGATGAGAGATGAAAAACATCCCACACGTCCACCATGATGTGACAGGTATGGTCTGGCTGAAGACCCATAAACTTAGCGCTCTCGGGAGGCAACCCGAGGATGTAGAGTAGTGTTTTTTTTTTGTTTTGCGTGTGTGTTCTTGCAGGGTTGTTACTAATCTCCACGGATACAATTACCCAAGTATGGGGGTGTTTGGTGAAATCCCAGCCGAGTCGCTGGGTTGGGCAGATTCCATTTGGCTTCTGTATTGCGCTGCTACTTAGCGCCTGGCTGCATTGGCTTTAGTTGCATGTGTCGCTGGGTCCCTCCAATTCATATCAACAGCTCCACGCAGTGGCGGACATAAGGCTTACCGGGGGGCAACCTCCGCTACGGCTTGGCGCGGAAAAAATTGGAAAAATTAGTATAAATTTTGGAAAAATTTGACGTTTTTTGATTTCGTTACGGCTTATTTATAAAACGTTACGGCTTAGTTTCGTTTCTAGATCCGCCACTGGCTCCACGTGATTTATATTCCCAAATAACTCACCTTTCTTTTAATTAAAACCAGGCCCACGTACATGACAAAACCCACCTCACAATTAATCCAGCCCACTTCAGTTCCCACGTGACCCAGCCAACCATTTGGAATCCCACCTCCCAGTAGAGGTGCACAAACCGGTTAATTTTAATAACCGGTTCGGTTAACCAGTTATACCGGTTAATTTGACTTTTTGACTTTAACCGGTTAATGCTTTAACCGGTTATTACTTTAACCGGTTATTTTTTTAAATGGTCCGGTTAATTACTTTAACCGGTTCGGTTAATTAACCGGTTATTTTCGGTTATTAACCGGTTTTTTTTGCCTTTTTTTTGAATTTTTCGGTTATTTTTTCGGTTAACCAGTCTATCGGTTAAAAAACCGGTTTAAAAAAACCGGTTAATAACCGGTTATTATACTAAACACTTATAACCGGTTACTAACCTACGGTTAAATAACCTATTGAACCGGTTATTCCTAAATCGGTTATTAACCGGTTATGGTTTCGGTTAATAACCGGTTACGGTTAATTAACCGGTTATTTTGTGCACCTCTACCTCCCAGCATCCATTATAATAAATCCATGTGACACCATAAACCCCATATAACCCGATACCCACATCCGTTAAATCCACATTCTACGTGATCATTCCCATTCATCACTACCGACGCTTGTCAGGATTCAATCAGAACTGTCCATACTCAATCTCCATTTGGATGGGGATGATCTGAACACCACTTACAGAGAGCGAACCGAGTCTTTGCTGAATGCATCCGCGAATGATATGCTATACGGTTGCAGTGGAACAAGGCTCATAGGATTCAGCCGCGTCAAATCAGGGGAGTTTGTTCCATTCATATTTGTATTTTGTTTAATTTATGTAGTGTGTCAATAGTTTCTCGCTCCATTGAGGGCAATGCAAGAATTAAGTGTGGGGAGGGGAGACTAGTGTCGAGTGTGTCTTAGTCGTGTCAGTTGTGTCGTAAAAATTAAAAATAAAAAAAAATCAAAAATTCAAAAATTATAAAAAAAATTAAAAAAAATAGAAAATGTTTGGAGGAAATATTTGCAATAAATGGAAAATGATAGGTATAATCGGATTGTTGGCATTTGATTATTATATATATGAGATAATAAACGGTCAGTCATGCGTCTAACTTAGGATATGTGGGTAGGCCCAGCCAGTTGAAGGGTTTCTTAGGATCGATATAAGATAACTTAAATTAGGAGTCTAGTGGGTTTTCTCCTTAGGAGCTATAACAAAACTGAAACTGTGGAGAGTATAAGAGGTACGTTATAAATAAAAAACTTATAAGTTTTTCCGATTAAATTGGCACGCCTGTTTCTTTTTGTGAAAACAAATCCGAAACAGTGTGGCGCCCAAAAAAAAAACATTCCATCAATCCATTTGAGCTATATGTTGAAGAAAAAATGGAAAAAATGAAACCTATGGTATTGCCGCGGGGATAGCGACTCATGCGGTACATACCCTCTAGGTAGAGTTATAAAAAATATGTGAAGTTTATGGCATTAACCATGGGGATGGTGACTCGTGTGGCGTATATCCGCTAAACTGATCATAAGCAAAAGCATGTAAAGCTCGCAACATCATCCATCTATCCATCATAAAGTTTAATCGGAATAGCATAAGGGTTTTTTGTATAAGACGGTAGATATAATCTTTTAACCTTATAAACTTGAAACGGGATTAGGTGGAGTTGTAGTCTTTTGAGTGTGAGATCCATAGATAACTATAATTATTTGAACTTAATGAATCGCGAATAAGGGCTCGGAAGCTGGCGGTTGGGTTTAAGTGGATCGTATACCTGCAATCTTGATTAACGTGTGATTTAATTTGTTAATAAACTAAACGAATATATTAAATGCCGATGTTTCTGATTGTGATTCCATTGCAAATAATTTTTTCGGGACGAAAAAAGATAAGTGTGGGGATTTGATCGACGCATTTTAGACATACTCTAGTTTCTTTTAATGATAATAAAAATGCATCGATATCGTTACAAAATGTACTATTTTAGTCGGTTTTACATTTGTTATGTTAAAGGTAGAAATAAGCTAAAAGAGTTTTATTAATCTAATCTCCTATTATCATAATAAAATAAGTAAATAAAATGAAAGCAACACAAATTAAGTTCTGTTAACTTGGCTTGAAATTAATTAATTGGTTTAGTAATGTTCTTAATGAATTGATCCTACTATCATATGAATAAAGTTAAATGGCCAAAAGAAATAAATATAAGGATATGAACTTAATTAATTGTTTATATGGTTATATTGTAGCCATGGGAAGGCCGGCGAGAATTGCTAGGGAATTAAAAGGTATATTGGGCTGAGGATTGGCTTTGTAAATGGGCCACTAGAAGGAAAGTCGTTGTGGAGGGAATAAAAGGGACGCACGAAAGGCAGCTTTGGGGGGATTGATATTCGATCACAGCCCTCACATTACGAAAGCATAAGAACGGATTCAGAATCTTTTTCAACTTCCAAGTTACTTTTGAATGTCCAACCAATTCTGGATGACAACTGAAGCGGTTACGACAATCATGAGCGGCTAGGCTCCTTGTGGCTTTCTCCAGGCGGACGGTTCGTATTAGGTGTTTACTTCATTCAGTTTATATTCAGGTTTGGATGTATTTTTGACCTTGACAACGTTGTATGAATACATTGATGTGTTGGTTTATTTGAACTATTTGCATGTGTTTTGAGTTCTTGCTTTACAACTTGTTCGGTTGATGAAAAAACTTAGTAACTTGTTGGGTGACATAGAGTAGGTTGACTCACACTAGTAAATAGGGTTAATCAAATTATAAAAGATCTGATGACAAGGACCTATTTTTGATTATCATATTAAATTAACCAACTTTCCAACATCATGTCTATGTGATGGCCAATTAACTGAGTAAACTGAGTTTTGTGAAACCTAAGACCTGAAGTTTGGAGGAAGTTACGTTTTATAAATCTGATATCTTTTCTTGTAGTTAGTTTTTAGTTTCTTTCAAATTAATCAAAAACCCCAATTCTAGATTAGTAGTAGTTAATTAAATAATTTAGCTAAACACTAACCACATATTCCCCGTGGATACGATACCCTACTTACGCTATCTACTTAGTTTAATTAGGTTTTTGCATGACCCTTACGACAATCATCAAAATGGCGTCGTTGCCGGGGAGTGCGTGCGCTTTGTGTTTTGGATTGTTGTTTGAATTTCGTGATTATCAGTTTAATGTGTTTAGGTTCTTTTTGCACTTTGTCTTTTTCCTTGTTACGCGGCTGTGTTACTTGTGCAGGTAACAGGTAGTGTATGCATACGTGGAACTCCGGGAGGACTTCACCTTTAGTCTACGAACCGGAAATCGAAAGAGTAGCAAGAAGAAACTTAGCAAGCCGGTTAGAGGCAACACTTGTTTCTAATCAAACCAACCAAACACCACAATTCACACCGATCATTGAAACCGATTCAATGGCGAACCAAAACTCCAACCAAAACCTCAACCAAAATCAAAACCCGAACCAATTCCAATACCGAAGCAACTTCAATCCCGCCCAAAACGTTCAACCTATGCCTCAAGAGCGACCGGGTGGTAACAACAATAACGGGTCACCCACACCACCTTTTCAAAACCAAAATCCCAACAACACCCAAAGAACACCCCAACAACAAAACCTTCATCGACACAATTCTTTACCCATCAACCTTGATGACCGGAATGTCAATTCCGACCGTCGAGGTAATCAAGATCGTGGCAATCCCGCGAATGAAGACCTTTTTTTCAACATAGACGATTTGAGGAACGCCATCCCCGATGACGAACCATATAGTGTTCCCGGTTATCAATCGCCGGAACACGTGAGCGTGTATACGGAAAATTCGGACGATGGAGGATACTATGATGATCGGGCTAATGATGACGAAGATTGGGGGTATGTTAATCAAGGCAATGTCTACAATGCAAGAGGGTATGAAGATGAGGAGTTTGGCTACCAAAACGCCAACTATGTGGGGAATGATGATTACGGGTATGGGAATAGAAGAAATGACGGTTACGAAAATAACCGCCAACCACAAAACAACTACCAAAGGAACCGGAATGATGGGTTTTACAACAACAACAATGTCAACCCAAACCGGATTCCTCGTTTCGTGGGAGGGGGTAATCAAAGGGGTAACCAAGGTAGAAATCAAGGTGGTGATAGAAAAGGTGATCGAAGGGACAACCGAAGACCGGTCGATCAAGAGGTTAACGGTCCACAACGTCGTCAACAACCTCCACGGGGAGTGAATGACCGTTTTCGACCGGTAGTTACCGATAATGACTCTCCGATAGTGTGCGAAAGGAGAATGTTTGATTGTAAACCTAATTACATCAATATACTTCCCCACTTCAATGGGAGGTCTAATGATGAGCCGTACACGCACTTGGCGGAGTTTTCGTCCATTTGTAACACTATCGGGGGGCACAACTTCGCATTAGAGGAGGTCAAACTTCGCTAGTTCCAATTTTCGTTGAAAGACAAGGCGAAGCAATGGTTTCTCACACTTCTGGCGAATAGCATCCGAACATGGGGTGAGATGCAACAAGTCTTCTTAGACGAATATTATTCGATGGCGAAGACCGACGACGCTAGGGATGAGATAAGGTCGTTTCGACAACTATCGAGTGAACCGTTACATGAAGCGTTCACTCGATTCAAAGAATTGATGCGGAGATGCCCACATCACCAAATAGAAAAGTGGGAATTGGTGAAGTGTTTTGTACGTGGGTTGGATGACGCGACATGGAACCGCCTCGAGTCGACGAGCAACGGGACTCTTTTGAGCAATCATGAAGATGACGATTGGGAATTCTTGGAGCGGATGAGCAAGCGGTCGAAGGAAAAGGAATCGGTCGATAGAGCTAAGAAACATCCCATTTCCCGGTCACTTCCCAATCTTGATTCTAAAGATCGAATTTCCACTTTAGAACGAGAAATGGCTCGTATGAAAAAGAAAGAGGTGAATGCGGTCCAATTCGCGGTGTGTGAGGATTGTGGGGATATTGGCCTTAGGACCGATCAATGTCCAACGAGGCTGGGTGAGTACACCGAGGAAGTAAATCAAGTGTTCGGGGATAGAAAAAATAATGATATGAATTCGAACACTTATCATCCCGGATTGAGAAACCATCCCAACTTCCGATATGGGAATGCTGCCAATCAAATGAACCCGAACTTTCAACCGGGTAACCAAAGAGGCTCATCGTATCAAAATCGCCAAGGTGGTAACCAAGGGGGTTATCAACGTAATTACAATCAAGGGTACCAAGGCCGGGACAATAATTACCAAGGTGGGTACCAAAGGAATTACAATAATCAAGGCGGTAATGGAAGCGGGTCGAACAATCAAACCGGTGGTGATGATTTGAGTGCCAAGATGGATGCTTTGTTAAATATGCAAAAAGAATCTCACAATGACATTAAGGAGATAAAGAAGACAAACGAGATTCGGGACAAAGCACATGAGGCATTGGCAAAGCAAGTGGGCCAACTCGTGGAGGAAATGGCTCAAATGAGGGGAAGCATGGGAAAGCTTCCAAGTGACACCACAATGAACCCGAAGCATCAAGGTTCTAGCACAAGCAACGTGAGGAATGCACGCGTTAGCGCGGTAAATATTCTTCCAAATGATGAAAATTGTAGTGTTGAAAGCATTCCACCACCACAATTCATTGTTGGTGTAGTGGAAAATATAAGTGATGAGCCGAGAAGTGAAAATGACCAAGAAACGATTTCACAAAGTAAAATTGAAAACATAACTAAAAATGCTTTTTGTGAAAATTTTTTAAATCAACTTAACCCGCTTAATGCATCGAAAAGTGAAGAACGGTGCCCACTAAAGGACGAGGGGTGGGAAAATTTTAAACAATCTAAAATTAATTTGCCGTTACTTGATGACATTAAAAAGGTTCCGGCTCATGTGGAATGCTTAAAAGAGTTGAGCATTGAAAAACGGCACAATAAATTACCCGAACCGGTTGATTTGGTATGACATGTTAGTGCCGTTTTATCAAGTGCGCTCCCCCAAAAAGCTCAAGATCCGGGAGATCATCTTATTCTAATTCAAATTGGAACCTTCAAAATTGAGAGGGCGCTCCTCGATCTTGGAGCTTGTGTGAGCATTTTACCCGGGAGTTTGTATGACCAATACGATTTTGGTCCATTAAGAAAATTTGATACTCCCGTGGTATTGGCCGATCAGACCCCACGCATCCAAGGGGGATGGTGGAGGATGCGATTGTTAAGGTGGATGATTGCTACTACCCAGTTGACTTTTTGGTTGTAGACTATGTTGGGTGTGTTGAGGACACCCAACCGGTAGTTATCTTGGGTAGACCGTTCTTGGCAACTGCAAATGCCATAATAAATTGTGCAACGGGAACGGTAAGCATGAAGTTTGGGGACCGGGAATTAAATTTAAATGTTTTTCCAAATTTCACTAACCCGCTCGGTAAGGATAAGTGTCCTAAAAAGGACATGAATCCAAACAAAAAGGTGTGTGCTATGGTTGGTAGGTTTGGAGAAACAAGGAAGAAAACGGTCAAGAAGAAGAAGGCGAAGAAGTCGCCTCAAGAAAAGAAGAAGGAAGAGGAAGTGAGGAAGTTTGGACCGTTTGGCAACAAATGGTATGAATCACCGGTGGGTGATTTCGAGGAGTTTGTAGGCGGCAAGCATGCTATTCGACCACCATGAGGTGGTAAATCAAGTGTTGTTGTATACTTTATTTCGCATTTCGTTTTAGTTGTTATCCGTAATTTAGTTAGTATTGTTGTTGTTGTATAATTTTGTTATTTCGTTTTATTAGTTAAATGAACGTTGTGGGTGTGTTCCCTATATAACCCTCACGAGACCTACTCGTCCTTCCAAGCTATTGGGGGGTTTAAAAGGGCTTGTTGCATAAGCTAAATGCAACCGTGATTCCTACGAAAGTGAGTTAGGCTTGTTATTGTTGTAACTGATTTTTCCACAAAAATCAAGGTAATTTAACGCATGATTTGGTAACACTTTTATAAAAATGGTAGAACTAACCATCTAACAAATTTCAATGGTTGTGAGAAGCATGCTTCTACACAAAGGTTAGAATTTGTAGGTATATGATGTTCGAGAGACAACCGTTTTTATGAAGAGAAGAAGAAGATATGGGCATCACGCGACAACAATCAGGTGCATGCGTTTCCTTCTTACCTTGATTCTTAGTTTAGTCATAAGTGGATTGTATTTTGTAGTTTATTTTTCCGGGGTGAAATTTTGGGAAGGTTAGCCGTGTCACATCCCTTGTGCGTTTTCAAACTCTAGTTCTTAAACATTGAGGACAATGTTTACCTCAAGTGTGGGGATGGGGGAGTAGTAAAAGTTTTCGATTTTGACCCGTTCATTTAAACACTACACATTGAGGACAATGTTTACCTCAAGTGTGGGGATGGGGGAAAAATTTCAAAAAAAATCTCAAAAATTTATTGTTTCAAAAGCGATCTTAAAAGCACAAGTAACTAAGTCAACGAGGGATGGCACAAACCATTTGGTCTTTTGTCATGGTCAAGTCCAAATTAATAGCATGACGGATATTTAGCGGGTGGTTATTTGGGAATAATTCGCCTAAGGAACTAGCATTTGATGCATATCACATATCATACCCTTATACGTGAGGTTTTGAGCCACTTTCATATCATAGATTTACATTTACATGTTTCTTTGTTTGAGTGGACCATTAGTCGCGTATTGTAGAACTTGCATCTTTTGATACGTTTGAGACCATAGACCGAATACAAGCACGAGAATGATTAAGGCATTAGGTAAACCTTTTCCTTTTACACCATTTTTATATCCCTACCCAAAAAAAAAAAAAAATTATCCCCTAGTAACCAATTTTGAGCCTAATCCCTTCGTTTGACCAACCTTTAGCCAATAACTTTAATACCTTTTTGTTTTTAACCTGTGTGATGGAAAATCGATTATAGGAGTCAAGTTTGTATAGTTGTTTATTTGTTTGCATATAAAAAAAAAGAGAAAAATCAGAAAATATTATGAAAAAGACGAGAAAATTGTTGAGAAAAGAACAAAAAAATATATGTTCTTAGTTGAGAAATAAAAGGCGAAAGCTTGTTGCTTTCTAGTTTGATATTGGTAGTTAGTTGTGCGTAGATTAATTGTTTTGTAATAAAAATCGAATTTTCATCACCATAGCCACTTTAAAATACCCTATTTCCTACCCTTAGCCTAGCCCCGTTACAACCCGTTCAAAGACCCTATGACTTGTGCTTGATATTTGTGTTCGGTGGTGGAGAATGATTGAGTTGCAAGCCTATGCGGGTACGTGTTCTAATCGGTTTTGAGTGATTAATTGATTGAAGTGCTAATACATTATATACATTAGCTAATTAATAAGCCGAGTGGAGAGAACATTGTGAGGGATGTGCATGACTTGTTAGTTTACAGGCGGGTTAATCTTGGATAACCATTTTTTTTAGTGATTAGTCACTTCACCGTTAAATATGTTGAAAATTGTAAAGAGTTTGAACTTTAGTATGAAAATTGACCTTAACCTTCGTCTCGGGAATGTGGAGTGTATTCTTTGTTCGACCCACGTGAAAGTGAAAAACAGATTTGCTTGAGGGCAAGCAAAAGACAAGTGTGGGGATGTGATACGTGGTCGCAAACTGGTTATCGTTTGTGCTTAAGCTAATGTTTTTACATTGCTTTTAATCTTGAATAGCCTACTTTTAATGGGATTCGTGTTTTACAGGTCTAAAAGAGTTTAAGGAGCTAATCGGGAGCTAAACGGAGCACCGGGACGTGAATCGGATCGACCGAGGATGTGAAATGAACAAACCCGAGTTAATCACGAAGATTGGATGTGTTTTGGGAATGTTAATGGATTTAAAATTAATATATTGGAAGATGGCATGATAGAGCGCTGAATGTCGAGTACGTGGGCGAAAACGGTGAGTAAAACGGAGCTATAACGAAGAAGTTATGAAGAAAACAGTTTCGGACGAAACAGGAAAAACTAGAGGTTGTCGGCGACGGGTATAGGGCCGTCCCGGAGGGGCTCTAGAAAGTCCCGTCGTCACCATTCGCGCGTATTCAACAGTTTAGGCCGTCGGTCGGTTTTCACACTTTGAGAGGCCGTCGCCGATGGGGTCAGGGTCGTCGGCGACGGGTCCTGGTTTGTAGAAACGCGAATTTCGTTGCTTTAGGTGTTGGGAACGATTCTAATTGGCTGGGGGGCATTCAATTCGGAGGTTACACTTTGTTTAGAGTTTGAACCTGATTCTTGGAGCGAAGAACCACCAACCATTCATCTTGAATCCATCTCTAAAACACACATCACCCGAATCACCACCCGAATCATCATCACTATCCACAATCAATCATCCACAACCCTAACTCCATTCATCAATCACTTCACTATTACCAATCATTCCAAAAACCCTAATCATCCACCATTCTTTCATCCTTCAAGCTTCAAGATGATCTCAATTAAATTCCAAGCGTTCGGTGATCAAGTTTCCTCAACCATGAGCGGCTAATCACCTTGGTTTCACCCCGGTGTAGGTAGTTATTAAATTTAGGGTTTCGAATTGTTCTTGTTTCAAATTTGTGACAAATTGTGTTTGATTTTTGAAACCCTTGACAATAGTTTGCATTTGTTTCGTATTCATAAATTGTCGAACGATGTTAAAAGTTATGACTTTACGAAATGGTTATATGTAGTATGCATTGTCTTGGTTAGGTTTTACTTGTGTTGATTACAAAGTGCATTCTTGTCCGTTTTTCGAAGCGTTGATAGTTATTGGAACCTAAGTCATGGTACACTAAATCCGCTAATCATACGCAATTGAGTTTGATCTAAAAACTTGTAGAAACCCTAGGTTGGCAATTACCGAAACCGGGTGTGAACCCTTTTTCTTATTATTGTTTAGTAATCAATTTTCTTTCAATCGTTAATCGTTAGTTGTTAATTAATTAAATCAATTTCATTAGTTCAAATTCACATCTTTCAATTAAACAAAACTATCTGGCAAGCTTCATAATCTGTGACAATTGTTCTAATTCAATCGAATCCACACACAAACCACATACTCTTCGTGGTTCGACCCCTTGCTACCACTAAATATTTGTTAAGGGTAATTTGGGCTTATAAATATTATCTTTGACCGGAGCACAACACTCCGATCAACGACCCTCCTTGCACATTCAAACACCCCTAAAAACCAAAGAAATTACTGCCTATAACATCACCACGAAAAAAGAAACCAAAAACAGTGGACGCAGAATACCGATATTTTGTACAACACAGAATACGCAAAAGTGACCCGTACATTCACACCCATGCAAGAAAAAAATAGTCATCTAGGCATCTCGCTTGAAGAAGGTTCAACTTAAAAAAAAACTAAACACACATAGCTATAAATACTCTAATATTAACAAGGTTTTAATAACACGTTTTTAAATTCTACCGGGTTAGCCTTTCAAACGGTTTAACCGGTTGAACCGCATTGTACTAGATGGTCAAACCCAGATTACTAATTAACCCTGTAATGCCATAACAACAAAAGTTTTAACTCAAAAAATAATCCAAAACAACGTGATTTCATGATCTAAATTTTCACCATACTTTTAGTAAATAAAGGGTAAATTATACTTTTCGTCCTTTATGTTTGTAGCGGGTTGCAATAGATAGCCTTTAACTTCAATAATTACTCACAATCCTTTATTTGGAAAACATATTACACCTTTCGTCTTTTAGCACTAACCAAGTTGAAATTTTTAGTTATGTCTATCCATTTAAGGGTATTCTGGTCATTTCATGTTTTTATTTAAAATGTTCATTAATAAATCAACACCATCTTCCCCAATTCCCCAACCCTAACCCTAGAATCTCTCCTCTTCATCTCTCTCCAACCAACCTTTACCAGCACCTCTCACACAGTGCCACCACTCATTATCGCCGGACGCCACCACTCATTATCGTCAGACGCACTACTAACAACAACCGTCACCGAGATATCTCTTCGGCAGGCTGGGGAGCCCATATATCTCTTCGGCTTAACGGTCGCAAACTGTAGTGAATAAATGAACCATTCCTGCATATAAAATTACAGGAAGGGTTGAAATTTGTTAAACAAAAATCAAAACACTTGAACTTTGTTAAATAATTTGAACAAAATTTTACACGGGTATCAGGCTATCAGTAGAGACAACATTATGGGAAACTGCTAAAAGTGGTTGAACTTATAAGCAGTTAAGAAGAATACAAGGTTTTTGTTGGGTTGTTAGGAAGAGAAGATGATGGAGAAGACGAAGTGTGTTTGTGTTTGCTCCGATTTGATTGTTTTGTTTTTTTATATGTTTTGAGAAATTGTTTTCAGAGTCTAGATCATTCTCTGATATTTCTGTATGATTTCTTGGATCGATACGACATTATCGTGCTTTGCGAATTTAATGACCACTGTAGGTGGTGGTGGCCTGATGATAATGGTTGTTGAAAGTGTATGCAGAGAGAGAGAGAGAGAGAGAGAGAGAGAGAGTACAGGGGAGAGAGAGTACAGGGGGAGAGAGAGAGTACAAGTGAGATAATGATGGTTTAGATTTATAATTTTTATAAAAGTTTTAAAACCATTCTTTTTTTTTTATTAAATGAATGTTTTGCCCTCACATGAGTTGCATATGATCTCACTTAACTGAAAATTTTAACCAGGTTAGGGTCCAAGGACCTAAGGTGTAACAGGTTTTGCAAATAAATGACTGTAACTGTAATTATTAAAGTTAAAGGTCATCCATTGCAACCCGCTACAAACATGAAGGATGAAAAGTGTAATTTACCCTTAAATAAAAGTGTACAATAGCACTATCACATTGGAATGTTGAATGTATCAACTTTACGATCGTGTAAAACATGAAATTTGCTATCATCCCTAATTTAAACTCAAAATTTTAACATGGAATTAAACCGGTAGGTCAGTAGGACCCGATATTACCATATATACCGGCGGTTCAAATACTATGTCGGAACACTATTAATATCGGCCTCAACCGTACCGGCACGACAATAAACGGTACCCACTTCAACCAGTATAATCACTCGGTTCGAATAGGTATTTAAAACGTTCAATACTACATTCAACTTCAATTGTGGTCAAATAAAACATATACTTACATAAATCATGTATCTTTTAAATACTTAACAACTAAATACTCCCGTTAAAATAAAAAAAAAGACTCCTGTAAAAAATACACGTGTTTCTCCTTCAACATAAACCTAATTTTTATAATCAGTCCCTCAATTGACAAACTCAATCCCATGATTAACCCCCTTCAGTGTTTCGTCCATTCAAATAACCCCATTCAATTGTTTCGTACTTTAGTGATGAAAAATCATCCTAAGCGCAAGATTCAATTCTTTCGTATTTCCTCATTCATTCGTTACTGATGATTCAAACCAAATATTGAAAGCCAATACCTAATTCAACACACCAATTTAATTCCCAACTGAAATCAATTACCCCATACGTTTCATATCTCCAATTATTTAACACCGAACCCATCATGGAATTGGGTATTTATTTGCAGTTTGATTTGGCTACACTCAGGTTTGAATTTCTACTTTTCTTGTACATAACCCTTCCACTCACTTTTAATTTCATCAATTGTGAAGCAGGTTGATGTGTGCAAAATGCAACATATAAATTACATCACGTTAAACGGTATGTCCTGGATGTTACATCACCCAAAAATTCTCAAGTCAACTTTGAACTCTCTATAACACAATGACTTACCAATAACTATATTTTAACCCGTTTAACATTAATTCACTATATTTTTGGCATGTTTAGAATTATATTAATATAAATAGGTAATAGATCAAATATAAATAAAGTTAACATACCAAACATTCGAACTGAAGGAAAAGACAAAAAAACACGGTGACATTTTTGTAATTATCTGTAACTATCAAAATTACTCTACAAATGATCCTAGAGTAATTTTGATCTTTTGTAAAGTAATTTTGTAAAATGTTCTTGTAGAGTAATTATCAAAATTACTCTACAAGTGTATCAAACTTACTCTGTGTAGGTCCATTTTTCTCGGTGGATCCGATACGAAAACCTATCCTTGTTTATCACAAACATGGTAACGGGTGCGGAATCCCCGTGACGGTGCAAACCAAACAAAGTGTAAAACACACACGGTATAATCAATGAAACACAATCTATTGATTAAATGGGATGAGAACCAAGATCAACTGATACACACACAGTTTGACAGTATAACTTTCAGGGTATGGTCTCATCTGGTTACAAAGTGAAACCAGAAAGCTGTTTATATAGTAGCCTGGGCCTTTACTACGACGGAAGACAAAAGGGCTCGACGAAACAACATTGTGCCAGACATTTGGGCCTGAATAAACCCAACAGTCGACGAAACAGTGAGTATCGTCATGCCTTTGTCCTGTAGCATGATGAAACACTTTGTTTCATCAGGGTTTTGTCCTTTAGTGTGATGAAACACTTTGAGTTTCCTCATGTGTGTTTCGTCATCATCAGGGAGGCTTTGGCCCAATAGAAGGTTTTGGCCCAAAGTGAATTCCAAAGCCCAAGGACTATATAAACACACACCTAGACAACTAATAAACTAAATGCAACATGCATTGTTCGTTTAACGTTACAAACAAATGAGATAAAGTTGTCGGACCCAAGTGGGATAGGAGGATATCCGACTTGGTCTTCATGCTGTTTAAAGGCTCGAATCGAACGTGCCGCGTCCACACAAAAATGTATCAACACTCTGCATCAAAATTACTTTACAAGTGAATGAAAATTATCCTGCAAGTTTATCAAACAACATACAATTCAAAATTACTCTACAAATGATCCTGTAGAGGAATTTTAATTTTGTAGAGTAATTTTGTAAAATGATCCTGTAGAGTAATTTTGTTAGCATTTAGTTATGGGGTTTAGCTGTATGGTTTAGTTTTTAGCTTTTAGTTTTTTTTTGGGGGGTGGGGGGGTTACTATCATTTTCTCTTTTTTTCGCCAGGAAACTCATTTTTGCTTTATATGTTTTTGGGTTTTGAAATTTTTCACTGTTTTTGAATTTTCAAATTTGGATTTACTCCCCCTAAAATCAACAAACTATGATAAATTTTAAAAACACAAAGGTATTTACAAAAAGGATTTCCCGATGTTGGTTAACTCATGTTTTACCTCAATGCCGTTTACCAAAATTAAAATTTTGTCAGAAATGATTTATCGAATTTTGGAAAAATCAGTTGGCACGTCGGTAATCGGTGCGGACCATGACAACATTGACGAGTTTCATAGTGAAACAATCACGTGTGAGGTGATATTCGAGATCAACGTGTCTGGTCAAAGAGTGTTGTATGAGATGATATAATTCATAAAGCAGCTTAAATATCAACAAGTATAAGAGAGAATAGAAATTCAAAACCGTATCCTGCAACTGCTTCGTGCATTGCAAGGAAACTGAGTGCTCTCCCAAACTGGATATCCACCCGGTGTGGATTTCAAGGTCGAATTTGCAGCTACTTCAATTAATCCGAGAAAAGCTCTTCACAGCAACAAGATCAGAAACCTTTGGGTCCGGCTGGTCTTCCACATTGCACCAGCGAAGGTCTTTGTCTTTCTCTTTGAAAAGTAGTGTGCGGCTGTTCAATCCACGCCTAGGCATCCACACACCCGATTGGTTTGTTCAGCAAACACATTTTCTTCAATTACACCGCAAAGAAATGTACACTGCACGTTTATCTTGTGAATTTTTGAACTTCAGACGTGCTACAGGTACATACATTTTGTTTGAATCTATCCCGGTGACCCGATTAAAGCCTTTAACAATCAAACTTTGGAATGATTTTCAATTTGTCGAAGCTTTTCAATTTCTTTCGATAGACAATTCTGTCTTCTTTTCTTTTTCTCTCCATCAAAGGCAACAATTTCTTTTGTCGCCGTTCTTGTGCATGAACATTCCACTATCAATAATCCTATGACTATCGAAAGTTCCTCCTAGAATATCTTGCACACTCACTCAGAGATTAGTTGGAGAGGGGGACCCAAGCCTTCATAGACTTGGGTTGCCCCTGAGAATCAAGAAATGTAATTTCAATCTCTTGATGATTTAGAAATTTCACGCCTCCCCCTGAACCTTCACCTGTTTTCGGTTTCCAAGCTTGTTTCCGTTTACCAGATTGTGTGTTAATTACAATTTCTGGTTTTAACGGTTGTTGTGAACTTGGTTTCCTTTTAACATTTTCCGGTTTTAAAGCCTTTTCGATCACCTTCACATTCTTATGTCGTTGTTTCCTGTTCTTTAATAGTGCGTTTATGTTCTTTAATAGTGCGTTTATCATGTTTTGGAGAAACAGGACGACTTTGTGAGTGACCGTGTTCAGAAGGGGCTCTTTCTACAAAATTTGGTTTTGGAGAGTTTGTGCAGTTTTTGATAATGTGTCCAAACTCCCCACATTTGAAACACGATCTCCTCTCAACAAACTTGGGAGACCCGGTTTGACTTTCACGTGTTGAACCTGTAGACCCAGAGGTACTTGTTCCTTCATCACACCCGTTTGTGTGTTGGGTGTAATTGTTTTGAGCGTTATGCTTTAAAATTCTGACTTTTTGAACAAAATCGGTGTTTGATTTATTTTCAAAAGTCTCCACCTTGTCAGTACCCTTGGATGCTACAAATTTAACATCATTGTTTTTCTTCTTGAAACGAGCTCCTTTGGTCTCAACCTTCGGTTGTGAACCTTTAGAATTTTGAGCTCGCTGCTGTTGCTGTTTACCCTTAAAAGCGACAGGTTGTTGCTTTGTTGGTGATTTTTGATTTCCAAATTTTATTCTAACTTCAGCTTTTGGAATCGGATTACATTGAGTTACTGAAACTCTCGGGATCCCCTTTTCCAAAAACTTACTGGTAGTATCTTCAAACACTTTATCAATCAAAGATCGATTGACATTTTTAATTGGAAAAGCTGTGTTTGAATAAATTTTGTCATCACCAACTAAAGTGTACAACACGTTATCACTTTTAACAGTAGACTCTGTCTTAGTGATAGGATCTATCTCTTGTTTAACAGCAGACTGCACAGTAGGAGTAGGAGGATCACACAGAATATGATTCTCAATAGGGACTTCTACTCCTTTGTTCTTTTTAAGAGATTTATCCTCATCACTCACATCTGGTTCATCATCTGACGAATCATAGTCCTCAACTATGGGAGGACTTTGATTTGAAGCACATGATGACTTTTCTTTCCAATCAGATGAGCCCTCCGATGAATTGTCCGTTTTGAACCCTAAGCAAGTTGTAACTTCCCCATAATCAAGAGGTACAGTTGGCTCAAAACGCGGCATTTCCTCCTCATCGGGCATTCGAGTATAATTTTGTCTCAAAGGGGGCAGACACTTCTTATACCCAACACCTCTCATGTTTCCATTCAGTTGTTGAACGTCAATAATGTGATCGAGCACAAATCGGGAGTTAGAATAACTCTCCAATTTGAGCTTGATTGCATCATGCTCGCATTTGGCAATGGCTAGTTCCTTTTTGTTTTCCTCAACAATGTTAATGTAATCATTAATACTAACTTGTTTATGATAAACAGTTTTGGTCACTTCGGAAACACTTTTCTTTAAAGTTTCAATTCCAGATTTAAAATCCTTTTCGTTTCTAACCAGAGCCATATTTGCCTCTTTGCACTTAGACATTTCAATAACCAAACTTTGATTATGACTATGAAGCTTTTCAGATTCAAGCTTCAAATCAGCACAAGAATTACAAACACTAGGAGTAGGAGGATCAGAATTTACCTGACTTGTCGAGGCCGAGACATTTGCCATAAAGGCGGTCTGATAAGAAAAAGATCCATCTTTAGAATTATAATCTCCCGCATTTGAGCTTTCTTCATCTGAGCTCCCGCTATAACCCGAGCTATCATCACTTTCAGAAAACTCTTCCTTGTGAACATGCTTGATGTGATTGATGATTTTTGCATAGCATGCGGTTCCACCTCCTTGATCATTATCTCCGAATTGTACAGACCAATTACACCCTTCATCAGCTTGAACAACTAATGCTCTGTTGGCGTTTGAGGGTCCAGACTGGTTCTGGTTCTGATTCTGATTGTTGTTCACCGCTACTATCCTTTGTTCCCGATTGTCTTGATTTGCATTAGAAGTACTCGTCTGATTTCTGAACGGATTCTGATTGCCTTCTTTGCTTGGTTGGGTGCCCTCACGTTTGAAGTGACCCTTTTCGCCACAATTGAAACATGTAACCGCATCTTTATCAAACCCGTACTTCGTATTATTTTTGCCTTCCAAGCTTGTTCTTCCTGTTCGAGTCATGAAATCCTTTCCCCTTCTAACAGTACTTGCAAACGCCCACTTGATATCCATTAACTCCATTTCATCACGGTCTATCTGCTGATAATCTTCATTGGTCATATTGATGTTTCCAATTTGATTTGCTACCAATCCACAGTAGGAACTGAACATTGTGTTGAGAAGTTCCAAATGTTCCTTTGCAACTTCTACACTGACTCTTGAAAGATTGGAAGTATTAACTCTGACAGTGTTGGTGTTTTGGGGTAAAGGATTGTTGGTATAATGTGCTTGTTGTTGTTGTGGTTGGGCTTGAGGTTGGGGAATAGATTGTGAAAGATAAGCACTTTGATTCCACTGTGGCAACGGTGATGAGCTTGTATTGGACACAAACGCCGTTTGAAGCTTCGGTTGCTGAATGGATCTAGAACTAGCTGAAGGACCAAAACCAGGCAAATACATTTCTGTGTTTTGAGGAGGTGCAATCATTTTAGCTTTCCGAATTTCCTCTTCGTTCTTGTGCTCCAACTTCTGAATGAATTCATAGAGAGTGCCATTGGCTGTATCCATATTGCCCGTATGCTTTAGAAGTTCAATGAATGGACTCCACTTAGGAGGTAGAGCATCAGCAAACCGTGCAATCATTTCCGGATGAGTTGCAGCAACATTATAAGAACACATTTCACTAATCAAATGAAAAAAGCGAGAAGTCATATCATTTAGAGTTTCATTATCCAAGAATCGAAATGATTCAAACTCTTTCTTCAATAAATCATGGCGTGTCTTTCTAGAAGCTGCATTTCCTTCTCCTCTCACTACCAATGCATCCCATAAACCTTTCGTGTCGACACAGTAAGAGAATTGATGATAGATTTCTTTGTGAAGCGCTTGTGTGAGAATAGCAAACGACTTTTTCTCTAAGTCATAGGCTTTTTTGTCATCTTCAAGCATATTAGTAAAACCCGCTGCAGTTGATGCTGCTACTTCGAGGGCATTGTTGCGTGGAGTAATGAAGCACCTCCAAAGATCGGTGCTTTGCCCTTGAACGTATGTGGTGAAACGACCTTTCCATGTCGGAAATTCATTCATGTGATTCAATTTTGGCGGGCGATTGTTGCTGCCTGTCTCACTCTCACTAAGCAATAGATTTTGAATGCTTTGATTTTGATTTGACACCAATGCCCATTGACTTGCACTTATTGACTGTTGTTGTTGAGGTATGGAATTCGACATATATGCGGCCATCGAAGTCTGATTTTGAGCTGGTCGTGGGTTCGTACTCCAATCCCATGGGCTCGTACAACTCATGATTGATGTATATATGTGAAAAACTGATCACACACTTGAACTCAAACTGTTAAGACACTTTTGCAAGTCCTCTGTTAAAAATGACAAGTATCTCGACGAAACTCTTTGTGATAATGAACGACGAAACTGGATGAACTATGGTCGACGAAACTGAATTCCTTTTGTTAGCGACGAAACTGAATAATGAATCGACGAAACTCAATTCCTGTTGACCAACGGCGAAACTCAGACTGATATTTGATGAACGACGAAACTGTGATGATGTTGGACTATTATGACGAAACAGAATCCTTGAAAGGTGCGACGAAACTCAGATGTGTTGTGTGAGACGAAACTTGTTTTCTGTTTGGGCTTCTGATCGACGAAAAGGAATGATATATAGGCGACGAAACTGGTGAGGCCCGATTCAGTTTGAAGCCCAATCCAATGCACGACGAAACCCAGCTTGTTTACTAAACCACTTGCGACGAAACAGAATTGTATGTGATGAACGACGAAACAGTTGAGGCCCAATTCAGTTTGAAGCCCAATCCAATGCACGACGAAACTGATCTGATGTCGACGAAACAAGAAGGCCAATCGACGAAACTGATTACTTTGAATTGCGACGAAACTGGATTCTGATGTCGACGAAACTCAGCTGGACCTTTTACGAAACGCTTTGATTAAACAAACTTATCTCCTTCTGACACAAGACAATTCTTTTCAACCTTACACCATGCTTTGCTTATATCTTTTTCAGTAAACCATCATCACATCACATGTACCCAATTGTCAACATAATATATTAAAATTCACAAACACCTAAATTCAAATAATAAACAGACCAAACATAGATTTTATATAAGGAATATTATGAACACTATGAAGATCAGATGAACACTATGAAGATTCCTGCCAAAATATCACCGGATAAATTTTCCGAACACAAATTTTGCTTAAACTTTTAACAAAAACCCATATGTCAACATGTATAGATGCAATATAACAGGTTTTCAATGAAACTTATAGCAAAAACAACAAGTTTAATCAGATTTTTAGCACATTTTCAGAAAAATACAAACTTTTCAAGAACAAAATCCGAAAAAAATCACTAAAAACCACTTGTTTCAAACACGACAATGTTTGGTTTTAAACAAGGAAAAGAGCCAAAGCTCTGATACCACTTGTAGGTCCGTTTTTCTCGGTGAATCCGATACGAAAACCTATCCTTGTTTATCACAAACACGGTAACGGGTGCGGAATCCCCGTGACGGTGCAAACCAAACAAAGTGTAAAACACACACGGTATAATCAATGAAACACAATCTATTGATTAAATGGGATGAGAACCAAGATCAACTGATACACACACAGTTTGACAGTATAACTTTCAGGGTATGCTCTCATCTGGTTTCAAAGTGAAACCAGAAAGCTGTTTATATAGTAGCCTGGGCCTTTACTACGACGGAAGACAAAAGGGCTCGACGAAACAACATTGTGCCAGACATTTGGGCCTGAATAAACCCAACAGTCGACGAAACAGTGAGTATCGTCATGCCTTTGTCCTGTAGCATGATGAAACACTTTGTTTCATCATGGTTTTGTCCTTTAGTGTGATGAAACACTTTGAGTTTCATCGTGTGTGTTTCGTCATCATCAGGGAGGCTTTGGCCTAATAGAAGGTTTTGGCTCAAAGGGAATTCCAAAGCCCAAGGACTATATAAACACACACCTAGACAACTAATAAACTAAATGCAACATGCATTGTTCGTTTAACGTTACAAACAAATGAGATAAAGTTGTCGGACCCAAGTGGGATAGGAGGATATCCGACTTGGTCTTCATGCTGTTTAAAGGCTCGAACCGAACGTGTCGCGTCCACACAAAAATGTATCAACACTCTGCATCAAAATTACTTTACAAGTGAATGAAAATTATCCTGCAAGTTTATCAAACAACATACAATTCAAAATTACTCTACAAATGATCCTGTAGAGTAATTTTAATTTTGTAGAGTAATTTTGTAAAATGTTCCTGTAGAGTAATTTTGTTAGCATTTAGTTATGAGGTTTAGCTGTATGGTTTAGTTTTTAGCTTTTAGTTTTTTTTTTTTGGGGGGGGGGGGGGGGGGGGTTTAGTGTAATTTTAATAATTACCCTACAAGATCAAAATTATTTTACAAAAACATTTTACAAAATTAATCTACAAGATCAAAATTACTCTACAGTGTCATTTGTATAGTAATTTTGATAATTACCATACAAGCAGATGATTACAAAAATGCCACCATGTGTTTTTTGCTTTTTCATCCTCTTCGTACGTTTAATACGTTAACTTTATTTGTACAGTAACATTCCCCAATATAAATATATTGAAAATAAAGTTTATCGGACTCTAAAGATCGAAAAATACGATCCCATAACACAAATAACATCTAGCGACCCAAACAAACCAATCCCGAATAAACTATAACGAGTATTAGCCCCCTCATCAGGTTGCGGCGAGGGCGTAAAACCGTGCCAAATAGCACAAATGTCACAACACAGCGAACGATCATCAACACTGAAATTGTCGCGTGTTAATGCGAAAAAAATTAAATCGGAACGGCGGAACGTAAAACATAGAAAAGAATATCTAAGTCGACGAAGGGAAAATAT
This sequence comes from Helianthus tuberosus, assembly GCA_030545235.1. Classification (NCBI taxonomy): domain Eukaryota; kingdom Viridiplantae; phylum Streptophyta; class Magnoliopsida; order Asterales; family Asteraceae; genus Helianthus; species Helianthus tuberosus. The sequence continues at coordinate 171,284,396 of CM060377.1, forward strand.
AGACGTAAAAACATTGAACCACACACGCACATTGTGCGTATTAACTCGCAAAAAAAATAGAACGAAATGGAAAATGAATAATTTGCGAAAGATGAACAATAAAGAGTGGAACAAGGCTGAAAATAAAAAAAGTTGTATGAATAAATTGCGGTAAAAAATCAAATGAATGAACTTAAATCGTAAAACATGAACAGTGTTGAGTTAAATTGTTTTTATTTTTTATTTTATAGTATGTAACTTTAACCTAACCGTAATCCTATAATTATGCTGACCCATTTCGATAAATACTAAACAATTATTATCCTAATAAACTCTCTACCAAACGAATTTCAATTCTAACGACACATAAATTCACCAGAAAATAATATTAAATGTCGGCTACGGTTGCGATAAATAGATATGCATGGTCAATATGGTTAGGTTATTAACTAAACCATCAAATCACTTCTTGATTAGATTACGTACGACCCACATTAAACAAACTGTTTCAAACCATCATAAACGATCATGGAGGCACCCCAGAAAGTAATCGACGTGATGAACCTTCATATCACTCACAACCTGTTTCTCGGTTCATTCAACAGTTGCCGGTATCAATTCAATCAAGTGCAATCCAATGATCTTATGATCACTCAACATGAACAACAACAACAACAACAATGGCAGGAAACTATCGATCCTCTTAAGCTTGTTCTCGGCAACGTTATCGGTCGTGGATCTTATGGCGTGGTTTACAAGGGCTCATACCATGGCCAAACGGTCGCAGGTAAAACAAACTCTTTGGTTTGTTATCTTCTTGTCGAGTTTAAGGGTGCTTTGTGCCTTTGTTTCTTTAAGGTTTTGATTGTGTTTTTTTTTTGTTGTTCTAGTGAAAGTTCTTGATTTTGGAAAGGGTGTTACAACAACTTTAAATGAGTGCATGAAGAATGATTTCAGGGAAGAAGCTAGTTTATGGCAAAAGCTTGACCACCCTAATGTCACTAAGGTATATTTGATCTAGAGTTTTATAGTATGTACAAATTAAAGTATAACAAAACATACATTGAGATACATACAAATAAGGGTGTTTACGGTCCGGTTTTAACGATTTTCAAGCAAAACCTTGAGCCAAACCGTTTGTAACAGTTTTTTTATCATTTAAAACCGAAACCAAACTGTTACTAACGGTTTCACTTTGGTTTGGTTTCACGGTTTTCAATGTATGCAAAAAACACAAAGCTTAAATGATAAAGGGTGCAATTACTAATCAAGTAGACTAGTATACCATGTAATATTTGTCACAAATAATTGAAGTGTGGTGTTAAGTAGTAGGATACTTGAACAGTAGGTATGAGTTTAAACATGAACTTAAAAGTGTTCATAGCCAAGCAGGACACCTTCAGAAGGTATGTCCTGGATGTTATGAACATAAAACATGCATTTCTATTCCCTGTGCTCAATGTTATTTCATTTTAACCCAATATAAATAACTAATTATATATTATGTAACATAGCTAAAACAATATGTATTCTAATCATACGGTTCGAGACGGCTTTACACAGTCCACTCTGGATAGAATCTGTAAACCAAACTATTCGTTCAGGTTTGAGATTTTTAAAATTGACTGAACAAAAGATTAGAAGAAGACTGACCACGAAAACAAACCGATGACTGGTTTAGACAGTTTCATAGTTTTAAGCCGAACTAAACACCCCTACATGGCTACATCATGTAGACAACTAAAGCTAGGTATGATCTGTTACCATCTAATACTCTCGTGTAAATATTTTGCAGATGATCGGAGCAACTATGTCTATGAAGACAAATTTGGGCCATAAGAACAAGAACAAGATATCAAAAACTGAAAGTGACCTTTGTATTGTCTCCGAATATGTAACTGGAGGATCTTTGAGATCATACTTGTGTAAAAACCGTGATAAGAAGCTACCTATAAAAGTTGTTTGTCAATTTGCCCTTGATATTGCGAAAGGGTATGTAACCAACACCTTACTTCTTAATTTTAACTTAAATTTTCAAAATTCAATCACTCATTAATCACTTAATTTTATTTAATGTTAGGTTGAGTTATCTTCATTCCAAGAAGATAATTCATCTTGATGTGAAGCCAGAGAACATACTTATCGACAGTCAAAACAAGAAGCTGAAACTTGCTGATTTTGGAGAGGCAGTTTTTGATCCTTTAGAGTTATTTACGAGTGGTGAAGTCGGGACTCAGGTTATATGGCTCCTGAGGTATGATTTTTTTTATAACTTCACATTTGTACTCAGATGTTTACTTTTTTTAGTCCTAACAAATTGTGGTGGTTTTTTTAGGTTTTAAGCAAAAAACCACACGGATTTAAATGTGATGTTTATAGCTTTGGGATATGCTTGTGGGAGATATATTGTTGTGAAATGGCATATACGTATGACTTAGACAACATCCCGGTAGAAATATACAAGGTATGCATATGCGTATATGCTAATGTTTATGTGTCTACATATAAAATGATGGTACTATTTTTTTTCTTGTATAGAAGTTGAGATTAAAAGAGAGTGTTGTTCTTATTGTAATTCAGGAAATGCGACCGAGCATACCTGTGAATTGTCCAAGATCACTTGCTCGGTTAATGCAAAGTTGTTGGGTACAGACTCTAGAAGAAGACCGGAGATGAAGGACGTGGTTGTTGAATTGGAAGAAATCATGAAAATCGAAGGGTGGCAAGCATTGTCAAAGGATCAAAATAATGTTTTCGGTTGCTTCGGATTCTTAAGCCATGCAAGATAGGATAGATGATGCAAGTAGAGTCAATTTCGTGTAAACACAGATTACATACATAGGGATGTTACCGATGTAAACTATACAATTTTTATGTTTTGTTGATTAAATGAAATCAGCTGGTGTGACTGTTTATTTTCTGTGAGACAATCATGAACTCATCATTCAGCAACAACAATCAATGGCAACAAAACAAAAATAAACAAGGAAACCTTGATCCTCGTTAGCGTGTTCTTAACTTTGTTCAAATATTTATCCATGCATCTTAATTAATTAAATCTAACTTTCACATATATTTCAAATAGGGGTGAGTTAAACGTACCCTTTTTACCCCTTCCTAGCAAATTAGTTTCCCTTTTTTACTTATCATACCCTTCCCTAAAAAATCAGTTTCCCTTTTTACTTAGCATACCCCTTCCTAAAAAATCAGTTTAAGACTTGTAATGTTTTGCCCCTTCCTAAAAAATCAGTTTAAGACTTGTAATGTTTTGCCCTTATACAGGGCCGGCTAAGCCAAAGTGCAGAATGGGCCTGTGCACAAGGCCCAAACCAGCATGGGGCCAAAAAAAAAAAAAAAAAAAAAACGAAATTTATGTATATATATATATATATTTAAAAAAAAATTCTGTATGTTTTTATATAGGCCAAGACGGTTGCAATCAATTGAAATAGGCCCAATTACAAAAATAAGGGCCCAGTGATCTGATATTTCACGCACAGGAGGGACGAGGGAAACAACAAGACGCTGATGATATCAATTGCACGCACAGCACAAGAGACAAAAGGTCGACTCTCAATTCTCATTCAGGATTTCAGTTTTTATTCCTAATATCAAGTGATTCGGATTTCGGAATCGGAGGTATATCAGTCGCAATTATCATCAGACTTTCAGAATCGGTCATCGGAGGTATGTTAATATTAGTCGCTGATTGCCTGATTTCATATGTTTTTTGTCTTTTTGATTTCGTTTTTGATTGAATCAATGAATGTCTTTTTCCTTTTGATTTCATATGAATGTTTTTATTGAATGAATATCTTTTTGATTGAAATATTGAATGAATGTTATTTGTTAATATTGAATGAATGTATGTTTTTTGTTAACTGATGTCTTGTGAATGTGATTGAAATATTGGATGAATGTTTTTTTTTTGTTAATATTTCAAAATTATGCCTCCCGTTCCTAAATACAAATACCCATCCGACCATCAAAAATGTAAGAAGAGGAAGCTAGAGGAAGAGAAAAGAAAGGCGGACGATGTAAAACAAAACTGAATAAACAAGTTTTTTTCAAAAGAAACTCAAAATTCTAGTTCTAACTTGGGTGACGATAATGTGGGTGAAGAAGCTAATGTGGGTGAAGACAATGTGACCGTAGGTGAAGAAGCTAATGTGGGCGAAGACAATGTGACCGTAGGTGAAGACAACGTGAACGTAGGTGAAGATAATGTTAATGATACCGTAGATGAAGATGATGTTAATCCGGTTCCGGATATTGATATTTTTGATCCTAGAAATTGGGTGGGTTTAGTAATGACATGATTAAAGAGTTGGTTATGAAAGGTCCAAAAAGAGACATGGATGTTGTTAAGGGCCCCGTGGATAAGTTTGGAAGACATTTTTCTAATACCATGTACACTAGAATTCTATCAAACAGGGACACATATGATAGAGAATGGCTAGTGTATTCGAAAAAACTTGACAGACTCTTTTGTTTTTGTTGTAAAGTTTTTAGAACGGGGCATCCGAAAGGTGGGTTGGATGATGAAGGTTATAAGGATTGGAGACATGCTAGTGGTAGACTTAAAGAACATGAAGTTAGTTTAGAACATTTCAAGAATATGAATGAATAATTTGAATTGAGCCAAAGGTTGAAATGCAAAGAAACAATTGACAAAGTGGCATATGAGCAATTTAAAAAAGAAAAAGATAATTGGAAACAAGTCATTATACGGATTGTTGCGCTTGTGAAATTTCTTGCGAAATATGGCTTAGCGTTTCGTGGGACAAATGAGAAGTTGTATAAAAAAGGCAATGGAAACTTTTTGGGTTTGGTTGAGATGTGGAAGAGTTTTGTTGACAATTCCGGTATAAATGCATATAAAGTTTTGTTGACAATTCCGGTAACAGTGGCATCGGCAGAAAGAAGTTTCTCAAAGTTGAAGTTGTTGAAGACCTGTTTACGTTCTACAATGCCACAAGAAAGGCTAAATGGGTTGGCAACAATTTCTATTGAAAGTGAAATATTAGATACTATGGATTACAAGGAGTTGATCGAGAGCTTTGCTTCAAAAAGCGCTAGAAGAACCACACTTTTCGCTTAGCAAGTAGGTTCGATAACTTGATATTTTTTCTACACTATTTTTGTTAATTTGTTTTATGTATTTGATAACAATTATCGTAGTATTATGGGTTATTTGATTGAATGATTGATGAGTTTATATTATATGAAGATTAGCGAATAGGGCCCAAATTTTTTATCTTGAACAAGGCAAATTTTTTTTTTTATGATTTTCGGAGACGGCCCTGCCCTTATACGAATCAAATAGTTAACTATATGTAACCACATACGCATGAGGTAGGGATGTTGACTGTTATAAACTATACCATGTATATGTATTGATGATTAAATGAAATACTAGTTTATAGTATAATTGTGGTCTTAACACCTTCAGAGTTGTTTTTTTATTATGAGATGCTTTTATAATCTAATGCAATCAACAAACATGCATACTTTAAAACTATTTATAATTATCTACTAAGGTTGTGAGGTGTGGAGCCGCGTCCTATCCACATAAGCTCCATAGTGCCCCTACATCGTTGTAGGGGCGCCAAGGGGCATGGATGGATTCACGGCGAAGATAACGAGCGCCAACGGTTGAATTTGGTGTGCATTCAGTATTTGACCGTTTTACAATGTTCAAACTTAAAAAAAAATTTCTCTAAAAATCTCCTCGGTATAACCCATATCTTTTTACCATTTAATACCACAAATTCTCTCACTTTTTATACTACAAAATCAATCAACCTTCTCATTTTTTTTACTGGGGAAGAGTGTGAAAACCTGCAATTTCAGGTTAATACTTTAACCTAACCACAGTTAGTTTAGACATACATTCATATCACTGCATTTAACTAGGTTAGTTAAATGAGTCTACTTTGGTAATTCGAGGAATTACCGGAACACACACAAGTTAATTCTCGAACGTTGGCGACTAACTTGAATAATAATTATAAACGGACGGTTTGTACGGAATTTATATGTTGCACGACAAATACATGAATCATATGCTTTAACTGCAAACTGCAAGATGTTATGTGCCTTGTGTAAAAGTTCTATAGTTAGGGGTGTTTAGAGTTAATATTGAAATTATAATAAAACTACTGAAACCCTAAACACTCCCGATAATCTCAATCATACGGCAGTTGTGTTTTCTCTGATCATTTTGGCTACACAAATCTCACACACAATTCTGATCTTTTAATCCATCAAGAACAACACTAGATCGAATCTAAGGTAAGTGTTTTGTGTTATACGTTGATAACTTTGTTCTCTTGATTCCATGGAAAACCCTAGATATCCAAACAATATGTGGTTAGTTGATCATGCCTGATGAATGTGCGATTGTTGTTAGATTGAATGAATGTGTAATTGCTGCTTGATGTTAGTGATGCTATTGACATATTAGAACTGCTAAACTGTTGTTTTGGTTCATTGTTGATTGTTGATTGTTGAGATTAGGGTTTGATCGTATACGATAACATTGAAAACTGTGATTTATACGTTTGTTGATTTGAGAATAATTGTTAGTTCAACTTTGTGAAGTCACAAAGTATGGATTATTGGAAGTTCATATAATCCGAGTTTATTTATTAAAGAATGATGGTTCCGAGTTATTTGTTTAAGCATAATGCCCGAGTTTGTTGATGATGTTTGTTCCGAATATAAGATGCTTGTTCCGAATTATGATGTGACTTCCGAGTGCCCGAATATATGTGAAAATATGTGTTTCCGAGTTTGTTTGGTGGGGGTCTGAGTTATACAATGGATTTCGGGTTTATATATGAATTTTATGTGTGGTCCGAGTTATACAATATATTCCGGGTTTATATATGAATTTTATGTGTGGTCCGAGTTTATCATAAATAAGGATCCGAGTTTGTTAGCTTCATGATTCCGAGTTTACTGATGTACAAGTTGGTTCAGAGTTTAAGACCTGGTCCGAGAATATATGTGTGTCTGGGAATATGTAGTTTGGTCCAAGTTCATGTAAATGTTTCTAAGTTTACGTGGGTTCAAGGTGGTCCACGTTTTAATATATACTTGTCCGAGTTTTGTATAAGTTCCAAATTGTGTATGATTGATCCGAGTTTGTGTATATGTTCTGAGTTTGATTATGTATTTCGAGTATGTCTATATGTCCGAGCTTCTCATGTCACCAACTAATGTCATGAACTAGAGAAGTCCACTGTGTTACTGAATGTTAAACCTGTTGATATAATCATGTTAAACACTTGGTTGTTTGGACACTTCGGGCATTGCAAAACCCTACTCGTATACATACTTACACATTATTGTACATTAGGTCGCGTGTAACGGGCCTAACACTTTATTAACGCGAAGCACGTTAACACATACCGAGCAAACTAAGGTGAGTTTACTACTCTTTCACAAGCATGCGTCCCAGGGAGACAAACCATTATTCATGGCAGGAATAATTTTAATAAATGTTGTAGTTTAATTTCGATGTCAGTTAATAAACTCGATCTCTATCATGCAAGTCCCTACTTATTACCGAGCTAGTTGCCTAGGAGGCAACGAGGTATTAGTTGATAGCGCTATTAGATTTGACAAACCTCACACCGTGCTGGGAGCCGGTTGTGAACTAAGGACCTTAAACATTTTGGATCAATGCTGATAGACATTGATGGGGGCACAACAAACATATCTGTCATATCGGTACTGAGTTTATTAATTCTTGCCATGTCTTTAAAGCTAAAAATTTATATGATTTACATTGAACAAAAATGTGAACTCGCCAACTTTATGTTGACACTCTTCTGCATGCTTGCAGGTCGTTAGGTACATCTTTCCATTGGAACTTGCAGTCTGGGGAGCTGGAAGTGTCATGGGGCGTGCTACTTGAGAGAACATTTAATACTATGCATTTTAAAAAGATTTGGTTTTGATTGTTTGAAACAATTACTTTTGCTTCCGCTGAACACATACTTTGTTTGAAAAGTTTATTTTGAAATACACTATTCATGTTGGACATGATGTTTGTGTTTAATATTATTTAATGTTAGTTCGACATGATTAGTTGCCATATCCTGGTACGTCACACGCCTCACGGTGAAACCCGCATGTGGTAATTTGGGGGTGTAACAGTTTGGTATCAGAAGCACTGGTTATAGTGAACTAGGTTTTAAAAAGTTTTTGTAAAACCAGACTATAATCAATTCAGTTCAGAAAGCGACCATGACACTACGCTCCGGATTGTAAGGTTCGTCTTTTATTATCGTATACGCTATATACCTAACACAAATATGTATTGCATTGCATATAGCTACATACACAGCATTATAGCGCTATTACATGTGCTACCTGTTTATACGTTGATGAACTGTCAGTATGTCGTCATCTCTAGATCCTTTGTGATCTTTATTGCTTTGGTAACATCCGCTTTTGACACCCAAACCTGGAGATCTTTTAACACAAGATAGGAGGAATTGGGGTAAACATGCAAATCAAATTATCATTACAGGTGCACACGTAATAATAATTTGGGGTGCATGTGAGTCCTCGTGAGACCTAGCGTGTGGAAAGGATCCTAACCCATTATTCGACATAATTGGGGATTCAACTATCCATAGAAGCCATGATGATGATTGACTCCTACTCGATCTTGATCTTTCCTCTCTTTTCTGAACCCTTTTGAACCTAGATGTAATTAGGTTGTCCTTCGAACACTTATCTGAACATCTGAATGATCCATTTTTCTTGTTTACTTGTACTGAATATGGAAATAATATGTGCTACAATTTTTTTCTCATGTTGGTATATTGTGAATGTAAAATCATGAGTGGGCGAAACGGTGGACGCGGTGGTGGACGAAGCAAAATTGTCATGACCCATGCGGAATTGACATATCTTATCAACACACGAGTGGCAGAGGCTGATGCGTAGTCGAGTGTTATATATATTAGGTGTATATTTTAAGCCCCTTTAACACTTTTTAGTCAAGTTTTAAATTTATAAAACACGATATTTACTAACACTAGACACACATATGGGCAAGTGCACCCATCGTGAGCGTAGTATAGTGTTGGTAAGATACCGAGGTCGTCCAAGGACACAAGAGCTTTTAGTACCGGTTTATCCTCAACGTCTAATCAAATCAAAAAGAAGTTTAGAAAAATGTTTTAAACTAAGAAAAATAAAAATTAACTAAAATGCTGAAAAATAAAAATAAAAAGAAAAACAGATAGACAAGATGAATCACTTGGTTCCGACTCGTATCTAGTGTAACCTTTGATTATTTCCGCACTTTTGCACTATTTTAAGAGATTATCTTAGTTATTGTAGTAGGCCCCTCTTTTGAAGGTGACGTTACCCTCACCCCAGTAGTTTGAGTCAGCAAGGATACAATCCTAAAAGGGTGGATTATTGGAAGATAATTAATTAAGTTATTAATGCAAATTATGGTAGGCCCCTCTTTTGGAGGTGACGTTACCCTCGACTAAGTAGTCTGAGTCAGCAGGGATACAGTCCTAAATAGCCGGGTTATAGTATTAATAGTAGTTAACTTATGAGGGGATCAAAGAGTTTGGACCCCCGCCATCCAATACCGTTAAGTATTGAAGGAGGTCCTACTAAATTTGACCCAGGTCCATTGCAGGACCTCTAAACGCTGAACAATGGCAAGATCTTTACCAAACCGTTCCCTTAACCCCCGACCAGGTAGCCAACATACCTCCATATAGACCGTGGAGATATGAATGGTGAAAATCTTTTATTTTATATAGACAGTAAAATAATTTCAAGACACCACGGACAAACGATAAAGAAAGATCACCTTCAACATAAGCAACTAGTTATTAAAGTCATTAATACAAAACCAAATAAAAAGTGCGAAAAGATTAGAAATAAAAAGTATTACACTAGACACTTTGTCTTCACCAAGTGATGTAAGAGACTTAGGCAAACATGGCCTTGATTGTCAAGAACTCTTACGATCAATCTTGGATCCCGAGACGACTCAAACACTCTACGATGGACAATGGATGATGGTGGTGGATGATGGTGTTATGGTGGTGGTGGGTGAAGTGTGAGAGAGGTGGTGTGCCAAGGGATGGTTTGAGCTTGAGCCAAGCACTTCTATTTATAGGCTGAACAGAAGCTCGGGCACGGCCCCGTGTCCAGTGGGCACGGCCCCGTGTCCACATCCTTCTCTTTCTTCATTTAATGCAGTTTTGTCTTTTTAGTTGACCACGCCCCCGTGTCCGCTGAGCACGACCCCGTGGTGCAGAAGAATCTTTGTACTATGCAGATTTGCTAGATTGTGCGAATCTTATAGTTGACCACGGCCCCGTGTCCGCTGAGCACGGCCCCGTGGTGGGCAATAGAAGCTTCTACCACTTTGTCTTTTCTGCTGACACTTGGGCACGCCCCCGTGCTGGCTGAGCACGGGGCGTGTTCAGTCTTCTGATCTCTTGTTTTGCTTGGGAAGATGCTGTCGTGGGGTCGGGCATGTCACGTCTTGTTCCTTTTCTTGTATTTATGTTAGATTTTGATGTCTTTTTGCTTCTTTTGTTAATTTGAGCTCATTTAATCCTGAAAATACAAAAGGAAGACAAAAGCACACTTTTTCCAACATTAGTACTAAAAAAAGGTTAGTTTTATGCCTCATTTGATGAAATTTATATGTTGCATTTTTAACACATCAAATACCCCCATACTTGAATCTTTGCTTGTCCTCAAGCAAAACTCTTTAATATGTGGCTATTACACTCCCAAATGGAATGGGTAGAGAAGAAGGGTTTTGGGCTTGTCGTAGAGTGTCGGGATTTCCAAGATTCTTTATTTAATTTTATTTTTATTTATTTACAATCCTATTCGTCATGATTTATTTAAAACTTTTCATAAGATAAATTACTTATTAGGGCATAACATGCCTCTTTAAAATTCTATTTATATACAAGTTCACATACCTCACGGGGATCACTCAACACTCGGCCGAAAATGTATTTTTGTGGATCACTCGAGAGCGGCATGGAACTTACTCCTACCATAGGCTTGCCAAGCAATCAATCCTCCTCCTTTTTAACTTATATACCTTTGTAAATATCAAGAGGACTTTGTGGGTGAAGGGTTAGGCTTGGGTTAAAGGTAGGTGGTTGGGTTGGTGGTTAGTAGAAAAAGGGCTAAAAAGCGTAACAAGTGTCGGTTTTCGTAAGACTTTCTATTTTTGTAACTTTTATTTTGATGAAGCTATTATTCAAACAAAGTTATTTTTGATGAACTTGTTTGTTTATTTTCTTTTGCTTCATCATCAACATTTTTTTTTTTTTTTTGAAAGTCATACGAAAAACTTAACTTGTTACTAAACACAAAGTGGTAAAAATGAAAAAGGTTTTGGTGGGTAAAAGGGTGTTTGGTTTGGGTTATGAAATGAAAAGGTTTAGGCTCAAAGGGGCTAACTAGGGGGATTTTGGGTAGGTGGTAAAAAAAAAGAAAAATAATGGTGTAGAAATAATAAGGGTTAGTCCTAATGCCTCCATCATTTACTTACTAGGGTTTAAGTTGGTAAGGACCGGGAATGTATCGTCATGGCAAGTTCTAAAGTCGTAAGAACCAAGTGGCTATTCACACAAGAAACGAAAAATGAGCATTTAGTCTAATGATATGTAATTGTATGCTCAATAAAGGCTCAAAACTCACTTTTGTGGGAATGGGTTTTTATGTGATCAAATATATATAATTAAATTTTAACTAAGCTTGTCATGCCTTTTCATAATTTTCTTATGTTGGTTATTTTTATCACGACGCTATCGGTTGTAAATTCGTAAAAATATAACCTTTTTAGAACTTGAAATTCCCGAGTTAAACCTAGACAAGTAAAAAAAAAATGAAAATTTTTGAATTTTTTTTTGGGGTGATTAGCGGTTCCAATAGAGTTTTGTGTAAGGCTTGTATTTAGGACTTGTAAGATTCAAGGTTTTAGCATCCCCCCCACACTTAAATTACACATTGTCCTCAATGTGTCACAAAAATAAGTTTTTAGGTTGATTGAATGTGTAAAAGGTGTGAAAAAGCAAAAATTTTTGTGTTACTGGGCGCTGAACACGGCCCCGTGTTCAAGTGCCAGTAACAAAATTAAAACAAGAGAAACAGAAGCCTGGACACGGGGGCGTGTTGGGTGAACACGGTCTGCGTCCAGTTACCTGAACTGGGTCTTTTTCTGCAGACTGTGCAGCACGGGGCCGTGTTGGGTGGACACGGCCCGTGTCGAGCTTACTGTAAACGAAGAAATTTGTCGGACGGTTCTGTTTTCCTGCATGGAGTGCTGGTTCAAGTTTCCCTTGCATCCTTTCCCATCTCAAGTGTGTTTTATTCCTGAAAATTAAAACTAACTAGAAAACAAGAAAATTAATCTAAACTAAACTAAGGATAGTTCCGCGGAATGCCTCCGTGGTGCGCCACGTTTATAAGGGTCCTTGGCTAGACCCAAAGCCTGGTCACATGTTACCCAAGTGGGATGTATTGCATCCCATGTTACACCGTCGGACAGCGTCATCCAAGCTTGAGTCTATGACCTTCATGTAGTTGACCGGGTCTTCTTCCTCTATTTTCTTTCCACATTCAAACTTCACTTCCTCGTCCCCAAACTTCAATGTTAACATTCCGTCATTCATATCCACCACTGCTTGGGCGGTGGCTAGAAATGGCCTCCCGAGGATGAGAGGGACATCGGTGTCTTCTTCCATGTCTAGGATGACAAAGTCGGTTGGAAAAACGAAGTTGTCAACCTTGACCAGTAGATTTTCAGCGACACCTTGTGGAAATTTGACGGACCTGTCGGCGAGTTGTATGCTCATCTTTGTAGGGCTTGTTGTTCCTAGGCCGAGTCGTTTGAACATTGACGTGGGCATGAGGTTAATGCTAGCCCCAAGATAGGCTAATGCATTACGAACGGGGGACTTCCCAATCGAGCAAGGAATTGTTAAGCTCCCGGGATCGATTTTCTTTTGTGGAAGTTTGTTGAGTACTAAAGCGGAGCATTCTTGGCCTAAGTTAACTAATTGCAATGATTCAATTTTCCTTTTGTGAGTGAGGAAATCCCTCATGAATTTTGCATATTTAGGCATTTGGGTTAGGACCTCAATAAAAGGAATATTGACATGCAATTGTTTTAGTAAACTTTCGAACTTTGCGAATTGCTCATCGGTCTTTTGACGATTTACCCTACCGGGGTACGGAATTGGAGGAGTCTTGGTGGGCTCTTGATTTGGTGAAGAAGCCTTTTCTGGTTGAGGTGTAGGTGAAGTCGTGCTTTGGCGTTGACTTCCTTCAACCGGTGGTAATGGGGCATCCTCGGGACCCACGGTTCGGTTTCTCAATGTGATGAGGTGTACTTGCGCCTTTGGGTTGGTTTCGGTATTACTTGGTAACGCGCCTTGTGGTCTCTCGGAGAAATTTTGAGCTAGTTGATTTAATTGTTTTTCAACGTTTTGAATGCTAGCTTGTTGATTTCTAAAATTCGATTCCAATTGTTGAAATCGATCCGAGTTTTTCTTTTCGGTGTCGGAGATGAGGCGAGATATGGTATCTTCAAGCCTTTCTCTTCCACCTTGTTGTTGAGAGAAATTTTGTGGTTGTTGAAAATTAGTTCGTTGGTTTTGTTGGTTACTACTATTGCCGGGATCTCTCCAACCAAGATTTGGGTGGTTACGCCATCCTTGGTTGTAGGTACCCGTTGGAGGACCCGACGACCTAGGTCTATTATCAATGTAGTTTACCGTTTCTGCTTGTTCATCTAATTCTTTCATACAAATCCAATTTTCATGTGACCCACCACACCCTTCACAAGCCATAACCGAGGCCGTTTTTGTCATTTCTAGCCTTTTGATTTTCGAAGAGAGGGCCTCGATTTGGGCTTGTAAAGAGGTGCTTTCATCAACCTTATGGGCGCCCGGGGAAATAGATTTATTACATCGGGGAGTGTGCTATTGAAAATTGGTTTGAGCAATTTCCTCAATTTGATTATATATTTCATTTGGGCGACGATTACCTAAAAGTCCCCCGGAGCTTGAATCAAGTGTTTGTCTTGTGTGTGGCAACAATCCATTGTAGAAAGTGGATACTTGTTGCCACACCGCTAGACCGTGATGAGGACACTTTCTTAGAAGCTCCTTGAACCTTTCCCAAGTTTCATATAAGGATTCCCCATCCTCTTGTGAGTATGTATTAATTTCAGTCATTAATTTAGCCGTTTTAGCAGGAGGGAAATACTTATATAGAAACTTTTGGGCTAGTTCATCCCAGGTGTTTACCGAGCCAACTGGGACGGTGTTAAGCCAAGCCTAAGCTCGGTCTTTTAGTGAAAATGGAAACATCCTAAGGCGAATGGCGTCGTTTGATGCTCCATTGATCCGAAAAGTATCACATATTTCCAAGAAATTAGTAATATGTAGATGGGGATCCTCGTCCGCAAGCCCATGGAAGGTTGCGGAGTTTTGGAGCATTTGTATCAAATGCGGCCGAAGTTCGAAGTTGTTGGCTTCGACATTCGGTGCATTGATAGCGGCGCCGAGATTGCCTTCGGTGGGCCGTAGGTAATCCATGAGGGTACGTTGGTCCGCCATTGGAAGTGGGTCCCCCGAAACTTTCTCTTGATTTTTAGCTTTAAGTCTTTTTCTGAGAAAGCGTTCGGGTTCTTCTAGAGGTTCTTTTATGTCTCTACTAGAACTGGAGCTCATGCACTACGTAGGAGGTTCAAATGTGGCACCTGGGTTCCAAGTCCTGCAATAAAAACAGAAAAGAACGTTGGTCAGAATGTTCACCACGGCCCCGTGCTCGGTGAACACGGCCCGTGGTTAGAGATACAGTGATTGTTTTCTGGATCCCTGTTACTGGGAGTTTGACACGGCCCCGTGTTGCACCGACACGGCCCCGTGTTCAGCTCTCTGTAACTCAGAAAATAAAAACTGCCAGTGATGATGCTGGGCACGGCCCGTGCTGAGCTCTGCAGAAACATAAAAACTAAAAAAAAATCCTAAAAAAAATGAAAAACAAGAAAAACGATTAGGCCGTTGATTCCTAACTTTCTTAAAATCCTTGTGTCCCCGGCAACGGCGCCAAAAACTTGATGCGTAGTCGAGTGTTATATATATTAGGTGTATATTTTAAGCCCCTTTAACACTTTTTAGTCAAGTTTTAAATTTATAAAACACGATATTTACTAACACTAGACACACATATGGACAAGTGCACCCATCGTGAGCGTAGTATAGTGTTGGTAAGATACCGAGGTCGTCCAAGGACACAAGAGCTTTTAGTACCGGTTTATCCTCAACGTCTAATCAAATCAAAAAGAAGTTTAGAAAAATGTTTTAAACTAAGAAAAATAAAAATTAACTAAAATGCTGAAAAATAAAAATAAAAATAAAAAGAAAAACAGATAGACAAGATGAATCACTTGGTTCCGACTCGTATCTAGTGTAACATTTGATTATTTCCGCACTTTTGCACTATTTTAAGAGATTATCTTAGTTATTGTAGTAGGCCCCTCTTTTGAAGGTGACGTTACCCTCACCCCAGTAGTTTGAGTCAGCAAGGATACAATCCTAAAAGAGTGGATTATTGGAAGATAATTAATTAAGTTATTAATGCAAATTATGGTAGGCCCCTCTTTTGGAGGTGACGTTACCCTCGACTAAGTAGTCTGAGTCAGCAGGGATACAGTCCTAAATAGCCGGGTTATTGTATTAATAGTAGTTAACTTATGAGGGGATCAAAGAGTTTGGACCCCCGCCATCCAATACCGTTAAGTATTGAAGGAGGTCCTACTAAATTTGACCCAGGTCCATTGCAGGACCTCTAAACGCTGAACAATGGCAAGATCTTTACCAAACCGTTCCCTTAACCCCCGACCAGGTAGCCAACATACCTCCATATAGACCGTGGAGATATGAATGGTGAAAATCTTTTATTTTATATAGACAGTAAAATAATTTCAAGACACCACGGACAAACGATAAAGAAAGATCACCTTCAACATAAGCAACTAGTTATTAAAGTCATTAATACGAAACCAAATAAAAAGTGCGAAAAGATTAGAAATAAAAAGTATTACACTAGACACTTTGTCTTCACCAAGTGATGTAAGAGACTTAGGCAAACATGGCCTTGATTGTCAAGAACTCTTACGATCAATCTTGGATCCCGAGATGACTCACACACTCTACGATGGACAATGGATGATGGTGGTGGATGATGGTGATACGGTGGTGGTGGGTGGTGGGTGAAGTGTGAGAGAGGTGGTGTGCCAAGGGATGGTTTGAGCTTGAGCCAAGCACTTCTATTTATAGGCTGAACAGAAGCTCGGGCACGGCCCCGTGTCCACATCCTTCTCTTTCTTCATTTAATGCAGTTTTGTCTTTTTAGTTGACCACGCCCCCGTGTCCGCTGAGCACGACCCCGTGGTGCAGAAGAAAATTTGTACTATGCAGATTTGCTGGATTGTGCGAATCTTATAGTTGACCACGACCCCGTGTCCGCTGAGCACGCCCCCGTGGTGGGAAATAGAAGCTTCTACCACTTTGTCTTTTCTGCTGACACTTGGGCACGCCCCCGTGCTGGCTGAGCACGGGGCGTGTTCAGTCTTCTGATATCTTGTTTTGCTTGGGAAGATGCTGTCGTGGGGTCGGGCATGTCACGTCTTGTTCCTTTTCTTGTATTTATGTTAGATTTTGATGTCTTTTTGCTTCTTTTGTTAATTTGAGCTCATTTAATCCTGAAAATACAAAAGGAAGACAAAAGCACACTTTTTCCAACATTAGTACTAAAAAAGGGTTAGTTTTATGCCTCATTTGATGAAATTTATATGTTGCATTTTTAACACATCAGAGGCTTTAGCTGCTCAGTAAGCTGGTACGACACTTACAACAAGAAGATTCTTGTTCTTTATTCGTGTATTCGAACTCACATTTGTGCGTCGTACATTCTTTTACCTTCAGGTCAACACCAGAACCAGCAATCAGCCTGTCTGTACATTCAAGATGTTCATGGATTGTAAGCCGCAATCATTCAGTGGGACTGAAGGAGCGGTTGGACTCCTTCGTTTGTTTGAGAAAGCCGAATCAGCATTTGCAATGTGTAACTGTCTGGCCGGGGATAGAGTGAAGGAGCTGACACGGGAGGAGTACTGGCCCCGCGATCAAATTCAAAAGCTAGAGAACAAGTACTATCATATGAAAATGGTGGGATCGGAGATTGAAGCCTACACGAAGCGTTCTCAGGAGCTGACGAAGATGTGCCCCAACTTATCAAACCCACCCTACAAGCGAATCGAGTTGTATCTCAACGGGTTAGCGCCCCGGATCAAGAGTATAGTTACCCTGCTAATCTCGACAACTTTCTGCGGATCATTCGTTTGGCTCACAAGATCACCGACCAAGAAGTTGAACGCGGTACACTACCGGAACGTAGTGCTGTGATTGCTCCTATTACCAACAACAAACGTAAGTGGAATGTGTTGGTGCATATTTGTGACAACAGTTTAGATTTGGTCTTTAGATATCTTGTAATTAGTAAAATGATAAACGGTTAGTAGGTTGTAAGTCCCAAAACAACACAATCGGATATCAAACACTAATCAAAGCGTGGAATACTGAGAAAAGTGTAGAAGAACAAGAACAAACAATCGATTATAACAACCAAGGTGCACACGGTTTCTAGAGAACCGTCTGGTACACCAACACAGAAATCTAAAATACTGAAGAACCTCTCAAAAATGTCTAACCTGATAATGAACTAGGTTCACCCTATTTATAGTTACATAGGGTGACCTAGTTACAGACTGGGTCAGGCCCACATGCACAACTAATAACCAAACAGGCCCAAATCACTAATTAGCCCACATGGCTTATTCCATTACTATCTAACCCACTACAAGGATAAGCCCAATAGCCTATATTTGTGTTTGATAAAGATAGGCGTAAACCTACACCATTATAGGGCCTTACAATATCCCCCTAGGTTTATGTTGTCTTTATCAAACTGCAGTCTTCATCATCTGGGAAGATGCTTCATGTCTTCATTCTAAAAATTTGGGCTCTTTGTTCTTCTAAATCACGATCAGCTTTGCTTGAAAAAACTTGTTGAAAGAATGCAAGAGGAGGATTCTTATCAACTCTTTTCTTTGTCAGCGTCTTCTTTTTCAAGCAGGTTCACATGTACCTCTTCAAATGTACTATCACTGTCAGATGACTTGTATCTGGTGCTTCTGACTCAGGCACATCTTGTTTTTGTGATGCTTCAGGCTTTGTCAGCAGCCAACAGCATCTCAATCTTCAACAACCCCTGTTTCTTGATTTGAATTTTAAATTCTGCACATACTCAGAAATTCATAAGCAAACATTTATGTGCAACAGAGGGAAATACCACATGAACACTTGGTACATCCAAGTATCTGTACTCAGATTTCACAATTTAAATTTCTTTCAATCTATGATGATCAATCAAATCTTCAAGAACGGTTAAATTTTTAATAAAACAAATAAACACTCTATTTTTGGATTTTTGATTTTATTTCTAAATCTAAGAATATAAACCAAAACACAAGTAAACAAAGAAACTAATATACAATTACAGTTGCAATGGGATCAAATCATAGTGTTTCAGGCTAGACTGCACTTATCAACACTAATTTACTTTGGGTGATCCGAGCGATTGTCAGTATGTTTGTCCACTTAAACTTATCTCCTTAGGCCTTTTTCATGTAACGGTCTGCAACTGATTTATCATGTTTTTCAATTTAATTTATATGAACACTCAATTTAAATCACAATCAAATCCTGGAATTTTAAATCAGAACACGCTATCATACATGCAGTTTCCCTACCACATATTTCACAAGCCCGTTCTAGGATTCTGAAATCTTAACTGGGACTGGATTGAGAAGAGAAAAGAATAGATCAGCAACAGAGATGGATATAATATACAGATCAAATGAGATTTTCTCAGTTTGATATAGGTTTTTATTTTTGGGTTTCTTTTGGGCACTAGAGGGCCTCTTTCGGGTGTATTTGATCTATAGCACGACAACGTACAGCTAGGTCAGCATGTATCTGGATGCAGCAGAAGCTGACGTTGCCTAGCACCTCCAGGTCTTTGCTCACGCAAAACAGAGGAGATACACGAGTTGGACAGAAAAGATTTCAGAACTAGAACGAAATTGTGTGTATCAGGACGTCACACACGCATTCAAATAGACATGTCCTAATTCCAAGTGACCGATCTTTCCTGAGGTCATAGAATAAATTTAGTGTTCTAAGCAGTACCAGTCAAAGAGTCCAGCCATCAGGATAAAGCCTACCAGCACATCACTCTGGAGTCAGACCATTTCAATATTGGTCTTACATGAGTCAGCCTTAATCCACATAGTGAAGTTATTTCATTTCCCATTTATGCAACAAAATATTTTTGATTTTTCTGTTTTTCAAATGTTTTTGTATTTTTGATTTTTTTTTATTTACAGATAACCTAAGATATCCCCCTAAATTTGTGCATAAATCTTATGCACAAATTTACTTGACAACGAAAACGTATCTACAACGAGAAACACAAAAGAAAATGAAAATATTTTTGTTGTTTTTGTTTAACCGTTCCATCATTAGACTAATCAATATCAAAATTCGAAAATGAAATTCAGATTTTGTACCTTTTTGGTGATCCTGTCTTACTTACTTCTCTTATCTCCTCAAACAAAACATATCAACTGTAAAGAAATGTACCTTTTGAAACAGTGAAATGTTACCCGTTATGTCTCTGGAACAACCGCTATCAACATCCAAGGATTGTCAATAGCTCATCCTTGGTTGTCCCTGAAAAGTAAGGAGATTAGTAAGACATTGGTACCCAGGCCATCGTGGTCCTGGGTATTCCTGAAGCATCAACGTATGACACTTCTTGAAAGCACATGTTCCCTATAGATTCAAGGACTGGTGATGTTGCTGCATTTTGTTTTGCCTTCCAAACTTGTTTAGGCTTCTCTAATTTCTTAGGTGCCTTTGGCAAATCAGATTGCTTTTCAACCTTTTTGTTTTTCAAAACTTGTTTTGGTTTCAAAGCTTGTTTTCGTTTAGTTTTTGCAGCATTCCAGTCACCATCAGATGGTTTAACCTTGGGACTCTTATTCATCATTGCCTTAGGCTTTTCAACTTTTATCGGCTTAGAACAAGATCTATCCCTAGATGTAACCTTTTGATGTTGTGCATAGTATGGCACATAGGGACGATGTGTGCAATTCCTCGCAATGTGACCGGGTATGCCACAATTGTAACATGTTTGCTTCTTTACGTAAGGAGCATATCCCGATCCATTCCATCCAACTGATGCTGAGTATGAGTTATAACACTCGTTGTATGATTTGTTTGCAGTCTGTTCAACCTTTCTGCCCTGTTTCATCTGTTTGTGTTTACAATAGTTAGCACATTTACTGGATTTAGCATTTTCATTTCTAACTGTTGGCTTTGGAGGCACATATTTGTCTGAAGGGCCTCTCAAAGCTGGCTCAGAAATAGCCTTTCTCACATATGGAGGAGCATTAGCAGACAAATTTGATGTTTTAGAACAAACCTCGTCAGCCTTTTGACAAACGATGTCATCCTCCTCAACCCAATCCTCTACTATTACCTCATCTGCACATGAAGTAGAAGCATCAGTAACGTTCACTTGTTCACAAACGGTGTCAGGCGATGCCGTAGTATTGCTTGTAGTTTCGAGTGACACCTTCGGTTCAGAAGTTCTAGAATCATTATCATTTGAAAGAGCAGCAGGGGCTTCTGTAGTCTCATTACCATCTAACTCAACAGAGGCTCCTGATGTTGTTTCTGATTCTTCTTTAAGCGAATCTGAATCTACTTTTTCAGATGATTCATTTGTTGACTTCACTGAAACAACTGACTCTGAATTATCACAGTCAGTCTTTTCATAGGAGTCACTGGTTGAATCAGATGAAGCTGATGATTCAGTTTGAGATGCCTCTGCTTCCTTAGGTGATGCACTGTTGACACTAGGTGATTCGCCCATTTCTGATTTCTCAGAAGTAGATGTCTCAGAAGTGTCGCAAGATGTGTCACATGATGAAGCAGATTCACTTTGTTTGCTCCTATTGAATTCTTTCACAAACTCAGTCAAACCTCTTAACATGGCAAACTCAATGTTGTCTGCATTAACTCTAGGCGCTCTTACCTCAGGCTCTTGTGTTGCTGATTTATTTTCAAATGATTGTTGTGACTCACACGACTCTTCTTTTTCCAATACTTGAAAATGTTATCAACACTTACATTTTTCTCAAAATTTAAAGTCTCAGTGTGGTATAAAACTTCAGCAGGTTTCACAAAAGTTTTCTTGAAGGCCTGTTTTTCTAAAGTGATCTCAGTTTTATCAGGCCTTGTGATCTTTACTTTCCTAGATTCAACAGGCTCTACCTTTCTATCCCCGGGCTTCCCATATTCCATTTCAGACAAGTCGGCTATCTCCTCATCAGTCATGGGAATTGAGGTGTAATTGTGATTGTATGGTGGAGGTATGCATACAAATCCCAATCCTTTATTCCTCACTTCCTTCTTACTGTATTTTAACTGTTATTTAATCATCTTTTCGACCTTTTCACTAGAAACATCAAATTTTTTGAAATTAAATTCCGTATTTTCAAAAGTCGATTTTAAGTCGTTTAATTCAACAGTTAATTTTTCAGATAGCTCCTTGAAGTGGAGATATCGACATTTTGCTTCGCTTAGATCACTATGCAACTTTCAAATGTCACGTTTTTGAGCCTCTACCATTTCCTTAAACCCATCCAGTTTCTTTTTAACTTCGTAGCTACTGGATTTGGTACATTGAAGTTGCATAGTAAGCGATTGAGCCTGTTCTTTAAAACCTTTTACTTTCTCTCTACATTTTACAGTACAACAAACATCATCTATACATACCTCAGCCTCAGAAGGAGTGTAGTCGTGAATTTGAATACCTTGAGTAGACTGCTTGTCAGCATTGTCATATGATTTGATGAGTGAGATCAGCTCATCCGTCTTCATTTTGTAACAGTAGCAGTCGGTTGTCACAATTATCTGATTAACATTTCTAAACCAACTACAGTTTGCCTGATCTGGAATCATTTTTATAGCATCCAGAAGCTTTCTGTTGCTCGTGCGAGTAGACACCTCAATCTCAGCTTTCTCCATTTCAGAGAGCAGTTCAGCAAACCGGCCTGTAAGTGCTTCTATAGATTCACCATATGAGTATCTGAATCCTTGAAGTTCCTGCTCAAGCACCTCTCTCTTAGAAGACATTTTTAAGATTTTGAACTGTGATCCCCCGAAAGTATGATCCCCAGAAATGTGATCCCTCGAAAGTGTGATCCCCCCAAAAATGTGCGCCTTTAACTGTTTCCACAACACAAGCCCAAAGCGAGAACCCGTGTACTTGCTAACTCAAACTCTTTGAAAAACGCACGAACCAGTTTTTCTATACCGCGCCTTCAAACCTGTCAAAACTTATCACCAAACAATAACAAGACCCCATTTTTTTAATTTTATTTATTTATATAGAATAATATATTTAACTTTTAATATTTTATATAAAAACCTAATTTAATTTTATAATTATTATTATTAATAATTAAGTAATGATTACCTAATGATTATAAATATTATACTTATTAATTAACTAAAAACAAAATAACGAAAGTCTGCGTTTCTTTTTCGTTAGATAACCAGTTTTCCCGACGCTTTCAATTTGTCACAAAAGAAACCCAGTTCTTCTTCGTTACACAAACACACCGGACCAAAACCCTAGTGTTCAAACAGCCGGTCTTCTTCGATTATACCGAACGTCCAAAGAAAAACAATTAAATGACTATCTTAATATATGCGTAACATTTATATATATATTTTTAAATGGATATTATGAAATTATTTTGTGTAATTATAAAGTAACATTATACCAAATTATTATGTCATGTTTAGACCACTTATTACTTTGTACAATCCATCGAACTTTATTTGCAATTTTAATCGAACATTTTATTCAATACATGTTCATTAGCGGTGTTCGTATTTTAAATAGATTCGTATATCGTTAACTAGTAATTGTAATTGTAACAAAAAATATTAGATTAATTTGATCATGTTAAGATTAGGGATTTATCTAGATTAATATTAAACCAAACCTTAAGGTTGTAATGTTGTATAATAAAGTTCTTTTAGTTAAGGGTGGAAAATGAAAATATACATAAATCCTATCATCTTCTTCATTTTAAACATCTATTCATAATCCAGTTCGCATCTTGATTTCATCCTTCCTTTTCGTTGTGATCTATGTCGCCGCTGTGTACAACTTCTCTTCACCGCCGGAATCGTAAATGGTACCGTCGACACCTAACCTTGTCACCATCCACATTTTCTTGTGATTCCATTTCGGAAACAGTAGCATTGGATTTATTTTTAAAAGTTGCAAGAACCATGGGAAACCTATTATGTGGATTGGGTTAGATAGAGCATAACGAAGAATAAAACTACGTGACAAAATTGAGAAGGCGAAATCTTATCTTAAAAACCATAAGCGGAAGTTAGGATATGTAATTCAATAGAACCCTTACAAATTTCAAGTAAGCAATTAGAGCATCCTGTACAATGCATTCGAATTAGCAATTGAAAAAAACACAACAAACAACCAAATGTTCGATGGGTCGAGGTTCATCCCCAACCAATGTTTAAAAAAAACTTAAAAAAATACAAAACCACAGTAAAAAAACGAAAGCGACTAACATTTCAGATCAGTTCTTAATATATCCTCCCATAACCTCCTCTACACCGAAAACCGTGTCTGCCAATAGTCACCAGATCTGATGAGTTTCAACCGTTCTTTTAGGCCATCCGTAGTCATAACGCCCCTTTGTGGGCGTTATGCGACACGTGGCGAGCCACGTCAGCGTGTGGGCGTTATGGGGCCTTATGCATTTAAGCCCGTAGTCATAACGCCCCTACCTCGTCATTACCCAATTAATTAATAAACCCTTAAATTATACATATATATGTATGTATATATCTCTGTGAGAGTGGAGGGAACACAAACCAAATGCATGGCGCCGCGAAAATTATCGCGCTTTCAAAATTTTTTTGGGCATAGCGCCCTTTGTTTTGGTGTGCATGGCGCCATCTCGGCGCTATGGGTGGTGGTCGCGCCCCACTACGCAAGGTCTTAGTTCTTTGTAGGATAAGAACTTGTCTATCCATTCTAGTACGTACCGTCGATCTGGTTGCTTAAACTCTTTCCGAATTTCATGACTTGCTTGGCCAGATTGCCTAAAATAGTACACCACATAAGCGACTAAAAACATAACAAACACAGGGTAACAAAACTAACAAAAATAAACTAATTCCATAACATCTTAAAAGTGTTAGTGAGTTAAAAACCACGAAATCAACACCATCACCTACAATGGTCTCAATGAACAAATAAAAAGGACACAAAAAACGAAGAATAAAAGAAACTTACCGGAACCATAAGACCACCTATACCATTCTGCAAGAGAAATAAGCAATTATCCACTCAGATAAAACAACCAAAAAACCAGCGACACAATAATCGAAAAAATTAACATACATCAGAAATTTGAAATTAGAGCATCCACAATAACAACACCTAAAAACACCTAAAAACATGTCCAGTCAGCTGCCACATCAGAAAAACACTCACCCTTCAAAAACATCAAAAACCCACCCAATAAGAAAACACAAAAACACTTAAAAACATTGCCACATCATCACCACCTTTTACATTTAATTTTAATTACCTATCTTTTTCTTTCAATAAAATATTTAAGAATCCTTTAAATTATTTTGATGGATAAAAATTTAAAATATTTAAAATTAAAAAATTAAATATTTTAAATTATTTTTAGTTATCAGTTTTTTACTTTAATAAAAAAATATAAGAAATATTTAGATACTTTTATGAAGGGAAAATTATAAAATTTGAAATTTAAAAACATTTTGAAAGTTAAAACATTAATAAATCCTTTTAGTTTAACAATATTTATTATTTATAAAATTTCAAGGTTTATATAAAGTGTTTATATATTTAAAGGTTTTTTTTTTTTTTTTTAATTTATCACCCAACCCCCCACCCTTTGGCCCCACCACCTGACAAAAGGCTTCTCAAATATGCATTCTTCGTGAAGTATGTATCTCAAATACAAAAGCTAAAAATGACACCCACAATAATGATAAACTGATGAGGTGGAAAAATGCCTAAAAACAACCCAAACAAATGCTTTATTGGAGATGGTCTTAAGGAACCCTATTTCTTACATCTCTAACCTAAAAACCACATACTTTAAACTAAAATCACAACAAAATAACCTAAAATTATAAAGAAATATAAACACCTGAGCCAATTCAATTCAATTAACAACAACTGTCCATTGATTGCAAAATGGGTACCTAAAATTCATAATAATTCTCCCAAATTGACGATTAATAACTTGACTTACTATAGGGCTGTAAAAGAACCGAACGAACAAGAACAAGGCCATGTTCGTGTTCGTTCGTTAAGGAAATTAACGTGTTCGCGAACTATTCCTGAACGCATACTGAACATAAGTTTATGTTCGTGTTCATTCGTTAAGGAAATTCAATTGTTCACGAACAGTTCGTGAATGTGATATCCCACATCGGTTGTGAAGGGGAATAAAGGCTTCCTTATAAGGGGCTTGATACCTTCACCATCATGACGTGTTTTAAAACCGTGAGGGGCGGGCGCTGAGGGCGTGCTGGCTACCAAAGCGGAAAATATCATGGTGCGAGTACGCTGGTCTGTTACAGATGGTATCAGAGCCAAGGCCGGACCGGTGGTGCCAGGTCCCACGAGGACGCTGGACCCCTTAAGGGGGGTGGATTGTGATATCCCACATTGGTTGTGAAGGGAACAAAGGCTTCCTTATAAGGGGCTTGATACCTTCACCATCATGACGCGTTTTAAAACCGTGAGGGGAGGGCGCTGAGGGGGTGCTGGCTTCCAAAGCGGACAATATCATGGTGCGGTTACGTTGGGATGTTACAGTGAACACTGGTCTTGAACCCAAATGAATGTAAGCAAATAAAAATTAACACAAACGAACATTTAACTTGAAAATAAAAAAAAAATGAAAACATTGTTATCCTTAACCAGTGGATGTAAGTAGTTAAATAGAACCATCAAATGGTAAATCAGAACACAAGATGTCTACTACACCACTAAACGATAAATAAAGTTTAACTACCTTAGACATAATTATCCCAAAAAATGTCTTAGAATGTCCAAATTTTAGCTAAGTTAAAAAAATAGGGTTTCAAGTCTTCAATATGTTTATATAAAAGGTTTATTATTTATTATTTTTAATATAATCAAACGAACATATTACCAAACATTCACGAACGCAATTGAATGAACGAGACCTGTATTCGTGTTCGTTCGTTCGCTAAGCTAAGCTAACCGAACGAAATTTTTTGTTCATGTTCGTTCGTTAAGCTAATCGAACGAACATAAACGAACCTCCCACCGAACAGTTCACAAACTGTTCGCTGAATGTTCGATTCGTTTACAACCCTACTTACTTGTATTCACCTAGTATCAATAAACAATTGTAGCTCAACCACCTCACCGGAGCTAGCCGGAAACCTCGCCAGAAACTGAAATGTTTAAGTTAGTTTCATTCATCTCCCAATT
Organism: Helianthus tuberosus; assembly: GCA_030545235.1. Lineage (NCBI taxonomy): Eukaryota > Viridiplantae > Streptophyta > Magnoliopsida > Asterales > Asteraceae > Helianthus > Helianthus tuberosus. The sequence goes on from CM060377.1 coordinate 171,311,147, forward strand.
AGCCGATCTATTCGAAAAGAAGACAGGCAAGTTAAGCTAACCTTACCATATATCTCACCGAATATCTTTTGGAACCTTTCTTCCTCAAGCTTTCACATCGCTCATTCTTCCTCACCTCTACCGTAGCCTACACCACCACCAGCACAAACCCTAGCCGTCATCTCTGTAATAACCCACCGAACACCCGCGTTTCTGTAACGCTAGTGGTATTTGGTTGCCTAGGGTGCGACTTTCTCTGGCCTTTCGTCGGAGAAACATGTGTATTACACGAGTTAAAAAAATAATGTAATCAATTAACACATACGGTCATCAATATATGTATTTAAATAACAAATTTGATGTACTTTTTACTTAATAAAATCTTAATTTGTTTTTTTTATTTATTATTAGGTTAGAAACATGTGTATTACACGTGGTAGAACTAATGAAATATTATATGATTATTAATAAGCGAAAGAAATAAAAGAAATAAACCTAATTTAATGCTAAATACAATAAAATAAGTTAATTAATTAAAAAATAAATACATTAACTCAATTGAAGTAATTGCAAATGTGAGAATTAGTAATTTGTTTTTTACTACTTAGTAATAGTCAGAACACTTGTTGCTTGCAAGGATATGCTCTTTAAAAAGATTTGAATATAAGTAAAATAAATTATTATGTGATATTCTATCTCAAAAAGATTTGAATAAAAGTAAAATAAAATTTTGTTTAGAATTATATATAGAGAAACAAATATTTATTCTTATCTAATTTTTTGTTTAAAATTATTATTATTATTTATTATGATAACAATAAAAACAAACTTTTATCCTTATTTAAATATTTATTCTTATCTAATGTTTTATTTAAAATTATTATTATTTAATATGATAGATAAATAAGAAACTAAGGTGAAATAGCGACACTTGCCTAAAAAAAGATTTTTATTTATTGGTATAGAAAGATTACATATTATATATTCTTTGCAAGTCTGTTAATAATTTAACATAATGTAGCTAACGTAAATTACATGCTATAAATATTATCTATTGGTTAATAATGAAAACAACATGTACACACAAATCCCTGCATGACATCATAAATTTATAACGCCAGTATAATAATGAAAACATGTACACACAAATCCTTTGGTTGTTTGTTGATGGTTTTTAAATGCCACGCTCATATATACAGGTTGGGTTCCGTAAGGGAACATACCCTTTTAAGACATAAATAATATATTATGCATGGAGTGGAATGTATGAGAAAAAATATTTTATATCATATCAAGTACATTAAAATATTTTCATTATTTTCCATATCTATCTATTATACTAAAACAATACATCTTAGCCACATGGTATATTGTTAGCCATTCATTTTGTTGATATGAACACCCTCTGAGGCCAAAGAATTCCCCTCTTGGATGGCAAACTCTTTTTCTCTATCCTCCTTCTCACGTACGTTTCTTTGCATCCTTCTTCTTTCCCATTTTTCTTTAATCCTCTTGCATCTCTCCCTTTTTCCCCCATTTTCTTTCATCAGTCTCCCGTTTTTATCAGCTGCAACTCCATCTCTTGAATTCATCTATGTTGATTTCCTTTGATCCTGGTATGTTCAAGGAACCCTAGATTTTATCCACCTGCTCTTTGTCTTCTTTATCTCACGTGCTCCTCTTTGTCTCCCGGTTTTGATTTTTGAATTTCTTTTAACTAGTATGTGAATCTGTTATAACCCTAATTGTTTAGCACTTGATTGATTTGTTTTATCTTCATTCTATCATTTTTGTATACTAAGCTATTTGTATGATATAATCTATTATTCATTGACGTGTGCGTATATATACATGTTTTTACAATGAATTTTACACACGAACTTGGTTTTAATATTTATAAAATGATTTATATCTTAGCATTAAAACACACACAAAAGGACAAGTATACCCTATCGTATAGGTAGCAAAGTATGGGTAAGAACCAGATATCGATCCACGGACGCGGGCGGACGCTAAAGTACTAAATCTTTGTCATTTATTTACTGGTAAAAAGATAGGTGAATTGATTTTAACTAAATTTATCTAACATTATATTTAAGACATAATAGACTCCAAATATGAAAATAAATAATATCTTGTTTTGCAAGCAACCTAAGCATGTTATCTACATCGAACATGACACGAAAGCACTTGATCAATCTTCCAATTATAAAGACAATTAGTATCCCTTTCGGGAATCCTAACATGATAATTCTTCTGAAAGTTAACGCGATAAACACACTTTAACCACCTAAAATCATTCATTAGCGAGCTATTGATATACTTTCATGTGAATCTTTTAAAGATAAGTGAGTCATCCGTTAAGAGTTTTCTAACCTCACTTATTAAAGAAAGCAATACCGATAACACAATACAACCACCAAGACAAGCATAAAGTAGATCATATCACAAACTATTCCATTTTGCAAGTCTTGAACATAAATTTACTAAGAAAGCAATTTCAACCAAAATTACCAAACAAAGATTATCAATCATGTCAAGAACTCGCAACAACACCGTCTAACCTGTTAAAGCCATTACGTGTAGGAAAGCATTCTTGATAAAATCAGATTTATCTTTTATTAAACCAATACCCAGTCTAGTTTCATGGTGTAAACACATTAGTTTACTAAAAAATGATTAGTCAAGGAGTTTTACAACATATCTTAACTAACCACTTATTAATCATCCAAGATAAACAACCACAATCAAGAATCCAACATCAATGAAACAAGTTTGCCATATGATCATCAAGATTCAAACATAAAAAAGTTGCCAAAGCTTCATATAAATAAGATTACAAACTAAAGATTGTTCATGAAACAAGTTTCTTAATACTATTACAACAATACATAAACATAACATCAGCTCAATGCTTGAAATATACTCAAAAGATATGTTAAGAACAAGAAATTAAACCATAAACAAGCAAGGATTTGATGGATTGGATAATGGTTAGGCTTATTTGCAACTTGGAGGCTTGAATCCAAACAAAGCAGACTGCTTGCAGAGCCATGAAATCACCCAGAAGTTAGGAAAATTACCCAATAGTTTGATCAGTAACGAATGCTCTGTTTTATAAGGACTTTTCATATCTGCACAGTCGTGCGCTTTATGTGCATGGTCGTTGTCACACCCCAACCGATGGCGGAATCATCGGGGCGCGGCACTAGGCGAATCAGATTGCTCAAGAGAATCCATAACAACTATATTGCGATAATATTTAATACATTCATTATCCCATACTAACGAATAATACAATCACATAAGTTATCACAGATTTCTTGTCCTCTCGAACAATACAAATCCGACAACCTAGATTTTAGTGGAGTTTCTAGACTTCCTAGCTTGATTTGATATAGTCTGCGATCTAACCTGCAACATACGTTAAAAAATATTTGTCAATACAAAAGTGTTGGTGAGTATACAGGTTTGATAAGTATAGCATAATAGGTTAAAAGTGCTGCGAATTTCCACATGCATAAACGTAATACACGACATATATACTCACAAAACTGATACTACCAACTAAGTCCTCGATGCTAGAATGTACGATGGCATAACTAGACCCCGTCGGACGCAATAGTACTATACTAGTCGTGGTGGGACGTCGCGAGTATAAGTCCTAGCACATATGCAACTAGCATCACGTATATCTATGCATAACAGTTATTCGCAAGTGATAATTCGATTGATTGAATATTTTGTTTGATGAGTTCGTTTTGATAGAAACGTATGTTACACCCAAAATTCGATTAAAAAGGGTTCAAGTATACTCACAGTGCGTATTTAGCGAGAATACAACTTGATTGAGTCGGTTGCGAGTACGTCTGTGTTGATCCTTGAAGAACAAGGTAAACGATGTACGGTTAAGCGAGATTAGTCTTGAAAAGTCACTCACTTGGTCGAATGGTGCTCATCCGTGCGGATTACATGTGATCCGTGCGGATTATATGTGATCCGTCCGGATGATGCGTGATCCGTGCGGATGACACGTGATCCGTGCGGATTGCATGTGATCCGTGCGGATTGCATGGGTTTCGTCCGGATGATGTGTTATTCGTTCGAACAAGTGTTGACTCATGCGGATTGTCATTCGCTCGAACAAGGGTGACTCGTACGGATTCTCATCCGTTCGAACAGGGTGTCTCGTGCGGTCGACAGGTTATTCGTGCGGATTAACATGTATCCGTCCGGATGACATGTATCTGTCCGGATGACATGTTATCCGTGCGGATTACATCTTATCCGTGCGGATTACATGTTATCCGTGCGGAGATGTGATCCGTGCGGACATGTCATCCGTGCGGACATGTCATCCGTCCGGATGGCATGTGTTTCACATTCTGAACACTGTTTCAATGCGTTTGACGGAAGGAATACGTTCGTTTTTACTAAGGTAGTGTAATTTCGCACTAACACTTGAAAGTTCATCAGTTCCGACCCGTTCCGACAGCCGGGAATCACCCCGCTCCGTCAGAAATGGCCGTTCTTAACGGTTCCTCGTGATTAACTCGAAATCGCACCGTCCTTGGTTGAATACATAGATTTAGGTGAGATTTGTCATTAAAGCATATGGAAATCCCCCAGATCTGAGCCGTTTGTAGTGGGATGAGGCCACAACTTGGAGTTCATAAGAACTCTTGGTGACATCACCTCAAAACGCCTCAAATCCACAGATTTCATGGTTAGAATTTGAGTTTTAAAAGATAGAATGATGTAGAATCGTGTGTAGATTGTAGAAGTACAACTTTTAGGTTGAAATCTTACCGGAATCGCGAGGAAATCGAGAGAAAAAGGGTCCTGGAGCGTGTCTGGTCGGGTGGGAGCTGTCACATCACTGTTCAAGTGATGTGACATGGTATTTATAGGCCACAGAGGAGAAGAAAGGAGTTTTGGCGCGGATTGCCCATCCGTTCGGATTGCTATCCTGACGCGGTGGACTTCTCCGTTTTGATCGTTTTGATAGTTTTCGAGGTGCGTACTTTCCATAATTAATTTATATTATCGTTATATTGTTATTATTATATATATATATATCACTAGGGGTCGTATTTACGTATCCATAATCCAAAGTTTCGATAATTAACCATCGGTTTCCGATTCGAGTATGCGATTATTAGCGACGTTTCACGGCCATCAATGAGGGTAGTGTAGGTTCTTTCTTGATGTCATTGTGAACGTTATTTCGTGTAGTGCCACAAAGACTGACGGGGTACCGTTTACTTGTATTGTCATCATCGTCATGACGACTGGAGCTACAGCACTCACCCGAGAGTCCTCGTTAGCATTAATTGTTTACGTTCGACACATCACGGCCACTGAGGAGGGTAGAATAGGTCCTCACTCAATGCCTCCGTGAGTGTTAGTGTGATAATAGTGTAGTATAGTGATATTGTATTTCGACAATATGCGATCATCCTTTGAATAGTGATATATATACGATATAGTTACACTATGATCCGAATCTCCGGTGCTAGGCGTAACGAGTATAACGAGTAGTAACAATGCACAAAAGTGCGGGTTGTTACAGTCTCCCCTACTTTGGGAAATTTCGTCCCGAAATTAATCCAATAGGTAGGCTTCTAAAAGTTGGTCTCGTATGAGTAGCGATACAGCGAGCGATTTGATCGTAGGTTGACAGCGAGGACGTTTCGAATAAGAGAGATCGACTGCGATAGCGAGAAGGCGACGTAGAGACGAAAGTATTAATCCCACAAGTTGGCATTCCAAAGTACCTTGTCTTGTGTAGAATTCGTTAGTTCGATGCGATTGTAATTTGAAAGGTTTCTCATGACGTAGAGTTAACTGAGTCGATCGTTAACCCACGTTACAAGAAGCGTTCGTTTTAGATATTTAAAAGGGATTTAGGATGAAAATCTTTGAAAATTTTCCTTTTAACGTGCGGTCAACAGAGTCGATGTTAACCGATGTTGCAAGGAAATTTAAGTTTCTAAACATTTTAAGGAATTCGAAGATGAAAACAAGGGTTACGAAAACTCTCCTATGATGTGGGTTCAAGCTGAACTCGATGTTGAACCAATGTCTTAAGAAGGATTTTGTTTTGACGTTGTAAAAGTTTAAGGAAAACGGGGCTTATGAAACTTTTCTTGGACATGGAGTTAAGCTGATTCGATGTTAACTCCACGTCGCGAGAGAATTTTCACTTGCCCACCGGTTTTAAATCAGAATTTTATAAATAGACGTTTTAATTAGTACAAAAAGTAGTTAATTACCGAGCCCCACTTGGCACTTTCCCACGAAAGTTTGTTAATATGTTTAAAACACTTATTTATAGGAAGTACCAGCGGCGTATCCACCATGATTTGCCCATATTATTTCCGTTCCGTGAGGCAGTGTCAGGTGTGCCGATATGACATGAATAGAATTGCGTTTTACTCGGCCCAATCGTTAGAAAGTCGGACCGAGCATAAGATAGGATCGAATAGGTTAATCCGGCGAGTTGATAAGCGAGAAGCGAATAGCGCGTTTTCGATTTGATTACACATTAAACCCACATGGCACGTTTCCACGAGAGTTTGCTAACATGGCGAAACACTATGCTTAACCAGGTTAGTTTTGCCTCGTGAAGCGGTGTCATGTGTACTAATACCACATAGAATTGTAATGAACACCAAGCGAGCGATAAGCGGTACGCGAATAAGCGATAGACTATACACGATATGCGATAAGCGATTAGGTGATTAAGCAGATAACATAACACTCCACTAGTAACGACGGCGCCGATAAACGAATTACGATAAGCGGCCGTGGTTGCGTTGCGAGCGATGGAAGTATGCGGTTCGAATTTGATTGATTAACACTACAGATTTTGACTAACATTAGACCCCACATGGCCTTTTTCCACGAAAGGTCGCTGATATGGCTAAAACGCCCTGCCTTAACCATAGGAGTTTCATCTCGTGAAGCGAGGTCATGCGTGCTAACTTAACACGAATATCACAGCTAACGGTATAGCGATAGATTGATACACAACAGGCGATATAGATTCACATAATAAGCGATAGAGATTGCGAGATACACAAGGTAAGCGATTTCAACTAGTCGGGTTTGTTTCGAATAAGCTTAACGTTACGTTGCGACGCATCACGGTTATCGAGGAGGGTAGAATAGGTCCTCACCCGATAACATCGTGAGCGTTAATGTGCTTGATGAGATTGATCGCTATAGACTTACGACTAGTCTTGCGTTGATGCAATTGTCCTGCGAGGTAGACTCTCCAGAGTCCATCGATGAGGCGTTTGCAGACTTACGACAAGTCTCGCGATGATACGGTTTGTTACGCCTTGCGATTGAGTGTAGTGTGTTGAAAATAATCACAATAGTATAATAGGTCTAATAACGTTCAACTCCACGTGGCACCTTCTTCACGGAACTTTGTTAGTATGATAAAGCACACCTTGCTTAACCCCTACTACTTTCATCCCGTGATTTGGTGTCACCTTTTGTCAACACGCTATGGCACCTTAGGATTCACTACGATCTCCGTGCACTGACCCAAATAATCCCGTGTGCACCGATGATTAATTGTTCCTTGCACGTTCATCGTACCTCATTCTAAGAGTGTAGTGAGGGTAAAACATATTATTTCGTGATATAGTATATGTGTGAATCTAGTCTAAGTGCGACGATTAAAAAGTGAAAGAACGAAGAAGAGAGTTGTTGTTACACATGGTGGTAACTTCGAATAAGAGAGTAGGTTCAAAACTTAGAAATTAACGTCGAGAATCGTATCATTACAACTTTATCCTACGCTTGCTAGATGTCTGATGCTGAAGACTTTTGCTGGAGCTGTTGTTGTTGTACTCAAGTTCACGGTTCGATGCGGCAGTTGCGGGTGAAGTGACCGTAATGGTTGCAGTTATTGCAATAGCGACAGTCAGCCCCAACTGGATGATGATAGGTGCATGAGTAACACTGAGGATGAGCTCCAGTGTAGGCTCGTTTTGGAAACATCGGGACTGTTCGAAGAGGTTCCGGTTGCAACAGTTCGGTTGTTGATGAACTCGGGCTTGAGGTCTTTCGTTTGCGGCTGGGTTCGTTGATGTCTTGCGAAGAGATGTCGTCGTTTGAGGATTCGTCTGAAGACTCACTTGCGGAGTCTTTGGCTGATTTGTCGGAAGATCCGTCGGTAGATTTGTCAGAAGAATCGGCAGCAGATCCGTCCGAAGAATCGTTAGCAGATCCGTCAGAAGAATCGTTAGCTGATTCATTAGAAGAATCGCCAGCAGATTTGTCAGAAGATTCGTCAGTAGATTCATCAGGAGATTCGTCAACATGTTCTTCTGAAGGATTACTGGCGATTGCTTGATGAGCTTGCTTGACAGGAGTCCTTGAGAATAATCCTTCCATGAGTCGTTTGTTATTGATTTCTGCGGCTAAGCGGTATGTTTCTTCGATGGTAGTAGGTCTTGCAGCTTCGACAAAATCATCCACACACTCTGGCAAGCCACGAATGTATTTCGTGATGGCTTTCCCTGGAGTGTTGACTTGACTTGGGCAGATTATGCTAAGCTGTTTGAACCTTGCGGTGTAGCCAGCGTTGTCGCCTTTGGTTTGCTTGATTTCCCAAAATTCGTTTTCTAGCTTCTGAATTTTGTGTGAAGGACAGTATTCTTTCTTCATGAGTTCCTTCAGCTCATCCCAAGAGAGGGCGTAAGCCGCGGAGATCCCACGTTTGTTGCGTTCGGCGGTCCACCTGTCGAGTGCTCGTGATTGAAATACTCCGGTAGCGCAAGTAGTACGGAAACTGTCGGGACACCCGCTTTGACGAAGGGTAACTTTGATAGAATCGAACCACTGGAGTAGTTGAGTCGCATCTCCTTCACCCGTGAACTCCATCGGGTCACAGGCTTTGAAGTGCTTGTAGAGAAAAGTAGATTGCGGCGCTTCCGTCTTGGAGTCTTCCGAGGCTCGAGAGTTGCCAAGAGAGTGCACTTGAGCGGCAATTCGAGGAATAAGCTTACTCACTTCCTTAGTCCCAAGTGATGCAATCCTCTTATTGACACTTCGTTTGGCTCTCTCCCTAGCTACTCGTCTCGAGGTAGAGTTGCTGGAAGGCATCTAGACAGAAAGAGACTTGGAGTGAGATTCGATCATAATGATTTTGAGTTTTGCGATGCGATTGAGCGCGTTCAAAACTTGATGCGATAGTTATAGTAGTAATACGAATCACATAGGAGCCACATAGGAAACTCGAAATTCCTAAGTTCTCACACAATGACTTGTTTGTTTATACGTATATATATATATATATATGTATATTTATATAGATGTAATTTGTATTCACACACGTACAGGTCGATTTAGAATATGCGGGGACGCGTTGTAGTGTGATAACGAGAGCGAACGCGATAAATTATGCATTGGTTTTGTTGCGAACATTCGGGTTTCGTTTTAGATTGCGATGGCTGTGCGAATCGTGTGTTTATAAAGTAGGGAGTGAAAATCATTAAATCGAGAAATCGACAAAGCGTAAAGTTTCAAAATGTAAATAAGTTCCAGCCAGTGTAAAATTGGTTGTTCGTACGATAGAGTGCCTTGGGTGTTTAGGCGTCGACTACCCAAGGTAATCCAACTATATCTAACAAGCTCGTGCACGCGCGTTGACTTAGAAGACTCCATGCTTCCACTGGGATGCAGCTCCTGGCATTCGTCTTCCTAGTCATCGCGTGGCTCGAGTTATCGTGATAGTCGAGTCCTTGGTGAGAGCTTTTGAAAACCAGTTTATAGAGAGTGGAACGACTTATTAAGGTACGGGTTTCACCCCTATCTTAACAGTTTCGTTCCTAATTGTGGTTATGCTCTCGAATAAATTCGTGAGTTCCACTAGATTTCGAAATGGAGACTTTCGTCGAGATGTGGATATCACTCCTAACTCGATGAAAGGTTCTCGTGCTAGAAAATTCGCTGAGTGAGCAATCCTATCGAGAGTTATTGGTTTTCACACCTGATCTTGACTGGATCCCTCGGTTTCGTTATGCGAGTATTTCCGAAAACATGTGTATTGTGCCGGCCTTAGGAAAGGCTAAGTAGTATTTCAGCCTTAGGAAAGGCTTCTTCGCGTGAAGTTGTAGTATGCGGTGTTCACACAAAGTTGTAGCTTTTAGCAATTTCGATCGAGAGTATCAAGTAAGCCCAATACAAATCCCACCGGGTTTGTATGAGTCGGCCTGTTGGTACTTAGACTATAACTAGGTCAATTTCTAAGACGTCGACCCAGACTAGGTCGAGTCTGGCCTAATTCCCTATAGTTATGGCTCTGATACCAATCTGTCACACCCCAACCGATGGCGGAATCATCGGGGCGCGGCACTAGGCGAATCAGATTGCTCAAGAGAATCCATAACAACTATATTGCGATAATATTTAATACATTCATTATCCCATACTAACGAATAATACAATCACATAAGTTATCATAGATTTCTTGTCCTCTCGAACAATACAAATCCGACAACCTAGATTTTAGTGGAGTTTCTAGACTTCCTAGCTTGATTTGATATAGTCTGCGATCTAACCTGCAACATACGTTAAAAAATATTTGTCAATACAAAAGTATTGGCGAGTATACAGGTTTGATAAGTATAGCATAATAGGTTAAAAGTGTTGCGAATTTCCACATGCATAAACGTAATACACGACATATATACTCACAAAACTGATACTACCAACTAAGTCCTCGATGCTCGAATGTACGATGGCATAACTAGACCCCGTCGGGCGCAATAGTACTATACTAGTCGTGGTGGGACGTCGCGAGTATAAGCCCTAGCACATATGCAACTAGCATCACGTATATCTATGCATAACAGTTATTCGCAAGTGATAATTAGATTGATTGAATATTTCATTTGATGAGTTCGTTTTGATAGAAACGTATGTTACACCCAAAATTCGATTAAAAAGGGTTCAAGTATACTCACAGTGCGTATTTAGCGAGAATACAACTTGATTGAGTCGGTTGCGAGTACGTCTGTGTTGATCCTTGAAGAACAAGGTAAACGATGTACGATTAAGCGAGATTAGTCTTGAAAAGTCACTCACTTGGTCGAATGGTGCTCATCCGTGCGGATTACATGTGATCCGTGCGGATTATATGTGATCCGTCCGGATGATGCGTGATCCGTGCGGATTACACGTGATCCGTGCGGATTGCATGTGATCCGTGCGGATTGCATGGGTTTCGTCCGGATGATGTGTTATTCGTTCGAACAAGTGTTGACTCATGCGGATTGTCATTCGCTCGAACAAGGGTGACTCATACGGATTCTCATCCGTTCGAACAGGGTGTCTCTCGTGCGGTCGACAGGTTATTCATGCGGATTAACATGTATCCGTCCGGATGACATGTATCTGTCCGGATGACATGTTATCCGTGCGGATTACATGTTATCCGTGCGGATTACATGTTATCCGTGCGGACATGTGATCCGTGCGGACATGTGATCCGTGCGGACATGTCATCCGTCCGGATGGCATGTGTTTCACATTCTGAACACTGTTTCAGTGCGTTTGACGGAAGGAATACGTTCGTTTTTACTAAGGTAGTGTAATTTCGCACTAACACTTGAAAGTTCATCAGTTCCGACGGCCGGGAATCACCCCGCTCCGTCAGAAATGGCCGTTCTTGACGGTTCCTCGTGATTAACTCGAAATCGCACCGTCCTTGGTTGAATACATAGATTTAGGTGAGATTTGTCATTAAAGCATATGGAAATCCCCCAGATCTGAGCCGTTTGTAGTGGGATGAGGCCACAACTTGGAGTTCATAAGAACTCTTGGTGACATCACCTCAAAACGCCTCAAATCCACAGATTTCATGGTTAGAATTTGAGTTTTAAAAGATAGAATGATGTAGAATCGAGTGTAGATTGTAGAAGTACAACTTTTAGGTTGAAATCTTACCGGAATCGCGAGGAAATCGAGAGAAAAGGGGTCCTGGAGCGTGTCTGGTCGGGTGGGAGCTGTCACATCACTGTTCAAGTGATGTGACATGGTATTTATAGGCCACAGAGGAGAAGAAAGGAGTTCTGGCACGGATTGCCCATCCGTCCGGATTGCCCATCCGTGCGGTTGGCCCATCCGTGCGGATGGCCCATCCGTGCGGATGGCCCATCCGTCCGGATTGCTATCCTGACGCGGTGGACTTCTCCGTTTTGATCGTTTTGATAGTTTTCGAGGTGCGTACTTTCCATAATTAATTTATATTATCATTATATTGTTATTATTATATGTATATATCACTAAGGGTCGTATTTACGTATCCATAATCCAAAGTTTCGATAATTAACCATCGGTTTCTGATTCGAGTATGCGATTATTAGCGTTTCACGGCCATTAATGAGGGTAGTGTAGGTCCTTTCTTGATGTCATCGTGAACGTTATTTCGTGTAGTGCCACAAAGAATGACGGGGTACCATTTACTAGTATTGTCATCATCGTCATGACGACTGGAGCTACAGCACTCACCCGAGAGTCCTCGTTAGCGTTAATTGTTTACGTTCGACACATCACGGCCACTGAGGAGGGTAGAATAGGTCCTCACTCAATGCCTCCGTGAGTGTTTGTGTGATAATAGTGTAGTATAGTGATATATATACGATATAGTTACACTATGATCCGAATCTCCGGTGCTAGGCGTAACGAGTATAACGAGTAGTAACAACGCACAAAAGTGCGGGTTGTTACAGTCGTGCCCCAACAATATTCGGGTGACGTCATTGCTTAGGTGGGCCAGACAAGTGGGCAAGAGGACGAATGGCGGCTGAGTCTCAGATGTGCACGGTCGTGCACTTTGATCGCACGGTCATGCAGGGTCTTGAAATCACAATATATTTAAGGATCAGGTAGTGCACAGGTGTGCACTTTTGTCGCACGGTCGTGCGTTCCGAGGAATCAGTTGCATTGCCTAGTGCACTGCCACTGCTTCTGGCATCGAAAGTCACGCACGGTCGTGCAGTTGGGGCGCAGGGTCGTGCATCACCTGGAACTTCAATAGAATCTGCAGAATTCATCCGTAACATCCTTAAATCGCCCCCTTTTCTACAACTTTGTCTTTGGCACACTGTTTAAGGCCTGAAAATGCAAAAGTACCTGATTAAGTATCTAAACAAAGAAGTTTTGGTTAAAAACGCGTAAAACGGAAGTAAAATGGGGGACTTAAACATATATAATTTAACAAATATCAAACCTCCCCACACTTGAACTTTGCTTCTCCTCAAGCAAACTTTAAATAAAGCAAATAAACGAAGCTAATAATTTACAAAGCTACTAATTTATTCGATGGTCAATCGGTTTTCCAAAAAGTCAACATCAAAGATTTCAAACCAAACAAGCATATGAGAATATAGGCAACGATAACCAAAAAGCAATGATTCGACTTCGATCGACTTAGCATGCAAATCTTTACATTTCTCACAATGTTCACACACTCAGTTATATGTATGAATCAAACATGTAATGTGTATGTATAAAACACTGGATGCCAAGTCAATGAATCATGCAATGTCATAAACAAATCATGACACGTTTAATCACGGAAATGTTAAACGATGGCGTCATCTAGCCGAGTCAATGCCCATTTTCATCGCCAGTCTTTCTTGTTAAAAAGAATGATGGCTCTTGGCGTTTTTGCATCGATTATCGCGCACTCAATGCAGCCACAGTGCATGATCGTTTTCCGATTCCCACTATTGATGAATTACTTGATGAGCTTCATAGTGCAACGATCTTTTCCAAAATAGATCTGTGCTCCGGATACCATCAAATTCGAGTGGCTAAGGAAGACATTCATAAGACCGTGTTTCGCACAATGGATGGGCACTACGACTTCCTCGTGATGCTTTTTGGGATCACTAATGCCACGTCTACATTCCAAGCGACTATGAATGATCTCTTTCGTAAGGTCCTTTGCCAAATTTTTCTTGTTTTTTTATGATATACTCATTTATAGTGCATCGATGGAGGAACACTATAGTCATTTACGGTACGTTTTCAAGACCCTATTAGCCAATTATTTTCATGCGAAAGGATCCAAATGCATTTTCGCGATGCAAGAATTCTCATTTTTGGGTCATAAAATTTCAGCTTTGGGTGTAGCTCCGGAACCGGATAAGATCAAAGTTATCGAAAGTTGGTTTCATCCAACTTCTTGCACCACACTTCGAGCCTTTTGGGATCTCACTGGCTATTATCTCCGGTGTGTTCTCCATTATGCAAGAATCACATCACCACTTACCGATCTCCTAAAAAAACCAGACTTTACTTGGAGCCCAGATGCCAATCACGCCTTCATTGAATTCAAAACCCACAAGAAAGAGTTGGTTACTCTTGCCTTACCAGATTTTTTCGCGGCCACTGGATGTCACATCTGACGCTTCCAACGTAGCCATAGGCGCCGTTTTATCGCAAAACTGCAAGCCAATTGCATTTTTTCAGCAAAAGGTTGTGTCCAACCATGCAAGGCCATTTGACTTGTACTAAAGAACTATATACTATCACTAAGGTAATCAAAAAGTGGCGTTAATATCTCATGGGTTACGATTTTGAGATCCATTTCAAGCCGGGTTACGACAATTATTTCGGACAGAGATCCGATACTTATTAGTCGGTTTTGGCCTGAATTGTTCAAGCTTATGGGTACTAAACTCCGTTGCTGATGCTTTAAGTCGTGTTCAGATTCTGGTTATATTATCTCTTTCACATCCGCCGGCCACATGGCTTAACGAGATTCATTCCTACTAATGAACTGACCCAATGGGTCTCTAGTTGCTTGCGGATATTGCAACGGATCAAGTTGTTTTTCCACATCATTCCTTCCATGATGGGTTCATCTATATTCGTGGTAAGATGCTAATTCCACTGATCTCTGATTTACATACCCATTTATTGTAAGAATTCCATACATCTTTTGTTGGGGGTCACGAAGGAGTGAATGCCACAGTTAACCGTTTATCATCCACGTTCACATGGTTGGGTTTAAAAAAAGACGTCACCGCCTTTGTTAAGGCATGTGATATGTGTCAGTCTTGTTAGATAGTTTGTATGTCTTATATGTATTTCTTTAATTCTTTAGGTCCTTATTTGTAACTTGTATCTCTATATATTGTTTAGTCTGTATTAATAATATTCATACAAAGCAAAACCCTTTCATGGTATTAGCCATTATTCACTGAAGTGGTTAGCCATTATTCACTGAAGTGGTTGAAGTTCTCCCCTCATCCCTTCGTTTTCCCTCCCCTATTCCTTTCCTCATGGCTTCCCCTTCTTCTTCCTCAGCCGAACCTGCACCCATGAGCAACATCTCTCCTCTCTTAACCCTGAAACTATCATCCACTAACTTCCTCTACTGGAGAACTCAGATGCGTCCCCTCTTGTCTCTTCAGCATCTTCTACCCCATTTAGATGGAACTCAATCGGCTCCACCGGAAACAATTATTGTTTCATAAAAAACCATTGATAACCCCGACTACCAGACATGGGTACGGGATGAACAGAAGGCTATTTTCTCCTCAATGCTTCTCTCACTGAGAAGCCTTGTCTGTGACCGTTGGTCTCCCCACGGATCGAGTCATATGGCTTGCTCTCGAGAATGCCTTCTGCAATTCTTCTGTTGAACGCATCCAGAATCTTCGTAAAAATCTGCGAAATCCCCAAAAAGGGGAAAAACCTGTCTCTGAATTCGGTTGCACTTTCAAAGCTTTGTGTGATCAGCTTTGTGCGATCGGGCACCCTGTTGACCCAATGGATCAACTCCACTGGTTCCTGCGTGGATTTGGTCCTGTATTCGAAAGTTTTTCAACCTCGGTCAGATCCGTTCGTCCCCTTCTTGGTTTTACGGATCTTCTTGCAAGAGCAGAAAGCCATGAACTATTTGTTAGGGCCTTAAATGGTTCATCCACACCTCCTGTTGCCTTTTCAGTTCAATCTCCTAATTAGTCCTCCAGTCGCCCTAACCGTTCCTCATCCCAGCGTGACTCACCTACTTCTCAAGCCCCAACCGTTCCTACTCTTCCTCTACTAATGTTCGCAGCCCAAGCCGGTTTTTTAATGGTCCTCAAAACCGCAGTCGACATCCTCCAACATGTCAACTCTGTAGGACACAAGGTTACTATGCCACACAGTGTCCTAAACTTGCTACCTTTGCTACTTCCATGGAACCCAATGAAGAACAACTTGTGCATGCTTTTCATGCTTAATGTGGCTTGGACCCCACCATCCTAGACTGGACTTGTGACATTGGAGCATCTGATCACATGATTCCTAACCCAAATAATGTTCAGAACTCCTCATCTGCCCAAGTTAACAAACATGTCTATTTTGGTAACAGTCACTCCTTCCCATTATCACATATCGGTAACACGAAAATCCTTGGCTCTCTTAATTTAAATGAGGTGTTAGTTGTGCCGAATCTCACAAAAAAATATTTTATCAGTAAGCAAACTAACTAAGGATAATTTTGTTGATGTTCTATTCTCATATCCTCACTTTTACATTCAGGATCGGGGAACCAAACAAGTCCTAGCTCAAGGGAGTCTTAAAGATGGTCTCTACATTCTTCGCAATAATCATGAAGCCATAATTTCTACCTCTTCGTCTCCTAAATCGTCTTTTGAGATATGGCATTCACGTCTAGGCCATATAAATTTTGATATTATTACTATGTTAAAAAATAATGGACATTTATCGTTTACTACTGTGTTACCTAAACCTGGACTTTGCTCCCCTTGTGAGTTAGCCAAATCCAAACGGCTACCATTTTCTAATAATAATAAACAGGGCTTCTTTACCCCTTGAGTTAATCCATTGTGATTTATGGGGACCAACACCGGTTAAATCGAATGATAATTTTTCTTATTATGTTGCCTTTATAGACGATTTTTTCTCAGTTCACGTGGTTATACCCTTTAGGGGCCAAATCAGAATTTGTTGATACTTTATTTGTGTTTATGCCATTTGTTCAAACACAATTCGCCACAAAAATCAAAACGTTTCAAAGTGATGGCGGAACCGATTCACTAACCATAAGGTTCGAACCTTGTTTGAATCCAATGCCACGTTTCATCGAATGTCTTGTCCATATACCCCTCAACAAAATGGACGGGTTGAACGTAAACATCGACATATTGTCGAAACTGGGTTGGCAATGTTATTTCATGCTAAACTTTCGGCATCATTTTGGGTTGAGTCATTCTTTTCTGCGGTATATATTATCAAATGCCTTCCTACACCCATTCTTAATGGTAAATCTCCATTTGAACTTTTATATACTAAAACCCCCCATTATGCTTCGTTTCTTACATTTGGTTGTCGTGTATATCCTTTTTTACGTGATTATGCCCCAAACAAACTTGCCCCAAGAAGCTTACCATGTATCTTTATTGGCTATTGCTTCAACTACAAAGGGTATAAATGTTTAGACCCTTGCAGCTCACGTACTTATATAACTCGTCATGCACGTTTTGATGAAACCTACTTTCCCTATGATGCCACTTCCACTGCTAAACCGACAAATGAACTTGAAATAACAACATTTCTCGATGCATCCTTCACTTCACCATCTCTCACCTCACATGTCTAACCTAAACCTACTCCTCATCAAATTCCATCCACTACATCATGCATCAATCCCATAACACCTATTTTTTCCCTACTACTACATCAACCACACCAATAATTCCGCCTCAATCGACCCTTACCACCTCCACATCTACCTCCGAAACAACTACACCCGCTAGCTCTCCTCCACCGTCCCCACCATCTTCTCCATCACCGTCACCCTCACCACCTTCCCCACCCCCTCCTCCACCATCGCACCCCATG
The DNA here is from genome assembly GCA_030545235.1 of Helianthus tuberosus. Taxonomy (NCBI): domain Eukaryota; kingdom Viridiplantae; phylum Streptophyta; class Magnoliopsida; order Asterales; family Asteraceae; genus Helianthus; species Helianthus tuberosus. The sequence continues at coordinate 171,329,009 of CM060377.1, forward strand.
ACCAACAGGTCTAAAGCAGGCATTTTCAAACCCCGTCACCGTGTCTACTTGGCACACACTAAAAAACTTCATCTTCATCATGCTCTCTTCGCCACTTCCGATCCCAAAACTTATCGTTCTGCTTTAAAAGACACTAAATGGGTGCGTGCCATGCAATTTGAACTTGACGCGCTTCATCGAAACAACACATGGACCTTAGTCCCTTGACCACAACAAGCAAATATAGTAGGTTCCAAATGGATCTTTCAAACCAAATATCATTCAGATGGATCTATTGAGTGACACAAGGCCAGACTTGTGGCTCAAGGGTCTAGTTAAATCTCGGGACTTGACTACTCTCTCACGTTTAGTCCCGTTGTTAAAGCCGCAACTGTGCGAACAGTTCTCTCATTGGTTGTCAAAAATAAATGGAACCTACATCAACTAGACGTCAACAATGCTTTTTTATGTGGACATCTCACCGAAAGTGTCTTTATGGAACAACCTCCGGGATTCGTTGATTCTCGATTTCCTGATCATGTGTGCAAATTAAATAAAGCCATCTACGGTTTGAAACAAGCCCCACAGGCTTGGTTTTAACGTTTAAGTCTTTTCCTCACCAACAATGGTTTTCTATGCAGTCGTGCCGATCCTTCCTTGTTCATCCTCAAATGTAATTCTTATGTCATGTACCTTCTTTTCTATGTTGATGATCTCATTCTAACGGGCTATGATCCTAACGCTCTCAAATCCTTCACCTCATGTCTTCATAATGCATTTGCTATCAAAGATCTAGGAGAACTTAACTACTTCCTTGGATTGGAAGTTACCTACTCATCTAATAGACTCTTTTTAAATCAATCAAAATATGCTTTAGATATTTTAACCCATGCCAAAATGTTTGATGCAAAACCTGCTCCAACACCTTTAAGCACGAATGTCTCTTTTGTCTCTGCGGGTGAATCTTTTTCAGATACCGCTTACTACCGGTCCATTGTAGGAGCACTGTAGTATCTCACGATCACAAGACCTGAAATTTTGTATGCTGTTAATCAAGTCAGCCAATTCTTACATGCTCCAACTGTTGATCATTTCCAAGCGGTAAAACGCATTCTTCGTTACATAAAGGGCACTCTTGCGTATGGGTTTCGCTACAGTCAACCCGAGCATACGTCTCTGCTGGGCTACTCTAATGCAGACTGGGATAGATGCTTAGAAACTCGGTGGTCCACCTATGGCTATTCTATTTTTTTGGGAGGAAATCTAATGTATTGGAGTGCTAAAAAGCAACCCACTGTTGCTCGGTCAAGTTGTGAGTCTGAATATAGAGCTATGGCTAACAGTGCTGCGGAAATTGTTTGGCTCACCCATCTGCTTCAAGAATTACATGCGCCCCCTTCGGTTAGACCTACTTGTTGATGCATATTTGTGGATGCGGCTCGGTTCAGTTCGACTCGGCTCGGCTCAATTTAGTTCGAGCCTGACGTCACGACATTCCTCCGTCATGCGCCCCAGAGATCGACACACGAAGCACGAAGTGCCGCGAGCGGTCCGTTTGAAGGATGATGACATCATGAAGACACATCAGGATGTCACCTTGCATGAAATATAATGTTCTACTTGCATACATTTCACGAAAAACCTTAAATGTGAACATGGTTTTTCATTGGAGCATGTCCAAGAAAGTTGGAGCCATTATGAAAGTCAACGAAGAATAGATTATTCGTGGACTTGGTTTTTCGCAGAAGTGAGGTCCACGAAAAACATATCTTTCGTAAGGCTACTGTGTGTTTGGTTATAAATACATGTCTTGTATCTCAGTTTAGGTGTGAGCTTGGATAAGCTGGAGAGAGAGCATAGAGAGGACATACAGAGAGACACGAGAGAACACAGAGAGAGAGTGTAGTGAGAGAGAGTTGTCGGGTTGCTTTGTATTAGTCGAATCTTGTACCGAAACTCTGTCGAAATCAATACACGAAACCGTTAATCATTAAATATCTTTGCGTATTGTTCATTCTCTCGCTCGGTTTATGTTGTAGCTTGGATTCCGCACTCGCTACGGCATCTGAAACAAGAAATCATCGTAGTCCGACGATCCGTATCGGGACCTTCACTACTATCTTATGTGACAATCAAAGTGCTTTATTTCTTACATAGAATCCTATCTCACACAAGTGTGCCAAGCGTATTGATTTGGACTATCATTTTCTGCGTGAATTGGTCTTGTAAGTCCCGAATTATGAGGATCGAATATGAAAACTGAATCCTTGTTTATAACAAACACGGTCACGAGTGCGGAATCCCCGTGACTATGCCAAACCAAACATAGATAGTAATAACACGATATAACCAATGAATCACAATTAATTGATTAGATGAGAACATGTGTCAAACATATACACACAATGTTTGAAATAAATCACTCAGTAAGGTTATGCTCTCATGAGTTTCACACAGAAACTATGAGGTGTTTATATAGGCAGCTGGACTCAACAGTGATGAAACTTGAATAAGGGACGACGAAACTTCAAAGGATGATGAAACTCCTAGAGTTTCGTCATTTAGCATGGTGAAACTCCTTAGAGTTTCATCACAAATGAAGTTTCGTCACATACTAGAGTTTCATCACAAAAGGGAGTTTCCCCATACACTAGATGACGAAACTTGGATGACCAAGGCCTGGGAGTTTCGCCATATGAGTGCTCGACGAAACTTGGGAGTTTCGTCGAGGGCTTCCAAACATGTGTGCCGCAAACTATTAACAGTTTGCTGCAGACCGATATAAACACACAAACAGACATAAACCAAGTATGCAACATGCATTGTTCATTTATACATTACAAAACAACGAGACATGCTTGTCGGACCCAAGTAGGATAGGAGGATATCCGACTTGGTCTTCATTCCGTAAAAGTATCGAACCGAACGTGCAGCATCCACACAAAATGTATCAACAAACTCCCCCTTGGACGCTGCTGTGATGGTTCGTCTTCCATGTTTTCTATGTCGGAGGATCTTCAAAATCTTCACGTGTCGTAAGTAGAAAGTGTATCAACAAACTCCCCATTTCATTTAGGAAGTGTTTTAACAAACTCCCCTTTAACATAAGCTCTCCCATGAGTTATGCACGTGAATCTTTTGATCTTCAATGCTTTAGATCCTTGTGGTGTTGAAGAGTGGTCAAGTGCAACCCGATCATCTTGATCTTCTGATTGCATCAACGTCGTGTCTTCACTTTACGGCTTGTCATCTGACACGTCCTCTTCGCCTTTAGCTGATTCTGATGTCATATCTGCACATACAAGAAAGCTAAACACATAATGAGAACAACGGCTTGGAATTTAGACAAATTACACAAATGACACATATGAGATCAAATCTCAATCAAACACCGATCGACAACAGTTTGAAAGTTTGAAAATTTGTCCAGTTTTAGTTCTTAACTTTCAAAACTCGTTAACTACGACCATTTATGAAGATGCAATTGTTTTCCGGCTTACAATCAGGATTTTGGGTAGGATAGACTCAAGTTGCAACATCGGTCAATCAAAAATAAACTAGAAGCAAAATCTTTTTGGCTTTTATAAAGTTTAGATTAAAACACACCTAAAATCTTTTTGGTATTTTCCATTTTTCAAATGTAAACACCGAAAGCAATAGATAAATATATACAAAGATGCAAAAACTGAAAGCAGTAAATAAATATTTACAGACATTCTTTTTGCGAGTTCCCAGGGTAAGAGAATCATATCAGTGTACGGTCACGCCAAAACGCTCTTGTTTTTCAATTAGTTAACATTTAGATAAGCATCCTATAACAATTATCGGTATTGTTATCCACATAAGCTCAACTTATCAGTTGTAATCATGGCGAAAGGATACGTTAAGGTATGATTTATACTTATCGACCGATGTTCATCCACTCACGACACATTCCCGTATCAAGGTATGCACGAGAGTTCATCTTACCGGTGAGTATACCGTTTATCATCTGTTTGACCGTATAAAAGAATGTGAGATACTCACTTATTTTGATTGAAAACAAGCCCTATGTGATAGAATCACTTATTGATGAGGAACTTGATTTTCAGATGCATGAGGGCACAGGAGCAAGTCCGTGAACAGGTCAGTACAAAGTACAGCAAAGAGACGAACTTGACTCCCAGATAAATTTGATATTTTATCACTTATTTGTTTGGACATGTGATTGTTGATCACTTATTGAGGTCGTATGCAGTATCTATACGTATGTATAGTATCATGGAAGATCTAGACTTCGTCTCCGTTATATTTTCGGTAAAAGATACAACCATGATACCCAGATGATAAGCAGCATAAAGACCGAATATCTCAGAACCTCGGCAATCTCTCAAACGAAATTTTGGTACCAAGGCCATATGCCAATGAATGGTTCCCACCTGGTCTTCAGTCGATTAAGGTTTATATCGCCCTACACACTTTAAAATGATTGTGAGCCTACTGATACATCGAATATAGGGCTAATTATCGTTTTTCATTTTAAGTTTAGTTCAAAGAGGTTTCGATAGACCACTGATTTACTATCATTTTCTCTTTTTCTCGCCAGGAAATTCATTTTTTTTTCTATTGTTTTTTTTGTGTTTTAGAAATTTTTCGATCTTCTTGGATTTTTAAAATTTGGATTTACTCCCCCTAAAATCAACAAACTATGATAAATTTTAAAAACACAGAGGTATTTACAAAAAACGATTTCCCGATGCCGGATTAACTCATGTTTTACCTTAATGTCGTTTACCAAAATTAATTTTAATCAGAATTGATTTATCGAATTTTGGAAAAATCAGTTGGCACGTCGGTAAGCGATGCGGACCATGACAACACTGACGAGTTTCATATTGAAACAATCACGTGTAAGGTGATATTTGAGATCAACGTGTCAGGCCAAAGAGTGTTGTACGAGATGATATAATACATATAGCAGCTTGAATATCGACAAGTATAGGAGAAATTAGAAATTCAAAACCGTATCCTACAACTGCTTCGTGCATTGCCAGGAATCTGAGCGCTCTCCTAAACTGGATATCCACCCGATTGTGGACTTCAAAGTCGATTTTGCAGCTACTCCAATGAACAGAGAATTCTGTTTACAGCAACAAGATGATAAACCTTCGGGTCTGGCTGGTCTTCCATATTGCACTAGCGAAGGTCTTTGTCTTTCTCTTTGAGAAGTAGTGTGCGGTAGTTCAATCCATGCCAAGGCATCCGCACACCTGGTTGGTTTGTTCAACAAACACATTTTCTTCAATCACACCACGAGGAAATGTACACTGCACGTTCATCTTGTAGATTTTGAACTTCAGACGTGCTGCGAGTGCGTACATTTTGATAGAATCTATCCTGTGGACCCGATCAAAGCCTTTAACAATCAAACTTTTGAATGATTTTTCATTTTGTCGAAGCTTTCAATTTCCTTTATCAGACATTTCTTCTTTTATTTTTCTCTCTCCATCAAAGGCAACAACTCCTAGATGTAACGATGTTTCGGAGCCTTATGTCGCCGATCTTGTGCATGAACGCTCCACTATCAACAATCCGAAGACTATCGATAGTTCCTCCTGGAACATTCTGCACACTCATTCAGAGATTAGTTGGAGAGGGGGACCCAAGCCTTAGTGGTCTTGGGTCGTCCCTGAGCATCACGAAAAGTGATCTCAATTTCCTGATGATTTTAAAACACAGCACCTCCCCCTGAACTTTCACCCGTTTTAGATTTCCAAGTTTGTTTTTGCTTACCGGTTTGACTCTTATAAAAAGATTTTGAAATTTCTGGTTTTAATGGTTGTGACAAACTAGGTTTCCTTTTAACACATTTTACTTCCGTTTTTACATCCTTTTCGATCACCTTCACATTTTTACGTCGTTGTTTTGTTTCTTGTTCTTTAATAGTACGTTTGTAATTTTTGGGTGAAACAGGACGACGTTGTTGGTGACCTTGTTCAGAAGGGGCTCTTTCAACAAAATTTGCTTTTGGAGAGTTTGTGCAGTTTTTGATAATGTGTCCAAACTCCCCACATTTGAAACATGATCTCCTTTCAACAAACTTAGGATATTCTGTTCGATGGCCTGACGTTGAAGTTGTAGACCCAGAGGTACTAGCTTCACACCCGTTTGTGTGTTGGGTGTAATTGTTATCACTATTACGTTTCAAAATTTTGACTTTTTGAACAAAATCGGTATTTGATTTATTTTCAAAAGTCTCCACTTTATCAGTACCCTTGGAGGCCACAAATTTAATGTCTTTGCATTTCTTCTTGTAACGAGCTCCTTTTGTTTCAGCCTTTGGTTGTGTAACCTTAGGCTTTTGAGCTCATTGTTGTTGTTTACCTTTAAAAGTGACAGGTTGTTGCTTTGTCGGTAATGTTTGATTTCCGTGCTGTTTTCTAACTTCGGCTTTTGGAATAGGATCACACTAAGTTACCGAAACTCTCGGGATCCCTTTTTCCAAAAACTTACTTGTAGTATCTTCAAAAACTTTGTCAATCAAAGATTGATTGACGTTTTTCATTGGAAAATCTTTGTTTGAATAAATTTTACCATCACTGACCAAAGTGTATAACATGTTATCACTTTTAACGGTAGACACCGTTTCCTTGATATGATCTATCTCTTGTTTAACAGTTGAGTGCACAGTAGGAGTAAGAGGATCACACAGAATATGATTCTTTAGACACATCTACTCCTTTCCTATCATCAAGAGATTTATCCTCATCACTCACATCCGATTCATCTTCTAACGAATCGTAGTCCTCAACTGTGGGAGGACTTTGTTCCGTATCAACAGATGACTTTCCCGAACTTTCAGATGAGCTACCGGAGGAACTGTCCGATTTGAACCCTAATCCTGTAGGCAGTCTGAGAAGAGAAAGATCCATATTCAGTGAGAATCTTCTCCATTTATTCTGATGTAGCATCAGCTTTCTTGACCAATACAAATGTCACCTACCACCACTGCTTTGAAACCCACACCTGCCATTACCAAAAGGACCAAAAAGAAAACATCCAGAAAGCCCCCCAAACCCAAAACAAAGGTAACTCTGGAAGATGAGATCCCAGAGCCACTGCCAGTGACAACACAAATGTCACCTACAACCACTGCTGCAACTTCCTCACAGCAGATGGAAGAAAGATCTCCACCTTTGCCTCAAACTCCTCCTGCATCCTCATAAAAGGATCAGGTTGTAATCACAGGGACCCCACATTATGAAGCTCTGGATTCAATTGGATCCATCTTCCTCAGTCCTGATCCCAAGGACATGTCTCTTTCAACACCTATATCTTCACCCCTCTCATTACCACAATCTATAATACCCTTGTTGCATGCAGTTGATATAGCTCAGACACAAACCAGTTCCTCTCAATCACCTATCACTGAGAGCACACTCCCACAAGTGACTGGGTCTGATGATTATACCTCTGCTATCCCAGTAACAACTGAGGAGGTTACACTGCAGGAGTTACAAGTAATTCCTGTCAGTAGTTCAAGTGAAGCAGCCACTACAAATGTTGAACCCACTGGTTTACATTTGGACAGTGGTTACATCTATAAGACTTCCTTGAAGGCAATTCCTTCTATAGCACCTCTGATAACAACCAGTGAGTATGTAATGACCACTGGCACCATTAAAAGGCTATCAAGTGCTGAAGGAAGAAGTCCTCAGTACCAAGAACAAGGGGTATCAATGAATGATTTTTGGGCTTCGTTTCCTAAGTCACACATTGATACAACCACTGATGGTGGGGAATTAGATGATCCTATTAAATTGGGTGATGATTTACAATATCAGGAATTAACGGGGAGAATTGACAACCTTGAAACATCTGTTGCTGAAATAAAGGATATGGTGCAACAGCTGTTAAAAGCTCAAAATGCACAACCCACTGTTGTTCCAGCTCAACCATCTGCACAACCTGCACCTGCTACAAATGAGTTATGGAATTTATTTCAACCCTTGCTCGAAAAACAAAGACAGATGGCAGATCAGCAACATGCAATATATGTGCAAGAACTGAGAAACATGATCGAATCAAGGTTTAGAAACACCCAAGCAGATATAAAGGCTATCAAGGCTCATCTCTTGAACACCACTGGCACTGCTCCTCCCAATGTTCTTTTCATTGATCAAATTCCCTCAGATAATGCCAAAAAGGGGGAGAAAATTAAGGAATTAAAGAAAAAGGGAATAGATGATGGCCTTTATGCTGAACCAGAAAAAGAAAAGCAGGCTTCTAAAACATCTACCCAAACAGCTGATGTAACTTCTGCTGTCTCAACAACTGTTGGTACATTAGTAGTTTCAGCAGTTGTCAAAGCCATCACTCCAACACACACTACAACCACTGTCCTACCTCCACCTAAATTCATCTCACCACCAAAAGTTGTCACTTCAACTACATCACCATCCATCAAACCACCACCTGCTCAAAAGCAGAAGACATCTACTGACACATCAGTAGTTGTAATGACAACAGAGGTTGAAACACCAGTTGTTTCAACAGCTGTTTGCCAGCCATCCACCACTGCTCTTACCATCACCATACAACCCAGTGTCACATCACAACCAAAACCTCCTTCACCCAAAAAGCTTTACACAAGAAAAAGGAAATTTCAGAAGAATAATGGTGATATACCAGCACCCATTCCTTTATCCTCCACACCTTACAATGTTGTCGAGTCACAACCATCCATTCCACCAACTGTTGTCAAAGCAATAAACCCTCCTAACCTTGTATCCACTACTGCAAGTTATCCACTGGAATTGGAAGCTATAAAAGATGAGATGAGACAATTCTATACAGAAGATGATCCTTCAAAAAGAAAATTTCATTCTCTCATGGGCTTGAGGAAACCAGAAAATATGGATGCATATCTAAAGCTCAAAGCCATGCAAGCAGATATAATAGCCATAATTGAATGTAAAGGTCAAAGTGACAAAGCCATTTCAGAAAGAATGGAGTTTTTACTCACCAAGGTCAAACATATGAAAGATTATGCAAGAGTCCTGAGCAAAGATATGTCAAATCTGCCACCTGATGTTGTCCTACAAAAGGAGATGAGAAAGGATTATCTTGCATTCATCATGAAAGAAAAATTTTATCCAGCTAAAGAAGAACAATTCAGTGAATGGCCACTCATTGCTTTAAAACGTGAGGTGAACAGAATTGTAGAGATCAAGAATGACCAGGTAAGAAAAGGTCAGCTCCAAACTGGAGTAAGTACAAAAAGGCCATTGATAAACTTACCACAGAATACAAACAGAAGAAACAAGAGTTGGTGGATGCAAAGGTGGGAACTGCCAAAACCATTGCAAAATGGACAAAGCAGTATACAGATGAGGCTTATGAAAGGCTTAAGAAAAGAAGGATGACAGATGCTGACACTCCAAAGAAGCCTGACTACAAAAAGTCAAAACAGCAGATCAAAATTTCCGAACCACTGATCACATCAGCAGATGTTTCAGTCACTGGGCTAGAACAAAGAAAAAGGCAAGAGCAGATTGAACAAGAAACTGCAGAAGACATAGCTGCAGCAAATGAAATAATAAAAAAAGGCCTTCAATCAAATGTCAGCTGAAAACTCTAAAGCAGCAAAAGTTCAGAGTACTGATCATGCTGAAAACTCTGAACTATCAAAAGCTCAGAGTAATGATCAGGGTGAAAACTCAGAACCAGCAAAAGCACAGAGTACTGATCAACAAATTCTCACAAGGCCACAATCCCCCAACTCATCAGTAAATAAACCTCTCCCAAGAAACCCATTGGGTTCAAAAATACTAAAATGGATGTTTGATCAAAAGACCCATGTATTGACCCTGTTAAGATCCAATGGAGAAGTAAAGCACATATCAAGGGAACAAACACTAGGCCTGAGTGTTGAAGATCTACAAGATCTCCTTGAGCTTATACTGTGTAGGGATGAGGAAGATACAAGTTCCATGGATTTTGAGTTGCAGTTTAAAGGACAAGTTAGGGAACTTCTGATGAGACAATAAAGATCCAGAATAATGAAGGGTTTGGGCATTATCTGTTCCAGAGGGAGATTGTTGGGATTGAACCCTATCAGAGGAACAGATAATAAGAGCCAAAACTGGATCACAACAGTGGATTCATAATAAGCAGCAGTTTGCATTAAACTTTCCCCTGGAAAGTGGTTATAACATATGATTCCCTCTATCCACTGTCCGTATACAACAGCTGCTGTCCTTCAAACTGCTGATGAAGCCCTGAAGACTGTTAAGAAGTAAACACTGCTGGTTTAATCTACTGATGCTAAAGGACTGCTCACTCAAGGACTGATCAACCTTGAGGAAAGCACTGATGAAAGGAGAAAGCAGTAGTTTAGTGTGTCACTTGTTTTGTATAAAGTTAGTGGCTAAGATTAGCAGTGTTTGTATAGGAACAGTGGTTACAGGTTGTTAGGTTGTTAGATGTCGCTTTCATGGTGAGGTCAGCTGAGATGCTTCAGTGGTTTGGTTTGCCTATAAATGGAGCAGTACCCTGTACTGTTACATTTGATGGACTGAGTGAGTTCTTGTCCTCTGATCCAATCCTTTCATCTTGTGCAATCAACCATGGATTATCAGGCTGAGGGGGAGTTTAATTTGTAAGCATGCTCAGTAATCTTTTGATTTTTATTGTAATCATTCAACTTAATGAAAAGCATGTATTTATCAAAACTAATTTCTTCTTTGATTGTGTTTACAAAGTTTTTTGTTCATTTCCACTGCACTCAAACTCTGTTCATTTCTATTGATTTGTTCAAATTATACAAACAAACACAATCATGAGGAACATCCGATCCTAACATGACCCTTTTCACCGCAATTGAAGCACATCACGATATCCTTATCAAAATCGTACTTCGTATCCCGCTTGCTTTCCAAGCTAGTCTTCCTGGTTCTCCTCATATAATCCTTCGCCCTTCTTACAGCTCTCGCAAATGCCCACTTAATGTCCATCAACTCCATCTCATCTCTGTCTATCTGCTGATAATCTTCGTTGGTCAAATTAATGTTTCCAATTTGACTTGCAACAAGTCCGCAGTAGGCATTTACCATGGTGTTAAGAAGTTCCATGGTTTCCCTTGCAGTTTCCACATTGACTTTGGATAAGTTTGCTTGTGGCTGTTTGGTTTGAGGTTGTTGTTGGGCTTGTGATGGTGATGGAATATAAGCATTTGGATCAAATTGAGGTTGAGTGGGAGGAACTTGTTGTGGAGTTTGGGGTTTAGGTAGCCACGCACTTGCATCGAATTGAGGTTTTGAGAAAGCATGAGCTTGAGCAATCATATGCGCTGGCAGATGATAAGCACTTGGATCAAAAACCTGAGGTGGAGCTGATTGTGGAAACAGAAAAGAGCTTGTATTTGACATAAACGCCGTCTGTAGTTTTGGTTGCTGAGCTGAACTGGAACTGGAACTAGCTAAAGAGTTAAAACCTGCAAGGTACATTTCGATATTTTGAGGAACAGGAATTCGTTTAGCTTTCTGGATTTCTTCATCATTCTTGTGCTCCAGCTTCTGAATAAATTCATATATACTGAAAGTATCTAAAACGCTCGTATGCTTTAAAAGCTCAATGAATGGGCTCCATTTTGGAGGTAGAGCATCAGCAAACCGTGCAACCATTTCCTGTTGAGTTGCAAGAACACCATAGGAATACATTTCACTAATCAAATGATGAAAATGAGTAGTCATATCATTTAGGGTTTCACTCTCCAAGAATTGAAATGTTTCAAACTCTTTCTTCAATAGACCATGGCGTGTCTTTCTAGTAGCAGCATTTCCTTCTCCTCTCGCTACCAAAGCATCCCATAAAGCTTTCGTGCCGGTACAATAGCCAAATTGATGATAGATGTCTTTGTGAAGAGCTTGTGTTAGAATAGCAAACGCCTTCTTCTTTAAATCATATGCTTTCTTGTCGTCTTCAAGCATATTCGCCAATGTCGCCGCACTTGAACCTTCTTCTTTGAGGGTTGTGTTGCATGGAGACATGAAGCACGTCCATAATTCGGTATTTTTCCCTAAAACGTAAGTATGGAAATGACCCTTCCATGATGGATAGTCGTTCATGTGATTCAACTTTGGCGGGCGATTATTGCTACCCGTCTCACTCTCACTAAGCAATAGATTTTGAATGCTTTGATTTTGATTCGACACCAATGCCCATTGACTTGCACTTATTGATTATGGAGACATGACATTCCTTAACCACGCGGCTGCCGAGGTTTGATCTTGACCTGGTCGTTGGTCCGTACTCCAATCCCATGGACTTATACTGCTCATATTTGATATATGAATGATAATACCTGATTACACACTTGAAAACACAATGTTAAAACACTTTGCAAGTCCTCTGTTTAAAATTGACAAATGACATGACGAAACTCTTCCCACGAAACTCAGAAGTTTCGTTGAAGTACCTTTGACGAAACTCTAGGGGTTTCGTCGAAGTTGCTTATGGCGAAACTCAAGGGTTTCGTCGAAGTTCCTTGTGATGAAACTCAAGGGGTTTCGTCGAGATAAGGTTCACAGACAGTTGGTGAGAGTTGGTGAGATTTTTCAAATCAAATCTTATCTGTTTACTGACACCGTACACCCGATTTCAACTCACAACATACCTATTTTACCAAACAGGTATGTCACATTACTTAATCCATTTTAATTCTTTTATCAATTTCCTTTTAATTGTAAATTCAATGAATATCCAAGAACACTTGAACTTCTGATGAAAATATGAAGAACAATTCCCAGAACAATGAACTTTCCGGCCAGATTTCACCGGACAAATTTTACGAACATCGAATTTGCACAAACTTTTACTGAAAACCCGGTTTTATATCTTGTGAACAAGTAAAATAACAAAGGTTTTTAACAAAACTTTCGCAAACAAGCAATATCAACAGATTTTAAGGAAACTTTTCCAGAAAAGTTATGAGTTTTTCAAGAACAAAAGTTTTTAGAAAATCATAAAAAACCTGTTTTAACACTTGATGAAAACCGAACTATGTTTGATTTTAAACAAGGATAAGAGCCAATGCTCTGATACCACATGTAGGTCACGAGTGCGGAATTGTCACACCCCCAAAAATCCACCATGCGGGGTATCACCGCTTGGAGGCGTGACATGACCAGGATCGAGCCACCAATCATATTGAACAACATAATTAAGTAAAGAAAACCAACCTCAATACGATCGGTTTCCGCGTTGAGATCTTGGCAGGCCAGTAACGAAATCCATGGAAATTTGCTCCCATTTCTATTTCGGGATTTCTGGTTGTTGAAGTAGGATTGATGGTTTCTGGTACTCGACCTTGACCCTAGCACAAGTCAAACATTTACTGACGTAGGTTGCTATGTGGGCTTTCATGCTAGGCCACAAGTATGTAGCCTTTAGGTCGTGGTACATCTTATCCCAATCAGGATGTACTGAGTAACGAGACTTGTGTGCTTCATCCATCACAAGCTCGCGTAAGTTTCCATAAAGTGGAACCCAAATGCGCCCTGTTACATAGTAAGCGCCGTCTCCCTTTTGTTCTAGCCGCTGCCTCGATCCTCGTAAGGACTCAGCCCCGATGTTCTCCGCTTTCAATGCTTCAACCTGAGCATCGCGAATCTGAGTGGGAAGGTTAGATTGGATGGTAAGCTGTAACGCACGTACACGCTTAGGTATAGTATCCTTTCGGCTGAGGGCGTCGGCCACAACATTCGCCGTGCCCGGATGATACTTGATCGCGCATTCGTAATCATTCAAGAGTTCGACCCATCGACGTTGTCGCATGTTTAACTCCTTTTGCTTAAAGATATGCTCGAGACTCCTGTGATCAGTGTAAATGGTGCACTTGGTACCGTACAGGTAATGTCTCCGTATCTTAAGCACGAAAACAACTGCTCCCAGCTCCAAGTCGTGCGTAGTGTAGTTCCTTTCGTGAACTTTAAGTTGGCGCGATGCGTAGGCAATGAACTTGTCACGTTGCATTAACACGCAACCAAGTCCTTGGATGGAAGCGTCACAATAAACCATAAAATCATTTGTGCCCTCCGGCAATGAGAGGATAGGCGCGCTACAAAGTCTATCCTTTAAGTGCTGAAAAGAAGATTCCTGTGCATCACCCCAACGATAGGTGACACCCTTCTGAGTTAGCGAGGTGAGAAGTTGCGCAATCTTTGAGAAGTCCTTGATAAACCTTCTGTAATATCCTGCCAAACCCAAGAATTAGCGGATTTCTGTTGGTGTACGGGGTGCAGGCCAGTTCTTGATCGAGTCGACCTTGGATGGATCAACATGAATCCCATCCTTGTTTACTACGTGGCCTAGAAAGTGGACTTCGCGAAGCCAGAAGTCACATTTCGAAAATTTAGCGTACAGTTGCTCCGCTCGAAGAAGTTCCAGCATAAGTCGTAGATGCTGCTCGTGTTCCTCCTGACTCTTAGAATAGATCAGGATGTCGTCGATGAACACAATAACGAACTTATCCAGGTAAGGTTTGCATACTCGGTTCATGAGATCCATGAAGACTGCAGGTGCATTCGTTAATCCGAAAGGCATAACCAGAAACTCGTAATGCCCATAACGAGTTCTAAATGTTGTTTTGGAGACGTCCTCATATCAGACTCTCAATTGATGGTAACCTGACCTTAGGTCAATCTTGGAATAGAAACTCGACCCTTGCAACTGGTCGAATAGGTCATCAATACGTGGAAGAGGATAACGATTCTTCACGGTCAACTTGTTGAGTTCGCGATAGTCAATACACATTCTGAAAGTACCGTCTTTCTTTTTCACAAACAAGACTGGAGCCCCCCAGGGCGAAGAGCTAGGACGTATGAAACCCTTTTCCAAGAGTTCTTGTAATTGCGTGGACAGTTCTTCAAGTTCTGACGGAGCTAGACGATAAGGTGCTCGAGCTATGTGCACTGCTCCAGGAGCTAGCTCGATTTGAATCTCAACTTGGCGATAAGGCGGAAGACCAGGTAATTCCTCAGGAAATACCTCAGGAAAGTCGCGCACAATAGGAATGTCTTCTATCTTCTTTTCTTCCATTGATGCATCAGTAATGAGTGCTAGAATGGCGGTGTGGCCCTTTCGCAAACACTTCTGGGCCTTAAGGAAAGAGATAATGCCTACGACAGCACCACTCTTGTCGCCATGAATCGCGAGGGGTTCTTTACTGGGACGAGGAATGCGGACAATCTTCTCGTTGCAAAGAATTTCCGCTTGCTGAAGAGATAACCAATCTATCCCAATAACAACGTCGAAACTACCCAGAACGATAGGAATAAGATCGATAGAGAAGGTCTGACCAGCTAAGACGAGGTTACAACCTTTAACTATGTGTGTGGCCTCGAGACTTTTACCGTTTGCTAGCTCTACCGTGTGTTTGGTGTTCAAAAGTGTTGGAGTGCGCTTAAGAATTTGGCTAACTTTTAAGGACACATAACTAGTATCGGCACCCGAATCAAATAAAACAGTAACAAAGAAGTCATCCAGAAGAAACTTACCCATCATAACGTTGGGGTCGTTCCTTGCATCACCCTGGCCCAGCACGAACACACGTCCCCTGGCACTATTTCCGTTATTGTTACCCCCATTGTTGCCTCCATTGTTGTTCCCGTTTCCTTGGTTGTTGTTGTTCTGTGTGACAACTCGAACTTTAGATCTATCATTGTGTAACATATGTGAACTCGATTGACTAAGTGAACGATTATTAAATGTTATGTGATGTGTGTTTTAATGATTGTGTACATGATACGTTATGTGTTGTATGTATATAAGTTACACGAAACCCGAACCGCACAACACTAGCTCAACCGCACAAGCCTTTGGGCTTTACAAATCTCGGCTTACTTCTCTTGAACCCGAACCAAAGGGGAGCCCATGTGAAGGGTTCGGCCCACCCACCTCACACGCATAACATTAGGATGTTGTAACCATTCTACACTTTACCAAAAACACACACAAGTTTACAAACCCTAGAAGCTCTCTCTCTCTTTCTCGTTTCTCTTGGAACCCGACGGCAACACCTCTCAATTCTCGAAGATCCTTGTGTTCGGATCATCCTCGCTACACACTCTAATTCGGTTAGTGTTTCATGATACGTGTTTGTTTAATGTTGTTATGAATCTATGTTCAACTAAACGATTAGGGTTGCATGTATGATGAACAATGATGTATGAAGGATAATATTCTTGTTAAACGGATGTGTATAATAAATCGGATATCATGTATTGTTTTATGATTGAATGATGTTATGATTGATTTGAATAAGTTGTGATTAAACATAAATGTATGTAATCGGCTGTATACATGTTAGATTTCGAATGGTTTGATGATGGTGTTAGGATGATTTGGATTTGTTAAAGACGATTGGAAACCGAATGCTTGTTAAATCGGTTGTTATATGTTTCGGGTGATCGATAGATTGTTATAGTTATAAATGTTGTTAATCGAGGTTCTTGAAGCATAGGATAATGAGTGTGATTATTGTTCATATGTTAGATTTGAATTCTTATGGATTATGGAATGGATGCTTGTTTTGATCGAAATATGGCCATGATTGAAACTGTTTGGTTGTTGATTGATTTGGTAAACTTGGAAACTGTTAAATGCTTGTAACAATATTGCTTGAAATATGGAGACTATCCAACTGTTTGGCATAGATTCGGGTGCACAAGCCCAACCGTACAAGGTCTCTTGGTCGCACAAGAGGCCCATTCGCACAAGCTGACCCAATCACACAAGACATCCGGCCGCACAAGATGTCTTGATCGCACAAGGTTATTGGGTTAGTCTGACTGTTGGGCCGTAGACATCTGGGCTGGATAACAAAGCTGACCGCACAAGTCAGCCTTGGTCGCACAAGTCAATTGTAAACGCACAAGTGGACTGTTATGTTAATTGGGCCGTATATGTCAAGTTGTTACTTGTTTGCTGGGCTTAGATCTTTAGTCGCACAAGAATGTTATGTGTTTGGTGTATTGGGACGATATGCTATTGGATTGTATATTATTGATGGGCCGGGTTTGGTTGGATCGCACAACATGTTGTGGATCGCACAACATGTTGGGCCAGATAGTTTTGGGCTTACTTGTTTAAACCATACAAGTTGTATGTATTGCTTAACTGTCAAACGCTGCCATGATTTATACGTGATAGTAACGTGTTAACTAATGTGACGCATACGTGTTTTACCTTAGTCAAAACCTGACTCGTGTGGTAACCCTGTTAGGACGTGGTTGACCACTTTAGTTCAAGAACCCTTTCTTTTGTGTATCTGCCGAGCAAACCAAGGTGAGTTCACACAGCCAAGGCATGGGATTCTCGGGTTGGGAATCGGGTTGGATTATTTGAAATGGATAACTACTCGTACTTACGCTATTGCTAGACTATAGACCATCGTCCTCAGGATAGTCAGGACACTTACGTAAAACCTACGTAACCTAGTATCTACCACTGTCTCCCGGGTCGGGAGGACACTTACGTAAAACCTACGTAAACTAATACCTACCATTGTCTTCCGGGTCGGAAGGACACTTACGTAAAACCTACGTAAACCCCACACGTACCACTGTCCTCGGGGAAGGGCACTCACGTAAATCCTACGTGACCTTGTACGTATTCCTGTTCTCGGATTAAGAAGAACACATGGTTGCAAATAGTCTAGTAAGTACAAACATGGGAAGCCCCCATTAGTAAAGATAAACGTGGGAAACCCCCACCAGTAGTACATACGACCATGGGGAAACCCCCCACTATTAGCACATACCTACATGGGAAGCCCCCACTAATGCATATACGATTTGTTATAACGAACTTATTAACTGTGAACTCGCTCAACTAGTTGTTGACTCTCTGCTGCATGCCTTGCAGGACCTTAGGTACAATTGGAGCTTGCACAGGGAGGAGCAGGTCGTTGTGGGACATGGATCGATGATGCCATGTTAACTATCTAAACATTTGAATTTATGATTTACCTTGGGTTTACATGCTTATGCTTCCGCTACACACTTATTGATGTTTGGTTTTGAAAACACCTTTCGTATTGATGAATGACTTTTACTATTTACCAATATGTTCAATATGATTGGTGGCTTGATCCTGGTCAGTCACGCCTCCAAGCGGTGATACACCGCGTGTGGATTTTGGGGGTGTGACAGATTGGTATCAGAGCCATTGGTTATAGAGAACTCGGTTATAATAAAAGGAAAACGATTTTTGTTAAAACCAGACTATAACCAGAACAGTGCTCAACGATCCACAACGACGCTTCGCTCCACGTGCAAGACTCAACATCCTAGGTAATAAGGTTTACGTTTATTGCCTACATGCTAGAATTACATAGAACTTTGCTCGTGGTATGCTTAGATTACATTGCTCACTATTTGTTAGTGCATGAGAACACCCGTGTGCTTACTCTCTTCTGTCATCGCACTATTCGTGAACCTCTCTCACTTACGTTATCTTTACTATGAAGATCATGTCTGGACGTATCAACATGACTCAGGACCAGTTGACGGCCCTCATTAACGAACGAGTTACTGCGGCAGTTGCAGCCGCACAAGCAGGAGGTCAACCACCTGTTTGCACTTTCAAGACATTCATGGACTGTCGTCCTACTACATTTAGCGGCACGGAAGGAGCCGTAGGTCTTCTCCACTGGTTCGAGAAGTTAGAGTCTGTGTTTGAGATGTGTGAATGCCCTGAGGCACGCAGGGTGAGAAATGCTACTGGCACTCTCGAGGGTTTAGCCCTCACATGGTGGAAAGCTCAGGTCCAAATACTGGGGTTGGTTGCTGCTAACGCCACCCCATGGAACAATTTCAAAGAGATGATCAAGGAGGAGTACTGCAGTCGAGATGATATTCATAAGCTGGAAGTCGAGTTCTTCAATCTCAAGATGACGGGGTCTGAGATTGAGGCGTACACCAAGAGATCGAATGAGCTTGCATTATTGTGTCCTACTCTGGCAGACAAGCGTATTGAACTCTATCTTAAGGGTCTGGTACCGGAGATCCAAAGTCATGTGACTTCAGCAAACCATGCTACCTACCAGCAGGTTGTTCAGTTGGCTCACCGTCTCACTGATCAGGCGGTGGAGCAGAACAGGTTGCCTAAACGCATCAACGCTACTACTACCGCTACCACTTCAGTTACTCCTGCTACCCCCAGTGACAATAAGAGGAAATGGGAGGGGGATTCCAGCAAAGGTTCAACTACCATCCAGTCTCAAGCTCAGCAACGCAAGACCAATGATTATCAGGGTCCGAGTCAGCAGACATCTGGTAGTCACGGACAGAGAGTTTATCGAGGAAACCACCCCAAGTGTCACAATTGTAACAGGCACCATAGTGGCCAGTGCAACAAGGGTCGTTGTCAAAGATGTCTAAGGATGGGTCACGAGGCCAAAGACTGTAGGAGCCCACGGCCTGCAAATCAGGACCAGCAACCGCAACAACCAGCTCCACAGAACCCACATCAGCAGCAGCCACAGCGTGGAAACCGGGGATGTTTCCAGTGTGGAGCAGAAGGTCATTACAAACGCGATTGTCCCCAATTGAACCAGAACCACAACAATAACCAGGGCAACGGGAACAACAACAACAACGGGGGAAACAACAACAACAATGGCAACGAGGCAAGAGGTCGAGTTTTCGTGTTAGGACGAGGAGACGCAATGAACGATATTTGAACTTATAACTTATTTTAGGCTTTCATTATTATGTTTCTGCTACTCAAACAAAGTTTGGTTGAACATCAATAGTATTGGGTTTTATGAATTATTTTAACTGCTATACCTTATGTTTGATATGATGGATGGTTTGATATATTTGAACGCACCTGCCGTATTTAAGGACCTTATGAACAGGGTGTGCAAACCCTACCTGGACAAGTTCGTCATAGTATTCGTGAAGCCCACTTCTTAGGCCACGTAGTGAACAAGGATGGGATCCATGCCGATCCATCCAAGGTAGACTCGACCAGAAACTGGCCTGCACCACGTACTACAGACGGTTTACCAAGGATTTCTCGAAGATTGCTCAGCCGCTTATGCTACTGACACAGAAGGGTGTCACCTACCGTTGGGGAGACCCCCAGGAGACTGCTTTTCAGCACCTAAGGGATAGACTTTGCAGTGCACCTATCCTCTCTCTGCCAGAGGGCACAGATGACTTCGTGGTTTATTGTGATGCATCCATTCGGGGACTTGGATGTGTGTTAATGCAGCGCGACAAGGTTATTGCTTACGCTTCACGTCAACTCAAGATTCATAAACGGAACTACACGACGCACGATTTAGAGCTGGGAGCTGTTGTTTTCGCGCTTAAGATATGGCGACACTACCTGTACGGTACCGGGTGCACGATTTACACCGATCACAGGAGTCTCGAGCTTATCCTTAAACAAAAGGATTTGAACATGCGTCAACGGCGATGGGTCGAATTGCTGAACGACTACGAATGCGCCATCAAGTACCATCCAGGCAAGGCCAATGTTGTGGCTGACGCCCTCAGTCGGAAAGACACTCTACCACGGCGCGTGCGAGCGCTATAGCTTACAATTCAGTCTAGCCTTCCTACACAGATACGAAATGCTCTAATAGAAGCATTGAAGCCCGAAAACGTCAAGGCTGAAGCCTTACGCGGCTCACGACAGCAAATGGAACAGAAGGCCGACGGCGCCTACCATGAAATGGGGTGTATTTGGGTCCCACTTTATGGCGGTTACGCTGAGCTATTACAGATGTACCACGACATCAAATGGAACAAGTCTCGTTACTCGGTACACCCAGGGTCGGACAAAAATGTACCACGACATCAGAACTGGTGGCCTAGCATGAAGGTCCACATTGCTACTTACGTCGGCAAATGCCTGACCTGTGCGAGAGTCAAGGTGGAATACCAGAACCAACGGGCCTACTTCAGCAGCCTAAGATACCGCAATGGAAATGGGAAGAAATTTCCATGGATTTCGTTACAGGCCTACCTAGATCCCAGCGTGGGAATGATACCATATGGGTGATCGTGGATCGACTCACCAAGTCTGCACACTTCCTAGCTATAAAGGAAACGGATAAGTTCTCCACTCTCGCAGACGTTTATCTTAAAGAAGTTGTTTCGAGGCACGGAGTGCCCACACCCATCATTTCGGATCGCGATGCTCGATTCACGTCAGAGCTATGGCAAGCAATGCACAAAATCTTTTGGCTCACGATTAGACATGAGCACAGCATATCACCCTCAGACGGATGGGCAGTCTGAGCGAACGATTCAAACTCTTGAAGACATGCTTCGAGCATGCGTTATCGACTTTGGCAACGGCTGGGAAAAGCACCTCCCTTTGGTGGAGTCCTCATATAATAACAGTTATCACACCAGCATTCAAGCCGCTCCATTCGAGGCATTGTACGGGCGTAAATGCCGGTCACCTCTCTGTTGGGCAGAGGTGGGGGATAGTCAGATCACGGGTCCAGAGATTGTAGTGGACGCCACAGAAAAGATAGCACAGATACGACAACGCATGGCGGCAGCACGCGACCGTCAGAAAGCCTACGCGGACAAGCGTAGAAAGCCTTTGGAATTTCAGGTCGGGGACCGGGTATTACTTAAAGTCTCACCCTGGAAGGGTGTGGTTCGTTTTGGCAAACGGGGCAAACTGAATCCGCGGTACGTCGGACCATTCGAAACCATAGAAAAGATTGGCAAAGTAGCATACAAGCTAAACCTACCAGCTGAACTCGGGGCAGTTCACAATGTCTTTCATGTGTCGAACCTAAAGAAGTGCCTATCAGATGAAACCCTCATCATTCCTTTTTAGGAACTCACTATCGACGAGCGGTTGCAGTTCGTCGAGGAACCAGTTGAAATCACGGACCGGGGTGTGAAGGTCCTCAAAAACAAGAGAATCCCTCTTGTTCGAGTACGTTGAAACTCCAAACGTGGCCCAGAGTACACCTGGGAACGCGAAGACAGGATGACAGAAAAGTACCCCCAGTTATTCGGAACCAATGCAACCACTACTGAGGCTGAAGCTACTACTGCGGAATTTCGGGACGAAATTCCAGATCAACGGGGGGAGGATGTGACACCCCGGGAAAAACCAGTGAACGATTGAACTTACCTAGCTTCCTCAGTGAGTGCGTACCAAATTTCGGGACGAAATTTCTTTTTAGTTGGGGATAATGTGACAACTCGAACTTTAGATCTATCATTGTGTAACATATGTGAACTCGATTGACTAAGTGAACGATTATTAAATGTTATGTGATATGTGTTTTAATGATTGTGTACATGATACGTTATGTGTTGTATGTATATAAGTTACACGAAACCCGAACCGCACAACACTAGCTCAACCGCACAAGCCTTTGGGCTTTACAAATCTCGGCTTACTTCTCTTGAACCCGAACCAAAGGGGAGCCCATGTGAAGGGTTCGGCCCACCCACCTCACACGCATAACATTAGGATGTTGTAACCATTCTACACTTTACCAAAAACACACACAAGTTTACAAACCCTAGAAGCTCTCTCTCTCTTTCTCGTTTCTCTTGGAACCCGACGGCAACACCTCTCAATTCTCGAAGATCCTTGTGTTCGGATCATCCTCGCTACACACTCTAATTCGGTTAGTGTTTCATGATACGTGTTTGTTTAATGTTGTTATGAATCTATGTTCAACTAAACGATTAGGGTTGCATGTATGATGAACAATGATGTATGAAGGATAATATTCTTGTTAAACGGATGTGTATAATAAATCGGATATCATGTATTGTTTTATGATTGAATGATGTTATGATTGATTTGAATAAGTTGTGATTAAACATAAATGTATGTAATCGGCTGTATACATGTTAGATTTCGAATGGTTTGATGATGGTGTTAGGATGATTTGGATTTGTTAAAGATGATTGGAAACCGAATGCTTGTTAAATCGGTTGTTATATGTTTCGGGTGATCGATAGATTGTTATAGTTATAAATGTTGTTAATCGAGGTTCTTGAAGCATAGGATAATGAGTGTGATTATTGTTCATATGTTAGATTTGAATTCTTATGGATTATGGAATGGATGCTTGTTTTGATCGAAATATGGCCATGATTGAAACTGTTTGGTTGTTGATTGATTTGGTAAACTTGGAAACTGTTAAATGCTTGTAACAATATTGCTTGAAATATGGAGACTATCCAACTGTTTGGCATAGATTCGGGTGCACAAGCCCAACCGTACAAGGTCTCTTGGTCGCACAAGAGGCCCATTCGCACAAGCTGACCCAATCACACAAGACATCCGGCCGCACAAGATGTCTTGATCGCACAAGGTTATTGGGTTAGTCTGACTGTTGGGCCGTAGACATCTGGGCTGGATAACAAAGCTGACCGCACAAGTCAGCCTTGGTCGCACAAGTCAATTGTAAACGCACAAGTGGACTGTTATGTTAATTGGGCCGTATATGTCAAGTTGTTACTTGTTTGCTGGGCTTAGATCTTTAGTCGCACAAGAATGTTATGTGTTTGGTGTATTGGGACGATATGCTATTGGATTGTATATTATTGATGGGCCGGGTTTGGTTGGATCGCACAACATGTTGTGGATCGCACAACATGTTGGGCCAGATAGTTTTGGGCTTACTTGTTTAAACCATACAAGTTGTATGTATTGCTTAACTGTCAAACGCTGCCATGATTTATACGTGATAGTAACGTGTTAACTAATGTGACGCATACGTGTTTTACCTTAGTCAAAACCTGACTCGTGTGGTAACCCTGTTAGGACGTGGTTGACCACTTTAGTTCAAGAACCCTTTCTTTTGTGTATCTGCCGAGCAAACCAAGGTGAGTTCACACAGCCAAGGCATGGGATTCTCGGGTTGGGAATCGGGTTGGATTATTTGAAATGGATAACTACTCGTACTTACGCTATTGCTAGACTATAGACCATCGTCCTCATGATAGTCAGGACACTTACGTAAAACCTACGTAACCTAGTATCTACCACTGTCTCCCGGGTCGGGAGGACACTTACGTAAAACCTACGTAAACTAATACCTACCATTGTCTTCCGGGTCGGAAGGACACTTACGTAAAACCTACGTAAACCCCACACGTACCACTGTCCTCGGGGAAGGGCACTCACGTAAATCCTACGTGACCTTGTACGTATTCCTGTTCTCGGATTAAGAAGAACACATGGTTGCAAATAGTCTAGTAAGTACAAACATGGGAAGCCCCCATTAGTAAAGATAAACGTGGGAAACCCCCACCAGTAGTACATACGACCATGGGGAAACCCCCCACTATTAGCACATACCTACATGGGAAGCCCCCACTAATGCATATACGATTTGTTATAACGAACTTATTAACTGTGAACTCGCTCAACTAGTTGTTGACTCTCTGCTGCATGCCTTGCAGGACCTTAGGTACAATTGGAGCTTGCACAGGGAGGAGCAGGTCGTTGTGGGACATGGATCGATGATGCCATGTTAACTATCTAAACATTTGAATTTATGATTTACCTTGGGTTTACATGCTTATGCTTCCGCTACACACTTATTGATGTTTGGTTTTGAAAACACCTTTCGTATTGATGAATGACTTTTACTATTTACCAATATGTTCAATATGATTGGTGGCTTGATCCTGGTCAGTCACGCCTCCAAGCGGTGATACACCGCGTGTGGATTTTGGGGGTGTGACATTCTGGTTCTGGTTCAGCTGAGGAAAGTTCCTCTTAAAGTGGCCTTCAGCGCCACACTGAAAGCAACCTTTATTGCCCTGCTGTTGCTGCTGCTGGTGGTTCTGTGGAGCTTGTTGTTGTTGTTGGCGATTCTGATTTGCTGGTCCTGCGCTCCTGCAATCCTTTGCTTCATGACCAAACTTGTTACACCTCAGACAACGACCCTTGTTGCACTGCCCGCTATGATGCTTGTGGCACCGGTTGCACTTGGGGTGGTTCCCTCGGTATCCACCCTGTCCTTGACTACCGAAAGATTACTGACCAGGACTCTGGTAGTCATCAGTCTTTCGCTGCTGAGACTGAACCGAAGTAGAACCCTTACTGGAATTCCCATCCCATTTTCACTTGTTATCATTGGGAGCGTCAGAAGTAGTTGCACTAACACGCTTGGGCAGTTTGTTTTGTTCAATTGCTTGATCGGTGAGACGTTGGGCTAACTTAATGATTTGCTTAATGGTACCCAGGTTAGCTGAAGTCACGTGACTCTGAATCTCTGGTATAAGACCCTTGAGGTACAGCTTAATACGTTTGATGGGAGGGTCTACCATAGTAGGACACAAGATGGCTAGTTCGTTTGACCTCTTCGTATACGCCTCAATCTCAGACCTCGTCATCTACAGATTGAAAAATTCCACCTCTAGCTTGTGGATGTCGTCCCGACTACAGTATTCTTCTTTGATCAGTTCTTTGAAACCATTCCATGGGGTGGCATTAGCAACCGACAGCCCTAGCAATTGAACCTGTGCTTTCCACCAGGTTAACCCAACGCCTTCGAGTGTTCCAGTAGCATATTTCACCCTACGATCTTCAGGGCATTCACACATTCCGAAGACAGAGTCGAGCTTCTCGAACCAGTGAAGAAGGCCTACCGCTCCTTCTGTGCCGCTGAAGGTACTAGGTCGGCAATCCATGAAGGTTTTGAACGTACATACGGGAGGCAGAGCATGTTGACCTCCTACTGGATTTGCTGCGAGTGCCTCAGCAACTCGTTCGTTGATCAAAGCCATCAACTGGGCTTGAGTTAGGTTGATACGTCCTCCGCGTCCGTTCATGATCTTCACAACGAGGCAACGTAAGTGAGAAAAGTGTCGTGGAAGTGCGTAAGTGTGGGACGATAGTAGAGAGTAAGCACACAAGGTTCAAATTGCAATTATCACGTTAATTAATGCACAGTGTGAACTATCTAACCGATAATACAACATAAATCATACCACCTATTGTGTCGAGTCTTGCACGTGGAGCGAAGCGTCGTTATGGATCGTTGAGCACTGTACAGGTTATAGTCTGGTTTTATCAAAAAGCCTTTCCCTTTTTAAAACCAAGTTCACTATAACCAATGGCTCTGATACCAATCTGTCACACCCCCAAAAATCCACCATGCGGGGTATCACCGCTTGGAGGCGTGACATGACCAGGATCGAGCCACCAATCATATTGAACAACATAATTAAGTAAATAAAACCAACCACAATACGATTGGTGACCAAAAGAAAGTAACCGACCTAATGTTAATGTAGGTCCCCTTGAGTCGTATGGATCTTTCACATAATTGTCTTTCCAATCAAGAGTGCGGAATCCTCTTGATCAGAATATAGCAGAATGAGTAGAAACAGAAATCAGCAATTCACTTTCAAACTGGATCTTTATTGATTATCTATCAAAGTGATTACAATCAATCAAGATCCCTAACCACACTAATTTCGTCCAAGCCTAATTGCTCTCACAAAAATACTCACAAACTCTGTTTTGGCTGATTAACCTAAACCCTAAAGCCTAACCTTGTTTATATAACACAAGGTTGCAACATTAGGCTGGGTTTGCTACATGGGCTAGGCCCAAATCATCCCCCATCACCCAATGTGGGTTTTGTTTAGCCCAAACTCTATTAACTCACTAATACAAAGCTAAACCCGCTAACTGTTTATCGTTTAACTAATTACAAGATATCCAAAGACCAAATCTAAGCTGTTGTCACAAACATGCACCAACAAACTCCCCCTTGACAATAGCTTCATAAAATAACTTTGTCTTCAGTCATCTTGCAATCTTCATGTAGTCTTGCACTGTCTTTGGTCTTTGGATAGCTTCAGCTTCAATAGCTTCTGTCAGCAACAGACTCCCCCTAAGCTGATGCATCCAATCACCAAATCTTCAAAAACTTTAGCGTTTGAGTAAACTCCAGTCCAGCATATGTATAGCAATCTTCAAACTCTTCCTCTTTGTCTGCAATGTAGAAAGGAGGTTCTACCATGCATCCAATCAAACTCTCATCTTCACAGCAACTTCTCAGCAACACAGCAACTTCTCAGCAACACAGCAACTTCTCAGCAACACAACAACTTCTCAGCAACATACTGCTTCAATCTGTATACTATAAAACAAACATCTCGAGAAACCATAAGAATTTTTCAACAAAGTTAAATAAATTATTATTTTTCAAGAGATAGTTAAACTGTATTACAGATTAAGCATCTTCAACTTATCACCAACACGCAAAACTTTTTAATCACACACCTTATAACCCGCATGACTTAAAATTTTGAACTCACTTTCTAACACCGTCTCCCCCTATCAGTAACAATTCCTCCAAGAATAACAGTTTTCCGTACGTTAAGAATTTTAAAACAGAAAAAGACACTATTTTTGGATTTTTATATTTTCTGAAAGCAAGTAAATAATAAAAGCAATAAACACTCTATTTTTGTGAGAATCACCGGTAAGAAGATCATATCAACAAAATCAAACTATTTTCCACACTATTACATAATTCTTTATTTAATTTTTCGTGAAAAGCAGTCCAAGACGATTACCAGTATGTTTGTCCACTTAAACAAAATGCATGAACATTTCAAGTACCATTACCGTATGATACGTTAAGGTAATATTATTCTGATATACTAGTGTGTCCCACTTCAGGATATACCCCCGCGATCAAGGTATGCACAAAGATTCATCGTAGTAGGTGAGTATACTGAATTCATCCGTTTTGTTTTCAACGTTTAGATAATTGGTGAACAGGTCAGTACTTCCGTACAGCAAAGAGACCAAAATATCTAACGAGGGCTAAGACAAATACCATTTTTGGTACGAATTATGCTTTTAGCACTTTTTGAATGACTCTCTTTGAGAGCTTCTTCATTTAAGGGTTTTGGCATTTTTAGCTCTTTTAAGATATCCTGGGTGTGTCTAGGTCAGCATATATCTGGATGCAGCAGAAGGACACCCCTGATATCCCCAGATGAAATAACAGTATAAAGACCCAAAACTTCAGATTTTGGCAATCTATCAACACAAGATTTAAGGTCATTAAACCATACACCACTGATGTGTTCCCCACTCATATTCAACTCATTTAGGTTTATATCACATTGGTAAGTTGATTATTTCATGCGTTTTGCCTACTGGTACATCATATGATGAAGCTGCTATCACACTTAAGCAATTTAATTTCAGTTTCAGTGTGACAGTCTAACTTGCCAATGTACTATCATTTCTTCTTTTTTCACACAGTGATAACTCATTTTTGATTTTCTATTTTTTTATGTTTTGATTTTTCATTTTTTTTTATTTTTGATTTTTAAGAAAAGCAGTAAACTATTTACAAAAATTCTTATGAAAAACCAGTTATTCAGGATTCCTCATCCCGTTGAGTTCGACTAAATGTTCAAAGCGAGCCCTGTCAAAAGCTTTAGTATAAAGATCTGCCAGGTTATCTTCGGTGTCGACTCGATGTAATTTAATTAGTCTCTTTTCAGCACAATCCCGTATAAAATGATGACGTATGTCAATATGTTTTGTGCGACTGTGTTTCACGGGATTATTAGTTATTGAAATCGTGGCATTATTATCTATCATAATAGGAGTACGAGTGAAATCCAAACCGTAATCGCGCATCTGCTGTTGTATCCAGAGAACCTGAGAGCAGCAGCTACCCGCAGCAATATATTCAGCTTCACACGTAGATGTAGACACACAGGATTGCTTCTTGCATTGCGAAGACACGATCCTGCCTCCTAAGAACTGACAACCACCTATTGTAGACTTTCTGTTCGACTTGCATCCCCCAAAGTCAGAGTCAGTGTAAGCAACAAAATTCATATCA
This sequence comes from Helianthus tuberosus, assembly GCA_030545235.1. Classification (NCBI taxonomy): domain Eukaryota; kingdom Viridiplantae; phylum Streptophyta; class Magnoliopsida; order Asterales; family Asteraceae; genus Helianthus; species Helianthus tuberosus. The sequence goes on from CM060377.1 coordinate 171,357,861, forward strand.
CTATCAGCTGGATACCACAACCCAAGTTTAGGTTTCCCCTTCAAGTAACGAAGAATACGCTTCACTGCTTTCATGTGTGACTCTTTTGGATTAGCCTGATATCTGGCACACAAGCATACTGCAAACATAATGTCAGGTCTTGAAGCAGTCAAGTACATTAGAGAACCAATCATCGCCCTGTATTGAGTAGGATCAACATCTTCAGTACTTTCATGATCTGGGCCAAGATTGTGATTTTCACAAATGGGTGTGTTGAAAGTAGAGCAATCATTCATTTTGAACCGACTCAAAATGTCATACACATACTTTGTCTGATGAATAAACATCCCATCCTCCTTCTGTTCAACTTGTAATCCCAGAAAGTAAGACAACTCACCCATAGCGCTCATTTCGAACTTGCTCTTCATCACCTGCTCGAACTCTTTACACATACTCTCATCTGATGACCCAAAGATGATGTCATCCACGTACACCTGTACCAGCAGAAAATCTTCCTTCTTCCTCTTGATGAACACTGTACTGTCAATCTGACCTCTTTCAAAACCATTCTTGATCAGATGTGTAGACAGTGTCTCGTACCACGCCCTGGGAGCTTGATATAATCCATACAAAGCCTTATCAAGTTTGTACACCCGATCTGGATAATCTGGATCAACGAACCCATCTGGTTGTGAGACATACACCACTTCTTCGACTTTCCCGTAAAGAAATGCACTCTTCACGTCTAGTTGGTAAACTTTGAAGCCCTTGAATGTTGCGAAGGCTAAAAACAAACGAATTGCCTCCAACCTTGCCACTGGTGCAAACACCTCATTGTAATCAATCCCTTCTTGCTGATTGAAACCTTTTACCACCAATCGAGCCTTGTTTCACGTAACTATCCCTCTGTCGTCCTTCTTGCACTTAAACACCCATTTAGTGCCTATCTCTCTTTCACCTTTAGGAAGGTCAACCAACTCCCAAACCTTCAACTTAGCAAACTGTGCCAATTCCTCTTGCATAGCTTCAACCCATGAATTATCTTTAAGAGCCATATGAATGTTCTTCGGCTCCTCTTGGGAAATAAAACAGCTATACAAGCATTCGTTCACAATCCCAGTCTTCTCAATCGACACAAATAAGCCAGAATTCGCTGCTATGCTTCTTCTCGTCTGAACACCTGCATTAGGATCTCCAAGTATCATGTCAACTGGATGATCTCTATTTGCTCGTGTAGTAGCAACGGTATCAACTTCAAGATTATCACCCAGGTTTGATCCAACCTCCCCCTGAACATTCTGATTTGCAAAAGGATTAATGAAATCCTCCCCCTCAATGGGTTCAGAGTCACTGTCGCTTGAATCAGGATCAGCAGCACCTTTGGAAGTTTCCGCAGCATCTGTCATATCAACATTCGATCTAGGCATGAACTCGCCTTCATCGTCTCCACCAATCACTGCTTGAATCAACTGAGAATCATCTGCATTTGGAAACTCAGGAATATTAAATGATTTAAAAGTGCTTTCATAATCATATAATATAGCTGGACCACTCGTTGATTGCTGAGGCTTGTATGTAGTAATTTCAACATTGTAAACAACCTCAATTTTACCAGTTTTTAGATTAAAAACCCTTTTATTCGGTGCGCCAGGCACGTAACCTAGAAAGTAGCCATCGTCAGCCACCTCACCGAATTTTTGTTTATCTTTATTTCGCACAATGGTGCAGGGTAATCCAAATGGTTCAAAGCCTTCTAAGTTTGGTTTCTTGTTAAACATTAATTCATGACAAGTTTTATTAAAACGTTTAACAGTCAAAACTTTGTTTAGGACGTAGCAAGCTGTATTCACAGCTTCTCCCCAGAAAAGAACTGGTAGCTTTGAATCTGAAAGCATCATCCTAGCAGCTTCAATCAACGTCCTGTTTTTCCTCTCAGCAAATCCATTTTGTTGAGGTGTATAAGGAGCAGAATATTGATGTTCAATTCCCTTTCGAAGACAGTAGAGATCCAGAATTCGATTCTTGAACTCCGTGCCATTATCACTCCTTATCCTCTTAATCTTTGCATCATGAACGTTTTCCAATTTCGTAAAAAGATCTATCAGCATCTCCGCCGTCTCATATTTTGTACCTAAAAAGAAAACCCATGAATAACGTGAGTAGTCATCAGTGAAAACTAAACAATAGAACTTTCCACCTATGCTCCTCACGTTCACTGGACCGAATAAATCCATGTGAAGTAATTCATAAGGGGTATCTATGGAATTTACTGTTTTAGACTTATGAGGTTTCTTATGTTGTTTTCCCTTTTGACATGGAAGACATTTATCTTCCACGTGAAACCTCTGCATTGGAACCCCTTTCACTAGCTCATTTTTAACAAGGTAATTCATTTTTCGATAGTGAATATGGGCCATGCGTCTGTGCCACAACATCGATTCAGCTTTAGATGCTTTTGATAGTAAGCACGCCACCACAACATTTGGATCCTTAGCACCCATGTCCATGACATAAGTGTCATTTCTCCTTGGCGCTCGCATCACTATCCAATCGTCCAGAATCTTCAAACCTGGTTTCAACACTAATGCTTCATTCTTGGTAAAATGGACCGAGTGACCCTTGTCGCAGACTTGAGACACGCTCATCAGATTGTGTTTAAGCTGCTCCACATAGTTCACTTTGTCCAGTGTGATCTTCCCATTGGTCACTTTTCCTCGTCCTGTAATTCTACCACCTTTAGCACCCGCAAAATTCACATTTCCACCATCATAATCTTCAAATTCAGTCAACAATCTCGCATCCCCCGTCATGTGCCTGGAGCAGCCACTATCAACATACCACAAGTTGATAATCCTCCTTAGCAGCTCCTGCACACACCAACCAAGAAATTAGTTAGATTGGGGGACCCAAGCCTTAATGGTCTTGGGTCGTCCAAATTCACCAACTACTGGAACATCCATCCAATATCCATTACTCCTAACTGGAGTCTTGGATCTCAGACCTGTTGATGGAATTTGATTTTGGTTTCCACTAGGTCTTTGGTCCTGAGGGTTCCTATATGTATTTGGACTATTTGACCTTTGGAAATTTTGATTTGGGTACCTTGAATTTTGACTCCAAGAAGCATTATTGTTGTAATTTCTAAAGCCATTGTTATAAAAAGTTCGACCACCATCATTTTGGTATCGATTTTGATATTGACCTTGACTTCTGAAATTATTAGCATTATATTTGTTCATTCTTGGTGAACTGCTTCTAGGTCTGTCAAATCTGCCTGGTGGAGATCTAGGCTGAAATCTTGGTTGATTTCTTTGAAAACGAGGAACTTGTGGAGTTCCTTTTTCAGCCTTATCTACACCAACAGCAACATTTTCTGGTTGATTAGGAGCAGATTTCTTTGGAGAATTTGCAACTTTCTCCTGTTTATCACCACTATTCTCTGGTGACTTCTCTCTCTTCCTCTCACTCACTTGTGCTTCACTCTTTTTGTTAGGATAGCAGCTAGCTACATGTCCCTTGGTGTGACATTTGAAGCACGATCTCTTTTTCGAAGACTTCTTATCTGAAGCCTTTGAACTAGATTCGGGTTTTTCTGATGATGCCTTAGAAGGATTTGGTTCAGTTTGCTTAGTTTCAGAATTTTCTTTGTTCTTGGTTTTAGCAAACTCTACATTAGATTCGTTTTCAATAACAGCTGTTTCATCTTTCATGTCACTTCCTTGAACAAAATTAACACTTTTAACAAAAGTTGGATTTTTATTCTTAGGATGTGATGTATTCTTTTTCAAAACAGGTTTGCTGTTATTATCCTTCTTAGCATCAGCATTCTCAAACACATTTCCTTGACGTGACGTGGAGCTACTTGGTGATGTTGACCCAAAGTTCATGAGCTCATCTTCATCAGGCAAGAAAGAATAGTCATGACTAACAGGAGGTGGAACTTCATTGACACCATGAAATCCCACACTGGTTTTGTCATTACTTTTCTTCAAGCCACCCATCATATGTTTCATAACAAAAGTAGAGTCCCTGAATTGACCTAATTTCTTTTCAAGTTCAACAATTTTGAGTTGTGCATCTGACAACTCTTTGCATTTTTCAGAAATCTCTTTTGTTTTCTCAGCCATCATTTCATGAGCTAAGTCTATGACTTGAAGTTTTTCATTTAATTTGCAGGTTACAGCTTCAATTTTACTTTCATAACCTTTTATTTTCTTCAAGTATGAGGATTCATTTCTTTTAGCAAAAAAAATTGCTTCTTTTATGTTAGACATCTCGCTCACCAGACTTTGGTTTTGTGTTGACAACCTGTCAACCTCACCCTGTAGTTCACGACATTTTAAACACATAGAATTTGACTTTACCTCTCCTGTTTGTTTGTCAAGATTGGCCATTAGAGCCACAAGTTGAGCTTCCATTCTTTTATACTTAGCATCCTTTTCTTCAGCTTCCCATTCCTGGTCAGACTTTTGCTTTTCCTCTTCAGCATCTTTTGTCTGATCGGCCTTCTTTTCTTCAGCTTTATTCTCTATCTTCACCTCAGCCTCAGCATCCACTTTTGCTTCAGCATCTCCCACAGTAGCTTCACCATCATCAACTGGAGTTATTTCTGCCATGAATGCCTGTGTTACATTGTCATCATTTTCCAAGTGAACACTCCAGTCATATGAACCTTCTCTAGCAGTAGAGATCAGCGCTCTCGAGTTAGAGTTGTTTGATGCATTCCTGTTGTTTGAACTCTAACTCGAAGTATCCTGCTTTTGTTTTTTACATTCCCTGGCGAAATGCCCATAACTTTGACAGTTGAAGCATCTCACTTTGGTCTTATCAAAACCAACAGTCTTTCCTATAAACTTCCTTCCTATTCGGTTCATAAATCTCTTATCAAAACCAACAGTCTTTCCTATAAACCAACCAGTCAGGGCTTTCAAACCCCAACCGAGCATTAGTGGTACAAGCCAATGAGGGATGCGACTGGTCAGTACAGTTTGGAGATGGAGGACAAGGAGGAACTGCATGTTACGCTAAAATCATCAGTCACATCAAGCATGTGCACAAGGAAGAATTTTCTAAATCAGATGATAGTTCGGGATACAGTGGAGGTTCTGATTAAGAATCAGATGTGAATGAACGAATGGATTCTGAAGGTGATAGTTTGTTGAATGATGCTGAGGAAGTAAAGTGTCAGAAATATGTCTTGGTCAAGAAAGCTGATGCTACATCAGAAGAAATGGAGAAGATTCTCACTGAAGATGGATCTTTCTCTTCTCAAACTGCCTTTATGGCTAATGTTTCAACTTCTACAAGTCATGTAAAATCTGAAACTCCTAGCATATGTAGTGATTGTGCTGATATGAAACATGAACGTGCTGAATTGAAACATGAATCTGAAACGGTTCATAGTCATAATCAGAGTTTGGTTATTGAACTGTCAAAATGCAAAGAATCAAACATGGCCTTAGCTCGAAATGAAAAAGATTTCAAAACAGTAATTGAAACTTTAAAGAAGAGCGTTTCCGAATTAACAAAAACTGTTTTCAACAAACAAATTGGTATTAATAACTACACTAATAACTACATTAATATTAATACTCCCGATATGTGCTTGATCACATCATAAATGTTCAAAGGCTAAAAGGAAACGTGAAAGGCGTTGGGTATAAGTTGTGTCCGCCTCCTTTGAGACACAACTATACCAGAATGCCCGATGAGGAGGAAATGCCTCGGTTTGAACCAAGTGTACCTCTTGATTATGAGGAAGTTACTACAGGATTATGGTTCAAATCGGACAGTTCCTCGGGTAGCTCATCTGAAAGTTCAGGAAAGTCATCTGTTGATACAGAACAAAATCCTCCCACAGTTGAGGACTATGATTCGTCAGAAGATGAATCGAATGTGAGTGATGAGGATAAATCTCTTGATGATAGGAAAGGAGTAGAAGTGTCTATTGAGAATCATATTCAGTGTGATCCTCTTACTCCTACTGTGCATCAATTGTTAAACAAGAGATAGATCCTATCAAGGAAACGGTGTCTACCGTTAAAAGTGATAACATGTTATACACTTTGGTCGGTGATGGTAAAATTTATTCAAACAAAGATTTTCCCATGAAAAACGTCAATCAATCTTTGATTGACAAAGTGTTTGAAGATACTACAAGTAAGTTTTTGGAAAAAGGGATCCAAAGAGTTTCTGTAACTCAGTGTGATCGTATTCCAAAAGCTAAAGTTAGAAAACAGCATGGAATTCAAACATTACCGACAAAGCAACAACCTATCACTTTTAAAGGTAAACAACAACAACGAGCTCAAAAGCCTAAGGTTACACAACCAAAGGCTGAAACAAAAGGAGCTCGTTACAAGAAGAAATGCAAAGACGTTAAATTTGTGGCCTCCAAGGGTACTGATAAAGTTGAGACTTTTGAAAATAAATCAAATACCGATTTTGTTCAAAAAGTCAAAATTTTAAAACATAATAGTGATAACAATTACACCCAACACACAAACGGGTGTGAAGCTAGTACCTCTGGGTCTACAACTTCAACGTCAGGCCATCAAACAGAATCTCCTAAGTTTGTTGAAAGGAGATCGTGTTTCAAATGTGGGGAGTTTGGACACATAATAAAAAACTGCACAAACTCTCCAAAAGCAAATTTTGTTGAAAGAGCCCCTTCTGAATAAGACCACCAACAACGTCATCCTGTTTCACCCAAAAATGACAAACGTACTATTAAAGAACAAGAATCAAAACAACGATGTAAAAATGTGAAGGTGATCGAAAAGGCTGTAAAAACGGAAGTAAAATCTGTTAAAAGGAAACCTAGTTTGTCACAACCATTAAAACCAAAAATTTCAAAATCTTTTTATAAGAATCAAACTGGTAAGCAAAAACAAACTTGGAAACCTAAAACGGGTGAAAGTTCAGGGGGAGGTGCTGTGTTTGAAAATCATTAGGAAATTGAGATCACTTTTCGTGATGCTCAGGGACGACCCAAGACCACTAAGGCTTGGGTCCCCCTCTCCAACTAATCTATGAATGAGTGTGCAGAATGTTCCAGGAGGAACTATCGATAGTCTTAGGATTGTTGATAGTGGAGCGTTCATGCACAAGATCGGCGACATAAGGCTCCGAAACATCGTTACATCTAGGAGTTGTTGCCTTTGAAGGAGAGAGAAAAAAGAAGAAGAAATGTCTGATAAAGGAAATTGAAAGCTTCGATAAAATGAAAAATCATTCAAAAGTTTGATTGTTAAAGGCTTTGATCGGGTCCCCAGGATAGATTCTATCAAATTGTACGCACTTGCATCACATCTGAAGTTCAAAATCTACTAGATGAACGTGCAGTGTACATTTCCTCGCGGTGTGATTGAAGAAAATGTGTTTGTTGAACAAACCAACCAGGTGTGTAGATGCCTTGGCACGGATTGAACAACCGCACACTACTTCTCAAAGAGAAAGACAAAGACCTTTGCTGATGCAATGTGGAAGACCAGCCAGACCCGAAGGTTTATCATCTTGTTACTGTAAACAGAATTCTCGGTTCATTGGAGTAGCTGCAAAATCGACTTTGAAGTCCACAACCGGGTGGATATCCAGTTTAGGAGAACGCTCAGATTCCTACCAATGAACAAAGCAGTTGCAGGATACGGGTATGAATTTCTAATCTCTCCTATACTTGTCGATATTTAAGTTGCTTTATGTATTGTATCATCTCGTACAGCACTCTTTGGCCTGACACGTTGATCTCAAATATCACCTCACACGTGATTGTTTCAATATGAAACCCGTCAATGTTGTCATGGTCCGCATCGCTTACCGACGTGCCAACTGATTTTTCCAAAATTCGATAAATCAATTCTGATTAAAATTAATTTTGGTAAACGACATTAAGGTAAAACATGAGTTAATCCGGCATCGGGAAATCGTTTTCGTAAATACCTTTGTGTTTTTAAAATTTATCATAGTTTGTTGATTTTAGGGGGAGTAAATCCAAATTTTAAAAATCCAAAAACATCGAAAAAATTCTAAAACACAAAAAAAAAAACAATAGAAAAACAAAAATGAGTTTCCTGGCGAGAAAAAGAGAAAATGATAGTAAATCAGTGGTCTGTCGAAACCTCTTCGAACTAAACTTAAAATGAAAAATGATAAGTAGCTCTATATTCGATGTATCGGTAGGCTCACAATCATTTTAAACTGTGCAGGGCGATATAAACCTTAATCGACTGAAGACCAGGTGGGAACCATTCATTGGCATATGGTATTGGTACCGAAATTTCGTTTGAGAGATTGCCGAGGTTCTGAGATATTCGGTCTTTATGCTGCTTATCATCTGGGTATCATGGTTGTATCTTTTACCGAAAAAAAAATAGAGACGAAGTCTAGATCTTCCATGATACTATACATACGTGTACATACTGCATACGACCTCAATAAGTGATCAACAATCACATGTCCAAACAAATAAGTGATAAAATATCACATTTATCCGGGAGTCAAGTTCGTCTCTTTGTTGTACTTTGTACTGACCTGTTCACGGACTTGCTCCTGTGCCCTCATGCATCTGAAAATCAAGTTCCTCATCAATAAGTGTAGGATCGTTTTGTGACACAAACGAGTCGTTCAGAAGAGATTTTATCTGTTTCAGATGCGGAAAATAAGAAACCGACTTCGAAACAGCTTGTATATCACTTTAAACACCTTGTGTATTGATTTAACAAAGATTACAGGCACAAAATATACCGGCAGCACTTCGGTACAAGTTACAAGGCTCTCTCCTGTTCGCTTCAAATGACAATCATGACACATATATATAGTACATGCTAGACAGCTTGAAATGACACATACACGGTTCAAGCTATCAGACATGTTCAAGTTATCACACATGTTCAAGATATTACACATGTTCAAGCTATCACACATGTTCAAGCTATCACACATGTTCAAGCTATTTCAAGTGATGATGTCATGTAATGATGTCATCTTTATGACATCACACTTGTAGGATCGGTTTGTGACCCAAACGAGTCGTTCAGAAGAGATTTTATCAGTTTCAGATGCGGAAAATAAGAAACTGACTATGAAACAGCTTGAATATCACTTTAATCCTCTTGTGTATTGATTTAATAGAGATTACAATCACAAGGAATACCGGCAGCACCTCGGTATCAATCCCTAGTCTCTGGTCTGTTAGCTTCAAATGAAACATGACATGCCTATTTATACTAAATGCTAGACAGCTTGAAATGACACATACACGGTTTAAGCTATCACACACGTTCAAGCTATCACACATGTTCAAGCTATCACAAGTGATGATGTCATGTAATGATGTCATCTTTATGACATCACACTTGTACAGAACCGCAATGCAACCCAGACTCGATTTAAGACGAAGACGACAGATGTATGCACCAACAGACTCCCCCTCAGATGTTGACGAGTCTTAAGTGTCGAGTCTTTACATCTTCAGTCTTTATCAGTCCTTTCGAACTCTTTGAAATATCTGACGCTGTAAGCATCCTCAAACTTTATCTCCTTCTCCTCTTCAGCATCAACAAACTCCCCACGAACACTCTTTACTCGGATGTCTTCAGACTCCCCCTTTCGATATGCTGGGATCGCAGTCTGGCATGTTGAACTCACAGAGTCCTCAGGTATCGGAACCTGGCTCTCTATCATCTATCCAAGATCACCTAGCTCTTATCCTGCACATTCTCTACCCAAAAATAAATTTTCTGATGATAACTTGTAAAACAATCTCACCATCTAATGAACCACTTGCAGGAATTATACAATCAAAGAATGATTTTTCAATGTTAATCTTTTGATGAACCACTTGAATATATATCACTTTTATGTTCAAAACAACACACTCTCCCAAACCATCTGTTCATCATGTCTAGCACTCGGAATTTTGAAAATTAGCTCTCCAATACCAGTTGTCGAAAATCTTTTTGAATTTTTCAAAATTTATGCTAAAACACACTAAAAATCTTTTTGGAATTTTTGAATGTAATGAAATGAAATACAGAAATATTTACAGAGAATATTTTTGTGAGTTCGTGATAAGTCACCAACACCGTTAAGCTTTATACATTTTAAGTTCTAAACGATTCACTTAGATTGTCAGTATACTGGTCCACTTAAATTTTCACACAAAGTTCAACTGATCTGAGATACGATATTAATGTCTTAAGCACTTAAACTTATTCGCGTGTCCCACTACTTGAATATACTCCCGTATCCAGATCCCAGTATTCAGTCTTACAGGTGAGTATACCACAGATGATATCTGTAAGGGGTTATATTGTGAGGGCCATGAGAGCTCAGGTCGATACTTCCGTATACGCAGAGAGATGACGGCTTCGACTTTTGGTGTGTCCCCTTTAGAGGATCTTTTTTTTACAACAGCAATGACTATCAATTTTATTGTTTCATCAATTTGCTGAGGGCGGCGCTATATTTCAAGCATGCGGAAAGTATTATTCGAGGACTAGGTCAGAACTTCCATTCAGCAGAAGTCCCGGAATAATACCCCAGATATCACTGAGTATAAAGACCTAGTATCTCAGAAAGAGGGACCTTTCAAACAAGATTTCGGGGGTTACCCATATATCCGAGAGATGTTTCCCCACGATATAAGCAAGTTTGAATTTTAGGTTTATATCTCGTCACAATCTACTATATGTGCAAAATTCTACTGGCACATCATCAGTGAGACCGTTTATCACATTTGACTTTCCAATTCTTTAGCATGTTGTGCTAGTCCACTGATGTACTATCATTTCCTCTTCTTTGACACAAAAACTCATTTTTCATTTTATCATGTTTTTTACTTTTTCAAAATTTTCAAATGTTTTTGGATTTTCTGAAATCTTACTCCCCCTAAAATGCAAACACATTTTAGGAAATTTGAAAATAAACTGTACAAACAACGTGACAACTGAAATCAAATCTCTTCAATCCGCCATCCACTTGGCATAAACAATCAGAACTCCCTCTCACAACAAACTATTTTCCCATTGACTTCAAAACACTTAAGTTTGTATTAATTAAATGGTTTTTCCGGAAAATAAGTTTTGTTGATTGATTTTACCATTTATAGGTTAGGGATTCATCATCTTACTTCTCAATCAATCACTTGAATGTATGGCCGAATCAAGTTCAAACTAATGACCTTGATTAACCACTTGTAAGTGTAAATCTTCTTCAACCACTTGTAGATTTTCCTACCAATCATACCAGTTGTAGAAAACTAACAATTTAAATGATATCACTTGTACTTTACCAATTGTACCACTTGTAAAATTACCAACCAAGAAAGATAGATGCCGATTCCTACTCCACGCTTACAAACCTGGGAGCTCCGGCAAGTCCAGAGACTTACTGTTCATAGTATGTACCATCCCAGTCACAAACCAGGGATGGTTCAACTTTATCTTTCTGCATCTTCTTCTTATAAAATTCCTTAACTCCTTTGACCTTCCTGTCAATCATTTTTCCAATCATGTTATGGATTTTAGAGTTAAAAGCTTTTTCAATATCAAATTCTTTCTTTTCAGAAAAAAATTGATTTGAAATCTCAACTTTACCAACTTTTTTCTTAAAATTTTCAGCCCGAAGTGATGGAAAATTCACATCATCCACTATCGGAAATGATTTTTCTCCTTTTGAAACAACCTGTGGCTCATCTGATTTTGTGGAATCAAATTCATCGCCATAAGATAGCTCCTCTGATTTTGATGAATCAGGATCATTGCTAGAACTATCAACCGATTTCTTAACAACCCATTTCTGGTTGTCAAGATAAGCTCTTTTCTTGTAAAATCTGTTTGAACTTTCACCAATTTCAAAAGTCGAATTTTTGAACAATTTAGTTCTGTCAATTGGTTGTTCAAACACAACCTCTTTATCTTTCATGTTACGAGAAACTCCCTGTTTTGATTGTATTGCCTTGAGACAATTTTTGGCAATATGTCCAACCATGTTGCATTGGAAACAGGTTCTCGTATCTTTCTTCTGCTCAGCCATCTTTTTCATGTCATCTTGCTTCTTTGCAAGGAACTCACTGTTTGACTACCTCCAGAATTCTTTCTTTTCTTCCTCTTCTGAGCTAGTTCCTGAAACAAATGTCATTTTTCCTTTAAAATCACGAACATATTTTTCATTTTTCTGTTTTTCTGTTGGAGTAAAACCAAGACCTTTCTTTTTGAAATTACGGTCAGGGTTTGGTTTCTTGTGAAAACCAAAACCAGAACTGTAACCTTTTTTCTTGTTTAATCTTTGTTGTACTCTTGAGGTGTATTTTTTAGGTTTATCAGTAAGATTTAAATCTTTTATTTCAGAAATGTTAATTTCTGTAAGTTTGAAAACCTTTTTTATCATCTCAGGTTTTACACCTCTTATTGGAAATTCCTCACCAGAATATAATTTGTCGGAATCATTCAATGTATATGCAACTTTGAATGTTTCCTCACTCAAATTAGATTTTGATAACAGGAATTCTTTGTTATAAACCCTTTTGCCCTGTTTGTCGGATTGACTCGGATTGCTGGACTCAGACTTTGACTCCGACATTGACTCCGACTTTGACTCCTCAGATTCATCTTTATCCAACACCTGATCGACCACTTTCTTTATTAACTCGGACTCATGATCAGTGTCAGATGATGTAAACGTCACATCAATATTTTTTGGAAAATTAACTGACGACTCCGACTCCCATTGTAAGTTTGTAGCCTTTTGGACTCTTTCAGAATTTGGATTTCTGGGCAAATATCCATTTTTCAGTGGGGGTGGACACTTGTTGTAACTGACACCTTGTTTCTTACCAGAAATTTTCTTGTCAGTCTTTTTCTTTGCGTCACTCTTCTTTTCAGTCTTCTCTTCTGGAGTCTTTTGTTCAGAAACTTTTTCAGCATTCTTTTCTTCAGTTACTTCATCCTCTTCAAATGCCTTCATGCCTTCAACAGTTGGATAAATCCTGTCAATGACATAAGAAGTACATGAGTAACTTTTCAACAAACGATTTACTCTTTCAGTCTCAATTCTTTGCAACTCCAACTTTTGTTCAAGAGCAGCACACTTCTCGATGTAGTTGTTCACAACTTTATGTTTGATCATAAAAGCTCCTTGAAGTGTTTTCATCGCTGTTGCTTGTTCTTCACTTGTTTGATTGTATTGATTCATAGCTTTGTTCAGGACATCATAAGATTCCTTCAAACTGTTCAAGTTATAAATCAATGTGCTGTTCTGCTTCTTTATAGCTTCACAAGTGTCACACTTCACAGGAATCTTTTTAGCATGAACTTCTTCATCAACTTTAAACTTTGGAACTTTAACCTTTACTTTCCTTTTGATCACTGGAACTTCTTCATCGTCACTGCTAACTGGTGTCTTTAACTTTTTCTTTTTCTTCTTTGCTTTCTCATCTTCACTGTCACTTTCAGCAATCAGTTTCATATCAGCATCGAATTTTCTCGCCCAATACTCAGTATCATCATCACTATCATCTTGTTTTGTAACCTTCTTCTTTTTCGCAGCTTGTTTTTCTTTGATTCTCTCTGTTTTACCTGCAAAACATGAATCATCATCATCACTATTAGTTGAAAATTTTCTTTCATAATTTTCAAGTTTTCGAATTTCTTCACTATCATTATCACACGTTTCATCTGATGAGTGATCAAAGATTTTAGCTTTTTCTGAAGCCTTTTCTTTTGAAACTGATTCTTCTTCGTTCTTTTTCGGAATGAATTGCTGAGATTCGTAATAATAATATGCTATTTCCTCTTCAAAATCCATGTTTTGATTTAAAAAAAAATTCACCAAATCAAAATTCCAAACGAGCTGGGGTTTTGAAACAAGCAGGAAATCTCAAACAGTCTGACAAAAACAAACAATCCGAGTGTTTTGACCAACTTCCAAGCGATCTAAGGAACCCAAACTTGACTTTCAATTTAAATATGATTGGACCACTATATGAATCACATGGGCTGGATCATTTTTCACATGGGCTTTCAACAATCCATAATCAGCTTATATTGAACCTTCACGATATAACATGGGCTGCTCTTTAATCAAACTATAATTGGGCCGACAACAATTATTGTATCAAGTAAATTGGGCCGCAATATATGAAGTCACATGGATTTTGTTAAATCGATTTATGTGTTCACTTTGTCCAACAATTTCAAATCACACAACTCAAATATCAATACATAGGCTGATGATGATCACATGTGATTGCAAATTTCAATCCCACTTGGCCGACAACTTTTAATTTTATATTGAATTCTATTGGACCTCACAATCCATTTAACCGACAATCATTATCTAATTCAAATCCATGTCAGATGACCACTTTATCAATATAACTTTCTTGGACCACTCAATTAAAAATAGCAAAGAATCTCTTTTTCAAAAGAGTAAATTGCCATTTTAGTCCCTGAGTTTTGTCCAAATTTGCCATTTTGATCCAAATAGTTTTTTTTTCCATCTGGGTCCCTGACTTTTCACTTTTATTGCCATTTTGATCCAAACCACTAAAAATGTTTGGATCAAAATGGCAAATTTGGACAAAACTCAGGGACTAAAATGGCAATTTGGACAAAACTCAGGGACTAAAATGGCAATAAAAGTGAAAAGTCAGGGACCCAGATGCAAAAAAAAAACTATTTGGATCAAAATGGCAAATTTGGACAAAACTCAGGGACTAAAATGGCAATTTACTCTTTTCAAAACATACACACTGTTTCCCACAAATTGATGGCCGACAATTTTAAGTCAAGACCATTTCTGATTGGACCGAGATGTATATATGTACCAGATTAATTCTAGCTAACACAATTCACATGCACAACTGAATGAAATCTCGTGAATACATGTGATTTCTTTTCTCGAAGTATTGACACTCTCGTATTCAATATACTTTCACAATACACGATGCACTTTTCAAGCGGTCGTCATTTTCAAGCGGTTGACGATTTCAAGCGGTGTGACGTTTTCAAGAGAACACGGTGTAAACTCAAGCGATCAGACGATGTATTTTCAAGCGGTCGACGTTTTTCAAGCGAGCTCAACAATGTAAATTCAAGCGAACAGACAATTTCAAGCGAACACGGTGTATTTTCAAGCGAAAAACCAGTTTCAAGCGGACACACAGTGTTATGTTCGCTTGAACAGTTGATGATGTCAGCAACAATTGAACCAATTTCAAGCGGTCATACGACTTTTTACCAGTTTTAATTCGATTTTAATGCTGAAACTTTCCAGGATTCGTTTAAACATGATTATGCACAATATGTGAAAGTTTGAGCCGATTTTAACCGTGAAAAAATTTTAAATTTGAAAAAGAATGGTGTATAAATCAGAAAAAGTGACGAA
Organism: Helianthus tuberosus; assembly: GCA_030545235.1. Classification (NCBI taxonomy): domain Eukaryota; kingdom Viridiplantae; phylum Streptophyta; class Magnoliopsida; order Asterales; family Asteraceae; genus Helianthus; species Helianthus tuberosus. The sequence continues at coordinate 171,373,224 of CM060377.1, forward strand.
AACAGGCTGTTTTGGCAAGATCTCTTCCTCCTGAGCTCTGATACCACTTGTAGGATCGGTTTGTGACCCAAACGAGTCGTTCAGAAGAGATTTTATCAGTTTCAGATGCGGAAAATAAGAAACTAACTATGAAACAGCTTGAATATCACTTTAATCCTCTTGTGTATTGATTTAATAGAGATTACAATCACAAGGAATACCGGCAGCACCTCGGTATCAATCCCTAGTCTCTGGTCTGTTAGCTTCAAATGAAACATGACATGCCTATTTATACTAAATGCTAGACAGCTTGAAATGACACATACACGGTTCAAGTTATCACACACGTTCAAGCTATCACACATGTTCAAGCTATCACAAGTGATGATGTCATGTAATGATGTCACCTTTATGACATCACACTTGTACAGAACCGCAATGCAACCGAGACTCGATTTAAGACGAAGACGACAGATGTATGCACCAACAATAAGTGATTCTATCACATAGGGCTTGTTTTCAATCAAAATAAGTGAGTATCTCACATTCTTTTATACGGTCAAACAGATGATAAACGGTATACTCACTGGTAAGATGAACTCTCGTGCATACCTTGATAAGGGAATGTGTCGTAAGTGGATGAACACCGGTCGGTAAGTATAAATCATACCTTAACGTATCCCCTCGCCATGATTACATCTGATAAGTTGAGCTTATGTGGATAACAATACCGATAATTGTTATAGGATGCTTATCTAAATGTTATCTAATTGAAAAACAAGAGCGTTTTGGCGTGACCGTACACTGATATGATTCTCTTACCCTCGGAACTCGCAAAAAGAATGTCTGTAAATATTTATTTACTGCTTTCAGTTTTTGCATCTTTGTATATATTTATCTATTGCTTTCCGTCTTTACATTTGAAAAATGGAAAATACCAAAAATATTTTAGGTGTGTTTTAAACTAAACTTTATAAAAGCCAAAAAGATTTTGCTTCTAGTTTATTTTTGATTGACCGATGTTGGAACTCGAGTCTATCCTACCCAAAATCCTGATTGTAAGCCGGAAAACAATTGCATCTTCATAAATGGTGGAAGTTAACGAGTTTTGAAAGTTAAGAACTAAAACTGGACAAATTTTCAAAGTGTTGCCAGTCGGTGTTTGATTGAGATTTGATCTCATATGTGTCATTTGTTAAATTTGTCTAAATTCCAAGCGGTTGTTCTCATTACTTGTTTAGCTTTCTTGTATGTGCAGATATGACATCAGAATCAGCTAAAGGCGAAGAGAACGTGTCAGATGACAAGCCGTAAAGTGAAGACATGACGTTGATGCAATCAGAAGATCAAGATGATCGGGTTGCAGTTGACCACTCTTCAACACCACAAGGATCTAAAGCATTGAAGATCAAAAGATTCACGAGCATAACTCAAGGGAGAAATTATGTTAAAGGGGAGTTTGTTAACACACTTCATAAATGAAATGGGGAGTTTGTTGATACACTTTCTACTTACGATGCGTGAATACTTTGAAGAACCTCCGACATAGAAGACATGGAAGACGAACCATCACAACAACGTCCAAGGGGGAGTTTGTCGATACATTTTGTGTGGACGCGGCACGTTCGGTTCGATACTTTTATGGAATGAAGACCAAGTCGGATATCCTCCTATCCTACTTGGGTCCGACAAGCCTGTATCGTTGTTTTGGAATGTATAAATGAACAATGCATGTTGCATACTTGGTTTATGCCTGTTTGTGTGTTTATATCGGTCTGCAGCAAACTGTTAACAGTTTGCGGCACACATGTTTGGCAGCCCTCGACGAAACTCCCAAGTTTCGTCGAGCACTCATATGGCGAAACTCCCAGGCCTTGGTCATCCAAGTTTCATCATCTAGTGTATGGGGAAACTCCCTTTTGTGATGAAACTCCAAGTTTCGTCATCTAGTGTATGGGGAAACTCCCTTTTGTGATGAAATTCTAGTATGTGACGAAACTTCCTTTGTGATGAAACTCTAAGGAGTTTCACCATTCTAAATGACGAAACTCTGGGAGTTTCATCATCCTTTGAAGTTCCGTCATCCCTTATTCAAGTTTCGTCACTGTTGAGTCCAGCTGCCTATATAAACACCTTATAGTTTCTGTGTGAAACTCATGAGAGCATAACCTTACTGAGAGATTTATATCAAACATTGTTTGTATGTGTTTGACACCTGTTCTCATCTAATCAATTGACTGTGATTCATTGGTTATATCGTGTTATTACTATCTATGTTTGGTTTGGCATAGTCACGGGGATTCCGCACTTGTGACCATGTTTGTTATAAACAAGGATTCGGTTTTCGTATTCGATCCTCAGAATTCGGGACCTACAGGTCTCCTCTGGCAAATTGATAACTAAATTTGTTCCTACCAAGCTTCAACTGGCAGACATCTTCACCAAAAGTCTTCTTGCTTCTTAGTTTGCTGTCTTCAGAAAATTGCTTCCCCTTGGTCCGCCACCTTTTCGCTTGAGGGGGGATGTTAGATAGTTTGTATGTCTTATATGTATTTCTTTAATTCTTTAGGTCCTTATTTGTAACTTGTATCTCTATATATTGTTTAGTCTGTATCAATAATATTCATTCAAAACAAAAACCTTTCAAGTCTATTAAAACCCCGATCCATAAGCCTTACAGCTTGCTGCAACCACTACCAACACCGGCTCAGCCATGGAATGCTATATCCATGGATTTTATTACCCATATACCGCCATCCAAGGGTAAAAATGCGATATGGATTATCGTATATTGTTTATCGAAATTCGCTCATTTTATAGCCTTGTCACCGGGTTACACTGCCATTTCATGCGATAGGTAACAGGTTACACGGCCTCCTGAAGTCTGAAGACAATTATTTCGGACAGAGATCTGACATTTATTAGTTGTTTTTGGCGTGAATTGTTCAAGCTTATGGGTACTAAACTCCTATACTCAAGTGTTTATCACCCTCAAACGGACGGGGAATCCGAAGTGGTGAACCGGGGTAGCGAGATGTACCTACGCGCTTATGTGTGTGACTAACAAAAAAAATGGGAGCGCTACTTGTACGTGGCCGAGTTTTCCTAGAATACAAGCCATCATCCAGCAATTAAGATGTCCCCATTTCGCGCGCTCTATGGGTATGACATTCTATCAATTCATGACTACGTTCGGGGTTCGACTTCAATTGAGTCCTCGCTACTGGAACATCAACGAGCACTCCATGCTCTTAAAAATCTAACTGAATCAACAAACGCACGTATGGTTAGGCAAGCGAATATAAACAGAGTTGAAAAAGAGATCCAAGTGGATGATTTTGTTTATCTTCGCCTTCACAAGTATCGGCAACAATCTGTGCAAAACCAAGCAACCAAAAGGTGTCAAGATGTTTTTTTGGCCCATTCAAGATATTAGAAAGAATCGGAATAGTTGCCTATAAACTGTAGTTACTGGCCGGGTCTAAGGTGCATCCGGTGTTCCACGTTTCATTTCTCAAGCCGAGTTGAGTTACGGTAACGTTTCAGGGCATCTGGGAGATCTGAGCAGTTTTGGTCAAGATTAACACTCAATTTCCTGGTTTCGTCGGCATTGAGGACAATGCCAGTTCACATGGGGAGGGGGATGATACGGGCCAACCCGGCCCATCTCTTGATCCAATCGATCCAACAAGACACAAGGCGCAAACGAAGTACTAAAAAGTCAACCCGTTTTAATCCTTGAAGACCAAGGAGTTGCAAGTCCCCCACGTTGCCTGCATGTTTCCCAATTCCTGCATATTTCTTTTATTCTTATTTCCAATTATGCATGTGCGATTATGCGTTGAACTTGTCTTTATTATTAGGAAGTAGTGGCATGGAATAAGGACATGGGTGTTGTGCTCAAGGTCCCCTCCGTATTTAAATTCTAGTTTGTATAATTAAAAAAAAACTGAAAATTGCCCCAAGTTTTTGTTCTCTTTCTTTCAAAGAATTGAAGTATTTGCCTACTAAAAAAAAGGCTATACCACCATTATTGCCAATGGAGTAATATTATTATTGGTTGTTTGTTGATAGATTTTAAAAGCCCGACATTCCTATATATAAGGTTTGGGTTGCGTAAGGGAACACACCCTTTTAAGACATAAATAATATATTATGTATGGAATGGGATGGAATGTATGATAATAAATATTTTCTATCATATCAACTACTTTGAATATTTTCATTATTTTCCATATGTGATATATATTGCAACCTAAAAACATTTATTATCCTAAGAATTACAATTACGGAGAAAGATCAATTAAAATGTGAGTTTTTGTCTAAGTAATCTAAGAAAGATTGTGACGATAACATGTGACACTCCTTATAAGAAGTAAGGGTGGGCATTTTGGTACTAAAGCATTTTGTTTCTTATAAGTAGTAGTGTGAAGATGACATGTGTCACCCTTTTTGTTTTATAAAAAATACAACAAAAATAATCCAGTACAAAAAATCCAGCACAAAAAATTCAGTACAAAAAAGTAACACAAAAAATGTAGTATAAAAAATATAGCATAAAAAAATCTATTTAAAATAATTTAGCCTAAAAAATTCAGCAAAAAAAACTTATAGACAAAAAAAATAAGCACAAAAATATAGTAAAAATCTAGCACAAAATATGCTATACTACATAGAAATACACCACATTTTTATAAGTTTTTTGGTTTTCATATTTTATATAGCAATAGAGTACTAAAATTAAGGATAAAATGACGCTCGATTTATGATAAAGTTTTTATGAAAAAATAATGCCGTATAAAACATTATTAACGTTTGTTTAGAAATGGAGATGGAATACGCATGTGCATGTGGAGAGAAAGTTAATAAATATGTTTTTTCAAAGATGCCCTTACACAACTTTTTTTCCCTACATTTTCATCTTAACCATTTATTTGATAAATGAAAGATTAAGAATTCTTCTAATTCTGCTTAGACAAAATAAACATTTTATTTGATCATACCCCTTACAATTATATCTGTAACTTCAATGATAATGCTTATATATATATGGTCAGGATTTAGGGAAAACGGTGAAAAGTGTGAGAACAGTGAGAATGCTTATGGATCGTCAGATCAAAACAATCTACGGACAACATTAGCGGGGTGGCGTTTTTTGTAAATAGCATCAATTTTATTACTCAAACGTGCTTTATTATGGGTAAAAATGGTAAAACATCGTTTCTCCATAAAACACCATTAATTTTACAAAACGTTAACTAAATACAAAACGCCAACTAGATAAAATGCCATTAAAGATGGGACGTGTTACAGACTTAACAGATAAATCTGAGTAAAACAGGAAATACAAACAGTAATTGAAAAACGACGGATATTTTATTAATTGCACTTATTAATAGTATCATGCCTAAACTACGCACCAAAGACTTCCTATAGACAGGAACGTCTAAGCACCTTCCATTCATTAAACCAAAAAACAAATGCCATGGTTCCCCCAAAACCACTCAATGTAAAACGCCAGAAAGTTAAAAAATCAAAACGCAAACATCGTTTCTTTGATATTGAATATTGTTCTACGTGAAGTTTCACCGAATGGATTGTTAGCTGAGGGGTGTAACTCAATAACATTTTGCTGCCTGAGATAGACAAATCTTCAAGAAAAAGAGACTGATGACAGACATATGTCATTTTCTGTGCTTTGTTCTTGATGAATATTTGAATGGCATGAAGAGATGGATGACACTGAAGAGTGGGATAAAGATAAAGTCCAAACAAAAAACCCATGTCATTTTATGTTCCAAACATCCACAAAAATGCTACTTCAAAAAAAAAAAAAAAAAAAAACAAATGAATCATACCAAAGTCAAAAATGCCATATATTTGTAGAAATTTGATTAGAATTTTTAATTTAATTTTTTTTGCTTCTATTTTTTTTTTCTTTCTGTGGTTTGTTTTCTAATTTTACAATAAAAAAAATACATTGTTTCTCTAAAAAATAACTTGTAAAACGTCAAGATGCCACAAACGCCAAACTCTACAATTATAATAAAATTTGTGGCATCTTGGGGTTTTACAAGCATTTTTTTAGATGAGACGTGTTACAGCCATAAAACAAATGAAGTTGAAACAAACAGTAAACTGAAGCGACAGAAAATTTATTACTAACATTATAATTAAATCCCACTACATCAGTACTTGAATTTATTTTTCTTTTCAAAAACGCCATTACCTGACGTTATAGGACTGCATCCTACATGGCGGCAAAAAAAAGTCATTATATAAGTAGAACAGGTAAACAAAATTTAACACTCCACATATTCTCTAACACGTCACACCTTAACTAAAACGCCAAAAAACTAAAAAAATGGCTCAAGTTATTGCATGGAGGTTTGATGGGTCGGAGAAACGTTTCGTCCTAAAGTTCTCTGACAGGAGAAGGGTGAAAATCAAGACAATCAAGGCCATACTTAAGATGGATGAAGGGGTTCAGAGGGATATTCTGGCCCTTGGGGTTCCAATGGCCAACGATTGTGAAAGAACTCAAAAGGTAATAAGAAGATTGGAGAGAAAATTTCCAGTAGAAGATGATGATAATGATGATGATGATGATATTGATGATACTCCTCTACCAACAGTTAGCAGTTGGAGTTTGGATGAAAAAAAAGGACGGTTTAAGTGTCTTATCAACACGTGTTTGAATATTCATTGCCGGTGGAAGAAATGTTGAAGACAGAGAGACTACATCTTCTTGAACAACTCTGTGAGTTAGCACCTTCGAACGATGCAAGATCCAGGGTTGTTATCATACTTAAGTATAGGTTGCAGCAAAGATGAGACGACATAATGGCGTTGTCACACCCCAACCGATGGCGGAAACATCGGGGCGTGGCACTGAGCGAAACACATTGTCCAGAAGTTTCCATAACAACTATGATTACCAATTATTTAAAGCATCACGTCCCATACCATGACATAAAAAGTAACATAATTATTACAGACAAAATCTAGTCAAATTGTTCTGTTTCGACAACTCAGATTTTAAGTACAGACAATTTATTATTGTTCTAGGTCTTTCCTAGCCTCGATTTCACAGCAAGCAAAGCATCTAAACACCTTAAGCACCTGCCATATACGTTAAAGTAAAAGTCAATACACATAGTGTAAAGGTGAGCATACAAGTTTAATAGATATAATAGAGTTCGAAATCGTTTACGCATAACCAGCACGTACACAGTGTAAAATGAGGCATGTTAGTTATCGACATGAACCTATCGATACCAATGACTGCGGGTTGACTGCCCAAGGCAGTTTGCGATACACACTCACCACTGTGAGCCATGTAACTAATTGTCCTTAACAACCCCTGAGTGAACATGTGCTGAGTCCAAACTAATAGTACTACCGTTTCTAAGGCAGGTGGACAGCATTCCATGTGTAAACATAAAAAACAAGCATTCATTAAGTCACGAATAACATGCAGTAACGGTTAGCGTTAAAGTATTGCGTAGTGTGTTCGATGTGATTTAGCATAAGTAACGTATGTAACACCCAAAAGTGCGTAAAGCAAAAAGGGTTCGAGTATACTCACAGCGATTGATGGATTGAAGGGAGTGCTAGAGAGTAAGGTTAGCCTGATCAGAACGATAGCATAATGATAAGCGACGCATAAAACGGAACAAAGTGTCAGTGGGTCGAACAGCAATTCGATCCGAGGGCAATCCGATCGGGTAGCCGGTCGATCGGGCGACAATCCGCTCAGATGGTCATCCGATCGGGTGACCTTTCGAGTGGATTGTTACTTCGTTTGGGAAGGATGTGTTTGTGTATGATGGCTTGTCTTTTGAAGTTTTCGTTGTAGCATTTTGGAAATACAGAAGTATCTCTACCTTTAGGTCGGTCGATCGAACGACAAATCGATTGGTTGGACACTTTTAGTAAGAACTAGTTCACAGCTGTTTGTCACTCGATCGGATGGTAGTCCGATCGGGTGGCAACCCTTGTGCAATGAACATGTTGCAAATTGTTTAAGTGTCGAAGTCAGAACATCTCATGGTCGAGTGGTAATCCGGTCGAGTGGTAATCCGATCGGACAACATTTCATTCAATGTTCAACCTCAAAAGTTTGAAGATAAAAGTTGAGTGTGGGGCCAAGATGTAAGCCGATCGGGTGGTAACCCGATCGGGTGACAATCCAATCGAACAACATTCCGATTGGGCGGCACTCCGTCCTGGTCGACCTGATCGTCTTACACTTGGTTTTTTTCGATGGTTTGTTGTTTTATCGAGACGGTGTGACAACGTACTAATCAACAGAACCCCATTTTGACACAAGTGACCCGATTGAACAGGAATCACCCAAGTTCAACCAGTTAACCGGTTCCAGACGGTTGTTCTTGCTTAACCCGAAATCGGTTGTCTCGTTGGTAGAACTCAGATCTTGAACTAATACATCACCTAGAAGGAAAAGAAGGTTAGAACAAGGTCTGATCCTATCGGTTTGAGTGCATTGAGTGTAAAAGAGTTGAAAGAAAGTTAGAAACCATCTTTCAATCCTTTTTTACCATGAATATGTTTAGATCTATGCAGGATCTTTGTTTATTTGTGTGGAAATCGTTCAGATCTAAGTTGTTCTTGGTGGATGGAAGTCAAAACATGAAGTTCATAAGAACACCATGATGACATCATCCTAGAACACCTCAAATCTAGTGATTTCACGGTTAGAAGTTAAGATTCAAAAGATAGAAAGGTGTAGGAGTACGTGTAGATCAAGAAAGTACAAGATTTAGATGGAAAACTTACAAGAATCGCGAGAAATCTGAAGAAAAATGGGCAAGAAGCGCTGGTCGGACGAGAGGTGCAGAAAAGGTAAGTTTGTGATGTTGACAGGGGTATTTATAGGGTTTCCATAAAAGGAAAGGGGAGGAGAGGGCTGGTCGATCGAGTGGTAACTCGGTCGGATGGCCGTTCGGTCGAGTGGCACCTCGATCGGATGGCAGTCCGATCGGGTGGCAACTCGGTCGGCTGGCCATTTGCTTGGCGCGATGAGTTTTGCGATTTCGGTTCGAGTGTCGAGCGTTGCGATGCGATAGAGTTTCCTAGTCAAATTACTTTTAATCCCAACTACTATATCAATATACAATCATCCTTAATTGACTTGCGTTTAGCGTTTGATTCGATTGCGATTGAGTTTCGATTGCGTTTCGATTAATCACACAACATAAACATAACTAAACATGCACAAGTAACACATAAGGCACACACACATATAACAATATCCAGAACCCGTAATTCGAGTTGCGAGTGCGATTGCGACAAGCGATTAAACATGCAATAAATATCGATAATTAGCGATTAAACCTCGATTATTAGCAAATACTCCACATAATACAACTAACGTAAAGCATAAAATAGACTATCTACAAGTCAAAGAAGCCAAAACAGGAATTGAGCAAGGAGTGGCAGATCGCAATTAGTAATCTGGTCTCCCTTTGACTTCAATCTTGACTTTGACTTTGACTTTCAAAACACGGGGTGTTACAGCCTCCCCTAGTTGAGGGAATTTCGTCCCGAAATTAGGCCAAAGCCGTAACAAACAACTGCGGGTACTTCGCCTTCATGTCTTTTTCGAGTTCCCAAGTGAAATCTGCGCCTCGTTTGCCTTCCCATCGGACTTTCACATTGGGAATGCGCGAGCATCTGAGCTGCTTAGTTTGGCGATCCATGATTTCAACAGGCTTCTCCACGAGGTGTAGTGTTTCGTTTACTTGGGGGTCTTTTAGCGATATAATTAAATCATGCTCAGCCAGGCACTTTCGGAGGTTCGACACATGGAAAGTAAGGTGGACATTACTAAGTTCCTCCGGTAGTTCGAGTCTGTAGGCGACTTTTCCGATCCTTTCCAGAATCTTAAAAGGTCCAATATATCGAGGCGCTAGTTTCCCTTTCTTGCCGAATCTGACCACACCCTTCCAAGGTGATACATTTATGAGTACGTAGTCGCCAACGTCAAATTCAAGGGGCTTGCGTCGTCTATCGGCGTAACTTTTCTGATGACTCCGAGCTTTCAGTAGATTGTCTCGAATTTGGAGGACTTTGCCAGTCGTTTCTTGCAGTAGCTCAGGACCGGTTAATTGCGAGTGCCCGATCTCATGCCATACAATAGGCGATCGACATTTTCTTCCATATAAAGCCTCAAATGGTGCAATTTGAATGCTGGAATGATAACTGTTATTATACGAGAATTCGACTAACGGCAAGTAAGCATCCCAATTACCACCTAAATCTATGTCACACGAACGGAGCATGTCTTCAAGAGTACGAATCGTTCTCTCAGTCTGACCGTCAGTTTGAGGGTGAAATATGGTACTTAGATTAAGCGTAGTATCGAGATCCGTTTGAAACGTCTCCCACAGGCGCGAGGTAAACCGAGCATCACGGTCAAAGATGATGTCGCGAGGCGTCCCATGTCGATAAATGATCTCATCGGTGTAGATTCACGCTAATCTTTCTACGTTGTAGTCTTCTCGTATTGACAGAAAATGAGCAGATTTGGTCAAACGGTCAACGACAACCCAGTTTCTGTCGTGACTTGATGGCGTGCGCGGAAGTTTTGTTATGAAGTCCATAGCTATACTTTCCCACTTCCACATAGGGATCGGGGGTTGTTCGAGTAAGCCAGAGGGTCTTTGGTGTTCAGCCTTGACTTTCGAGCAAGTCAGGCACTTCCCAACGTAGAGAGCGATATCCCTCTTCATGCCCGGCCACCAGTACTTGTAGCGAAGGTCCTGGTACATTTTATCGGCACCGGGATGAATAGAGTACCGAGATTTGTGGGCTTCGTCCATCAATATCTGTCGCAAATTGGTCCGCTTAGGGATCCAGATTCGGTCCAGAAAGTGGAATATCCCATTCGACTTATTCACAAGCTGGGCTCCATCATGGTAGATTCTTTCCTTCTTCAGATTGCGTTCATTAAAACAGGCATGCTGAGCTTCGCGGATGAGGGTTTCGAGATCATATTGGGCTTGGGTATTACGAATGCTGAGCAAATAACTCCGTCTGTTGAGAGCGTCGGCAACGACATTTGCTTTGCCAGGATGATAACGAATCTCAAAGTCATAATCGTTAAGAAGTTCTACTCATCGGCGTTGACACATATTAAGTTCCTTCTGGTCAAAGATATGTTGTAGGCTCCTATGATCGGTGAAGATCGTACACTTGGTACCATACAGGTAGTGTCGCCAAATCTTTAACGCAAAAACAACTGCGCCTAGTTCGAGATCATGGGTTGTATAGTTCTTCTCATGGATTTTGAGCTGACGAGATGCGTAAGCAATGACCTTGTCCCGTTGCATGAGAACACAACCAAAACCAAGGTTCGAGGCATCAAACTAGACAATAAAGTCGTCGTTTCTGTCGGGTAAAGTGAGAACAGGAGCATTGCAGAGCATGTGCTTGAGGGTTTGGAAAGCAGACTCTTATTCAGTTCCCCAAACAAAAGGCTTGTCTTTATACGTGAGAGCGGTAAGCGGCATAGCGATTTTTGAGAATCCTTCGATAAATCGTCGACAATAGCCCGCCAATCCGAGGAAAGAACGGACTTCAGAAGGGTTCTTGGGTGTAATCCAACTCTTAACTGCTTCAAACTTCACGGGATCGACGCGAATACCTTGACTATTAACAATGTGACCAAGAAGTTGAACCTCCTCCAGCCAGAATTCACACTTGGAGAACTTGGCATAGAGTCGATTTCCCTGGAGTAGCTCGAGAACCAAACGTAGATGTTGCACATGTTCGGTTTTCGACTTGTAATAGATCAAGACATCATCGATGAACACGATGACAAAGCGGTGGAGATATGGTTTACACACGTGATTCATCAGATCCATGAAAACCGCGGGTGCGTTGGTTAAACCAAAAGGCATAACAACGAACTCATAGTGACTGTATCGGGTGCGAAAAGCGGTTTTGGGTATATCCTCCTCTTGAATGCGTAGCTGGTGATAGCCTAAGCGTAGATTGATCTTCGAGAAACATGAAGCACCTTGTAGCTGGTCAAACAAATCATCGATGCGAGCCAGGGGATAACGATTCTTGATTGTTAACTTATTCAATTCCCAATAGTCGATGCACATCCGGAACGACCCATCCTTCTTTTTGACGAAAAGGACTGGTGTGCCCCATGGAGAGGTGCTCGGGCGAATGAAGCCTTTATCAAGTAATTCCTGAAGCTGACTCTAGAGTTCACGCATTTCGGACGGAACGAGTCGATAAGGAGCTCTAGCAATGGGGTTTGCTCCGGGAATGAGGTCGATAAGAAAGTCGATATCACGATTTGGCGGAAGTCCGGGAAGATCCTCAGGAAAAACGTTAGGAAATTCTCGAACCACAGGAACGTCGTTTACTCCCGGTCTACCTTTCTTTTCCTTCTCCGCTACTACAATATTAGCCAAGAAAGCTTTGTATTCCTTGCGGAGATACTTGCTAGCTTGGACACATGACATGAGCTTGAGACCTTTCGAAGAAGTTTCACCGTAAACATACAATACATCACCATTAACGAGTGCGAATCGAATCATATTATCAAAGCACACAACTTCAGCATGGTTTTCATGAAGAAAGTCCATGCCTACTATGATGTCAAAACTTCCAAGTTGCATCGGAATAAGGTCGATTGGGAAGATGTGATTGTTGAGCTCAAGAGTACAATCACGAAGAACATAATTGACAGCGACGGTTCTTCCAGTGGCGACTTCGACATCGAACGTCGAGAAGAGATGAGAGCGCTTACGACTAAGGAGCTTCTCGAATTCGAACGACACAAAACAGTTATCGACTCCAGTATCAAACAAACATGAAGCATAAATACCATTTACAAGGAACGCACCACTGACCACGTTGTTTTCAGCCTTGGCTTGGCGCGCATTGATGTTGAAAGTTCTGGCGCGGGCGACTTGTTGCTGTTGTTGTTGAGGCTGTTGTTGCTGCTATTGCTGAGGCCCTTGTTTCACAACCCTGTCCGGGCACATGTTCGCGAAGTGGTTGGGATCACCACACGCAAAGCAGACTCTGGCGTTGATAGCGGGTGCCTGAGCCGCTTGTTGGCCTTGAGGAGCTGGAAGTAGAGCTTGATGAGCAGTGGCTTGGGCTGGTGCTTGTCGGGGACCAGTACGGCAATTAGCAGTGAAGTGGCCGTACATGTTGCAATGGACGCAAAATATGCAGGCGATACCCACCGGGTGATGATAAGTACATGTCGGGCGAGCAGGGTGGGCACCAGTGTATGCACGCTTTACAGGTGGTGCATAGATAACTGGTGTTGATCGGTGCTGAGATTGCTGCTGAGCCGGTACGGCTTGAAGCGGGGCAGCAGTGGTAGTGGCAGCACAGTTCTTGTTGCTGGAGCTGCTATTGTTGTTCTTCCTCTTGCGGCGTGAGGACTTTGAAGATTGTGTGGTGGCGGTTTCGGTAGCTGGTGCGGCGGTAGTAGCTTGGTGCAGACTCTTTGAAGCTTTATCCCAAAAACCTGCTTTTACTCGCTTGTCGTTGATTTCAGCGGCAAGTAAGTAGGTTTCCTCGATTGTTGCTGGCTTTGCGGCATGCACAAAATCTGAAACACAGTCTGGCAGAGCTCGAATGTACTTCTTGATTGTCATGTCGGGCGTCTTCACTTGATCGGGACAGATGATACTGAGCTGCTTAAAGCGAGCGGTCAGAGCTGCGTTCTCTCCAACCTTTTGCTTGATATGCCAGAATTCGTCCTCCAGCTTTTGGTATTCATGGGGAGGGCAGAATTCATCCATCATAATGGCCTTCAGCTCTTCCCACGTCAGCTTATAGGCTGCGTCATTTCCGCATTTGTTCCTCTCGGCCGTCCACCAGTCTAGTGCGCGGAACTGGAAGACGCCGGTAGCGTTTAGACTACGGAGATTCTCAGGACATCCACTCTGGCTCAGAGTGACTTCGATGGAATGAAACCATTGAAACATAGCCGTTGGGCCATCTTCTCCAGTAAATTCCTTTGGACTACAAGATTTGAACTGCTTGAAACTAAAGGCAGCTTTGGGAGTAGCTTTAGGAGCTTCGGTTCTGGACTCTTTAGACGATTTACTCACATTCTCGTATATTTCACTCACGATCTGAGGAACAACCTTTGCTATTTGCTTTGCGACGATAGTAGCTTGGCGTTTGTCTCTCTGTTCTTGACGAGTAACTCGTGGGTGACGGGGTGCAGATGAGGGTCCAGGTGACGACATTGTCTGCAACAGACATCGCCGTGGGGCTTAGTCCCAGCATAATCGAATCTCACCTCACACGTCTAATACTACTAAAGCTCAGGAACAAGATCATGTAAACACATATGCACATAACCACAGATTCACATAAGCACAGAAGCACATAAGCACGTAAGGCACAGAAACACAAAAGCACAGAAGCACATAAAGCAGTCAGAATACAGAAACCTATCGTTCAAAGTCCGCGAGCGTTCGAAAATAGCGATCGAAAATAGCATAGAGATTAGTATATCATAAGCGAATAACATATCAAGCAACATGGCGCAAGGTTGTTCCTCAGGTAGTAGCGATTTGTCAGCGTATTGAGATAGGAGTGCAGTGCGAGTTGTGTGTGTCGATCGGAAAGCGAATGTCGAAATCGAACAAATTACCAAAAATCAAAACATATAAACAGGTAAATACGCACATAAACACATAAAATCGACGAGTATCAAAGTCAGCAGTTGCGGGCTCAGAATCGAATCACATAAAAATCGAGAATAGATTGTCTGCGGTTGTTTAGACATTGACTAACCAAAGTGATTCGACTATTCACAAAGACTCTTGGTACACTTTGGCCTTCGGGACTATGCTCACGCCTCGAATTTGGGGCGATCGGCACGCATCCTTCCAGTCATATTTTGACTTCAAGTCATTGGAGTCCGTCGAGACTTTGGTGAGAGTTTTGTAAAACCAAGTAGAGGTCGGAACAAGTCTTCAAGGTTCGGGTTTCACCCCTGACTTAGCAACTTCGTTCCTGTTTTGTTAAAATAAAAGAGAATTATGCGTCAAAGTATGGGTTTAACTCCTAATTCAATGTAAATTCTCCTGTTTGTAGGCAAAATGCAGGTCGAACACGCAATTTAGTCGCGAGTTTGCGGTTTTCACACCTAATCACGACCCAATTGTTCGTTCATTTTTGAAAACTAGAGTGCAGTGATAGTGTAGCGTGGGCGAGAATAGCGAGAAGTAGCAGGTAAGCTCGTACATAATCCCTACAGGATATGCACAAGTCGGTCTGTTGGTTCCTAACTATAGACTAGGTCGTTTCTAAGACATCGACCCGGACTAGGTCGAGTCTTGCCTAATTCTCTATAGTTATGGCTCTGATACCAATCTGTCACACCCAAACCGATGGTGGAAACTTTTGGACAATCTGTTTCGCTCAGTGCCACGCCCCGATGTTTCCGCCATCAGTTGGGGTGTGACAGGCGTTATACGCCAATGCACAACATGATGATGATGAATCTGAAGAAAGCGATGAACAAAGCGATGGGTACATCACTGATGTAATCCCATACGAAGGATATTAGTTTCTTTTGATCTTGTCTTATTGTAATCTATTGAATTATTAATGAATTATTAAGAACGCCATGAACGTCAAAAAAATTACATTTATCAGATAGATATATGGGATTATTTCAACTGATAAAATCTACAAAAACGCCAAAAAAACAATATAGTTTGAATTATTAAATGTATATAATGATTTTAGTAACACCATCGACGCTAAAGATGCTAGAATTATTAATTAATTTTATTGAATTTTGGAACGCCATAAACACTAAACTGTTATCTATGTGACACAAGAACGATTAATTGAACGAGATAGATCTAAGAAAGACAAGTAAAACGCCAAAGAAATCTTATACGCCAAAAAATAAAGTTGTATTGTGACCTGAAAAATGAAAAAAAAAGGAAGATAAAAAGACAAAAAAGCCCTTCCACCCTGATAATAACGCGCACCACGTGTCCCATTAGGATGCGTTCTCCTTGTTCTCACACTTTAAGGCGTTTTCTCCTGATCTCATTTCTCTCTATCTCTCTCTATATCTATATATATATATATATATATATATATTTGTTGTCAAAAATCACTACAGGAAAACCTAGTTTTAGCGGCGAGCGACAATTATTTGTTGCCACTAAAGGTGTCAAAAGTCGTCGCTAAAACCCTTAGCGGCGACTTGTCGCCGCTAAAGGGTCGCCGCTAATGCTACATCGCTAATGGCCAAATGTCGTCGCTAAAGTGTCGCCGCTAAAGGTCAAAACTTTTAGTGTCGGGCTTTTAGCGACGACTTATGTCGCCACTAAATTTCAAAAAATAGGAAAAAAAGAAACAAAACTTGATAGTGTAGTAAGTGTACTTATGTCGCCACTAAATTTCAAAAAATAGGAAAAAAAGAAACAAAACTTGATAGTGTAGTAAGTGTTGAAATGGACCACTTCAATCCCATTATATGAAACGTATTCAGTATGTTATATACATACACCTAAAGGCACGACTTTACACATTCATATATCTTGTACTACATTTCTTAATTCTTAGGCAATTTTGAAGTTTCCATCCCCACAACTACTATTTAAACCCAAACACCAACACATTTCAACTACTCTCTAAACCTAGTTATAAAAAAATGCAGCAATTAACCTCTAACTCAGCTCTTTCTTACTTGACATTCACACAATAACATCACAATAACCTACTATACTACTCTTAACTCAAGAAATTTGACATTCTGACTCAAGAAATTTGTAAATATATAATACTAATTAGAGACAATCAAAGGTGTGACACCCCAGGAAAACCATACCACTTAACTAGCTTCCTCAGTGAGTACGTGCTAAATTTCGGGATGAAATTTCTTTCAACTTGGGGATAATGTGACAACTCGTGTTTTAGAACTCTTTTGTGTGCTTTGATGTAACATGTCTGAACGTTATGTGATTATGTGATGCAATGTTATGATATTGTGTTATGTGGATTGTGAAATATATATATACATATAGGGGATGGATCATGAGAAAACTAGTTTAAATGAAAAAACCAAAAAACTAACCAAAAAAAACCTAAAAACATACCAAATTTTTTTTTTTACAATTTTTTATATAAAAATCGCTACTTTTTATGTATGGAAAAAAAATTTCAAAAAAAAAAAAAAATATTTTCTTTGTTGTTTTGCACATGTGCACTAATACATAAAGCTTAAACCACCCCCCACCGACACCCCCCAAAAACCTAAACCCCCCACCCCACCCCCCAAAAACCTAAACCCCCCACCAAAAGCCTAACCCCCCCCCCCCCTCCCAAAAAAACCTAAACCCCCCACCCCCCACCCTCCCGAAAACCTAAAACTAAACCTTAAACATAAACCCGAAAAAAACCTAAACCCCCCACCCCCCAAAAACCTAAACCCCCCCTCCCCCCACACCCAAAAACCTAATCCTAATCCTAAACCTCCAAAAAAACTAACCCTAAAAGCTAAACTAGACTAAAAAAGCTAATTTTAAGCATATAATGCAATTGTAAACCCGAAAAAAACCTAAACCCCCCCACCCCACCCCCCAAAAACCTAACCCCCCCTCCCCCCCACACCCAAAAACCTAATCCTAATCCTAAACCTCCAAAAAAACTAACCCTAAAAGCTAAACTAGACTCAAAAAGCTAATTTTAAGCATGTAATGCAATTGTAGTACATGTTATATTGCACATGTGCACTACTATAATAATAGTATTGAAAACAAGACGGTACCATAAATCTTTTTTTATGTCATAAAAAATATGCTCGAATATACTTGAATGAAAGATACAAAAATTTGTGATCTTATGGTGCCATTTTTGTTTTAAAATGATAACGTATGGAGAAATGGGAAATGTTTGAAAAGTTATATATTTTTTTTCCAATTTTACCCCTCCTTCATTAAAAGTCCCCCCCCCCCCCCCTTCATTAAAAGTCTCCCCCCTCCTTTTTAGTGGTTTTTAGTTAATTTTCTAGTTTTCTCATTTATATCTAGTTTTCTCATGCTCCTCTCCCTATACATATATATATACATATATATACATATATGTTTATGAGACGTGATCGCACAACACGAACCCAACCACACAACTCTAACCCGATCGCACAAGCCTTTAGGCTTTTTGCTTCACACCCTTCTCGGCCTACACTTAGTGTACTCGAAACCCAAAAGGGCTATCGATGTGTGGGTTCGGCCCATTGTCGTTTGATGCGCATAACCTCATGAGATGAGGGTATACTCCTCATTATTTGCTAAACACTCTAAACATACAAACCCTACTCTCTCATTCTCTCCTCTCAAAGTCGGCGACCACATCTCTCTTTCTCTCGAAGCTCTTTTGATTCGGATCATCCTTTCTAACTTCAACCGGTTAGTGTTTCATAGTAATTGTTTTGTTAAATGTTATTGTGATTTATACGTTCTCATACAATGATTTACGAATGATATATAATTGTTATGACTGATGTGGTTTAGGGTTCATGAAATCGGCTCATATGTGTAGCATGTTTTGAATTATTTAGAGTTGATAATTATGTGTTGATGATCAAGAACCGAATACATGATAATCGGCTGTGATGTGTTATCATTCGGATGAATGTTGTGATGTTATGATAGGGTACATGTTAGTAATCAAGGCCATGAACCTGTTAATGTGTTTGAAGATGTGGTTGATGTTTATGCTATGAATGTAATTAGGGTTCTTATGAATTAGGGGATAAAACCTTGGTTTGATCGATTCACATTCAAATTGGAAACTGTTTGATTGTTTGACTGATTTGATGCAAAAGAGGAAACTATTGAATGATTGAAACCGACTGCATGAAATTAGGGGGTTAGACAACTAATCGCACAAGGCCACCTTTGATAGCACAAGACCTAATCGGATCGCATAAGGGACTGGTCGCACAAGGCAGTCACACAAGCTTAGTGCAATTGTCTAAAATTCACAGTATAACTTAGAACTGCATGATCACACAAGGCAGTGCCGATCACACAAGTCTTGGGCCATACACACTGTTTGGACTTTGTTATGTTGTTGGGCCTTAAAGCCCAATACCCAGTCGCACAACCCAACTGGATCGCATAAGTCCATCCGGACCGCACAAGATCAACGTTTGTTATTATTTGGGCCGTGTATGTATAATGGGGCTTTCTATTTGTTTGGGCCGGGTGTTAATTGGATCGCACAACATGCTGTGGATCGCACAAGGTTGTGTTGATCGCACAACATGTTGGGCCGGGTAGTTGTTTGGGTTTCAACTACCCAATCGCACAGGATGCTATTGGGCTTACACTGTTACTTCAGCCCAATACATCCTGATCGCACAAGTTCGGGTTTAATGTGTTTAACTGAATTGTTTATCATGTTCAATGTGTATGCCATGATCATTACATGTTCTTGACTTGTTAGTTCTGTGTAAACTTACGTGCACTACTTGAACCTAGACCTGACTTGTATGGTAACCATGTTAGGACGTGGTTGACCACATATAGCTCAAGTGACCATTTTGTGTATCTGCCGAGCAAACCGAGGTGAGTTCACACACTTTCTAAGGCATTGGATTCCCGGTGGTTGGGAATTGGTTAAAGAATTATTACAGAACCTACATATCCTCCTTGGGTAGGATATGTACGGCCATCCTCCTTAGGTAGGATGCCAATATAAATCCTGCGTATTCTCCTTGGGTAGAATACGTACGTTCGTCCTCCTTGGGTAGGAAAACTACCTTAAACTTACTAGACAAAACTCTATCATTAAGTCCCTCATTTTATATCGACTTAATCGCCGAGGCCGATGGCGAGCGGGTTAATAGTTAATGGTGCTATTAGGTTTGACAAACCTCACACCGTGTCGTTCGAACGGGCGTGTACTAATGGATCATAGCAAACTGTCAATGATGATAGACATTGACGTAGGGCACAACTATTGTTCGTCAGTTGTTGATATGTTAACGGTCTAGTGGTTCACATGGGGAAGCCCCCACTGGTTATGGATATGGATTGGGAAATAACGCAACTGGTTAACTCGTGGATACGAAACAACTTATGGTTTTCAAAACAAACTGGTAAAACTAAACAACTAACTGTGAACTCGCTCAACTTTGTTGTTGACTCATTGTTACATGCCTTGTAGGTCGTTAGGTGCTTATGGAGCTTGCACAGGGAGGAGTGATCGTTGTGGGACATGGACTGTTAAGTTCCATGTTAAACATGTAAACTTTATGAACTTATTACTTATGTTTGGGTTTTACATAATATGCTTCCACTGTTAACTTAAAGTTGGTTACTTTCTTTTAGACACCAATTATATTGTGGTTGGTTTTATTTATTGAACTACGTTGTTCAATATGATTGGTGGCTTGATCCTGGTCAGTCACGCCTTCATGCGGTGATACTCCGCTAGTGGATTTTGGGGGTGTGACAGATTGGTATCAGAGCCATTGGTTATAGTGACCTTGGTTTTAAAAGGGAAAAGCTTTTGGTAAAACTAGACTATAACCTGTACAGTGCTCAACGATCCACAACGATGCTTCGCTCCACGTGCAAGACTCAACATTCTAGGTGATATGGTTTATGTTTATATTACCTACCTGTTAGTTACATAGTACATTGTTCATGGTATGCCTTGGTTAACGTAGCAACTATTGTTAGACACTCATTGTGTGCTTACTCTCTTCTGTCACCCCACACTTACACATTGTCATGACACTTTTCTCACCTGTGCTCTCTTTATTGTGAAGATCATGAGTGGATGTATCAACCTAACTCAAGCCCAGCTGACGGCTTTAATCAATGAGCAAGTTTCTGCAGCGCTCGCAGCCGCTCAGGCAGGAGGTCAACATGTTCAGCCTCCTGTGTGTACTTTCAAAACTTTTATGGACTGCCGACCTACTACTTTCAGCGGCACTGAAGGAGCTGTAGGCCTCCTCCACTGGTTCGAGAAGCTCGAATCTGTTTTCGAGATGTGTGAATGCTCTGAGGCTCGTAGGGTGAAGTATGCTACTGGTACTCTCGAAGGTGTAGCGATCACATGGTGGAACGGCCAGGTTCAGATGCTGGGGTTGGTTGCTGCTAATGCCACTCCATGGAACGATTTCAAGGAATTGATCAAGGAAGAGTACTGTAATCGTGATGACATTCACAAGCTGGAAGTAGAGTTCTTCAACTTCAAGATAACGGGGTCAGAAATTGAAGCGTACACCAAAAGATCGAACGAGCTGGCTATCTTGTGTCCTACTATGGTGGATCCTCCTATTAAACGTATCGAGCTGTACCTTAAAGGCTTAGTGCCAGAGATCCAGAGCCATGTGACTGCAGCAAACCTCGCCACTATCCAGCAAGTTATTCGTTTGGCTCATCGTCTCACTGATCAGGCGGTCGAGCAGAACAAGCTGCCCAAGCGTATTGGTACTACTACTACTACTACTTCTGATGCCCCCAGCGACAACAAGCGCAAATGGGATGGAGTCTCAAGCAAGGGTTCAACATCAGCTCAGTCTCAGTCTCAGCAGCGAAAGACTGATGACTACCAGAGTCCTGGTCAGCAATCTTCTGGTAGTTAAGGACAGGGTGGATACAGGGGAAACCACCCCAAATGCAACTGATGCAACAAGCATCATAGTGGGCAGTGCAACAAGGGTCGTTGTCTGAGGTGTAACAAGTTTGGTCATGAAGCAAAGGATTGCAGGGGCGCACGACCGGCAAATCAGAATCGTCAACCACAGCCACCAGCTCAACAGAATCAGCCGCAGCAACAGCAGGGTAATAAAGGATGCTATCAGTGTGGTGCTGAAGGTCACTTCAACAGGAACTGCCCCCAGTTGAACCAGAATCAGAACAACAACAATAATCAAGGGAACGGGAACAATAACGGGGGTAACAATGATGGCAATGGTGCCAGGGGATGTGTTTTCGTGCTGGGTCAGGGTGATGCAAGGAACGATCCCAACGTTGTGATGGGTAAGTTTCTTCTGGATGATTTCTTTGTTACTGTTTTATTTGATTCGGGTGCCGATACTAGCTATGTGTCCTTAAAAGTTAGTCAGATGCTTAAGTGTACTCCAACACTTTTGAACACCAATCACATTGTAGAGCTAGCTAATGGTAAAAGTTTAGAGGCCACGCACATAGTTAAGGGTTGTAATCTCGTCTTAGCTGGTCAGACCTTCTCTATCGACCTTATTCCTATCGTACTTGGTAGTTTCGACATCATTATTGGGATGGATTGGCTATCTTAACATCAAGCGGATATTATTTGCAAGGAGAAAATCGTCCGTATTCCTCGCTCTGGTGAAGAATCTTTAGTGATTCATGGCGACAAGAGTGGTGCTGTTGTGGGCATCATTTCTTTCCTTAAGGCCCAGAAGTGTTTGCGAAAGGGCAACACTGCTATTTTAGCCCTCGTCACTGACACCTCAAAGAAAGAGAAGAAGATAGAAGACATTCCTATTGTACGCAACTTTCCTGAGGTATTTCCTGAGGAATTACCTGGTCTTCCGCCTCATCGTCAGGTCGAATTTCAGATCGAACTAGCTCCTGGAGCAGCGCCCATAGCTCGAGCACCCTATCGTTTAGCTCCATCAGAACTTGAAGAACTGTCCACGCAACTACAAGAGCTCTTGGATAAGGGTTTTATTCGTCCTAGCTCTTCGCCCTGGGGAGCTCCAGTGTTATTCGTGAAGAAGAAAGACGGTACCTTCAGAATGTTTATTGACTACCGTGAACTCAACAAAGTGACCGTGAAGAATCGCTATCCTCTTCCACGTATTGATGACCTATTCGACCAGCTGTAAGGGTCGAGCTTCTACTCAAAGATTGATCTGAGATCGGGATATCACCAGCTAAGAGTCCGAGAAGAGGACGTCTCCAAAACAGCCTTTAGAACTCGTTATGGACACTACGAGTTTTTGGTTATGCTTTTTGGGCTGACAAACGCACCTGCGGTCTTCATGGACCTTATGAACCGAGTGTGCAAACCTTATCTGGATAAGTTTGTTATTGTTTTCATTGACGATATCCTGATCTATTCTAAGAGTCAGGAGGAACACGAGCAGCATCTACGACTTATTCTGGAACTTCTTCGAGCAGAGCAGCTGTATGCTAAGTTTTCTAAATGCGACTCCTGGCTTAGTGAAGTCCATTTCCTAGGCCATGTGGTAAACAAGGATGGGATTCATGTTGATCAATCCAAGGTCGACTAGATCAAGAACTGGCCTGCACCCCGTACACCAACAGAAATCCGCCAATTCTTGGGTTTGGCGGGCTACTACAGAAGGTTTATCAATGACTTCTCCAAGATTGCGCAACCTCTCACTTCGCTAACTCAGAAGGGTGTCACCTATCATTGGGGTGATGCACAGGAAACTGCGTTTCAGCACTTAAAGAATAGACTTTGCAGCGCACCTATTCTCTCATTGCCTGAAGGCACAGACGATTTTGTGGTTTATTGCGACGCGTCGATCCAAGGACTTGGTTGCATGTTGATGCAACGTGACAAGGTCATTGTTTACGCATCACGCCAACTTAAAGTTCATGAATGGAATTACATTACGCACGACTTGGAATTAGGAGCAGTGGTTTTTGCTCTAAAGATATGGAGACATTACCTGTATGGTACCAAGTGCGCCATTTACACCGATCACAGGAGTCTCGAGCATATCTTCAAGCAAAAGGAGTTAAACATGCGGCAATGTCGATGGGTCGAGCTCTTGAATGATTACGAATGCGCGATCAAGTACCATCCGGGCAAAGCCAATGTTGTGGCCGACGGCCTCAGTTGAAAGGATACTACGCCTAAGCGCGTGCGAGCGTTACAACTTACCATCCAATCTACGAGATGCTCAGGTTGAACCATTGAAAGAAGAAAACATCAGGGCTGAATCCTTACGAGGATCAAGGAAACGATTAGAACAAAAGGAAGACGACGCTTACTACGTAACTTGGCGCATCTGGGTTCCACTTTAGGGAAACTTACGCGAGCTTGTGATGGATGAAGCGCACAAGTCTGGTTACTCAGTACATCCTGGTTCGGATAAGATGTACCACGACTTAAAGACTACCTATTGGTGGCCTAGCATGAAAGCCAACATAGCAACCTATGTCAGCAAATGCTTGACGTGTGCGAGAGTCAAGATCGAGTATCCCGACATGGAAATGGGAGCAAATTTCCATGGATTTCGTTACTGGCCTGCCTAGATCTCAACGCAGAAATGATACCATTTGGGTGATCGTGGATCGACTGACCAAGTCTGCACACTTTCTGGCTATCAACGAAACAGATAAGTTTTCTACTCTAGCAGACATCTACCTAAAGGAAGTAGTATCAAGGCACGGAGTGCCAACCTCTATCATATCGGATGGTGATGTGCGTTTTACCTCTGAACTGTGGCAAGCAATGCACAATTCCTTCGGCTCTCGTTTAGACATGAGCACAGCATATCATCCGCAAATGGATGGGCAGTCTGAACGCACCATCCAAACCCTTGAAGACATGCTTAGGGCATGTGTAATCGACTTTGGTAACGGCTGGGAAAAGCATCTTCCCTTATTGGAATTTTCGTATAATAACAGCTACCACACCAGTATCCAGGCCGCTCTGTTTGAGGCATTGTACGGACGAAAATGCCGATCACCTCTTTGTTGGGCAGAGGTTGGTGACAGCCAAATCACAGGCCCAGAACTTGTGGTAGTCACGACTGAGAAGATTGCTCAGATACGGCAACGAATGGTGGCTACTCGCGACCATCAGAAAAGCTACGCCGATAAGCGCAGGAAACCACTTGAGTTCCAGGTTGGGGATCGAGTGCTACTCAAAGTCTCACCTTGGAAAGGTGTAGCTCGTTTTGGAAAATGAGGCAAACTCAACCCGCGATACGTCGGACCTTTTGATATCATAGAGCAAATAGGCAAAGTGGCCTACAAACTGAACCTACCAGCAGAACTCAGTGGAGTTCACAACGTTTTCCACGTGTCCAATCTGAAGAAGTGTCTGTCAGATGAGACCCTCATAGTTCTTCTTAAGGAGCTCACTATCGCCGAGCAGTTGCGATTCGTCGAAGAACCTGTAGAGATTACAGACCGAGAGGTTAAGATTCTCAAGCGTACCAGAATACCTCTTGTTCGAGTTCGTTGGAACTCCCGTCGTGGCCCAGAGTTCACCTGGGAACGAGAAGACCAAATGAAACACAAGTATCCCTAGTTGTTCGAGCAGAACGAAACCACTACTGAGGTCGAAGCTACTGCGGAATTTTGGGACGAAATTCCAAACCAACGGGGGAAGGATGTGACACCCCAGGAAAACCATGAAAACCACTTAACTAGCTTCCTTAGTGAGTACGTGCTAAATTTCGGGACGAAATTTCTTTCAACTTGGGGATAATGTGACAACTCGTGTTTTAGAACTCTTTTGTGTGCTTTGATGTAACATGTCTGAACGTTATGTGATTATGTGATGCAATGTTATGATATTGTGTTATGTGGATTGTGAAATATATATATATATATATATATATATATATATATATATATATATATATATATATATATATATATATGAGACGTGATCGCACAACACAAACCCAACCACACAACTCTAACCCGATCGCACAAGCCTTTGGGCTTTTAGCTTCACACCCTTCTCGGCCTACACTTAGTGTACTCGAAACCTAAAAGGGCTACCCATGTGTGGGTTCGGCCCATTGTCGTTTGATGCGCATAACCTCATGAGATGAGGGTATACTCCTCATTATTTGCTAAACACTCTAAACACACAAACCCTACTCTCTCATTCTCTCCTCTCAAAGTCGGCAACCACATCTCTCTTTCTCTCGAAGCTCTTTTAATTCAGATCATCCTTTCTATCTTCAACCGGTTAGTGTTTCATAGTTATTGTTTTGTTAAATGTTATTGTGATTTATACGTTCTCATACAATGATTTACGAATGTTATATGATTGTTATGACTGATGTGGTTTAGGGTTCATGAAATCGGCTCATATGTGTAGCATGTTTTGAATTATTTAGAGTTG
Organism: Helianthus tuberosus; assembly: GCA_030545235.1. Taxonomy (NCBI): domain Eukaryota; kingdom Viridiplantae; phylum Streptophyta; class Magnoliopsida; order Asterales; family Asteraceae; genus Helianthus; species Helianthus tuberosus. Next base: position 171,399,303 of record CM060377.1, read on the forward strand.
ATAATTATGTGTTGATGATCAAGAACCGAATACATGATAATCAGCTGTGATGTGTTATCATTCGGATGAATGTTGTGATGTTATGATAGGGTACATGTTAGTAATCAAGGCCATGAACCTGTTAATGTGTTTGAAGATGTGGTTGATGTTTATACTATGAATGTAATTAGGGTTCTTATGAATTAGGGGATAAAACCTTGGTTTGATCGATTCACATTCAAATTGGAAACTGTTTGATTGTTTGACCGATTTGATGCAAAAGAGGAAACTATTGAATGATTGAAACCAACTGCATGAAATTAGGGGGTTAGACAACTAATCGCACAAGGCCACTTTTGATAGCACAAGACCTAATCGGATCGCACAAGGGACTCGTCGCACAAGGCAGTCTCACAAGCTTAGTGCAACTGTCTAAAATTCACAGTACAACTTAGAACTGCATGATCGCACAAGACGTGTGGATCGCACAAGGCAGTGCCGATCGCACAAGTATTGGGCCACACACACTGTTTGGACTTTGTTATGTTGTTCGACCTTAAAGCCCAATACCCAGTCGCACAACCCAACTGGATCGTACAAGTCCATCCGGACTGCACAAGATCAACGTTTTTTATTATTTGGGCCGTGTATGTATGATTGGGCTTTCTATTTGTTTGGGCCGGGTGTTAATTGGATCGCACAACATGCTATGGATCGCACAAGGTTGTGCTGATCGCACAACATGTTGGATCGGGTAGTTTTTTGGGTTTCAACTACCCAATCGCACAAGATGCTATTGGGCTTACACTGTTACTTCAGCCCAATACATCCTGATCGCACAAGTTCGGGTTTTATGTGTTTAACTGAATTGTTTATCATGTTCAATGTGTATGCCATGATCATTACATGTTCTTGACTTGTTAGTTCTGTGTAAACTTACGTGCACTACTTGAACCTAGACCTGACTTGTATGGTAACCATGTTAGGACGTGGTTGACCACATATAGCTCAAGTGACCATTTTGTGTATCTGCCGAGCAAACCGAGGTGAGTTCACACACTTTCTAAGGCATGGGATTCCCGGTGGTTGGGAATGGGTTAAAGAATTAAAACAGAACCTACATATCCTCCTTGGGTAGGATATGTACGGCCATCCTCCTTGGGTAGGATGCCAATATAAATCCTGCGTATTCTCCTTGGGTAGAATACGTACGTTCGTTCTCCTTGGGTATGACAACAACCTTAAACTTACTAGAAAAAACTCTATCATTAAGTCCCTCATTTTATATCGACTTAATCGCTGAGGCCGATGGCGAGCGGGTCATTAGTTAATAGCAATATTAGGTTTGACAAACCTCACACCGTGTCGTTCGAACGGGCGTGCACTAATGGATCATGGAAAACTGTCAATGATGATAGACATTGACGTAGGGCACAACTATTGTTCGTCAGTTGTCGATATGTTAACGGTCTAGTGGTTCACATGGGGAAGCCCCCATTGGTTATGGATATGGATTGGGAAATAACACGACTGGTTAACTCGTGGTATACGAAACAACTTATGGTTTTCAAAGCAAACTGGTAAAACTAAACAACCAACTGTGAACTCGCTCAACTTTGTTGTTGACTCGTTGTTACATGCCTTGCAGGTCGTTAGGTGCTTATGGAGCTTGCACAGGGAGGAGTGATCGTTGTGGGACATGGACTGTTAAGTTTCATGTTGAACATATAAACTTTATGAACTTATTACTTATGTTTGGGTTTTACATAATATGCTTCCACTGTTAACTTAAAATTGGTTACCTTCTTTTAGACACCAATTATATTGTGGTTGGTTTTATTTATTTAACTACGTTGTTCAATATGATTGGTGGCTTGATCCTGGTCAGTCACGCCTCCATGCGGTGATACTCCGCTAGTGGATTTTGGGGGTGTGACAAAAGGCAACAAGATTACCTGGTGGTGCACCGGCGCTGAGGAGGTGGACCGGCGAGACGGTGCAGCGGTGCTGAGGAGGTGGTCCGGCGAGGTGGTGCGGCGTTAATTGAGGGTTTGGAGGAGGCTGCACTGGTGTGATTCGGGAGGGAATTACACTACAAGAAAACGGGGCAATAGAGGCGACGGCTGTCGCCTCTAATGATCCAGATTGTCGCTGCTATTGGTAATAGCAGCGACAAATCGTCTCTATTGTAGCGCCTCTATTGATGGGACGCTATTGACAACATGTCGCTGCTATTGGTCCGTGTCGCTGCTATTGGTCGTAGACCAATAGCAGCGACACTTCGTCGCTAATAAGACGTCGCTATTACCTGATATGTATTAGCAGGGACATGTCGCTGCTAAAAGTCTTTTTTTTTCAATATTTTTTCTGCTTTACAATATTTCCGGCGAGTATACAAAACCTGCTGGTTTCACGTTTTCAAAAAACACACAAACTACATAAACACTACAACCTACATAAACACAATAATTATATGTTCGTACAAATACTAACATTCATTACTTAAAGTTAGTCGTTTAATTCGGAAAAACATCCTAAAATTTCATAAAACATGAAAAACTACATCATGTCGTCGTCCTCTTCTTCGATATCGAAAATGTCATCATCATCGTCCGTGGGTTGCTTTCCCCTTGAACCGAGAAAGTCTTCAAGGTGTCTAAAAAACGACGGGTTTTGGAACAACCCCGAAACAAATTCCTACGATAAAAACACAAGTTTTATCAGCAAGTCTAAATCTTTAAGAGTCCGTAAATGATCTGAAATGTATAAACTTAAACTGAAATTCAATACAACAGTCCAAAACAATGATACAACAAATTTTACTCACTAATAAACTGACAATTTCACTTAAATTTGAAGTTAATTTATGGCTAATCATTTACAAAACAATAGTTCTAAGAAAACACTTGACCAAACTAAATCATCTTACCAGATGACGAACCAGTTCCTCCATGATTACAGACAATAATGCTAGCAATTATAGAGTATTTAAACCCTAGAAGCTAATACTAAATCAATAAAATATGGCATGCTGTCCCAAATCCAGATATAGGAAGGAATCTGGAAGATGTTTTTCCAGTTAGGTATCAATGGCTGTAATGCTGGACTGAAAACTGTTCTCAATTTCAGCAGCTTACTACTGTTGACTGAGTTTAACAGCAGAAACAATAGTTCTGGCCAACCAGGACAGCACCTGCTGTCATTGGCGGGAAAAGAAGCATCAGTAGCGGTGGTGGCTAGGGCCTTGGTTATTGCAAGTGGCAGCGGAAATTGAAGATGACGGATGTACAGTAGCAAACTAGAAACACAAACACTAGAAGTCTAGAACAAATAGAAAATAATTAACATGGGAATTTCACGTGGTTTGGTCTAATACGACTGAAGGAGGGGGGGGTGGGATATGGGTTACGCTCATATTTTTTTCCATTTTACTGTAATATTCTTTCTATCTATGAGCCACTAAAGATGGGCGAATACATGTTTGTAATTGCCTTGTTTTGGTTTAATTTTCTTATTTCTTTATATTTATTTATCTCAAAGATGTACATCAATATCACAAGCCCTGAATATTAATATTAATTGCCATCACTTCATCTATGGATAATTAGCAGCAATATGTACACATATTAAGAATAAGTTCAAAATAACACATATTAACTAATAATTGCACTTAAGGTTAAAGTTAATTTATACCTAATCATATTAAGAATTTTACTCAGATCTGAAAGGATTCACTTAACACAGAAGTTTTGTTTAGATTGCATATTAACATTCTATTAACAAATATATACCAAAGTTACGAATTTCCCAACAAAACTACTAATATAACCCAACATTTACCAAAGTAAAATATAATAATTTATACCTCGGAATATTGTTGTTGACTTTGAGACTGCGCACTAACATTGGAGGGCGTATTGGAAGGTTTATGCCCAATCCCTCGGAACCATCCCCGCCAATCACCCAGGACCTTTTGAAACGAGGCAAACTCACTCGGCGGTTGACTACCGTCTTCTTTGGCACGTTCATTTTGACACATAATCTCTTGTTCCAAAGCTAGCTGTATTTTAAGAAGATGATTAATATATATATATATATATATATATATATATATATATATATTATGAATATTATACTTTAAATACTTACATAATTCTGCTCAGCTACCGTGTCAAGCCAATTCCCATCTTTATATGTATCGAGTCGTTTCAAACCCTAATTAACATTAAAAATTAGATTAGAGACTAAATAAACTCACACATACACACACGCATATATATAAAGCATTACGGTTTTGTAGGCGGTGCTACTACATGAAGATGTCCCCCCGCGGTATGGGAATTGTTGGCCCTGGCGAACGCGTGCGTTAGCCTCACATCATGCTATATATTTTGGGTCCAAGACATGATCAATAGTTCTTTGCCAATTTTCATTAGGCATATCCTCGGGGGGGTGTGCCCTTGCTCTTTCCACATCATTGTACCCTCCACTTTTAAGAAATTCTCCTTTAGCCAAATTCTTGCGACCAGAGTATCGCTTCATGAGCACATGCTCGATGCCGTCTTTCAAGTTCTGGGCTTCATAATCGCGTTCCACCTCATCAAAATTGAATTTTTCCTAGAAATTGAAAGAGAAAAGTTAAAAACATTTGTTATAAAAATTTACAGCCCGTTCCCAGCCATTAAACGGCTGAGTTTACGGCCGTAAAACGGCTGCGAACGCAGCGGTTAACCGCTGCGTTTATTGCCCGTTCGCAGCCGTTATACGGCCGTAAACGCATCCGTTTAACGGTTGCGGACGGGCCGTAAACACAGCGGATAACCGCTGCGTTTGCAGCCGTTAAACCGCTCCGTTACGGCCGTTCACAGCTGTTTTACATAACTCAAATACTTAATAGTAACTTGAACATAGCAATCTGATATTTATTCAGTGGTTAAACCCCATAAAGTTTCTCAATTCAAGAATGAGAACCCTAATCAACAACAATTTAAAGCTGTCGTTAATGGTTCTGTTTGTTGTATAAAACCTGTTTAACCTGCTGTTAATGATTTTGTTTGCTGTTAAAGCTATTTTGAACCTGTTTAGGCTGATGCTAATGCTGTTTAAAACCTGTTTAAGCTGTTTTTAATGATTCTGTTTGTTGTTTAAAGTTGTATTGAACGTGTTTAAGCTGCTGTTAATGATTATGTTTGTTATTAAAGCTGTATTTAACCTGTTAACCAGCTGTTAATGTTGTATACAATCTGCTGTTTAGTGTTAATCTGTTAAGTGGGAATATGTTTAGTGTTAATCTGTTAAGTGGGAATATGTTTAGTGTTAATCCATTATCCACTGCGTTTACGGCCTGTTCGCAGCCGTTAAACGGCTACGTTTACAGCCGTTTACTTTATAAAATATGCATTTTAACTTATTTACCTTCAGGTGGTTAAGTATGGCATCCTTATGTGATTGTCTGACATTGCGCCAACCCATTTTTTCGAATGGTATGGTGCGCCACATGTGCATACCCGCCTCCCGCTTAAATAGATCATTCTCTTCACCAACAGGGGTATAAGTTGCCTCTCTATCAAACTGAATAGAAATAGGCCCCCCTGCTTTAACCCTATTCCGAAGCTTTTCATTTTTTGCCTTTCCTCTTACTCTCCTAGCAGGAACCGCTGTAATTAAAATTAATTAATAACATTTATAATTAAAGAAATAAAATTACTAAAATATAATTAATAATAATACTTACCATCAGTCTCGTGAGTCCCGCGCCGAAAAGGATCTGGAAATGGTGGATCCCGGGCTCCGTCGCCGCCATGTCCCCGAGGAACCACATCGGCCATCAAATAAACAAGCACAAACCATAGAGAAAACCTATTTCCTAAAAAAACTTATAGATGTCACAACAAGTTTCTATCAAATAAAATTAATAAAAAGTACAAGTGCAACTCATGCAAATAAAGATTTCAACAAGTACAACAAGTGTAACTCATGCAAATAAAGATTTCAACAAGCGTTTATCAACTACAAATTAAAATAAATTACAACTCTTCTTTTAATCAGACTCGATGTCATAATCGGGATCGTCTTCATCATAATCAGGATCGTCTTCATCATAATCAGTCTCGACCTCAAACACTTCATCGACGGTGGCCGTCGGGGGATTAACTGTGGGATCAAAACATATTTGTGCCAAAATGAGTCGGGTTGGATTCGGTTAGCTATCTTACTTCTACAAATCGAAATGTTCAAATATTAACACATAAAGAAGATTTTAGCAACACTAAAGGTGGGAAACAAATGGGCCAGACAGATCGAAATGTTCATGGAAGGGAGAAGCTTATACATAAGAAACTACAAACCTAAAAAACCACCAATGCATTCAAGACACATTTTTTTTATCATCACAGTGTACAAGAGTTAACATATTTGACCCATCTACTATCTTTGAACAATAATAAACATACACTAACCTGATTTTGAAGGAGGAGATCTGGTGGTGACGGTGGAGATGAGGTGGTGCCGGTGGAGACGAGGTGGTGCCGGTGGAGAAATTCTCTAGCATTGTCCCGAACATACACCAAGAATCAACAAATTAACAACATATAAAACAAAAGAAACAAGAAATTCAACATAATACTAACCTATTTGAAAAGATGATGCAGATTAGTGGAAGAACCGAGGGAGATGAAAGGTTTTGGGAAAGTGAAAGGAGGGAAAAACTGGCGCCGTTTGTTGATTTATTCGTCGGACCAATAGGGGCGACATCATGTCGCCTCTATTAGTTAACGTCGTCACCGCTATTAAGCCAGACAAACCCCAGCCGTTGGAAGATGAATAGAATCGTGTGGCTAGGGTTTAATGTGGGACACCGGGTGCGGATAAGGCCAATAGAGGCGACTTATTGGCTGTCGCTGCTAATAGTGTCGCCTCTATTGCCCCGTTTTCTTGTAGTGGAAGGAGTGAGTCCCTATAGCCCGCCCAAGGTTTTAATAACCTTTGAAACATCAACCGTCAGATTGTCTTTTGATCGAATGGCCAGTAATTGATTTAAAAAAGTGGACACGGATAGGGCAATTTGCGCCGACTTTTCGAGAGTCACCACTATAGGTGTAGCCAGTATTGCCCAGGAATTTCTTGTAGTGAATGTTATTATCATTTTCTTTTCTCAATAATAATCCTTGTAACTAACTAGTTGGAAATGTTATTATCAGTTTCTATTTTGAATAATAATCCTTATAACTAACTAGTAGGTATCATGATATTCAAAATTTATAATTCATTATATACTTGAAACTTTATAATTCATTATGTACGAAAAAATAACTTACACACATAAAACGTAGTTGTACAAAAAAAAAAAAAAAAAAAAAGGCCAAAAAATCAATTATATAATTATATTTGACATATTTAGCTTTGAATAAAACTTTCATCGAAACATAGATAAAAGTAAGCACGTCCCAATGGTATATCAAAATTTTTTAAAGCATTTTGTTATATTAAAATAACAAAATGAAAAAAAAAACAGCAGTAAAAAACTAAACCAAAGGTAAGAAAAAGGAAAAAAAAAAGTGTAAAAAACTAAACCTAAGGCAGCTTAATGACATATGTATCCTTGTGCTACGAATATTAATTCACACTCGGTTTTTTAAAATTTATATTTAGATGCAGATAAAAATAATCACTTCGTAACAACATACATGGAATTTTATAAAAGATGATATTTTATTAGCTATAAGAGAAAAACATATATGTTTAGAATTAATTGTCATAATAAAATAACAAGATACAACAACTAAATAAACAATAAAAAAGCCATGAATAGTAATAATTGTAATGTTATTCAGGTCATTCGTATTTTAATCATATCTAAATAGGCAAATGATTTAAATTACTTTTTGTGATGCTTTCTTCTTTTTAATACAAATGTAACTCGTTTACAATAATAACTGTAAGCTATTTCCTCTATTTATATTTAAACCTAAAATGTCCACTCTAACATGCATACATTTCTACTAAACGGGCTAACCTACAATTGACCTTTGTGACCTTATAGCATGTTGAACCTTATGGGCTTAAAACCAACATCTCTAATTGCACAAGAATTAAGATATCTCGGCACAACCATTGGTACAAGTCTAGTGACATCCCACTACTCCTAATAACACACAAAATGTATAATCAGTTTTATGATATATAAAACTCATTTGAAAGCTGACATAATAAAACCGATAATTATTATTTAGGTTCTTAAATTCAAAATGTTACAATGAAAATTATGGTTCTATTGTTTTGGTTTTCCGTTTCGTCAGCTATACAATTAAACTGACCTTAATCGTATATCTACTATTTAATATAAGAGTAAAATGCATGGATAGTCCCTGTGGTTTGGTGAAATTTCACCTTTAGTCCCCAACTTTTTAAAATTACACTCTTAGTCCCTATGGTTTGACAAGTTGTTACTCGGATAGTCCCCAAAGCGGATGGATGTTAGTTTTTCTGGTTAAGTGAGTGTGAAATGACAAGGACTATCTGAGTAACAACTTGTAAAACCACAGGGACTATCTGAGTAACAACTTGTCAAACCACAGGGACTATCCGAGTAACCTTCATCCACATTAGAGACTATCCGAGTAACAACTTGTCAAACCACAGGGACTAAGAGTGTAATTCTGAAAAGTTAGGGACTAAAGGTGAAATTTCACCAAACCACAGGGACTATCCGTGCATTTTACTCTTTATATAAGTTTGCATTCTTACATACATAAAATGCTAATTACAAAATGCCAGACAAAATTTAAAGTTATTTATGACCTTAAAAGTATTCAAAAGGCACGTTTCTAAAATTTAACAATGTCCAGGATAATAACAACTAAACAAACGCGGAAAGTTCGACTTCATTTGTGTTCGGTTCTGGTACAAGCTTGATCTCATCCATTTTAGTCTAAGCATGAGCCTAAACAACATTTATCAACCTTAAATGTTAGATAATAAGTGTTTAAAAGATGTTTGGTAAGAAACACAACTCAACAAAGCAGCAAACAATATTTTTAAAATTCCCGCCGTGTAAGCTACGGTCCAGGAACCGTAGCTTACGGTACACATTATTCATTCGGGACAGAAGGCCTGGATCGTAGCCTACGGCCCCCAGCCATAGGTTACGGTCTGAGCTGCAGAATTTTATTCTCGTTTTGCCCTCGACACTAAAACGACCATAACTGTCAACCCGTTTATCCGTTTAACCTCCCGTTTCTTTCTACATGATCGTAATTTGATCCTTTATCATTTGGACTCGAAATCCACCATCCGGATTAAGAAAATTTTTAACATATAAGTGTTCGGCTTAGTATTTTTTTTATGAATTATCTGACCCGTTTATGTTTTAACAAACAAACTCATTTGATTACATTTAATCCACATGAACATCATAACTATGAATGTTTCCTAATACTCGGGGTACTATCCTCGGGTCTTATGCATCTGTTATCCGGTATGCACTTATAATTATTCGACCCGTTCAACCTCAAAATAGTTGAACATAATTAACACGAATTCTATTTGTGAATTCCATCATCTTTTAGTCATAACTTATATTCTGAGTCATTTGACTTTTAATCCGTGTTCTCGTTTCTCGGTTTACGCATATCTTTGAAATCCTACCCATCAATCGGGTAACCAAAGTCCTCATTAATGCAACCATTCCAGTATGCATTAAGACTTCATTTTTGACCCGTTTGATTGACTTAACGAAATCCATCGCTTTTATTCAACCAAACCTTTACCAATTTATAATTTTGACCCGTTTGGATGTTCTAGTGAAATCCATCACTTTTAACAACCAAACTTATCATTAATTACATTCACCCATTCGGTTCATTCATACGGAATCCACTGATTAAGAACAACCGAATTTCATGATCTTATCTTCATTATTCTAACATATAACTATACAAATTAATAACAAAATTCTACGAGAATAAAGCCACGTACCTTAAAGCTTTCCCTTGAGTCGAGTATCACTTCCAGATTGATCTCCCGACTTATCCTTCGAGTTACCTATAGCAAACAACCCGATTATTTATTAAATTGCCATAATAAGGATTATTATCACCAAATTCGTCAAGAATCATTTCATATGACTCTTTTCAAGTTTATACTATGCTACCATAGCAAAAATATTCTCACTTAGGAAATTCATCTAACACCTTGCAAGCATGGATTTTATGTTACTTCTAATATCACAAGTAAACATCATTTATCTATATATTCTCATTTTATCAAGTCTATAAGTCCGGTCATGATCCAATTAGCATCTAGACTTCAGTTTATCATACTTCATGGCCATAAATTAATCATTATAACTTATGCTATCCACACTTTCATAAAACCCATTTAACACAAGTATTGCTTATTATTCAAACACTTAAATCATAGCATTTGATCACTAATTTTTCATCAAGGGTTTGTTCCTAGACATGTATACAACTCAAATCCTGCTATAACATCTACGACTCGTACATAAATCGCAATTTGTGATGTTCATCAAATTTCATAACATCAACAAACATCAAAATTCAACATACCTTATGATTTCCTAGCTTGGGTGATCACAATTTCCAGTTAATGCACAAGATACAAGCACTATGGGTGTGTGTTGTGTTTTTAATTTTATTTTTCAAACATAAGTTTCCTTTTTTACCACTTTGGTCCCTCTAGTTTGTTTCCTTTTTTATTTATAAGTTTCCATTCATGGTTTTACTAACTTATCACCTTTTTTACTAACTAGGTTTAATTAGTAATCATATTTGTATACATACACATTTTAATATTTTTGGGGTGGGTTACAAGTCCACCCCCCATTAAAGAAGTTTCATCCTCGAAACTAGAATACGTACCAAATAAGGAAGGATAGAGTCGTCTCATCGCTTCTTCGGACTCCCAAGTGATGTCTCGTCCCTTCCGATGCTCCCATTTGACCTTCACTTGGTCCAATTTCCTTATTTCTTAGGTCTTTGACCTTTCGGTCAAGAATTGCGATAGGCTTTACCACATAATTTAGTCTATCGTCTACTTCAATGTCGTCGTAACGAACGTTGGCCGTTTCATCGGCCAAACACTTTCGAATATGTGAAACATGGAATGTGTTATGTATACCACTTAATTCTTCGGGTACTTCCAATCGGTATGCAACTTTGCCAACCTTGTCAATTATCTTGAAAGGTCCAATAAAGCTTGGACTCAATTTTCCCTTTTTTCTGAATCGAATGATCCCTTTCCACGGAGATACTTTAAGCATTACTTTATCACCGATTTGAAACTCGATGGGCCTTCGTCTTTTATCCGCATAAGACTTTTGTCGATCTTGGGCCGCTTTTAAATGAGCCCGGACCACATCCATTTTCTCGTTAGTAACCCTAACTACATCTTTGTGGGCGAGTTCGCGAGGACCCACTTCATCCCAACATATCGGGGTTCGACATTTCATGCCATAAATCATTTCGTATGGGGTCATTCTGATGCTTGAATGGTAAGTGTTGTTGTATGAAAATTCAACTAATGGTAGATAAGCGTCCCAACTACCGCCAAAATCAATGATACAAGCCCGAGGCATATCTTTTAAAGTTTGGATTGTTCGTTCGCTTTGTCCGTCAGTTTGCGGGTGATATGTCGTACTAATAAACAACTTAGTACCCATTTGTTCTTGGAAGTTGCGCCAAAAATTTGAAGTGAACCGGGTATCCCTATCGGACACGATGGATACCGGCACTCCATGGCGCACTATGATCTCGTTCGTATACACCTCCGACATCTTATCAAAGGTATAAGTCTCACGAATAGGAATAAAATGAGCGCTTTTTGTCAGTCTATCCACGACTACCTAAATGGCATCAAATCCATGAGTCATCTTTGGTAGTTTGGTTAATAGGTCCACAGTAACATGTTCCCATTTTCAAACCGGTATGTCTAGCGGTTGTAGCTTACCATAAGGCTTTTAATGCTCTGCTTTTACTTGTAGACAAGTTAGACATTTTTCGACATACTTTGTCACATCTCTTTTCATCCCGGGCCACCTATAATTTTGTTTCAAGTCTCGATACATCTTGGTCACCCCAGGGTTAATCGAATAACACGACTTATGCACTTCGTCAAGAAGAAGGTCCTTAACAACACACGTGTTTGGTACCCATATTCTACCGAACTGGGTTTTAAACCCGTTATCACCATCAATAATATGTTTTACTTGCCCCATTATTCGTTCTTTTTTCCAGTTCTCTTCTTTCACCGCTTGGTTTTGTGCCTCTCGGATTCTTTCAAGTAAACCCGAGGTTACCACTAATTGCATTGACTGTACTCAGATACGAGTGTATTCTTCCTTTCGGCTTAGCGCATCTGTGAAATTTGCACATTTTCAATCATTGTACGATTCTGAACATTTTCGTATTTAATAAAATCTTGTATTTTATTTGCAAGAATGTATAATTATCAAATATTATACAATCCCAGACATTTTTATTCAATAAAATCTTGTATTTTATTGGTGAGATTGCCAAATTTCAATCGTTGCACAAATTCGGTCATTTTCGTGTTCGATAAAGTTTTATACTTTATTTGCGAAACTCGTAACAGTATAACCGAACGAAACGATATCCATGACATTTCCAGACAAAATCCAAGTTACACGTGCCTTAACACCTTTATATAACCTAAATATTAGGTTAAAAGGGGTTAAAAGTGACAAAACGCGACAATACAAGTCCAGGGGCCAAATCTGCCAAAAAGCAAAACTTGGCCCCCAGCCAGGCTCTACGGACCGCAAGAGGCACCCCATACGGTCTGTAAGGGGTGCCCATATCAGCTGTTTTGTTGGCAGCTCCCCGTCTCATGACTTGGCCTCCAATCTCGCGATTTTTCCAGCTTCTAGCCTCCATTTGACATGTGTTAAGCCCCTCCTCTGATCATGACACATCAAGGACAAATGGAATGATCTTAAGGGCTCAAGAATGCTATAAATAGCGAGGGAATTCTTCATTCCAACTTGCTCATATCTCATTCCTTTTCTCCTACTCTATTGGAGCTTGTTTCTAGTCATTGGAAGCCTCCTACTTTGAGTTCTTTTAGTGTTCTTCAACATAAGTAAGTACTCTTCCTAGTTCTTTCATTATTTTGGCATTTTTGAGCCAAAAGTCGAACAGTTTGACTTTCTATTTGACTTTCGGTTCTGACCATTTTTGGCCAAGTCAAAGTTCAATTGAACTTTGCAACGTGATCGTAATCACGAATGTTATAATCCTTTGCGATTACACCTTCTGATTACCACGTTTACTAGGCGAAATGACGAGTCAAAGTTTTATTTATTAAAAGTAAAAAATGTGCATAAGTGCATTTTACGACTAAACTGTTTTCGTGTTTTAAAACTTAAAGTTTTGACACCAATTCAGTTTTATAACTAAATTAGACATGTTCCAACATGTCTAACTCATCATTTCTAGTTTAGTGCTTTTATAGGGAATAACTCTCTGAGGTTATATCTTATGGTCATAAGGTTTGGTTAGTTATATGATGAGTCGCTTTTATGTTCTTTTAAAATGACCAAAACGCTCTTTTTACGCATAAATTGGTTTTAAGCATATGTAACCAAAGTTTTGACATCTAAACTGATGTTATATCATAATCAAACTTGTTTTGGCATATAAGACTCATCATAGGACATATTTAACCATCCGACCTTGTAATTACTCTTATAACCCGTTAAAGTGGCATAAACCACTTTAACGAGTCATAACGGGACAAAAGCACTTAGGGATCATTTCAAATCAGAATGTTAAGTTTATTAAACCATATCATATGAGGCCCAACACTCGTTTGCTTTATAAGACTTCATTCAATCCAATCCTCCGATTATAGTCACGACACACTAACATAGTTATCTGACACATTAGGATGCACTTAAGCTTTGTTTATTTCATTGATCAAGGACACATACGCAATCTTAAGTGATTACATTGCTCCCCTATTTTACATTTTCAAATGTTTTAGGGTGACTCATATGTGCTAAACCGTTTTCAAGTTTTCAAAACAAAGTTTTGGTTTATATATAACACTACGATTTCAATAATGCGAACAACTTGTTGGTGCGTTATCCATAACACGAATGACATTCATTAGCTATGGCAGAGCCGACCAGTAGTATGTTATGGTAGCATAGGACTGACAATCCCGTTACTAGATTGTCCACTGGATTTGGTGGAAGTTTGGGGAACGGCAGACACTGTTTATGATTAACAAATCATTTGTTGGTTTGTTAATCAATTTAAAGAGACCCGTTGGTGGTCTAGTCAACAAAGGTTTGAATGTGTTCATTAAAGAACGACAACATTTTTCACAATTAAAACACGGACGATTTGTTTATACAAAACATGGACGATTGATTTATAACACGGACGATTGGTTTATAACACGGACAATTAATTTATAACACATACGATTGGACGACTGGTTTGTGGTAAGTGATTTAGATAACGTTAAATGTGTAATATGATAAAAGCATGGTGGATACGCCGCTAATACTTCCTATATGTAAGTTCTTTTATTGTATTACATATCATAGCGTTATCCAAATCACCTGGACAAATGGTTTTGAACAAGTCACGCAATGATTTTCAATTAAAGATGTAAACCATACAATGTTTTCTTTTAAATCGATTTACTACTTGGTTTTACAAAACACATGTTTTGGTCAAGATTCATGGCTACAAGGTTTTCATAAACTTAAACCAACTTGTTTTAGTTGGTTAAATATATTGCAATATTAAACACTTTTGGTTTCAAGGATTTCACTCGGCGACTCTCATAGTTGGATAGTTGGACGAGGTATTGCAATATGAATACAAAGCCATGAATTTGACACACAACAAAACCTTTGTACTCGCCAGCTTTTTATGCTGACTGTCTTTTCACATATGTTTCAGGAACCAATGTTTGATGATTTGAATGCATGCTTCACATAGGATGGACGCAGACTTTAGTGACATTAAAACTTGAAAGACAATTGTAGTATTTATTTGTTTTTATATCCAAGACAATGTAACATATTAACCCAATAAAACAAAACTTTAAATACCATGTGTTGTGAAACAATTGTTCTGTAACGTGACTCCCCGACGTTTCCTCCACAGTTTTATTGTTTTACGCGGTCGGGGTGTTACAGCATCTGCTACTACGTTGGCTCTTCCCGGATGATAATGTATTTCACAATCATAATCCTTTGTCATTTCTAGCCAGCGCCTTTGCCTCATATTTAACTCCTTTTGGTCAAAGAAATATTTAAGGCTTTTATGGTCGGTGAAAATAGTACATTTCACACCATACAAGTAATGCCTCCAGATTTTTAAGGCGAAAACCACTGCTGCCAACTCAAGGTCGTGAGTCGGATATTTCTTTCCGTGAACCTTTAATTGCCTTGAAGCATAAGCAATTACTTTCCCTCTTTGCATAGGTATGTATCCGAGACCAAGCTGGGATGCATCGGAGTATACGACCATGTTGTCAGTTTCATCCTGTAAAGTTAATACCAGTGCATTGGTTAACTTTTACTTGAGTACTCGGAAAGCATTCTCTTGATCATTTACCCTATTAAATTTCTCATCCTTGCGGGTCAACTTAGTTAAAGGTGACGCGATTTTGGAGAAATATTGAATATATCTCCTATGGTAATCCGCAAATCCTAAGAAACTTCTAATCTCTGATGGATTCTTCGGAGGTTTCCAATTTGACACCGCTTCTATTTTGGAAGGGTCTACCAAAACCCCATCGGCACATATGACGTGCTCAAGAAATTGTACCTTGCGTAGCCAACAGGCACATTTCAAGAAATTTTCAAAAAACTTTTCTCGCCTGAGCGTTTCTAATACTTCACGCAAATGACGCGCATCATCCGCCTTGCTTTTTGAATACATGAGAATATTTTCGATGAATACTATCACCGACTTGTCTAACATTGGTTTGCAAATCCGGTTCATAAGATCCATGAAGGCC
Source organism: Helianthus tuberosus (assembly GCA_030545235.1). Classification (NCBI taxonomy): domain Eukaryota; kingdom Viridiplantae; phylum Streptophyta; class Magnoliopsida; order Asterales; family Asteraceae; genus Helianthus; species Helianthus tuberosus. The sequence continues at coordinate 171,415,302 of CM060377.1, forward strand.
GCGGGTGCATTTGTTAACCCGAAAGACATTACAAGAAATTCGTCATGTCCGTAACGCGTACGGAACGTCGTTTTTGGTATATATCTTCTTTTTTCACCTTCAACTGGTGATAGCCCGACCTTAAGTCGATCTCCGAAAACCAGCTTGTGCCTTGCAACAGATCGAATAGATTATCGATCCTCGGAAGCGAGTACCGATTCTTCACCATAAGTTTGTTTAACTCCCGGTACTCGATACACATCCGCATGCTTCCGTCTTTCCTCTTCACAAATAATACTGGCGCTTCCCAAGGAGAGACACTGGGTCGAATGAACCCTTTGTCGTGCAATTCTTGCAATTTGGATAGTAATTCTTGAAGCTCCGATGGTGCCGGCCTATACGGTGTCTTGGCTACCGACTTTGCACCCGGGACTAACTCGATCCCAAACTCCACTTCACGTTCGGGTGGTATCCCCGGTAAATCTTTCAGAAATACATCTTCAAACTCCCGTACAACTGGTACGTCTTTAATCTCTGGTGTCTCTTAATTCGAATCACGTATGTAAGTCAAGTATGCTTTGCATCCATGTTGAATGAATTTACGGGTTTCCATCATCGAGCACACTATAGGGTTGCAACTCTTCTCTCCATAGATTACAACATGCCTTCCGCTTGGAGATGTTAGTTGTATCTACTTACGGAAACATATCACTTTTGCGTGGTATCGAGATAACCAATCCATTCTAATTACCACTTGAAATTCTCCCATCGACATGGGTATCAAATCAACCAAGTATTCTTCATCATCAAGACTCAATTTGCAATCCTGACACATATCACAAACAATAAAACTTTTATTATTACATATTTCACCTTCTAGAGACATAGGCAATTTCGTTAATGTAAACGTAGGGTGTTGAATAAATCTATGTTAAACAAAAGATCTATTTGCACCCGTATCAAATAAAATACGTGCAGGAATTGAATTTATGGTAAATGTGTCGCAACCCCCAATCCCTAATTCTCCAGGAACGGGCGACCGTGAGCCAGTTTCGGTGGTATCGCGTGTTTGTCTAATTTGGCAGCGAAAATTTTCATCAGGATCGTAGTTAGGAAATATTGGATCAGAGTAAAATACCACATTTTCATAATATTAAACACATGGGATAAAACCCAAGTTTGCATTACACACATTTTCATAGGAATAAATCCTATTTTATATAATAAAAACATCTATTTTATTTTAGGTAACTTTGCCACTTTTCCAAGCCTTCAGTGCTGTCCGGCTGGCTTCTATTTGGCTTTCACACTTTGTTACCTGAAACGCGTTTTAAAAACATTTGTCAGTGGGAAATACTGGTGAGTGAATCCCATTTTAATCAATTTTAAATAAGAACCATTGTACAGTATTGAGGGCGATCTCGCAATTACATTTGTTTCCAAGTTATATCAATTAACATCCATGGTACTGTCAGACCCGACTTGTGGAAATTTTACTCCTTGACCAGGTGGTAACAAATTTTGTATACAAAACCCCAACATACTCATGATAATTGTATTCTTACAAATACTCAATAACTGCTTAATATGCATTTAATTGTATGAGGTTTTGTAAAAATAGTTAACAAAAGGTTTACAAAAAACGGATCAACTCACAAAAATGTTTGCATAAAAAGAAGGATTACTCACATTGCTGTCTTAGATTATCCTTTAGGGTTTCCTGGTGACAATCTATAATTTACACAAATGCACACGCGTTAGTATAATAACCCATTTTAACATTAGTAATACCCTCCCCGAGACGGCATTCCAACGACTACGTCGGGCAGAACCACGACAGCCGTTACGGAACCTTAGATCAATCGGGCAGCGTATCTAATACGTATCCAGGGGTTATACAACTTACAATGGAGCAGAACTTCGCTATTTAGGGGGTATTAGACCCGAGTATTATGCCTATTATCAGAGAATTCGTTGAGAATGAAAAGAATTGAGCGACGGAAAATGAAATCCCGAGGCCTTCTTATATAGGGCCTGATTCTGACTTTTATGCGGCCCGCGTAAATGTTAACACAGGGCTACGCGACCCGCGTCAAACCCTGGTCAACGGGTAGGTGATCCAGATTAGAAACTAGACTCGCCACGATAATGACACGTGTCATCACCAGGCTACGCCACATCTTTGATCTCTAGCGGCCCGCGTAAGACCCTTGAGAGGTCTACGCGGCCCGCGACAAATTCAAAAAATTAAATTTTTAATTATTTTTAATAATATTTAAGGTATTCGGGGCCCGTTTTCACATATGGGGTGTATTTTTGGACATATTGGGATATTTTAAAATATATTTGGGTGTCAGAAAAATGCGAGGGTGTCGGTTTTCTTGAGGATTGTTATATCCTCCCCACCTTGTTTTAGAGCTCGTCCTCGAGATCTTACTAGAACAAGTGTGGATATTTCTTTTGCATTTCTGATTCAAGCTCCCATGTGTACTCAGGTCCTCTTTTGGAGTCCCACTTCACTTTGACCAGAACTAGTCTCTTATGTTTGAGGTTTTTGACTTTCCTGTCTTCGATCTGTAGAGGTCTTTCTACAAACTTAAGTTGTTCATTTACCTCTATATCCTTAAGAAGTACCATTAGCGATTCATCAGCTAGGCATTTCTTGAGATTAGATACATGAAATACATCATGTATTCCTGTCATTTCCTCTGGCAGTTGTAGCTGATAGGCTACAGATCCTATTCTTCTAATAATCTCAAAAGGTCAAATATACCTGGGACTTAGCTTTCCTCTTTTGATGAATCTTACTACTCCTTTCCACGGAGAGACCTTCAATAATACTTTGTCTCCTACTTGAAATTCCAATGGTTTGTGTCGGTTATCAACATAGCTTTTCTGTCGATCACGTGCTGCTTTCAGTCGTTCCTTAACCTGAATGATCTTGTCAGTTGTTTCTTGTACTATCTCAGGTCTAGATAGTTGCTTTTCCCCAATTTCTACCCAACAGACTGGGGTTCGACACTTTCGTCCATAAAGTGCTTCGAATGGTGCATCATTGATACTTGTGTGATAACTATTATTATTAGAAAATTCTATTAAAGGTAAGTGATCGTCCCAATTACCTCTGAAATCAATTACACAAGCTCTAAGCATGTCTTCCATCGTTTGAATCGTTCTTTCGCTTTGTCCGTCCGTTTGAGGATGATAAGTTGTGCTCAGATTTAATTTGGTTCCCATTGCCTTTTGGAAACTTGACAAAAAATGAGAGGTAAAACGGCTATCTCTGTCAGAAACAATTGATAAAGGTATTCCATGTAAAGAAAGAATTTCATTTACATATAATTTGGCTAATTGTTCCATAATGAAAGTTTCTTTCATTGGTAGGAAATGAGCTGACTTGGTTAGCCTATCTACAATCACCCAGATTGTATCATTACCTTTTCTTGTTTTGGGTAATTTGGTAACAAAATCCATTGTTATCAATTCCCATTTCCACACTGGCATTTCTAACTGTTGCAACAATCCAGAGGGTTTATGATGTTTAGCTTTAACTTATGAACATGTTAAACATTTAGAAACATATGCTGCTATGTCCTTTTTCATTCCTATCCACCAGAAATTCTTTCTTAAATCCTGGTACATTTTATCACTTCCCGGATGCATTGTATATTTAGACTTATGGGCTTCTTCTAATATATGATGACGCATATTTTCTAATTTAGGTATCCATATTCTCTTCTTATGGAATCTCCAAATTCCATTTGTTCCTTGTTCTAATTCTTTAATCATACCTCTTAGTTTTTCAGTATCATCCTTGATTACTGATTCTTGTGCTTTTCTAATTTGATCATTTAAATCTACTTGTAGATTTAATTTAAGAGAACGTACTCTTTTTGGCTTTTCATGATATTTTCGGCTTAAAGCATCAGCCACTACATTTGCTTTTCCTTCATGATACTGGATATCACAATCATAATCACTAAGCATCTCCATCCAGCGTCTTTGTCTCATATTCAATTCCTTTTGCCCGAAAACATACCTTAAACTTTTATGATCAGTAAATATGGTAAACTTACTACCATAAAGATAATGTCTCCAAATTTTCAAAGCAAAAATTATAGCTCCTAATTCTAGATCATGGGTTGAATAATTCTCTTCAAGATTCTTAAGTTGTCTAGAGGCATAAGCTATAACCTTTTGGCGTTGCATTAATACACATCCATAACCTAATTTAGAAGCGTCACAATATACTACAAAATCCTCAGTTCCTTCTGGTAACGGTAATATGGGTGCGTGGGTTAATCTTTGTTTAAGAATTCTAAATGCTTCTTCTTGTTTTGGTCCCCATTCAAACTTAATGGATTTATAGGTTAACTTAGTTAAAGGAATGGCTATTCTAGAGAAATCTCAAATAAATCTTCTATAATAACCGGCCAATCCTAAGAAACTTCTAATCTCGGTTGGTGACTCAGGGGTTTTCCATTTGGTAATCGCCTCGATCTTTGTTGGATCCACATGAATTCCTTCATGGTTTACTAAGTGTCCAAGAAATTGTACATGTTCTAACCAAAACTCACATTTTGAAAATTTAGCATAAAGCTTTTCCTTTCTTAATAGACTTAGAAGTGCGTGCAAATGCTTTGCATGATCCTCTTTACTTTTAGAATAAATGAGAATATCATCAATAAAAACAATTATGAATTTATCTAAATATGGCTTACAAATTCGGTTCATCATGTCCATAAATACGGCTGGGGCATTGGTTAAACCAAATGGCATGACAGTAAATTCATAATGGCCAGACCTTGTTCTAAACGCGGTTTTAGGAATGTCCTTTTCCTGTACCTTTAATTGATGATATCCTGACCTTAGATCGATTTTAGAGAAAAATCGAGCTCCTTACAGTTGATCGAACAGATCATCGATTCGCGGTAATGGGTACCGGTTCTTGATCGTGACCTTATTTAATTCACGGTAATCAATGCACATACGCATCGATCCGTCCTTCTTTTTAACGAATAAAGTTGGCGCTCCCCATGGCGATGAACTTGGCTGTTGAATCCTTTCTCTAATAATTATCTAATTGTTTCTTTAATTCCTGCATTTATGCGGGTGCCAAACGGTAGGGTGCTTTCGTAATTGGTGCTGTTCCAGGTAGTAGATGGATTCTGAATTCGACTTCTCTATCTGGTGGTAGTCCTGGTAATTCTTCTGGAAACACATCTGAAAACTGAGACACTACTGGAATGTCTTTTAGTTCTTTTCCTTTAGTGTTAGAGATTATAGAAATCAAATACACTATAGATCCTTTTTCTTACATAACTTGCAGTTTTCATCACAGAGATGAATTTAGTGGATCCAGAGGGCTTATCTCCTTTAATTGTGATCTTTTCACCTTTGGTGAATTTACTTGAATTGACTTTTGATCACATAAATTACTGGCTTTATTGGCTATTAACCAATCCATTCCTAGAATGACATCAAATCCTGCCAGATTCATGGGATACAGATTTGGTATAAACTTTTGATTTAAAAACTCTATTCTTGCTCCCTGCAAGATTTCAAAAATCCTAACTGTTTCTCCATTTGCTGTCTCTACTAGACATTCTTGTGGTAGTTTAGTTAATGACAGATTTAGAAGTTTGCAAAACGAAGTATTAATAAAACTTTGGTTTGCACCAGAGTCGAATAATACTTTAGCAAAAACATCATTAACTAAAAACGTACCAGCTATCACGTCTGGAATCATTTTGGCTTCATCTGCAGTCATAACAAATGCTCTAGCATTTTTAGTGTTCTTGTTGTTCGCGGCTGTAGCTAGTTTCGAACAATTCGGCTTGATATGACCTTTTTCTCCACAGTTGAAGCATAGTCCATTACTGGATTTTCTCCTGCAATCTTCTTCCTTATGTCCTGGCATCTTGCCGAAATTGTAAAGAGTGGAGCATTTTCCCGAATGCTTTTTCCTGCAGACCTTGCAAAATGGTGCAGAGGTAGAACCCATATTCCTACGATTGTAATTCCCAGAACGAAATTCTTGGGTAAGCCTTTGGGTTAGGTTTCTCCTCTGGTGTTCTTATCTAGTGCGGATTAATTCATCTGTCAAGGTGTTGGCTAGTTCTACAGTTTCTTCTATAGTTTGAGGTCTAGCTGCCTTGACTACATGCCTAATTTCTCCAATTAATCCCCATATCTAACGGGAGATTAACACTGGTTCAAGTGATGTAAGGGTTGGTACTATTCTAGCATATTCAAAGAATGTGGTAGTATAACCCTTACTATCTACCCCGGTCATTCTAAGGTTCAGAAACTTATTTGCTATATGTTCCTTTTCATTGGGAGGGCATAATTTTCTTTCTACCATATTCTAAAATTCCTCCCATTCCATGTTGTATACCCTATCACTTCCTCTGGACTGGAGGATAGTGTTCCACCATTCTAAGGCTGAGTTCTTAAATAGATTAGAAGCAAACATTATCTTGTCTTCTTCAGCACACTTGCTTATTTTTAAAACTGCCTCAGTCTTTTCTATCCAGCGTAGAGCTGCAATGGGTCCTTCATTGCCCGAGAATTCTATTGGTTTGCAGGACCAGAATTCTTTATAAGAACAACCATAAGGCATGGTTCTTCTTCTTTTGGGAATGGGCATTTGAAGTACGGGTCCATTGTTCACGCTGTGTTCTGGTTCAATTGGTCGCTTACTGCTATGTTTACTTTTATTATTTGCTTCCTGGACCGTTTGAATAATAAATGGCATTGCATCTATAATTCCTTGTACCACTATGTGTTGAACGACACTATTATCCATTTGGGTTCCATTGTTATTGATGCTTGGATTCTCATTAACCAAGTTAATGTTACTCTGGTTATCATTATTCAGATTTTCTTGATTTCCTTCGTCGGCCATCTGAATTTTAAACAATTACCCCGTATTAATATCACAAAATAATATTTAATATAGTCAATCACATGACACGCAATTTAGCCAAAAATGTCGATCATTGCGACTTTACTCTATTCATATACTATGCATCTATTACACACCAGTACTGAAATTAAAATTACAATACCGACTGAAATTTAAAGTTACACTACTAGTAATAGGTATCCGTAGTTTTTTTTTTCATACAGATACACACATATTATATTATTATTATTATTATTACTACTACCGTCTCCACCATCACATTCATGGATATGGATTCATCCAGAAATCCATATTGTGCTCGTCATACTTCCAGACGAGTCGCTCTCCCACCTGTCTCATTCGTTCACTACTTTCTAAAATTTCCTCACTAAATGTCCTAAGTTCTTGTACGTTTTCTGCACTCATTGGGGGGTGCAGGTTCTAGGACTGGGTTCGGAATCTGGGGTGCGGGTTCTTGGTATGGGGGTGTAGGGGCCTGGAATCGGTAAGGATCTTATAAAATCTCCCTAATGTATTCATCATGGTAATAGGGATCTAAAGGATCCAAACCTGGGTAGGCTCCTATGTTTGGCATGGGCATGTCTTCATGTATCGGGTAACGTTGCACATAGTCCCTATTATCGTCCCACCATGGGTCGTAATTTGGGTCTAAGGGGTGTGGTGCTGGTACCCTAGGTATTTCTTCCGGATCGAAGTCATGCATTTCTACTTGATTTTCAGGGTTTTCTATTTCCATGGGTTGGTCAGGGATTGGTGGTTGTGGTTGGCGTGCTATTATTTGTTCCAGGTTAGGGTCAACTGCAGTGGTTGCTAGGATGTGAATGTTGGCTATACCCCTATTCTTGTAACTTTTTCATATGCTTTCTACGCTCGTGTGCCCCTCGACTGAACCATCCCCTCTTTTTCTGAGGAAATGGCTCTTCTGACTGAGCCTTAAAGACAAAGATTCCTTCTTTCGTATCAGCAGAGTACCCTGAGAGGGCAGGCTGAGAAGAGAAGGTGCCTTCGCTTCTAGGCAAACCAGATAATTGACGGTACAAGTCAGATGGTCCTTGGTCGCTCATACTGTAAACTAACAAATAGTCAAATAACACACAACAATACAATACAATCATGCACGTATTTTCGTAATTTTTCCTAACACTTTGATTTTTGATGTCAGCAAAACACTTCTGTGGCTGAATCAGTGGCTTAGCTCTGATACCACCTTCTTTCGCAACCCCCGATCCATAATTTTCTGGGAACGGGCGGCCGCGAGCCAGTTTCGGTGGTATCGCCTGTTTGTCTAATTTGGCAGCGGAAATTTTCATCAGGACCGTAGTTAGGAAATATTGGATCAGAGTAAAATACCACATTTTCATAATATTAAACACATGGGATAAAACCCAAGTTTGCATTACACACATTTTCATAGGAATAAATCCTATTTTATTTAATAAAAACATCTATTTTATTTTAGGTAACTTTATTGCCACTTTTCCAAGCCTTCAGTGCTGTCCAGCTGGCTTCTATTTGGCTTTCACAGTTCTGAAACACGTTTTAAAAACATTTCTCAGTGGGAAATACTGGTAAGTGAATCCCACTTTAATCAAGTTTAAATAAAAACCATTGTACAGTATTGAGGGCGATCTCGCAATTACATTTGTTTCCAAGTTATATCAATTAACATCCATGGTACTGTCAGACCCGACTTGTGGAAATGTTACTCCTTGACCAGGTGGTAACAAATTTTGTATAGAATACCCCAACATACTCATGATAATTGTATTCTTACAAATACTCAATAACTGCTTAAAATGCATTTAATTGTATGAGGTTTTGTAAAAATAGTTAACAAAAGGTTTACAAAAAGCGGATCAACTCACAAAAAGGTTTACACAAAAAGAAGGATTACTCACATTGTTGTCTTAGATTATCCTTTAGGGTTTCCTGGTGACAATCTATAATTTACACAAATGCACACGCGTTAGTATAATAACCCATTTTAACATTAGTAATACCCTCCCCGAGACGGCATTCCAACGACTACGTCGGGCAGAACCACGACAGCCGTTACGGAACCCTAGATCAATCGGGTAGCGTATCTAATACGTATCCAGGGGTTATAATACTTACAACGGAGCAGAACTTCGGTATTTAGGGGGTATTAGACCCGAGTATTATGCCTATTATCAGAGAATTCGTTGAGAATGAAAAGATTTGAGCGACGGAAAATGAAATCCCGTGGCGTTCTTATATAGGGCCCGATTCTGACTTTTACGCGGCCCGCGTAACTGTTAACACAGGGCTACGCGGCCCGCGTCAAATCCTGGTCAACGCGTAGGTGATCCGGATCAGCAACTAGACTCGCCACGATGATGACACGTGTCATCACCGGGCTGCGCCACATCTTTGATCTCTAGCGGCCCGCGTAAGACCCTTAAGAGGTCTACGTGGCCCGCGACAAATTCAAAAATTAAAATTTTAATTAATTTTAAAAATATTTAAGGTAATCGGGGTCCGTTTTCACGTATCGGGTGTATTTTTGGACATATTGGGATATTTTAAAATATATTTGGGTGTCAGAAAAATGCGAGGGTGTCGGTTTTCTTGAGGATTGTTATAAAATGTACGTGAAACCACATCGGGTTCGACCTTGGCCTCAGCCGCGGTTATGTGGAAGGATATTGCCATTGATTTTAGGACTCCTGTCTTTGTGTCTGGTGCTTCCTTCTTTCCAATCAACTCCGGGCACTCATATCTCTTGCATCCCGGTGTGTAGAACTTGTAGCATACCGACACCTTATCGAGGCAATTTGAAGCCCCACGTCCCACCTTCCCGCACGTAGCATATGGTTTGTCTTTAAAATAACATTCTCCCCGATTGGCTTTTCCACATATCTTACAGTTGGGTGACCCCCCTTTCACGTTCCCTTTCTTTTAGAACTCATTCCCCCTTTTGTTTCTTCGTAGGGCTCAGATTTGCATCCAATGCCCTCTTTTCACCTCTTTTGATTTGTTTCTTTAACTCTATTTCTCTCTCTCGTGCGGCATTCACAATCTCTGTGAGATGTTCATATTTTGAGGGAGTCATAAAGTCCTGGTATTCCGCACTCAGCATATTTTGGGCTATGGTGTTTAAGAAAGGTACCTTAAACTCCCCCCGATTCATGGTTCTTGTGGTTTCAATTCCTTGTACTTTTCTAAGATTGTCCCACTAATCTTTTGCTTGGCCCCTCAATTGGCCGGTTCTGTAAGCTACGAAATCGGTTGCATCACAGTGAGTTCTTTCAAAGACCCCTTCTATATCACTTATCCATCATTGGCAAATGATTGGATCAACTTCACCGTTGTAAATCGGGGGTTTACATGCCATGAACTTGTTATAAGGGCATGCCTTCCCTTTAGTCTTGTCTTTTTCTTGCATGTGGCTTTCTTTTAGTTCATTTATCTTTTCTTCCACCACCGAGATAAGATTGTGGTTTGTAGTCTATGCATGAACTGTGGTACTGGCCTCTAACGCTTTTCCGACTTCCTTGGAAATCTTTTCTTGCATCTCTTCCGTCATGAGAGATACCGTATTATCACCAGTTCCGTAAGACATCTCTTTTAACTGAAATGTCCACAATAATTTGGTGAATAAGTTATTTGATCATTTCCAAATTATTATATGGAAATTTATACTAATCACACCACATTACTCGTGATGTATCATTCTTTTTCGGTTTGGTCAAGTATATAACTTGCCTCCCTTTTACACTTAGTGTATTTCCCGGGTTCAAGTGTATTAATACACTCCTCCCATACACTTTGAAACATTATCTTCTCTAATGCTTTCGATTTAAACTTATTTATAACTAGTTCTTACCGAGTTTTGACCCATCGCAACGCGCGGGTTTCTCTTACTAGTTTTATAAAATTCCGAGTATACCATTGTTACGTGTTTATTTTTTCTACGTATAGATATAATTTTTTTCTCAAAACAGAGCTATGAATAGTAAAGTACATGTGATCAAAACATAACTATACATGTCATCAAAGCTACATCATGGTTTAGTCTTTTTTTTAAATGACGTGTTTACCCTTTTCGTTATTTAGTAAAAAAAAAAAAAGATAACATCTTATACATTTTGAATATAACATTTTGACGTGCTTATTTTTATTTATGATAACGATAAATTATAGATTAGTTTTTTTGTATTCTGTCATTATAAACGAACTGATATAATCCGAAGAACATTAGGATCCGATATCGCAGTTTTATAATTTCTAATATAACGTTACGATTCGAATACCATAATCATTTTTATGGTTGCCTTCACATGGCAATATATAAGCTATAACGATTGACGATACGATAACGGTAATTAACGAATCAAATGCGAATTCTCCGCTGCAACGCACGTACGGTGAGGAAATCCTAGTTATATATTAAAACATAACTCCTTGCTATAGTAGAGATAATGACCTTCAATAAAAGGTTTATTACCATAATGTCACTTCAAAGAAAAAAGATATGATCATACATAGGGCTGCAAACGAACCGAACGAACACGAAAAAGACTTTGTTCATGTTCCTTTGTTAAGAAATATATGTGTTCGCGAACCGTTCACGAACACTTATCGAACGAGATTTTATGTTCGTGTTTGTTTGTTAAGGAAATGAAGTTGTTCTTGTTCGTTTGTGTTTGTTTGTCAATTTAGGCAACGAACAAAAACGAATGTTGATAGCACAAATGAGCACAAACTAATGTTTATGAACACAAATGGAAACAAACGAACACAAACAAGCGCTCATGAACATATATATTATACACTTACACTTATTAGATATTTAATTTGTTGGAATTTTGAAGTATTTAAATAAAATATAAAAACTAAAAACGTTAATGAACTATCGAACACAAACGAACACGTTACCGAACGTTCACGAACATAAATAAACGAACGCGGCCTCTGTTCATGTTCGTTTATTTAACTACATCGAACGAAATTTCTTATTTGTGTTCATTTGTTTAATAAAAGAACGAACACAAACAAACTTCTGACGAACGGTTCACAAACTGTTCACCGAATGTTTAGTTCATTTACAGCCCTAGGGGTAAAATGAAAACTAGTTGTTAGAAGTTGTCTTTTTCTCTAATCATCAAAGATTCAATATTGGCCTATACTCCTCTTCAGTCTTCATTTATAACAATTCAATTTTCATTTGTGTTTCCTTTTTTCATAATAAGAATAAAACTAAATTATTATTTGTTTTTTATTTATCATTAGAGATACAATATTTTTGTTTTTTCTTAATTGTTTTTAGTTTTTTTTTTTTTTTTTTTTGTGTGTTTTTTAAAGTTTCATCGCAACCTTATATTTTAGATAAGTTGTTGATATAAAAACATACCTACTATATTGACTTTTAAGGTAAAACTTTAAAGAGAAGAATGACACAAATTATCTGAACTTTTAAGATAATTTATTATAAATTACAACAACTCAGTAAAGAACGTGGTAGTTAAAAAAACTATTTTTTTTTTTTGACAAATGCAACAAATATTTTGAATTTCAAACAAAATCGACATGAATTTTGCAATTGAAGCAGGCATATTAATTATTAGCCAACAAAGAGAGGATAAAATTTCAGCTGTCAAGAAATCAGCATTTCTCCTTCTCAACATATATTACTAGAAAACAGCTAAATTTATGACAAATTTGTAGCAAATTGGCCTTTGCTACAAATTTACGACAAAAAATTCCTTGTGAAATAAACTAAAATTATATATATGACTCTCTACGATCATATGATATTTGCAATGTTGTCATATGTTGTGTCTTAAGCATGTTGGTCCAGCACATAATACAATCAAGTCTTCAAATGTCATACTAAAATTATAAAGGTGTAGAATAATATTGACAAATGTAAACAAAAGAACATATCGAATTATAAGGAAATACCATTTGATCTCGATTGAGCTAACGATAAACAACATCATTAATCAATATGTACAGTTGTTGTGGTCCTAATGTGCAAGTAACGGGAGATGGAGTCAGTGCGTCACGAGTTTTCTAACTAACACTCATTACTTTCCTTTACCTTGAAGAACATTACACTGGATTAATTATATTTTGTTACAACATTAAACTCAATTTTCTCATTTTGTTCTAACCGGATTTTCCCAAATAAAATAACATGTCACGCTCAACTGTACGAGAACGTTTTTTAATGGATGAGCAGTCGAGATCTAGGTTATTATTAAGTTAAAGTTGATATTTTTAAAATTAAGGCCACTGTCAAAAAACAATCCCATTAATTCTCACAAGCATTGCATATATTTTACAAATTACAACTTGCAACTTAATACAATTATAATATACGCTCAATATGATATATAGATTCTTCCAAACCATAAAGTGGGATATGATTTGCAATCATATTATAATAGATTAAACTCCACCTCACATATATGACAAATTCATATGCTGTAGTATTATGTCAATGGATTGACTAACAATGATAATACATGAGATTTTGTCACATCTGGACGATGACCATGCCCGTCTGCTTCATGGTACATGAATTGCGCCATTCGACCCAAGTTTGTTCCACATTCGGTAACCTCCTTTAAAAACTGAGAGTTAATTACACTTGATCGTTCTTCGTTAAGTTTCTTCCATGTGTTAAGTATTAACGTTTTCACATACATTCTAGCTTCCTCTTCACTTGCACCAGTCTCATTCATGTAACACTGAACTGATTTTGGAGTATCACCTCTTTCCATTTCGTCCTTCAATTAGAAATAAGTCACTGGTTAACCACATTTTATATTTTTTTTTGTTGAAGAAAACTATTGTTAATTCGTATTGCTATACCATTGCCTTTTTTGTGTGCAACTTTTAACTAACCAATAAGCTTGATGAAACAGTTACCGTGTATGTCGCCAAGTCATCAGCAAGCCGAAGGATTATTGATGAGTAGCGAATGATGTTCTCGGCTCTTTCCATGGAATGCAGGAGTTCTTCGGTTGGAGTAACTGATGTTACAAGACTAATATGCGCGAGCATTAAAGGGAGTGATATTGACATATAAGCATTTTCCAAGTACTCTTCAAGTGTTGGCTTGTATCCACAGTGGTACCACTGAGCTTCTTTTAGGTATGCCTTGCACAATCCTTCCCACTGCAATGTTTTTAAATATGATAATCTAGATTGGGGAATTAGAACATTAGTTAATGAAGACGGATTTAGTTACCGCTTTTGTTAAGTGCGGAAGGTTGAAGAACCCTGTTTCTGTCAATGTATAATATGCGATCTCGTTTATTGAGTTATAGAATCCAACAAAACATATCTTCATATACTCAGGGAGTTCTTCAATAGAGTTGATATCCCATCTACACATTGGAACATCTCAAGACATTATATTTGTTCAACGCTAATTAATAAATGTGACATTCTACAGGATTACCTGCCGACAGCCGCAGTAAATTGCTCAAGTTCTTCCAAAGTACCATACACATCATAGACATCATCGAAAGAAGTAATCATAGCGAAAACCTGTGCTAGCATTCTCCTTAGGGGACTAAACTGTGGTAGGGAGTTGGTACCAATCGTCCAGAGGAAATTTTCCACCAACCGGTGAACAAAGGTCAGCTTTGAATCCCAGCTTGTTTTTTTCCACCATCTGTAGAAATATGAAGAACCCATGAGGAATTGTGTATAATAGATCAACTATATATAAGAATACAATAAGGATAATTAAATAGAAAAACTAATCAAATCATATCTCCTAGTTATGATAGAGTAAATTACAATAAACTCTAATTATTATTCTATTGAATTAGAGTAAATATATATATCGCTAACACCATCTACATATTCTTATCGGCTATATTATGATTAGTTTATGCAAATGCACTCATGTCATGATTAGTTTAATTTGTTGATATAAAAAGAGAGAATAAAATTTGCATATGTACCTTGACGTGTGTTTTAAATCTTCTAGGTGGATCGCTTGCAACATATTAAAATCCAGTTTGGCAAGCTCGAGCAACGTTGGGTTCATATCAGTTCGTTTTTCATACGCTTCAATAAACCACTTTGCCTCCACTCGTGGAACCATCCATTGAAGCGGAATATCTAACGCGTGACTAATTAACGATGACAAATGTTCATTAGCAATGTTTTTTATACTTTCTTTCAAATATTTAGTCGTGAAATCTCGAGCATCGTCTAATATATCTTCATCCTCTACTGAAACATAAGAAGCTTCATACAAGTTTAGCATACCGATGATATCCTTCTGCAAGTGTCCCTTGAAGTTACCGGTATCATCCAGAATGTCTTCAAATATCTCTATTCGACACAATCAAAAACAATACTAATGTTCAATATTTCAAAAAGGGGTATGTTTTTACTAGGGTCCAACAGGTTGTCCACAGCAGTGGCTCATCAACAGGGGGCAGGGGTTTGTTTTTAATAGGCTAGGGTTTGCTATCCAGAAAGGGGTAGCGGCGCAGCTTGTTGCTCGCTTACCTGCGATATTGATGTAAAGTGCATTTTGTCGAATAAAAGAATAGTAATGATTAAACGTTGTTGGAAAAAAAAAATATATTTCAAAATTGTAAATCAAAATACGAGATAAATTAAGACATCCTTCATTAATTTACTTGGTACCTTGAGGGACATGATATCCATGTTGTCTCAAGACTCTAAACCCAAGGGATTTATGATTTAAATCCAATTTAGTCCACTTTTCAGGAGTTTCATAGTAGTTGTAGTATATATTTCTTAAGACATTGCTTATTTCATTTTCAAAATGATAAGCTATGCCAAGTCTCTGCAAATCATCAACCAGGTTGAGCATCTTCAGCGGATTCTCCTCCTTTTCATTATCTTTATAAATCATGGTCCTCACTGCTTCTTTTAGTGTCTGCAATCTTGGCATGTGCTTCTCCCCCTACACATAATTAACAACAATTATGCATGTTATATATACTCGTACATTATTTTTTAAAAAATTCCTTGTAATCTTGTATGTTAATTTTTTTAACAGGGATTAAATCTACTCTTAATTTTATAATATTGTTGTGCATCACACAACTCGAATCCCCAACTACATAGGAATGGACCCTATATTACACACCTTGGTACCACTAGGGCAAAGGCCCCTTTGGTCCTTGTATGTTGACTAGTTGTTTTCTCAAAAGATTATTAATACATGAAAGTTAAAAAATAATGGAAAATTGGTATTTAATAAACCAACCTTTGCCCAGTTGGTAAATAATAATCCAACGTACAGAATTGGTATATAATAATCCTACCTATCAACATGTTGGCACTCAATGAACCTCCGTTAGTTTTTTTTAACTGAAGTTAGTTTTTAAGTTTTATTTATTACACAAACAGTCTCTGTAGTTGTAATTTACTAGTTTTAACTATAAGTTAATAGCCAAAATGGTCCCTGAGGTTAATGGCCACAGCACCGCCACCACCACCACCGCCACCACCACCACCGCACCGCCACCATCATCGCCACAGCACCTCCACCACCGTAACCATCGCCACAGCACCACCACCACCACCACCGCACCGCCACTCCTAAACAATCAACTTCTGAATAGCAAATGTTTATCAATCACTGATGTTTTAGAAGTCTATAATGTCACCCAATCAACAGTTTACCTAATATCATACAAATACATAAAACATGTCGGTACCTCACTCCTCGAGATCCGACTTCCGAAACGAAACACCACCACCACTCCAGTCACCTCCAGTGCCCAACAGAACCACCAGCAACTCTTTCGTCATCCATCACCACTCTCAGTCATAAAAACAATATGAACAACTCGATAGCTTACAAATCTGGAACGAGGCTATCGATTAAACTTACCGGTTTACTGCCCTCGCCAGTGCGGTCGCGGTTGCCGGCGCCGCCGTCGTTGCGCCTCTTCTCTCCTTCCCAGCTCCTTTCACTCATCATCGTTCTTTCCCTCTGGCCTCTCTCCTTGTCGCCTTCCCTCATTTCTGTCAACATGTGTGTGAGTGATGGTACAAAAGAGATTTCATGGTTGCATGTGAGAAATAGGAGTGAGGAGAGTGGTGTTTGGGGTGTCGCTGATCTGAAATGTGTCCGGAACATGTCGCCGGAAATCCTGCTCCGGTGACCGGAGTATCAGGTCGAGAGAGAGGAAAGGGAGAGTTAGTGTGGGTGTGCGGCTAATGTGGTGGTAGTGGTGGCGGTGGCGGTGCTGTGGCTATTAACCTCAGGGACCATTTTGGCTATTAACTCATAGTTAAAACTAGTAAATTACAACTACAGGGACTGTTTGTGTAATAAATAAAACTTAAAAACTAACTTCAGTTAAAAAAAATAACGGAGGTCCATTGAGTGCCAACATGTTGATAGGTAGGATTATTATATACCAGTTCTGTACGTTGGATTATTATTTACCAACTGGGCAAAGGTTGGTTTATTAAATACCAATTTTCCAAAAATAATATGGCTAAAAGGTTAACAAGCATACTGTATATTTGCTAGTGAGGGACTGAATATGATCATATGACCATATTGAAGGAGGATAACTTCCTGATCTTCTAACTGAGGTTGCCGTGGTAGGAACATCCATAACTTTGTTTTTATGAATTAACAGCTTTTCACAAGCAACAACATTTTTTCTACTCGAAGAAGTGTTCGAAAAGAGGAAAGGAGAAGAAAATGCCCATACTGAAGCCATGATTGCAAAAGATTATTGTTTGTTTGTTGATGGTTTTTAAAAGCCACAGACTCATATATATAGAGGTTAAGTGGGTTGCATAAGGGAACATACCCTTGAAATACATACATAATATATCATGCATGAAATGCATGATCTAAAATATTTTTATAATATTTTCATTATTTTCCATATGTGATATATCCGAATATATGCATATACTAAAAAACTTGCAACCCGAAGGCATTTATTATTTTAAACATTACAATTATATTATTTAACCTCAGTGATAATGCTTACATATATTTATATTTGTTATAGAAAACATTATCATCACTGATTATTCTCAATAATAATAATCCTTTTAAATAACTAGTAGGTATATTTCCTTTGTTTTCTCAGGGAAAACATATATTACAAAATAAAAATAAAAAGTTTAATAAAGTATTAGGTTTATTTACACATATATCACTTAATTACACATAAGTCATTGTGTAATCGAAAGTTAAAATGAGCTAATGAGCATATATCACTTATTTAGCGCAGACTTACAAATTTGATATGAACTAATGAGCAACAAAAGTTAAAATGAGAATTACTCAACAGGGTTAGTCAACGGTAGTTACAGTATTTACACACAACCTAACCACTGTTTAACTATCAACTATTACATACCTCTGTTGCTATCCAACAGAGGTTTCCTAACAACTGTCATCCATTATGTCCAGCAGAGGTTACAACGTGGACAGATCTTAAATATCTGATGTTTGTCAACCGAGGTTAAAAGACTTAGTCAACAGAAGTTAAGATTATAAGTACACAGAAGTTAAAAGGGCAAACAGATGTTAGCAAGCTGTTGAGCTAGCATAAAATATTTAGAGTAAGTAACAAAATAATATATCGTTACTTACAGTCATGCCAACTTCAGGGCTAATATTTGCTGAAATGTAAGAGTTCTCATCGACTTTTTCTTTAAAACATGAGACAACGAATGACAAACGTCCAATAGCTTTCACCAATATAGCATCTTTCGTTTTCAAGCAACAATCTCTAACAAACTTTGTCCATCCATCCGTAAATATAAAATGATCATCTCTCTTCCTTACTCATACTAACCATGATTTGTCACCATCAAGTAACTCTACAATTCGCCCATACGGGACCTCCTTGCCCCACAACAGAGTCTGAAAATCAAGTGGTATATTCTACAACAGTAGTTAAAAAATATGTTACATCAAAAATTAACGTAGAATCCTAATAGTAGAAGGAAAGTTAAAAAAACATACCAAAAATATAAAATCATCTTCATTAAGGAATTGTAAAAAGGATGGTGTTTGATTGGATAGATTCATATCTGCAATAAACAATTTAAACTTATAAGTTATAAAAATGAACAGCATCCAACAAAAGTCATAGACAAACAACATTATAAAATTGATATCACTAACATCCCTTAAAATAAATCAGCACTTAAAAAACAAAAGTACCAAATATTAACTGGACTATTTGTATAATCGCACACTTAAAGTATTATAAAAACAAAGCACAAAATGAAAATCACCATCTCTCACAACAATTAAGCAAATGAGCATCAAACAAAAATTATACAGTTGATTTATCAATCGTAATGTAGAAGACAACATCACGAAGATGCATGCACAAATTATCACAGAGAATGCTATCAGTAACTTCATTTAAGTTAATGCAGTACTTAATCGATAAAAATATACCGGATTACAACAACTATTATTTGCTTCAAGAGAGAATATGAAACGCCGTCAGTGACAAACACATACTCATAACATCAAATAATGATTAATATAACATATATAATACAAACAATAAATTCAAAGAAACAATACTTGATTTTATAGCGTGTAATCTATATTATGCAATAGAACCTTGCCAATTTTGATAAGAAAGTTATTTGAGAAAACTTCCGAATATGTTTTCTTGAGCTTATGAATTTCAATAATGGAGATGAAAAGTGTATTAAATGAAGTTAATACAAATGTTACATTTACACTGGTTGGTTGAAATTAAGTTTTGTAAAATTTATATTTTACACCCTTTTACATTAAAACAGCGCAATTTTTGCACAGCTATAAACACTGTTTGACTAAAAATTTAAAATGTTAAATATGAAAAACTTATCTATTAATTTAATATATTTATATTTATATAATAAAAAATAGTTTTTAAATCCCGATTTTAAAGTTTATAATAAGTTAAATAAATAAACAATTACAACTTAATAGATAAATATGTTATTTTCAACAATCCCAATACAATCTCACCTCTTCTTCTCCGGCAAAAAAACTCTACAGTTTTTTCTTCCTCAGACTCGACGATCAGAAGTTTAAAGTTTTAGATCAGGTATTTTTTTTTCTCTTGTGTATTTTACAGGTATACTTTGACATGTTCCTTTCAGTTTCCTCGTTTCAAATTATATAAACATCAAAATCATAATCTACTGATGTTAAAATAGATAAACTTGTGTGAACTTGTTTTCTTTATTTTATAAAAAGATTTATATCAACCTATTTAGTTACATTTTGATTTTATATTATAGTATTTAACTGTTATTGTATTTTTTTACTTTCAGATGGAGTTTATGATAATTATCAACGTCTCTCAATTGGCAGACCTAAATGAGGGATTGGTAAGCTATATTCTTAGAACAAATTAGCTCAAATCACAATTGTATGCTAAAATCTGTATTTATATAATTAAAGATATATTAAATGTTGTGTATTTTATATACATAGATACTTCCAAAGATAATGGCTAACCAATTACCAAGAAAGTGTGAAGTGATAAAGTTGGTTGATTATACGGGTTTTAAGTATAAGATTACAGTACAGAGCATCGGTCATAAAAGTAAGAGGATAAACGGGCCAGAATGGACCCAGTTCGTTGAAACTTATAGAAATAACAACCTAGACAAGCTGTGTTTAAAAAAAATTGAAGCAAGCAAACTTTGAAATAAATATTTTGGACAATGAGGGATTGGAGATTAGAAAAGATGGATCGAACAGAGATTATGTTCATGGATGCTTGATACAGGCTGAAGAAGAAACATACTGCAAGCAGGTTAAAAATTCCTACTTATTTTTATATATTGCCAGTGTATCTTTTGGACTGTTACCAAAACTTCTAATTTATATTTTGTATCCTATATAAAATCTAATATGACATTTCTAAAATTTATGAAAACTAGGTTTATTACTATGGCCGCGTTGCGGCGAACTTCTTTTGTCATTTAGTCTGTGTTTACATGTGTTTTGAAATCAGTACGAGCGCGTTACGCACAGAACCGCTGACAAGAATAAAAAGAAAATGTAGAAAAAAAAAACAGTATAAGATAACCGAAAAAATCAACAAAAAAAGTTTTATGGTAATGATGTTGTTCGTATGAAACCCATGGTCAGAGATGAGCAAATGGTATTGGGTACCGGTACCGAATTTCCCGATCCGAAAGATTTTAAGTCAATTCGGTAGCAACCTTTTGCTTTCCTTACCAGTTTTTACCTTCATATACCTGTACCATAACCGGTATTTTCGATCTCAGTACCAATTTAGTATCGGTTGGCACCGAGCTCATCCCTGGCCCTTAAACTAAAAAAAAGAAAACACTAAAAGTTGAAGAAAATCATTAAAAAAAGTTGCACGATACCGTTGGTGTTTGTACGGTACCCGTGATCAGGGATGAGCAAATAGTATAACCGAAAGAAAATCAACAAAAAAAGTTTTATGGTAATGATGTTGTTCGTATGAAACTCGTGGTCAGAGATGAGCAAATGGTATTGGGTAACGGTACCAAATTTCCCGAACCGAAAGATTTTAAGTCAATTCAGTTTTAACTTTTGGCGTTCCTAGTACCGGTTTGCTACCAGTTTTTACCTTCATATACCTGTACCGTAACCGGTATTTTCGGTACCAGTACCAATTTAGTATCGGTTGGCACCGAGCTCATCCCTAGCCCTTAAACTAAAAAAACACTAAAGTTGAAGAAAATCAATAAAAAAAATTGTACGATATCGTTGGTGTTTGTACGGTACCCGTGATCAGGGATGAGCAAATGGTATTGGTTAGAAGTACCGAATTTCCCGAACTAAAAATTTTCAATATCAATTCGGTACCTACATTTGATGTTTTCTGTACCAGGCTGGTGCCGGTTTTTACCTTCATGTACCGAGACCGAACAAGACCGTACCGGTATTTTGATAAAAGATGGATAAATGGGAAAAAAAACTTGCCACGTGGCAAGGTTTAAATGGAGAAGGTACTATTCATTTTCGAACTAAAAATTTTCAATATCAATTCGGTGCCTACATTTGATGTTTTCTGTACCAGGCTGGTGCCGGTTTTTACCTTCATGTACCGAGACCGAACAGGACCGTACCGGTATTTTGATAAAAGATGGATAAATGGGAAAAAAAAAACTTGCCTCGTGGCAAGGTTTAAATGGTGAAGGTACTATTCATTTTAAATGAAAAAAAAAAACAAAAGGCTTGCCACGTGGCAAGCTTTGAATGGTGAAGAAACTATTCATAAGCTTTGTTTTTTAATATATAGGATAATTATAGCATTTACCACACGATTTGCTAAAGTTGTTGTCGCTAAGGAGATTAAAAATTGATAACTTGGTTGCCAAAGTAGATGGACCAAAGCAGAGTAGTAAAGTTGATGTCCATTGTGTTTTCTCTCCTGAAAACAAAAAGGGATTAGCTGCTGGTTTTATGGGACCAGGATGGACAGCTTTTTGCTTCGAAAATGATATTGAGGAAAGCTGCCAACTGCTGTTTCAATGGATGGGAAGTACTCCTGAAGACGACTTTAACTTTACTGTGAAGGTTTTTAACAAAGACGGGATTGCACTTCACGGAGAGACAAAACATCACTATAGCCGTACCAATCACCAACACCGCAAAAGACATCCACATTATAAAAAACAGTTTGAATACCATGTTTTACAGACACACAGCTTGGTATTTACCTGTCCACTTTTAATATAGTTGATTTTACTTATAATCTTGGATCTATCTGTTATTACTTAAAGTATATGTTGTTTTGAATGAATAACTAAAGAAAAACTTTTCCTTTACAGGCAATACCGAGGAACTTTGTTCGAGAACACCAGCTAAATGATTACCGTAGAGCTGTGCTGTCATTTGGTCATGTGAAGTTTTTGGTACAGCTGGTTGTTAGGAGAGATCCTAGAACACCTGACGACAACAACCATCTAGTGATGCATACAGACTGGCAGCGTATCATGGATGAAACGGGAATATCTGTGGGGAAAAAGCTGAGGTTTGAGATAATCGAAGAAAAAAGTGTAAGAGGAGATAAAATACACTTTGAAGTTTGTTGACATGATCTTTGAACACCTTTTCAGCCTTGTATAATTTATGCTTTAGTTGACATGTTTGATGGACAAATTTTCTTCTTTGGAAACTAACTTAAGAATGAAGTTATGTAGTCTTATTAGTATATACTTTCAAAACTGTGGTTTTACCTTTTTATATTTTTCAAGTAAACATTACTATATTTTGCATCTAAACATTACCATTTTCCATTACATTTAGCGGTCACTCAACAAAAAGAAATATAACACTCAAAATTAATAAAATAGTATACAACTTGTAATTACAAATAACAGTGTTTTAAAAACTGCTCCTACCAAAGGGGCAAACTCAACATCTGTTTCGCTAAACTTTGCAAACCAAAACATCTGTTGAAGACAACCACTGTTAAAAGAAAACTCTGTTACTTAAACCAAACAACCTCAGCTCATGAGCCAAACAAACTCTGCTGATGAACCGAAAGGTCTGTTAACACAAAGACTGCTGAAGCAAAGGTATGCTAAAGAGAACCTCTGCTGATGAAGCAAAATGTATGATGAACCTAAGTTCTGCTGTGCACCAACAAATATTACACAATTCAACAAAAGATTTATAATATAAGATCTTTAACAAATGATGATCAACAGCTCATAAGGTCTGTTGAAGCACGCTATAACAGTGCTTAGCCTTTAACAGATCTTTAACAGTGCTTAGGGGTTAACATATATTAGCACACTATAACAGTGCTTAGCCTCTAACAGATGTTAATATATCTCAGACCCCAACATTTTTCTGACTAACCAATTGTTTAAATTTTCATTCATCAATCCATCAATATCACCAAAAATGTATAATAAAGGTTAACCTTACTTTATATTCAACTCATAGACATTACATAACATATTCATCATTGTAGCCCTTACAAACCAAACTTTTAACCACAGTTTCTTAAAACAACAGTTAACAGACATAAATAAAAACCACAAGGATTCTTCTAAAATAAGTGGTTTCTACTTATCTCTCATAAGAATTGTTTTTTCATAAGCATCTAATTGTTAACCTTAGTCAGCTTCTTCCGGGTTCTTCTCACATTAGTGGACAGCTCACCAACGTTGGCAACATCAGCATCTTGAGCCACCGCTTTCCATTAGGACTTGATCCAGAATCCTTTTCAACTTCAACGGCTGAAGAGTCGGCCGTAACAGAGACATCATCCTTCCAACAGATCACAAAACAACTATTGATCACATTTAATAAAATAATGAACTCTTATTAAACGTACTAAACATACTTTAAAAATAAATACTCACCCTTGAAATTCGTTCAGCAGACACCTGAGAAGAGTCTGAAAGGTTAACGTCTTTAACGTCAGCTACCTCTTGAGTAACCTAAAGGATCATAATATATGATATCATATAAAAAAAGTACACAATGCAGATTTTAAAACTCAAAAGAAAAATAAATAGATTGAAAGAGTAATTTTATATGCTACCTCATCAGTATTTTCATCACCATTACCATTTCCACCAACCAACTCAGCAATTATTACTGGATCATCAGTTGTTTTTTGCACAGTATAAACACGATAGTCATTTTTAAGATTGAACTCTGAAACATCAATCTTAAAAGCAGCCTTCTTATCAACCAATCGAAATATCTCATGAGGGAATCCAGTATCATTGGCCTTAACCTGCCTCTCTCTTATGTCACTCGCCGCTAATCCTAGAAGCTTCTGAACATCTCTATCAAACATAACAAAAGAAACACTACCACTCTCATCCTGCACCCGCATGTGCACCTTGAACCTGAAATATACACAACTAACTAAGTAAACTGCAAAACTATATTCAAATATGAGTCTTAGAATGTTACTTATATAAATATAACGCTAAATAGTCATCATTGCTTACTTTGTGGTGATCGATGTACATTCAGTATGACATCTGATACAAACCAAAGAAGTCGCAGGCTGTTGGTGCATAGAATGTCTGTTGACTTCGTGTGAATCAAGTCTTAGGTCAAAATGGACAAGATTAGTGCTTGAAAGTCAAAATTAGGTTTTATGGAGTAATTTCGCTTTTGTGAACATAGGTTAGAGGTGATTCCGCTTTTATGTACACTAGGGATTTCGCTTATATGTCACTTAGTGATTTCGCTTATATGTCACTTAGTGATTCCGCTTTTGTGTCACTGACATATAAGCGAAATCAGAACAAGTATAAATACCCTCACAAGTGACTTCATTATGTACGTATGAGCGAGACTAGGTCATGTGCTTTGTAACAGAACTCTGTCAAAATCATTCCAGAAAGCAATAAAAGAGAAGGAATTGAAAAGGAAAAGTTGTTGTTACATTGCGTATACTGATTCCGCCTTTATACGTAATGGTGAACTGCCTTAACTGACATTTTCAGGTCATAGATCGGTCCAACAAGTGGTATCAGAGCATCAGGACGAGGAGTTCATACTACTACAGCTGATTCGACAGAATTCTCTCATTTCTACTCACTTTCTCTCATATTTTTTCGATTTAAACTGGTCCCTACGGTTGAAATGGCCTAAAATTCGAGTATAACGTGTTAAATACAGTAATAACAAACCCTAGAAAGTTTCAGGTTAAAACTCGGACTAAAACATGGTGAAAATCGACTAAAACCTGATTTCGCTTTTACGGTAATCAAGTGATTTCGCTCTTACGGACACTTTAAGTCTGATTTCGCTTATTTGAACATCTTGATTTCGCTTTTACGGACATAAGTTTGGTTCGCTTATTTGGACTTAGTGATTTCGCTTATTCGGACATAGTGATTTCGCTCAAAGGGACATCACCTGATTTCGCTTATTCGGACAAGTCTAATTTCGCTCTTAGGGACATTGTTTGATTTCGCTTATTGTGACATACTGATTCCACTTATTTTTCACATTGCTATTCCACTTATCTGTCACATTGCTATTCCACTTATCTGTCACATTGCTATTCCACTTATTTGACAACATTGCTATTTCGCTTTTGTGTCACTGTTTTCCAAGATTTCGAAAATTTTTCTAAGTGATTGTTGATTCTTGTAGGTACACTCAAGATGGATGATATATTCTTGAATCCATTTAGTGACATGTACGCGTTTGCTGGAAATTCAGGAGATGATTCATCTATAAGCAACAACAATGATAACCCCCCAAAAAAGAAGAAAAAGGAAGCTTGGGAATCTGAAAGTGCCTTTGGAACGTTCAATAAACCTCCAAAGCTAATGGCTATCAAGGAATACAGTCGGTGGTCAAGAAAGTTTGAAGACTGGTTGATGGCATTTGCATTTCCCAGCTGGAAAAGTCTGAAAAACGGTTATGCCAATGGAAACAAAAATGGTGAAACTTTAAGAGCAGCTGAGGAGATTGATTCGTTTGTAGCTGAACAAAAGTGTGTGGCATTGTTATTTCAATCCGTCCGGGAAGACATTATTGCTTTGATCGATTATTCAAATGCAAAAGATCTTTGGGAAAATTAGAAAAGAAATGTTTAGGAAGTACTGAAATTGTGAAAAACAAAAGAAAACTTCTTAGGAAAGAGTTTGATATGTTTGGATGTTTAAAGAATGAATCAGTTTCAAAAATGATCGAGAGATTTGGGCACTTGAAACTGGAATTGACTAGACATGGAATTAAGTATTCTGATGATGAGCAAGTAGACAAGTTGTTTGATTCGTTGCCAGACGATATGGATTGGAGATATTATGCTCTCATGCTAAAAAACACTATCTTGCCAGAAAATCTTACTCCAGATTTGCTGATTGAGAGACTTGAGAGTCACGAGTTGGAACTGAAGAAGACATTCAAAGTCAATCACTCATCCTATCAGCAGAATTTGGATTTGTATTATCCAAAGAGCATGATGCCAAAAGCAACTTCTCCAAAGACTGCATTTTCTGTTGAAAATGTGTCCACAGCTAGCAAAGAAAGTCAAAGCAGTCAAAGTAGTGGAAATCACAGTGGTTATCACAGTGGATCTTCATCATCTGCAAGTCATTCCGATGCAAAGAATCGTTTTCAATGCAACATTGCAATAGACTTGAAGAATGCTCAGAATTTTGATGAGGAGTCGGCCAAACAGCAGATGATCTTCCTAGCATCGGTGTTGGAATCGTATGAAGGGTTAGTAGCTGGGAAGATAGGCAACACCAACTTAACGAAGGAAGATTATGATCAGATTGATTCGGAAGAAATGGAACTGATCGATATTCGTTGGGCTATGGCCAGTGTTGTTCGTCGAGCACAGCGTTTCATGGAAATTACCGGCAGGAAGACAATTGGTGGTCCATCTACCAAGCTGGGGTTCGATAAGTCCATGGTGACATGCTTCAAGTGTAAGCAGAAAGGTCACTTCAAACAATAATGCAGAAACGCTTATGCTGATGAGTCGGAGAATCCTTTCAGAGATGATTATTACAAGAAGGCAATATATCATCAGAATAAATCTGAGCCGCCTAGATTGAAGCAGGTTGAAGACAACAAAGAGAAATCTAGAGCTCTTGCGGTGATTTACGATGATGAGGGTTATGATTGGAGTCAAGAGGTTCTACCAGAAGAAGATGCGGTTGGTTACGCATTCATGGCGAAAAACGACGAACCTATTCCGTGGAAAGACGATAGAACTGAAGAGCAAAAATATCAATACAGAAAAATGATTGCTGAAAACAAAATAATTAGAATATCTCGTATCTTTCTGGAAGCGAGGAGAGCAAATAGATGGGATCCGGACAGGGAGTGTTATCTTGATGAATATGGGAATATTGCGATCGATGACAAAATGCTTGATATCGAAGCCATAATCCAGCAGTACAAAGAAGAGGATGAGTACTGGCAGAATAAATGGTGGGGAACTGGAGACGAGAAAGAGAAAGAAGAGAAAGAGAGAAAGAAGAAAGAAGAGCAGGAAAAATCAAAGAAAGTTGATACTGGAGTTATTGACACAACGCAGGAGTTGACTGCAAAGAATCTGGGAAAAATGGCTGACAAAGTGCTGGCTGCTAAGGCACTTGAGGTAGACTCTAACTTCGTGTCTGAGTCAAAAAGCCAGGTCAGTTCAAACGTGTCAACAAATGCGTCAGGTAAGAAAATTGATGGAAATGCTGATTGCAAAATTGCAACAAAGAGTGCAAATTTTGTAGCACAGTCACGTATCTCAACAGTAAGAAAGTTGATGATCTGACAGCAAAAGTCAGAAGTGTTGAGAATCAGATTCTTGATCGTGACAAAACAGTTAAAGCTTCAACTGAACGGATAAGAGAATTAAATGGACAAATTGAAAATGATAAAATTGATCATGACAAAATTAAACAAGAAAATGAAAAGTTGATTCTTGAAAACCGTCAGATTTCTGAAAAGTTTGAAAAACTAAAAAGCACAATGAAAGATAGTGATGGTCGAAATGGTAAAACTTTTAAAGAAAATGAACATCTAAAAGCAGTGCTTAAAGTAAAAGAAGAATCAATCAACCAACAACTGGATGAAATCGCTAAACTGAAACTTAAATTTCAAGAGGCTGAAATTGAAAACGAGCGAATCCAGTTGAAGCTTAACAGTTACAGCTCCGCAAGTTTTGTTTTGCAACACATTATTCCCAAACCTATCGGGAAAGACAAAGTAGGCGAAGATGTGTATTCTGATGGAACTGGGGGGGGGGGTTTCATCAAGTTCCACCACCTGTTCTTGATAACTACACGAAAAAGCAATCTGGGTTGATTGAAATTGAAGAAGAAAGTGAAATGAATCTTCCAGGTTCAATTGATGTCACGTTCACATCTTCCAATGACGATAGTGTTCAAAATGATATTGTAAAAGGTGTTGTTGAAAATGTGCTAAAAATGGAAAGTGACACTACTGAGGAAGATGGGTGTTTCTTGGACAAGTACATTCAGAAACCAAAATCTAAAAACAACTTAAGTGATGAACCGGGTCTTGTGATGTACAAGATGGCTGGATCTGATAAGTTGTATTCGGATTCTGAGTTTCCAATTGAGAATGTTAATATGAACAAATTGACAAACGTTTTCAAGTTGGTCGAAGTTGAGTTGTCACAAGTGAACAATTTGAGTCAAACAAAGAGAAAAATGAGTTTTGAGAAAGATAAAGCTTACTACAAGAAATCTGTAGTTCCACCGCATTTTTATAATAACAATCGAAACATTTGGTCGGGTGGTTATAGGGGTGGTAAGAGTTATCAGAAAAAGAGTTTTCAAAACAAAAGGTTTGTTGAAAAGAAGGTGTTTGTGAACGGTTCGAGTTCACTTGCTGATGAAGGGAAAGAGATTTTTTCAAAATCGAATGAAGAGTTCTTTGAGAAAAGAGCTTCACAGTATCAGTCTGAAGGCACAAGTCGAGTTGTTGATACTCGAACATGTTTCAGATGTAATCAAGTTGGTCACATTGCACGAAAGTGTACCAATGTGAAGCCTAAGACTGAAACTGTGAAGATTCAACAGAAGAAAGTTGATGTGAAGGGTAAAGCACCAATCGTTGTTGAGAAAAAGAGTGTGAAAAATGACAATATCAAAGTAAAAATGAACCCGTAAAGAAAGTGGTAACTAAAAATGACAAATTTTACAAGCGGGTTGCATTATCTCAACAAGTTTGGAAACCAAAAACTGAAATGAAAATTTCAACTTCTGAAGTGAAAAAGATTGAAGAATCAATTTCGGTTGATTATGATGCAAATTTTCCACCTTTGAAGGCTGAAAACTTTAAAATTCAAATTGCGAGAGTCAAGGCTACACCTAAGGCTGATGAGGCCTGGGTGGACTCCATGTTTGACTAAACAGTTTGAATTGCCGGAGCTTCCTTGATCGCGAAGCATGAATCGGCATCTTTATTGAAGTTGGTTAAGTCAAAGTTTGTTATGTGCAGGATCTTCCAAAACTTGTATCCAGATGGATCATGGATCATGGATAGTGGAGCTTCAAGACATATGACAGGGAAGACTACGTTGCTGTATGATGTGAGAAATATCAATGGTGGTTATGTGGGATTTGCTGGCCATGAAGGTGGTAGAATTATTGGTGAAGGAACGTTATCCAACGGGATTGTTACGTTTGAAAGAGTTAACTACATTACTCAGCTGGAGAACAATCCGCTTAGTATCTCGCAGATTTGTGACAATATGTATACTACTCATTTCACTAATAAGGAATGTTTGATCTTGAAACCAGGATTTGTAATCCCTGAGGAATGGATTATCATGCGGGCACCTAGAGTGAATGATTTATATGTGTTGGATATGACTGTAGCAACTACAACAACAGGTCAAGCACATTGTTTTGTTTCTAGAGCAACTGAGAAAGAATCGAGATTGTGGCACCGCAAGATGGGGCATATTCACCTAAGGAAGATGAATCACTTGGTGCACAATGATTTGGTTCTTGGAGTTCATGTCAAAGGTTTTCATCTGGAAGGGGAGTGTATCAGCTGTATTAAAGGCAAGCAGAAGAAAAAGTCACACCCTACAAAGCAAGTCAATTCAGTTTCAAGACCTTTGGAAAGACTTCACATGGATTTGTTTGGTCCTGTGAATGTCAAAAGTATTACAGGAGATTACTATTGTTTGGTCGTTACTGATGATTATTCCAGATTTTCGTGGGTATCATTCTTGAAAACGAAAGACGAAACATTTGACAGTTTGATGGCGTTGTTCAGAAAGATTGAGAATTTGTACCAACGGCTTATCAAAAGAACTCGTAGTGATAATGGTACTGAATTCAAGAACAGTAAGATGGAAGAATTTTGTGATGAAAGAGGTATATTGCATGAGTTTAGTGCTCCGTACACTCTGCAGCAGAATGGAGTCGCAGAACGCAAAAAACGGACACTAATTGAGACGGCTAGAACTATGCTCGCAGATTCAAAGTTACCGATAAATTTTTGGGCTGAAGCTGTTTCCGCCGCATGCTATACGCTCAACTGGGTTCTTACTGTCAAGAAGTTCAACAAAACATGTTTTGAGCTAATCCATAACCGTAAACCGAATTTGAAGTATCTAAAACCGTTCGGGTCACCCTGTACTGTTATAGAGCCTCATGGAAAGTTTGGTCCGAAGAGCATTGAGGGAATATTTGTTGGTTATGCAAATTTGATGCGACGTGTCTTCGTTCCAAGTGAGAAGCGGATTATTGAAGCTGTAAATGTTGAATGTCAAGGTTATACTATGCCGCCGCAGAATCCTGGAGATTCATGGCGTTATCATTATGACAAACTGTGGGATTCGTTTGACATGAAAGAAGAGTCAGAGGAAGATGAAGATTTCTTTGATGAGTTGGATATTTTGCGTGAATACGAGTCACAGCTAAGGTTCCCAGCTGAGTATTCTAGAAGACCACGGGAAACTTCAAATGACGATGAAGCAGGTCCGAGTAATGCTGGTGAACATGATGATGTCCAACAGAATGAAGTTGCTCAGGATAATCAATCGGTTCAAAATGATAATCAAGAAACTGAAAACATGCCAGTCTTTGATCATGGTGATTCAGATTCTGAGGGGGAGCAAATTCAAATTTCAAGTCAAATAAACCAAGTTGGTGAACAAGATGCAGATCAGAATGTTACTAATCTGGAGGGCAATGTAGATGTTCCAGGCGAAGTAATGCCACGAACTTTTTCATATCATCCAGAGGAGTTGATCATAGGAGAATTGCAGACAGGCGTTCGCACTCGAAATCAGATTGATAAAGGGCTTACATGTTTTTATACAAAAGTTGCTCCTTTGCAAACTGAATTCTCATTGAGTTGTTTTATCTCGCAGGTTGAGCCAATATCTTATAAAGAGGCACTTACAGAAGACTCTTGGGTCAATGCAATGCAGGAGGAACTTAGTCAATTCGAGAAATTAGGAGTGTGGAAGTTAGTTGATTTGCCGGATGGTCATAGAAAAATTAGTACAAAATGGGTATTTAAGTGTAAGAGAGACGACAGAGGAGTTGTTGTTCGTAACAAAGCTCGACTCGTTGTTCAGGGCTTTAGTCAACAGGAGGGGATTGATTTTACCAAAGTCTATGCTCCTGTGGCACGATTAAAGGCAATCAGAATTTTCCTTGCATTTGCATCTTGGAAGAACTTCAAAGTTTATCAGCTTGATGTAAAATCGGCGTTTCTTTATGGGAAGGTTAAAGAGGAGGTTTATGTCGGACAGCCGCCGGGCTTCACCGATCCAATCCACAAAAACAAGGTCTACTTATTGGACAAAGCGCTGTATGGTTTACACCAGGCCCCGAGAGCTTGGTACGAGACTTTGTCTCAACACCTACTAGCCAACAAGTTCATTCGTGGAAAAGTGGATGCCACTCTCTTCACTAAAGAGGTCGGCGGTCATCTTCTGATAGTTCAGATTTATGTGGACGATATAATTTTTGGGTCGACAAATGAAAATCTATGCAAAGATTTTGAATCAGTGATGAAGCAAAAGTTCGAAATGTCATCAATGGGGGAAATGAAATTCTTTCTGGGATTACAAGTTGAAAAACTTCCTGAGGGAATTTTCATTCATCAGACGAAGTACGTTCATGATATTCTAGAAAAATTTGGGATGTCAAGTTCTACTCCAGCTGCTACCCCACTTGCAACAAATCATGGGATTCACCCAGATCTCACCGGAGACAGGGCTGATGAAACTTTTTACCGTTCCATGATAGGTTCTTTGATGTACTTAACAGCTTCACGTCCTGATATAATGTACCCAACGTGCCTCGCAGCAAGATTTCAATCTAACCCTAGAGCTTCGCATATGAGTATTGTGAAGAGGATATTGCGCTACCTGAAAGGAACTCCTTCATTGGGGTTGTGGTATCCTAGGAAAGGCGATTTTATGCTCGAAGGGTATTCCGATTCGGATTTCGGATGCTGCAAAGTCAATTCAAAATCAACAACTGCAGGTTGCCAGTTCTTTGGTCCTAGATTGGTTACCTGGCAATGTAAGAAACAAATGTCTGTGGCGTTATCTACGTGTGAAGCGGAGTATGTTTCTGCTAGCAGTTGCTGCTCTCAGATCCTGTGGATACAACAACAGATGCGCGACTACGGTTTGCAGTTTCTTAACACACCTATTTTTGTTGATAATGAGGCCGCAATAAATATAACAAAGAATCCAGTACATCACGCTAAAACTAAACACATAGAAATTCGTCATCATTTTATTCGTGATTGTTTTGAGAAAAAAATTGATACGAATTGAGAAAATCCACACTGACGAACAGAAAGCTGATTTACATACCAAAGCTTTTGATAAAAATCGGTTTAAATATTTGTTAAAACTGAACGGTATGAAGCTTCTGTCGGTGTCGGATGGCATAATTGGCGTTGATGAGAGTACTGTTGCGGATGAAGACGAGAAACAATCTGCAATGGTTTGTCGATTTTTTACTTGTTTTGGTATTTAGGGGGAGTAGATAGATGTATATAGATATTTTTTTTTTCAGAAAATACAAAAACAGTAAAAAAATGTAAAAATACAAAAACATGATAAAATCTGAAAAAGAGCTTGTGTATATAGGGAAAATGATAGTACATCGGCTAGACAATTACAGTATGCTAAAGATTTGTAAAGTTTAAATGAGTTAAACAGTCTCACTGATGATGTGTCGATAGGTTTTCACACATTTAGTAGATTTATTCGGGATATACATCTAAATTTCAAACTTGTGAAATTCGTGGGGAATACTACTTGGATATATAGGTAACCCCTGAAATCTCGTTTGAAAGGTCTCATAATCTGATATACTAGGTCTTTATACTCAATGATGTCTGGGGTATTATTCCGGGACTTCTGCTGAATGGAAGTTCTGACCTAGTCCTTGGATAATACTTTCCGCAATGCTTGAAACATAGCATAAACCCTCAGCATGCCGATGAAACAATAAAATTGATAGTCGCTGCTGTTGTAGCTAAAAGATCCTCTAAAGGGGACATACCGTAAAGTCGAAGCTGATATCTCTCTGCGTATACGGAAGTATCGACCTGAGATCCCTCGGCCCTCGCATACCTAATTTATGTACAGATATCATTGTAGTATACTCACCTGTAAGACTGATAATTGGCATTCTGGATACGGGAGTATATTCAAGAGGTGGGACACATGAATGAGCTAAGTTCATAATTCATCTAAATCGCATCCTGAGTAAATTGAAAATTGTGAGAGAATTTAAGATGGATCAGTATATCGACAATCAAGGTGAATTGTTTAAGTCTGAGTATGAAATGAAGCTTAACGGTACTTGTATTTTGTCAGAAAAGCTGATATGATTCCCTGACACGCTCGCCAAAAATATTGTTTGTAAATAGTTTACTTTGTTTACTTTCTGCAATTTAAGTTTTCTGTATTTCATTTCTTAGTTTAGAACACTTTATAAAATCCAAAAAGATTTTACATTTCTGTTTTATTTTTCGACAAACCAAAGTGGAGAGTTGATTGTTGGATTCTCAGATGATTGAAGCAGATGCAGGAGATTCTGGATTGAAAAATGAGGAGAGCTTATCTTGATGAAGTTTGTTGTATTGGAAGGTCAAGAACAAGTTCATTAACTTGATACTTGTTATTTTCAGAAAATGTTTGAAATTGTTGTTTTCAAAATCAGTTTGATTCGTCAAATGATCAACCGAGGTCATTATGTTGAACTTGGTAGATTAATCGAGTAATCAGGGTCATTAACTTGGAATTGAATACTTGAGTGGATTGCTAAAACTAATTGAGTTTGTGATTTATTGTTGAAAAGATAGTTTGTAATGTTTGATGTATGAGACACAGGTTTTAGATTTCATTATTCCCATGGAAGCAAAATGTCATTCCCATGGAAGCAAAATGTCAAAGCTTGAACCAGATAAAGACCTCAGATTCTAGCATACTGAGAGGGGGAGTCTGTGAAAGGGGGAGTCTGGATCAACAGTCAAAGGGAAGTCTGAAGATGGAGCTAGGTTGTGATTCAAAACCTGTTAAGATAGAATGCTTATGATGTGAAGACAGAGTTGGAGAAAAGACTAAGACTGAAGACTCGGAGCTGAAGACTTCGTCAACATCCAAGGGGGAGTCTGTGGTGCATAGAATGTCTGTTGACTTCGTGTGAATCAAGTCTTAGGTCAAGATGGACAAGATTAGTGCTTGAAAGTCAAAATTAGGTTTTATGGAGTAATTTCGCTTTTGTGAACATAGGTTAGAGGTGATTCCGCTTTTATGTACACTAGGGATTTCGCTTATATGTCACTTAGTGATTTCGCTTATATGTCACTTAGTGATTCCGCTTTTGTGTCACTGACATATAAGCGAAATCAGAACAAGTATAAATACCCTCACAAGTGACTTCATTATGTACGTATGAGCGAGACTAGGTCATGTGCTTTGTAACAGAACTCTGTCAAAATCATTCCAGAAAGCAATAAAAGAGAAGGAATTGAAAAGGAAAAGCTGTTGTTACGTTGCGTATACTGATTCCGCCTTTATACGTAATGGTGAACTGCCTTAACTGACATTTTTAGGTCATAGATCGGTCCAACACAGGCAATCGAAGAATATCATCTGAAACATTCTCAACATTCTGCAAGTATTCACTTTTACCCATCACCTTCTTGAAACACTTACGACATGCAGCATAAAACCAACCATACTCTTCTTGCACAATCTTAATTGTCGCAACTACAACACAAGACATTTCCTGTAAAAACACAACACACTTCCTGTAAAAACACGCAGGTGACAAACCAAACAAATAACCAAACTATATACAAAGAAGTGAAACCTCTTCTATCTCACTAATCTCATCAACATGTTTCTTCACACCTTCAGTCACAAATTCTTTATGTAATGGAAAAATACTCTGAGACGATAGTATCGTCTGAGAAGTAGAACTACTCCCTTGTCCAAACTTCAATATATGCCTTTTGAATACCATAAATGATTAGAATTAGTATACAAATGACATGAAACCAAGTATTTGACTTGAACGTCTATATATAATAGAAATTACATAGAGAATTACCTCCTCCTTAGCTCATCAACTTCATCAATTTCTTGATTCAGAAAAATTCGTGTTGCAAACTTGTCACTTTGAACAGTATATTCACCTACATGGAAAAGTATATAGATATTTAATGTATACCTGTCTTTATATTGCCAGAAATAAATAGTATAGTTATGATTTGCAGAAAGTAACAAAAATACCTTTCCATTCCTTACACTTTCCATGCTGTATAACAGCCATCACATGCTTATGAGGTGGGACTTTAGAAATGAAGTCCTTAATCTGCAGAGCATAATCATTCCACACAGTACACCGCAAAACCTTACCACTACTTGAAAAGAATATTCATATCAAAACAACATTGAATGAATAAAAACATAAAATAAATCAGGAAAACTATAACATTTATTAAAGTAGCAAATGAGCCATAAATTAAGTACTATATTCAGTAAGAATAAACTATAGACCTCATTTATTACCATGATTCAGCATTACATACAAACAATATAAACCTCATTTATTACCATTACATGATCCCACATTAAATACAAACATTCTTCATCTTATTTATTAACATCATTAAATACATTTTATGATCACTACATGACTGAACATATAAACAACAACTTACTCCAAATCTTCAATATCGAAATTCATCTTCTTAGTCTCCTTTGGAGGTCGATCAAAGATTTCAAGATCTCCAAAAGAAATCACAGATCCAGCAACATCTACATGATCACATTATACAAGAATATAAGTAAAACTCTCTAATATTATACAAGCAAGACATGATTACAAAAATATACACTACCAACACTCAAAGCGTTTAACGCCTCTCCTTGAAGAATATCTTCATAAGCTCTGAAATTGAAACCATACTCAACACCTTGCTAATCTCTCACACAAGTAACAGTTGTGCATCTATAAAAGTTGATTTTATAAGGCTGCACTACTACTTTATATAAATCTTTATTCTCACCAACACCAAACTTCGACAGAATCACAACAGCATCTTCTTGCAGCTATCCATCAGAAAGCGGTATCAGATGACTCTTAATACCTCCTTGAATCTTAGCACCCTGAAGAACATTTAAAGATATTATGTTCTTAGCATACAACACTACCTTTTCTAAAATAAAACAGAAAAGCAGAGATATAAATTAACTTCTCATCAATGAAGATGATCTCCATTTTGTAACCCTGATTCCATTTTCGTATAATTCTCGCCTTCATGTTCCACATATCCTTAGCAGGATTCAAATCGTTAACAAAACTAGGATTATTACTGTCAACTAATATTGACATGCTTCTAATTCGGAATTCGGATTGTGAATAAATTTCAAATTTCAAAAACAGAGAATGTGAAAGCGTGATGAAATATGAAGAGGGAAATGAGAATAAAAGCCTTATATAAGAAGGATGATTGACAGGAGTTTGAATCTGAGTGACATGCATTAATTGTTAATTACTTATTCCCATGCATATTTAAATTTGAATTTCCCGGTAATTAGCGTTAAACATCTGCTGATGTAAAAGTATTACGGAAGATAACAACATCTGCTGCTGCTAAGTATACATTTGCCAAAGGAACCAGCTGCTACTTTCCCGTAGATGGGCAGTGGGTTGCCCTTTAGAATGTGGGCCAGACCTTTAAAATTTGAAAATAGACAAAACAGTGGTTTGATGTGGGCCAACTTTGAATTTTAAACTCTTTTAATATTAGGCTTTATGATGTAATAATGACATAAGAAAAGCATTGTTGGACATGCTCTCAAGCTGACACAACAGCTTTTCTTATGTCACTTGGATTTCTCCTTTTATAGAAAGTATAGATAATGAAAAGTGTAACACTAATTGCCACATAAAAGTCATAGCTATATACGCTTTTAAGTTTTATAAGACCGTACAATTATGGACTCATGGTTGCTCAAAAAGAAATCAACATTTGACTTTTCAAATGCAAAACTTTGACCTGTTATTAACCTTTTACCAAACAATCAAAACAATATAAATGAAACAACAAAGAAAGATAACTAATTACTTAATTAGAGAAAAAGATCCTAGGATTAGGTTGATCGCTAGTGGATTGAACCCATGAACTAATTATCTACCCGATAAGAAGATGAATGAAATGATGTCGCCACCGCCATTGTAGAAAGATGCAAAGGCTACAAATTACTAACCAAAAAGAATCATCATTGGCATATACAGAATGAAGAAGAAGACCTAGATTCTAAACACTATCTAAAAAGGAAAAAGAATCAGAAAAAAAAAGAAACTTATGTTAATTTTAGCGTGTTCTGATGCACTGCTTCTAGGGTTTCTAGTGAGACGGGAAAGATGATTCAAGGAAAGGGAAAAAATATCAGATTGCCAAATCGGATCAAGGGCCGCAATGTTGTACCTTTCTATTTGTTGTTTGAGTGGCGTAGATGAGAATTACGATTTGTGGTGGGAAGAAGGAAAGGGGAAATAAGATTGCCACTCAAAAACCAATTCACAGCTTAATGCGCAATGCCAAACTCATAAAAAAATGGCTAAATGAATGGCATGTGACAAAGATACTTTGCTTTAGTATAAGAGATAGATTACCATATTCAAGATCAGTAATAAATTAGTAAACTCTTTACTGGTATGGTACTGATGTTGTAAAAAATTGATACGATAATGACCAAAGACCCGTTACAAAGCACGCAAGAATCCCACTAGTTATATTTAAATGTAAACATGAATGGTTTGGGATTCAAAGTTGTTGTTTTGGATATTAACATATAACAATTGAATAATAGTGTGTGTTGTTTAGTGTTTTCTAGTAATAGATAAACACAAACATGATACATACTCGTGCAATTGTAAGATAA
The DNA here is from genome assembly GCA_030545235.1 of Helianthus tuberosus. Lineage (NCBI taxonomy): Eukaryota > Viridiplantae > Streptophyta > Magnoliopsida > Asterales > Asteraceae > Helianthus > Helianthus tuberosus. The sequence goes on from CM060377.1 coordinate 171,454,083, forward strand.
AAAATGTACACACGATATACACCCAAACTTAACGTATAATTCCAGAATTGTTAACAAAGGAGAATTGCTGTACGAAATATTAATTCACTAACAATTCATTTACTCTTAGTTATATATAGTGGGAAACCCGCGTGTTGGGGGGGGGGGGGGTAGAAAATTATCCTACGTTGTGCTTGTTTCCGGTTGTTTATCAATCGTATCATTTTATAGAAAAGGACGCCAGCCATGAGTTTTTAAGAAAACAATTCTCAAAGCAACAGTGATAATTGATACTTTATTAACAAAGGGAAACATCTTCCGTATAAAATAGCCCATTAGCTCTTTTAACATCCACTCTTTTAATTTACAAAAAAGGTGAAAGTTACTAAAACTTCTTCACACCATCTTTCGTGAAGAAATCTAAACGAAAATAACATAGTTTTGATTTAAAATTATGTCTTGAAACATATCACCAGACCAGAAGTCTATGTAGAATAACAAATAGGAAGGTTTGCAACTCACTCCTTGAAGGTCTGCAAATTACCATAAGGGTAGAAAACCTACTCTTTTAAAAAGGAAGTATTAAATTTATATAGATTTGTGCGGGATAGAAATGGAAGAACAAGACAAAAGTATATGAATTTGATGTAGATTTGTTCTTGACCTTTGGTATACCATCTTAAAAATTTGTGCAAATTACCATAAGGGTAGAAAACCTAGTTTCTTTAATAAGATAGTATAGATATAGATATTAATTTGCAATACACTTGTTTTGTTACCATGGATGCACCTTTTAAAGAGGAACAGGGTACACCCGTCTCCACTAATTTTTCGGTTAGTAGTGTAATTTTACCGATTTTTCGTCTTAACTTTTTAAAATTATATAGGCCCGGCTCCGCCAATTATTTTGCTTAAAAAATCCTTGCCCCTACCAAGTTTATTGTTCAAAAAATTTATACATATTTTCGTACTACGTTAAAAAACTTGAAGAACAAAACTATTAGTAATTTTTTATAATTGTTTTTAAAGTACAAGTGAGTTTAAATAAAGATTAAAACTAGTTTTTATATAAATGAAACTTGAGGGTTCATTTTTGTCTTAATTGAAAGATATGTAAACAAAATAAAAGAACAATATGTGAGGATATAGGTAATATTGGTGCCCCATCTGTGTTGTTCGACTTCAACAGAAGAAAAAAAAGGTTCAGTATTCTCAGGGTTCTATTCTTAAAGCCTTCAAATCTTCAATCCTTTATACATATTTTTGCATGGTTATAAGTATTTTGGTCTTTTGTTTGTTAAGAAAATATTTAGTTTTTTTATGTGTAAGAACGTGTCCTTTGACTTTGAATGAATGAAGATTATTTAGTTTTATTAGGAGTTATTATTGTTTGACCCGACCCGAATCGAACATATAACCTGAAATATAGCGATAGGAATTTTTTTTAGGATCCCATGATTTTCTGCCCCCGCGGAACTTTTGAATAAGCTCTACCACTAGTTATTGTTGTTTGTACTTGACGCAGTATTAGTTTAATGTGCATGGTATGTTTGTAAGTTTGGTTTTGTAGTTTGTTTTCATTTGTGGGTATTTAAAGCTTTGTTTGGTTAGGGGTTGGCTTCATTTTAAAGTCTTATTTCTATACGATGTATTGTTATAATAGTTGTGATGGTACTTGATATTTGGCGTGGCGGTATGTCTTATAGTCGTGTTTTGTTATGTTGCCTGTTGAAAATATACAAATTTGTATTTTTAATGAGGGTTAATGTGTTTATTGACTATAAAGTTAAAAGTATGGTGTTGTAAAACTGTGACAGATTTACAAAAGCAATCGGTTATTATTAACTTCTAAGCCTATTAAATAAATATTTTTAAGACGTCAAGTGTATTTTGAATATTCAACTGTTTTAATTGTTTCATATGGCAATGACGAATTACATATTTACATCAAAAAGGTGTTACCCTTAATTGATGTGCACGAGCCTTTAAAGTACAAAGGAAATTCACTTAAAGTATTTTATCCTTTGTTTTTTTTAAACCATAGGCTAATTTGTTTCTAAATTGATAGGTTTAAAAAATGTCAAACTCCAACGAGGAGATACGTGTTCTTAAGCGCCTTGCATCTCTTCTTGAAGATCTGATTGAGTCCGATCGTTTGGTTACGAAAAAGATAAATGCACTAACCGAGCGTGTTAGGAAGATATGCGAAGAACATACTGAATTTCAAGTCACTGTTGTCATGTTTAGCCTAAAAATGTTAATAAGAACGAATATGTTTAGGCGTTAAATAGTTTTACATTAATTGTAAATTTTGTAATATTTTTATTAACAATCAATGTTATAATGCATCACAACGGGGCCTAAATCTAGTTGCGATCAAAATATAAACATTGTAAACAACACTCAACATTAATATTATGTATATATAATTGCATTACAGCATCCATACGTCACCCTAAACTTTCTGAATTCACACTAAAAACCTTCTCAACTTTCTAGAAACTTTGTATGAAGTCATTTTGACTGACTCAAGCTTTATGTGCTTATTTGTATGTACGTGTCGATATGGATTCAAGTTGGTTTGAGTTTTGACGTATATTTTTCGAAAATGAGTCAAGTCAAACATAATATATTTCCATGCTTGTTTTTATGTACGTTTTCAGTTGATCTATGTTTTAACATAAATTTGTTCAGAAATGTGTCAAGTAAAATATAAATATAAAAGGCATGGGTTAGCTACAATACCAATACCCTTTTTGTTTTGCTTTGCTTTGCTTTTTTTTTGGTTTTTTGTGTACGTCAGTACCTCCCAACTTTCTTTAACTTTGTACAAAGTCATTTTGACCCAGCCAAATTTTACGTGCTAATTTTATATATCTCTCAGTAAAAATTCAAGGTGATTTACGTTGCGACCTATTTTTTTACGGAAATGAGTAAGGTCAAATATGATACATTTTCGTCCTTATTTTTATATACGTTTTCAGTTGATCTACTATGTTTTGATATAAATTTTGTTCGATACGAGTCGGGTTAAATATTCTATGTTTTCGTTAGATGATATAAACACCGCCGGAATGCATGAAACCATTCTTTAACTTAAAAAAACACTAAATTATTACATGCTTATTTTTATGTACATATCGGTATAAATTCAAGTTGTTTTATGATTAGACGTAATTTTTTTTCTCCGGAAACGAGTCCGGCTAGCTATAATACGTTTTTGTACCTTTTTATACATGTTTTCAGTTGTTCTACGTTTTGCCGTAAACTTTGTCTGAAAACAAGTCATGTACTTTATATTTCGTTTACATTAATTAGTATAAATTCGAGTTATTTTACATTTTGACCCCACGCAACATGCGACAATTAAAATAACAAATTCAAATTAATACACATATCAACCAGAATATCAGAACTTCAAGAAAAATAATAAATTTTATGTTCCATCAGAAGTTCAAGAAACAATAATAAATTTTGGATTCCAAAAAAATTAGTAAACACCAAATCAAAATTGTCAAAAGGATGCTACTAAATGAACCCTCTCATCTTATAATCATGAATATAAAGACCATCATCTAAGAGAGTATAACAAGTAAAAATGGGAAGAAGGGTGCATTTAGACACACCCTAAATTGAATTAAGTGAAGATACATATACCGCATCATCAAGATCATCCAAATCATCAACTTAGCATGGTAAATCTTCAAAGTAAGTACACACATATAGATATTAAAATATAATTGTAATAAAAGAGTACGACAAATAGATATTAAAATATAATTGTAATAAAAGAGTAAGACAAAAGAAAACAATTTTTTTTTTGATTAAGAGGCGGGTACTACAACAAACGATAGAGCCGCAACTATCAGTCGACATGATAGTCCCTTAACCCCACTCCGGCCAGTGTGGTGTCTTAACCGTGCCCACGGCCTGGCATCAGAGTTTGGCATGGCTCTCCACGAGAAATTTCCAGCCCCCAGTGCCCCCGTTACCGGGACTGGTAGTTGCACCCTCCACAAGAGCCGAGGCTCTCTGGAGTAAATGCACTGTACTAGAAACTCGTGTTGGGATCAGGAGTCGAACCGGTGACCCGGCCCTTTCCCCATCATTTCCTCTTCCCCCAAATGTAGTAGGTGGGGATCGAACCCTTGGTCTCTAAGGAGACCTTAAGTTCTTTCCACCACTCTACTACAAGTGAGGGATAAAAAAAAAAAAAAAAAAAATTAAGTTCTTTCCATCATTTCCTCTTCCCCCAAATGTAGTAGGTGGGGATCGAACCCTTGGTCCCTTGGTCTCTAAGGAGACCTTAAGTTCTTTCCACCACTCTACTACAAGTGAGGGATAAAAGAAAACAATTATAAACATGCAAACGCTAGATTTGCTTCTAGATATGTTTATTAAACAAACATAAAACAACACGTTTCAATCTTATCAAAACAAAATATGAGATTATAATATATGACCAAGAGAAAATTGTCAAATTAAGTACACAAATTACCAAATATATCTTCAAATCTTCAAGGCATTATGATATATTTCAGAAAGAATAAAAACATTAACATCATGATACAATTTTTATTCATACGTTACACCTGACGTTACATATTTTATAGACGGAGAGAATCAGAAAGAATAAAAACATTAACATCATCACACAATTTTTATTCATACTTTACACCTGACGTTACATATTTTATGGACAGAGAAAATAACACCTTTATTTTCATAAAATAAGGAATTTTAAAATGTACCTTAATTACAAAGCAACGGCTACTGACAAATAAGTATCGCGAATTCGAACGATAACTAAATGTTAGTAATTACCTACGGACCTCCAACGAACACCGGCAAAAACATGAACAATAACCAAATGTTAGTAATTACGGACGGACCTCCAATGAACACTGGCAAAAACCAAAAACATGAACCATAACCAAATGTCACTAATCTTGCTGATGCTTTTGTTCCTAAAAAGAGAGACGGGGCAAGTAATCGTTTTGGTTTTCTTAGGTTTTGGGGAGTGAAGGATCCAGTTGTTTGGACAGAGAGAATCAAGGAGATCTCTATTGATGGGGCTAAGGTAGGGGTGAATGTGGCCAAGCGGGAAACGGAGCCAAGCGTATAATCAGGCTCCGGGCAAAGATGAACAAAGACCGACGCAGAAGCTGTATGTCCAGTCAAATGGTAATGTTGCCGGGTATCAAACAGGATCTAGCGCGGGGGGGGGGGGGGGGGGGTTAAACTGTATAGCGATGTACTCTCAGGTAATCTTGTTTCATAGATCAGCCGTAAAATCATTGCTGTTAACCCTAATAAGTCTTATGTCATTAGTGTTTGGAGCGGAACTTCTCTTCTAGGAGAGGTTTCTAGTTTGGAGTTGTTAAATAAGCTAAGGGAATTTCTATCTTGTGAGTTATTGTGTGGTGTAAAGACGAGTTACGTTGGTGGTCTAAAGATCCTTACACCTCTGGTGTGTGGGATCTCGAAGTTTTTAATAATATTGCTGATGCGAAGTTTAGCAAAATCATTCAACCGGCTGAAGCTAATTCGTTGGATGGTGTTTTGGCGTTCGAAAAGGTGGGGATTCTAACAAAAGAGGGCGAAAGAATTTCAGAAGAAGTTCAGATAACTTGGAACAATAATGTTTTCAACGTGTGGGTGCATGATGAGGAAGGTGAATGGTCACTGGATTGGATTTGTTGGTGTTTCGGTACGATAGGAGGTAGTTCTCATGTTAACATGGAGGTTTCGCCGGTGGTAGGAAGAAGAATCCGAATCCCGAAAGGAAGGTATTCATCCGTAAAATGTTTGGGGAGTCAGAAACATTCTTTTAGCTCTAGAGAATTCTTTTAAAAAAGCTAAGAAAGGGGATTGTCTGCAGGAAGGCTCAGCTCAGGTCGATATAAATTCTAATGTATCTATGTTGTCTAATTTTGAGAAGGCCATTGAGTCAAATGTTGATCAGGGGATTGTCGAAGGAGATGTCTCGTTTTCCCCTAATGAAGATGTGAATTTGGGGATTACCTAACAATTCTAGCAGGAAAGGTATGTGGGGTTGATCTTGATTCTTTTAATGAAGACGTAGAAGAGGTTGTTTTGGGTCAAATGGAGAAAACAAATTCCTCATGAATTTGATATCTCTGAATATAAGGGGGTAAGTGACCTTGAAAAGGCAAGGTGGGTGAAGAGAATTAAGATGGAACACAAGATTAGTTTTATAGCAATACAAAAGGCTCCTAAATTAGACCTCGATTGGACTTTTATGTGCAAATTCTGGGACTCTTCGATGTTTCAGGGGGATTCGGTCAATGCTTTCGGGCGGTCCGAGGGGATAATGTCCATTTGGGATCCTGGTAGTTGTACTTGCTTGGATACTATTAAAGACAGGCATTTTATGTTGGTCTCTGAGGTTATCTCGGGTGTGGGGTTGAATGTAAACTTTGTTAATGTTTAGGTTCCATCAGATGGGTTGAAACGCAAAAAGCTATGGGAAAAGTTGGCTAGGATCAGAAACGAAAAACCCTGGTGTTGGGTTTTCTTAGGAGATTTTAATGAAGTTCGTTGCCCTAAAGATAGATTGAACTCCGATTTTAATTCAATGGGTTCATTGGCTTTTAATAATTTCATTAGTGTTGCAGGGCTGATGGAATTTGGTATGTTAGGCAGGAGGTTTACGTATGAATCGGATGACACCACCAAATTCAGTAAGCTAGATAGGATCCTGGGATGTGATAGTTTTGCACATATTTGGTCTTCGGCCAGTCTGTACGTTCTTCCAAGAACTTTGTCGGATCATAGTCCTCTGGTTTTACGTGTTGGTAATGTGGATTATGGGCCTATTCCATTCAAGTTTTACAATAGCTGGCTTGATCAGGACGATATTCAGGATATTGTTCAGGGAGTGATTGTGATTGATGAATACAAGGAGAATTCGGGTAAAAGAATGGGTTTAGTTTGTTCCTTAAAAGATTTAAAACTCAAACTAAACGGGTAGAATTCTGATTTTAAAGTCATAGAAAAAAGAGAGTTACTTTTAGCTGAGGCGGCTTTAGATGATTTTGAAAAGAAGGCGGAAGCTCGAACTTTGTCAAGATCGGAAAAGGAGAGCAAGGCATACTGGAAAAGTTGGATAAGAAAATTTGAAAAAACTAGGCTTTAGAAATCTAACAAAAAGCTTGTATTCATTGGGTCAAAAAAGGTGATGAGAATTCAGATTTCTTTCAAAAATTTATTAATAGCAGAAAATTGAGAAGTCAAATAAAGGATTGAAAGGTGAATGGGATTATGGGGGGGGGGGGGGGGGAGATTCTGGTCCATTCTTCAGCCTTATTTTATGGAGTTGATGTCTTTGTTCTACGAAGATGAATAGGTTCTGGCAATTTGTAACGACTCTTTCATAGTGTTAATTCCAAAGGTGAAAGAGCCTCAAGGAGTTGTGGATTATAGGCCCATTTCGTTAGTGGGATGTTTTACAAGACAGTGGCTAATTAGTGATATCTTCTAGACTTAAACATGTTATAAATTCGGTTTCATCTATCTCTCAATCAGCTTTTGTTGAAGACAGGTTCATTTTAGATGGCCCTTTGATTCTAAGCTAAACTATTAAATGGCCTAAAACAAAAAAGACGAAAATGATGGTTTTTAAAGTTGACTTTGAAAAAGCCTATGGCACTCTTAGCTGGGATTGTTTACTTAAAAACCTAAAGTTTATGGGTTTTCCAAATAGATGGAGGAGATGGATAGAGGTTTGTTTAAAGTCTGGGCGAGCTTCAGTTTTAGTTAACGGCTACCCCACTGACGAGTTCTCGTTAGGAAGAGGTTTGAGGCAAGGAGATCAACTTTCTCCATTTCTGTTCATTATTGCCTTGGAAATTTTTGGAAGTCTTCATGAAAAGAGCTATTGAAGGAGGTTTGTTCTCAAGTATAACTCTACCTAACGGGGGTCCATCTATCTCTCACATTTGTTATGTAGATGATGTGCTTTTTTTTGGGTGAGTGTTCTGAGATAAATTTAAAAAAATTGAACCGCATTCTTAGCGTTCTATATTTGGTCACGGGTTTGAAGGTGAACATAAAAAAAAGTCGGTTATATGGTGTTGGAGTCAGTGAGGAAAGATTTGAAAGGATGGCGGATTCCATTAGATGTTATCTTCCCGTCTAACTTCGTTAGGCTTCCTATCGTATCCAATATGAAAAGTATTGTGCATTGGCAGGTTATGGTGGATAGATTTAACTCGGCAAGTTATAGTGGATAGATTCCATTGGCAGGTTATAGTGGATAGATTTAACACTAGACTTTCATCATGGCAAGCAAGAAATTTGTCTATGGCAAGGCGTATTACTTTCGCTAAGGTAGTTTTGAAAGTTTTCCTGTTTATTTTATGCCTGTTTTCAAAATTCACAAGAAGGTTCTTAATACTTTTGAAGGGATTCAAAGGAGATTTGTTTGGGGTAGTAAGGAGGGAGAAATAAGATTAAATGGGTCTTTTGGAATTTTATTATCAAACCTAAAGAGGAAACTTCAGCCCAACATGAAAATCATCTAATTCAGCCCACATGCAATAACTAAATTCGTACATGTAATATATATACAATTCAGTTGGCATATTTTTGTAGTTAAGTTCAGCACATGCTCCACAATAAAACTCGGACTAATTTATTGTGTATATAAATACTGACATTGATAAATGGCCTCCTTTTATAATTAAACTCCGAAGAAAAGAAGGCATATATATGTATGCATATACATAGCTGATATTGCAAAAGAAACTCGGACTACATCTTGGTTGATATCAGAATACTTATTTTATTTGGAAAAGTCATGAAATTCGGACCATATGTCAAAGAAACTCGGAACCTTTGAGATAAACTCGGACCCTGTGTACATGTTAATAAACTCGGATCACCCTTAACATACAAACTCGGACATAACCTGCATACATAAGCTCGGAACTAGTTTGCAAACATAAACTCGGAATTAGCTTGCACATATAAACTCAGAACCATGTATATAAGTAAACTCGGACATTATGTATACAAACAAACCTGGACTAACAATTATTCACAAATTACAAACACATAGTTTTTCAATGTAACAACGGTTCTACAATCAAACCCTAATCTTTACAAACCAAATCAACAGTTTAGCAATTCTAATATATCAATCACATCTCTCGCATCTGACAAAACAATTACTCATTCATACACAAACAATCACATACTCATTTAAGCATAATCAAGTAAACAAAGGGCCATTGTTTGGATTGTTAGGGTTTGCATGAAATCAAATGAACAAGAATATCAATCAACCTATAATCGTAAACATTACCTTAGATTGATTCTAGGGTTTTTATTTGAAGGATTGAAAGATCAGAGAGTAGAGTGAATGATTGTATGTATGATTGGTGTAGAAATGATTAGAGAATGATTAGAGGAAACTGTGGTACGACCCAACATAACGGTAAGGTGTCACGTGTTTTATTATAACTCCTCTAATAACCATAACGAATAATTTTCATTTAAAGTCCACAACATCTTGTAATTTACAATTAAAGCATATAATTCACGTATTTGTCATGCAACAAATAAGTTTCGTATAAACCGTCTGTTTATAATTATTGTTCGAGTTAACTTGTGTGTATTCCGGTAATTCCCCGAATTACTAAAGTAGACTCATTTAACTAACCCTATTTAATTGTGGTGTCATGAATGTATGTATAAGTTAACTGTGGTTAGGTTAAAGTATTAACTTGAAATTATGGGTTGTCACATCATCCCCAACTTGCAAGAAATTTTGTCCCGAAATTTGATAAGCAGTCACGGAGAAGTGAATAGATAAGTTAAGATAAGTTCCTCAATAAAAAGCAACTTGTCATGGATTTTTAGTTCTTGGAAAGGTACCACAAGTGTTTCATCAGACAAACACTTCTTTAAATTAGAAACGTGGAAGACGTTGTGAACATTACCAAGTTCATCAGACAACTCAAGTCTGTAAGCCACCTTACCGATTCTTTCCAAAATCTTGAACGACCCAACATAACGCGGATTGAGCTTGCCGCGTTTTCCAAAACGAACCACACCCTTCTAGGGTGAGACTTTCAATTGAACACGATTGCCCACAGCGAATTCCACAGGTTTCCTACGCTTGTCGGCGTAGCTTTTCTGGCGATCACGAGCCGCCACCATACGATTTCTGATTTGAACGATTTTCTCTGAAGTTTCAAGTACGAGTTCTGGACCCGTGATTTAGCTGTCACTCACCTCAGCCCAAGAAACAGGAGATCGGCATTTTCGTCCATACAACGCCTCGAACGGAGCTACCTGAATACTAGAGTGGTAACTATTGTTATAGAAAAAATATACCAAGGGCAAACGTCTTTCCTAACAGTTACCAAAATCGATCACATATGCTCGCAGCATGTCTTCAAGCGTCTGGATGGTTCCCTCACTCTGACCATCCGGTTGAGGGTGATTAGCGGTGCTCATGTCTAGACGTGAGCCGAATGATTTGTGCATAGCTTGCCACAAATCGGACGTGAAACACGGGTCGTGACAAGAGATGATGGAAGCCGGCACCTCGTGCCTAGAAACTACTTCCTTCAAGTAAATGCTAGCAAGTCGTGAGAACTTGTCACTTTCCTTTACCCAAGGAAGTGCGCAGATTTGGTCAGACGATCGACGATCACTCAAATGGTATCATTTCTATTTTGAGTTTTGGTCAAGACGATGATTAAATCCATGGAAATTTGTTCCCATTTCCACATAGGTAGTTCTGGTTGCTGAAGCAACCCAGATGGTTTTTGGTATTCCACCTTGACTTTTGCGCAAGTCAAGCATTTGCCTACATACGTTGCTATGTTAGCTTTCATGTTCGGCCACCAGTACAAGATTTTCAGATCTTGATACATCTTATCAGAACCCGGATGAACCGAGTATCGAGACTTGTGCGCTTCGTCCATCACAAGCTCTCTTAGGTTACCGTGTAAAGGGACCCATATTCACTCCATAATAGCGAATACGGCCAGACTTGATTACGAGTTGTTTCTCCATGCCCCGCATGGATTCAGCTTGAAGGTTCCCGTCCTTCAATGCTTCAGTTTGAGTAGAGCAAGTCTGGTCTGGAAGGTTAGAATGGATAGTGAGTTGTAAGGCTTGAACACGTTTAGGTTTGCTTTCCTTCTGGCTAAGGGCATCAGCTACCACATTAGCTTTGCCTGGATGATAATTGATTGCACAATCGTAATCATTCAAGAGTTCAACCCAACGACGTTGTCGCATGTTCAACTCTTTCTGATCGAAAATGTGTTAAAGGCGCTTGTGATCGGTATAAATAGTGCATTTAGTGCTACAAGTAATGCCTACAAATTTTGAGCGCAAAGACTACGACTCCCAACTCTAAGTCCTGAGTCGTGTAATTCTTCTCGTGAACCTTCAGCTGTCGAGAAGCAAAGGCTATCATTTTCTCGCGTTGCATCAAAACACAACCGAGACCTTGAATAGAAGCATCACAGTACACCATGAAGTCATTTGTACCATCGGGTAGGGACAACATCGGAGCACTGCAAAGGTTTTGTTTCAAAAGCTGAAAGGCATTCTCCTTATTCGCTCCCCACGAATAAATGACACCCTACTGAGTTTAAGCGGTAAGAGGTTGAGCGATTTTCGAAAATCTCTCAATAAATCTTCGATAGTACCCCGCGAGGCCAAAAAATTGCCGCACCTCCGTAGGAGTCTTAAGTGCTGCCCAATTCTTAATAGAATCGATTTTTGCTGGGTCAACATGTATTCCTGATTCGTTGACCACATGATGAAGAAAATGTACTTCTCGAATCCATAAATTACACTTAGAGAACTTCGCGTAAAGTTGCTCCTTACTCAGGAGTTCTAAGATAAGATGCAAGTGTTGTTCCTGTTCCTCCTTGCTCTTAGAATAGATTAAGATGTCATGATATACACAATGACAAAGTCATCAAGATACGGTTTGTACACTTGGTTCATGAGGTCCATGAAGACCGCATGTGTGTTAGTTAACCCGAATGGCATGACCAAAAACTCGTAATGGCCATACCTTGTTCGAAAGGCTGTTTTTGGGACATCTACCTCTCGAACTCTCATCTGATGATAACCCAATCTTAGATCGATTTTTGAGTCGATTTTTGAGTAGAAGCTTGACCCTTGCAGCTGGTCAAACATGTCATCGATACGAGGAAGAGGATAACGGTTTTTGACCGTTACCTTGTTGAGTTCGCGGTAATCAATACACATGCGGAAAGACCCATCTTTCTTCTTCACAAACAAGACTGGGGCTCCCCACGACGAAGAACTAGGTCAGATAAAACCTCTATCCAACAGTTCTTGAAGTTGGTTGCACAGTTCTTGCAACTCTCCCAGTGCAAAACGATAAGGAGCCCGAGCAATCGGAACTTCTCAAGGGGTAAGTTCGATCTAAAATTCCACATGTCGATGTGGAGGTAATCCTGGAAGTTCCTCAGGGAAAACATCAAAAAAGTCACGAACGACTCGAATGTCCTTGATCTTCTTTTCCTCGGCTTGAGTATTGGTAACGAGAGCTAGAATAGCCGGATAACCCGTCCGTATGCACTTCTGCGCTTTCATAGCCGAGATGATGCCAATTGTATCACCACTCCGGTGATCTTGAACAGACAGAGAATCTCCACTAGGGAGAGAGATTCGAATGATCTTCTCTTTACAGAGAAATTCAGCTCGGTGTTTGGAGAACCAGTCCATACCGACGACTACGTAAAAGCTACCAAGAGTAACGGGAATGAGGTCAATGTCAAACACTTGACCTAGGAGATCAATTTTGCAGTATGAACATGGGATGCTTCAATCTGCTTATCGTCATCCAATTCTACAATATGCATGGTATCGAGAGGTTTTGGGGTCGATCCTAACAGTTTACCAAATTTAAAGGACACACAACTCCACTCGGCACACTAATCGAATAAAACAAAAGCGAAAAGATTGTTCACGGAAAACGTACCGGTCACCACGTTGTTATCGTTCCTGGTGTCACCCGCGCCAATAGTGAATGCTCACCCGCGAGCACCATTACCACCGTTGTTACCGTTGTTATTGTTGCTGTGATTCCCGACGTTGTTTTTGTTGTTGTTGTTTCCATTGTTGTTGCCGTTCTGGTTTAACTGTGGGCAATCCTTCTTGAAGTGACCCTTACTAACACACTGAAAGCACCCCTTTCGATTACCCTGATGCTGCTGTGGATGTTGCCTTTGTTGTTGTTGCAGCTGTTGCTGTTGTTTATGCTTCGAAAATGGAGCTCTGCAATCTTTCGCCATATGGCCCACTTTGTCACACCTCTGACATGTTCGAGTGCACTGCCCATGATGATGGTAGTTAGAGTTGTTGCACTTTGGTTGCTTGCCCGTATAAGAACCCTGATTCTTATTGGTATCCTGGTTTTGATTTGCAGACGAAGAATGGTTGAAGTTGCAATTGTTATTGTTGTTGTTGTGACACCCGGCTATTTAGGTTGTACCGTATAAATGTAACACGTGTCCTGAATAAATAAAAAGGCTGTATTTGAATGATATTGATGTTTATATGTGATATTTGATGTGTTGGTAAATCCAAACTTTGATAAAAATTATGTCGGCAACAATAAGATAAACGCTTATCGCGTAACGAACAAAATGCGAAACGAATGTCGATGACCACCCGATCAATGTCAAAATCCTAAAAATAGTCTGATATGATTAGAATGGTAATTTTAATCATGTCCTAAAGGAAAAATAAATTAAAATATTAAGAAACTCTATTTTTCGAGTTTGAGCGCGTACCGCGCGATACTGCACGTATCTGACAAAATACTTTCAACGCAGCCAGTCAAGGCAACTGGTAATTATTTCAGTAATATTTTAGTGAGATTATTTTTATAGAATGATAAAAATAATTTAAAACGCAATAAAATGGGATTAAAACGCTAGATAAAATACCCGGTATCTAGTAAAATACCAGTATTTAGTATATATTTATATATATATATATATAATATGTATATATTTCAAAAAATATGAAGGAGTGGACACATGTGGCAGCCATGCAAGATGTTTTCTCTCTCTCTCTCTCTCTCTGTCCTCCATGTGTAGACTTTAGAGATTGTGAATGATGATTAATCCTTCCGTAAAATCTTATACAATCTTTGTAAATCTAAGAAATCATTTGAAATCAAACACACACTCTATCTCTCTTGAAACATCTCAGCCGAACACCCTCTTACCATCTCCATTTTTGAATTTCAAACCTTGTTCTTGAGAATTAAAGCCATTCCAAGTTAGTTTCAAGCTCATTTGAAGGTCCAAATGTTATTACAAGGAGTTTTGAACAACAACCAAGCTCCATATCATCAATCTTTACTAAAAATCACTCAAAATCTTGAAGGTATAAAACTTACTTTAAAAACCTTGTTTTTGATTATTGATGATCTTGATGATGATGGAAGTTTCTCTTGTTCTTCGATTTAAGCATTAACTTGAAACTAAAAACAAATGGGTTTTTGAATCAAATAAAAATGGATGTATGTGTGTGTGTGTGTGCATGTGGCTGTGAGTATAAATACATGTGTGTATGAGGTTGGGTTTTGATTTTTGATTGATACATGTTTGATTGATTCTTGGAAATTAATGCATGAATGATTTAAAAAGGGGTTTTTGTGATTTGAAATGGGTTCATGAAATTAATGCATGAATGTTGATGATAATGTGAATTGAATGCCTTAGATACTTGTACTTAAACATGCATTTGGATGAATGGTCAAGAAATGATGATTTATGTATGGTATGATGAAGATGGATTTTAATCAGGCCCTAAACACTAAAAATAATAATATTTGAAGTGTTAAAATAGCATGAAACTTTGTCATAAAGTTTTCTAGCTTTGCATGTTGTACTTGCTGATTTATGTGTTATAAAATATGTGAAACGCATGATTTATGTGACTTACACAAAAGCTGCAGTAATCTGATTATAATCATCATTTTAATCAGTAAATAACATGTATTGTGTTAAAATATCAAGTCATTTTGAGTTGGGATGGTTATAGTAACGTTTAACGCAAAACTATGCGGTAAAACAGTTAAAAATCGGCTTTTCAAAGGATTTTTATAAAACTGTTTTAGATCAGTAAGTAAACTGATATTTTTAGTTTAATTATAATTATTTTAACTAATTTTAAGTTTACCTGGTGTTTGGTTAGTCATACGTGACTTCCGACGCCCGAAAACGTTACCGAATCACTAAAATACGCGTTTTACAATGTACACTAGCATGGGTTATTTATGGGTGAACCTTATGTCTTAAAATGTGTTATGTGATTTAGATATGTGTATATGATAATATGCTAAGTGTTGACATGATAGCGGGAATTTAGACTACGCATGTACACTTGTGCGCTTAAAGCGGTAGAATCGGTAAAATCGCGTTAAATGCATACCTTGTTTGTCAAGCATGAAAATTGATATATATAAGTTATTTTATGTATACATGCTTTAAAAATGACAAAATAAGTAAGTTAACGAGATTTCACGTGTTATGATATCTAGTTATGTGTACGTTTATGTATATATATTACGACGCGCAAATCATAGATATATTACGTATAAACGGGAGTGTTAACGGATTTACATGATAACGGTCACCAATAAAATCGTTCAAGTCGCAAAATCTTTGAAGTAAATATATATATGAACTCATATATATATTAACGAGCCAACATAATCTAAAACAGTAACTTTTTGAGAAAATCTCAAAGTTATGTGAAAATTCTAAGATACGGAGAAACTTAGGAATTTTTGTAATATATTGATTGATAAAATCGTTCCTACGCATAATAGGATGTGTAGAAATCAATTTGTGGGAATTGCGCTATTTAAAATACGCACCCAAAGGTGAGTGTCTGTAGGTCCACCCGGAGGATCGAGTAACCTCTATTCCCTGTTTTCCGACAAACCCGAAAGTGCGGAATCCAAACGGGTTTGTTAAACCAAGTTACGAACGCGTAAGACACAACAATTCACCGATTAACACTCCATTGTATTAATCTAGAAAACTGTTACAATACAATGGTTACAAATGGTCTCTGTAAACTCTCAGTGTGTGTGTGTGTGTGTTACAGTGTGTTCGCTCTGAAATCTATTCAGACCTTACTAATGTGTTCTGTCTGTTATCTGTGTATATATACTAAAACACTACGACGAAACACATCACAGTCGACGAAACAAAGTATTTCGTCGATGAAACACAATAACATTATATCAAAGTCGACGAAACACACTTGTTTCGTCGACATGCATATCAGCATGTGGGGTTTGGCCCAGTTGAAGGTTTAAGCCCAAATGCATTAGCCCAACATGCATTCTGTCTTGAGGTTGATTGGCCCAAGCTTCTTTACGTAAATCACATTTGAAGATTTGTAATGTTTAGTCAACTTATGACATCATCATGATGATGTCATGATGATGTGGCATCGGGAACCGGCTCGCGGCGCTTCGTGTTTCGCGTGTCGATCTCTGGGGCGCACGACGGAGGAGTGTCGTGACGTCGGGCTTGAGCCGAACCTAACCGGGTCGAACCGAACCGAGTCGCGTCCACTTAATATGTATCAACAAACTCCCCCTTGGACGCTACTCGTGAGGTTCAACTTCCATATCTTCCATGTCGGAGGATCTTCAAAGTCTTCACACGTCGTAAGTAGAAAGTGTATCAACAAACTCCCTTTTCATTTAGGTAGTGTGTTAACAAACTCCCCCTTTGATTATGCTCGTGAATCTTTTGATCTTCAATGCTTGAGATCCTTGTGGTGTTGGTGATTGATCAGCGGCAACTCGATCATCTTTATCATTTGAGTGCCTTCATGTCGTGTCTTCATTCCGAAGCTTGTCAACGAACATGTTCTCTTCGCCTTTAGCATCTGCATATGCAAGAAATCTAAACGCGTAATGAGAACAACTGCTTGGAATATAGTTAACATAAACAAACGACACACATGTGACCATGTTTTTCAACTATCGTCCAACAGTTTGAGAAGTTACCAGATTTTTCAATTTTGATTATTAACTTTCAAAACTTGCAAATTTTGGCCATTTATGAAGATTCAGTCGTTTTGGTTTTCATTCAGATTTCAGGTAACGAAGCCTTGAGTTCCAATCATCGGTTAATCAAAACTAAATTAGAAATAAAATCTTTTTGACTTTTATAAAGTTTATATTAAAACACACCTAAAATCTTTTTGGTATTTTGAATATTTCAAACTTAAAGACTGAAAGCTGTAAATAAATATATACGGAGTTGCAGAAACTAAGAAAAGTAAATATATACAAACATTCTTTTTGCGAGTTTCGAGGGTAAGAGAATCATATCAGTGTACGGTCATGCCAAAACGCTCTTGTTGTTCTTTTTGTTAACAATTTGATAAACATCCTATAACGATTATCGGTATTGTTATCCACATAAGCTCAACTTATCATATATAATCATGGCAAGGGGATACGTTAAGGTATTATTTATACTTACCGACCGGTGTTCATCCACATCACGACACATTCCCGTATCAAGGTATGCACGAGAGTTCATCTTACTGGTGAGTATACCATTTATCATCTGTTTTGACGTATATGAAAATGTGAGAAACTCACTTATTTTGATTGAAAACAAGCCCTATGTGATAGAATCACTTATTGATGAGGAACTTGATTTTCAGATGCATGAAGGGCACAAGAGCAAGTCCGTGAACAGGTCAGTACTTTCGTACAGCAAAGAGACGAACTTGACTCCCGGATGAATGTGATATATTATCACTTATTTTTGTGGACATGTGATTGTTGATCACTTATTGAGGTCGTATGCAGAATGTACACGTATGTATGATATCATGGAAGATCTAGACTTCGTCTCCGTTTTGTTTCGGTAAAAGAAGCAACCATGATACCCAGATGATAAACAGCATAAAGACCACATATCTCAGAACCTCGGCAATCTCTCAAACGAAATTTTGGTACTAAGACCATATGCCAATGAGTGGTTCCCACACAGTCTTCAATCGATTTAAGTTTATATCACCCTGCACACTTTAAGATGATTGTGAGCCTACCGATACATCTTATATAGAGCTGCTTAACATTTTTCATTTTGCATTTCAGTTTAAAAAGGTTTAGACAGACCACTGATGTACTATCATTTTCTCTTTTGCTCGCCAGGAAACTCATTTTTGTTTTTCTATTGTTTTTGGGTTTTGAAATTTTTCGATGTTTTTGAATTTTTCAAACTTGGATATTTACTCCCCCTAAAATCAACAAACTATAATAAATTAAAAAAAACACAAAGATATTTACAAAAACGATTTTCCGATGCGGATTACTCTTGCTTGACCTTAATACCGTTTACCAATAATAAAAAGTCAAATATGGATTTATCAAATGCTTTGGTAAAAAGGTCTGCACGTTGGTTGTCTGTGTGGACCATGACAACATTGACGAGTTTCATAGTGAAACAATCACGTGTGAAGTGATACTCGAGTTCAACGTGTCAGGTCAAAGAGTGTTGTACGAGATAATAATTATTCATAAAGCAGCTTAAATATCGACAAGTATAGGAGAGATTAGAAATTAAAAACCGTATCCTGCAACTGCTTTGTTCATTGCAAGGAATCTGAGCGCTCTCCTAAACTGGATATCCACCAGGTGTGGATTTCAAAGTCAATGTTGTAGCTTCTGAGAAATCTTTTCACAGCAACAAGATCAAAAACCTCTAACAACCAAAACTTTGGAATGATCTTCATTTTGTCGAAGTGGTCAAATTCTTTCATCATCATTCTTCTTTTCTTTTTCTCTCTTCTCCATCAATGGCAACAATATTCTCCTAGATGTAACAATATTTCGGAGCCTTATGTCGCCGATCTTGTGCATGGACGCTCTACTATCAACAATCCTAAGACTATCAATAGTTCCTCCTGGAACATCCTGCACACTCATTCAGAGATTAGTTGGAGACGGGGACCCAAGCCTTCACAGACTTGGGTCGTCCGTCATCATCGAGAATTGTAACATCCATTTCTCGATGATTCGGAATTGATGTAGCTCCCCCTGAAACACTTACTGGTTTTGGTTTCCAAATCTGTATTTGTTTTTCATTTTTAATTTCTAACTTAATAGACTGCATTTGGACAACCTCCGGTTTTAAAACCTTTTCAACTTCTTTTTGTTGTTTCTTTTTCTGTTTCATTTCCCGTTGTTTAACAAGACGAGGGTCCTGTTTTGGTGAAACAGATCTTTTATGGTAACTGTTACCATGGGGGGCATCAACCTTTGCCTTTCCTTTCGTGAGATATGGACAATTTCTGACAATATGCCCGTACTCACCGCATTCAAAACATGATTTTCGCTCAACAAACCTCGGAGTATCATAACTGTAGGAGCTTGATGATGAACTTCGTGATCTTGAGGTACTTGGTCCGACATCACAACCGTTTGTGTGTTGTGTGTAATTGTTTTGACTATTTCTTTTCAAAATTTTAACTTGTTTAACAAAATCTAAGTTAGATTTGTTTTCGAATGTGTCAATTTTATCCGTTCCCCTTGATTTCACAAAGTTCACCTTCTTGTCCTTTTTCTTGGTCTGTTTCTTTTGACCTTGAGTCGGTGATTTACCTTTTGGTTT
Organism: Helianthus tuberosus; assembly: GCA_030545235.1. Taxonomy (NCBI): domain Eukaryota; kingdom Viridiplantae; phylum Streptophyta; class Magnoliopsida; order Asterales; family Asteraceae; genus Helianthus; species Helianthus tuberosus. The sequence continues at coordinate 171,473,750 of CM060377.1, forward strand.
GGTGCGATTTTGCTGCTTTTTCACTGTTGGTAATTTCTGATTGCCACATTGTTTTCGAACTTCAGCCTTTGGGATAGGAGGACACTGTGTTACCACAGCGTGTGATCCTGTCTTTCCCAAAAACTTACTTCTTGAATCCTCAAAAATTTTACTAATTAAAGATTGATTAACATTCTTAATAGGAAAATCTTTGTCAGAATAGATTTTATCATCACCAACAAGAGTGTACAACAAATTCACACTCTCAGACTCTTGTGAGGAAGTAGACGTAGACTCGGTCAGAACAGTCGTAGCAGGTTTTGCGGGAGGATCACATAGAATATGATTCTCGAGAGGTATGTCCTCTTCTTTGATTACCGCATCTGACTGTGCTGAGTCAGTATCATTAGATTCATCATCTGAAGAATCAGTATCCTCAACAATGATTGGAGGATCCTGATTTTGTTCAGCAGTTACAAAAGTATATGCTGACACATCCGAATCTGATGATACTTCCTGTTGGTATCCAAGTCCCGTTGCAAATTCCTCAATGTCTAAAGGAACAGATTCTTCATAATGAGTTCTATACTCCTCATCAGGCAGTGCATCATAATTTTGTCTAACAGGTGGTGGACATTTCTTATATCCAATGCACGTGACATCCTTTTTCTCTTTTTGTGTGCCAATGATGTGATCCAGCACATATCTAGAGTTAGAATAACTGTCTAGTTTAAGCCGGATCGCCTCACTTTCACACTTTGTGCAGGCTAACTCTTTTTGCATGATCTCAAGACGATTGATATAACAGTTTATGTCAGTTTGTTTTCTTGAAACCATTTTTGTCAATTCGGTTTTATCTTTTCTTAAATTTTCAACCATCATTTTAAATTCCTTTTCATGGTTTTCATAAAACATGTTAGACTCTTTGCATTTCAAGAGATCCACTATCAACTTTTGAATGTGGATATTTGTCACTTCATATTTGTTTTGCAAAGCCTCATGTTTTCTTTGCAAATCACACCACTTATCATCTAAAGAAACATGTTTGTTTTACAAGTCAAACAATTCAGCATTTAAAGCATCATGTTTGCTTTGCAACTCAGACATATTAGCATCCAAATCAACACATTTAACGCAATTATCACAATTAACAACAGTTGGTTCATCGACACATACCTGACTGGATTCACTCTCAGATATTGACTCACTTGCCTCAGAAACAACCTCCCTTATTGATTCATGTTCTGATCCATTCTCGCTTGAACTTGAACTTGTGCCATCTTCAACTGAGGTTGAAACGTCTTCAACTGAACTACTGTCATGTTCAGAACGGTCATTGTTTCGTGATGATTCACCATTGCTGGTATCTTTGACAATTTTAGCATAAAATGCCGTTTTTATTTGACTACAATTCCTTGGATCAAGAGATGATGGTGCTACCGTAGAACGATGGCACTGTGAAGCAACTGGTGGTAATGGATTTCCATACAAGTCTGTGGTTGGAGCTGGCTTTACAGGAACTTGTATCGGATTGCCATATAAATCTGTGCTTGTGACAAACGCCGTTTGAAGTGGAGCGTGTGAAGCAGGTCTTGCAGAAGTGCTAGGAGTTCCATAATACATATCAGTATTTTGTCGCACTGGTATTGCAGAAGTGGGTGCGGGATTTTCGGCCCATGAAGGCGATAAACCCTTGCTCGTATATTTGTTCTCTGTATTTGACGGAGTACCCCAAGCCGGATTCATTTTTGGTGAATAATGACTAATACCTGAATAAATCACTCAAATCAAACCGTTAAATATGATTTGCAAAGCTACTGTTAAAATTTTAAACAGTTTGACGAAACAGATGATATGACGAAACAAGTATGACAGTTATTCGACGAAACAGAAGCGACGAAACAGGATTGAATGATGATGAACGACGAAAAAAAATTAGGCTCGACGAAACTGATTTATGTTGCCTTGTGCGACGAAACAGAAGTGAGATATTTGTGAGTTCGACGAAACAGAACTTGATAACTGGTCGACGAAACAGGATGAAGCCCAATGGTGAAGCCCAATTCACCTTGAAGCCCAATGACGAAACAGAAGCCCAATAAGTCGACGAAACGGGATATATAATCTCAGCGACGAAACAGAATGTATAAGGTATCGACGAAACAAAATGGATAAAGACTTGCGACGAAACAGAAAGATATGTGTGTTGATCGACGAAACTGAATTCCTTTTCGTTGAAAATGTAGACACACAACTTGCAACATCAAATCTTATCCTTCTGACACAAGGTCTTCTTTTTCAAAGTTCACCTTACTTTTTCATATGGTCTAACAACTCATCATCATATTGTGTACACAATAGTCAAATAACAATTATAATAATAACAACACAATGATAATAATTCAACAAGGATCAAACCCAAGTAATATTTGAAGAACTCTTTGAATATTCTGAAGAACTTGATGAAGATTTGAAGGATCCGGTACCTGAAAAAAAAATATCCGAACACAAATTTGCGAATAAAGTTCAATAAAAACCCAATCCCAACATGTATATCAAAGATTTAACAAGGTTTTTAGTAAAACAAATAGCAAAAACACAAGGTTTTTCACGATTTTCAAACTATTTTTCCAGAAAAGTATGAACTTCAAATTCTAAAATTCAGAAAAACACTAAAAAAATCTTTCAAAAACACAAGAAAACAACTTGGTTTTAACACGGAATCGAGCCAAAGCTCTGATACCAATTGTAGGTCCACCCGGAGGATCGGGTAACCTCTATTCCCTGTTTTCCGACAAACCCGAAAGTGCGGAATCCAAACGGGTTTGTTAAACCAAGTTACGAACACGTAAGACACAACGATTCACCGATTAACACTCCATTGTATTAATCTAGAAAACGGTTACAATACAATGTTTACAAATGGTCTCTGTAAACTCTCAGTGTGTGTGTGTGTTACAGTGTGTTCGCTCTCAAATCTATTCAGACTTGTCTAATGTGTTCTGTCTGTTATCTGTGTATATATACTGAAACACTACGACGAAACACATCACAGTCGACGAAACAAAGTGTTTCGTCTACGAAACACAATAACATTATATCAAAGTAGACGAAACACACTTGTTTCGTTGACATGCATATCAGCATGTGGGGTTTGGCCCAGTTGAAGGTTTAAGCCCAAATGCATTAGCCCAACATGCATTATGTCTTGAGGTTGATTGGCCCAAGCTTCTTTACGTAAATCACATTTGAAGATTTGTACTGTTTAGTCAACTTATGACATCATCATGACATCATCATGATGATGTCATGATGGTGTGGCATCGGGAACCGGCTCGCGGCGCTTCATGCTTCGCGTGTCGATCTCTGGGGCGCACGACGGAGGAATGTCGTGACGTCGGGCTTGAGCCGAACCTAACCGGGTCGAACCGAACTGAGTCGCGTCCACTTAATATGTATAAACAGTGTCACTAAACCCCCTCTTTTTTCTGTTTTGTATATATTTTGGGGGAAGAACACGCTTAAAAAGGGTTTAATAATGTTTTTGGAATAAAACATACCTTTTGATATAAATTATATATTTTCATTGAAAATATATAGATTTGTTAAAATATATGTTTCGGGATGAAACGGTTTTGGTGAATATATGTTTCGGGGAGAACGATTTAGTTGAATATATGTTTCGGGGAGAAACGGGGATTTGTACGGTGTTTCAGAGGAAACGACCGTGTAGTTGGGACGAATTTACTTGGTCCCAGGGATTTCAGTAAATTCGTACAACGTTTTTTATTAAAATTTTCATATTAGTAGGATATATATACGGTGTACGTGAGGCAAGCATCATAGATGGCCTCGATATGGGCCATGCGCAAGTGATGTTGTTTAATCATTAATCTTTGAAGTATTGCACGCGAGGAATTGTTGGTAGATCTATCGGGTTGACAACCCCGTCATGACCGGTCGCTCCGTGTCAAGTCAAATGACGAATTGATATTCTGTTCATTGTCTAGCATTGATTATACCTTCATTGTTAATATATAGTTCGTAATGTCTAGCTAACTTACGAGTCTGAACATTTGATGCTATAATTTAATATGTAAGCTTGGGAAGACGCTCTTTGTCGGAGGTTCTTGAGAAACGTTTGCGATGGCTGACCCTTGAGTTATTTTATAAGGAAAAGAATTAACTTTCTTGGAAATTATATGGATGTTTTTATAATGAACACATAATTGGAAAGTTTTTACTTGGAATCAAATTATTTTAAATTTGAATATGTGAACTCACCTTCCTTTGTGTTGACACTTGATTTTAATGTGTTCTTCAGATACTTGAGTTAGGCTTCGGGAATTGTGGCGTATCTTGTGGTTGCTGATGGATGTTTTGTTTGATAATGTTTTGGACAAACTTTTAAAACTATTTGGGACCAATGTAATAAGATCCATAAGGATCAAAACAACTTAACTATGGTGTGGTTGTGACGAACTTTAAGACTTTATGTTTTAAAATCTATGTTTTAATTAAGTTGAAATGTCCAACATTACGATGCATCATTCAACAAGATATAAATGGGCACCTACTTCCGTCACCACTACGTTTTATATTCCGCTGTGACGTTTTTGGGGTGTGACAGAAGATGGTATCAGAGCCAATGGTTGTTAGCGAACTAGATGTTTTCTGGGAAAACTCTAGACTTCAACCAAAGAATTTTGAGATTTAAGTCCAAAATTCGCGAAGCAAAAATTTTTAAATAACATGAAATATTTATCATGTACGAAAACCATTGCGTGTTTATAGGCGTACGTGATTATCTATTTATTTGGGCCTTTTGTGTTATTTTTCATTTGAACACACACTTACTTTGTACGGTTACGTTACATCATGTCTCGGCCTGTAGAGCCATTAGTAGTCCTGCTCACTGATACTGTCGAGCCTTCACTTGAGATTTCTCCACCCGTCGTTACAGATCGTCTATTCCGCTATTCGAGTCACGCGTTTTTCTACACCTCTTTTAGTCTACACTCGTCGTAGGAAGAGGACTCGACCTGTTGGAGAGATCGCATCGACTTCGAGAGCTGAGACAGCGCCCGCTTTGAAGAAGCATAAGGGTATTTGGGTCAATCACTCTCACTGCGATTGTGAGTTCGCCACGTTACGCAGAGACTTGGAGATGACGAAGGGTAAGATGAAGGACATAGAAGGACAGATGGATTGGTATGATGAGCTTAAGGACTTGGATGACAGTGCTAGGGATCAGATGCACTGGATGATAGTTGAGCTAGAAGAGCTTGTTAGGAAGATGTTGGACTTCCTGGGATTGAAGCGTTAGTTGTTGGTTGTTTCTGTTGCTTATTTTGTATGTCTCATTTGATGAACCATATTTATGGCTTGCATGCCAAATTTTCAGATATTTAGGAGGAAATTTCATATAGACTTGTTGCGGGTGTTGATGTTGACACGCCAAATTTTGATTAGTCTTTGTACTAAAAACACGCTTTGTAATTCCTGGTATAAATATCGAATGGGTTTCTTTTGCTTTAAAAAATTTTCTCATTATTATGTGGATATTATACATGCGAAATGTTTGGTCCACTAGAATATAATGATTGAATTATTTTTGAAATATTGTCTTATGTTGTTATTATTGTTGTAATAATAGAAACGACGAAATGCCGCCAAAAGCGAGACAGGGTCCTGGACTACCTACCACCCCAAAGGAGTTGGCATAACTCATAGCCCAACAAGTTAATACTGCCATGGAACAGCGCGATGCTAACCAGAATAATGGCCAGGGACCTAGACGTGGTGCTCAGGGGCATGGTTTTGGTGGGGCACAAATCGAAAATCCTTCAGGTAATATAATGATCGGAAAGTTTTTGTAGTTCCTGTGTTATGATATAATCGAAGCCTCATCCTGATTTTTCATTAACCCTATGAACAGTATATAGATGTACACATAAAACAATCCAGGGTTGTAACCCAAGATCATTTACTGGTGCCCTATGCAATGACATGGCAACGGTATGTGCGATGTCGGGCCGACACAACGGGTCGACCATTGAAATAATTCAGCATTCCGAGCCTAAATCTAGGGATTCGCGAAAGTGAAAGTCTGAGCGTTTGAGAAAGGATACCGATGAGAAGCGTGATACGAAACGCAGTTCGGGGAAGGCGTATGTAGCAAATTCTAGCAGTTCAAGAAGGGATAATGCCAGGGATGGTAGGGGTAGTTCTGAGGAGAAGACTCACGAGCATAAGCAGAGAAAGTGCGCCAGGTGTGGTCGAACTGGGCATGTTACCCGCGAGTGCAATGCTAAAAGTACTTCAGATGGAGCGAAGCTAGAGGGATGCTTCCAGTGCGGTGAACAGGGACATTTCAAGAGGGATTGTCCTAAAGCAAAGGGTTAGATGCCAAAGGTAGAGTGTTCGAGCTAAATGCTGGAAAGGCACGTGACGATCCTGCTGTTATTGCCGGTATGTTTTTTATCAATAACCATTCTGTGTTCATTCTATTTAATACTAAGGCTGACTTGATTTTTGTTTCGAAAAACTTTGAACCATTTATGTGTTCTCCAACAAGTAAGCTAAGCAAAAAAGTACTCGTAGAACTAGCAAATGGTATATTGATAGGGACTAGTGAAGTCGTTCGTGGTTGTAGTACTCAGTTAGACGATCATTGTTTTAGTGTCGAATTATTACCAGTGGAGCTGGGTAGTTTTGATGTAGTTGTGGGGATGGATTAGCTATCCGAGAATAAAGCTGAGATTATTTGTTCGAAGAAGCAAGTGAGAATACCTTTTCCTGGTGGTGGTGAAGCAATAGTTGTTCACGGAGACCGATCGAGTCGAGTGTCGAGTATTGTTAGTGCTATGAAGATGCTTAAGATGTTGCATAAGGGTTATCCTGCGTTCTTAGTTAACGTAGTGGATACGAAGGCTGAAGGTAGGAAGATCGAAGGGATTCCTATAGTTCGCGACTATCCAGAAGTTTTCCCGGAAGACTTACCTGGATTGCCCCCTGCGAGATAGATCGAGTTTAGAATTGATCTGGTACCCGGTGCTGCACCAATTGCAAAATCTCCTTATAGATTAGCACCATCAGAGAGAAAAGAATTGTCGAATCAGCTTCAAGAGCTACTAGACAAAGGTTTCATTCGACCAAGCTTTTCGCCTTGGGGTGCACCTGTTCTGTTTGTGAAGAAGAAGGATGGATCCTTCAGGATGTGCATTGATTACAGAGAGCAGAACAAGTTGACTATCAAGAATCGGTACCCTTTACCGAGAATTGACGATTTGTTTGATCAGCTACAGGGATCCAACTACTATTCGAAGATCGACCTGCGTTCAGGATATCATCAGCTGATTTTGGAGCTGCTGAAGGAAGAGAAGTTGTATGCCAGTTCTCTAAATGTGAATTCTGGATTCGAGAAGTTCATTTTCTCGGACACGTCATAAATGAGAAAGGTATACACGTTGATCCGACGAAGATAGAAGCGATCAAGAATTGGGAAGCGCCAAAGACTCTGTCGGAGGTGCGACAATTCTTAGGACTTGCTGGGTACTATCGGAGATTCATAGAAAATTTCTCCAGATTAGCGCAACCTTTGACACTATTGACCCAGAAGGAAAGGAAGTTTGATTGGACGGAAAAGCAGGAGGAAGCTTTTCGGCTGTTGAAGGAAAAGTTGTGTAGTGCACCTATTCTTTCCCTTCGTGAGGGAAATGATAATTTCATTGTATATTGTGATGCGTCACGTTTGGGTCTAGGATGCGTGCTTATATAGAAGGAAAAAGTGATACCTATGCATCCAGACAATTGAAAGTGCACGAGAAGAATTACACGACACATGCTTTGGAGTTAGGAGCTGTTGTGTTTGCCTTGAAGATCTAGGGACATTATTTGTATGGCACGAAGTGTACGATATACACAGACCATAAGAGCCTCCAGCATATCTTTGATCAGAAGGAGCTCAACATGCAACAACGGCATTGGGTAGAGTTACTTAACTATTACGAGTGTGATATTCGTTATAACCCTGGTAAAGCAAATGTTGTTACGGATGTGCTCAGCAGGAAAGCGCGGGTGAAACCTCTACGTGTGCGTGTTTTGGGCTTGACCATACAGACGAGTTTGACTGATCGAAGTCGTAATGCGCAACGAGAAGCTTTGAAGGATGAGAACCTGAGAAGAGAAGGTTTGAGAGGATTAGAATGTGAACTGATACCAAAAGCGCATGAAGTGATGTACTTTATGAACCGGATTTGGGTTCCGCTTAGAGGTAACCTACGTGAACTGGTTATGAACGAAGCTCATAAATCTAGATATTCCATTCACCCAGGTTCTACCAATATGTATTAGGACATCAAGGAGTTATACTGGTGGCCGAATATGAAGAGAGATATTGTGGTCTATGTGGGTAAATGTCTGACGTGCTCAAAGGTTAAGGCAGAACATCAGAAGCCGTCTGGGCTTCTGCAGCAACCAGGGATTCCTAAGTGGAAATGGGAACATCTTACGATGGACTTTATCACCAACTTACCCTCGTACGTCGCGTGGACATGATACGATATGGGTAATTGTGGATCGATTAACAAAGTCTGCTCATTTCTTAGCGCTTAAGGAAACAGACAATACGATATGGGTAATTGTGGATCGAGATTGTAGCCCGTCATGGAGTACCGGTGTCAATTATATCGGATAGAGACGGGCGGTTTAACTCCAAGTTTTGGCGATCTCTTCAAGAGTCGTTGGATTCTCGTTTGGACATGAGTACTGCGTATCATCCTCAAACGGATGGTCAGAGTGAGAGAACCATTTAGAGGTTAAAGGATATGTTAAGAGCGTGTGCGATTGATTTCGCCGGAAGTTGGGATACCCACTTGCCACTGGTTGAGTTTTCTTACAACAACAGTTATCACGCTAGTATCAAGGCCGCTCTGTTTGAAGCCTTGTATGGAAGGAAGTGTCGATCACTACCTTGATGAGTTGAATTTGACGAAAGACAATTAACCAGACACGAGCTTATCCAGGAAACCAGCGACAGGGTTTGCAAAGATCAAGGGAAGGTTAAAAGTCGCCGTCGATCGACAGAAGAATTACGTGGATAATCGAAGGAAACTGTTGCAGTTTTAGGTCAAAGATTGTGTTTTGTTGAAGGTGTTACCTTGGAAAAGTGCTATTAGGTTTTTTAAAGAGAGAAAAGTTGAGCCACATTGATTAGATCCTTTCGAGAGCCCATCTAGAGTTAGATCGGTCGCTTATAGGCTCAAGCTACCATAGGGATTGAGTGGAATACATGATGTGTTTCATGTGTCCAGCCTGAAAAAGTGTAATAGATAATACACTGACTATATTCTTTGATGAGGATTAGTTAGGCGATAGACAGAAGTTTATCGAAGTACCTATTGAAGTTGTAAATTTGGTTAGAAGAGTTATGTTGATAACCAAAAAGATGATTACAGATTCCTAACGGTATATGCGATCTGTTGATTGTGCAATTTGTGGAGAGTAGATATTCGAAATAAATGCGAAAAAGGAAGAAAACGAGCTCATGGGATTAGATACTTTCGAGAGCCCATCTCGAGTTGGATCAATCGTATGTAGACTCAGACTACCTCAGGTATAGGACAACATATATGTGGTTACACATATGTCAAACCTGAAATGGTGGAACACTAACTTTACCCTTTTTGATTAAGTACTCGTAAATGATGAACCTTGTAGAAGGTAGAGAGCGTCAAGACGAGAAATTAGGAAATGGGATTATTTAGTAAAGGTCTACGAGGATTCTTAGTAAGAATCAAATTTTCTCGCAGAAACTACAAGAACATATTTAACAAGACTGTTCTTATTGTTTCCACCAAGAGTGCGAAAAACAAAACCTGTAGAGTAAAATTTTGGGGACGAAATTTCCTAAACAGGGGGAGACTGTGACACACGTCTATTTAGGCTGTACCGTACAAATGTAACACGTGTCATGAATAAATAAAAAGGTTGTATTTGACTGACATTGATATTTATATGTGATATTTGATGTGTTGGTAAATCCAAACTTTGAAAAAAATTATGTTGGCAACAATAAGATAAACGCTTATCGCGTAACGAACAAAATGCGAAACAAACGTCGGTGACCACCCGATCAATTTCAAAGTCCTAAAAATAGTCTGATATGATTAGAATGATAATTTTAATCATGTCCGGAAGGAAAAATAAATTAAAACATTAAGAAACTCTATTTTTCGAGTTTGAGCGCGTACCGCGCGATACTGCGCGTATCTGACAAAATACTGTCAACGCAGCCAGTCAAGGCAACTGGTAATTATTTCAGTAATATTTTAGTGAGATTATTTTTATAGAATGATAAAAATAATTTAAAACGCACTAAAACGGGATTAAAACGCTAGATAAAATACCCGGTATCTAGTAAAATACTAGTATTTAGTATATATATATATATGTAATACATGTATATATTTCGAAGAATATGTAGGAGTGGACACATGTGGCATCCATGCAAGATGTTTTCTCTCTGTCTCTCTCTCCTCCATGTGTAGACTTTAGAGATTGTGAATGATGATTAATCCTTCCATAAAATCTTATACAATCTTTGTGAATCCAAGAAATCATTTGAAATCAAACACACTCTTTCTCTCTCTTGAAACATCTCAGCCTAACACCCTCTTACCATCTCCATTTTTGAATTTCAAACCTTGTTCTTGAGAATTAAAGCCATTCCAAGTTAGTTTCAAGCTCATTTGAAGGTCCAAAAGTGATTACAAGGTGTTTTGAACAACAATCAAGCTCCATATCATCAATCTTTACTAAAAATCACTCAAAATCTTGAAGGTATAAAATTTACTTTAAAAACCTTGTTTTTGATTCTTGATGATGATGAAAGTTTGTCTTGTTCTTGGATTTAAGCATTAAATTTAAACTAAAAACAAATGGGTTTTTGAATCAAATAAAAATGGATGTAGGTGTGTGTGCATGTGGGTGTGAGTATATATACATGTGTGTATGAGGTTGGGTTTTGATTTTTGTTTGATACATGTTTGATTGATTCTTAGAAATTAATGCATGAATGATTTAAAAAGGGGTTTTTGTGATTTGAAATGGGTTTATGAATATGTGAAAAGTAAATTTTTGAATCATGTGTGTATACATTTATATGGCCGTATATGTATGTGTATATATATATATATATATGCATGTGAAATTTTGTTGATTAAATCTTAAATGTGTAAGAATATAAGTATATATATATATATATGTCTTTCATTTATGATGAAATGATAAGATGATGATCATATGATGATGATGATGTTCTTGAATGTTTGAACATGAATTAAATGCATGTTAGATATGATTTAGTTCATGCATGTTGATGATAATGTGAATTGAATGCCTTAGATACTTGTACTTAAACATGCATGTGGATGAATGTTCATGAAATGATGATTTATGTATGGTACGATAAAGATGGATTTTAATCAGGCCCTAAACACTAAAAATAATAATATTTTAAGTGTTAAAATAGCATGAAACTTTGTCATAAAGTTCGCTACCTTTGCATGTTGTACTTGGTGCTTTATGTGTTTTAAAATACGTGAAATCGCATGATTTATGTGACTTACACAAAAACTGCACTAATCTGATTATAATAATCATTTTAATCATCAAATATCATGTATTTTGTTAAAATATCAAGTCATTTTGAGTTGGGATGGTTATAGTAACGTTTAACGCAAAACTATGCGGTAAAACGGTTAAAAATCGGCTTTTCGAAGGATTTTTATAAAACTGTTTTAGATCAGTAAGTAAACTGATATTTTTAGTTTAAATATAATTATTTTAACTAATTTTAAGTTTACTTGGTGTTTGGTTAGTCATACGTAACTTCTGACGCCCGAAAACGTTACCGAATCACTAAATTACGCGTTTTACAATGTATACTAGCATGGGTTGTTTATGGGTGAACCTTATGTGTTAAAATGTGTTATGTGAATTAGATATGTGTATATGATAATATGCTAAGTGTTTACATGATAGGGGCAATTTAGACTATGCATGTACACGTGTGCGCTTAAAGCGGTAGAATCGGTAAAATCGTGTTAAATGCGTAGCTTGTTTGTTGAGCATGAAAATTGATATATAAAAGTTATTTTATGTATACATGCTTTAAAAATGACAAAATAAATAGGTTAACGGGATTTCGCGTGTTATGATATCTAGTTATGTATACGTTTAAGTATATATATTATGACACGCAAATCCTAGATATATTACGCATAAACGGGAGTGTTAACGGATTTACATGATTACGATCACCAATAAAATCGTTCAAGTCGCAAAATATTAAAATTGTATATATATGAACTCATATATATTTTAACGTGCCAACATAATCTAAAACGATAACTTTTTGAGAAAATCTCAAAGTTATGTGAAAATTCTAAGATACGGAGAAACTTACGAATTTTTGTGATATATTGATTGATAAAATCGTTCCTACGCATAATAAGACGTGTAGAAATCAATTTGTGGGAATTGTGCTATTTAAAATACGCACCTAAAGGTGAGTGTCACTAAACCCCCTCTTTTTACTGTTTTGTATATGTTTTTGGGGAAGAACACGCCTAAAAAGGGTTTAATAATGTTTTTGGAACAAAACATACCTTTTGATATAAATTATATATTTTCATTGAAAATATATGGATTTGTTAAAATATATGTTTCGGGATGAAACGGTTTTGGTAAACATATGTTTCGGGGAGAAACGGTTTCGTTGAATATATGTTTCAGGGAGAAACGGGGATTTGTACGGTGTTTCAGAGGAAACGACCATGTAGTTGGGACAAATTTACTTGGTCCCAGGGATTTCAGTAAATTCGTATAACGTTTTATATCAAATTTGTCATATTAGTAGGATATATATATTGTACGTGGGGCAGGCATCATAGTTGGCCTCGATATGGGCCATGCGCAAGTGATGTCGTTTAATCATTTAAGTATTGCATGCGAGGAACTGTTGGTAGATCTATCGGGTTGACAACCCCGTCATGACCGGTCGCTCCGTGTCAAGTCAATTGACGAATTGATATTCTGTTCATTGTCAAGCATTGATTATACATTCATTATTAATATATAGTTCGTAATGTCTAGCTAACTTACGAGTCCGGACATTTAATGGTATAATTTAACATGTAAACTTGGGAAGATGCTCTTGGTCAGAGGTTCTTGAGAAACGCTTGCGACGGCTTACCCTTGAGTTATTTTACAAGGAAATGAATTAACTTTTTTGGAAATTATATGGATGTTTTTATAATGAACACATAATTGGAAAGTTTTTCCTTGGGATCAAATTATTTTAAATTTGAATATGTGAACTCACCTTCCTTTGTGTTGACACTTGATTTTAACGTGTTCTTCAGGTACTTGAGTTCGGCTTCGGGAATTATGGCGTATCTTGTGGTTGTTGATCCATGTTTAGTTTGATAATGTTTCGGGCAAACTTTTAAAACTATTTGGGACCAATGTAATAAGATCCATAAGGATCAAAACAACTTAACTATGGTGTGGTTGTGACGAACTTTAAGACTTTATGTTTTAATTAAGTTGAAATGTCCAACATTACGATGCATCGTTCAACAAGATATAGATGGGCACCAACTTCTGTCATCACTACGTTTTATATTCCTATGCGATGTTTATGGAGTGTGACAGTTGTCATCCCTCTTCTGTTCCTGGTTAGAGTTGGGGGCTTTGTCTGAGTCATTCCACTTGCGCTTGTTGTGGTAATCGGAGCCATCATAGCACTACGCTCTGGTAGTGTACCACGTTTTACTTCTTGATATGTGGCGCTAACCCATTGAATATAAGTAAACAAGAAAAGTGGAAAGAGTATAGACCAAACATTCGATGCTTCGATAACTAACTCATAGACATTTTCACTAACACATACATTCCCATTCAATCTACAAAGGTTCGGATTTGTGTCCAAGCAACACTCAATATCATATAGGTTAATAAAGATTCGGGAAAGAGAGAAAGATCAAGATCGAGTAGGAGTCAATCATCGACATGGCTCTTATGGATGGTTGAAATCCTAATTATGTTGGCTATTGGGTCAGAATCCTTAGCACTTGTTAGGTCTCACTGGGACTCACATGCACCCCAAATTATTATTACGTGTGCACCCGTAATGATAATATGATTTGCATGTTCATCTCAGTTCCTCCTAACTTGCGTCAAAAGATCCTTTGATTCGAGTGTCGGAAGTAGGTGTTGTCAAACGATAAAGATCACAAAAATCTAGAGATAATATTATACTAACGATTCGTCATAGCATAAGATAGGTAACACATGTAATCATGCTATAATGCGGTGCATGCAACCATATGCAATGTCATGTATATGTGTATGCTAGATGTATAGTGCGTACGATAATAAAAGACGAACCATGCAATCTAGAGCGTAGTGTCATGGTCGCTTTCGGAACTGATTCGGTTATAGTTTAGTTTTACAAAAAAAAAAAAAACCTAGTTCACTATAACCAGTGGCTCTGATACCAAACTGCACACCCCAAAATATCATGACGAACTAACAGTAAATAACATTAACACAAGCATCATGTCCAACATGAATAGTGCATTTCCTAATAAACGTTTCAACAAAGTATATGTTCAACGGAAGCAAATATAATTATTTCAACATGATCAAAACCAAATCGTTTTGAAATGAAAAGTGTTATATGTTTCATCAAGTAGTACGCCACATGACACCTTGCACTCTCCAGACAGCAAGTTCCAAAGCATGATGTATCTAACGACCTTCAAGCATGCAGAAAAAAAGTGTGTCAACATAAAGTTGGTGAGTTCACAGTTTTGTTTAACGTAAATCCTGTAAGTGTTTAGTTTAAATACAAGCTAAGAATAAAAACTCAATACCGAATGACTGTCATGTTTGTTGTGCCCTCATTAATGTCTATCAGCATTGATACAAGTGTTTAAGGTCATTAGTTCACGCCCGGCTCCCAGCACGGTATGAGATTTGTCGAGCCTAATAGTGCTATCAACTAATACCCTGTTGCCTCCCAGGCAACTAGCTCGGCAGTAAGTAGGGACTTCCATGATAGCGTTTGAGTTTTTTAACCAACATCGAATTTAAACTACAACATATAGAAAAAGTATTCCTCCCAGGAATAGTAGTTTAAAAAGTATTCCTCCTAGGAATAGTATTTTGTTTGTCCCCCGAGATGCATGCTTGTAAAAGAGTAGTGAACTCTCCATAGTTTGCTCGGTATATGTTACGTACTTCTACGCGTTAATGGTATGTTAGGTCCATTACACGCGACCTAATGTACAGTAAATATAAGTATGTGTGTATGCAGGGTTATGCAACACCTTAATGTCCAAACAACAGTGTCCCGTATGATCAGGTTTACGAGTTAACATTCAGTAAGTGAGAGTAACACACAACAGGTTTCTCACACTGGTGACAAGTATTGTGACTTTGATAACTTCGGAACAAGCATAGTAAATCTCAACATATTACAACATATTCAATCAACATATGATAAACAAGTTAAACTAAGTAAGTTCAGCAAATCATTAATAATAATTTGGGAGCAACCATTATATATCCATAAGAAAAATTCAGTAATGCTTGGATAGCCATAACAAGACTCAGCCCACATACTATAAAATCTCAGCCCAATCATATGGAATCTCTTAATTCGGACCCATTTTCCTTATGTGCACACACTTTATAATAATAAACCCTGATGCCCTATATTCCTTTCTTAAAATGGAAAGCAGCAATATGTGTGTGTGTGTATATATATATATATATAGGGTGGGGGTTCTAGAGTGAACACTAGTGTATTTGCGAAATAAGTGAACAAATCTTGGCCATTGATTTACACGCGTGTATGGCTAGGATTTCATCATTAAATCGAAAAATACACAAGTGTAGTTCATCATCAAATCCTGGCCATTGATTTTCACACATGTATGGTCAGGATTAGTTCGCTCAGTTCGCAAATACACTAGTGTTCACTCTTTATATATATATATGTATATAGGTTTAGGATCTCGTGAGAAGCACTCGGCTAATTGAGAAAATTGAGAAGCATTCTGAACCACACATTTTCCCTAAGCTTTTGTAATATACACAAATGTATAGTTTAAAATTGACTATATACATATGTGTATAATTAAAGATTTGACAATATACATATATGTATATAGTCAATTTTATACTATACATATGTGTATATTACAAAAAGCTTAGGGAAAATGTGTGGTCCAGAATGCTTCTCAAGTTTCTCAAATAGGGTGGTCTTCTCTTAGGATCCCTACCATATATATATATATATATCTTCCACCGCTGTGAACAAATCCCCGGCATCATGATCCGCTGCTCAGATGCATCTAAAATAACGAACAGCGCTTCCGCATGTCACACCCCAACCGATGGCGGAAACATCGGGATGAGACGAAGTGCGTAGATTGCTCGAGACTTCATAACGCTATTTGTGTCCAGTATTTAATGTTTACATTTTACATGCTTTGATCTAGAATATAACAAATTTAAAATAAATAATGCACAATAAGTATTTAAATAATTATATTTCATTTCATTAATAATGAATTATTACAAATATTGGAACCAGAATACAACATGATTGAAATTAAATTACAATACAATGAGCAATAAAGTTTAAATGCGTTTCTAGGAAATCCTACTGGATTCATTTGTCACAATCCTGCAACATGCATTAAAAGCATGGATCAGTACAAAAGCACTGGCGAACATACAAGTTTGAATAAAAGTATAAGTACAAAATTTTGTTTCAGTCCAACATGGCAACTTGTATTCACGTCCTAACTAGTATACATAGACAATCTAAACATAACGAATAGCATGAATACACAAATTAAAACTGACATGCATAAACATTCTAAACACGACGAATAGCAAAGAAAAACAAGTTGAAGCTATCAGGTATAAACATCCTAAGTATAACGAATAGCGTGTGTGTTGGAATGCATAATTGTGTAGGTTTGAGTGTACAAGTGGATTTGTTAATTAATACATGTTACATCCAAAAAGTGCATAAAGTGTAAAAAGGGGTCATGTATGCTCACATTTTGCGTAGTTTCCTTTAGAAATCCCGCGAGGAGTTGAAGAGTTGAACGGCGAACCCCGAGGTCATCATACATGGGTAAACGTAAGTAATGAAATGTTGTTAGAATA
Source organism: Helianthus tuberosus (assembly GCA_030545235.1). Classification (NCBI taxonomy): domain Eukaryota; kingdom Viridiplantae; phylum Streptophyta; class Magnoliopsida; order Asterales; family Asteraceae; genus Helianthus; species Helianthus tuberosus. Next base: position 171,490,982 of record CM060377.1, read on the forward strand.
ATTATACATATATATATATATAGTTACAATTTTAATAGAATCCGACAGGCTCGTTTTATTATTTAACGAGATGTCTATGCTCTTGATCTGTGGCGCTAACCCATTGAATACAAGTAAACAAGAAAAGTGGAAAGAGTATAGACCAAACATTCGATGCTTCGATAATTAACTCAGAGACATTTTCACTAACACATACATTCCCATTCAATCTACAAACGTTCGGATTTGTGTCCAAGCAACACTCAATATCATATAGGTTAATAAAGATTCAGGAAAGAGAGAAAGATCAAGATCGAGTACGAGTGAATCATCGACATGGCTCTTATGGATGGTTGAAATCCCAATTATGTCGGCTATTGGGTCAGAATCCTTAGCACTTGCTAGGTCTTACTGGGACTCACATGCACCCCAAATTATTATTACGTGTGCAACCGTAATGATAAAATGATTTGCATGTACATCTCAGTTCCTCCTAACTTGCGTCAAAAGATCCTTAGATTCGAGTGTCGGAAGTGGGTGTTGTCAAAACGTAAAGATCACAAAAATCTAGAGATAATATTATACTAACGATTCGTCATAGCATAAGATAGGTAACACATGTAATCGTGCTATAATGCGGTGCATGCAACCATATGCAATGTCATGTATATGTGTATGCTAAATGTATAGTGCGTACGATAATAAAAGACGAACCATGCAATCTAGAGCGTAGTGTCATGGTCGCTTTCGGAACTGATTCGGTTATAGTTTAGTTTTACAAAAAAAAACCTAGTTCACTATAACCAGTGGCTCTGATACCAAACTGCACACCCCCAAAATATCATGACAAACTAACAGTAAATAACATTAACACAAGCATCATGTCCAACATGAATAGTGCATTTCCTAATAAACGTTTCAACAAAGTATATGTTCAACGGAAGCAAATATAATTATTTCAACATGATCAAAACCAAATAGTTTTAAAATGCAAAGTGTTATATGTTTCATCAAGTAGTACACCACATGACACCTTGCACTCTCCAGACAGCAAGTTCCAAAGCATGATGTATCTAACGACCTTCAAGCATGCAGAAAAAAGTGTGTCAACATAAAGTTGGTGAGTTCACATGTCACACCCCGACCACGTGGAACATACCAAACGTGGCGGAAACATCGGGGAGTGTTGTAACAGAATTAATGTTTCAAATCCATGGCAATTGAAGTTTCGTTTTATTGATTAAAAGTGTTACAATGTCTTAACAAATAAATAAATACAACAAAATTAACTAGTCTTGCATCTTTTATTGTCACTAAAGCCCAAGTCTGCCTATGTGTATCTTGATCATCTTACGCAACAGTTCCTGAAAAACACATGTGAAAATATGGTACGTCAGCATAAAAATGCCGGTGAGATACATAGGTTTTGTGAAAATAGGTTTCATGACTTATGTTTGAGAAAATGTTTAGTCATGAACCTTGTTATTTGCTTTGTTTTGTAAATCATTTGAAAATCGATAAGACCAGATGATATGTATAAATAATGTATAATGTATGGTTAAATGAATAACCATGTAAAATGAGTTTGTATTAGATAAGTTGTTTGTAAATCAATGTCTTGTGAAAAATATGTTATTTGTATAAAATGTTCTATGTCTCAAACTGAAATGATTCAAATAACGTTACGACATGTAATACCATACAAACACTTATATATAGGAAGTACCAGCGGCGTATCCACCATGCTTGTATCATATTACACACGCATCGTTACTTAATCACTTAATCAAACCAAACCAAACAATGTAAAATGTTCATGTCAAGATGTAAATCATGTCAAATTGTCTATGTCAAATATCCATGTTAAATGTCTATGTCAAATATGTCATGTATGGCAAGTGAAAGGTCTCAACTAAACCATATGCACAAAACAAAGTATTGAAGTAAAACTTGGTTTAAATCAAAGTTATGTTTTATGTAGTAAATGCATGATCAATGTAAATCATGTAATATGCGTCCAAAATGTAAGTATATGATGAATAAGAAATGTACTAAGTATGCTACAACAAACATACATAGCATGTGAACTGAAATATCTGTACTAAGTATGCAACAACATACATACGTAGCATGCGACCTGTACTAAGTATGCAACAATAGACATACGTAGCATGTGATGTAATGTAAAACAATGTACTAAGTAATGCACACAATGGCACACCTAGTATGAAATGTAATGAAATCATGTACTATAATGTACTAATGAACATAGGAAGTATATGATTTGAAAACAGGAAAGCATGAAAGTAACAAGTAGGCACATGTGTTCCACCCCAAAACAGTTTGGAAAACAGTAAAAGAGGGGTCTATGTACTCACTTGAGATTGCTCAGTAGTCCTTGAGTAACAACCAAACAAAGCTAGAGATCACGGAAATCAAACGGCACCTAATATAGGTAACTATGTTAATTAACCGGACCTAAATCGGAAGATTGGGTAGCATTAGGGTTTGTAAACCAAATGAGTGTAGGAACTCATATGATATGGTTTAACAAAGCCTTCATACTAAATGAAACTTAACCCAAGTGTCTACGACCCATTACGACCCGTTTAGGAAGCTTATGCTACTTTAACGTGTCGTTCGCGTGAAACGCGTTCGGACCGCCTAACTAGTCCTATGACAAGTGTTATATGCCTAAACATGTTACATAATCAGTTATGTGACAAAAGTTTAGGTTACATATGATTAATTACCAATTATACATGAAAAGGGTATTCTGGTAATTTACCTAAGGCATATAAACTACCTATCATACAACTACTTAAACGATGTGACCATAGGGTATAACCTCGGAAGGTTATTCCCTACCTACTATGGTCACCTAATGTGTTTGGTCGGATCCTAATGATCGACCAAATGGGTCGAGTTCGAAGGTATAGGCGATTTATTAGATCGCCTACCCTACGACTCTAGACAACGTGGTAATCAGTGGGCATAGTCCCAAGGGACTATGACCAACGTGATTACACTCACGTTGCGAAGTTCAAACGAACTTCGCATTGACCATTACTGGTCAACGCTGAAAGTCAAACAAAGTTTGACTTTCTGACTCGAAAAGCAGTAAAATAAGGAAAAGAACGAAAGAATACTAACCCAGGGTCCCCGAATGCTAATCCCGACTTCAAGAACTCAGGTATGAAACAATGGTTTCAACTTAGAGCTCTCAAAAATCAGAATTCTTGTAAGTTTTGCATTGGGGTGTTGGGGTATTTATAGTATTCGGTCCACCGTTGAGATCGTTTCTTGGAAAAGGGGAAACGATCAAGGCCGTACATGTGTTGGAACCTTATGGTGACTAAAATATGATCTTATCAGCTGACTAAGCATTTTAGAACATGTGGTTGAGGTTGTAACAGCTGCAGCCTGCTGTTTAGAAACTCTGAATCTGGTCAGCAGACCCCTAGCGCACCGCTACGCTTAAAGTGTAGCGCACCGCTAGGCACTATTTCGGCAGAATTACACTTTTGGTCCCTGAACTGTATTTAGGCCATTTTCGACACGTTTAAGGCCCGTTAACCCCATTTCAAAGCTCTAAAATGAAGTTAAAGTATAGGGAACTTAAAATGTGTTCAAAAATATCTCGGATGTCGGTTCGTTTGGCCGTACGAACGCGATGTTCGCTTAATTACGACGGAATGCGCATAAGCGCGAAAAACGAACCAAATGACGAAACGAATGGATTTTTCTTAAAGCGAACACTCAAATATAATATAGTCATGCTTATATAAATTTTTGGATGTCCGGATGTATTCAGAACGTAAGTTATGCGTAAAAATGCAAACTTGTGCACTTTTTGACACTTTTAGTCCCTGAATGACACAAAAGTTTATTTTAGCATACCGAACACCTCAAAGCCTATTTCTAAGCTATGTAAAGGATATTTGTGGTATGTTTAACTTATGGTCATGCTCCAGAAGGTCTGTTACAGTTCAAATTGGCATACTTTCGCAGTTTGTCAACTTTAGTCCCTGTAAGCGATTAAACTTTGATTTCACCACACCAAACCTTCCAAAACTTATATCTAAGTTATGTAAAGGTTATTTAAGGTATGTTAAGCCTATTTCACTATTCCGGAGTGTTCGTTGGATTAAACTGGTTATATCTACACATCAGAGCGCGTATAACCCTCCAGAAAGCGATTTAAAGCTTGAGATCGAACAGGAATTGATATGTGTAAACGATACACATATTTTTACAAATCCCAAGTATGAAATACTATATTTCATTGGTTTGGCATTTGTCTGATGGTTGGAGTGACACGGGTGTTACAGTCTCCCCTACTTTAGGAAATTTCGTCCCGAAATTAATTCGTAGGAGTCTAACTGTGGCTTTGTGTCAAATAACCACCAGAGATATGAAAGGCATAATCCTGTTATTTCTCTTTAACGGACATTTTTCAGAATTGAAAAATGAACGGAGTTATTTTCAACAGGCATTATTCAGAAACAAATGAACAGAATAGTCATTTTACATCTTCAGAAACAAAAGTGAACGGAATGGTCATTTTACATCTTCAGAAACAAAAATGAACAGAATGGTCATTTTACATCTTCGGAAACAAAAATGAACGGAATAGTCATTTTACATCTTCAGAAACAAAAATGAACAGAATAGTCATTTTACATCTTCAGAAACAAAAATGAACGGAATGGTCATTTTACATCTTCAGAAACAAAAATGAACAGAATGGTCATTTTACATCTTCGGAAACAAAAATGAACGGAATAGTCATTTTACATCTTCAGAAACAAAAATGAACGGAATGGTCATTTTACATCTTCAGAAACAAAAATGAACGGAATGGTCATTTTACATCTTCAGAAACAAAAATGAACGGAATGGTCATTTTACATCTTCAGAAACAAAAATGAACGGAATACATGACAAAATTCGCTGTGGTCTCTGTGCACTGAATTTCCATAATTATGTACGCGTCCATAATTACGTAATTCCTTGCACAGTCCGCACAGTGCATTTCATGATGTGTAGGGGAAGAAAATATCAAACCTGTGATGAGTGTGACTAGACTACCATAGGGTCCTTTTTAATCAGATCAACACATGATCTTTTTAATTAGACCTCCAAGGAGTCCTTTCAGCTATATCATCATTTGATATACTTAACCAGATTTTTGGATCAATCTGTTTAACTAGACCACTCAAGGGGTCTAATTATGGAATAGTACAATAAAATCCAAGGGACTTAACTACAACGTAGAAGCCCATTGAGGATTTAATATAGTACCTTTGGATATCCTACTATGAATCCCTTATACGAAGATATGGAAGATTCTATGAGGATTTGGATGACAAAACTTGGATCACACAAAAACATAAAAGGAAACACATAAGCACATAATCACATAGTTGTTTGACTTTGTTTATTAATTTGTTATCTTTGGACGCGGATACTTAAAGCACACCAGGAATCCAATTCGTGGATTTCATTTGGCACTTTAATCATTTCAAGAATCCATTCATGAAGATAGGATGATCTACCAAAAATTCGATTTTCGTTTTCAGGAAAACGCAATATTCGAATTAAGGTACACAATAATTTAGGACATACGGAAATACCCTTGAGTACCCTATTAAGAATTTATAGTGGTACTTGGGGTATTCGTACAGAATTATAACTTGCACCTTGTACCTCATCTCTTTGCAAGAGACGGGTACTTAGGATCTTTGTGTAAAACGCAAGAGATTGTAAAATGGAAGAATTTTGGGGGTAGTTTGTTCTTCAAGGAATGTGGTTCCTTGATTGTCGGTATTGTAGGGGATATGTTGTTTATGCATACAACCACATAATATACATTGCAATGTAAATAAAAAGATTTATTTATTAACAATGATAACAACTGTTTCATGGACCTCGACAACAAAAGAAAATAATACATAAGATGTGATTATTTCTAAAGAGTGTTGTCTTCTAGTCGATCAGATGCTCATCTCTGTGCTGGATTAGCATTAGCACGCTTTGGGCAAATTCTTCGGATATGTCCCATCTCACCACATTTGTTGCAAGAACCTGGTGGAAAGCGAGCTCGAGCAGGTTTGTTGTCGGCTTGATTCGGTGCAACTGCTGCAACGCAAACTTTTGCCACATGACCTTTAAGTCCACAAATTTGGCATTCGTGGCACTTCACATTAGCATGATGATGTATACCACATCGGTTGCACAAGGGTGAAGTTCCGTTGTATGGCTTCCTAGCACGGGGTTTAGCTGGTTGGTTGGGGGCGGCTTGATCATTGTGAGCGACCATGGCGAAGTTCTGAGAAGCCTTTTGCTTCTTTGACCACTCAAGGGATCCAGTCTGTTCATCCATGGTCTTTGATTCCTCGAGCGGTTTCTTGTCACCCTTTCGGAAAAGCTTGCGTTTCCTGATCTGAGATTCAGTCAGGGTTGCAGATAGCTCAATGGCCTGCCTAACCGTAGTGGGGTTACTACCGGTAACAATGTCTTGAACCAAGTCAGGGAGACCATCAATGTATTTTTCGATCGCCTTATCCAAAGGTGTAACCATGGTAGGACACAACAGGCTCAGCTCCTCATATCGATCAGTGTATGCTCGATGTTCGCCACTGTCTTGCTTAAGATCGTCGAATTCTCTTTCCAATGCCCTGATCTCGTGACGAGGACAGAATTCCTTCATCATCAGTGCTCGAAGTTCTTCCCAAGTTTGGGCCAGTGCCTCTTCGGCACCCCTATCTCTCACCACACCGTTCCACCATGTCAAAGCTCGTTTCTCAAAGACACTAGATGCGAAATCTACCTTTCGCTCATTTGGACATTGTACATGCCTGAAGGTGCTCTCTAGACTCTCGAACCATTGCAGAAGTGTTGTCGCTCCTTGAGACCCAGAAAACTTCGATGGCTTGGCCGAGTTGAACGTCTTGAAGTTGCAGATGGCATTATTGTTGTTGATAGCTTGGTAACATTGAACAACGACGTTCGGGATTGCAGCAGTCATTTGCTGTGTAATGACAGCTGCCAGCTCGTCAACAGATACTGGATTTTCACGTCGTGGAGGCATTCTAAAAGAGAAGAACATGAAAGGAAACGAGTGAGAGAATTAGACGAAAAGAATGAGATGAACAAATCTGATGAAAGCAAGGGTAGTGGTCATTTGTTTGTTACTACAAAGCAACAAACGACACACAGTGATTTATCAAAGTAAATAGGTCAAAAATAATGTATCGCGAAGACATGCTCGCCTATAAGTGAACACTCATCCCAAGAATTCCCAGGTAAGCACAACTGGTCTCGCGTCTGATGAGATGTATACGAAGTGCTTGCCTAGACAGAAAACCCAGAATACAGGCATTCACCCTTCCAGTTTGCACGTGTTCACATTATTTAAAACCCAAAACCTTGATGAGATTTTGAAAACTCATAGGGGTTCAAAACCATATAACAGAGAGTTCAAAACCTTACAATAGAGGGTTCAAAACCTAGTAATCAATCATCCTAGAACAGATGATTAGTTTTCAAAGCGGTTTTGAAATTTATGTTCTTGTTGTGATAGTCGCCTAAGGATAGGTGACGGTATTGTTTTATGACTAAACGCAAGTAAACTCGCGTTAGGGTCCTAGAAAGGTTATAGACTAGGTCAAAGCATTACTAATAACCTAATTCCCTATAACCATTGGCTCTGATACCATCTTTTCTGTCACACCCCGACCACGTGGAACATACCAAACGTGGCGGAAACATCGGGGAGTGTTGTAACAGAATTAATGTTTCAAATCCATGGCAATTGAAGTTTCGTTTTATTGATTAAAAGTGTTACAATGTCTTAACAAATAAATAAATACAACAAAATTAACTAGTCTTGCATCTTTTATTGTCACTAAAGCCCAAGTCTGCCTATGTGTATCTTGATCATCTTACGCAACAGTTCCTGAAAAACACATGTGAAAATATGGTACGTCAGCATAAAAATGCCGGTGAGATACATAGGTTTTGTGAAAATAGGTTTCATGACTTATGTTTGAGAAAATGTTTAGTCATGAACCTTGTTATTTGCTTTGTTTTGTAAATCATTTGAAAATCGATAAGACCAGATGATATGTATAAATAATGTATAATGTATGGTTAAATGAATAACCATGTAAAATGAGTTTGTATTAGATAAGTTGTTTGTAAATCAATGTCTTGTGAAAAATATGTTATTTGTATAAAATGTTCTATGTCTCAAACTGAAATGATTCAAATAACGTTACGACATGTAATACCATACAAACACTTATATATAGGAAGTACCAGCGGCGTATCCACCATGCTTGTATCATATTACACACGCATCGTTACTTAATCACTTAATCAAACCAAACCAAACAATGTAAAATGTTCATGTCAAGATGTAAATCATGTCAAATTGTCTATGTCAAATATCCATGTTAAATGTCTATGTCAAATATGTCATGTATGGCAAGTGAAAGGTCTCAACTAAACCATATGCACAAAACAAAGTATTGAAGTAAAACTTGGTTTAAATCAAAGTTATGTTTTATGTAGTAAATGCATGATCAATGTAAATCATGTAATATGCGTCCAAAATGTAAGTATATGATGAATAAGAAATGTACTAAGTATGCTACAACAAACATACATAGCATGTGAACTGAAATATCTGTACTAAGTATGCAACAACATACATACGTAGCATGCGACCTGTACTAAGTATGCAACAATAGACATACGTAGCATGTGATGTAATGTAAAACAATGTACTAAGTAATGCACACAATGGCACACCTAGTATGAAATGTAATGAAATCATGTACTATAATGTACTAATGAACATAGGAAGTATATGATTTGAAAACAGGAAAGCATGAAAGTAACAAGTAGGCACATGTGTTCCACCCCAAAACAGTTTGGAAAACAGTAAAAGAGGGGTCTATGTACTCACTTGAGATTGCTCAGTAGTCCTTGAGTAACAACCAAACAAAGCTAGAGATCACGGAAATCAAACGGCACCTAATATAGGTAACTATGTTAATTAACCGGACCTAAATCGGAAGATTGGGTAGCATTAGGGTTTGTAAACCAAATGAGTGTAGGAACTCATATGATATGGTTTAACAAAGCCTTCATACTAAATGAAACTTAACCCAAGTGTCTACGACCCATTACGACCCGTTTAGGAAGCTTATGCTACTTTAACGTGTCGTTCGCGTGAAACGCGTTCGGACCGCCTAACTAGTCCTATGACAAGTGTTATATGCCTAAACATGTTACATAATCAGTTATGTGACAAAAGTTTAGGTTACATATGATTAATTACCAATTATACATGAAAAGGGTATTCTGGTAATTTACCTAAGGCATATAAACTACCTATCATACAACTACTTAAACGATGTGACCATAGGGTATAACCTCGGAAGGTTATTCCCTACCTACTATGGTCACCTAATGTGTTTGGTCGGATCCTAATGATCGACCAAATGGGTCGAGTTCGAAGGTATAGGCGATTTATTAGATCGCCTACCCTACGACTCTAGACAACGTGGTAATCAGTGGGCATAGTCCCAAGGGACTATGACCAACGTGATTACACTCACGTTGCGAAGTTCAAACGAACTTCGCATTGACCATTACTGGTCAACGCTGAAAGTCAAACAAAGTTTGACTTTCTGACTCGAAAAGCAGTAAAATAAGGAAAAGAACGAAAGAATACTAACCCAGGGTCCCCGAATGCTAATCCCGACTTCAAGAACTCAGGTATGAAACAATGGTTTCAACTTAGAGCTCTCAAAAATCAGAATTCTTGTAAGTTTTGCATTGGGGTGTTGGGGTATTTATAGTATTCGGTCCACCGTTGAGATCGTTTCTTGGAAAAGGGGAAACGATCAAGGCCGTACATGTGTTGGAACCTTATGGTGACTAAAATATGATCTTATCAGCTGACTAAGCATTTTAGAACATGTGGTTGAGGTTGTAACAGCTGCAGCCTGCTGTTTAGAAACTCTGAATCTGGTCAGCAGACCCCTAGCGCACCGCTACGCTTAAAGTGTAGCGCACCGCTAGGCACTATTTCGGCAGAATTACACTTTTGGTCCCTGAACTGTATTTAGGCCATTTTCGACACGTTTAAGGCCCGTTAACCCCATTTCAAAGCTCTAAAATGAAGTTAAAGTATAGGGAACTTAAAATGTGTTCAAAAATATCTCGGATGTCGGTTCGTTTGGCCGTACGAACGCGATGTTCGCTTAATTACGACGGAATGCGCATAAGCGCGAAAAACGAACCAAATGACGAAACGAATGGATTTTTCTTAAAGCGAACACTCAAATATAATATAGTCATGCTTATATAAATTTTTGGATGTCCGGATGTATTCAGAACGTAAGTTATGCGTAAAAATGCAAACTTGTGCACTTTTTGACACTTTTAGTCCCTGAATGACACAAAAGTTTATTTTAGCATACCGAACACCTCAAAGCCTATTTCTAAGCTATGTAAAGGATATTTGTGGTATGTTTAACTTATGGTCATGCTCCAGAAGGTCTGTTACAGTTCAAATTGGCATACTTTCGCAGTTTGTCAACTTTAGTCCCTGTAAGCGATTAAACTTTGATTTCACCACACCAAACCTTCCAAAACTTATATCTAAGTTATGTAAAGGTTATTTAAGGTATGTTAAGCCTATTTCACTATTCCGGAGTGTTCGTTGGATTAAACTGGTTATATCTACACATCAGAGCGCGTATAACCCTCCAGAAAGCGATTTAAAGCTTGAGATCGAACAGGAATTGATATGTGTAAACGATACACATATTTTTACAAATCCCAAGTATGAAATACTATATTTCATTGGTTTGGCATTTGTCTGATGGTTGGAGTGACACGGGTGTTACATCACAGTTTTGTTTAACGTAAATCCTGTAAGTGTTTAGTTTAAAGACAAGCTAAGAATAAAAAACTCGATACCGAATGACTGTCATGTTTGTTGTGCCCTCATTAATGTTTATCAGCATTGATACAAGTGTTTAAGGTCATTAGTTCACGCCCGGCTCCCAGCACGGTATGAGATTTGTCGAGCCTAATAGCGCTATCAACTAATACCCTGTTGCCTCCCAGGCAACTAGCTCTGCAGTAAGTAGGGACTTCCGTGATAGCGTTTGAGTTTATTAACCAACATCGAATTTAAACTACAACATATAGAAAAAGTATTCCTCCCAGGAATATAGTAGTTTAAAAAGTATTCCTCCTAGGAATAGTATTTTGTTTGTCCCCCGAGACGCATGCTTGTAAAAGAGTAGTGAACTCTCCATAGTTTACTCGGTATATGTTACGTACTTCTACACGTTAATGGTATGTTAGGTCCATTACACGCGACCTAATGTACAGTAAATATAAGTATCTGTCTATGCAGGGTTATGCAACACCTTAATGTCCAAACAACAGTGTCCCGTATGATCAGGTTTACGAGTTAACATTCAGTAAGTGAGAGTAACACACAATAGGTTTCTCACACTGGTGACAAGTGTTGTGACTTTGATAACTTCGGAACAAGCATAGTAAATCTCAACATATTACAAACATATTCAATCCACATATGATAAACAAGTTAAAGTAAGTAAGTTCAGCAAATCATTAATAATAATTTGGGAGTGACCATTATATATCCATAAGAACAATTCAGTAATGCTTGGATAGCCATAACAAGACTCAGCCCACATACTATAAAATCTCAGCCCAATCATATGGAATCTCTTAATTCGGACCCATTTTCCTTATGTGCACACACTTTATAAAAATAAACCCTGATGCCCTATATTCCTTTATTAAAATGGAAAGCAGCAATATGTGTGTGTGTCTATATATATATATATATATATATATATATATATAGGGTGGGGTTCTAGAGTGAACACTAGTGTCTTTGCGAACTAAGTGAACAAATCTTGGCCATTGATTTACACGCGTGTATGGCTAGGATTTCATCATTAAATTGTAAAATACACAAGTGTATTTCATCATCAAATCCTGGCCATTGATTTTCACACATATATGGTCAGTATTAGTTCGCTCAGTTCGCAAATACACTAGTGTTCACTCTTTATATATATATAGGTTTAGGATCACGTGAGAAGCACTCGGCTAATTGAGAAAATTGAGAAGCATTCTGAACCACACATTTTCCCTAAGCTTTTCTAATATACACATATGTATAGTATAAAATTGACTATATACATATGTGTATAATTAAAGATTTGACAATATACATATATGTATATAGTCAATTTTATACTATACATATGTGTATATTACGAAAAGCTTAGGGAAAATGTGTGGTCCTGAATGCTTCTCAAGTTTCTCAAATAGGGTGGTCTTCTCTTAGGATCCCTACCCTATATATATATATATATATATATATATATATCTTCCACCGCTGTGAACAAATCCCCGGCATCATGATCTGCTGCTCAGATGCATCTATAATAACGAACAGCGCTTCCGCATGTCACACCCCAACCGATGGCGGAAACATCGGGATGAGACGAAGTGCGTAGATTGCTCGGGACTTCATAACGCTATTTGTGTCAATTATTTAATCTTTACATTTTACATGGTTTGATCTAGAATATAACAAATTTAAAATAAATAATGCACAATAAGTATTCAAATAATTATATTTCATTTCATTAATAATGAATTATTACAAATATTGGAACCAGAATACAACATGATTGAAAGTAAATTACAATACAACGAGCAATAAAGTTTAAATGCGTTTCTAGGCAATCCTACTGGATTCATCTGTCACAATCCTGCAACATGTATTAAAAGCATGGATCAGTACAAAAGCACTGGCGAACATACAAGTTTGAATAAAAGTATATGTACAAAAGTTTGTTTCAGTCCAACATGGCAACTTGTATTCACGTCCTAACTAGCATACATAGACAATCTAAACATAACGAATAGCATGAATACACAAATTAAAACTGACATGCATAAACATTCTAAACACGACGAATAGCATGGAAAAACAAGTTGAAGCTATCAGGTATAAACATCCTAAGTATAACGAATAGCATGTGTGTTGGAATGCATAATTGTGTAGGTTTGAGTGTACAAGTGGATTTGTTAATTAATACATGTTACACCCAAAAAGTGCATAAAGTGTAAAAAGGGGTCATGTATGCTCACATTATGCGAAGTTTCCTTTAGAAATCCCGCGAGGAGTTGAAGAGTTGAGCGGCGAAAACCGAGGTCATCATACATGGGTAAACGTAAGTATGAAATGTTGTTAGAATAATTATACATATATATATATATATATATATATATTTAATTACAATTTTAATAGAATCCGACAGGCTCGTTTTATTATTTAACGCGTTTGGTTTTAAGGATTTTTACAAAAAACGGACAGAGTTCCCTCTGTTTTTGGACGATCCCGACAACACAAGTTGTCGATATATTTGTCAAAACTCAACAAGTACAACAATATATATAAGAATTCATGTCAAGCGCTAGAATATGATTAAATGTCAAGTGTATCGGTTCGACTATAAAGTATGAAAATATATTAATTAAATACTATAAAAATACTCGCATCGTACATGTTTTATCAAGTCTCGTGAGTAATCCGTTAGTTCAACAGTTGACCGGGTCTGAGAAGTTGACTGACTTTGACCAACTTTGACCGAACTCGAGTTGAACAAAGACCTGAATCGAGACTCGAATCAGAATGACCACAGCTGTCCCGAGTCCGGTCGAAACTCGAATTACAATAAAGCCTGAATCTAGAGTCGCGACCGAATCCAAACCAGAACTTGACCCGAATACTGAACCGAAGCTAACCATTATCCACCGAAACCGAACCTAACATACTTGTTCTCTTGCAACTAAACTCGAAACAATCCCGAACCAAAACTGACCCGATTAAAGCCGGAGCCACTTCCACAGCCACCGTACCAGAACTTGATGTTGACTGAGTGCTGACCAGATCTTGAAGCCGGTGCCGAAATTGAACAAAACGACTGAATCGAAACTAATCGAAATTTAAATCAAGTAACATCAAAGCAGAACCTGGACTCGAAACTAACCTGACCGGAACCACTCGTCAAAAACTGAACCGAGCCGCCGCGAAGAAGCTCCAGCACCGCCGCCGTTTCCGGTGATTGAGAAGACGATCGGAGCTTCTCCTGTGATCGCGTCGAGGAGAGAGAGGAGGTGAGCGAGTGTGTTCGTGAGTGGTCAGAGAAGAAGAGGGGGCGCCGGAGAGTCACCGGTCGCTGGTTTGCCGGTGGTCTTGGTCTTCGTCGGAGAGAACGAGAGGGACGAGTGAGAGTGGGGGGGGTTGTAGTGTAGGAGAAGGAGAGGGGTAGTGGAGTTCACACCGGAGTCGGCCGGAAATCGCTCCGGCGACCGGAGTGAAGGGAGAGAAAGGGGAGCGGCTGCCTTCGTTTAAAATTTAGGGTTTGGGTCCATTTTATAATTTCAAGTAATTACACAATTAGTCCCTCAACTTTAAAGAGTTAAATAAATAGTTAGATTAGCTTGGTTTACGTTATATTTCCTATAACTAACTAGGTTACCTATGTAACCTTTAAAATAAATTAATTTGTTTATTAATTATTATATTGATTTTTTTACCAAAATAAATAATTAATTAAACAGATCATTAACCATATAAAAATCCTTCGATGATTAATTAATTCGCGAAGAATTTCTGTGGTTTCAAAGGTTAGGATTCGGATCTTTCCAAATGAGTCGGATTTTGGGAATCAATTTTAACGGATGTTACAGTCTCCCCTACTTTAGGAGATTTCGTCCTCGAAATCTAAGAGGAAGACTTTTGAAAAGATGACATCCAAAGATTCAACAGAGAGAATAGATGAGACTTGATCGCGAACGGGGTTCGTATAAAAGACAAAGAATAAAGAATAATAATTGGAGTATAAAAGTGAACGATTGATGCTGAATACACGAATGCGAGTATCAAAAATAGCATAAGTGCTGGGTAGACGAAAGTAGCATGCTTAAGAATGAAGTCTCGTCGTGGATAATCGGATATAATGCGTTTGTGAGTTGTTTAAAGTTTGAATTAGGTCTAAAGGTCTGCAAAACACTGAATTTCTCATGGCACGTCTTACGAAAGTTTGGTAACATGATGAAAACACTTATATATAGGAAGTACCAGCGGCGTATCCACCATGTTTTGACCATGTTACGTCTGTTTCGTTATTCGTATCATGTTACATTCTGTGTCTTACCATACACAGTAGTACACTCTATGATTCTCATGCGCCTATCACTATAAACCCATGTGCACCCGCAATTATATTGATCGTTGCATGATCCACATAGCTTGTATTAGTAGTGTATGGGTCCCGGTTTATTAACGTATTACGAGTGAGAATGATAACGTACAGTATTTTAAGTATGTAAGCATGATTGGTATTTAAGTATGAGAGAGGTCATAAGGTGTAAGTATATGTATGAGTATGATTAAATTATTTGAATAGTCCACATGAGATATTTTAGTTAACTAGATTAACGCATTACTGACATGTGATCTCACTGGTCAAACCATCGTGTCCGCAAGTATGTATGTATGTATGAATGTATGAATAACTTAACATGACCGCAAGTCCATGCGGCGGGCGTTACTCCTATAGCGCTACACAAGCGTCATATATGTTAAGGTGCGGCTTGATCAAAGTTAATGATAAAATGTCAACCCAACGTTTAACGCTAGCGCCATCTAATCATGGCACATGTCATCATTTCGTTCCCATGAAAAGATCCGTAATGTATAAAGCGTCATCTAATCATAGCATATGTCATTATTTCGTTGCTATGAAAAGATCCGTAATGTATGAATGAATGTCTTGACATTACCACAAATCCATGTGGCGGTGCGCTACTCCTATAGTGCTTCACAAGCACTACATATGTCAAGGTGTGGCTTCATCCGAAGTTAATGACCAGTTTATCACATAAAGAATGTCCAGTAATCCCGAATCAAGTATAATGTATTAGTAGGCGTGTATTAGTTTATTGTGTAAAACGATGACTAGGTAACAAGTATCAAATCGCATAAAAGTTAAGTTAATATAAAAGAGAGGCTTGATAAGTATTGGAGTGCTTCGGGTTTAGAAACTTCGACTATTCCAAAGTGAATCGCAAGTCCTTCCGAATTAGGGAGACAGCTTTGGCCTCTCTCGTCGCCAGGCGGTTAACGGTATTTTACCCTTCCAGTTAGTACATGTCCCTAATTTGATTGAAAATACGAAACTTTGGCGAGATTGAAAATCGTAGGGCGGGATAAGTCACCAAGGTGTGGATATCAATCCTAGCTTGACACTTTCATCCCCAAAATGTGGTTTATTGAACGAAACAAGATAAAATCTCGACTCGTCAATAAGGAACCACTAGGTTATGAAATGGAAATTCCCATCAAGATAGGGATATCACTCCTGACTTGATGGTGTAATTTCGTGCAAAATAACATATAAGGTGGATTGAAATTCGTCACCAAAGGCGGGAATCACCCCTATTCCAGTGAGTCGTTTCGATTGTGGAATATGAGTATCTTCAAGTATGCATTGTGTGAAATGTTTTAGAAAAGACACATTGTATATTTAGACAAAAGAAGAGGTAGAAGCAAATAGGAAGAATCACATATTAAGCAAGAATAAGGAATGGTCAGGTTTTGGTACTTATACTATAGACTAGGTCGAACATGGCAATTCTACCTAATTCTCTATAGTTATGGCTCTGATACCAATCTGTCACACCGCAACCAATGGCGGAAACATCGGGATGAGATGAAGTGCGTAATTGCTCGAGACTTCATAACGCTATTTGTGTCAAGTATTTAATGTTTACATTTTACATGGTTTGATCTAGAATATAACAAATTTAAAATAAATAATGCACAATAAGTATTCAAATAATTATATTTCATTTCATTAATAATGAATTATTACAAATATTGGAACCAGAATACAACATGATTGAAAGTAAATTACAATACAACGAGCAATAAAGTTTAAATGCGTTTCTAGGCAATCCTACTGGATTCATCTGTCACAATCCTGCAACATGTATTAAAAGCATGGATCAGTACAAAAGCACTGGCGAACATACAAGTTTGAATAAAAGTATAAGTACAAAAGTTTGTTTTAGTCCAACATGGCAACTTGTATTCACGTCCTAACTAGCATACATAGACAATCTAAACATAACAAATAGCATGAATACACAAATTAAAACTGACATGCATAAACATTCTAAACATGACGAATAGCATGGAAAAACAAGTTGAAGCTATCAGGTATAAACATCCTAAGTATAACGAATAGCGTGTGTGTTGGAATGCATAATTGTGTAGGTTTGAGTGTACAAGTGGATTTGTTAATTAATACATGTTACACCCAAAAAGTGCATAAAGTGTAAAAAGGGGTCGAGTATGCTCACATTTTGCGAAGTTTCCTTTAGAAATCCCGCGAGGAGTTGAAGAGTTGAACGGCGAACACCAAGCTCATCATACATGGGTAAACGTAAGTAATGAAATGTTGTTAGAATAATTATACATATATATATATATATATATATATATATAATTAATATTTTAATAGAATCCGACAGGCTCGTTTTATTATTTACCGCGTTTGGTTTTAAGGATTTTTACAAAAACGGACAGAGTTTCCTCTGTTTTTGGACGATCCCGACAACACAAGTTGTCGATATATTTGTCAAAACTCAACAAGTACAACAATATATATAAGAATTCATGTCAAGCGCTAGAATATGATTAAATGTCAAGTGTATCGGTTCGACTATAAAGTATGAAAATATATAAATGAAATACTATAAAAATACTCGCGTCGTAAATGTTTTACCAAGTCTCGTGAGTAATCCGTTAGTTCGGCAGTTGACCGGGTCTGACCGGTTGACTGACTTTGACCAACTTTGACCGAACTCGAGTTGAACCAAGACCTGAACCGAGACTCGAACCAAAATGACCACAGCTGACCCGAGTCCGATCGATACTCGAATCGCAATAAAGCCTGAATCTGGAGTCGCGACCGAATCCAAACCAGAACTTGACCCAAATACAGAACCTAAGCTAACCATTATCGACCGAAACCGAACCGAACATACTTGTTCTCTTGCAATTAAACTCGAAACAATCCCGAACCAAAACTGACCCGATTAAAGCCGGAGCCACTTCCACAGCCACCGTACCAGAACTTGATGTTGACTGAGTGCTGACCAGATCTTGAAGCCGGTGCCGGAATTGAACAAAACGACTTAATCGAAACTTATCGGAATTTAAATCAAGTAACATCAAAGCAGAACTTGGACTCGAAACTAACTTGACCGGAACCACTCGTCAGAAACTGAACCGAGCCGCCGCGAAGAAGCCCTAGCACCGCCTCCGTTTCCGGTGATTGAGAAGACGATCGGAGCTTGTCCTATGACCGCGTCGAGGAGAGAGAGGAGGTGAGCGAGGGTGTTCGTGAGTGGTCGGAGAAGAAGAGGGGGCGCCGGAGAGTCACCGGTCGCTGGTTTGCCGGTGGTCTTGGTCTTCATCGGAGAGAACGAGAGGGACGAGTGAGAGTGGGGGGGGGGGGTTGTAGTGTAGGAGAAGGAGAGGGGTAGTGGAGTTCACACCGGAGTCGGCCAGAAATCGCTCCGGCGACCGGAGTGAAGGGAGAGAAAGGGGAGCGGCTGCCTTCCTTTAAAATTTAGGGTTTGGGTCCATTTTATACTTTCAAGTAATTACACAATTAGTCCCTCAACTTTAAAGAGTTAAATAAATAGTTAGATTAGCTTGGTTTAGGCTAGATTTCCTTTAACTAACTAGGTTACCTATGTAACCTTTAAAATAAATTAATTTGTTTATTAATTATTATATTGATTTTTTTTACCAAAATAAATAATTAATTAAACAGATCACTAACCATATAAAAATCTTTCGACGATTAATTAATTCGCGAAGAATTTCTGTGGTTTCAAAGGTTAGGATTATGATCTTTACAAACGAGTCGGATTTTGGGAATCAATTTTAACGGATGTTACACCGCAAGCCATTGGGGGAAATTCCAGAACTTCCATTTTCTTTCTTCTACACTAGGAACATAGTCGCGGTTGTCGCTTCGCTTCCTTTGCCCCCGGCCATCGAGATCAAATCAGAGCTCAACCCTAGATTGCGCGAGATCTTTAAACGAGGAAATTCAATGATAGAGCAAGCGTGAGCCAACGAGAAAAAGAGCTCTTCCAAATCGAATAAAGAAGGGGTCAGCTGAGCTCTAACTGGTTAAACCCGCTTTGGTGGCCCGCCCTAAGTCTTGCCCATAGATAACTTCTTTGCTAGATGATATCGAATAGTACGACTAGAGTTCAATCCCTTAGGAAGTCATAGTACGACTATAGGGAAAGAGATCTGAAAGTAGCATTTTACCCCGTTATCCTATGGTGAATGCGGCCTAGCTCTCCCCGTTCAATAGGCTAAGCCTATCCCTTTGCCGTAAAGCTAAGAAAGAACTCAGCTAGGACCGAAGAGAGGATACGAGAGAACCGCGAGAACCAATGGGAACACAAAAAAAACCCTAAAAAAAAATCCAAAAAACCCAGAATTTTTTTTTTATATTTTTCTAATAAAAATCGCTATATTTTGTTACAAAAAAAAAAAAAAAAAAAAAAAAAAAAAAACGTTTTTTTTTCGAGTAACAGTTATGGATGCACATGTGCATATGTATCATTTCTTGGACAAATTTCATAATATATATATTACCAGTAGCAGAAAAATGCACTTTCATTTACACTAACATATGTAATACACTACTTTTTACATTACCAATATTAGAAATGCATATGTGCATCTATATGTATCAACATGAAATAAGGTGATTTGAAACAAAAAGTTTGTGATTTTAAATGATGAAGTATGCCCATATACATGTGTTTTGGTTAGTTATATCTAGTGGTCAATGGTTTGATTATATTTGTCACTTTATGATGTAATATGTTGTTTGGATGGTATAAAGGGTGTTGATGTACATATAATAAAGTGAAATATTGTTAATAATATTGTATTATGGATGGTAAAAAGCAATGATATTGTATTACGGATGGTAGGAGGTAATGGTAGTGTAGTATGGCTGGTATGATAGATGAAAGGGAATGTGTATTCAAAGTGGTGTACTAAAACACGTTATAACATGTATATATATATATAGATGCACATGTGCATTTCTAGTGTTTTTAATGTTATAACAAGTTCATATATATAGATGCACATGTGCATTTCTATTATTGTTAATGTAAAAAGTAGTGTATTATAAATGGTAGCGTAAATGAAAGTGCAATTGTCTGATATTTGTAATGAATTACGGAATTTGTCAAAGAAATGATACAAATGCACATGTGCATGGATAACTGTTACTCGAAAAAAAAATTTGAATTTTTTTTTTATTATTGACGAAACATAGGATTTTTCCAAAAAAAAAAATAGTAAAAAAAATTTTTTTGGGTGTTTTTTAAGTATTTTTTGGATGTGTTCACATTGGTTCTCGCGGTTCTCGCAATAAAGTGTGGTTTTTAACGGATCCTTCTCCTATATATTCGGACCCTAACAACCAGAGTCAGACCTTTATATATAATTCTATATAATTCCCATAAACCCTGACCCTCTGGCCCATGTAAGTAAACTCGCACGCCGCTTATTAAACTCAAAGAGGTTTAATACCAAAGTCTGACCATATATTCTCTTTTGTAAACTCTGATTATTAAAGAAATTCGGACTATTGAACCAATTAAATCCTGCCATTTTTATTCACACAAGTTCGGACAACATGTCTTGTTATCTATGTATTAATTCAGCAAACAAAGTGAACCTGCCATCCTTTAATTAATTCGAACGACATTGAATAAGCCCACCAACATAGATTCTTATATATTATGACAGGCCCTTACCCTTTTAACTTCATCCCAACATGAAAATCATCTAATTCAGCCCACATGCAAGAATTAAATTCGTACATGTAATATATATACACTTCAGTTGGCATATTTTTGTAGTTATGTTCAGCACATGATCCACAATAAATCTCGGACTAATTTATTGTGTATATAAATACGGACATTGATAATTGGCCCTCCTATAATTAAACTCCGAAAAGAAGGCATATATATGTATGCATATACATAGCTGATATTGCAAAAGAAACTCGGACTACATCTTGGTTGATATCAGAATACATATTTTATTTGAAAAAGTCATGAGATTCGGACCATATGTAAAAGAAACTCGGAACCTTTGAGATAAACTCGGACCCTATGTACATGTGAATAAACTCGGATCACCCTTAACATACAAACTCGGATCACCCTTAACATACAAACTCGGACATAACCTGCATACATAAGCTCGGAACTAGTTTGCATACATAAACTCGGAATTAGCTTGCACATATAAACTTGGAACCATGTATATAAGTAAACTCGTACATTATGTATACAAACAAACCCGGACTAACAATTACTCACAGATTTCAAACGCACAATTTTTCAATGTAACAGTACTTCCACGATCAAACCCTAATCTTTACAAACCAAATCAACAGTTTAGCAATTCTAATATATCAATCACATCTCTAGTATCTGATAAAACAATTACTCATTCATACACAAAGAAACACATACTCATTCAAGCATAATCAAGTAAACACAGGGCCATTGTTTGGATTGTTATGGTTTGACTGAAATCAAATGAACAAGAATATCAATCAACGTATAATCGTAAACATTACCTTAGATTAATTCTAGGGTTTGTCTTTGAAGGATTGAAAGATCAGAGAGTAGAGTGAATGATTGTGTGTATGATTGGTGTAGAAATGATTAGAGGAAACTGTCGTACTGTGAGATTGTGAGGAAAGCTTAGGGTTTTGTGTTTTATTATAACTCCTCTAATGACCATAACACCCCCTTAATTACATAATTTTCACATAAAGTCCACAACATCTTGTAATTTATAATTAAAGCATTTAATTCACGTATTTGTTATGCAACAGATAAGTTTCGTATAAACCGTCCGTTTATAATTATTGTTCGAGTTTACTTGTGTGTATTCCGGTAATTCCCTGAATTACCAATGTAAATGCGGTGTCATGAATGTATGTATAAGTTAACTGTGGTTAGGTTAAAGTATTAACCTGAAATTGTGGGTTGTCATAATATAAATATTATAAAAATCGTGTTATGAATAGTAATGTACAAATAATCAAGGCGCAAACATATATGTCATCAAAGCTGACTCACGGTTTAGTTTCTTTACGTCGTTTTTCATTTTTGTAATTTTAATATAATATAATGATTTATAAAATTTTGAATATATCGTTGCGATGTGATTACTTTTATCTACGATTAGATAAAGTTTTATTTAAAACTGAACGGGTCAAATATAATTGACTGTTTTTTTTTTCTATTTTTCAATAGAACTGCGTTTTACCTTTGTAACTTAATTGTTCCTATATAATAATTTATAAAGTTTTGAATATAATGTCCGGTTCAAAAGTAATAACGCATATGATTCAAGTGAATTTTTCGTTTCAGTTAAGGATGATCAACTTCAAATATTCAAAACATGAATTCAAATATGTTATTTAAGTTTCACTTTGTTCGACTTTCAAAGTTATCGAGTTAATGATTTTGCATATACCGTTACGGGGTTATTATTTTTATCTACATTATACAAATTTTATTCAAAACCATAGAATCAGAAACTCACATTAGCAGTTTTTCTTTCGATTACACAATGAGTTGTGTGTAATTAAGTGATATATGTGTAAATAAACCTAATACTTCATTAAACTTTTTAGTTTTATTTTGTAATATATGTTTTCCGTGAGAAAACAAAGGAAAGATACCTACTAGTTATTTAAAAGGATTATTATTATTGAGAATAATCAATGATGATAATGTTTTCTATAACAAATATAAGTAAGCATTATCACTCACTGAGGTTAAATGATATAATTGTAATGTTTAAAATAGATGCTTTCGGGTTGCAATTTTTTTAGTATATGCATATATTCGAATATATCACATATGGAAAATAATGAAAATATTATAAAAATATTTTAAATAATTAATTAGACGTGTTTGTGCATTAATTTTCTTTTCAAACAAAAGTTAAAGTTGTCGAAAGAAATTTGTTTTATAAAACATCAAATTGAAAGTGAAATCACATTAGAAAAACCATACAAACCAAATTATATACACGAATATTGAAGTTAAGAATATGATATCGTTAAAAAAATGTACGATGAAACCTTATAGCGATATGACAAGAGTCCTGGATGGACTTTCGTAACCCATCCTTTTCTATAAATTATAACCCAAAACGTACAGTTTGTTACTTTTGCCACATTTTTAAAACTCCTAATCAATGTTTTAAAAACCAGTTTATACCGGCCAGTTAAACGGGATGCAGAAAGCTTGGCCGGCACCAGTTTAAACCGGTATACCGACACCAGGCCAAATGTTAAAAATTTGGACTTTTAATCTTTTATTGGTAAAAAAAGGTGACGATTTATCTTCTTAGTAAACCTAGCGCCCAAAAAATACCAATAGTGAATTTTTGAATTATTTTTTATTATAAATTAACGTTTAGAATAAATTTTAGTATGTAATGATTTAGTTTTAGATTATTTTTTGAATTGAAATCGTATTTTATGGATATATAGTGTCAATTAGTCAACCTGGTTGAACCGCCCGGTACAATCCGATTCAACCAGTTAAACCATTCTTAAGTCTAACCCGATGCTATTTAAAAGCCGGGTTTAAAACATTGCTCCTAATATGGTGACATACTTTCTTTGTCACTATAGCTTTGTGACCCAATATTTATTTCCAAAGTCAAATGATATAATTGTAATATTTAAAGTAGATGCTTTCGGGTTGCAATTTTTTTAGTATATGCATATATTCGAATATATCACATATGGAAAATAATGAAAATATTATAAAAATATTTTAAATAATTAATTAGACGTGTTTGTGACACAATATTTATACTGAGGTTTTTAAAAAGTCAATAACCGTCTATAGGGATTGTTGGCCGGTGGCGGTGGATTATTGAATGTGTGAATAAAAATTACAAAAGTCCACTAATCCATGGGTCATGTCAAATTACTCAACAATTTCGTAATTGAGTTCAACCAAGGTTTATAACTTTAGACTGTGGGGGTGGGGGGCTTGAGTTGGGGGCATTGCTCGTCACGTGACAGGTGTGTGATCCATAAGGTGTGGTGTGGCGTGGCGTGGCTTCTGCTGGATGCGGTGTGGCGTGGCTTCGGCTGGCGTGGCCGGCCATGTGTATTTTGTTATTTTTTTTGTTTAAACTATTTAAACTTTCATTTAATAAAAATAACACACTAATGAAAATATTACATATAATATTTTTAAAAACTACAAATAAAATTAAAAAAAACTCCATAAAAAAAACACTACATAAAATAAAAAAAAATTAAAAGTTCGTGATTTCTCCGTGTTATATTTTTTCATGATTTCTTCTTTCATTTCCAACGTCATTGCCTATTGTGGGACAGTAAGGTGATCGACGGGCATGACGAGAAACTTCATATCTTCGTGTTTTTCTTTTAGATATACCCTTTAATCGTACGACGCTTTGGATATTTTTCCTCAACTCGATCCTTTGTTGTCGGAGGAAATTAAATGTATCAATTTTCGTCCCAAGATCTTCCAACTGGTTGGTGTACAACCCATTACTCGGGCCGAACCCGATCTCGTTCTTTAAATCCGCTTTTTTGACGTGTCTCTGCTGGGTGAGCGGGATGGAGAATCATCAAAATCATCCAAATTATGATCAAACTCTTGATCACGAGCATCGAACTGAGTTTGGGACGAGGGTGTTCTTGCCATTTTGGATGAGGTTGACTCGCTAGCGGGAGGGACTCTCGCCCATTTCGAAGCGTACCTACATAATCCCAATAATGCAGGTACTTGAACTCGTTCTTCTTGTTCTCTCTGTATGCTAGCAAGGCATTCTTGATAAAGTCAACCTCGGTTTCACCGCTCCTTGGCGCGTTCTTCGCCTTATGGAAACAAGCGTTGAACGCGGTGACGTGTGTATTTATGTCACCCCACTTGGACGAGAGGCTATCATTTTCACGATACTCCTCTGCCCTTCCCCTGAGTGGATATGTGGATGTACGCTATGATGATCCAGGGCGTATGAACTGATTCTTTATGGAGTCCCAAAAATCTTTTTTTGTGTCGTAAATTCCCAATTCCAAAAATATTTTAGACATTATAAAAAACTATAACAAAAACAATAATATTGTAAACATTAAATATGTTATATAAAAAATACCATGAATCGGATTTTGCGATTCTTCGATCCAACATCTTGTCAAAGTAGTTTCTTCTTGAACCATCCACTTTAATTGTGTTCGTTGAGCGGCCACTATTGCTTTCTCTTCATCCGTTTTTTCTTGTGGCTTCTTTTTTTGCCGGTTTGGATGACGAACCACCAACGTCTTGCGGTTGAGTTTCGGGCACGGAATCAGGTTGGGAAAGGTTAACTTAAATAGGTGAATCATCGTATGGAAAGTTCGTGTATACATGGTTTCCTAAATACGATGTGATTCGCGCTAGATCGGGACACGATGAGTATACTAAACCGTGTGGTGGTTGTTGTGGATGGCCGCATGTAAGGGGTATTTGGGTAGGGTTTGGTGGTGGACGGTTTTGTGGCGGGCTAGGGTTCAGATTTTCTTGATATCCAAAGGGATTGTTTGGGTCGTATCCACGGCTAAAATGATGCATTGTAGAGGATTAAGTGGGTTGATTTTATAAAAAATATAGAGATATGACAGGAGAAGTAAAAAAATATAAAAATGGGTGGGTGTTTATAATGTGTAAAAAGAAAATATTTTTTTAATAAATAAAGTAGTCGTTTGGCAACGACTAGCCCCAACAGCTACATTGAACCAGCCAATCAAAGCCAGCCAAGGCACACCGCCCCCCGGCCCACGCCAGGCTCAATCCCCACGCCTTCCGGGCAACGTCATGGCAAACGCTAGCCCGGTGTGGTCTAGCCAGCGTTTTTGGCATTCTGCCGCCCTATCCCACGCCCCACACCCCGCAGTCCTATATCGTCAATTTGTGCGCGATAAAATAATTGTCATGTTTGATTTATTTAATTTGTCTTTTATAGAAAGAGAATCTTGTAAGTTGCCTTATTTTATTATACATGTTGAATAAATAAACATGCGTGAAATTAATGACTCAACAATTCTTGTAATCCAGGCTTGGATGAAACCATAGTTGTATTCAGTAACGGTTTGATTGTAGCATACGTGTCTTATTTAAGCCCCGCACAAAAATGATTAAGTGATTAATAATTGTCTTTGGGATGAAGTTTGGAGGGTCAATATAGTGTGTCAACTTCTTTTCTTCGTAATTATGTTGGTTTTGGCCGTTATTTTGTTCATTTTGTCATTTAAGCTCTTTTAATCCTGAAAATCAAAAGTAAACAAAGAAACACACTTTTTCCAACATTGGTACTAAAAAAAAAGGTTGTTTTATACCTCATTTGATATGATTTATATGTTGCATTTTATACGTATCATGAATCATATCTATGGAAATAATATTGATAAAGACTATTATGAATAAGTTGGCTGATTTATTTTGGTGAAGATGGAAATAAGCAAGAAATGCACTAATGCTATTAGAGAATAAACACCGGACAAGACCTAGAAGATGGAAATAAGCAAGAAATGCACAAATGCTATTAGAGAATAAACAGTGGACAAGACCATACGTAATTTGTATCCTCATACATAAAATACATAGTTGATAAGATTTCAAGGAATTTTATGGTCTAACGATGTTATGTGGACAGTTGTAAGACCATACAGAATGGGGCGTGATTTTTGGCGTGGAAGCCTCAACCACGCGGGCACACCAGCCCGAGGGTGGCGTGGTGGTGTGGGCGAGAGATTCTTTACCGGCGTCGAGGGTTATTGGGTGGTGACGTGGTGGCTCTTGATTGGTGGGTATTGTTTTGGTTGTTTTGATTGTTTTTTGTTTAATTTTATTTATTTCTTATTATTTTTTTATAAAAACGTCACTTTAACGTCAGTCCCACCCGTGCTTTTTTTACCTTGTCTCCTTGTTAGTGTGACTGATGTGACGCTTAATGTCTCCTCTTCACGCCCTCCCACTCTGTATAGTCTAAGAGTTGTCTTTATAATGTGAAACACGAGAGAAGTATGTAGTCAAAACAAAATTTGTTACTGTTACTTGCACGAAAGATTGATATCTTTGACGAAAAAGCATGGTAATACTCAAACTAATTTGATTCTATCAACCATGTTTATTTAATACTTATAACTCTTAACAAAGACACACAATAGTTGAACACATTAAGATATTGACTACAAATCACTAGTTATGTTCAACAATAAATCTGTAGCAAATGAATAAATGATGTCCTACCTAATAATCTTAAAAACTTTTAATATATGCTTTGGATGACACATTTCATGTGTTATTAGGATTTTGGAGTAGTGAGATGTTGGTAGACTTATACGAATGGGTGTGTCGAGATATCTTAGTTCTTGTGCAATTGGAGATGTTGGTTTTAATTCCATATGGGTCAACATGCAAGACTGTCACACACAGAGTAATTTGAAACCATTTACCTATTAGGTATGATTTAAATATGTATACCGGAATAAAGTGACAAGCATTACTATTTTGATAAAATAATTTTTTTATTAACGGGTAGGAATCCAAAAAGAACTAGTGGTTTTTTTAGCTTATTTTGTTTTATGTCATAAGTGGAAACATATGGATTTTGAACCTAAGATCAAATATGTTTTACCTAATAATAAGTGGATAGTTATTTCGAAATACAACACTAAAAGCTACCTAACTAACTAGTTACATTAATAAAAAAACATAAACGCTTAACCGACCATAACCGAATCGAGTTGTTATTTATCATTGTCCGGTTAAGTGACATTTCGGTTATGGTTATGGTTTTGAGCAAAATCTGACTCAAACCGACTCATGCACACCCCTTGATGTAGCGCGTGATACGATAACGAAGAGCAAGCACGTTGATTCAGCGAATACCCGTGTTGATCTTCCCTAAACCCCCAAAATTCCACCCAAAGGGCACAAAATTTGAAGTGAAAAACGAGTAATTTCAAAATTGATGTCTGATCTTTCAAATTACTAGAAAAACATATAAATTGAAACAGAAATTCGAAATGGGCCTCAAAAAGACAATGGGCCAAACACAAGCCCAAAAACAAAATGTTCAAAACACTTCAAAAAACATAAAAACGTAAATAACTAATAGAAATAAGCATTTTTTGGCCCGGACGATGACCCAAACCGCCGTAGGCTATTTGCAGCAAGATGGAGCTCGTTCTCACGTTCGTTTCGCCTGGTCACACGCCCAAAACGGACCCCCGTAGCCCAAGTTAAAGCCATTTTAGTGAAACCTCTTTTGTTACACGATCTTGGGCCTCCAAATACAAGATGACCCGCTCCTCCACACTTGGACCCGCATCACCCCTAGTAGGGAGTTCGTTAATTTTGTTACAGTTTGATTTGGTCTGATCATGTAGATGCTATATCGAAATTGGATGAAGTATTGTCAATTGATCCTACGAAACATGATGGCATGTGGTGTATTGGCAATGCACAAACTTCTTATGCTTTTCTTTATCTTGATAAAGATGAAGCACAAGGTTATTTTGATTCAACTTATACTTTCTTTCGGTAGTAGGTAGTTGATGAGGTATTACTTGTCATGTATTTGAAACTTGTAAAGAGTAGGGCACATGTCGGAATCAGATGAATGTAAAAAATTAAATATGCTATGTTGGTATATGCAGTACGTCGGTCCGTTTCCATTTGTGTAGTTTGTTGGCAATCGTCGTCACTTTTTTTTTTCTAAGGGTGCATTAATTTATTTTTTCAAACAGTGTGTCCGTTATTTTTTGGCTGTATGGTATGAAGAGGCGCGTGCGAAGTGGTGGGAGTCAATCGGTGGTGGCTATAGTTGCTTTTTGTAGAGTTATATAAAATAATATAATATGCCATGCTTGTGAGAATTAATGGAATTGGTTTTTTTTTTTTTTTTTTTTTTTTTTTTTTTTTTTTTTTTTTTTTTTTTTTTTTTAACAGAGGCCTTAATACTTAAAATATCAACTTTAAGTTAATAATAACCCAGATGTCGACTACTCAGCCATTAAAAAATGTTTTTCTTGTACAGCTGAATGTGACATGTTATTTTATTTGGGAAAATCCGGTTAGAACAAATGAGAAAATTGAGTTTAAAGTTGTAACAAAATATAATTAATCTAGTGTCATGTTGTTCAAGGTAAAGGTAATGAGTGTTAGTTACAAAACTCGTGATGCACTGACCCCATCTCACGCTACTTGCACAATAGGACCACAACAAATGTACATGTTGATTAATGATGTTGTTTACTGTTAGCTCAATCGAGCTCAAATGATATTTCCTTATAATTGTTCTTCTGTTTAGATTGTCAATATTATTCTACACCTTTATAATTTTAATATGATATTTGATGACTTGATTGTATTATGTGCTAGACCAACATGCTTAAGACACAATATATGACAACATTGCAAATATCATATGCTTGAGAAGGAGAAGGTTAATTTCTTGAAAGCTGAGATTTTATGTTCTCCTTCTTGGCTAATAATATACCAATAAAGACATACGGCCACGCCAAATATCAAGTACCATCACAACTATTATAACAATACATCATATAGGAATAAGACTTTAAAATGAAGCAAAACTCTAACCAAACAAAGCTTTAAATACCATAAATGAAAACAAACTGCAAAACCAAATTTACAAACATACTAAGCACATTAAACTAATACTGCGTCAAGTACAAACATCAATATCCAGTGACGGAGCTTATACAAAGGTTCCGCGGGGGCAGAAAGTCGTGGGACCCAAAAAAAATTCCCTATCGCTATGTTTCGGGTTATATGTTCGGATCGAGTCAAACAATAAGAACTCCAAATAAAACTAAATAATCTTCATTCATTCAAATGGCATGTTCTTACACATAAAAAAACAAAATATTTTTTTAACAAACTAAAGACCGAATATTTATCATGATGCAAAAATATGCATAAAGGATTGTAGATTTGAAGGCTTTAAGAACAGAACCATGAGAGCACAGAACCTTTTTTTCTTCTATTAAAGTCGAACAACACAGATGGCGCACCTATATTACCTATATCCACACGTAGTCTTCTATGTTTTTTGTTTAAACATCTTTCAATTAAGACAACAATGAACCCTCAAGTTTCATTTCTATAAAAACTAGTGTTAAACTTTATTTAAACTCACTTGTAGTTTAAAAACAATTATAAAAAATTACTAATAGTTTCGTTCTTCACATTTTTTAACGTAATACGAAAATATGTATATATTTTTTTAACAATAAACTTGGTAGGGTAGGGATTTTTTAAGCAAAATAATTTGCGGGGCCGGATGTAACGCCCAGCGTCCCTAAACTTTAGGATTTTGTCAAGATTAGTCCCTGAAGTTTGTCTATTTTTCATTTTAGCCCCTGAACTATGTGGAAGTCTATGTTATATACTTGAAATGCCTAATTATATGTTGGAATGTCTATAAGTTGAAATGCCTAATGATGGAATGTCTAAATCTATATGTTGGAACGCCTAAATCTATATGTTGGAATGCCTAAACCTATGTGTTGGAATGCCTAAGTCTACATGTTGAAATGTCTAAATCTATGCTTGGAATGCCTAATTCTACGTGCTTGGAATGTCTAAATCTATTTGGTGTCTGACTCTTTAGACTCGTGAAACTTGATTCTTGGTTGAACAAGAGACTGGAGCCTTGTCACTGGCGGAATCTATTAATCTTTGGAACTTTTGGTGTTTATGATGTAAACTAGTTATTCTATTACCTAATGTTACGCAACGCTTAATCTAACTCGCAAACGAATCAAAGAAGGGAACGCGGGAAGGATTGGGTTGATCAAATGGCCACCCGATCGGATGACCGCCCGATCGGATGACCACTCGATCTGGCCACCATCCGATCCATGCTGCACCGCCTCTATTCCTCTCCACACTATAAATAGGCCTGTCACATCACTTTATTCCCTGATGTGACAGCCCTGTTCGACGAGACGCACGCACACTACATTTCTTCATTTTCTCGGTGATTTCAGTACATTTTAGACTAGATCCTTGTACTTTCTTGATCTAGACTTCATCCTCTACATGATTCTTCTTTGAAATCACACTTTTCACCGTGAAATCTCTCAGATCTGAGTTCTTGAGGGTGATGTCATCATGGTGGTTGTACAAACTGTTATATGACGTCATTCCTGGCAAGATCTAGCTTGGATCTAAGGAATTTCATACGTTTTTACACTAAATATAAGTTAAATCTAGACTTTTTCATATAAAACTTAAGTTTCTTCATCTTTTCTTCAATCTGTTACTTTAAACAGTGAGATCTGATTCTAAATGGACTATAGACTTGATTATTAGCCTAGAGTCGGCTTAAGAATGGATTTCTACCAGAGAATGATGGCCGGAATATGGATTTTGCCACAAATGTTATCGCGGGCAGTTAACTGATCGGACTGGGGTGATTCCCACCCGATCAGGACGGTTGTGCGTCGATGAGGTTACCATTGTCTCAATACGTACCATGCCGTCATCGTTAAACTTAAAAATTTTACAAAATGGAAAACGGAACAAGGGTCGCCCGATCGGACGGCTCGAGCGGCAATCCGATCGGACAACCACCCGATCAGATGACACTCGTCCCGCAGCCTTGAAACTTTGAAAGCTTCCAACACCTAGAAACTTTTTCAGAAACTTGAAACTTGGAACCCTTGAACGAGTGACCACCCGTTCGGACAGCCATCCGATCGAGCAGCCACCCGATCAGAGGAACCAAAACACATGACACATGGGTCGAGTGACCACCCGATCGGACAACCATCCGATCGGGTAGCCACCCGTTCCAACCTACACTAAGCCACCCGATCGACTGGCAATCCGATCGGATAGCCATCCGATCGGAAAGCCATCCGATCCAGTGACTGTCCCGACACTTTATGCAATCTTGTTATTCTGCCTAACTCTTATCCTATTGAAATCTAATCAGGCTAATTCTAAAAGAGCTCCCTTTGATCCAATAACAGTTGCGACTGTTACACAATCACTGTCAGTATACTCGATCCCCTTTTTACTTAAAAACTTTGGGGTGTAACGTGTATTCTATATAAACTTGAATCCTTTGAAATCTAAACTCTATCCTATGTGTATGTGAAAACTTGTGCATTCTAGTATTCTATTTGTGCTATGTGACGTTTAATCCAGGGTGTGTAGTTCCGCCTTAACAATAGTAGCGCTATAGGGGGCGCACCTCTCCCATTATTCTCAGGGGGTATTGTTAGGAGGATTCTAGTTTACCTTGAGTCTTGGGTATACACTAAAGCATCGGGATACTTGGGCTATCACTGCGTGGACTACGACACTAGCACGACTGAAATTATTTTATTGCTTACATTGTGGATATGAGTTGTTTTAATCTATTATTCTATTATCAAACTTGTATACTCACCAATACTTTTGTATTGATATTTTAATACATGCTCCAGGCTAATAGGTTGCTCTGGAACACTTGGAAATCAAGCTAGGAGATGCCTAGAAACGTCGCCTTGTTAATTTAGTCATTTGAACAATTGAAACAATGTTTGCTATGTTGGATACTTGTTATTTGTGATTTATGGTTGTTTTAGACTATTACTATGAAATCTATTTAATGTCTATCGAAATATCTAGTGTTATGGAAATCTCATGAGCAATCTGAACACTTAGTGCTCGCACCCCGATGTTTCCGCCATCGGTTGGGGTGTGACAGATTGGTATCAGAGCCATAACTATAGGGAATTAGGCTAAGTAGGAATACTTGCCCTAGTCTATAGTTCTAGGAGTTCTGACTCTTATTTGTTGTTTAAGACTTATATATTCTACCGTATCTGCTTCCTAGCAGTACAGATATTCCTGTTGAACTTACATGCCTTTCCTAAGGCTAACATAATGTACACTTAATACTTTGAAAACACTGTTAAGCCAGTGTTTGTATTTTTGCACGAGATTGCCCTCAAGTCAGGAGTGACATCCGAACCTTGATGGAAAATCTCCAAATTATTCTAGTAGGTCTTATCTGCGGATAGGTACCAACGCTATTAGGGTATGATGTTGTCAAGTTAGAGGTGAAACTCAGACCTTGATAGCTAGTCCCACTCCTTGATTTTATGTCTCGCCAAAGTCTCGTGACTTCCGATCAATTAGGAACATGGAATGACTAAAAGGACGATATCATAGGCCTAACATCGATGACGTATTTGTCTAAGTAAGTTAAGACACATTACCTCAATTCGAAAGGAGTTCGAATCACTTTGGTTAGTCACCGTTCCTCCTACCCGGAGCAATCCTATGTTTTATAAGCCTATCATTTTATGTTATCTCGATTTTATGTATGTAGTTTTAAACTCGATTTATCGATCATTTTGGTATACTTTTACACGAATCGCACGTATGTCCGCAATCTAAAACGTTAATTCTAATCTCAGATCGAACTAAATTTATAAATTTATGAAGTTTTATTCTATGTGTAATCTATGTGATAATGTGAGTGCAAGGCACTAGATG
Source organism: Helianthus tuberosus (assembly GCA_030545235.1). NCBI lineage: Eukaryota > Viridiplantae > Streptophyta > Magnoliopsida > Asterales > Asteraceae > Helianthus > Helianthus tuberosus. The sequence continues at coordinate 171,524,792 of CM060377.1, forward strand.
TAACATGGCATGGAATACGAGGGGAAAGTGACGTGTCCGAAACATGGTGGATACGCTGCTGGTACTTCCTATATATAAGTGTTTCTGGCATGTTACTAACTTTCGTACCAAGTGCCATGCGAAACTTAGTGTCTGTTGCTGAATTCTAAAACTATGGAGGGTCTATCTGTGTATCCTATGTGAAATGTATGTGAAAACTATCGTGTACTCTAGTGAAATCTATGTGAAAACTGCGTATGTGTGGATTGAGAAACAAAATACGAAACGTATCATGGCGCCGAAGACGAGGAAGAAAGTGGCCTGTCCGAAACATGGTGGATACGCCGCTGGTACTTCCTATATATAAGTGTTTCTGGCATGTTACCGAACCTTCGTACCACGCGCTAAGTGAAGTTCGTAGTTTTGTAGGCTCAGACTGAAGTGTGAACTCTATTTGGATAAGTCTATGTTGTACATCTATTTGGGTAATCTATGTGGATCAGTTGGATTGATCTATGCTATTTAATGTATTTGATTAGTCTAATGTTGTGGATTGGCCAAGTATAACACCGACGACGAGGGGGACGTGGCGTGATCGAAGCATGGTGGATACGCCGCTGGTACTTCCTATATATAAGTGCTTCTGTCATGTCGCCTAACTTTCGTAATACGTGCCATACGGGATTTCGTTGGTTGTGAGTTGTTAACATTAATCTATTGGATCTATTAAAGTCTATGGAAAGTCTATTGAAGTCTATGGCAATCTATTGAAGTCTATTGAATTTATTTAAAACTATTTGCGATCTATCGTAATCTATTGAAATCTATGAAAATCTATGGTAATGATGATGAGCGTGTATTGCGACATGTAACATGACATCGGGTACGAGGTAGAAGTATTGTGTCCGAAGCGTGGTGGATACGCCGTTGGTACTTCCTATATATAAGCGCTTCTGACATACTGCCAAGCTTCGTACCACATGCCATGTGAAGGTCATGAGTTGTGGTGTTACATCTATTGAAATCTATAAGAATAGTATACGTGTGTATTGTGATAATGTTGAGTGTGTTGTTTGGCAATTGCGACACGTAACATGACGCCGAGTACGGGGTGGAAGCGATGTGCCCGAAACGTGGTGGATACGCCGCTGGTACTTCTATATATAAGCGTTTCTGACCTGTTGCCACGCTCCGTATAACGTGCCATGCGAAGGTCGTGGGTTTGTGGTATCTATGAGAACCTTGTGAATCTTGAGTCTTAGTCTATCGTGCGTGAATCTATGTTAATCTACGTTAATCTAGACTTATAAGATCCTCTTGTTGGATTTTAGGATGTCTTCTCGAAAGCTATCCGACACTCTCAGGAAATCCAGGGAGAAGTCTCAGAAGAAGATGATGTCTTTCATGGCCGACCAGATTGCTCGAGTCGTGCCAAAGATCGTCTCTGAGCTCCAAGGATCAAACACTCCTCCATCCTCTGTGGACTCCAAGGCTGAGAAGCAGAAGTCTACAAAGTTCAGCTACAAACATTTCATCTCTTGCAACCCTAAGCCTTTCACGGGCAGTGATGGGGTGACTGCTATGCTCGAGTGGTTCGACAGCATTGAAGTTACCTTCATTAACAGCGAGTGCCCAGATCATCTAAAGACTAGGAGTGCAACTGGAATGTTCCAAGGCAGAGCGTTAGAGTGGTGGTCGAATGAGAGAAACATCTGTTCTAATGAAGAAGCCTATGCTCTTCCATGGGCTGAGGTGCGAGAACTCATGATGCTCGAGTTCTGCCCTCCCCATGAGCAGTTGAAGCTTGAAGAAGAGTTATGGCATTTGAAGCAAGTTGGTGATGACAACTTGGCTTATACTACCCGGTTTAAGCAGCTAAGTCTTATCATTCCTCACTTGGTTTCGACTCCTAAGCAGATGATAACCAAGTATATCAACGGCCTACCACCTGCTATGTGAGATTCCATTGAAGCAGCTCAGCTAGAAACAATTGAGGAAGTCTACCGTCTTGCAGCTAGTCTCAACAACAATCGTATGCGTGATAAGCAATCTGTTACTCCTGTTACTTCGAAGTCTGCAAACCAAGTTATCCAGCAGCCGAGTGGTAGCAAGAACAAGAAGCAGAAATCTCAAGGTCCCGGATGTAATGCTATTACTCCTACTGCAAACCCTGCTGCTAAACCTGCTCCTACTACTGTTGCTGGTAACCCTGCTGTCCCTGAAGCTAAGAAGCAGTACACTGGGTCTTACCCAAAGTGTGCGACTTGCAACTTTCATCATCCTACAGCTTCTGCATGTCGTCTGTGCACCAACTGCAACCGCTATGGTCACACGACTCCCTACTGTCGTCAAGCTAATCCTGCACAACAAGCTCAGCAAGTCCTAGCCCAGGCAGCTTACCAGCACCTCCAACTCCTCTACAGAACCCCAAACCGGTCAATGCTGTTCGTGCATGCTTCCAATGTGGAGATAGTACGCATCTTCGTAATCGTTGCCCCCAGCTGAACCAAGATCAACAAGCAGCCGCTCGTGGACGAGCATTCAGTCTCAATGCTAACCCGGCTCGCAACAACAACGATGTGGTGAATGGTATGTTTCTCGTTAATAACCTTTATGCTTCGATCCTATTTGATATTGGTGCCGATAAAAGCTTTGTGTATGTGGAATTTGAGTCCTTGATAAATTATACACGCTCTAAGTTACCTGAGTCGTTCTCTGTTGAGGTTGCCAATGGCAAATCGATCCTTGTAAATTCTATTTTGCGTGATTGTTCCCTGACTCTTAACGATCACGTCTTTTCTATTGATCTCATACCCATGCGACTGGGTAGTTTTGATGTCATTATCGGTATGGATTGGTTGCGTAAGAACCATGCCGAGATTGTTTGCCACGAGAAACTTGTACGTCTTCCTCTACCGTCTGGTGATATTCTAAACGTCTATGGAGACCGACCTTCAAAAGGACTAAGGCTGATGTCATGCACACAAGCGAACATAAGTTTACGTAAACAGAACCCTGCCTTCTTGGCCCAAGTGGTGGAATAAAAGGGCAAGGGAAAGAACATAAACGATGTTCCGGTTGTGTGCGATTTCCCTGATGTCTTTCCTGAAGATTTACCTAGTCTTCCTCCACCTAGATCCGTCGATTTTCGTATTGACCTCGTACCTGGTGCGACTCCGGTCGCCAGGGCTCCTTACCGTCTTGCACCTTCCGAGATGCAAGAGTTATCCAGTCAGCTACAGGAATTACTCGATAAGGGTTTTATTCGTCCAAGTACCTCTCCGTGGGGTGCTCCCATTTTATTTGTCAAGAAGAAGGATGGATCGTTCCATATTTGTATTGACTACCGTGAACTTAATAAGCTTACCGTGAAGAATCATTACTCTCTACCTCGCATTGATGATTTATTTGACCAACTACAAGGCGCGTCCTACTTCTCTAAGATTGATCTTCAATCTGGATATCATCAACTACGTGTCCTCGAAGATAATATTCCTAAAACTGCGTTTCGTACTTGATATGGGCACTACCAGTCCGTAGTCATGCCTTTTGGCTTGACCAACGCACCTGCAGTGTTCATTGACCTTATGAACCGTGTTTGTAAACCCTATCTTGATCGTTTAGTTATAGTCTTTATCGATGATATTCTTATTTATTCTAAGTCTAAAGCTGATCATGCTCGCCATCTATGTCTTATGCTTGAACTTCTACGTGGTGAACGCCTATAAGCTAAATTTTCTAAGTGTGAGTTTTGGATTGATGAAGTGCAGTTTCTTGGTCATGTTGTTAGTAGTCAGGGTATTCATGTTGATCCTTCTAAAATCGAGGTAGTGAAGAGTTGGTGTACGCCTAAATCCGTGTTCGAGATTCGTTCTTTTCTAGGATTGGCGGGTTATTACCGCCGATTCATCGCGGATTTTTATAAAATCGCTGTTCCTCTTACTACTCTAACCCAAAAGGAGAAACCTTTTGTTTGGGGTCCCGAACAAGAGGAGTCCTTTCAGAACCTTAAGAACCTTTTGTGTAACGCTCCTGTTTTAACTCTCCCTGATGGGAATGATGATTTTGTGGTGTATTGCGATGCCTCAAACCGTGGCTTAGGCTGTGTGCTCATGCAGAGGGACAAGGTCATTGCTTACGCCTCTCGTCAACTTAAAGTGCATGAGAAAAACTACACTACTCACAATCTGGAGCTTGGTGCGGTTGTTTTTGCGTTAAAGATCTGGCGACACTACCTTTATGGTACTAAGTGTGTGGTCTTCACCGACCATAGGAGCCTTCAACTTATCTTTGACCAAAAAGAGCTGAACACGCGACAGAGGCGTTGGGTGGAATTGTTTAACGACTACGACTGCGAAATTCGCTATCATCCTAGCAAGGCAAATGTAGTGGCCGACGCTCTTAGTCATAAGACTCATGTCAAGGCTATTTGTATATCTAGTGATCTACATGCTTGTATTCGTGAAGCTTAGTACTCGTCTGCTAATGAAGGAAGTTTATCTGTTGAAATTCTTGGCGCTAACGTTAACCAACTCGAAACCAAATCTGATGGTCTTCAATACTATCTAAATCGCATATGGGTGCCAGATCGCGACAACCTCCGTGAGCTCATCATGTATGAGGCTCACAAATCTCGTTACTCTATCCATCCAGGCACCGATTAGATGTACCAGGATCTGCATATGACTTACTGGTGGCCTGGCATGAAGAGGGACATTGCTGTGTATGTTTCTAAATGCCTCACCTGTTTGAAGGTGAAGGCTGAACATCAGCGTCCCTCTGGTCTTTTAGAACAACCTAAAATCCCCGTTTGGAAGTGGGATAGTCTTGCTATGGACTTTATTACTAAGTTACCCCGTACACCTGCCGGTCATGATAGTATTTGGGTGATCATTGACCGTCTAACTAAATCAGCCCACTTTCTTCCTATTCGCGAAGATTACAAAGTGGAGAAACTTGCTAGGATCTATACCGACGAGATTATATGCCGTCATGGCATCCCTCTAGACATAATCTCTGACCGTGATGGTCGTTTTACTTCACGTCTTTGGCAAACATTTCAGTCCGCTATGGGTTCGCACTTGAATCTTAGCACGACCTTTCATCCTCAGACGGATGGACAGACCGAGCGTACTATTCAAACCCTAGAGCACATGCTCCGTTCTTGTGTCATTGACTTTGGTGGTAAATGGGATGTACATTTACCATTGATAGATTTCTCGTACAACAACAACTATCATTCCAGTATTCAGATGGCTCCTTTCGAAGCTTTGTATGGATGGAAATGCCGATCTCCTCTCAGCTGGCATGAGGTTGGGGAAAAGCAGTTCACTGGCCTTGAGATCATTCAAGAGACAACGGATAAGATTCTTCAGATCCGTGATAACTTGATGAAGGCTAGGAGCAGACAAAAGAGCTATGCTGATAAAAGGCGCAAGCCTCTGGAATTTGCTGTTGGTGACCGAGTTTTACTCAAGGTATCTCCTTGGAAGGGAGTGGTTCATTTTGGTAAAAAGGGAAAGCTCGCTCCTTGCTATGTAGGTCCTTTCGTGATACTTGAAAGGATTGGCAAGGTGGTGTACAGACTCAAATTGCCACAAGAACTAAACAATGTGCACCCGGTGTTCCACGTGTCTAATCAACGTAAATGCCTAGCCGACGAGGAACTACAGGTTCCCCTTGAAGACTTGCAAATAATTGAAGTTGTCCAATTTATGGAGAAACCGGTCGAAATTATGGATCAAACTGTCAAGCGTCTGAGGCGCAGCAAAATTCCCATTGTTAAGGTTCGATGGGAAGGAAAGCGTGGTGACGAATTCACTTGGGGTTGAAAAGTGATATGAAGGCCAAGTATCCGCAGCTCTTCGAGCAGTCTTCATCTAAGATTTCGGGGACGAAATCTCCTAAAGGAGGGGAAACTTTAACGCCCAGCGTCCCTAAACTTTAGGATTTTGTCAAGATTAGTCCCTGAAGTTTGTCTATTTGTCATTTTAGCCCCTGAACTATGTGGAAGTCTATGTTATATACTTGAAATGCCTAATTATATGTTGGAATGTCTATAAGTTGAAATGCCTAATGATGGAATGTCTAAATCTATATGTTGGAACGCCTAAATCTATATGTTGGAACACCTAAACCTATGTGTTGGAATGCCTAAGTCTACATGTTGAAATGTCTAAATCTATGCTTGGAATGCCTAATTCTACGTGCTTGGAATGTCTAAATCTATTTGGTGCCTGACTCTTTAGACTCGTGAAACTTGATTCTTGGTTGAACGGGAGACTGGAGTCTTGTCACTAGCGGAATCTATTAATCTTTGGAACTTTTGGTGTTTACGATGTAAACTAGTTATTCTATTACCTAATGTTACGCAACGCTTAATCTAACTCGCAAACGAATCAAAGACGGGAACGAGGGAAGGATTGGGTTGATCAAATGGCCACCCGATCGGATGACCGCCCGATCGGATGACCGCCCGATCGGATGACCACTCGATCGGGCCACCATCCGATCCATGCTGCACTGCCTCTATTCCTCTCCACACTATAAATAGGCCTGTCATATCACTTTATTCCCTGATGTGACAGCCCTGTTCGACCAGACGCACGCACACTACATTTCTTCATTTTCTTGGTGATTTCGGTACGTTTTAGACTAGATCCTTGTACTTTCTTGATCTACACTTCATCCTATACGTGATTCTCCTTTGAAATCACACTTTTCACCGTGAAATCTCTCAGATCTGAGTTCTTGAGGGTGATGTCATCATGGTGGTTGTACAAACTGTTATATGACGTCATTCCTGGCAAGATCTAGCTTGGATCTAAGGAATTTCATACGTTTTTACACTAAATCTAAGTTAGATTTAGACTTTTTCATATAAAACTTAAGTTTCTTCATCTTTTCTTCAATCGTTTACTTTAAACGGTGAGATCCAATTCTGAATGGACTATAGACTTGATTATTAGTCTAGAGTCGGCTTAAGAATGGATTTCTACCAGAGAATGATGGCCGGAATATGGATTTTGACACAAATGTTATCTCGGGCAGTTAGCTGATCGGACTGGGGTGATTCCCACCCGATCAGGACGGCTGTGCATCGATGAGGTTACCATTGTCTCAATACGTACCATGCCGTCATCGTTAAACCTAGAAATTTTACAAAATGGAAAACGGAACAAGGGTCGCCCGATCGAGCGGGTATCCGATCAGACAGCCGTCCGATCGGAAAACCACCCGATCAGATGACACTCGTCCCGCAGCCTTGAAACTTTGAAACCTTCCAACACCTAGAAACTTTTTCAGAAACTTGAAACTTGGAACCCTTGAACGAGTGACCACCCGATCGGACAGCCATCCGATCTTGCAGCCACCCGAGCAGAGGAACCAAAACACATGACACTTGGGTCGAGTGACCACCCGATCGGACAGCCATCCGATCGGGCAGCCACCCGTTCCAACCTACACTAAGCCACCCGATCGACTGGCAATCCGATCGGATAGCCGTCCGATCGGACAGCCATCCGATCCAGTGACTGTCCCGACACTTTGTGCAATCTCGTTATTCTGCCCAACTCTTATCCTATTGAAATCTAATCAGGCTAATTCTAAAAAAGCTCCCTTTGATTCAATAACAGTTGCGACTGTTACGCAATCACTGTGAGTATACTCGATCCCCTTTTTACTTAAAAACTTTGGGGTGTAACATGTATTCTATATAAACTTGAATCCTTTGAAATCTAAAATCTATGCTATGTGTATGTGAAAACTTGTGCATTCTAGTATTCTATTTGTGCTATGTGACGTTTAATCCAGGGTGTGTAGTTCTGCCTTAACAATAGTAGCGCTATAGGGGGTGCACCTCTCCCATTATTCTCAGGGGGTATTGTTAGGAGGATTGTAGTTTACCTTGAGTCTTGGGTAAACACTAAAGCATCGGGATAATTGGGCTATCACTGCGTGGACTACGACACTAGCACGACTGAAACTATTTTATTGCTTTCATTGTGGATATGAGTTGTTTTTATCTATTATTCTATTATCAAACTTGTATACTCGCCAATACTTTTGTATTGATATTTTAATACATGCTGCAGGCTAATAGGTTGCTCTGGAACACTTGGAAATCAAGCTAGGAGATGCCTAGAAACGTCGCCTAGTTAATTTAGTCATTTGAACAATTGAAACAATGTTTGTTATGTTGGATACTTGTTATTTGTGATTTATGGTTGTTTTAGACTATTACTATGAAAACTATTTAATGTCTATCAAAATATCTAGTGTTATGGAAATCTCATGAGCAATCTGAACGCTTAGTGCTCACACCCCGATGTTTCCGCCATCGGTTGGGGTGTTACACCGGACCTATATAATTTTAAAAATTTCGAACAAACAATCGGAAAAATTACAATACTCACCGAAAAATTAGTGGAGACGGGTGCACCCCGTTCCTCCTTAAAAGGTGCAACCATGGCACCAACACAAGTGTATTACAAATTAATATCTACACAGCCAATGATCTCTTTGCCTAGTGGTTAAGGGGAGGTGGGAAGCTTTGCTTCTCTTGGAGGTCCTCGGTTCAAGTCTAGGGAAGGGGGTTTTAATACTAAATTGGTGATACTAACATATTAACTACTAACCTTGTTAGGATATCCTAACCGTACTTGTTCAAAAAAATATCTATACTACCTTATTAAAGAAACTAGTTTTTCGACCCTTATGGTAATTTGCATAAATTTTTAAGATGGCATACCAAAGGTCAAGAACAAATCTACTTCAAATTCACAAACTTTTGTCATGTTCTTCCATTACCCCTTGCACAAATATATATAAATTTAATACTACCTTATTAAAGAAACTAGGTTTTCTACCCTTATTGTAATTTTGCATAAATTTTTAAGATGGCATACCAAAGGTCAAGAATAAATCTACATCAAATTCACATACTTTTATCATGTTCTTCCATTACCCTATGCACAAATCTATATAAATTTAATACTACCTTATTAAAAAAAACTAGGTTTTCTACCCTTATGATAATTTGCACAAACTTTGAGTCTTCAAGTGAGTGAGTTGCAGACCTTCCTATTTGTTATTCTACGTAGACTTCTGGTCTGGTGATTTGTTTCTAGACATCATTTTAAAGCAAAACTATGTTATTTTCGTTTAGATTTCTTACCAAAGATGGTGTAAAGAAGTTTTAGTAACTTTCACCTTTTTTTTGTATATTAAAAGAGTTGACGTTAAAGGAGCTAATGAGATTTTTTATACGGAAGATGTTGCCCTTTATTATAAGCATCAAGTATCATTGTTTCTTTGAGAATTGTTTTCATAAAAACTGATGGCCGACATCCTTTTTTATAAAATTATACGATTGATAAACAACCGAAAACAAGCACAACGTAGGATAATTTTCTACCCCACCGCAACGCGCGGGTTTCCCACTATATATAAATAAGAGTGAATGAATCGTGCGGCAATTCTCCTTTGTTAAAACTTGTTGAAATATACGTTATGTTTGGATTTATATCGTGTGTACATTTTTTATCATACAATTGCACGAGTACGTATCATGTTTATGTTTATGTTTATCTATTACTAGAAAATACTAAACAGCACACACTAGTATTCAATTGTTATATGTTGATATCCAAAACAACAACTAAAACAACAACTGTAACATTTGAAGGAATTCAACCGTTGCGCACTTTCGATCGTTTTCAAAATTTATAAAATTTTATATTTTATTACGAAATACGTAATCGTATGATCAAGCAAAACGGTGTTCACGACATATTCGGAATGAAATCTAAGTTTCATATGCTTTTATACCCTTCATATAGCTTAAATTAAAAGTTTAAATTAAAAGTTAGAAGGGTTAAAAATGGCAAAAATGCGATAATACAAGTCCAGGGGCTAAATATGCCAAAAATGGAAATTTATCACGAAGGTAATAATCTCTTGCGATTGCACCTTCTGATTACCACGTCTAGTAGGCGAAATGACGAGTCAAAGTTTTACGAATTAAAAGTCAAAAATGCATAAAAGTGCATTTTACGACAAAACTGTTTTCGGGTATTAAAACTTAAAGTTTTTACACCAAATCAGTTTTATAACATTATTAGACATGTTGCCAATGTCACACCCCAACCGATGGCGAAAACATCAGAGTGAGACGAAATAGATTGCTCGAGACATCATAACATTAAGATTCACGACAAGTATTTAAATAATAAATTTCATTCCATTTCTAAAGAGTCAGTTACAAGGATTTGAGGCAAATACAACAACATGAATAATGAAATACAATACAATAAGAGTACAAAATTTAAATGAGTGTCGAGGCATCCTACTATGTTCCATGCATCATCAACATCATCTCAAAACCTACAACATGTTTTAAAAGCATAGTTCAATACAACGTATTGGTATACAAGGTCAAACTATCATGCATAACTAAAAGTAAAACCCAACTGTCCACAAGAATAATAGCATCCCTCGATATATCAATATCGAGACCGTAAAGAATGAATAATAGCATCCCTCGATATAGCAATATTGAGACCGTAAAGAATATAACTTAACAAAAACCCCGTCCGGTGGTGTGCTACTCCTATAGCGCTATAATTGTTAAGGCGGGTTTACAAGTAGTATGAATTCTAGCATGAACCTAAGCATAAGAAAGCATGTATGAGGATTGAATGAATAAAGCATGTTTGTGAATCGTGCATTTTTAACAAGTAAAACATGTTGCATCCAAAGTGTATTAAAAGGAAAATGGGTCAAGTGTACTCACAAAATTGCATATTCTTTTCGATTATCCAACGCGACGATATTGTTGAGACTAGGAGAGTGGTTGTGTTTGATTTGGAGTTCTAAGGGATGATTACATTAGGGTTTGCGGATTCGAAGTCCAAGGACATGAAAATAGGCATACGAGCAAAAATAATCATCTAGCATACATGATACTTGTTCTTGACACTATGAAACTCGAAAGAGTTTAAATGTTTTCATGGGACAAATTATCAAGTCCAAGATGATGTAACCTACTATCTTGATAACGAACACTTGTTCATCATCAAGAGTTTGGTTATTCGGATATTATATTATTATTATATATTGTACATTATGATATAAAGGTCAAGCAAGTGGTAGGGGAATAAATCCCCCATTTAGGTACCTCTTTTGATATCATACAAGTCATGTAGGAGGTAGGAAGAGCAAGTCTTCCATTTAGGTACCTCTTGGTGTTCACCACTACACTTGATGTTATAAACATTCAAGGAGGGTCATGAAGATACAATAAGAAAAGAAATAATTACAACTAATCTAAGAAATCATCAAGTAATGTGTGTATTTTTAGTATGATAGCCCAAGCTAATTGTCCTATAATCACACAAACATCAAGCTTGAAGCTTGTTCATTACTTGTGGGTTAACACCTAACCAAAACAAAAAGTTTGTGAGGTTTACACCTCTGATTTTACATGTCTCAACCTTGTTTTTAAGCACAACTATCCATAGATGTGGTTATGAGCATAAGGACATAGGTTTGAGATGAGATAACTAAAGTTTAAACAAGATTAACAAAGTTTTGATCAAAATAGAAAGATCAGTCCACTTTGGAGCCTTTCTCGTGACGTTCCAGACCCTGGTTTTCCATGGAAAACCTATGGAAATGTTCCTAAGGTTAATCCAAGTAAGTAGGAAAAAGAATCAAGCAAAAAGGTTAAGAAATGAGTGAGTTATGCTTGTTTTTGTAACTTGATACGAATCCGTCCATCTTGCGAATTCCAGCTGATTGAGAGAGTTTGAGAGTGAGTTTGAAGAGTTTGGAAAATGAAAAATGCTTGGAGAAGTGCTTGGTTATATAGGGAAGAGTGGCGTAGGTTGCTGTTGGCCATAAATGCAAGAAACACACCACAAAACCCAAAAGATTGGCCAATCCCGTAAGCTGAAATGGGGATTGTGCGGATCGGGAGCCCTCACGGGCCGCGAGCCATTATGGTGGCTAGGTTACGGGCCGCGACCCGGGGTGGGTTCTGGACATAAGTTTCGTAAAATGACATTTAGGCCCCTCAACTTTATATTTGCAAGTTTAATGATGTTTAAGGGTTAATTACGTCATATAAGCATATATAATGGTCCATCAAGCATAATTAACGTAAATCGAGTATGTGGAAGTATGATTTGGCGTATGAATGTCGTAATTAATTACCGAACATGTACGAATTGAATGCGTAAGACAAGTATCAGTGTGTTCATCATAAGCTTACAAGAATCACGGAGAGTAAATTCAGAGTAAAATGAATAAAAAATTTCATAAGTACGGATGAACTAATAGGGTATAATTTGGGATAAAACTATGGATTTTTTTTACTATGATTTAAGTCTTGGATTTGCGATGGTAAGACGAAATACGATTATGAGAGGAATATGCTTCCAAAAATAGATTTACAAGACACGCTTTCTAATTTAGAAAGGTTATGAAAAAGCGGAGCGTTACAGTCTCCCCTCCTTTAGGAAATTTCGTCCCGAAATTTATTCAAGAGGACGACTTGGAAAGATTTTTGGCAAAAGATGATCGTTTTGAAATTTGAGACTTAGAAGTTTGAGATGTTTTGAAAAATATGAACTTTTGAAGAACGAAGAGATAGGTTTGTAAAAAGAGTTTGTTTGATTAAAATGATTTGAGACATTAAACATAAGTAGAACGTGGATGTGTGTGTATAGGCATAGTGGGTTTAAAAAAGTTTGCTTAAATCACATTGGAGAGGTATCTTTAAAACATGGTACATAAGGAGTAAAACTTTTGTAATAAACGGTAAGCATTCTGACGAAAAGTGTGGCCGCACTATAGGTTGTAAGAAGAATTTTGTTGATTTCAAAGAGCAATAATAAATCACTTGTTTGTAAAAATTATTTATTGACGAGGACGAGAACATTAGGTATTTTAAGTAAAACGATTTCAGGAGGCGACGACCAACTAAGTATGTTTGCATCTTGGTGAAGGATGGAAAAATATAATTTTTAAATAGTAAGAAATTTAGAATTTGAATGCGTAAACAAATTTGATAGTAAACGAGGTTCGTATGAAAGGCGAAAATTAATGGAGTTACGAGAGTGAATGGTCGATCTAATGAATGAATATGAGTATAAGAATGGTGTGTGTATTAGACAAATGAAAACGATGTGTTAAGAATGAAGTCTCTTCGTGGATAATTAGATATAATGCGTTTGTGAGTTGTTTAAAGTTTGTTTCAGGTCTAAAAGGTCTGCAAAACACCGAATTTCTCATGGCACGTTTTACGAAAAATTTGGTAACATGGTGAAAACACTTATATATAGGAAGTAGCATCGGCGTATCCACCATGTTTTGACCAGGCCACGTCCGTTTCGTTATTCGTGTCATGTTATGTTTCGTGTCTTACCATACACAGTAGTATACTCTATGATTCTCATGCGCCTATCACTATAATCATGTGTGCACCCGCGATTATATTGATCGTCGCATGATCTAGATAGCTTGTACTAGTTGCGTATGAATTTGGGTGTACATAAATTCGAAAATAAGAATGAGTACACATACGAATGTAGTGTATAAGCATGTTTATGTTTAAGCATGTATGGGACCCACACAAGCGAATCCCTTAGATTCCACTCGCGTACGTGTACGAATGTAGTATATAAGCATGTATGGGACCCACGTAAGCGAATCCCTCGGATTCCGCTCGCGTACGGGTACGAATGTATGAATCATGAGTATGAAGGAAAGTATGAGCATAAGTATAGGTGTAAGTATAAATACGCATGTAAGTGTAAGTATAAATATAAAACGTATAAGTATGAGTGTAGGTACGAATAATAAAGATTGCGTAAATAATACAAATTGAAACATAACAAATTTAAGCATGTGAAAACGATCAAAAGGTTGAGTACGTAAAAATGAATGGTTTAGGTAAAGTTGTCGTGAGATAGTGACTAAAACATGTACGATGATATGCATGTATAGTGGTTTAAGCGAAACGTTGCATTTATTGAATCGAAATAGATTGAGTTTAACTAGTAATGTAGATTCTAGTTTGTAAATGTAAGAAGAATATAAGTCACTTATTGGTTATACATAACGTATTTTGTAAGGAATAGAAATGCTACTTTTGTTTTAAAAGAAGAATTACGTAAGTTGAAGATTGACGGTCGCCATGAAGTCTTCTTGCCCACGTGTTTTGAAATTTGAATGACGAATTGAGCGGTGTAGAAAAAGGTTTTTGAAAATAATGGGTTGGTTTCATTTGCATCAAAACAAGAAATTTTTTAATTTTGGAGGTTCTTGTGAAAACGTTGATCCTTAGAAAAGAAATTTAGCAAAATGGACTTAGTGATCACTGAAAAGAGTTTTAACAAATGATTTGTTGATGTTGAAAAGCGTGTTTGGTAAAACGATCTTATAATATCTATAAGATCTTATAAGTATATGAGAAAGTTGGTTTGATTTCCAATTGAGAATGAAAGTGTTTAGTATGGTGATATAACGTGAGTGTGTTTTAGTGATTAAGTCGGATATGAAGTGCATGGGCAAGGGGTTCATTGGACCAATTAAATTGATAGGTAGCATTTCGTAAGGTTCTGAAATTCGGGTAATAAAACGTTTTTAGGTATGACCAAGAATTTCGTATATGTGATTTATGAGAACGTAGGTTATAAGGTAAGAAATACATTTGGAATAAACAATGCACTTTGAAATCGATACGAATAGATGTAAAACCTGATCGTGTTTGCATAATAAGGTATTTTGAGGGAAAGTTTTGGTAACGATCACCTAGGTAAGGGAATCACCCCTAACCCGTTGGTGAGGTCGTTTTAAGAAAGGAAAGGAGCGAAATTAATCATCAAGGTATGTAAATCACTCCTATCTTAATAATGTCTCCAGTTTAATGTTACAAGGGATGTAAATAAAATTGGGTGACATTTTGAAATCATGCATGTGAAGGACGTATATTTATATGAGAAGGTTTAGTATAATGTGCGTGGAAAGAAAAATAGTCTTGAAAATGGATTTGAACTTGAAAAGATTGCATAGTATAAGAAAAATAATAGAAACACATGTTTGATAAAAAATTGGATGGTTCCAAAACAGAACTTTGACTAACCAAAGTGGTCGAAAAGTCTTTTGATTTTGAGAAGCATGATTTGACCTAATAGGTGGAATACTCTCGCCGACATGTTGGTTAATGATATTCACCCTTCTGGTTACTACATGTCTCAAATCAATCGAAATTTCGAGACTTGGCGGGATTTATGAAAAATCAAGGACTGGAACTAGTCGACAAGGTGCGGGTTTCACCCCTAACTTGACGATTTAGTATCCTAAGTGTGGTTGGTACTCGTCAGGTCAAAATTTTAATTTCGACACTTAGACGAGGGTCCACTAGAATTTGGAAATCGAAATTCTCCATCAAGGTGAGGATCTCACTCCTAACTTGGTGGCGCATTTCGTGTAAAAAAAATAGGTGGATTGAGAGTCTTTCACCAAATTGTGGGTTTCACGCCTATTTTGGTGAAGTCGTCTCGTTTATGAAGTGCAAATGCTTTTGAGTTTAGTATAGACGAATAAAAGACGTATGTTAGAAATAATATTAACAAGTATGAGCACATAAAGCATTTCAAGAAAATAACACGTAAGAGACATTTCAAGAATAGCATGTAAAGATGTTTTATAAAAGTATATGAAGCAAGTATGGTCGAATTTGGTGCTTAACTATAGACTAGGACAAAAGCATGGCAATTTTCCTAATTCCCTATAGTTATGGCTCTGATACCAATCTGTCACACCCCAACCGATGGCGGAAACATCGGAGTGAGATGAAATAGATTGCTCGAGACATCATAACAATAAGATTCTTGACAAGTATTTAAATAATAAATTTCATTCCATTTCTAAAGAGTCAATTTACAAGGATTTGAAGCAAATACAACAACATGAATAATGAAATACAATAAAATAAGAGTACAAAATTTAAATGAGTGTCTAGGCATCCTACTATGTTCCATGCATCATCAACATCATCTCAAAACCTGCAACATGTTTTAAAAGCATAGTTCAACACAACATATTGGCGAGTACACTAGTTTTAGACTCGTGACATATGTATAAAAGTATTTTCATCCAACATAGCACTTAGGTATACAAGGTCAAACTGTCATGCATAACTAAAAGTCAAATCCAAGTGTCCACAAGAATAATTGCATCCCTTGACATAGCAATATTGAGACCGTAAGGAATGAATAATAGCATCCCTCGATATAGCAATACCGAGACCGTAAAGAATATAACTTATCAAAAACCCCGTCGGGTGGTGTGCTACTCCTATAGAGCTATAATTGTTAAGGTGGGTTTACAAGTAGTATGAATTCTAGCATGAACCTAAGCATAACAAAGCATGTATAAGGAATGATCCTAAGCATAACAAAGCATGTATAAGGATTAAATGAATAAAGCATGTTTGTGAATCATGCATTTTTAACAAGTAAAACATGTTGCACCCAAAGTGTATTAAAAGGAAAATGGGTCAAGTGTACTCACAAAATTGCATATTCTTTTCGATTATCCAACGCGACGATATTGTTGAGACTAGGATAGTGGTTGTGTTCGATTTGGAGTTCTAAGGGATGATTACATTAGGGTTTGCGGATTCGAAGTCCAAGGACATGAAAATAGACATACGAGCAAAAATAATCATCTAGCATACATGATACTTGTTCTTGACAATATGAAACTCGAAAGAGTTTAAATGTTTTCATGGGACAAATTATCAAGTCCAAGATGATGTAACCTACTATCTTGACAACGACCACTTGTTCATCATGAAGAGTTTGGTTATTCGGATAGTATATTAGTATTATATATTTTACATTATGTTATTTAGGTCAAGCATGAGGTAGGAGGATAAATCCCCCATTTAGGTACGTCTTTTGATATCATACAAGTCATGTAGGAGGTAGGAAGAGCATGTCTTCCATTTAGGTACCTCTTGGTGTTCACCACTGCACTTGATGTTATGAACATTCAAGGACGGTCATGAACATACAGTAAGAAAAGAAATAATTACAACTAATCTAAGAAATCATCAAGTAAGGTGTGGATTTTTAGTATGATAGCCCAAGCTTGTCCTATAATCACACAAACATCAAGCTTGAAGCTTGTTCATTGCTTGTGGGTTAAAGCCTAACCAAAACAGAAAGTTTGTGAGGTTTACACCTCTGATTTTACATGTCTCAACCTTGTTTTAAAGCCCAACTAACCATAGATGTGGTTATGAGCATAAGGACATAGGTTTGAGATGAGATAACTCAAGTTTAAACAAGATTAACAAAGTTTTGAATCAAAACAGAAAGATCAGTCCACTTTGGAGCCTTTTTGGTGACGTTCCAGACCCTGGTTTTCCATGGAAAACCTATGGAAACGTTCCTAAGGTTAATCCAAGTAAGTAGGAAAAAAATCAAGCAAAAAGGTTAAGAAATGAGTGAGTTATGCTTGTTTTTGTAACTTGATACGAATCTATCCATCTTGCGAATTCCAGCTGATTGAGAGAGTTTGAGAGTGAGTTTGAAGAGTTTGGAAAAGGAAAAATGCTTGGAGAAGTGCTAGGTTATATAGGGAAGAGTGGGGTAGGTTGTTGTTGGCCATAAATGCAAGAAACACACCACAAAACACAAAAGATTGGCCAATCCCGTAAGCTGAAATGGGGATTCTGCGTATCGGGAGCCCTCACGGGCCACGAGCCATTATGATGGCTGGGTCTAGGGCCGCAGCCCGGGGTGGGTTCTGGACATAAGTTTCGCAAAATGACATTTAGGCCCCTCAACTTTATCTTTGCAAGTTTGATGATGTTTAAGGGTTAATTACGTCATATAAGCATATTATAAAGGTCCATCAAGCATAATTAACGTAAAGCGAGTATGTGGAAGTATGATTTGGCGTATGAATGTCATAATTAATTACCGAACATGTACAAATTGAATACCTAAGACAAGCATCGGTGTGTTCATCATAAGCTTACAAGAATCACGAAGAGTAAATTCAGAGTAAAATGAATCAAAATTTTATAAGTACGGATGAACTAATAGGGTATAATTTGAGATAAAACGATGGATTTTTTTTACTATGATTTAAGTCTTGGATTTGCGATGGTAAGACGAAATACGATTATGAGAGGAATATCCTTCCAAAAATAGATTTACAAGACACACTTTCAAATTTAGGAAGGTTATGAAAAAGCGGAGCGTTACAGCCAACATGTCTAACTCATCATTTCTAGTTTACTTCTTTTTGTATTTAGTCGTAAATCGAGCGGTTTGACTACCGCTTTGACTTTTGCATCTGACCCGTTTGGTCAATCTTAGGATTCGACCAAACGCATTTTTATAGCTATAGTAATATAGGGAATAACCCTATGAGGTTATACCTTATGGTCATATAGTTTAATTAGTTATATGACGAGTCAATTTTATATATTTTTAAATTTGAGAAAACGCCCTTTTGGCACTTAAAATGGTTTTAAACATATAGGACCATTATTTTGACATCTAAACTGATGTTGCAACATAATCAAACTTGTTTTAACATGTTAGACTCGTCATAGGACTTATTTAACCATCTGAACTCTTAGTACGCTTACGACCCGTTAAAGTGGCGTAAACCATTTTAACAAGTCGTAATGGGTCAAATCACTTCGGAATCCTTTCTAATCAGAATGTAAGGCTTATCAACCCATATTATACGAGACTCAAATCTCGTTTAGTTTATAAACCTCATTCTATCCGATCTCCCTCTTTAAGTCTCGATACACTAACACATAGTTATCCGACACATTAGGAACCACTTGAACACTTGAGCTTTGTTTTCACAAGTTACATACGCAATCTCATGTGAGTACATAGCACCCTCTTTTACGTTTTCCAAATATTTTGGGGTGATTCATATGTGCCTATTATCATTTTTCCAAGTTTTCAAAACACTAATACATATGGTTTATATATATTTATAACAATATATATGACTACATGCTTATATTGTGCAATACTTGTTGATGCATTATCTATGACACGAGAACATACATTAAACATTGACAAGCCGATCGGTAGTATATTATAGTGCTATAGGTGTAACAACCAATCCCGCTTCTGACTTTTTCTAGGAAGAACCCAATGAGGGATAAGCGCTATAGGTTTAACAACCCATTCCCACTTCCGAAATTATTTGGAAGTACCTACTAGGGGATGATAGAACCCGTGAAACTTTGGACAAACCCTTCAGTAGTTTGTCGGAATGACTAAACATGACAATTGGTTTACTATACATGACAATTGGTTTACACATACATGACAATTGGCTACTCATACATGACAATTGGTTTCTATACATGACGATTGGTTTACACATACATGGCAATTGGTTACTCATACTTGACGATTGATTTCTACACATGACGATTGTTTTATAATAAACATGACAATGGGTTTTCAAGTATGTATATATATATATATATATATATATAGGGTAGGGTTCCAGCGTGAACAACCTCCCAAGAGTGAACTGCGTGAACAGGTCTGGACCCTTGATTTCCTTTTTAGTTGTTAAGGGTATGATTGTAATTATATAAAAAATTAGATTTAAATCATTATTTTAATAATTGAATTAAGTTACATCTTTCCTATTTTAAATTCATTATCCACATTATCTTTTATTTTTTAATAAGATAATTATCAAAACAAACAACAAATCACAAGATTTCAATTTCAATTTTTATTTCAGATTTCATCACCAGAATTCAAATTTTGATATTTAAGATCCACGTGACCTTCATGTTTCAACGGCATACACATGTGTACTTGGATATTAATAGAACAGTACACATGTGTACTCAGCATCGTACATATGTGTAATTAGCTGCATAATACATACATAGAAACAATACCTGCAAAACTATTTTATATTTAACAAATTACAAGTCCT
The DNA here is from genome assembly GCA_030545235.1 of Helianthus tuberosus. Lineage (NCBI taxonomy): Eukaryota > Viridiplantae > Streptophyta > Magnoliopsida > Asterales > Asteraceae > Helianthus > Helianthus tuberosus. The sequence continues at coordinate 171,544,784 of CM060377.1, forward strand.
ATAATGTTTGCCAACCCAAACAAAAAAACATACAATTACAAGTTCCAGTTTCATGAACGACAACTCCTATAAAAACAAAAAAAACATAATCTTTTACAACTATTCGCTACGTTGTATGCTGAATCATCCTTATCGACCAAGCAAACAAACATACGTGAATCATCCTTATCGACCTCATACGTGAATCATCCTTATCGACCTTCCATCTCCACTTTTCTCGTTAACGAGAACTCCTATAATAGCACAAAAAACTCAGCAACTAATACTTTGCATAATCCACAAGTGTACATCAACAACTTTACACATTCAATACTAAAAAAATTATGAGATATCACAAAAACAGACGCTATATACATGTGTACATCACATTAAAATCAGAGCAAAATCCGAATACACATGTGTACTTCACATTAAAAACAGAGCAAAATCAGAATACACATGTGTACATCGCGTTAAAAACAGAGCAAAATCAGAATACACATGTGTACATCGCATTAAAAACAGAGCAAAATCAGAATACACATGTGTACATCGCATTAAAAACAGAGTAAAATCAGAATACACATATGTACATCGCATTAAAAACAGAGCAAAATAAATAAATTGAAAAAAAAACTCATTAAAAACAGAGCAAAGTGGATGTGGTAGAGAACCAATAAGCCATATGTTTATTATCACTATCCTTCTGGAAAATAACGTATGCCAAAAGATGCATGTTAAATGTTTTCATTAAACAATATATATTATAATACTCATTGGAGATAAAGACTAAAACAACATACCTCTATAGCATAACTGATCACCTGAATAAGATGACCAAATATGCTAGTTCTTTCAGCTTCAAGATATTTCCAGTGTAAAAGGCTTTTATATATGATATATGTAGCAACCGGTTGAGGAAGTTTACCAATTTCTACATCTGCAGCCGCTTCTTCCTTCACTGAATATTCTGTAATTTCTTTTAAAAATGACTTTAATTTTGAAATTTCTTCCACCATGTCAGCCTACGGAATATTAGATGATTTAAAAATATAGAAGAAAAAAAAACAAAGACAAGCTAAATGCCTAAATCAATCTCTGCTGTTGAAGCATGACCCGATGTTACCTCCTCCAACATCACCTGTTGCGGCTGCCACCGCTGTTTCGTCGGACGCCGCCACCAAGAGTGGTGGCTGGCGGTCATCTAGAGGCAGAGAGAGAGAGAGAGAGAGCGAGAGAAGAGATGGGGGCAGGGTGTTTTTGAAGAAGAAGAACGATGAATGATTTGGGAGAAATAAATGATAACTGCTTTGAGAAAGGAATTTTTGTGAATTCGATTCAACAGTAAAACCCTATTTTGGGGTGTTGAGAAGGGTTTTATAAAGGAAAAAGTGAATGCTGACGTGGCAGCGGTTACAAAAGATCTGACCGCTATGTACTGTCCACGTGCCAACCCCTGATGAGTGGTGGAAGACAGTTGTTTTAGGAAAACCACTGATGGAACAAGACCAGTGGTTGTAACGGTACAATAAAAGCAGTGGGTGATTTTAACTATCAATGGATAGAAACACTAATTTTGAACAACAGTGATTACCAAGGAAATGAGAGAACAGGGGTTGACTTTCAGCAGTGGACAGCATTTTGAGCAGAACAGATGTTTGAACAAAACAATGGTTATGGCAGACTTTTAAGGATTTAATGAAAAATTCATTTTTAGTATTTTTAAGGATGGATTTTTGATTTTCTGAAAACATTTTAATGCTTTCATTCATAGAAAAACCGGATTTTGCCTGTTATCCATGTTCAGTATGCCAATCCTAGAGATCAAGCTTTCAAAGGTGGATGTGTCTAATGCTTTGGTTAGCACATCTGCCAGCTGATCTTTAGTTGGAACATGGTGTAGAGAAATCAAACCTTTTTCATAGCAATCCCTCACAAAGTGATATCTGATATTAATGTGCTTGGTGGTTGAATGCGAAACTGGATTTTTGATGATATTTTCTGCTGCCTGGCTATCCAACATGAGTGGTGTCTTTAAGGTAGTGATACCAAAATCCAGCAACTGATTTTGAAGCCAAAGCAGTTGGGATGTACAGCTTGCAGCGGCTATATATTCTGCCTTAGCAGTGGATGTGGAAACAACTGCTTGCTTTTTGCTTTGCCAAGACACTAAGCAATTGCCTAGGAATTGGCACCCTCCTGAAGTGGACTTCCTTGTCTTGTCACATCCAGCAAAGTCACTATCTGAGTAACCTGAAAGCTTAATTTTACCATCTGCTGGATACCAGATACCAAGTGTGGGAGCACCTTTTAGGTATCTGAATATCCTTTTTACAGCAATAAGGTTTGACTTTCTAGGGGCTGATTGGGATCTTGCACAAACACATGTTGCAAACATGATGTCTGGCCTAGATACAGTTAGGTACAATAAAGACCCAATCATGCTTCTATACAGAGTTTGATTAACCAAATCATCCTTTTCATCAGACATGACTATTTTGTTGGTTGCAATGGGTGTACTGCATGACTTACAATCATCCATTTCAAATTTCTTTAAAAGTTCTTTGGCATATTTGCCTTGATGGATAAAAGTGCCATTTTGTAGTTGCCTTACTTGGAGACCAAGAAAGCACTGGAGTTCACCCATTGCACTCATTTCAAACTCAGCTGTCATGAGTTTCCTAATGTAGGATCGTTTTCAGACCCGAACGAGTCGATCAGAAGAGTTTATCTCTAAACGAAAGGCGGAAACAGACGTGTAGAGTTCAATTCAGCAAGATTCACGCTTAAAACTGTTGTATGATTGATTCTATAACATTTTACAACCTGACAACACTTCGGCAGCACTTCGTTGCTCTAGCCGGAAAGTTACAAATGATGAAAGTTTGAAGCCTATTTATAGGAGAAGACCCCTGACCGTTTGAAGGTGACATGCCACCCTTCAAACGGTCATGACACTTTCAAACGGTCACCACCTTCAAACTATTACATCTTCAAACGGTCACTCTCAAATGAACATTTTCAAACGACAATACAATATTTACAATCTGTTTTCTTTTCTTGTGAGCATGATGTAATGATGATGTCACCCTTGTGATGTCGTCATTCAATATGATGACATCATGCTTGTTCATATCCGTAATGAACCCGAGACTCGACATAAGACGAAGACGACAGATGTATGCACTAACAGACTCCCCCTCAGATGTTGATGAGTATTAAGTGTCGAGTCTTCGCATCTTCAGTCTTTATCAGTCCTCTCGAACTCTTTGAAGTGTCTGACGCTGTAAGAATCCTCAAATCTTCTCTCTTCTCTTCTTCAGCAACAACAGACTCCTCACGATCAATCTCTACTCGGATGTCTTCAGACTCCCCCTTTCGATATGCTGGGATCGCAGTCTGGCATGTTGAAATCACAACGTCTTCAGATATCGGAATCTGACTCTCTATCATTCAAATAACCTGCACATGCTCTACCCAAAAATAAATTTTCTGATGACCACTAGTAGAGCAAATTTCAAAATGATTCAACATTTATAGTCTCTGATGAACCACTTGCAAAAATATACAATAAAAGAATGAATTTACAATGTTATTCATTGATGAACCACTTGAAGATATATCATTTTTATTTTCAAAACAACACACTCTCCCAAACCATCTATTCATCATGTCTAGCACTTAGGATTTTGAAAATCAGCTCTCCAACATCAGTTGTCGAAAATCTTTTTGAATTTTCCAAAAAATTTTGCTAAAACACACTGAAAATCTTTTTGGATTTAGAGATATTAAGAAATGCAGTAAAGAAATATTTACAAACAATATTTTTGTGAGTTCGTGTAAGAGGATCATATCAATTTTTGAGACAAGTCACCAACACCGTTAAGCTTCATTTCATTTTAAGTTCTAAACAAATTCACCTAGATTGTCAGTATATTTGTCCACTTTAATTTTCACACAAAGTTCAATTTATCCGAGATATGATGTTAATGTTTTAAGAGACTTAAACTTATCCGTGTGTCCCCCTACTTGAATATACTCCCGTATCCAGATCCCAATATTCAGTCTTATAGGTGAGTATACCACAGATGATATCTGTAAGGGAATAATTTATAGTACGAAACCGTGAGAGCTCAGGTCAGAACTTCCGTTCAGCAGAGAGATGACGGCTCGACTTTTGGTGTGTCCCCTTTAGAGGATCTTTTGATTACAACAGCAGCGACTATCAATTTTATTGTTTTATCAGCTTGCTGAGGGCGATGCTATGTTTCAAGCATTTGCAGAAAGTATTATTCGAGGACTAGGTCAGAATTTCCATTCAGCAGAAGTCCCGGGATAATACCCCAGATATCACTGAGCATAAAGACCTAGTATTTCAGAAAGAGGGACATTTCAAACGAGATTTCAGGGGTTACCTATATATCCAAGATGTTGTTACCCACAGAATAAGCAAGTTTGAATTTTATGTTTATATCTCGTCACAATCTACTAAATGTGCAAAAACCTACTGGCATATCCGCAGTGAGATTGTTTATCACATTTTTAACTTTACATTTCTTTAGCATGTTGTGACAGTCCACTGATGTACTATCATTTCCTCTATTCACAACGAAACTCATTTTTGAATTTTATCATGTTTTTGTCTTTTTTCAAATTTTCAAATGTTTTTGGATTTTCTGAAATTTTCTACTCCCCCTAAAATGCAAACACATTTTAGGAAATTTGAAAACAAACTATACAGAAAATTGACAACTGATATCGAATCACTTCAAATCGCCATCCATTAGGCATAAACAATCAGAACTCCCCCTTACACAAAACTATTTTCTCATAATGATTTCAAAACACTTAAGTTTGTTTTAACCAAAATGATTTGTCCGGAAAATAAGTTTTGTTAATTTTACCACTTGTAGATTAGGGGTTCATCACCTTGTTGTCCATTCAATCTCTTGTATCAGAATTACATCAAGTTCAACCTAATGACCTTGACGAATCACTTGTAAGATCCAACCTCTTACCACTTGTAAAAATATCCAAATCATATAACCACATGTAAGAATAAAATCTCTACACAAACCATTTTACCAATCAATATGCCGATTCCTGCTTCACACTTACTAACCTGGAAGCTCCGGCAATTCACAATCTGTAAAATTTAACAAACTTTAAGATTCATTTACACAATCAATTTTTAATAAAGATGCCGATTCCTGATCCACAATTACAAACTTGGGATCTCCGGCAAGTCAGGTTTTTTAATCAAAGAAAATATCCACCCAAGCCTGACCAACCTTGGGTGTTTTCAATTCAGAAGCAGTTGGAGTGTAAGTTGCTTTCTTTTTAGCATAAAACTCCTTTACCCCTTTTACTTTCCCTTCAACCATTTTTCCAAAAATCTTCTTAACTTTCCCATTAAACGCTTTCTCAACATCAAAGTTATCCTTCTCAGAATAACCCTGATTTGAGATCTCAGACTTTCCAGTTTTCCTTTTAAAATTTTCAGTCCTCAATGGTGGAAAGTTCTCATCATCCATTGAAGGAACTGAGTTTTCATCACTCTCATCAAACTGTGGCTCCTCTGATTTTGTGGAATCAGATTCATCGCAAGATTTTACTTCTGATTTCTTAACAACCCATTTTTGGTTGTCAAGTTTCACACTTCGCTTGTAAAATCTCTTCGAACATTCACCAACTTCAAATGTTGAATTTTTGAAAACTTTAAATTTTTCAGTTGGTGGTTCGGTTTTATCAACAACAACTTCTTTCAGTTTTCCAGAAACTCCCTGTTTTGTGTTTGTCGCTTTCGGACAGTTCCATGCAATATGACCAACTTTATTGCATCTGTAACAGGTTCTAGTCTCTCTTCTCTGATGAGCTTCACTATTCTTCTTCTCAGCAAGAAATTCTTGGTTTGTTTGTCTCCAAAATGAGCTCTTCTGTTCTTCCTCTGCAGTTGTCCCTGAAACAAATTTAACTCTGGAATTAAAATCTTTAATATATTTTTCATTTTTATAGTTTTTAGGTGGAATAAAACCAAGTCCTTTCTTTTTGTAGCTACGATTGTGGTTTGGTTTCTTTTGAAAACCAGAACCAGAATTGTAACCCTTTTTCTTGTTCAAACGTTGTTGTACTCTTGAGGTGTAAGGTTTAGGTTTTACATTAAGATTTTCATCTTTTATTTCAGAAATATTAATTTCTATTAGTTTGAAAACCTTTTTTTATCAAATCAGTTTTGACACCTCTTATTGGAAACTCTTTATCAAAATATAATTTGTCAGAATCATTCAAAGTATATACAACTTCAAATGTTTCGTCATTCAAATTAGATTTTGACAATAAAAATTCTTTACTATAAACCCGTTTTCTCGACGATTTTGAACTCTTTTCGGATGAACTCGAACTCCCGACTGACTGACACGAACTTTCGGACTCGCACTTTGACTCTGACTCCTCATCCTTATCCAACACCTGATCGACCACTCGTTTTATCAGTTCGGACTCATGATCTGTGTCAGACGCTGTGAACGTGATGTCAATATTGTCAGGTAAAACATTGGTTAACTCGGACTCTAACTTTAGATTGACTGCCTTTTGGACTTGTTCCTCATTCGGTTTTCTAGGCGAATACCCTTCCCAAATCGGAGGCGGACACTTATTATAACAGACACCCTGTTTCTTACCAGTATCCTTTTTCTTCTTTGGCTTTGTTTCTTCACCTTTAAACGTTTCAAATCCTTCAACTGTTGGATAAATTCTATCAATTATGTAGTCACAACCTTTATAACTTTGCAGTAATCTTCTGATTCTTTCATTTTCAGTTTCTTCACTATCCAACTCTTTCTTCCACTTTGCACATTCTTCTATGTACAAGTTGATCTCTTTCTGCTTTGTCATCATGGTAGCATTCAACATCTTCAAAGCTTTCTCTCTTTCAGAGTTAGTCTTTTCCAGACTATTCACAGTTCTGTTCAATACATCATATGACTCTTTCAAATTTTTTACATCAAACAACAACTTTTCTTTCAACTTTTCTAACTCACTAAATCTCTCATCTTTCTCTATACATTGTTTACATGACTCAAAACAAGTAAGACAAGGTTTTGTGACTTCAACGATCTTCTCGACTTCAATTATCTTTTCAACTTCCACAATCTTCTCAATCACTTTGACCTCTTTCATTTCCTTTGCAGCTTTCCTTTCTTTCAGTTTCTTCAATTTTTCTGCAAAATAAAATTCAAAAGTGTCAGAAGATAAATGAGTTTTTCCCAAATTTATCTGTTCCATCTCTTCATCACTATCACTTGTTTCTGATGAACTGTTTTCTGATGAAATAGATCCTTCATCTTCACTTTTCTCTTCATCAGATAACACTTCCATCCATTCCTTCAACATTTCTGGTTTTTGAACAATATGTGCAATAAAAGCTTTAACATTAGGATCAGCTGGAATGTATTTGTCCCAGCTAAAACCATCAGCCACTTTCTCGTCATCTTGATCCATGATGCCATAGTAAGCCTTTTTGTTTGCATCTTCGATCATTCTCCCATGTGCCGTTTGTGGATCTTTTTGTTGATGCGGTTGATGAGTGATTTGCTGATAAATGGTTTTCCTATAATAATCATCTTTCCCAGACGACTCCTTTGCTCCTCTCGGTTCCTGATTCTTGCATTCTCTTTTAAAGTGGCCTTTCTCCCTGCAACGAAAACAGACAACTTTAGATTTATCAAATCCTAGATTAGAAAGGTTTGCATCCAAGAAATCATTTCTTCCTGTAACCAATCTAAATTTTTCTGCTCTCCTCAAAACACTAGCTAAAGCCCATTTAATATCCATCAGTTCCAGCTCCTTTGCATCGATTTGGTCATAATCTTCCTTTGTGAGCATCGGATTACCAATTCTTCCGGCAATCAACCCTTCATAAGACTCTAAAGCAGTGACCAATAATCCCATATGATTCTTTACAATCTCTTCAGAATAATTTTGTCCATTTTGAAGATGTAAAGCCACATTGCACTGAATTAGATGACCAATTCCAGCATATGAACTTTGAACACTTGGAGGATTCACCGTTGAGAACCCACTAGTGTTGACTGATCCTTGACTGCTTGGTGTAGATTGATTTCCAGCACTAAATGCAGTTTGTATCTTTGGACTTGCTTCAGCAGTTTGAACATTTCCTTTATAGTACAATTTAATATCTTGTTGATGAGTAGAACTGTTCATTCTAGCAATTTTCTGCTGCTCCAGATCCTGTGCCTCCAACTTCTCTATAAACTGTGCAATCGATAACCTTCTAAACTGTCTGGAATTTTTCAATATCATCAGATATGTACCCCATTCCTGTTGCGGTAACGCATCAGCAAGCTTTTCAACCCATTCTGCTGGAGTTTTTGTAATCTTCAACTGTGACATAGTGCGTACAAGATGACAGTATCTTTCAATAAGACTCTTTGTTGTTTCACCAGGCATGCACGTAAATAGTTCAAATTCCTTTTTCAACAAAGCTTCTTTACTTTGTAGCATTTCAGTACTTCCCTCAAATTTCTTTCCAAGAGCTTCCCAAATAGAATAAGCGTTTTCATCATGTTGAAGCAACACAAATATATCTTCTTTAACAGCTTGTTGTAACAAATTGATCATCATCTTTTCTCCTTTGTAACTCTCTCTTTCTTGCTCCGTGAATTCTGAAATGATTTTACCGACTCCCGCTGAATTCTTTGGCCTCTCATACTCAGTTTCGATGCTCTCCCAAGCTTTTAGATGATTCGCCTGAACCCAATTCTCAAATCGTTTCTTCCATCCGTGATAATCTTCAATTCCCATAAGTTTTGGGGGTTTTTGCATTTTTCCAGTTTCATTCTCCATGTTCATGTTCTTAGTAATTTCGGATGGACTAGTCGGGGTTGTAGCAAAAGCGTTGTAAAAATCTTCACTCATGATTCGATATCGAAGAATTTCTCAAACTAGCTTTCAAACGAACTGGTTCACCTCGTGAAATACCTGACAACACTTCGGCAGCACTTCGTTGCTCTAGCCGGAAAGTTACAAATGATGAAAGTTTGAAGCCTATTTATAGGAGAAGACCCCTGACCGTTTGAAGGTGACATGCCACCCTTCAAACGGTCATGACACTTTCAAACGGTCACCACCTTCAAACTATTACATCTTCAAACGGTCACTCTCAAATGAACATTTTCAAACGACAATACAATATTTACAATCTGTTTTGTTTTCTTGTGAGCATGATGTAATGATGATGTCACCCTTGTGATATCATCATTCAATATGATGACATCATGCTTGTTCATATCCGTAACGAACCCGAGACTCGACATAAGACGAAGACGACAGATGTATGCACTAACACCTAAACTCACACATTTTATTACATGTGCTTCCAAAAATGATGTCATCCACATAAATTTGGACAATCAACAAGTCTTTCCCTCTCAATTTCAAAAACAGTGTTTTATCAATTTTACCTCTTGTGAAACCAATGGAAAGTAGAAAGGTGGAAAGAGTTTCATACCAGGCCCTTGGTGCTTGTTTCAGGCCATACAAAGCTTTATTTAGCTTGTAGACATGATTTGGATTAAATGGATCCTCAAAGCCTGGAGGTTGACAAACATAAACCTCTTCTTGAATCTTACCATAGAGGAATGCACATTTGATATTCATTTGATACACCTTGATGTTGTGGTTGACAGCAAAGGCTAGGAATAGTCTGATAGCTTCCAATCTTGCTACAAGGGCAAATGTTTCATCATAGTCAATGCCTTCTTCCTGTCTAAACCCTTGAACCACAAGCCTGGCTTTATTCTTGACAACAATGCCCCTTTCATCAGTTTTATTTTTGAAGACCCATTTTGTACCAATAGGACTCACACCTTCTGGCAATGGTACAAGCTCCCAAACTTGTTATCTTCTAAACTGTTGGAGCTCCTCTTGCATGGCTTCTACCCAGCTGTTGTCTTTTAGTGCCTCTTGGTACTTGACTGGCTGATGGAGAGATAGGAAACCAGCAAAAAGATAAATGTTTTGGGATTGACTTCTTGTAAGCACCCCTTCATTGATGTTGCCAATGATTTGGTCAGGTGGATGAGATTTCAAGAAGATAAGATCTCCTTGGTATGGAACAATGGCATTAAGTGGGGAAGGCTGCAGATGTGAATCATTTGAGCTAACCACTGCTGGTGACTTTGATGATCCAGTAGTGGCTTCAAAAGGTGGTGGAATAGGAGGTAATGGTGTGGACACATCCTGACTTTTATCCACTGTTTGAGGACTTTTGTCAACAGTGTTTGATGATGTGGAAGCATGGGTTGATGGGCTACTTTGGTCAACAACAGTTGAGGTAGCAGTGGTTGAACTTTGACAGCTGTTTTGAACATCTGTTGCTCTTCCACTTGATGCAGACTTTTGTTGTGGAATGATGATTTCAAATCCATAGTCTGATGATGGGTTTTCTGATGGACCTGCATTGTTAGTCTTAACAGCAGTATTTTCAAAAGTGAATTTATCAAGGTCAAACAATTCTGCAGGATTTGCAGGGATTTTCATTGAAGAGAGTTCATTGAACTTCACATTCAAAGTCTCTTCTACTGCTTTGGTCCTTGTGTTAAACACTTTGTAGGCCTTAGTAGTGGTTGAGTATCCCAAATGATATCCACTGTCTACTTTGGCTGCAAATTTTGAAATAGAATCTTTTAAGTTCAAAATGAAGCATGGGCAGCCAAACACTTTAAAGTATGAGATCAGTGGTTTGATTTTATACAGAATTTCATAACCAGTCTTTTGATGCCTGGGGTTGATTAAAACTCTGTTTTGGACATAGCAAGCGGTGTTTACTGCTTCTGCCCAAAAAGTTATTGGCAAACCTGAATCTGCAAGCATGGTTCTGGCAGCCTCAATCAAAGTCCTATTCTTTCTTTCAATAACCCCATTTTGCTCTAGTGTTCTTGGAATGCTGTACTGCCTTACAATTCCTTTTGACACACAGAAATCATCTAACTCCTTATTTCTGAACTCTGTGCCATTGTCACTGCTAAAGATTTTTACTGGAAGATCAAACTGCTTTTCAACTTGTTTCACAAAGTCTTGCAGAATGCATGCAGTCTCATATTTTGAGTGTAAAACGTAAGTCCATGTAAACCTAGAAAAGTCATCAACAATAACCAAACAATATCTCTTTTTCTTAAGACTCGTGACTTTAACTGGGCCAAACAAATCCATATGAAGCATTTGCAAACATTTGGCTGTTTTGGACTCCTCAATTGAATTGTATGAGCTTTTATGTTGTTTTCCTTTTAGGCAGGAAACAAAATGCTCAGGACAGGTGAATAGTTTTTGACGTAAACCTCTTACTAACCCCTGTTTTGAGATGACAGTGATTGTCTTGAGATTTGTGTGCCCCAGTCTCCTGTGCCATAATTCTGTCTCTTTGTTTGAGGCAGCTGAGAACAGACAGGCATCATTCCTGGGGCTCTCTTTTGACAAATCCACAACATAAACATTGCCACTTCTTTGAGCAACAAGTTGGGTTTTTCCATTTTTTATTATTGCTTCAATCTTTTCAACCATTTCTGGTCCAACAATCCTACAACAGTCCTTTGTAAAGAATGAGCCATAGCCCTTATCACTCATTTGAGAGACACTCAGAAGGTTGAATTTTAGATTGTCTATTAGATTGACATTTTCAAATTTTACATTACCAGACTGCACTGTACCAGACCCCAGAACTTTCCCTTCACTATTATTACCAAAGGATATATCACCCCCTCCATGGATTTTGAAATCTTTGAGTAGGGCTTTACATCCTGTCATGTGCCTGGAGCCTCCACTATCTACATACCAAAGGCTATCTAAGCATGCAGAAGCTCCCTGCACATGAAGTATAAGGATTAGTTCATTAAGGTCTCCAAAGCCAATAAGGCTTTGGATGGGGTCTAAACAGTGTCTGGGATGAGTTCAGGTGCATGGACAGTGGTTAGCTCAGGGGTTTGAACATTTTTGGGAATTTTTTTCTCTAACCACTGTTGGGGGTCTTGACCAATCACCTGTTGATAGCCAAAAGGATACCTGTTCAGTCTTGGTTTAGAAGGCTTTTTGTAAACCTCATAAATATGTGGGATCCTTTGGTATGATGGTTGTCCCTTACCTCTTCTGTATTGATTGGCAGGGGGTGCATCAGTCACCTGAACATCTCTTTTGACAGATGTTTGGTTCAGCTGTTTTGTAACAACTGTTTGGACTGGCACAAACAGTGGTTGATTCTTGGTGAATTTGACAGGTGATGATGATGAACTTAAGGATGTTTTTGCAGTGTACTCATTCTTTTTTACATCAAAGTTTTTGAGATACACACATTCTTGAGTTTTGTGGTTTGTTTTTCCACAGATACTGCAGCTCCCAGTAGGTGCAATGGCACTTGTTTTGTTGATATCATATGCTTTTAGATGAAAACAGTCTTTTGTGAGATGATTCTTCTTTTCACAGAAATCACAAAACAGGTTTTTGATTTTTCCCTTTTCTTCCTCTTTTCAGATTCCTTAGCAACAGAGTTTTGAACCACTGTTGGGATATCTTTGAGAGGAATGACTTTTGCCTTGGGAGCTTTTACACCATCAGTGGTTGTGAAATCCATTGGTTTGAAGTTTTCAAGGATGTCACATTCATCAGACCATGTGGGTTTAAATTGGTATTTATCAATTTCCTCAAAAGTTGAGGACCCCACAGATCTTTCCAAAGTTATTTTGTTACCAAGTTTGTCACTTATTTTAACCTCTTGGCCATCCTTGTTTGTGGGAATAACTTCAACAGTGGATTGAACAAATTCTTTTAAAGCATTGTTTTCAATTTCATCATGTTTTCTAAAACCAACACCAAATTTCACATTGTTTTTGATCTGTTTTTCAAGCATGACCTCATAACCTTTGCAAGACTCCACCCATTTCTCACAAGTGATTTGGGTGGATTCCAACTCCTTTTTGCAAACTTGATATTTTTATATCATAGTTTGGAGTTGATTCTTGGTTATGCTCTGCTCTTCTTTGAGACTGCAGATTTCTTTATCCTTTTTAGCCAATTTGTTTTTAAGTTCTTTTAAAGACTTTTCAAATTTGACTTCATCATTCACTCTATCCCTAAGGTTTTCATTCACCTCTTTAATGTTAGCAAATGCTGTGATGCATTTGTCTGAACACAGATTTTCAAGAACCGGAGATGATACCTTAGCTGCAGCCATCATGGCACAATCACAAGTATGCTCTTCCTCATCAATCACCTTCCCTTCCTTCACACCATGCTTCTTCTCTTCTTCTTCTTTGGACTAGGGGTCATTCAGTGGTTCAATCAGGGGTTCTAACTTTCTTCCAGCAGTAGTTCACCAGCAACAGCAGTAACCACTGCTTCAGCAACTTCATTCACTGTTTCAGCACTTGTTTACCCTTTTTCAGCATCCAGCTCTTCTGGTATTAACTCTAATGCCATAAGACAAAATTCATCATTAGAAGCATCATTAGTAGCATAGAGTGCAAAATTTTCATCACCTAGCTCATCAGGTAAGTTGCTCCAGTCAACAAAGCCTTGGGTGAAGAAGCTTTGCTGATATGGTTGAACCACTGCTGGTGGTTGCACTTGTACCTAAGGTACAGGAGCCTAGACATACTGAATTTGAGGGACAGTGGTTTGAACATAATGCTCAGGAACAGGGTTTGCATAATGAGCAGTGTTTACATGGGCAGCAGGGGTATAATGGGAATAGTGCACAGTGCTTTGGTTTTGGGGTCTAGGGTTTGAGCTAGGATGAGTAACTATTGGACCAGTGGTTTGACTCCTACATTCCCTAGCAAAGTGCCCTAGCCTATTGCACTTATAGCACTTGATCTTTGACTTATCCAACCCCACTTTTAAATTCCCATGTAACCCTGGGAATTTTCTCCCTGTTCTTTTATAAAATTTGCTTGTTCTTACACTAAGCAGAGCCAGTTGGTACAAAATGTCCATTTCTTCAAGATCTGTTGGATCAAAGTACTGTAAGTCATTTAGTTTAAAGCTCAAGTTATCTAACATCTGGTTTTCACAATTAGCAGTAAAAGCATAACTTGCAGAGTGAGAATCAGAGTTGTTAAAGTTTCCACCAGCAGTTATGTCAATGTAATGATCATAACTTTGATCCTTACTATTGCTACCAGATTCTTCCTGACCAAAAAGAGCTGTGCTGCCAAATGAATAATCATCAGCAACTTTACCAGACTCTTGCAACTCCTTTTTCTGGTTTAACTCCCTTTCATAGGTCAGGAGTCTACCATGAAGTTGGGTCAGGGTCAGATCTTTGAACTCAGCAGAATTTCTAGTTACAAAGGCAATTGTATCCCATTTTTCAGGTAGTGATCTAAGGAACCTGCTATTTTGTGTAGAATTAGCTAATACGACCTTAACAAGCCTTAGCTCACTAATGACACAACTAAATCGCTCAAACTGTTGAGTCAATGATTCACCCTTAATATGACAAAAGGTTTCATACTGCTGATTCAAAATTTCCCTGTTATTTCAAATTACTTCTTCAGTTCCCCCAAATTGTTCCTTAAGTGCATCCCATAATTCCTTGGCACTGTTACAGTGTAACAGCCTAGCATAAATTTCATTGGGTAATGTAGATGCAATGATGCTAAATGCTTTGGCATCGAGTTCGAACTTTTGAAAATCAGTTTCAGTATAGTTTTCAGGTTTTTTAGGTTCGAACTTCTTTGTATCCTCAGCACTTAGCACCATGGGAACATGTGGTCCAAAAACTACAGATCTCCAACATCCGGTATTCTGTTGAGCAAGGATGTGACCCATCCTTCTCTCCCAGATGTTGTATTCATTACGTTTAAGCATGGGTGGTTTGAAAAGTGAACCGATGTTATTCTTATCATCTTGTGATTGTGACGCCATCCTAGTTGTTTTACAGGCACTGATTAATCAACTTTGATGGTGATTAAACCTTGCTCTGTTTTTCAACAAAACGAACAACTATCAGTATCAACGATTGTGAGCTAAACTATTTATGTCAAAATGATTGTTAAATCAAATTTGACTGTCCGAGCTCTGATACCAATTGTTAGGATCTGAGTTTGGATTGATTTTGTTTTATGTTTGTTTTAAGATGAAAGATGAACAAGTAATGCAGCGGAATTAAGATGGAAATAAACTTTGCACACAATCAAACAGGAGAATTGCTTTGAACACACATTTTCACAAAGAAGCGAATGATTGAATTTATTTCAACTACGATTACAATGCATGCCTGTAACAAACTCCCCCTCAGCCTGAGCTCACAGTGATTGTTCGTACAGGAAGAAAAGTAGTGAAGAGCTAATAGAACAGTACAGGGTACTGTTCTATTTATAAGCACGCCCAAACCACTGAAGCATCTTGACTGACGTCACCATGAAAGTGACATCTAACCTCCTAACAAACTCTAACAACTTATCTAATACAAACACTGCTATGCTATCTACTGTTTACAATACATTACATAATGAAAACTAAACTACTGCTTTATCCTTCCACTGTTGTGACTCCAGCAGTACTTGATACCTTCAGCAGTGCTTAACCCATAGCCGTAGATTGATCAACATGGCTTTAGTCTTCATTAGCCTTTAACTTGGACAGCAGTTGTAATCAGCAGATGTTGTAAAGAATCAGTGGATGGAGGTCATCAGTTGTTGAAACCACTTTCAAGGAGAGAGACATGTATACATAACTTCTGCTTATTTTGGATCCACTGCTCTGATCCAGTTTTGGCTTTAATTATCTGTTCCTCTGATAGGGTTCAATCCCAACATTGTGTTATTTCCAAAACCAAAGCATAGTTTGATAAGCTATTGTTTACTAAAAATATTCTGATATATTGCCAAATCACTATTTAAGTATATTTCGATATACTTCTAAAGCATAGTTTGATATGCTCCCAATGTGATACTATTTACTAAAGTATAGTTTGATATGCTGCCAAATCACAATTTAAGTATATTTCGATATACTTCCAAAGCATAGTTTGATATACTCCCAATGTGATATTGTTTACCAAAGTATAGTTTGATATACTACCGATTATGTTATTTCTAATACCAAAGCATAGTTTAATATGCTATTTTCAAACCAAAGTATAATTTGATATACTACCGATGCTTTTATTCCTAAACCAAAGTATACTTTTGATATACTACCAAATCTATTATTTCAAAACTAAAGTAAATTTTGATATACTACTTACCCTATTATTTCAAAACTAAAGTATATTTTGATGTACTACCTATCCTATTATTTCAAAACCAAAGTATATTTTGTATATACTACAAACCTTTTTATCAAAATAAAGCATTTTGGATACAAAACTTTTTACAAGGATTCATCGCTATTTTTGTAAACATAAAATATTTTTCGTATGTTATCCAAAGCCATGAATCTAATTCACTAAACCTATGTTACTCACAGGCATTTTTATGCTGACGTTTTATTTTCACATATGTTTCTGGTTCTATTATGTGACGATTGGGGTTGTTTGCTTCATATAGGATGGACGCGGACTTTAGTGACTTAAAACTTGAAAGACAATTGTTGTATTTATTGGTTTATATCAAGACAACCAGTCAATTAATGAAATAAAACAAAACTTCAAATACCATGTATTGTGAAACAATGATTTTGTGACATGACTCCCCGATGTTTCCGCTCCGGTTTGTTGTATTATGCGGTCAGGGTGTTACAACATCCCAAATAATCATACTTATGATATTACATCAGTAGGTAATGAGTTTGGTATAAGAAATTATATTTAAAACCAATTTAGGTGCCAAAAGGGCATTTTGATTCTTTACAAGCATAATTAACGATAATATACGAAAACTCAGTTTATGATCATAATATTAACATCAAAATATGCTAAACATGTTAACATATTAGTGTGTAATTTATTTTCAAGTTCATTGGGGTTTAAAACCTTATTTTTAACAAAAAGGGTAAAATAGTCAAAGTTTAATATAATAACGGAACTTGCACTAAAACTTAGATTACTATTATGATCATGTAATATAACCTCAGAGGATTATGCTACATGATAATATGATCATAATGGAACCTTAAAACAGTAGGAAACTAATCTAATTGGGGTCAAAATCAAAAGTCAAAGTAGAAGTCAAACTTCGCGACTCTCGGTTGCGAACCTACCCTAAACATGGAATTGACAAGCCGAACATGTTTACACATGTTCTAATAAGTATTACCAAGCTATTAAAGTGTTAAAACATATTTTATAATACCTACATTATTTCACACCCTGACCACGTAAAACAACAAATCGTGGTGGAAACGTCAGGGAGTGTTGTAACAGAATCATTGTTTCATAACACATGAAAATTGAAATTTTGTTTTATTGATTAACAGAAGTTACAATGTCTTAAAAACAAAGAAGTATAACATAATTAACTAGTCTTGCATCTTTTAATGTCACTAAGGCCCGAGTCTGCCTAAGTGTATCCTGATCAATCCTATGCATCATTTCCTGAAACACATGTGAAAATAGGTACGTCAGCATAAAAATGCCTGTGAGATACATAGGTTTTATTGATTTAGGATTCATGACTTATAAGTTTAAAATAATGTTTTAACAAAAGTAGTCATGAACCTTGTAAAAATGTTTTTGTTTTATAAATCATATAAAAATCGATAAGGAAACAGATGATATAAAAGAAATATGTATGGTTAAATAATTGACCAAGTAAAATGAATTTGTATAAAATGTGTTGTTTGTAAAATAATGTTTTGTAAAGATATGTTAATTGTGTAAAATGTAATATGTCAAAATCGAAATGGTTTAAATAACGCTACGATATGTAATATCATAAAAGCACTTATATATAAGAAGTACCAGCGGCGTATCCACCATGCTTTTATCATATTACACACGTCTCGTTACTTAAATCACTTACCCAAACAAACCACCAATGTAAAAATGTTCATGTATAACTAAATGTAATGTTTAAACAAATATTGAAATGTTATTGAGTAAACAAATATAATGTAGAGTGAATAAAAAGCCTTTATTGATTAAAAGCATTTACTCGACCCTATAAGAAAGAAATGTACAAAACAATGCATTTGATAAATTATAATAAAAATTTATGTTTTGTAAAATAATGCATGCTTTATTGATACAAACATCTATGCGGTATTGTGAAAATGCATACATTCAAGCCTTGAGACTGTGGCGATAAACCCTTAAACGAATTAAAGATTTATCTGAGTTATGTTTATCGAATTCGGTCATTCCCTCCATCCAAACATACCTAGGATGTCAGGAATGGGAGTTGTCAATTCCTATGGTACCACTACCTACTAACGAACGGCGTAGCTAATGTTAATGAATGTATTTTTGAGCCATTTAAACAAACCAAATGTCATACCAAAATATAAGCATGTTTTATGAAAATAATGTACTAGGTATGCAACAAATGGACATACATAGCATAAATTGTAAATGAAAATAATGTACTAAGTATGCACTAAATGGACATACATAGCATGAAATGTAATTGAGGATAATGTACTAAGTATGCACTAAATGGACATACATAGCATGAAATGTAAATGAAAATAGCACTAAATGGACATACATAGCATGAAATGTAAATGAAAATAATGTACTAAGTATGAACTAAATGGACATACATAGCATAAAACATAATGAAATCATGTAATAATAGTGTACTAATGAACATAGCAAGTATATGATATGAAAACATGGAAAACACGAAAGTAACAAGTAGGCACATGTGCTTCACCCCAAAACATTTGAAAAACAGTAAAAGAGGGTCTATGTACTCACTTGAGGGTGCTTAGAAGTCTTGAATAACAACCAACCAAAGCTAGAGGGATCACGGAAATCAAACGACACCTAATATAGGTATCTATGTTAATAAACGGACCTAAATCGGAGGATCGGATAAAATGTGGTTTCGTAAACCAAATGAGTGTATGAACTCATGTAATATGGTTTAACAAAGCCTACATTCTAAAATGGAACCTATCCTAAGTGCTTACGACCCATTACGACCCGTTTAGGTAGCTTATGCTACTTTAACGCGTCGTTTGCGTAAAACGCGTTCGGACCGCCTAATTAGTCCTATGACAAGTATTATATGCCTTATCATGTCTAATAATGTTACCTAATCAGTTTAGATGTAAAAATTTAGGTTACATATGCTTAAAATGAATTTATGTGTAAAAAGGGCATTTTGGTAATTTTCCTAAGGCATATAAACTACTTATCATACAACTAACTAAACGAAGTGACCATAAGGTATAACCTCGGATGGTTATTCCCTATACAACTATGGTCACCTAATGTGTTTGGTCGGATCCTAATGATCGACCAAACGGGTCGGGTTCGAAAGTCTAAGCGGTTGATAAGACCGCTTGACTTACGACTCTATACAAGCACTATACTAAAAGTGACGAGCTAAACAATGTTAAAACATGTTTAGATAAGTTAGAAAACAGGTTTTGATATCAAAACAAAGGGTTTTGATACACAAGAGTAGTTTGGTTACAAAATACGCATGAATACGCATTTTGGCCGAACCTACGACTCGTCACTACGCCTAATCAATGTGGTAATCAGTAGGTTTAGTCACACAGGAATAAAACCATCATGATTACGCTCACGTTGCAAAGTTCAACAAACTTCGTGTTGACCAACTCGTGGTCAAAGCAGAAAGTCAAACACTGTTTGACTTTCGTGCTAAAAACGCATAAAAAGCACGAAAGATACTTACAAAGGGTCCAAGCTAGGACGTTTTGGTTCAAACAACTCAGGTATGAAGTAATAACTTCAACTTAGAGCTGATTGAACCAAAGTGTGAGTTGAAATGAAGTGAAGGCATGGGTTTATATAGGATTCGGTAAACCGTTAGGATCGTTCCTCGCATTTCGTGCTTTGATCTTGGCTCTCCACTTGGACTCATGGTTTTCAAAACCATGGGAATGTTTAAAACCAAGAAATTTGAGCCCATAGCATCCAAAACCAGCCATTAAAACCATCAACACTTCAAAATTGGACAAGGTTCATTGAATCTGGTCAGACATTTCAAAAATGGTCCCTGCACTTGTAAAACTTGATTTTTGGCACTTTTAAGCCCCGTTAACCCCATTTCAAAGCTCTAAAATGATGTTAAAGTATAGGGAACTTAAAATATGCTCAAAAACATCTCGGATGTCGGTTCGTTTGGTCGTACGGTTGCGTTGTTCGGTTAATTATGACGGAAGTCGTAACGAACGCAAAAACGATCCAAATTAAGCGACGAATGGAATTTTATCATGCCAATCACTAAAATAAAATATTTTAAAGATTACATAAATTTTTGGATGTCCGGATATATTCAGAACGTAAGATATGCGCAAAAATGCAAACTTATGCACTTTTTGACGCTTTTAGTCCCTGTTGATCAAATAAGTTTATTTTAGCGCACCAAACACCTCAAAGCCTATCTCTAAGCTATCTAAATGATATTTAGGGCATGTTTAACTTATGATCATATTCTGGAATGTTCGTTACAGTACGAATCGACATACTTTTGCAGTTTGTCGAAATTAGTCCCTGTAAGCGAATAAACTTGATTTCGACACACCAAACCATCCACAACTTATTTCTAAGTTATGTAAAGGTTATTTAAGGTATGTTAAGCCTATGTCACTGTTCCGGAGTGTTTGTTGCATTAAACTGATTACGTTTATGCATCAGTTCGAACAAGAATTGATATGTGCAAACGATACACATATTTATACAAATACCAAGATTGAAACACGATATTTCATTGATTTGGTATTTGTTTGATGGCTGTGGAGGCACAAGTGTCACACATTATCAGATAATGATTATTTTCAAAACTGACCCGTTTGACTTTTTAATGTTAATAACTTTGACCAGTTAATTGACCAAGCAAACGTGATTTTTAGGAGGTGCCCTTTTGAGGGATTAACACCTACCTAATTACGATCACGTAGCGATGTTCGCCTCGAATAATGGCTAGACCATTAAGGTCTAAACCGAAAGTCAAAGCTTTTATTGAAAAAGCTTGACTTTCGGCTTTTAAAAGCCTATAAACGAAAAGCAGGAGGTAGAAACACTTACAAAAGGTCCTAGCTCAAAATTAGAACTCAGGTGGAGTCTCCCTTCAGTTGGGAATCTCCAGAGGAAGAAAGGAATTGATAAAATGAGAATGAGCAAGTGTAAGAGTTGAAGAACACTCCTATTTATAGTTAGAGTTGATGTTTTTGGATCAATCCAGGTGTTATGAGGGGCTAGGAGATCATTCCAGGTGTCTTGGGACGTGTCTAAAACTAGCTATGAGCTCATGGTTTCGATTTTGAGGTGCAATAGTGGTTTGTGTGGTAAACAAGGAAGAATGTAGCAGCTGGGCAAAACTTTCTACCAGCTTTGTTAGTGCACTACGTCTATTGACTTCGTCTTGTATCATGTAATAGGATAGGATAGGATTTTCAGTGTCCGAGGTGCAAAAACAAAGTTTAGGGGGTTTACATGAGGTTTAGATTGAAAGTGACATGTGACATGTTCAAGAGAAACCAGATCAGTCAGGTTTCGCTTGAACTTGTCATGGTCAGCTTCAAGAGAAACCCAACTACTATATATAGGGCACTTGTTGATTCATTTGGTAACGCTTCAGAATTTGTAACGAAGTGCTGCCGAAATCTGTTCAGGTTGTAATTAGTGTTATAATCAATCAAAGTGACAGATTTAATAGTATCAAGCTGTTTCCACGTCCGTTTCACTGATTCCGCCTTTGAATCGGATATAAAGCTCTTCTGAACGACTTAGTCGGGTCCTACAACGAACCTACAAGCTTGGCGTTGTCACGCCCCGTGACCGGATCGACCAAGGGGGTCGCGCCCTACGAGGGCCTCAAATAAGTTTAAAAGTTTGGTAGTTTCAGCCCCTTGCCTCCAAAACTCAAAAAAACTTTCATAAATTGCACTTTTAACTCCTCAAGTCCAATTTTAGGTATTCTTAGAAGTATACCCGTACATCAAAAAGCTCCGGGTTCGTTTAAAAGGCCACGTCCGTTTCACTGATTCCGCCTTTGAATAAGATATAAAGCTCTTCTGAACGACTCAGTCGGGTCCTACAACGATCCTACAAGTGGTATCAGAGCTCAAGAAGAAGAGTTTAGCTTGATATCATCTATGTTCTGACTTCTACACCTTCTTTTTCAATCTGAACAACTTTTAACGGTCAAAATTGGATCAAATTTTCACAGATGGTGTAAAACTACATATTGACTAACCCTAGAAAGTTGCACTGCAAAATTCGAAGTAAAAATGACAAAATTGGACCAAAAACTAGGTTTCGCTTGAACGAACACTTTGGCTTTCGCTTGAAAAATCTTGTTGGTTTCTCTTCAAATCGGCTTTCGCTTGAAAAATCTTGTTGGTTTCTCTTCAAATTGGCTTTCGCTTGAAAGATCATCTACTTTCGCTTGAATCAGGTTTCTCTTGAAAGTTATTCAGGTTTCGCTTGAATCAGGTTTCACTTGAAAGTTATTCAGGTTTCACTTGAATCAGGTTTCTCTTGAAAGTTAATCAGGTTTCGCTTAAAGTCTTAGTTCGCTTGAAAGTGAAAATTTCGAGTCAGGATCATTTCACATCAATCGAGTGTCAATTTGTTTCAAATTATTTGATATTATTAGAACTGATTGTGTTTGTTTGTTTGTTCAGGTGATTCAAGATGGCTAAAATGTTTGATGAACAGGAAAACGAGAATCTTAAAGATTTAAACGTTTGGATTTCTGATTCTTGGATTGATAAGAAGAACAAGAAGGACGTTTGGATTAAAAGATCCGAAAATTTCTTATGCATGAAACATGAATCTTTGGAATAGTTGGATAGACGTTTTGATGAATTGATTGATAAGATAGATAGATATGAGATAAAGTTTTCAAATGCTGAAAAAATTTCAAAATTTGCTGATGCATTACCTCTAGAATGGGATGAATTTTTGAGTGAACTAAAAAGGAATGCAAATTTCTCAAAGTTTTCATTTAGAGAATTCATCAATGAGCTTAGATCACATAAGTGTGATAAAGAAAAAAGAAAAGAAGAGTTGATGTATGAGATGAAGAGGGATTTAGAAAAGATAAATTTGGAAGTGATCATCGAAATGAGAAAAAGATTTTATGTATGTCTTGCTGCAAAAAATGTCATGAATTATGATATTAAGAGAGGTTGTTTTATTGATGAATATGCAAACCCTCTTGATTTTGTTAAAATTTTTTGTGCAGGAACATTCTGGATGGAAACAAAGAAAGAAGCTGATGTTGAAAAGATGCATGAAAAATGCTCAAAATGTGATAAACTTGGAGCAGACAATGCCAAATTCTTGAGTGATGCGGAGAATTTGACATTGGAAAACAAAGCTTTGAAAGATGGGAAGAAAGCTGACGATGAACAGATTCTGGAGTTGCGTTTGAACTACGAGAAATTGAGATCTGAAAATGACAAACTTTTGAAGAATGTTGAGAGTTTGTCATCAGAAAACAAAAATTTTTAAAAATTAGAAAATAATTTCAAAAGTCAATTAAAGATTTTAGAAGATGAGAGAGATGTTTTTGGTAAAAATAATCTCGAAAAACAATGTGCGATAAATTCTCATCTTGATAAAATCATTCGACTTGAGCATGAATCCGAAGGTAATAGAAAGAAAATTGCTGATTTAGAAAACAAGTTGAAAAGTTTTGTGACTTCTGCATCATATGTTTGTCCAAAACCGATCAATGTTGTTCCAATAAGTGACAATGTCACAAATTTTGACAAAGTCAAAATTGAAGATTGTGATGACAAAGCTGATGATGAAAAAGAAAAAGAAAAAGAAAAGAAAAGAAAAATATTTTTAGATTTACAAGAAAAATTTAAAAATACTGTTTTGCAATCTACTGAAACAGGTGAATGTTCTAAGCAAAAACCTGTTAAGAAGAGTGTAGAACAAAAACAAAAAGTAAAAAATTCGAAAAATTTTAAAAATGAAAATAAAAGCTCATCAGTTCAGTCATCCAATCATTATAAAAAATCTCAAAAATTGTAAATGAAAATTCACAAAATGATGGTAATAAGTGGTGCAGGTTTGACCACAGTGTTCAAAAGACAAATCCAGCATTGAAGAGGAGAAATGATTATCACCAAGCCAAACAATGTTATGATCTGAAGGTTTGGACTGACAGAAGTGGATGGTACGATAACAGAGTGTGCTACACCTGTGGTGTTAGAGGACACATTGCTGTTAATTGCCAGAATTGGAATTTTCAAACACGAAGATGCTATAATTGCCATATCAGAGGACATATTGCCAGAGATTGCCCAAGGAGATCGATGGGAAGACAAAGGGTTGAATCTCAGAGAACGATAAAGAAACCAGTCAATGTCAAGTCCAGAGAACAGAAGGTTCTAGAACAGAAAGTGAAACTTTCGCAGGGGCAAAAAGACAGACTGAGGAAAAAGAGGAAGAAGGCGAGAGAGTATTTGGAGAAGATTTTGTCTTCAGGTTCACCAGTTGGTTTGAATAAAAGTTCTAATGAATCAATTCACTCGACGGCAAAGTCAAGCAAATCGAATTCTTCAGATGCAAATCTGAGGACAAACAAGAAGAAAAAGAAAGTTATTGGCGATGAATCTGGCTCATCCAAGTCAGACAAGCCAAGTTCGGGCAATGAATCTGATTCCACAAAATCAGATGAGCCACAAGTTGAGGTAAAAAAGGAAGAAACAGTTCCTTTAATGAATGATGAGAAATTTCCACCATTACGAGCTGCAAAGCTAAAATCAAAAGGTGTTGATGCTGAAAAAATGTTTAATAGCAATGTTAAACATATTTTCAGTAAGATGGCTGATGGTAAGGAAAAAGGAGTAAAAGAATTTTATAAAGAAAAGAGAAAAGCTCAAAATACACCCAAGGACAGTCAGGCTTCGGTGAAACTTTTCAAATAGAAAAATCTGACTTGCCGGAGCTTCCAGGTTGGTAAGTGTGAAGCAGGTATCGGCATCATTCTTGAGAAATTCACAGGATGGTAACTGTGATATTTCGTCTTACAAGTGGTTAATCAAGGACATTAAGTTGTACTTGATTTTCTACAAGTGATTGTGATGTTTGATCTTATATTGTTAAAATTTTACAAAACGGTTTAAAAAGAACAAGGTGATGAGATAACCCCGAACCCACAAGTGATGGGTAAACAAACTAATTTTTCCGGAAAAACCATTCTGATAAAAACAAACTTAAGTGTTTTGAAATCATTATGGGAAAATAGTTTGTTGTAAGGGGGAGTTCTACTTGAATATGCTGAAACCCTCACAGCTGAACAAACATGATTAATTTCACAAGACTGAAAAATGGTTTTCAAACTGTAAATATCAATGTGTTGTAAATCATGGGGGTGTGTTATTTTCTGCAAATCAGTGCATGAGAAGCAGAAAATTGATGGCGAGACAAAGCTATCAGTATTGGTTGTCAATTTTTTTTAAAATGATTTTGCATTTTAGGGGGAGAAATATTGTTAGAAAATACAAAAACATTTGAAAATTTGAAAAGCCAAAAAGATGATAAAATGAAAATTGAGTTTTTGTGTAAAAAGAGGAAATGATAGTACATCAGTAGACAGTTACAGTACGCTAAAGAAATGGAAAGTTTAAATGTGTTAAACGATCTCACCGTGGATGTGTCGGTAGATTTTTATACATTTAGTAAACTTTTTCGGGATATAAACCTAAATTCAAACTTGCTTATTTCGTGGGGAACACTACTTGGATATATAGGTAACCCCTGAAATCTTGTTTGAAAGGTCCCTCTTTCTGAGATACAAGGTCTTTATACTCAGTGATATCTGGGGTATTATCCCGGGACTTCTGATTTTGCGGAAGCGATGGCCTAGTCCCCGGAGAATACTTTCTGCATTGCTTGAAATATAGCGCCGCCCTCAGCAAATTGATGAAACAATAAAATTGATAGTCATTGCTGTTGTAATAGAAAAGATCCTCTAAAGGGGACACACCAAAAGTCGAGCCGTCATCTCTCTGCTGAACGGAAGTTCTGACCTGAGCTCTCACGGTTTCGTACTATAATTTATTTCCCTTACAGATATCATCTAGGTATACTCACCTGTAAGACTGAATATTGGGATCTGGATACGGGAGTATATTCAAGAGGTGGGACACATGAATGAGTTTAAGTTCTTAAAACATCTAATTCGTATCCTGAATTAGTTGAAATTTGTATGAAAATTTAAGTGGACCAGTATATCGACAATCTAAGTGAATTGTTTAATTCTTAATGTGTAACTAAGCTCAACGGTACTTGTGACTTGTCAGAAACTGATATAATCCTCTGACGCATACTCAAACAAAAATATTGTCTGTAAATATGTTTGTACATATTTCTTTACTGCTTTATATTTTCAGAAAAATACAAAAAGATTTTTGATTCTGCTTTATTTTCGACTACCAATGTCTGAAATGCTGAGTTTCAAAATCTAAGTATGTTGATTGTGTTTCTGAAAATAAAACAAGTTGATTAATTTGAAACTTGAAATTTTTAAATTCAAAAATCAAAAACAGTTTGTGATATCTCCAAGGTCATTAGTTTGGACTTGGATGATTAACTGTGAGGGATTTTGGATACTTAACACTGCTAAATCTTTTAGTATGTTGATAGGGGGAGTGTTTTAGAAAGTTGTTTTAGAGCCAGGTTATGATTCCTGGTAGTTTAAAATGTTGTTACTTATAAACATATGAGTGATTGCAGATGTACCAGATTACGATCCCAAGAGCAGAGTCTAAGGGGGAGTCTGAAGACAAGCTTGAAGCATGGAGAAGCTTGTAGATGGAAAGCTAGGTGTCGATCCCAAAGCACGAAAGCTTGATGAAAGGGGGAGCCTGAAGCTGATGGAGAAGATAAAGATTGATGGATGATTATAATGTTACAACTTAGATGAGAAGGCAGAATGATCAAGACTGAAGATGTGTCATAATGAAAACTAGACACTGAAGACTTCGTCAATATCCGAGGGGGAGTCTGTTAGTGCACTACGTCTATTGACTTCGTCTTGTATCATGTAATCGGATAGGATAGGATTTTCAGTGTCCGAGGTGCAAAAAACAAAGTTTAGTGGGTTTACATGAGGTTTAGCTTGAAAGTGACATGTGACATGTTCAAGAGAAACCAGATCAGTCAGGTTTCGCTTAAACTTGTCATGGTCAGCTTCAAGAGAAACCCAACTACTATATATAGGGCACTTGTTGATTCATTTGGTAACGCTTCAGAATTTGTAACGAAGTGCTGCCGAAATCTGTTCAGGTTGTAATTAGTGTTATAATCAATCAAAGTGACAGATTTAATAGTATCAAGCTGTTTCCACGTCCGTTTCACTGATTCCGCCTTTGAATCGGATATAAAGCTCTTCTGAACGACTTAGTCGGGTCCTACAACGATCCTACAAGCTTGGCGTTGTCACGCCCCGTGACCGGATCGACCAAGGGGGTCGCGCCCTACGAGGGCCTCAAATAAGTTTAAAAGTTTGGTAGTTTCAGCCCCTTGCCTCCAAAACTCAAAAAAACTTTCATAAATTGCACTTTTAACCCCCCAAGTCCAATTTTAGGTATTCTTATAAGTATACCCGTACATCAAAAAGCTCCGGGTTCGTTTAAAAGGCCACTTAGAGGTTTAAATTAACATGTTGACGATTTTAACCCTTCATATTATCAAACTCTCGATTAAATCATTAAAGATTTTGGTCGTCCAACAAGTGGCTCGTGTAGAGAATTTGAATACCGTAAAAGGTCACTCATAGGCATAGTTTAAGCATGTTGACACTTTTAGTCCCTCCACATTCATGCTTTCATTGTTTGGCAAAAATAGACCCATCTAGCCAACATTAAGCATCAGGCAACACTATTAGACATGATTTTACGAGGTGTTACAACACTAAATCAAAATAAAACTCAAAATTACCCTACATCTGCATCAGGCAACAACTCATTTAAAATTACCCTACAAGTGCAACCAAATTACTCTACAACCTCATCAACAATACACTAAATCAAAATAACAATTAAAATTACCCTACAAGTGCAACAAAATTACGTTACAACCACATCAAGAATACACTAAATCAAAATAACACTCAAAATTACCCTACAAGTACGTCATGCAACAACACATTCAAAATTACCCTACAAGTGCAACAAAATTACTCTACAACCTCATCAACAATAGACTAAATCAAAATAACACTCAAAATTACCCTACAAGTGCAACAAAGTTAGCTACAACCTCATCAAGAATACACGAAATCAAGATAACACTCAAAATTACCCTACAAGTGCATCAGGCAACAACTCATTCAAAATTACCCTACAAGTACATCAACATTACTCTACAACCTCATCAACAATATACTAAATCAAAATAACACTCAAAATTACCATACAAGTGCAACAAAATTACGCTATAACCTCATTAACAATACACTAAATCAAAATAACACCCAAAATTACCCTACAAGTGCATCAGGAAATAACTCATTCAAAATTACCCTACAAGTGCAACAAAATTACTCTATAACCTCCTCAACAATACACTAAATCAAGATAACACTCACAATTACCCTATAAGTGCAAGAAAATTACGCTACAACCTCATTAACAATACACTAAATCAAAATAACACTCAAAATTACCCTAAAAGTGCATCAAGCAACAACTCATTCAAAATTACCCTACAAGTGCAACAAAATTATCTATAGTTCAAGAAAAAATAATACCAGAATCAGCTGTTTTCGATGATTTCTCATTATTATCCTTCACTCCCGTTGTAGCATCTATATTTTGTAAAAACGAAATGAAAATTAGATGAGTAGCGAAGAATCAATTTGGGAAAAAAACTAATTTAAAAAATTATACGTTATATAAAATATTACGCTACAAACAATTTGAAATTACCTTTTGTAGATATGATTAATGGTAGGATCGGAGAATTTTGAAGATTCAAAGATTTTGAATCAGAGAATTTTGGAGATTTTAGGGCCTTGATCTTAAGAAATGAGAGTGTTTTGTTGATTAATGGTCGAAATAAGGGCAACGGTACGGATTTGTATACTTACGGATTTAACACCGTTATTCGTACATTTAGTACATTAAAGTTATTTGTACCAGAACTTTACTCCATAACTTTATATCGTCAATTTGTGCGTGATGAAATAATTTTCCTGTTTGATTTATTTAATTTGTCTTTTATTAAAAGAGAAACTTGTAACTTGCCTTATTTTGTTATACACGTTTAATAAATCGTGTTTACGTTTCAAATTAATGACTCAACAATTCCTGTAATCCAGACTTGGATGAAACCATAGTTTTATTCAGTAACGGTTTGATTGTAGCTTATGTGTCTTATTTAAGCCCCACGCAAAAATGATTAAGTTATTAATAAACTAGTTTTTGAGACCCCCGTGTTGCGGCGAGGGCGTAAAACAGTGAAAAGATTAAGGTCAAACATTTTAGTGAACTTCCATGATGAAAAGGCCGTTAATAACATACCCTAGTTCTCATCTACGCCACTCGCTAGAAACCCCAGAAGCAGTGCATCAGAACACTTTAACATTAACGTAAGTTGTTTTTTCTGATTCTTTTTCCTTTTTTATATAATGTTTAGAATCTAGGTCTGTTAGGATCTGAGTTTCTTATGATTGTGCTCGTTTGATAATTATGAAAATGAATTAGTATTAAGTGTAGCGGAATTAGAATGGAACAAAGTTTCAACACACAATCAAATGAGAGAATTTCTTTCAACACACATGTTTGACATGAAATCGAATGATTATATTTATTACAATATTCAATCACAATGCATGCATGCAATATAATCTCCCCCTCAGCCTGAGCTCACAATAGTTTGTTCGTACAGAATAACTTGGTGAAGAAAGAGCTAATAAAATAGTACAATGTACTGTTCTATTTATAGTACAGAACAAACCACTGAAGCATCTTTGCTGATATCATGAAAGTGACATCTAACCTCCTAACAACCTTTAACCACTGATCTATACAAACACTGCTTCCTAAACACTGATTACAAATACAATATAAAGAGATAAGCTAACTAGTGCTTCTCATTCCGCTGTTATACTCCTAGCAGTGCTTTGTGTCTTCAGCAGTACTTGAACCATGACAGTAGATTGAGCATCAGTGCTTTGTCTTCAACAGTCTTTAGCTATCATCAGTTGTTGAAGATCAGCAGTTGTTGTAGAAGACCAGTAGATGATGGTCATCAGATGTTAGGGCCACTTCCAAGGGAAAAGACTGATGCGAACAACTGCTTATTCTGAATCCACTGATCTGATCTAGTTTTGGCTTTAATCAACTGTTCCTTTGTAGGGTTCAATCCCAACAATCTCCCCCTGGAACATATGATGCCAAAACCCTTCATTATTTTGAATTTTTATTGCCTCATCAAAAAGTCCCTAACTTGTCCTTTGAATTGTAATTCAAAGTCCATGGAACTAGTATCATCCTCATCCCTGCACAGTGGAAGCTCAAGGAAATCCTGTAGATCCTCAACACCCATGCCAAGTGGTTGTTCCCTTGATATGTGCTTCACCTCTCCATTGGATCTGACCAGAGTCAATACGTGGGTCTTTTGATCTGACTTCCACTTTAGTATCTTTGAATCCAATGGGTTTCTTGGGAGAGTTTTTATTGATGATGAGTTTGGAGATTGAGGCTTGGTGATGACAACTTTGGCAGGGTCTTGAGATTGAGTTGATCCTTGTTTTTCTGCCATAAGTATCTGAAGAACCATCTTCATGATATATTCTTCTGAAACTTGATCTTCTTTTGATACTGCTGTATCCGTCTGCTTTTGTTTCCTTCTTTGATAAAGGATGGCAGCAGGTGGAACAGTGGGTTTCCTGATGGGTAACTTTTGTAGCTTGACTGGACCACTGCTTCAGGATAATTAGGTTTTTGAGGAGCAGTGGGATCTCTCTTCCTCAACTCTTCCAAACTTTTGTAGGTGGCTAACACTTTCTCCTCTGTCCACCTTGTGACCTGGTTCCTTGACCCATAATCAGCAGCAATTAGTTCTTCTTTCATTCTTTTCAGCCTTAGGGTTCTTTCTAGTACATTCTTATTGTACTTGGCCCATACTGGAGGAGTTTGCTTTACCTTTTCTTTAAGCATCTTTTGAATTCTGGCCATCTCTTCTTGTAGTTCACTGATAGTCCATTCTTTGTATTGATGCTTATCTGCTCTATACTTTTTGTATGCCATAATGTACTCAAGGTAGTCTTGCCTCATACTTTCATCATCTTTTTCAGACAGATTTTGGCAAAGATCTTTTGAGAACTGTTCTAAGGTTCCGACCTTGGTGAGTAGGTATTTCAAATTTCTCTGAATCTCTTTATCAGACTTTCCCTCTGTATCTCTTTTAGATATATCCTCTGTTTGTTGGGCTTTTATCTTGAGATATTCTTCTATGTTTCTTGGGAAAGGATAACCTTGAATGGAAGGAAGTTTCCTTTTTGCAGGGTCATCTTCAGAGTAGAAAGATTTTATCTCCTCCCTAACTGCTAGAAGATCCAATGTGTATTGTAATCCCATAGGAACAATAGCAGTGTTTGGATTTAGAACTTGAGCTGAAGATAATGGAACAGGGTTTGGAATAGGGACAATGGATAGTGGTTGTGTAGATGTTGGTGTTGGGGAAGTGTCTTCTTCCAGTACAATATTGGTTACCCTTCTCCTTTTGAGCTTAGGAGAGGTTGGTGGTGGATTTGTGGATTGAGTGGTGGTGATTGAGATGGTAGGTATCTGACTAACAGTTGTTGAAACAACTGGTGTTTCAACCACTGTTGTCATTACAACAGTTGATGTGTCAATTGTTGTCTTCTGCTTTTTGACAGGTAGTATTGGTGGTAGTGAGGTTGTTTTTGGTATGGTAGTGGATTGAATGTGAGTTGATGTAGTAGTGATGGCAGTTGTTGGGGTAACATCTGCTGAAATCACTGAAGTACCAAAAACTGTTGATACAATTGGTGTCTCAACATCTGTTGGTTTGGAGGTTTGATGAGAGGAGCTTTTGGGGGTTTGAGGAGTATGTTTTGTGGCTTTGGAAGGTGTGGTTTTGGGTTGCTTACTTTTCTAGTATGCTGTCTTCTTTTTGGCTTAGGATTTTCCTGCTCATCCTTGGGCTCTGAAGTACCCTGCTCTTCCTTTTCCATCAAAGCTTTCTTCTCTTGCTCAAACCTTTTGGACCCTTTTATCTCCATAGTCTCTTTCATGCCTACTTTTAGATCAGCAAAGGCATTTTGAGTTTCATCAACCTTTTTGGAACCATCTGGCTTAGGGATTTCCACAACCAGTTCAGACAATGGATGTGGTTTGATATATAGGCCATCTTCATATCCATTCTTCTTTTTCTCCCCTTTTTGGCATCATTAGGAGGATTTTCAATAAATATAACTGAAGGAGGAGCAGTGCCAGTGGTTTATAACAAATGGGCCTTAATTGCCTTGATATCTGCTTGTTTATCCCTGAACCTAGCTTCCATCAAATTTCTGATCATTTGAAGTTGGACTTCATGTTGTTGATCAGCATATTGTCTTTGTTGATGAAGCATAGGTTGAAATAGATTCCATAGCTCAGCAGGAGATGTAGCAGCTGTTGCAGATGTTGCAGCAGTGGGTGTAGCCTTTTGAGCTTGTAACAACTGTTGCAGCATGGCTTTGATTTCCGCAACAGATGTATCAAGTTTATCAACCCTCTCCGTCAATTCTCTGTATTTTAAACCATCACCCAAGTTAATGGGATCATATGATTTCCCACCGGTGGTGGTTGTATCAGTGGTTAACTTAGGGAAAGTTTCCCAGAAATCATCCACTGATGCCCCTTTTTCTTGGTACTGGGGACTTCTTTCTTTAGCAGAGGTTACCATTCTAAGCTCACCAGTGAATATTGGGTATACACCAGTGGTTAGGATGGTTCCCAAAGAAGAAATTGCCTACAAGGGAGTCTGACTTATGAAACTGTTGTCCAAGTGTAAACCAGTGGGTCCAACACTTGTAGTAGCTGCTCCACTTGAACTACTGACAGGAATTACTTGTAATTCCTGCAGTGTAGCCTCCTCAGCTGTTGGTGGGTTAGCAAAGATTGAGGCACCAGACTCAGTCACTTGTTGGGGTATATTCTCATTAACAGGTGATTGAGAAGAACTGATTTGTGTCTGGGCTAAATCAAGTGCATCCAACAGAGGTTTTATTGTGGGTCGAATTTGTGCAGTGAGGATAGGGGTAAAAAGAGAATTTGCACCGGGAGGTGGGCTGTGGATGATGGAATCAAGTGATTCCAGAGCATCATAATGTGGTGTCCCTATTCTTACAACCTGATCTTTTTTAGAAGATGCAGGAGGAGTTTTAGGCTCAGGTTGAGATCTTTCTTCCAACTGCTGTGAGGAAGTAGCAGCAGTGGTTATTGGTGACTTTGGTGTTGTCACTGGTATAATCTCTGGGATCTCATCTTCCAGAGTTACCTTTTTAGTGGGTTTGGGTGGCTTTTGGATATTTTTCTTTGTAGGTCTTTTGGTGATTTTAGGTGTGGGTTTCACAGCAGTGGTTGTGCTGCTATGATCACCTTGAGCAGTGGGCTCAACAGCAGATGCCTGAGGAGCAGTGGTTGCTGCTAAATTCTGCTTAGGAACCTCTGTTTGTGTTTTAGAAGGTTTTGACAGCCTTGTAAGTGTTTCATATGATAGGCTTTTTATTTGAATGGGGTTTCCCTAGATAAGCACATGTGCATTATCCTTTGAAAATTTCTTTTGTAAGTAAAAACTTAGAAATCTGGGAAACAACAAAAATGATTTTTTATTAACATTTTTCACCATATCATTGAAAATTTCCTGGGAGTAGTTAAAGTTTTCTTCAGACATGATAGCATAACCCAGATATTGAATTTTCAATGGTATTTCATTAAAAGCTGTTGTTTTATTGGAAACACACATGAGGAGGGTATGGAACAAAAACCTCATGGCAGGAGGAAAACTGCCTTTTTGTAAAGTATCTTTTTTCATTTCCTCTTCATATCCTCTCTCAATGAAATCAGTTTGATACTCAGACTTTGGGAATGAGCTTTTACCTATCAGATCATTGATTTCAAACACCTCCAAAATGGTTTGAGGTGTGATTGTAACTGGAACACCCTTTATTGAAGAATTAATTGCTAAGGGCGTTTTGTCCTTAGTTTCGATTTTTGCATTTTTCCAGAATTGTTGTTGGGTTTCAATGAAAATGGCTTCATTGCAAGTCAACAAAGTTTTGTACTTTGAGGACGAAAGTGCATCAATGACGGAGTGAAAATCTGTGTTTTGGCTTGTTTTTGCAAGGGTACATAGGCAGTTATGTGGGGTTTTGAATGGAAGAACCATTGCGATTTGAAGGTGGTTAAGAACGGATGACGAAGATGAGTGAGTTGAGAGAATTTGATGATAACTGTTTTTGAAAGGAATTTTGGATTCGATTCGACAGTGAAAACCCTGTTTGGGGTTTTGATCAGGGTTTTCTAGGTGGAAAAGTGAATGCTGACGTGGCAGCGGTTACAAAAGATCTGACCGCTAAGTACTGTCCACGTGCCAACCTCTGATGAATAATGGATGACAGTTGTTTAGGAAACCACTGATGGAGCAATATCAGTGGTTTGCAACGGTTAAAATGAAACGGTGGCTGACTTTTAGCTATCAGTGGATAGCCTATCAGTGGATTAAAACACTGAGGTTTGACAACAGTGATTAACAAAGAGATGAGAGAACACAGGTTGACTTTCAGCAGTGGACAACATTCAGCAAAAGAGATGTTTGGAACAAAACAATGGTTATAGCAGACTTTTAAGGATTAATGAAAATTTTCATTTTTAGCTATTTTTAAGGATGAAATTTTGATTTTTTGAAAACATTTTAATGCTTTTATTCATAGAAAAACAGGATTTTGCCTGTTATTCCATGTTCAGCATGCCAATCCTAGAGATCAAGCTTTCAAAGGTAGATGTGTCTAATGCTTTTGTTAGCTCATCTGCCAGCTGATCTTTGGTACGAACATTATGCAGAGAAATCAAACTTTTTTCATAGCAATCCCTCACAAAGTGATGTCTGATGTCAATGTGTTTGGTGGTTGAATGTGAAACTGGATTTTTGATGATATTTTCTGCTGCCTGACTGTCCAACATGAGAGGTGTCTTTAAGGCAGTGATACCAAAATCTAGCAATTGATTTTGAAGCCTAACAGTTGGGCTGTACAGCTTGCAGTAGCTATATACTCTACTTCTGCAGTGGATGTTGAAACTACTGCTTGCTTTTTGCTTTGCCAAGATACTAAGCAATCACCTAGAAATTGGCACCCTCCTGATGTGGACTTCCTTGTTGCATTACACCCAGCAAAGTCACTGTCTGTGAAACCTGAAAACTTAATATTCCCATTAGCAGGATACCAGATACCAAGTGTGGGAGCACTATTTATGTATCTGAGTATCCTTTTCACAGCTATTAGGTTAGACTTTCTAAGGGATGATTGGGATCTTGCACAAACACATGTTGTAAACATGATGTCTGGCCTAAATGCAGTTAGGTACAATAAAGACCCAATCATGCTTCTATATAGTGTTTGATCCACCAAATCATCCTTTTCATCAGTCATGACTATCTTGGTGGTTGCCATGGGTGTACTACATGGTTTACAATCATTCATCTCAAATTTTTTTTAAAAGTTCTTTAGCATATTTGCTTTGATGAATGAACGTTCTATTTTGCAGTTGTTTCACTTGGAGACCAAGGAAACACTGTAGTTCACCCATTGCACTCATTTCAAACTCAGCTGTCATGAGTTTTCTAAACTCTTCACACATTTTAGAACATGTGCTTCCAAAAATGATGTCATCCACATAAACCTGGACAATTATCAAGTCTTTCCCTCTCTATTTTAAAAACAGTGTTTTGTCTATTTTCCCTCTTGTGAAACCAATTGAGAGAAGAAAGGTGGAAAGAGTTTCATACCAGGCTCTAGGTTCTTGTTTCAAGCCATACAAAGCTTTCTTTAGCTTGTAGACATGATTTGGATTAAATGGATCCTCAAAACCAGGATGTTGATAAACATATACCTCTTCTTGAATCTTACCATAGAGGAATGCACATTTGATATCCATTTGAAACACCTTTATGTTGTGGTTGACAACAAAGGCCAGGAACAGTCAGATAGCTTCCAATCTAGCTACAGGGGCAAAAGTTTCATCATAGTCAATGCCCTCTTCCTGTCTGAAACCTTGAACCACTAGCCTTGCTTTATTCTTGACAACAATGCCCCTTTCATCAGTTTTGTTTTTGAAGACCCACTTTGTGCCAATAGGACTTACACCCTCTGGTAGTGGTACAAGCTCCCATACTTGTTGTCTTTTAAACTGTTGGAGCTCCTCTTGCATGGCCTCTACCCAGCTGTTGTCTTTCAGTGCCTCTTGGTACTTGACTGGCTGATGGATAGATAAAAAACCAGCAAAAAGGCAGATGTTTTGGGATTGACTTCTTGTGAGCACCCCTTCACTGATGTTGCCAATGATTTGGTCAGGTGGATGAGACTTCAAGAAGATCAGATCTCAATTGTATGGAATAATGGCATTTAATGGTGTGGGCTGCAAATGTGAATCATCTGAGCTAACAACTGTTGGTGACTTTGATGATCCAACAGTGTCTTGAAATGGAAGTGGGGGAATTGGTGTGGAAACATATTGACTTTTATCCATTGTTTGAGGACTTTTATCAACAGTGTTTGATGATGTGGAAGCAGGGGTTAAAGGGGTACTTTGGTCAACAACTGTTGAGGTAGCAATGGTTGAGCTTTGACAGCTGTTTTGAACATTTGCTGCTCTGGCAATGGATTTGAAGGTTTGTAGTGGAAAGATAACTTCATACCCATTGTTTGATAGAGGATTTTGAGATTGACGTGCACTGTTAGTCTTGACAGAAACATTTTCAAAAGTAAATTGATCAAGATCAAACAACTCTGCAGGGTTTTCAGGGATTTTCATTGAAGAAAGTTCATTGAACTTTACATTCAAAGTCTCTTCCACTTTTTGGTCCTTGTGTTAAACACTTTGTAGGCCTTAGCAGTGGTTGAGTATCCCAAATGATATCCACTGTCTACTTTGGCTGCAAATTTTGAAATTGAGTCTTTTAAATTTAAAATAAAGCATGGGCAGCCAAATACTTTAAAGTATGAGATCAGTGGCATGATTTTATACAACAGTTCATAGGTAGTGTTTTGATGCCTGGTGTTTATTAAAATTCTGTTTTGGACATAGCAAGCAATGTTTACTGCCTCTGCCCAGAAAGTTAATGCAAACCTGAATCAGCAAGCATGGTTCTGGCAGCCTCAATCAATGTCCTGTTCTTTCTTTCAACAACCCCATTTTGCTCTGGTGTCCTTGGAATACTGTACTGCCTTACAATACCTTTTGACACACAAAACTCATCCAACTCCCTATTTCTGAACTCTGTGCCATTGTCACTCCTGAAGACTTTTACTGGCAAGTCAAACTGTTTTTCAACCTGTTTGACAAAGTCTTGCAGAATGCCTGCAGTCTCATCTTTGGAATGTAAGAAATAAGTCCAAGTAAACCTAGAAAAGTTGTGACACCCCAGGAAAAACCAGTAAACCACGCAACTTAACTAGGTTCCTCAGTAACCACGTGCTAAATTTCGGGGCGAAATTTTCTTAACAGGGGGAGAATGTGACAACCCTCATAATTACATGTATCCGTACGATTATATAATATTATATTGTGCTTATTGATTGTACAGAAAATTGACTAAATGGTCCTGAATGTTTTTCCTAAGTGTTAGGAATTAAAAGTGTTACAAATAATTACATAAAAGACACTATACGGAATAACCTAGCACTTTAACGAAACGGTATCTAACCGAACAACCGGACATTACCCGGAACACCAAAATTTTGCCAGAAACATTGTTGTATTATTTTTTAACTAGTTATGATCCCTGAACACCCTGACGTACTACATAATGCGTGATATACATAAAACACTAGACTTTATAATTATCTTCCACCAATTGCCTACTTACCATCAAATTTACACATGGACCCCCTCCCCCTTTTGAGGTTTACGATTTTGGGGATGGCCCCACCATAATATTTATTAGATCTTATAATATCTTACTTAGATTTCTTGGATTCCCCTTAGATTTGATAAGATCTTGTAATATCTTTCTTAGATTCTCTTTAGATTATAAGTAACCTACTTATCATAAAAAATTACAATTAACCCGCCCCACTCTTTATTTACGGCCCAAAAGGGACCCACCATCATTATCACCATATCCCACTAGATATTTTCTCTTATTTGATTGGATCTTCACTTGATTCACTTGCCAAGATATTAGAGAAATCATTATAAGTAGGGTGGCTAAGATTACAAGATCTTCATCATTTCATTCTCTCACTTCACAAGTTCACTCCACCTCCCTCACCATCTCTCTCCCTCTCTCGGCCCTCTCTACAACCGCCACCACCACCACCTTGTCACCACCATACAACCATTTACTTGCTTGTTTCAAGTACTAGAAGGTGATTAAAGGAACTTGTAGCTTGTGGATCATCAAGGAGCTTTCACTACTTGGTTTCAAGCAAGAGTGGTGCTGTTGTGGGCATCATCTCTTTCCTTAAGGCCCAGAAGTGTTTACGAAAGGGCCACACTGCCATTCTAGCTCTCGTTACTGACGCATCAATGGAAGAGAAGAGAATTGAAGACATTCCTGTTGTGCGTGACTTTCCTGAGGTATTTCCTGAGGAATTACCTGGTCTTCCGCCTCAACGACAAGTCGAGTTTCAAATCGAGCTAGCTCCTGGAGCAGCACCAATAGCTCATGCACCTTATCGTCTAGCTCCATCAGAACTTGAAGAACTGTCCTCGCAATTACAAGAGCTCTTGGACAAGGGTTTTATTCGCCCCTAGCTCTTTGCCTTGGGGAGCTCCAGTGTTATTTGTGAAGAAGAAAGACGGTACCTTCAGAATGTGTATTGACTACCGCGAACTCAACAAGGTGATCGTGAAGAATCGTTATCCTCTTCCACGCATTGATGACTTATTC
Organism: Helianthus tuberosus; assembly: GCA_030545235.1. Taxonomy (NCBI): domain Eukaryota; kingdom Viridiplantae; phylum Streptophyta; class Magnoliopsida; order Asterales; family Asteraceae; genus Helianthus; species Helianthus tuberosus. The sequence goes on from CM060377.1 coordinate 171,584,001, forward strand.
GACCAGTTGCAAGGGTCGAGTTTCTACTCCAAGATTGACCTGAGGTCAGGTTACCATCAACTGAGAGTCCAAGACGAGGATATCTCTAAAACAGCATTCAGGACTTGTTATGGGCATTACGAGTTTCTGGTTATGCCTTTCGGATTGACGAATGCACCTGCGGTTTTCATGGATCTCATGAACCGAGTGTGCAAGCCTTACCTGGATAAGTTTGTCATAGTTTTCATCGACGATATCCTGATCTATTCGAAGAGTCAGGAAGAACACGAGCAACACCTGAGGCTTATTTTGGAACTTCTTCGAACAGAGCAGTTGTATGCCAAGTTTTCGAAATGTGACTTCTGGCTTCGCGAAGTCCACTTTCTAGGCCACGTAGTAAACAAGGATGGGATTTTTGTTGATCCATCCAAGGTAGACTCGATTAAGAACTGGCCTGCACCCCGCACACCAATGGAGATCCGCCAATTCTTGGGTTTGGTGGGCTACTACAGAAGATTCATCAAGGATTTCTCTAAGATTGCGCAACCTCTCACCTCGCTAACTCAGAAGGGTGTCACCTATCGTTGGGGTGATGCACAGGAATCTGCTTTTCAGCACTTAAAAGATAGACTTTGTAGCGCGCCTATCCTCTCATTGCCTGAGGGCACATATGATTTTGTGGTTTATTGCGACGCTTCCATCCAAGGACTTGGTTGCGTGTTGATGCAACGTGACAAGGTCATTGCCTACGCATCGCGCCAACTTAAAATTCACGAAAGAAACTACACTACGCATGACCTAGAATTGGGAGCAGTTGTTTTCGCACTTAAGATATGGAGACATTACCTGTACAGTACCAAGTGCACCATTTACACCGATCACAGGAGTCTCGAGCATATCTTCAAGCAAAAGGAGTTAAACATGCGACAACGTCGATGGGTCGAGCTCTTGAATGATTACGAATGTGCGATCAAATACCACCCGGGCAAAGCCAATGTTGTGGTCGACGCCCTAAGTCGAAAGGATACTATACCTAAACGTGTGCGAGCATTACAACTTACCATCCAATCTAGTCTTCCTACTCAGATACGAGATGCTCAGGTTGAAGCATTGAAAGCAGAGAACATTAGGGTGGAGTCCCTACGAGGGTTAAGAAAACGGTTAGAACAAAAGGAAGACGGCGCCTACTATGTAAACGGGCGCATCAGGGTTCCACTCTATGGTAATCTACGTGAGCTTGTGATGGATGAGGCACACAAGTCTCGTTATTCAGTACATCCTGGTTCGGACAAGATGTACCACGATCTCAAGACTACGTACTGATGGCCTAGTATGAAAGCCAACATAGCAACCTACGTCAGTAAATGTTTGACTTGTGCGAGAGTCAAGATTGAATACCAGAAACCATCAGGCCCACTCCAACAACCAGAAATCCCGACATGGAAATGGGAGCAAATTTCCATGGATTTCGTTACTGGCCTGCCTAGGTCTCAACGCGGAAATGACACTATTTGGGTAATAGTGGATCGATTGACCAAGTCTGCACATTTTCTGGCTATCAAGGAAACGAACAAGTTTTCTACTCTAGCAGACATCTACCTAAAGGAAGTAGTATCAAGGCACGGAGTGCCAACCCCCATCATTTCTGATCATGACTCACATTTTACATCTGAATTGTGGCAAGCTATGCACAAGTCCTTTGGCTCTCGATTAGACATGAGCACTACATATCATCCACAGACGGATGGGAAATCTGAACGCACCATCCAAACCCTTGAAGACATGCTTAGGGCATGTATAATCGACTTTGGTAATGGCTGGGAAAAACACCTCCCGTTAATGGAGTTTTCGTATAACAACAGTTACCACACCAGTATCCAGGCCGCTCCGTTTGAGGCATTGTACGGACGTAAATGCCGATCACCTCTTTGTTGGGCAGAAGTTGGTGACAGCCAAATCACAGGACCAGAACTTGTGGTAGACACGACTGAGAAGATTGCTTAGATACGAAAACGAATGGCAGCACGTGACCGTCAGAAAAGCTACGCTGCTAAGCGCAGGAAACCACTCGAGTTCCAGGTTGGGGATCGAGTGCTACTCAAAGTCTCACCTTGGAAAGGTGTAGTTTGTTTTGGAAAACGAGGCAAAATCAATCAGCGTTATGTCAGACCGTTCGAAATCATTGAGAAAATTGGCAAAGTCGCTTACAAGTTGAATCTACCGGCAGAACTCAGCGGAGTTCACAACGTATTCCATGTGTCGAATCTGAAGAAGTGTTTGTCAGATGAGACCCTCATAGTTCCTCTCAAGGAGCTCACTATCGACGATCAGCTGCGATTCGTCAAGAAAATAGTAGAAATTACTGATCGAGATGTTAAGGTTCTCAAGCGTACCAGAATACCCCTTGTTCGAGTTCGTTGGAACTCCCGTCGTGGCCCAGAGTATACCTAGGAAAGAGAAGACCAAATGAAACTCAAGTATCCCCAGTTGTTCAAGAAAAGTGCAACCACTACTGATACTGAAGCTACTGCGGAATTTCGGGACGAAATTCCAAGCCAACGGGGGGATGATGTGACATCCCAGGAAAAACCAGTAAACCACGCAACTTAACTAGCTTCCTCAGTAACCACGTGCTAAGTTTCGGGACGAAATTTTCTTAACAGGGGGAGAATGTGACAACCTTCATAATTACATGTATCCGTACGATTAATTAATATTATATTGTGCTTATTGATTGTACAGAAAATTGACTAAATGGTCCTGAATGTTTTTCCTAAGTGTTAGGAATTAAAAGTGTTACAAATAATTACATAAAAGACACTATACGGAATAACCTAGCACTTTAAAGAAACAGTATCTAACCGAACAACCGGACACTACCCGGAACACCAAAATTTTGCCAGAAACATTGTTGTATTATTTTTGGACTAGTTATGATCCCCGATCACCCTGACGTACTACATAATGCGTGATATACATAAAACACTAGACTTTATAATTATCTTCCACCAATTGCCTACTTACCATCAAATTTACACATGGACCCCCTCCCCCTTTTGGGGTTTACGATTTTGGGGATGGCCCCACCTTAATATTTATAAGATCTTATAATATCTTACTTAGATTTCTTGTATTCCCCTTAGATTTGATAAGATCTTGTAATATCTTGCTTAGATTCTCTTTAGATTATAAGTAACCTACTTATCATAAAAATTTACAATTAACCCCCCCCCCCCCCACTCTTTATTTACGGCCCAAAGGGGACCCACCATCATCATCACCATATCCCACTAGATATTATCTCTTATTTGATTGGATCTTCACTTGATTCACTTGCCAAGATATTAGAGAAATCATTATAAGTAGGGTGGCTAAGATTATAAGATCTTCATCATTTCATTCTCTCACTTCACAAGTTCACTCTACCTCCCTCACCATCTCTCTCCCTCTCTCGGCCCTCTCTACAACCGCCACCACCACCACCTTGTCACCACCGTACAACCATTTAGTTGCTTGTTTCAAGTACTAGAAGGTGATTAAAGGAACTTGTAGCTTGTGGATCATCAAGGAGCTTTCACTACTTGCATTCATCCACCATCTTCATCATCTCTTGTTCTTGAGTTCTTCCCTAGCTTTAAGCTAGTTGTAAGGCTTCCTTAAACTCTTGTTTACTTTTATTTTGACTAGTTGAAAGATTGTTGTTTAATGTTTAACACAAGAACACTAAAAGAAAATGAACAAGAATCATGAACATAAGTTACATAGAGATGATGAAATCCTATTAAAATCATTGTTGTTAAGTACATGCATGGCATTTGATTGTTGATTTACTGATAAACACTTGTTTAGGATATTTGCTTGCATGTTTTAGTAACATTTAAATGACTAACAACATGTTGAGTAACATTTTCAGCCAAATTCAGTTGGCTGTAAACGGACCGTTATAAATCGAAAAATCGATTTTCTGAAGTCTAAATTATATATTTTCGAAATACGGTTCTAATGGCACTGGAATCATAATTTTTGGACTTCGTTTGCTATTTTTAAAGGGTAGTTTTTCACAGCAGCAAAAGCTGCGTTTTTACTGCAGAAAATGTGTGTTATGTTTTTGTCATAACTTGAAATGTGTGTAGAATTAGCTCATGAAATTTGTATTGTAGATGACCACTGATGTCGTTGTAATGCTCCAACCGGAATTTCATTAATTGGACTTACGATGAATTTTAAATAAATTATTCCATGGACTGCAGTCAGAAAGTGACGAATCTGATTGCAGTCCGGTAAATGATTTATATAAAATAATGGGTAATGAATTGGATCCTGAGATTTTGACACAATAAATCTGGATCGTTTAAGACCCTCTGTAAAAAGTTGGGAATTTTTGGAGTGAGTTAACTATTTTATTAAAATACCCAAAAACAGTCCAGTTTTGGATGTTCAAGCTGAAACAATATAACTAGTGATTTGCATGTCTAAATGTCGGTTATGTTATCCGATAATGATCTAACGTGTTATATGTCAATGAAAGTGTTATGTTCAATATCGTATGCTTGCTCTTGAGTAGTTATAAGTGGAATGTTTATATGGGCGTGAACTATTGGAGTGAGTGCATGTTATGTAATAGATACGTGTAGGAACTTTGTGCTCTATTTGGAACCACTAAATGACTAACTGGTAATCATATTAGGACGTGATTGACCGACCTTGACTGTTAGCTATTTGTGAGAGTCAAACCGAGCAACCAAAGGTGAGTTCACACACTTTCTAAGGCATGGGATTCCCGGTGGTTGGGAATGGGTTAAAGAATTAAAACGGAACCTATATATCCTCCTTGGGTAGGATATGTACCGCCATCCTCCTTGGGTAGGATGCCAATATTAATCCTGCGTATTCTCCTTGGGTAGAATACTTACGTTCGTCCTCCTTGGGTAGGACAACAACCTTAAACTTACTAGACAAAACTCTATCATGAAGTCTCTCATTTTTATATCGACTTAATCGCCGGGCCAATGGCGAGCGAGTCATTAGTTAATAGCGCTATTAGGGTTGACAAGCCTCACACCGTGTCGTTCGGACGGGCGTGTACCAATGGATCTGGGAAAACTGGCAATGATGATAGACATTGACGTAGGGCACAACTATTGTACGTCAGTTGTCGATATGGAACGGTCTAGTGGTTCACATGGGGAAGCCCCCACTGATTTAGGATATGATTTGGGGAATAACAAAGATACTGGTTAACTCGTGGTTTACGAAACAACTTATGGTTTTCAAAACAAACAACTAAAACTAAACAACCAACTGTGAACTCGCTCAACTTTGTTGTTGAATCCTTGTTACATGCCTTGCAGGTCGTTAGATGCTTATGGAATTTGCACGAGGAGGAGGTCGTTGTGGGATATGGACCGTTATGTCCCGTTCTAAACATTTAAACCTTATGAACTTATTGAACTTATGTTTTGGTTTTACGTATTATGCTTCCGCTTTTTAATTTGAACTTGGTTAACTAGTTTTTGAACACCAATTATATTGTATGTTTGGATTTTATCTATTTTAAATACATTGTTCAATATGATTGGTGGCTGGATCCTGGTCATGTCATGCCTCCAAGCGGTGATACCCCGTTAGTGGATTTTGGGGGTGTGACAAAAGTCATCTACAATTACCAAAAAATATCTTTTCCTTTTAAGACTCATGACTTTAACTGGGCCAAACAGATCCATGTGCAGCATTTGCAAGCACTTGGTTGTTTTGGACTCTTCAATGGACTTAAATGAGCTTTTATGTTGTTTTTCTTTTAAGCAAGAAACACAATGCTCAGGACAGGTGAATAGTTTTTTAGGAAGACCTCTTACTAAACCCTGTTTTGACAAAGCAGTGATTGTCTTGAGATTTGTGTGCCCCAATCTCCTGTGCCAAAGTTCTGTCTCTTTGTTAGAGGCAGCTGAGAACAGACAGGCATCAGTCCTGGGGCTCTCTTTTGACAAATCAACTACATAAACATTGCCACTTCTTTGAGCAACAAGTTGAGTTTTTCCAATTTTTATTATTTCTTCAATCTTTTTAACCATTTCTGGTCCAACAATCATACAACAATTCTTAGTGAAGAATGAGCCATAGCCCTTATCACTCATTTGTGAGACACTAAGGAGGTTGAATTTTAGATTGTCTATTAGATTGACATTTTCAAACTTAACATTTCCAGACTGAACGGTACCAGAACCCATCACCTTCCCTTTACTATTATTACCAAAAGATATATCACCTCTTCCATGAGTTTTGAATTCTTTGAGTAGGGCTCTACATCCAGTCATGTGCCTGGAGCCTCCACTATATACAAACCAAAGACTATCTAAGCATGCAGAAGCTCCCTGCACATCAAGTAAATAATTAGTTCAGGAGGGTCTCCAAAGCCAATAAGGCTTTGGATGGGGTCTCAACCGTGTCTGTGTTAAGTTCAGGTGGATGGACAGTGGTTAGCTTAGGTGTTTGGACAATTTTGGAACTGTTTTTCTCTAACCACTGTTGGGGGTCCTGCCCTATCATCTGCTGGTACCCAAAGGGATTCCTGTTCACTCTTGGTTTAGGGGGCTTTTTGTAAGCCTCATAAACATGTGGGACCCTTGGGTATGGTGGTTGACCTTTACCTCTTCGGTATTGGTTTGCAGGGGGTGCATCAGTCACCTGAACTTCTCTTTTAGCAGAGGTTTGGTTCAGCTGTTTTGTAACAGCTGTTTGAACTGGCACAAACAGTGGTTGGTACTTGACTTGTGGTTTTGATGAACTCATTGGTGTTTTTGAAATGTACTCTTCCTTTTTGACCTCAAAGGATTTCAGGTACACACACTGCTGAGTAGAATGGTTTGTTTTACCACAGATGGTGCCGCTACTTGAAGGCACAATGGTACTTGTTTTGTTAAGATCATAAGATTTTAAATGAAAACAATCTTTGGTCAAGTGATTTTTCTTTTCAGAAAAGTCACAAAACAAGTTTTTAATCTTTTCTCTTTTCTTCCTCTTTTCAGACTCCTTTGCAACAGAGTTTTGAACCACTGTTGGGATGTCCTTAAGAGGAATTACCTTGGCCTTAGGAGCTTTGACACCATCTATAGTTGTGAAGTCCATGGGTTTAAAGTTTTCAAGGATGTCACACTCATCAGACCATGTGGGTTTGGATTGGTATTTCTCAATCTCCTCAAAGGTTGAGGACCCCACGGATCTTTCCAAAGTGATCTTATTACCAAGTTTATCAGTTATTTTAACTTCTTGGCCATCCTTGTTGGTTCTTTTAACTTATCAGTTTATCCTTTTAAGCCAATTTGTTTTTAAGTTCTTTTAAAGACTTTTCATATTGTACTTCATCATTTAACACTCTATCCCTAAGGTTTTCATTCACCTCTTTGATGTTAGCAAATGCTATGATGCATTTGTCTGAACAAAGATTTTTAAGAACCTGAGATGATACCTTAGCTGCAGCCATCATGGCACAATCACAGACATGCTCTTTCTCATCTGGCACCTTCTCTTCTTTTTCACTTTGTTTCTTCTCTTTTTCTTCAGACCAGGGGTCAGACAGTGGTTCCAACAGGGGTTCTGAATTTTCACCCAACAGTATTTCACCAGCAACAGCAGTAACCACTGCTTCAGCAATTTCATCCCCTGTTTCTTCATTTGACTGTCCTTCTTCAGCTTCCAGCCCTTCTGGTGTTGACTCTAATGCTACAAAACAGAATTCATCACTAGAAATAGCATCATAGCATATAGAGCAAAATTTTCATCTCCTAGTTCATCAGGTAAGTTGCTCTTGTCAATAAAGCCTTGTGTGAAAAAGCTTTGCTGATCTGGTTGAACCACTGTTGGTGCAGCTTGTTGAGGTGCAACTGGTTGCACCTGAACCTGAGGGGCAGGGGCTTGGACATACTGAATTTGAGGAACAGTGGTTTAGACATACTGCACTGGAACAGGGGTTCCAGGATTTGCATAGTGAGTAGTGTTTACATGGGAAGCAGGGGTATAATGGGAATACTGCACAGTGTTTTGGTTGTTTTGTGGTCTTGAGCTAGGGTGAGTGATAATTTGTCACACCCCAACCGATGGCGGAATCATCGGGGCGCGACACTAGGTGAATCAGATTACTCAAGAGAATCCATAACAACTATATTGCGACAGTATTTAATGCGTTCATTATCCCATACTAATAAACCATACAATCACATAAGGTATCACAGATTTCTTGTCCTCTCGAACAATACAAATCCGACAACATAGATTTTAGGTGAGTTTCTAGACTTCCTAGCTTGATTTGATGTAGACTGCGACTAAACCTGCAACATACGTTAAAACAACGTCAATACAAAAGTATTGGCGAGTATACAAGTTTTGATAGTGTAGCGTAATTAGTTAAAAGTGTTGCGAATTACCAAATACATAAACGAGATACCTCAACATACATGCACACAAGACTGATACTACCAGCTAAGTCACTCGAGCTGCGATTGCGATTGCTATTCATCCTAACTAGACCCCGTCGGGTGCTATAGTACTATACTAGTTAAGGCGGGACCTTGCGAGTATAAGTCCTAACACATATGTAACTAGCATCACGTGTAAATATGTATACAATTATTCGTATGTGATAAGCAATTTGATTAAATAATTCGTTTTGATAAATTCGATTTAATAGGAACGTATGTTACACCCAAAATGTGATAAAAAGGGGTTTGAGTATACTCACATAGGTGTTCAGCAAGTAAACAAAACTTGGTTGGTTTGAAGGGAGCGCGTCTGAGATTAGCCTGATTTCAGATGGATAGCGTAAGCGTCGAACAATGCGTTAAATGGTGGCAAGTGAACCAAGTGTCGATTGGTAATTCGATCGGATGGCCAGTTGATCGGGTGGCAATCCATTCGGATGGTCATCCGATCGGATGGCCATTCGATAGGATTGTCACCTCGTTTGGTGAAGATGTGTTTGTGTGTGATGGTTTGACTTTTGAAGTTTTCGTTGTAGCATTTTGAAAACAGAGAAGTGTCTCTACCCTTCAGGTCGGTCGATCGGACGGCGGTTCGATCGGGTGACGATCCGGTTAGTAGGACACTTTAGTGAGAACAAGTTCCCAGCAGTTTGTCACTCAATCAAAATGCAATCGATCGGGTGGCAATCCGTTTGGAACTGTCTATGTATTGAATTTGTCCAAACATCACATGGTCGGATGGCTGTTCGATCGGGTGGCAATCCGTTCGACGTTCAGAACTTGAAAAGTTGAAATTAAAAGTTTAAGTGAGGAACCAAGTGCAAGCCGATCGGACGGCTGTCCGATCGGGTGGCAATCCGATCGGGTGGTAATCCGATCGGACGGCAATCCGTTCCGACGGCCTTAGATCGTCCTAACACTCGATTGTTTTGAAAGTTTTGCGGTTTTCTCGAGACGGTATGACATCGTGCTAAACAACATAACCCTATCAACACCCATGCGATCCGATCGGGCAGGAATCACCCTAATCCGATCAGTCAGCTGTTCGAGGCGATGGTTCGTGTTTAACCCGAGATCAGTTGTCTCGTTGATAGAATACAGATCTTGAACCAACACATCAACCAAAAGGAGTAGAAGATCAGAACAAGCTCCGATTCTATAGGTTTGAGTGCATTGAGTGTAAAAGAGTTCAAAGAAAGTTAGAAAACCTTCTTTCAATCCTTTTAACCATGAGTTTGTGTAGATCTATGCGAAAACATTGTTGAATCCTTTTAACCATGAGTTTGTGGGAATCCTTCAGATCTGAGTGGTTCTTGGTGGAATGAGGCCAACACTTGAAGTTCATAAGGACTCCCTGATGACATTACCCTAGAACACCTCAAATCCATTGATTTCACAGTTAAAAGTTAAGATTTAGAAGAGAAAATACTGCGAAGTAGCGATATATTCGATATAGTTACATTATGATCCGAATTTCTGGTGCTAGGCGTAACGAGTATAGCGAGTGGTAACAACGCACGAACGTGCGGGTTGTTACATAATTGGTCCACTAGTTTGACTCCTAGATTCCCTAGCAAAGTGACCTAACCTATTGCACTTGTAGCATTTGATTTTTGACTTATCCAACCCTACTTTTAGATTCCCATGCAAACCTGAGAATTTTCTCCCTGTCCTTTTGTAAAACTTGCTGGTTCTAACACTCAGCAGTGCAAGTTGGTGTAATATGTCCATTTCCTCTAAGTCAGTTGGATCAAAATGCTGGAGATCATTGAGTTTAAAGCATAGATTGTCAGAATTCTGGCTTTCTCCATTTGTTGTGAAAGCATAATTGGATAAGTGAGGATCAGAGTTGAAATTTCCACCAGCTGTTATGTCAATAAAGTGATCATAACTCTGATCCTTACTACTGCCAGATTCTTCCAGGCCCAAAAGAGCTGTGTTACCGAATATTCATCATCTGCAACTTTCCCAGACTCTTGCAACTTCTTTTCCTGGTTCAACTCCCTTCATAGGTTAGGAGTCTACCATGAAGTTGGGTCAGGGTCAGATCTTTGAACCCAACTGAATTCCTGGTTACAAAAGCAATTGTATCCCATTTTTCAGGAAGTGACCTAAGAAACCTGCTATTTTATGTTGAATTAGCAAATTCAACATTAACAAGTCTTAGTTCACTTATGAGACAACTAAATCGCTCAAACTGTTGTGTTAATGATTCACCGTTAATGTGACAAAAGGTTTCATACTGTTGATTCAAAATTTCCCTGTTATTTTCAATCACTTCTTCAGTCCCCCCAAATTGTTCCTTAAGTGCATCCCATAATTCCTTGGCATTGTTACAGTGTAACAGTCCAACATAAATTTCATTAGGTAGTGCAGATGCAACGATGCTAAATGCCTTGGCATCCAGTTCAATTTTCTGAAAATCCTGGTGCGTATATTTCTCAATTTTCTTAGGAACAAAGACCTTTAGATCCTCAGCACTTGGCACCATTGGAACATGTGGTCCAAAGATAACCGACTTCCAACATCCGGTATTCTGTTGAGCAAGGATGTGACCCATCCTTCTTTGCCAGATGTTGTATTCAGATCTCTTCAACATAGGTGGTTTGAAGAGTGAACCGATGCTATTATTAACATCCTGTGATTGTGACGTCATTCTGGTTGTTTTACAGGCACTGAAAAATCAACTTTGTTTGTGATTACACCTTACTCTGTTTTTCAGCAAAACAAACAATTAAAAGTATCAACGATTATGAGCTGAACTTTTACGTCAAAATGATTGTTAGATCAAGTTTGACTCTCCTAGCTCTGATACCAATTGTTAGGATCTGAGTTTCTTATGATTGTGCTCGTTTGATAATTATGAAAATGATTTAGTATTAAGTGCAGCGGAATTAGAATGGAACAAACTTTCAACACCCAATCAAATGAGAGAATTGCTTTCAACACACATGTTTGACATGAAATCGAATTATTATATTTATTACAATATTCAATCATAATGCATGCATGCAATACAATCTCCTCCTCAGCCTGAGCTCACAATAGTTTGTTCGTACAGAATGACTTGGTGAAGAAAGAGATAATAGAACAGTACAGGGTACTGTTCTATTTATAGTACAGAACAAACCACTGAAGCATCTTTGCTGACATCACCATGAAAGTGAAATCTAACCTCCTAACAACCTTTAACCACTGATCTATATAAACACTACTTCCTAAACACTGATTACACATACAATATAAAGAGATAAGCTAACTACTGCTTCTCATTCCACTGTTATACTCCTAGCAGTGCTTTGTGTCTTCAGCAGTACTTGAACCATGACAGTGTTTCTCTTGTGATCATATATATATATATATATATAGACACACACACATATATAAGGGATTATTATCTTGAAAACGCTAAATATTGAGAGAACCGTCAGAGCGAATGAGAAAACAAATCAAAGTCAACTTTGTTTTTATACAGACTTCAATATACTTAAAATACAACATTAAAAATGAATTTACTTGTTAAATAATTCTTACAAAATCACTCTTAATATGTTTTTTTATACATGTGTAAATACAACAAATTTACACACATGTGTAAATGACAAACTTACACATTTGTAAATTTTCTTTATTTACAAATATATGTAAATTTAAACGTCTAAATATAATAACTAATACTGTATTCGAATAATAGTGATAAGTGTAAAAGAAAATTTTGAATTTAAATTGTTTGTATACCAAGTTCTCGTGGTTTTCATTTTTTCTTATGGTTCTCGCAATATTTAGCGTTCTTATTTTAACCCTCCCAAATATATATATATATATATATATATATATATATATAACAAATTTGTTACCATGAACAATATCCATGGCTTTTTATATATTTACTTATTTTTTGTATTTTATTGTAATAATTAATTCTTAACATTTCATGTTTCTCTCTTATAACTTTAAAAAATTTCATCTTTTATAATATTCAGAGTATATCGTTGTGAAGTGCTTATTTTTATCTGTATCTCAATATAAATATTATTAAAAACTGAGTTATGAATAGTATGTACAAATAATCAAGGCGCAAACATATAGGTCATCAAAGCTGACTCACGGTTTAGTTTCTGTACGTCGTTTTTCCTTTTTGTTATTTTAATATAATATAATGATTTACAAAATTTTGAATATATTATTGCAATTTGATTACTTTTATCTACGATTTGATAAAGTTTTATTTAAAATTGAACGAGAATTGTTTTTTCTACTTTTCAATAGAACTGCGTTTTACCTTTATAACTTAATTTTTCAGATATCAAAATTTATAAAGTTTTGAATATCAGGTTCAAAAGTAATAGCGCATATGATTCAAATGAATTTTTTGTTTCAGTTAAGGATCAACTTCAAATATTCAAATCATGAATCTAAGTATGTTATTTAAGTTTCATTTTGTTTGACTTTCCAAGTTTTCGAGTTAATCGTTTTGCATATACCGTTGCGGGTTATTATTTTTATCTACTTGATATAAATTTCATTCAAAACCACAGAATCACAAACTCATATTAGCGGTTTTTTTCTTTCGATTACACAATGACTTGTGTGTAATTAAGTGATATATGTGTAAATAAACCTAATATTTTATTTAACTTTTTATTTTTATTTTGTAACATAAACTGTTAGACCCAGTACAGGCTCAAAACAATCTTCTTTTCACGTAATATGGCAAGTGATTTCAGTAGATGTGAAAAAGATGTGTGGAAATGGAAATCAGACTTTCAAAAAAACAGACCTATAGAATTATCAAGTTTATATCACTTAGAAACAAAATGGTTTACAAAGTGATTGTAAGATTATTATCTAATACAAACGAATCTTGAATTCTGTGGGGGAGAGAGCAATGGAGTTTAGGTGTATGTGTGAATGCTAAGCTTCAAACTCACTTTGCTTCTCCTGGTTGAACCTTCTATTTATAGACGGCTTGTATGAATAAACAATTGTTTATTCATACAATAATTCCTGCAAAAAGTAGCCAATTGACATATTCATTGATTCCAACGTTCAAGTTGCCTTTTTCATCATGATATCATTTAATGTCAACTTGCTTCGGTAATTGTGGCAGGACAGAGCCAATTTCAGACAAGTGGGTTGTTTCATTAGAAATTCTGATAAACCACTTCATCAGAAATTCTGATGAACAAATCATCAGAAAATCTTTGATGATCAGAATCGTCAGATACTGATGATATTTCATTAGAAATATCATCAGATCCATCAGAAATGACCTTTTCTGATAATCCAATTCAGCTCTTGATCAACTTGTAATTCTTTGAAGTAGATTCTGTGCTTTCCAGTTGTCCCATCTGATCTTCTTTTTCTAGTTCGTGATCTTCCGGACTGTGATCTCTTCATAGACACAGTTGATTATGCTTTTCTTCAATACTTACAAATAAAGTTTCCTAACAGTTTCCCCCTAAGTATTGTAAGAAAAAGAACTACCTCATAAACAGAAAAATTTCCAAACAGTGGAAATATAATACTTGAAAATGTAAACCAGTTACTGAAGTTAAAACAAATTACATAAAAGATGAGAAGTTTAAATAAACAGTTCTTTCAGTTAAGTTTCACTCTCTTATGTGTATCTCCTTTCTTTAGCTTCTTTTTGTAGGAGATATATTTGTTGCAGCTGACATACATGTCTTTATACCATTCCCTTGCTTGAATCCATTCTTCAATCATCTGCTCAATTTCTTTTCTGCTTCCCTCCATGTTCTTTTCTATCTTCTGAAGATGTTCTTGTCTTTTGTTCATGGTTTTCAAGATATACCTCAGAGTTTGATTTGAGTACTTGTAGATGTCAGCACTTCTGAACATAGCTTTGTTTTCATCTTGATCTCTGAAGATTACACCATAATCTTGTTCTTTATTTGCGTTTGTCAGTATGATGATGTCTCCTGATCTTGCATTTTCTACTATGTCTGAAGGAACTTTTGTTTTTGGTGATCTGACATATACATTTTTGTTGTGTACATGCTCAAAATTTATGCATAAATCAAAGTCTGAAAAAGCTACTCTTTCAAACAGCAGTATTCCAGCCTTTGATATGCCATTTAATGCTCTTCTGACTTCTTGATTATTTTTCTTTTCCTTTTCATAATGATCCTTCATAAACATAATGTCTAAAGGATGCAACTGGTCAGCAATTTCTTCATCAGTCACCTTTTGTTCTTCTCCATTCTCCGTTTGAAGTGTGTATCTGTTTTGCACATCAGTTCCTCCAATATCATCAATTGCAGTCTTTACTTCACTTACGTTTAGAATTCTTTTTACTGGATTCCAATTTTGTTTGTGAATGCTGCTTGGCCCTCTTTTTATTCTTTCTTCTCTTAAGCGCAGTCTGGTTGGAGATAGTGATCTTGGAGCTGTATCTTCTTTTGTCAGATAGTAGCTCGCCAGATTGGTCTCAGGAAATATCATTACATCTCGTGCAATCTCTTTAACCATGATAGACTTGGTTTCAGAGATCTTTCTCTTAATAGTCTTTGATTTTGTTGCTGACTCTCCTTCTTGTTCCCATTCATTCATAATTTGTTTATTCATATACTTACTTATTGCTGAGTCATCAGATATTGTTGGATTTGGAACAGATGCTAGCAATTTCAAATTTGTAATAACTTGAGGTTTTGCAGTTGCAAACCTTTTCAGTATTTCTTCTTTTGGAACATTCGGAGGAGGACCCATCACTGTGGTTCCAGCTTTTGTGATTGGTGAGATTGATGATTGTTGAGGAGTTGACTTTGGAGTTTCTTGATATGAGCTTTTGGCAGGAATTTCTTTCATGAGTTCTTGTGGATTCACTTTGGCTAGTTTTGCAATATTGAATTGCATCTTCTCTACCAGTTGTTGCACTTCTTTTACCTGTTTTGAGTTGCTGTGTATGTTTTTCTGAATATTTATGAATTCAGTTTGAGCTTTTGTTTGAATTTCAGCCCATTCTTTTGACAGCTTCTCAAGGGCATCTGTGATACTATTATTACTTGCCCTTAGTATGGTAACTTCTTCCAAAACTCTGTTTGTATTACTTGACTGCCTTGATTCAATCACTTTTGCAACTTATGCTTTGATTTTTTCTATTTCTGTGAGAATCGTTTGGATTTCTGATGCAGAGATGTTGGATTCTGGTGCCTTTTCTTTCATCTTTTGAAGAGACTTTAGTGCTTCAGTGTTTTCTTCAGTTTGTTTCTTCATTTCCTTCACTGATTCTGACAAAGTCTTTATTTCAGCCTTTTGACCTTGTATTTCTGACAGCAACATATCAAGTTTTTCTTCTACTGGATTTCTTTTGCAGACTTTGTAAACATTTTCCAGTATTTCTTCTAGATTTTCTTGGTTCATGGGTTTCTCAGGGATAATTGGAACAACAGATGTTCCTTCTAACATTCCAGCTGCAAACACATTTGCTGTTGTTTTAGAGATGATAGGGTCATTCTTGGCCAACACACTTGGTGCAGCTTTGAATTTACCAGAATTATCTCCACCAGTGATGAAAAACTCATTCTCATTCTGGATTTCCTTATTTCCTTGAATCATATCAACATATGATCCTCCATAAGTTTTTGAGGTAAACACATTACCTTTAGCCAGATTTCCTTGATCAGTTTCCTGATCTCCATCTGTTGGGATCTCATCCTCTTCCTCATTTTCTGATTCAGAGTTGAGATTTATGGAACTAGTAACCTCTTGATTAACATTCGTTGTTCTATATTCTATTTTGTAAGAAACGTTAACAGAACTTTCTGAGTTTGTTTCTTCTCTGTGAGTTTCTACTAGAACAGTGTTTAAAAGGGATGTACCAGCAATGCGAGATTCATCATGATGAATGACTTCAGTGGCTTCAATGTCAACATTGTGTGTTTCTCCAGCAATGTGTGATCCTGCATCATGTGTTTGATGGATTTCAAATTCATGATGAATTCCTGCTTCATGAATCTGTTGACTTTCAGCATGCTTTTCTTCGTTTTCTGGTGATTTGGCTATCTCCAAGTTAGCTTTTTCCAGAATTCTTCTTTCTTCTACACCCTCATTTTCTGATGGTGAGGACTTCTCATTGTCTCCTTTTTCTGTTGATGAAGAACAGTTCACAATTTCTCTGCTTGGTTCTTCTGTGGGAGAGGTTGATTTTGTCAGAAGTTTTTCATGTTGTATTCTGTATTGTGAGTCTGGTGCAATGAAGCATAACATGCTTTCTGGTAACACAGGGATATCTTTGTCTGATTCCCATCCATGATTTGAACTCCAGGCCTTCATTGTTTTTGATCTCCAGATGTCTTCTAAGATTGGAATCTCCATGTTTCTTTCTATAAATGCTTCAGAAATAAAAATTGAGATTAACCTTGGATATGGCAGATGAGAGGTTATTCTTCCATTTCTGGTGATGATTGATCTTTTGAGAAGATTAAAGATTTCTGACCCATAATCAATTTTGAACCCATTTATGAGTCCAAACATGATCGTCAGAATAGCTTGATTGATTTGATCAGTTCCTCCTATCTTTGAGGTGAGACATTTGTTTAACACTTCCATCATCACTTGCCAGATGGCTGGCAATTCACTTCTTCTTATTGCTCCAATTTTGTTGATATCTCTTTTCTTGTATCCAAGCCCAATGACGAAGTCTAATAAATCTTCTTTGCTTGGGGCTTCAGTGTAACTACCAAGAATAGGAAATCCAAGCCATTCTCTTACTCTTGCTGGAGTTAATTCCACATAGACACTTCCCCATACATGAGCAGACACCCGATTTTCTTCAACTTCTTTAAAAGTGTAAACAAATTGCTGTAGCATCCTTTCTGCTATTTTTCTTTCTTTTGTCAGTGCTCCTGAGATTGGGCATTTTGTAATATATTCTACCAGAAGATGACATCTTTTATCATACTCTGAATACTCTGTATTCATCAGCAGATTGTTTTCCTTCATTGGTAGAAATTCTGCTTCCTCGACAAAAGGTACTTCATGTTCAATAATTGGAATATATTGAGGTTAACTTCTGCCATTTTTGGAGTTAGGGTTTGAGATTTAGGAATTTTTTATTTATGAGTGAAAAACAGGGGGTTTTAGGATATAAGGAAATTGAGAGTATTGTGGTTGTATGAAGTAGAAGGTGTTTGAAAGGGTATAAATCGTGGTATGAGATGGTGATAAAGAGATCATTAATTGTCTTTATAACCGTTACATCGTGGATGCTGAGACTTTAATGAAATTGTTTATCGTGGAATCGTGGTTATGTCCTTTCAACTTGACTTTTCAATTTGTAGTTTCTTCAATCTTTTCTTGAAAGTGTTGCACTGATTTTTTATTGGAGAAAGCTATCGGTTCTATGACACCTTCTCTTCTTTTGTGGACCCCTTTTGATAAGTGGTCCAATTATCTTCCTTCATATGTTCCCTCGTTTCTTCATAAGTCAGAAATTCCCATTCTGATAAGGTCATCAGAAATTCTGTTGACCAAATGTATATTTCTTTTGTTTTGACTTCTGTTGACTTTTTGTGATGTAGTCAACAGAAATATTCAGTCTTTTCAACAGAATCTCTAAGATTTCCCCCTAGACTTATGAGTGCCTTTTTTTTTTTTTTTTTTTTGAGATGAGAGGGAATAAGGAAAGATCAGAAGACTTACATTTGTTTTTCTGGTAACATCCAAGCTTCTTTGACTTTTCTGATATTTTCTAAAAACATTTTGTTATCATTGAAGTTTTATCAAAAAATTTTGAATAACCAGACTTTATCCCATTTTATCAGAAAATTTTGAGTTTGATTTCTGATATTCATTTTATCTTTACCTATTTCCCAAAATCACAAACCAGAAGTCTAGTAAGCAAAATATTAACAAAAAACTTTTACAAGCAAAACAGATAAACTTAATCAATATCTACTCCTTCACCATGTTCCATTTCCAACAGTAACAATAGGTCAGTTATCATCCCCGAATTGTTGTTAGTGGGTACAAGCACGCTGAGACCCATGTTTTCTTGAAGTCTCATGTCAGCCCTTGGATAACTTGCAGGTATGCCTGCAAAGTCTAGCTGACTTGTAATTATCTTTGTTAGAAAACGAGGATACATCAAGAATGGTTTGGCAACCCACATGTTACTTACAAAATCACTCATCAGATAATGAGAGAAGTTGTAAGGTACCTTAAGTACCAGTGCTAGT
The DNA here is from genome assembly GCA_030545235.1 of Helianthus tuberosus. Taxonomy (NCBI): domain Eukaryota; kingdom Viridiplantae; phylum Streptophyta; class Magnoliopsida; order Asterales; family Asteraceae; genus Helianthus; species Helianthus tuberosus. The sequence continues at coordinate 171,602,653 of CM060377.1, forward strand.
ATAGGTTCCATCAATTTCAGAGATATTTCATGATGATTGATGACCTTCTTTGAAAAACATGCACCCATCTGAGTGACCAGATATTGCCATGGCTTTTTAAAGCCATTTTTGTTGATTGCCCGTTGTTGGTTTGGTGTGTGATAACCCATTTCTCTTAAGACATTTTCCTTCTGATTCCTTGTGAACATCCGAGCGTCATTATCATCATTTAGTTGAAGAGTTTTCCTGATGGTGGCTTCATTTAACAGAATTTGCTGATTTAGCACTTCACTCTTGATGGTCATCTGCTCCCTGTTTTGATACTCAGATAGTGTTGCATTTTTCCAGAAGATTTGAAGAATCTCTGGATGAATACTTATGTGAGCAGTGAGAGCATAGCTCAACTTGCTATTCATGAGCATCTTGAGTACAACTTGACACCGTTCCCACTGAGGACCATCCAGATTTATTCTTAATCTTAGATTATGATATGGATAAAGAACAAGTGGGAAACATGCATCTTTGATAGAGTTCATTTTGCGAGTGTGTGTGATTATGTGATGAAGATGAGAAGTGAAGATGACAGATTTTAACTTAAAGGGTGAATATTTATAGTAAATTTAATATTTGCTATAAATAGAAGCTACCAACTTGTGGACTTTCTTCACTGCAATCCTTATTATTTTAATGATTACCAGAGACCAGAAAAAAATAACAGAGATATGTTCCTTCTCCACTACACATGCATTGATTTATCTAGGTGGCAAATTTCTAGTAATGTATCATTGTAGCATACCAATATGTCACTTCAAACTCCTTAAACATGATGGTGTGTAATAAATGAAGGAGAGAGAAATATCTATTTTAACGAGTTCCCAGAAATTTTCTGTTTGTATGACGTTATCAGCACTAACAAAAAAAATTATAAATATATAAAAAAAATTCAAACAAAAAAAAACAGTATATGAAAATATAAACAAGGAATATGAATGCAGATATTAACATGCTGTAATTTGTTTCAATGAACTACGATAATTCTAACTATCAGCCCTTTTTGCTGAAGATTCACCAGAATTCTGATGACTTATCAGATATTCTGATGTTGAATCAGATTTTCTGACAACTTCATCAGAATTTCTGATGAGTTGACATATGAATTTGATTATCACTAAAGCAATTATCTAAGTAGTTTTTATCATTGAATTAACCATAACAAAGCAATTATGTGTTAAGCCTTTCAACAAAGACTACTCTCTTTTATGGTTAAACATCCAAATTTGCAACTATACCCCATAATCCTCCCTTTCACTCCTTTTCAAAAATTTACCATTCTACCCAGCTTTGAAACAAAGTTGCTGAGTAAGCTCATGTCCCCAGTCATGTGCTTGGAGCTTCCTGAGTCGCAGTACCAGATCTGCTGCACATGATGGTCCTGAAATGAAATGATTAGAGGGTTTTTGGTACCCAGACATGCTTGGGTACAGTTTCTGATGAAATTTGAAACATTTTATTTTTATTTCTTCTTGGTTTTGCATCAGAAACTCTATTATATGCTGAGCCATTAACAGATTTTACATTTTTCTTTTGAAGATGGTGCTGGACAAGCTTCAGTATGTCAACACACATACAAGAGTTATCAGAATTTTCTGATAGTTCCTCTTGTGATGAAATGATTGGATAATTTTGAAAAGATGAGTGAACTGCTTCTGGAGTTTTTACATATTCTTGACTGCATTCACTCTTGTTTGTTTTGAAGTTTGGTTTGTCAAAAGAATATTCAGAACAGATTGATTTGCAAGATTCAGATTCAGATTCTGATACTAAATTATCAAAAATCTGATGAGTTGCTTTTACAAAGATAGTGGGTTTATTTCTATTTGAGCTTGTAGTACTTGTATAGCCTAAACCCTCTCCTTTGTTCTTTGGTGTGGACTCAATAAAATTTATGAATTCTTTAGCCTGTTGAAAACCTCTTACGTTGATTTCTTTGTCATTGATTTTCTTGTAAAGATCTTTTCTTTCATTTTCATAAAACTCAATTTTTGCTCTTTGATCTAAACTGTCCTCTATAAGATGTTGGTTTTCAAGAATGATTTTATTCAAAGTCCTTTGCAACTCATCAGATTTTCTAATATCTGATTTTCAAGAATGATTTTATTCAAAGTCCTTTAAAACCCAGTTGCTTAAAATGTTTGTTTTCTAAAACGCAATGGACTGAAAACGCATAAAAAGTGTTTTACCTAAAACGCAATGCACAAAAAACACAAACAAATGTCTTATTTGTAAAACGCAATGGCAAGAAAACACTTAAAAATGACTCATTCTAAAACGCAATTGCCTAAAAAACAAAAGAAAGTGTTCTCCGTAAAACGTAATGGACTGAAAACACCTAAAAAAGTGTTTTACCTAAAACGCAATGCACCAAACACACTTCAAGAATGTGTTTTTCTAAAACGCAATGGCCTAAAAACATCAAAGAAAGTGTTCTCTCTAAAACGCATTGAACCATGACAATAGTTTTGTCTGTGCTGTGAATTGTCTGTGCTGTGAACTGTCTGAACCAATGCAGTTTCCAGATGCAATTTTTTATCTGCATCTCAATATAAATATTATTAAAAACCGAGTTATGAATAGTATGTACAAATAATCAAGGCGCAAACATATAGGTCATCAAAGCTGACTCACGGTTTAGTTTCTGTACGTCGTTTTTCCTTTTTGTTATTTTAAGATAATAAAATATTATGATTTACAAAATTTTGAATATATTATTGCAATTTGATTACTTTTATCTACGATTTGATAAAGTTTTATTTAAAATTGAACGAGAATTGTTTTTTCTACTTTTCAATAGAACTGCGTTTTACCTTTATAACTTAATTTTTCATATATCAAAATTTATAAAGTTTTGAATATCAGGTTCAAAAGTAATAGCGCATATGATTCAAATGAATTTTTTGTTTCAGTTAAGGATCAACTTCAAATATTCAAATCATGAGTCTAAGTATGTTATTTAAGTTTCATTTTGTTCGACTTTCCAAGTTTTCGATTGCATATACCGTTGCGGGTTATTATTTTTATCTACATGATATAAATTTCATTCAAAACCACAGAATCACAAACTCACATTAGCGGTTTTTTTCTTTCGATTACACAATGACTTGTGTGTAATTAAGTGATATATGTGTAAATAAACCTAATAATTTATTTAACTTTTTTATTTTTATTTTGTAACATAAACCAAAGAAAGGTACCTACTAGTTATTTAAAAGGATTATTATTATTGAGAATAAACAATGATGATAATGTTTTCTATAACAAATATGGGTGGAGATACAATAGAAAGTTTATATGGCTAGGAAAGCTAGAAAGTGATCTTGACCATCCATTTAGTTAATCAAGGGCTAAGATTAAATCAGGGAAATTTAAAGGAGGAGAAAAGAGGCGCGTGAGTTTGTTTAGGGGCATTCTAGTCAATCCAAACCAATAGTTTCTCTCTCCTCCAATTCCCACTCATTTTTTAAACGTTAATAACTCTTTCATACGAAATTATTTTTTTTTTATAAAAATTGCACCAAAAAAACAAGCGTTTTTTTATCTTTAAAACGAGTATACTATTGCTATATTTAAAAAAAAATTAAAACCTAGTTGCGTAAAACGCAATAGAAAAACCTCAGTTTCGTAAAACGCAATGAAAAAAAACCTAAAAAATTACATTTTTCTAAAACGCAATGCACCAAAAACACAAAGAAATGACTTATTTGTAAAACGCAATGGCCAGAAAACACAAAGAAATGTCTTATTTCTAAAACGCAATAGTCTAAAAACTCAAAAGAAAATGTATTTTCTAAAACACAATGGACTAAAAACACATAAAAATGTGTTTTACCTAAAACGCAATGCACCAAAAACACAAACAAATGTCTTATTTCTAAAACGCAATTGCCAGAAAACACTTAAAATGTCTGTTTTCTAAAACTCAATGGACTGAAAACACATAAAAAAGTGTTTTACCTAAAACGCAATGCACCAAAAACACAAACAAATGTCTTATTTGTAAAACGCAATGGCCAAAAAAACACTTAAAAATGACTCATTCTAAAACGCAATTGCCTAAAAAACAAAAGAAAGTGTTCTCTGTAAAACACAATGGACTGAAAACACCTAAAAAGTGTTTTACCTAAAACGCAATGCACCAAAAACACTTCAAGAATGTGTTTTTCCAAAACGCAATGGCCTAAAAACACCAAAGAAAGTGTTCTCTTTAAAACGCATTGAACCATGACAATAGTTTTGTCTGTGCTGTCAATTGTCTGAACGAATGCAGTTTCCAGAGGCAATTTTTTATCTGCATCTCAATATAAATATTATTAAAAACCGAGTTATGAATAGTCTGTACAAATAATCAAGGCGCAAACATATAGGTCATCAAAGCTGACTCACGGTTTAGTTTCTGTACGTCGTTTTTCCTTTTTGTTATTTTAATATAATATAATATAATGATTTACAAAATTTTGAATATATTATTGCAATGTGATTAATTTTATCTACGATTTAATAAAGTTTTATTTGGAATTGAACGAGAATTGTTTTTACTACTTTTCAATAGAACTGCGTTTTACCTTTATAACTTATTTTTTCATATATCAAAATTTATAAAGTTTTGAATATCAGGTTCAAAAGTAATAGCGCATATGATTCAAATGAATTTTTTGTTTCAGTTAAGGATCAACTTCAAATATTCAAAACATGAATCAAAGGATGTTATTTAAGTTTCATTTTGTTCGACTTTTCAAGTTTTCGAGTTAATCGTTCTGCATATACCGTTGCGGGTTATTATTTTTATCTACATGATATAAATTTCATTCAAAACCACAGAATCACAAACTCACATATGCGGTTTTTTTCTTTCGGTTACACAATTACTTGTGTGTAATTAAGTGATATATGTGTAAATAAACCTAATATTTTATTTAACTTTTTATTTTTATTTTGTAACATAAACCAAGGAAAGGTACCTACTAGTTATTTAAAAGGATTATTATTATTGAGAATAATCAATCATGATAATGTTTTCTATAACAAATATGGGTGGAGATACAATAGGAGTTTATATGGCTAGGAAGGCTAGGAAGTGATCTTGACCATCCATTTAGTTAATCAAGGGGCTAAGATTAAATCAGGGAAATTGAAAGGAGGAGAAAAGAAGCGCTTGAGTTTGTTTAGGGGCATTATAGTCAATCCAAACCAATACTTTCTCTCTCCTCCAATTCCCCCTTATTTTTTAAACGTTTATAACTCTTTCATACGACATTATTTTTTTTATAAAAATTGCACCAAAAAATGAGCGTTTTTTTATCTTTAAAACGAGTATACTATTGCTATATTTAAAAAAAAAATTAAAACCCAGTTGCTTAAAATGTTTGTTTTCTAAAACGCAATGGACTGAAAACGCATAAAAAGTGTTTTACCTAAAACGCAATGCACCAAAAACACAAACAAATGTCTTATTTGTAAAACGCAATGGCAAGAAAACACTTAAAAATGACTCATTCTAAAACGCAATTGCTTAAAAAACAAAAGAAAGTGTTCTCCGTAAAACGTAATGGACTGAAAACACCTAAAAAAGTGTTTTACCTAAAACGCAATGCACCAAACACACTTCAAGAATGTGTTTTTCTAAAACGCAATGGCCTAAAAACATCAAAGAAAGTGTTTTCTCTAAAACGCATTGAACCATGACAATAGTTTTGTCTGTGCTGTGAATTGTCTGTGCTGTGAACTGTCTGAACCAATGCAGTTTCCAGATGCAATTTTTTATCTGCATCTCAATATAAATATTATTAAAAACCGAGTTATGAATAGTATGTACAAATAATCAAGGCGCAAACATATAGGTCATCAAAGCTGACTCACGGTTTAGTTTCTGTACGTCGTTTTTCCTTTTTGTTATTTTAATATAATAAAATATTATGATTTACAAAATTTTGAATATATTATTGCAATGTGATTACTTTTATCTACGATTTGATAAAGTTTTATTTAAAATTGAACGAGAATTGTTTTTTCTACTTTTCAATAGAACTGCGTTTTACCTTTATTACTTAATTTTTCATATATCAAAATTTATAAAGTTTTGAATATCAGGTTCAAAAGTAATAGCGCATATGATTCAAATGAATTTTTTGTTTCAGTTAAGGATCAACTTCAAATATTCAAATCATGAGTCTAAGTATGTTATTTAAGTTTCATTTTGTTCGACTTTCCAAGTTTTCGATTGCATATACCGTTGCGGGTTATTATTTTTATCTACATGATATAAATTTCATTCAAAACCACAGAATCACAAACTCACATTAGCAGTTTTTTTCTTTCGATTACACAATGACTTGTGTGTAATTAAGTGATATATGTATAAATAAACCTAATATTTTATTTAACTTTTTATTTTTATTTTGTAACATAAACCAAGGAAAGGTACCTACTAGTTATTTAAAAGGATTATTATTATTGAGAATAAACAATGATGATAATGTTTTCTATAACAAATATGGGTGGAGATACAATAGAAAGTTTATATGGCTAGGAAAGCTAGAAAGTGATCTTGACCATCCATTTAGTTAATCAAGGGCTAAGATTAAATCAGGGAAATTTAAAGGAGGAGAAAAGAGGCGCGTGAGTTTGTTTAGGGGCATTCTAGTCAATCCAAACCAATAGTTTCTCTCTCCTCCAATTCCCATTCATTTTTTAAACGTTAATAACTCTTTCATACGAAATTATTTTTTTTTATAAAAATTGCACCAAAAAAACAAGCGTTTTTTTTATCTTTAAAACGAGTATACTATTGCTATATTTAAAAAAAAAATTAAAACCTAGTTGCGTAAAACGCAATAGAAAAACCCCAGTTTCGTAAAACGCAATGAAAAAAAACCTAAAAAATTACATTTTTCTAAAACGCAATGCACCAAAAACACAAAGAAATGACTTATCTGTAAAACGCAATGGCTAGAAAACACAAAGAAATGTCTTATTTCTAAAACGCAATAGTCTAAAAACTCAAAAGAAAATGTACTTTCTAAAACACAATGGACTAAAAACACATAAAAATGTGTTTTACCTAAAACGCAATGCACCAAAAACACAAACAAATGTCTTATTTCTAAAACGCAATTGCCAGAAAACACTTAAAATGTCTGTTTTCTAAAACTCAATGGACTGAAAACACATAAAAAAGTGTTTTACCTAAAACGCAATGCACCAAAAACACAAACAAATGTCTTATTTGTAAAACGCAATGGCCAAAAAAACACTTAAAATGACTCATTCTAAAACGCAATTGCCTAAAAAACAAAAGAAAGTGTTCTCTGTAAAACACAATGGACTGAAAACACCTAAAAAAGTGTTTTACCTAAAACGCAATGCACCAAAAACACTTCAAGAATGTGTTTTTCCAAAACGCAATGGCCTAAAAACACCAAAGAAAGTGTTCTCTTTAAAACGCATTGAACCATGACAATAGTTTTGTCTGTGCTGTCAATTGTCTGAACGAATGCAGTTTCCAGAGGCAATTTTTTATCTGCATCTCAATATAAATATTATTAAAAACCGAGTTATGAATAGTCTGTACAAATAATCAAGGCGCAAACATATAGGTCATCAAAGCTGACTCACGGTTTAGTTTCTGTACGTCGTTTTTCCTTTTTGTTATTTTAATATAATATAATATAATGATTTACAAAATTTTGAATATATTATTGCAATGTGATTAATTTTATCTACGATTTGATAAAGTTTTATTTGAAATTGAACGAGAATTGTTTTTACTACTTTTCAATAGAACTGCGTTTTACCTTTATAACTTATTTTTTCATATATCAAAATTTATAAAGTTTTGAATATCAGGTTCAAAAGTAATAGCGCATATGATTCAAATGAATTTTTTGTTTCAGTTAAGGATCAACTTCAAATATTCAAAACATGAATCAAAGGATGTTATTTAAGTTTCATTTTGTTCGACTTTTCAAGTTTTCGAGTTAATCGTTCTGCATATACCGTTGCGGTTATTATTTTTATCTACATGATATAAATTTCATTCAAAACCACAGAATCACAAACTCACATACGCGGTTTTTTTCTTTCGATTACACAATTACTTGTGTGTAATTAAGTGATATATGTGTAAATAAACCTAATATTTTATTTAACTTTTTATTTTTATTTTGTAACATAAACCAAGGAAAGGTACCTACTAGTTATTTAAAAAGATTATTATTATTGAGAATAATCAATCATGATAATGTTTTCTATAACAAATATGGGTGGAGATACAATAGGAGTTTATATGGCTAGGAAGGCTAGGAAGTGATCTTGACCATCCATTTAGTTAATCAAGGGGCTAAGATTAAATCAGGGAAATTGAAAGGAGGAGAAAAGAAGCGCGTGAGTTTGTTTAGGGCATTATAGTCAATCCAAACCAATACTTTCTCTCTCCTCCAATTCCCCCTTATTTTTTAAACGTTTATAACTCTTTCATACGACATTATTTTTTTTATAAAAATTGCACCAAAAAATGAGCGTTTTTTTATCTTTAAAACGAGTATACTATTGCTATATTTAAAAAAAAAATTAAAACCCAGTTGCTTAAAGTGTTTGTTTTCTAAAACGCAATGGACTGAAAACGCATAAAAAGTGTTTTACCTAAAACGCAATGCACCAAAAACACAAACAAATGTCTTATTTGTAAAACGCAATGGCAAGAAAACACTTAAAAATGACTCATTCTAAAACGCAATTGCTTAAAAAACAAAAGAAAGTGTTCTCCGTAAAACGTAATGGACTGAAAACACCTAAAAAAGTGTTTTACCTAAAACGCAATGCACCAAACACACTTCAAGAATGTGTTTTTCTAAAACGCAATGGCGTAAAAACATCAAAGAAAGTGTTCTCTCTAAAACGCATTGAACCATGACAATAGTTTTGTCTGTGCTGTGAATTGTCTGTGCTGTGAACTGTCTGAACCAATGCAGTTTCCAGATGCAATTTTTTATCTGCATCTCAATATAAATATTATTAAAAACCGAGTTATGAATAGTATGTACAAATAATCAAGGCGCAAACATATAGGTCATCAAAGCTGACTCACGGTTTAGTTTCTGTACGTCGTTTTTCCTTTTTGTTATTTTAATATAATAAAATATTATGATTTACAAAATTTTGAATATATTATTGCAATGTGATTACTTTTATCTACGATTTGATAAAGTTTTATTTAAAATTGAACGAGAATTGTTTTTTCTACTTTTCAATAGAACTGCGTTTTACCTTTATAACTTAATTTTTCATATATCAAAATTTATAAAGTTTTGAATATCAGGTTCAAAAGTAATAGCGCATATGATTCAAATGAATTTTTTGTTTCAGTTAAGGATCAACTTCAAATATTCAAATCATGAGTCTAAGTATGTTATTTAAGTTTCATTTTGTTCGACTTTCCAAGTTTTCGATTGCATATACCGTTGCGGGTTATTATTTTTATCTACATGATATAAATTTCATTCAAAACCACAGAATCACAAACTCACATTAGCGGTTTTTTTCTTTCGATTACACAATGACTTGTGTGTAATTAAGTGATATATGTGTAAATAAACCTAATATTTTATTTAACTTTTTATTTTTATTTTGTAACATAAACCAAGGAAAGGTACCTACTAGTTATTTAAAAGGATTATTATTATTGAGAATAAACAATGATGATAATGTTTTCTATAACAAATATGGGTGGAGATACAATAGAAAGTTTATATGGCTAGGAAGGCTAGGAAGTGATCTTGACCATCCATTTAGTTAATCAAGGGCTAAGATTAAATCAGGGAAATTGAAAGGAGGAGAAAAGAGGCGAGTGAGTTTGTTTAGGGGCATTCTAGTCAATCCAAACCAATAGTTTCTTTCTCCTCCAATTCCCCCTCATTTTTTAAACGTTAATAACTCTTTCATACGACATTATTTTTTTTATAAAAATTGCACCAAAAAAACAAGCGTTTTTTTATCTTTAAAACGAGTATACTATTGCTATATTAAAAAAAATTTAAAACCTAGTTGCGTAAAACGCAATAGAAAAACCCTCAGTATCGTAAAACGCAATGAAAAAAAACCTAAAAAATTACATTTTTCTAAAACGCAATGCACCAAAAATACAAAGAAATGACTTATTTGTAAAACGCAATGGCCAGAAAACAAAAAGAAATGTCTTATTTCTAAAACGCAATAGTCTAAAAACTCAAAAGAAAATGTACTTTTTTAAAACACAATGGACTAAAAACACATAAAAATGTGTTTTACCTAAAACGCAATGCACCAAAAACACAAACAAATATCTTATTTCTAAAACGCAATGGCCAGAAAACACTTAAAATGTCTGTTTTCTAAAACGCAATGGACTGAAAACACATAAAAAAGTGTTTTACCTAAAACGCAATGCACAAAAACATAAACAAATGTCTTATTTGTAAAACGCAATGGCCAAAAAACACTTAAAAATGACTCATTCTAAAACGCAATTGCCTAAAAAACAAAAGAAAGTGTTCTCTGTAAAACGCAATGGACTGAAAACACCTAAAAAGTGTTTTACCTAAAACGCAATGCACCAAAAACACTTCAAGACTGTGTTTTTCCAAAACGCAATGGCCTAAAAACACCAAAGAAAGTGTTCTCTTTAAAACGCATTGAACCATGACAATATTTTTGTCTGTGCTGTGAATTGTCTGTGCTGTGAACTGTCTGAACGAATGCAGTTTCCAGAGGCAATTTTTTATCTGCATCTCAATATAAATATTATTAAAAACCGAGTTATGATTAGTCTGTACAAATAATCAAGGTGCAAACATATAGGTCATCAAAGCTGACTCACGGTTTAGTTTCTGTACGTCGTTTTTCCTTTTTGTTATTTTAATATAATATAATATAATGATTTACAAAATTTTGAATATATTATTGCAATGTGAATAATTTTATCTACGATTTGATAAAGTTTTATTTGAAATTGAACGAGAATTGTTTTTACTACTTTTCAATAGAACTGCGTTTTACCTTTATAACTTATTTTTTCATATATCAAAATTTATAAAGTTTTGAATATCAGGTTCAAAAGTAATAGCGCATATGATTCAAATGAATTTTTTGTTTTAGTTAAGGATCAACTTCAAATATTCAAAACATGAATCAAAGGATGTTATTTAAGTTTCATTTTGTTCGACTTTTCAAGTTTTCGAGTTAATCGTTCTGCATATACCGTTGCGGGTTATTATTTTTATCTACATGATATAAATTTCATTCAAAACCACAGAATCACAAACTCACATATGCGGTTTTTTTCTTTCGATTACACAATTACTTGTGTGTAATTAAGTGATATATGTTTAAATAAACCTAATATTTTATTTAACTTTTTATTTTTATTTTGTAACATAAACCAAGGAAAGGTACCTACTAGTTATTTAAAAGGATTATTATTATTGAGAATAATCAATCATGATAATGTTTTCTATAACAAATATGGGTGGAGATACAATAGGAGTTTATATGGCTAGGAAGTGATCTTGACCATCCATTTAGTTAATCAAGGGGTTAAGATTAAATCAGGGAAATTGAAAGGAGGAGAAAAAAAGCGCGTGAGTTTGTTTAGGGGCATTATAGTCAATCCAAACCAATACTTTCTCTCTCCTCCAATTCCCCCTTATTTTTTAAACGTTTATAACTCTTTCATACGACATTATTTTTTTTATAAAAATTGCACCAAAAAATGAGCGTCTTTTTATCTTTAAAACGAGTATACTATTGCTATATTTAAAAAAAAATTAAAACCCAGTTGCTTAAAATGTTTGTTTTCTAAAACGCAATGGACTGAAAACGCATAAAAAGTGTTTTACCTAAAACGCAATGCACCAAAAACACAAACAAATGTCTTATTTGTAAAACGCAATGGCAAGAAAACACTTAAAATGACTCATTCTAAAACGCAATTGCCTAAAAAACAAAAGAAAGTGTTCTCCGTAAAACGTAATGGACTGAAAACACCTAAAAAAGGGTTTTACCTAAAACGCAATGCACCAAACACACTTCAAGAATGTGTTTTTCTATAACGCAATGGCCTAAAAACATCAAAGAAAGTGTTCTCTCTAAAACGCATTGAACCATGACAATAGTTTTGTCTGTGCTGTGAATTGTCTGTGCTGTGAACTGTCTGAACCACTGCAGTTTCCAGATGCAATTTTTTATCTGCATCTCAATATAAATATTATTAAAAACCGAGTTATGAATAGTATGTACAAATAATCAAGGCGCAAACATATAGGTCATCAAAGCTGACTCACGGTTTAGTTTCTGTACGTCGTTTTTCCTTTTTGTTATTTTAATATAATAAAATATTATGATTTACAAAATTTTGAATATATTATTGCAATGTGATTACTTTTATCTACGATTTGATAAAGTTTTATTTAAAATTGAACGAGAATTGTTTTTTCTACTTTTCAATAGAACTGCGTTTTACGTTTATAACTTAATTTTTCATATATCAAAATTTATAAAGTTTTGAATATCAGGTTCAAAAGTAATAGCGCATATGATTCAAATGAATTTTTTGTTTCAGTTAAGGATCAACTTCAAATATTCAAATCATGAGTCTAAGTATGTTATTTAAGTTTCATTTTGTTCGACTTTCCAAGTTTTCGAGTTAATCGTTTTGCGTATACCGTAGCGGGTTATTATTTTTATCTACATGATATAAATTTCATTCAAAACCACAGAATCACAAACTCACATTAGCGGTTTTTTTCTTTCGATTACACAATGACTTGTGTGTAATTAAGTGATATATGTGTAAATAAACCTAATATTTTATTTAACTTTTTATTTTTATTTTGTAACATAAACCAAGGAAAGGTACCTACTAGTTATTTAAAAGGATTATTATTATTGAGAATAAACAATGATGATAATGTTTTCTATAACAAATATGGGTGGAGATACAATAGGAAGTTTATATGGCTAGGAAAGCTAGAAAGTGATCTTGACCATCCATTTAGTTAATCAAGGGCTAAGATTAAATCAGGGAAATTGAAAGGAGGAGAAAAGAGGCGCGTGAGTTTGTTTAGGGGCATTCTAGTCTATCCAAACCATTAGTTTCTTTCTCCTCCAATCCCCCCTCATTTTTTAAATGTTAATAACTCTTTCATACGACATTATTTTTTTTATAAAAATTGCACCAAAAAAACAAGCGTTTTTTTATCTTTAAAACGAGTATACTATTGCTATATTAAAAAAAATTAAAACCTAGTTGCGTAAAACGCAATAGAAAAACCCTCAGTATCGTAAAACGCAATGAAAAAAAACCTAAAAAATTACATTTTTCTAAAACGCAATGCATCAAAAACACAAAGAAATGACTTATTTGTAAAACGCAATGGCCAGAAAACAAAAAGAAATGTCTTATTTCTAAAACGCAATAGTCTAAAAACTCAAAAGAAAATGTACTTTCTAAAACACAATGGACTAAAAACACATAAAAATGTGTTTTACCTAAAACGCAATGCACAAAAAACACAAACAAATATCTTATTTCTAAAACGCAATGGCCAGAAAACACTTAAAATGTCTGTTTTCTAAAACGCAATGGACTGAAAACACATAAAAAAGTGTTTTACCTAAAACGCAATGCACAAAAACATAAACAAATGTCTTATTTGTAAAACGCAATGGCCAAAAAAACACTTAAAAATGACTCATTCTAAAACGCAATTGCCTAAAAAACAAAAGAAAGTGTTCTCTGTAAAACGCAATGGACTGAAAACACCTAAAAAGTGTTTTACCTAAAACGCAATGCACCAAAAACACTTCAAGACTGTGTTTTTCCAAAACGCAATGGCCTAAAAACACCAAAGAAAGTGTTCTCTTTAAAACGCATTGAACCATGACAATAGTTTTGTCTGTGCTGTGAATTGTCTGTGCTGTGAACTGTCTGAACGAATGCAGTTTCCAGAGGCAATTTTTTATCTGCATCTCAATATAAATATTATTAAAAACCGAGTTATGAATAGTCTGTACAAATAATCAAGGCGCAAACATATAGGTCATCAAAGCTGACTCACGGTTTAGTTTCTGTACGTCGTTTTTCCTTTTTGTTATTTTAATATAATATAATATAATGATTTACAAAATTTTGAATATATTATTGCAATGTGATTAATTTTATCTGCGATTTGATAAAGTTTTATTTAAAATTGAACGAGAATTGTTTTTTCTAATTTCCAATAGAACTGCGTTTTACCTTTATAACTTAATTTTTCATATATCAAAATTTATAAAGTTTTGAATATCAGGTTCAAAAGTAACAGCGCATATGAGTCAAATGAATTTTTTGTTTAAGATAAGGATCAACTTCAAATATTCAAAACATGAATCTAAGTATGTTATTTTAGTTTCATTTTTTTCGACTTTCCAAGTTTTCGAGTTAATCGTTTTGCATATACCGTTGCGGGTTATTATTTTTATCTACATGATATAAATTTCATTCAAAACTACAGAATCACAAACTCACATTAGCGGTTTTTTTCTTTCGATTACACAATGACTTGTGTGTAATTAAGTGATATATCTGTAAATAAACCTAATATTTTATTTAACTTTTTATTTTTATTTTGTAACATAAACCAAGGAAAGGTACCTACTAGTTATTTAAAAGGATTATTATTATTGAGAATAATCAATGATGATAATGTTTTCTGTAACAAATATGGGTGGAGATACAATAGAAAGTTTATATGGCTAGGAAGGCTAGGAAGTGATCTTGACCATCCATTTAGTTAATCAAGGGCTAAGATTAAATCAGGGAAATTGAAAGGAAGAAAAGAGGCGCGTGAGTTTGTTTAGGGGCATTATAGTCAATTCAAACCAATAGTTTCTCTCTCCTCCAATTCCCCCATTATTTAAACGTTTATAACTCTTTCGTACGACATTATTTTTTTTTATAAAAATTGCACCAAAAAAACGAGCGTTTTTTATCTTTAAAATGAGTATGTTATTGCTATATTTTCAAAAAAAAAAAAAATTAAAACCCAGTTGCTTAAAATGTCTGTTTTCTAAAACGTAATGGACTGAAAACACATAAAAAAGTGTTTTACCTAAAACGCAATGCACCAAAAACACAAACAACTGTCTTATTTGTAAAAGGCAATGGCCAGAAAACGTTTAAAAAGGACTCATTCTAAAACGCAATTGCCTAAAAAACAAAAGAAAGTGTTCTCTGTAAAACGCAATGGACTGAAAACACCTAAAAAAGTGTTTTACCTAAAACGCAATAAATCAAAAACACTTCAAGAATGTGTTTTTCTAAAACGTAATGGCCTAAAAACACCAAAGAAAGTGTTCTCTCTAAAACGCATTGAACCATGACAATAGTTTTGTCTGTGCTGTGAATTGTCTGTGCTGTGAACTGTCTGAACCAATGCAGTTTCCAGAGGCAATTTTTTATCTGCATCTCAATATAAATATTATTAAAAACCGAATTATGAATAGTATGTACAAATAATCAAGGCGCAAACATATAGGTCAACAAAGCTGACTCACGGTTTAGTTTTATAGGTCGTTTTTCCTTTTTGTTATTTTAATACAATATAATATAATGATTTACAAAATTTTGAATATATTATTGCAATGTGATTACTTTTATCTACGATTTGATAAAGTTTTATTTAAAATTGAACGAGAATTGTTTTTTCTACTTTCCAAAAGAACTACGTTTTACCTTTATAACTTATTTTTTCATATTTCAAAATTTATAAAGTTTTGAATATCTGGTTCAAAAGTAATAGCGCATATGATTCAAATGAATTTTTTGTTTCAGTTAAGGATCAACTTCAAATATTCAAAACAAATATTCGACTTTCCAAGTTTTCATGTTAATCGTTTTGCATATACCGTTGTGGGTTATTATTTTTATCTACATGATATAAATATCATTCAAAACCACAGAATCACAAACTCACATTAGCGGTTATTATTTTTTTCTTTCGATTACATAATGACTTGTGTGTAATTAAGTGATATATGTGTAAATAAACCTAATATTTTATTTAACTTTTTATTTTTATTTTGTAACATAAACCAAGGAAAGGTACCTACTTGTTATTTAAAAGGATTATTATTATTGAGAATAATCAATGATGATAATGTTTTCTATAACAAATATGGGTGGAGAGACAACAGGAAGTTTATATGGCTAGGAAGGCTAGGAAGTGATCTTAACCATCCATTTAGTTAATCAAGGGCTAAGATTAAATCAGGGAAATTGAAAGGAAGAAAAGAGGCGCGTGAGTTTGTTTAGGGGCATTATAGTCAATCCAAACCAATAGTTTCTCTCTCCTCCAATTCCCCCCATTTTTTAAACGTTAATAACTCTTTCATACGAAATTATTTTTTTTTATAAAAATTGCACCAAAAAAACGAGCGTTTTTTTATCTTTAAAACGAGTATGTTATTGCTATATTTTCAAAAAAAAAAAAATTTAAAACCCAGTTGCTTAAAATGTCTGTTTTCTAAAACGCAATGGGCTGAAAACACATAAAAAAATGTTTTTACCTAAAACGCAATGCACCAAAAACACAAACAAATGTCTTATTTGTAAAACGCAATGGCAAAAAACACTTAAAAATGACTCATTCTAAAACGCAATTGCCTAAAAAACAAAATAAAGTGTTCTTTGTAAAACACAATGGACTGAAAACACCTAAAAAAGTGTTTTACCTAAAACGCAATGCACCCAAAACACTTCAAGAATGTGTTTTTCTAAAAACGCAATGGCCTAAAAACACCAAAGAAAGTGTTCTCTCTAAAACGCATTGAACCATGAAAATAGTTTTGTCTGTGCTGTGAATTGTCTGTGCTGTGAACTGTCTGAACCAATGCAGTTTCCAGAGGCAATTTTTTATCTGCATCTCAATATAAATATTATTAAAAACCGAGTTATGAATAGTATGTACAAATAATCAAGGCGCAAACATATAGGTCATCAAAGCTGACTCACGGTTTAGTTTCTGTACGTCGTTTTTCCTTTTTGTTATTTTAATATAATATAATATAATGATTTACAAAATTTTGAATATATTATTGCAATGTGATTACTTTTATCTACCATTTGATAAAGTTTTATTTAAAATTGAACGAGAATTGTTTTTTCGGCTTTTCAATAGAACTGGGTTTTACCTTTATAACTTAATTTTTCATATATCAAAATTTATAAAGTTTTGAATATCAGGTTCAAAAGTAATAGCGCATATGATTCAAATGAATTTTTTGTTTCAGTTAAGGATCAACTTCAAATATTCAAAACATGAATCAAAGGATGTTATTTAAGTTTCATTTTGTTCGACTTTTCAAGTTTTCGAGTTAATCGTTCTGCATATACCTTTGCGGGTTATTATTTTTATCTACATGATATAAATTTCATTCAAAACCACAGAATCACAAACTCCCATATGCGGTTTTTTTTTCTTTCGATTACACAATTACTTGTGTGTAATTAAGTGATATATGTGTAAATAAACCTAATATTTTATTTAACTTTTTTATTTTTATTTTTATTTTGTAACATAAACCAAGGAAAGGTACCTACTAGTTATTTAAAAGGATTATTATTATTGAGAATAATCAATCATGATAATGTTTTCTATAACAAATATGGGTGGAGATACAATAGGAGTTTATATGGCTAGGAAGGCTAGGATTTGTCGTTACCCACTTAACCCACACATAACCCACACATAACCAAGGAAAGGTACCTACTAGTTATATAGGGTAAGTTAACAATCATCAGATTCAGTCGTTACCCACTTAACCCACACATAACCATGGGTCTAGTTGATAACGGGATTTGTCGGATCCTATGGTACCATAACCTAATACTGGTCGGTTTGGCCGAAATTAATGAATGTCATTCGTTATGTAACTACAACCACAAGTTCGTTCACATCATTGAAATCGTTCTTAGTTTTGTATAAACCATCTTACTCGTTTTGAAACCATTGTTAAAACATCGAAATCGTTTAGATACATATGCCTCACCCCAAAACAATTGAAAATAGTAAAATAGGGGACTATGTACTCACCTTCGGGTGCGTTTTTAAATGTTAACACAATCCCTCAAATTGTTTATCTGCCCTAAATTAAATAAGAATGATTTTAATAATCAAAACCCAGGCTTCGACATGCAAAATGCTACTTATGTCATTTCTGTTTTAATATATATGAAACTGGACTGTTTTCGGACATTTAAATAAAATAGTTAGCTTATTCCAAAAATTCCCAAATTTTTACAGAATGTCTTAAACGATCCATGTATTATTGTGTAAAAATATTGGGGTCCAGTTCATTATCAGTATTTTATAGAAAATTGTTTACCAGACTGCAATCAGATTTGTTACTTTCTGATTGCACTCTACGAAATAATTTATCGTAAGTCCGTTTTACGATATTCCAGTTGGAGGGTCACAAATACATCAGTGATCATCTATGGCATAAATTTCAGGGGCTGGTTCTACTCAGGTTTCAAGTTATGACTGAAAATGTATCGCTCATTTACTGCAGTAAAACTCAGCTTTAGCTGTTGTCATAAAAATAGATTTTTAAAATAGTAAACGACCTCGAAAAATTACGATTCCAGTGCCATTTGATCAATTTTTCAAAAATACACAATTTAGGCTTTAGAAAAACAGTTTTTCGATCTGTTATGGTCCGGTTACAGCCAGTTGAAGTCGGCTGGAAAGGTTATTCAGCAAGCTGTTTCTAGCTTAAATATTACTAAAACGCACACATACGATCACCATTCATCCTAATAACGATTTATATCATAACACAAGTTATTTACAACAGATTATTGTTTGTAATACACAGATTTATCATGATTACTTTATCATTTTAGCAATACTTCATCACTAGACTAGTTTATGTTCAAGACTTGTTTATGTTCATTAGAGTCCTTAACCTTTCATCATTCTTTCAACTATTAACCACCAAAAATATGAATAAGATGAAGATCTAAGGCACTTACTACTAGCACAAGGCTAAGGGAGTTCGAGTGTAGAAAAGTGGTGGATAAAAGAAAACGAGAGCGGTCCTTGAGCTTCCGAGTGCACCAAGGTTACTTGTTCGGTCTCTAGCACCTTTGAGTGTATGGAAAATGTTTGAATGGAAGGTTGATGGTGGTGGTATGGTGGATGGAGGTGGCTGCCGAACTCAAGAGAGAGGAGAGGAAAGAGAGCTTGTTTGTGTTGTTTTGAAGATAAGAATGATAATGGTCCTCTAGGTCTACTTATAAACCTCCTAATCCTTATTAACCCATGTATAATGTGCTCCATTCATTGTGTAATATGTCTTGTAGTAGGAGACAATATCTTATATTATATGGAAATAAATCTATTAAATAGGCCATGTGTTGGCCGTAGACTAGGTTTAACTAAACTAGTTAGTTACTAGTTAAATTTTAAGTATGGAGTTAAGATCTAGTTACTAGATATTTACATGGGGTGTTATGATGTTCGGGGACCATAACTAGCTTGGTAATGATGAAACAATGTTTCTGATAATATTTTAGTGATCCAGGTAATGTCCGATTGTCTGGTTAGATAGCGTTCCGTTAAAGTGTTTAACTAGTCCGAAAAATGTCTTTTATATATATATTTGTAACACAAAATATTCATGGCATTTAGGAAAGTATACATGACCATTCTGCCATGTTTTTGCATTTTACTAACATAATAAAATGCTAAACTTTTAATAATAAATGCAGGATTCTGCATTTATAGTTTGTTTTAGGCACTTCTCGGCACTGTAACTATCACCTAGTGACACAGTTTTGTCGTAAATAACTCTTTAGTTCAAATAAACATGTATTTGCCATACCGAATCCTTCGAAACTTATTTCTAAGTTATGTGAAGGATTTTTAGGGTATGTTCAGCTTATGTCACAGTTCCGGAGTGTACGTCGCGTTAAACTGACTGCGTTTATGCACCAGTTTGCGTATAACCTTCCAGGAAGTGATTGAAAGCTTGAAATCGAATTCGAATCAAATTGTAAAATTATTAAACACAATTGCACATATAATATCACCAAAACACATATAATAACACCAAAGCATATTGTTTTATTGATAACTGACATTGTTTTACATAATACGATGATTACAGAACACAGTTGTCACAATGTGAACAAGTTTAGCCGTGAATCCCTGGATATTCCACATCTTAATGTTGCAACAACTGTGCAGGCTTTCAAGATGGGGTTGCAAAAAGATTCTCAATTTTACCAGGATCTTGTGATGAACTCATGCAGGAACCTGGATGAAGCTCGGAACAGGGCTCTAAGATATATTCGACTAGAGGATGAAAAAAAGATGCAAGAGGGGATGAATTCGTCCATGACCTATGAATCGACCAATAGGAAATCAGAATCCTCGTACAAACCATATCGCTCCAAGCCATATGGGAGAAATGACAGCAAGAAAGTGAATGTTGTTGAAGACGAGGATCCTGAGGAGTATCCTGAATTATCTGAATATTGTTTTTCTGTTAATATACCTGAACTGATGTATGCTATGCAGGGTTTAGGAGACAAAGCCAGGTGGCCTCGGAAGAATCAACAAAAAGCTGATTGGAAGGATAAGTCCAAATGGTGTGCCTTCCATGAGGATTTCGGACATGTTACTGAGGATTGCATTACTCTGAGGAAAGAAATAAGTTATCTCTTGAGCAAGGGATATCTGAAGGATCTCCTGGGAAGAAAGAAGAACAAGGGTCATGATACTGAGAAGGATCCTGAACGAACAGTATCACCTCCTGCAGATGCCAAGATAATTAACTTTATTTCAGGAGGATCCGACATTTGTGGGACTTCATATTCTGCGGCCAAGAGACACGCAAAGGAGGCTAAGGCTGAAAGAGGAGAAAAGCCAACCAGGATGATGACCCTCACAACTAATAAAGTAATCACTTTTGACAATGATGACAGGGATACTGTCCAGGATCCTCACCATGATGCTCTGGTAATAACATTATATGTGGCTAACCATTTTGTACGCATGATACTGGTGGATAATGGCAGCTCCGTCGACATAATCCAACTAGAAACATTGAATAGAATGAATGTATCTCTAATGGATATCACTTTGAAGTCCACTGTGCTTGTTGGGTTCAATGGAGAGGCTAGGAACACAGTGGGGGAGATAAAGTTACCAGTGTATGTTGAAGGGGTCAACTCAATGCAACGCTTCTGTGTGATGGACTCCCTATCCTGCTATAATATCATATTGGGTAGGCCGTGGATCCATGATATGAAGGTTGTGCCGTCAACCTATCATCAATGCATCAGGATCCCTACACCTTGGGGTTGTTAAGGTAGATAGTGATCAGCAGGAGGCAAAGGAGTGTTACTCATCCTCGATGAAATCCTCAACCAAGCCTAGTGCAGCATAGCAATTAAAGATGCGAGCCCAGGATATCGTGGAGGTTTCAGAACAGGATGTAAAGAAAATTATCCTGGATCAGGATAATCCGGATATCTCGGTGCTCGTAGGAACCAATATCCCTCAGGATATTAAAGATCAGTTGACTAACTTTTTGAAATGCAGGATGTCGACATTCGCGTGGAAGCACGAGGATATGACAGGCATTTCCAAGGATATTATAACACATAAGCTCGGTATTGACAGGTCATTCAAGCCTGTCCAACAAAAGAGAAGGAAATTTGCTCCGGAGCGAAATATGATTATTCAGGAAGAAGTAGAGAGGTTATTGAAATCCAAAATGATCAGAGAAGTCAAGTTTCCAAGATGGCTAGCAAATGTAGTCGTAGTACAGAAGAAAAATGGGAAATGGAGAGTTTGTGTAGATTACACAGACTTGAACAAAGCTAGTCCCAAAGACCCATTTCCTCTTCCTCATATTGACTCAATGGTGGATGCTATTGCCGGCCATGAGATGTTAACCTTCATGGATGCATCCTCAGGATTCCAGCTGATCCAAATGGAACCTTCAGACTAGGAGGATACTGCCTTGATGACACCAACAGGTATTTATTGTTACACTGTTATGCCTTTTGGTTTGAAAAATGCCGGTGCAACATATCAAAGATTGGTGAACATGATGTTCAAAGACAAACTGGGGGACACTATGGAGGTGTACATCGATGATATGGTAGTAAAATCTAGGAAGGCTGAGGATCACCTCCAGGATATTAAAGGGGCATTTGATATCTTGGATCAATATAACATGAAGCTGAATCCTGCTAAGTGCCATTTTCGAGTGGGGGCATGAAGGTTTTTAGGATATATGGTGACTAAAAGAGGGATAGAGGCGAGCCCAGAACAGATCAAAGCCATCTTGGATATCAAATCACCTTCCAACATGAAAGATGTACAAAGACTGACGGGGCGAGTAGCGGCATTAAACAGATTTATCTCAAGATCCTCGGAAAAATGCAAGGAATTTTATGATATCCTGAAGCAGAACAAGAAGTTTGAATGGGGGGAGAAGCATGAAGCAGCCTTGCAGGATTTGAAGCAGTATCTTTCAACCGCACCTCTGTTGATGAAGCCTGAGGATGGTGAACCATTATCCCTGTATCTTGCGGTATCTGGGAATGCAGTAAGTGTCGTCCTTGTAAAGGATCATGAAGGTCAGTAGTATCCTGTTTATTATGTTAGCAAAAGTTTATTAGATGCTGAAACTAGATATTCTCATTTAGAAAAACTAATATTAGCCCTAGTTATGGCATCAACAAAGCTTAGACATTACTTCGAAACACATAGGATTCATGTTAAAACCAATTATCCTGTTAAAAGTGTGCTTAGGAAACCTGAGATGTCAGGTAGAATGGCTAAGTGGTCAGTAAAGTTAAGTGCTTATGACCTAGTATATGAACCTAGAAATGCCATAAAGTCACAGGCTCTAGCTGACTTTATGGCTGATTTTAGTAGTGATATTCAAAATGAAGTAGACCTAGAAGTTCAACAACTAGGAGAAACCTCAGAATCCTTGACATTATATACTGATGGTGCATCTAATGTTAGAGGTGTAGGATTGGGAATACTACTAAAATCGTCACATGGGGACATATTACCCCAGGCTATTAGATGTGAATTTCCTGCCACTAATAATGAAGCAGAATATGAGGCTTTGATCGCAGGATTAGAATTGGCTAGAAACATGGATATTAAGAATTTGCAAGTATATGTTGATTCCTTGTTAATTACTAATCATTTTAATGGATCCTATGCAGTTAAAGGTGAGAAGTTAATCGAGTATCTCGATATTATTAAAAAATTAGCAGGATATTTCGATGTTTTTACACTTGAACAGGTACCAAGAGAAGATAATCATGAAGCGGATGCCTTGGCAAACCTAGGATCATCAGTCAGGATACAAGAGGGAACCCAAATACCAATACTTCACATCCTGTATCCTGCTGTGGATCTCTTCAAGGCTCAGGAAAAGGAAGTAACAAGCATTCAGGATCCTGGTCATGATCCTGATGAGGATACTAAATCCTGGACGGCTCCTATCATGAGATATCTCAAGGAAGGACACATCCCTAAGGATGAGAATCCTAAGGCATTTAGAATGAAGGTATCACGATTCATCATTATAAATAATGTTTTGTACAGGAAATCTCTTGCAGGACCATACTTGAGATGCTTAGAGGATCCCGAAGTTAAAGAAGTGCTTCAGGATATACATAAAGGGGATTGTGGTAACCACACTGGGGGCAGGTCATTATTCTCAAAAGTATTAAGAAAAGGATACTATTGGCCGACAATGAAGAAAGATGCTACAGAATATGCTCAAAGATGTGATGCATGTCAAAGGCATAGTAACATATTACATCAACCAGCTGAACCATTATATCATATAGCTTCCCCTTGGCCATTCATGAAGTGGGGAATGGATATAGTGGGGAAGTTGCCGAAAGCTTCAGGAGGAAAAGTCTTTATGCTGGCAATGACTGACTATTTTTCTAAATGGGTTGAAGCTGAAGCATTTGTTCAAGTTAGAGACCAAGAAGCAGTATCCTTCATAAAAAGGAATATCCTGACCAGGTTTGGAGTATCAGCCGAGATTATTTGTGACAATGGATCTCAGTTTATAAGTAAGAGGACTACTGACTTTTGCAAGAGTTGGGGAATCAAAATGATCACATCTACTCCGGTACATTCTCAAGAAAATGGACAAGCAGAATCATCAAACAAGATAATTGTCAACAATCTAAATAAAAGACTTGGAACTAAGAAGGGAAGATGGTCAGAAGAACTACCCTTTGTTTTATGGGCTGATAGAACAACAATAAAGAGTACAACTGGCCAGACTCCATTATCTTTAGTATTTGGAGCGGAAGCAGTGATCCCAACAGAAATGGTGATACCTATAGTAAGATCTAACCTCCGGGATCCTGAAAGGAATCCTAAAACTTTGTGCCAAGAATTGGATACAGTGGATAAGACAAGAGATGCAGCGAAGCTAAGGATGGCAGCATATCAACAGAGGATATCTAGAGCATATAACAAGAATATAAGGACTAGAAGATTCCAAGTTGGGGATTGGGTGTTAAGAAAGGCTTTTCAGAATACTACTAATCCTGCTGATGGAAAGTTGGCCCCAAAATGGGAAGGACCATACGAGGTTGAATCAGAATCAGGGAAAGGAGCATACCGACTCAAGAGTGTGGAGGGGGATTTGCTACCAAGATCCTGGAATGCTATACACTTAAAGCTCTATTTCAAGTGAGTTTAGAATTTAATTTCTAACTCAGGATGGTATGAGTTCTATCTCTTTTTATATATTTTGTATTATTTATTCTTTTAAACCCAATACTGACTTAAGCATCGGAGGGGTGTTAGCCTGGTGTTAGCCAGGCTAACACCCACCTTAGTTTACAGTTGTTTTGCAGAATATGCCTCAGGATATAACTCCAGGATACACACTCAGAATATTTCGAAAGATTAGAGGATTGGCCCCCTCTCTCACGTTTAAGGGATTCTGATCACTTTACAGGTTTAAAGGTATTCACCTTTCTCACGAATTGGGTTTGAACACCCCACCTGGAGCGCAAGTTATTTAGGGATAGTTCAAGGTAGCGGGACCAGTTCATGTAAAAGTGGCTTACAATTTCGTTACTGTTGGCTATATCCTGGATCCTCAAGGTATATGAGGATTGATCACCCTCTCTCACGAAAGAGTGTTTTCATACTCTCTAAGGTTTAAAGGTTTTCACCTTTCTAAGTGTTGGAGTTTATACACTCCCGCCTGAAGCGCATGAAAATAAGGGCTTATCCCCAGGATATTAAGGGTTTATCCCCAGCATATTCAGGGTTTGCCCGCAGAAAAAATGACTATGTTTGCATTTCTAAGTTTTCAAATATGCTGAACACAGGGGACATACATCACACAATCCAAAGGATGGGTTCAAACTTCTAAATGTGAACTGGGACATTCCTAAGATAAAAAATTGGAATTGATTCTCTAAGAGTCCTTGGTATGATCCCTCCTTTTTAATTTTTAGGTAACTTAAATTTTCTAAATTATCTTGCAGTATTCTGACTAGGATATCTCTCAGGATACTCTCAGAATATGTTCCTAAGAATGTTCAAACAAAACTATTTTCATAAGTAAAATCTATGCAATAAAGTTGTAACAACAGAAATAAAGCCAAAAGAGAGTTATATTATTAACATGGAAAAAGTTTGTGCTTTTGGTTTCATCTCAAACTGAGATCCATCCACCAAAAGCACAATAAGTTCATAGTTATATTTACATAACAGTTAAAGGTTTCATCTCAAACCGAGACCCATCCACCTCCAACTGTTATATTGTTCAAAATGCATGCAGAAAAAATAAATTGTTCAAGTGCAGGAAAAGTAAAGTGAAGGAAAAGTAAATTGTTTTAGGGTTACAAACCAACATTCAAATTTAAAAAAGTGGGCTCCGGCCTAGGCATCAACATCCATCATCGCCCACTTGAATGCCCTCACACAGCGGCATCTTCACCAGCCTTCTCCGTCTTCTCAGCCTCAGCATCCTAAGCAGCATCCTCAGCAGCATCCGTCCCATCATCTTTCTTTTCTCCAGCCTTGCCCACCACCTCTGCTGACTTAGAGGGTTCACCAGCCTCAGCAGGATGCGGCACAGCTTTGCCCCCAAGCTCCTTCAGCTTTGCCACCCAGGAATCAACCGGCCAGGCTGGGCACTCAAGACCTGTCTCCTTGGCCTCATAAGCCATCTTGATGCGAGCTTGTAGCAGGGAGACAACAGCTGAATTTTTGATCCCTTCCCGGAAAGAGACCATGGCCTGTTCGTGCTCCACCTGGACGGCTGCCAGCTTTACCTCGGCGTCCTGAGTGACCTTTTTCAGCTTATCCTCGTAGTGTCGGGACTTGGCTTCAGCGATGACACCATGGTCGGCAACGGTGGTCTCAAGGTGCTTGATCCTGGCCTCTTGAAACTTGGTCGTGCTGCAGGCATTGGTGTAGAGGTGAAGCAGATGCTGGAGGCCCTGCAAATCAAAATTCAGGTATAAATCGAAACTTACTAACCAGGATATTCTGTCAGGATATTCTGTCAGGATATTCTGTCAGGATATTCTATCAGGATATGTATGCAGGATATAGTATCAGGATATTACCTTATTGAGGAAGGATGTCATCGGTTCCAATGAGTCAGTGAAGCTGAGTTCTTCATATGAGAACCCTTCAGAGCCTGGGGTGCTGACTTCGGAGCCTTTCCTCTTCTTGGCGGTGGAAGCACGAGTTCTCGGGTTAGGCTTAGGAGCCGGGAGCGGTTTGGAGCTGGTAGTAGCAGGAGTCTCTTTATTGACGTTGACTGGAGTGGGGTAACTATCAAGCTCATCAAGGTCCAGGAGGATTGGAACTTTGCTGGAGTCTGCATACAGGGAGTAAAACTCATTCCTAAACATGTCAAATAAAAACATATATGCAGGATATTGTGCAGGATCCTTACCAGACATGTTTGAACTGGAGATTGGACTTGGAGATGGTGGAAACGGATTGAAACTTCTTTCAGCCTCTGGGAGGAGTCTGATGGCGTTGATTCTCTTCTGTGAGTCGGCTAAGGGAGGTGCAAGCTTCCTTAAATCGGCTGTGTACAAGAAAATAAAAAGTTAGTACAAGATATGAAACATGATACAAGACAGGATCATCCTAAAACCCTAAATCCTACCCTTTCTCAACCACTTCACCGGATAATCCGCTCCACCAGGGATTGAATCTCTTTTTACAAAGAAAAACTTGGATTTCCATTCCTCTTCGTTCCTGGTGGCTCAGAGTATCAGTGGATCGCTGGAAGTGGAATAGAACAACAATCGAAAAGAACTATGGCATCTAAGCCGATATGCTAAGGGGAGGTCATGAATGGAAAGGTCAGGGATATGATTCTTCTTGATTTGATCAAGAACAAGCAAGACTCGCCAGAGCATCGACACTGTTTGACTGAACAGATTTTTGTGGTATTAAAGAACTCGGTGATGAAATCTGGAAAAGGAAATTGCAACCCTAAGGTAAAGGGAAAAGCATTAAAACACAACCACTCGTCGGAAACCATGCCCGACCGGATTTTCCTGGTCAAACGGCCGGAACACCGTCCCTTTCGGGAAGATGCCGGAGGTTTTAAGAGTCGACAAGTGGGCACTATCCAAGGAGCATATTTCTTTCTCCGGATCTTGGAGAATATTCTGGTGGATGAATGTAGGAGCGGAGTCACCAGAGCTGGATCTGGTCTGCCTTGCCATATGGTTGCCAGAATATTGAGAAGAATGGGAGGATGAAGATGGAGATGAGAGAGAAAGTTTTTTACCTTTTTTCTCTTCGGTAATGGTTAAATGAGGATGAGGATGAGAAGTTATACGGAGGTAATGAGTAATTATAGACTGAACGGTTACAAGCGGTCACATCAAGGACTTATCTCTTTATTGCCTCGTTATTCGTGAAAAAAATGTAACCGTTAGTATCAGGATACTTAACGGTAACATTTTTGGGGACAATTGTTATGGGTGAAATTTTGAGCCCATATCCTGGATAATATCTTAAATTATATCTTGATTATATGATATCTGTTCATGCCCGGGATGCTGATTCAGGATATTGGTAACATCCTGAAATGGTATCCTGAGGATCACTAATGGATTATGTGCAGGAATGCGAGTCCAAGCTTGCAACGTTCATGAGGACCTTTTCCCCGGAAGACTCGGTCTAAGTTGTTCAAAGAAAGACGTTGAAGCCGCTTTACTTGGTCTCCAACGTTAACTAAGGAATATTCGAAGGCATCCCCCATTTATAGGAATTTTTGTTTTCATTTCTTAGCTATAAATAGACGAATATATCAGATTGAATAGGACACAACAACACTCACTGCTCTCATACACTTCTACTATCTCGCAACTTACACTTTCTAAAAAAGCATTGTAACACTTAGCGATCTGATCAATATCCTGCACTGTATCCTGACGTTTGAAGTAACAAGAAGAACAAGGCAGTTGTGATTGTCAGCTCCCGAGGTTTTGTGCCGGCGATCAAGATTGATCAAGGGCTTTCCTCGTATATCTCGTGTCACCCCCTTTAC
This sequence comes from Helianthus tuberosus, assembly GCA_030545235.1. NCBI lineage: Eukaryota > Viridiplantae > Streptophyta > Magnoliopsida > Asterales > Asteraceae > Helianthus > Helianthus tuberosus. The sequence goes on from CM060377.1 coordinate 171,631,303, forward strand.
TTTCTGCTCATTGTTTGATCATAGATATAGCTCGATATCCTAAAACTGTTTTAACAAACGACCAATTTAGCATATTTACAACACACATTTTTAGTACACTACCTCACTTAACTAATTTGATCACTAAATTGCTTAGGTAATTTTTTACCAAAACAACAACCATGAAATAATTATATGTTTAAAAGAAAACAAGGTCAAAGAAAAACTGATTATACAATGAAAACTTTTGTATTATAGAGTTATATTATTAATTGAAACAAGAGCTATTTAGAGAGTTTCTTTATACAATTTCAACAAAGTTATTTTTATATAATAGATAATTACTTTTTGGTTTAAAGTTGGTGAGTTAACACCTTACAACGAATATGCATGATTCAACATTTTTACGTTTGTTCTGTTTAATGATTTCGCCGCAACGCGCGGGTTATAAAACCCCGTGGTAATAAAAAAACAAATAATAATTTAGTTTTATTCTTATTATGAAAAAGGAAAAACAAATAAAAATTGAATTGCTATAAATGAAGAGGAGCATAGGCCAAGTTTTGATGAGTAGACAAAAAGACAACTTCTATCTACTAATTTTCATTTTACCCCTAAAGTGTATGACCACATCTTTTTTCTTTAAAAGGACATTACGGTAATAAACCTTTTATTGAAGGCCTTTGTCTCTATTATAGCAAGGGGTTATGTTTTAATATGTAACTATGATTTTCCCATCGCGTATTGCAACGGAGAATTCGGATACGTTTCGTTACTTATCGTCATCATATCGGCAATCGCTTTAACTTATATACTGTCACATCAAGGCAACCATAAAAATGATTATGATATTGGAATCGTAACATTATATTAGAAATTGTAATATCTTATATTATATAACTTAAATACGTCATGTCTAGAAAACCACAAAATTGCGATATCGGATGCTAATGTTCTTCTGAAGATATCAGTTCGTTTCTAATGGAAAAATACAAAAAATCATCTATATTTTATCGTTTTCATTAATAAAATTAAGTACGTCAAAACGTTATATTCGAAATGTATAAGATGCAATATTTTTTTACTAAAATAACGAAAAGGGTAAACACGTCATTTAAAAAAAGACTAAACCATTGTGTCGCTTTGATGAAATATATAGTTGTGTTTTAATCACTTATACTTTCTATTCATAGCTCTGTTTTAAGTAAAATTTATATCTATGTATAGAAAAAATAAACACGTTACAACGGCATATTCAGAATTTTATAAAATATCTTATCTTAAAAACCATAAGCGGAAGTTAGAATATGTTCAAAAGTAATTATAACGAAAAAATAATATAATTAAAAACAAAAGCTACTAACATTTTTATACATTTATGAATTACAAATTACATATTCTTTGCAAATATATGTTAATAAATGAATATATGTAGCTAACTCAAATTTACAGGCTATAATTGGTTAATTATGAAAACAACATCTACACACAAATCGTTTGGATGCCATCATAAATTTATAATGCCATTCCTATAAATGAATTAAAAGTGAAGGCTTTGTTTCTACTTAAAAGTTTTCTAGGACAATTGTACTTTTTACTACATAAAAAATTACTTAGATATCATCATCATCAATACATAATGACATTGATGTAAATTAATTTGAAGTAAAGGATTTTGTTTGTACTTTAGTTTAAAAAAATACCTAGATTTTATGTGGTTAAAATAGAAAAAGAAAAGCTTCTAGTTTCAAAAATAAAAAGAAAAAACTTCCTGCACCGAATGTAATGTTATTTATAATATAACAAGTGTTTCTCACGCGAGTTGGGGCGTAGAATCTTGGTACGAACCAAACATTAAAAACCAGTATGAAGATGCACAATGTAAATATATAAAACAACAAAAAAATAAAATGTTACAAATAGAAGAAAAGTAGTGGTATGTGATGGGAGAGTGAAACCCGAACCTTAATGTGTGTTATAGTACATGTTTTATTATGTTTTAAGTGGTTACATGCCTTGAATGTGATAACTACGAGTATTTGTGGTTTGACAGGTTAATCGCTTAAACCGGTGAAGTTAGGATGCTTGGAGATGAAGTCGAACAACCGTAGATGGAAATCAAGTCATATTACACTATTCGAAAGTTGTTTCGGGCCAAAATATAGCTTGGAAGTACAATAAACGGAAAAAATTGAAATCCAGGGGCCGTTGGGTAATTAGTTGAAAGTTGAAATTGTAGCCATAATTACGGTATAGGTGAGTTGGATAAAAGACTTCCAGCGGCAATATAACATAACTTATGGTTCCACAGAGTAGTCTACGGTCTAGGGAAACAAAAGAGGCAGTAGATACGGACCATAACCTATGGTCATTGGACCATAGGCTACGGCGGAAGTGATAAGGCAGCGCGCAACTTGTTTTGCTCAAGGGTTTAAAAGGGTTTTGAAACCCTAACACACATATACAGACATTGAGGAACGAAATTAGGAAGCAAAGATCACATTCTTGGCTAATCTTTCATCTTTAATCATCACTCTTTGCATCATATCAATTGGATTGAAGATGGTTTCCTCCGTATTTCAAGCTTGCGAAGATCGATCAACCAAGATGAGCGGCTAATTCTTTAGTGGTTTCCTCCGGTTGGAGGATTCTTGTAAGTGAACGAATTTATGTGTTTTTAATCGTTTGTAAATTAGGTAATCTAAGCATTCGATGCTTTTTACCTATTTATTCAATTGACTGGTTATAACCATTAATTTTATTTAAACTTTAGTTCTGATTCATTCAATTCCTGAGAGTTCTAGTAATTGGGATATATTTGATAGGGATTAGGGTTGGTAATTTCGATTGATTGCTCATATGATAACCTTTCGATGTTTTGTAATCAAAGTAAGTAGTCTTTGAATAATCACAACTTGTTAAATGAATTACACAATCATGTGTATGTGTTTGTCACAACCGAACACATAATTGAAGTTTGCTTTGAATCTAAAATCCGAAGGAACCACTGTTTCTTCCAATTGGTTACAACTCGTTTTAATTAGTCTTTTATTAATTCAACACTTCAAACAACTGAATTTTACATTACTGCAATTAGTTCTTAGTGCTTAATTCATAACACTTTCCACCAGACTCCTATGGATTCGATACCCTACTTACTCTAGCTATCTAGTTTAATTAGGTTTTCGCATGACCCGTACGACAGTCATCAAAATGGCGCCGTTTCCGAGGATTCGTGCGCAAAGTGTTATGTTATACGTGTTTTAGAAAAATAGTAAAAAAAAAAAAAACCCAAAAATAGTGTTTATTTCGTCTTGTTCAGAATTACATGTGATTTTGTGTTTGTGCTTGTGAAGGCACTCAGAAATCCAGGAAGTCTTCACCTCTAGTATTTGATCCAACAATTGAGAGGACAGTTTGAAAGACCCGAGTCATTCATAGAGAAAATAAAATCATGAAATCTCCAACACCTACATCTAATCTAATGGATACCTTAGAAAATCCATATAAGCAAACAACTTAACAAGCTCAATTCTCACCAACTCCTACTCAACCATCGCCTAACACCACCAGACCATCCGAACCACTACCACAATTCACCCAAACTACTACTACCCAAATTCCACCGATTCCACCACCACCGTTCCCTAACTTGGATAACCTACCACCAACATTGCCAAACCAATCATCATCTTCCCAACATCCACCTTTCACCCAAACATCTACTGCTTAGTACTATTCACCATATGTGAGGATAGTATCTGATGAGAACATCATCCCCCTCACCAAAGTCAACCCGTTAACCAATCAACCTCAATTCCTCTTCAAGATCAGCCTTCACATTATCAAGCACCTCAACAGCAACAGTTCTCAGTAAGAACCTCTATTTTTATCAAAGGCATGCTCCGGGGAATTTGGAGATGGATATGAAGAATTTGACAGTTATGTGGGTATTCAAGATGATCGGCATGTGTTGAATACGGGGAATGTTGAGAGGTGCAACACGTGTTCGGATTTGCTAAAAGAGGGAATCGAGAGCCAGCTGGGTATCAACAATACAACTACCCACCCAATCCAGTTAACCAGCAAGGCTGTGTAAGATTGATAAACATTCCAATGCCACCACCGGTATAACAGATACCTGCTCAGCAAAGACCGCTCCCGAGAAACATGGTCCAATCGGTCAACTAACCTGAGGGCATACCGATAAGATATGATCGTGGACTGGTGCGAGGGGTTGAAAGTCATTTCAAACTAGCTATCGCTAACAACCCATCACCGGTGTTGACACCTCAATTACGTGGTCGTTCATTTGTAGTGAGAGCACAATCCATTCAGAGCTTGCCCAAGTATCATGGTTTGGCAACGGAAGAACCGTATCAACACATTGCCGCATATGATGCTCGCTGCAACACCATAGGTGGTCAAGGTTTTACACCCGACGATGTGAAATTGGTACCTTTCCAATTCACACTTGAAAACAAGGCACAGCAATGGTTCCACTCCTTACCATCTGCCTCAATCTTCACATGGCCTGATATGCAGTAGTTATTTCTGGATGAGTTTTACACTCCACAAAGGACCAGTGATGCTAGGAGAGATATTAGAAACTTTCAACAACAATTTAGTGAGTTATTTCACGAAGCATTCAATAGGTTTAAAATGTTGTTGAAGAATTGTCCACATCATGGTGTACAAATGTGGGTGTTACTTAATGCTTTTCATGAGGAGTTAACACCAGAAGATGCACGTGATCTCATCTCGATATCAAATGGTACATTCGGTACAAACTATGCGCACGTTGACTGGGATTACTCGGAGAAAATGGCGAGCACTTCAAAGCGAAAGGCTCAATCTTTGAGAAGAGCTCAACACGTGACGGTGAGAGCAGTTGAGAACACACCGGAAATGGGGGTACAGATGCCTATGTATGGGCATTGTGGAGATTTTGGGCACAGAGCTGCTCAGTGCCCTAGTATTGTTAGTATATATGATGAGGTGTATATGCTGCAAGGAAATGGGAATAGATACCCAGGTTTTCAAGGTAGTAACCAATATTTCCAGCCCCGTAATTAGACTAATTATCAAGGGGGCAATAATTTTGGTTATCAAAGAAGCTATCAGCAGGGTAATGGTCAGGGCAATAATGAGATCATGGAAATGTTGAAGGCTATGCAGCAAGATATATGGAAGAAGTGCCAGTTGGATGAAGCGAGAAGAAAAATGGATGAGATTTGTGACAAGGCCACCCAATCGCTGAAAACACAGATAGGACAGTTAGCTAGTGAAGTAGCTATGTTGAAGCAGCAGAATGGGAGGTTGCCAAGTGACACTCAAACCAACCCCAAAAGTGTAAAGAACATACCAATCAGCGGGGTAAGTGTCGTTCCTAAAAACGAATTTAATGATAAATGTTTAACCTCTTTTATTTCTCAAGTGATTGAAGGTGTAACTGGAACAAGTGAGGGAAGAAGTGGAAGTGATGCAGGGGAATTGGTCATCCCAATCTGAGTTGGGAAATTCAAGATTCACCGAGCCCTGTTGAATTATTGAGCGGGGATGAGTGTTCTCCCAGGTAGCTTGTATGACTAGTCTGACTTTGGTCCTCTTCATGTAGTTAATAGCATGGCGGTGTTTGATGACGCGAGTTGGAAACAACCCCGGGGGATTGTGAAGGATGTGATAATCCAACTTGGCAAATTCTACTACCTGGTGGATTTTATGGTGATAAACAATGCACCATCGAGGTCATATGAGCAGCCGCAGGTAATGTTGGGTCGTTGATGTAGAGTGTGAATTTTGTGCGTTACTGTGGATATAATACGTGTTTTATTATATTTCGAGTGATAATGAGCCTTGAATATGTTAACTACGTGTGTTTATAATTTTTTAGATTAAACGCGTAATACGGCAAAGTTAGAGTGGTTAGTGATGATACGAAACAATAAAGGATGATGCTCAAGAGGTATCACATTATTTGGGAACGTTTCAGGCCGAATGATAACTTGAAGTCGAAAGACACACGAAGGATTGAAGTCAAAGGACCTTCTGTTTATTAGTGGAATGTTGAAACACAACTTGTATGTGTGAGAATCATGATACAATGAAGTTCAGGGGCTGTTTAGTCAATTACTAAAAGTTGGAATAGGAAGAGAAAGGAGTCTTAGGGATCTCGACGTAGCCTATGATGGTTATACCGTAGGTTACGATCTTCGCATGGTAGTCAACAAATGAATAGAAGCTTTAGAGCGTAACTTACGGAAATTATGTGTAGGTTACGGCTGGAAAAGAAAAATATGGCAGCATGTATGTTTTGGGTTGGATGTCATTTAATTTAACGGGGCCAAATCCTAAATCACGTGAGGAGGGTTTTGATAAGTCAACAACATTAATGAAAGGCATCACATCATCAATATTATATAGACATATATTGACGGCAGACTTTTGGAGAGAAAAGATCATCATTCTCAACTTTTTTTTTGAAAGATCAACAAAAATTTTTTTATTCCATTTATCTGGACAACCAAACTGTTGGCCAGATAGTTCACCAGTGTCATACAACTATTACATCACCTTTACACACCAAAACTAAGTAAATCAAAATTACACCAGTTTCCCCATGAGATATTACCATTTTTAACCCTGCTTTTCAGCCACATATAACCGAGTATCTTGATTTCTTCCTTCATTCTGTTTACATGAGGTTGTTTACCTTCGAAGACCGCCTCATTCCGACTCCGCCAAATAACCCATAAGGCCGCTTGGGTCACCAAACTCACCACCTTTTGCCATCTTTGTGATCCACTATTACACTTGTGGATGTTTGTCAAGTCCTTTAATTCAAGTGCATAAACCCGTCGAATTCTACACCAACGAGATACAAACTCCCATATCTGATCCGCTATATTACAAGATGCAAATACATGTAAAGCTGATTCAACCTCTTCGCCGCACATTTTGCAACAATTATCTTGGACGATTACATTCCGTCTAGCTAAGGCCGCATATGTCGGAAGTTTGTCTTGAATTAATCTCAAAATCATAAAGTTTACCTTTTTAGGGGACCAGTTATTCCACTCGAAGGCCAGATTTAGATCTGGAAAGATTGCCCGCTGGAGCTTTTCTTTGACACCGCTAACGAAAAAGCTTCCGGAATTGTCCATAATCCAGCACCAACCTGTCTGAACCTTGCCCAAGATGGTAATTTTTTAAAGCATCATTGAGGCTGTGCAACTCAGATAATTCCTCTTCACTGGTCGGTAATCTGGACCACATATATGTCGGCTCCAAACCTTCAGAACCAACAAACACCCTCTCCTTAATAAAAGCCTTTATATTACTCTCGAGCTGAAACAATATAGGAAATCTATCACACAAGGGAACTTCAAACAGCCACCTCTCTTTCCAGAAACATATTTCGCTATCGCTACCCGGGTGTCCCCGAAACATAGCCTCTAAGCATAAACCCACTGCACTATAATCTCCTTTTATACTACATATTTGTTTCCACGGACTCGCCATTGATACTTTTATTGGAATAAAACTCCAAATTCTTGCGTTATTATGAATTTCCAACACTACTTTTCTCCATAGGCTATCTCTTTCCACCTTAAACCTCCACCACCACTTCGACAACATTGCTAAATTTGCCACTCGAAGAGATCCAAAACCCATACCCACGAAATCTTTAGGTGTCATCATGTTTTTCCAAGCCACCCACTTCATCTTCTCTTTTTCCGTATTCGAACCCCATAAGAACTCTCTCCGTATCTTTTCTAACTTTTTTATCACCCCCAAAGGTGCCTTAAATAAGGAAAAATAGTATGTAGGTAGGGCATTAAGAAAAAAATTTACCAAAGTAATGCGGCCCCCAAAGGAGATTGTTTTTGCTTTCCAAAGAGCCAATCTCTTCTGGAATGTTTCTACCACCGGGTCCTAATTCTTGATCAAATTCATGTTAGCCCCAACTTGTAGTCCCAAATATTTAAACGGAAACGACCCCCGTACGCACCCCATCATATTAGCCATTAATTGGACCTGATTCTCTTCTAATCCGACCCCGTAAAGACTACTCTTTTTCAGGTTCACTTTTAGACCCGAACTTAAATAAAAACATCTAAGTATTCGCTTTAAATTTAGTAAGTTATTAAAGGACCACTCACCTACAAAAATCACATCGTCTGCATAAAGGAAATGTGATATTTGAGCCCCATTTGGTGACAAGCGAAGTCCTTCAAACACCCCGATATCGCCTACTTTTTTCATTACTCCTGTTAACGCCTCCATTGCTAGTACGAACAAGAATGGGGATAATGGATCTCCCTGTCTTAAACCCCTCGAGCATGAAAATTCTTGTGTTGGGGAGCCATTTACCAGAACGGATGCCCGGACCGACGACACAATAGACATGACCCAGCCCCGCCACTTGACGGGAAAATTCATTTGACAAAGTATGGAATTAAGGAAATCCCAACTTAGTGAATCATATGCTTTTTCGATATCGACTTTCAAGATCATTCCATCCCGTTTATTTCTTTTAAGCCATGGAATAATCTCATTAAGAATTACCACTCCGTCAAGAATACTTCTTCCTGCTAAAAAACCCGTCTGTTCCTCTGATACAATTTTATGGATCACCATCTTTAATCTATTAACTAGTACCTTAGAGACCACTTTGTTTATACATCCGATTAAACTGATCGGACGGAAGTCATGTAAGCCACCTGGGTCATTCCGTTTTGGAATAAGGGTTAAAAAGGATGACATACATCCATTATTTAATTGTTCGGCCGAGTGAAAGTGTTGAAACAGTCTCATGAAATCCCCCTCCAAAGCATCCCAAAACCTTTTTATAAATTTTAAATTAATTCCATCTGGGCCTGGGGCCCTATCGCCATCGCATTCCCACACAGCACTTTTAACTTCAAATAAAGAAAAAGGACGTACCAAGGCAGCGGCATCTTCATTTGACACTTGAGATAAGAACGGACACTGTAACAACGGCCTCGAATTCAATGGTTCTATGAATTTTTCAGCAAAAAAAGAAAAAACATGATCTTTCACCAAAGGGGGATCCGCAACCCACATCCCGTCAATGTATAAACCATGAATTCTATTGTTGTTTGTGTTGGCATTCACAACTGCATGAAAATATTTTGTATTTTCATCACCTTCTTTTGACCACCGAACCCTAGATTTTTGTTGCAAATCCATAGATTTTAATCTATCCGCCTCCAGAATATACGACTTGCAGTCTGCTCTCTCCTCCAATTCGCTTTATTCCAGATTTCTTTGTTCCGCCATCATTTCAAGACACTCTAACCTCTTCATCTTTGTATTGTAAGCATTATCCATATCCGATTTTTGGACATAGACCCAATCCTTTAACCGTCTTTTTACCCATTTTAACTTCACATCTAAGGCCAAGTCGGGAACACCTTCAAACTGAAAAATTCCCATTAGGTGATTCACGTGTTCGACTGCCCCCGGGATCTCCAGCCAAGAATTGAACAATCTCGAAGGAATTTTCCCATAGTCTGTCTGGACAGTTGATAGCAGAATTGGACAATGATTCGAGGCCAAGTTTGATAAGGCCATGCACGAGGCCGAAGGCCATTTACCCAAAAAAAAAAAAAACCCGGCACACTAGAAATCTATCTAGTTTGCTCATCTTGGCTCCATTATCCGATCTATAAGTATATTGCCTTCCCCCCATTTGATACTCCACTAAATCTGCGTCCGATATAAATTGGTTAAAAAATTGTGCATTAATGGCAACGAATTCAGAATTTATACGCTCTTCCGGACTTCGAACATCATTAAAATCACCCAAAAAAATCCACATACTATTGATTGAATTTTTTAACTGCAACATCTCCACCCAAAGCGCGCCTCTCTCGCCCGGATCATTCTGAGCATAAACGTTCACTACAGTTAATTCTTCACCAGTCATTGCAATATTCCCAACTACTGCCAGGAAATTTCTATTTTTAACTACCCCAGTTCTAGTAAATATCGAGGGGTCCCAAATAGCAAGTAGACCCCCTGACCTACCCGTTGATTCTACTGCTTCATACTCCAAGATCGACCTGCCCCAAAACCGATTCACCATATAATTAATATTACCTGGCACCTTGGTCTCCTTAATTGCTACAAAATGTGCTCCATGAGTTGTCTTCAAACCCCTTACCCAATCCGCCTTTTTGGAGTCTCGAACTCCTCTTAAGTTTATTGATAAATAATTCATGATGTCACATTCTGTCCGCCTTCTTCGAGAATTACCTTTTCCAACTGTTCATTTGCTCCACTCATGTCGAAACCTAAATTGGTACAAAGCTGAATCGTTTCCAAAATTTCCTTATCTAAACCAGATCCTTCCTCCACCTCACCACCAGCAACACCGAACGAGACCTGCTGATGAAAAGTTGTTGGTTCGGACGCCGCAATCTGCTCCCCCTGTTCAGCCTTTTTTATACCTGATACGACATCCTCATTACCCAGACATGTGGTGGGAGTATTATTTTGATCATTATACATATCCTTAGCAGGGCTATTTAGGTCTAAACCATTTGGAAACTTATATCTTTGGGCCCAAATATTATTCGAATCAGGTTCATGAGATGTTGGGCTTCTCATACATCTCCTCCTTTTTCTTGTATTGGGCTCCTGTCTTTGGCCCATATTCCTATTATATCCCATGTGAAACGAATCCCCCATGTTTTGGTCTCCAAAGTTGTTGGCCCCACCTTCATTAACACTTGTCGGCTCTCTAGGAGAAAGAGTGTCAGTCCCCATGTCATTGGCTTCCCCATGCACTCCTATTGTTTTTCCATGCAACCTTTCATTTTCCGACTCTTCAGCTGGAACTCCGTTTCGACCATTCCTCTTCTCCGGCAGACACTCCGGCGAAATCGGTTCGGCCGATCTAATCTCTCCTTCTTCCATATCGTCGTTATGGCCTGTGACCGACTCGTCCGAATCATCTGAGTCTGAATATTCCGATGCCTCCGCTAACGTAGAGTCCTCCATTATTTGGTTGATCGACATATCATGGGTTTCGGAGACCCAGACATGATAAGTTCGGTTCTCCCAATCTACTTGGACAGCTTCCTCAATCCGTTTCCCAGTTTCCGTTACAATAGCACATACAGACTCATGATTTTTTGATGAATTCCAGGAAAAATCTGACTTTACCACAACTTTCCCGAACAATTCTGCAATCGTATTAAAGAAATTCTCGTCCCTGGGTTGCAATGGCGTCCCAGACATTCTGATCCAGACCAATCTTTCACATCCCACCTCCTGACCTTCCCACAGTACTGCCGATGAAAAGAGCTGCTTCCACAAAAATTCTTTTTCTCTTATAAAAGTCAAACCCTCCATCTTTTCTTTGAAGATTATTAAAAACTTCATTCCGCCAATGTAACTGAATGCAATTTCCTTATGACCACCTTCATCCAATGTATTTCTCATCCTTTTTATTGCCTCCATATTCAATGCCTCCACTAATATTGATCTCATAATACAGTGGTTAGGGTATATTGCTGCCCTACCCTTGTACTCCAATCTCTTTTCAATACCATCCATATGTTCCTCATTGTTCACCCCTGACTGGCCTACTAATGATTCTTTAAAAGATACTCCTTTCCTTATATGTGCCTGATTCGCATATTTTCCTGCTGCTGGTTGTGTTTTGTTTGTCACCGGAACATATTTCTGTTTCTGAGCTTGCTCATTAAAACATTTATTTCCTTTACCAAATTTAGCCGGAAAAACTTTCAAACTTGCTTCGTGTATGGTGACCGTGTTCATGCTTTCCAGTACCCTTTTCATGTTTGTCACCCCTTGCAGTCTAACAAAACCAAAAAAATTACCCCTTGCATCTCTCTTTTTTGCAACATATGCATCTTTTACAATACCATGCGGTTGAAAGGCTTTCCATAATAGTGATTTTGAGATTTCACCCGGGAGATTCCCCACATAAAATGTTGTGACATTATATCCCTGTCCGCCATTGTCGTTTAAACTCCCCATATTCCGACAAGAGCAAACTACAGTGAATGAAAACCAAGCCCGTCCGAAAAGAACCGCGCTTTAAAAGATTAATCGGATTCGTTACGATCTAGCTGACACTATACTCGATAGCCGCGACCGATGACAGACCGACTAAGCAATCAAGATACAAGGACTTTTGGAAAGCACAATAAAAGATAAAAAGAGCCAACATCATCATTGGAAGAAAAAAAGGGATATCAACATTAAAATAAACATCTTCATCAGAATCAAATCATCATCTTTGACGGATGTCATATGGTGGACGAAAATTTGGGAGGCAATTAGGAATCTAGGCACAATTTTTGATTGATTATTATTAATATTTTTATCAAAAAAATCTCCAAAGATCAATTTTTGCCCAATTTCAACCTCAAGAATTTAAGATCAACAATCTTACCAACCCTCTCTCGAGTTACCGCCTCCCCACACTCAGGATACATTGTCCCCAATGTATAGTGCAATCTATAATCGAAACTCGAGAGATACCACCCGCAAACCATGAACGGCTAATGGCCTAAATAAACAAACACATAAAAACCACTCCCACACAAAGACTCACACTACCAAATGCACAAATAAAAATAAAGTAAAGGATAGAGAGACACATGAACCTTATCATTCAATCAGCAGGTTTTTGTAGCGGTGCGGCTGCTATGATCGAAATGGGACGCAAAATCCTATTGGATTCTCTGACATCTCGTCGGGAATGTTGCCAAATGTTTTGGTCAAAAATTACCGAAGCAATTAAGTGATCAAATTAGTTTGTGAGGTAGTGTGCTATTGGTGTTTGCAAAAAATGTGTTAAGTTGATTGTAAATGAAAACAATTTCAGGATATAGCTCGAGGATATCAAGCTATGCCAATAATCAAACAATTGAGCGATAAAAGTAAAATTTGACACATGATATACGAGAAAAGCCCATGATCAATCTTGATCGCTGGCATAAAACCTCGGGAGCTAACAATCGTCAGCTGCATTGTTGGTGCATATGTCTGTCGACTTCGTCTTCGTTCGAGTCTTGTATTAAAATTGAAAGATCAAGGCATGAAATACGAGAAAACGTGAAAACATGTGTGATGTAGTCATGTCGCACGAAATGACTCATAACCATTTCGTACGAAATCATGTGTGTATATATAGGGTGCTTGTGTCTTTCATTTGTAACTTTTGGATTTGAGTAGCGAAGCTCTGCTGGAGTGTCTCTAGCCTTGTAAACGTTGTGAAATCAATACAAGAGACAAGTAAAGTGATTCCAAGTGGAATACAAGCTGAACGAAGATCAAATCACTGAATTCCGCCTCTGATTTAATCCGATAAATCTTCTGAACGACTCGTTTGGTCGTGCAAACGATCCTACAAGTGGTATCAGAGCTCAGGAGGAAGAGTTCTTACCATTTAGCTTGTTTTCACTGGAAAATTCTGACTTCTACTCATTCTTTCACGTTTTCAACTAAATTTTGCAAAATTGAACGGGTTTTTAAGTTCCAAATTTGCTGATTTTTTGATATGTTGTGCGAAAATACCTGATTTATAACCCTACAAAGTTTCAGATCCTAATTTCTAGCCATTTGAGAGAAATTTGAGATTTTGTGTCCGATACCGCGTGACGTCAGCTTCATTTCGCACGAAATGAGCTATTTCGCTTGAAAGTGTACTCATTTCGCACCAAATAACTTCATTTCGTACGAAATCAGATCCATTTCGCTTGAAAGTACCTCATTTCGCATGAAAAGTAATCTTTTTGTTTGAAAAGATGTTATTCTACATGAAATGAATTCTATTTCGTATGAAAGTCATTTATTTCGTTTGAAATAATCTCATTTCGTTTGAAAGAAATCTCATTCCGTACGAAATGGAGTCTATTTCGTTTGAAGGTGCTCATTTCGTGTGAATGTGTCATCATTTTGCACCAGATCTCTATTTCGCGTGACATAACTTCATTTCGTTTGAAAATAATCAATTCGCGTAAAACATATCATCTAACCATGTGTGTTGACTGAATAAAGTTGAGAGGTCCAATAGAATTGTAGATCAGATTAAAAGGTTGTCGGCCACATCACGTGAACTCATAAATCCATTTATTGCATTATAGAATCGGTCCAATCATATGTTGAGTGTATCAGGTCATTAAATAAGATTGTCGGACACAAACCTTTATTGAATACACAAATTTAATAAAGATAAAAGCATTGTTTTTGTAGATAAAGTGATTTGTCAGATAGTGCATGTGAAACGGTTGCATGTGAAATTGAACCAGATCTGTCGTTTGAAAGGTTTGACATCATGTGACTTTTAGTCGTTTAAGTTCATCGGTCCAATAGTTTTTGAGTGTTACCAGCCTTCAAAGTTGTCGGCCCAATCACACTGCTCAAAGGAATAGCAGCCCAATAGAATTAAAATTGATTGTTGTGTGTTGACTTAGTGAGTTTTGTTGGCCCAATCAATTGTTAACAGGTTCATTAAAACAATCGGTCCAATCAGCATTTGGTTTGTGTTGTTGAAGGCCCATGTGATCACTGTTTGTCGAAACATCTCATCAATTTGTCTTGTATTGTTAGGAATCAGAAGTCACATGATTTAAGCGGTCCAATAAAAATTGATTGGTATTATTGTTGTCAGCCCAATTAATCACGGCCCAATCAAAATTGATAATAGCTTTTATGTTGACAGCCACATAATCTCAGTTTACATTTGTTTCAAAGTAAGTCAATACATTAAAATCCAATACATTTGTTGAAATCAAAGTGAAAACCATACCCGATCGGGTCACAATTTCATTTCAAGGGATCTTGTTTTTGTTCAAAGTTTAAAGTGCAACAAATCGAGCGGCAATCCAAGCGAGTTGCCACCCGATCCTAATCAATTCTATTTGTATGTGTTTCAGGTGTTTGTCAAGCATCGGATACCCGTCCGAGCGAATCCCCACCCGATCCGTTGTCACCGGATTTTTGTCACTCAATCGGATATTCATCTGATTCAGTTGTTTGATAAAGTGATTGAACTGATCTTAGATTGTGTGGATTTTTGTATCGTTTGAAAATTTGTCTTTGTGAATCTTTCACTACCGAAATATGGATTCTGAGTTTTATAACTCGTTTTTTGGAAATGGTATGCTTGTTTAGAATCCAGCAAGTATTGCACAGAAGTTTGATAGTTTTACAGCTATCAGGGGAGAGTCAACAAAAGAATTGATCGAAGTCATTTGTATGTAGAGATGAAGTGTTTGAACATTAGCAAAAGAGATGACGAGTGGGTTGACAAATTGGCAAATGCATTACCGCGTGATGAGTGGGGCACATATTTGTTGGCTTGGAAGAATAACTTGGAATATTTTGGCTTCAATTTGAGCACGTTCATCCAGAAGATTGAAACTCAAGAAATTGAACTCCAAAAGATTAGAAAATTGAAGTCTGATTCAGGAGCGAAGAATCATAAAGCAGCAACTACTGAAGAAAAAAACAAATCTGAAGAAAATGTTCAAGTAGTAGAGAAGCAGGTTGAATAAATTTCAGCTATCAAGGTTGAAAAGAAAGCTGAAGCTGAAATGATGTCCGAGAAGTGCTTAAACTGTGATAAATCTGAAGCAGACAATGTCAAACTCTTGAAAAATGTGGAGAGTTTGACATTGGAAAACAAAAATTTAAAAGAAAATGAAAAAGTTTTTCAAAATAAATTAACATTTTTAGAAAATGAAAAGTTAAAAATT
Source organism: Helianthus tuberosus (assembly GCA_030545235.1). Classification (NCBI taxonomy): domain Eukaryota; kingdom Viridiplantae; phylum Streptophyta; class Magnoliopsida; order Asterales; family Asteraceae; genus Helianthus; species Helianthus tuberosus. The sequence goes on from CM060377.1 coordinate 171,647,043, forward strand.
GAAAAAGATTTTGAAAACAAAATAAAAATTTCAGAAAATGAAGATTTTTGGATAAAATTGGAAAATAAAAATTTAAAAGAAAAAGAAACAAAATTTCAAAGTCAAATAAGAGTTTTAGAAAATGAAAAATCTGTTTTTGAAGAAAATAAACTTGAAAATGAAAAAGCAATAAATTCTTATCTTGAGAAAATCTCTCAACTTGAAAAAGAAGTTGAGAGTGCTAGAATTAAAATTGATGATCTTGAAAAGAAATTGAAAGGTTTTGTGACCTCATCAGCGATACTGGATCAATTATGTCCAAAACCGATCAATTAAATTCCAATAAGTGACAATGTCACAAATTATGACGATGTCATAATTGAGGATTGTGATGATAAATCTGATGATGAAAATGATAAAGAGAAAATATTTTTGAAATTAAAAGAAAAATTTCAAGAAATTGTTTTACAATCTACTGAAAGAGGTGAATGCTCAACGCAAAAACCTTTTAAGAAGAATGTAGAACAAAAACAAAACCAAAATTCGAAAATTTTTCAAAGAAACAATAAAAGATCATCAGTTCTATCATCCAATCGTTATAAAAAACCACAAAATTTTGAAAATCAAAACTCACAAAAAGTTGGTAATAAGTGGTGCAGGTTTGACCACAGTGCTCAAACGTCAAATCAAGCTTACAGGAGAAGTCAAGATTATCACAAGGCCAAACAATGTTATGATCTAAGTATTTGGCTTGAAGGTGGAGAATGGTACGATAACAGAGTGTGTTACAAATGTGGTTTTCAAGGACACGTTGCTGTTAACTGCCAGAATCAGAGATTTGAGACAAGAAGATGCTATGATTGTCAAATCAAATGTCATATTGCCAGAGATTGCCCAATGAGATCAAAGGGAAGATCGAGGGCTGAATCTCATGGAAAAGTGAAGAAATCAGTCAAAATTGATGAAAAGCCCAAAGAACAGAAAGTGAAACTTTCTCAAGGGCAGAAAGATAGACTGAGAAAGAAAAGAAAGAAAGCGAGGGAGTATCTTGAAAAGATTTTATCCTCGGGTACAACTGGTGATTCAGATAATAGTTCTGATGAATCGATTTGCTCAACAAAAAATGTTCAGTCAAGCAAAACGAATTCATCAGATACAAATCTGAGGACAAAAGAGGGAATAAAGAAAGAAAAAGTGGTTAATCAAACAGTTCAAAAATCAAAGAAAGTTAAATTTTCAGATAAAATTTTTATAAAGGTTTTTGAATATAAAAGAAATTGTGACAAATCTAATATGACAAATGTTGATGAATTTGGAAAACCTAAATCAAGTGTGGATTGGGTTCCAATAAAGGCTGGTGATGAATTTGTTTCCTCGGAAGCAAAGGAGCCATGTTTTGGCGATGAATCTGACTCGTCAAAGTCGGAGGAGCCACGTTTGGGCGATGAATCTGACTCGTCAAAGTCAGAAGAGCCACAAGTTGAGCTAAAAATTGAAACGTCAGTTCCGCCAATGGATAATGTTAATTTTCCATCACTGCGGGCTGAAAATTTTAAACAAAAAATTGGAAAAGTTAAGATTTCAAATCAATTTTTTTTTTTCTGAAAAGAAAGAATTTGATATTAAGAAAGCCTTTAACCCCAAAGTAAAACATATTTTTGGAGAAATGGTTGACGGGAAAGTCAAAGGGGTAAAGGAATTTTATGAATTAAAAAAGAGTAAACCAGCTGAAGATGGTTCACCCATGTTCGTATCGTCATGGGATAGAACCTATCAAGAGTAAAAACCGGACTTGCCGGAGCTCCCAAGTTGGTAATCGTGGAGCATGAATCGGCATCATTCTTGGAAAAATGTTTTAGTGTCAAATTTTTACAAGTGGTTGAAAGACAATGTGATGCAACCCCAACAAAACTAATTTTCCGGAAAACCATTTTGATTAAAACAAACTTAAGTGTTTAGAAATCTAAATGGGAAAATAGTTTATTGTCAGGGGGAGTTCTGATTGTTTAAGCCAAGTGAATGGCGATTTGAAGCAATTCGTATCAGTTTGTCATTTTACTTTGTACAGTTTGTTTTCAAATTTTCCCAGAAAATCAAAATTGAAATATATTTTGATTTTAGGGGGAGTAGAAAATTTTAGAAATTTTGAAAATTTGAAAAATTCAAAAACATCGGAAAATCAAAAAGAGTTTTGTGTAAAAAGAGGAAATGATAGTACATCAGTGGACTATCAGTGCACGCTAGAGAAATGTGAAGTTTTATAAAGTTTTAAACAGTCTCACTAGGGATGTGTCGGTAGACTCAGCTAAGACTAGTAGTTTTGCGAAAACGATACAAACATAATGCAAAATGCCTAAGTCTGGTGGGAAACACGGTCAAACGCATAGTACTTAGTTTTGTCCTTCTTGATTGTGTGCCTGCTCGGTAATTGCTGATTGTCTTAGGACATAAAACTGGTAAGTTTGTGAGCTTTCACAACTTTTCTGAAAAGTCACTGCGATTTTGTGTTTTTTTTTTTTTTTTTTTTTTTGCAAAAATGTAAACTTGTTTGATTTCTTTATTTTGATTAAGCATTGGACATCCTCTGCGTATACGGGAGTATCGACCTGGATGTTAATGCCTGATCGTTCTGCTTTAGTTTCTTTGGTGTTTCGTTTAAGCTTTGGATCACCTCTGTGTATACGGGAGTATCGAACTGGTGGTTAAAGCCTAAACACTTTCAACTTGTTTTATTTTCTCTTATTTTACTTAAACATTGGACGATCTCTGCGTATACGGGAGTATCGACCTGATCGTTAATGTTTAAGTATTCTGAGTTATTTTTGAACAAATCACAGTTGATGAAAGTTTAAAAGCGTTATTCGGGTCAGTGCATTACATGATGAGGGGATATGCTTAGATTGTGGGGCCCATAGGATTTTAGTGCTTTATAATATACCTTAAACGTATCGGTAAGCATTACGAACATCCTAGAGGAGTTTAAGTAGACCACAATATCGATGATCTAGGGTGAATTGTTTAAAAGCTTTAAGTGGTAATGTTTAGATCAACGGTGCAGCTGATTTGTCTCAATAAACTGATATGATCCTCTAACGCATACTCACAAAAATATTGTCTGTAAATATTTCTTTACTGCTTTTCATTAAAAACAAAAATCCAAAAAGATTTTATGTGTGTTTTAGCATAAAATTTTGAAAAATCAAAAAGATTTTACTTCATCTTATTTTCGACAACTGATGTTGAAGAGTTGATTTTCAAAATTCCGAGTGCTGAACATGATGGACATTGGGTTGGGAGAGTTTGTTTGAATTAAGGAAAGATTTTGAAATGATAAAATGGTTCATTAATTTGAAACCAAATTTGTGTTCTCAAGTTAATAATCAGAGTTCATTAATGTCATATCTTTGAAAGATATCTACCAAGTGGTGTCTAAATTTTTATATTTACAAATTGAGAAATTTACTTTTGGGTAGAGATTTGTGCAGATCCCCGTGTCTAAGCCTGTGCAGAGTTTGAGCCAGATCATGATTTTGGAACGAAAGCTATGTCAGATTGCGATCCCGGAACAATTTAAGGGGGACTCTGTTAGCAAAGGGGAGTTTGAAGAGTGAAAGAACCAGACTCAAATTCTGGAGAATAGCTGATAATGGTGATTAAAGAAAAAGAGAGAGGTTGAAGGTTGTTTCAGCGTCAAATACTTTGAAAAGCGTGAAGACTGTTCAAGACTGAAGTTTTGAAGTACTGAAGACTCATACCGAAGACTTCGTCAACATCTAAGGGGGAGTCTGTTGGTGCATATGTCTGTCGACTTCGTCTTCGTTCGAGTCTTGTATTAAAATTGAAAGATCAAGGCACGAAATACGAGAAAACGTGAAAGCATGTGTGATGTAGTCATTTCGCACGAAATGAGAAAGGTCATTTCACACGAAATGAGAAAGGTCATTTCACACGAAATAGACAAGTGTCTATTTCGCACGAAATGACTCATAACCATTTCATACGAAATCATGTGTGTATATATAGGGTGCTTGTGTCTTTCATTTGTAACTTTCGGATTTGAGTAGCGAAGCTCTGCCGGAGTGTCTCTAGCCTTGTAAACGTTGTGAAATCAATACAAGAGACAAGTAAAGAGATTCCAAGTGTAATACAAGCTGAACGAAGATCAAATCACTGAATTCCGCCTCTGATTTGATCCGAGAACTCTTCTGAACAACTCATTTGGTCGTGCAAACGATCCTACAGCATTGTTCTTCTTATTGCTTGAATAACCAGGATATAAGTGCAGTGTATGAGTAAGAGAGCTCGATAGTGTGTGTGTTCCTATGATCTGGCATTCCATATTTATAGTTACAACAATAACCAAACTACCCTATATTTTCGGGATACCCTTGAATATTCCTTCACGACCATTGTAAACCTATTCTCCCGGCTTCAACATCTTTCTTCCAACGATATTGAGCGTGTCTTCAGTAGAACTAGTCCTTGTAAGCGTTATAATCTTGCAGCCATAGCCTACAAGCAAATTGGTAGTAATAGCCAGGATACTGCCTCAGGATGTTACCAATATCCTGATTCAGTATCCTGATCATAAACAGCTAACATAAAATCAAGATACAATGTCAGGATGTGGGCTCAGAATTTCACTCATAACAATTTTCCCTAAAAATGTTGATGTTGGGGATCCTCGATTCTAACGGTAATATTTTTTTAATCTTATCGAGGTCTTTAAGTGATTAGATAATATGATTTGACATGGTGCAACTTCCCAAGGTATAATCACTCATTACTTTGCCTATATCTTCTAATCACTCCTCCCTTTTAACTGTTATCCAGGAAATTTGAAAAAGGTAATTTCTCTTCCTTATCTCTAATCTCCTTCATCTTCCTCTTTTCTTCCTCTGATCAGCAATGGCGAGACAAACCAGATCGTGTTCCGGCAATTCGATCCCAACTTTCAAATCTCAGAACCTACACCAAAATCCAGAGCGGGAAGTTTGTTCATTCGATAATGCTTACTTATCTGCCCTCCGATCATCCGGTATCTTCCTAGATGGAGCAGTTTTCTGGCCGTTTGATCGGGATCTCCGATTAGACGCGTCGTCAGTCGCTCTTTTTTCTTGCCTTCCCCTTCACGTTGGGTCTCCGGTTTTCTTTTTCTGATTTTATCATGGATATCTTTCGCGTTACTAGTCTCAGCTTAAGCCAAACCATGCACATGGTTTAGAGGATTTTAGTTTCTTGACCGGATCAAGAATAATCATGTTCCAGACCTCTGTGTTAATGATCTCTCTATGGCTTACCGGCTAAGATCCCATGGATCTAGCAGATTCTTTTTTTATTCCACCACCAATAACCCTCTCATCCTCCGGGCCACCAGGAACGAGGATGAATGGAAAACAAAATTCTTCTTTGTAAAAAGAAGTTCTATCCCTGGTGGAGAGAGTTTTTCGGTGAAATGGTTAACAAAGGGTAGGATTTAGGGTTTTAGGGTGATCCCTAAAAATAACCTGCTCAATATCCGAGACTGACATCCTCTTTTGTTTTGTGTAGCGGAATTCAGAAAATTAGCACCTCCCCTTGCCGACTCAGCAAATACGATTGAAGCCATCTACAAGCTACCAGAAATCAAGAGACGTTTTGTTCCAAATCAAGCAACCTCAAGTCAACACTCAAGCTCTAACATGTCTGATAAGAGTTTCTAATCAAAATTCCTGTAAAGTTTTATTATTCAAGATATTGAATGATTAGGTTTATGATTACTTCCCTATTTGTGCAGACACCAGCAAGATGCCCGTTTTCTTGGACCTTGAAGAATTGGACAGCTACCCCATTCCTGTTCAGGTCAAGAAAGAGACACCAGCCACCACTAGTTCCAAACCATCTGCTGCTCCCAAGCTTACTCCACAGCCCCGGGCTCGTGCTTCCTCGTCCAAAAAGAGAAAGGGTTCTGAAACTGCTACTATCGTTCCTGAAGGTTTCTCTTATGAGGACCTTAGCTTCACTGATTCCCTTGAGCCCACGACTTCCTTCCTCCACAAGGTAAATATCCTGACCCTATATCCTGTATGCATATATTGAGTCAATATCCTGGTTAGTTAGTACTAATTGATACAAGTGTTCTGCTTTGTAGGGTTTGCAACATTTGCTGGACCTCTACACCGAATCTTTTGAGGCGGTAAAGGTCCTTGAGGCCAGGATCAAGAAGGCTGAGATCACCATCTCGGACGAAGGGAGGATCGCTGAGGTCAAGACCTAGTACTATGAAGATATGGTGAAGAAGGTCACCCAGGATGCTGAAGTGAAGTTGGTCGCTGCCTAGGTTAACCATGATCAGGCCATGATTTCATTCTGAGATGGTGTCAAGAATTCAGCCGTTGTCTCCCTTCTCCAGGCCAAGATAAAGATGGTGTATGAGGCCAAAGATGTAGGCTTCGAATGCCCAACCTGGCCGGTTGATTCTTGGGTGGCTAAGCTGAAGGATCTTGGAGGGAATCCTGTGCCGCATCCTTCCATGTATGGATCCGGTGAGCCTTCAAAGGCGGCTGAGGTGGCGGTTGAAGTAGGAGAGTAGGTGGAGATTGGAGCGGATGCTGGAGTGGATGTTGGTCTGGATGTTGGTGGTGATGGAGCCAAGAAGGCTGGTGAGGATGCTGCTTCATGAGGGCAGTGAAGTGGGCGGTGATGGATAATGATGCCTAGTCCAGAGCCTACTTTTTTAAATTTGAATGGTTTATGTTTGTCGAACAATTTACTTTTCTTGCATTTTACATTTCCCGCACCCTGAACAATTTTAATTTCCTTCATGCTTAGAACAATCTTACAGTTGGAGGTGGAGGAACCTTGTGTTTTTAGGACGAAGCCTTGAATTGTTTATGTTAATATGTTTTTTGAACATTTTACATTCTTGGTGGATGAGTCTCGGTTTCAGATGAAGCCAAGAATGTAAACTTTTGAATCGTTAATAATATACTAACCTTTCGACCTTATCTTTGTGTTTTAATTTATTCTGAACATCCTTTTCAGGATACTGGTATGATACTTAGTTGTTTTATCATTTTCGTTCAAAATGTTTGACAAAAACTTAATTAAATACAACTTTTCATAAAAAACCTCATTTATTCGGATAAGGCCTTCAAACTTAAGAGAAATAAGGATTCACACCAGAAATACTTAGGCAATAATCTTCATTCTTAACCTTTGAATCATTTGCAATATCCTCAGCATGGATGTCCCTTGTGTATGTAGGATGTTGCATCAGCATACTTATGTATTTCCTCACTAAGTGATTTTCAGAAACAGAGAAATATGTGTAAGAACAATCGTACTTTAACATATCTTTGGAATTTTTCCAAAATCCTTAGTCTTACCGGGGATAAACCCTAAATATACTAGGGATAAACCCATGTTTTCGTGCGCTACAGGCAGGAGTGTATAAACTCCAAGACTTAGAAATGTGAAAACCTTTAAACCTTAAAAAGTATGAAAATACCCTTTTGTGAGAGAGGGTGATCAATCCTCATATACCTTTAGGATCCAGGATATAGCCAATAATAACGAAATTATCTGCCACTTTTACATGAACTGGTCCCGCCATCTTGAACTATACCCGGATAACTTGCGCTCCAAGCGGAGTGTTTAAAGACAATTCGAAAGAAATATGAATACCTTTAAACCTTTGAAGTGGTATAAATCTCTTAAACGTGAGAGAGGCGGCCAATCCTCTAGTCTTTCGATTCATCTTGAGTAAATATCCTGGATCATCATCCTGAGATGTATCCCTACAAAACATCTTCAAACTAAGGTAGGTGTTAGCTTGGCTAACACCCCTCCGATGCTTAAGTCAGTACAAGGTTTCAAAGAATAATAAATAAATTCAATCAAACATATTTAAATAAGATAGAGTTCATACCATCCTGAGTCAGAATTCAAATTCTAAACTCACTTGAAATAAGCTTTAAGGTGTTTGACATTCCAGGATCTTGGCAGCATATCCCCCTCCATGGTCTTGAACCTGTATGCTCCCTTTCTGGATTCTGATTCTATCTCGTATGGTCCTTCACATTTTGGGGCTAATTTCCCATCAGCATGGTTGGTTGTATTCTGAAACGCTTTCCTCAATATCCAATCTCTGACTTGGAATCTACTTGTCTTTATATTTCTGTTCTATGACTTAGCTATCCTCTGCTGGTATGCGTCCATCCTTAGCTTTGCTGCATCCCTCGTTTCATCAACAGTATCTAACTCTTGACATAAGACTTAAGGATTTGATCCAGGATCCTGTAGGCTTGATCTACCTGTAGGTATCACCATTTCTGTTGGGATCACTGCTTCTGCCCTAAATACCAATGAGAATGAGGTTTGCCCCTTAGCATTCTTCACAGTCATTCTATCAGCCCATAGGACAAACGGTAGTTCCTCTGCCCATTTTCCTTTTTTGGCACATAACCTCTTCTTTAAGTTGTTGACGATTATGTTGTTTGAAGATTTTGCTTGTCCATTAGCTTGAGGATGCACTGGTATCGACGTAAACATCTTGATTCCCTAACTTTTACAAAAATCCATAATCCTTTTGCTGATGAATTAGGATCCACACAAATTATCTCGGTCGGTATCGCAAATCTTGTCAAGATATTTTTCTTTATGAAGTATACCACTTCTTGATACCTAACCTATACAAAGGCTTCTGCTTCAACCCACTTGGAGAAATAATATGTCACTGCTAACACGAAAACCTTTCCTCCTGGAGCCTTTGGAAGTTTTCCCAATATATCCATCCCCCATTTCATAAATGGCCAAGGGGATATGATAGGATATAATGGTTCTGCAGGGTGAGTTTCATACCCCGACTGCGTTAAAACAACGAAACCGCGACGAAAACGTCAGGGAGTGGAGCGACAGAATCATTGTTTCACAACACATGGATTAAAGTTTCGTTTTATTTAAATATTAAGTTCTTACATTTTCTTGAAATTTAACAAACAAGTTTAACATATTGTCTAACATTATTATTATGTCACTAAGGCCTCGTCTGATCCTATGTGTGCATGCATCCTAGTCATCATCAACATCATCAAACACCACCTGAAACATATGTGAAAATAAAGTCAACAAAGAAATGCCAGCGAGCACATAGGTTTTGTGAGTGTGTCAGATTCATAGCTTGTATACATGTTGCAATACCTCATACAACTACAAGAGTCGATAATCGAAAACCATTTTTTAAAAGTGTTTTGTATTGCAATATGATTAACCAACTTAAAACCAATTGGTTATAGTTTATAAACCTCGTTGCCATGAATCTTGACCAAAACAGTTGTCTTTGTAAACCAAATTGTAAATCATTCTTGTAAGTGATAAGTTTTAGTCTGTGATTGCAAGATAATTGTGTAAGATTTCGATAGCAAAAAGTGAAGTGAAGTGTTCCTACGATCTGGCATTCTTATTTATAGTTACAAATATCAAACAACTTTTCCTATAAACTAGGGATTCTACGGAATATTCCATTTTGAACATTGGAGACTGAAGAAACACCAGACCAGAATGACCAGAATCAATCAGATCTAAGGTAGGGTTTCTACATTAAAATGGTTAATCCTCTCGCTGATTGCTGACATGAACTACTTCACTGGAGAACACTGCAAAACAGAAAGCTATTAGACTCGCCATAGGGAGAATGGGGGTTCTCTCCGTGACCTCAAGAAGATGAAGTAGTATTTGTGAAAGTAAGTGAAAGTGAATGAATAGATTTGTACTTGAATTCTCATATTTATTTTGGCACAAAATTTATCACAGAGGATTTAACAGAATCTCCTCTTCCATTACAGTTATCTCCTTTTCTGTTACTCAGTTATATCCACATCCATGCACACGGATCGTGGATTTGATCAACGGCAAGGGAGATGCCACGTGGAAAGTTGCTTAATCTAGATTTGTATGTAAATTGTTGCCATCATCGTGACTTAGATGAAGATTCTAGATCGTGCCACGTCATATTCGGTTATAACCGAATATGGTTGAGTATAATGGGTATTTAATGTCTTCTAGAAGGTCTACAGCTGCAAACCATTTCACTTTTACCACATGTCCATTCTGTTATAACAGAAAAGATTCTTTTTGTTCAAGTCCTCATTTCTTGTGCGCGGATATACTCGAGATTTGTTAAATCTTCAAGCTTAACTGTGCCCTTGCGCGAGCCCACGCAAGGGTGTTAATTGAATCATATGTCTTTCATTTCTCCGGTGCATGGTTATTAGAACTGATCTTTCCAAAACCCTTCCGAGACACGTTGCGCGGCCGTGCAAGGTCTGTTGAATGTGTTCTTAGAATGTAGTTATGGTATGGTCCTCTGCTCTTACGCAAGGTTTTTGGGACCATACCCCTTCAAGTCGTCCCAGTCCAGTGTTGCTCCTATGCGCGAATGGCAAGTCGGTGGAGCACTGGACTAAAAAAATGGAGTATGCGCTTTTGCTGTTAAGACGTAGCAAAGTTGTTTGGTGCAAGGTCTGAACAATCTTTATGGAGAAGATATTTTCCTTTCCTTCAAGCAGAGGTTTTCATGATTTGAATTTTGAAAATGTTTGTTTCGAGGCTGTTCAGTTGGTAAAAGGTACTGTATTGATGTTGACATATGACGGTTAGGTGACAGGCTGTCACCCGTGTCACATGTCACACATTAATTGGGCGTCGTCAATCGTGGTTCCATGCGCGTGTGAAGTCCCTTTTGTTTCCCCACTCGCCCTTACTACCTCGATGATCGTGTTTTCCTGAAAAAGGGGCTTACGGTTTTCGAGCGCATTAATGGCGATATGTATATAAACCCATGAGCGACTTCTTCTTTCATCACTCATCTTCAAAGCCTTTCATCTTCTTCGATTTCTTCTTTCTTTAAAAGGAACCTGCAACTGTGCTTTGTAGCCCTTATGTCTACCGGCGATCACCCAGAAGATACTGCAGAAGAAATGTCTTCTTCTTTACCTCCGTTAAAATGGTCGAAAGAGACCTTTGACAGTCTTGTTGAAAACTTCAAGTTTCCGAAGAGTTGGGGTGCAATATACCCAAAAGAAGGGCAAACGGCGACACAAGCTCCGGCCGGATATATCACCCTATTTTGGGACTATTTTTATGAGGGAAACTTCCGGTTTCCAGTAACAAGATTTGTTCTCGACATTCTTAGTTAATATAAATTCCACATCTCTTAGTTGAATCCTATGGGGATGGCCTGGATCCGGCATTTTGAGTTTCTTTGCCAATCGATGCATATTGATCCTTCTGTTGATCGATTTCGAGTATTTTACCAGTTACATTGTTCTCCAGGCTTTTATTCATTTATGCAACGTGCCACAGCCAAGAAAATTTTGCTCGTTCCACTGAAATCACTCCATGAATGGAAGGGTAAATTCTTTTTTATCAAAGTAGGAGTTATTCCGATGAGGATCAATTTCCGTGGTGTAGAGGATATTTTGATGGAAACCCTTAAAACTCCAGTGGCAGAAATATGGTACCAAGATATGAAGGGTGCAGATGAGGAGCCCTGGTATCATCAAATAGTGAAGAACTTTGTGCTTCCAAAGGATGAGGACTTGTCGGCGCAACCTTCTGGTGATGTTGGTAAGTTCATATACTTTTCCTTGTAATATTGCAATATTACTCTTTGCTGAATGTTGCGATTTGGGTAATATAGCAATATGATTTACTCTCTTTTGGTTAGGTGAGTTAATGGATTTAGGCGTAGGCCCGGAGACAAAGAAGAAGAAACGTCTGCCGGCTGCCACTACTGCACCTAAAAAGACTAATGATCCAAAGGTGAATATACCCAAGGTTGAGAAGAAGAAAGGTACGTGCCTTGTGTCTGACTCTTGGAGTCATTACGTAGTGGTGTCTGACTCATTAGAAGGTCTTGCGCCTGTAGCTGTGAAAAAACCTAAGCCGGAGCCTCGAGACACCGCGGATATTCCTGTATAAAATCCTGATGAACCAATAGATGTGGAGTCTAGTCCTGAACCCTTGGTGAGGACTAAGGCTAGTAAAAGGAAAAAACCTGAAGGTGAAACTGCGGCGCAGCCCTTGAAAAAGATTCCGAAGAAGAATATTGGCAAAAAGGAAATCTTGAGGCTCTTGCTATGAAACTATCTCCTGGGGAGTGTTTGTTTTAGGTTCCCACTTTTACCATATTGTAAGACAATCTTGTTAATTTCTTTTGCAGAAAAACATATCGCACCCGTTCCTCAAGAATCGTCATATGTTTTTAATGATGACCTTCTGCCATCACCGCCCCGCGCGTCTATTGAAGAACAGTTGGAGGGTGCCAAGGCTGTAGAAGCAGAGGTGAGGAAGACTGTGGAGGTGGAAGCAGAAAAAACTGTGGAAATTGAGGTGGAAACAGAGAAAGCTGCGGAGGTGGAGTTGGCTGATGCTGGTGTTACTATGCCAAAGTCTCCTAAGGTTGTGGCGCAGGGGCCAACAAAGAAAAAATATGTTAATGAAGAAGAGGTACCAGTGAGAACTGTTCCTTCCTCTTCTGCACCTACCTCCAAAACTCACAAAGATCACGCTGAAGAAAATCCAGAGAAAATAGGCCATCAAGCCTTTATTGTTCATGATGAAGAGGAAGATTCTCCCATCCGCCCGGATGAGACTCCGGGGGATTATTATTATAGGACGTATTCGGAGAAGAGGGCTTCCGACATCCATGCGTCAGTGTGGAAGCTTAAACAAGGCGATACATTCTCGGATTGGAAAGTTTGTCGTGACTGGATGCATGGTATTTTTCAGCATGCTGAAATCAAGTTCCAGGAAGAACAATCTCATGAGAGTACCTACCACTCATATCTCGAAGAGACTGCCAGTTCAACTTCAACAACTCACCGAATAGTGCGTGAATGGCATAGTATGCATAAAGAGTGGGATGCTTTTGAAGCTTCCAAAAAAGAAGTTGCTGAAGAAAAGGAGAGAGTTGCTGTTTTGAGAGCTAAGCTTGAAGCTGACCAAGCCAAGTTTGAGGGTGAGCCAAAGACAGAAGAGTGGTCAGCTATGAGTTGGAAAAAGAAAGCGGAAGCTGAAGCTGCTCAGCTTGCGGAGGGTCGCAAACGGTGGAAAGAAATATGCGAGAAAGATAACAATGAGAAGAGGTCTCTTCGTACTGATGTGAACAATCTCAAGGCTGAGTTTGAGAAATTAAAGAAAGAGAAAGCAGATGCGGAAGCTGCCCGCAATGAGGCCCGGTTTCATAGGGAGAGAAGTGAGCAGAGAGAGGTATGAACGTGCGCAACTCTTGCTCTTAGAAATAAAGAGATTGAAGAACTTACATCTTTATTAAATGATCAGGAACAAACCAAGGCGGAACTGGAGTCTGCCAAGAAAGATTTACAACTTGAGAGAGTTGAAAAGGCTAAAGCTACCCGCCGCCTCACCGAGACCGAAGAGAAACTCAAGAATTTTGAAACTGCCAGGGTGACAGCGGAAAGCTTGATCGAGCCTTTGAAGAATGATATGCTGTGGATGCAACATCATTGGGTCATAAATATGAGTACCTCACTCCCTTGCTTTATTCTTGTATAAGTTAGAATAACTTATTTTATGACTTTGTCTACGCAGGTTGCCAATTCCATTCTGAACTCAATAGATTTGGATGAGATTGTTGCTAACCACATGGTGACTATGCGTAATGATGGTTATGCGCAGGGATATGCAGAGTCCACCAATCATGTCACCAGCACACTGAAGGTCAACTGGGATACTAGTCGGTCCGCTACCAGCGGGGCCAATACTAGTGCTACCCATGCTGCTGTGAAAGATGAATATAATAACCTGCGCCTACCGGTGATGGATTTGGTAAATGCTGCTCTTCAGCATGAAGACTTTGTGGATCGGTTGAAAGAAGTATTTCCTAATAAAGCGGATGTTTCAGATGAAGAAGACCTTGATTAGGTCGCTGTAACTTGTGGTAGTTGTAATTTAAACATGTTTGGGATGTGGAATCGTCTTTTTAATGTTTTGTTAATGCTTTGATGCGCAAGTAACTTTCTGTTAATAAATGACGTGTTTTAGTTACAATATTTGCATGAGTACAATAACTTTCTGTAGGTGAGACAAATAAAGATGGTATAAAGCTCATGTGTGAACACAGGACTAGGCCTTGCGCAGTTATGTGTGACTGCAGGTTGTTCATGAGACTTGTGATAAATTACCATAGTGTTTTTGTGCTTACCAAAAGAAATTGCATGCATTTATAATAAAACATAAAGGCATAATATGAGTAACAGACTTTGCATTAATTTTGATAAGGCGCAGAGGCCGTTAATTACAACGTTGCTAAGATTACATATTAGGATAAATAAGATAGTTAAAGTTGATGCGTATGTAAGTAGCAATCCTTAAAGGATTCTAAGATTACATGTAACATCTGCGCAATTGTTGCGCGTTCCATGTTCGCGGAACATCTGTTCCATCGAGCCTGCGTAGGGTGTATGCTCCTTTTCCCAAGACCTCGTTTATAACATAAGGACCTTCCCATTTATGCGTGAGTTTCCCTGGGCGCCTGGCGTTCGATGATTCATTGTATCTTAAGAAAAAGTCTTCGGGTAAGAAGGTGCATATACAAACCTGCGCGTTATAATATTTTTCCAATTTTGATTTATACTTGGCCTCGTTAATGGTTGCATTCTCTCGTCTTTCTTTGAGGAGGTCTAAATCGAGTTTGCGCTCTTGTTCATTGTTTTGCTTCTTCATAGCTAGCATGCAGGGTGACGGAAGACCGATTTCTGCTGGGATCACAACCTCCGTTTTATAGGCAAGGCTGAACGGTGTTTCTCCCATGCTAGTCTTTGGCATGGTGCGATGAGCCCAAAAAATACTTGGTAATTCATTGACCCAACCACTTCTTGTGATTCCCAATCTTGCCTTGATACCTTCCACGATCTGCTTATTGATACTCTCAACTTGGCCGTTTGCCTGTGGGTGCGCCACTGAGGCGAAACTGTGTTCGATGCACATCTCCTTCATCCATTCTTGTAAATCGTCGGAAGCAAAATTGGTACCATTATCTGCGATGATGCGGTGTGGCAACCCAAATTGGCAGATAATATGCTCCCAGATAAATTTCCTGATAACCATTGTGGTGGTTGACACCAGAGCTATTACCTCCACCCATTTTGGGAAATAATCCACAGCAACTATGATGATGCGGTGTGGCAACCCAAATAGGCAGATAATATGCTCCCAGATAAACTTCTTGATAACCATTGTGGTGGTTGACGCCAGAGCTTTTGCCTCCACCCATTTTGGGAAATAATCCACAGCAACTATGATCAATTTCACCACGCCGGGCGCGTTAGGAACAGGACCAACTAGATCAATTGCCCATTGTTGGAAGGGCCATGGTGTGGTTACCGGAACCAAAGGATTTTTTGGGCAGAGTGTCTTTGGGGTGTGGTGTTGGCATGCTGCACATTTGCACAAAGTTTCGACGGCGTCTAAGTGCATGCCAAGCCTGTAATAACCTGCGCTCATAACTTTCGCCACTACCATGCGCGGACCAGCATGGATCCCACACAAACCTTCGTGCATTTCTTGAATTAAGTACCGCGTGTCATGTTTGTCAACACACCAAAGAAGAGGACCCATGTAGGACTTCCGATACAGTATTCCATCAGCTTTTTCATAGTTCAACGCTTTGTTCTGGATTTTTCGTGCTTCCGTCTTTCCTTCTGGAAGAATTCCGTGCTCTAAGAACATAATAATCAGAGACATCCATGATGGATTCCCTATTTCCACCATGTTTACATGTCATAAGGGAACTGATGGGTTTGATAGAACTTCCATGCGCACTTCTTTTGCCAGATGTTTAAAACTTGTAGCAGCCAACTTGCTGAGTGCATTTGCGTGCTTGTTTTCGCTTCGATTAATATGATTCACTCTGAAAGTATGAAATTTCTCAATCAAAGACTTTGCCTGCTGAAGATATAATGCTATGGTTTCATATTTTGCATCATAAAGACCGTTGATTTGCCGCGCAACTAGCAAAGAATCAATGTGTGCTTCGAAATTCTTTGCACCCATTTTAATTGCAAGGCAAAGACCTGCCAAAAATGCTTTATATTCTGCTTCATTGTTGGTGCTCTTAAAATCCAACCAAATGGCATAAGTAAATTCGTGATTGTCAGGGATGACTAGACGAATGCCAGCCCCTACGCCGTCATCGTTGGAAGCACCATCTGTGTGCAAGGTCCAGACACTGTCGTCAAAGACTGGGATAGGATTTTGTATGGCTTCGCATTCTTGGATTTTGTCAACCAGAACTTCTGTCACAAAATCTGCCAGAACTTAGCCTTTAATAGTTGGACGCGGCTTATACAAGATCACCCAGTTCAATGGCCCACTTTACCAACCGGCAAGCGACGTCTGGTTTGGATAAAATTTGACCCAAATGATAATTAGTAAGAACGGTTATGACGTGGCCAGAAAAATACCTTCATAGCCTTCGCGAGGCGTGAACTAAAGCTAGAACAAGCTTTTACATGATTGAATAACGGGTTTTCAGGCCAGTCAACATTTTGCTGATATAATAAATTGGAGTTTGGACTCCGTCTCTTTCCACTAATAACACTGCGCCTACTGCCATATCAGACGCAGAGAGATAAAGAATTAATGGTTCTTCTTTTCGAGGAGCCATTAAGGTTGGCAGTTGAATTAAACCTTCTTTCATTTCCTGAAACGCTTTCTCGGCCTCCGGAGTCCATTGAAACTGACTTTTCTTGACACAATTGCTCAAAGTACTTACGAAAGGATATGATTTGGCAGCATGGTTTGCCAAGAATCGGTTGAGTGCCGCCAATCGACCAGCTAGGCGCTGCATCTCTTTGATAGATGTTGGTGATGACATGCGCTTAATGCCTTCAAACTTTTATGGGTTAACTTTAAAGCCTTCTTTGGTTATGATGAATCCTAAGAATTTGCCTTCCTCCATGCCAAATGAACACTTTATTGGATTTAGCTTTAAATTTACTCTACGCAAAGAGTCGAAGGTGCGCTGAATATTTTTAAGCATTTATTCCTCATCCCGACTCATGATGACAATGTCATCAATATATACCTCAACTGTTACGCCAATATCTTCTCCAAAAACTTTATCCATTAATCGCTCATATGTGGCCCCCGCATTGCGGAGATAGAAAGGAATCTTCGTATAATAGAAGATACCCTTCTCCGTGCGGAAGGTTGTCTTATCTTCGTCCTCCTCTTTCATCTGCACTTGGTGCTAACCTTTGTAGCAGTCTAGAAAACATTTCCATCGGAATGAAGCTAACGAATTGACCTTTTTATCAATCTCTTGGAGAAAGTAACAGTCCTTTGGACAGGCTTTGTTGAGGTCTTTAAAATCAACACACATACGCCAGCCACCGTTGTGCTTCTGAACCATTACCTGTTTAGACACCCATGTCTGATAACTAACCTCTCGCAATGTTCCTGCATTGATCAATTCAGCTACTTGTTCGTTCATTGCCCGCATCTTCTCAGGGCCTAGACTGCACTTTTCTGGTACTACCGGTTCCATTGAAGGACGGGCATTCAAACAATGTCCAGCCACCTCTCTTGGCACGCCGGTTATATCTGTCTGGGACCATGCAAAAATATCCATATTTTCAAATAAAAGTTGTTTGAGTCTTGCCCGAATTGCCGGGGACACTGTCGGTCCTAGTAGGACGGTTTGCTCCGGGTATTCAATGTTAAGTACCCACTTTTCTGGCTCATTGGGAGGAGATGTCTTTGCAAATTTAACTGGAGGTTCATCATCCACAAACATGCCTTCTTTTCTCGAATAGAGAATTGCTATGCCTGTTTCTGTCAGAAAACCGCACGCAGCATGCGGTATGGAAGTAATCATACTAAACTCCCTTTGTGAACGCCTTCCCAATAGAACATCATGGCGAGACGTAGCTAGCATAACCATAAAATTGACCGACACAGTGCGCGAGTGTTTGCCATTAGAAGATGTAACAGGAAAAGATATCTGACCCAGCGGAAAGACGGCCTCGTTACAGAAACCAGTTAGTGGGAAATTGGTTTCAAGCGCGCCTTATCCTCTGGGTGTAACTGCTTGAAACACTGCTCATAGATAATATCCATAGAACTACCCGGTTCGATAAATATATAACTAGTACGATAATGACCGAAAATACTATTAATGATGACCCGTCGTTCCTCTTGCGGACCCCCTGGTACAACAGGGAAAATCACTTACTGCTCGCGCCATTGCTCATTGAAACTTCGTTTATAATTGCGCTTGCGCGCAGGACCACCTTGAACCATACATGTTTGCTTTGCTTTCTTGTTACTTGGTCCCTTCTCTCCGCGGGTGATTTCTCGAACCTCCTTGCGCACGTTTTTCACCAAATGAGTGAGCTTCCCGCTTTTGAGTGCCTTTTCCATTTCTGTGCGCAAGCTGATACAGTTGTCAGTTGTGTGACCCGTATCCTTGTGATAATCACAGTACATATTTGGATCCTGACCCTTTTTGTTCTTCATCTGCGGCGGTTCTTTTAATTGATAATTCTCCGTATTAAGAACTTCCGCTGGAGTTTTCGTAAGGGAGTCCACTGCATCTCCCGAGTCTCTTGCTTAATCGCTTTTTGCGCAACAATTTTATTGATCATTGTGCAGGCATCTTCTGAAGAATACGTGTTTGAACATGAATCCTTCCAATTCTTCTTGATTTTTTTACCGTTGTTTTTACTCATGTCCTGTGGATGATTCTGAGGTAACGGAGGTCGGTTAGAACTCAGATTGCGCTCGATTTGAGCGTACACCTTAGCTGCTGCCATGAGTTTCTCCCAACTTTTGGTAGCCCCTCCGTACCACAGTTCAACCTCAGGGTTGTATTCCGCACGAATCTTCGGTTTATAACTGGTATCATTTTTCTGCAGCCGATTGAAAACACTCGTGCTATCACCTTCGCCATACGTCTTATCGTATTCATAATACTGGGTGTCCCGTTTTTGTGAGGAACGCGGGCCCAGTCTTGAATGAACAGATTGACGATTCTGAGAGTGTTGCTCTTCACGGTAATCCCGACATCTAGATCCGAAATGAGTGAACTCGTACTTAGTTTTTGGCTGAGAATAAACTTCCGTATCATCGGTGGACATTTGTGATGGTGAATCATAGTGCGACACTCAAGGTGCGGTAGGGGTCCGCACCTGAGCTGTAGATTTACGTGCCTGTGGTACTGTCTGAGCAGTTTGTGCACGCATCCGAGCATAAACAACATTAATAGCACCTTGAGATTTGATATAACATGAGATCAGAGTCTCGGCAGGAGGTAGAATTGAACTGATCGGAATTTCAGGCTGAACGCCTGGTGTAACAGGACCGTTCCCCTAGTTTACATCATGCTAAACATCGTTATCAACGAACGCTTCCTCCACAATTCCGTCAACACGAGAAGCATAGGCAAAATTGCCTCTGTTCTCGGATCGAGGACCCGGAGGTTGATTGGACGGACCTTCTGCCATAGAGACAGAAGAATGAGAGAAATCGAACGAGAAGATGAAACTGAGAGAAGAAATCGGTGGGCGCCAATGAAGAAACACCAGACCAGAATGACCGAAATTAATCAGATCTGAGGTAGGGTTTTTACATAAAATTGTTAATCCTCTCGCCGATTGCTGACAGGAGCTACTTCACCGGAGAGCGCTGCAAAACAGAAAACCATTAGACTCGCCACGGGGAGAATGGGGGTTCTCTCCATGACCACCCTCCGGCGTGAGAATAAATGCGGTGACCTCAAGAAGATGAAGTAGTATTTGTAAAAGTAAGTGAATGTGAATGAATAGATTTATACCTGAATTCTTATATTTATAATCGAAGTTTGGAGCCAAATTTATCACGGAGGATTTAATAGAATCTCCTCTTCCGTTACAGTTATCTCCTTTTCCGTTACTCAAGTACATCCACATCCATGCACACGGGTCGTGACTTAGATGAAGGCTCTAGATCGTGCCACGTCATATTCGGTTATAACCGAATATGGTTGTGTATAATGGGCGTTTAATGTCTTCTAGAAGGTCTATAGCTATAAACCATTTCACTTTTGCCACGTGTCCATTCTGTTATAACATAAAAGATTCTTTTTGTTCAAATCCTCATTTCTTGTGCGCGGATATACTCAAGATTTGTTAATTCTTCAAAGCTTAACTGTGCCCTTGCGCGAGCCCGCGCAAGGGTGATAAATGAATCATTTGTCTTTCCTTTCTCCGTCGCATGGTTATTAGAACTAGCCTTTCCAAAACCCTTCCGAGACACGTTGTGCGGCCGCGCAAGGTCTATTCAAAGTGTTTTTGGAATGTAGTTATGGTATGGTCCTCTGCTCTTGCGCAGGGTTTTTGGGACCATACCCCTTCAGAGACCTATTCTTCCGGCTTCAACGTTTATTTTCCAACTGATTAGAGCGAGTCTTCCGGGGAATGAGTCCATGTGAATGTTATGATCTTGTAGCCATGACTTGCAAGTAAATAATTAGTAACTGCCAGGATACTACATCAAGATGTTACCAATATCCTGATCCGGTATCTTGATCATAATCAGCAATCATCAAATCAAGATATAATTTCAGGATATGGGCTCAGAATTCCACCCATAACACTACCTTATTAAAGAAAGTAGGTTTTCTACCCTTATGGTAATTTGCACAAAGTTTTAGTCTTCAAGTGAGTGAGTTGCAGACCTTCCTATTTGTTATTCTACATAGACTTCTGGTCTGGCGATTTATTCTAGACATCATTTTAAATCAAAACTATGTTATTTTCGATTAGATTTCTTCAACAAAGATGGTGTAAAGAAGTTTTAGTAACTTTCACCTTTTTGTAAATTAAAAGAGTGGACGTTAAAGGAGCAAATGAGCTTTTTTATACGGAAGATGTTGCCCTTTATTATAAGCATCAAGTATCACTGTTGCTTTGAGAATTGTTTTCGTAAAAACTGATGGCCGACATCCTTTTTTATAAAATGATACAATTGATAAACAACCGAAAACAAGCACAACGTAGGATAATTTTCTACCCCGCCGCAACGCGCGGGTTTTCTACTATATATAAATAAGAGTGAATGAATTGTTAGTGAATTAATATTTCGTGTGGCAATTCTCCTTTGTTAACACTTGTGGAAATATACATTAAGTTTGGATTTATATCGTGTGTACATTTTTTATCTTACAATTGCACGAGTATGTATTCTTCATTTGTCCTTTTTCATTATTTTGGCTATTTTAAGCCAAAAGTCAAACAGTTTGACTTTCGGTTCTAACCTTTTTGGTCAAGTCAAAGTTCAAATTGAACTTTGCAACATGAACGTAATCACGAAGGTAATAATTGTAGGATCGAATTGTGACCCGAACGAGTCATTCAGAAGAGATTTTATCAGTTTCAGAGGCGAAAACTAAGAAACTGACTGCGAAACAGCTTGAATATCACTTTAAAGATCTTGTATATTGATTTAACACTGATTACATGCAGAAAATATACCGGCAGCACTTCGGTATCGATTACAAGACTCTGGTCTGTCCGCTTGAAATGACAACATAACACACATATATATAGGCTGAGTGTGACCGCTTGAAATGAACATGCACATGTTCAAGCGGACACTTCAAGCGAACAAGACTTTTAACCTAATCTCAAGCGAACATGCATGTTATCTTTTCAAGCGAACAACAATCAAATATAACATTCTGATTTCAAGTTTCCATGCAATTCACGTGATGTTGTCATGTGATGATGTCAACATTGATGTCATCATTTGATATGATGACATCATGCTCGATCAAATCCGCAACAAACTCGAGACTCGATATAAGACGAAGACGACAGATGTGTGCACCAACAGACTCCCCCTCAGATGTTGACGAGTCTTAAGTGTCGAGTCTTCTCAGTCTTCAGTCTTTATCACTCTGAACGCTCTCTGAAATGTTTCACAATGTAAGCATCCTCAAACTTTATCTTCTTCTCATCTTCAGCATCAACAGATTCCCCACTAACAATCTCTACTCGGATGTCTTCAGACTCCCCCTTTCGATATGCTGGGATCGCAGTCTGGCATGTTAAAATCACATAGACCTCAGGTATCGGAACCTGTCTCTTCTATCATCAGGTTCAAAATCGAAACTTGGCTACACCTGCGCATTCTTAACCCAGAAATAAATTTCACAAATGTAACATTTCAACAAATTTACTATCTTCTAACCACTCGAACACACAATCTCAAAATGATTTAATCATTAGTAATATCTGATGAACCACTTAAATGAATATCAATTTTCATTTCAAACATCTTCAAACAAACTTTCTTTCCCAAACCTGTTCGTCATGTTCAGCACTTGGAATTTTGAAAATCAGCTTCTCCAACATCAGTTGTCGACAATCTTTTTGAATTTTTCAAAATTTATGCTAAAACACACTGAAAATCTTTTTGGAATTTTTTATAATGAAATGAAATACAGAAATATTTACATACAATATTTTGTGAGTTCGTGCAAGAGGATCATATCAGTTTTTGACAAGTCACAAGTACCGTTGAGCTTAGTTACACATTAAGAATTAAACAATTCACTTAGATTGCCGATATACTGATCCACTTAAATTCTCACACAAATTTCAAACTGAATCAGGATATGAGTTAGATGTTTTAAGGACTTAAACTCATTCATGTGTCCCACCTCTTGAATATACTCCCGTATCTAGATCCCAATATTCAGTCTTACAGGTGAGTATACCACAGATGATATCTGTAAAGGGTTATAAATTATGAAGAATCATGAGAGCTCAGGTCAGAACTACCGTTCAGCAGAGAGATCATGACTCGACTTTTGGGTGTGTCCCCTTTAGAGGATCTTTTGAATTACAACAGCAATGACTATCAATTTTATTGTTTCATCAATTTGTTGAGGGTGGCGCTATGTTTAAAGCAAGCGGAAAGTATTATGCGGGGACTAGGTCAGAAATTTCTTTCAGCAGAAGTCCCTGGATAATACCCCAGATATCACTGAGCATAAAGACCTAGTATCTAATAAAGAGGGACCTTTCAAACGAGATTTCAGGGGTTACCTATATATCCAAGTAGTGTTCCCCACGAAATAAGCAAGTTTGAATTTATGTTTATATCCCGAAAAAGCTTACTAAATGAGTAAAAACCTATCGGCATATCATCAGTGAGACCGTTTAACGCTATTTAAACAATACAATTCTTTAGCAAACTGTAACTGTCTACTGATGTACTATCATTTCCTCTTCTTTGACACCAAAACTCATTTTTGATTTTATCATGTTTTTGCCCTTTTCAAATTTTCTAATGTTTTTGGATTTTCAGAAAATTTCTACTCCCCCTAAAATGCAAACACATTTTAGGAAATTTGAAAACAAACTGTACAATAAAGTGACAACTGATATCAAATCACTTCAATTCGCCATCCACTTGACATAAAAAATCAGAACTCCCCCTTACACAAAACTATTTTCTCATTATGATTTCAAAACACTTAAGTTTGTTTTAACCAAAATGATTTTTCCGGAAAATAAGTTTTGTTGGTTTTATCACTTGACAGATAGGGGTTTGGTTCATCATATTGTCCATACAATCTCTTGTATCAGAATTACATCAAGTTCAAACTAATGACCTTGAGTAATCACTTTGTCAGAATCAACCTCTTACCACTTGTAAGTATATCCAAAACATTTAATCACATGTAGGAATAAATCATCTACACAAACCATTTTACCAATTAAAATGCCGATTCCTGCTTCGCACTTACCAACCTGGAAGCTCTGGCAAGTCACACTTAACCTGTAAAAATTTAATCATTATAAAATTCATTTACAAAATCAATTATCAAGAAGGATGCCGATTCCTGATCCACGATTACAAACTTGGGATCTCCGGCAAGTCAGATGTTCAAGGGAAAAGAATTTCCACCCAAGTCTGACCAACCTTGGGTGTTTTTAGTTCCTTTAGCTCTTGTTCAGTTGGGTTAAAAGTTGCTTTCTTTGTTGCGTAAAAATCTTTAACCCCTTTTACTTTCCCATCAAGCATTTTCCCAAAAAATTTCTTAACATTTCCATTGAAAACTTTTTCAACATCAAATTCCTTTTTATCAGAAAAGAATTGATTTGAAATCTCAACCTTACCAACCTTTTGCTTAATCTTTTCAAACGTCAGTGATGGAAATTCATCATCATTCACTGAAGATACAGAAATTACCTCTTTTACCTCATCTTGTGGCTCTTCTGGCTTTGTGGAACCAGAATCATTGCCAGATTTTACATCTGATTTCTTAACAATCCAAGCTTGGTTGTCAAGATTTCCTCTTTTCTTGCAAAACCTTTTCGAACACTCACCAACTTCATATGTAGAATTTTTAAACACTTTAAATCTTTCAGTTGGTGGTTCGGTTTTATCAACAACTACCTCTTTGAGTTTTTCTGAGACTCCCTGTTTTGTGATGGTTGCCTTAGGACAGTTCCAGGCGATGTGACCAACTTCTTGGCATTTATAACAGGTTCTAGTATCTTCTCTCTGATGAGCTTCAGTTTTCTTCTTTTCAGCAAGAAATTCCTGATTTGACTGTCTCCAGAAAGAGCTCTTCTGTTCTTCCTCAGCAGAAAGACCTGAAACAAATTTTGTATATGTTTTAGAAAATTTTTAATTTTTATAGTTTTTGGGTGGAATAAAACCTAATCCTTTCTTTTTGTAGCTACCATTATGGTTTGGTTTTTTTTGAAAACCGGAACCAGAATTGTAACTCTTTTTCTTGTTTAAACGTTGTTGAACTCTTGAAGTGTATTTCTTAGGTTTTCCAGTAAGATTTAAATCTTTTATTTCAGAAATATTAATTTCTGTCATTTTGAAAACCTTTTTGATCATGTCAAAACGAACACTTCTTATTGGAAACTCTTTATCAAAATATAATTTGTCGGAATCATTCAAAGTATAAGTAACTTCAAATGTTTCGTCCTTCAAATTAGATTTTGACAACAAAAATTCTTTACTATAAACCCGTTTTCCCGATGATTTTGAACTTTTTCCAGACGAACTCAATCTCTCGACCGACAAACACGAACTTTCGGACTCGGACTTTGACTCTGACTCCTCATCCTTATCCAACACCTGATCGACCATTCTTTTTATTAATTCGGACTCATGATCTGTGTCAGGCGTTGTGAACGTGATGTCAATATTGTCTGGTAATACATCGGTTAACTCGGACTCTAACTTTAGATTAACTGCCTTTTGGACTTGTTCCTCATTCGGTTTTCTAGGCGAATACCCTTCCCAAATTGGAGGCGGACACTTGTTATAGCTAACACACGGTTTCTTACCAGTATCCTTCTTCTTCTTTGGTTGTTCATCTTTAAATGCCTCAAAACCTGCAACAGTAGGATAAATTCTGTCAATTAAGTAATCAGAACATGTATAACTTTTCAACAAACGTCTGATTCTTTCATTTTCAACTTTTTCACCATCCAACTCTTTCTTCCATTTCGCACAATCTTCAATGTAGAAATTTATCTCTTTCTGCTTTGACATCATTGTTGCATTCAACATTTTTAACACTTTTTCTCTTTCAGTGTTTGTTGTTTGCAAACTATTCACTGTTCTGTTCAAAACATCGTAGGATTCTTTCAAATTCTTCACATCAAACAACAACTTTTCTTTCATCTTTTCTGATTCACTAAACCTCTCGTCTTTTACTTCACACTGTTTGCAAGATTCCAAACATGTGAGACATGGTTTCGTAACTTCAACAATCTTTTCAACTTCAACTATCTTTTCCACTTCCACTATCTTCTCAATCACTTTGACTTCCTTCAATTCTTTTGCAGCTTTTCTCTCTTTGAGTTTCTTCAATTTATCTGCAAAATAAAATTCAAAACTGTCAGAAGATAAATGAGATTTTCCAATGTTTATCTGTTCAACTTCTTCATCATCATCACTGCTTTCTGAAGAAACAGATTTTCCATCTTGACTCTCCTCATCATCTGACATTACAGCCATCCACTCCTTCATCAACTCTGGTTTTTGAACAATCTGAGCAATAAAAGCTTTAACATTAGGATCAGCTGGAATGTACTTGTCCCAGCTAAAACCATCAGCCACTTTCTCGTCATCTTGATCAATGATGCCATAGTAAGCTTTCTTGTTTACATCCTCGATCATTTTTCCATGAGCTGTTTGTGGATCCTTTTGTTGATGTGGTTGAACAGTGATTTGTTGATATATAGACTTTCTATAATAATCATCCTTTCCAAAGGAATCCTTTGTTCCTCTTGGCTCCTGATTCTTGCACTCTCTTTTAAAATGACCTTTCTCCCTGCAACGAAAACAGACAACTTTAGATTTATCAAAACCTAAATTAGAAAGATTTGCATCCAAGAAATCACTTCTTCCTGTAATCATTCTAAATTTTTCTGCTCTCCTCAAAACACTAGCTAATGCCCATTTAATATCCATCAGTTCCAACTCCTCTGCATCGATCTGGTCATAATCTTCCTTTGTGAGCATCGGATTACCAATTTTTCCGGCAATCAACCCTTCATAAGATTCTAATGCAGTGACCAGTAATCCCATATGACTTTTCACAACTTCTTAAGAATAATTTTGTCCATTTTGAAGATGTAAAGCCACATTGCACTGAATCAGATGCCCATTTCCAACAGATGCACTTTGAACACTTGGAGAATTCACATTTGAAAATCCACTAGTATTGATTGAGCTTTGACTGCTTGTTCCGGATGAATTTTCTACACTAAATGTTGTTTGGATTTTTGGACTTGCTTCAACTGTCTGAACATTTCCTTTATAGTACAGTTTGATATCTTGCTGATTGCTGGAACTGTTCATTCTAGCAATTTTCTGCTGTTCAAGATCCTGTGCCTCCAGCTTTTCAATAAACTAAGCAATTGATAATCTGCTAAACTGTCCAGAATTTTTCAGAATCATCATATATGTACCCCATTCTTTTTGTGGTAATGCATCAGCAAGCTTTTCTACCCATTCTGCTGGAGTTTTTGTAATCTTCAATTGTGACATGGTGCGTACAAGATGACAATATCTCTCAATGAGAGTCTTTGTTGTCTCACCAAGCATACAAGTAAACAATTCAAACTCTTTTTTCAACAAAGCTGCTTTACTCTGTAGCATTTCTGTACTTCCTTCAAATTTCTTTTTAAGAGCTTCCCAGATAGAATAAGCACTGTCATCATGTTGAAGCAACACAAATATATCCTCTTTAACAGCTTGTTGTAATAGATTGATCATCATTTTCTCTCCTTTATAACTTTCTCTCTCTTGCTCTGTGAATTCTGAAATGATTTTATCAACTCCCACTGAGCTTTGTGGCCTCTCATATTCAGTTTCTATGCTTTCCCAAGCTTTTAAATGGTTTGCTTGAATCCAATTCTCGAAACGTTTCTTCCATCCATGATAGTCTTCAATTCCTATAAGTTTCGGGGGTTTTTGCATTGTTTCGGTTTCATTCTCCATGTTCATGTTCTTTGCAATGTCAGTCGGAGTAATCGGGGTTGAAGCAAATGCGTTGTAAAATTCAGAATCCATGTTTCTCAAACAAGCCTTCAAACGAACTGGTTCACCTCGTAAAAAACCTTAAACAAAAAAACAAACGATCAGTTTAAATGAACTGAATACGTAAAAATGTGAGTGACGGTTGAACCAATCTAGGACTCGTGTCGAAGATTTGTGGACTGACTAAACTCCAAATTGTGCAAACTGAGTGAATGAGCCGATAAAAATATATTCAATTGTGCCGAAACCAACTTTGACTACAACAGTTCACGTGGACTGCACTTGGATTTTATCAATATCCGACAATTCCACACATCTAGTCACATGCAAACTGATTTGCTGATTGGACCAAAAATTACACTAGAGACCTTTAATCAGATAACATGCAAGAACCGACAAACACATCAAATTCTATTTGGCCACCCAATCCACTTAACCAACAACTCAATATTAAAGAAAATCACATGATATACACCAACTTGATTAAGATTCACATGCATATAATAAATGGTTCTGATCACCAAGACATGTAAGTTCCTTTCCCAATATACTGACCCTCGTAAACTGTTACCTACAACTCAATCTACACAATCAAGTGAACAATTGATTCAAGCGGTCGTTTCAAGTGGTCATGACGTTTTCAAGCGGTTGAACGATTTCAAGCGAGCAAAACAAAATGTTTCAAGCGACCAGTCTATTTTTCAAGCGAATTGCCAGTTTCAAGCGGACTCAACACTGTTTTGTTCGCTTGAACAGTTGATGATGTCAGCAACTTCGAACAAATTTCAAGCGAGCAGAAACTTTCCAGGATTTGTTAATACATGATTACGCACAATGTGTGAAAGTTTGAGCCGTTTTTATCCGTGAAAAAAATTCAAGTTTGAAAAAGAAAGGTGTAGAAACAGAATTAGTGATGAAAACGAGCTGTTTTTGCGAAATCTCTTCCTCCTGAGCTCTGATACCACTTGTAGGATCGAATTGTGACCCGAACGAGTCGTTCAGAAGAGATTTTATCAGTTTCAGAGGCAGAAACTAAGAAACTGACTGCGAAACAGCTTGAATATCACTTTAAAGATCTTGTATATTGATTTAACACTGATTACATGCAGAAAATATACCGGCAGCACTTCGGTATCGATTACAAGACTCTGGTATGTCCGCTTGAAATGACAACATAACACACATATATATAGGCTGAGTATGACCGCTTGAAATGAACATGCACATCTTCAAGCGGACACTTCAAGCGAACAAGACTTTTAACCTAATCTCAAGCGAACAACAATCAAATATAACATTCTGATTTCAAGTTTCCATGCAATTCACGTGATGTTGTCATGTGATGATGTCAACATTGATGTCACCATTATGATGTCATCATTTGATATGATGACATCATGCTCGATCAAATCCGCAACAAACTCGAGACTCGATATAAGACGAAGACGACAGATGTGTGCACCAACAATAATACCTTGTGATTGCACCTTCTGATTACCACGTTTAGTAGTCGAAATGACGAGTCAACGTTTTACAAATTAAAAATAAAAAATGCATAAACATGCATTTTATGACGAAACTGTTTTCGGGTATGAAAACTTAAAGTTTTGACACCAAATCAGTTTTATAACATTATTAGGCATGTTGCGAACATGTCTAACTCGTCGTTTCTAGTTTACTGCTTTTTTTATTTAGTCGTAAGTCGAGCGGTTTGACTACCGCTTTGACTTTCGAATCTGACCCGTTTGGTCAATCTTATGATTCGACCAAGCGCATTTTTATGACTATAATAATATAGTGAATAACCCTCTGAGGTTATACATTATGGTCATGCAGTTTGGTTAGTTATATGATGAGTCAATTTTATATACTTTTAAATTGCCGAAAACGCCCTTTTGGCGCATAAAATGGTTTTAAACATATAGGACCATTATTTTAACATCTAAACTGATGTTGCAGCATAATCAAACTTGTTTTGACATGTTAGACTCGTCATAGGAATTATTTAACCATCTGAACTCTTAGTTACGCTTACGACCCTTTAAAGTGGCATAAACCACTTTAACAAGTAGTAACGGGTCAAATAAGTTAGGAATCCTTTCTAATCAGAATGTAACGCTTATCAAACCATATTATACAAGACCCAACTCTCATTTGGTATATAAACCTCATTCTATCTGATACACTAACACATAGTTATACGAAACATTAGGAACCACTTGAACACTTGAGCTTTGTTTACACAAGACACATACGCAATCCCATGTGAGTACATAGCCCCCTCTTTTATGTTTTCCAAATGTTTTGGGATGATTCATATGTGCCTACTACCACTTTTCCAAGTTTACAAAACATTAATACATATGGTTTATATATATATATATATATATATGGAGAGAATCATGAGAAAACTACATATAAATGAGAAAACTAGAAAAGTAACTAAAAAAAACCTAAAAAAAAGCTAAAAAACATAACAATTTTTTTTATAATTTTTTATTAAAAAAATCACTAGTTTTTATATATAAAAAAAATTTCAAAAAAAAATTTTTGTTGTACTGCACATGTGCATTATATGTGTATTATATGTGTACTACACATATGCACTATATCCGTAATAGTGCACATGTGCAATACAACAAATAAAAGTTTTTTTTTTTGAAAATTTGTTTCCATGCATAAAAACCTGCGATTTTTTTATAAAAATTAAAAAAAAATTGGTATGTTTTTTAGACTTTTTTAGTTAGTTTTTTGGTTTTCTCATTTAAACTAGTTTTCTCATGATCCATCCCCTATATATATATATATATATATATAGAGAGAGAGGAAGGTTAACGTACATTACAGCTTAACGTACATCACGTACAACAGGTAATTACGCACGTTCATTTTAAAATAACGCACGTTGTAACTCAAAAATCTAAAATCACGCATGTTGAAACACAATAATCACGCATATTGAAAACATTAATCATGCATGTTATAGAACAAATCACGCACGTTGTTGTACGTGAAGTACGTTAAGCCGTAATGTACAATATATTTTTTTCTATATATATATATATATATATATATAGGAGAATGATCCGTTACGAACCACCCTTTATTGTGAGAATCGCGAGAACCAATGTGAACACAATAAAAAATACATAAAAATTGCTAAAAAACACACAATTTTTTTTATATTTTTTATAAAAAAATCGCTACTTTTAGTAGCAAAAAAAATAATTCAAAAAAAAAAATTTTTTTTTGGCTACTAAAAGTAGCGATTTTAATGTAAAAAATATAAAAAAAAAATTGTTGGTTTTTTTTTTTTTTTTTTTTTTGATTTTTTAGGTTTTTTGGGGGTTTATTTTCTAGCATTTTAGCTTGGGGGGGGGGGGGGGGGGGGAGGGGGGCGTTTAGGTTTTTAGGGTGTGGGGGAGGGGGGTTAGGTTTTTTTTAGGGTTTTTTTGGGAGGGTTTAGTTTTTAGCATTTAGCTTGTGGGGGGGGGGGGGGGTTAGGTTTTTTTGGGGGGGGGGGGGGGGGGGGGCTAGGGGTGGGGGTTAGGTTTTTTTAGCTATTTTTTGTTGAGTTCACATTGGTTCTTGCAGTTCTCGCAATAAAGGTAGTTCTCGCATGAACCTTACCATATATATGTATATATATATATAGGGGAGGTTCATTTGAAAACAAAATTTAGTTGAGAAAAAAAAAGAACAAAGGGTACAATTGTAAAATATTAAGTAGTTATTGTTTAATCTCATTTATTACAATCTTTACGTAATTAATTACTCATAAAGACTATTATACTAATTTTAATTGCCTACACACATAAAAAGTTATCCTACACATTTCGAAAATTATCCTACACATGCTTAAATTTATCCTACACAACTCGTAATTTATCTTACACACCTAGTAATTTATCCTACACTCTAAATTATTTTTTTAATTTTTGAAAAAAAAATATATTTTTTGAAAATAAGTTACATATTTAATGTAGTTAGCTATTAAAAAGAAAGACTAGATATTAATGATCTATGTAACTTTACAAATATACCCTTACATTAAAATTAAATGAAAATATTAAATGAATTAAAATGAAACATTCTTATTGGTTGAAACTTATTATTTTTTCTTCTTACAAAAAATTTCTTCTCATTTGAACCTTCCACTATATATATATATATATATATAGGGGATGGTTCAAATAAAAACCACTTTTATTGTGAAAACTCGAAAACTAACTAAAGAAAACCTAAAAAACATACCAATTTTTTTTTTCAATTTTTTTATAAAAATCGGACGTTTTTTTATATAAAAAAAAATTCATAAAAAAAATTGTAGTACACTTACACATGTGTTGTACTTCAATTTTTTTAAATTTTTTTAAGTTTTTATATCTAAAAAATGGCAAAAATTGGTATGCAACAAAATTTTGTATTTTTTTTTGGCTTTTTTAATTAGTTTTCGAGTTTTCACAATAACTAGTGGTTTTCGTTTGAACCTTCCCCTATATATATATATATATATATATATATATATATATATATATCTATTTATAGGGGATGGATTATGAGAAAACTAGTTTAAATGAGAAAACCAAAAAACTAATTAAAAAAAAGCCTAAAAAACATACCATTTTTTTTTACAAATTTTTGTAAAAAAAAATCGCTAGTTTTTATGCATGAAAAAAATTTTCAAAAAAAAAAAAATAAATACAAATTTTTTTTTTGTTGTATTGCACATGTGCACTATTACGGATATAGTGCACATGTGTATAATGCACATGTGCAGTACAACAAAAAATTGCTTTTTTTTTTGAAAATTTTTTTATATATAAAAAATAGCGATTTTTTATAAAAAATTGGAAAAAAAATTGATATGTTTTTTATCTTTTTTCAGGCTTTTTTGGTTAGTTTTCTAGTTTTTTTTATTTAGATGTAGTTTTCTCATGATCCTCTCCACATATATATATATACATATAGGGTTAGGATTTAGAGAGAATGGTGAAAAGTGTGAGAATGTGGAGAACGATTTTGGAGTTGACATGTGGCATTGATGCTAAATTACACTAAGGGGTAATATTGCCAAAAAACCCACACACATGAACTGGGTGTTCAAATAAAACGCCATAAAAACACCAAATTCAGAAAAAACGCCATGAAAATACCCAGTTAAAACGCCATAAAACACTCAGTTCAGAAAAAACGCCATGAAAAACTCAGTTTAAAACGCCAGAAAGCACTCAGTTCAGAAAAACGACATGAAAATAGCTAGTTAAAACGCCATAAAAACACATAGTTCAGAAAAACGTCATAAAAATAAGGGAAAATGTCATAGAAATGTAATCAAGTTTGTCAAGCGTTCCAATTAAGTCATCCAAACTTTTTTTGTCTTTTTAAAGTAACTAAACTTTAATTTTGTGTTATAATACCAGGTAATCAGGTTATCATTTTTTTCTTTTAATTTTTATTTTTTTAATGCTTATGTGGATATTATTCACAGATAAAATAAGATCAAAATTAGGAAAACATTCCACAATTCAAATCACATTCCAAAACATAAAGGAAATTTCGAATTTCAACTAAGAACATGATGAACCCTAAAATTTAACCTTAACCTTATATCCGAAATCTGGAAAATTTATCAATCATTTAATCAATTCTAGAACATTATGATTTCGGAACAGTAATATTTGATGAAAACATATGATCCGATATAGTTTGAACAGATCCGAGATGGGGTTTTGGATGAAAAATCCAAAATTTATTTAGGGTTTTCTAATTCCGTTTTCCAGTTTTATTCCAGATTTATGGATACAAAATAGATCTGACTAATCAACATATGCTCTGATACCACATGTTGGTTCAGTTCTGTTTATACATGAGGGAAAACATTAAAACATACCTGTTACAGCAGACAGTGCGTTGGAGAATCCAGCAATGGAGTTCGACATGCTTGTCATTGTGATCTGGTTCCTCCTTAGGGTGCTGACTGATGATGGGGACATAGAAAACCGAAAAGGGTATCGGCTTAGGAGAGGAGGTCGAATGTGATGTTATGCTTATGGGGTGTGTCTAATTGTGTAACTGAGTAACCCCTTAACCTCCACATAATTCTCCTTATATAAGTACCCAGGAGGAAACCTAATTAGTTAATAAGGGTAATATGGTCCATCAACAATTACCAACTAATTATTTAATAGGTTATAATATATTTTGATCTTTATTATGTAAACGATTATAATGGCTATAGATTAAATATTAATACATAATATATTTAATCTTACATGCTATAGCCAGTTTCATTGACATTTCAGATCCTATAGCACTGAATGTTTCTTAAGCTTATTCTAAATATCCTATTCCATAAACAATCAAAAACAACTATTATAAATTATAAATTAGCAACAAGTTTGTGCAATGCGAGTTGTACATTATGCAGTATAAGGTGTACCAGCTTTTTGATAAGCAACTACTTTGGGCTTGAATAGGTTGTACCATGGGCTTGGGGGTTTTTTCAAAAAAAAAAAAAACTGATTCTGATATGTCCATTTTCAACACCATTTGACTGTATAGAGTTGTACTTTATGCAGTATAAGGTGTTCCAGCTTTTTGATAAGCAACTACTTTGGGCTTGAATAGGTTGTACCATGGGCTTGGGGGGTTTTTTAAAAAAAAAAACTGATTCTGATTCATACATTTGTCCATTTTCAACACCATTTGACTGTATGTGGTTGTACTCTAAAGCTTAAGTTGTGTGTTGTGTAGTTTGGTGTTGTATGATAGGTTAGTTTGATTGTAACTTCTGTCCATTTGTATACACACTTAAATACAGAGTCTCAGAAACATACCGGGAGGAATCTAGAGGCAGGGTGGCCAGCCACCTTCTGCGGTGGTGGAGTCACGACGGAGCTGTGACGGCACACCCTCATTCACGGCGTGTGGTGTCCCTCCCCTCGTACAGAACAGAACACGGTGAATCCGATGTTGATATCGGTTGTGCGAAGATAGAGAGAGAGAGAGAGGGGTGGTGTTGTGTTTTTAGACGGTACAACTACCTCTCTGACAAAGGTGTCATGATGGTGATGCTGGTGGGTTGTGACGAGATTCCATTTAAATCCAACAAGAATTCCGGTAAGCCTCGATTCACTCGCATGTTTCTTTTTCAATTATATTGTTTTACGTCGTTTTTGTTGAAGCTATTTTTGGTTTTATAGAAGTCCGTTGAAGCTCCGACGAGTTCTTAAGTGACCGATCTGGGTCTTCATGTAAACAAATCTTACAGATAGGTAGAGTAGGAACCCGAGTAAACCCAGATGACTCAATAAACACGGTCCTGAAGATTTTTGTTCATGGTTGTGTTATTGGAGTCATCATCCATAGAAAAAGTAATATGGTAAGCATTTTCAACTCCTGATGTGTTATTTGAATCAAAACCTAGAATGTGTTTGTCTTGGTGTTGTGTGGATTTTGATTATCATGTCTTGAGTGTAGTATGACTTTGCAACTTTTTGGGAAATATTCAATTAGATTTACTTTATCTTATAGATTCTTTTAGGTTTGCTTCGTAATTATCCATATTATAAAAAAGTTGGTTATTAGATTACATAATTGCAAGAAGAATTATCGTTGTTAATTAGTAATTTTTGTTCACGATTAGGCGGTGAAGTTTCCGGCAACAACAGTGGTGTGTTTTTTCATCGGAATCAAGACCTACAAATATCAAAGGTAATGTTCGGATGGTTTGTGGTCCGAAATGGTAAGTATTGAATTTTGGTAACTTACAAATATGGATTTATTATTATTTTGAGGGATAGTGGTAACTTAAGTTGTATGAAAATAGTGCTACTGTTATTTGTTTGGTTGTGGCCAAATCAAATTTGTCAAAACTTTATTTGGTCTGGTGGAATACATATTTTTTCTATCTTTTATGTATGTTTTGTATACATGATGGTATTAAAATAATGTAAGGATTATGATTATTTACATGTGGATCGACATGCCTTTTATAGACAAAAAGTAGAAGGAAGGAAGGTCAACACGGCGACGGCGATAGCAGCAGTAGCAGCGACAGCGATTAGATGTCAAATATCGTTCATCGGTACTTAATTCAAACTTTAGTAATTTCTTTCGGATGTGAGATAAAGATTGATAGTTAAACTATTTAGTTTTAGATTGTGGAGAATTGAAAGAGATAAGTGTCTGATATGATAGCTGATCTATTTATATCTTCTAATTGGGGCTAATTGTTGCTGGTGGGCAACAAACTAACGATCAAAAGTGAGATGGTAATTTTACAATTCTAATAAC
The DNA here is from genome assembly GCA_030545235.1 of Helianthus tuberosus. Classification (NCBI taxonomy): domain Eukaryota; kingdom Viridiplantae; phylum Streptophyta; class Magnoliopsida; order Asterales; family Asteraceae; genus Helianthus; species Helianthus tuberosus. The sequence goes on from CM060377.1 coordinate 171,682,884, forward strand.
CCATATTTTGGTCTCCTTTTTATGTTGCTTAAAGTATAATGTTTCTATTCTTTGTTTTGAATTACAAGGAGGTACAAGTACAAGTGATTTCAAAGGATTAATAGCTCATGGACCATGGGGTAGTTGACAAGGGAAAAAAGGGTTTATATGCCTCAAGCTCTTTGCTTGGTGACAAGGATTGCATGAGTAGAAGCCAAGTAAACACGGTAAGTTATACTCTCTTACTGTTGTTTGATGTCATTTCACACATATTTTGGCGTCAACGACTTATGTTTCTAATTTTGCAGATTTCCCTAATGAATATTTGTTGTCAATAAGTGGGACAATTGGTAGTGTAACTTTGTAGATGGATATGATATGACAAATCCCAAACCTTTATGGCCCATATGGAATTGATTGTGGCACTGCTTTCTCACATGATGTCAAAGACGAGTTGAATGTAGGATTTTATTGGTGTTCAAGCAGATATTACCTCATGGGCGTTCAAGCGGATATTACCTCAATGCTATTGGGGTTTATGTGATACCCATATCACCTGCACGATGTCCAACTTCTACATATGAAGGAAAAATCAAGAATGAGGTTCATTCTTTAATCTCTAAAAGTCTTTGCTGGTATTTATGTTACAAAATTTAAACGCTTTTTTATGTCTTTCTGGTTAATCTCTTTGCAGTTATGTTGTGGCATGTCTAGAATGACATTGCCGCGGGATGCAGGCCTGTTGGGAGCATGTGGAGGCAAACCATTGGATGATGGCGTTTTCTTTACTATCAAACATGTAGACATTCATTTAGGAGAGCTGAATGTGATTTACGGCCTAGAATTTTTAATATTCGAAATCAGATTAAGTTTTGTGTTGTCAAAGGCTTCACATGGTTATATGTTTGATGCTATTGAACCTTCATCTAGCGTTTTTATACGTTGCGCCTTAAATTGTAAGCCCCCGGCCGCAACGCGGCGGGGGTTCCATCTAGTTGAAATGAAATGTTAACCTAATGTCCTAATACCTTATGAGTTGTCGAAAGATTAACATATAAATGGTGTAAACTGAGGTAAATTGTAAAAGGGTTACGGGAGAGAAGGGCTTGTCGACGCCGGAGAATCCAAGGAAGAGAACACCGGGTCTCTTGCTCAACGAATCTCTGTCCACAACAATGGCACCGTCATCCATCTCGCTCCAAGATCCGCAACGAAATTTGAGTAGTATCAATGGGTGTATAAACACCCATTTTGCGTTTTGTTTTAATATGCGACGGTAGTTCTAGATCTGAATAGAGATAGTCAAATCGACATCGGTTTTCAGTTCAGTTTTGTGTGTGCAGTGGTGGATAGGTTTCGCAAGTCCTTATAGTCCACCTATTGTTTTTCCTGCGAGGGTGGCATAGGTTTAACCGGAGTAAAGTGTGGGTGGGGTATGGTTTATTAGTATAGTAGGTTAGACTAGTGGGTATGGGGAGGCTCATCCCCATTAGGATGGGCCGCCACATAGGCGCCACATCACCGTCTCATGGAGGATAGGCCTCCTTCACTATTGAGGGGGTGGAGGATGGGGCTACCCCACCTAAATATTTTATACTTTTCTAAGTTTTTTTATTAACTTAATAAAAACTTTATAAAAATTAAAAAATACAACATAAAACAACATAAATAAATTCATTTCATAACATAAAAAAAATTACATTTCCTAAAAATAAAAAAAACCTACGACGTCCATTTTTTCTTCACCTCTTCCTTCATCCTCCGATAAACCTCGCGTTCATCCTCCGGAACCGAGTCGAGATCCAACCTCATTATCCTAAAAGCCTCCGCTCGAGCATAGTCGGCCGACACGTTTTTCTTGTGACTATATTTTTCGGCCGAAAAGTCTTTAAACGAACGAAATTTGGTAATCAACTCGTCCATTTTCGAAGACGCCTTCGAGCCGCCACCTCCACCCAAGCCGCCCCCTCCACTCGAGCAGGCCACTTTGCGCTTTCCGGCCGCCTCTTTTTAAACTTTGTCCCTTCCGGTGGGACGTTCGATCTCCTGAACGGGCAACACATCCTCGCCATATATCGGGTCGTCGTTTATGTCGATTTGACAACGAGCAGTGGAGCCTCCCGTACTATAACTTCCGGACTCGGAAGTTTTAGTCCGTTTGGCGGTTGCGACCTCATTTGGAACCGGCGCCTATTTAGGTTCTTTCTTTAAAATGTTCCATGCTCGGAGGTGCGGGAAAGGCGACGGATTTTTTATATCCCATTTAGCCATCGCAAGGTTAAGAACGTCCTCGTCGCTACTGACGCGTGCGAAGTGTTATATATATTAGGTGTATATTTTAAGCCCCTTTAACACTTATTTTTAGCCAAGTTTTAAATTTATAAAACACGATATTTTACTAACACTAAACACACATATGGGCAAGTGCACCCATCGTGAGCGTAGTATAGCGTTGGTAAGATACCGAGGTCGTCCAAGGACACAAGAGCTTTTAGTACCGGTTTATCCTCAACGTCTAATCAAAATAAAAAGTTTAGAAAAAGGTTTAAAGCTAATAAAAATAAAAACTAACTAAAATGCTGAAATTAAAATAAAAATAAAAACAGATAGACAAGATGAATCACTTGGTTCCGACTCGTATCTAGTATAACCTTTGATTATTTCCGCACTTTTGCACATAATTAAGAGATTATCTTAGTTATTGTAGTAGGCCCCTCTTTTAAAGGTAACGTTACCCTCACCCCAGTAGTTTGAGTCAGCAAGGATACAATCCTAAAAGGGTGGATTATTGGAAGATAATGAATTAAGTTATTAATGTAGTATTATGGTAGGCCCCGCTTTTGGCGGTGACGTTACCCTCGGCTAAGTAGTCTGAGTCAGCAGGGATACAGTCCTAAATAGCCGGGTTATAGTATTAATAGTAGTTAACTTATGAGGGGATCAAAGAGTTTGGACCCCCGCCATCCAATACCGTGAAGCATTGAAGGAGGTCCTACTAAATTTGACCCAGGTCCATTGCAGGACCTCTAAACGCTGAACAATGGCAAGACCTTTACCAAACCGTTCCCTTAACCCCCGACCAGGTAGCCAACATACCTCCATATAGACCGTGGAGATATGAATGGTGAAAATCTTTTATTTTATATAGACAGTAAAATAATGCCAAGACACCACGGACAAACGATAAGGAAAGATCACCTTCAACATAAGTAACTAGTTATTAAAGTCATTAATACAAAACCAAATAAAAAGTGCAAAAGATTAGAAATAAAAAGTATTATACTAGACACTTTGTCTTCACCAAGTGATGTAAGAGACTTAGGCAAACATGGCCTTGATTGTCAAGAACTCTTACGATCAATCTTGGATCCCGAGACGACTCACACACTCTACGATGGATAATGGATGATGGTGGTGGATGATGGTGTTGTGATGGTGGTGGGTGGTGGATGAAGTGTGAGAGAGGTGGTGTGCCAAGGGATGAGTTGAAATGAAACCAAGCACTCCTATTTATAGGCTGAATAGAAGGCTGGGCACGGCCCCGTGTCCGCTGGGCACGGCCCCGTGCCTGTCTGACACTCTCTCTCCTCATTAATTGTAATTCGCAATTACAGTTAATGCGCCTGCTGTACTTTCGCCACGCCCCCGTGTTCACTGGGCACGGCCCCGTGGTGGGCAATAGAAGCTTCTATAGGTTTGTCTTTTCTGCTGCTTCTTGGGCACGGCCCCGTGCTGGCTGAGCACAGGGCGTGTTCAGTCTTCTGCCTTCTCTATTTTGCTTGGGAAGATGCCGTTGACGGGTCGGGCAGTCCACTTATGTTCCTTTCCTTGTATTTATGTTAGATTTAGCTGTCTTTTTGCTTCTTTTGTGAATTTGAGCTCATTTAATCCTGAAAATACAAAAGGAAGACAAAAACACTCTTTTTCCAACATTAGTACTTAAAAAGGGTTAGTTTTATGCCTCATTTGATGTAATTTATATGTTGCATTTTACACACATCAAATACCCCCACACTTGAACTTTTGCTTGTCCTCAAGCAAAACTCTTTAATATGTGGCTTACACTCCCAAATGGAAGGGGTAGAAGAGAAGGTTTTGGGCTTGTCGTAGAGTGTCGGGATATCCAAGATCTTTTTGGGTTTTATTTTTATCAATTTTCAATCCTATTCGTAATGATTTATTTAGAACGTTTCATAGGAGAAATTACTTATTTGGGCATAACATGCCTTTTTAAAATTCCATTTATATACAAGTTCACATACCTCACGGGAGAAATCACTCACACTCGGCCGAAGGTGTATTTTTAGTGAATCACTCGAAAGCGGCATGGAACTTATTCCTACCATAAGCTTGCCAAGCAATCAATCCTCCTCCTTTTTAACTTTTATACCTTTGTAAATATCAAGAGGACTTTATGGGTTAAGGGTTAGGCTTGGGTTAAAGGTAGGTGGTTAGTGGTTAGTAGAAAAAGGGCGAAAAGCGTAACAAGTGTCGGTTTTCGTAAGACTTTCTATTTTTGTAACTATTTATTTTGATGAAGCTATTATTCAAACAAAGTTATTTTTGATGAACTTGTTTGTTTATTTTCTTTTTGCTTCATCATCAACACATTTTTTTTTAACGATCAAACGAAAAACTGAACTTGTTACTAAAACAAAGGGTTAAAAATAAAAAAAGGTTTTGGTGGGTAAAAGGGTTTTTTGGTTTGGGTGATGAAATGAAAAGGTTTAGGCTCAAAGGGGCTAACTAGGGGGATTTTTGGGTAGGTGGTAAAAGAAAAAGAAAAATAATGGTGTAGAAATAAAAAGGGTTAGTCCTAATGCCTCCATCATTTACTTACTCGGGTTTAAGTTGATAAGGACCGGGAATGTATCGTCATGGCAAGTTCTAGAGTTGTAAGAACCAAGCGGCTATTCACACAAGAAACGAAAAATGAGCATTTAGTCTAAAGATGTAAATTTGTATGCTCAATAAAGGCTCAAAACTCACTTTTGTGGGAATGGGTTTTTATGTGATCAAGTATATATAATCAAATTTTAACTAAGTTTGTCATGCCTTTTCATAATTTTCTTATGTTGGTTATTTTTATCACTACGCTATCGGTTGTAAATTTGTAAAAATATAACCTTTTTTGAGAACTTAAATTTCCCGAGTTAAACCTAGACAAGTAAGAAAAATGAAATTTTTGAAAAAATTTGGGGTGATTAGCGGTTTCAATAGAGTTTTGTGTAAGGCTTGTATTTAGGACTTGCAAAATTCAAGGTTTTAGCATCCCCCCACACTTAAATTACACATTGTCCTCAATGTGTCCCAAAAATAAAATTTTAGGTTGATTAGATGTGTAAAATAGTGTTAAAAAGCAAAAATTTTATGTTACTGGGCGCTGAACACGGCCCCGTGTTATCCGGGCACGGCCCCGTGTTTAAGTGCCAGTAACAAAATTAAAACAAGAGAAACAGAAGTTTGGACACGGGGGCGTGTCGGGTGAACACGACCCGTGTCCAGTTACCTGAACTGGGCGTTTTTCTGCAGGTGGTTCAGCACGGGGCCGTGTTGGTTGGGCACGGCCCGTGTTGAACCTTCTGAAATGGAGAGAATTGTCGGGTTGCCTTGTTCTTGTGCATGAGGTCATTTTTCTCGTTCCCCTTTTCATCCCTTACCACCATGAGTGTGTTTTATTCCTGAAAATTCAAACTAACTAGAAAACATAAAAATTAATCTAAATTAAACTAAGGATAGTTCCGCGGAATGCCTCCGTGGTGCGCCACGTTTATAAGGGTCCTTGGCTAGACCCAAAGTCGGTCATATGTCACCCAAGTGGGATGTATTGCATCCCATGTTACACCGTCGGAGAGCATCATCCAAGCTTGAGTCTATGATCTGCATGTAGTTGACCGGGTCTTCGTCCTCAATTCTTTTTCCACATTCAAACTTCACCTCCTCATCTCCAAACTTCAATGTTAACGTTCCGTCATTCATGTCTACCACCGCTTGGGCGGTGGCTTGAAATGGCCTCCCGAGGATGAGAGGGACATCGGTGTCTTCTTCCATGTCTAGGATGACAAAGTCGGTTGGGAAAACGAAGTTGTCAACTTTTACCAACAAATTCTCAGCGACACCTTGTGGAAATTTGACGGATCTGTCGGCAAGTTGTATGCTCATCTTTGTAGGGCTTGTTGTTCCTAGGCCGAGTCGTTTGAACATTGATGTGGGCATGAGGTTAATGCTAGCCCCAAGATCGGCTAATGCATTACGAACGGGAGATTCCCCAATCGAGCAAGGAATTGTGAAGCTTCCGGGATCGATTTTCTTTTGTGGAAGTTTGTTGAGCACTAAGGCGGAGCATTCTTCGCCTAAGTTAACTAATTGCAATGATTCAATTTTCCTTTTGTTTGTGAGGAAATCCCTCATAAATTTTGTGTATTTAGGCATTTGGGTTAGGACCACGATAAAAGGAATATTAACATGCAATTGTTTTAGTAAATTTTCAAATTTAGCGAATTGCTCATCGGTCTTTTGACGATTTAACCTACCGGGGTACGGAATTGGAGGAGTCTTGGTGGGCTCTTGATTTGGTAGAGAAGCCTTTTCTGGCGCAGGAGGAGTCACAGGCTGGCTCGAATGGCTTCTTTCATTTGGCGGCAATGGAGCATCCTCGGGACCCACGGTTCGATTTCTTAATGTGATGAGGTGTACTTGTGCCTTCGGGTTGGTTTCGGTATTACTAGGTAACGCACCTTGTGGTCTCTCGGAGAAATTTTGAGCTAGTTGATTTAATTGTTTTTCAACGTTTTGAATGCTAGCTTGTTGATTTCTAAAATTCGATTCCAATTGTTGAAATCGATCCGATTTTTTCTTTTCAGTGTCAGAGATGAGGCGAGATACAGTATCTTCAAGCCTTTCTCTTCCACCTTGTTGTTGAGAGAAATTTTGTGGTTGTTGAAAATTAGTTCGTTGGTTTTGTTGGTTACTACTATTGCCGGGATCTCTCCAACCAAGATTTGGGTGGTTACGCCATCCTTGGTTGTAGGTACCCGTTGGAGGACCCGACGGCCTAGGTCTATTATCAATGTAGTTTACCGTTTCTGTTTGTTCATCTAATTCTTTCATACAACTCCAATTTTCATGTGACCCACCACACCCTTCGCAAGCCATAACCGAGGCCGTTTTTGTCATTTCTAGCTTTTTTATTTTTGAAGAGAGGGCCTCGATTTGGGCTTGTAAAGAGGTGCTTTCATCAACCTTATGGGCGCCCGGGGCAATAGATTTATTACCTCGGGGAGTGTGCCATTGAAAATTGGTTTGAGCAATTTCCTCAATTTGGTTATATATATCATTTGGGCGATGATTACCTAAAAGTCCCCCGGAGCTTGAATCAAGTGTTTGTCTTGTGTGTGGCAACAACCCATTGTAGAAAGTGGATACTTGTTGCCATACCGCTAGACCGTGATGAGGACACTTTCTTAGAAGCTCCTTGAACCTTTCCCAAGTTTCATATAAGGATTCCCCATCCTCTTGTGAGTATGTATTAATTTCAGTCATTAATTTAGCCGTTTTAGCAGGAGGGAAATACTTATATAAAAACTTTTGGGCAAGTTCATCCCAAGTGTTTACCGATCAAACATAAAACAACATAAATAAATTCATTTCATAACATAAAAAAAATTACATTTCCTAAAAATAAAAAAAACCTACGACGTCCATTTTTTCTTCACCTCTTCCTTCATCCTCCGATAAACCTCGCGTTCATCCTCCGGAACCGAGTCGAGATCCAACCTCATTATCCTAAAAGCCTCCGCTCGAGCATAGTCGGCCGACACGTTTTTCTTGTGACTATATTTTTCGGCCGAAAAGTCTTTAAACGAACGAAATTTGGTAATCAACTCGTCCATTTTCGAAGACGCCTTCGAGCCGCCACCTCCACCCAAGCCGCCCCCTCCACTCGAGCAGGCCACTTTGCGCTTTCCGGCCGCCTCTTTTTAAACTTTGTCCCTTCCGGTGGGACGTTCGATCTCCTGAACGGGCAACACATCCTCGCCATATATCGGGTCGTCGTTTATGTCGATTTGACAATGAGCGGTGGAGCCTCCCGTACTATAACTTCCGGACTCGGAAGTTTTAGTCCGTTTGGCGGTTGCGACCTCATTTGGAACCGGCGCCTATTTAGGTTCTTTCTTTAAAATGTTCCATGCTCGGAGGTGCGGGAAAGGCGACGGATTTTTTATATCCCATTTAGCCATCGCAAGGTTAAGAACGTCCTCGTCGCTACTGATGCGTGCGAAGTGTTATATATATTAGGTGTATATTTTAAGCCCCTTTAACACTTATTTTTAGCCAAGTTTTAAATTTATAAAACACGATATTTTACTAACACTAAACACACATATGGGCAAGTGCACCCATCGTGAGCGTAGTATAGCGTTGGTAAGATACCGAGGTCGTCCAAGGACACAAGAGCTTTTAGTACCGGTTTATCCTCAACGTCTAATCAAAATAAAAAGTTTAGAAAAAGGTTTAAAGCTAATAAAAATAAAAACTAACTAAAACGCTGAAATAAAAATAAAAATAAAAACAGATAGACAAGATGAATCACTTGGTTCCGACTCGTATCTAGTATAACCTTTGATTATTTCCGCACTTTTGCACATAATTAAGAGATTATCTTAGTTATTGTAGTAGGCCCCTCTTTTAAAGGTAACGTTACCCTCACCCCAGTAGTTTGAGTCAGCAAGGATACAATCCTAAAAGGGTGGATTATTGGAAGATAATGAATTAAGTTATTAATGGAGTATTATGGTAGGCCCCGCTTTTGGCGGTGACGTTACCCTCGGCTAAGTAGTCTGAGTCAGCAGGGATACAGTCCTAAATAGCCGGGTTATAGTATTAATAGTAGTTAACTTATGAGGGGATCAAAGAGTTTGGACCCCCGCCATCCAATACCGTGAAGCATTGAAGGAGGTCCTACTAAATTTGACCCAGGTCCATTGCAGGACCTCTAAACGCTGAACAATGGCAAGACCTTTACCAAACCGTTCCCTTAACCCCCGACCAGGTAGCCAACATACCTCCATATAGACCGTGGAGATATGAATGGTGAAAATCTTTTATTTTATATAGACAGTAAAATAATGCCAAGACACCATGGACAAACGATAAGGAAAGATCACCTTCAACATAAGTAACTAGTTATTAAAGTCATTAATACAAAACCAAATAAAAAGTGCAAAAGATTAGAAATAAAAAGTATTATACTAGACACTTTGTCTTCACCAAGTGATGTAAGAGACTTAGGCAAACATGGCCTTGATTGTCAAGAACTCTTACGATCAATCTTGGATCCCGAGACGACTCACACACTCTACGATGGATAATGGATGATGGTGGTGGATGATGGTGTTGTGATGGTGGTGGGTGGTGGATGAAGTGTGAGAGAGGTGGTGTGCCAAGGGATGAGTTGAAATGAAACCAAGCACTCCTATTTATAGGCTGAATAGAAGGCTGGGCACGGCCCCGTGCCTGTCTGACACTCTCTCTCCTCGTTAATTGTAATTCGCAATTACAATTAATGCGCCTGCTGTACTTTCGCCACGCCCCCGTGTTCACTGGGCACGACCCCGTGGTGGGCAATAGAAGCTTCTATAGGTTTGTCTTTTCTGCTGCTTCTTGGGCACGGCCCCGTGCTGGCTGAGCACGGGGCGTGTTCAGTCTTCTGCCTTCTCTATTTTGCTTGGGAAGATGCCGTTGAGGGGTCGGGCAGTCCACTTATGTTCCTTTCCTTGTATTTATGTTAGATTTAGCTGTCTTTTTGATTCTTTTGTGAATTTGAGCTTATTTAATCCTGAAAATACAAAAGGAAGACAAAAACACTCTTTTTCCAACATTAGTACTTAAAAAGGGTTAGTTTTATGCCTCATTTGATGTAATTTATATGTTGCATTTTACACACATCACTACTCCCACTTGGACGATTGATGTAAAGTGGGTTATAATACCCGCAAAATTCATTCATGGTCTTGTTCATTTTCTGCCACTTGCCCGATACGGAATCGATATCACATATCGGGCCTTGCCCCATAAGGTCGTTAAATCTATCCGTTGTCGCCTTCCAAAAACTAGAACCCGTTTGATTGTTCCCTAAAATAAAAAATAAAAATGCATTAGTAAAACTAAAAAATAAATCTTCTTAAATTTAAATTAAAAAAAATTAACTTTGGTTCATACCGACAATCGGGCAAGTTGAGGCCTTAACATACGCAATTGCTAGCGCCTCCTCCTCTATTTTTGTCCAATGTTGTCTCTGTTTCCCTCTCCCCTTCCCCTTCCCCGTGTTTTTTTTGCGCTTGAGTTCTTTAGGTGGCGATTCGGGGACGATTTCTTCATCATCATCATCAACTTGAACCGGGGGTTGCGGTTGGGATTGTTCAAGTTGAAACGACTCGCGTTGCATGAATTGTTGGAGTATTTGAAATTGTTGCATTTGTTGAACTTGGGACATTTGTGAGAAGGCGTTGGGTGATTGTTGGTAACCCGAAAACGTAAATTGTGGAGACCGCCACGAAGGATCCATAGTCGGAGTGTAAGCGGGACTCGAAAAAAAGTTAGGTTGGTTCGGGTTGGGGTTGTTCGGGTTGAGGTTGTTTGGGTTGAATGGATTCATGATTTGTATAAAAAAAGAGGAGTGTTTTTTTATAAAAATGGATGAGAATGAGAGAAGAATGGGAGAAGTATTGGTGAAATGGTATAAAAAATGGATGAAAAGAGGGTTTATATTTAAAGTGAAAAGTTTTTTTTATATATTATAGCCGTTACCAACGGCTAATATTTGAAAACATGGGCCCGTCAACATCGTCTTGGGCACGCCGGTTTTAACAAGACGGGCCAAGGGGGGCGGTGTGGGGGACCGGCGCCGGGCTTCGCCGGGCCTAAGCCGACCCCCATACCCCTTGGTCTTATACCCTCGGTGTTACACGTTTTGAATAAATGAATTTTATATACTAAATAATAAAATAATATATCTTTAAAAACATCATTTATTTCATGGGTTTAATAAATATAATTTTTTATATTAAATAATAAAAAGTTATATCTATATGAATCATATGAATTGTACGGGTTGAATAAATATAATTTTATATACAAAATAATAGAAAAAAGTTATATCTTTAAAACAATGTTTATTACACGTGTTGAATAAATGTAATTTTGTTTACCAAATAATAAAAAAATTATATCTTTAAAAACACTCGTGTATTACACGGGTTGAATAAATATGATTTTACATACCAAATAATAAGAAAACTATATTAAAAAAAAATGGATATACTCGGTAAACGATAGTTATGGTGATTGCGGAGATAATTATTGAAAAGAAGATACAATGATCAAACGTGTTATTCAAGAAACAAATAACCAGCCATTTGAGTGATAAAATATAAATTATATTTTTAAACTCGGTAACAAATCCAATCTATATATAAAGAAATATTGAAAATTATATACAATTTGTTTAAAAATTATGTTATAAAATCGATATATAATAATATTAATTAGAAGAGATTTAACTAAAGAATAATTATTCATAAGAGATTGAACTAAATAATATTTAGTAGGAGAGCTATCTATAAATAATAATTATCTATAAGAGATTAAAAATATCAAAATATACATAACCTAGTATGATGACAAGTGTCCCATTAATGGTTTCTTTTTTATAATAAGTAGCCCAACAAATATATAATTATTAATTAGTTAATTTATTTTGTTTTATCATTAAGGGCAATTTAGTGATTTTACGTATACTTAACTGAGTTAACTAACGACTATTCACGCACGTAACTATCCGAGTAACAAACGATCAAACCATAGGGAGTATACATGTAATTTTAGACAGTTAGGAACTAAATGTGAAAAAAGAGCAAAACACAAGGACTATCCAGGCAATTAACTCTATATTTAATTTGTAGAAAGATAAAGATTGTATACATGAAGAAAACTGTTGTTTCGGTTAGTATCAAAGAAAGGGTAGAGAACAAAACATAATACCACTACTCCTATTTATAATAAAAAAAAATAAACACATGCAAAATAGAACATTTACGCTCCTTTATTATTGCCACTATCTAACGAATATTAGAGTTTATTTTCATAGTGGTGTTGATGGAAAAAGTATTTACTAAAATATTTTTGTTGGAAAAATATTTACTAAAATGGTGTTTTGAAGGTTAATTTATTTCTCACTCCTAACCTCATTGGATAAACCAAATTCATTAAATAATTATTACTTTATTGAGTCACTCACTTAACTTATTTTTAAGAATCATAAAAAAGGCTATTTAAAAAAAAACGTACTTAAAAAAATATAATAAAAATTCTTAAAATTTGTAGTTAATTAAAAATAAACTACATGTGATTTACATTACGTTGTTATAAGGCTGCTGGGTGTGGCTTCGCGCCTTTGCCACAGCACCTTCGTTAGCACCCCATAACGCCCCTTTTCCCATTTCCTGGTGCCAAAGGGGGGCGTCATAGATGTGACAACTCGTACTTGCAAGAGTCTTGTACTAGTTCTTTTCATGCTTTGTGTTACATTGTATTTTAGTATACGTGATTGGAATGAATGAGTTTAACGAGATATTTTAATGTGTTAAACGAATGTGTGAATTGTTAGATGTTAAATGATGTTTCGTTTTAAGAGTTTGATTGCACTGCACACCCCTCTATTGTTATGGACTAGACCACGGCCCAAATGAAGCCCGAGAGACAGGTTCGGCCCACACAGCAAATACACACATGATTTGTGAGTAATCCCTATCATTAGCATAATACAAAACATAATCACAAACCCTAGCACTCTCATTCGTTCCTTTGAAGTCGACGGTAGCCTCTACTTCACGATTGAAGTTTTCTTCTCGTCTCTATCACCCTTCCTAATGTTCCATAATCTGGTTAGTACACATACTATGTGATGATCGAATCCATTTTAATTTTGTGTGACTATGTTTATGTTCGTGTTCGTCAGTGTGAACAATTGTGGAACGTGTTTATGTGTTAATGTGTATGGGTGTGTGTAGATTAAAACATGATGCTAGGTTTCGGATGTAAGCTGAGTTGGATTTGGTCGAATATTGGTTTGATGACAACTATTAGTATGAATTAGGGTTGCCATAATGTTCTACCGATGATCCGTAATAACGTATTGAGAGTCATGAATCTGATTGTGCGTGTTATATGTTATGATACGACGATATAATTTGTTGGGAATTATGCTTAGTATAATTGTGATAGTATGAATGCTAACGAGGGTTGTGTGTTAACAGTATGATGAACGTTTCTTGTGCGACTGAATCACTAAACCAGATGATTGTTATTATGGTCGGATTTAATATTGATAGTATATGGTTATTCGATGAACTGTTATTTTGTTTTGGAAACTTTCATGCGGCTTGATCCGAATTGAATATTGTTTTGATGATGATTGTGGTTTGAGACAAATCTGGAAAATAATTGATATGATTGTGTAAATAATTGACCATGATTTAAGGAAGGTGTGACTGAAAACCACACACTTGCATGAATCGCACACACCGGTATCGCACACTTATGCATCGTACAATGTATGATTGCACAACGTACCAACAGGCTGTGCGAGGTCGCACACCGAACTCTGAGTCGCACACTAGCTTCTTGTCGCACACTGTCATATGGTACAACTGTTGACTGCATAAAGTGCATCAAGTGACGCATGTCGCGCACTTGAACGACGGCCGCACACTCTATTTTTGTCGCACACCTCATTGGGCCAAGTTGTGCTATTGGGTCACATAAGCTTTAAGGTCGCACACTCGGAGAAGGTTGCGCCCTCCGTGTGGGCCATTCTCTGGTGGGCCGCACAGTCCGAACTCGGTTGCACCCTTGTATGGGCCTCATACGTTATGGGATTATGTGTTAATGGGTCGCACACTCGAGTGTGTGACTGAGTTGCTGTTTATTCATGTGGAACACGAAACATGTTCACTTGTGTGGTGATTGCTAGGATACGTGCATAGGATACCTGATTTAACTGTATAACGAAACTGATTACTATTGGTAACCATATTAGGACTTGGTTGACCAACCCTGAACAAGTAACATAACATACCGAGCAAAACTAAGGTGAGTTCACTACTCTTTTTCACAAGCATGCGTCCCTAGGAGGGACATACGAGTAAATATTCCGGGGAGGAATACTGGTTTGACTGGGTTTAAATTCGATATTAGATAAGACACTCATAATTATCACCTTAAGTCCCATCTACTACCGAACTAGTTGTCGGGAGGCAACGGGGTTATTAGTTGATAGCGCTATAAGGTTTGGCACCCTCACACCGTACTGGGGAAGACGGGCGTGAACTAATTACCTTAACCACTCGACCAATGTTGATAGGCATTGGGGAAGGGCAAACAAACTGACGCCATCTTGTTGTACTCGGGTTATTATCAACAAGCTTTAAAACTAATACTTGGAAATTAAACGTTTTTATAAAACTGTGAACTCGCCAGTGTTATGTTGATACACTTGTCTGCATGCTTGCAGGCCGTTAGATTCTTGGATGTGGAACTTGCTATCTGGGATTGCTGGAGTGGTCATGGGTCGAGATACATGGAATCACGAGACAAGTCTAGTGTTTTCTTTATACACTTGGATTTTGAAATACTTAAATAATGATTTATGTTTCCGCTGAACATGTTGGGTTTTTAATTATCTTTTGAAACACATTATGTTAATGAATGGGAACTTTTATTTAATTTCTCGTTATTAGTTCGATGTGATTGGTGGCTGGATCTTGGTTTATCACATGCCTCGCGGGGGTTTTCGCAGGTGGTATTTTGGGGGTGTGACAGTTTGGTATCAGAGTCACTGGTTATAGTGAACTAGGTTTTAAAAGCGTTTTATACAATCAGACTACAACCGAACAGTACTGAAAATGACCATGACACTCAGCTCTATATTGCAAGGTTCGTTTTTTGTATACTTTATGCATTACATACCTAGTGTACACTTACTTATGACATTGCATACGGTTGCATTCTTGGCACTACGATATGATTACATATGTTGTTTAATTACGTTATGATGCTTTGATAGTACCTCTAGACTTTCGTGATCATTAGTTTGTGATGTCTTTTGGCTTGTTACTCGAATCCGAGGAGCCTTCTAGCTCAAGTTAAGAGGAGCTGAGGTAAACATGCAAACGTCATTATTATTGTGGGTGCACACATAATAATAATGTGGAGTGCATGTGAGTCCCAGTGAGGCTTAACAAGTGTGAAAGGGGTTCTGTTCCATTATGCGACATAATGGGAGTGTACAATAACTCATAGAAGCCATAGCGAAGGTTGACTTCTACTCAATCGCGATCGTTACCTCTTCTACTCTTCTTATACAGAATTATGAACGAACGTGGTGGACGCGATGTGGACGTGGTGGTGGCCGCGACGGTGGACGTGGAAACATTGTTATGTCCCAGGCGGAACTGACTAATTTAATCAATACTCGTGTGGCTGAGGCCTTAGCAGCTCAGCAGGCTGGTATGTTATGTACCAAACACTCTTTATTCCTGTGTCGTTTACTCGACTCTCACTCGTGCGTTGCATTTTCTTCGTCTTCAGGTCAACCTGCGAATCAGAACCAAAATAATCCACCCGCTTACATGTTTAAAACATTCATGGATTGTAAGCCACATACATTTAGCGGAACCAAAGGAGCAGTGGGACTACTTTGTTGGTTCGAGAAAGTCGAGTCAGTTTTTTCTATGTGTAACTCTCCCGCTGGGGACAGGGTGAAGTATGCTATGGGCATACTGGAAGATGTTAGGCATCGAGATAGAAAATGCAACTACATGGGTTGACTTCAAGTAGTTGATACGGGAGAAGTACTGTTCTCGCAATGAAATCCAGAAGTTGGAGAATTAATATTACAACCTGAAGATGGTTGGATCTGAGATCGGGGCGTATACGAAACGATCTCATGAACTTACGAACATGTGTCCTAACTTATCACGACCACCACACCGAAGAATCGAGCTGTACATCAATGGCTTAGCGCCATAAGTCAAGGGTTTACTCACTGTAGCAAACCTTGACATTTTGCCCCGAAGCATCCGATTAGCTCACAAGATCACCGACCAGGAAGTTGAGCGTGGTTCGCTACCAGCTCGTATTGCCACAACTGTTACGACTCCCATCACTGATAACAAGCGTAAATGGAACGATACAGACAAGGTGTCCAACTCAAACAAATCACAGAAGAAACCAGACAACAGCAACAGTCGTAGTTTCAGCCAGTCGTCTTCTGTTAATCAAAACCAGAGCAGCAACCCGAACCAAGGTTCCTACGTAGGAAGGCAGCCAAAGTGTAACATGTGCAACTATCATCACCGTGGACCTTGTACCTGAGCCTGCCATAGGTGTGATAAAGTGGGGCATGAGATGCCACAAAGACATGCTATAACACAAATTCAGCTTGAAACATCTGTTGATTCTTCCTCTCAACAGATGCAAACATCTCCACCCATCCAAAATCCTCATATATCCTCAAAAAAGGATATTGTTGTAAGCACAGGGGCACAAATCAATGAGTTTTATTATTCACTTGAACATATATACTTAAGCCTATCTCCCAAGGCTGCTTCTCTTTCATCACCACCACCAAATATATTCCCCACAATTAAACTATTTCTTAATGCAATTGGAGCATCTAACTTGCACAAACATAGCTCATCTCAATTACCTATCAATGAGAGCATGCACCTACAATGTAACGCTTCGCATTTCCGAAATTTCCTTATTTAGAAACTAAAGCCGAAAATCTCTTTTTAGAAACTAATATCCGTATTCATTCCCAACTTTGTAATCCAATGATCATAATAAAAACTCCATTATTTTATACTTATACATTGCATTGGTAGGCTTGAAATACCTAAAACCTACTAAAATACGTGAAACCTGTCTAACTTAATCCCCTTCGTGCAAAGAGGCCATCCACTCGTGTGAAGAAATCATCCACTCATGCGAACTGACCTCAGTCGCATGAGTCAACCCATTCTTTAACCCTTGTGCAAAATCATCCACTCATGCGAACTGACCTCAGTTCCAAAAACTTTTTCTTTTGGAGTAATTCATTAAGTGATACTTAAATGTAATTAGTTTAACATAGCGTACACTCCTGAGCAAGCACATAAGCTACATATACCCTAAATACCCTTTACATAACTTAGATATGAGTTTTGAGGGGTTAGTAACCATAAAAAAAAAAGTTTATACAAGTTCAAGGGCCATTTTTGACAAACTGCAAAAGTCTGCCCAAACCCTCAGCATACGAACTTTATGCACAAATCCGAAGATTCTCATACTCAATAAAATCTTGTATTTTATTTGCGAGAATGCATAATTTCAATCGTGGTGCAATTTTGATCATTTTTGTGTTCGATAAAGTCTTGTACGTTATTTGCGAAACGCG
Source organism: Helianthus tuberosus (assembly GCA_030545235.1). Lineage (NCBI taxonomy): Eukaryota > Viridiplantae > Streptophyta > Magnoliopsida > Asterales > Asteraceae > Helianthus > Helianthus tuberosus. Next base: position 171,700,360 of record CM060377.1, read on the forward strand.
TAACCGAACAAACCGACATCCACGACATTTCCAGGCAAAATCCAAGTTACATATGCCTTAACACCTTTATATAACTTAAATATTGGGTTAAAGGGGGTTAAAAGTGACAAAACGCAACAATACAAGTCTAGGGGCTAAATCTGCCAAAACCTGAAAGTTCTGCCTCTGCCACAAGCCTTGCGGACCGTAAAAGGGCCCCCTTACGGTCCCTAAGGGGTGCCCAGATAGCAAAATTGTGGCAACCAATTGTTTCTTTGCTTGATGTCCAAGTTCATGAAAATTTCTGGTTTCTTCCATACTGTGACAAGTGTTAGCAACATCCCCTGATCCTTGACACCTCACAAACACTTGGCTTGATCCTAGAACACTTGAAACACTATAAATAGCAACCATCATTCACCATTTTCATTTGCTCATTCCTCATTTTCTTCTCCCATCTCTTTGGAGCTTGCTTCCATCTTTTGGAGGCCTCCTAACTGAGTTCTTATAGTGTTCTTCAACACAAGTAAGTAGTCTTCCTAGTCTATTTCATTTATTTAGTCATTTTGAGCTAAAAGCCAAACAGTTTGACTTTCTGTTTGACTTTCGGCTCTGACAATTTTTGGTCAAGCCAAAGTTCAATTGAACTTTGCAACGTGATCTTAATCACGAAGGTTATAATCCCTTGCGATTGCACCTTCTGATTACCACGTTTACTAGGCGAAATGCCGAGTCAAAGTTTTAGTCAAAGATGCACATAAAGTGCATTTTACGACGAAACTATTTTCGGGTATTAAAACTTCAAGTTTTGATACCAAATTAGTTTTATAACTTAATTAGACATATTTCAAAATGTCTAACTCGTCATTTTAAGTTTAGTGCTTTATTAGGGTCGTAAGTCGAGCGGTTTTGACCACCGCTTTGACTTTCGAATTTGGCTTCTTTGGTCGATCTTAGGATTCGACCAAGCACATTTTTTTGACCATAGTTATATAGGGAATAACCTATTGAGTTTATACCTTATGGTCATAAGGTTTGGTTAGTTTTATGATAAGTCGCTTTTATGTTCTTTAAAAATGACCAAAAAGCCCTTTTTTCACATAAATCGATTTTAAGCATATGTAACCAAAGTTTTGACATCTAAACAGATGTTACAACATTATCAAACATGTTTTGGTATATAAGACTTATCATAGGACATATTTAACCATCCGAATATATAATTACGCTAATGACCCGTTAAAGTAGTATAAACTACTTTAACAAGTCATAACGGGTTAAAAGCAGTTAGGATCCTTTCCAAATCAGAATATTAAGTTTAGTAAACCATATTATATGAGTTCCAACACTCATTTGGTTTATAAGACTCCATTCTATCCAATCCTTCGATTAAAGTCCCAACACACTAACATAGTTATCCGATATTAGGGCACACTTGAACTCTTGATCTCTTGAGCTTTGTTTGAATCATTTGAACAAGACTTATACTCTATTTCAAGTGAGTACATAGTTTCCCTCTTTTACGTTTTTCAATTGTTTTGGGGTGATTCATATGTGTAATCAATTCTTCTCAATTTATGGTATATATGCGTTTACTAAGTGCTTTTTGTGTATTATTCCTATTAAGCAAAACATAACGATTGAGAACACATACCGAATCCTTATAGGATCTATCTATATTCATAGTAGATTCTTGTAGAATGTTTAAAGCACTATTTTAAATCTTTCTATCTTCATAGTGAGATTTCTAAGAAGTTCTTTACGTATAAATGCGCCGATGGTTATTGTTTATGTGTAGAGAATTGTTGGTCATTTAGATAACGAAACTAGAGTAATACAATAAGCACATGGTGGATACGCCGCTGGTACTTCCTATATATAAGTGTTCTAATTGTATTACCCTTCGTGGCGTTATCCGAATCACCATTAGGAATTAGGATTTTGTGATTCAATGTGACCAAACCAAATCCTTATAGGATCTATCTATCTTCATAGTTACATTCTTGTGGATGTTTAAAGTGCTAAATTGAAGTCCTTGATTGGATTCTTTGTGTACTTTAATGCGTCTGTGCAAGTTGATGTGACCAATAGGATCTATTTATCTTCATAGTTAGATTCTTGTGGATGTTTAAAGTGCTAAATTGAAGTCCTTGATTGGATTCTTTGTGTACTTTAATGCGTTTGTGCAAGTTGATGTGACCAATAGGATCTATTTATCTTCATAGTTAGATTCTTGTGGATGTTTAAAATGCTAAATTGAAGTCCTTGATTAGATTCTTTGTGTACTTTAATGCCTATGTGCAAGTTGATATTGTCACACCCCGAATGTCCAACACAATCCTGGTGGGCCCGGGTGGGGCGTATCGTGATGTAAGTTGATATCATCATAGTCAATATACATAAAATAGCACAGCGAAAGTCTTGGAATAAAATTACTATTACAAACCGAAATGTTCAAAGTTCAAAAGTAATAATACAGACGACTCGTAATAAAGATCCATAGGCGGATCATAAAATGTTCAAAAGTGTTCAACAGACTTTAGGCAATGTAAAGGATTTTCAAGATCCTCTTCTAACAATACCGAGCAACTTCCATCCTATTACGTATTATACCTATAACTTAGTCTTTTGAAAATACGTCAGTTTTCACTGGTAAATACAATTAATCGACACATTTTGAAACATTTCCAAACTTAATTTAAGTGCACAAGGCACATGAAAATCTTTTATAACTTGGGATAATTAAGAATTTTAATCTTGTATACAGTTTTACATGTTTGTCAATACATACGGGGCTCGGTATAGAAACCAAGACATGATTAACCGACAAACCACTTATAAACCCACAAAGGAGTTATCCCCAACTTGTGGGTAAAATATTTTAGCATTCGCATCTGTCAGGTGTATGCCTACACCCCGTGCTTTGGTCGTAGCCATTAGTAACTTAAATGAGCCAAGGATATCCACGAAACGGTCATGTTAACCCCCAATGTTTAAGTTATCAAATAAAACAGATTAAAACGGGTTATGCAGATATGATAGCCACAATCTGGCTAAGTGATGCCTTACCGACCAAGCGGTAATAATTTACCATATCCTAAGCCCGTATAGGGAAAATAAGTTAAAAGTATTTACCTGAGCTACTACTCGATTCAAATGTAAGATTTCAGTATCTCAGCCGTATTCAATCTAACTAAGCGTAGGTAGCATTTACTGGAAGGCTCTAGTCTGGAATGATGGTATAAATAACCAATTAGAATGCTAACCGTTCCTATTTAAGTCAAGGACTTAGATCGGCTAGCTTAAAGGATTAAAAACGGTACAATACGCTAGAAAAAGCGATGACCAGAATAGAATGTAGTTTAAACCCAACAATTATGAAGACTTGTATAATATGGGTAAACTAATTACATTCTGGAAATTGAAATTTAAAAGATAAGGTTAACCCGTTTCGGTGAACCTATGTAAACTAGTTACATAAGTCGAACGGTACGCGTATCAGCATTAACGGGTAACCGGATGAGTCATATACAAGTTCCATATGTTATTATACTTTAAACATGTTATAATATCAGTGGGATATCAACATGTACGCTCGTTAAGGTTTTAAAATCAAATTAAGCCTCATAAGGGCGTTTTGGTCATTTAATGACTTATGAAAGGAGCTTGCAGGCATACTGATGTTATGATCATAAAAATTCAGGAGAAAAAGTTAATTTATGATATAATATCAGTAGGATATCAAATATATGTGTGGTTTATAGTTTAAGACCAAACTATGCACCGTATGGGCATTTTGGTCATTTCACACATAGTTTTGAAACTTATTTGGGATTCTGAGTTTATAACATGTATCTACTGTAAAAACATTTAAAATGATTTATAAAATTAGCAGGTAACAAGACTTGGTTGATAAATATGGTTTAAAACCATACTATGTGCCTAAACGACGTTAAAGTCGTTAAATGACTATATTTACTATGTTTTATGAAATCTGATGTTATGACTAGATTTGAATAGTTAAAATATGTTATTTATCATAACATATCAGTAAGTAAAAGGTTTTTTTTTATGAATATCATGTTTAAAAACCATTTTAAGTGCCATAAGGACATTATCGTCATTTAAGAGCATAATACAAGAACTTGTAGCTAAACTCAGAATGTATACTAACTTGACATCCCAAATAATACTAATTATGATTTTACATCAGTAGGAAATGAGTTTTGCCAAGAAATTATGCTTTAAACCAATTTAGATGCCAAAAGGGCATTTTGGTCCTTGTAGGTCCCCTATCCCGAATGGATCGTAACAAAACTGACAATCTACCAAGGGTGCAGAATCCCCTTGATAAACCAAACAAACATTAACAAGAACGCGAACACAATTACCAACAGATCTTCTATGATTATCGAACACGAACGTTTACAATCACCTAAGATCTCCAAGAACCTCACAACCAATATCTGTATATTCGAATGCTCTCTCAATTGCCTAAAAGTCTAACCCTAAAACTCTAGTTAAAGGTTGTTTATATAGCACAACCATACAACTCGAATTGGGCCAATCCCACACAAATTCTAATAGCAATTCGGGCTAAACTAGATGGACTTTAAACTAGAACTCTAACTTGGACGATTTGGGCTTCAACATAACTCGAATTCCTTTCAGTCTTCTTAAGTCTTTGAGGCCCAAACTTGTGTTCATTATCCAAAGACCAATCCAAGGCTGTTGTCACATAAGATGCACCAACAAACTCCCCCTTGACAATAGCTTGCAAAGGTAACTTTAGTCTTCAGAATCTCACAGTCTTTGGTCTTTGGATAGCGTCAGCTTCAACATGAATTCTGTCAGCAACAGACTCCCCCTAAGCTGATGTATCCAATTACCAAATATTCCAAGTTTTGATTCAGCATTCCAAGTAAGTCTTCACAACATCCATTCTACATTGTAGAAGGGGGATTCTACCAAGCAGTAACAAACTCCTCATCTATTCACATCAACTTTTCAGCAACACACTGCTTCAATCTGTCTACTATAAAACAAACATCTTGAGAAACCATAAAATTTTTTCAACAAAGTTAAAGAATTATTATTATTCAAAAGATAGTTAAACTGTATAACAGATTAAGCATTTACAATTTAGCACCAACACGCAACAAATTTTAATAAAACACCTTACAACCTGCATGATTTAAAATTTTGAACCCACTTTCTAACACCGTCTCCCCCTATCGGTAACAACTCCTCCAAGAATAACAGTTTTCCGTACATGAAGAATTTTAACAGAAAAAGACACTATTTTTGTATTTTCTGAAAGCAAATAAATAACAAAAGCAATAACCACTCTATTTTTATGAGAATCGCCGGTAAGGAGATCATATCAGCACAATCAAACTATTTTCACAATATTTGATAATTCTTTATATATTTTTTCATGAAAAGCAGTCCAAGATGATTACTAGTATGTTTGTCCATCTAAACAAAATGCATGAACATTTCAAGTACCATTACCGTATGATACGTTAAGGTAATTTTATTCTGATATATTACTGTGTCCCACTTCAGGGTGTACCCCCGCGATCAAGGCATGCACAAAGATTCATCGTAGTAGGTGAGTATACTGAATTCATCCTTTTTTTTGGTGTTGCAGTCTGAATTCATGAAGAACAGTCAAAGTTTCATGGTTTTGATCTGTTTTGGTGTTGGTTGGAAGTTGTTTGCTTGTTTTTAGGAATTCTTGTTTGGAAGGATTTCAAAAAAGGGATAAATTTTCGAACTATTTCCTTAGTGGAAAAGATTTGAAAATTGTGATTTGCTGATTTTTCGGGATTGATTTCGTGTTTGGAATCATCAGATAAGAGGTCTCGACTAGTCCATTTTTCACTCGAAACCAGAGGTCTCGACTGGGGTCTCGAGTTGTGCATATTTGACTCGAAACAGAGGTCTTGACTCAAACCAGAGGTCTCGACTCAAAACAGTTGTCTCGACTAGACTGAGTGGTCTCGACTGGACTGAGTGGGTGCGAGTTAGACTGTGGTGGAATTTTTCTAGGCAATCGTAGGAAAAATTTCACTGTTTTATGTTTAGAGAATTATCCATAGCTCATCTGGTCAAACCGTTTGCACCCTTGGACCCCTTGAATTTTTGGGACAAAAAAAAAGATTCTGGAAAATCTCGAAAAAGGTCTTCGACATTATATATCATTGGAATCGTAATTTCGAGACGAATCCAATGGTATAATTTGGTAAAAACAATTTTCGGAAACATTTTGTACGGTTTTACCAGTCTGCAACATTAAAATGTCGAACACGTCTAACTTGAATGAGCTTTTGAGAACGGAGCACGAGGTTGGCACTACCAACAAACCACCTAAAATGATGAAGGTGGAAAATTACTTGACATGGAAGGACAGATTTCAATCTTTTATTGAATTTCAGGACACATGCATGTGGCTTTGTATTATAGATGGGTACACAAACCCAACACATGATTTTGAGGGCAGACAACGTGTCACAGCCTACGTAAACATGCAAGAGGCTGATAGAAAGATGTATGAGGCTGAAAAGAGAGACTTGGCTGCCATAAAAATGTCCATACCTGATGGCATCAAGCATACCTTCAAGAAGTACTCAACTTCAAAGGAAATGTGGGATGCATTGGAGAAACGATATGAAGGTAATGCAGATGTCAAAAAGAACAAGGTTGATCTACTGAAGAAGCAATTCGCTGTTTTCAAGTATATGAAAAATGAGTCACTAAAGGACATCATTACTCGATACTACCATCTGATATCAGAAATGGACAATTATGAGATAGATTGCTATTCTGACATATAGAAAAATGACAAGCTGCTTGATGCTTTACCTGCTAAATGGGATATTTACACACTCATGATCAAGGGAGAAGCAGATTATGAGACAAAGGAACTAGAAGAAGTAGTTGGAAAGCTGAGAGCTTATGAGCTCAATATGAAGAAGAAGGAAACTGGATATGATCAGGTTCAAGATCCAGGGATTTACAATGGATTAACATCTTCTTCGTCTCACAACGCTTCTAGCGACTCTGCTACTGCTTTTCTGTCATGTGAGAATGAGCAGGTTACTGTGAATGAAGATGGTGATGTGTGTTTCGTAGCTGCTTCAGGAGGATCAACAGGAGCTAAGAGAACATCAGCTACTAATCAGAGCAGCAGTACAAAATTGATGCCTATGAGTGTTAAATCTGCCGAAGAACATCTTGCTCTCCTTGCTTCATTTATTGCTTCGTATGAGAACTACATTCAGGGAAAGATATCTGATCCTGCCACTTTAGATGAAGATTATGATCAGATTGACCCTGATGACTTAGAGGAGATGGATTTGCAATGGCAAATGGCCATGATCTCTAGACGAGTGAAGAGATTTATGAACAGGACAGGAAGAAATTTTGTAGGGAAGAGTGTTGGCTTTGACAAGACCAAAGTGAGGTGCTTTAATTGTCAAAGTTATGGACATTTCACCAGGGAATGTCAAAAACAAAAGCTAGAGACTTCGAGTCAGAGTTCAAACAATAGAAATGCATCAAACAACTCTAACTCAAGGGCTTTGATCTCTACAGCAAGAGAAGGTTCGTATGACTGGAGTGTTCATTTGGAAGATGATGAGAATGTCACTCAGGCATTCATGGCAGAGATAGTGCCCGTTGATGATGCTGAAGCTAACTTGGAAGATGCTGAAGCAAATGTGGATTCTGAAATTGAGAAGGAAAGTGAAGTTGAGGAAGTGAATGATGTTCAGACAACTGAAGCTGAAGAGGAAAAGCTGAAGTCTGACCATGAAAGGGAAGCTGAAGAGAAAGATGCCAAATATAAAATATTGGAAGCTCAAATTGCTGCTCTCATGGCCAACTCAGACAAACCAACAGGAGAGGTAAGTAACTCTGCTACTTGTGTTTGTTTAAGATGTCGTGAATTACAGGGTGAATTTGATAGATTATCAACTGAAAATCAAAGTCTGGTTAACGAAATGTCTAACATTAAAGAGTTAAACTTTTTTGTTAAAAGAAATGAGTCTATGTATTTGAAGAAAATTAAAGGCTATGAAGCTGAAGTTGAAGCTTTAACCTGCAAATTAAATGAAAAACTTCAAATTATAGATTTTGCTCATGACACTATGAGAGAGAAAACAAAAGAGGTTTCTGAAAAGTGCAAAGAGTTGTCTGAAGCACAATTAAAAATTGTTGAACTTGAGAAGAAACTGAGTCAGGTTAGAGATTCCACTTTTATTATGAAGCACATGATGGGTGGGTTAAAGAAGAGTAATGACAAAACCAGTGTGGGATTCAAGGGCTTTAATGAAGTCCCACCTCCTCTTAGTCATGACTATTCGTTCCTACCTGATGAAGATGAGTTAAAAGACTTTCTGTCAACATCACCAAGTTGTTCCACATCAAGTCAAGGTGATGTGACTGAGAGTGATGATGCTGTGAAGGAAAGTAACAGAAAACACGTTTTGAAAAAGAAAAATTCACCTCCTAAAAACAAAAAACAAACTTTTGTTAAAAAGGTTAATTTTGTTCAAGGAAGTGACATGAAAAACGAAACAGCTGTTATTGAAAATGAATCAAATGTTGAGTTTGCTGAAAACAAAAACATAGAAAAATCTGAACCTAAGCAAACTGAACCAAATCCTTCTAAGGCATCATCATCAAAACCAGGATCTAATTCCAAGGCTTCAGTTAAGAAGTCTTCGAAAAAGAGATCGTGCTTCAAGTGTCACACAAAGGGACAGGTAGCTAGCTACTGTCCTAACAAAAAGACTGAAGCATAAGTTAGTGAGAAATTAAGAGGGAAGTCACCAGAGAAGAATGGTGATAAGAAGGAGAGAGAGTCTAACTCTCCAAAGAAATCTGCTCCTAAGCAACAAGAGGGTGTTGGTGCTGGTGTAGATAAGGCTGAAAAAGGAACTCCATAAGTTCCTCATTTTCAAAGATATCAACCAAGATTTCAGCCTAAATCTACATCAGGCAGATATGAGAGACCTAGAAGTAGTTCAGCAAGAATGAACAATCATAATGCAAATAATTTCAGAAGTCAAGGTTAATATCAAAATCGATACCAAAATAATGGTGGTCGAACTTTTTATAACAATGGCTTTAGAAATTACAACAATCAAGCTTCTTGGAATCAAAATTCAAAGTTTCAAAATCAAAATTTCCAAAGGTCACATAGTCCAAACTTACATAGGAACCCTCAGGACCAGAGACCTCATGGAAATCAAAACCCATTTCCATCAACAGGTCCAAGATCCAAGACTCCAGTTAGGAGTGATGGATTTTGGTTGGATGTTCCTGTAGTTGGTGAATCTGGACGACCCAAGACCATTAAGGCTTGGGTCCCCCAATCTAACTAATCTTTTGGCTGGTGTGTGCAGGAGCTGCTGTTATGGGTGAAATTCTGAGCTCATATCCTGGACGATATCTTACTTTATATCTTGCTTGTCTGATATATGTTTATACCCGGGATGCTGATTCAGGATATTGGTAACATCCTGGATGGTATCTTGAGGATTACTAATGGATTGTGTGTAGGAGTACGAGTCCAAGCTCCCAACGTTCACGAAGACCTCTTCTCCGCAAGACTCGGTCCAAGTCGTTCAAATGAAGACGTTGAAGCCGATACACCCGGTCTACAACGTTAATAATGGAATATTCGGGAGCATCCCACATTTATAGGAATTTTAGTTTGTATTTCGTAACTATAAATAGATGGATAAATCAGATCAATAGGACATCACAACTACACTCACTACTCACTCACACTTGTTCTCTCGCAACTTTCACTCTCACAGAAATTGTAACACTAAGCGATCTGATCGATATCCTGCACTATATCCTGACGTTTAAAGCAATAAGAAGAACTAGGCAGCTGCGATTGTCAGCTCCCGAGGTTTTATGCCGGCGATCTAGATTGATCAAGGGCTTTCCTCGTACATCTCGTGTCATTTCCTTTACTTTTTGCTCATCGTTTGATCGTAGATATAGCTCAATATCCTGAGCCGTATCCTGAAAACTGTTCTTTCTAAACAACTTAACCAGCATATTTTCAACACACTTTTTAGCACACTACCTCACTTAACTAATTTGATCACTTAATTGCTTCAGTAATTTTTTATCAAAACAATTTGGCGCCCACCATGGGGTAAGTGGTGCTATCTTTACTAAAAATCTTTGTGAAATCGTTAATTGGTTTTCTGTTTTCAAAACTTTTTGCCACATTGTTTACAATGGCCTCAATATCAAACATGAGCTCCTCCACTGTGTCTTCTACAACTTCTGCTACTACTGGTTTGGTGCTTCCACCACCTCCTCCAAGGATGCCAGCTTCTTCACAACCTCAGGATATTATCCCTACTGGAGTGTTCAGGGATCCGCTCCCGTTTTAGCCTCTAATGATGAAATTCTAACCTTATTTGGAAGTGTGCAGGAACAAATGAGGCAGCAACAGGAAACAAACCAAATGCTGTTAAGGGAAATACAACTCTTAAAATCTAGCTCGAGCAGATCTGCTGAAGACATTGTCTCTCCTTTACAGCCCAGAACTTTGAACTTCAGTTCGGCTGTGTATACTGAGGATAATAGGGGAAATATTGTGCCTAGCCATTCCCAGAATCATACTCCTGAAATACCCTCCTCGATCAGGATGTCAACTATGAGGAGCTTAGGATATGCTTCAGGATATGGCCAGAATCCTCAGGCTGGTAACGTGTCAAATAATAATATTCATGCTACTAACAATGGTGGATCTTTGCAGGATGCAGGTATGACGTCAACATTTACTAGGGAACTTCAGAAATTGAAGGACATGATATCCAGTGTACCTGGAGTGGTCCAGCCAATTCCGGAAGTGTCCCAAGACAGTCACAGGATATCTCGTTTCGCATATCCTATTTGTGATGCTGAGATCCCGAAGAGATTTTAAACCCCCAACATGAAACTGTATGATGGAACTACGGATCCTGAAGAGCATATTGCCCAGTATAGGGAAAGAATGGAGATTAATCATATCCCTCCGGAGCTCAAGGAAGCGTGCCTATGCAAGGGCTTTGGTTCTACCTTAACAGGATCGGCCCTGAAATGGCTCTTAAATGTTCCTCCGCATTCGATTACATCATTTGCTCACTTAGTGAATTTATTTAATAGTCAATTTTCTTGTAGTCGGAGTTTTGAAAAACTAACAAGTGATCTTTATAGGATAACTCAAGGACCTCAGGAATCCCTAAGGGATTATGTGAACAAATTCAGCAGGGAATCCTTGGATATCCCACACCTTGATGTTGCTACAGCGGTCCAGGCATTCAAGATGGGACTACAAAAGGATTCCCAGTTTTATCAAGATCTTGTGATGAATCCTTGCAGGAACTTGGACGAAGCTCGAAACAGGGCCTTGAGATATATCAGGCTGGAAGATGATAAGAAAATGCAAGAGAGGGTGAACTCATCCACCACCTTTGAGTCAACTAATAGGAAGTCGGAATCCTCATGTAAACCGTATTGCTCTAAGCCGTATGGTAGAAATGAAAACAAGAAAGTGAATGCTGTTGAAGACGAGGATCCTGAAGAATATCCTGAATTATCCGAGTATTGCTTTTCTGTTAACATTCCTGAATTAATGTATGCTATGCAGGGTTTGGGAGATAAAGCTAGGTGGCCTTGGAAAAATCAACAAAAAGCTGATTGGAAGGATAAATCGAAGGATTGCATTGCTCTAAGAAAAGAAATCAGTTATCTTCTTAGCAAGGGGTATCTAAAAGATCTCTTAGGAAGAAAGAAGAACAAGGGTCAGGATACTGAGAAGGATCCTGAACGAGCAGCATCACCTCCTGCGGATGCCAAGATAATCAACTTTATTTCGGGAGGATCCGACATTTGTGGGACTTCGTATTCTGCGGCCAAGAGGCATGCAAAAGAGGCCAAGACCGAAAGGGGAGACAAACCGGCCAGGATGACTACCCTCACAACTGATAAAGTGATCACTTTCGATAATGATGACAGGGATACTGTCCAGGATCCTCACCATGATGCTCTGGTAATAACATTATATATAGCTAACCACTTTGTACGCAGGATATTGGTGGACAATGGAAGCTCGGTTAACATAATCCAACTAGAAACTTTGAAGAGAATGAATGTATCTCCAATGGATATCACTTCGAAATCCACCGTGCTTGTTGGGTTCAGCGGAGAGGCTAGGAACACAGTGGGAGAGATAAAGTTACCAGTATATGTCGAAGGGGTCAACTCGATACAACGTTTCTGTGTGATGGACTCCCTATCCTGCTATAACATCATACTGGGCAGGCCATGGATCCACGATATGAAGGCTGTGCCATCAACTTATCATCAATGCATAAAGATTCCTACCCCTTAGGGGGTTGTCAAAGTTGATAGCGATCAGCAGGAGGCGAAAGAATGTTACTCATCCTCATTGAAATCCTCAACCAAGCCTAATGCAGCATAGCAATTAAAGATGCGGGCCCAGGATATCGTGGAGGCTTCAGAGCAGGATATGAAGAAGATTATCCTGGATCAGGATAATCCTGATATCTCGGTGCTCGTAGGAACCAATATCCCTCAGGATATTGAAGAACAATTAACTAACTTTTTGAAGTGCAGGATGTCAACATTTGCATGGAAGCATGAGGATATGACAGGTATATCCAAAGACATCATCACTCACAAGCTTGGAATTGACAAGACGTTCAAGCCTATACAGCAAAAGAGAAGGAAGTTTGCTCCTGAACGAAATGCAATTATCCAAGAGGAAGTTGAAAGATTGTTGAAGTCCAAAATGATCAGGGAGGTCAAGTTTCCAAGATGGCTAGCAAATGTAGTCGTAGTACAGAAGAAAAATGGGAAATGGAGAGTCTGTGTAGATTACACAGACTTGAATAAGGCTTGTCCTAAAGACCCATTTCCTCTTCCTCATATTGATGCAATGGTGGATGCTATTGCCGGGCATGAGATGTTAACATTCATGGACGCATCCTCAGGATTTCAGCAGATTCAGATGGAGCCTTCGGACCAGGAGGATACTGCCTTCATGACACCAACAGGTATTTATTGCTATACTGCTATGCCTTTCGGTTTGAAAAATGCAGGTGCAACATACCAGAGATTGGTGAACATGATGTTCAAAGATAAGCTGGGGGACACAATGGAGGTATACATCGATGATATGGTGGTGAAATCTAAAAAGGCTGAGGATCACCTCCAGGATATTAAGGGAGCATTTGATATCCTGGATCAGTATAACATGAAGCTGAATCCTACTAAGTGCCATTTCGGAGTGGGGGTAGGAAAGTTTCTGGGATATATGGTGACCAAAAGAGGAATAGAGGCAAGCCCGGAGCAGATCAAAGCCATCTTGGATATCAAATCACCTTCAAATATGAAGGATGTTCAACGGTTGACAGGGCGAGTTGCAGCACTGAACAGATTTATATCAAGATCCTCCGAGAAATGCAAGGAATTTAATGATATCCTGAAGAAAAACAAGAAGTTCGAATGGGGAGAGAAGCATGAAGCACCCTTGCAGGATTTAAAGCAATACATTTCAACGGCACCTCTATTGATGAAGCCTGAGAATGTTGAACCACTGTCCTTATACCTCGCAGTATGCCGTCCTTATAAAGAATCATGAAGGTCAGCAATATCCTGTCTATTATGTTTGTAAAAGTTTATTAGATGCTGAAACTAGATATTCTCATTTAGAAAAGTTGATACTAGCATTAGTTATGGCATCAACGAAGCTTAGACATTATTTTGAGACACATAGGATTCATGTTAAAACTAATTATCCTGTTAAAAATGTGCTTAGGAAACCAGAGATGTCAGGTAGGATGGCCAAGTGGTCTGTGAAGTTGAGTGCTTATGATTTAGTGTATGAACCTAGGAATGCCATAAAATCCCAGGCTCTAGCCGACTTTGTGGCTGATTTCAGTAGTGACATTCAGGATGAGGTAGACCTAGAAGTCCAACAATTAGTAGAATCCTCAGGATCCTGGACATTGTACACTGATGGAGCATCTAATGTTAGAGGAGTAGGATTGGGTATACTACTAAAATCACCACAGGGGGACATATTACCCCAGGCTATTAGGTGTGAATTCCCTGCTACCAATAACGAAGCAGAGTATGAGGCTTTAATTGCAGGATTAGAACTGGCTAAAACTATGAATATCAAGAATTTGCAAGTATATGTTGACTCCTTGTTAATCAATAACCATTATAATGGATCCTATGCAGTTAAGGGTGAGAAATTAATCGAATACCTCGATATTCTCAAAAAATTAGCAGGATATTTCGATGTTTTTACACTTAAACAGGTACCAAGGGAAGATAATGCTGAAGCAGATGCCTTGGCAAATCTGGGATCATCGGTCAAAATACCAGAAGGGACCCAAATACCAATATTGCATATCTTGTATCCTGCAACGAATCCTCAAGATAAAGAAGTAGTGAGTATCCAGGATCCTGTTGCTGAATATCCTGAGGAGGATCCTAAATCCTGGACGGCTCCAATCATAAGATATCTCAAGGAAGGACACATCCTTGGAGACGAAAATCCTAAGGCATATAGGATGAAGGTATCACGATTCACCATTATAAATAATATTTTGTATAAGAAATCTGTTGCAGGACCATATTTAAGGTGCTTGGAGGATCCCGAAACTAAAGAAGTGCTTCAGGATATACATGAAGGGGATTGTGGTAACCATACTGGGGGCAGGTCATTATTCTCAAAAATATTGAGAACAGGATACTTTTGGCCAACGATGAGGAAAGATGCTGCAGAATATGCTCGAAGGTGTGATGCATGTCAAAGGCACAGTAACATACTACATCAACCAGCTGAACCACTATATCCTATAGCTTCCCCTTGGCCATTCATGAAATGGGGAATGGACATAGTAGGGAAATTACCAAAAGCTCCAGGAGGAAAAGTCTTTATGCTGGCAATGACTAATTATTTCTCTAAGTGGGTGGAGGCTGAAGCATTTGTTCAAGTCAGAGACCAAGAAGTAGTATCCTTTATAAAGAGGAATATCATGACCAGGTTTGGAGTACCAGCTGAAATCATTTGTGACAATGGATCCCAGTTTATAAGCAAGGGGACTACTGACTTTTGCAAAAGTTGGGGAATCAAAATGATCACATCTACCCCGGTACATCCTAAAGCAAATGGACAAGCTGAATCCTCAAACAAGATAATTGTCAACAACTTGAAGAAGAGATTAGGAGCCAAGAAAGGAAGATGGGTAGAAGAATGACCCTTTGTTTTGTGGGCTGATAGAACAACGGAAAAGAATGCAACAGGCCAGACCCCCTTTTCCTTGGTATTCGGAGCAGAAGCAGTAATCCCAACAGAAATGGTGATACCTACTGCAAGAACTATCCTCTGGGATCCTGAGAAGAATCCTGAAGCTTTGTGCCAGGATTTGGACACCACAGACGAGACGAGAGATGCAGCAAGGCTAAGGATGGCAGCATATCAACAAAGGATTTCCAGAGCATATAACAAGAATATAAGGACTAGAAGGTTCCAAGTTGGAGATTGGGTGTTAAGAAAGGCTTTTCAAAATACCACTAATCCTGCCGATGGAAAACTGGCTCCAAAATAGGAAGGACCATATGAGGTTGAATCAGAATCAGGAAAAGGAGCATATCGGCTCAGGAGTATGGAAGGGGATATGCTACCAATATCCTGGAATGCTATACACTTAAAGCTCTATTTCAAGCAAGAATAGAATTTAATTTCTATCTCAGAATGGTATGTACTCTATCTCTCTTAAATATATTTGAATTCGTTTATTATCTTAAACCCATTACTGACTTAGGCATCGGAGGGGTGTTAGCCAAGCTAACACCCACCTTAGTTTAAGGTTGTTTTGCAGAATATGTCTCAGGATATAGCTCCAGGATACACGCTCAGGATATCTCGAAGGACTAGAGGATTGGCCCCCTCTCTCACGGTTAAGGGATCCTGATCCCTTTTAAGGTTTAAAGGTAATCACCTTTCTCTCGAATTGGGTTTGAACACCCCGCCTGGAGCGCAAGTTGTCAGGGGATAGTTCAAGGTAACGGGACCAGTTCATGTAAAAGTGGCTGACAATTTCGTTACTATTGGCTATATCCTGGATCCTAAAGGTATAGGAGGATTGATCACCCTATCTCACGAAAGGGTATTTTCATACCCTCTAAGGTTTAAAGGTTTTCACCTTTCTAAGTTTTGGGGTTTATACACTCTCGCCTGTAGCGCATGGATATTAGGGTTTATCCACAGGATATTAGGGTTTATCCCTAGGATATTAGGGTTTATCCCCAGGATATCAGGGTTTATTCCCAGGATATCATGGTTCATCCCAGGATATTAAGGGTTCACCCCAGGATATTCGAGGTTTATGCTAAAGTATGACCATGTTAAACACAGGGGACATCCATCATACAACTTGACAGATGAATTTAAATTTATGCACTAGGGACATTCCTGTGATTGAAGGATGGAATTGACTCTCTGGGAGTATTCGGTATGATCTCTCCTTTTAATAACTTAAGTTGTATAACCTGCGAGGCAGTATCCTGAGTAGGATATCTTTCAGGATATTATTGCAATATATTCCCAAGATTGCCCAAATTTAACTATTTTCATAAGTAAAATTTAAACACTAAGGGAGTAACAACAAAAATAAAGGCTAAAGGAAGTTTTATTATTAACATACCAAAAGATGTGCTCTTAGTTTCACCTTAAACCAAGGTCCATCCACTAAGAGCAATGATAGTTCCTTACCGTATTTACTTAACAATTGAAGGTTTTGTCTCAAACCTAGACCCGTCCACCTCCAACTGTTATATTGTTCAAAAGAAAAACATACTAACGGTGATGACCAAGGGCTTCGTCCTGAAACTCAGGATCCCTCCACCTTTGGTCATCATATTGTTTAAGTGCAGAAAAGTAAAATGCAGGAAAAGTAAATTGTTTTGGGTTACAAGCCAACGATCAAATTTAAAAAAGTGGGCTCCGGCCTTGGCACATATATCCATCATCGCCCACTTGTAGGCTCTCACACAGCAGCATCTTCACCAGCCTTCTCAGCCTCAGCATCAGTTCCAGCATCCTGAGCAGCATCCTCGCCAGCATCCTTCTTGTCTCCAGCCTTGTCTGCCACCTCTGCTGACTTAGAAGACTCACCAGCTTCAGCAGGAAGGGGCATAACCTTGCCTCCTAGCTCCTTTAGCTTTGCCACCCAGGATTCGACCGGCCAGGATGGGCACTCAAAGCCTGTCTCCTTGGCCTCATAAGCCATCTTAATACGAGCTTGTAGCAGAGAGACGATGGTAGAAGCCTTGATTCCCTCCCGGAAAGAAACCATGGCCTGTTCATGTTTCATTTGGGTGGTGGCCAGCTTGATCTCGGCATCCTGGGTTACTTTCCTCAGCTTGTCCTCATAGTGCCGAGTCTTCACTTCAGCAATGGCACCTTGGAAGGCAACAGTAGTTTCAAGCTGTTTAATCCTGGCTTCATGGAGTGCAGCAGTACCACAGGCATCGCTGTAAAGGTGGAGCAGATGCTGGAGGCCCTGTAAGTCAAAATTCAGGTGTAAGTCAATAAACACTAACCTGATATCCTGTCAAGATATTCTATCAGGATATATGTGCAGGATATAGGACCGGGATATTCCCTTGTTGAGGAAGGATGTCATCGGTTCCAAGGAATCAGTGAAGCTGAGCTCATCATAAGAGAACCCTTCAGAACTTGGAGCACTAACTTCGGAGTTCTTCCTCTTTTTTGCCGTGGAAGCACGAGTCCTCGGGTTGCCCTTAGGAGCTGGGAGCGGCTTGGAGCTGGTGGCAGCATGAGTTTCTTTCTTGACCATGACTGGAGTAGGGTAACTGTCAAGCTCGTCAAGATCAAGGAGGATTGGAACTTTGCTAGAATTTGCATACATGGAGTAGAATTCTTTCCTAAATATTTCGAATAGAAACATGTATGCAGGATATTGTGCAGAATCCTTACCAGATATGTTTGCACTGGAAAGAGGGCTTGGAGATGGTGGAGATGGATTAAAGCTTCTTTCAGCCTCTGGAAGGAGTCTGATAGCGTCGATCCTCTTCTGTGAATCAGCAAGGTGAGGTGCAAGCTTCCTAAAATCAGCTGTGTACAAAACAATAAAAAGAAATTGATCAGCTCAGGATATAAAACAGGATATAAGGCAGGATTATCCTTAAACCCTAAATCCTACCCTTTCTCAACCACTTCACCGGATATTCCGTTCCACCAGGGATGGAGTCTCTTTTTACAAAGAAGAACTTGGATTGCCATTTCTCCTCGTTCCTAGTGGCACGAAGTATCAGCGGATAGCCGGAGGTGGAATAAAATAAAAATCTACAAGATCCATGGCATCTAAGCCGATATGCTAGGGGGAGGTCATGAACGGAAAGCTCAGGAATGTGATTCTTCTTGATCTGGTCAAGAACAGACAAGAGTCGCCAGAGCATCGGCATTGTTTGGCTAAAACGGATTTTGGTAATTTTGAAAAACTCAGTGATAAAATCTGGGAAAGGGAACCACAATCCTAAGGTGAAAGGAAAGGCACTAAAACACAACCACTCATCGGAAACCATGTCCGACTGGATTTCCCTGTCGAACGGCCGGAATACCGTTCCTTTCGGGAAGATACCGGAGGATTTGAGAGCTGACAAATGGGCACTATCAAAGGTACATATTTCCTTCTCCGGTTCTTGGAGAAGATTCTGCTGGATAAAGGAGGGGGCGGAGTCACCGGAGCTTGATCTTGTTTGTCTCGTCATATTCTCGCCGGAATGCTGAACAGAATGAGAGAAGAAGATGGAATAGAAAGAGAAGTTTTTTTTACCTTTTTCTCTTCGGTAAAGATTAAATGGGATAAGTGTGAGAAGATATAGGGAGTAATGAGTAAATATAGGCTGCACGGTTACAAACGGTCACATCATGGGTCTAATCTCTTAATTGCCTCGTTCTTCGTAAAAAAAAACATATAACCGTTAGTGCCAGGATACTAAACGGTAACATTTTTTGGGGACAATTGTTATGGGTGAAATTCTGAGCTCATATCCTAGACGATATCTTACTTTATATCTTGCTTGTCTGGTATATGTTTATACCCGGGATGCTGATTCAGGATATTGGTAACATCCTGGATGGTATCTTGAGGATTACTAATGGATTGTGTGCAGGAGTACGAGTCTAAGCTCCCAACGTTCACGAAGACCTCTTCTACGCAAGACTCGGTCCAAGTCGTTCAAATGAAGACGTTGAAGCCGATATACCCGGTCTACAACGTTAATAATGGAATATTCGGGAGCATCCCACATTTATAGGAATTTTAGTTTGTATTTCGTAACTATAAATAGATGGTGTTTTGGTCAAAAATTACCTAAGCAATTAAGTGATCAAATTAGTTTTGTGAGGTAGTGTGCTAGTAATACTTTGTGAAAAATATGTTGGTTTGTTAGTTTGCGAAAACAGTTTCATGATACGGCTCAGGATATCGAACGGTATCTATAATCAAACAATGAGCAAAAATGTAAAGGTTGACACGTGATGTAAGAGGAAAGCCCTTGATCAATCTAGATCTCCGGCATAAAACCTCGGGAGCTGACAATCGCAGCTGCCTTGTTCTTCTTATTGCTTTAAACTTCAGGATACAGTGCAGGATGTAGAGCGAATCAACTAGGTGTTACAATGTGATTTGAATACAAGTGTTTGTGTGTAGTGTTTGCAGAGAGCTAGAGAGAAAGTGTTTGAAAATGTGAAAGTTGCGTGCCTTAATCTGATCCGCCCCCATCTATTTATAGTAAAACAAATATAACAAACTATCCTAAATAACCGGGATCCAGCGAATATTCCCCACTCGAACGTTGTAGACCTAGTCTTTCGGGTTCAACGTCTCTCCCATAACAAACATGCCCGAGTCTTGAGCAGATGAAGTCCATCTGACCGTTAGCAAACCCCAGCCTTTAACCTGCACGTGGTTAATTCAATCAACCTCAGGATATCGCCTAGTATCCTGGTCACAAATAAACAATTAAAAGCATGATATTGATCAAGATATGTACGCTCAGAAAATGACCCATAACAATTGTCCCCAAATATATCTGTTGGTATACCAATCCAACGGATATATTTTAAAAGTTTTATCTCATAAATTAAAGCAATTAAATCTAGACGACGGTCAAAATCACATCATAACCTCTAACGCGCTTTTAACTCGATGGAGATCCACAATGCCCCTATATCTTCTCTCTTCTTGTTTGAAAAGCAGATATCTTCAACAGAGTCTCCAGGTAATTCCATACTTCTTGTTTATTTCTTATCAATCTTTCTTTCTTCATCTGCCATGGCCACCTGGACTCATTCCCAAACCGGTGAATCATCCGAGACTTTTTCCCAGCAGAATCTTCTCAAAAATCCTGAAAAAGAAGTCTATGCCTTTGATAATGCAGACATTGCGGCTTTGAGAGCTTTCGGTGCTTTCCCTAATAACACAGTCTTTAGACCGTTCGATCGGTCAATTCGATCAGATGTTTCTTCCACTGATTGGGTTTGCTTTCCAGCATACCCTTTTTCGCTAGGTCTTCGATACCCTTTTCCCGAATTCATGATGCAATTCTTTCGAACCACCGGCATCTCTTTTGCTCAAACCATGCCCATGGTCTGGAGGGTATTAATCGTGCTTAACCAAATAAAAAACCTTCACTGTCCCGACCTTTGTATCGAAGATCTGCCAATCGCTTATCGCCTCCGATCTCACGGCTCTAGCCGGTTTTTGCTTTTTTCGACTTCCAACAAACCCCTTATTCTCAAAGCCACTAAAAATGAAGACGGATGGCAGCGCAAGTTCTTTTTCGTCAAACGAGATTCCATTGCTGAGGGTGCCAGCCTTCCGGTGGAGTGGTTAACCACCGGTAGGATTATGAATGTTCCTACGTACCTTTCGATTTTTATCTTTTGCTAATATCCTTCTTTTTGACTTCTTTGCAGTAAATTTCAAGGAAGTAGCTCCCCCTACTGCTGAATCAGAGAAAAGAATCAGGACTGTTTACCAATTACCTACAATAGACAGGAGTTTCACCACACACATCCCGAGTTCCAGTCAATACTCGTCATCTGAAATGTCTGGTAAGGACTACTTTTAAAATAGTTAGTTAGTATAGCATAATAGAATTAAGAGTAATAATAATGTAAAACTTTTTCCTTTATGCAACACCGGCTAAGATCCCTGAAGTCTTTGATCTCGATGAGTTGGATAGCTATTCTGATCAGGTTCAGATCAAGAAGGAACCCAATCCTAAGGCCACAGCCTCATCCAAATCCAGTGGTTCCAAGGCCATTGTCATCACCAAACCCTCGTCAACTACCAAGCCCCGGAGCTCCAGCACTCGTAAAAGGAAAGAGCCTGATTCCCCCGTCATCTCTGACACTTTTCCCTATGAGAAGCACGGGTTCATCGAAGCTAGCGGGTTTATGACTTCCTTTCTTAACCAGGTTAGTATTCTCAAACCACATCCTGCAGCTTATGTCATTTACAAAGATTTATCAAAATCCATACCTGTCCTTTTACTTTCGCAGGGACTTGAACGTCTGGTTCATCTATATCAAGAATCCTGCGGGCTTAACAAGACGCTTGAGTCCAAGTTTAAGGAAGCAGAAGTCACGATCTCCGATCAAGGCATGATTGCAGCTGCTAAATCTCGTCATTACGAGGAGAAGTTCAAGGCTATGATTCAAGAACACCAGACGGCTCTCAACAAAGCTACTCTTCAAGCCCAAGCCGATCTTGAAGCTGCCCATGCGCAACATGAACGGGATATGGTCAGCTACCGGGATAGCCTTAAGAGTTCCGTCGTCACTTCTCTTCTCCAGGCCAGGCTGAAGATGGCCCATGAAGCCAAAACACTAGGTTTTGAATGCCCTTCTTGGGACGTTGGTGCCTGGGAAACGAAGCTAAAGAATCTTGGCGGCATTTCTACCACACCAGCTGCCGAAGGATCTTCCAAAGTAGCTGAAAAAGCTAACGATGCTGAGAGGGATGCTGAGAGGGATGCTGAGGTGGATCCTGAGACGGATGCTGCTGGCACTGCCCCCTAAAACTTATTTCCTTTTGTTTAAACAATTTTATGTCTTATGGACAATTTTTATTTCCGTATCAAAACAATTTGATAGCCGAAGGTGGATGGGTCCTAGGTTTTAGGATGAAGCCTTTGGTTATCAACTAGTACCGTTTATTTCCAATAATTTCATCTTTCATTTTTCTTGCTATCACTTCCTGTATTTCTTATTACAGACCTTAGTTTTGCAAAATATACTCAGTGATATATTATGAAATTTTTTATTAAATAGAATTTCTAAAAATTCAATCACCTTTAGAGAAAATTAAAAGATAGTCCATTTTTAAAACCTGTTTTGATGATACTTGCTTGATCAAAGTTTCAAACCATTACCAGCTTCAAATATCAAATATCCCGAAATGTATTTCGAAAATATATTTTGAGAATATATTCCGACAATTTATCCTAATCAGGATGTTTAACCTTTTGTCAAACATAGTATTGTAAAAAATTAGCATTTACAAAGGAAAGATCATACCAGGAATAGGGTATAATCCTACTCTCAAACTTCAATCCCTTTGCAATTCTTCCAATGAAGATGTCCCCTGTCTGAGACACTTAGTGTATTAGGTTCGAGCCTTATCCTTTGAGATTTACACCATTGCCTTAGTAGGAATATCCCCTGTGTACAATGTCTTCAAATACTTAGAAATCTTCTGGATATCAGTTCCCATTGTATAGATAATTTTTCGTATTACAGGGGTAAAACCCAAAAAATGTATTGGAGATCAATCCCTTGTATTCTGGGGAAAATCCCAAATTTTCGTGCGCTACAGGCGGGAGTGTATAAACTCCAAGACTTAGAAAGGTGAAAACCTTTAAACCTTAGAGAGTATGAAAATACCCTTTCGTGAGAGAGGGTGATCAATCCTCATATACCTTTAGGATTCAGGATATAGCCAACAGTAACGAAATTGTCAGCCACTTTTACATGGACTTGTCCCGCCACCTTGAACTATTCCTGAATAACTTGCGCTCCAGGCGGGGTGTTTAAACCCAATTCAGAAGAAAGGTGAATACCTTTAAACCTGTGAAGGGATCAGGATCCCTTATACGTGAGAGAGGGGGCCAATCCTCTAATCTTTCGAGTTATCCTGAGTGCATATCCTGGAGCTATATCCTAAAACATATGCTGCAAAACAACTGCAAACTAAGGTGGGTGTTAGCTTGGCTAACACCCCTCCGATGCTTAAGTCAGTATTAGGTTCAAGATAATAAACAAATATATTTAAAAGAGATAGAATACATACCATTCTAAGATAGAAATTAAATTCTATTCTTACTTGAAATAGAGCTTTAAGTGTATTGCATTCCAGGATCTCGGTAGCATATCCCCTTCCATATTCTTGAGTCTATATGCTCCTTTCCCTGCTTCTGACTCAACTTCATATGGTCCTTCCCATTTTGGAGCAGCTTGCCATCGGCAGGATTAGTGGTATTTTGAAAAGCCTTTCTTAGCACCCAATCACCAACTCGAAATCTCCTAGTCCTAATATTGTTGTTATATGCTCTGGATATTCTTTGTTGATATGCTGTCATCCTTAGCCTTGCTGCATCTCTTTTTTCATCTATAGTATCCAAACCTTGACATAAGGCTTCAGGATTCTGTTCAGGATCCTGTAGGATAGATCTTGCAGTAGGTATCACCATTTTCGTTGGAATCACTGCTTCTGCTCCAAATACCAAGGAAAATGGGGTTTGGCCGGTTGCATTCTTTACCGTTGTCCTATCAGCCCACAAAACGAAGGGTAATTCTTCTGCCCATCTTCCTTTTTTGGCTCCAAGTCTCTTCTTTAAGTTATTGACAATTATCTTGTTCGAGGATTCAGCTTGTCCATTCGCTTGAGGATGTACCGGAGTAGACGTGATCATTTTGATTCCCCAACTCTTGCAAAAGTCAGTAGTCCGCTTGCTTATAAACTGGGACCCATTATCACAAATGATTTCAGCTGGTACCCCAAACCTGGTCAGGATATTCCTCTTTATGAAGGATACTACTTCTTGGTCTCTAACTTGAACAAATGCTTCAGCTTCAACCCACTTAGAGAAATAATCCGTCATTGCTAACATAAAGACTTTTCCTCCCGGAGCTTTTGGTAACTTCCCTGCTATATCCATCCCCCATTTCATGAATGGCCAAGGGGAAGTTACAGGATATAGTGGTTCAGCTGGTTGATGTAGTATGTTACTATGCCTTTGACATGCAACACACCTTCGAGCATATTCTGCAGCATCTTTCCTCATCGTTGGCCAATAATATCCTGTCCTTAATACTTTTGAGAATAATGACCTGCCCCCAGTATGGTTACCACAATCCCCTTCATGTATATCCTGAAGTACTTCTTTGGCTTCAGGATCCTCCAAGCACCTCAAATACGGTCCTGCAAGAGATTTCTTGTATAAAACATTATTTATAATAGTGAACCGTGATACCTTCATCCTAAATGCCATAGGATTTTCATCTCCGGGGATGTGTCCTTCCTTGAGGTATTTCATGATTGGAGCCGTCCAGGATTTAGGATCATTTTCAGGATACTCTGCTCCAGGATCCTGAATACCCGCTACCTCTTTATCCTGAAGATTCGTTGCAGGATATAAGATATGTAATATTGGTATTTGGGTTCCTTCTGGTATCCAGATCGATGACCCCAAATTTGCTAAGGCATCTGCTTCAGCATTATCCTCCCTTGGTACCTGTTCAAGTGTAAAAACATCGAAATATCCTGCTAATTTTTTGAGAATATCGAGATATTCGATTAACTTCTCACCCTTAACTGCATAGGATCCATTAAAATGGTTAGTAATTAACAAGGAGTCAACATATACTTGCAAATTCTTGACACTCATATTCTTAGCCAACTCTAATCCTGCAATTAAAGCCTCATATTCTGCCTCATTATTAGTAGCAGGGAATTCACACCTAATAGCCTGGGGTAATATGTCCCCCTGTGGCGATTTTAGTAGTATTCCCAATCCTACTCCTCTTACATTAGATGCACCATTAGTATATAACGTCCAGGATCCTGAGGATTCTCCTAACTGTTGGACTTCTAGGTCTACCTCATCCTGAATGTCACTACTGAAATCAGCCACAAAGTCAGCTAAAGCCTGAGACTTTATGGCATTTCTAGGTTCATATACTAAATCATAAGCACTCAATTTTACTGACCTCTTGGCCATCCTGCCTGACATCTCTGGTTTCCTAAGCACATTTTTGACAGGATAATTTGTTTTAACATGAATCCTATGTGTCTCAAAGTAATGTCTAAGCTTCGTTGATGCCATAACTAATGCTAGTATCAACTTTTCTAAATGAGAATACCTAGTCTCAGCATTTAACAAACTTTTGCTAACATAATAAACAGGATATTGCTGACCTTCATGGTCTTTTATAAGAACGGCACTTACAGCATTCCCCGATACAGCGAGGTATAGGGATAGTGGTTCACCATTTTCAGGCTTCATCAATAGAGGTGCAGTCGAGAGATATCGCTTCAAATCCTGCAAGGCTGCTTCATGCTTTGCTCCCCATTCGAACTTCTTATTCTTCTTGAGGATATCATAGAATTCCTTGCATTTTTCCGAGGATCTTGAAATAAATCTGTTCAATGCGGCTACTCGGCCTGTTAACCGTTGAACATCCTTCATATTCGAGGGTGATTTTATATCCAAGATAGCTTTAATCTGCTCCGGGCTTGCCTCTATCCCCCTTTTCGTCACCATATATCCTAGAAACTTTCTTGCCCCCACTCCGAAATGGCACTTAGCAGGATTCAGCTTCATGTTATACTGATCCAGGATATCAAATGCTCCCTTGATATCCTGGAGGTGATCCTCAGCCTTTTTAGATTTCACCACCATATCGTCAATATATACCTCCATGGTGTCCCCCAGCTTATCTTTGAACATCATGTTCACCAATCTCTGGTATGTTGTACCTGCATTTTTCAAACCGAAAGGCATAGCAGTATAGCATTAAATACCTGTTGGCGTCATGAAAGCAGTATCCTCCTGGTCCGAAGGCTCCATTTGAATCTGCTGAAATCCTGAGGATGCGTCCATGAACGTTAACATCTTATGCCCAGTAGTAGTATCCACCATTGCATCGATATGAGGAAGGGGGAATGGGTCCTTAGGACAAGCCTTATTCAAGTCTGTGTAATCTACACAGACTCTCCATTTCCCATTTTTCTTCTGCACTACGACCACATTTGCCAACCATCTTGGGAACTTGACTTCTCTGATCATTTTGGACTTCAACAATCTTTCAACTTCCTCTTGGATGATTATATTTCGCTCAGGAGCAAACTTCCTTCTTTTTTGCTGAACAGGCTTGAACGACCTGTCAATTCCAAGCTTGTGAGTAATAATGTCTTTGGATATACCTGTCATATCCTCATGCTTCCATGCAAACGTTGACATCCTGCACTTCAAAAAGTCAGTTAATTGTTCTTCAATATCCTGCGGGATATTGGTCCCGACGAGCACCGAGACATCAGGATTATCCTGATCCAGGATAACTTTCTTCACATCCTGCTCCGAAGCTTCCAAGGTATCCCGGGCCCGCATCTTTAATTGCTATGCTGGATTAGGCTTGGTCGAGGATTTCATCGAGGATGTGTAGCATTCCTTCGCCTCCTGCTGATCACTATCAACTTTGACGACCCCCCAAGGGGTTGGAATCTTGATGCATTGGTGATAATTCGAAGGCACAACCTTCATGTCATGGATCCACGGCCTGCCTAGTATTATGTTATAGCAGGATAAGGAGTCCATCACACAGAAGCGTTGTATCGAGTTGACCCCTTCAACATATACTGGTAACTTTATCTCTCCTACAGTATTTCTAGCTTCTCCACTAAAACCAACGAGCACAGTGGACTTTGAAGTAATGTCCTTCGGAGATACATTCATCCTTTTCAATGTTTCCAGCTGAATTATTGTGACACCTGGGTCACTGCGACCATCAAACAAATACCAAACCAATGAAATATTGTATTTCATACTTGGGATTTGTAAAAATATGTGCATCATTTGCACATATCAATTTTTGTTCAATTTCAAACTCTAAATCGCTTTCTGGAAGGTTATACGCGCACCGATGCGTAAATATAACCAGTTTAATGCAACAAACACTCTGGAATAGTGACATTGGCTTAACATACCTTAAATAACCTTTACATAACTTAGAAATAAGTTTTGAAGGCTTTGGTATGGCAAAATCGAGTTAAATCGCTTACAGGGACTAAAATTGACAAATTGCGAAAGTATGCCAATCTGAACTGTAACAGACATTCTGGAACATGACCATAAGTTAAACACACCTTAAATATCCTTTATATAGCTTAGAAATAGGCTTTGAGGGGTTCGGTGTGCTAAAATAAACTTTTGGCTCATACAGGGACTAAAAGTGTTAAAAAGTGCATAAGTTTGCACTTTCGCGCATAACTTACGTTCTGACTACATCCGGACATCCAAAAATTTATGTAAGCACTAAAACATTTTATTTTAGTGTTTGGCATAAGAAAAATCCATTCGTCGCGTCATTCGGATCGTTTTTGGCGCTTATGCGCATTCCGTCGTAATTAACCGAACATCGCGATCGTACGGCCAAACGAACCGACACCCGAGATATTTTTGAACACATTTTAAGTTCCCTATACTTTAACTTCATTTTAGAGCTTTGAAATGGGCTTAACGGGGCTTAAACGTGTCAAAAAAACGCATCGAAAACCAAGTTTTGAGGTTACAGGGACTGAAACTGTAAATCTGCCAAACTAGGTCCTTAAGTAGGGGCCAGATGCAGCAAAATGTTTTTTTTTCAGATTTTAACAGCCCTTAACACTCTCCAAAGGCCAAGTGCCAAGTGTCAGACTCTTATGGTGGATGGCAAATGAGTTACCACAACTTTCCAACAAGTGTACGGCTTAGATCGTGCCCCCTTTTCCAAGAAATGATCCTAACGGTGAACCAAAAACTATAAATACCCACCTCCACCCTTCACTTTTCCTCACAAGAATCTGATCTTATGTGCTCTAAGTTGAAACCTTTGTTTCATACCTGAGCTATTTTGATCTAGATTAGCATTCGGGGACCCTTCGTAAGTGTTCCTTCGTTCTTTTATTGCTTTTCGAGTCCGAAAGTCAAACTTTGTTTGAATTTCTGCATTGACCAGTTTATGGTTAATGCGAAGTTCGTTTGAACTTCGCAACGTGATTCTAATCACGATGGCTATAGTCCCTTGTGACTATGCCTAATGATTACCACGTTGTCTAGGGTCGTAAGGGTAAGCGATCTAATAAATCGCTTATACCTTCGAACCCGACCCATTTGGTCGATCATTAGGATCCGACCAGACACATTAGGTGACCATAGTGTATAGGGAATAACCTTCCGAGGTTATACCTTATGGTCGCTTCGTTTAAGTAGTTGTATGATAGGTAGTTTATATGCCTTAGGTAAATTACCAAAATACCCCTTTGATGCCAAAATTCATTTTAAACATATGTAACATAACTTTTGACATCTAAACTGATTTGACAACCATATTAGACATGTTAAGGCATATTTTACTTGTCATAGGACTAGTTAGGCATTCCGAACGCGTTTCACGCGAGCGACGCGTTAAAGTAGCATAAGCTACCTAAACGGGTCGTAATGGGTCGTAAACACTTATGTTAGGTTTCATTTAGTATGTAGGCTTTGTTAAACCATATTACACGAGTCTCCATACTCGTTTGGTTTACGAACCCGCATTCTATCCGATCTTCCGATTTAGGTCCGGTATATTAACATAGTTACCTATATTAGGTGCCGTTTGATTCCGTGATCTCTAGCATTGCTTGGTGGTTATCTTAGGACTTCTGAGCAATCTCAAGTGAGTACATAGACCCCTCTTTTACTCTTTTCCAAACATTTTGGGGTGGAACACATGTGCCTACTTGTTACTTTCGTGCTTTCCATGTTTTCACATCATATACTTGCTATATTCATTAGTACATTTATAGTACATGATTTCATTGTCTTACATTACATTTTATGCTATGTACGTCCATTTAGTTCATACTTAGTACATCGTTTCACATCACATCACATGCTATGTATGTTCATTTGTTGCATACTTAGTACAGTTGTTTTCATCACATGCTTACATTTTGATATGATATTTGGTTTGTTTTGATGGATCAATATACATTCATTAACACCGATCACGCCATTCGTTAGTAGGTAGTGGTACCATAGGAATTGACAACTCCCGTTCCGGACATCCTGGGTAGGTGGGGATGAAAGGAATGACCGAATTCGATATACATTTACAACAAGATAGACCTTTAATTTGTTTAAGGGTTTATCGCCACAGTCTCAAGGCTTGGATGTATGCATTCTCACAATACCGCATAGATATTTGTATCAGTATAGCTTGCATTTCCACAAAACATAGCTTTGATTTAAACCGTGTTTTACTTCAATACTTTGTTTTTGTGCATATGGTTTAGTTGATATATTTCACTAGCCATACATATCATTTTGATTACACATTACATGATTTACATTTGACACATAGACATTATTGACATTGGTTACACATTACATGATTTACATCTGACACATAAACATTATTGACATTGGTTACACATTACATGATTTACATTTGACACATAAACATTATTGACATTGGTTATACATTACATGATTTACATATTGACATAAACATTTTGACATATTATTCAATATGTTTGGCAATTGGTTTAAACATAGACATCTTACATTGGTGGTTTGTTTGGGTAAGTGATTTGAGTAACGAGGCGTGTGTAATATGATACAAGCATGGTGGATACGCCGCTGGTACTTCCTATATATAAGTGATTGTATGGTATTACATATCGTAGCGTTATTTGAATCATTTCAATTTGGACATATAACATTTTATACAAATAACATACTTTTCACAATACATTGTTTTACAAACAACTTAAATTATACAAACTCATTTTTATATGGTTATTCATTTAACCATACATTATTCTCTTACTTATACATATCATCTGATCTTATCGTTTTTCAAATGATTTACAAGACAAATCAAATTACAAGGTTCATGACTAAGCATTTTCTTAAACAATAAGTCATGAATCCTATTTTCTTATACCTATGTATCTCAGAGGCATTTTTATGCTGACGTACCTATTTTCACATGTGTTTCAGGATATGATGCATAGGATTTATCAAGATACACTTAGGCGGACTTGGGCCTTAGCGACAATAAAAGATGCAAGACTAGTTATTTATGTTATGTTTCTTTGATTGTCAAGACATTGTAACTCTTTTAATCAATAAAACAATATTTAAATTTCCATGTGTTATGAAACAATGATTCTGTTACAACACTCCCCGACGTTTCCGCCACGTTTTGTTGTCCTACGTGGTCGGGGTGTGACAGAAAAGTTGGTATCAGAGCTCATGGTTATAGGGAATTAGGTTATTAGTAATGCTTTTACCTAGTCTATAACCTTTCTAGGACCCTAACGTGAGTTTACTTACGTTTAGTCATAAAACAATACTGCCACCTATCCTTAGGCGACAACCACAACAAGAACATAAATTTCAAAACCGCTTTGAAAACTAATCATCTGTTCTAGGATGATGGATTACTAGGTTTTGAACCCTCTATTGTAAGGTTTTGAACCCTCTGTTATATGGTTTTGAACCCCTTTGAATTTTCAAAACTCTCGTCAAAGTTTGGGTCGTATAATGTGAACACGTGCAAACTGGAAGAGTGAATGCCTGTACCCTGAGGTTTCTGTCGAAGGCTAGAGTGTTCGTACAAATCCGCAGTATCGGACCAGTCACTCTTACCTGGGAACTCTTGGGGTGAGTGTTCACTTATAGGCGAGCATGTCTTCAATGATACATTAATATGATCCGTTCACTTTGATTAGTCACCATCTCATTTGTTTGCCTTAGGTAACAAACAAATGATCGCAAATTCTTAAGCATTGCCATTCTGTATTGTTTATCCGATGACGTTTCAATTGTTTCTTCCTATGTCTTTCATTTTCTTCTAGAATTTCTCTCCATTACGATGACGCCCAGATATCCGAGCAGACTGCCAAATTTGCCCAGCGAATAGGCGAAGTAGTCCTGAAGACTGTTGAATTAGCTACTGCCATGTATCGTCTCCAGAATGAAGCCACTCAAGAATTACCAAAGGAGACGGAAGCCAAGCGTTCACCAAAACCAAAGAAACGTAAAGCTTCAAAGAATCCCGCAGCGGTTGCACCAAAACAGGCAAGACCTAGCCAAGTGACGGCACCACCAGCCAAGAAACCAATCAAGGAATCAAAGACCATGGATGAACGATCCCCTAAGAAGTCAAAAAAGCGAAAGGCTTCTCAGAACTTCGCCATGGTCGCTCACAATGGTAAAGCCGTCCCCAACCAACCAGCTCAACCCCCTGCTAGGAAGCCATACAACGGAACTGCACCCTTGTGCAACCAATGTAGCCTTCATCATCAGGCTAGCGTGAAGTGCCGCAAATGCCAAATTTGTGGACTTATAGGTCATACGGCAAGGGTTTGCACAACTACAGCAGTACCAAATCAAACAAGACCCGTCCAGGTGGCAACACCACCTGTTAAGAAGCAATACAAGGGAACAGCACCAATATGCGACAAATGTAATGCACACCACTTAGCTCACCTACAGTGTCGTTTGTGTGCATCATGTGGGCGACTCAGTCACCTGGCAAATGCTTGTCGATTTACCCCAAACCAAAGTGGTCCAAACCAACCACAAGCCAATCCTGCTCAAGCTCGCTTTCCGCCTGGATCGTGCTACAACTGTGGCGAGACAAGCCATTTCAGGAACAAATGCCCAAAGCTTGCTAATGCAAATCCAACCCTTGGATGAGCATTCGGCTGAACAAAGGATGTTGCTGTCTTATGCCTTGGTTTCTTTCGTTTTCGTGTATTGTGAAACAATATGTCTCGTTCATAAATAAAAGTTGTTGTTCGCAATTCTGATATACAAGTATAATCACATGTGTTTATGGCATTTCCCTATAATACCTGTATTAAGGAACTATGTTCCTTACAAACTACTCTTGTGATTCTCTCTTTCAAATGATCACTCATGATTCCCTCGAAAATTTTAAGTACTCGTTTCACTCTAAGAAACAAAGTACAGAAAATAAAGTGACATTATGAGTAATCATGCTTCAGCACATCTGTGCCTTCGAATCTTTGGTTAGATAACTAAGGGTATTTTCAAATTTCATACCCATTATGTTTTGATTTTTCAACATACACAGTACAAGTATTTCAAAAACAATCTTCATGATCTCAAAACATTTCATATAGTTTGAAAACAATTTTTTTTCAAATGCATTGTCTATGTTATTTCAAAAACATTGGTTATGTTTTCAAAAACAACTTTCATAATTTCAGAATATTTCATATAGTCTGAAAACAATATTAACACATTACATTTTCTTATCAAGTGCATGATTTCGAAAAGCATCATTCATGTCTTTCAAAAACCTTATACATAATTTCAAAATTCATCTCGCATGATTTTAAAACATTTTTATAAATATACTTACCTAGTACACCTACTTTATGATGTCAAAAGTATTATATATAAGGTTTCAAAAACATTGAACACATTTTTTTTAGAACCCCATGCATAGTTTTCCAAAAATATTTTCCACATACATTTACTTAACTTTCAAATTCTGCTTCATATGTCGCCTTGACATATCAAGCATCTCAACTTCATAAGCATTCTTACTTCATGTTTTGACATAAGCACATCCAGTGCAAAGTTTCAAAACATCTCCAACTTCTAAAATCCATATGGGATCTTTTTATCTTCACAATTAGATCCTTGTGGATAATTGTCATACAAATCAGAGTCCTTAATTGGATTCCTTATGTACCTTAATTAGAACATTTCGGTTCCTAATAATCGAAATCTAATTTTCTTTTTGGAATCTTTCTATCTTTATAGTTAGATTCTTGATAACGTTTAAAGTACCAAATGAAATCCACGGAATGGATTCCTAGTATGCTTTAAATGCATGTACGCAATTAACAAGACAAATTAACAAACAATTTTGTGGTTATGTGACTATGTGTTTATTCATCTTATGTTTTCTTTTATACATTTTGTGTTTTTATACTCTGGGTATTAGTTATCAAAATCCTCGTAGAATCTTTCATATCTTTATATGAGGGATTCGTAGTAGGATATTCAAAAAGGTACTACCTTAAATCCTGAATGGGCTTCTATGTAATAGTTAAGACCCTTGGATTATATAGTACTATTCCATGATTCATAAGAGACCCTTAAGTGGTCTAGTAAAAAAGATTGATTCAGAATCTGGTTAAAAAAAATGACATATGGTGATATGGCTGACAGACTCCTTGATAGTCTATTTAGATCATTTATTGATTTAATTAAAAAGACTCTATGGCGGTCTAGTCATACTCATCACAGGTTTGTTCATTTGGTTTTACCCTACACATTATAAAATAGACTGTGTGAACTATGCAAGGAATTGTCTAATTATGGACGCGTACATAATTATGAAATTCAGTGCACGGAAACCACAGTAAGATTTATTATGTGTAAGAACCGATAGTGGCAACAATAACGAAACGTGAACAATGTACAGGAGGTATGGTGGACGCACCAATGACGCTTCGTATACTTGTATATAAGTATCCCTCTTACATTGCAAGCATGATGTTATTAAAGTTACTAGAAGTTCAGAACCCTAACCAATGTTGTTCGATCTTTTCAACTTCATGTTTTCAAGCTCTCACAAGTTTCCTCTGATTAAATTTCGGGACGAAATTTCCTAAAGTAGGGGAGACTGTGACACCTGGGTCACTACGACCATCAAACAAATACCAAACCAATGAAATATTGTATTTCATACTTGGGATTTGTAAAAATATGTGCATCATTTGCACATATCAATTTTTGTTCAATTTCAAACTCTAAATCGCTTTCTGGAAGGTTATACGCGCACCGATGCGTAAATATAACCAGTTTAATGCAACAAACACTCCGGAATAGTGAAATTGGCTTAACATACCTTAAATAACCTTTACATAACTTAGAAATAAGTTTTGAAGGCTTTGGTATGGCAAAATCGAGTTAAATCGCTTACAGGGACTAAAATTGACAAATTGCGAAAGTATGCCAATCTGAACTGTAACAGACATTCCGGAACATGACCATAAGTTAAACACACCTTAAATATCCTTTATATAGCTTAGAAATATGCTTTGAGGGGTTCGGTGTGCTAAAATAAACTTTTGGCTCATACAGGGACTAAAAGTGTTAAAAAGTGCATAATTTGCACTTTCGCGCATAACTTACGTTCTGACTACATCCGGATATCCAAAAATTTATGTAAGCACTAAAACATTTTATTTTAGTGTTTGGCATAAGAAAAATCCATTCGTCGCGTCATTTGGATCGTTTTTGGCGCTTATGCGCATTCCGTCGTAATTAACCGAACATCGCGATCGTACGGCCAAACGAACCGACACCCGAGATATTTTTGAACACATTTTAAGTTCCCTATACTTTAACTTCATTTTAGAGCTTTGAAATGGGTTTAACGGGGCTTAAACGTGTCAAAAAAACGCATCGAAAACCAAGTTTTGAGGTTACAGGGACTGAAACTGTAAATCTGCCAAACTAGGTCCTTAAGTAGGGGCCAGATGCAGCAAAACATTTTTTTTAGCTTTTAACAGCCCTTAACACTCTCCAAAGGCCAAGTGCCAAGTGTCAAACTCTTATGGTGGATGGCAAATGAGTTACCACAACTTTCCAACAAGTGTACGGCTTAGATCGTGCCCCCTTTTCCAAGAAATGATCCTAACGGTGAACCAAAAACTATAAATACCCACCTCCACCCTTCACTTTTCCTCACAAGAATCTGATCTTATGTGCTCTAAGTTGAAACCTTTGTTTCATACCTGAGCTATTTTGATCTAGATTAGCATTCGGGGACCCTTCGTAAGTGTTCCTTCGTTCTTTTATTGCTTTTCGAGTCCGAAAGTCAAACTTTGTTTGACTTTCTGAATTGACCAGTTTATGGTTAATGCGAAGTTCGTTTGAACTTTGCAACGTGATTGTAATCACGATGGCTATAGTCCCTTGTGACTATGCCTAATGATTACCACGTTGTCTAGGGTCGTAAGGGTAAGCGATCAAATAAATCGCTTATACCTTCGAACCCGACCCATTTGGTCGATCATTAGGATCCGACCAAACACATTAGGTAACCATAGTATATAGGGAATAACCTTCCGAGGTTATACCTTATGGTCGCTTCGTTTAAGTAGTTGTATGATAGGTAGTTTATATGCCTTAGGTAAATTACCAAAATACCCCTTTGATGCCAAAATTCATTTTAAACATATGTAACATAACTTTTGACATCTAAACTGATTTGACAACCATATTAGACATGTTAAGGCGTATTTTACTTGTCATAGGACTAGTTAGGCGTTCTGAACGCGTTTCACGCGAGCGACGCGTTAAAGTAGCATAAGCTACCTAAACGGGTCGTAATGGGTCGTAAACACTTATGTTAGGTTTCATTTAGTATGTAGGCTTTGTTAAACCATATTACACGAGTCTCCATACTCGTTTGGTTTACGAACCCGCATTCTATCCGATCTTCCGATTTAGGTCCGGTATATTAACATAGTTACCTATATTAGGTGCCGTTTGATTCCGTGATCTCTAGCATTGCTTGGTGGTTATCTTAGGACTTCTGAGCAATCTTAAGTGAGTACATAGACCCCTCTTTTACTGTTTTCCAAACATTTTGGGGTGGAACACATGTGCCTACTTGTTACTTTCGTGCTTTCCATGTTTTCACATCATATACTTGCTATATTCATTAGTACATTTATAGTACATGATTTCATTGTCTTACATTACATTTTATGCTATGTACGTCCATTTAGTTCATACTTAGTACATCGTTTCACATCACATCACACGCTATGTATGTTCATTTGTTGCATACTTAGTACAGTTGTTTTCATCACATGCTTACATTTTGATATGATATTTGGTTTGTTTTGATGGATCAATATACATTCATTAACACCGATCACGCCGTTCGTTAGTAGGTAGTGGTAACATAGGAATTGACAACTCCCGTTCCGGACATCCTGGGTAGGTGGGGATGAAAGGAATGACCGAATTCGATATACATTTACAACAAGATAGACCTTTAATTTGTTTAAGGGTTTATCGCCACAGTCTCAAGGCTTTGATGTATGCATTCTCACAATACCGCATAGATATTTGTATCAGTATAGCTTGCATTTCCACAAAACATAGCTTTGATTTAAACCGTGTTTTACTTCAATACTTTGTTTTTGTGCATATGGTTTAGTTGATATATTTCACTAGCCATACATATCATTTTGTTTACACATTACATGATTTACATTTGACACATAGACATTATTGACATTGGTTACACATTACATGATTTACATCTGACACATAAACATTATTGACATTGGTTACACATTACATGATTTACATTTGACACATAAACATTATTGACATTGGTTATACATTACATGATTTACATATTGACATAAACATTTTGACATATTATTCAATACGTTTGGCAATTGGTTTAAACATAGACATCTTACATTGGTGGTTTGTTTGGGTAAGTGATTTGAGTAACGAGGCGTGTGTAATATGATACAAGCATGGTGGATACGCCGCTGGTACTTCCTATATATAAGTGATTGTATGGTATTACATATCGTAGCGTTATTTGAATCATTTCAATTTGGACATATAACATTTTATACAAATAACATACTTTTCACAATACATTGTTTTACAAACAACTTAAATTATACAAACTCATTTTTATATGGTTATTCATTTAACCATACATTATTCTCTTACTTATACATATCATCTGATCTTATTGTTTTTCAAATGATTTACAAGACAAATCAAATTACAAGGTTCATGACTAAGCATTTTCTTAAACAATAAGTCATGAATCCTATTTTCTTAAACCTATGTATCTCACAGGCATTTTTATGCTGACGTACCTATTTTCACATGTGTTTCAGGATATGATGCATAGGATTTATCAAGATACACTTAGGCGGACTTGGGCCTTAGCGACAATAAAAGATGCAAGACTAGTTATTTATGTTATGTTTCTTTGATTGTCAAGACATTGTAACTCTTTTAATCAATAAAAAAATATTTAAATTTCCATGTGTTATGAAACAATGATTCTGTTACAACACTCCCCGACGTTTCCGCCACGTTTTGTTGTCCTACGTGGTCGGGGTGTGACAATTATATTAACAGAACTACCGTTGTCCACCAATATCCTGCGTACAAAATGGTTAGCCACATATAATGTTATTACCAAAGCGTCATGGTGAGGATCCTGAACAGTATTCCTGTCATCACTATCGAAAGTGATCACTTTATCCGTTGTGAGGGTAGTCATCCTGACTGGTTTGTCTCCCCTTTCACTCTTGGCTTCCTTTGCATGTCTCTTAGCCGCCGAATACGAAGTCCCACAAATGTCGGATCCTCCTGAAATAAAGTTAATTATCTTGGCATCTGATGGGGGTGATGCTGCTCGTTCAGGATCCTTCTCGGGATCCTGCCCTTTATTTTTCTTTCTTCCCAGCAAGTCCTTCAGATACCCATTGCTTAACAGGTAACTTATTTCTTTCCTTAAAGCAATGCAATCCTCGGTCATATGTCCGAAGTCTTCATGGAAGGCACACCATTTGGATTTATCCTTCCAATCAGCTTTCTGCTGGTTCTTTCGAGGCCACCTAGCTTTGTCCCCTAAACCCTGCATAGCATACATTAATTCAGGTATATTAACAGAAAAGCAGTATTCAGATAAGTCAGGATATTCTTCAGGATCCTCGTCTTCAACAACATTCACTTTCTTGTTATCATTTCTGCCATATGGCTTGGAGCGATATGGCTTATACGAGGATTCTAATTTCCTGTTGGTTGATTCATAGGTTGAGGTAGAATTCATCCTCTCTTGCATTTTCTTGTCATCTTCCAAACGGATATATCTCAAAGCCCTGTTACGAGCTTCGTCGAGATTCCTGCAGGGATTCATTACAAGATCCTGATAAAACTGAGAATCCTTTTGTAACCCCATCTTAAAAGCTTGCACGGCTGTTGCAACATCAAGATGTGGGATATCCAAGGATTCTCGACTGAACTTGTTCACATAATCCCTCAAGGATTCCTGAGATCCTTGAGTTATCCTGTAAAGGTCACTGGTTAGTTTCTCAAAACTCCGACTACAAGAAAATTGACTGTTAAATAAATTAACCAAATGAGCAAACGAAGTAATTGAGTGAGGAGGGACGTTTAACAGCCATTTTAAGGCTGATCCTGTCAAGGTAGAACCGAATCCCTTGCATAAGCATGCTTCCTTGAGATCTGGAGGGATAGGATTGATTTCCATCCATTCCCTGTACTGGGCAATATGCTCTTCAGGATCCGTAGTCCCGTCGTACAGTTTCATGTTGGGAGTCTGAAATCTTTTTGGAATTTCAGCATCACAGATAGGATACGCAAAGCGGGATATCCTGTGGCTGTCTTGGGATACTTCCGAAATTGGCTGGACCACTCCAGGTACACTGGATATCATGTCCTTCAATTTCTGGAGCTCCCTGGTAAACGTTGACGTCATACCTGCATCCTGCAAAGACCCATTGTTGTTAGTAGCAAGAATATTATTATTTGACACATTACCGATCTGAGGATTTTGGCCATATCCTGAAGCATATCCTGAACTCCTCACAGTCGACATTCTAACCGAGGAGGGTATCTCAGGGGTATGATTATGAGAATGGCTTGGGACGATATTCCCCCTGTTATCCTCAGTGTAAACTGCGGAACTGAAGTTCAGAGCCCTGGGCTGTATAGGAGTGACAGTTTCTTCAGCAGGTCTACTCGAGCTAGCTTTTAAGAGTTGTATTTCTCTTAACAGCATTTGGTTAGTTTCCTGTTGCTGCCTCATTTGTTCTTGCACACTTCCAAATAAAGTTAGAATTTCATCATTAGAGGCTAAAACGGGAGCAGATTCCTGAACACTCCGAGTAGGGATAACATCCCGAAGTTGTGAAGAAACTGGCATCCTTGGAGGAGGTGGTGGAAGCACCGAACCGGTAGTAGCAGAAGTCGTAGCGGACATAGTGAAGGAGCTCATGTTTGATCTCGAAGCCATTGAAAATAAGTTAGAAAAAAGTTTTGACAATAGAAAACCGAATTATGATTTTAATAAAGTTTTTAGCAAAAATAGCACCACTTGCCCCACAGTGGGCGCCAAATTGTTTTGGTCAAAAATTACCTAAGCAATTAAGTGATCATATTAGTTTTGTGAGGTAGTGTGCTAGTAATATTGTGTGAAAAATATGTTGGTTTGTTAGTTTGCGAAAACAGTTTCAGGATACGGCTCAGGATATCGAGCTGTATCTATAATCAAACAATGAGCAAAAATGTAAAGGTTGACACGTGATGTACGAGGAAAGCCCTTGATCAATCTAGATCTCCGGCATAAAACCTCGGGAGCTGACAATCGCAGCTGCCTTGTTCTTCTTATTGCTTTAAACTTCAGGATACAGTGAAGGATGTAGAGCGAATCAACTAGGTGTTACAATGTGATTTGAATACAAGTGTTTGTGTGTAGTGTTTGCAGAGAGCTAGAGAGAAAGTGTTTGAATATGTGAAAGTTGCGTGCCTTAATCTGATCCGCCCCCATCTATTTATAGTAAAACAAATATAACAAACTATCCTAAATAACCGGGATCCAGCGAATATTCCCCACTCGAACGTTGTAGACCTAGTCTTTCGGGTTCAACGTCTCTCCCATAACAAACATGCCCGAGTCTTGAGGAGATGAAGTCCATCTGACCGTTAGCAAACCCCAGCCTTTAACCTGCACTTGGTTAATTCAATCAACCTCAGGATATCGCCCAGGATGTTAGCAATATCCCCGTCTAGTATCCTGGTCACAAATAAATAATTAAAAGCAAGATATTGATCAAGATATGTACGCTCAGAAAATGACCCATAACAGATGGATAAATCAGATCAATAGGACATCACAACTACACTCACTACTCACTCACACTTGTTCTCTCGCAACTTTCACTCTCACAGAAACCATTGTAACACTTAGCGATCTGATCGATATCCTGCACTGTATCCTGATGTTTAAAGCAATAAGAAGAACTAGCCAGCTGCGATTGTCAGCTCCCGAGGTTTTATGCCGGTGATCTAGATTGATCAAGGGCTTTCCTCGTACATCTCGTGTCATTTCCTTTACTTTTTGCTCATAGTTTGATCGTAGATATAGCTCAATATCCTGAGCCGTATCCTGAAAACTGTTCTTTCTAAACAACTTAACCTGCATATTTTCAACACACTTTTTAGCACACTACCTCACTTAACTAATTTGATCACTTAATTGCTTCGGTAATTTTTGACCAAAACAGCTGCTAAGGAGAATTATCAACTTATGGTATGTTGATAGTGGCCCGCTCTAGGCACATGACGAGGGATGCGAGATTGTTTTCTGAATTTGAAGAATATGATGGTGGACATGTGAATTTTGCTGGTGCTAAAGGTGGTAGGATTACTGGACGAGGAAAAGTGACAAATGGGAAGATCACTTTGGACAAAGTGAACTATGTTGAGCAACTTAAACACAATCTAATGAGCGTGTCTCAAGTCTGCGACAAGGGTCACTCGGTCCATTTTACCAAGTCTGAAGCATTGGTGTCGAAACCAGGTTTGGTTATTCCGGACAATTGGATAGTAATGCGTGCACCAACGAAAAATGATACTTATGCCATGGACATGGGTGTCAAGGATCCGTCTGCTATGGTGGTGTGTTTATTATCAAAAGCATTTGAAGCTGAATCGACGTTGTGGCACAGACGCATGGCCCATATTCACTACCGCAAAATGAATTACATTATTAAAAATGAGCTAGTGAAAGGGGTTCCAATGTAGAGGTTTCATGTGGAAGGCAAATGTCTTCCATGTCAAAAGGGAAAACAACATAAGAAACTTCACAAATCAAAAACAATAAATTCCATAGATACCCCTTATGAATTACTTCACATGGATTTATTCGGTCCAGTGAATGTGAGGAGCATAGGTGGAAAGTACTACTGTCTTGTTGTCACTGATGATTACTTTTAGGTACAAAAGATGAGACAGCGGAGATGCTGTTAGATCTTTTTACAAAATTGGAAAACGTCCATGATGCAAGAATCAAGAGGATAAGGAGTGATAATGGCACGGAGTTCAAGAATCGGATTCTGGATCTCTGCTATCTTCGAAAGGGAATAGAACATCAATATTCTACTCCTTATACGCCTCAACAGAATGGAGTCGTTGGGAGGAAAAACAGGACGTTGATTGAAGCCGCTAGGACTATGCTTTCAGATTCAAAGCTACCGGTTCTTTTCTGGGGAGAAGCTGTGAATACAGCTTGCTACGTCCTAAAGAAAGTTTTAACCGTTACACATTTAGTTAATCAAGGGCTAAGATTAAATCAGGGAAATTTAAAGGAGGAGAAAAGAGGCGCGTGAGTTTGTTTAGGGGCATTCTAGTCAATCCAAACCAATAGTTTCTCTCTCCTCCAATTCCCATTCATTTTTTAAACGTTAATAACTCTTTCATACGAAATTATTTTTTTTTATAAAAATTGCACCAAAAAAACAAGCGTTTTTTTTATCTTTAAAACGAGTATACTATTGCTATATTTAAAAAAAAAATTAAAACCTAGTTGCGTAAAACGCAATAGAAAAACCCCAGTTTCGTAAAACGCAATGAAAAAAAACCTAAAAAATTACATTTTTCTAAAACGCAATGCACCAAAAACACAAAGAAATGACTTATCTGTAAAACGCAATGGCTAGAAAACACAAAGAAATGTCTTATTTCTAAAACGCAATAGTCTAAAAACTCAAAAGAAAATGTACTTTCTAAAACACAATGGACTAAAAACACATAAAAATGTGTTTTACCTAAAACGCAATGCACCAAAAACACAAACAAATGTCTTATTTCTAAAACGCAATTGCCAGAAAACACTTAAAATGTCTGTTTTCTAAAACTCAATGGACTGAAAACACATAAAAAAGTGTTTTACCTAAAACGCAATGCACCAAAAACACAAACAAATGTCTTATTTGTAAAACGCAATGGCCAAAAAAACACTTAAAATGACTCATTCTAAAACGCAATTGCCTAAAAAACAAAAGAAAGTGTTCTCTGTAAAACACAATGGACTGAAAACACCTAAAAAAGTGTTTTACCTAAAACGCAATGCACCAAAAACACTTCAAGAATGTGTTTTTCCAAAACGCAATGGCCTAAAAACACCAAAGAAAGTGTTCTCTTTAAAACGCATTGAACCATGACAATAGTTTTGTCTGTGCTGTCAATTGTCTGAACGAATGCAGTTTCCAGAGGCAATTTTTTATCTGCATCTCAATATAAATATTATTAAAAACCGAGTTATGAATAGTCTGTACAAATAATCAAGGCGCAAACATATAGGTCATCAAAGCTGACTCACGGTTTAGTTTCTGTACGTCGTTTTTCCTTTTTGTTATTTTAATATAATATAATATAATGATTTACAAAATTTTGAATATATTATTGCAATGTGATTAATTTTATCTACGATTTGATAAAGTTTTATTTGAAATTGAACGAGAATTGTTTTTACTACTTTTCAATAGAACTGCGTTTTACCTTTATAACTTATTTTTTCATATATCAAAATTTATAAAGTTTTGAATATCAGGTTCAAAAGTAATAGCGCATATGATTCAAATGAATTTTTTGTTTCAGTTAAGGATCAACTTCAAATATTCAAAACATGAATCAAAGGATGTTATTTAAGTTTCATTTTGTTCGACTTTTCAAGTTTTCGAGTTAATCGTTCTGCATATACCGTTGCGGTTATTATTTTTATCTACATGATATAAATTTCATTCAAAACCACAGAATCACAAACTCACATACGCGGTTTTTTTCTTTCGATTACACAATTACTTGTGTGTAATTAAGTGATATATGTGTAAATAAACCTAATATTTTATTTAACTTTTTATTTTTATTTTGTAACATAAACCAAGGAAAGGTACCTACTAGTTATTTAAAAGGATTATTATTATTGAGAATAATCAATCATGATAATGTTTTCTATAACAAATATGGGTGGAGATACAATAGGAGTTTATATGGCTAGGAAGGCTAGGAAGTGATCTTGACCATCCATTTAGTTAATCAAGGGGCTAAGATTAAATCAGGGAAATTGAAAGGAGGAGAAAAGAAGCGCGTGAGTTTGTTTAGGGGCATTATAGTCAATCCAAACCAATACTTTCTCTCTCCTCCAATTCCCCCTTATTTTTTAAACGTTTATAACTCTTTCATACGACATTATTTTTTTTATAAAAATTGCACCAAAAAATGAGCGTTTTTTTATCTTTAAAACGAGTATACTATTGCTATATTTAAAAAAAAAATTAAAACCCAGTTGCTTAAAGTGTTTGTTTTCTAAAACGCAATGGACTGAAAACGCATAAAAAGTGTTTTACCTAAAACGCAATGCACCAAAAACACAAACAAATGTCTTATTTGTAAAACGCAATGGCAAGAAAACACTTAAAAATGACTCATTCTAAAACGCAATTGCTTAAAAAACAAAAGAAAGTGTTCTCCGTAAAACGTAATGGACTGAAAACACCTAAAAAAGTGTTTTACCTAAAACGCAATGCACCAAACACACTTCAAGAATGTGTTTTTCTAAAACGCAATGGCCTAAAAACATCAAAGAAAGTGTTCTCTCTAAAACGCATTGAACCATGACAATAGTTTTGTCTGTGCTGTGAATTGTCTGTGCTGTGAACTGTCTGAACCAATGCAGTTTCCAGATGCAATTTTTTATCTGCATCTCAATATAAATATTATTAAAAACCGAGTTATGAATAGTATGTACAAATAATCAAGGCGCAAACATATAGGTCATCAAAGCTGACTCACGGTTTAGTTTCTGTACGTCGTTTTTCCTTTTTGTTATTTTAATATAATAAAATATTATGATTTACAAAATTTTGAATATATTATTGCAATGTGATTACTTTTATCTACGATTTGATAAAGTTTTATTTAAAATTGAACGAGAATTGTTTTTTCTACTTTTCAATAGAACTGCGTTTTACCTTTATAACTTAATTTTTCATATATCAAAATTTATAAAGTTTTGAATATCAGGTTCAAAAGTAATAGCGCATATGATTCAAATGAATTTTTTGTTTCAGTTAAGGATCAACTTCAAATATTCAAATCATGAGTCTAAGTATGTTATTTAAGTTTCATTTTGTTCGACTTTCCAAGTTTTCGATTGCATATACCGTTGCGGGTTATTATTTTTATCTACATGATATAAATTTCATTCAAAACCACAGAATCACAAACTCACATTAGCGGTTTTTTTCTTTCGATTACACAATGACTTGTGTGTAATTAAGTGATATATGTGTAAATAAACCTAATATTTTATTTAACTTTTTATTTTTATTTTGTAACATAAACCAAGGAAAGGTACCTACTAGTTATTTAAAAGGATTATTATTATTGAGAATAAACAATGATGATAATGTTTTCTATAACAAATATGG
Organism: Helianthus tuberosus; assembly: GCA_030545235.1. NCBI lineage: Eukaryota > Viridiplantae > Streptophyta > Magnoliopsida > Asterales > Asteraceae > Helianthus > Helianthus tuberosus. Next base: position 171,745,290 of record CM060377.1, read on the forward strand.
GTGGAGATACAATAGAAAGTTTATATGGCTAGGAAGGCTAGGAAGTGATCTTGACCATCCATTTAGTTAATCAAGGGCTAAGATTAAATCAGGGAAATTGAAAGGAGGAGAAAAGAGGCGAGTGAGTTTGTTTAGGGGCATTCTAGTCAATCCAAACCAATAGTTTCTTTCTCCTCCAATTCCCCCTCATTTTTTAAACGTTAATAACTCTTTCATACGACATTATTTTTTTTATAAAAATTGCACCAAAAAAACAAGCGTTTTTTTATCTTTAAAACGAGTATACTATTGCTATATTAAAAAAATTTAAAACCTAGTTGCGTAAAACGCAATAGAAAAACCCTCAGTATCGTAAAACGCAATGAAAAAAAACCTAAAAAATTACATTTTTCTAAAACGCAATGCACCAAAAATACAAAGAAATGACTTATTTGTAAAACGCAATGGCCAGAAAACAAAAAGAAATGTCTTATTTCTAAAACGCAATAGTCTAAAAACTCAAAAGAAAATGTACTTTTTTAAAACACAATGGACTAAAAACACATAAAAATGTGTTTTACCTAAAACGCAATGCACCAAAAACACAAACAAATATCTTATTTCTAAAACGCAATGGCCAGAAAACACTTAAAATGTCTGTTTTCTAAAACGCAATGGACTGAAAACACATAAAAAAGTGTTTTACCTAAAACGCAATGCACAAAAACATAAACAAATGTCTTATTTGTAAAACGCAATGGCCAAAAAACACTTAAAAATGACTCATTCTAAAACGCAATTGCCTAAAAAACAAAAGAAAGTGTTCTCTGTAAAACGCAATGGACTGAAAACACCTAAAAAGTGTTTTACCTAAAACGCAATGCACCAAAAACACTTCAAGACTGTGTTTTTCCAAAACGCAATGGCCTAAAAACACCAAAGAAAGTGTTCTCTTTAAAACGCATTGAACCATGACAATATTTTTGTCTGTGCTGTGAATTGTCTGTGCTGTGAACTGTCTGAACGAATGCAGTTTCCAGAGGCAATTTTTTATCTGCATCTCAATATAAATATTATTAAAAACCGAGTTATGATTAGTCTGTACAAATAATCAAGGTGCAAACATATAGGTCATCAAAGCTGACTCACGGTTTAGTTTCTGTACGTCGTTTTTCCTTTTTGTTATTTTAATATAATATAATATAATGATTTACAAAATTTTGAATATATTATTGCAATGTGAATAATTTTATCTACGATTTGATAAAGTTTTATTTGAAATTGAACGAGAATTGTTTTTACTACTTTTCAATAGAACTGCGTTTTACCTTTATAACTTATTTTTTCATATATCAAAATTTATAAAGTTTTGAATATCAGGTTCAAAAGTAATAGCGCATATGATTCAAATGAATTTTTTGTTTTAGTTAAGGATCAACTTCAAATATTCAAAACATGAATCAAAGGATGTTATTTAAGTTTCATTTTGTTCGACTTTTCAAGTTTTCGAGTTAATCGTTCTGCATATACCGTTGCGGGTTATTATTTTTATCTACATGATATAAATTTCATTCAAAACCACAGAATCACAAACTCACATATGCGGTTTTTTTCTTTCGATTACACAATTACTTGTGTGTAATTAAGTGATATATGTTTAAATAAACCTAATATTTTATTTAACTTTTTATTTTTATTTTGTAACATAAACCAAGGAAAGGTACCTACTAGTTATTTAAAAGGATTATTATTATTGAGAATAATCAATCATGATAATGTTTTCTATAACAAATATGGGTGGAGATACAATAGGAGTTTATATGGCTAGGAAGTGATCTTGACCATCCATTTAGTTAATCAAGGGGTTAAGATTAAATCAGGGAAATTGAAAGGAGGAGAAAAAAAGCGCGTGAGTTTGTTTAGGGGCATTATAGTCAATCCAAACCAATACTTTCTCTCTCCTCCAATTCCCCCTTATTTTTTAAACGTTTATAACTCTTTCATACGACATTATTTTTTTTATAAAAATTGCACCAAAAAATGAGCGTCTTTTTATCTTTAAAACGAGTATACTATTGCTATATTTAAAAAAAAATTAAAACCCAGTTGCTTAAAATGTTTGTTTTCTAAAACGCAATGGACTGAAAACGCATAAAAAGTGTTTTACCTAAAACGCAATGCACCAAAAACACAAACAAATGTCTTATTTGTAAAACGCAATGGCAAGAAAACACTTAAAAATGACTCATTCTAAAACGCAATTGCCTAAAAAACAAAAGAAAGTGTTCTCCGTAAAACGTAATGGACTGAAAACACCTAAAAAAGGGTTTTACCTAAAACGCAATGCACCAAACACACTTCAAGAATGTGTTTTTCTATAACGCAATGGCCTAAAAACATCAAAGAAAGTGTTCTCTCTAAAACGCATTGAACCATGACAATAGTTTTGTCTGTGCTGTGAATTGTCTGTGCTGTGAACTGTCTGAACCACTGCAGTTTCCAGATGCAATTTTTTATCTGCATCTCAATATAAATATTATTAAAAACCGAGTTATGAATAGTATGTACAAATAATCAAGGCGCAAACATATAGGTCATCAAAGCTGACTCACGGTTTAGTTTCTGTACGTCGTTTTTCCTTTTTGTTATTTTAATATAATAAAATATTATGATTTACAAAATTTTGAATATATTATTGCAATGTGATTACTTTTATCTACGATTTGATAAAGTTTTATTTAAAATTGAACGAGAATTGTTTTTTCTACTTTTCAATAGAACTGCGTTTTACGTTTATAACTTAATTTTTCATATATCAAAATTTATAAAGTTTTGAATATCAGGTTCAAAAGTAATAGCGCATATGATTCAAATGAATTTTTTGTTTCAGTTAAGGATCAACTTCAAATATTCAAATCATGAGTCTAAGTATGTTATTTAAGTTTCATTTTGTTCGACTTTCCAAGTTTTCGAGTTAATCGTTTTGCGTATACCGTAGCGGGTTATTATTTTTATCTACATGATATAAATTTCATTCAAAACCACAGAATCACAAACTCACATTAGCGGTTTTTTTCTTTCGATTACACAATGACTTGTGTGTAATTAAGTGATATATGTGTAAATAAACCTAATATTTTATTTAACTTTTTATTTTTATTTTGTAACATAAACCAAGGAAAGGTACCTACTAGTTATTTAAAAGGATTATTATTATTGAGAATAAACAATGATGATAATGTTTTCTATAACAAATATGGGTGGAGATACAATAGGAAGTTTATATGGCTAGGAAAGCTAGAAAGTGATCTTGACCATCCATTTAGTTAATCAAGGGCTAAGATTAAATCAGGGAAATTGAAAGGAGGAGAAAAGAGGCGCGTGAGTTTGTTTAGGGGCATTCTAGTCTATCCAAACCATTAGTTTCTTTCTCCTCCAATCCCCCCTCATTTTTTAAATGTTAATAACTCTTTCATACGACATTATTTTTTTTATAAAAATTGCACCAAAAAAACAAGCGTTTTTTTATCTTTAAAACGAGTATACTATTGCTATATTAAAAAAAAATTAAAACCTAGTTGCGTAAAACGCAATAGAAAAACCCTCAGTATCGTAAAACGCAATGAAAAAAAACCTAAAAAATTACATTTTTCTAAAACGCAATGCATCAAAAACACAAAGAAATGACTTATTTGTAAAACGCAATGGCCAGAAAACAAAAAGAAATGTCTTATTTCTAAAACGCAATAGTCTAAAAACTCAAAAGAAAATGTACTTTCTAAAACACAATGGACTAAAAACACATAAAAATGTGTTTTACCTAAAACGCAATGCACAAAAAACACAAACAAATATCTTATTTCTAAAACGCAATGGCCAGAAAACACTTAAAATGTCTGTTTTCTAAAACGCAATGGACTGAAAACACATAAAAAAGTGTTTTACCTAAAACGCAATGCACAAAAACATAAACAAATGTCTTATTTGTAAAACGCAATGGCCAAAAAAACACTTAAAAATGACTCATTCTAAAACGCAATTGCCTAAAAAACAAAAGAAAGTGTTCTCTGTAAAACGCAATGGACTGAAAACACCTAAAAAGTGTTTTACCTAAAACGCAATGCACCAAAAACACTTCAAGACTGTGTTTTTCCAAAACGCAATGGCCTAAAAACACCAAAGAAAGTGTTCTCTTTAAAACGCATTGAACCATGACAATAGTTTTGTCTGTGCTGTGAATTGTCTGTGCTGTGAACTGTCTGAACGAATGCAGTTTCCAGAGGCAATTTTTTATCTGCATCTCAATATAAATATTATTAAAAACCGAGTTATGAATAGTCTGTACAAATAATCAAGGCGCAAACATATAGGTCATCAAAGCTGACTCACGGTTTAGTTTCTGTACGTCGTTTTTCCTTTTTGTTATTTTAATATAATATAATATAATGATTTACAAAATTTTGAATATATTATTGCAATGTGATTAATTTTATCTGCGATTTGATAAAGTTTTATTTAAAATTGAACGAGAATTGTTTTTTCTAATTTCCAATAGAACTGCGTTTTACCTTTATAACTTAATTTTTCATATATCAAAATTTATAAAGTTTTGAATATCAGGTTCAAAAGTAACAGCGCATATGAGTCAAATGAATTTTTTGTTTAAGATAAGGATCAACTTCAAATATTCAAAACATGAATCTAAGTATGTTATTTTAGTTTCATTTTTTTCGACTTTCCAAGTTTTCGAGTTAATCGTTTTGCATATACCGTTGCGGGTTATTATTTTTATCTACATGATATAAATTTCATTCAAAACTACAGAATCACAAACTCACATTAGCGGTTTTTTTCTTTCGATTACACAATGACTTGTGTGTAATTAAGTGATATATCTGTAAATAAACCTAATATTTTATTTAACTTTTTATTTTTATTTTGTAACATAAACCAAGGAAAGGTACCTACTAGTTATTTAAAAGGATTATTATTATTGAGAATAATCAATGATGATAATGTTTTCTGTAACAAATATGGGTGGAGATACAATAGAAAGTTTATATGGCTAGGAAGGCTAGGAAGTGATCTTGACCATCCATTTAGTTAATCAAGGGCTAAGATTAAATCAGGGAAATTGAAAGGAAGAAAAGAGGCGCGTGAGTTTGTTTAGGGGCATTATAGTCAATTCAAACCAATAGTTTCTCTCTCCTCCAATTCCCCCATTATTTAAACGTTTATAACTCTTTCGTACGACATTATTTTTTTTTATAAAAATTGCACCAAAAAAACGAGCGTTTTTTATCTTTAAAATGAGTATGTTATTGCTATATTTTCAAAAAAAAAAAAAAATTAAAACCCAGTTGCTTAAAATGTCTGTTTTCTAAAACGTAATGGACTGAAAACACATAAAAAAGTGTTTTACCTAAAACGCAATGCACCAAAAACACAAACAACTGTCTTATTTGTAAAAGGCAATGGCCAGAAAACGTTTAAAAAGGACTCATTCTAAAACGCAATTGCCTAAAAAACAAAAGAAAGTGTTCTCTGTAAAACGCAATGGACTGAAAACACCTAAAAAAGTGTTTTACCTAAAACGCAATAAATCAAAAACACTTCAAGAATGTGTTTTTCTAAAACGTAATGGCCTAAAAACACCAAAGAAAGTGTTCTCTCTAAAACGCATTGAACCATGACAATAGTTTTGTCTGTGCTGTGAATTGTCTGTGCTGTGAACTGTCTGAACCAATGCAGTTTCCAGAGGCAATTTTTTATCTGCATCTCAATATAAATATTATTAAAAACCGAATTATGAATAGTATGTACAAATAATCAAGGCGCAAACATATAGGTCAACAAAGCTGACTCACGGTTTAGTTTTATAGGTCGTTTTTCCTTTTTGTTATTTTAATACAATATAATATAATGATTTACAAAATTTTGAATATATTATTGCAATGTGATTACTTTTATCTACGATTTGATAAAGTTTTATTTAAAATTGAACGAGAATTGTTTTTTCTACTTTCCAAAAGAACTACGTTTTACCTTTATAACTTATTTTTTCATATTTCAAAATTTATAAAGTTTTGAATATCTGGTTCAAAAGTAATAGCGCATATGATTCAAATGAATTTTTTGTTTCAGTTAAGGATCAACTTCAAATATTCAAAACAAATATTCGACTTTCCAAGTTTTCATGTTAATCGTTTTGCATATACCGTTGTGGGTTATTATTTTTATCTACATGATATAAATATCATTCAAAACCACAGAATCACAAACTCACATTAGCGGTTATTATTTTTTTCTTTCGATTACATAATGACTTGTGTGTAATTAAGTGATATATGTGTAAATAAACCTAATATTTTATTTAACTTTTTATTTTTATTTTGTAACATAAACCAAGGAAAGGTACCTACTTGTTATTTAAAAGGATTATTATTATTGAGAATAATCAATGATGATAATGTTTTCTATAACAAATATGGGTGGAGAGACAACAGGAAGTTTATATGGCTAGGAAGGCTAGGAAGTGATCTTAACCATCCATTTAGTTAATCAAGGGCTAAGATTAAATCAGGGAAATTGAAAGGAAGAAAAGAGGCGCGTGAGTTTGTTTAGGGGCATTATAGTCAATCCAAACCAATAGTTTCTCTCTCCTCCAATTCCCCCCATTTTTTAAACGTTAATAACTCTTTCATACGAAATTATTTTTTTTTATAAAAATTGCACCAAAAAAACGAGCGTTTTTTTATCTTTAAAACGAGTATGTTATTGCTATATTTTCAAAAAAAAAAAAAATTTAAAACCCAGTTGCTTAAAATGTCTGTTTTCTAAAACGCAATGGGCTGAAAACACATAAAAAAGTGTTTTTACCTAAAACGCAATGCACCAAAAACACAAACAAATGTCTTATTTGTAAAACGCAATGGCAAAAAACACTTAAAAATGACTCATTCTAAAACGCAATTGCCTAAAAAACAAAATAAAGTGTTCTTTGTAAAACACAATGGACTGAAAACACCTAAAAAAGTGTTTTACCTAAAACGCAATGCACCCAAAACACTTCAAGAATGTGTTTTTCTAAAAACGCAATGGCCTAAAAACACCAAAGAAAGTGTTCTCTCTAAAACGCATTGAACCATGAAAATAGTTTTGTCTGTGCTGTGAATTGTCTGTGCTGTGAACTGTCTGAACCAATGCAGTTTCCAGAGGCAATTTTTTATCTGCATCTCAATATAAATATTATTAAAAACCGAGTTATGAATAGTATGTACAAATAATCAAGGCGCAAACATATAGGTCATCAAAGCTGACTCACGGTTTAGTTTCTGTACGTCGTTTTTCCTTTTTGTTATTTTAATATAATATAATATAATGATTTACAAAATTTTGAATATATTATTGCAATGTGATTACTTTTATCTACCATTTGATAAAGTTTTATTTAAAATTGAACGAGAATTGTTTTTTCGGCTTTTCAATAGAACTGGGTTTTACCTTTATAACTTAATTTTTCATATATCAAAATTTATAAAGTTTTGAATATCAGGTTCAAAAGTAATAGCGCATATGATTCAAATGAATTTTTTGTTTCAGTTAAGGATCAACTTCAAATATTCAAAACATGAATCAAAGGATGTTATTTAAGTTTCATTTTGTTCGACTTTTCAAGTTTTCGAGTTAATCGTTCTGCATATACCTTTGCGGGTTATTATTTTTATCTACATGATATAAATTTCATTCAAAACCACAGAATCACAAACTCCCATATGCGGTTTTTTTTTCTTTCGATTACACAATTACTTGTGTGTAATTAAGTGATATATGTGTAAATAAACCTAATATTTTATTTAACTTTTTTATTTTTATTTTTATTTTGTAACATAAACCAAGGAAAGGTACCTACTAGTTATTTAAAAGGATTATTATTATTGAGAATAATCAATCATGATAATGTTTTCTATAACAAATATGGGTGGAGATACAATAGGAGTTTATATGGCTAGGAAGGCTAGGATTTGTCGTTACCCACTTAACCCACACATAACCCACACATAACCAAGGAAAGGTACCTACTAGTTATATAGGGTAAGTTAACAATCATCAGATTCAGTCGTTACCCACTTAACCCACACATAACCATGGGTCTAGTTGATAACGGGATTTGTCGGATCCTATGGTACCATAACCTAATACTGGTCGGTTTGGCCGAAATTAATGAATGTCATTCGTTATGTAACTACAACCACAAGTTCGTTCACATCATTGAAATCGTTCTTAGTTTTGTATAAACCATCTTACTCGTTTTGAAACCATTGTTAAAACATCGAAATCGTTTAGATACATATGCCTCACCCCAAAACAATTGAAAATAGTAAAATAGGGGACTATGTACTCACCTTCGGGTGCGTTTTTAAATGTTAACACAATCCCTCAAATTGTTTATCTGCCCTAAATTAAATAAGAATGATTTTAATAATCAAAACCCAGGCTTCGACATGCAAAATGCTACTTATGTCATTTCTGTTTTAATATATATGAAACTGGACTGTTTTCGGACATTTAAATAAAATAGTTAGCTTATTCCAAAAATTCCCAAATTTTTACAGAATGTCTTAAACGATCCATGTATTATTGTGTAAAAATATTGGGGTCCAGTTCATTATCAGTATTTTATAGAAAATTGTTTACCAGACTGCAATCAGATTTGTTACTTTCTGATTGCACTCTACGAAATAATTTATCGTAAGTCCGTTTTACGATATTCCAGTTGGAGGGTCACAAATACATCAGTGATCATCTATGGCATAAATTTCAGGGGCTGGTTCTACTCAGGTTTCAAGTTATGACTGAAAATGTATCGCTCATTTACTGCAGTAAAACTCAGCTTTAGCTGTTGTCATAAAAATAGATTTTTAAAATAGTAAACGACCTCGAAAAATTACGATTCCAGTGCCATTTGATCAATTTTTCAAAAATACACAATTTAGGCTTTAGAAAAACAGTTTTTCGATCTGTTATGGTCCGGTTACAGCCAGTTGAAGTCGGCTGGAAAGGTTATTCAGCAAGCTGTTTCTAGCTTAAATATTACTAAAACGCACACATACGATCACCATTCATCCTAATAACGATTTATATCATAACACAAGTTATTTACAACAGATTATTGTTTGTAATACACAGATTTATCATGATTACTTTATCATTTTAGCAATACTTCATCACTAGACTAGTTTATGTTCAAGACTTGTTTATGTTCATTAGAGTTCTTAACCTTTCATCATTCTTTCAACTATTAACCACCAAAAATATGAATAAGATGAAGATCTAAGGCACTTACTACTAGCACAAGGCTAAGGGAGTTCGAGTGTAGAAAAGTGGTGGATAAAAGAAAACGAGAGCGGTCCTTGAGCTTCCGAGTGCACCAAGGTTACTTGTTCGGTCTCTAGCACCTTTGAGTGTATGGAAAATGTTTGAATGGAAGGTTGATGGTGGTGGTATGGTGGATGGAGGTGGCTGCCGAACTCAAGAGAGAGGAGAGGAAAGAGAGCTTGTTTGTGTTGTTTTGAAGATAAGAATGATAATGGTCCTCTAGGTCTACTTATAAACCTCCTAATCCTTATTAACCCATGTATAATGTGCTCCATTCATTGTGTAATATGTCTTGTAGTAGGAGACAATATCTTATATTATATGGAAATAAATCTATTAAATAGGCCATGTGTTGGCCGTAGACTAGGTTTAACTAAACTAGTTAGTTACTAGTTAAATTTTAAGTATGGAGTTAAGATCTAGTTACTAGATATTTACATGGGGTGTTATGATGTTCGGGGACCATAACTAGCTTGGTAATGATGAAACAATGTTTCTGATAATATTTTAGTGATCCAGGTAATGTCCGATTGTCTGGTTAGATAGCGTTCCGTTAAAGTGTTTAACTAGTCCGAAAAATGTCTTTTATATATATATTTGTAACACAAAATATTCATGGCATTTAGGAAAGTATACATGACCATTCTGCCATGTTTTTGCATTTTACTAACATAATAAAATGCTAAACTTTTAATAATAAATGCAGGATTCTGCATTTATAGTTTGTTTTAGGCACTTCTCGGCACTGTAACTATCACCTAGTGACACAGTTTTGTCGTAAATAACTCTTTAGTTCAAATAAACATGTATTTGCCATACCGAATCCTTCGAAACTTATTTCTAAGTTATGTGAAGGATTTTTAGGGTATGTTCAGCTTATGTCACAGTTCCGGAGTGTACGTCGCGTTAAACTGACTGCGTTTATGCACCAGTTTGCGTATAACCTTCCAGGAAGTGATTGAAAGCTTGAAATCGAATTCGAATCAAATTGTAAAATTATTAAACACAATTGCACATATAATATCACCAAAACACATATAATAACACCAAAGCATATTGTTTTATTGATAACTGACATTGTTTTACATAATACGATGATTACAGAACACAGTTGTCACAATGTGAACAAGTTTAGCCGTGAATCCCTGGATATTCCACATCTTAATGTTGCAACAACTGTGCAGGCTTTCAAGATGGGGTTGCAAAAAGATTCTCAATTTTACCAGGATCTTGTGATGAACTCATGCAGGAACCTGGATGAAGCTCGGAACAGGGCTCTAAGATATATTCGACTAGAGGATGAAAAAAAGATGCAAGAGGGGATGAATTCGTCCATGACCTATGAATCGACCAATAGGAAATCAGAATCCTCGTACAAACCATATCGCTCCAAGCCATATGGGAGAAATGACAGCAAGAAAGTGAATGTTGTTGAAGACGAGGATCCTGAGGAGTATCCTGAATTATCTGAATATTGTTTTTCTGTTAATATACCTGAACTGATGTATGCTATGCAGGGTTTAGGAGACAAAGCCAGGTGGCCTCGGAAGAATCAACAAAAAGCTGATTGGAAGGATAAGTCCAAATGGTGTGCCTTCCATGAGGATTTCGGACATGTTACTGAGGATTGCATTGCTCTGAGGAAAGAAATAAGTTATCTCTTGAGCAAGGGATATCTGAAGGATCTCCTGGGAAGAAAGAAGAACAAGGGTCATGATACTGAGAAGGATCCTGAACGAACAGTATCACCTCCTGCAGATGCCAAGATAATTAACTTTATTTCAGGAGGATCCGACATTTGTGGGACTTCATATTCTGCGGCCAAGAGACACGCAAAGGAGGCTAAGGCTGAAAGAGGAGAAAAGCCAACCAGGATGATGACCCTCACAACTAATAAAGTAATCACTTTTGACAATGATGACAGGGATACTGTCCAGGATCCTCACCATGATGCTCTGGTAATAACATTATATGTGGCTAACCATTTTGTACGCATGATACTGGTGGATAATGGCAGCTCCGTCGACATAATCCAACTAGAAACATTGAATAGAATGAATGTATCTCTAATGGATATCACTTTGAAGTCCACTGTGCTTGTTGGGTTCAATGGAGAGGCTAGGAACACAGTGGGGGAGATAAAGTTACCAGTGTATGTTGAAGGGGTCAACTCAATGCAACGCTTCTGTGTGATGGACTCCCTATCCTGCTATAATATCATATTGGGTAGGCCGTGGATCCATGATATGAAGGTTGTGCCGTCAACCTATCATCAATGCATCAGGATCCCTACACCTTGGGGTTGTTAAGGTAGATAGTGATCAGCAGGAGGCAAAGGAGTGTTACTCATCCTCGATGAAATCCTCAACCAAGCCTAGTGCAGCATAGCAATTAAAGATGCGAGCCCAGGATATCGTGGAGGTTTCAGAACAGGATGTAAAGAAAATTATCCTGGATCAGGATAATCCGGATATCTCGGTGCTCGTAGGAACCAATATCCCTCAGGATATTAAAGATCAGTTGACTAACTTTTTGAAATGCAGGATGTCGACATTCGCGTGGAAGCACGAGGATATGACAGGCATTTCCAAGGATATTATAACACATAAGCTCGGTATTGACAGGTCATTCAAGCCTGTCCAACAAAAGAGAAGGAAATTTGCTCCGGAGCGAAATATGATTATTCAGGAAGAAGTAGAGAGGTTATTGAAATCCAAAATGATCAGAGAAGTCAAGTTTCCAAGATGGCTAGCAAATGTAGTCGTAGTACAGAAGAAAAATGGGAAATGGAGAGTTTGTGTAGATTACACAGACTTGAACAAAGCTAGTCCCAAAGACCCATTTCCTCTTCCTCATATTGACTCAATGGTGGATGCTATTGCCGGCCATGAGATGTTAACCTTCATGGATGCATCCTCAGGATTCCAGCTGATCCAAATGGAACCTTCAGACTAGGAGGATACTGCCTTGATGACACCAACAGGTATTTATTGTTACACTGTTATGCCTTTTGGTTTGAAAAATGCCGGTGCAACATATCAAAGATTGGTGAACATGATGTTCAAAGACAAACTGGGGGACACTATGGAGGTGTACATCGATGATATGGTAGTAAAATCTAGGAAGGCTGAGGATCACCTCCAGGATATTAAAGGGGCATTTGATATCTTGGATCAATATAACATGAAGCTGAATCCTGCTAAGTGCCATTTTCGAGTGGGGGCATGAAGGTTTTTAGGATATATGGTGACTAAAAGAGGGATAGAGGCGAGCCCAGAACAGATCAAAGCCATCTTGGATATCAAATCACCTTCCAACATGAAAGATGTACAAAGACTGACGGGGCGAGTAGCGGCATTAAACAGATTTATCTCAAGATCCTCGGAAAAATGCAAGGAATTTTATGATATCCTGAAGCAGAACAAGAAGTTTGAATGGGGGGAGAAGCATGAAGCAGCCTTGCAGGATTTGAAGCAGTATCTTTCAACCGCACCTCTGTTGATGAAGCCTGAGGATGGTGAACCATTATCCCTGTATCTTGCGGTATCTGGGAATGCAGTAAGTGTCGTCCTTGTAAAGGATCATGAAGGTCAGTAGTATCCTGTTTATTATGTTAGCAAAAGTTTATTAGATGCTGAAACTAGATATTCTCATTTAGAAAAACTAATATTAGCCCTAGTTATGGCATCAACAAAGCTTAGACATTACTTCGAAACACATAGGATTCATGTTAAAACCAATTATCCTGTTAAAAGTGTGCTTAGGAAACCTGAGATGTCAGGTAGAATGGCTAAGTGGTCAGTAAAGTTAAGTGCTTATGACCTAGTATATGAACCTAGAAATGCCATAAAGTCACAGGCTCTAGCTGACTTTATGGCTGATTTTAGTAGTGATATTCAAAATGAAGTAGACCTAGAAGTTCAACAACTAGGAGAAACCTCAGAATCCTTGACATTATATACTGATGGTGCATCTAATGTTAGAGGTGTAGGATTGGGAATACTACTAAAATCGTCACATGGGGACATATTACCCCAGGCTATTAGATGTGAATTTCCTGCCACTAATAATGAAGCAGAATATGAGGCTTTGATCGCAGGATTAGAATTGGCTAGAAACATGGATATTAAGAATTTGCAAGTATATGTTGATTCCTTGTTAATTACTAATCATTTTAATGGATCCTATGCAGTTAAAGGTGAGAAGTTAATCGAGTATCTCGATATTATTAAAAAATTAGCAGGATATTTCGATGTTTTTACACTTGAACAGGTACCAAGAGAAGATAATCATGAAGCGGATGCCTTGGCAAACCTAGGATCATCAGTCAGGATACAAGAGGGAACCCAAATACCAATACTTCACATCCTGTATCCTGCTGTGGATCTCTTCAAGGCTCAGGAAAAGGAAGTAACAAGCATTCAGGATCCTGGTCATGATCCTGATGAGGATACTAAATCCTGGACGGCTCCTATCATGAGATATCTCAAGGAAGGACACATCCCTAAGGATGAGAATCCTAAGGCATTTAGAATGAAGGTATCACGATTCATCATTATAAATAATGTTTTGTACAGGAAATCTCTTGCAGGACCATACTTGAGATGCTTAGAGGATCCCGAAGTTAAAGAAGTGCTTCAGGATATACATAAAGGGGATTGTGGTAACCACACTGGGGGCAGGTCATTATTCTCAAAAGTATTAAGAAAAGGATACTATTGGCCGACAATGAAGAAAGATGCTACAGAATATGCTCAAAGATGTGATGCATGTCAAAGGCATAGTAACATATTACATCAACCAGCTGAACCATTATATCATATAGCTTCCCCTTGGCCATTCATGAAGTGGGGAATGGATATAGTGGGGAAGTTGCCGAAAGCTTCAGGAGGAAAAGTCTTTATGCTGGCAATGACTGACTATTTTTCTAAATGGGTTGAAGCTGAAGCATTTGTTCAAGTTAGAGACCAAGAAGCAGTATCCTTCATAAAAAGGAATATCCTGACCAGGTTTGGAGTATCAGCCGAGATTATTTGTGACAATGGATCTCAGTTTATAAGTAAGAGGACTACTGACTTTTGCAAGAGTTGGGGAATCAAAATGATCACATCTACTCCGGTACATTCTCAAGAAAATGGACAAGCAGAATCATCAAACAAGATAATTGTCAACAATCTAAATAAAAGACTTGGAACTAAGAAGGGAAGATGGTCAGAAGAACTACCCTTTGTTTTATGGGCTGATAGAACAACAATAAAGAGTACAACTGGCCAGACTCCATTATCTTTAGTATTTGGAGCGGAAGCAGTGATCCCAACAGAAATGGTGATACCTATAGTAAGATCTAACCTCCGGGATCCTGAAAGGAATCCTAAAACTTTGTGCCAAGAATTGGATACAGTGGATAAGACAAGAGATGCAGCGAAGCTAAGGATGACAGCATATCAACAGAGGATATCTAGAGCATATAACAAGAATATAAGGACTAGAAGATTCCAAGTTGGGGATTGGGTGTTAAGAAAGGCTTTTCAGAATACTACTAATCCTGCTGATGGAAAGTTGGCCCCAAAATGGGAAGGACCATACGAGGTTGAATCAGAATCAGGGAAAGGAGCATACCGACTCAAGAGTGTGGAGGGGGATTTGCTACCAAGATCCTGGAATGCTATACACTTAAAGCTCTATTTCAAGTGAGTTTAGAATTTAATTTCTAACTCAGGATGGTATGAGTTCTATCTCTTTTTATATATTTTGTATTATTTATTCTTTTAAACCCAATACTGACTTAAGCATCGGAGGGGTGTTAGCCTGGTGTTAGCCAGGCTAACACCCACCTTAGTTTACAGTTGTTTTGCAGAATATGCCTCAGGATATAACTCCAGGATACACACTCAGAATATTTCGAAAGATTAGAGGATTGGCCCCCTCTCTCACGTTTAAGGGATTCTGATCACTTTACAGGTTTAAAGGTATTCACCTTTCTCACGAATTGGGTTTGAACACTCCACCTGGAGCGCAAGTTATTTAGGGATAGTTCAAGGTAGCGGGACCAGTTCATGTAAAAGTGGCTTACAATTTCGTTACTGTTGGCTATATCCTGGATCCTCAAGGTATATGAGGATTGATCACCCTCTCTCACGAAAGAGTGTTTTCATACTCTCTAAGGTTTAAAGGTTTTCACCTTTCTAAGTGTTGGAGTTTATACACTCCCGCCTGAAGCGCATGAAAATAAGGGCTTATCCCCAGGATATTAAGGGTTTATCCCCAGCATATTCAGGGTTTGCCCGCAGAAAAAATGACTATGTTTGCATTTCTAAGTTTTCAAATATGCTGAACACAGGGGACATACATCACACAATCCAAAGGATGGGTTCAAACTTCTAAATGTGAACTGGGGACATTCCTAAGATAAAAAATTGGAATTGATTCTCTAAGAGTCCTTGGTATGATCCCTCCTTTTTAATTTTTAGGTAACTTAAATTTTCTAAATTATCTTGCAGTATTCTGACTAGGATATCTCTCAGGATACTCTCAGAATATGTTCCTAAGAATGTTCAAACAAAACTATTTTCATAAGTAAAATCTATGCAATAAAGTTGTAACAACAGAAATAAAGCCAAAAGAGAGTTATATTATTAACATGGAAAAAGTTTGTGCTTTTGGTTTCATCTCAAACTGAGATCCATCCACCAAAAGCACAATAAGTTCATAGTTATATTTACATAACAGTTAAAGGTTTCATCTCAAACCGAGACCCATCCACCTCCAACTGTTATATTGTTCAAAATGCATGCAGAAAAAATAAATTGTTCAAGTGCAGGAAAAGTAAAGTGAAGGAAAAGTAAATTGTTTTAGGGTTACAAACCAACATTCAAATTTAAAAAAGTGGGCTCCGGCCTAGGCATCAACATCCATCATCGCCCACTTGAATGCCCTCACACAGCGGCATCTTCACCAGCCTTCTCCGTCTTCTCAGCCTCAGCATCCTAAGCAGCATCCTCAGCAGCATCCGTCCCATCATCTTTCTTTTCTCCAGCCTTGCCCACCACCTCTGCTGACTTAGAGGGTTCACCAGCCTCAGCAGGATGCGGCACAGCTTTGCCCCCAAGCTCCTTCAGCTTTGCCACCCAGGAATCAACCGGCCAGGCTGGGCACTCAAGACCTGTCTCCTTGGCCTCATAAGCCATCTTGATGCGAGCTTGTAGCAGGGAGACAACAGCTGAATTTTTGATCCCTTCCCGGAAAGAGACCATGGCCTGTTCGTGCTCCACCTGGACGGCTGCCAGCTTTACCTCGGCGTCCTGAGTGACCTTTTTCAGCTTATCCTCGTAGTGTCGGGACTTGGCTTCAGCGATGACACCATGGTCGGCAACGGTGGTCTCAAGGTGCTTGATCCTGGCCTCTTGAAACTTGGTCGTGCTGCAGGCATTGGTGTAGAGGTGAAGCAGATGCTGGAGGCCCTGCAAATCAAAATTCAGGTATAAATCGAAACTTACTAACCAGGATATTCTGTCAGGATATTCTGTCAGGATATTCTGTCAGGATATTCTATCAGGATATGTATGCAGGATATAGTATCAGGATATTACCTTATTGAGGAAGGATGTCATCGGTTCCAATGAGTCAGTGAAGCTGAGTTCTTCATATGAGAACCCTTCAGAGCCTGGGGTGCTGACTTCGGAGCCTTTCCTCTTCTTGGCGGTGGAAGCACGAGTTCTCGGGTTAGGCTTAGGAGCCGGGAGCGGTTTGGAGCTGGTAGTAGCAGGAGTCTCTTTATTGACGTTGACTGGAGTGGGGTAACTATCAAGCTCATCAAGGTCCAGGAGGATTGGAACTTTGCTGGAGTCTGCATACAGGGAGTAAAACTCATTCCTAAACATGTCAAATAAAAACATATATGCAGGATATTGTGCAGGATCCTTACCAGACATGTTTGAACTGGAGATTGGACTTGGAGATGGTGGAAACGGATTGAAACTTCTTTCAGCCTCTGGGAGGAGTCTGATGGCGTTGATTCTCTTCTGTGAGTCGGCTAAGGGAGGTGCAAGCTTCCTTAAATCGGCTGTGTACAAGAAAATAAAAAGTTAGTACAAGATATGAAACATGATACAAGACAGGATCATCCTAAAACCCTAAATCCTACCCTTTCTCAACCACTTCACCGGATAATCCGCTCCACCAGGGATTGAATCTCTTTTTACAAAGAAAAACTTGGATTTCCATTCCTCTTCGTTCCTGGTGGCTCAGAGTATCAGTGGATCGCTGGAAGTGGAATAGAACAACAATCGAAAAGAACTATGGCATCTAAGCCGATATGCTAAGGGGAGGTCATGAATGGAAAGGTCAGGGATATGATTCTTCTTGATTTGATCAAGAACAAGCAAGACTCGCCAGAGCATCGACACTGTTTGACTGAACAGATTTTTGTGGTATTAAAGAACTCGGTGATGAAATCTGGAAAAGGAAATTGCAACCCTAAGGTAAAGGGAAAAGCATTAAAACACAACCACTCGTCGGAAACCATGCCCGACCGGATTTTCCTGGTCAAACGGCCGGAACACCGTCCCTTTCGGGAAGATGCCGGAGGTTTTAAGAGTCGACAAGTGGGCACTATCCAAGGAGCATATTTCTTTCTCCGGATCTTGGAGAATATTCTGGTGGATGAATGTAGGAGCGGAGTCACCAGAGCTGGATCTGGTCTGCCTTGCCATATGGTTGCCAGAATATTGAGAAGAATGGGAGGATGAAGATGGAGATGAGAGAGAAAGTTTTTTACCTTTTTTCTCTTCGGTAATGGTTAAATGAGGATGAGGATGAGAAGTTATACGGAGGTAATGAGTAATTATAGACTGAACGGTTACAAGCGGTCACATCAAGGACTTATCTCTTTATTGCCTCGTTATTCGTGAAAAAAATGTAACCGTTAGTATCAGGATACTTAACGGTAACATTTTTGGGGACAATTGTTATGGGTGAAATTTTGAGCCCATATCCTGGATAATATCTTAAATTATATCTTGATTATATGATATCTGTTCATGCCCGGGATGCTGATTCAGGATATTGGTAACATCCTGAAATGGTATCCTGAGGATCACTAATGGATTATGTGCAGGAATGCGAGTCCAAGCTTGCAACGTTCATGAGGACCTTTTCCCCGGAAGACTCGGTCTAAGTTGTTCAAAGAAAGACGTTGAAGCCGCTTTACTTGGTCTCCAACGTTAACTAAGGAATATTCGAAGGCATCCCCCATTTATAGGAATTTTTGTTTTCATTTCTTAGCTATAAATAGACGAATATATCAGATTGAATAGGACACAACAACACTCACTGCTCTCATACACTTCTACTATCTCGCAACTTACACTTTCTAAAAAAGCATTGTAACACTTAGCGATCTGATCAATATCCTGCACTGTATCCTGACGTTTGAAGTAACAAGAAGAACAAGGCAGTTGTGATTGTCAGCTCCCGAGGTTTTGTGCCGGCGATCAAGATTGATCAAGGGCTTTCCTCGTATATCTCGTGTCACCCCCTTTACTTTCTGCTCATTGTTTGATCATAGATATAGCTCGATATCCTAAAACTGTTTTAACAAACGACCAATTTAGCATATTTACAACACACATTTTTAGTACACTACCTCACTTAACTAATTTGATCACTAAATTGCTTAGGTAATTTTTTACCAAAACAACAACCATGAAATAATTATATGTTTAAAAGAAAACAAGGTCAAAGAAAAACTGATTATACAATGAAAACTTTTGTATTATAGAGTTATATTATTAATTGAAACAAGAGCTATTTAGAGAGTTTCTTTATACAATTTCAACAAAGTTATTTTTATATAATAGATAATTACTTTTTGGTTTAAAGTTGGTGAGTTAACACCTTACAACGAATATGCATGATTCAACATTTTTACGTTTGTTCTGTTTAATGATTTCGCCGCAACGCGCGGGTTATAAAACCCCGTGGTAATAAAAAAACAAATAATAATTTAGTTTTATTCTTATTATGAAAAAGGAAAAACAAATAAAAATTGAATTGCTATAAATGAAGAGGAGCATAGGCCAAGTTTTGATGAGTAGACAAAAAGACAACTTCTATCTACTAATTTTCATTTTACCCCTAAAGTGTATGACCACATCTTTTTTCTTTAAAAGGACATTACGGTAATAAACCTTTTATTGAAGGCCTTTGTCTCTATTATAGCAAGGGGTTATGTTTTAATATGTAACTATGATTTTCCCATCGCGTATTGCAACGGAGAATTCGGATACGTTTCGTTACTTATCGTCATCATATCGGCAATCGCTTTAACTTATATACTGTCACATCAAGGCAACCATAAAAATGATTATGATATTGGAATCGTAACATTATATTAGAAATTGTAATATCTTATATTATATAACTTAAATACGTCATGTCTAGAAAACCACAAAATTGCGATATCGGATGCTAATGTTCTTCTGAAGATATCAGTTCGTTTCTAATGGAAAAATACAAAAAATCATCTATATTTTATCGTTTTCATTAATAAAATTAAGTACGTCAAAACGTTATATTCGAAATGTATAAGATGCAATATTTTTTTACTAAAATAACGAAAAGGGTAAACACGTCATTTAAAAAAAGACTAAACCATTGTGTCGCTTTGATGAAATATATAGTTGTGTTTTAATCACTTATACTTTCTATTCATAGCTCTGTTTTAAGTAAAATTTATATCTATGTATAGAAAAAATAAACACGTTACAACGGCATATTCAGAATTTTATAAAATATCTTATCTTAAAAACCATAAGCGGAAGTTAGAATATGTTCAAAAGTAATTATAACGAAAAAATAATATAATTAAAAACAAAAGCTACTAACATTTTTATACATTTATGAATTACAAATTACATATTCTTTGCAAATATATGTTAATAAATGAATATATGTAGCTAACTCAAATTTACAGGCTATAATTGGTTAATTATGAAAACAACATCTACACACAAATCGTTTGGATGCCATCATAAATTTATAATGCCATTCCTATAAATGAATTAAAAGTGAAGGCTTTGTTTCTACTTAAAAGTTTTCTAGGACAATTGTACTTTTTACTACATAAAAAATTACTTAGATATCATCATCATCAATACATAATGACATTGATGTAAATTAATTTGAAGTAAAGGATTTTGTTTGTACTTTAGTTTAAAAAAATACCTAGATTTTATGTGGTTAAAATAGAAAAAGAAAAGCTTCTAGTTTCAAAAATAAAAAGAAAAAACTTCCTGCACCGAATGTAATGTTATTTATAATATAACAAGTGTTTCTCACGCGAGTTGGGGCGTAGAATCTTGGTACGAACCAAACATTAAAAACCAGTATGAAGATGCACAATGTAAATATATAAAACAACAAAAAAATAAAATGTTACAAATAGAAGAAAAGTAGTGGTATGTGATGGGAGAGTGAAACCCGAACCTTAATGTGTGTTATAGTACATGTTTTATTATGTTTTAAGTGGTTACATGCCTTGAATGTGATAACTACGAGTATTTGTGGTTTGACAGGTTAATCGCTTAAACCGGTGAAGTTAGGATGCTTGGAGATGAAGTCGAACAACCGTAGATGGAAATCAAGTCATATTACACTATTCGAAAGTTGTTTCGGGCCAAAATATAGCTTGGAAGTACAATAAACGGAAAAAATTGAAATCCAGGGGCCGTTGGGTAATTAGTTGAAAGTTGAAATTGTAGCCATAATTACGGTATAGGTGAGTTGGATAAAAGACTTCCAGCGGCAATATAACATAACTTATGGTTCCACAGAGTAGTCTACGGTCTAGGGAAACAAAAGAGGCAGTAGATACGGACCATAACCTATGGTCATTGGACCATAGGCTACGGCGGAAGTGATAAGGCAGCGCGCAACTTGTTTTGCTCAAGGGTTTAAAAGGGTTTTGAAACCCTAACACACATATACAGACATTGAGGAACGAAATTAGGAAGCAAAGATCACATTCTTGGCTAATCTTTCATCTTTAATCATCACTCTTTGCATCATATCAATTGGATTGAAGATGGTTTCCTCCGTATTTCAAGCTTGCGAAGATCGATCAACCAAGATGAGCGGCTAATTCTTTAGTGGTTTCCTCCGGTTGGAGGATTCTTGTAAGTGAACGAATTTATGTGTTTTTAATCGTTTGTAAATTAGGTAATCTAAGCATTCGATGCTTTTTACCTATTTATTCAATTGACTGGTTATAACCATTAATTTTATTTAAACTTTAGTTCTGATTCATTCAATTCCTGAGAGTTCTAGTAATTGGGATATATTTGATAGGGATTAGGGTTGGTAATTTCGATTGATTGCTCATATGATAACCTTTCGATGTTTTGTAATCAAAGTAAGTAGTCTTTGAATAATCACAACTTGTTAAATGAATTACACAATCATGTGTATGTGTTTGTCACAACCGAACACATAATTGAAGTTTGCTTTGAATCTAAAATCCGAAGGAACCACTGTTTCTTCCAATTGGTTACAACTCGTTTTAATTAGTCTTTTATTAATTCAACACTTCAAACAACTGAATTTTACATTACTGCAATTAGTTCTTAGTGCTTAATTCATAACACTTTCCACCAGACTCCTATGGATTCGATACCCTACTTACTCTAGCTATCTAGTTTAATTAGGTTTTCGCATGACCCGTACGACAGTCATCAAAATGGCGCCGTTTCCGAGGATTCGTGCGCAAAGTGTTATGTTATACGTGTTTTAGAAAAATAGTAAAAAAAAAAAAAACCCAAAAATAGTGTTTATTTCGTCTTGTTCAGAATTACATGTGATTTTGTGTTTGTGCTTGTGAAGGCACTCAGAAATCCAGGAAGTCTTCACCTCTAGTATTTGATCCAACAATTGAGAGGACAGTTTGAAAGACCCGAGTCATTCATAGAGAAAATAAAATCATGAAATCTCCAACACCTACATCTAATCTAATGGATACCTTAGAAAATCCATATAAGCAAACAACTTAACAAGCTCAATTCTCACCAACTCCTACTCAACCATCGCCTAACACCACCAGACCATCCGAACCACTACCACAATTCACCCAAACTACTACTACCCAAATTCCACCGATTCCACCACCACCGTTCCCTAACTTGGATAACCTACCACCAACATTGCCAAACCAATCATCATCTTCCCAACATCCACCTTTCACCCAAACATCTACTGCTTAGTACTATTCACCATATGTGAGGATAGTATCTGATGAGAACATCATCCCCCTCACCAAAGTCAACCCGTTAACCAATCAACCTCAATTCCTCTTCAAGATCAGCCTTCACATTATCAAGCACCTCAACAGCAACAGTTCTCAGTAAGAACCTCTATTTTTATCAAAGG
This sequence comes from Helianthus tuberosus, assembly GCA_030545235.1. NCBI lineage: Eukaryota > Viridiplantae > Streptophyta > Magnoliopsida > Asterales > Asteraceae > Helianthus > Helianthus tuberosus. The sequence continues at coordinate 171,768,066 of CM060377.1, forward strand.
CATGCTCCGGGGAATTTGGAGATGGATATGAAGAATTTGACAGTTATGTGGGTATTCAAGATGATCGGCATGTGTTGAATACGGGGAATGTTGAGAGGTGCAACACGTGTTCGGATTTGCTAAAAGAGGGAATCGAGAGCCAGCTGGGTATCAACAATACAACTACCCACCCAATCCAGTTAACCAGCAAGGCTGTGTAAGATTGATAAACATTCCAATGCCACCACCGGTATAACAGATACCTGCTCAGCAAAGACCGCTCCCGAGAAACATGGTCCAATCGGTCAACTAACCTGAGGGCATACCGATAAGATATGATCGTGGACTGGTGCGAGGGGTTGAAAGTCATTTCAAACTAGCTATCGCTAACAACCCATCACCGGTGTTGACACCTCAATTACGTGGTCGTTCATTTGTAGTGAGAGCACAATCCATTCAGAGCTTGCCCAAGTATCATGGTTTGGCAACGGAAGAACCGTATCAACACATTGCCGCATATGATGCTCGCTGCAACACCATAGGTGGTCAAGGTTTTACACCCGACGATGTGAAATTGGTACCTTTCCAATTCACACTTGAAAACAAGGCACAGCAATGGTTCCACTCCTTACCATCTGCCTCAATCTTCACATGGCCTGATATGCAGTAGTTATTTCTGGATGAGTTTTACACTCCACAAAGGACCAGTGATGCTAGGAGAGATATTAGAAACTTTCAACAACAATTTAGTGAGTTATTTCACGAAGCATTCAATAGGTTTAAAATGTTGTTGAAGAATTGTCCACATCATGGTGTACAAATGTGGGTGTTACTTAATGCTTTTCATGAGGAGTTAACACCAGAAGATGCACGTGATCTCATCTCGATATCAAATGGTACATTCGGTACAAACTATGCGCACGTTGACTGGGATTACTCGGAGAAAATGGCGAGCACTTCAAAGCGAAAGGCTCAATCTTTGAGAAGAGCTCAACACGTGACGGTGAGAGCAGTTGAGAACACACCGGAAATGGGGGTACAGATGCCTATGTATGGGCATTGTGGAGATTTTGGGCACAGAGCTGCTCAGTGCCCTAGTATTGTTAGTATATATGATGAGGTGTATATGCTGCAAGGAAATGGGAATAGATACCCAGGTTTTCAAGGTAGTAACCAATATTTCCAGCCCCGTAATTAGACTAATTATCAAGGGGGCAATAATTTTGGTTATCAAAGAAGCTATCAGCAGGGTAATGGTCAGGGCAATAATGAGATCATGGAAATGTTGAAGGCTATGCAGCAAGATATACGGAAGAAGTGCCAGTTGGATGAAGCGAGAAGAAAAATGGATGAGATTTGTGACAAGGCCACCCAATCGCTGAAAACACAGATAGGACAGTTAGCTAGTGAAGTAGCTATGTTGAAGCAGCAGAATGGGAGGTTGCCAAGTGACACTCAAACCAACCCCAAAAGTGTAAAGAACATACCAATCAGCGGGGTAAGTGTCGTTCCTAAAAACGAATTTAATGATAAATGTTTAACCTCTTTTATTTCTCAAGTGATTGAAGGTGTAACTGGAACAAGTGAGGGAAGAAGTGGAAGTGATGCAGGGGAATTGGTCATCCCAATCTGAGTTGGGAAATTCAAGATTCACCGAGCCCTGTTGAATTATTGAGCGGGGATGAGTGTTCTCCCAGGTAGCTTGTATGACTAGTCTGACTTTGGTCCTCTTCATGTAGTTAATAGCATGGCGGTGTTTGATGACGCGAGTTGGAAACAACCCCGGGGGATTGTGAAGGATGTGATAATCCAACTTGGCAAATTCTACTACCTGGTGGATTTTATGGTGATAAACAATGCACCATCGAGGTCATATGAGCAGCCGCAGGTAATGTTGGGTCGTTGATGTAGAGTGTGAATTTTGTGCGTTACTGTGGATATAATACGTGTTTTATTATATTTCGAGTGATAATGAGCCTTGAATATGTTAACTACGTGTGTTTATAATTTTTTAGATTAAACGCGTAATACGGCAAAGTTAGAGTGGTTAGTGATGATACGAAACAATAAAGGATGATGCTCAAGAGGTATCACATTATTTGGGAACGTTTCAGGCCGAATGATAACTTGAAGTCGAAAGACACACGAAGGATTGAAGTCAAAGGACCTTCTGTTTATTAGTGGAATGTTGAAACACAACTTGTATGTGTGAGAATCATGATACAATGAAGTTCAGGGGCTGTTTAGTCAATTACTAAAAGTTGGAATAGGAAGAGAAAGGAGTCTTAGGGATCTCGACGTAGCCTATGATGGTTATACCGTAGGTTACGATCTTCGCATGGTAGTCAACAAATGAATAGAAGCTTTAGAGCGTAACTTACGGAAATTATGTGTAGGTTACGGCTGGAAAAGAAAAATATGGCAGCATGTATGTTTTGGGTTGGATGTCATTTAATTTAACGGGGCCAAATCCTAAATCACGTGAGGAGGGTTTTGATAAGTCAACAACATTAATGAAAGGCATCACATCATCAATATTATATAGACATATATTGACGGCAGACTTTTGGAGAGAAAAGATCATCATTCTCAACTTTTTTTTTGAAAGATCAACAAAAATTTTTTTATTCCATTTATCTGGACAACCAAACTGTTGGCCAGATAGTTCACCAGTGTCATACAACTATTACATCACCTTTACACACCAAAACTAAGTAAATCAAAATTACACCAGTTTCCCCATGAGATATTACCATTTTTAACCCTGCTTTTCAGCCACATATAACCGAGTATCTTGATTTCTTCCTTCATTCTGTTTACATGAGGTTGTTTACCTTCGAAGACCGCCTCATTCCGACTCCGCCAAATAACCCATAAGGCCGCTTGGGTCACCAAACTCACCACCTTTTGCCATCTTTGTGATCCACTATTACACTTGTGGATGTTTGTCAAGTCCTTTAATTCAAGTGCATAAACCCGTCGAATTCTACACCAACGAGATACAAACTCCCATATCTGATCCGCTATATTACAAGATGCAAATACATGTAAAGCTGATTCAACCTCTTCGCCGCACATTTTGCAACAATTATCTTGGACGATTACATTCCGTCTAGCTAAGGCCGCATATGTCGGAAGTTTGTCTTGAATTAATCTCAAAATCATAAAGTTTACCTTTTTAGGGGACCAGTTATTCCACTCGAAGGCCAGATTTAGATCTGGAAAGATTGCCCGCTGGAGCTTTTCTTTGACACCGCTAACGAAAAAGCTTCCGGAATTGTCCATAATCCAGCACCAACCTGTCTGAACCTTGCCCAAGATGGTAATTTTTTAAAGCATCATTGAGGCTGTGCAACTCAGATAATTCCTCTTCACTGGTCGGTAATCTGGACCACATATATGTCGGCTCCAAACCTTCAGAACCAACAAACACCCTCTCCTTAATAAAAGCCTTTATATTACTCTCGAGCTGAAACAATATAGGAAATCTATCACACAAGGGAACTTCAAACAGCCACCTCTCTTTCCAGAAACATATTTCGCTATCGCTACCCGGGTGTCCCCGAAACATAGCCTCTAAGCATAAACCCACTGCACTATAATCTCCTTTTATACTACATATTTGTTTCCACGGACTCGCCATTGATACTTTTATTGGAATAAAACTCCAAATTCTTGCGTTATTATGAATTTCCAACACTACTTTTCTCCATAGGCTATCTCTTTCCACCTTAAACCTCCACCACCACTTCGACAACATTGCTAAATTTGCCACTCGAAGAGATCCAAAACCCATACCCACGAAATCTTTAGGTGTCATCATGTTTTTCCAAGCCACCCACTTCATCTTCTCTTTTTCCGTATTCGAACCCCATAAGAACTCTCTCCGTATCTTTTCTAACTTTTTTATCACCCCCAAAGGTGCCTTAAATAAGGAAAAATAGTATGTAGGTAGGGCATTAAGAAAAAAATTTACCAAAGTAATGCGGCCCCCAAAGGAGATTGTTTTTGCTTTCCAAAGAGCCAATCTCTTCTGGAATGTTTCTACCACCGGGTCCTAATTCTTGATCAAATTCATGTTAGCCCCAACTTGTAGTCCCAAATATTTAAACGGAAACGACCCCCGTACGCACCCCATCATATTAGCCATTAATTGGACCTGATTCTCTTCTAATCCGACCCCGTAAAGACTACTCTTTTTCAGGTTCACTTTTAGACCCGAACTTAAATAAAAACATCTAAGTATTCGCTTTAAATTTAGTAAGTTATTAAAGGACCACTCACCTACAAAAATCACATCGTCTGCATAAAGGAAATGTGATATTTGAGCCCCATTTGGTGACAAGCGAAGTCCTTCAAACACCCCGATATCGCCTACTTTTTTCATTACTCCTGTTAACGCCTCCATTGCTAGTACGAACAAGAATGGGGATAATGGATCTCCCTGTCTTAAACCCCTCGAGCATGAAAATTCTTGTGTTGGGGAGCCATTTACCAGAACGGATGCCCGGACCGACGACACAATAGACATGACCCAGCCCCGCCACTTGACGGGAAAATTCATTTGACAAAGTATGGAATTAAGGAAATCCCAACTTAGTGAATCATATGCTTTTTCGATATCGACTTTCAAGATCATTCCATCCCGTTTATTTCTTTTAAGCCATGGAATAATCTCATTAAGAATTACCACTCCGTCAAGAATACTTCTTCCTGCTAAAAAACCCGTCTGTTCCTCTGATACAATTTTATGGATCACCATCTTTAATCTATTAACTAGTACCTTAGAGACCACTTTGTTTATACATCCGATTAAACTGATCGGACGGAAGTCATGTAAGCCACCTGGGTCATTCCGTTTTGGAATAAGGGTTAAAAAGGATGACATACATCCATTATTTAATTGTTCGGCCGAGTGAAAGTGTTGAAACAGTCTCATGAAATCCCCCTCCAAAGCATCCCAAAACCTTTTTATAAATTTTAAATTAATTCCATCTGGGCCTGGGGCCCTATCGCCATCGCATTCCCACACAGCACTTTTAACTTCAAATAAAGAAAAAGGACGTACCAAGGCAGCGGCATCTTCATTTGACACTTGAGATAAGAACGGACACTGTAACAACGGCCTCGAATTCAATGGTTCTATGAATTTTTCAGCAAAAAAAGAAAAAACATGATCTTTCACCAAAGGGGGATCCGCAACCCACATCCCGTCAATGTATAAACCATGAATTCTATTGTTGTTTGTGTTGGCATTCACAACTGCATGAAAATATTTTGTATTTTCATCACCTTCTTTTGACCACCGAACCCTAGATTTTTGTTGCAAATCCATAGATTTTAATCTATCCGCCTCCAGAATATACGACTTGCAGTCTGCTCTCTCCTCCAATTCGCTTTATTCCAGATTTCTTTGTTCCGCCATCATTTCAAGACACTCTAACCTCTTCATCTTTGTATTGTAAGCATTATCCATATCCGATTTTTGGACATAGACCCAATCCTTTAACCGTCTTTTTACCCATTTTAACTTCACATCTAAGGCCAAGTCGGGAACACCTTCAAACTGAAAAATTCCCATTAGGTGATTCACGTGTTCGACTGCCCCCGGGATCTCCAGCCAAGAATTGAACAATCTCGAAGGAATTTTCCCATAGTCTGTCTGGACAGTTGATAGCAGAATTGGACAATGATTCGAGGCCAAGTTTGATAAGGCCATGCACGAGGCCGAAGGCCATTTACCCAAAAAAAAAACCCGGCACACTAGAAATCTATCTAGTTTGCTCATCTTGGCTCCATTATCCGATCTATAAGTATATTGCCTTCCCCCCATTTGATACTCCACTAAATCTGCGTCCGATATAAATTGGTTAAAAAATTGTGCATTAATGGCAACGAATTCAGAATTTATACGCTCTTCCGGACTTCGAACATCATTAAAATCACCCAAAAAAATCCACATACTATTGATTGAATTTTTTAACTGCAACATCTCCACCCAAAGCGCGCCTCTCTCGCCCGGATCATTCTGAGCATAAACGTTCACTACAGTTAATTCTTCACCAGTCGTTGCAATATTCCCAACTACTGCCAGGAAATTTCTATTTTTAACTACCCCAGTTCTAGTAAATATCGAGGGGTCCCAAATAGCAAGTAGACCCCCTGACCTACCCGTTGATTCTACTGCTTCATACTCCAAGATCGACCTGCCCCAAAACCGATTCACCATATAATTAATATTACCTGGCACCTTGGTCTCCTTAATTGCTACAAAATGTGCTCCATGAGTTGTCTTCAAACCCCTTACCCAATCCGCCTTTTTGGAGTCTCGAACTCCTCTTAAGTTTATTGATAAATAATTCATGATGTCACATTCTGTCCGCCTTCTTCGAGAATTACCTTTTCCAACTGTTCATTTGCTCCACTCATGTCGAAACCTAAATTGGTACAAAGCTGAATCGTTTCCAAAATTTCCTTATCTAAACCAGATCCTTCCTCCACCTCACCACCAGCAACACCGAACGAGACCTGCTGATGAAAAGTTGTTGGTTCGGACGCCGCAATCTGCTCCCCCTGTTCAGCCTTTTTTATACCTGATACGACATCCTCATTACCCAGACATGTGGTGGGAGTATTATTTTGATCATTATACATATCCTTAGCAGGGCTATTTAGGTCTAAACCATTTGGAAACTTATATCTTTGGGCCCAAATATTATTCGAATCAGGTTCATGAGATGTTGGGCTTCTCATACATCTCCTCCTTTTTCTTGTATTGGGCTCCTGTCTTTGGCCCATATTCCTATTATATCCCATGTGAAACGAATCCCCCATGTTTTGGTCTCCAAAGTTGTTGGCCCCACCTTCATTAACACTTGTCGGCTCTCTAGGAGAAAGAGTGTCAGTCCCCATGTCATTGGCTTCCCCATGCACTCCTATTGTTTTTCCATGCAACCTTTCATTTTCCGACTCTTCAGCTGGAACTCCGTTTCGACCATTCCTCTTCTCCGGCAGACACTCCGGCGAAATCGGTTCGGCCGATCTAATCTCTCCTTCTTCCATATCGTCGTTATGGCCTGTGACCGACTCGTCCGAATCATCTGAGTCTGAATATTCCGATGCCTCCGCTAACGTAGAGTCCTCCATTATTTGGTTGATCGACATATCATGGGTTTCGGAGACCCAGACATGATAAGTTCGGTTCTCCCAATCTACTTGGACAGCTTCCTCAATCCGTTTCCCAGTTTCCGTTACAATAGCACATACAGACTCATGATTTTTTGATGAATTCCAGGAAAAATCTGACTTTACCACAACTTTCCCGAACAATTCTGCAATCGTATTAAAGAAATTCTCGTCCCTGAGTTGCAATGGCGTCCCAGACATTCTGATCCAGACCAATCTTTCACATCCCACCTCCTGACCTTCCCACAGTACTGCCGATGAAAAGAGCTGCTTCCACAAAAATTCTTTTTCTCTTATAAAAGTCAAACCCTCCATCTTTTCTTTGAAGATTATTAAAAACTTCATTCCGCCAATGTAACTGAATGCAATTTCCTTATGACCACCTTCATCCAATGTATTTCTCATCCTTTTTATTGCCTCCATATTCAATGCCTCCACTAATATTGATCTCATAATACAGTGGTTAGGGTATATTGCTGCCCTACCCTTGTACTCCAATCTCTTTTCAATACCATCCATATGTTCCTCATTGTTCACCCCTGACTGGCCTACTAATGATTCTTTAAAAGATACTCCTTTCCTTATATGTGCCTGATTCGCATATTTTCCTGCTGCTGGTTGTGTTTTGTTTGTCACCGGAACATATTTCTGTTTCTGAGCTTGCTCATTAAAACATTTATTTCCTTTACCAAATTTAGCCGGAAAAACTTTCAAACTTGCTTCGTGTATGGTGACCGTGTTCATGCTTTCCAGTACCCTTTTCATGTTTGTCACCCCTTGCAGTCTAACAAAACCAAAAAAATTACCCCTTGCATCTCTCTTTTTTGCAACATATGCATCTTTTACAATACCATGCGGTTGAAAGGCTTTCCATAATAGTGATTTTGAGATTTCACCCGGGAGATTCCCCACATAAAATGTTGTGACATTATATCCCTGTCCGCCATTGTCGTTTAAACTCCCCATATTCCGACAAGAGCAAACTACAGTGAATGAAAACCAAGCCCGTCCGAAAAGAACCGCGCTTTAAAAGATTAATCGGATTCGTTACGATCTAGCTGACACTATACTCGATAGCCGCGACCGATGACAGACCGACTAAGCAATCAAGATACAAGGACTTTTGGAAAGCACAATAAAAGATAAAAAGAGCCAACATCATCATTGGAAGAAAAAAAGGGATATCAACATTAAAATAAACATCTTCATCAGAATCAAATCATCATCTTTGACGGATGTCATATGGTGGACGAAAATTTGGGAGGCAATTAGGAATCTAGGCACAATTTTTGATTGATTATTATTAATATTTTTATCAAAAAAATCTCCAAAGATCAATTTTTGCCCAATTTCAACCTCAAGAATTTAAGATCAACAATCTTACCAACCCTCTCTCGAGTTACCGCCTCCCCACACTCAGGATACATTGTCCCCAATGTATAGTGCAATCTATAATCGAAACTCGAGAGATACCACCCGCAAACCATGAACGGCTAATGGCCTAAATAAACAAACACATAAAAACCACTCCCACACAAAGACTCACACTACCAAATGCACAAATAAAAATAAAGTAAAGGATAGAGAGACACATGAACCTTATCATTCAATCAGCAGGTTTTTGTAGCGGTGCGGCTGCTATGATCGAAATGGGACGCAAAATCCTATTGGATTCTCTGACATCTCGTCGGGAATGTTGCCAAATGTTTTGGTCAAAAATTACCGAAGCAATTAAGTGATCAAATTAGTTTGTGAGGTAGTGTGCTATTGGTGTTTGCAAAAAATGTGTTAAGTTGATTGTAAATGAAAACAATTTCAGGATATAGCTCGAGGATATCAAGCTATGCCAATAATCAAACAATTGAGCGATAAAAGTAAAATTTGACACATGATATACGAGAAAAGCCCATGATCAATCTTGATCGCTGGCATAAAACCTCGGGAGCTAACAATCGTCAGCTGCATTGTTGGTGCATATGTCTGTCGACTTCGTCTTCGTTCGAGTCTTGTATTAAAATTGAAAGATCAAGGCATGAAATACGAGAAAACGTGAAAACATGTGTGATGTAGTCATGTCGCACGAAATGACTCATAACCATTTCGTACGAAATCATGTGTGTATATATAGGGTGCTTGTGTCTTTCATTTGTAACTTTTGGATTTGAGTAGCGAAGCTCTGCTGGAGTGTCTCTAGCCTTGTAAACGTTGTGAAATCAATACAAGAGACACGTAAAGTGATTCCAAGTGGAATACAAGCTGAACGAAGATCAAATCACTGAATTCCGCCTCTGATTTAATCCGATAAATCTTCTGAACGACTCGTTTGGTCGTGCAAACGATCCTACAAGTGGTATCAGAGCTCAGGAGGAAGAGTTCTTACCATTTAGCTTGTTTTCACTGGAAAATTCTGACTTCTACTCATTCTTTCACGTTTTCAACTAAATTTTGCAAAATTGAACGGGTTTTTAAGTTCCAAATTTGCTGATTTTTTGATATGTTGTGCGAAAATACCTGATTTATAACCCTACAAAGTTTCAGATCCTAATTTCTAGCCATTTGAGAGAAATTTGAGATTTTGTGTCCGATACCGCGTGACGTCAGCTTCATTTCGCACGAAATGAGCTATTTCGCTTGAAAGTGTACTCATTTCGCACCAAATAACTTCATTTCGTACGAAATCAGATCCATTTCGCTTGAAAGTACCTCATTTCGCATGAAAAGTAATCTTTTTGTTTGAAAAGATGTTATTCTACATGAAATGAATTCTATTTCGTATGAAAGTCATTTATTTCGTTTGAAATAATCTCATTTCGTTTGAAAGAAATCTCATTCCGTACGAAATGGAGTCTATTTCGTTTGAAGGTGCTCATTTCGTGTGAATGTGTCATCATTTTGCACCAGATCTCTATTTCGCGTGACATAACTTCATTTCGTTTGAAAATAATCAATTCGCGTAAAACATATCATCTAACCATGTGTGTTGACTGAATAAAGTTGAGAGGTCCAATAGAATTGTAGATCAGATTAAAAGGTTGTCGGCCACATCACGTGAACTCATAAATCCATTTATTGCATTATAGAATCGGTCCAATCATATGTTGAGTGTATCAGGTCATTAAATAAGATTGTCGGACACAAACCTTTATTGAATACACAAATTTAATAAAGATAAAAGCATTGTTTTTGTAGATAAAGTGATTTGTCAGATAGTGCATGTGAAACGGTTGCATGTGAAATTGAACCAGATCTGTCGTTTGAAAGGTTTGACATCATGTGACTTTTAGTCGTTTAAGTTCATCGGTCCAATAGTTTTTGAGTGTTACCAGCCTTCAAAGTTGTCGGCCCAATCACACTGCTCAAAGGAATAGCAGCCCAATAGAATTAAAATTGATTGTTGTGTGTTGACTTAGTGAGTTTTGTTGGCCCAATCAATTGTTAACAGGTTCATTAAAACAATCGGTCCAATCAGCATTTGGTTTGTGTTGTTGAAGGCCCATGTGATCACTGTTTGTCGAAACATCTCATCAATTTGTCTTGTATTGTTAGGAATCAGAAGTCACATGATTTAAGCGGTCCAATAAAAATTGATTGGTATTATTGTTGTCAGCCCAATTAATCACGGCCCAATCAAAATTGATAATAGCTTTTATGTTGACAGCCACATAATCTCAGTTTACATTTGTTTCAAAGTAAGTCAATACATTAAAATCCAATACATTTGTTGAAATCAAAGTGAAAACCATACCCGATCGGGTCACAATTTCATTTCAAGGGATCTTGTTTTTGTTCAAAGTTTAAAGTGCAACAAATCGAGCGGCAATCCAAGCGAGTTGCCACCCGATCCTAATCAATTCTATTTGTATGTGTTTCAGGTGTTTGTCAAGCATCGGATACCCGTCCGAGCGAATCCCCACCCGATCCGTTGTCACCGGATTTTTGTCACTCAATCGGATATTCATCTGATTCAGTTGTTTGATAAAGTGATTGAACTGATCTTAGATTGTGTGGATTTTTGTATCGTTTGAAAATTTGTCTTTGTGAATCTTTCACTACCGAAATATGGATTCTGAGTTTTATAACTCGTTTTTTGGAAATGGTATGCTTGTTTAGAATCCAGCAAGTATTGCACAGAAGTTTGATAGTTTTACAGCTATCAGGGGAGAGTCAACAAAAGAATTGATCGAAGTCATTTGTATGTAGAGATGAAGTGTTTGAACATTAGCAAAAGAGATGACGAGTGGGTTGACAAATTGGCAAATGCATTACCGCGTGATGAGTGGGGCACATATTTGTTGGCTTGGAAGAATAACTTGGAATATTTTGGCTTCAATTTGAGCACGTTCATCCAGAAGATTGAAACTCAAGAAATTGAACTCCAAAAGATTAGAAAATTGAAGTCTGATTCAGGAGCGAAGAATCATAAAGCAGCAACTACTGAAGAAAAAAACAAATCTGAAGAAAATGTTCAAGTAGTAGAGAAGCAGGTTGAATAAATTTCAGCTATCAAGGTTGAAAAGAAAGCTGAAGCTGAAATGATGTCCGAGAAGTGCTTAAACTGTGATAAATCTGAAGCAGACAATGTCAAACTCTTGAAAAATGTGGAGAGTTTGACATTGGAAAACAAAAATTTAAAAGAAAATGAAAAAGTTTTTCAAAATAAATTAACATTTTTAGAAAATGAAAAGTTAAAAATTGAAAAAGATTTTGAAAACAAAATAAAAATTTCAGAAAATGAAGATTTTTGGATAAAATTGGAAAATAAAAATTTAAAAGAAAAAGAAACAAAATTTCAAAGTCAAATAAGAGTTTTAGAAAATGAAAAATCTGTTTTTGAAGAAAATAAACTTGAAAATGAAAAAGCAATAAATTCTTATCTTGAGAAAATCTCTCAACTTGAAAAAGAAGTTGAGAGTGCTAGAATTAAAATTGATGATCTTGAAAAGAAATTGAAAGGTTTTGTGACCTCATCAGCGATACTGGATCAATTATGTCCAAAACCGATCAATTAAATTCCAATAAGTGACAATGTCACAAATTATGACGATGTCATAATTGAGGATTGTGATGATAAATCTGATGATGAAAATGATAAAGAGAAAATATTTTTGAAATTAAAAGAAAAATTTCAAGAAATTGTTTTACAATCTACTGAAAGAGGTGAATGCTCAACGCAAAAACCTTTTAAGAAGAATGTAGAACAAAAACAAAACCAAAATTCGAAAATTTTTCAAAGAAACAATAAAAGATCATCAGTTCTATCATCCAATCGTTATAAAAAACCACAAAATTTTGAAAATCAAAACTCACAAAAAGTTGGTAATAAGTGGTGCAGGTTTGACCACAGTGCTCAAACGTCAAATCAAGCTTACAGGAGAAGTCAAGATTATCACAAGGCCAAACAATGTTATGATCTAAGTATTTGGCTTGAAGGTGGAGAATGGTACGATAACAGAGTGTGTTACAAATGTGGTTTTCAAGGACACGTTGCTGTTAACTGCCAGAATCAGAGATTTGAGACAAGAAGATGCTATGATTGTCAAATCAAATGCCATATTGCCAGAGATTGCCCAATGAGATCAAAGGGAAGATCGAGGGCTGAATCTCATGGAAAAGTGAAGAAATCAGTCAAAATTGATGAAAAGCCCAAAGAACAGAAAGTGAAACTTTCTCAAGGGCAGAAAGATAGACTGAGAAAGAAAAGAAAGAAAGCGAGGGAGTATCTTGAAAAGATTTTATCCTCGGGTACAACTGGTGATTCAGATAATAGTTCTGATGAATCGATTTGCTCAACAAAAAATGTTCAGTCAAGCAAAACGAATTCATCAGATACAAATCTGAGGACAAAAGAGGGAATAAAGAAAGAAAAAGTGGTTAATCAAACAGTTCAAAAATCAAAGAAAGTTAAATTTTCAGATAAAATTTTTATAAAGGTTTTTGAATATAAAAGAAATTGTGACAAATCTAATATGACAAATGTTGATGAATTTGGAAAACCTAAATCAAGTGTGGATTGGGTTCCAATAAAGGCTGGTGATGAATTTGTTTCCTCGGAAGCAAAGGAGCCATGTTTTGGCGATGAATCTGACTCGTCAAAGTCGGAGGAGCCACGTTTGGGCGATGAATCTGACTCGTCAAAGTCAGAAGAGCCACAAGTTGAGCTAAAAATTGAAACGTCAGTTCCGCCAATGGATAATGTTAATTTTCCATCACTGCGGGCTGAAAATTTTAAACAAAAAATTGGAAAAGTTAAGATTTCAAATCAATTTTTTTTTCTGAAAAGAAAGAATTTGATATTAAGAAAGCCTTTAACCCCAAAGTAAAACATATTTTTGGAGAAATGGTTGACGGGAAAGTCAAAGGGGTAAAGGAATTTTATGAATTAAAAAAGAGTAAACCAGCTGAAGATGGTTCACCCATGTTCGTATCGTCATGGGATAGAACCTATCAAGAGTAAAAACCGGACTTGCCGGAGCTCCCAAGTTGGTAATCGTGGAGCATGAATCGGCATCATTCTTGGAAAAATGTTTTAGTGTCAAATTTTTACAAGTGGTTGAAAGACAATGTGATGCAACCCCAACAAAACTAATTTTCCGGAAAACCATTTTGATTAAAACAAACTTAAGTGTTTAGAAATCTAAATGGGAAAATAGTTTATTGTCAGGGGGAGTTCTGATTGTTTAAGCCAAGTGAATGGCGATTTGAAGCAATTCGTATCAGTTTGTCATTTTACTTTGTACAGTTTGTTTTCAAATTTTCCCAGAAAATCAAAATTGAAATATATTTTGATTTTAGGGGGAGTAGAAAATTTTAGAAATTTTGAAAATTTGAAAAATTCAAAAACATCGGAAAATCAAAAAGAGTTTTGTGTAAAAAGAGGAAATGATAGTACATCAGTGGACTATCAGTGCACGCTAGAGAAATGTGAAGTTTTATAAAGTTTTAAACAGTCTCACTAGGGATGTGTCGGTAGACTCAGCTAAGACTAGTAGTTTTGCGAAAACGATACAAACATAATGCAAAATGCCTAAGTCTGGTGGGAAACACGGTCAAACGCATAGTACTTAGTTTTGTCCTTCTTGATTGTGTGCCTGCTCGGTAATTGCTGATTGTCTTAGGACATAAAACTGGTAAGTTTGTGAGCTTTCACAACTTTTCTGAAAAGTCACTGCGATTTTGTGTTTTTTTTTTTTTTTTTTTTTTTGCAAAAATGTAAACTTGTTTGATTTCTTTATTTTGATTAAGCATTGGACATCCTCTGCGTATACGGGAGTATCGACCTGGATGTTAATGCCTGATCGTTATGCTTTAGTTTCTTTGGTGTTTCGTTTAAGCTTTGGATCACCTCTGTGTATACGGGAGTATCGAACTGGTGGTTAAAGCCTAAACACTTTCAACTTGTTTTATTTTCTCTTATTTTACTTAAACATTGGACGATCTCTGCGTATACGGGAGTATCGACCTGATCGTTAATGTTTAAGTATTCTGAGTTATTTTTGAACAAATCACAGTTGATGAAAGTTTAAAAGCGTTATTCGGGTCAGTGCATTACATGATGAGGGGATATGCTTAGATTGTGGGGCCCATAGGATTTTAGTGCTTTATAATATACCTTAAACGTATCGGTAAGCATTACGAACATCCTAGAGGAGTTTAAGTAGACCACAATATCGATGATCTAGGGTGAATTGTTTAAAAGCTTTAAGTGGTAATGTTTAGATCAACGGTGCAGCTGATTTGTCTCAATAAACTGATATGATCCTCTAACGCATACTCACAAAAATATTGTCTGTAAATATTTCTTTACTGCTTTTCATTAAAAACAAAAATCCAAAAAGATTTTATGTGTGTTTTAGCATAAAATTTTGAAAAATCAAAAAGATTTTACTTCATCTTATTTTCGACAACTGATGTTGAAGAGTTGATTTTCAAAATTCCGAGTGCTGAACATGATGGACATTGGGTTGGGAGAGTTTGTTTGAATTAAGGAAAGATTTTGAAATGATAAAATGGTTCATTAATTTGAAACCAAATTTGTGTTCTCAAGTTAATAATCAGAGTTCATTAATGTCATATCTTTGAAAGATATCTACCAAGTGGTGTCTAAATTTTTATATTTACAAATTGAGAAATTTACTTTTGGGTAGAGATTTGTGCAGATCCCCGTGTCTAAGCCTGTGCAGAGTTTGAGCCAGATCATGATTTTGGAACGAAAGCTATGTCAGATTGCGATCCCGGAACAATTTAAGGGGGACTCTGTTAGCAAAGGGGAGTTTGAAGAGTGAAAGAACCAGACTCAAATTCTGGAGAATAGCTGATAATGGTGATTAAAGAAAAAGAGAGAGGTTGAAGGTTGTTTCAGCGTCAAATACTTTGAAAAGCGTGAAGACTGTTCAAGACTGAAGTTTTGAAGTACTGAAGACTCATACCGAAGACTTCGTCAACATCTAAGGGGGAGTCTGTTGGTGCATATGTCTGTCGACTTCGTCTTCGTTCGAGTCTTGTATTAAAATTGAAAGATCAAGGCACGAAATACGAGAAAACGTGAAAGCATGTGTGATGTAGTCATTTCGCACGAAATGAGAAAGGTCATTTCACACGAAATAGACAAGTGTCTATTTCGCACGAAATGACTCATAACCATTTCATACGAAATCATGTGTGTATATATAGGGTGCTTGTGTCTTTCATTTGTAACTTTCGGATTTGAGTAGCGAAGCTCTGCCGGAGTGTCTCTAGCCTTGTAAACGTTGTGAAATCAATACAAGAGACAAGTAAAGAGATTCCAAGTGTAATACAAGCTGAACGAAGATCAAATCACTGAATTCCGCCTCTGATTTGATCCGAGAACTCTTCTGAACAACTCATTTGGTCGTGCAAACGATCCTACAGCATTGTTCTTCTTATTGCTTGAATAACCAGGATATAAGTGCAGTGTATGAGTAAGAGAGCTCGATAGTGTGTGTGTTCCTATGATCTGGCATTCCATATTTATAGTTACAACAATAACCAAACTACCCTATATTTTCGGGATACCCTTGAATATTCCTTCACGACCATTGTAAACCTATTCTCCCGGCTTCAACATCTTTCTTCCAACGATATTGAGCGTGTCTTCAGTAGAACTAGTCCTTGTAAGCGTTATAATCTTGCAGCCATAGCCTACAAGCAAATTGGTAGTAATAGCCAGGATACTGCCTCAGGATGTTACCAATATCCTGATTCAGTATCCTGATCATAAACAGCTAACATAAAATCAAGATACAATGTCAGGATGTGGGCTCAGAATTTCACTCATAACAATTTTCCCTAAAAATGTTGATGTTGGGGATCCTCGATTCTAACGGTAATATTTTTTTAATCTTATCGAGGTCTTTAAGTGATTAGATAATATGATTTGACATGGTGCAACTTCCCAAGGTATAATCACTCATTACTTTGCCTATATCTTCTAATCACTCCTCCCTTTTAACTGTTATCCAGGAAATTTGAAAAAGGTAATTTCTCTTCCTTATCTCTAATCTCCTTCATCTTCCTCTTTTCTTCCTCTGATCAGCAATGGCGAGACAAACCAGATCGTGTTCCGGCAATTCGATCCCAACTTTCAAATCTCAGAACCTACACCAAAATCCAGAGCGGGAAGTTTGTTCATTCGATAATGCTTACTTATCTGCCCTCCGATCATCCGGTATCTTCCTAGATGGAGCAGTTTTCTGGCCGTTTGATCGGGATCTCCGATTAGACGCGTCGTCAGTCGCTCTTTTTTCTTGCCTTCCCCTTCACGTTGGGTCTCCGGTTTTCTTTTTCTGATTTTATCATGGATATCTTTCGCGTTACTAGTCTCAGCTTAAGCCAAACCATGCACATGGTTTAGAGGGTTTTAGTTTCTTGACCGGATCAAGAATAATCATGTTCCAGACCTCTGTGTTAATGATCTCTCTATGGCTTACCGGCTAAGATCCCATGGATCTAGCAGATTCTTTTTTTATTCCACCACCAATAACCCTCTCATCCTCCGGGCCACCAGGAACGAGGATGAATGGAAAACAAAATTCTTCTTTGTAAAAAGAAGTTCTATCCCTGGTGGAGAGAGTTTTTCGGTGAAATGGTTAACAAAGGGTAGGATTTAGGGTTTTAGGGCGATCCCTAAAAATAACCTGCTCAATATCCGAGACTGACATCCTCTTTTGTTTTGTGTAGCGGAATTCAGAAAATTAGCACCTCCCCTTGCCGACTCAGCAAATACGATTGAAGCCATCTACAAGCTACCAGAAATCAAGAGACGTTTTGTTCCAAATCAAGCAACCTCAAGTCAACACTCAAGCTCTAACATGTCTGATAAGAGTTTCTAATCAAAATTCCTGTAAAGTTTTATTATTCAAGATATTGAATGATTAGGTTTATGATTACTTCCCTATTTGTGCAGACACCAGCAAGATGCCCGTTTTCTTGGACCTTGAAGAATTGGACAGCTACCCCATTCCTGTTCAGGTCAAGAAAGAGACACCAGCCACCACTAGTTCCAAACCATCTGCTGCTCCCAAGCTTACTCCACAGCCCCGGGCTCGTGCTTCCTCGTCCAAAAAGAGAAAGGGTTCTGAAACTGCTACTATCGTTCCTGAAGGTTTCTCTTATGAGGACCTTAGCTTCACTGATTCCCTTGAGCCCACGACTTCCTTCCTCCACAAGGTAAATATCCTGACCCTATATCCTGTATGCATATATTGAGTCAATATCCTGGTTAGTTAGTACTAATTGATACAAGTGTTCTGCTTTGTAGGGTTTGCAACATTTGCTGGACCTCTACACCGAATCTTTTGAGGCGGTAAAGGTCCTTGAGGCCAGGATCAAGAAGGCTGAGATCACCATCTCGGACGAAGGGAGGATCGCTGAGGTCAAGACCTAGTACTATGAAGATATGGTGAAGAAGGTCACCCAGGATGCTGAAGTGAAGTTGGTCGCTGCCTAGGTTAACCATGATCAGGCCATGATTTCATTCTGAGATGGTGTCAAGAATTCAGCCGTTGTCTCCCTTCTCCAGGCCAAGATAAAGATGGTGTATGAGGCCAAAGATGTAGGCTTCGAATGCCCAACCTGGCCGGTTGATTCTTGGGTGGCTAAGCTGAAGGATCTTGGAGGGAATCCTGTGCCGCATCCTTCCATGTATGGATCCGGTGAGCCTTCAAAGGCGGCTGAGGTGGCGGTTGAAGTAGGAGAGTAGGTGGAGATTGGAGCGGATGCTGGAGTGGATGTTGGTCTGGATGTTGGTGGTGATGGAGCCAAGAAGGCTGGTGAGGATGCTGCTTCATGAGGGCAGTGAAGTGGGCGGTGATGGATAATGATGCCTAGTCCAGAGCCTACTTTTTTAAATTTGAATGGTTTATGTTTGTCGAACAATTTACTTTTCTTGCATTTTACATTTCCCGCACCCTGAACAATTTTAATTTCCTTCATGCTTAGAACAATCTTACAGTTGGAGGTGGAGGAACCTTGTGTTTTTAGGACGAAGCCTTGAATTGTTTATGTTAATATGTTTTTTGAACATTTTACATTCTTGGTGGATGAGTCTCGGTTTCAGATGAAGCCAAGAATGTAAACTTTTGAATCGTTAATAATATACTAACCTTTCGACCTTATCTTTGTGTTTTAATTTATTCTGAACATCCTTTTCAGGATACTGGTATGATACTTAGTTGTTTTATCATTTTCGTTCAAAATGTTTGACAAAAACTTAATTAAATACAACTTTTCATAAAAAACCTCATTTATTCGGATAAGGCCTTCAAACTTAAGAGAAATAAGGATTCACACCAGAAATACTTAGGCAATAATCTTCATTCTTAACCTTTGAATCATTTGCAATATCCTCAGCATGGATGTCCCTTGTGTATGTAGGATGTTGCATCAGCATACTTATGTATTTCCTCACTAAGTGATTTTCAGAAACAGAGAAATATGTGTAAGAACAATCGTACTTTAACATATCTTTGGAATTTTTCCAAAATCCTTAGTCTTACCGGGGATAAACCCTAAATATACTAGGGATAAACCCATGTTTTCGTGCGCTACAGGCAGGAGTGTATAAACTCCAAGACTTAGAAATGTGAAAACCTTTAAACCTTAAAAAGTATGAAAATACCCTTTTGTGAGAGAGGGTGATCAATCCTCATATACCTTTAGGATCCAGGATATAGCCAATAATAACGAAATTATCTGCCACTTTTACATGAACTGGTCCCGCCATCTTGAACTATACCCGGATAACTTGCGCTCCAAGCGGAGTGTTTAAAGACAATTCGAAAGAAATATGAATACCTTTAAACCTTTGAAGTGGTATAAATCTCTTAAACGTGAGAGAGGCGGCCAATCCTCTAGTCTTTCGATTCATCTTGAGTAAATATCCTGGATCATCATCCTGAGATGTATCCCTACAAAACATCTTCAAACTAAGGTAGGTGTTAGCTTGGCTAACACCCCTCCGATGCTTAAGTCAGTACAAGGTTTCAAAGAATAATAAATAAATTCAATCAAACATATTTAAATAAGATAGAGTTCATACCATCCTGAGTCAGAATTCAAATTCTAAACTCACTTGAAATAAGCTTTAAGGTGTTTGACATTCCAGGATCTTGGCAGCATATCCCCCTCCATGGTCTTGAACCTGTATGCTCCCTTTCTGGATTCTGATTCTATCTCGTATGGTCCTTCACATTTTGGGGCTAATTTCCCATCAGCATGGTTGGTTGTATTCTGAAACGCTTTCCTCAATATCCAATCTCTGACTTGGAATCTACTTGTCTTTATATTTCTGTTCTATGACTTAGCTATCCTCTGCTGGTATGCGTCCATCCTTAGCTTTGCTGCATCCCTCGTTTCATCAACAGTATCTAACTCTTGACATAAGACTTAAGGATTTGATCCAGGATCCTGTAGGCTTGATCTACCTGTAGGTATCACCATTTCTGTTGGGATCACTGCTTCTGCCCTAAATACCAATGAGAATGGGGTTTGCCCCTTAGCATTCTTCACAGTCATTCTATCAGCCCATAGGACAAACGGTAGTTCCTCTGCCCATTTTCCTTTTTTGGCACATAACCTCTTCTTTAAGTTGTTGACGATTATGTTGTTTGAAGATTTTGCTTGTCCATTAGCTTGAGGATGCACTGGTATCGACGTAAACATCTTGATTCCCTAACTTTTACAAAAATCCATAATCCTTTTGCTGATGAATTAGGATCCACACAAATTATCTCGGTCGGTATCGCAAATCTTGTCAAGATATTTTTCTTTATGAAGTATACCACTTCTTGATACCTAACCTATACAAAGGCTTCTGCTTCAACCCACTTGGAGAAATAATATGTCACTGCTAACACGAAAACCTTTCCTCCTGGAGCCTTTGGAAGTTTTCCCAATATATCCATCCCCCATTTCATAAATGGCCAAGGGGATATGATAGGATATAATGGTTCTGCAGGGTGAGTTTCATACCCCGACTGCGTTAAAACAACGAAACCGCGACGAAAACGTCAGGGAGTGGAGCGACAGAATCATTGTTTCACAACACATGGATTAAAGTTTCGTTTTATTTAAATATTAAGTTCTTACATTTTCTTGAAATTTAACAAACAAGTTTAACATATTGTCTAACATTATTATTATGTCACTAAGGCCTCGTCTGATCCTATGTGTGCATGCATCCTAGTCATCATCAACATCATCAAACACCACCTGAAACATATGTGAAAATAAAGTCAACAAAGAAATGCCAGCGAGCACATAGGTTTTGTGAGTGTGTCAGATTCATAGCTTGTATACATGTTGCAATACCTCATACAACTACAAGAGTCGATAATCGAAAACCATTTTTTAAAAGTGTTTTGTATTGCAATATGATTAACCAACTTAAAACCAATTGGTTATAGTTTATAAACCTCGTTGCCATGAATCTTGACCAAAACAGTTGTCTTTGTAAACCAAATTGTAAATCATTCTTGTAAGTGATAAGTTTTAGTCTGTGATTGCAAGATAATTGTGTAAGATTTCGATAGCAAAAAGTGAAGTGAAGTGTTCCTACGATCTGGCATTCTTATTTATAGTTACAAATATCAAACAACTTTTCCTATAAACTAGGGATTCTACGGAATATTCCATTTTGAACATTGGAGACTGAAGAAACACCAGACCAGAATGACCAGAATCAATCAGATCTAAGGTAGGGTTTCTACATTAAAATGGTTAATCCTCTCGCTGATTGCTGACATGAACTACTTCACTGGAGAACACTGCAAAACAGAAAGCTATTAGACTCGCCATAGGGAGAATGGGGGTTCTCTCCGTGACCTCAAGAAGATGAAGTAGTATTTGTGAAAGTAAGTGAAAGTGAATGAATAGATTTGTACTTGAATTCTCATATTTATTTTGGCACAAAATTTATCACAGAGGATTTAACAGAATCTCCTCTTCCATTACAGTTATCTCCTTTTCCGTTACTCAGTTATATCCACATCCATGCACACGGATCGTGGATTTGATCAACGGCAAGGGAGATGCCACGTGGAAAGTTGCTTAATCTAGATTTGTATGTAAATTGTTGCCATCATCGTGACTTAGATGAAGATTCTAGATCGTGCCACGTCATATTCGGTTATAACCGAATATGGTTGAGTATAATGGGTATTTAATGTCTTCTAGAAGGTCTACAGCTGCAAACCATTTCACTTTTACCACATGTCCATTCTGTTATAACAGAAAAGATTCTTTTTGTTCAAGTCCTCATTTCTTGTGCGCGGATATACTCGAGATTTGTTAAATCTTCAAGCTTAACTGTGCCCTTGCGCGAGCCCACGCAAGGGTGTTAATTGAATCATATGTCTTTCATTTCTCCGGTGCATGGTTATTAGAACTGATCTTTCCAAAACCCTTCCGAGACACGTTGCGCGGCCGTGCAAGGTCTGTTGAATGTGTTCTTAGAATGTAGTTATGGTATGGTCCTCTGCTCTTACGCAAGGTTTTTGGGACCATACCCCTTCAAGTCGTCCCAGTCCAGTGTTGCTCCTATGCGCGAATGGCAAGTCGGTGGAGCACTGGACTAAAAAAATGGAGTATGCGCTTTTGCTGTTAAGACGTAGCAAAGTTGTTTGGTGCAAGGTCTGAACAATCTTTATGGAGAAGATATTTTCCTTTCCTTCAAGCAGAGGTTTTCATGATTTGAATTTTGAAAATGTTTGTTTCGAGGCTGTTCAGTTGGTAAAAGGTACTGTATTGATGTTGACATATGACGGTTAGGTGACAGGCTGTCACCCGTGTCACATGTCACACATTAATTGGGCGTCGTCAATCGTGGTTCCATGCGCGTGTGAAGTCCCTTTTGTTTCCCCACTCGCCCTTACTACCTCGATGATCGTGTTTTCCTGAAAAAGGGGCTTACGGTTTTCGAGCGCATTAATGGCGATATGTATATAAACCCATGAGCGACTTCTTCTTTCATCACTCATCTTCAAAGCCTTTCATCTTCTTCGATTTCTTCTTTCTTTAAAAGGAACCTGCAACTGTGCTTTGTAGCCCTTATGTCTACCGGCGATCACCCAGAAGATACTGCAGAAGAAATGTCTTCTTCTTTACCTCCGTTAAAATGGTCGAAAGAGACCTTTGACAGTCTTGTTGAAAACTTCAAGTTTCCGAAGAGTTGGGGTGCAATATACCCAAAAGAAGGGCAAACGGCGACACAAGCTCCGGCCGGATATATCACCCTATTTTGGGACTATTTTTATGAGGGAAACTTCCGGTTTCCAGTAACAAGATTTGTTCTCGACATTCTTAGTTAATATAAATTCCACATCTCTTAGTTGAATCCTATGGGGATGGCCTGGATCCGGCATTTTGAGTTTCTTTGCCAATCGATGCATATTGATCCTTCTGTTGATCGATTTCGAGTATTTTACCAGTTACATTGTTCTCCAGGCTTTTATTCATTTATGCAACGTGCCACAGCCAAGAAAATTTTGCTCGTTCCACTGAAATCACTCCATGAATGGAAGGGTAAATTCTTTTTTATCAAAGTAGGAGTTATTCCGATGAGGATCAATTTCCGTGGTGTAGAGGATATTTTGATGGAAACCCTTAAAACTCCAGTGGCAGAAATATGGTACCAAGATATGAAGGGTGCAGATGAGGAGCCCTGGTATCATCAAATAGTGAAGAACTTTGTGCTTCCAAAGGATGAGGACTTGTCGGCGCAACCTTCTGGTGATGTTGGTAAGTTCATATACTTTTCCTTGTAATATTGCAATATTACTCTTTGCTGAATGTTGCGATTTGGGTAATATAGCAATATGATTTACTCTCTTTTGGTTAGGTGAGTTAATGGATTTAGGCGTAGGCCCGGAGACAAAGAAGAAGAAACGTCTGCCGGCTGCCACTGCTGCACCTAAAAAGACTAATGATCCAAAGGTGAATATACCCAAGGTTGAGAAGAAGAAAGGTACGTGCCTTGTGTCTGACTCTTGGAGTCATTACGTAGTGGTGTCTGACTCATTAGAAGGTCTTGCGCCTGTAGCTGTGAAAAAACCTAAGCCGGAGCCTCGAGACACCGCGGATATTCCTGTATAAAATCCTGATGAACCAATAGATGTGGAGTCTAGTCCTGAACCCTTGGTGAGGACTAAGGCTAGTAAAAGGAAAAAACCTGAAGGTGAAACTGCGGCGCAGCCCTTGAAAAAGATTCCGAAGAAGAATATTGGCAAAAAGGAAATCTTGAGGCTCTTGCTATGAAACTATCTCCTGGGGAGTGTTTGTTTTAGGTTCCCACTTTTACCATATTGTAAGACAATCTTGTTAATTTCTTTTGCAGAAAAACATATCGCACCCGTTCCTCAAGAATCGTCATATGTTTTTAATGATGACCTTCTGCCATCACCGCCCCGCGCGTCTATTGAAGAACAGTTGGAGGGTGCCAAGGCTGTAGAAGCAGAGGTGAGGAAGACTGTGGAGGTGGAAGCAGAAAAAACTGTGGAAATTGAGGTGGAAACAGAGAAAGCTGCGGAGGTGGAGTTGGCTGATGCTGGTGTTACTATGCCAAAGTCTCCTAAGGTTGTGGCGCAGGGGCCAACAAAGAAAAAATATGTTAATGAAGAAGAGGTACCAGTGAGAACTGTTCCTTCCTCTTCTGCACCTACCTCCAAAACTCACAAAGATCACGCTGAAGAAAATCCAGAGAAAATAGGCCATCAAGCCTTTATTGTTCATGATGAAGAGGAAGATTCTCCCATCCGCCCGGATGAGACTCCGGGGGATTATTATTATAGGACGTATTCGGAGAAGAGGGCTTCCGACATCCATGCGTCAGTGTGGAAGCTTAAACAAGGCGATACATTCTCGGATTGGAAAGTTTGTCGTGACTGGATGCATGGTATTTTTCAGCATGCTGAAATCAAGTTCCAGGAAGAACAATCTCATGAGAGTACCTACCACTCATATCTCGAAGAGACTGCCAGTTCAACTTCAACAACTCACCGAATAGTGCGTGAATGGCATAGTATGCATAAAGAGTGGGATGCTTTTGAAGCTTCCAAAAAAGAAGTTGCTGAAGAAAAGGAGAGAGTTGCTGTTTTGAGAGCTAAGCTTGAAGCTGACCAAGCCAAGTTTGAGGGTGAGCCAAAGACAGAAGAGTGGTCAGCTATGAGTTGGAAAAAGAAAGCGGAAGCTGAAGCTGCTCAGCTTGCGGAGGGTCGCAAACGGTGGAAAGAAATATGCGAGAAAGATAACAATGAGAAGAGGTCTCTTCGTACTGATGTGAACAATCTCAAGGCTGAGTTTGAGAAATTAAAGAAAGAGAAAGCAGATGCGGAAGCTGCCCGCAATGAGGCCCGGTTTCATAGGGAGAGAAGTGAGCAGAGAGAGGTATGAACGTGCGCAACTCTTGCTCTTAGAAATAAAGAGATTGAAGAACTTACATCTTTATTAAATGATCAGGAACAAACCAAGGCGGAACTGGAGTCTGCCAAGAAAGATTTACAACTTGAGAGAGTTGAAAAGGCTAAAGCTACCCGCCGCCTCACCGAGACCGAAGAGAAACTCAAGAATTTTGAAACTGCCAGGGTGACAGCGGAAAGCTTGATCGAGCCTTTGAAGAATGATATGCTGTGGATGCAACATCATTGGGTCATAAATATGAGTACCTCACTCCCTTGCTTTATTCTTGTATAAGTTAGAATAACTTATTTTATGACTTTGTCTACGCAGGTTGCCAATTCCATTCTGAACTTAATAGATTTGGATGAGATTGTTGCTAACCACATGGTGACTATGCGTAATGATGGTTATGCGCAGGGATATGCAGAGTCCACCAATCATGTCACCAGCACACTGAAGGTCAACTGGGATACTAGTCGGTCCGCTACCAGCGGGGCCAATACTAGTGCTACCCATGCTGCTGTGAAAGATGAATATAATAACCTGCGCCTACCGGTGATGGATTTGGTAAATGCTGCTCTTCAGCATGAAGACTTTGTGGATCGGTTGAAAGAAGTATTTCCTGATAAAGCGGATGTTTCAGATGAAGAAGACCTTGATTAGGTCGCTGTAACTTGTGGTAGTTGTAATTTAAACATGTTTGGGATGTGGAATCGTCTTTTTAATGTTTTGTTAATGCTTTGATGCGCAAGTAACTTTCTGTTAATAAATGACGTGTTTTAGTTACAATATTTGCATGAGTACAATAACTTTCTGTAGGTGAGACAAATAAAGATGGTATAAAGCTCATGTGTGAACACAGGACTAGGCCTTGCGCAGTTATGTGTGACTGCAGGTTGTTCATGAGACTTGTGATAAATTACCATAGTGTTTTTGTGCTTACCAAAAGAAATTGCATGCATTTATAATAAAACATAAAGGCATAATATGAGTAACAGACTTTGCATTAATTTTGATAAGGCGCAGAGGCCGTTAATTACAACGTTGCTAAGATTACATATTAGGATAAATAAGATAGTTAAAGTTGATGCGTATGTAAGTAGCAATCCTTAAAGGATTCTAAGATTACATGTAACATCTGCGCAATTGTTGCGCGTTCCATGTTCGCGGAACATCTGTTCCATCGAGCCTGCGTAGGGTGTATGCTCCTTTTCCCAAGACCTCGTTTATAACATAAGGACCTTCCCATTTATGCGTGAGTTTCCCTGGGCGCCTGGCGTTCGATGATTCATTGTATCTTAAGAAAAAGTCTTCGGGTAAGAAGGTGCATATACAAACCTGCGCGTTATAATATTTTTCCAATTTTGATTTATACTTGGCCTCGTTAATGGTTGCATTCTCTCGTCTTTCTTTGAGGAGGTCTAAATCGAGTTTGCGCTCTTGTTCATTGTTTTGCTTCTTCATAGCTAGCATGCAGGGTGACGGAAGACCGATTTCTGCTGGGATCACAACCTCCGTTTTATAGGCAAGGCTGAACGGTGTTTCTCCCATGCTAGTCTTTGGCATGGTGCGATGAGCCCAAAAAATACTTGGTAATTCATTGACCCAACCACTTCTTGTGATTCCCAATCTTGCCTTGATACCTTCCACGATCTGCTTATTGATACTCTCAACTTGGCCGTTTGCCTGTGGGTGCGCCACTGAGGCGAAACTGTGTTCGATGCACATCTCCTTCATCCATTCTTGTAAATCGTCGGAAGCAAAATTGGTACCATTATCTGCGATGATGCGGTGTGGCAACCCAAATTGGCAGATAATATGCTCCCAGATAAATTTCCTGATAACCATTGTGGTGGTTGACACCAGAGCTATTACCTCCACCCATTTTGGGAAATAATCCACAGCAACTATGATGATGCGGTGTGGCAACCCAAATAGGCAGATAATATGCTCCCAGATAAACTTCTTGATAACCATTGTGGTGGTTGACGCCAGAGCTTTTGCCTCCACCCATTTTGGGAAATAATCCACAGCAACTATGATCAATTTCACCACGCCGGGCGCGTTAGGAACAGGACCAACTAGATCAATTGCCCATTGTTGGAAGGGCCATGGTGTGGTTACCGGAACCAAAGGATTTTTTGGGCAGAGTGTCTTTGGGGTGTGGTGTTGGCATGCTGCACATTTGCACAAAGTTTCGACGGCGTCTAAGTGCATGCCAGGCCTGTAATAACCTGCGCTCATAACTTTCGCCACTACCATGCGCGGACCAGCATGGATCCCACACAAACCTTCGTGCATTTCTTGAATTAAGTACCGCGTGTCATGTTTGTCAACACACCAAAGAAGAGGACCCATGTAGGACTTCCGATACAGTATTCCATCAGCTTTTTCATAGTTCAACGCTTTGTTCTGGATTTTTCGTGCTTCCGTCTTTCCTTCTGGAAGAATTCCGTGCTCTAAGAACATAATAATCAGAGACATCCATGATGGATTCCCTATTTCCACCATGTTTACATGTCATAAGGGAACTGATGGGTTTGATAGAACTTCCATGCGCACTTCTTTTGCCAGATGTTTAAAACTTGTAGCAGCCAACTTGCTGAGTGCATTTGCGTGCTTGTTTTCGCTTCGATTAATATGATTCACTCTGAAAGTATGAAATTTCTCAATCAAAGACTTTGCCTGCTGAAGATATAATGCTATGGTTTCATATTTTGCATCATAAAGACCGTTGATTTGCCGCGCAACTAGCAAAGAATCAATGTGTGCTTCGAAATTCTTTGCACCCATTTTAATTGCAAGGCAAAGACCTGCCAAAAATGCTTTATATTCTGCTTCATTGTTGGTGCTCTTAAAATCCAACCAAATGGCATAAGTAAATTCGTGATTGTCAGGGATGACTAGACGAATGCCAGCCCCTACGCCGTCATCGTTGGAAGCACCATCTGTGTGCAAGGTCCAGACACTGTCGTCAAAGACTGGGATAGGATTTTGTATGGCTTCGCATTCTTGGATTTTGTCAACCAGAACTTCTGTCACAAAATCTGCCAGAACTTAGCCTTTAATAGTTGGACGCGGCTTATACAAGATCACCCAGTTCAATGGCCCACTTTACCAACCGGCAAGCGACGTCTGGTTTGGATAAAATTTGACCCAAATGATAATTAGTAAGAACGGTTATGACGTGGCCAGAAAAATACCTTCATAGCCTTCGCGAGGCGTGAACTAAAGCTAGAACAAGCTTTTACATGATTGAATAACGGGTTTTCAGGCCAGTCAACATTTTGCTGATATAATAAATTGGAGTTTGGACTCCGTCTCTTTCCACTAATAACACTGCGCCTACTGCCATATCAGACGCAGAGAGATAAAGAATTAATGGTTCTTCTTTTCGAGGAGCCATTAAGGTTGGCAGTTGAATTAAACCTTCTTTCATTTCCTGAAACGCTTTCTCGGCCTCCGGAGTCCATTGAAACTGACTTTTCTTGACACAATTGCTCAAAGTACTTACGAAAGGATATGATTTGGCAGCATGGTTTGCCAAGAATCGGTTGAGTGCCGCCAATCGACCAGCTAGGCGCTGCATCTCTTTGATAGATGTTGGTGATGACATGCGCTTAATGCCTTCAAACTTTTATGGGTTAACTTTAAAGCCTTCTTTGGTTATGATGAATCCTAAGAATTTGCCTTCCTCCATGCCAAATGAACACTTTATTGGATTTAGCTTTAAATTTACTCTACGCAAAGAGTCGAAGGTGCGCTGAATATTTTTAAGCATTTATTCCTCATCCCGACTCATGATGACAATGTCATCAATATATACCTCAACTGTTACGCCAATATCTTCTCCAAAAACTTTATCCATTAATCGCTCATATGTGGCCCCCGCATTGCGGAGATAGAAAGGAATCTTCGTATAATAGAAGATACCCTTCTCCGTGCGGAAGGTTGTCTTATCTTCGTCCTCCTCTTTCATCTGCACTTGGTGCTAACCTTTGTAGCAGTCTAGAAAACATTTCCATCGGAATGAAGCTAACGAATTGACCTTTTTATCAATCTCTTGGAGAAAGTAACAGTCCTTTGGACAGGCTTTGTTGAGGTCTTTAAAATCAACACACATACGCCAGCCACCGTTGTGCTTCTGAACCATTACCTGTTTAGACACCCATGTCTGATAACTAACCTCTCGCAATGTTCCTGCATTGATCAATTCAGCTACTTGTTCGTTCATTGCCCGCATCTTCTCAGGGCCTAGACTGCACTTTTCTGGTACTACCGGTTCCATTGAAGGACGGGCATTCAAACAATGTCCAGCCACCTCTCTTGGCACGCCGGTTATATCTGTCTGGGACCATGCAAAAATATCCATATTTTCAAATAAAAGTTGTTTGAGTCTTGCCCGAATTGCCGGGGACACTGTCGGTCCTAGTAGGACGGTTTGCTCCGGGTATTCAATGTTAAGTACCCACTTTTCTGGCTCATTGGGAGGAGATGTCTTTGCAAATTTAACTGGAGGTTCATCATCCACAAACATGCCTTCTTTTCTCGAATAGAGAATTGCTATGCCTGTTTCTGTCAGAAAACCGCACGCAGCATGCGGTATGGAAGTAATCATACTAAACTCCCTTTGTGAACGCCTTCCCAATAGAACATCATGGCGAGACGTAGCTAGCATAACCATAAAATTGACCGACACAGTGCGCGAGTGTTTGCCATTAGAAGATGTAACAGGAAAAGATATCTGACCCAGCGGAAAGACGGCCTCGTTACAGAAACCAGTTAGTGGGAAATTGGTTTCAAGCGCGCCTTATCCTCTGGGTGTAACTGCTTGAAACACTGCTCATAGATAATATCCATAGAACTACCCGGTTCGATAAATATATAACTAGTACGATAATGACCGAAAATACTATTAATGATGACCCGTCGTTCCTCTTGCGGACCCCCTGGTACAACAGGGAAAATCACTTACTGCTCGCGCCATTGCTCATTGAAACTTCGTTTATAATTGCGCTTGCGCGCAGGACCACCTTGAACCATACATGTTTGCTTTGCTTTCTTGTTACTTGGTCCCTTCTCTCCGCGGGTGATTTCTCGAACCTCCTTGCGCACGTTTTTCACCAAATGAGTGAGCTTCCCGCTTTTGAGTGCCTTTTCCATTTCTGTGCGCAAGCTGATACAGTTGTCAGTTGTGTGACCCGTATCCTTGTGATAATCACAGTACATATTTGGATCCTGACCCTTTTTGTTCTTCATCTGCGGCGGTTCTTTTAATTGATAATTCTCCGTATTAAGAACTTCCGCTGGAGTTTTCGTAAGGGAGTCCACTGCATCTCCCGAGTCTCTTGCTTAATCGCTTTTTGCGCAACAATTTTATTGATCATTGTGCAGGCATCTTCTGAAGAATACGTGTTTGAACATGAATCCTTCCAATTCTTCTTGATTTTTTTACCGTTGTTTTTACTCATGTCCTGTGGATGATTCTGAGGTAACGGAGGTCGGTTAGAACTCAGATTGCGCTCGATTTGAGCGTACACCTTAGCTGCTGCCATGAGTTTCTCCCAACTTTTGGTAGCCCCTCCGTACCACAGTTCAACCTCAGGGTTGTATTCCGCACGAATCTTCGGTTTATAACTGGTATCATTTTTCTGCAGCCGATTGAAAACACTCGTGCTATCACCTTCGCCATACGTCTTATCGTATTCATAATACTGGGTGTCCCGTTTTTGTGAGGAACGCGGGCCCAGTCTTGAATGAACAGATTGACGATTCTGAGAGTGTTGCTCTTCACGGTAATCCCGACATCTAGATCCGAAATGAGTGAACTCGTACTTAGTTTTTGGCTGAGAATAAACTTCCGTATCATCGGTGGACATTTGTGATGGTGAATCATAGTGCGACACTCAAGGTGCGGTAGGGGTCCGCACCTGAGCTGTAGATTTACGTGCCTGTGGTACTGTCTGAGCAGTTTGTGCACGCATCCGAGCATAAACAACATTAATAGCACCCTGAGATTTGATATAACATGAGATCAGAGTCTCGGCAGGAGGTAGAATTGAACTGATCGGAATTTCAGGCTGAACGCCTGGTGTAACAGGACCGTTCCCCTAGTTTACATCATGCTAAACATCGTTATCAACGAACGCTTCCTCCACAATTCCGTCAACACGAGAAGCATAGGCAAAATTGCCTCTGTTCTCGGATCGAGGACCCGGAGGTTGATTGGACGGACCTTCTGCCATAGAGACAGAAGAATGAGAGAAATCGAACGAGAAGATGAAACTGAGAGAAGAAATCGGTGGGCGCCAATGAAGAAACACCAGACCAGAATGACCGAAATTAATCAGATCTGAGGTAGGGTTTTTACATAAAATTGTTAATCCTCTCGCCGATTGCTGACAGGAGCTACTTCACCGGAGAGCGCTGCAAAACAGAAAACCATTAGACTCGCCACGGGGAGAATGGGGGTTCTCTCCATGACCACCCTCCGGCGTGAGAATAAATGCGGTGACCTCAAGAAGATGAAGTAGTATTTGTAAAAGTAAGTGAATGTGAATGAATAGATTTATACCTGAATTCTTATATTTATAATCGAAGTTTGGAGCCAAATTTATCACGGAGGATTTAATAGAATCTCCTCTTCCGTTACAGTTATCTCCTTTTCCGTTACTCAAGTACATCCACATCCATGCACACGGGTCGTGACTTAGATGAAGGCTCTAGATCGTGCCACGTCATATTCGGTTATAACCGAATATGGTTGTGTATAATGGGCGTTTAATGTCTTCTAGAAGGTCTATAGCTATAAACCATTTCACTTTTGCCACGTGTCCATTCTGTTATAACATAAAAGATTCTTTTTGTTCAAATCCTCATTTCTTGTGCGCGGATATACTCAAGATTTGTTAATTCTTCAAAGCTTAACTGTGCCCTTGCGCGAGCCCGCGCAAGGGTGATAAATGAATCATTTGTCTTTCCTTTCTCCGTCGCATGGTTATTAGAACTAGCCTTTCCAAAACCCTTCCGAGACACGTTGTGCGGCCGCGCAAGGTCTATTCAAAGTGTTTTTGGAATGTAGTTATGGTATGGTCCTCTGCTCTTGCGCAGGGTTTTTGGGACCATACCCCTTCAGAGACCTATTCTTCCGGCTTCAACGTTTATTTTCCAACTGATTAGAGCGAGTCTTCCGGGGAATGAGTCCATGTGAATGTTATGATCTTGTAGCCATGACTTGCAAGTAAATAATTAGTAACTGCCAGGATACTACATCAAGATGTTACCAATATCCTGATCCGGTATCTTGATCATAATCAGCAATCATCAAATCAAGATATAATTTCAGGATATGGGCTCAGAATTCCACCCATAACACTACCTTATTAAAGAAAGTAGGTTTTCTACCCTTATGGTAATTTGCACAAAGTTTTAGTCTTCAAGTGAGTGAGTTGCAGACCTTCCTATTTGTTATTCTACATAGACTTCTGGTCTGGCGATTTATTCTAGACATCATTTTAAATCAAAACTATGTTATTTTCGATTAGATTTCTTCAACAAAGATGGTGTAAAGAAGTTTTAGTAACTTTCACCTTTTTGTAAATTAAAAGAGTGGACGTTAAAGGAGCAAATGAGCTTTTTTATACGGAAGATGTTGCCCTTTATTATAAGCATCAAGTATCACTGTTGCTTTGAGAATTGTTTTCGTAAAAACTGATGGCCGACATCCTTTTTTATAAAATGATACAATTGATAAACAACCGAAAACAAGCACAACGTAGGATAATTTTCTACCCCGCCGCAACGCGCGGGTTTTCTACTATATATAAATAAGAGTGAATGAATTGTTAGTGAATTAATATTTCGTGTGGGAATTCTCCTTTGTTAACACTTGTGGAAATATACATTAAGTTTGGATTTATATCGTGTGTACATTTTTTATCTTACAATTGCACGAGTATGTATTCTTCATTTGTCCTTTTTCATTATTTTGGCTATTTTAAGCCAAAAGTCAAACAGTTTGACTTTCGGTTCTAACCTTTTTGGTCAAGTCAAAGTTCAAATTGAACTTTGCAACATGAACGTAATCACGAAGGTAATAATTGTAGGATCGAATTGTGACCCGAACGAGTCATTCAGAAGAGATTTTATCAGTTTCAGAGGCGAAAACTAAGAAACTGACTGCGAAACAGCTTGAATATCACTTTAAAGATCTTGTATATTGATTTAACACTGATTACATGCAGAAAATATACCGGCAGCACTTCGGTATCGATTACAAGACTCTGGTCTGTCCGCTTGAAATGACAACATAACACACATATATATAGGCTGAGTGTGACCGCTTGAAATGAACATGCACATGTTCAAGCGGACACTTCAAGCGAACAAGACTTTTAACCTAATCTCAAGCGAACATGCATGTTATCTTTTCAAGCGAACAACAATCAAATATAACATTCTGATTTCAAGTTTCCATGCAATTCACGTGATGTTGTCATGTGATGATGTCAACATTGATGTCATCATTTGATATGATGACATCATGCTCGATCAAATCCGCAACAAACTCGAGACTCGATATAAGACGAAGACGACAGATGTGTGCACCAACAGACTCCCCCTCAGATGTTGACGAGTCTTAAGTGTCGAGTCTTCTCAGTCTTCAGTCTTTATCACTCTGAACGCTCTCTGAAATGTTTCACAATGTAAGCATCCTCAAACTTTATCTTCTTCTCATCTTCAGCATCAACAGATTCCCCACTAACAATCTCTACTCGGATGTCTTCAGACTCCCCCTTTCGATATGCTGGGATCGCAGTCTGGCATGTTAAAATCACATAGACCTCAGGTATCGGAACCTGTCTCTTCTATCATCAGGTTCAAAATCGAAACTTGGCTACACCTGCGCATTCTTAACCCAGAAATAAATTTCACAAATGTAACATTTCAACAAATTTACTATCTTCTAACCACTCGAACACACAATCTCAAAATGATTTAATCATTAGTAATATCTGATGAACCACTTAAATGAATATCAATTTTCATTTCAAACATCTTCAAACAAACTTTCTTTCCCAAACCTGTTCGTCATGTTCAGCACTTGGAATTTTGAAAATCAGCTTCTCCAACATCAGTTGTCGACAATCTTTTTGAATTTTTCAAAATTTATGCTAAAACACACTGAAAATCTTTTTGGAATTTTTTATAATGAAATGAAATACAGAAATATTTACATACAATATTTTGTGAGTTCGTGCAAGAGGATCATATCAGTTTTTGACAAGTCACAAGTACCGTTGAGCTTAGTTACACATTAAGAATTAAACAATTCACTTAGATTGCCGATATACTGATCCACTTAAATTCTCACACAAATTTCAAACTGAATCAGGATATGAGTTAGATGTTTTAAGGACTTAAACTCATTCATGTGTCCCACCTCTTGAATATACTCCCGTATCTAGATCCCAATATTCAGTCTTACAGGTGAGTATACCACAGATGATATCTGTAAAGGGTTATAAATTATGAAGAATCATGAGAGCTCAGGTCAGAACTACCGTTCAGCAGAGAGATCATGACTCGACTTTTGGGTGTGTCCCCTTTAGAGGATCTTTTGAATTACAACAGCAATGACTATCAATTTTATTGTTTCATCAATTTGTTGAGGGTGGCGCTATGTTTAAAGCAAGCGGAAAGTATTATGCGGGGACTAGGTCAGAAATTTCTTTCAGCAGAAGTCCCTGGATAATACCCCAGATATCACTGAGCATAAAGACCTAGTATCTAATAAAGAGGGACCTTTCAAACGAGATTTCAGGGGTTACCTATATATCCAAGTAGTGTTCCCCACGAAATAAGCAAGTTTGAATTTATGTTTATATCCCGAAAAAGCTTACTAAATGAGTAAAAACCTATCGGCATATCATCAGTGAGACCGTTTAACGCTATTTAAACAATACAATTCTTTAGCAAACTGTAACTGTCTACTGATGTACTATCATTTCCTCTTCTTTGACACCAAAACTCATTTTTGATTTTATCATGTTTTTGCCCTTTTCAAATTTTCTAATGTTTTTGGATTTTCAGAAAATTTCTACTCCCCCTAAAATGCAAACACATTTTAGGAAATTTGAAAACAAACTGTACAATAAAGTGACAACTGATATCAAATCACTTCAATTCGCCATCCACTTGACATAAAAAATCAGAACTCCCCCTTACACAAAACTATTTTCTCATTATGATTTCAAAACACTTAAGTTTGTTTTAACCAAAATGATTTTTCCGGAAAATAAGTTTTGTTGGTTTTATCACTTGACAGATAGGGGTTTGGTTCATCATATTGTCCATACAATCTCTTGTATCAGAATTACATCAAGTTCAAACTAATGACCTTGAGTAATCACTTTGTCAGAATCAACCTCTTACCACTTGTAAGTATATCCAAAACATTTAATCACATGTAGGAATAAATCATCTACACAAACCATTTTACCAATTAAAATGCCGATTCCTGCTTCGCACTTACCAACCTGGAAGCTCTGGCAAGTCACACTTAACCTGTAAAAATTTAATCATTATAAAATTCATTTACAAAATCAATTATCAAGAAGGATGCCGATTCCTGATCCACGATTACAAACTTGGGATCTCCGGCAAGTCAGATGTTCAAGG
This sequence comes from Helianthus tuberosus, assembly GCA_030545235.1. NCBI lineage: Eukaryota > Viridiplantae > Streptophyta > Magnoliopsida > Asterales > Asteraceae > Helianthus > Helianthus tuberosus. The sequence goes on from CM060377.1 coordinate 171,803,820, forward strand.
GAAAAGAATTTCCACCCAAGTCTGACCAACCTTGGGTGTTTTTAGTTCCTTTAGCTCTTGTTCAGTTGGGTTAAAAGTTGCTTTCTTTGTTGCGTAAAAATCTTTAACCCCTTTTACTTTCCCATCAAGCATTTTCCCAAAAAATTTCTTAACATTTCCATTGAAAAGTTTTTCAACATCAAATTCCTTTTTATCAGAAAAGAATTGATTTGAAATCTCAACCTTACCAACCTTTTGCTTAATCTTTTCAAACGTCAGTGATGGAAATTCATCATCATTCACTGAAGATACAGAAATTACCTCTTTTACCTCATCTTGTGGCTCTTCTGGCTTTGTGGAACCAGAATCATTGCCAGATTTTACATCTGATTTCTTAACAATCCAAGCTTGGTTGTCAAGATTTCCTCTTTTCTTGCAAAACCTTTTCGAACACTCACCAACTTCATATGTAGAATTTTTAAACACTTTAAATCTTTCAGTTGGTGGTTCGGTTTTATCAACAACTACCTCTTTGAGTTTTTCTGAGACTCCCTGTTTTGTGATGGTTGCCTTAGGACAGTTCCAGGCGATGTGACCAACTTCTTGGCATTTATAACAGGTTCTAGTATCTTCTCTCTGATGAGCTTCAGTTTTCTTCTTTTCAGCAAGAAATTCCTGATTTGACTGTCTCCAGAAAGAGCTCTTCTGTTCTTCCTCAGCAGAAAGACCTGAAACAAATTTTGTATATGTTTTAGAAAATTTTTAATTTTTATAGTTTTTGGGTGGAATAAAACCTAATCCTTTCTTTTTGTAGCTACCATTATGGTTTGGTTTTTTTTGAAAACCGGAACCAGAATTGTAACTCTTTTTCTTGTTTAAACGTTGTTGAACTCTTGAAGTGTATTTCTTAGGTTTTCCAGTAAGATTTAAATCTTTTATTTCAGAAATATTAATTTCTGTCATTTTGAAAACCTTTTTGATCATGTCAAAACGAACACTTCTTATTGGAAACTCTTTATCAAAATATAATTTGTCGGAATCATTCAAAGTATAAGTAACTTCAAATGTTTCGTCCTTCAAATTAGATTTTGACAACAAAAATTCTTTACTATAAACCCGTTTTCCCGATGATTTTGAACTTTTTCCAGACGAACTCAATCTCTCGACCGACAAACACGAACTTTCGGACTCGGACTTTGACTCTGACTCCTCATCCTTATCCAACACCTGATCGACCATTCTTTTTATTAATTCGGACTCATGATCTGTGTCAGGCGTTGTGAACGTGATGTCAATATTGTCTGGTAATACATCGGTTAACTCGGACTCTAACTTTAGATTAACTGCCTTTTGGACTTGTTCCTCATTCGGTTTTCTAGGCGAATACCCTTCCCAAATTGGAGGCGGACACTTGTTATAGCTAACACACGGTTTCTTACCAGTATCCTTCTTCTTCTTTGGTTGTTCATCTTTAAATGCCTCAAAACCTGCAACAGTAGGATAAATTCTGTCAATTAAGTAATCAGAACATGTATAACTTTTCAACAAACGTCTGATTCTTTCATTTTCAACTTTTTCACCATCCAACTCTTTCTTCCATTTCGCACAATCTTCAATGTAGAAATTTATCTCTTTCTGCTTTGACATCATTGTTGCATTCAACATTTTTAACACTTTTTCTCTTTCAGTGTTTGTTGTTTGCAAACTATTCACTGTTCTGTTCAAAACATCGTAGGATTCTTTCAAATTCTTCACATCAAACAACAACTTTTCTTTCATCTTTTCTGATTCACTAAACCTCTCGTCTTTTACTTCACACTGTTTGCAAGATTCCAAACATGTGAGACATGGTTTCGTAACTTCAACAATCTTTTCAACTTCAACTATCTTTTCCACTTCCACTATCTTCTCAATCACTTTGACTTCCTTCAATTCTTTTGCAGCTTTTCTCTCTTTGAGTTTCTTCAATTTATCTGCAAAATAAAATTCAAAACTGTCAGAAGATAAATGAGATTTTCCAATGTTTATCTGTTCAACTTCTTCATCATCATCACTGCTTTCTGAAGAAACAGATTTTCCATCTTGACTCTCCTCATCATCTGACATTACAGCCATCCACTCCTTCATCAACTCTGGTTTTTGAACAATCTGAGCAATAAAAGCTTTAACATTAGGATCAGCTGGAATGTACTTGTCCCAGCTAAAACCATCAGCCACTTTCTCGTCATCTTGATCAATGATGCCATAGTAAGCTTTCTTGTTTACATCCTCGATCATTTTTCCATGAGCTGTTTGTGGATCCTTTTGTTGATGTGGTTGAACAGTGATTTGTTGATATATAGACTTTCTATAATAATCATCCTTTCCAAAGGAATCCTTTGTTCCTCTTGGCTCCTGATTCTTGCACTCTCTTTTAAAATGACCTTTCTCCCTGCAACGAAAACAGACAACTTTAGATTTATCAAAACCTAAATTAGAAAGATTTGCATCCAAGAAATCACTTCTTCCTGTAATCATTCTAAATTTTTCTGCTCTCCTCAAAACACTAGCTAATGCCCATTTAATATCCATCAGTTCCAACTCCTCTGCATCGATCTGGTCATAATCTTCCTTTGTGAGCATCGGATTACCAATTTTTCCGGCAATCAACCCTTCATAAGATTCTAATGCAGTGACCAGTAATCCCATATGACTTTTCACAACTTCTTAAGAATAATTTTGTCCATTTTGAAGATGTAAAGCCACATTGCACTGAATCAGATGCCCATTTCCAACAGATGCACTTTGAACACTTGGAGAATTCACATTTGAAAATCCACTAGTATTGATTGAGCTTTGACTGCTTGTTCCGGATGAATTTTCTACACTAAATGTTGTTTGGATTTTTGGACTTGCTTCAACTGTCTGAACATTTCCTTTATAGTACAGTTTGATATCTTGCTGATTGCTGGAACTGTTCATTCTAGCAATTTTCTGCTGTTCAAGATCCTGTGCCTCCAGCTTTTCAATAAACTAAGCAATTGATAATCTGCTAAACTGTCCAGAATTTTTCAGAATCATCATATATGTACCCCATTCTTTTTGTGGTAATGCATCAGCAAGCTTTTCTACCCATTCTGCTGGAGTTTTTGTAATCTTCAATTGTGACATGGTGCGTACAAGATGACAATATCTCTCAATGAGAGTCTTTGTTGTCTCACCAAGCATACAAGTAAACAATTCAAACTCTTTTTTCAACAAAGCTGCTTTACTCTGTAGCATTTCTGTACTTCCTTCAAATTTCTTTTTAAGAGCTTCCCAGATAGAATAAGCACTGTCATCATGTTGAAGCAACACAAATATATCCTCTTTAACAGCTTGTTGTAATAGATTGATCATCATTTTCTCTCCTTTATAACTTTCTCTCTCTTGCTCTGTGAATTCTGAAATGATTTTATCAACTCCCACTGAGCTTTGTGGCCTCTCATATTCAGTTTCAATGCTTTCCCAAGCTTTTAAATGGTTTGCTTGAATCCAATTCTCGAAACGTTTCTTCCATCCATGATAGTCTTCAATTCCTATAAGTTTCGGGGGTTTTTGCATTGTTTCGGTTTCATTCTCCATGTTCATGTTCTTTGCAATGTCAGTCGGAGTAATCGGGGTTGAAGCAAATGCGTTGTAAAATTCAGAATCCATGTTTCTCAAACAAGCCTTCAAACGAACTGGTTCACCTCGTAAAAAACCTTAAACAAAAAAACAAACGATCAGTTTAAATGAACTGAATACGTAAAAATGTGAGTGACGGTTGAACCAATCTAGGACTCGTGTCGAAGATTTGTGGACTGACTAAACTCCAAATTGTGCAAACTGAGTGAATGAGCCGATAAAAATATATTCAATTGTGCCGAAACCAACTTTGACTACAACAGTTCACGTGGACTGCACTTGGATTTTATCAATATCCGACAATTCCACACATCTAGTCACATGCAAACTGATTTGCTGATTGGACCAAAAATTACACTAGAGACCTTTAATCAGATAACATGCAAGAACCGACAAACACATCAAATTCTATTTGGCCACCCAATCCACTTAACCAACAACTCAATATTAAAGAAAATCACATGATATACACCAACTTGATTAAGATTCACATGCATATAATAAATGGTTCTGATCACCAAGACATGTAAGTTCCTTTCCCAATATACTGACCCTCGTAAACTGTTACCTACAACTCAATCTACACAATCAAGTGAACAATTGATTCAAGCGGTCGTTTCAAGTGGTCATGACGTTTTCAAGCGGTTGAACGATTTCAAGCGAGCAAAACAAAATGTTTCAAGCGACCAGTCTATTTTTCAAGCGAATTGCCAGTTTCAAGCGGACTCAACACTGTTTTGTTCGCTTGAACAGTTGATGATGTCAGCAACTTCGAACAAATTTCAAGCGAGCAGAAACTTTCCAGGATTTGTTAATACATGATTACGCACAATGTGTGAAAGTTTGAGCCGTTTTTATCCGTGAAAAAAATTCAAGTTTGAAAAAGAAAGGTGTAGAAACAGAATTAGTGATGAAAACGAGCTGTTTTTGCGAAATCTCTTCCTCCTGAGCTCTGATACCACTTGTAGGATCGAATTGTGACCCGAACGAGTCGTTCAGAAGAGATTTTATCAGTTTCAGAGGCAGAAACTAAGAAACTGACTGCGAAACAGCTTGAATATCACTTTAAAGATCTTGTATATTGATTTAACACTGATTACATGCAGAAAATATACCGGCAGCACTTCGGTATCGATTACAAGACTCTGGTATGTCCGCTTGAAATGACAACATAACACACATATATATAGGCTGAGTATGACCGCTTGAAATGAACATGCACATCTTCAAGCGGACACTTCAAGCGAACAAGACTTTTAACCTAATCTCAAGCGAACAACAATCAAATATAACATTCTGATTTCAAGTTTCCATGCAATTCACGTGATGTTGTCATGTGATGATGTCAACATTGATGTCACCATTATGATGTCATCATTTGATATGATGACATCATGCTCGATCAAATCCGCAACAAACTCGAGACTCGATATAAGACGAAGACGACAGATGTGTGCACCAACAATAATACCTTGTGATTGCACCTTCTGATTACCACGTTTAGTAGTCGAAATGACGAGTCAACGTTTTACAAATTAAAAATAAAAAATGCATAAACATGCATTTTATGACGAAACTGTTTTCGGGTATGAAAACTTAAAGTTTTGACACCAAATCAGTTTTATAACATTATTAGGCATGTTGCGAACATGTCTAACTCGTCGTTTCTAGTTTACTGCTTTTTTTATTTAGTCGTAAGTCGAGCGGTTTGACTACCGCTTTGACTTTCGAATCTGACCCGTTTGGTCAATCTTATGATTCGACCAAGCGCATTTTTATGACTATAATAATATAGTGAATAACCCTCTGAGGTTATACATTATGGTCATGCAGTTTGGTTAGTTATATGATGAGTCAATTTTATATACTTTTAAATTGCCGAAAACGCCCTTTTGGCGCATAAAATGGTTTTAAACATATAGGACCATTATTTTAACATCTAAACTGATGTTGCAGCATAATCAAACTTGTTTTGACATGTTAGACTCGTCATAGGAATTATTTAACCATCTGAACTCTTAGTTACGCTTACGACCCTTTAAAGTGGCATAAACCACTTTAACAAGTAGTAACGGGTCAAATAAGTTAGGAATCCTTTCTAATCAGAATGTAAGGCTTATCAAACCATATTATACAAGACCCAACTCTCATTTGGTATATAAACCTCATTCTATCTGATACACTAACACATAGTTATACGAAACATTAGGAACCACTTGAACACTTGAGCTTTGTTTACACAAGACACATACGCAATCCCATGTGAGTACATAGCCCCCTCTTTTATGTTTTCCAAATGTTTTGGGATGATTCATATGTGCCTACTACCACTTTTCCAAGTTTACAAAACATTAATACATATGGTTTATATATATATATATATATATATATATATATATATAGGGAGAGAATCATGAGAAAACTACATATAAATGAGAAAACTAGAAAAGTAACTAAAAAAACCTAAAAAAAAGCTAAAAAACATAACAATTTTTTTTATAATTTTTTATAAAAAAAATCACTAGTTTTTATATATAAAAAAAATTTCAAAAAAAAAATTTTGTTGTACTGCACATGTGCATTATATGTGTATTATATGTGTACTACACATATGCACTATATCCGTAATAGTGCACATGTGCAATACAACAAATAAAAGTTTTTTTTTTTGAAAATTTGTTTCCATGCATAAAAACCTGCGATTTTTTTATAAAAATTAAAAAAAAATTGGTATGTTTTTTAGACTTTTTTAGTTAGTTTTTTGGTTTTCTCATTTAAACTAGTTTTCTCATGATCCATCCCCTATATATATATATATATATATATATAGAGAGAGGAAGGTTAACGTACATTACAGCTTAACGTACATCACGTACAACAGGTAATTACGCACGTTCATTTTAAAATAACGCACGTTGTAACTCAAAAATCTAAAATCACGCATGTTGAAACACAATAATCACGCATATTGAAAACATTAATCATGCATGTTATAGAACAAATCACGCACGTTGTTGTACGTGAAGTACGTTAAGCCGTAATGTACAATATATTTTTTTCTATATATATATATATATATATATATAGGAGAATGATCCGTTACGAACCACCCTTTATTGTGAGAATCGCGAGAACCAATGTGAACACAATAAAAAATACATAAAAATTGCTAAAAAACACACAATTTTTTTTATATTTTTTATAAAAAAATCGCTACTTTTAGTAGCAAAAAAAATAATTCAAAAAAAAAAATTTTTTTTTGGCTACTAAAAGTAGCGATTTTAATGTAAAAAATATAAAAAAAAAATTGTTGGTTTTTTTTTTTTTTTTTTTTTTTGATTTTTTAGGTTTTTTGGGGGTTTATTTTCTAGCATTTTAGCTTGGGGGGGGGGGGGGGAGGGGGGCGTTTAGGTTTTTAGGGTGTGGGGGAGGGGGGTTAGGTTTTTTTTAGGGTTTTTTTGGGAGGGTTTAGTTTTTAGCATTTAGCTTGTGGGGGGGGGGGGGGGGTTAGGTTTTTTTTTTTGGGGGGGGGGGGGGGGCTAGGGGTGGGGGTTAGGTTTTTTTAGCTATTTTTTGTTGAGTTCACATTGGTTCTTGCAGTTCTCGCAATAAAGGTAGTTCTCGCATGAACCTTACCATATATATGTATATATATATATATATATATAGGGGAGGTTCATTTGAAAACAAAATTTAGTTGAGAAAAAAAAAGAACAAAGGGTACAATTGTAAAATATTAAGTAGTTATTGTTTAATCTCATTTATTACAATCTTTACGTAATTAATTACTCATAAAGACTATTATACTAATTTTAATTGCCTACACACATAAAAAGTTATCCTACACATTTCGAAAATTATCCTACACATGCTTAAATTTATCCTACACAACTCGTAATTTATCTTACACACCTAGTAATTTATCCTACACTCTAAATTATTTTTTTAATTTTTGAAAAAAAAATATATTTTTTGAAAATAAGTTACATATTTAATGTAGTTAGCTATTAAAAAGACAGACTAGATATTAATGATCTATGTAACTTTACAAATATACCCTTACATTAAAATTAAATGAAAATATTAAATGAATTAAAATGAAACATTCTTATTGGTTGAAACTTATTATTTTTTCTTCTTACAAAAAATTTCTTCTCATTTGAACCTTCCACTATATATATATATATATATAGGGGATGGTTCAAATAAAAACCACTTTTATTGTGAAAACTCGAAAACTAACTAAAGAAAACCTAAAAAACATACCAATTTTTTTTTTCAATTTTTTTATAAAAATCGGACGTTTTTTTATATAAAAAAAATTCATAAAAAAAATTGTAGTACACTTACACATGTGTTGTACTTCAATTTTTTTAAATTTTTTTAAGTTTTTATATCTAAAAAATGGCAAAAATTGGTATGCAAAAAAATTTTGTATTTTTTTTTGGCTTTTTTAATTAGTTTTCGAGTTTTCACAATAACTAGTGGTTTTCGTTTGAACCTTCCCCTATATATATATATATATATATATATATATATATATATATATCTATTTATAGGGGATGGATTATGAGAAAACTAGTTTAAATGAGAAAACCAAAAAACTAATTAAAAAAAAGCCTAAAAAACATACCATTTTTTTTTACAAATTTTTGTAAAAAAAAATCGCTAGTTTTTATGCATGAAAAAAATTTTCAAAAAAAAAAAAATAAATACAAATTTTTTTTTTGTTGTATTGCATATGTGCACTATTACGGATATAGTGCACATGTGTATAATGCACATGTGCAGTACAACAAAAAATTGCTTTTTTTTTTGAAAATTTTTTTATATATAAAAATAGCGATTTTTTATAAAAAATTGGAAAAAAAATTGATATGTTTTTTATCTTTTTTCAGGCTTTTTTGGTTAGTTTTCTAGTTTTTTTTTATTTAGATGTAGTTTTCTCATGATCCTCTCCACATATATATATATACATATAGGGTTAGGATTTAGAGAGAATGGTGAAAAGTGTGAGAATGTGGAGAACGATTTTGGAGTTGACATGTGGCATTGATGCTAAATTACACTAAGGGGTAATATTGCCAAAAAACCCACACACATGAACTGGGTGTTCAAATAAAACGCCATAAAAACACCAAATTCAGAAAAAACGCCATGAAAATACCCAGTTAAAACGCCATAAAACACTCAGTTCAGAAAAAACGCCATGAAAAACTCAGTTTAAAACGCCAGAAAGCACTCAGTTCAGAAAAACGACATGAAAATAGCTAGTTAAAACGCCATAAAAACACATAGTTCAGAAAAACGTCATAAAAATAAGGGAAAATGTCATAGAAATGTAATCAAGTTTGTCAAGCGTTCCAATTAAGTCATCCAAACTTTTTTTGTCTTTTTAAAGTAACTAAACTTTAATTTTGTGTTATAATACCAGGTAATCAGGTTATCATTTTTTTCTTTTAATTTTTATTTTTTTAATGCTTATGTGGATATTATTCACAGATAAAATAAGATCAAAATTAGGAAAACATTCCACAATTCAAATCACATTCCAAAACATAAAGGAAATTTCGAATTTCAACTAAGAACATGATGAACCCTAAAATTTAACCTTAACCTTATATCCGAAATCTGGAAAATTTATCAATCATTTAATCAATTCTAGAACATTATGATTTCGGAACAGTAATATTTGATGAAAACATATGATCCGATATAGTTTGAACAGATCCGAGATGGGGTTTTGGATGAAAAATCCAAAATTTATTTAGGGTTTTCTAATTCCGTTTTCCAGTTTTATTCCAGATTTATGGATACAAAATAGATCTGACTAATCAACATATGCTCTGATACCACATGTTGGTTCAGTTCTGTTTATACATGAGGGAAAACATTAAAACATACCTGTTACAGCAGACAGTGCGTTGGAGAATCCAGCAATGGAGTTCGACATGCTTGTCATTGTGATCTGGTTCCTCCTTAGGGTGCTGACTGATGATGGGGACATAGAAAACCGAAAAGGGTATCGGCTTAGGAGAGGAGGTCGAATGTGATGTTATGCTTATGGGGTGTGTCTAATTGTGTAACTGAGTAACCCCTTAACCTCCACATAATTCTCCTTATATAAGTACCCAGGAGGAAACCTAATTAGTTAATAAGGGTAATATGGTCCATCAACAATTACCAACTAATTATTTAATAGGTTATAATATATTTTGATCTTTATTATGTAAACGATTATAATGGCTATAGATTAAATATTAATACATAATATATTTAATCTTACATGCTATAGCCAGTTTCATTGACATTTCAGATCCTATAGCACTGAATGTTTCTTAAGCTTATTCTAAATATCCTATTCCATAAACAATCAAAAACAACTATTATAAATTATAAATTAGCAACAAGTTTGTGCAATGCGAGTTGTACATTATGCAGTATAAGGTGTACCAGCTTTTTGATAAGCAACTACTTTGGGCTTGAATAGGTTGTACCATGGGCTTGGGGGTTTTTTCAAAAAAAAAAAAAACTGATTCTGATATGTCCATTTTCAACACCATTTGACTGTATAGAGTTGTACTTTATGCAGTATAAGGTGTTCCAGCTTTTTGATAAGCAACTACTTTGGGCTTGAATAGGTTGTACCATGGGCTTGGGGGGTTTTTTAAAAAAAAAACTGATTCTGATTCATACATTTGTCCATTTTCAACACCATTTGACTGTATGTGGTTGTACTCTAAAGCTTAAGTTGTGTGTTGTGCAGTTTGGTGTTGTATGATAGGTTAGTTTGATTGTAACTTCTGTCCATTTGTATACACACTTAAATACAGAGTCTCAGAAACATACCGGGAGGAATCTAGAGGCAGGGTGGCCAGCCACCTTCTGCGGTGGTGGAGTCACGACGGAGCTGTGACGGCACACCCTCATTCACGGCGTGTGGTGTCCCTCCCCTCGTACAGAACAGAACACGGTGAATCCGATGTTGATATCGGTTGTGCGAAGATAGAGAGAGAGAGAGAGGGGTGGTGTTGTGTTTTTAGACGGTACAACTACCTCTCTGACAAAGGTGTCATGATGGTGATGCTGGTGGGTTGTGACGAGATTCCATTTAAATCCAACAAGAATTCCGGTAAGCCTCGATTCACTCGCATGTTTCTTTTTCAATTATATTGTTTTACGTCGTTTTTGTTGAAGCTATTTTTGGTTTTATAGAAGTCCGTTGAAGCTCCGACGAGTTCTTAAGTGACCGATCTGGGTCTTCATGTAAACAAATCTTACAGATAGGTAGAGTAGGAACCCGAGTAAACCCAGATGACTCAATAAACACGGTCCTGAAGATTTTTGTTCATGGTTGTGTTATTGGAGTCATCATCCATAGAAAAAGTAATATGGTAAGCATTTTCAACTCCTGATGTGTTATTTGAATCAAAACCTAGAATGTGTTTGTCTTGGTGTTGTGTGGATTTTGATTATCATGTCTTGAGTGTAGTATGACTTTGCAACTTTTTGGGAAATATTCAATTAGATTTACTTTATCTTATAGATTCTTTTAGGTTTGCTTCGTAATTATCCATATTATAAAAAGTTGGTTATTAGATTACATAATTGCAAGAAGAATTATCGTTGTTAATTAGTAATTTTTGTTCACGATTAGGCGGTGAAGTTTCCGGCAACAACAGTGGTGTGTTTTTTCATCGGAATCAAGACCTACAAATATCAAAGGTAATGTTCGGATGGTTTGTGGTCCGAAATGGTAAGTATTGAATTTTGGTAACTTACAAATATGGATTTATTATTATTTTGAGGGATAGTGGTAACTTAAGTTGTATGAAAATAGTGCTACTGTTATTTGTTTGGTTGTGGCCAAATCAAATTTGTCAAAACTTTATTTGGTCTGGTGGAATACATATTTTTTCTATCTTTTATGTATGTTTTGTATACATGATGGTATTAAAATAATGTAAGGATTATGATTATTTACATGTGGATCGACATGCCTTTTATAGACAAAAAGTAGAAGGAAGGAAGGTCAACACGGCGACGGCGATAGCAGCAGTAGCAGCGACAGCGATTAGATGTCAAATATCGTTCATCGGTACTTAATTCAAACTTTAGTAATTTCTTTCGGATGTGAGATAAAGATTGATAGTTAAACTATTTAGTTTTAGATTGTGGAGAATTGAAAGAGATAAGTGTCTGATATGATAGCTGATCTATTTATATCTTCTAATTGGGGCTAATTGTTGCTGGTGGGCAACAAACTAACGATCAAAAGTGAGATGGTAATTTTACAATTCTAATAACCCATATTTTGGTCTCCTTTTTATGTTGCTTAAAGTATAATGTTTCTATTCTTTGTTTTGAATTACAAGGAGGTACAAGTACAAGTGATTTCAAAGGATTAATAGCTCATGGACCATGGGGTAGTTGACAAGGGAAAAAAGGGTTTATATGCCTCAAGCTCTTTGCTTGGTGACAAGGATTGCATGAGTAGAAGCCAAGTAAACACGGTAAGTTATACTCTCTTACTGTTGTTTGATGTCATTTCACACATATTTTGGCGTCAACGACTTATGTTTCTAATTTTGCAGATTTCCCTAATGAATATTTGTTGTCAATAAGTGGGACAATTGGTAGTGTAACTTTGTAGATGGATATGATATGACAAATCCCAAACCTTTATGGCCCATATGGAATTGATTGTGGCACTGCTTTCTCACATGATGTCAAAGACGAGTTGAATGTAGGATTTTATTGGTGTTCAAGCAGATATTACCTCATGGGCGTTCAAGCGGATATTACCTCAATGCTATTGGGGTTTATGTGATACCCATATCACCTGCACGATGTCCAACTTCTACATATGAAGGAAAAATCAAGAATGAGGTTCATTCTTTAATCTCTAAAAGTCTTTGCTGGTATTTATGTTACAAAATTTAAACGCTTTTTTATGTCTTTCTGGTTAATCTCTTTGCAGTTATGTTGTGGCATGTCTAGAATGACATTGCCGCGGGATGCAGGCCTGTTGGGAGCATGTGGAGGCAAACCATTGGATGATGGCGTTTTCTTTACTATCAAACATGTAGACATTCATTTAGGAGAGCTGAATGTGATTTACGGCCTAGAATTTTTAATATTCGAAATCAGATTAAGTTTTGTGTTGTCAAAGGCTTCACATGGTTATATGTTTGATGCTATTGAACCTTCATCTAGCGTTTTTATACGTTGCGCCTTAAATTGTAAGCCCCCGGCCGCAACGCGGCGGGGGTTCCATCTAGTTGAAATGAAATGTTAACCTAATGTCCTAATACCTTATGAGTTGTCGAAAGATTAACATATAAATGGTGTAAACTGAGGTAAATTGTAAAAGGGTTACGGGAGAGAAGGGCTTGTCGACGCCGGAGAATCCAAGGAAGAGAACACCGGGTCTCTTGCTCAACGAATCTCTGTCCACAACAATGGCACCGTCATCCATCTCGCTCCAAGATCCGCAACGAAATTTGAGTAGTATCAATGGGTGTATAAACACCCATTTTGCGTTTTGTTTTAATATGCGACGGTAGTTCTAGATCTGAATAGAGATAGTCAAATCGACATCGGTTTTCAGTTCAGTTTTGTGTGTGCAGTGGTGGATAGGTTTCGCAAGTCCTTATAGTCCACCTATTGTTTTTCCTGCGAGGGTGGCATAGGTTTAACCGGAGTAAAGTGTGGGTGGGGTATGGTTTATTAGTATAGTAGGTTAGACTAGTGGGTATGGGGAGGCTCATCCCCATTAGGATGGGCCGCCACATAGGCGCCACATCACCGTCTCATGGAGGATAGGCCTCCTTCACTATTGAGGGGGTGGAGGATGGGGCTACCCCACCTAAATATTTTATACTTTTCTAAGTTTTTTTATTAACTTAATAAAAACTTTATAAAAATTAAAAAATACAACATAAAACAACATAAATAAATTCATTTCATAACATAAAAAAAATTACATTTCCTAAAAATAAAAAAAACCTACGACGTCCATTTTTTCTTCACCTCTTCCTTCATCCTCCGATAAACCTCGCGTTCATCCTCCGGAACCGAGTCGAGATCCAACCTCATTATCCTAAAAGCCTCCGCTCGAGCATAGTCGGCCGACACGTTTTTCTTGTGACTATATTTTTCGGCCGAAAAGTCTTTAAACGAACGAAATTTGGTAATCAACTCGTCCATTTTCGAAGACGCCTTCGAGCCGCCACCTCCACCCAAGCCGCCCCCTCCACTCGAGCAGGCCACTTTGCGCTTTCCGGCCGCCTCTTTTTAAACTTTGTCCCTTCCGGTGGGACGTTCGATCTCCTGAACGGGCAACACATCCTCGCCATATATCGGGTCGTCGTTTATGTCGATTTGACAACGAGCAGTGGAGCCTCCCGTACTATAACTTCCGGACTCGGAAGTTTTAGTCCGTTTGGCGGTTGCGACCTCATTTGGAACCGGCGCCTATTTAGGTTCTTTCTTTAAAATGTTCCATGCTCGGAGGTGCGGGAAAGGCGACGGATTTTTTATATCCCATTTAGCCATCGCAAGGTTAAGAACGTCCTCGTCGCTACTGACGCGTGCGAAGTGTTATATATATTAGGTGTATATTTTAAGCCCCTTTAACACTTATTTTTAGCCAAGTTTTAAATTTATAAAACACGATATTTTACTAACACTAAACACACATATGGGCAAGTGCACCCATCGTGAGCGTAGTATAGCGTTGGTAAGATACCGAGGTCGTCCAAGGACACAAGAGCTTTTAGTACCGGTTTATCCTCAACGTCTAATCAAAATAAAAAGTTTAGAAAAAGGTTTAAAGCTAATAAAAATAAAAACTAACTAAAATGCTGAAATTAAAATAAAAATAAAAACAGATAGACAAGATGAATCACTTGGTTCCGACTCGTATCTAGTATAACCTTTGATTATTTCCGCACTTTTGCACATAATTAAGAGATTATCTTAGTTATTGTAGTAGGCCCCTCTTTTAAAGGTAACGTTACCCTCACCCCAGTAGTTTGAGTCAGCAAGGATACAATCCTAAAAGGGTGGATTATTGGAAGATAATGAATTAAGTTATTAATGTAGTATTATGGTAGGCCCCGCTTTTGGCGGTGACGTTACCCTCGGCTAAGTAGTCTGAGTCAGCAGGGATACAGTCCTAAATAGCCGGGTTATAGTATTAATAGTAGTTAACTTATGAGGGGATCAAAGAGTTTGGACCCCCGCCATCCAATACCGTGAAGCATTGAAGGAGGTCCTACTAAATTTGACCCAGGTCCATTGCAGGACCTCTAAACGCTGAACAATGGCAAGACCTTTACCAAACCGTTCCCTTAACCCCCGACCAGGTAGCCAACATACCTCCATATAGACCGTGGAGATATGAATGGTGAAAATCTTTTATTTTATATAGACAGTAAAATAATGCCAAGACACCACGGACAAACGATAAGGAAAGATCACCTTCAACATAAGTAACTAGTTATTAAAGTCATTAATACAAAACCAAATAAAAAGTGCAAAAGATTAGAAATAAAAAGTATTATACTAGACACTTTGTCTTCACCAAGTGATGTAAGAGACTTAGGCAAACATGGCCTTGATTGTCAAGAACTCTTACGATCAATCTTGGATCCCGAGACGACTCACACACTCTACGATGGATAATGGATGATGGTGGTGGATGATGGTGTTGTGATGGTGGTGGGTGGTGGATGAAGTGTGAGAGAGGTGGTGTGCCAAGGGATGAGTTGAAATGAAACCAAGCACTCCTATTTATAGGCTGAATAGAAGGCTGGGCACGGCCCCGTGTCCGCTGGGCACGGCCCCGTGCCTGTCTGACACTCTCTCTCCTCATTAATTGTAATTCGCAATTACAGTTAATGCGCCTGCTGTACTTTCGCCACGCCCCCGTGTTCACTGGGCACGGCCCCGTGGTGGGCAATAGAAGCTTCTATAGGTTTGTCTTTTCTGCTGCTTCTTGGGCACGGCCCCGTGCTGGCTGAGCACAGGGCGTGTTCAGTCTTCTGCCTTCTCTATTTTGCTTGGGAAGATGCCGTTGACGGGTCGGGCAGTCCACTTATGTTCCTTTCCTTGTATTTATGTTAGATTTAGCTGTCTTTTTGCTTCTTTTGTGAATTTGAGCTCATTTAATCCTGAAAATACAAAAGGAAGACAAAAACACTCTTTTTCCAACATTAGTACTTAAAAAGGGTTAGTTTTATGCCTCATTTGATGTAATTTATATGTTGCATTTTACACACATCAAATACCCCCACACTTGAACTTTTGCTTGTCCTCAAGCAAAACTCTTTAATATGTGGCTTACACTCCCAAATGGAAGGGGTAGAAGAGAAGGTTTTGGGCTTGTCGTAGAGTGTCGGGATATCCAAGATCTTTTTGGGTTTTATTTTTATCAATTTTCAATCCTATTCGTAATGATTTATTTAGAACGTTTCATAGGAGAAATTACTTATTTGGGCATAACATGCCTTTTTAAAATTCCATTTATATACAAGTTCACATACCTCACGGGAGAAATCACTCACACTCGGCCGAAGGTGTATTTTTAGTGAATCACTCGAAAGCGGCATGGAACTTATTCCTACCATAAGCTTGCCAAGCAATCAATCCTCCTCCTTTTTAACTTTTATACCTTTGTAAATATCAAGAGGACTTTATGGGTTAAGGGTTAGGCTTGGGTTAAAGGTAGGTGGTTAGTGGTTAGTAGAAAAAGGGCGAAAAGCGTAACAAGTGTCGGTTTTCGTAAGACTTTCTATTTTTGTAACTATTTATTTTGATGAAGCTATTATTCAAACAAAGTTATTTTTGATGAACTTGTTTGTTTATTTTCTTTTTGCTTCATCATCAACACATTTTTTTTTAACGATCAAACGAAAAACTGAACTTGTTACTAAAACAAAGGGTTAAAAATAAAAAAAGGTTTTGGTGGGTAAAAGGGTTTTTTGGTTTGGGTGATGAAATGAAAAGGTTTAGGCTCAAAGGGGCTAACTAGGGGGATTTTTGGGTAGGTGGTAAAAGAAAAAGAAAAATAATGGTGTAGAAATAAAAAGGGTTAGTCCTAATGCCTCCATCATTTACTTACTCGGGTTTAAGTTGATAAGGACCGGGAATGTATCGTCATGGCAAGTTCTAGAGTTGTAAGAACCAAGCGGCTATTCACACAAGAAACGAAAAATGAGCATTTAGTCTAAAGATGTAAATTTGTATGCTCAATAAAGGCTCAAAACTCACTTTTGTGGGAATGGGTTTTTATGTGATCAAGTATATATAATCAAATTTTAACTAAGTTTGTCATGCCTTTTCATAATTTTCTTATGTTGGTTATTTTTATCACTACGCTATCGGTTGTAAATTTGTAAAAATATAACCTTTTTTGAGAACTTAAATTTCCCGAGTTAAACCTAGACAAGTAAGAAAAATGAAATTTTTGAAAAAATTTGGGGTGATTAGCGGTTTCAATAGAGTTTTGTGTAAGGCTTGTATTTAGGACTTGCAAAATTCAAGGTTTTAGCATCCCCCCACACTTAAATTACACATTGTCCTCAATGTGTCCCAAAAATAAAATTTTAGGTTGATTAGATGTGTAAAATAGTGTTAAAAAGCAAAAATTTTATGTTACTGGGCGCTGAACACGGCCCCGTGTTATCCGGGCACGGCCCCGTGTTTAAGTGCCAGTAACAAAATTAAAACAAGAGAAACAGAAGTTTGGACACGGGGGCGTGTCGGGTGAACACGACCCGTGTCCAGTTACCTGAACTGGGCGTTTTTCTGCAGGTGGTTCAGCACGGGGCCGTGTTGGTTGGGCACGGCCCGTGTTGAACCTTCTGAAATGGAGAGAATTGTCGGGTTGCCTTGTTCTTGTGCATGAGGTCATTTTTCTCGTTCCCCTTTTCATCCCTTACCACCATGAGTGTGTTTTATTCCTGAAAATTCAAACTAACTAGAAAACATAAAAATTAATCTAAATTAAACTAAGGATAGTTCCGCGGAATGCCTCCGTGGTGCGCCACGTTTATAAGGGTCCTTGGCTAGACCCAAAGTCGGTCATATGTCACCCAAGTGGGATGTATTGCATCCCATGTTACACCGTCGGAGAGCATCATCCAAGCTTGAGTCTATGATCTGCATGTAGTTGACCGGGTCTTCGTCCTCAATTCTTTTTCCACATTCAAACTTCACCTCCTCATCTCCAAACTTCAATGTTAACGTTCCGTCATTCATGTCTACCACCGCTTGGGCGGTGGCTTGAAATGGCCTCCCGAGGATGAGAGGGACATCGGTGTCTTCTTCCATGTCTAGGATGACAAAGTCGGTTGGGAAAACGAAGTTGTCAACTTTTACCAACAAATTCTCAGCGACACCTTGTGGAAATTTGACGGATCTGTCGGCAAGTTGTATGCTCATCTTTGTAGGGCTTGTTGTTCCTAGGCCGAGTCGTTTGAACATTGATGTGGGCATGAGGTTAATGCTAGCCCCAAGATCGGCTAATGCATTACGAACGGGAGATTCCCCAATCGAGCAAGGAATTGTGAAGCTTCCGGGATCGATTTTCTTTTGTGGAAGTTTGTTGAGCACTAAGGCGGAGCATTCTTCGCCTAAGTTAACTAATTGCAATGATTCAATTTTCCTTTTGTTTGTGAGGAAATCCCTCATAAATTTTGTGTATTTAGGCATTTGGGTTAGGACCACGATAAAAGGAATATTAACATGCAATTGTTTTAGTAAATTTTCAAATTTAGCGAATTGCTCATCGGTCTTTTGACGATTTAACCTACCGGGGTACGGAATTGGAGGAGTCTTGGTGGGCTCTTGATTTGGTAGAGAAGCCTTTTCTGGCGCAGGAGGAGTCACAGGCTGGCTCGAATGGCTTCTTTCATTTGGCGGCAATGGAGCATCCTCGGGACCCACGGTTCGATTTCTTAATGTGATGAGGTGTACTTGTGCCTTCGGGTTGGTTTCGGTATTACTAGGTAACGCACCTTGTGGTCTCTCGGAGAAATTTTGAGCTAGTTGATTTAATTGTTTTTCAACGTTTTGAATGCTAGCTTGTTGATTTCTAAAATTCGATTCCAATTGTTGAAATCGATCCGATTTTTTCTTTTCAGTGTCAGAGATGAGGCGAGATACAGTATCTTCAAGCCTTTCTCTTCCACCTTGTTGTTGAGAGAAATTTTGTGGTTGTTGAAAATTAGTTCGTTGGTTTTGTTGGTTACTACTATTGCCGGGATCTCTCCAACCAAGATTTGGGTGGTTACGCCATCCTTGGTTGTAGGTACCCGTTGGAGGACCCGACGGCCTAGGTCTATTATCAATGTAGTTTACCGTTTCTGTTTGTTCATCTAATTCTTTCATACAACTCCAATTTTCATGTGACCCACCACACCCTTCGCAAGCCATAACCGAGGCCGTTTTTGTCATTTCTAGCTTTTTTATTTTTGAAGAGAGGGCCTCGATTTGGGCTTGTAAAGAGGTGCTTTCATCAACCTTATGGGCGCCCGGGGCAATAGATTTATTACCTCGGGGAGTGTGGCATTGAAAATTGGTTTGAGCAATTTCCTCAATTTGGTTATATATATCATTTGGGCGATGATTACCTAAAAGTCCCCCGGAGCTTGAATCAAGTGTTTGTCTTGTGTGTGGCAACAACCCATTGTAGAAAGTGGATACTTGTTGCCATACCGCTAGACCGTGATGAGGACACTTTCTTAGAAGCTCCTTGAACCTTTCCCAAGTTTCATATAAGGATTCCCCATCCTCTTGTGAGTATGTATTAATTTCAGTCATTAATTTAGCCGTTTTAGCAGGAGGGAAATACTTATATAAAAACTTTTGGGCAAGTTCATCCCAAGTGTTTACCGATCAAACATAAAACAACATAAATAAATTCATTTCATAACATAAAAAAAATTACATTTCCTAAAAATAAAAAAAACCTACGACGTCCATTTTTTCTTCACCTCTTCCTTCATCCTCCGATAAACCTCGCGTTCATCCTCCGGAACCGAGTCGAGATCCAACCTCATTATCCTAAAAGCCTCCGCTCGAGCATAGTCGGCCGACACGTTTTTCTTGTGACTATATTTTTCGGCCGAAAAGTCTTTAAACGAACGAAATTTGGTAATCAACTCGTCCATTTTCGAAGACGCCTTCGAGCCGCCACCTCCACCCAAGCCGCCCCCTCCACTCGAGCAGGCCACTTTGCGCTTTCCGGCCGCCTCTTTTTAAACTTTGTCCCTTCCGGTGGGACGTTCGATCTCCTGAACGGGCAACACATCCTCGCCATATATCGGGTCGTCGTTTATGTCGATTTGACAATGAGCGGTGGAGCCTCCCGTACTATAACTTCCGGACTCGGAAGTTTTAGTCCGTTTGGCGGTTGCGACCTCATTTGGAACCGGCGCCTATTTAGGTTCTTTCTTTAAAATGTTCCATGCTCGGAGGTGCGGGAAAGGCGACGGATTTTTTATATCCTATTTAGCCATCGCAAGGTTAAGAACGTCCTCGTCGCTACTGATGCGTGCGAAGTGTTATATATATTAGGTGTATATTTTAAGCCCCTTTAACACTTATTTTTAGCCAAGTTTTAAATTTATAAAACACGATATTTTACTAACACTAAACACACATATGGGCAAGTGCACCCATCGTGAGCGTAGTATAGCGTTGGTAAGATACCGAGGTCGTCCAAGGACACAAGAGCTTTTAGTACCGGTTTATCCTCAACGTCTAATCAAAATAAAAAGTTTAGAAAAAGGTTTAAAGCTAATAAAAATAAAAACTAACTAAAACGCTGAAATAAAAATAAAAATAAAAACAGATAGACAAGATGAATCACTTGGTTCCGACTCGTATCTAGTATAACCTTTGATTATTTCCGCACTTTTGCACATAATTAAGAGATTATCTTAGTTATTGTAGTAGGCCCCTCTTTTAAAGGTAACGTTACCCTCACCCCAGTAGTTTGAGTCAGCAAGGATACAATCCTAAAAGGGTGGATTATTGGAAGATAATGAATTAAGTTATTAATGGAGTATTATGGTAGGCCCCGCTTTTGGCGGTGACGTTACCCTCGGCTAAGTAGTCTGAGTCAGCAGGGATACAGTCCTAAATAGCCGGGTTATAGTATTAATAGTAGTTAACTTATGAGGGGATCAAAGAGTTTGGACCCCCGCCATCCAATACCGTGAAGCATTGAAGGAGGTCCTACTAAATTTGACCCAGGTCCATTGCAGGACCTCTAAACGCTGAACAATGGCAAGACCTTTACCAAACCGTTCCCTTAACCCCCGACCAGGTAGCCAACATACCTCCATATAGACCGTGGAGATATGAATGGTGAAAATCTTTTATTTTATATAGACAGTAAAATAATGCCAAGACACCATGGACAAACGATAAGGAAAGATCACCTTCAACATAAGTAACTAGTTATTAAAGTCATTAATACAAAACCAAATAAAAAGTGCAAAAGATTAGAAATAAAAAGTATTATACTAGACACTTTGTCTTCACCAAGTGATGTAAGAGACTTAGGCAAACATGGCCTTGATTGTCAAGAACTCTTACGATCAATCTTGGATCCCGAGACGACTCACACACTCTACGATGGATAATGGATGATGGTGGTGGATGATGGTGTTGTGATGGTGGTGGGTGGTGGATGAAGTGTGAGAGAGGTGGTGTGCCAAGGGATGAGTTGAAATGAAACCAAGCACTCCTATTTATAGGCTGAATAGAAGGCTGGGCACGGCCCCGTGCCTGTCTGACACTCTCTCTCCTCGTTAATTGTAATTCGCAATTACAATTAATGCGCCTGCTGTACTTTCGCCACGCCCCCGTGTTCACTGGGCACGACCCCGTGGTGGGCAATAGAAGCTTCTATAGGTTTGTCTTTTCTGCTGCTTCTTGGGCACGGCCCCGTGCTGGCTGAGCACGGGGCGTGTTCAGTCTTCTGCCTTCTCTATTTTGCTTGGGAAGATGCCGTTGAGGGGTCGGGCAGTCCACTTATGTTCCTTTCCTTGTATTTATGTTAGATTTAGCTGTCTTTTTGATTCTTTTGTGAATTTGAGCTTATTTAATCCTGAAAATACAAAAGGAAGACAAAAACACTCTTTTTCCAACATTAGTACTTAAAAAGGGTTAGTTTTATGCCTCATTTGATGTAATTTATATGTTGCATTTTACACACATCACTACTCCCACTTGGACGATTGATGTAAAGTGGGTTATAATACCCGCAAAATTCATTCATGGTCTTGTTCATTTTCTGCCACTTGCCCGATACGGAATCGATATCACATATCGGGCCTTGCCCCATAAGGTCGTTAAATCTATCCGTTGTCGCCTTCCAAAAACTAGAACCCGTTTGATTGTTCCCTAAAATAAAAAATAAAAATGCATTAGTAAAACTAAAAAATAAATCTTCTTAAATTTAAATTAAAAAAAATTAACTTTGGTTCATACCGACAATCGGGCAAGTTGAGGCCTTAACATACGCAATTGCTAGCGCCTCCTCCTCTATTTTTGTCCAATGTTGTCTCTGTTTCCCTCTCCCCTTCCCCTTCCCCGTGTTTTTTTTGCGCTTGAGTTCTTTAGGTGGCGATTCGGGGACGATTTCTTCATCATCATCATCAACTTGAACCGGGGGTTGCGGTTGGGATTGTTCAAGTTGAAACGACTCGCGTTGCATGAATTGTTGGAGTATTTGAAATTGTTGCATTTGTTGAACTTGGGACATTTGTGAGAAGGCGTTGGGTGATTGTTGGTAACCCGAAAACGTAAATTGTGGAGACCGCCACGAAGGATCCATACTCGGAGTGTAAGCGGGACTCGAAAAAAAGTTAGGTTGGTTCGGGTTGGGGTTGTTCGGGTTGAGGTTGTTTGGGTTGAATGGATTCATGATTTGTATAAAAAAAGAGGAGTGTTTTTTTATAAAAATGGATGAGAATGAGAGAAGAATGGGAGAAGTATTGGTGAAATGGTATAAAAAATGGATGAAAAGAGGGTTTATATTTAAAGTGAAAAGTTTTTTTTATATATTATAGCCGTTACCAACGGCTAATATTTGAAAACATGGGCCCGTCAACATCGTCTTGGGCACGCCGGTTTTAACAAGACGGGCCAAGGGGGGCGGTGTGGGGGACCGGCGCCGGGCTTCGCCGGGCCTAAGCCGACCCCCATACCCCTTGGTCTTATACCCTCGGTGTTACACGTTTTGAATAAATGAATTTTATATACTAAATAATAAAATAATATATCTTTAAAAACATCATTTATTTCATGGGTTTAATAAATATAATTTTTTATATTAAATAATAAAAAGTTATATCTATATGAATCATATGAATTGTACGGGTTGAATAAATATAATTTTATATACAAAATAATAGAAAAAAGTTATATCTTTAAAACAATGTTTATTACACGTGTTGAATAAATGTAATTTTGTTTACCAAATAATAAAAAAATTATATCTTTAAAAACACTCGTGTATTACACGGGTTGAATAAATATGATTTTACATACCAAATAATAAGAAAACTATATTAAAAAAAAATGGATATACTCGGTAAACGATAGTTATGGTGATTGCGGAGATAATTATTGAAAAGAAGATACAATGATCAAACGTGTTATTCAAGAAACAAATAACCAGCCATTTGAGTGATAAAATATAAATTATATTTTTAAACTCGGTAACAAATCCAATCTATATATAAAGAAATATTGAAAATTATATACAATTTGTTTAAAAATTATGTTATAAAATCGATATATAATAATATTAATTAGAAGAGATTTAACTAAAGAATAATTATTCATAAGAGATTGAACTAAATAATATTTAGTAGGAGAGCTATCTATAAATAATAATTATCTATAAGAGATTAAAAATATCAAAATATACATAACCTAGTATGATGACAAGTGTCCCATTAATGGTTTCTTTTTTATAATAAGTAGCCCAACAAATATATAATTATTAATTAGTTAATTTATTTTGTTTTATCATTAAGGGCAATTTAGTGATTTTACGTATACTTAACTGAGTTAACTAACGACTATTCACGCACGTAACTATCCGAGTAACAAACGATCAAACCATAGGGAGTATACATGTAATTTTAGACAGTTAGGAACTAAATGTGAAAAAAGAGCAAAACACAAGGACTATCCAGGCAATTAACTCTATATTTAATTTGTAGAAAGATAAAGATTGTATACATGAAGAAAACTGTTGTTTCGGTTAGTATCAAAGAAAGGGTAGAGAACAAAACATAATACCACTACTCCTATTTATAATAAAAAAAAATAAACACATGCAAAATAGAACATTTACGCTCCTTTATTATTGCCACTATCTAACGAATATTAGAGTTTATTTTCATAGTGGTGTTGATGGAAAAAGTATTTACTAAAATATTTTTGTTGGAAAAATATTTACTAAAATGGTGTTTTGAAGGTTAATTTATTTCTCACTCCTAACCTCATTGGATAAACCAAATTCATTAAATAATTATTACTTTATTGAGTCACTCACTTAACTTATTTTTAAGAATCATAAAAAAGGCTATTTAAAAAAAAACGTACTTAAAAAAATATAATAAAAATTCTTAAAATTTGTAGTTAATTAAAAATAAACTACATGTGATTTGCATTACGTTGTTATAAGGCTGCTGGGTGTGGCTTCGCGCCTTTGCCACAGCACCTTCGTTAGCACCCCATAACGCCCCTTTTCCCATTTCCTGGTGCCAAAGGGGGGCGTCATAGATGTGACAACTCGTACTTGCAAGAGTCTTGTACTAGTTCTTTTCATGCTTTGTGTTACATTGTATTTTAGTATACGTGATTGGAATGAATGAGTTTAACGAGATATTTTAATGTGTTAAACGAATGTGTGAATTGTTAGATGTTAAATGATGTTTCGTTTTAAGAGTTTGATTGCACTGCACACCCCTCTATTGTTATGGACTAGACCACGGCCCAAATGAAGCCCGAGAGACAGGTTCGGCCCACACAGCAAATACACACATGATTTGTGAGTAATCCCTATCATTAGCATAATACAAAACATAATCACAAACCCTAGCACTCTCATTCGTTCCTTTGAAGTCGACGGTAGCCTCTACTTCACGATTGAAGTTTTCTTCTCGTCTCTATCACCCTTCCTAATGTTCCATAATCTGGTTAGTACACATACTATGTGATGATCGAATCCATTTTAATTTTGTGTGACTATGTTTATGTTCGTGTTCGTCAGTGTGAACAATTGTGGAACGTGTTTATGTGTTAATGTGTATGGGTGTGTGTAGATTAAAACATGATGCTAGGTTTCGGATGTAAGCTGAGTTGGATTTGGTCGAATATTGGTTTGATGACAACTATTAGTATGAATTAGGGTTGCCATAATGTTCTACCGATGATCCGTAATAACGTATTGAGAGTCATGAATCTGATTGTGCGTGTTATATGTTATGATACGACGATATAATTTGTTGGGAATTATGCTTAGTATAATTGTGATAGTATGAATGCTAACGAGGGTTGTGTGTTAACAGTATGATGAACGTTTCTTGTGCGACTGAATCACTAAACCAGATGATTGTTATTATGGTCGGATTTAATATTGATAGTATATGGTTATTCGATGAACTGTTATTTTGTTTTGGAAACTTTCATGCGGCTTGATCCGAATTGAATATTGTTTTGATGATGATTGTGGTTTGAGACAAATCTGGAAAATAATTGATATGATTGTGTAAATAATTGACCATGATTTAAGGAAGGTGTGACTGAAAACCACACACTTGCATGAATCGCACACACCGGTATCGCACACTTATGCATCGTACAATGTATGATTGCACAACGTACCAACAGGCTGTGCGAGGTCGCACACCGAACTCTGAGTCGCACACTAGCTTCTTGTCGCACACTGTCATATGGTACAACTGTTGACTGCATAAAGTGCATCAAGTGACGCATGTCGCGCACTTGAACGACGGCCGCACACTCTATTTTTGTCGCACACCTCATTGGGCCAAGTTGTGCTATTGGGTCACATAAGCTTTAAGGTCGCACACTCGGAGAAGGTTGCGCCCTCCGTGTGGGCCATTCTCTGGTGGGCCGCACAGTCCGAACTCGGTTGCACCCTTGTATGGGCCTCATACGTTATGGGATTATGTGTTAATGGGTCGCACACTCGAGTGTGTGACTGAGTTGCTGTTTATTCATGTGGAACACGAAACATGTTCACTTGTGTGGTGATTGCTAGGATACGTGCATAGGATACCTGATTTAACTGTATAACGAAACTGATTACTATTGGTAACCATATTAGGACTTGGTTGACCAACCCTGAACAAGTAACATAACATACCGAGCAAAACTAAGGTGAGTTCACTACTCTTTTTCACAAGCATGCGTCCCTAGGAGGGACATACGAGTAAATATTCCGGGGAGGAATACTGGTTTGACTGGGTTTAAATTCGATATTAGATAAGACACTCATAATTATCACCTTAAGTCCCATCTACTACCGAACTAGTTGTCGGGAGGCAACGGGGTTATTAGTTGATAGCGCTATAAGGTTTGGCACCCTCACACCGTACTGGGGAAGACGGGCGTGAACTAATTACCTTAACCACTCGACCAATGTTGATAGGCATTGGGGAAGGGCAAACAAACTGACGCCATCTTGTTGTACTCGGGTTATTATCAACAAGCTTTAAAACTAATACTTGGAAATTAAACGTTTTTATAAAACTGTGAACTCGCCAGTGTTATGTTGATACACTTGTCTGCATGCTTGCAGGCCGTTAGATTCTTGGATGTGGAACTTGCTATCTGGGATTGCTGGAGTGGTCATGGGTCGAGATACATGGAATCACGAGACAAGTCTAGTGTTTTCTTTATACACTTGGATTTTGAAATACTTAAATAATGATTTATGTTTCCGCTGAACATGTTGGGTTTTTAATTATCTTTTGAAACACATTATGTTAATGAATGGGAACTTTTATTTAATTTCTCGTTATTAGTTCGATGTGATTGGTGGCTGGATCTTGGTTTGTCACATGCCTCGCGGGGGTTTTCGTAGGTGGTATTTTGGGGGTGTGACAGTTTGGTATCAGAGTCACTGGTTATAGTGAACTAGGTTTTAAAAGCGTTTTATACAATCAGACTACAACCGAACAGTACTGAAAATGACCATGACACTCAGCTCTATATTGCAAGGTTCGTTTTTTGTATACTTTATGCATTACATACCTAGTGTACACTTACTTATGACATTGCATACGGTTGCATTCTTGGCACTACGATATGATTACATATGTTGTTTAATTACGTTATGATGCTTTGATAGTACCTCTAGACTTTCGTGATCATTAGTTTGTGATGTCTTTTGGCTTGTTACTCGAATCCGAGGAGCCTTCTAGCTCAAGTTAAGAGGAGCTGAGGTAAACATGCAAACGTCATTATTATTGTGGGTGCACACATAATAATAATGTGGAGTGCATGTGAGTCCCAGTGAGGCTTAACAAGTGTGAAAGGGGTTCTGTTCCATTATGCGACATAATGGGAGTGTACAATAACTCATAGAAGCCATAGCGAAGGTTGACTTCTACTCAATCGCGATCGTTACCTCTTCTACTCTTCTTATACAGAATTATGAACGAACGTGGTGGACGCGATGTGGACGTGGTGGTGGCCGCGACGGTGGACGTGGAAACATTGTTATGTCCCAGGCGGAACTGACTAATTTAATCAATACTCGTGTGGCTGAGGCCTTAGCAGCTCAGCAGGCTGGTATGTTATGTACCAAACACTCTTTATTCCTGTGTCGTTTACTCGACTCTCACTCGTGCGTTGCATTTTCTTCGTCTTCAGGTCAACCTGCGAATCAGAACCAAAATAATCCACCCGCTTACATGTTTAAAACATTCATGGATTGTAAGCCACATACATTTAGCGGAACCAAAGGAGCAGTGGGACTACTTTGTTGGTTCGAGAAAGTCGAGTCAGTTTTTTCTATGTGTAACTCTCCCGCTGGGGACAGGGTGAAGTATGCTATGGGCATACTGGAAGATGTTAGGCATCGAGATAGAAAATGCAACTACATGGGTTGACTTCAAGTAGTTGATACGGGAGAAGTACTGTTCTCGCAATGAAATCCAGAAGTTGGAGAATTAATATTACAACCTGAAGATGGTTGGATCTGAGATCGGGGCGTATACGAAACGATCTCATGAACTTACGAACATGTGTCCTAACTTATCACGACCACCACACCGAAGAATCGAGCTGTACATCAATGGCTTAGCGCCATAAGTCAAGGGTTTACTCACTGTAGCAAACCTTGACATTTTGCCCCGAAGCATCCGATTAGCTCACAAGATCACCGACCAGGAAGTTGAGCGTGGTTCGCTACCAGCTCGTATTGCCACAACTGTTACGACTCCCATCACTGATAACAAGCGTAAATGGAACGATACAGACAAGGTGTCCAACTCAAACAAATCACAGAAGAAACCAGACAACAGCAACAGTCGTAGTTTCAGCCAGTCGTCTTCTGTTAATCAAAACCAGAGCAGCAACCCGAACCAAGGTTCCTACGTAGGAAGGCAGCCAAAGTGTAACATGTGCAACTATCATCACCGTGGACCTTGTACCTGAGCCTGCCATAGGTGTGATAAAGTGGGGCATGAGATGCCACAAAGACATGCTATAACACAAATTCAGCTTGAAACATCTGTTGATTCTTCCTCTCAACAGATGCAAACATCTCCACCCATCCAAAATCCTCATATATCCTCAAAAAAGGATATTGTTGTAAGCACAGGGGCACAAATCAATGAGTTTTATTATTCACTTGAACATATATACTTAAGCCTATCTCCCAAGGCTGCTTCTCTTTCATCACCACCACCAAATATATTCCCCACAATTAAACTATTTCTTAATGCAATTGGAGCATCTAACTTGCACAAACATAGCTCATCTCAATTACCTATCAATGAGAGCATGCACCTACAATGTAACGCTTCGCATTTCCGAAATTTCCTTATTTAGAAACTAAAGCCGAAAATCTCTTTTTAGAAACTAATATCCGTATTCATTCCCAACTTTGTAATCCAATGATCATAATAAAAACTCCATTATTTTATACTTATACATTGCATTGGTAGGCTTGAAATACCTAAAACCTACTAAAATACGTGAAACCTGTCTAACTTAATCCCCTTCGTGCAAAGAGGCCATCCACTCGTGTGAAGAAATCATCCACTCATGCGAACTGACCTCAGTCGCATGAGTCAACCCATTCTTTAACCCTTGTGCAAAATCATCCACTCATGCGAACTGACCTCAGTTCCAAAAACTTTTTCTTTTGGAGTAATTCATTAAGTGATACTTAAATGTAATTAGTTTAACATAGCGTACACTCCTGAGCAAGCACATAAGCTACATATACCCTAAATACCCTTTACATAACTTAGATATGAGTTTTGAGGGGTTAGTAACCATAAAAAAAAGTTTATACAAGTTCAAGGGCCATTTTTGACAAACTGCAAAAGTCTGCCCAAACCCTCAGCATACGAACTTTATGCACAAATCCGAAGATTCTCATACTCAATAAAATCTTGTATTTTATTTGCGAGAATGCATAATTTCAATCGTGGTGCAATTTTGATCATTTTTGTGTTCGATAAAGTCTTGTACGTTATTTGCGAAACGCGTAACCGAACAAACCGACATCCACGACATTTCCAGGCAAAATCCAAGTTACATATGCCTTAACACCTTTATATAACTTAAATATTGGGTTAAAGGGGGTTAAAAGTGACAAAACGCAACAATACAAGTCTAGGGGCTAAATCTGCCAAAACCTGAAAGTTCTGCCTCTGCCACAAGCCTTGCGGACCGTAAAAGGGCCCCCTTACGGTCCCTAAGGGGTGCCCAGATAGCAAAATTGTGGCAACCAATTGTTTCTTTGCTTGATGTCCAAGTTCATGAAAATTTCTGGTTTCTTCCATACTGTGACAAGTGTTAGCAACATCCCCTGATCCTTGACACCTCACAAACACTTGGCTTGATCCTAGAACACTTGAAACACTATAAATAGCAACCATCATTCACCATTTTCATTTGCTCATTCCTCATTTTCTTCTCCCATCTCTTTGGAGCTTGCTTCCATCTTTTGGAGGCCTCCTAACTGAGTTCTTATAGTGTTCTTCAACACAAGTAAGTAGTCTTCCTAGTCTATTTCATTTATTTAGTCATTTTGAGCTAAAAGCCAAACAGTTTGACTTTCTGTTTGACTTTCGGCTCTGACAATTTTTGGTCAAGCCAAAGTTCAATTGAACTTTGCAACGTGATCTTAATCACGAAGGTTATAATCCCTTGCGATTGCACCTTCTGATTACCACGTTTACTAGGCGAAATGCCGAGTCAAAGTTTTAGTCAAAGATGCACATAAAGTGCATTTTACGACGAAACTATTTTCGGGTATTAAAACTTCAAGTTTTGATACCAAATTAGTTTTATAACTTAATTAGACATATTTCAAAATGTCTAACTCGTCATTTTAAGTTTAGTGCTTTATTAGGGTCGTAAGTCGAGCGGTTTTGACCACCGCTTTGACTTTCGAATTTGGCTTCTTTGGTCGATCTTAGGATTCGACCAAGCACATTTTTTTGACCATAGTTATATAGGGAATAACCTATTGAGTTTATACCTTATGGTCATAAGGTTTGGTTAGTTTTATGATAAGTCGCTTTTATGTTCTTTAAAAATGACCAAAAAGCCCTTTTTTCACATAAATCGATTTTAAGCATATGTAACCAAAGTTTTGACATCTAAACAGATGTTACAACATTATCAAACATGTTTTGGTATATAAGACTTATCATAGGACATATTTAACCATCCGAATATATAATTACGCTAATGACCCGTTAAAGTAGTATAAACTACTTTAACAAGTCATAACGGGTTAAAAGCAGTTAGGATCCTTTCCAAATCAGAATATTAAGTTTAGTAAACCATATTATATGAGTTCCAACACTCATTTGGTTTATAAGACTCCATTCTATCCAATCCTTCGATTAAAGTCCCAACACACTAACATAGTTATCCGATATTAGGGCACACTTGAACTCTTGATCTCTTGAGCTTTGTTTGAATCATTTGAACAAGACTTATACTCTATTTCAAGTGAGTACATAGTTTCCCTCTTTTACGTTTTTCAATTGTTTTGGGGTGATTCATATGTGTAATCAATTCTTCTCAATTTATGGTATATATGCGTTTACTAAGTGCTTTTTGTGTATTATTCCTATTAAGCAAAACATAACGATTGAGAACACATACCGAATCCTTATAGGATCTATCTATATTCATAGTAGATTCTTGTAGAATGTTTAAAGCACTATTTTAAATCTTTCTATCTTCATAGTGAGATTTCTAAGAAGTTCTTTACGTATAAATGCGCCGATGGTTATTGTTTATGTGTAGAGAATTGTTGGTCATTTAGATAACGAAACTAGAGTAATACAATAAGCACATGGTGGATACGCCGCTGGTACTTCCTATATATAAGTGTTCTAATTGTATTACCCTTCGTGGCGTTATCCGAATCACCATTAGGAATTAGGATTTTGTGATTCAATGTGACCAAACCAAATCCTTATAGGATCTATCTATCTTCATAGTTACATTCTTGTGGATGTTTAAAGTGCTAAATTGAAGTCCTTGATTGGATTCTTTGTGTACTTTAATGCGTCTGTGCAAGTTGATGTGACCAATAGGATCTATTTATCTTCATAGTTAGATTCTTGTGGATGTTTAAAGTGCTAAATTGAAGTCCTTGATTGGATTCTTTGTGTACTTTAATGCGTTTGTGCAAGTTGATGTGACCAATAGGATCTATTTATCTTCATAGTTAGATTCTTGTGGATGTTTAAAATGCTAAATTGAAGTCCTTGATTAGATTCTTTGTGTACTTTAATGCCTATGTGCAAGTTGATATTGTCACACCCCGAATGTCCAACACAATCCTGGTGGGCCCGGGTGGGGCGTATCGTGATGTAAGTTGATATCATCATAGTCAATATACATAAAATAGCACAGCGAAAGTCTTGGAATAAAATTACTATTACAAACCGAAATGTTCAAAGTTCAAAAGTAATAATACAGACGACTCGTAATAAAGATCCATAGGCGGATCATAAAATGTTCAAAAGTGTTCAACAGACTTTAGGCAATGTAAAGGATTTTCAAGATCCTCTTCTAACAATACCGAGCAACTTCCATCCTATTACGTATTATACCTATAACTTAGTCTTTTGAAAATACGTCAGTTTTCACTGGTAAATACAATTAATCGACACATTTTGAAACATTTCCAAACTTAATTTAAGTGCACAAGGCACATGAAAATCTTTTATAACTTGGGATAATTAAGAATTTTAATCTTGTATACAGTTTTACATGTTTGTCAATACATACGGGGCTCGGTATAGAAACCAAGACATGATTAACCGACAAACCACTTATAAACCCACAAAGGAGTTATCCCCAACTTGTGGGTAAAATATTTTAGCATTCGCATCTGTCAGGTGTATGCCTACACCCCGTGCTTTGGTCGTAGCCATTAGTAACTTAAATGAGCCAAGGATATCCACGAAACGGTCATGTTAACCCCCAATGTTTAAGTTATCAAATAAAACAGATTAAAACGGGTTATGCAGATATGATAGCCACAATCTGGCTAAGTGATGCCTTACCGACCAAGCGGTAATAATTTACCATATCCTAAGCCCGTATAGGGAAAATAAGTTAAAAGTATTTACCTGAGCTACTACTCGATTCAAATGTAAGATTTCAGTATCTCAGCCGTATTCAATCTAACTAAGCGTAGGTAGCATTTACTGGAAGGCTCTAGTCTGGAATGATGGTATAAATAACCAATTAGAATGCTAACCGTTCCTATTTAAGTCAAGGACTTAGATCGGCTAGCTTAAAGGATTAAAAACGGTACAATACGCTAGAAAAAGCGATGACCAGAATAGAATGTAGTTTAAACCCAACAATTATGAAGACTTGTATAATATGGGTAAACTAATTACATTCTGGAAATTGAAATTTAAAAGATAAGGTTAACCCGTTTCGGTGAACCTATGTAAACTAGTTACATAAGTCGAACGGTACGCGTATCAGCATTAACGGGTAACCGGATGAGTCATATACAAGTTCCATATGTTATTATACTTTAAACATGTTATAATATCAGTGGGATATCAACATGTACGCTCGTTAAGGTTTTAAAATCAAATTAAGCCTCATAAGGGCGTTTTGGTCATTTAATGACTTATGAAAGGAGCTTGCAGGCATACTGATGTTATGATCATAAAAATTCAGGAGAAAAAGTTAATTTATGATATAATATCAGTAGGATATCAAATATATGTGTGGTTTATAGTTTAAGACCAAACTATGCACCGTATGGGCATTTTGGTCATTTCACACATAGTTTTGAAACTTATTTGGGATTCTGAGTTTATAACATGTATCTACTGTAAAAACATTTAAAATGATTTATAAAATCAGCAGGTAACAAGACTTGGTTGATAAATATGGTTTAAAACCATACTATGTGCCTAAACGACGTTAAAGTCGTTAAATGACTATATTTACTATGTTTTATGAAATCTGATGTTATGACTAGATTTGAATAGTTAAAATATGTTATTTATCATAACATATCAGTAAGTAAAAGGTTTTTTTTTATGAATATCATGTTTAAAAACCATTTTAAGTGCCATAAGGACATTATCGTCATTTAAGAGCATAATACAAGAACTTGTAGCTAAACTCAGAATGTATACTAACTTGACATCCCAAATAATACTAATTATGATTTTACATCAGTAGGAAATGAGTTTTGCCAAGAAATTATGCTTTAAACCAATTTAGATGCCAAAAGGGCATTTTGGTCCTTGTAGGTCCCCTATCCCGAATGGATCGTAACAAAACTGACAATCTACCAAGGGTGCAGAATCCCCTTGATAAACCAAACAAACATTAACAAGAACGCGAACACAATTACCAACAGATCTTCTATGATTATCGAACACGAACGTTTACAATCACCTAAGATCTCCAAGAACCTCACAACCAATATCTGTATATTCGAATGCTCTCTCAATTGCCTAAAAGTCTAACCCTAAAACTCTAGTTAAAGGTTGTTTATATAGCACAACCATACAACTCGAATTGGGCCAATCCCACACAAATTCTAATAGCAATTCGGGCTAAACTAGATGGACTTTAAACTAGAACTCTAACTTGGACGATTTGGGCTTCAACATAACTCGAATTCCTTTCAGTCTTCTTAAGTCTTTGAGGCCCAAACTTGTGTTCATTATCCAAAGACCAATCCAAGGCTGTTGTCACATAAGATGCACCAACAAACTCCCCCTTGACAATAGCTTGCAAAGGTAACTTTAGTCTTCAGAATCTCACAGTCTTTGGTCTTTGGATAGCGTCAGCTTCAACATGAATTCTGTCAGCAACAGACTCCCCCTAAGCTGATGTATCCAATTACCAAATATTCCAAGTTTTGATTCAGCATTCCAAGTAAGTCTTCACAACATCCATTCTACATTGTAGAAGGGGGATTCTACCAAGCAGTAACAAACTCCTCATCTATTCACATCAACTTTTCAGCAACACACTGCTTCAATCTGTCTACTATAAAACAAACATCTTGAGAAACCATAAATTTTTTTCAACAAAGTTAAAGAATTATTATTATTCAAAAGATAGTTAAACTGTATAACAGATTAAGCATTTACAATTTAGCACCAACACGCAACAAATTTTAATAAAACACCTTACAACCTGCATGATTTAAAATTTTGAACCCACTTTCTAACACCGTCTCCCCCTATCGGTAACAACTCCTCCAAGAATAACAGTTTTCCGTACATGAAGAATTTTAACAGAAAAAGACACTATTTTTGTATTTTCTGAAAGCAAATAAATAACAAAAGCAATAACCACTCTATTTTTATGAGAATCGCCGGTAAGGAGATCATATCAGCACAATCAAACTATTTTCACAATATTTGATAATTCTTTATATATTTTTTCATGAAAAGCAGTCCAAGATGATTACTAGTATGTTTGTCCATCTAAACAAAATGCATGAACATTTCAAGTACCATTACCGTATGATACGTTAAGGTAATTTTATTCTGATATATTACTGTGTCCCACTTCAGGGTGTACCCCCGCGATCAAGGCATGCACAAAGATTCATCGTAGTAGGTGAGTATACTGAATTCATCCTTTTTTTTGGTGTTGCAGTCTGAATTCATGAAGAACAGTCAAAGTTTCATGGTTTTGATCTGTTTTGGTGTTGGTTGGAAGTTGTTTGCTTGTTTTTAGGAATTCTTGTTTGGAAGGATTTCAAAAAAGGGATAAATTTTCGAACTATTTCCTTAGTGGAAAAGATTTGAAAATTGTGATTTGCTGATTTTTCGGGATTGATTTCGTGTTTGGAATCATCAGATAAGAGGTCTCGACTAGTCCATTTTTCACTCGAAACCAGAGGTCTCGACTGGGGTCTCGAGTTGTGCATATTTGACTCGAAACAGAGGTCTTGACTCAAACCAGAGGTCTCGACTCAAAACAGTTGTCTCGACTAGACTGAGTGGTCTCGACTGGACTGAGTGGGTGCGAGTTAGACTGTGGTGGAATTTTTCTAGGCAATCGTAGGAAAAATTTCACTGTTTTATGTTTAGAGAATTATCCATAGCTCATCTGGTCAAACCGTTTGCACCCTTGGACCCCTTGAATTTTTGGGACAAAAAAAAAGATTCTGGAAAATCTCGAAAAAGGTCTTCGACATTATATATCATTGGAATCGTAATTTCGAGACGAATCCAATGGTATAATTTGGTAAAAACAATTTTCGGAAACATTTTGTACGGTTTTACCAGTCTGCAACATTAAAATGTCGAACACGTCTAACTTGAATGAGCTTTTGAGAACGGAGCACGAGGTTGGCACTACCAACAAACCACCTAAAATGATGAAGGTGGAAAATTACTTGACATGGAAGGACAGATTTCAATCTTTTATTGAATTTCAGGACACATGCATGTGGCTTTGTATTATAGATGGGTACACAAACCCAACACATGATTTTGAGGGCAGACAACGTGTCACAGCCTACGTAAACATGCAAGAGGCTGATAGAAAGATGTATGAGGCTGAAAAGAGAGACTTGGCTGCCATAAAAATGTCCATACCTGATGGCATCAAGCATACCTTCAAGAAGTACTCAACTTCAAAGGAAATGTGGGATGCATTGGAGAAACGATATGAAGGTAATGCAGATGTCAAAAAGAACAAGGTTGATCTACTGAAGAAGCAATTCGCTGTTTTCAAGTATATGAAAAATGAGTCACTAAAGGACATCATTACTCGATACTACCATCTGATATCAGAAATGGACAATTATGAGATAGATTGCTATTCTGACATATAGAAAAATGACAAGCTGCTTGATGCTTTACCTGCTAAATGGGATATTTACACACTCATGATCAAGGGAGAAGCAGATTATGAGACAAAGGAACTAGAAGAAGTAGTTGGAAAGCTGAGAGCTTATGAGCTCAATATGAAGAAGAAGGAAACTAGATATGATCAGGTTCAAGATCCAGGGATTTACAATGGATTAACATCTTCTTCGTCTCACAACGCTTCTAGCGACTCTGCTACTGCTTTTCTGTCATGTGAGAATGAGCAGGTTACTGTGAATGAAGATGGTGATGTGTGTTTCGTAGCTGCTTCAGGAGGATCAACAGGAGCTAAGAGAACATCAGCTACTAATCAGAGCAGCAGTACAAAATTGATGCCTATGAGTGTTAAATCTGCCGAAGAACATCTTGCTCTCCTTGCTTCATTTATTGCTTCGTATGAGAACTACATTCAGGGAAAGATATCTGATCCTGCCACTTTAGATGAAGATTATGATCAGATTGACCCTGATGACTTAGAGGAGATGGATTTGCAATGGCAAATGGCCATGATCTCTAGACGAGTGAAGAGATTTATGAACAGGACAGGAAGAAATTTTGTAGGGAAGAGTGTTGGCTTTGACAAGACCAAAGTGAGGTGCTTTAATTGTCAAAGTTATGGACATTTCACCAGGGAATGTCAAAAACAAAAGCTAGAGACTTCGAGTCAGAGTTCAAACAATAGAAATGCATCAAACAACTCTAACTCAAGGGCTTTGATCTCTACAGCAAGAGAAGGTTCGTATGACTGGAGTGTTCATTTGGAAGATGATGAGAATGTCACTCAGGCATTCATGGCAGAGATAGTGCCCGTTGATGATGCTGAAGCTAACTTGGAAGATGCTGAAGCAAATGTGGATTCTGAAATTGAGAAGGAAAGTGAAGTTGAGGAAGTGAATGATGTTCAGACAACTGAAGCTGAAGAGGAAAAGCTGAAGTCTGACCATGAAAGGGAAGCTGAAGAGAAAGATGCCAAATATAAAATATTGGAAGCTCAAATTGCTGCTCTCATGGCCAACTCAGACAAACCAACAGGAGAGGTAAGTAACTCTGCTACTTGTGTTTGTTTAAGATGTCGTGAATTACAGGGTGAAGTTGATAGATTATCAACTGAAAATCAAAGTCTGGTTAACGAAATGTCTAACATTAAAGAGTTAAACTTTTTTGTTAAAAGAAATGAGTCTATGTATTTGAAGAAAATTAAAGGCTATGAAGCTGAAGTTGAAGCTTTAACCTGCAAATTAAATGAAAAACTTCAAATTATAGATTTTGCTCATGACACTATGAGAGAGAAAACAAAAGAGGTTTCTGAAAAGTGCAAACAGTTGTCTGAAGCACAATTAAAAATTGTTGAACTTGAGAAGAAACTGAGTCAGGTTAGAGATTCCACTTTTATTATGAAGCACATGATGGGTGGGTTAAAGAAGAGTAATGACAAAACCAGTGTGGGATTCAAGGGCTTTAATGAAGTCCCACCTCCTCTTAGTCATGACTATTCGTTCCTACCTGATGAAGATGAGTTAAAAGACTTTCTGTCAACATCACCAAGTTGTTCCACATCAAGTCAAGGTGATGTGACTGAGAGTGATGATGCTGTGAAGGAAAGTAACAGAAAACACGTTTTGAAAAAGAAAAATTCACCTCCTAAAAACAAAAAACAAACTTTTGTTAAAAAGGTTAATTTTGTTCAAGGAAGTGACATGAAAAACGAAACAGCTGTTATTGAAAATGAATCAAATGTTGAGTTTGCTGAAAACAAAAACATAGAAAAATCTGAACCTAAGCAAACTGAACCAAATCCTTCTAAGGCATCATCATCAAAACCAGGATCTAATTCCAAGGCTTCAGTTAAGAAGTCTTCGAAAAAGAGATCGTGCTTCAAGTGTCACACAAAGGGACAGGTAGCTAGCTACTGTCCTAACAAAAAGACTGAAGCATAAGTTAGTGAGAAATTAAGAGGGAAGTCACCAGAGAAGAATGGTGATAAGAAGGAGAGAGAGTCTAACTCTCCAAAGAAATCTGCTCCTAAGCAACAAGAGGGTGTTGGTGCTGGTGTAGATAAGGCTGAAAAAGGAACTCCATAAGTTCCTCATTTTCAAAGATATCAACCAAGATTTCAGCCTAAATCTACATCAGGCAGATATGAGAGACCTAGAAGTAGTTCAGCAAGAATGAACAATCATAATGCAAATAATTTCAGAAGTCAAGGTTAATATCAAAATCGATACCAAAATAATGGTGGTCGAACTTTTTATAACAATGGCTTTAGAAATTACAACAATCAAGCTTCTTGGAATCAAAATTCAAAGTTTCAAAATCAAAATTTCCAAAGGTCACATAGTCCAAACTTACATAGGAACCCTCAGGACCAGAGACCTCATGGAAATCAAAACCCATTTCCATCAACAGGTCCAAGATCCAAGACTCCAGTTAGGAGTGATGGATTTTGGTTGGATGTTCCTGTAGTTGGTGAATCTGGACGACCCAAGACCATTAAGGCTTGGGTCCCCCAATCTAACTAATCTTTTGGCTGGTGTGTGCAGGAGCTGCTGTTATGGGTGAAATTCTGAGCTCATATCCTGGACGATATCTTACTTTATATCTTGCTTGTCTGATATATGTTTATACCCGGGATGCTGATTCAGGATATTGGTAACATCCTGGATGGTATCTTGAGGATTACTAATGGATTGTGTGTAGGAGTACGAGTCCAAGCTCCCAACGTTCACGAAGACCTCTTCTCCGCAAGACTCGGTCCAAGTCGTTCAAATGAAGACGTTGAAGCCGATACACCCGGTCTACAACGTTAATAATGGAATATTCGGGAGCATCCCACATTTATAGGAATTTTAGTTTGTATTTCGTAACTATAAATAGATGGATAAATCAGATCAATAGGACATCACAACTACACTCACTACTCACTCACACTTGTTCTCTCGCAACTTTCACTCTCACAGAAATTGTAACACTAAGCGATCTGATCGATATCCTGCACTATATCCTGACGTTTAAAGCAATAAGAAGAACTAGGCAGCTGCGATTGTCAGCTCCCGAGGTTTTATGCCGGCGATCTAGATTGATCAAGGGCTTTCCTCGTACATCTCGTGTCATT
This sequence comes from Helianthus tuberosus, assembly GCA_030545235.1. Classification (NCBI taxonomy): domain Eukaryota; kingdom Viridiplantae; phylum Streptophyta; class Magnoliopsida; order Asterales; family Asteraceae; genus Helianthus; species Helianthus tuberosus. Next base: position 171,843,189 of record CM060377.1, read on the forward strand.
TCCTTTACTTTTTGCTCATCGTTTGATCGTAGATATAGCTCAATATCCTGAGCCGTATCCTGAAAACTGTTCTTTCTAAACAACTTAACCAGCATATTTTCAACACACTTTTTAGCACACTACCTCACTTAACTAATTTGATCACTTAATTGCTTCAGTAATTTTTTATCAAAACAATTTGGCGCCCACCATGGGGTAAGTGGTGCTATCTTTACTAAAAATCTTTGTGAAATCGTTAATTGGTTTTCTGTTTTCAAAACTTTTTGCCACATTGTTTACAATGGCCTCAATATCAAACATGAGCTCCTCCACTGTGTCTTCTACAACTTCTGCTACTACTGGTTTGGTGCTTCCACCACCTCCTCCAAGGATGCCAGCTTCTTCACAACCTCAGGATATTATCCCTACTGGAGTGTTCAGGGATCCGCTCCCGTTTTAGCCTCTAATGATGAAATTCTAACCTTATTTGGAAGTGTGCAGGAACAAATGAGGCAGCAACAGGAAACAAACCAAATGCTGTTAAGGGAAATACAACTCTTAAAATCTAGCTCGAGCAGATCTGCTGAAGACATTGTCTCTCCTTTACAGCCCAGAACTTTGAACTTCAGTTCGGCTGTGTATACTGAGGATAATAGGGGAAATATTGTGCCTAGCCATTCCCAGAATCATACTCCTGAAATACCCTCCTCGATCAGGATGTCAACTATGAGGAGCTTAGGATATGCTTCAGGATATGGCCAGAATCCTCAGGCTGGTAACGTGTCAAATAATAATATTCATGCTACTAACAATGGTGGATCTTTGCAGGATGCAGGTATGACGTCAACATTTACTAGGGAACTTCAGAAATTGAAGGACATGATATCCAGTGTACCTGGAGTGGTCCAGCCAATTCCGGAAGTGTCCCAAGACAGTCACAGGATATCTCGTTTCGCATATCCTATTTGTGATGCTGAGATCCCGAAGAGATTTTAAACCCCCAACATGAAACTGTATGATGGAACTACGGATCCTGAAGAGCATATTGCCCAGTATAGGGAAAGAATGGAGATTAATCATATCCCTCCGGAGCTCAAGGAAGCGTGCCTATGCAAGGGCTTTGGTTCTACCTTAACAGGATCGGCCCTGAAATGGCTCTTAAATGTTCCTCCGCATTCGATTACATCATTTGCTCACTTAGTGAATTTATTTAATAGTCAATTTTCTTGTAGTCGGAGTTTTGAAAAACTAACAAGTGATCTTTATAGGATAACTCAAGGACCTCAGGAATCCCTAAGGGATTATGTGAACAAATTCAGCAGGGAATCCTTGGATATCCCACACCTTGATGTTGCTACAGCGGTCCAGGCATTCAAGATGGGACTACAAAAGGATTCCCAGTTTTATCAAGATCTTGTGATGAATCCTTGCAGGAACTTGGACGAAGCTCGAAACAGGGCCTTGAGATATATCAGGCTGGAAGATGATAAGAAAATGCAAGAGAGGGTGAACTCATCCACCACCTTTGAGTCAACTAATAGGAAGTCGGAATCCTCATGTAAACCGTATTGCTCTAAGCCGTATGGTAGAAATGAAAACAAGAAAGTGAATGCTGTTGAAGACGAGGATCCTGAAGAATATCCTGAATTATCCGAGTATTGCTTTTCTGTTAACATTCCTGAATTAATGTATGCTATGCAGGGTTTGGGAGATAAAGCTAGGTGGCCTTGGAAAAATCAACAAAAAGCTGATTGGAAGGATAAATCGAAGGATTGCATTGCTCTAAGAAAAGAAATCAGTTATCTTCTTAGCAAGGGGTATCTAAAAGATCTCTTAGGAAGAAAGAAGAACAAGGGTCAGGATACTGAGAAGGATCCTGAACGAGCAGCATCACCTCCTGCGGATGCCAAGATAATCAACTTTATTTCGGGAGGATCCGACATTTGTGGGACTTCGTATTCTGCGGCCAAGAGGCATGCAAAAGAGGCCAAGACCGAAAGGGGAGACAAACCGGCCAGGATGACTACCCTCACAACTGATAAAGTGATCACTTTCGATAATGATGACAGGGATACTGTCCAGGATCCTCACCATGATGCTCTGGTAATAACATTATATATAGCTAACCACTTTGTACGCAGGATATTGGTGGACAATGGAAGCTCGGTTAACATAATCCAACTAGAAACTTTGAAGAGAATGAATGTATCTCCAATGGATATCACTTCGAAATCCACCGTGCTTGTTGGGTTCAGCGGAGAGGCTAGGAACACAGTGGGAGAGATAAAGTTACCAGTATATGTCGAAGGGGTCAACTCGATACAACGTTTCTGTGTGATGGACTCCCTATCCTGCTATAACATCATACTGGGCAGGCCATGGATCCACGATATGAAGGCTGTGCCATCAACTTATCATCAATGCATAAAGATTCCTACCCCTTAGGGGGTTGTCAAAGTTGATAGCGATCAGCAGGAGGCGAAAGAATGTTACTCATCCTCATTGAAATCCTCAACCAAGCCTAATGCAGCATAGCAATTAAAGATGCGGGCCCAGGATATCGTGGAGGCTTCAGAGCAGGATATGAAGAAGATTATCCTGGATCAGGATAATCCTGATATCTCGGTGCTCGTAGGAACCAATATCCCTCAGGATATTGAAGAACAATTAACTAACTTTTTGAAGTGCAGGATGTCAACATTTGCATGGAAGCATGAGGATATGACAGGTATATCCAAAGACATCATCACTCACAAGCTTGGAATTGACAAGACGTTCAAGCCTATACAGCAAAAGAGAAGGAAGTTTGCTCCTGAACGAAATGCAATTATCCAAGAGGAAGTTGAAAGATTGTTGAAGTCCAAAATGATCAGGGAGGTCAAGTTTCCAAGATGGCTAGCAAATGTAGTCGTAGTACAGAAGAAAAATGGGAAATGGAGAGTCTGTGTAGATTACACAGACTTGAATAAGGCTTGTCCTAAAGACCCATTTCCTCTTCCTCATATTGATGCAATGGTGGATGCTATTGCCGGGCATGAGATGTTAACATTCATGGACGCATCCTCAGGATTTCAGCAGATTCAGATGGAGCCTTCGGACCAGGAGGATACTGCCTTCATGACACCAACAGGTATTTATTGCTATACTGCTATGCCTTTCGGTTTGAAAAATGCAGGTGCAACATACCAGAGATTGGTGAACATGATGTTCAAAGATAAGCTGGGGGACACAATGGAGGTATACATCGATGATATGGTGGTGAAATCTAAAAAGGCTGAGGATCACCTCCAGGATATTAAGGGAGCATTTGATATCCTGGATCAGTATAACATGAAGCTGAATCCTACTAAGTGCCATTTCGGAGTGGGGGTAGGAAAGTTTCTGGGATATATGGTGACCAAAAGAGGAATAGAGGCAAGCCCGGAGCAGATCAAAGCCATCTTGGATATCAAATCACCTTCAAATATGAAGGATGTTCAACGGTTGACAGGGCGAGTTGCAGCACTGAACAGATTTATATCAAGATCCTCCGAGAAATGCAAGGAATTTAATGATATCCTGAAGAAAAACAAGAAGTTCGAATGGGGAGAGAAGCATGAAGCACCCTTGCAGGATTTAAAGCAATACATTTCAACGGCACCTCTATTGATGAAGCCTGAGAATGTTGAACCACTGTCCTTATACCTCGCAGTATGCCGTCCTTATAAAGAATCATGAAGGTCAGCAATATCCTGTCTATTATGTTTGTAAAAGTTTATTAGATGCTGAAACTAGATATTCTCATTTAGAAAAGTTGATACTAGCATTAGTTATGGCATCAACGAAGCTTAGACATTATTTTGAGACACATAGGATTCATGTTAAAACTAATTATCCTGTTAAAAATGTGCTTAGGAAACCAGAGATGTCAGGTAGGATGGCCAAGTGGTCTGTGAAGTTGAGTGCTTATGATTTAGTGTATGAACCTAGGAATGCCATAAAATCCCAGGCTCTAGCCGACTTTGTGGCTGATTTCAGTAGTGACATTCAGGATGAGGTAGACCTAGAAGTCCAACAATTAGTAGAATCCTCAGGATCCTGGACATTGTACACTGATGGAGCATCTAATGTTAGAGGAGTAGGATTGGGTATACTACTAAAATCACCACAGGGGGACATATTACCCCAGGCTATTAGGTGTGAATTCCCTGCTACCAGTAACGAAGCAGAGTATGAGGCTTTAATTGCAGGATTAGAACTGGCTAAAACTATGAATATCAAGAATTTGCAAGTATATGTTGACTCCTTGTTAATCAATAACCATTTTAATGGATCCTATGCAGTTAAGGGTGAGAAATTAATCGAATACCTCGATATTCTCAAAAAATTAGCAGGATATTTCGATGTTTTTACACTTAAACAGGTACCAAGGGAAGATAATGCTGAAGCAGATGCCTTGGCAAATCTGGGATCATCGGTCAAAATACCAGAAGGGACCCAAATACCAATATTGCATATCTTGTATCCTGCAACGAATCCTCAAGATAAAGAAGTAGTGAGTATCCAGGATCCTGTTGCTGAATATCCTGAGGAGGATCCTAAATCCTGGACGGCTCCAATCATAAGATATCTCAAGGAAGGACACATCCTTGGAGACGAAAATCCTAAGGCATATAGGATGAAGGTATCACGATTCACCATTATAAATAATATTTTGTATAAGAAATCTGTTGCAGGACCATATTTAAGGTGCTTGGAGGATCCCGAAACTAAAGAAGTGCTTCAGGATATACATGAAGGGGATTGTGGTAACCATACTGGGGGCAGGTCATTATTCTCAAAAATATTGAGAACAGGATATTTTGGCCAACGATGAGGAAAGATGCTGCAGAATATGCTCGAAGGTGTGATGCATGTCAAAGGCACAGTAACATACTACATCAACCAGCTGAACCACTATATCCTATAGCTTCCCCTTGGCCATTCATGAAATGGGGAATGGACATAGTAGGGAAATTACCAAAAGCTCCAGGAGGAAAAGTCTTTATGCTGGCAATGACTAATTATTTCTCTAAGTGGGTGGAGGCTGAAGCATTTGTTCAAGTCAGAGACCAAGAAGTAGTATCCTTTATAAAGAGGAATATCATGACCAGGTTTGGAGTACCAGCTGAAATCATTTGTGACAATGGATCCCAGTTTATAAGCAAGGGGACTACTGACTTTTGCAAAAGTTGGGGAATCAAAATGATCACATCTACCCCGGTACATCCTAAAGCAAATGGACAAGCTGAATCCTCAAACAAGATAATTGTCAACAACTTGAAGAAGAGATTAGGAGCCAAGAAAGGAAGATGGGTAGAAGAATGACCCTTTGTTTTGTGGGCTGATAGAACAACGGAAAAGAATGCAACAGGCCAGACCCCCTTTTCCTTGGTATTCGGAGCAGAAGCAGTAATCCCAACAGAAATGGTGATACCTACTGCAAGAACTATCCTCTGGGATCCTGAGAAGAATCCTGAAGCTTTGTGCCAGGATTTGGACACCACAGACGAGACGAGAGATGCAGCAAGGCTAAGGATGGCAGCATATCAACAAAGGATTTCCAGAGCATATAACAAGAATATAAGGACTAGAAGGTTCCAAGTTGGAGATTGGGTGTTAAGAAAGGCTTTTCAAAATACCACTAATCCTGCCGATGGAAAACTGGCTCCAAAATAGGAAGGACCATATGAGGTTGAATCAGAATCAGGAAAAGGAGCATATCGGCTCAGGAGTATGGAAGGGGATATGCTACCAATATCCTGGAATGCTATACACTTAAAGCTCTATTTCAAGCAAGAATAGAATTTAATTTCTATCTCAGAATGGTATGTACTCTATCTCTCTTAAATATATTTGAATTCGTTTATTATCTTAAACCCATTACTGACTTAGGCATCGGAGGGGTGTTAGCCAAGCTAACACCCACCTTAGTTTAAGGTTGTTTTGCAGAATATGTCTCAGGATATAGCTCCAGGATACACGCTCAGGATATCTCGAAGGACTAGAGGATTGGCCCCCTCTCTCACGGTTAAGGGATCCTGATCCCTTTTAAGGTTTAAAGGTAATCACCTTTCTCTCGAATTGGGTTTGAACACCCCGCCTGGAGCGCAAGTTGTCAGGGGATAGTTCAAGGTAACGGGACCAGTTCATGTAAAAGTGGCTGACAATTTCGTTACTATTGGCTATATCCTGGATCCTAAAGGTATAGGAGGATTGATCACCCTATCTCACGAAAGGGTATTTTCATACCCTCTAAGGTTTAAAGGTTTTCACCTTTCTAAGTTTTGGGGTTTATACACTCTCGCCTGTAGCGCATGGATATTAGGGTTTATCCACAGGATATTAGGGTTTATCCCTAGGATATTAGGGTTTATCCCCAGGATATCAGGGTTTATTCCCAGGATATCATGGTTCATCCCAGGATATTAAGGGTTCACCCCAGGATATTCGAGGTTTATGCTAAAGTATGACCATGTTAAACACAGGGGACATCCATCATACAACTTGACAGATGAATTTAAATTTATGCACTAGGGACATTCCTGTGATTGAAGGATGGAATTGACTCTCTGGGAGTATTCGGTATGATCTCTCCTTTTAATAACTTAAGTTGTATAACCTGCGAGGCAGTATCCTGAGTAGGATATCTTTCAGGATATTATTGCAATATATTCCCAAGATTGCCCAAATTTAACTATTTTCATAAGTAAAATTTAAACACTAAGGGAGTAACAACAAAAATAAAGGCTAAAGGAAGTTTTATTATTAACATACCAAAAGATGTGCTCTTAGTTTCACCTTAAACCAAGGTCCATCCACTAAGAGCAATGATAGTTCCTTACCGTATTTACTTAACAATTGAAGGTTTTGTCTCAAACCTAGACCCGTCCACCTCCAACTGTTATATTGTTCAAAAGAAAAACATACTAACGGTGATGACCAAGGGCTTCGTCCTGAAACTCAGGATCCCTCCACCTTTGGTCATCATATTGTTTAAGTGCAGAAAAGTAAAATGCAGGAAAAGTAAATTGTTTTGGGTTACAAGCCAATGATCAAATTTAAAAAAGTGGGCTCCGGCCTTGGCACATATATCCATCATCGCCCACTTGTAGGCTCTCACACAGCAGCATCTTCACCAGCCTTCTCAGCCTCAGCATCAGTTCCAGCATCCTGAGCAGCATCCTCGCCAGCATCCTTCTTGTCTCCAGCCTTGTCTGCCACCTCTGCTGACTTAGAAGACTCACCAGCTTCAGCAGGAAGGGGCATAACCTTGCCTCCTAGCTCCTTTAGCTTTGCCACCCAGGATTCGACCGGCCAGGATGGGCACTCAAAGCCTGTCTCCTTGGCCTCATAAGCCATCTTAATACGAGCTTGTAGCAGAGAGACGATGGTAGAAGCCTTGATTCCCTCCCGGAAAGAAACCATGGCCTGTTCATGTTTCATTTGGGTGGTGGCCAGCTTGATCTCGGCATCCTGGGTTACTTTCCTCAGCTTGTCCTCATAGTGCCGAGTCTTCACTTCAGCAATGGCACCTTGGAAGGCAACAGTAGTTTCAAGCTGTTTAATCCTGGCTTCATGGAGTGCAGCAGTACCACAGGCATCGCTGTAAAGGTGGAGCAGATGCTGGAGGCCCTGTAAGTCAAAATTCAGGTGTAAGTCAATAAACACTAACCTGATATCCTGTCAAGATATTCTATCAGGATATATGTGCAGGATATAGGACCGGGATATTCCCTTGTTGAGGAAGGATGTCATCGGTTCCAAGGAATCAGTGAAGCTGAGCTCATCATAAGAGAACCCTTCAGAACTTGGAGCACTAACTTCGGAGTTCTTCCTCTTTTTTGCCGTGGAAGCACGAGTCCTCGGGTTGCCCTTAGGAGCTGGGAGCGGCTTGGAGCTGGTGGCAGCATGAGTTTCTTTCTTGACCATGACTGGAGTAGGGTAACTGTCAAGCTCGTCAAGATCAAGGAGGATTGGAACTTTGCTAGAATTTGCATACATGGAGTAGAATTCTTTCCTAAATATTTCGAATAGAAACATGTATGCAGGATATTGTGCAGAATCCTTACCAGATATGTTTGCACTGGAAAGAGGGCTTGGAGATGGTGGAGATGGATTAAAGCTTCTTTCAGCCTCTGGAAGGAGTCTGATAGCGTCGATCCTCTTCTGTGAATCAGCAAGGTGAGGTGCAAGCTTCCTAAAATCAGCTGTGTACAAAACAATAAAAAGAATTTGATCAGCTCAGGATATAAAACAGGATATAAGGCAGGATTATCCTTAAACCCTAAATCCTACCCTTTCTCAACCACTTCACCGGATATTCCGTTCCACCAGGGATGGAGTCTCTTTTTACAAAGAAGAACTTGGATTGCCATTTCTCCTCGTTCCTAGTGGCACGAAGTATCAGCGGATAGCCGGAGGTGGAATAAAATAAAAATCTACAAGATCCGTGGCATCTAAGCCGATATGCTAGGGGGAGGTCATGAACGGAAAGCTCAGGAATGTGATTCTTCTTGATCTGGTCAAGAACAGACAAGAGTCGCCAGAGCATCGGCATTGTTTGGCTAAAACGGATTTTGGTAATTTTGAAAAACTCAGTGATAAAATCTGGGAAAGGGAACCACAATCCTAAGGTGAAAGGAAAGGCACTAAAACACAACCACTCATCGGAAACCATGTCCGACTGGATTTCCCTGTCGAACGGCCGGAATACCGTTCCTTTCGGGAAGATACCGGAGGATTTGAGAGCTGACAAATGGGCACTATCAAAGGTACATATTTCCTTCTCCGGTTCTTGGAGAAGATTCTGCTGGATAAAGGAGGGGGCGGAGTCACCGGAGCTTGATCTTGTTTGTCTCGTCATATTCTCGCCGGAATGCTGAACAGAATGAGAGAAGAAGATGGAATAGAAAGAGAAGTTTTTTTTACCTTTTTCTCTTCGGTAAAGATTAAATGGGATAAGTGTGAGAAGATATAGGGAGTAATGAGTAAATATAGGCTGCACGGTTACAAACGGTCACATCATGGGTCTAATCTCTTAATTGCCTCGTTCTTCGTAAAAAAAAACATATAACCGTTAGTGCCAGGATACTAAACGGTAACATTTTTTGGGGACAATTGTTATGGGTGAAATTCTGAGCTCATATCCTAGACGATATCTTACTTTATATCTTGCTTGTCTGGTATATGTTTATACCCGGGATGCTGATTCAGGATATTGGTAACATCCTGGATGGTATCTTGAGGATTACTAATGGATTGTGTGCAGGAGTACGAGTCTAAGCTCCCAACGTTCACGAAGACCTCTTCTACGCAAGACTCGGTCCAAGTCGTTCAAATGAAGACGTTGAAGCCGATATACCCGGTCTACAACGTTAATAATGGAATATTCGGGAGCATCCCACATTTATAGGAATTTTAGTTTGTATTTCGTAACTATAAATAGATGGTGTTTTGGTCAAAAATTACCTAAGCAATTAAGTGATCAAATTAGTTTTGTGAGGTAGTGTGCTAGTAATACTTTGTGAAAAATATGTTGGTTTGTTAGTTTGCGAAAACAGTTTCATGATACGGCTCAGGATATCGAACGGTATCTATAATCAAACAATGAGCAAAAATGTAAAGGTTGACACGTGATGTAAGAGGAAAGCCCTTGATCAATCTAGATCTCCGGCATAAAACCTCGGGAGCTGACAATCGCAGCTGCCTTGTTCTTCTTATTGCTTTAAACTTCAGGATACAGTGCAGGATGTAGAGCGAATCAACTAGGTGTTACAATGTGATTTGAATACAAGTGTTTGTGTGTAGTGTTTGCAGAGAGCTAGAGAGAAAGTGTTTGAAAATGTGAAAGTTGCGTGCCTTAATCTGATCCGCCCCCATCTATTTATAGTAAAACAAATATAACAAACTATCCTAAATAACCGGGATCCAGCGAATATTCCCCACTCGAACGTTGTAGACCTAGTCTTTCGGGTTCAACGTCTCTCCCATAACAAACATGCCCGAGTCTTGAGCAGATGAAGTCCATCTGACCGTTAGCAAACCCCAGCCTTTAACCTGCACGTGGTTAATTCAATCAACCTCAGGATATCGCCTAGTATCCTGGTCACAAATAAACAATTAAAAGCTTGATATTGATCAAGATATGTACGCTCAGAAAATGACCCATAACAATTGTCCCCAAATATATCTGTTGGTATACCAATCCAACGGATATATTTTAAAAGTTTTATCTCATAAATTAAAGCAATTAAATCTAGACGACGGTCAAAATCACATCATAACCTCTAACGCGCTTTTAACTCGATGGAGATCCACAATGCCCCTATATCTTCTCTCTTCTTGTTTGAAAAGCAGATATCTTCAACAGAGTCTCCAGGTAATTCCATACTTCTTGTTTATTTCTTATCAATCTTTCTTTCTTCATCTGCCATGGCCACCTGGACTCATTCCCAAACCGGTGAATCATCCGAGACTTTTTCCCAGCAGAATCTTCTCAAAAATCCTGAAAAAGAAGTCTATGCCTTTGATAATGCAGACATTGCGGCTTTGAGAGCTTTCGGTGCTTTCCCTAATAACACAGTCTTTAGACCGTTCGATCGGTCAATTCGATCAGATGTTTCTTCCACTGATTGGGTTTGCTTTCCAGCATACCCTTTTTCGCTAGGTCTTCGATACCCTTTTCCCGAATTCATGATGCAATTCTTTCGAACCACCGGCATCTCTTTTGCTCAAACCATGCCCATGGTCTGGAGGGTATTAATCGTGCTTAACCAAATAAAAAACCTTCACTGTCCCGACCTTTGTATCGAAGATCTGCCAATCGCTTATCGCCTCCGATCTCACGGCTCTAGCCGGTTTTTGCTTTTTTCGACTTCCAACAAACCCCTTATTCTCAAAGCCACTAAAAATGAAGACGGATGGCAGCGCAAGTTCTTTTTCGTCAAACGAGATTCCATTGCTGAGGGTGCCAGCCTTCCGGTGGAGTGGTTAACCACCGGTAGGATTATGAATGTTCCTACGTACCTTTCGATTTTTATCTTTTGCTAATATCCTTCTTTTTGACTTCTTTGCAGTAAATTTCAAGGAAGTAGCTCCCCCTACTGCTGAATCAGAGAAAAGAATCAGGACTGTTTACCAATTACCTACAATAGACAGGAGTTTCACCACACACATCCCGAGTTCCAGTCAATACTCGTCATCTGAAATGTCTGGTAAGGACTACTTTTAAAATAGTTAGTTAGTATAGCATAATAGAATTAAGAGTAATAATAATGTAAAACTTTTTCCTTTATGCAACACCGGCTAAGATCCCTGAAGTCTTTGATCTCGATGAGTTGGATAGCTATTCTGATCAGGTTCAGATCAAGAAGGAACCCAATCCTAAGGCCACAGCCTCATCCAAATCCAGTGGTTCCAAGGCCATTGTCATCACCAAACCCTCGTCAACTACCAAGCCCCGGAGCTCCAGCACTCGTAAAAGGAAAGAGCCTGATTCCCCCGTCATCTCTGACACTTTTCCCTATGAGAAGCACGGGTTCATCGAAGCTAGCGGGTTTATGACTTCCTTTCTTAACCAGGTTAGTATTCTCAAACCACATCCTGCAGCTTATGTCATTTACAAAGATTTATCAAAATCCATACCTGTCCTTTTACTTTCGCAGGGACTTGAACGTCTGGTTCATCTATATCAAGAATCCAGCGGGCTTAACAAGACGCTTGAGTCCAAGTTTAAGGAAGCAGAAGTCACGATCTCCGATCAAGGCATGATTGCAGCTGCTAAATCTCGTCATTACGAGGAGAAGTTCAAGGCTATGATTCAAGAACACCAGACGGCTCTCAACAAAGCTACTCTTCAAGCCCAAGCCGATCTTGAAGCTGCCCATGCGCAACATGAACGGGATATGGTCAGCTACCGGGATAGCCTTAAGAGTTCCGTCGTCACTTCTCTTCTCCAGGCCAGGCTGAAGATGGCCCATGAAGCCAAAACACTAGGTTTTGAATGCCCTTCTTGGGACGTTGGTGCCTGGGAAACGAAGCTAAAGAATCTTGGCGGCATTTCTACCACACCAGCTGCCGAAGGATCTTCCAAAGTAGCTGAAAAAGCTAACGATGCTGAGAGGGATGCTGAGGTGGATCCTGAGACGGATGCTGCTGGCATTGCCCCCTAAAACTTATTTCCTTTTGTTTAAACAATTTTATGTCTTATGGACAATTTTTATTTCCGTATCAAAACAATTTGATAGCCGAAGGTGGATGGGTCCTAGGTTTTAGGATGAAGCCTTTGGTTATCAACTAGTACCGTTTATTTCCAATAATTTCATCTTTCATTTTTCTTGCTATCACTTCCTGTATTTCTTATTACAGACCTTAGTTTTGCAAAATATACTCAGTGATATATTATGAAATTTTTTATTAAATAGAATTTCTAAAAATTCAATCACCTTTAGAGAAAATTAAAAGATAGTCCATTTTTAAAACCTGTTTTGATGATACTTGCTTGATCAAAGTTTCAAACCATTACCAGCTTCAAATATCAAATATCCCGAAATGTATTTCGAAAATATATTTTGAGAATATATTCCGACAATTTATCCTAATCAGGATGTTTAACCTTTTGTCAAACATAGTATTGTAAAAAATTAGCATTTACAAAGGAAAGATCATACCAGGAATAGGGTATAATCCTACTCTCAAACTTCAATCCCTTTGCAATTCTTCCAATGAAGATGTCCCCTGTCTGAGACACTTAGTGTATTAGGTTCGAGCCTTATCCTTTGAGATTTACACCATTGCCTTAGTAGGAATATCCCCTGTGTACAATGTCTTCAAATACTTAGAAATCTTCTGGATATCAGTTCCCATTGTATAGATAATTTTTCGTATTACAGGGGTAAAACCCAAAAAATGTATTGGAGATCAATCCCTTGTATTCTGGGGAAAATCCCAAATTTTCGTGCGCTACAGGCGGGAGTGTATAAACTCCAAGACTTAGAAAGGTGAAAACCTTTAAACCTTAGAGAGTATGAAAATACCCTTTCGTGAGAGAGGGTGATCAATCCTCATATACCTTTAGGATTCAGGATATAGCCAACAGTAACGAAATTGTCAGCCACTTTTACATGGACTTGTCCCGCCACCTTGAACTATTCCTGAATAACTTGCGCTCCAGGCGGGGTGTTTAAACCCAATTCAGAAGAAAGGTGAATACCTTTAAACCTGTGAAGGGATCAGGATCCCTTATACGTGAGAGAGGGGGCCAATCCTCTAATCTTTCGAGTTATCCTGAGTGCATATCCTGGAGCTATATCCTAAAACATATGCTGCAAAACAACTGCAAACTAAGGTGGGTGTTAGCTTGGCTAACACCCCTCCGATGCTTAAGTCAGTATTAGGTTCAAGATAATAAACAAATATATTTAAAAGAGATAGAATACATACCATTCTAAGATAGAAATTAAATTCTATTCTTACTTGAAATAGAGCTTTAAGTGTATTGCATTCCAGGATCTCGGTAGCATATCCCCTTCCATATTCTTGAGTCTATATGCTCCTTTCCCTGCTTCTGACTCAACTTCATATGGTCCTTCCCATTTTGGAGCAGCTTGCCATCGGCAGGATTAGTGGTATTTTGAAAAGCCTTTCTTAGCACCCAATCACCAACTCGAAATCTCCTAGTCCTAATATTGTTGTTATATGCTCTGGATATTCTTTGTTGATATGCTGTCATCCTTAGCCTTGCTGCATCTCTTTTTTCATCTATAGTATCCAAACCTTGACATAAGGCTTCAGGATTCTGTTCAGGATCCTGTAGGATAGATCTTGCAGTAGGTATCACCATTTTCGTTGGAATCACTGCTTCTGCTCCAAATACCAAGGAAAATGGGGTTTGGCCGGTTGCATTCTTTACCGTTGTCCTATCAGCCCACAAAACGAAGGGTAATTCTTCTGCCCATCTTCCTTTTTTGGCTCCAAGTCTCTTCTTTAAGTTATTGACAATTATCTTGTTCGAGGATTCAGCTTGTCCATTCGCTTGAGGATGTACCGGAGTAGACGTGATCATTTTGATTCCCCAACTCTTGCAAAAGTCAGTAGTCCGCTTGCTTATAAACTGGGACCCATTATCACAAATGATTTCAGCTGGTACCCCAAACCTGGTCAGGATATTCCTCTTTATGAAGGATACTACTTCTTGGTCTCTAACTTGAACAAATGCTTCAGCTTCAACCCACTTAGAGAAATAATCCGTCATTGCTAACATAAAGACTTTTCCTCCCGGAGCTTTTGGTAACTTCCCTGCTATATCCATCCCCCATTTCATGAATGGCCAAGGGGAAGTTACAGGATATAGTGGTTCAGCTGGTTGATGTAGTATGTTACTATGCCTTTGACATGCAACACACCTTCGAGCATATTCTGCAGCATCTTTCCTCATCGTTGGCCAATAATATCCTGTCCTTAATACTTTTGAGAATAATGACCTGCCCCCAGTATGGTTACCACAATCCCCTTCATGTATATCCTGAAGTACTTCTTTGGCTTCAGGATCCTCCAAGCACCTCAAATACGGTCCTGCAAGAGATTTCTTGTATAAAACATTATTTATAATAGTGAACCGTGATACCTTCATCCTAAATGCCATAGGATTTTCATCTCCGGGGATGTGTCCTTCCTTGAGGTATTTCATGATTGGAGCCGTCCAGGATTTAGGATCATTTTCAGGATACTCTGCTCCAGGATCCTGAATACCCGCTACCTCTTTATCCTGAAGATTCGTTGCAGGATATAAGATATGTAATATTGGTATTTGGGTTCCTTCTGGTATCCAGATCGATGACCCCAAATTTGCTAAGGCATCTGCTTCAGCATTATCCTCCCTTGGTACCTGTTCAAGTGTAAAAACATCGAAATATCCTGCTAATTTTTTGAGAATATCGAGATATTCGATTAACTTCTCACCCTTAACTGCATAGGATCCATTAAAATGGTTAGTAATTAACAAGGAGTCAACATATACTTGCAAATTCTTGACACTCATATTCTTAGCCAACTCTAATCCTGCAATTAAAGCCTCATATTCTGCCTCATTATTAGTAGCAGGGAATTCACACCTAATAGCCTGGGGTAATATGTCCCCCTGTGGCGATTTTAGTAGTATTCCCAATCCTACTCCTCTTACATTAGATGCACCATTAGTATATAACGTCCAGGATCCTGAGGATTCTCCTAACTGTTGGACTTCTAGGTCTACCTCATCCTGAATGTCACTACTGAAATCAGCCACAAAGTCAGCTAAAGCCTGAGACTTTATGGCATTTCTAGGTTCATATACTAAATCATAAGCACTCAATTTTACTGACCACTTGGCCATCCTGCCTGACATCTCTGGTTTCCTAAGCACATTTTTGACAGGATAATTTGTTTTAACATGAATCCTATGTGTCTCAAAGTAATGTCTAAGCTTCGTTGATGCCATAACTAATGCTAGTATCAACTTTTCTAAATGAGAATACCTAGTCTCAGCATTTAACAAACTTTTGCTAACATAATAAACAGGATATTGCTGACCTTCATGGTCTTTTATAAGAACGGCACTTACAGCATTCCCCGATACAGCGAGGTATAGGGATAGTGGTTCACCATTTTCAGGCTTCATCAATAGAGGTGCAGTCGAGAGATATCGCTTCAAATCCTGCAAGGCTGCTTCATGCTTTGCTCCCCATTCGAACTTCTTATTCTTCTTGAGGATATCATAGAATTCCTTGCATTTTTCCGAGGATCTTGAAATAAATCTGTTCAATGCGGCTACTCGGCCTGTTAACCGTTGAACATCCTTCATATTCGAGGGTGATTTTATATCCAAGATAGCTTTAATCTGCTCCGGGCTTGCCTCTATCCCCCTTTTCGTCACCATATATCCTAGAAACTTTCTTGCCCCCACTCCGAAATGGCACTTAGCAGGATTCAGCTTCATGTTATACTGATCCAGGATATCAAATGCTCCCTTGATATCCTGGAGGTGATCCTCAGCCTTTTTAGATTTCACCACCATATCGTCAATATATACCTCCATGGTGTCCCCCAGCTTATCTTTGAACATCATGTTCACCAATCTCTGGTATGTTGTACCTGCATTTTTCAAACCGAAAGGCATAGCAGTATAGCATTAAATACCTGTTGGCGTCATGAAAGCAGTATCCTCCTGGTCCGAAGGCTCCATTTGAATCTGCTGAAATCCTGAGGATGCGTCCATGAACGTTAACATCTTATGCCCAGTAGTAGTATCCACCATTGCATCGATATGAGGAAGGGGGAATGGGTCCTTAGGACAAGCCTTATTCAAGTCTGTGTAATCTACACAGACTCTCCATTTCCCATTTTTCTTCTGCACTACGACCACATTTGCCAACCATCTTGGGAACTTGACTTCTCTGATCATTTTGGACTTCAACAATCTTTCAACTTCCTCTTGGATGATTATATTTCGCTCAGGAGCAAACTTCCTTCTTTTTTGCTGAACAGGCTTGAACGACCTGTCAATTCCAAGCTTGTGAGTAATAATGTCTTTGGATATACCTGTCATATCCTCATGCTTCCATGCAAACGTTGACATCCTGCACTTCAAAAAGTCAGTTAATTGTTCTTCAATATCCTGCGGGATATTGGTCCCGACGAGCACCGAGACATCAGGATTATCCTGATCCAGGATAACTTTCTTCACATCCTGCTCCGAAGCTTCCAAGGTATCCCGGGCCCGCATCTTTAATTGCTATGCTGGATTAGGCTTGGTCGAGGATTTCATCGAGGATGTGTAGCATTCCTTCGCCTCCTGCTGATCACTATCAACTTTGACGACCCCCCAAGGGGTTGGAATCTTGATGCATTGGTGATAATTCGAAGGCACAACCTTCATGTCATGGATCCACGGCCTGCCTAGTATTATGTTATAGCAGGATAAGGAGTCCATCACACAGAAGCGTTGTATCGAGTTGACCCCTTCAACATATACTGGTAACTTTATCTCTCCTACAGTATTTCTAGCTTCTCCACTAAAACCAACGAGCACAGTGGACTTCGAAGTAATGTCCTTCGGAGATACATTCATCCTTTTCAATGTTTCCAGCTGAATTATTGTGACACCTGGGTCACTGCGACCATCAAACAAATACCAAACCAATGAAATATTGTATTTCATACTTGGGATTTGTAAAAATATGTGCATCATTTGCACATATCAATTTTTGTTCAATTTCAAACTCTAAATCGCTTTCTGGAAGGTTATACGCGCACCGATGCGTAAATATAACCAGTTTAATGCAACAAACACTCTGGAATAGTGACATTGGCTTAACATACCTTAAATAACCTTTACATAACTTAGAAATAAGTTTTGAAGGCTTTGGTATGGCAAAATCGAGTTAAATCGCTTACAGGGACTAAAATTGACAAATTGCGAAAGTATGCCAATCTGAACTGTAACAGACATTCTGGAACATGACCATAAGTTAAACACACCTTAAATATCCTTTATATAGCTTAGAAATAGGCTTTGAGGGGTTCGGTGTGCTAAAATAAACTTTTGGCTCATACAGGGACTAAAAGTGTTAAAAAGTGCATAAGTTTGCACTTTCGCGCATAACTTACGTTCTGACTACATCCGGACATCCAAAAATTTATGTAAGCACTAAAACATTTTATTTTAGTGTTTGGCATAAGAAAAATCCATTCGTCGCGTCATTCGGATCGTTTTTGGCGCTTATGCGCATTCCGTCGTAATTAACCGAACATCGCGATCGTACGGCCAAACGAACCGACACCCGAGATATTTTTGAACACATTTTAAGTTCCCTATACTTTAACTTCATTTTAGAGCTTTGAAATGGGCTTAACGGGGCTTAAACGTGTCAAAAAAACGCATCGAAAACCAAGTTTTGAGGTTACAGGGACTGAAACTGTAAATCTGCCAAACTAGGTCCTTAAGTAGGGGCCAGATGCAGCAAAATGTTTTTTTTTCAGATTTTAACAGCCCTTAACACTCTCCAAAGGCCAAGTGCCAAGTGTCAGACTCTTATGGTGGATGGCAAATGAGTTACCACAACTTTCCAACAAGTGTACGGCTTAGATCGTGCCCCCTTTTCCAAGAAATGATCCTAACGGTGAACCAAAAACTATAAATACCCACCTCCACCCTTCACTTTTCCTCACAAGAATCTGATCTTATGTGCTCTAAGTTGAAACCTTTGTTTCATACCTGAGCTATTTTGATCTAGATTAGCATTCGGGGACCCTTCGTAAGTGTTCCTTCGTTCTTTTATTGCTTTTCGAGTCCGAAAGTCAAACTTTGTTTGAATTTCTGCATTGACCAGTTTATGGTTAATGCGAAGTTCGTTTGAACTTCGCAACGTGATTCTAATCACGATGGCTATAGTCCCTTGTGACTATGCCTAATGATTACCACGTTGTCTAGGGTCGTAAGGGTAAGCGATCTAATAAATCGCTTATACCTTCGAACCCGACCCATTTGGTCGATCATTAGGATCCGACCAGACACATTAGGTGACCATAGTGTATAGGGAATAACCTTCCGAGGTTATACCTTATGGTCGCTTCGTTTAAGTAGTTGTATGATAGGTAGTTTATATGCCTTAGGTAAATTACCAAAATACCCCTTTGATGCCAAAATTCATTTTAAACATATGTAACATAACTTTTGACATCTAAACTGATTTGACAACCATATTAGACATGTTAAGGCATATTTTACTTGTCATAGGACTAGTTAGGCATTCCGAACGCGTTTCACGCGAGCGACGCGTTAAAGTAGCATAAGCTACCTAAACGGGTCGTAATGGGTCGTAAACACTTATGTTAGGTTTCATTTAGTATGTAGGCTTTGTTAAACCATATTACACGAGTCTCCATACTCGTTTGGTTTACGAACCCGCATTCTATCCGATCTTCCGATTTAGGTCCGGTATATTAACATAGTTACCTATATTAGGTGCCGTTTGATTCCGTGATCTCTAGCATTGCTTGGTGGTTATCTTAGGACTTCTGAGCAATCTCAAGTGAGTACATAGACCCCTCTTTTACTCTTTTCCAAACATTTTGGGGTGGAACACATGTGCCTACTTGTTACTTTCGTGCTTTCCATGTTTTCACATCATATACTTGCTATATTCATTAGTACATTTATAGTACATGATTTCATTGTCTTACATTACATTTTATGCTATGTACGTCCATTTAGTTCATACTTAGTACATCGTTTCACATCACATCACATGCTATGTATGTTCATTTGTTGCATACTTAGTACAGTTGTTTTCATCACATGCTTACATTTTGATATGATATTTGGTTTGTTTTGATGGATCAATATACATTCATTAACACCGATCACGCCATTCGTTAGTAGGTAGTGGTACCATAGGAATTGACAACTCCCGTTCCGGACATCCTGGGTAGGTGGGGATGAAAGGAATGACCGAATTCGATATACATTTACAACAAGATAGACCTTTAATTTGTTTAAGGGTTTATCGCCACAGTCTCAAGGCTTGGATGTATGCATTCTCACAATACCGCATAGATATTTGTATCAGTATAGCTTGCATTTCCACAAAACATAGCTTTGATTTAAACCGTGTTTTACTTCAATACTTTGTTTTTGTGCATATGGTTTAGTTGATATATTTCACTAGCCATACATATCATTTTGATTACACATTACATGATTTACATTTGACACATAGACATTATTGACATTGGTTACACATTACATGATTTACATCTGACACATAAACATTATTGACATTGGTTACACATTACATGATTTACATTTGACACATAAACATTATTGACATTGGTTATACATTACATGATTTACATATTGACATAAACATTTTGACATATTATTCAATATGTTTGGCAATTGGTTTAAACATAGACATCTTACATTGGTGGTTTGTTTGGGTAAGTGATTTGAGTAACGAGGCGTGTGTAATATGATACAAGCATGGTGGATACGCCGCTGGTACTTCCTATATATAAGTGATTGTATGGTATTACATATCGTAGCGTTATTTGAATCATTTCAATTTGGACATATAACATTTTATACAAATAACATACTTTTCACAATACATTGTTTTACAAACAACTTAAATTATACAAACTCATTTTTATATGGTTATTCATTTAACCATACATTATTCTCTTACTTATACATATCATCTGATCTTATCGTTTTTCAAATGATTTACAAGACAAATCAAATTACAAGGTTCATGACTAAGCATTTTCTTAAACAATAAGTCATGAATCCTATTTTCTTATACCTATGTATCTCAGAGGCATTTTTATGCTGACGTACCTATTTTCACATGTGTTTCAGGATATGATGCATAGGATTTATCAAGATACACTTAGGCGGACTTGGGCCTTAGCGACAATAAAAGATGCAAGACTAGTTATTTATGTTATGTTTCTTTGATTGTCAAGACATTGTAACTCTTTTAATCAATAAAACAATATTTAAATTTCCATGTGTTATGAAACAATGATTCTGTTACAACACTCCCCGACGTTTCCGCCACGTTTTGTTGTCCTACGTGGTCGGGGTGTGACAGAAAAGTTGGTATCAGAGCTCATGGTTATAGGGAATTAGGTTATTAGTAATGCTTTTACCTAGTCTATAACCTTTCTAGGACCCTAACGTGAGTTTACTTACGTTTAGTCATAAAACAATACTGCCACCTATCCTTAGGCGACAACCACAACAAGAACATAAATTTCAAAACCGCTTTGAAAACTAATCATCTGTTCTAGGATGATGGATTACTAGGTTTTGAACCCTCTATTGTAAGGTTTTGAACCCTCTGTTATATGGTTTTGAACCCCTTTGAATTTTCAAAACTCTCGTCAAAGTTTGGGTCGTATAATGTGAACACGTGCAAACTGGAAGAGTGAATGCCTGTACCCTGAGGTTTCTGTCGAAGGCTAGAGTGTTCGTACAAATCCGCAGTATCGGACCAGTCACTCTTACCTGGGAACTCTTGGGGTGAGTGTTCACTTATAGGCGAGCATGTCTTCAATGATACATTAATATGATCCGTTCACTTTGATTAGTCACCATCTCATTTGTTTGCCTTAGGTAACAAACAAATGATCGCAAATTCTTATGCATTGCCATTCTGTATTGTTTATCCGATGACGTTTCAATTGTTTCTTCCTATGTCTTTCATTTTCTTCTAGAATTTCTCTCCATTACGATGACGCCCAGATATCCGAGCAGACTGCCAAATTTGCCCAGCGAATAGGCGAAGTAGTCCTGAAGACTGTTGAATTAGCTACTGCCATGTATCGTCTCCAGAATGAAGCCACTCAAGAATTACCAAAGGAGACGGAAGCCAAGCGTTCACCAAAACCAAAGAAACGTAAAGCTTCAAAGAATCCCGCAGCGGTTGCACCAAAACAGGCAAGACCTAGCCAAGTGACGGCACCACCAGCCAAGAAACCAATCAAGGAATCAAAGACCATGGATGAACGATCCCCTAAGAAGTCAAAAAAGCGAAAGGCTTCTCAGAACTTCGCCATGGTCGCTCACAATGGTAAAGCCGTCCCCAACCAACCAGCTCAACCCCCTGCTAGGAAGCCATACAACGGAACTGCACCCTTGTGCAACCAATGTAGCCTTCATCATCAGGCTAGCGTGAAGTGCCGCAAATGCCAAATTTGTGGACTTATAGGTCATACGGCAAGGGTTTGCACAACTACAGCAGTACCAAATCAAACAAGACCCGTCCAGGTGGCAACACCACCTGTTAAGAAGCAATACAAGGGAACAGCACCAATATGCGACAAATGTAATGCACACCACTTAGCTCACCTACAGTGTCGTTTGTGTGCATCATGTGGGCGACTCAGTCACCTGGCAAATGCTTGTCGATTTACCCCAAACCAAAGTGGTCCAAACCAACCACAAGCCAATCCTGCTCAAGCTCGCTTTCCGCCTGGATCGTGCTACAACTGTGGCGAGACAAGCCATTTCAGGAACAAATGCCCAAAGCTTGCTAATGCAAATCCAACCCTTGGATGAGCATTCGGCTGAACAAAGGATGTTGCTGTCTTATGCCTTGGTTTCTTTCGTTTTCGTGTATTGTGAAACAATATGTCTCGTTCATAAATAAAAGTTGTTGTTCGCAATTCTGATATACAAGTATAATCACATGTGTTTATGGCATTTCCCTATAATACCTGTATTAAGGAACTATGTTCCTTACAAACTACTCTTGTGATTCTCTCTTTCAAATGATCACTCATGATTCCCTCGAAAATTTTAAGTACTCGTTTCACTCTAAGAAACAAAGTACAGAAAATAAAGTGACATTATGAGTAATCATGCTTCAGCACATCTGTGCCTTCGAATCTTTGGTTAGATAACTAAGGGTATTTTCAAATTTCATACCCATTATGTTTTGATTTTTCAACATACACAGTACAAGTATTTCAAAAACAATCTTCATGATCTCAAAACATTTCATATAGTTTGAAAACAATTTTTTTTCAAATGCATTGTCTATGTTATTTCAAAAACATTGGTTATGTTTTCAAAAACAACTTTCATATTTTCAGAATATTTCATATAGTCTGAAAACAATATTAACACATTACATTTTCTTATCAAGTGCATGATTTCGAAAAGCATCATTCATGTCTTTCAAAAACCTTATACATAATTTCAAAATTCATCTCGCATGATTTTAAAACATTTTTATAAATATACTTACCTAGTACACCTACTTTATGATGTCAAAAGTATTATATATAAGGTTTCAAAAACATTGAACACATTTTTTTTAGAACCCCATGCATAGTTTTCCAAAAATATTTTCCACATACATTTACTTAACTTTCAAATTCTGCTTCATATGTCGCCTTGACATATCAAGCATCTCAACTTCATAAGCATTCTTACTTCATGTTTTGACATAAGCACATCCAGTGCAAAGTTTCAAAACATCTCCAACTTCTAAAATCCATATGGGATCTTTTTATCTTCACAATTAGATCCTTGTGGATAATTGTCATACAAATCAGAGTCCTTAATTGGATTCCTTATGTACCTTAATTAGAACATTTCGGTTCCTAATAATCGAAATCTAATTTTCTTTTTGGAATCTTTCTATCTTTATAGTTAGATTCTTGATAACGTTTAAAGTACCAAATGAAATCCACGGAATGGATTCCTAGTATGCTTTAAATGCATGTACGCAATTAACAAGACAAATTAACAAACAATTTTGTGGTTATGTGACTATGTGTTTATTCATCTTATGTTTTCTTTTATACATTTTGTGTTTTTATACTCTGGGTATTAGTTATCAAAATCCTCGTAGAATCTTTCATATCTTTATATGAGGGATTCGTAGTAGGATATTCAAAAAGGTACTACCTTAAATCCTGAATGGGCTTCTATGTAATAGTTAAGACCCTTGGATTATATAGTACTATTCCATGATTCATAAGAGACCCTTAAGTGGTCTAGTAAAAAAGATTGATTTAGAATCTGGTTAAAAAAAATGACATATGGTGATATGGCTGACAGACTCCTTGATAGTCTATTTAGATCATTTATTGATTTAATTAAAAAGACTCTATGGCGGTCTAGTCATACTCATCACAGGTTTGTTCATTTGGTTTTACCCTACACATTATAAAATAGACTGTGTGAACTATGCAAGGAATTGTCTAATTATGGACGCGTACATAATTATGAAATTCAGTGCACGGAAACCACAGTAAGATTTATTATGTGTAAGAACCGATAGTGGCAACAATAACGAAACGTGAACAATGTACAGGAGGTATGGTGGACGCACCAATGACGCTTCGTATACTTGTATATAAGTATCCCTCTTACATTGCAAGCATGATGTTATTAAAGTTACTAGAAGTTCAGAACCCTAACCAATGTTGTTCGATCTTTTCAACTTCATGTTTTCAAGCTCTCACAAGTTTCCTCTGATTAAATTTCGGGACGAAATTTCCTAAAGTAGGGGAGACTGTGACACCTGGGTCACTACGACCATCAAACAAATACCAAACCAATGAAATATTGTATTTCATACTTGGGATTTGTAAAAATATGTGCATCATTTGCACATATCAATTTTTGTTCAATTTCAAACTCTAAATCGCTTTCTGGAAGGTTATACGCGCACCGATGCGTAAATATAACCAGTTTAATGCAACAAACACTCCGGAATAGTGAAATTGGCTTAACATACCTTAAATAACCTTTACATAACTTAGAAATAAGTTTTGAAGGCTTTGGTATGGCAAAATCGAGTTAAATCGCTTACAGGGACTAAAATTGACAAATTGCGAAAGTATGCCAATCTGAACTGTAACAGACATTCCGGAACATGACCATAAGTTAAACACACCTTAAATATCCTTTATATAGCTTAGAAATATGCTTTGAGGGGTTCGGTGTGCTAAAATAAACTTTTGGCTCATACAGGGACTAAAAGTGTTAAAAAGTGCATAATTTGCACTTTCGCGCATAACTTACGTTCTGACTACATCCGGATATCCAAAAATTTATGTAAGCACTAAAACATTTTATTTTAGTGTTTGGCATAAGAAAAATCCATTCGTCGCGTCATTTGGATCGTTTTTGGCGCTTATGCGCATTCCGTCGTAATTAACCGAACATCGCGATCGTACGGCCAAACGAACCGACACCCGAGATATTTTTGAACACATTTTAAGTTCCCTATACTTTAACTTCATTTTAGAGCTTTGAAATGGGTTTAACGGGGCTTAAACGTGTCAAAAAAACGCATCGAAAACCAAGTTTTGAGGTTACAGGGACTGAAACTGTAAATCTGCCAAACTAGGTCCTTAAGTAGGGGCCAGATGCAGCAAAACATTTTTTTTAGCTTTTAACAGCCCTTAACACTCTCCAAAGGCCAAGTGCCAAGTGTCAAACTCTTATGGTGGATGGCAAATGAGTTACCACAACTTTCCAACAAGTGTACGGCTTAGATCGTGCCCCCTTTTCCAAGAAATGATCCTAACGGTGAACCAAAAACTATAAATACCCACCTCCACCCTTCACTTTTCCTCACAAGAATCTGATCTTATGTGCTCTAAGTTGAAACCTTTGTTTCATACCTGAGCTATTTTGATCTAGATTAGCATTCGGGGACCCTTCGTAAGTGTTCCTTCGTTCTTTTATTGCTTTTCGAGTCCGAAAGTCAAACTTTGTTTGACTTTCTGAATTGACCAGTTTATGGTTAATGCGAAGTTCGTTTGAACTTTGCAACGTGATTGTAATCACGATGGCTATAGTCCCTTGTGACTATGCCTAATGATTACCACGTTGTCTAGGGTCGTAAGGGTAAGCGATCAAATAAATCGCTTATACCTTCGAACCCGACCCATTTGGTCGATCATTAGGATCCGACCAAACACATTAGGTAACCATAGTATATAGGGAATAACCTTCCGAGGTTATACCTTATGGTCGCTTCGTTTAAGTAGTTGTATGATAGGTAGTTTATATGCCTTAGGTAAATTACCAAAATACCCCTTTGATGCCAAAATTCATTTTAAACATATGTAACATAACTTTTGACATCTAAACTGATTTGACAACCATATTAGACATGTTAAGGCGTATTTTACTTGTCATAGGACTAGTTAGGCGTTCTGAACGCGTTTCACGCGAGCGACGCGTTAAAGTAGCATAAGCTACCTAAACGGGTCGTAATGGGTCGTAAACACTTATGTTAGGTTTCATTTAGTATGTAGGCTTTGTTAAACCATATTACACGAGTCTCCATACTCGTTTGGTTTACGAACCCGCATTCTATCCGATCTTCCGATTTAGGTCCGGTATATTAACATAGTTACCTATATTAGGTGCCGTTTGATTCCGTGATCTCTAGCATTGCTTGGTGGTTATCTTAGGACTTCTGAGCAATCTTAAGTGAGTACATAGACCCCTCTTTTACTGTTTTCCAAACATTTTGGGGTGGAACACATGTGCCTACTTGTTACTTTCGTGCTTTCCATGTTTTCACATCATATACTTGCTATATTCATTAGTACATTTATAGTACATGATTTCATTGTCTTACATTACATTTTATGCTATGTACGTCCATTTAGTTCATACTTAGTACATCGTTTCACATCACATCACACGCTATGTATGTTCATTTGTTGCATACTTAGTACAGTTGTTTTCATCACATGCTTACATTTTGATATGATATTTGGTTTGTTTTGATGGATCAATATACATTCATTAACACCGATCACGCCGTTCGTTAGTAGGTAGTGGTAACATAGGAATTGACAACTCCCGTTCCGGACATCCTGGGTAGGTGGGGATGAAAGGAATGACCGAATTCGATATACATTTACAACAAGATAGACCTTTAATTTGTTTAAGGGTTTATCGCCACAGTCTCAAGGCTTTGATGTATGCATTCTCACAATACCGCATAGATATTTGTATCAGTATAGCTTGCATTTCCACAAAACATAGCTTTGATTTAAACCGTGTTTTACTTCAATACTTTGTTTTTGTGCATATGGTTTAGTTGATATATTTCACTAGCCATACATATCATTTTGTTTACACATTACATGATTTACATTTGACACATAGACATTATTGACATTGGTTACACATTACATGATTTACATCTGACACATAAACATTATTGACATTGGTTACACATTACATGATTTACATTTGACACATAAACATTATTGACATTGGTTATACATTACATGATTTACATATTGACATAAACATTTTGACATATTATTCAATACGTTTGGCAATTGGTTTAAACATAGACATCTTACATTGGTGGTTTGTTTGGGTAAGTGATTTGAGTAACGAGGCGTGTGTAATATGATACAAGCATGGTGGATACGCCGCTGGTACTTCCTATATATAAGTGATTGTATGGTATTACATATCGTAGCGTTATTTGAATCATTTCAATTTGGACATATAACATTTTATACAAATAACATACTTTTCACAATACATTGTTTTACAAACAACTTAAATTATACAAACTCATTTTTATATGGTTATTCATTTAACCATACATTATTCTCTTACTTATACATATCATCTGATCTTATTGTTTTTCAAATGATTTACAAGACAAATCAAATTACAAGGTTCATGACTAAGCATTTTCTTAAACAATAAGTCATGAATCCTATTTTCTTAAACCTATGTATCTCACAGGCATTTTTATGCTGACGTACCTATTTTCACATGTGTTTCAGGATATGATGCATAGGATTTATCAAGATACACTTAGGCGGACTTGGGCCTTAGCGACAATAAAAGATGCAAGACTAGTTATTTATGTTATGTTTCTTTGATTGTCAAGACATTGTAACTCTTTTAATCAATAAAAAAATATTTAAATTTCCATGTGTTATGAAACAATGATTCTGTTACAACACTCCCCGACGTTTCCGCCACGTTTTGTTGTCCTACGTGGTCGGGGTGTGACAATTATATTAACAGAACTACCGTTGTCCACCAATATCCTGCGTACAAAATGGTTAGCCACATATAATGTTATTACCAAAGCGTCATGGTGAGGATCCTGAACAGTATTCCTGTCATCACTATCGAAAGTGATCACTTTATCCGTTGTGAGGGTAGTCATCCTGACTGGTTTGTCTCCCCTTTCACTCTTGGCTTCCTTTGCATGTCTCTTAGCCGCCGAATACGAAGTCCCACAAATGTCGGATCCTCCTGAAATAAAGTTAATTATCTTGGCATCTGATGGGGGTGATGCTGCTCGTTCAGGATCCTTCTCGGGATCCTGCCCTTTATTTTTCTTTCTTCCCAGCAAGTCCTTCAGATACCCATTGCTTAACAGGTAACTTATTTCTTTCCTTAAAGCAATGCAATCCTCGGTCATATGTCCGAAGTCTTCATGGAAGGCACACCATTTGGATTTATCCTTCCAATCAGCTTTCTGCTGGTTCTTTCGAGGCCACCTAGCTTTGTCCCCTAAACCCTGCATAGCATACATTAATTCAGGTATATTAACAGAAAAGCAGTATTCAGATAAGTCAGGATATTCTTCAGGATCCTCGTCTTCAACAACATTCACTTTCTTGTTATCATTTCTGCCATATGGCTTGGAGCGATATGGCTTATACGAGGATTCTAATTTCCTGTTGGTTGATTCATAGGTTGAGGTAGAATTCATCCTCTCTTGCATTTTCTTGTCATCTTCCAAACGGATATATCTCAAAGCCCTGTTACGAGCTTCGTCGAGATTCCTGCAGGGATTCATTACAAGATCCTGATAAAACTGAGAATCCTTTTGTAACCCCATCTTAAAAGCTTGCACGGCTGTTGCAACATCAAGATGTGGGATATCCAAGGATTCTCGACTGAACTTGTTCACATAATCCCTCAAGGATTCCTGAGATCCTTGAGTTATCCTGTAAAGGTCACTGGTTAGTTTCTCAAAACTCCGACTACAAGAAAATTGACTGTTAAATAAATTAACCAAATGAGCAAACGAAGTAATTGAGTGAGGAGGGACGTTTAACAGCCATTTTAAGGCTGATCCTGTCAAGGTAGAACCGAATCCCTTGCATAAGCATGCTTCCTTGAGATCTGGAGGGATAGGATTGATTTCCATCCATTCCCTGTACTGGGCAATATGCTCTTCAGGATCCGTAGTCCCGTCGTACAGTTTCATGTTGGGAGTCTGAAATCTTTTTGGAATTTCAGCATCACAGATAGGATACGCAAAGCGGGATATCCTGTGGCTGTCTTGGGATACTTCCGAAATTGGCTGGACCACTCCAGGTACACTGGATATCATGTCCTTCAATTTCTGGAGCTCCCTGGTAAACGTTGACGTCATACCTGCATCCTGCAAAGACCCATTGTTGTTAGTAGCAAGAATATTATTATTTGACACATTACCGATCTGAGGATTTTGGCCATATCCTGAAGCATATCCTGAACTCCTCACAGTCGACATTCTAACCGAGGAGGGTATCTCAGGGGTATGATTATGAGAATGGCTTGGGACGATATTCCCCCTGTTATCCTCAGTGTAAACTGCGGAACTGAAGTTCAGAGCCCTGGGCTGTATAGGAGTGACAGTTTCTTCAGCAGGTCTACTCGAGCTAGCTTTTAAGAGTTGTATTTCTCTTAACAGCATTTGGTTAGTTTCCTGTTGCTGCCTCATTTGTTCTTGCACACTTCCAAATAAAGTTAGAATTTCATCATTAGAGGCTAAAACGGGAGCAGATTCCTGAACACTCCGAGTAGGGATAACATCCCGAAGTTGTGAAGAAACTGGCATCCTTGGAGGAGGTGGTGGAAGCACCGAACCGGTAGTAGCA
Source organism: Helianthus tuberosus (assembly GCA_030545235.1). Lineage (NCBI taxonomy): Eukaryota > Viridiplantae > Streptophyta > Magnoliopsida > Asterales > Asteraceae > Helianthus > Helianthus tuberosus. The sequence goes on from CM060377.1 coordinate 171,872,616, forward strand.
GAAGTCGTAGCGGACATAGTGGAGGAGCTCATGTTTGATCTCGAAGCCATTGAAAATAAGTTAGAAAAAAGTTTTGACAATAGAAAACCGAATTATGATTTTAATAAAGTTTTTAGCAAAAATAGCACCACTTGCCCCACAGTGGGCGCCAAATTGTTTTGGTCAAAAATTACCTAAGCAATTAAGTGATCATATTAGTTTTGTGAGGTAGTGTGCTAGTAATATTGTGTGAAAAATATGTTGGTTTGTTAGTTTGCGAAAACAGTTTCAGGATACGGCTCAGGATATCGAGCTGTATCTATAATCAAACAATGAGCAAAAATGTAAAGGTTGACACGTGATGTACGAGGAAAGCCCTTGATCAATCTAGATCTCCGGCATAAAACCTCGGGAGCTGACAATCGCAGCTGCCTTGTTCTTCTTATTGCTTTAAACTTCAGGATACAGTGAAGGATGTAGAGCGAATCAACTAGGTGTTACAATGTGATTTGAATACAAGTGTTTGTGTGTAGTGTTTGCAGAGAGCTAGAGAGAAAGTGTTTGAATATGTGAAAGTTGCGTGCCTTAATCTGATCCGCCCCCATCTATTTATAGTAAAACAAATATAACAAACTATCCTAAATAACCGGGATCCAGCGAATATTCCCCACTCGAACGTTGTAGACCTAGTCTTTCGGGTTCAACGTCTCTCCCATAACAAACATGCCCGAGTCTTGAGGAGATGAAGTCCATCTGACCGTTAGCAAACCCCAGCCTTTAACCTGCACTTGGTTAATTCAATCAACCTCAGGATATCGCCCAGGATGTTAGCAATATCCCCGTCTAGTATCCTGGTCACAAATAAATAATTAAAAGCAAGATATTGATCAAGATATGTACGCTCAGAAAATGACCCATAACAGATGGATAAATCAGATCAATAGGACATCACAACTACACTCACTACTCACTCACACTTGTTCTCTCGCAACTTTCACTCTCACAGAAACCATTGTAACACTTAGCGATCTGATCGATATCCTGCACTGTATCCTGATGTTTAAAGCAATAAGAAGAACTAGCCAGCTGCGATTGTCAGCTCCCGAGGTTTTATGCCGGTGATCTAGATTGATCAAGGGCTTTCCTCGTACATCTCGTGTCATTTCCTTTACTTTTTGCTCATAGTTTGATCGTAGATATAGCTCAATATCCTGAGCCGTATCCTGAAAACTGTTCTTTCTAAACAACTTAACCTGCATATTTTCAACACACTTTTTAGCACACTACCTCACTTAACTAATTTGATCACTTAATTGCTTCGGTAATTTTTGACCAAAACAGCTGCTAAGGAGAATTATCAACTTATGGTATGTTGATAGTGGCCCGCTCTAGGCACATGACGAGGGATGCGAGATTGTTTTCTGAATTTGAAGAATATGATGGTGGACATGTGAATTTTGCTGGTGCTAAAGGTGGTAGGATTACTGGACGAGGAAAAGTGACAAATGGGAAGATCACTTTGGACAAAGTGAACTATGTTGAGCAACTTAAACACAATCTAATGAGCGTGTCTCAAGTCTGCGACAAGGGTCACTCGGTCCATTTTACCAAGTCTGAAGCATTGGTGTCGAAACCAGGTTTGGTTATTCCGGACAATTGGATAGTAATGCGTGCACCAACGAAAAATGATACTTATGCCATGGACATGGGTGTCAAGGATCCGTCTGCTATGGTGGTGTGTTTATTATCAAAAGCATTTGAAGCTGAATCGACGTTGTGGCACAGACGCATGGCCCATATTCACTACCGCAAAATGAATTACATTATTAAAAATGAGCTAGTGAAAGGGGTTCCAATGTAGAGGTTTCATGTGGAAGGCAAATGTCTTCCATGTCAAAAGGGAAAACAACATAAGAAACTTCACAAATCAAAAACAATAAATTCCATAGATACCCCTTATGAATTACTTCACATGGATTTATTCGGTCCAGTGAATGTGAGGAGCATAGGTGGAAAGTACTACTGTCTTGTTGTCACTGATGATTACTTTTAGGTACAAAAGATGAGACAGCGGAGATGCTGTTAGATCTTTTTACAAAATTGGAAAACGTCCATGATGCAAGAATCAAGAGGATAAGGAGTGATAATGGCACGGAGTTCAAGAATCGGATTCTGGATCTCTGCTATCTTCGAAAGGGAATAGAACATCAATATTCTACTCCTTATACGCCTCAACAGAATGGAGTCGTTGGGAGGAAAAACAGGACGTTGATTGAAGCCGCTAGGACTATGCTTTCAGATTCAAAGCTACCGGTTCTTTTCTGGGGAGAAGCTGTGAATACAGCTTGCTACGTCCTAAAGAAAGTTTTAACCGTTACACATTTTAACAAAACTTTTCATGAATTGATGTTTAACGAGAAACCAAACTTAACAGGCTTTGAACCATTTGGATTACCCTGCACCATTGTACGAAACAAAGATAAACAAAAATTCGGTGAGGTGGCTGAGGAAGGCTACTTTCTAGGTTATGTGCCTGGCACACCAAATAAAAGGGTTTTTAATCTAAAAACTGGTAAAATTGAGGTTGTTTTTAATGTTGAAATTACTACATACAAACCTCAACAATCAACGAATGGACCTACTATATTATATGATTATGAAAGTGTTTTTAAATCATTTAATATTTCTGAGTTTTCTAATGCAGATGATTTTAAGTTGATTCAAACAGTGATTAGTGAAGATGATGAGGGCGTGTTCATTCCTAGATCAAATGTTGATATGACAGATGCCCCGGAAACTTCCTCAGGTGCTGCTGTTTATGATTCAAGAGGTAGTGAGTCTGAACCCATTCAGGGGGAGGATTTCGTTAATCAGTTTGCAAATCAGAATATTCAGGGGGAGGTTGGATCAAACCTGGGTGACAATCTAGAAGTTGATGCCGTTGCTACTACACGAGCAAATAGAGATCATCCGGTTGATATGATACTTGGAGATCCTACTGCAGGTGTTCAGACGAGAAAAAGCATAGCAGCGAATTCTGGTCTATTTGTTTCTATTGAGAAGACTGGAATTATGAATGAGTGCTTATATAGTTGCTTTATTTCCCAATAGGAGCCGAAGAACATTCATATGGCTCTAAAAGATAATTCATGGGTTGAAGCTATGCAAGAGGAATTGGCCCAGTTTACGAAGTTGAAGGTTTGGGAATTAGTTGACCTTCCTAAAGGTGAAAGAGAGATTGGCACTAAATGGGTGTTTAGGTGCAAGAAGGATGAAAGAGGAATTGTAACACGTAACAAGGCTCGATTAGTGGTCAAAGCTTTCAATCAGCAAGAAGGGATTGATTACAATGAGGTGTTTGCACCAGTGGCAAGGTTGGAGGCAATTCGTTTGTTTCTGGCTTTCGCTTCATTTAAGGGCTTTAAAGTTTATCAACTAGATGTGAAGAGTGCATTTCTTTACGGGAAAGTCCAAGAAGTGGTGTATGTCTCACAACCAGATGGGTTCATTGATCCAGACTATCCAGATCGAGTTTACAAACTTGATAAGGCTTTGTATGGATTACATCAAGCTCCCAGGGAATGGTACGAGACACTGTCTACACATCTGATCAAGAATGGTTTTGAAAGAGGTCAGATTGACAGTACACTGTTCATTAAGAGGAAGAAGGAAGATTTTCTGCTGGTACAAGTATAAGTGAATGACATCATCTTTGGGTCATCAGATGAGAACATGTGTAAAGAGTTTGAGCAGGTGATGAAGAGCAAGTTCGAAATGAACGCTATGGGTGAGCTGTCTTACTTTCTAGGATTACAAGTTGATCAGAAGGAGGATGGGATGTTTATTCATCAAACGAAGTATGTGTATGACATTTTGAATCGGTTCAAAATGAATGATTACTCTACTATCAACACACCCATTTGCGAAAATCACAATCTTGGCCCAGATCATGAAAGTACTGAAGATGTTGATCCAACTCAATACAGGGCAATGATTGGTTCTCTAATGTACTTGACTACTTCAAGACCCGACATCATGTTTGCTGTATGTCTGTGTGCCAGATATCAGGTGAATCCGAAAGAGTCACACATGAAAGCGGTGAAGCATATTCTTCATTACTTGAAGGGGAAACCTAAACTTGGGTTGTGGTAAACAGCTGATAGTGATCTGAATTTTGTTGCTTACACTGACTCAGACTTTGGAGGATGTAAGTCAAACAAAAAGTCTACAACAGGTGGTTGTCAGTTCCTAAGAGGAAGGATTGTATCTTGGCAATGCAAGAAGCAATCTTGTGTGTCTACCTCTACGTGTGAAGCTAAAAATATTGATGCGGGTAGCTGCTGCTCTCAGGTTCTCTGGATTCAACAGCAGATGAGCGATTACGGTTTGGATTTCACTCTTACTCCTATTATGATAGACAATAATGCCACTATATCAATCACAAGTAATCCCGTAAAGCACAGTAGAACTAAACATATTGACATATGTCATCATTTTATACGGGATTGTGCTGAAAAGAGACTAATTGAACTACACCGAGTTGACACACTAGATAACCTTGCTGATCTTTACACTAAAGCTTTTGATAGAGCTCGCTTTGAACACTTAGTCGAACTCAACGGGATGAGGAATCCTGAATAACTGGTTTTTCATAGGAATTTTGTAAATAGTTTACTGCTTTCTTAAAAATCAAAAATACAAAAACATTGAAAAGTCAAAAAACATAAAAAAATATAAAATCAAAAATGAGTTATCACTGTGTGAAAAAAAGAAATGATAGTACATCAGCGAGTTAGATTGTCACACACAAACTGAATTAAAATTGATTAAGTGTGATAGCAGCTTCATCATATGATGTACCCATAGGCAAAAAGCATGAAATAATCAACTTACCAATGTGATATAAACCTAAATGCACTGAGTATGAACGGGGAACACATCAGTGGTGTATGGTTTAATGACCTTAAATCTTGCGTTGATAGATTGCCAAAATCTGAGGTTTTGGGTCTTTATACTGTTATTTCATCCGGGGGTATCAAGGTTGTCCTTCTGCTGCATCCAGATACATGTTGACCTAGGCACAACCAGGATATCTTAAAAGAGCTAAATATGCCAAAACCCTGAAAATGAAGAAGCTCTCCTAGAGAGTCATTCAAATGTGCAAAATGCATAAATCGTACCAAAAATGGTATTTGTCTTAGCCCTTGTTAGATATTTTGGTCTCTTTGCTGTACGGAAGTACTAACCTGATCACCAATTATCTAAACGTTGAAAAACAAAATAGATGAATTCAGTATACTCACCTACTACGATGAATCTTTGTGCATACCTTGATCGCGAGGGTATATCCGGAAGTGGGACACGCTAATATATCAGAATAAAATTACCTTAACGTATCATACGGTAATGGTACTTGAAATGTTCATGCATTTTGTTTAAGTGGACAAACATACTGGTAATCATATATTGTAGGTCCCCTATCCCGTATGGATCGTAACAAAACTAACAATCTACCAAGGGTGTGGAATCCCCTTGATAAACCAAACATACATAAACAAGAACACGAACACAATTACCAACTGATCTTCTATGATTATCGAACAGGAACGTTTACAATCACCTAAGATCTCCAAGAACCTCACAGCCAATATCTGTGTATTCGAATGCTCTCTCAATTGCCTAAAAGTCTAACCCTAAAACTCTAGTTAAAGGTTGTTTATATAGCACAACAATACAACTCGAATTGAGCCAAGCCCACACGAATTCTAATAGCAATTCGGGCTAAACTAGATGGACTTTAAACTAGAACTCTAACTTGGACAATTTGGGCTTCAACATAACTTGAATTCCTTTCAGTCTTCTTAAGTCTTTACGGCCGAAACTTGTGTTCAATATCCAAAGACCAATCCAAGGCTGTTGTCACATAAAATGCACCAACAGTCCTTTAAAAGCATAGTTTATGATAATTTATACAAACTCAGTTATGATCAGAATGTTAACATCAAAATATGCTAAACATGTTAACATATCAGTATGCAACTCATTTGTAAGTTTACTTATGTTTAATACCTTATTTTTTAACAAAAGGGCAATATGGTCAAAGTATGACATATTAAAGGAACTTCCAATAAAAACTCAGATTATTATATGACCATATGATATAATCTCAGAGGATTATACTATATAATAATATGGTCATAATGGAACCCTAAAACAGTAGGAAACTAATCTAATTTGGGTCAGAATCGAAAGTCAAAACAGAAGTCAACTTCGCGACTTTTGGTTGCGAACCGACCCTTAACCTGGAATTGACGGGCTGAACATATTTTTACATGTTCTAATAATTATTACCAAGTTATTAAAGTGTTAAAACATATTTTATAACACCTACATTATCAGATTCTAATTATTTTCAAACCTGGCCCGTTTGACTTTTTAAATTTAATAACTTTAACCCGTCAATTGACCAAGCAAACATGATTCTTAGGAGGTGCCCTTTTGAGGGATTAACACCTACCTAATTACGATCACTTAGCCATGTTCGCCTCGAACAATGGTTGGACCATTAAGGTCTAAACTGAAAGTCAAAGTTTTATCGAAAAAGCTTGACCTTTGGCTTTTAAAAGCCTATGAAATGAAAAGTAGGAGTTAGGGACACTTACAAAATGTCCTAGATCGAAAATAGAACTGAGGCGGAGTCTCCTTTCAGCTGGGAATCTCCAAAAGAGTGAGAAGAAGTGAATTGAGAAGGTGCAAGGATAAATGTCCACCCAAGACACCTATTTATACTTGAAGCTGAGAATGTAGGATCAAGCCAGGTGTTTTGAAGGAGCTAGAGATCACTCCAGGTGTCCAGGTATGTGTCTAATACCAGGTTCAAGCTCATGGTTTCGAATTCTGTGAGTTAAGGTGGTATTAGTGGTGAACAAGGAAGAAACCTGCAGCTGCCAATAACATTTTGCGCAGATACGTGCGTCGCGCCATGCGACCAAGATCACCCGGGGTGGTCGTGCCCGGCTAGGGCTTCTATTTCATCCAAATAACTTTACAACTTGGCAAGATCAGCCCCTCAACCTTTTAACTCAATATAACTTTCATTTTTGACACATTTAGCCCCTCTAAGCCAGTATTAGGCACACCCGGGAGTATGAACGAACTTCATATGCTTTGGTTTCGTAAAAAGGTCACTCAGAGGTATAATTAACGTGTTAATGCTTTTAACCCTTCAATTCATAAACTTTTGATTTAAATCACAAACGGTTTCGTTCGTCCAACATGTGGCTCGTTAAAGAATACGAACACCGTATAAGGTCATTCAGAGGCTTAGTTTAAGCATGTTGACACTTTTAGTCCCTCCACATTCATCTTTTCATTGTTTGGCAACAATAGTCCCTCTTGTCAACGTTTGACATAATTAGGGTTAAGGACACGTGTCAACACATTACTGTACATGATTTTACGAGGTGTTACATCCTCACCCCCTTAAAAGAAATCTGAACCTCGAGATTTACTCAAGAAGGTGGGGGTACTTCTGTCGCATAGTGGACTCGACCTCCCACATGTAGTCGGGGCCTCTACGGGCATCCCATTTGACCTGCACAATAGGTACATGCTTCCGTCGGAGCTTCTTAACCTATCGATCCTCGATCGATATCGGTTTCGACTTGCCCGTCTTGCCAAAACGCATTACACCCTTCCAAGGTGATACTCTCAGCAGAACTTTGTCCCCTACCTAGAACTTAAGAGGTTTGCGCCTCTTGTCAGCGTAGCTCTTTTGCCTATCTCTGGCTGCTTTTAGACGATCATGGATTTGCATAATCTTATCCGTCGTCTCAAGGACTATCTCAGGTCTTGACAGTTGGGCCACCCCAACTTCTGCCCAACAGACGGGCGTTCGACATTTTCTCGTATACAAGGCCTGAAAAGGCGCAACCTTAATGCTTGTATGATAGCTATTATTATAGGAGAATTCAATGAGGGGGAGATGGTCATCCCAGCTATTTTGGTCAAAAATCACACAAGGATAATGAAACCAAATCTGATTTTGTGAGGTATGATGCTTAGTTAAATGATCAAATATATGAACAATGAATGAATGAAATGAATGGTGAACACAAGTATTTATACAAGGAAAAAGCCCTTGATCAATGAATGATCTCCGGCACAAAAAACCTCGGGTGATGGAAACTACCGATCACCAACTATATTTAATAAACAATGGTTACAAATCGGGATGATAACAAGCTTGGTACAAGGATCACTATAGTGCAAAAGTGTGTAATCGCAGAGAATTCTTGAGAGTTTGAGTGTAGTGCAGTTTTGTTGCTAATAATAATCTAATCAAGCTTGTATCACCATTTAAAAATAGAAACTAACTAAGCTAACTAATTATCCGAAAATGGTGCAAGTCCCCCACGATCACCACAACGGTTGAAGAGCTCATGCACGTGCAGAATCATGAACCATATTCCCCTAGAATCTCGGTTGGACCAAGTCCTATTCGAATACTCCTGCAAAACAAGTTTAAACATGATGGAAACAATTGTTAGTATTAGGATAATAATGAGGACCCTGGATCCTTAGTCCTGCAACATCTTCTGAGGATCCTTAATTCAAACTGAATTGAGGATCCTTGATCCAAGCTGTATTTGAGGATCCGTGATCCATAAGCTATGAAAATCCATTCCTAACAATTGCCCCCAATGTGACAACTGTGTTCTGTAATCGATATACAATGTAAAACAATGTTAATTATCAATAAAATAATGTGCTTTGGTGTTATTATTTGTGTTTTGGTGTTATTATGTGTGTATTTATGTTTGATGATTTTACGATTTGATTCGATTCCGATTTCAAGCTTTAAATCGCTTTCTGGAAGGTTATACGCAAACTGGTGTGTAAACACAGTCAGTTTAACGCGACAAACACTCCAGAACAGTGACATAGGCTTAACATACCTTAAATAACCTCCACATAACTTAGAAATAAGTTTTGGATTGTTTGGTGTGTTGAAATCAAGTTTGTTCGATCGCAGGGACTATTTGTGTCAAACTGCGAAACTATACCGATTTGTATAGTAACGAAAGGGTGCTCAGAATTTTGCGGTAACAGCTCAGAACCCTCAGAACCCACCGGCTCAACCTCCTGCGAAGAAAGTTTATGCTGGTACCGCACCTCATTGTGCTCGCTGCAACGGTCATCATGTTGCACAACAAGCTTGCAAGCAATGCACTGCGTGTGGTAAACTTGGGCATCTTGCCAACATCTGTCGTTTGGGTCAGAATCAGGTTGCTCAGGTTCCAACACAGGTTCAAGGGAATGCTACGAGATTCCCACCGGGTTCATGTTTCAATTGTGGAGAGTTTGGTCACTTCCGCAACAACTGTCCGAGGTTGGTGAATGCAAATGCGAATCCAAACGCAAATGTCAATGCGAATGTGAATCCCGCTCACGGACGAGCGTACAAATTGAATGCCAACGAAGCGAGGGCTGACAACGAGGTGGTTAATGGCACGTTTCTTGTTAACAATCGACCTGCATCTATTCTTTTTGATTTTGGTGCCGATAGAAGTTTTGTTTCGTTATCTTTTGAGCCTTTACTTGCGATACCTAGAACTAAACTGAGGAAACCCTTATCTGTCGAAGTTGCTTCTGGTAAACCTCTTGTTCTCAATTCTGTTATTCATGATTGTCAGTTAAACCTTGATAACCATCTTTTTCCTATTGACCTCACACCGATGCAACTTGGGAGTTTCGATATTATCGTCGGGATGGATTGGTTAACCAAACATCATGCTGAGGTGGTTTATTTCGATAAGATTGTTCGTATTCCTCTTCCGTCTGGCGATGTTCTGGAAGTTCGTGGCGAGAATCCATCTGGTGGATTGAAGCTTATGTCGTGTACAAAAGCCCAAAGTTATTTGCGAAAAGGATATGTTGCTTTTCTGGCACATGTCACCGAGGAGAAAAGGAAGAGCAAGAGTATTCTGGATATTCCGATTTTTCGGGATTATCCAGAGGTGTTTCCTGATGAACTGCCTGGTTTGCCTCCAGTTCATCAAGTCGAGTTTCATATTGACCTTGTACCCAATGCCAACCCAATTGCGAAAGCACCTTATCGTCTTGCACCGTCGGAGATGCAAGAGTTATCGAAACAGCTTCAAGAGTTATCTGATAAAGGATTCATCCGTCCGAGCTTTTCGCCTTGGGGAGCTCCTGTCCTCTTTGTGAAAAATAAAGATCGATCTGCGTTCTGGGTATCATCAACTTCGTGTTCTCGAAGAAGATATTCCCAAAACTGCTTTCCGCACAAGATATGGGCATTACGAGTTCACTGCCATACCTTTTGGTTTGACGAATGCCCCAGCTATCTTTATGGACTTAATGAATAAGGTCTGTAAACCTTATTTAGACAAGTTCATCATTGTGTTCATCGACGATATTCTCATTTATTCAAACTCTCGAGCCGATCACGAGCAACACCTTCGCTTAACATTGGAACTCCTAAAGAAGGAACAACTTTTTGCTAAATTCTCCAAGTGTGACTTTTGGCTTAAAAAAGTTCAATTATTGGGTCATATAGTCAAAAAGCAGGGTATTCATGTAGATCCATCCAAAATAGCTGCTATTAAGGATTGGAATACACCGACGACACCTACAGAGATTCGATCTTTTCTTGGTCTTGCTGGTTATTATCGTCGATTCATTTCTAATTTCTCAAAGATTGCGGTTCCACTCACTGCTTTGACTCAGAAGAATAAGCCTTTTGAGTGGGGACCCAAGCAGGAAGAAGCGTTCCAAACGCTGAAACAGAAGCTATGTGATGCTCCTGTTTTGTCTTTGCCCGAAGGTAACAATGATTTTGTTGTCTATTGCGACGCGTTAAATCTAGGCCTTGGTTGTGTCCTTATGCAACGAGGCAAAGTGATAGCTTATGCGTCTAGACAGTTGAAAGTTCACGAGAAGAACTATACGACTCATGATCTTGAGTTAGGAGCTGTGGTTTTCACGTTTAAAATTTGGAGACACTACCTCTATGGCACGAAGTGTGTGGTTTTCACAGACCACAAAAGTCTCCAGCATATTCTTAATCAGAAGGAGTTGAACATGAGGCAACGACGATGGGTTGAACTCTTAAACGATTACGATTGCGACATTCGCTACCACCCTGGTAAGGCGAATGTCGTAGCCGATGCGCTTAGTCGAAAGGAACGAGTCAAGCTTCATTCTGTTCGAACTCTATCTGATATTCAATCTCGTGTTCTTCAAGCTCAACGGTCTTGTGTGATCAAATTCTTATTGAAAAATGAGCTACCGCTTCAACTCGAGCTTAAACTCGAAAGGAAAGACGATGGTTTGCTCTACTTCAAGGATCGTTTGTGCATTCAGAAACAAGACGATCTCCGCACTTTAGTGATGGATGAATCTCACAAGTCTCGATATTCTATCCATCTTGGTGCTGACAAAATGTACAAGGATCTTCGTACTCAGTATTGGTGGCCTGGTATGAAGAAGGATGTTGCCTTGTATGTGTCAAAATGCCTAACTTGTCTCAAAGTCAAGGCTGAACATCAACGGCCATCTGGTTTGCTTGTATAACCAGAGATACCGGTTTGGAAGTGGGAGAACATTGCGATGGATCTCATCACTAAATTACCTCGTACATCTAAGGGTCACGATGCGATTTGGGTTGTTATCGATCGTTTAACGAAATCAGCTCATTTTATACCGATTCGCGAAGATCTATCTGCTGATAAACTTGCAAAGATTTATGTTGATGAGATTGTATCACGACATGGTGTTCCTTTGGATATCATTTCCGATCGTGATGCTCGATTTTCATCTCATTTCTGGAAGACCATGAAATCTGCTTTGGGAACCCAACTAAATCTAAGCACTGCTTATCATCCCCAAACAGATGGTCAATCTGAGAGGACGATTCAAACTTTGGAGGATATGCTTAGAGCATGCGTGATAGACTTTGGTGGTAATTGGGATTCTCATCTTCCACTGATCGAGTTCTCTTACAACAATAGTCATCATGCTAGTATTAATATGGCACCATTCGAAGCTCTCTACGGTCGAAAATGTCATTCACCTATCTGTTGGAATGAGATCGGTGAAGCTCAGCTTACTGGACCTGAGCTCATTCTAGAAACAACAGACAAAATCAAGAAAATTCGCGATAATCTTGTGACAGCTCGAAGCCGTCAAAAGAGTTACGCGGATATGCGACGCAAACCCTTAGAATTTCAAGTCGGAGACCATGTCCTACTCAAGGTGTCACCTTGGAAAGGAGTGGTGAGATTTGGAAAAAAAGGAAAACTTGCACCCCGATATGTTGGACCATTTAAGATTATTGAAAGAATTGGAAAGGTTGCCTATCGACTAGAGCTACCTCCAGAGCTTGGAAATATTCATCCGACTTTTCACGTGTCCAATTTGAGAAAGTGTTTAGCTGATGCTGATCTTCACATTCCTCTCGACGAGATTCAAATCGATGAAACGATGCACTTTGTCGAGAAACATGCGGAGATAACGGACCGTGCATTCAAACAGTTGAAGAACAAACGGATTCGATTGGTCAAAGTTCGCTGGGAATCCAAACGTGGCCCAGAGTTTACTTGGGAACGTGAGGACCAGATGAAGGCGAAATATCCGCATTTGTTTTCACAAGCTTCCTCTAGTTAAAATTTCGGGACGAAATTTCCTAAAGTAGGGGAGACTGTGACAACTGTGTTCTGTAATCGATATACAATGTAAAACAATGTTAATTATCAATAAAACAATGTGCTTTGGTGTTATTATATGTGTTTTGGTGTTATTATGTGTGTATTTTTGTTTGATGCTTTTACGATTTGATTCGATTCCGATTTCAAGCTTTAAATCGCTTTCTGGAAGGTTATACGCAAACTAGTGCGTAAACGCAGTCAGTTTAACGCGACAAACACTACGGAATAGTGACATAGGCTTAACATACCTTAAATAACCTCCACATAACTTATAAATAAGTTTTGGATGGTTTGGTGTGTTGAAATCAAGTTTGTTCGATCGCAGGGACTATTTGTGTCAAACTGCGAAACTAATCCGATTTGTATAGTAACGAACATTCTGGAACTTGATCATAAGTTAAAAATACCCTAAATATCCTTTACATAGCATAGAAATAGGCTTTGAGGGGTTCGGTATGCTAAAATAAACTTTATTGATCAATAGGGACTAAAAGTGTCAAAAAGTGCACAAGTTTGCATTTTCGCGCATATCTTACATTCTGAATATATCTTGACATCCAAAAATTTATGTAATCATTAAAATATTTTATTTTAGTGATTGGCTTGATAAAATTCCATTCGTCGCTTAATTTGGATCGTTTTTGCGTCCGTTACGACTTCCGTCGTAATTAACCGAATAACGCAATCGTACGACCAAACGAACCGACATCCGTGATGTTTTTGAGAATGTTTCATGTTCTCTATACTTTAACTTCATTTTAGAGCCTTGAAATGGGGTTAACGGGCTTTAAACGCATCGAAAAAGGCCTTAAACACGTGCAGGGAACATTTCTGCCATTTTTTGAAACATTTCTGGAACTGGCACCTCCTGGCGCTGCGCGAGCAGCTTCTGCCTATCCCTTGGTGCGGCACAAGTGACTGATCTGGACAGAAAGTTGATTTTCTGCATTTTTCAGTAATGTGGTCGAACTTGGGGGTCTATTTTGTAACTTTTTCAATACCATTGGCTGGTATTGGGGCACCCCTAGTATTGCAAATGAATGGGCATGAGGTGTACGGCCATGATCAAAGCTCATTTCCCGATAAACGATCCTAACGGTTGTGCCATATCTATAAATACCCCCACCTCTTTAGCTCAAAACCCACTTGATTTTTTTGAAATTTCTCTAAGTTGAAGTGTTAACCACTTCATACCTGAGAATACTTGGAAATATCAAACTTGCGGGGACCTTTTGTAAGTATTTCTTTGTTCTTTTTATGCGTTTTTAGTGTGAAAGTCAAGCTGCGTTTGACTTTCTGCATTAACCAATTTATGGTCAATGCGAAGTTTGTTTGAACTTCATAACGTGAGCGTAATCATGATGGTTATAGTCCCTAGTGACTATACCTACTGATTACCACGTTATCTAGGCTCAGTGACGAGTCGTAGTTTCGGCCAAAAAGCGCATTCTCGCGTATTTTGTAACCAAACTACTTTTGGGTATCAAAAACGTTTGTTTTGATACCAAAACCTGTTTTCTAACTTAACTAAACATGTTTTAGCATGTTTAGCTCGTCACTTTTAGTTTAGTGCTTGTGCAGAGTCGTAAGTCAAGCGGACTAAACACCCGCTTAGACTTTCGAACTCGACCCGTTTGGTCGATCTTTAGGATCCGATCAAGCATGTTTAGTGACCATAGTTGCATAGGGAATAATCTTCTGAGGTTATGCCTTATGGTCACTTAGGTTTAATTAGTTGTATGATAGGTAGTTTATATGCCTTAGGTAAATGACCAAAATGCCCTTTTCATGTATAATTGAATTTTAAGCATATGTAACACAAACTTTTTTCAATTGATTACGCAACATGTTTAGGCATATAATACTTGTCATAGGACTAGTTAGACGTCTCGAACGCGCTTTGCGCGAACGACGCGTTAAAGTGGCGTAAGCTACCTTAATGGGTCGCAATGGGTCGAAAGCACTTAGGTTAGGTTCCGATTTAGGATGTAGGCTTTGTTAAACCATATCACATGGGTTCCAACACTCATTTGGTTTACAAGACCTCATTCTGTCCGATCTTCCGATTTAGGTGTCGATTGTTTGACTAGTGATTCGATTACTAGGTGCTGCTTGATTTCTGTGGTTTACTTGAGTTTGTTGAAGTTCTATTTATTGAGGATACTTTGCACTTCATGTGAGTACATAGTTCCCCAATTTTACTGTTTTAAATTGTTTTGGGGTGATTCATATGTATCAAAACGATTTTCGATATTATAACGATGATTTCAAAAACGATTAAGACGGTTTATACTAAACTAATAACGATTTCGATAAAGTGAACAAACTTGTTGGTTGTAGTTACATAACGAATGACATTCATTAACATTGATCAAGCCGACCAGTATTAGGTTATGGTACCATAGGATCTGACAAATCCCGTTATCATACTGCACCCATGGTTTTGTGTGGGTTAGGTGGGTAACGACTGAATCTGGTTATTAACTTACCCTTTGGTGGTTTGTTAATACGAGAAGCGAGACAGTCGAGTCACGAAGGTTTGAATGTTATTAGCGAGACGAACAAAAATAGTTTTCACAATTAAAACAAGGATGATTTAAACGAATTAAACGAGTTAAACGATTTGGAAACGAGTTAACGATTTGGAAACAATTTGAACAAGATTAAACGAATTGGATAAACGATTGGTTTTTGGTTAAGTGTTTAGATAATGGGACGGGTGTAATATGGTGAAAACATGGTAGATACGCCGCTGGTACTTCTTATATATAAGTGTTTTCAACATGTTACATACCGTGGCGTTATTTAGCTCACTCGGGTAAACGATTTTGAAATGATGTCACATAACGATGTTTTTGAAAGGATATAAACCATACGAGTTTTATTAACGAGTTAATACGAGATGTTTTACAATTTGGTTTACTAAAACAAATGTTTTTGGGTTAAGAATCATGGCTACGAGGTTTTATAAATAATAACCCACTTGATTTGAGTTGGTTAAATTATGCTGCAATACTATGTACTTTTCAAAACAAGGTTTTTAATAAGATATTGCAACATGTAAACTAGCCATGAATCTGACATTCTTATAAAACCTATGTGCTCGCCAACATTTCTTTGCTGACTTTGTTTTTACATATGTTTCAGGTGATGTTGCTTGATGTTGATTACCAGGATGCATGAGTCACATAGGATCTGGACGAGGCCTTAGTGACATAATAACAGTGATAGTCGATATGTAACTTGTTTGTTACGTGTTAAAACAATGTAAATTACTTATCGAATAAATAAAACGAAACTCTTTTGTATCCATGGTTGTGAAACAATAATTCTGCCACGACACTCCCCGACGTTTCCGCCACGGTTTGTTGTTTTAACGTGGTCGGGGTGTGACAGCCAAAATATGAGGAATTAAATGCAACTGAATGAGTCATATTTTCTGCTTGATTCCGAATGAGTTGGATAGCAAAAAACTAACTGTTACAACAGGACTAGCCGTTGCGAGGATGACATCAGTGATAAGACATCCTGCAACAATCATCATTATATATAGGGTTAGAGATAAGGATGAAAAATGCATTTAAATTCGAGACCCTTTCGCTTTAAATCCTCATACGAAGACTTCATCAGGTATCTCTTATCTCCTTTTCTCTAAATCTTCTTCTTTCTGGTGCTCTGTTCTTCGTTTATCCATGGCCAAGATGAATCTCCGATCCTCCCCTGCTAAGGATCCCAAGAAAGAGAGCCCTCCGAAGAGTCAGTGCATCACTAAAAATCCTTCAATGGAACTCTATCGCTTCACCGATCCTGAGATTGATCGGTTATGTCACTGTTTCCTGGAAGGAACCATCTTTAGATCCTTTGACTCTTCGATGAAGAGTGACTGCGTTTCTGATGCCTGGATCACTTTCCCTGCAAGCCCTTTCCAG
Source organism: Helianthus tuberosus (assembly GCA_030545235.1). Classification (NCBI taxonomy): domain Eukaryota; kingdom Viridiplantae; phylum Streptophyta; class Magnoliopsida; order Asterales; family Asteraceae; genus Helianthus; species Helianthus tuberosus. Next base: position 171,889,255 of record CM060377.1, read on the forward strand.
ATCGGCTTCACATATCCTTTTCCTTTCTTAACCCAAAGCTTTTTCACACTCATCAGTTTGTGCTACGTCCAAGCCATGCCGATGGTGTGGAGAGTCCTGTATACTCTTGAAAACATCATTGAACAGGAAGGGATAGATATAGGCTTGTCTGAATTGAGCCAGTTGTATAACCTTGTCAGCCATGGTTCTCATCGTTTTCTTCTTAAGAACAAACCTGGTCAACCACACCCAATTCTGAAAACCACTAAGAATGATTCCAACTAGAGGAACCAGTTCTTCTTTGTAAGAAAGGACTCCATCCCAAACGGGGATCATCTACCCAAGAAATGGGTTACCCAGGGTAGGATATGGGATCCTTGGACCAGGACCATACTAGGATTCTTCTTTTCTATTAAGGATAACCGATCCTTATTTTGTTTTTGTTGTGCAGCTATCTCATTCTCTAGCATCCAAGAATCCCCTGTCACAAGAGAGAGGATTGCTGCTTTCTGGAAGCTTGACCCTGCTACAAGAACATTTCAAGCCAAAACAAAGGATTCTCAAGAAATCTCCTCCGGTTCCAATACAATGTCAAGTAAGTATCCATATTTTTTAATAAGTAAACGTTTAAATGAATGTAGCATATGAGCAATTATCTGTTGGTTATGCCTGTGGGTGCTGGAAAATCCTCAAAGTCTGCCTCAAGGTTCAGTGTGACCGACATCCAGGAGTATGCCTCCCGTAGGTCTCTTAAAAAGGAGCTGGCTACAAGCCAAAGCATCCCTGAAACTAAAGGAGTCAGCACCAGGGGAAAGGGAACCAAAAGGAAGAAGACTGTTGAACCCCTTGAAGGCCTGCCTCTGATGGAACACCAGGTTCAAGAATACGTCTCCGAGGTAAGGATTTCATATCCTAAAGTTTGCTTTTCTTTTGAGGATACATGATCCTTAATACTCAAATCCTTAATTGAAGAAATTCGCTGAAGTTCAGATCCTCATTGACCAACACGTTGCTGAAGCTGAACAAAAGTGCCTTGACCTCCAGGCCATTGCAGTTGCCAAGGATAAAAAGATCTCCCAACTTGAGAACGAACAGAAGGCACTGCAAAAGGAGCTTCTTGTTGCTGACATGACAGCCCAAAGGTAGAGGATTAAGGTCATGGAAGGGGCCAAACACTTTGTTGCTGTCGCGATGCTCAAGATCAAACTCCAGATGGCTAAGGAGGCTGCTGATCCTGCCTTAGATAGGTCTAGCTGGGATATGGAGGCTTGGAAACAAAGGCTTGTGGAGCTTAGGGAAGAAGATGAACCTGAGGAGGTGCTGGCACTCGAAGGTGGTGGCAGCGAAGTGAAGGATCCTGAGGATGCAGTGGCTGGAGGTAGTGGTCAAGGTGGTGAGAAGAAGGTGGAGGATGAAGTGAAGGTTTAGGCTGCACAAATGGGAGATGATGGTAAATTTCTAGACGTAGTCGGAGCCCATTTTTTATGATTTGGTAGTTTTTTGGTTATGTTTTAAACAATGGTGGTCTGTATGGTGAACAATAGTTTTAGGGTTTAAGGATCACTGATCCTTTGGACAATATGGGGTAGCAAAGGTGGATGGGTCCTTCTGTTTGTGGAGGATGAAGCTGTTAGTGCAGTAATGTCTACCGCCTTCGTCAATCGATTTCATAGCAGAGAATAGAAGAAAACATGATTTTATGGTGTTTTAGGTAGGGAAAAAGGCAAGGTAGCAAACTTGTAAATAAGGGGAAATCCTTTATGCCTTGGCCTATAAATAGGAGCATTAGTGTTTCATTTTAGAACTTTTTGACATTTTGTGATCTTAGAGCTTGGTGCTTAGAGAGAGAAAGTCTAGAGAGAGAAAGTGCTCGAAGGTGATTCACGGTGCTTTTGTAATTGTCGTACGATCAATAGAATCACGTTTATTTTATGATCTTGTGTTCGGTCACGTTTGTGTATGGATTCCGCACGTCACATGTTCGTTTCTCAATCGTTCGGAGTCAAAAATTGATCCTACAAGTGGTATCAGAGCAGGAGCTCGATTGCACAGATCAAACACAAGGATTCGCACAGATTTGCTTCAGATTCAGATCCAATTTCATACAGATTTGTCAAAATTTCGTCATTTTTCATCTCCTTCTCGTTTCTAACTGAAAAACGCAAAATTAAACTGGTTTTTACGGTTAAAAATTGCTAATTTTTGGATATGTTGTGCGAAAACACTTGATCTAAAAGCCTACAAATTTTCAGAACTTAATTCTAAGCGGTTTAAGATAAATCTTAATATTTTTTGGTTCGAAAAAGTTGAAATATGTTGACTGTTGCTGCTGTTGATATTCTTGGTGTTCACCGATCGGATGGCCACCCGATCGGGTGACCATCCGATCCAAACCCCATCCGATCCTAATCGTTTCATTTGTTTGTAATTCAGGTGATTGTCAAAGAATCGGATCCCCACTCGATCGAGTAGCCACCCGTTCCAAGCCACAAAGTCACCCGATCGGACAATACCTCACCCGATCGGACAGCCTCTCACCCAATCGGACAGCCCCTCACCCGATCGGACAGCCTCTCACTCGATCGGATAACCACCCGATCCAAAGCACATTGTCAATCATCGGATCGTCACTCGATCGGATCACCATCCGATCCGTTGTCATCTGATCATTGTTACTCTGTTGACTTCTGTTGACTCACTCGATCGGATACTCATCCGATCCAACAGTTTGTTTGATAATTTTTAAATTGATCGTGCTTGTTCGTTTGCAAGTGATTTACAAGGTGCGAATATCAAGAAGTATATTGAAAATGTTAGGAGGTGGTGAAGAATTTTACAACACGTTCTATAATGCATTCACTTCAGAATCCTCCGAAAGAAGAACAGAAACAAGAGATCTTTCAAAAGAGATTTCGGACAGTTTGAAGTACGACAATATGTACGGAAACCAACAGAAACCACCGAAATTAATGAATGTTGAAGATTATAACTGGTGGAAAAATCGGTTTGAGGGTTGGGTAAAAGCTTTTGCACATGAAAGTTGGATAAAATTAAAATACGGATATATTGAACCAACGAAAGAAGGAGGTGTTTTATTAACTGAGGCAGAGCTCACAGAAAAAGAAATAAAACATATTGTTGCTGAACAAAGAATGATTACATTGTTATATCAATCAGATAGAGAAGATATTATTTCACTACTTGAACATGAGAAAACGTCAAAAAGTTTGTGGGAAGCGTTAGAAAGAAAATGTACTAGTAGTGAGGAGATTATCAAAAACAACGTTCGTTATTGAAAAAAGAATTTGATTTGTTTGCATGTATGAACGGTGAAACTGTACCACATATGATTGAAAGATTCTGTCACCTTAAACTTGAAATGAAGAGAATTGGTGTGTTAAAAGATAATGAAGAGATCATTAATAGATTGATAGAAGCTGCTCCGAATGAAGACGACTGGTTACATTATGTCATGATTCTCAAAAACAGCAATGATATGAGCAAGGTAACCCTGGACTGGCTGATTGAGAAGCTTGAGGGGCATGATTTAGAAATAAAGAAAAACAACAAATTAGGAAGCAAGTTGTATAAGCAAAATGTCGATCTGTACTACAGAGGAAACATGATTGATCAAAAGTCAAAAACGGCATTTAGTGTTGGAAGCTCAAGGGATTCACCTCAGCAAAGTATTTCAAGAGATTCGGGTTATCATTCAATTGGTTCAAATTCATCAAATCCGAAAATAGTCCAGTGCAATATTGCCATAGATTTGAAAAGCTCTCAAAGTCTGAATGCAGAAGCTACCAAGCAATAAATGGTGTTTTTAGCATCTGTCCTGGAATCGTACGAAAGTCTGATCGCGGGAAAAATTGGAAACCCAAATATGACAAAGGAGGATTATGACCAGATCGATCCAGAGGAGATGCAGCTGATAGACATAAAATGGTGCATGGCTAGCGTAATGAGGAGAGCACAACGCTTCATGGAGATCACTGGAAGATCGAGTTTGGGATCTGCTGATTCAAAATTGGGATTTGATAAGGCAAAGGTGACCTGTTTCAAGTGTAAACAAAAAGGGCACTTCAAGAGAGAGTGTACCAACAAGCAAACCGATGAAGTTGTGAATCCATTCAAAGATGATTATTATCAGAAAGCAATTTATCATCACAACAGTGGATCATCAAATGCGAATCGAAAAGAGATCGGTGAAGGGTCATCAAAGGAATGATCAAGGGCGATGGTGGTTATTCAAGAAGATGAAGGTTATGACTGGAGTCTAGTTCTTCCAGAAGAAGATTATGTCAGATCTGCATTTGTAGCTGAAGTGGTTCAAGATAAACGATGGCAAAGTGATAGTGCGGGATATGAGATTAGAAAATTGAATGCTCCATTCAAAGAAGCTAAGAAAGCCAAAAGATGGAATGCTGAATTGGAATGTTATATGGATCCACAGGGTAATCCAGTGGTTGATCCTTCTAAGGTGGATTTTGATGCAGTAACAAATCTTTTTCCAGATCCGGACACTTATCATACAAGAAGGTTATCTGAAAAAGGTTATGAAGCTGATCTGATGAACAAATTGAAAGAAATTTTTGAAGCAAGTCTACCAAAGGTGGTGGAAATGAAAAAGAGGAAAGAAGAAGAGCTGGAAAAGCTGATAGAGGAGGTGAAGAGAACGGGAGAGGATGCAGATGAGGAAGAACAGAAGAAAGAAGAAGATCAGAAGGAGAAAACAGAAGAATCACAGGTGTCAAATGAAACTGAGGTAAATGAATCTTCTGAATTTTTGAATGTTGAAAATGCTAATAAAAATGAAAACAAGTGCAGGAATTGCATAGAAATGTGCAAAGTCTGTACCGAAAAAGATGAAAAGATAAAAACAAAAGAAATCGAAATAAATAAAATTGAAATTGCTTTTAAAGTAAAATGTAAAGATATGATGGAAAATGAAGAAATTTTGAAACAAAAGATTGAAAAGCTGACACTGAAATGTCAAGATTTTGAGAAGGAAAATGAAATTTTACGACAAACGTGTACAACAAAATGTGAAGATTGTGTTGAAAAAGATAATAAGTTTCAAGATTTTCAAAAGGAGTATGATAATTTGAAATGGTCAAGTCAGAGGGTACAAGAAGCTTATGATACTTTGATGAAACAAGTCAAATGTTTTGATGAAAGATTGTCTGAAACTTTAACAACCAAAAGAATTTATGAGAAAAAGTTTAAAGAAAAGCAACTTGAATTAAACAAGTGTGTTGATGAAGTTGCTAATCTCAAACAAGTTCTGGTTGAAAAAGAAAAGATTGTTACAAAACTTCAAAGTTATCATAGATCTTCGTACATTCTCGAACGCATTTTCAACATTACACTAGATGACAAAAATTCTGATAAGAATAAAAAAGGTATTGGTTCAGAATATCATCAGGTACCACCACCGTTGAGAGATAATTATACTTTTTTATGATGAGGAAAAGGTGGCAAAAGGTCTGAATATAGTTGACCAATTACCTGAAAGTATCGATGTGACTTACGCCAAATCTGATGAAACTGATGATTCAGAGGTGGTAAATAAGGTTGTTGAAAGCATTTTGAAAGATGAGTCTACCAAAGGTAAGTCTGAATCACAACATGAAAATGAGGGAAATTTTCTTGATGGCTGTCTTAAACAATCAAAATCTGAGAAAGTTGTGAATGATGATCCAAAAGGATTGGCTTATACCATGATTGGATTGGACAAACTATTCTCAGATAACGAGTTCCCGATTCAGAATGTGATTGCGAATAAAATTGACAAAGTGTTCAAATTGATAGAGATCGAAAAATCAGAAATTTCAAAATTTGCTGGGAAAAGCAAGAAAGCTTTTTATAACAAACCTGGTTACAAAAAGAAGAACATGAAGGCAGGGTTGGGTTATATAAAGAAACAAAATCAAGATAAAAGGATTGAAAAGCAAAATTTTCTAAAGAAATGAATTTCGTTCACGGGAAAAGTTCAGAAGAAGAGGAAGAACTCCAATTTAGCGACAGACTAATGAAGAGTTCTTTGCTCAGAAAAAGCAACAACAACAGGCGAAAGACGTTTCAAGGAAAACTTGTTTTAAATGTGATCAAACGGGATGTGAAACAGAAATCTGAGGATGTGAAACAAAGGTCTGCCAGATTTGATTCAAAACTAACTTTGAGGTACAACACAAACAAGTTTGCTTCGAATCAAACTTGGAAATCAAACCAGACTAGGTTTGATTCAAGACAAACCTGGAATTCTCACACACCCAGATTCAGAACAACACAAAGTTGACAAACATCGGTTGATATGACAAAACCAAACTAGTTTTGGAATAAAAAATTGTTGTTCAAAATCAAAATAATCAAAACGAGTCACGATTTACAAAAGAAGTGCTTCAAAAGGACAAAACTGGGTAGTTAAGAAACAAGTGACTTCTGTGAATGACGAAAAAGTTGAAGTCAAAGATGAAAAAGTTTTTGTACAAAATGACAAAGATTTTCCATCATTAAATGAATTTTGTGTTGAAATGCCTAAGGTCAAATAGACCTGGGCTAAATTGCTCAAGTAATTGAGTTGTGTATATGTGCAGGTACTCTCGAAGAAAACTGAATGTCAACTAAAGGAGTATCGGAGCAGCCTGGCATTAGAGAAGAAGGCTGCTGGTCCCTGCCACTGAGAAACAGGGAGTTAGATTGTTTTTGTACATAAATAAACCATATTTCAAAAACTCTAAAAATTGAAAATTAAAAAAAACGAGAAAAAAATATATATATAAATATATGTTTTTCAATTTGATTTTGACAATCTGATCGGGTGGCAATCCGATCGGACAGCCATCTGATCCTCATTACTATGTTTTTGAAATGTTCACTGTGCAACCATGTCAAAGATCGAGTGGCAATCCGATCTGGTGGCAATCCGATCGGGCAGCTATCCGATCCTTATCACAAAACGACAAAATTCTCATTTGTTCCAATTTGCCAAGGATCGAGTGGAAATCCGATCGGGTGGCAATCCGATCGGGTGGTCATCCGATCCATGACATTCACTCTCAAAGGTTGACTGGTCAAAGGCTTATCTGCTTGTCACATGGATCGAGTGGCAACTCGATCAGATGGCAATCCGATTGGATGACCATCCGATCCAGTGCACACAAGTGAATACACATGCTTGAACATTCATTGCTTGTTTGCTTATGTTTGATTTGTTGGTTTTTTATATTTTGTCAAAAATCAAAAATTACAAAAATTTGTTGAGTGAATATGCCGAAACCCTCACGGTGGAACAAACATGATTAATTTCACAAGATTGAAAAACGGTTTTCAAACTGTAAAATATCAATGTGTTGAAAATCATGGGGGTATACTTTCTGCAAAACAGAGCATGTAAAGCAGAAAATGGATGGCGAGTCAAAGCTATCAGTATCAGGTTGTCAAATTTTCTTTAAATGTTCTGAATTTTAGGGGGAGTAAGAAAAATTTCAGAAAATCCAAAAACATTAGAAAATTTGAAAAAGCCAAAAACATGATAAAATTCAAAAAATGAGTTTTGTGTAAAAAGAGGAAATGATAGTACATCAGTAGACAATCACAGTACGCTAAAGAAATAGAAAGTTAAAATGTGATAAACGGTCTCACTGATGATATGCCAGTAGGTTTTTACATGCTTAGTAGATTGTTTTCGAGATATAAACCTAAATATCAAATACTTACTTATCTCATGGGGAACATCTCTCGGATATATGGGTAACCCCCGGAATCTTGTTTGAGAGATTGCCTGATTCTGAGATACTAGGTCTTTATATTGTTTGATATCTGGGGTATTATACCTGGTCTTCTGATATTGCGGAAGCAATGTCCTAGACCTCGTATAATACTTTACGCGCTTTTAAAGCTTACCCTCTGCATAAAAATTAAAAAAATATTGAAAGATATGAATCAATTGCAGTTGAAGAAAATATTCTCTAAAGGGAACACACCTAAAGTCGAGCCTTCATCTCTTTGACTGAACGGAAGTTCATACCTGAGCTCTCAAGGTCTCGCACTAACCCAGAATACAGATATCAAATTGGTATACTCACCTGTAAGACTGAATCTAGGGAATTTTGATACGGGAGTATATTCTGAGGTGGGACACACGAATAAATTTAAGTCCTTAAAACACTAATTCATATCTCGAATCAGTTGAAATTTGTTTGAAAATTTTAAGTGGATCAGTATACTGAAAATCTAAGAGAATCATTTAGAACTTAAAGTGTTTAAAGCTCAACGGTGCTAGTGATTTTTCATAAACCGATATGATCCTCTTACATGAACTCAAACAAAAATATTGTCTGTAAATATTTCTTTACTGCTTTATATTTCTGAAAATTCCAAAAAGATTTTGATTCCGCTTTATTTTCGACAACCGACGTCTGAGAGTTGAGTTTCAAAATCTAAGTATGCTGATCGTGTTTCTGAAAATAAAACAAGTTCATTAAGTTGAAACTTGAAGTTTTTTTAAAATCAAAAATAGTTTGTGATATCTCCAAGGTCATTAATTTGGACTTGGATGATTAACTGCGAGGGTTTTGAATTCTTAAATTGTTAAAATCAGTTGTAAAGAGCTAGTTTTTGATCATGGATACTTAATACTGCCAAATCGATGAAGTTTGTTGATAGGGGGAGTGGAGTCAAGTAATCCTGGATATATTCATACTATTATATTTTAGAGCCAGGATCTTGATTCAAAAATTTTAAAAGAGCCAGGTTACGATTCCTGGACAACTGAAAATGCTTTCACTGTAAAAATATTTTAGTATATATTGAGAGAGCCAGGTCATCAATCCTAGACATTTTCACTTATAAATGTTTGAGAATTGCAGATTCCAGATTACGATCCCGATAGCCAAGTCTAAGGGGGAGTCTGAAAACGAGCTCAACGCAAGGGGGAGCGTGCATTCAAGGAGCCAGGTAACTATCCTGAAGGAGCTTGTATCCGGAAAGCCAGGTGTCGATCCCAAAGCACGGAAAATTGAGGAAAGGGGGAGCCTGAAGAAAGAGTCTACTGAAAGGGGAGCTAAAGCTAAAGACAGATCCACGGGGATTCTGTTCGAGCAAGAGGGAGTCTATGTTGCTGAAGATGTAATAAAGCTTTAAGAAGACTCAGAGAGAGAGAGAGAGAGAGAGAGAGAGAGAGACAAGACGCTACGAGATTGACTGCGGCAATATCCAAGGGGGAGTCTGTTAGTGCAGTAATGTCTATCGCCTCCATCAATCCAGTTCGTAGAAGAGAATAGAAGAAAACATGATTTTATGGTGTTTTAAGTAGGGAAAAAGGCAAGGTGGCAAACTTGTAAATAAGGGGAAATCCTTTATGCCTTGGCCTATAAATAGGAGCATTAGTGTTTCATTTTAGAACTTTTTGACATTTTGTGATCTTAGAGCCTGGTGCTTAGAGAGAGAAAGTCTAGAGAGAGAAAGTGCTCGAAGGTGATTCACGGTGCTTTATAATTGTCGTACGATCAATAGAATCAAGTTTATTTTATGATCTTGTGTTCGGTCACGTTCGTGTATGGATTCCGCACGTCACACATTCGGTTCGCAATTGTTCGGAGTCAAAAACCGATCCTACAGAAGCCGTTGATGCCCTTCTCCTTTTATTTCCTACACTTATCGAACCTTATGAACATGGACACCCTTTGCCTACCCAAGCGGACGGGCCACGTATTGCTGGTAGATGTTTGGGTAGGCAATTTTGACAACCTTGAAAAGGGTTAACTATGATAAATAAATAAAACTTTAACCTTTTGACTATCTTTGTGTTGTTTATATATTTAACTTTCAATTGTTATTGTACAATTTTTTGGATCTACAAGTTATTAGTGAAAGTATAAAAATCAGTTTATGTCAATAAGTTTAGGATATGATCAAGGATCAAATATCCTTTAGTCAAAAAGTTTGAAAAGTGAGATATCTTTAGGATCATATATCCTGCAATTAATAAGTTTGAAAAATGAGACAATTTTAGGATCATATATCCTGTTGTCAAAGAATAAGGGTGATACTGATAAACTAAAAATAAAGTTAAAGTAAATGGGGATCATACCAGAGAATCCAAGTTAGGATCCTATATCCTTGACACTTACAATTGTAATAACCAAAAGACAAACCCTTGTATAAAGTTAGGATCCAGGATCCTTAACTGTTTAGCTTTGGAAACCTGAAATGAGACTTAACTTGGGACTAAGCCAACTGTAAAAGAAGCTGTTAGTATCTGGGGACAAGCCCAACAATTTAGGGACAAGCCCAATAAACTGGGGACAAGCCCAAAAAAACTGGGGACAAGCCCAAAAAACTAGGGACAAGCCCAAAGGATCTTGTGTAAACTGGAGTATGGCCCATACTGGCGACTATCCAAACTTAGTGACATGAAAATGCCAAAACCTTAGCTAACGTGAAAATGTTAGAAACCTTAGGAACGGATGTATGGTACGTCTACCATTATACTTAGGATCCTAAATACAGTCAGTACAATGAAATTGCCAGCCCCTAAAGTGGGTACTGGTCCCATTGCGTTTAACTGCACCAACTGGCGAAGGTGTAAGAACCTGATTCGTAGAAGGTAATAGATACCTTAAACTGGGGACAAGCCTAAAAAACTGGGGATGAACCCAAAAAAAAAAAAAAAACTGGGGATAAACCCAAAGACTTAGGAAACTTCAATGGATACTTGATCCTTTGTCAAAGATGCATCAACTTCTGCAAAACTCAGAATTTAGTAAAGAAGGATAAAGGATTCTGGATCCTTCTCCTTGTAATAAAATAATTTAAATGATTAGGTAAATTAAAATCAAATCATTACCAGAATGAGGATCATATATCCTCTAAGGATCCTTTATGTATACCAGATATGAAGATGGCCAAGGATCCTGGATCCTTCTTACATGAAGTATCTCTTCAAATGGACAGCATTCCAAGCTCTTGGTAGCAAATCACCTTCCATTGTTAGTAAACGATATACCCCCTTTCCTGCCTCAGCTTCAATAAGATAGGGGCCTTCCCACTTGGTGCTAATTTGCCATCAACAGGATTTGTGGTGTTTTGGAATGCTTTCCTCAACACCATGTCACCAACTTCAAACTTTCTGATCCTGACATTCTTGTTATAAGCTCCAGCCATCCTTTGTTGATAACTAGCCAATCTTATCCTTGCCAAATCCCTGAGTTCTTCTATGGTATCCAAATCTTGAACCAAGTTTTCAGAATTTCCTTCAGGATCACAGATGCTTGTTCTAGCAGTACGAACCACCATTTTTGCAGGGATCACTGATTAAGCTCCAAATACTAAAGAAAATGGAGTCTGGCCAGTAGCATTCTTGGGAGTTGTTCTATCGGCCCATAATACATAAGGTAGCTCTTCTGCCCATTTTCCTTTCTTGGATCCAAGTTTCTTCTTCAAGTTGTTGATGATGATCTTGTTAGATGATTCTGCTTGACCATTTGCTTGTGGGTGGATTGGTGTTGATGTTATCATCTTAATCCCTCAGCTGTCACAAAAGTTAGTAGTTCTACACCCAATAAATTGGGATCCATTATCACAAACAATTTCAGAAGGAATACCAAATCTGGTAATAATGTTTCTTTTAATAAAGGATATAACTTCCTTTTCTCTGACTTGTGCAAAAGCTTCAGCTTCTATCCACTTGGAAAAGTAATCACTCATAGCTAGCATGAACACTTTTCCTCCTGGTGCTTTGGGAAGTTTGCCAACTATATCCATTCCCCATCTCATAAATGACCAAGAAGAGGATATAGGATGTAGGAGCTCTGCTGGTTGATGAAGGATATTGTTGTGTCTTTGACAAGCATCACATTTCTTTGCATAATCCCCAGCATCATTCTTCATAGTAGGCCAATAGTATCCTGTCCTAAGGATCCTTGAGAACAGTGCTCTGCCCCCAGTGTGGTTTCCACAATCTCCTTCATGAAAATCCTTCAGGACTTCTTGGATTTCTGGATCCTCGATGCACCTTAGGTATGGACCTGCAAGAGATCGTTTATATAACATGTTATTTAGTATTGTTAATTGAGATGCCTTGACTTTGAAAGCTCTGGGTTTTTCTCCTGTAGGAATCTCTCCATGTTGTATATATCTCATGATTGGAAGGATCCAGGATCCTGAATGTGATTGTGCACCATCACTAGGTATGATTGCAGAATTATCCACTATTTCCATAGCTGTATGATCCTCAATAGCAGGATTCAAGATATGGATAATGGGAATTTTAATATCCTCTGGAATCTTCAATGATGATCCAAGGTTGGCTAAAGCATCAGCTTCTGCATTCTCTTCCCTAGGTACCTGTGTCAAACTGAAAGAAACAAAAGAGTCTGCCAATTTCTTGACTATCTCTAGATATTTGATTAGTCTTTCACCTTTAACAGCATAAGAACCATTAAAGTGGTTAGTAATTAACAATGAATCTACATGTACCTCAAGATACCTGATCCTCATATGCTTGGCAATTTGCAAACCAGCTATTAAGGCTTCATATTCAGCCTCATTATTAGTAGTTTGAAACTCACAAGCAATTGAGTGGGGTATTATGTCCCCCTGTGGCGATTTTAGTAGTATGTCTATTCAAGTTCCCTTGACATTTGAAGCTCCATCTGTGAAGAGTATCCAAGGATCATTGGTCTCTTCAAGCTGTTGAACTTTCAATTCAACTTCCCTTTGTAGATCACTACTGAAATCAGCCACAAAGTCAGCTAAGGCTTGGGATTTGATGGCAGTTCTTGGTTCATATCTGATATCATAAGCACTAAGTTTGACTGCCCACTTTGCCATCCTTCCTGACATTTCAGGTTTTCTGGGGACATTCTTAATAGGAAAGTTAGCCTTAACAATAATAGCATGAGTTTCAAAATAATGGCGTAATTTAGTAGATGCCATAATTAAAGCAAGGATAAGTTTTTCTAAATGTGAATACCTGGATTCAGCATCAAGTAAACTTTTACTTACATAATACACAGGATGTTGGGTACCTTCATGATCATTTACAAGGACTGCACTTACCGCCTTAGAAGAAACTACCAAGTATAAGGATAACATATCCCCCTTTTCTGGTTTCATTAAGGCTGGAGCTGAGGATAGGTAATCCTTAAGGGCATTGAGAGCATTCTCATGCTTTTCAGTCCACTCAAACATCTTATTCTTTCTCAGGATGTCATAGAATTCCTTGCATTTTTATGATGACTTTGAGATGAACCTGTTCAAGGATGCGATCCTTCCTCTCAATCTTTGCACATACTTAGCATTGGCAGGAGATTTAATATTCACAATCGCCTTGATTTGCTCTGGACTTGCCTCTATCCCTCTTTTTGTCACCATATAACCTAGGAACTTGCCAGCTTTTACACCAAAGTGGCATTTGAAGGATTCAATTTCATGTTGAATTTATCAAGGATATCAAATGCTTCCTCCAAATCTCTAAGGTGGTCCTCAACTCTTTTGGACTTAACCACCATGTCATCAATATATACTTCCATTGTGTGTCCAATTTGTTCTTTAAACATCATATTGACTAGCCTTTGGTAGGTAGTACCTGCATTTCTTAGTCCAAATGGCATAGCAATATAACAATAGATACCAATAGGGGTCATAAAGGTTGTATCCTCTTGATCAGATGGTTCCATCTGAATTTGTTGGAATCCAGATGAAGCATCCATGAAAGTCAACAACTCATGACCCACGGTAGCATCCACCATGGAGTCAATGTGGGGTAATGGGAAAGGATCCTTGGGACATGCCTTGTTTAAATCAGTGAATCGACACATGCCCTCCACTTTCCATTTTTCTTTTGAACAACAACCACATTGGCTAACCACCTTGGATAATTAACCTCTCTAATCATACCTGCTCTGAGCAGTATATCTACCTCCTCCTGGATGATGACATTCCTTTCAGGTGCGAACTTTCTCCTCTTTTGATGTATGGGTTTGAATGACCTGTCAATGCCAATTTTATGAGTGATAATATCTTTAGAGATACCTGTCATATCCTCATGCTTCCAGGCAAAGGTAGTTCTTCTCCTCTTGAGGAAGGATACTAGATCCTGTTCAACATTGTCGAGGATCCCGGATCCTATGAAGACTTTGGATTCAGGATCCTGAGGATCCATGAGGATATCTTTCACATCTTGTTCTCTTTCCTCCAGGACATCTCTTGGAGGATACTTTAATTGCTATTGCTCCCTAGGTCTTGAGGCTGGTTTCATTGATGAAGTGTAACAATTTTTTTTTCTTGCTGATGACTTTCTATCTTCACCACACCCCATGGAGTAGGAAGTTTAACACACTGATGATATGTAGATGGAACTGCTTTCATGTCATGTATCCATGGCCTGCCAAGGATAACATTGCAATAGGATAAGCAATCTATAAAAAAAAATTTGAAAAGAATTAACTCCCTCTATGTAAATGGGAAGTTTAATATCCCTGACGGGTGGTTCATAGGACAACCCTTAAATGTGTTAAAAGATGAGTTAATCCCCCATTTAATCATGTAATTGTATTGAATTAGATAACTACAGTTGCTTATGTTTTAGGTGCGTTTGGAGCTTAAAACGGGGGGAAACGCTACATTGGATGGATTGGAGTGGAACAAGAGTCACAAGGATGGAAAAAAGAAACAAAGGGGAAGTTTAAGGGGTCCACCGTAAATTACGGTGGCTAGCGTAATTTACGGTAGCCCCTGAATGTGCCCATTTCCACCGTAAACCAGTAGCTTCCCACCGTAACTATTTGAAGGCTACCGTAATTTATGGTAGGTACCATAAATTACGGTAGACCCTAACGGAAAACTTGTAACTGCCCCTTATTAAACCGTTTTCAAGTGCCTTTTCACCTATCTAATAATTAGGGACGTTTCTCTGGAGTTCTAGGGCGAATTTTAGCATGTGCAAGTGATTGGGAACATTTCTAAACATTTTGGTTTGTATTTTGATTCGTATGAACTTTGATTTTGTTGGAATGATTATTCACCAAGCTATGTCCGGCTAAACTTTCGGTGATCATCTTAGGTGAAGGTTTCTTATGACTATTGTGTGTTTATCTTTATTTCTAGAATAATAAACTTGGTGTGTTGCTATGTTTATTGTGGTGCATGAATGTTTGATTGTAATTTGTTAATTGATGTTTTGATCGTAGTCTAAATCGTACGTTCTTGGTGTCGTTGATAATCGAGATATGACGGGAAGGGATAGGGTTGGATGTTGGTTAATTGGTCATCGGGTAACAACCTCGCGTTTATATAATCCGAGTACTTCGTTCCCTTTTATCACAACAAACTTTTATGCATGAGTTATGTCTATGTAACTCTTTCTAGTTGGATTTATACACAATTGTTAATGGAAACCAGAACCTAAGATGGTAATTTTCTCTTAATCTGTTAAACAACCAATTTAGATTTATAATTAGTTAGTAATTTAGTTCTTAAAACCAAACAATCCAAACTCTTGAATTTTAGTTTCTGCAAATTAGTTTAATTGTAGTTAATTCACAAAGCTATAGAATCAATACACTTTCCACAAACTCCTTGTGTTCGATACCCATTTGCTGCTATCTATTAGTTGTAATTTGGATTAAATTTGCGTGTGACTACGACCTCTCGTCAAATTTTGGCGCCGTTACCGGGGATTAGTGCGCAACATGTGTTAATTTAGTAGTTTTTGTTTGTTATTTTCGGGTTTACGCTGGTTGTGTTTAGTGTGCAGGTACTACAGGTGTATGCATACTAGGGGCTCTCATAAGTCATCACCACTATCGTTTGATCCGGAAATTGAAAGAACTCTACGGCAAAACCGAGTTTTAGTACGAGAAAACAAAATTATTTTTTCACCTACTTCACCCATTACACCTTGAAACATCATGGCTGACTCACAAATTCCACCCACTACGGGTCATCCAACATCATCATTCATTCCTACATCAACACAACCTTCACCAAATACCACCATTCCAAATTCCACTACCGATCTTACTGCACCACATGATGTTACACCAACCAACACTACACCACCTATTACTACTCAAGTTGAGCCTACCCTTACCTATAGCCCCTCCACTGCGATTCCACCACTTTCACATTTCTTTCCAGCTTCGGGTCAATCATCCTCTACATACCCAATACCACCAAGTTCAACGGTCATTCATACTACTTCTACATATCGACCACCGAACCAACCGGGTTTCCACTATTCATCTTTTCCATTTGTGAAATCTTCGGGTATAGGAGGAGATGGTTATGATGATGGGTATGAAGAAGACTTTAGAGGATACAAAGAAGAGGGATTTTACTATGGGGGTGATGGAGGTAATTTGGGACCTCAAGGAGGATCAGGTCAACAAAGTCAACCATTGCAACAAATTCAAGATGTGGGTAGGCTACCAACTGGGGTATAACATATTCGGCCACAAGGGCCACAGCTTTAAAGACCAACGCCATAACAACAAGTCCGTCAACAATATCAACATCACCAATTTCAAAGGTCGGTGCAACAACAACCAATGCAACAACATCAATTTCAATGACCATTTGCACCTCATGGGCCTATGCAAGGGCAAATGGGTCAACCAAGAGCACCATTAGGTGCTCCACGAAGACATCATCGGGAGGTAGTGCGGGGAATTGAAGTTCATTTCCGACCCGTTATCGCTAACAACCCTTCTCCGGTAGTGATTCCTCATCACCCGGATGGACGGACTTTTGAGGTTAGAACAACCGCACTCCAAAGTTTGCCAAAGTTCAAGGGGTTAGCTAGGGAAGAACCTTATTTTCATTTGGAGACATACGACTCCATTTGCAACACTATTTGAGGTCAAGGTTTTTCGTCGGACGATGTCAAGTTGGTTCTCTTCCAATTTTCCTTGGAAGATAAAGCAAAGAGATGATTTCATACGTTGCCCTCCGCGTCAATTTATACATGGGCCGACATGCAACAAATATTTTTAGAAGAGTTCTTCACGGCCCAAAAGACGAATGATGCAAGGAGATGCTAGAGAAGCTTCCAACAACAACCGGGGGAGATGTTTCATGAGGCTTTTGAAAGGTTCAACATGATGTTGAAAAATTGTCCTCATCACGGTATACAACTTTGGGAGTTGTTAAATGCGTTTCACGAGGGGTTGAGTTCGGAGGATGCTCGTGACTTAATGTTAATCACTAATGGTACGTTTGGTACAAACTTTAAGCATGATGATTGGCGATTTTTAGAGCAAATGGCGGTTACCTCAAAAAGGAAAGCTCAATCTTCGAGATGGGCAAGGCATGTTATAACAAGGGCACAAGTTCATGGGGTAGAAAATGAAGGTGTGCAAACCACGAATCAAGTGTACAATGTTTGCACTAATTGTAGTGAAATAGGCCATGCGGCAGACATGTGTTTGGTAGGAGTGGTTGAAGATCAAGTGGAGGAGGTGAATGCTATTCAAGGGGGTGGGCGTAACTTTAACATGAACTCGAACACATATCACCCCGGGTTACGAAACCACCCGACTTCTAGATATGGGAACCTGATAGGTCCGAAACGATCCGATTTCACTTTTGATTCGGTAAATAATATGTGACGGGTGATTCGAGCCAAGAACAAATGATAATCGAGAAGAAAGATAGAAACTTTAATGATTGAACAAGGAAAGTTTGATTAATTTGATAAAAGAGATACAAAGATAATGATCCACCCTGGGTGAGCTCCCCCGGGGTGGTGGCTCACAAATGCACACCCTCTAAGTGAGGTGTAGTAATCTATATATAGCCCCTTGAGCCTTGTTTTCCAAGCAAGCCGCCTCTTGCTTGGAAAACCACAAAAGACGCTAAAACGCCCGACTAAAATAACTAAAAACGCCATCCTATACAAAACAATAAAGTCGCTAAATAACGGCGCATTAATTGATAACATCATCCTCCATTTTGACCCAACAATCATAAAATCAATTCAATGAAATCAACTATGCTCCTCACCAACAATTTAATAATCAAGGTTTCCAAAGGCAATTCCAACAACCGGGTAATGAATAAAGTGAACAAATGATAATCGAGAAGAAAGATAGAAACTTTAATGATTGAACAAGGAAAGTTTGATTAATTTGATAAAAGAGATACAAAGATAATGATCCACCCTGGGTGAGCTCCCCCGGGGTGGTGGCTCACAAATGCACACCCTCTAAGTGAGGTGTAGTAATCTATATATAGCCCCTTGAGCCTTGTTTTCCAAGCAAGCCGCCTCTTGCTTGGAAAACCACAAAAGACGCTAAAACGCCCGACTAAAATAACTAAAAACGCCATCCTATACAAAACAATAAAGTCGCTAAATAACGGCGCATTAATTGATAACATCATCCTCCATTTTGACCCAACAATCATAAAATCAATTCAATGAAATCAACTATGCTCCTCACCAACAATTTAATAATCAAGGTTTCCAAAGGCAATTCCAACAACCGGGTAATGAATAAAGTGAACAAATGATAATCGAGAAGAAAGATAGAAACTTTAATGATTGAACAAGGAAAGTTTGATTAATTTGATAAAAGAGATACAAAGATAATGATCCACCCTGGGTGAGCTCCCCCGGGGTGGTGGCTCACAAATGCACACCCTCTAAGTGAGGTGTAGTAATCTATATATAGCCCCTTGAGCCTTGTTTTCCAAGCAAGCCGCCTCTTGCTTGGAAAACCACAAAAGACGCTAAAACGCCCGACTAAAATAACTAAAAACGCCATCCTATACAAAACAATAAAGTCGCTAAATAACGGCGCATTAATTGATAACATCATCCTCCATTTTGACCCAACAATCATAAAATCAATTCAATGAAATCAACTATGCTCCTCACCAACAATTTAATAATCAAGGTTTCCAAAGGCAATTCCAACAACCGGGTAATGAATAAAGTGGGTTATCAGGTCAAGGTTCCTCGGGTGGAAATGAGGTCATGGAGATGTTGAAAGTGATGCAAATGGAGATGCAACAAAGAAATCAGCTTGATGAGGTTCGTATGCAAAAAGATGAAATCCGTGACAAAGCTATTCAATCATTGACCACTTAAATGGGTCAACTTGCGAGTGAAGTGGCGATACTGAAGAAAGCAAAAGGCCAGCTACCGAGTGACACGGTGACAAATCCCAAGAACATAAAAAGCGTTAATATCAATGTGGTAAGCACCGTTCCTAGTACCGAATTTAATGAAAAATTTCTAACTTCTTTGTGTCAAATAAATACAGGCATAGGGAAGGACACCGATGGTGAGAATGTTAAAGAACATGGAGCACCAATCGTGCCTATCCGTGTGGGAAAATTAAAAATCCCTCACGCATTGTTGGACTACAGGGCGAGCATGAGCGTATTACTAGGTGATCTCTATGACATGTATGATTTTGGTCCGCTCGAAGATATAGACACCATGGTGAGTTTGGCGGAGGAGAGTTGGAGGCGTCCGCGAGGAGTGGTTAGGAATGTCATGATTCGGTTGGGAGAATTCAACTATCTGGTGGATTTTCTGGTCTTAGATTATGCCTCTACTAAATTGGCATCACAACAAAGGGTAATTTTTGGTCGACCATTTCTTTATATAGAAAATGCTCAAATCAACTGTAGAGACGGGGTTATTACTATGACCGAAAAGAACCGTAAGTTGTATTTTGATATTCATACTAGGGAGATTAGTTATGAATCTATTGAAGAGAAGGGTAGAGAGTCTAGTGACCATATGAAAAGTGTGCATCAAAGAATAAAAACAAACAAACCATCGGGGTGTGAAAAGAAGTATGAGGGTTCGAGCAGGTATGTAGTTGACTATCCACCGAATGGACATTTGATGGATGCATTTCAACCAATGACAAGCTACAGTGGGGGAGGTGATAGGAACCGATTCTTTGAGCCACCATAAATGGGGGTGGCATGGTCTGGCTAAAGACTCGAAACTTAGCACTGCTCGGGAGGCAACCCGGGGTTTTATATTGATCTTGTTGTTTTTATCGTTCTATGTTTCAGGACCATGGCGACATTCAAGTGTGGGGAAGATGTGCGGATATTTGTGTGAAGGTGGTGACAGGAAGTCGGATTATCTACAACATCTGTTGTGTCAAACTTCACCAGGTCAATGTACTCTTTCCTTAGTCTTGTTATGTTCTTTAGCTTTGAAATATTGGTAGTTAGTTTGTTTGCTTTTAGATTAAAAAAATAATAATAAACAAAAAAGAAATTTGGGGTTTGAGTGTTGATCTTTTCTTGATGTTGAATGGGTTTTAGCGGTCAATTCCTTCCAAAACCATACATTGGGGTCAATGTATCCCAAGTGTGGGGATGGGGGGGAAATTTTGATGGTTTTAAAAATTTTTAAATCAAGCGAAACATTGTTGGAATTTGAACACTTTGTACTAACCCCGAGTGACACACCGGCAACCCTTAATTACCTTTTTTTCTTGGTGAGAGCTGAAGCCACAAATGTAAATAAATAATGCTTGTCTTTGATGAGAGTGGCAACGGGTGGGGGTGCATTAGAACTTGTGCTTTAATACGGTTTAAGGCCTTAGTTAAATATGAATGTAGAAAGGATAAGGGCATTTAGGTAGCCTCGTCATAGTGTGTGCGAGTGTGGGATTGTGGTGTTGTTGATGAATGGTGAAAGAGGGGATGAAATGGAAAAAAAACATGGGGGTGGAATGAATGATTTTGAGGGAATCAAATGCCTTTTGGAATGGGTGATTCCATTCCACTGACCAACCAAACACCCTTTTCTTCATTCCCTCGTAATCATTCATTCCATTCCACCTCTCATTCCTGCATACCCAACACTACCTAAGGGTCTGTTTGGTATGGCGTAATGGAATAGACGGGTGAATGGAATGTACGATGTAATGGAATTGACGATTTAATGGAATGGATCATTACCATTCCATGTCTTGTTTGGTTACCATGTGAGAATTAAATGAATCATTACTTTGTGTTGTTTGGTAGGAAAGAATATAAGAAGGAATAAAATCGGTGATGAGTGACGGTAGTCGGTGGTGGTGGGTGGTGATAGGTGGCAATGGTAGCGATGGTCGGAGGTGGTGGCGGTGGGTGGCGGCGATGGGTGGCGGTGGTGGGTGGTGGCGGGGGCAGAAGTAGGTGGTGGCGACGATAATGGTGGTGGGTGACGGGGACGGTGGTGGAGGTGGGTGGCGGCTGACAGCGGAGGCGGGGTGGGTGGCAGCTGTGGCGCGGTGGTGTCGGGGGTGGTGGGAGGTGGCGAGTGACGGCAGGGGCGGAGGTGTGGATGGTGGGTGACGGTTGGTAGCGGTGAAGGTGGGTGACGACTAGGTGGAGGTGGGTGGTGGCGGGAGACAGCTGGGCTGGAGGTGGGTGGTGGTGGTGGTGGCAGCGGAAGTGGGTGACGGCGGCGACGGTAGTCACGGCGGCAGCTATGGCAGTAGTGGTGTCGCCCGTGAGTGAGTTATTAAAACCAATAAGAATAATAATAATAATAATGGTAAAAAAATAATAATAAAAATATTGATGATAATAATAATAATAATAATAATAATAATAATAATAATAATAATAATAATAATAATATCTTTCCATTCCTTGAAGGAATGAAAAAAAAACACCACCTTACCAAGGAATGAAAATTATTATATTTGGAAGGTTTACATTCCTTGTGGAATGCTCCATTCCACTACCACTTGACAACCAAACATGTTTCTTTTCATTCCAATAGAATGATCCATTCCATTCCGCCTTCTATTCCTTCGTACCAAACGCTACCTAAGTTGGGGTTTATACTCCACACCTGAGTAATTTGAATAAAAAACTTCCTTGCTTGGACCTTTTGTAAGCTTCTTTCATGCTTTTTATCGCTTTTCAAGCATGAAAGTCAAACAATTTTGACTTTCTGCTTTGACCAGTCTTTGGTCAACACAAAATTCATTTAAACTCTGAAACGTGATCGTAATCACGATGGTTATAGTCCCTCGTAACTATACCTACTGATTACCACGTTGATTAGTCGAAGTGACGAGTCGAAGTTTCTGTCAAAATGCCATTTATGCGCATTTTGAGACGAAACTATCTTCGGATATCAAAACACTTTGTTTTGATATCAAAACCTGTTTTCTAACTTAGTTAAACATGTTTTAACATGTTTAACTCGTCACTTTTAGTCTAGTGCTTGTATAGGGTCGTAAGATAAGCGGTCTTAACAACCGCTTAGACTTTCGAACCCGACCCGTTTGGTCGATCATTAGGATCCGACCAAGCATATATTGTGACCATAGTTGTATAGGGAATAGCCTTCCGAGGTTATACCTTATGGTCACTTAGTTTAATTAGTTGTATGATAGGTAGTTTATATGCCTTAGGTAAATGACCAAAATGCCCTTTTCATGCATAATTGGATTTTAAACATATGTAACTTAACTTTTATCACTTAAACTGATAATGCAACATATTTAAACATGTTTCGGCATAAAATACTTGTCATAGGACTAGTTAGGCATCTCGAACGCGCATTCGCGCGAACGACGCGTTAAGTAGCATAAGCTACCTTAATGGGTCGTAACGGGTCGTAAGCACTTAGGATAGGTTCCGATTTAGAATGTAGGCTTTGTTAAACCATATCACATGAGTTCCAATACTCATTTGGTTTACGAGACCTCATTCTACTCGATCTTCCGATTTAGGTGTTGATTTATTAACTAGTGATCCGATATTAGGTGCCGTTTGATTCCGTGATCCTTCTAGCATTGTTTGCTTGTTATTTCAAGACTTCTAAGCTTTATCAAGTGAGTACATAGTCCCCTCTTTTACCGTTTTCAAATATTTTGGGGTGATCACATGTGCTTACTTGTTACTTTCGTGCTTTTCGTGCTTTCATGACATATTCTTGCTATAATCATTAGCATGCATATAGTGCCTGATTTCATTTATGCATTGCTATGTATGTTCATTTAGAATACTTAGTACATTGTTTATACATAACATGCTTACATTTGGTACAACATTTGATTAAACATCGACATTTTATCTATGGGGTTGAGTAAATTCTTTTATTCACCATACAGTTCATTTTACCTATGGGGTTGAGTAAATTCATTTATTCACCATACATGTTATTAGTTGTTATCTGACATTGGTTTGACAAGACATTATTGGTGATTTATTTGGTAAGTGATTTAAATAACGAGGCATGTGTAATATAAGCATGGTGGATACGCCGCTGGTACTTCCTATATATAAGTGCTTTTATGATATTACATATCGCAGCGTTATCTAAACCACTTTGACAAAAACAAAGACATGATACATTTTACTTGTTTTCACAAGACATTGTTTTACAAACGATATACATAATACAAGCTCATTTTTACTTGGTTATTTATTTAACCATGCATTATTCTTTTATACCATCTGATTTTCATATGATTTTATAAAAGAAAACGTTTTACACGATTCATGACTACCCCTTTTATTTAAACACTTCTTTTTACTTACAAGTCATGAATCCTACAACAACAAAACCTATGTATCTCACAGGCATTTTTATGCTGACGTACCTATTTTCACATGTGTTTCAGGGGCTATTGCATGATGATGTTCGTGATACACTTTGTCACACCCCTAAAATCCACCATGCGGGGTATCACGGCTTGGAGGCGTGACATGACCAGGATCGAGCCACCAATCATATTGAACTTCGTAATTAAGTAAATAAGACCAACCACAATACGATTGGTGACCAAAGCTAGTTAACCATGTATAGTTTAAACAGCGGAAGCATAAAAGTAAATCCAAAAGCATAAGTCCATAGTTTATAAGTTAAAGTTCAAAACGCAAGTTTAATAAGTTCATAAGGATTTAAATAATAAGCACGGAACATAACAGTCCGTACACCACAACGACTCCTTCCTTGTGCAAGCTCCAAGCGTTTAACGACCTGAATGTAACAACGAGTCAACAACAAAGTTGAGCAAGTTCACAGTTGGTTGTTTAGTTATAGCATTTGTTTCGTAAATCATCTGTTCGTTTTGTAAACCATGTATCGTATAAATTCGTATCGCGGTCTTCCTAACATGTTTGCGAAGATTAGTGGGGGCTTCCCATGTGTTACTAGACCACGCGTATCGACTGCTACGAAAATGTAAGAGGTGCCCTAAGTCAATGTCCATCAGCATTGACCCTTAGCCCATAGTCCATTAGTACACGCCCGTCCGACTGGCACGGTGTGAGGTTTGTTAAACCTAATAGCGCTATTAACTAATGACCCGCTCGCCATAGGCCTCGGCGATTAAGTCGATAAATGAGGGACTTCAATTGATAGAGTTGATGGTCTTATGGTCGTGTACGTAGGCTTTACGTACGTGCCCTTCAATCCGAGGACAGTAGTAAGTAGTTTAATAGTAATGATAGTTCGAGTAGTCATTCGATCCCATTCCCAACCCACCGGGAATCCCATGCCTTGGAAAGAGTGTGAACTCACCTCGGTTGCTCGGTTTGACTCTCAAATATAGCTAACAGTCAAGGTCGGTCAATCACGTCCTAATATGATTACCACTTAGTTTATTAGTGATTTCAAATAGAACACAAAGTTCCTACATGTATCTATCACATAACATGCATCACTTTAACGGTTCATGCCCATATAACCTTCCCATCTATTCCCCACTCGTAGACAAACATACAACATTGCACATAACACTTTTATTGACATATAACAAGTTATACCATTCTCGGATAACCTACCCGACATTTAGACACGCAAATCACTACTTATGTCGTTTCAGCTTTTATATTCAAAATTGGGCTGTTTTCGGGGATTTTAATAAAATAGTTAACTTGTTTCAAAAATTCCCAAATTTTTACAAAAGCTCTTAAACGATCCAAATATTATTGTGTAAAAATCTCGGGATCCAATTCATCACCAATATTTTATAAAAATTCATTTTCCGGAGTGAACTCAGATTTATCTTTTTTCTGACTGCAGTCGACGGAATAATTTATTTAAAATTCATCGAGAGTCCGATTTACGAAATTCCAGTGGGGTAATTACAAATACATCAGTTTTCATCTTCTGTACAAATTTCATGAGCTAGTTCTAATCAGGTTTTAAGTTATGACGAAACACATAACACATATTTTCTTCAGACAAAATGCAGCTTGAGCTGCTGTCCAAAAACAGACCTTTAAAAATAGTAAACCGCCTCGAAAAATTACGATTCCAGTGCCATTGGATCTGTTTTTCGAAAATACATAATTTAGGCTTCAGAAAATCAGTTTTTCGATTAATTATGATCTGTTTACAGCCTGTTGAAGTTGGCTGAAAATGTCAATCAACATGCTTTTTATAGTGTAAATGTTACTAAAAACGCATCAACAAGTGTCTTAACAACGGGTTTATCAATAAATTAATGATCAAACAACATGCATGCTTATACCAACTTAATCCAACCAGATTTTATGTAAGTTTATGACCATTTTCTAGTTCATTCTCTTTTATGTTCTTGTGTTACACATCAACTACAATTTTTCGAATAATCAACGTAGAAGTGACCTAAAGTTAAATCGAGGACTTACAACTAGCACAAGGGCTAGGGATGAACTTGTGAACAAAGAATGGTGATGAAAATGGCGTGAGAATGCAAGGTGTGATGTTTCTTCAAGACTCCAAGCTCCAAGCTTCACAAGACTTCTTCTAGTATTTGTTTTAGACTTGATAATGGATCAAATGAGTGAGTGTTGATATGATGGTGGTGGTGGCGATTTTGTGCAGCCAAGAGGGAGAGAGAGAGAGGGAGTTTTGAGGGAGGTGAAGTGAACTTGTGAGGATTGAGATCTTATAAGATTTCTTGGAAATCCCCTTAGCCACCCTACTAAATCTTAGTGTAATCATCACACATATTTTTGGCCAACCAACAAGCAAGATAGAAAAATAAAATCTAGAGAATATTTGGTGATGATGATGACCGAAATAGGCTAGTGGGGGGGGGGTTAATTGTAACATTTTGATGGCTAGTTGGTAAATATAAGTTCAAATCCAAGTATGTGGTTTCATAAGTTAGTTAGTGGGTATTTTAGTGGGTGTTGTGGTGTACGGAGACCATAACTAGCCAAGAAATAATAACACAGTGTGTTTGACAAATATTTGGTGTCCCGGGTAATGTCCGGTTGTTCGGTCGGATAATGTTCTGTTAAATTGTTTAATTGTTCCGTAAGGCGTCTTATATATATATTTTTGTAACCCAATTAATTCCCAAGACATAGGAAATTACACCGGACTATTTAGTAACTTTTCTGTGTACTACTAGTATGTTAACACGCATATGTAAGTATAACACCGTAAATCAGAGAGCAGTTAAATGATTCAACACAATCACCAAGCACTTTAATTATCATTAAATAATCGTATGGAATACACGTAATTTTGAGAGTTGTCACATTCCCCCCCTGTTAAGAAAATTTCGTCCCGAAATTTAGTGCGTAGTTACTGAGGAAGCTAGTTAAGTTGCGTTGTTTTCCTGGTTTTCCTGGGGTGTCACATCATCCCCCCGTTTATTTGGAATTTCGTCCCGAAATTCTGCAGTAGCTTCAGCCTCAGTAGTGGTTGCGTTTTTCTTAAACAGTTGGGGATACTTGAGTTTCATTTGGTCTTCTCGTTCCCAGATATACTCTGGGCCACGACGAGCAATCCAACGAACTCGGACCAGAGGTATCCTGGTACCCTTGAGGATCTTAACATCTCGATCCGTAATCTCTACTGGTTCCTCTACGAATCGCAGCTGGTCGTCGATTGTGAGTTCCTTGAGAGGAACTATGAGAGTCTCATCTGACAGACACTTCTTCAGATTCGACACATGGAATACGTTGTGAACTCCACTGAGTTCTGCTCGTAGATCCAGTTTGTATGCCACTTTGCCTATTTTCACTATGATTTCGAACGGTCCGACATATCGCGGACTGAGTTTGCCCCTTTTGCCAAAACGGACTACACCTTTCCAAGGTGAGACTTTGAGTAGCACACGATCCCCAACTTGGAACTCGAGTGGCTTTCTTCCCTTATCAGCATAGCTTTTCTGACGGTCACGTGCTGCCGCCTGATGCGTGTGAAGTGTTATATATATTAGGTGTATATTTTAAGCCCCTTTAACACTTATTTTTAGCCAAGTTTTAAATTTATAAAACACAATATTTTACTAACACTAAACACACATATGGGCAAGTGCACGCATCGTGAGCGTAGTATAGTGTTGGCAAGATACCGAGGTCGTCCAAGGACACAAGAGCTTTTAGTACCGGTTTATCCTCAACGTCTAATCAAAATAAAAAGTTCAGAAAAATGTTTTAAACTAAGAAAAATAAAAACTAACTAAAATGCTGAAAATAAAAATAAAAACAGATAGACAAGATGAATCACTTGGTTCCGACTCGTATCTAGTGTAACCTTTGATTATTTCCGCACTTTTGCACATATTTAAGAGATTATCTTAGTTATTGTAGTAGGCCCCTCTTTTGAAGGTGACGTTACCCTCACCCCAGTAGTTTGAGTCAGCAAGGATACAATCCTAAAAGGGTGGATTATTGGAAGATAATTAATTAAGTTATTAATGCAATATTATGGTAGGCCCCGCTTTTGGCGGTGACGTTACCCTCGGCTAAGTAGTCTGAGTCAGCAGGGATACAGTCCTAAATAGCCGGATTATAGTATTAATAGTAGTTAACTTATGAGGGGATCAAAGAGTTTGGACCCCCGCCATCCAATACCGTGAAGCATTGAAGGAGGTCCTACTAAATTTGACCCAGGTCCATTGCAGGACCTCTAAAGGCTGAACATTGGCAAGACCTTTACCAAACCGTTCCCTTAACCCCCGACCAGGTAGCCAACATACCTCTATATAGACCGTGGAGATATGAATGGTGAAAATATTTTATTTTATATAGACAGTAAAATAATGCCAAGACACCACGGACAAACGATAAGGAAAGATCACCTTCAACATAAGTAACTAGTTATTAAAGTCATTAATACAAAACCAAATAAAAAGTGCAAAAGATTAGAAATAAAAAGTATTACACTAGACACTTTGTCTTCACCAAGTGATGTAAGAGACTTAGGCAAACATGGCCTTGATTGTCAAGAACTCTTACGATCAATCTTGGATCCCGAGACGACTCACACACTCTATGATGGACAATGGATGATGGTGGTGGATGATGGTGTTATGGTGGTGGTGGGTGGTGGGTGAAGTGTGAGAGAGGTGGTGTGCCAAGGGATGAGTTGAAATGAAACCAAGCACTCCTATTTATAGGCTGAACAGAAGGCTGGGCACGGCCCCGTGTCCGTTGGACACGCCCCCGTGCCTGTCTGACACTCTCTCTCTTCATTAATTGTAATTCGCAATTACAATTAATGCGCCTGCTGTACTTTCGCCACGCCCCCGTGTTCACTGGACACAGCCCGTGGTGGGCAATAGAAGCTTCTATAGGTTTGTCTTTTCTGCTGCTTCTTGGGCACGGCCCCGTGCTGGCTGAGCACGGGGCGTGTTCAGTCTTCTGCCTTCTCTATTTTGCTTGGGAAGATGCCGTTGAGGGGCCGGGCAGTCCACTTATGTTCCTTTTCTTGTATTTATGTTAGATTTAGCTGTCTTTTTGCTTCTTTTATGAATTTGAGCTCATTTAATCCTGAAAATACAAAAGGAAGACAAAAACACTCTTTTTCCAACATTAGTACTTAAAAAGGGTTAGTTTTATGCCTCATTTGATGTAATTTATATGTTGCATTTTACACACATCAAATACCCCCACACTTGAACTTTTGTTTGTCCTCAAGCAAAACTCTTTAATATGTGGCTTACACTCCCAAATGGAATGGGTAGAAGAGAAGGTTTTGGGCTTGTCATAGAGTGTTGGGAATCCAAGATCTTTTTGGGTTTTATTTTTATCTATTTACAATCCTATTCGTTATGATTTGTTTAGAACGTTTCATAGGAGAAATTACTTATTTGGGCATAACATGCTTTTTTTAAAATTCCATTTATACACAAGTTCACATACCTCACGGGAGAAATCACTGACACTCGGCCGAAGGTGTATTTTTAGTGAATCACTCGAGAGCGGCATGGAACTTATTCCTACCATAAGCTTGCCAAGCAATCAATCCTCCTCCTTTTTAACTTTTATACCTTTGTAAATATCAAGAGGACTTTGTGGGTGAAAGGTTAGGCTTGGGTTAAAGGTAGGTGGTTGGGTTAGTGGTTAGTAGAAAAAGGGTGAAAAAGCGTAACAGGTGTCGGTTTTCGTAGGATTTTCTATTTTTGTAACTTATTATTTTGATGAAGCTATTATTCAAACAAAGTTATTTTTGATGAACTTGTTTGTTTATTTTCTTTTGCTTCATCATCAACACATTTTTTTTTGAACGATCATACGAAAAAAAACCGAACTTGTTACTAAAACAAAGGGTTAAAAATAAAAAAGGTTTTGGTGGGTAAAAGGGTATTTGGTTTGGGTTATGAAATGAAAAGGTTTAGGCTCAAATGGGCTAACTAGGGGGATTTTGGGTAGGTGGTAAAAAAAAATAATAATGGTGTAGATGAAAAAAGGGTTAGTCCTAATGCCTCTATCATTTACTTACTCGGGTTTAAGTTGATAAGGACCGGGAATGTATCATCATGGCAAGTTCTAGAGTTGTAAGAACCAAGCGGCTATTCACACAAGAAACGAAAAATGAGCATTTAGTCTAAAGATGTAAATTTGTATGCTCAATAAAGGCTCAAAACTCACTTTTGTGGGAATGGGTTTTTATGTGATCAAGTATATATAATCAAATTTTAACTAAGCTTGTCATGCCGTTTCATAATTTTCTTATGTTGGTTCTTGTTATCACGACGCTCTCGGTTGTAAATTTGTAAAAATATAACCTTATTAATCTTATGATTCCTAACTTAAACTTTAGACAAGTAATAAAAAATGAAAATTTTTGAAAAAATTTGGGGTGTTTAGCGGTTCCAATAGAGTTTTGTGTAAGGCTTGTTATTAGGACTTGCAAAATTTCAAGGTTTTAGCATCCCCCCCACACTTAAATTACACATTGTCCTCAATGTGTCCCAAAAATAAATTTTTAGGTTGATTAGATGTGTAAAATGGTGTTAAAAGAAAAGATTTATGTTACTGGCAGTCTGGACACGGCCCCGTGTTCAGGTGCCAGTAACAAAAATTAAAGAAAAGAAACAGAAGCCTGGACACAGGGGCGTGTCTGGTGAACACGGCCCGTGTCCAGTTACCTGAACTGGGCATTTTTCTGCAGGGGGTTCAGCACGGGGCCGTGTTGGTTGGACACGGCCCGTGTTGAACCTTCTGTAATGGAGAGATTGATGCCGGGTTGCCTTGTTCTTGTGTATGAGGTCATTTTCCTCGTTCCCCTTTTTCATCCCTTACCGCCATGAGTGTGTTTTATCCCTGAAAATTAAAACTAACTAGAAAACATAAAAATTTATCTAAATTAAACTAAGGATAGTTCCGCGGAATGCCTCCGTGGTGCGCCACGTTTATAAGGGTCCTTGGCTAGACCCAAAGCCGGTCATATGTCACCCAAGTGGGATGTATTGCATCCCATGTTACACCGTCGGAGAGCGTCATCCAAGCTTGAGTCTATGACCTTCATGTAGTTGACCGGGTCTTCGTCCTCAATTCTTTTTCCACATTCAAACTTCACCTCCTTATCCCCAAACTTCAATGTTAACGTTTCGTCATTCATGTCCACCACCACTTGGGCGGTGGCTAGAAATGGCCTCCCGAGGATGAGAGGGACATCGGTGTCTTCTTCCATGTCTAGGATGACAAAGTCGGTTGGGAAAACGAAGTTGTCAACTTTTACCAATAGATTTTCAGCGACACCTTGTGGAAATTTGACGGATCGGTCGGCGAGTTGTATGCTCATCTTTGTAAGGCTTGTTGTTCCTAGGCCGAGTCGTTTGAACATCGATGTGGGCATGAGGTTAATGCTAGCCCCAAGATCGGCTAATGCATTACGAACGGGAGACTCCCCAATCGAGCAAGGAATTGTGAAGCTTCCGGGATCGATTTTCTTTTGTGGAAGTTTGTTGAGTACTAAGGCGGAGCATTCTTCGCTTAAGTTAACTAATTGCAAAGATTCAATTTTCCTTTTGTTTGTGAGGAAATCCCTCATAAATTTTGTGTATTTAGGCATTTGGGTTAGGACCTCGATAAAAGGAATATTAACATGCAATTGTTTTAGTAAATTTTCAAATTTTTCGAATTGCTCATCGGTCTTTTGACGATCTAACCTACCGGGGTATGGAATTGGAGGAGTCTTGGTGGGCTCTTGAGTTGGTAGAGAAGCCTTTTCTGATGCAGGAGGAGTCACAGGTTGGCTAGATTGGCTTCTTTCATTTGGCAATGGAGCATCCTCGGGACCCACGGTTCGACTTCTTAATGTGATGAGATGTACTTGTGCTTTCGGGTTGGTTTCGGTATTGCTAGGTAACGCGCCTTGTGGTCTCTCGGAGAAATTTTGAGCTAGTTGGTTTAATTGTTTTTCAACGTTTTGAATGCTAGCTTGTTGATTTCTAAAATTCGATTCCAATTGTTGAAATCGATCCGAGTTTTTCTTTTCAGTGTCAGAGATGAGGCGAGATACAGTATCTTCAAGCCTTTCTCTTCCACCTTGTTGTTGAGAGAAATTTTGTGGTTGTTGAAAGTTAGTTCGTTGGTTTTGTTGGTTACTACTTTTGCTGGGATCTCTCCAACCAAGATTTGGGTGGTTACGCCATCCTTGATTGTAGGTACTCGTTGGAGGACCTGACGGCTTAGGTCTGTTATCAATGTAGTTTACCGTTTCTGTTTGTTCATCTAATTCTTTCATACAACTCCAATTTTCATGTGGCCCACCACACCCTTCACAAGCCATAACCGAGGCCGTTTTTATCATTTCTAGCTTTTTGATTTTTGAAGAGAGGGCCTCGATTTGGGCTTGTAAAGAAGTGCTTTCATCCACCTTATGGGCGCCCGGGGCAATAGATTTATTACCTCGGGGAGTGTGCCATTGAAAATTGGTTTGAGCAATTTCCTCGATTTGATTATATATTTCATTTGGGCGACGATTACCTAGAAGTCCCCCGGAGCTAGAATCAAGTGTTTGCCTTGTGTGTGGCAACAACCCATTGTAGAAAGTGGATACTTGTTGCCACACCGCAAGACGGTGATGAGGGCACTTTCTTAGTAGCTCCTTGAACCTTTCCCAAGTTTCATATAAGGATTCCCCATCTTCTTGTGAATATGTATTAATTTCAGTCATTAATTTAGCCGTTTTAGCAGGGGGAAATACTTATATAGAAACTTTTGGGCTAGTTCATCCCAGGTGTTTACCGAGCCAACTGGGAGGGTGTTGAGCCAAGCTTTAGCTCGGTCTTTGAGTGAAAATGGAAACATTCGAAGGCGGATGGCGTCATTTGATGCTCCATTGATCCGAAAGGTATCGCATATTTCTAAGAAATTAGTAATATGCATATGGGGATCCTCGTCCGCAAGCCCATGAAAGGTTGCGGAGTTTTGAAGCATTTGTATCAAATGCGGCCGAAGTTCGAAGTTATTGGCTTCGACATTCGGTGCATTGATAGCGGCGCCTAGATTACCTACGGTGGGCCGTAGGTAATCCATGAGGGTACGTTGGTCCGCCATTGGAAGTGGGTCCCCCGAAACTTTCTCTTGATTTTTAGCCTTAAGTCTTTTTCTAAGAAAGCGTTCGGGTTCTTCTAAAGGCTCTTTTATGTCTCTACTAGAACTGGAGCCCATGCACTACGTAGGAGGTTCAAATGTGGCGCCTGGGTTCCAAGTCCTGCAATAAAAACAGAAAAGAACGTTGGTCAGAATGTTCACCACGGCCCCGTGCTCAGTGAACACGGCCCGTGGTCAGAGGTACAGTAATTGTTTTCTGGATCCCAGTTACTGGGAGTTGGACACGACCCCGTGTTGCACCGACACGGCCCCGTGCTCAGCTCTCTGTAACTCAGAAAATAAAAACTGTCAGTGATGACGCTGGGCACGGCCCGTGTCTGATCAGGCACGGCCCGTGCTGAGTTCTGCAGAAGCTGAAAAACTAAGAAAATCTAAAAAAATTAAAAAGAAAAATAATACTATGATTAGGCCGTTGACTCCTAACTTTCTTAAAATCCTTGTGTCCCCGGCAACGGCGCCAAAAACTTGATGCGTGTGAAGTGTTATATATATTAGGTGTATATTTTAAGCCCCTTTAACACTTATTTTTAGCCAAGTTTTAAATTTATAAAACACGATATTTTACTAACACTAAACACACATATGGGCAAGTGCACGCATCGTGAGCGTAGTATAGTGTTGGCAAGATACCGAGGTCGTCCAAGGACACAAGAGCTTTTAGTACCGGTTTATCCTCAACGTCTAATCAAAATAAAAAGTTCAGAAAAATGTTTTAAACTAAGAAAAATAAAAACTAACTAAAATGCTGAAAATAAAAATAAAAATAAAAACAGATAGACAAGATGAATCACTTGGTTCCGACTCGTATCTAGTGTAACCTTTGATTATTTCCGCACTTTTGCACATATTTAAGAGATTATCTTAGTTATTGTAGTAGGCCCCTCTTTTGAAGGTGACGTTACCCTCACCCCAGTAGTTTGAGTCAGCAAGGATACAATCCTAAAAGGGTGGATTATTGGAAGATAATTAATTAAGTTATTAATGCAATATTATGGTAGGCCCCGCTTTTGGCGGTGACGTTACCCTCGGCTAAGTATTCTGAGTCAGCAGGGATACAGTCCTAAATAGCCGGGTTATAGTATTAATAGTAGTTAACTTATGAGGGGATCAAAGAGTTTGGACCCCCGCCATCCAATACCGTGAAGCATTGAAGGAGGTCCTACTAAATTTGACCCAGGTCCATTGCAGGACCTCTAAATGCTGAACAATGGCAAGACATTTACCAAACCGTTCCCTTAACCCCCGACCAGGTAGCCAACATACCTCCATATAGACCGTGGAGATATGAATGGTGAAAATATTTTATTTTATATAGACAGTAAAATAATGCCAAGACACCACGGACAAACGATAAGGAAAGATCACCTTCAACATAAGTAACTAGTTATTAAAGTCATTAATACAAAACCAAATAAAAAGTGCAAAAGATTAGAAATAAAAAGTATTACACTAGACACTTTGTCTTCACCAAGTGATGTAAGAGACTTAGGCAAACATGGCCTTGATTGTCAAGAACTCTTACGATCAATCTTGGATCCCGAGATGACTCACACACTCTATGATGGACAATGGATGATGGTGGTGGATGATGGTGTTATGGTGGTGGTGGGTGGTGGGTGGTGGGTGAAGTGTGAGAGAGGTGGTGTGCCAAGGGATGAGTTGAAATGAAACCAAGCACTCCTATTTATAGGCTGAACAGAAGGCTGGGCACGGCCCCGTGTCCGCTGGACACGCCCCCGTGCCTGTCTGACACTCTCTCTCTTCATTAATTGTAATTCGCAATTACAATTAATGCGCCTGCTGTACTTTCGCCACGCCCCCGTGTTCACTGGACACGTCCCGTGGTGGGCAATAAAAGCTTCTATAGGTTTGTCTTTTCTGCTGCTTCTTGGGCACGGCCCCGTGCTGGCTGAGCACGGGGCGTGTTCAGTCTTCTGCCTTCTCTATTTTGCTTGGGAAGATGCCGTTGAGGGGTCGGGCAGTCCACTTATGTTCCTTTTCTTGTATTTATGTTAGATTTAGCTGTCTTTTTGCTTCTTTTGTGAATTTGAGCTCATTTAATCCTGAAAATACAAAAGGAAGACAAAAACACTCTTTTTCCAACATTAGTACTTAAAAAGGCTTAGTTTTATGCCTCATTTGATGTAATTTATATGTTGCATTTTACACACATCACCGCCATTCGTTGTCGTATTTGGGCAATTCTTTCTGTTGTATCTACTACGAGTTCTGGGCCTGTGATTTGGTTGTCACCTACTTCTACCCAACAGAGAGGTGATCGGCATTTGCGTCCATACAATGCCTCGAATGGAGCGGCTTGGATGCTGGTGTGGTAGCTGTTGTTATATGAAAAATCCACTAACGGGAGATGCTTTTCCCAGCCATTTCCAAAGTCAATTACGCATGCCCTAAGCATGTCTTCAAGGGTTTGGATGGTGCGTTCAGATTGCCCATCCGTCTGTGGGTGATAAGCGGTGCTCATATCTAAACGTGAGCCAAAAGACTTGTGCATTGCTTGCCACAGTTCAGAAGTAAAACGCGCGTCACGATCAGAAATGATGGAGGTTGGCACTCCGTGCCTTGATACCACTTCCTTTAGATAGATGTCGGCTAGGGTAGAAAACTTATCCGTTTCCTTGATAGCCAGAAAATGTGCGGACTTTGTGAGTCGATCCACGATTACCCAAATAGTATCATTTCCACGTTGAGATCTAGGCAGGCCAGTAACGGAATCCATGGAAATTTTCTCCCATTTCCATTGTGGTATCTCTGGTTGTTGAAGTAGGCCTGATGGTTTCTGATATTCAGTCTTGACTCTCGCACAGGTCAAGCACTTACTGACGTAGGTTGCTATGTGGGCTTTCATGACAGGCCACCAATACGTAGTCTTGAGGTCGTGGTACATTTTATCCGAACCAGGATGTACCGAATAACGAGACTTGTGCGCTTCGTCCATCACAAGCTCGCGTAAGTTTCCATAAAGTGGAACCCAGATGCGTCCTGTTACATAGTAAGCGCCATCTTCCTTTCGTTCTAGCCGCTGCCTCGATCCTCGTAAGGACTCAGCCCTGATGTTTTCTGTTTTCAATGCTTCAACCTGAGCATCTCGAATCTGAGCGGGAAGGTTGGATTGGATGGTAAGCTGTAACGCACGTACACGCTTAGGTATTGTATCCTTTCGACTGAGGGCGTCGGCCACAACATTGGCTTTACCCGGATGGTACTTGGTTGCACATTCGTAGTCATTCAAGAGCTCGACCCATCGACGTTGTCGCATGTTTAATTCCTTTTGCTTGAAGATATGCTCGAGACTCCTGTGATCGGTGTAAATGGTGCACTTGGTACCGTACAGGTAATGTCTCCATATCTTAAGCGCGAAAACAACTGCTCCCTGTTCCAAGTCGTGCGTAGTGTAGTTCCTTTTGTGAACCTTAAGTTGGCGCGATGCGTAGGCAATGACCTTGTCACGTTGCATCAACACGCAACCCATTCCTTGGATGGAAGTGTCGCAATAAACCACAAAATCATCTGTGCCTTCAGGCAATGAGAGGATAGGCGCGCTACAAAGTCTGTCTTTTAGGTGCTGAAATGCAGATTCTTGTGCATCACCCCAACGGTAGGTGACACCCTTCTGAGTCAGTGAAGTGAGAGGTTGCGCAATCCTTGAGAAATCCTTGATAAACCTTCTATAATATCCTGCCAAACCCAAGAATTGGCGGATTTCTGTTGGTGTGCGGGGTGCAGACCAGTTCTTGATTGAGTCAATCTTGGATGGATCAACATGAATCCCATCCTTGTTCACCACATGGCCTAGAAAGTGGACTTCGCGAAGCCATAAGTCACATTTCGAAAACTTGGCATACAACTGCTCTTTTCGAAGAAGTTCCAGAATAAGCCTCAGATGTTGCTCGTGTTCCTCCTGCCTCTTAGAATAGATCAGGATATCGTCGATGAACACTATGACAAACTTATCCAGGTAAGGTTTGCATGCTCGGTTCATGAGGTCCATGAAGACCGTTGGTGCATTCGTCAACCCGAAAGGCATGACCAGAAACTCATAATGGCCGTAATGGGTTCTGAATGCTGTTTTGGAGACGTCCTCCTCTCGGACTCTCAGCTGATGGTACCCCGACCTCAAATCAATCTTAGAGTAATAACTCAACCCTTGCAACTGATCGAACAAGTCATCAATGCGTGGAAGGGGATAACGATTCTTCACGTTCAACTTGTTGAGTTCGCGGTAGTCAATACACATCCTAAAGGTACCGTTTTTCTTTTTCACGAATAACACTGGAGCTCCCCAGGGCGAAGAGCTAGGACGTATGAAACCCTTTTCCAAGAGTTCTTGTAGTTGCGTAGACAGTTCTTCGAGTTCTGATGGAGCTAGACGATATGGTGCTCAAGCTACTGGTGCTGCTCCAGGAGCTAGCTCGATTTGAAACTCGACTTCTCGATGGGGCGGGAGACCAGGTAATTCCTCAGGGAAGACCTCAGGAAAATCGCGCACAATAGGAATGTCTTCAATTCTCTTCTCTTCCGTTGATGTGTCAGTAACGAGTGCTAGAATGGCAGCGTGGCCCTTTCACAAACACTTATGGGCCTTAAGGAAAGAGATAATGCCTACAACAGCACCACTCTTATCGCCCTGAATCACGAGAGGTTCTTCATCAGGACGAGGAATACGGACAATTTTCTCGTTGCAAAGAATTTCCGCTTGTTGATGAGATAACCAATCCATCCCAATAACAACGTCAAAACTACCCAGAACAATAGGAATGAGATCGATAGAGAAGGTCTGACCAGCTAAGACAAGGTCACAACCCTTAACTATGTGCGTGGCCTCGAGACTTTTACCGTTTGCTAGCTCTACCGTGTGTTTGGTGTTCAAAAGTGTTGGAGTGCGCTTAAGCATTTGGCTAACTTTTAAGGATACATAACTAGTATCGGCACCCGAATCGAATAAAACAGTAACAAAGAAATCATCCAGAAGAAACTTACCCATTACTACGTTAGGATCATTCCTTGTGTCACCTTGACCCAGCACGAACACTCGACCCCTGGCACCATTGCCATCATTGTTTCCCCCATTGTTGCCCCCATTATTGTTCATGTTTCCCTGGTTGTTGTTGTTGTTCTGATTCTGGTTAAGCTGGGGACAGTTCTTCTTAAAGTGGCCTTCTGCGCCACACTGAAAGCATCCCCTGTTGCCGTTGCTGATTCTGCGGTGCTTGCTGTTGCTGCTGGCGATTCTGATTTGCAGGCCGTGAGCTCCTGCAATCCTTGGCTTCATGACCCATCTTGAGACACCTCTGACAACGTCCCTTGTTGCACTGACCACTATGGTGTCTGTTGCATTTGTTGCACTTTGGGTGGTTTCCTCGATATCCACCCTGTCCTTGACTACCGGAAGATTGCTGACCAGGACTCTGGTAGTCATCGGTCTTTCGCTGTTGCGACTGAACTGATGTAGAACCTTTACTGGAATTCCCATCCCATTTTCGCTTGTTGTCACTGGGTGCATCAGGAGTAGCTGTGGCACTGATTCGTTTGGGCAGCCTGTTTTGCTCCACCGCCTGGTCAGTGAGTCGATGGGCCAACTTGATGATTTGTTGTATGGTACCCAGGTTGGCTGAAGTCATGTGACTTTGAATCTCTGGTACAAGGCCCTTGAGATACAGCTCAATTCGTTTGATGGGAGGGTCCACCATAGTAGGGCACAAGATGGCCAGCTCGTTTGACCTCTTAGTATACGCCTCAATCTCAGACCCCGTCATCTTTAGATTGAAAAATTCCACCTCTAGCTTGTGGATGTCATCCCGACTACAGTATTCTTCTTTGATCAGTTCCTTGAATCCATTCCAGGGTGTGGCATTAGCAACTGCCAGTCCTAGTAGTTGAACTTGTGCCTTCCACCAGGTTAACGAAGCTCCTTCAAGTGTTCCGGTAGCATATTTCACCCTACGGTCTTCGGGGCATTCGCACATCTCGAAAACAGACTCAAGCTTTTCAAACCAGTGAAGAAGGCCCACTGCTCCTTTGGTGCCACTGAAAGTAGTAGGTCGGCAGTCCATGAACGTTTTGAATGTGCACACAGGAGTTTGAGCATGTTGACCTGTTGTGTGAGAATAACAGACAAGGTTAAGCACGAGGGTTGGTTTGTGAAGGTAGGATCTAAACGTCCTAAGGTGGGTTGATATAGCAGGTTATACCTCCTGCTGGATTTGTTGCGAGTGCCTCAGCAACTCGTTCGTTGATCAAAGCCGTCAACTGGGCTTGAGTGAGGTTGATACGTCCTCCGCGTCTGCTCATGATCTTCATAATGAACCAACGTAAGTGAGAAAGGTGTCGCGAAAGTGCGTAAGTGTGGGACGACAATAAAGAGTAAGCACACAAGGTTCAAATAGCAATTATCACATTATCTAATGCACAGTGAGAACTATCTAACCGACAATATAACATAAATCATACCACTTATGGTGTTGAGTCTTGCACGTGGAGCAAAGCGTCGTTGTGGATCGTTGAGCACTGTACAGGTTATAGTCTGGTTTTATCAAAAAACTTTTCCCCTTTTTAAAACCAAGTTCACTATAACCAATGGTTGTGATACCAATCTGTCACACCCCCAAAATCCACCATGCGGGGTATCACCGCATAGAGGCGTGACATGGCCAGGATCGAGCCACCAATCATATTGAACATCGTAATTAAGTAAATAAGACCAACCACGATACGATTGGTGACCAAAGCTAGTTAACCATGTATAGTTTAAACAGTGGAAGCATAAAAGTAAATCCAAAAGCATAAGTCCATAGTTTATAAGTTAAAGTTCAAAACGCAAGTTTAAAAAGTTCATAAGGATTTAAATAATAAGCACGGAACATAACAGTTCGTACACCACAACGACTCCTTCCTCGTGCAAGCTCCAAGCGTTTAACGACCTATAAGGCATGTAACAATGAGTCAACAACAAAGTTGAGCGAGTTCACAGTTGGTTGTTTAGTTATAGCATTCGTTTCGTAAATCATCTGTTCGTTTTGTAAACCATGTATCGTATAAATTCGTATCGCGGTCTTCCTGACATGTTTGCGAAGATTAGTAGGGGCTTCCCATGTGTTACTAGACCACGCGTATCGACTGGTATGAAAATGTAAGAGGTGCCCTAAGTCAATGTCCATCAGCATTGACCCTTTGCCCATAGTCCATTAGTACACGCCCGTCCGACTGGCATGGTGTGAGGTTTGTTAAACCTAATAGCGCTATTAACTAATGACCCGCTCGCCATAGGCCTCGGCGATTAAGTCGATAAATGAGGGACTTCAATTGATAGAGTTGATGGTCTTATGGTCGTGTACGTAGGCTTTACGTACGTGCCCTTCAATCCGAGGACAGTAGTAAGTAGTTTAATAGTAATGATAGTTCGAGTAGTCATTCGATCCCATTCCCAACCCACCGGGAATCCCATGCCTTGGAAAGAGTGTGAACTCACCTCGGTTGCTCGGTTTGACTCTCAAATATAGCTAACAGTCAAGGTCGGTCAATCACGTCCTAGTATGATTACCACTTAGTTTATTAGTGATTTCAAATAGAACACAAAGTTCCTACACGTATCTATCACATAACATGCATCACTTTAACGGTTCATGCCCATATAACCTTCCCATCTATTCCCCACTCATAGACAAACATACAACATTGCACATAACACTTTTATTGACATATAACATGTTATATCATTCTCGGATAACCTACCCGACATTTAGACACGCAAATCACTACTTATGTCGTTTCAGCTTTTATATTCAAAACTGGGCTGTTTTCGGGGATTTTAATAAAATAGTTAACTTATTTCAAAATATCCCAAATTTTTACAGAAGGTCTTAAACGATCTAAATAATATTATGTAAAAATCTCGGGATCCAATTCATCACCAATATTTTATAAAAATTCATTTTCCGGACTGAACTCAGATTTATCTTTTTCTGACTGCAGTCCACGGAATAATTTATTTAAAATTCATCGAGAGTCCGATTTACGAAATTCCAGTGGGGTAATTACAAATACATCAGTTGTCATCTTCTGTACAAATTTCATGAGCTAGTTCTAATAAGGTTTTAAGTTATGACGAAACACATAACACATATTTTCTTCAGACAAAATGCAGCTTGAGCTGCTGTCCAAAAACAGACCTTTAAAAATAGTAAACAGCCTCGAAAAATTACGATTCTAGTGCCATTGGATCTGTTTTTCGAAAATACATAATTTAGGCTTCAGAAAATCAGTTTTTCGATTTATTATGATCTGTTTACAGCCTGTTGAAGTTGGCTGAAAATGTCAATTAGCATGCTTTTTATAGTGTAAATGTTACTAAAAACGCATCAACAAGTGTCATAACAACGGGTTTATCAATAAATTAATGATCAAACAACATACATGCTTATACCAACTTAATCCAACCAGATTTTATGTAAGTTTATGACCATTATCTAGTTCATTCTCTTTTATGTTCTTGTGTTACACATCAATTACAATTTTTTGAATAATCAACGTAGAAGTGACCTAAAGTTAAATCGAGGACTTACAACTAGCACAAGGGCTAGGGATGAACTTGTGAACAAAGAATGGTGATGAAAATGGCGTGAGAATGCAAGGTGTGATGTTTCTTCAAGACTCCATGCTCCAAGCTTCACAAGACTTCTTCTAGCATTTGTTTTGGACTTGATAATGGATCAAATGAGTGAGTGTTGATATGATGGTGGTGGTGGCGATACTGTGCAGCCAAGAGGGAGAGAGAGGGAGTTTTGAGGGAGGTGAAGTGAACTTGTGAGGATTGAGATCTTATAAGATTTCTTGGAAATCCCCTTAGCCACCCTACTAAATCTTAGTGTAATTATCACACATATTTTTGGCCAACCAACAAGCAAGATAGAAAAAATAAAATCTAGAGAATATTTGGTGATGATGATGACCGAAATAGGCTAGGGGGGTTAATTGTAACATTTTGATGGCTAGTTGGTAAATATAAGTTCAAATCCAAGTATGTGGTTTCATATGTTAGTTAGTGGGTATTTTAGTGGGTGTTGTGATGTACGGGGACCATAACTAGCCAAGAAATAATAACACAGTGTGTTTGACAAATATTTGGTGTCCCGGGTAATGCCCGGTTGTTCGGTCGGATACTGTTCTGTTAAATTGTTTAATTGTTCCGTAAGGCGTCTTATATATATTTTTTTGTAACCCAATTAATTCCCAACACAGAGGAAAATACACCGGACTATTTAGTAACTTTTCTGTGTACTACTAGTATGTTAACACGCATATGTAAGTATAACACCGTAAATCAGAGAGCAGTTAAATGATTCAACACAATCACCAAGCACTTTAATTATCATTAAATAATCGTACGGAATACACGTAATTTTGAGAGTTGTCACACACTTAGGCGGACTTGGGCCTTAGTGACTTAAAACTATGAAAGACAGCTTAATTTGTGTTGTGTTTATGTAAATTCTTAGTCAATGTAAACACTTTAATTAATGAAATCAAACTTTAAACTCCATGTGCTCTGATACCAACTTTTCTGTCACACCCCGACCGCGTAAAACAATAAATCGCGGCGGAAACGTTGGGGAGTGTTTAGGACCCCTAATGCGAGTTTACTTGCATTTAGATTCTAAAACAATACCGTCATCTATCTTTAGGTGACAACCACAACAAGAAAACAAATTACAAGTCCGTTTTGAAAACCAATCATCTGTTCTTGGATGATTTGTTATAAGGTTTTGAACCTTCAAAGTTTTCAAAATCTCGTCAAAGTTTGGGTCTTTATAATGTGAACACGTGCAATCTGGAAGGGTGGATGCCTGTACCCCGAGCTTTCTGTCTAAGGCTAGAGTGTTCGTACAAATCCACATAATCAGACCAGTCATTCTTACCTGGGAACTCTTGGGGTGATTGTACACTTATAGGCTAAAGCATGTCTTCGTGATACACTATTATGACCCATTTACTTTGATTAGTCACCGTGTCGTTTGTTTGTTTTAAGTAACGAACAAATGATCACAATCCTTATGTCTTATCGATATTCTTTTAAGCATCCAATTTTTAGTATCCAATATCATCTCACTCGTTTCTCATGTTTCCTTGTTCTTTTTAGAATATGCCTCCCCGACGAGATGCACAACCTCAAACTAACGCCGAACTCACAGCTATTATCACTCAGCAGATCGCTGTTGTGCTTCCGAACCTAATAACTCAGATTAATCAAGCGAACAACAATAACAACAATGCTTAGTGTAGTTTCAAAATGTTTAATTCAGCAAAATCACTAAAGTTTTCTGGGTCTCAAGGAGCAACTGCATTCCTACAATGGTTCGAGAGTCTAGAAAGCACGTTCCGACATGTGCAATGTCCGAATGAGTGAAAGGTTGAGTTTGCGTCCAGTGTTTTCGAGAAACGTGCTCTAACATGGTGGAATGGTGTAATGAGGGATAGGGGTGCCGATGTGGCATTGGCACAACCCTAGGAAGAGCTTCAAGCTCTAATGATGAAGGAGTTATGTCCTCGTCATGAACTCAGGGCATTGGAAAAAGGAATTTGATGACCTTAAACAAGACAGCGGCGAACACCGTGCTTATACTAACCGATACGAAGAATTGAGCCTGTTGTGTCCAACTATGGTTACGCCTTTGGATAAGGTGATCGAAAAGTTCATTGATGGCCTCCCTGACCCAGTTCAGGACATCGTTACTTGTAGCAACCCTACTACCGTCAGACAGGCCATTGAACTATCTGCTACCCTGACTGAATCTCAGATCAAAAAGGTTAAACTTTTCCGAAAAGGCGATAAGAAACAAGCAGCTAATACTCAATAGGAAAACAAGGAAAACAAAACCTAACCTTCTAAGAAGTGTAAGGCTTCACAAAACTGTGCAATTGCTGCTCAACCCAACCAAAACACTCACAACCAACTAGCTCAACCTCTTGCAAGGAAACCTTATGCCGGTACTGCACCGATATGCAAAAAATGTAATGCACACCACCTAGCTCACCTACATTGTCGTCTGTGTGCATCATGTGGGCAACTCGGTCACCTGGCAAATGCATGTCGGTTTAACCCAAACCAAGGTGGTCCAAACCAACCTCAAGTCAACCCTGCTCAAGCTCGCTTTCCACCTGGATCGTGTTATAACTGTGGTGATCTTACTCACTATCGGAACAATTGCCCAAGACTTGTTAACACAAATCCAGCGCGTGGACGAGTGTTTAACATAAACGAGGCAAACGCAAATGACAATTCAGCAGTAAACAATTAGACTTTTGTTTTTCCCTCGTTGTTATCTTTGACGTTTGAAACAATTCAGTTGTTATATAAATAAATTTGTTGTTTCACTTTTATTTACAACACTGATACGATTTTGTGTATGTGCGACATACCCCTACGATAACTGACGCCAAGGAACCGTGTTCCTTGCCAAACAAACTACTCTTGTAGTTTTCTCATTTATATGATCACTCGCGATCTCCACAAAAACTGTTGGAACTTTTGAGATCGTTCATACTTGTACTGGATTAATTTTATCATAGTTTGTAACTTGTTTTAAAGTCTAGGGACATATTTTGTAATTTCATGAAATTAGCAAACCTGACCTAGTGTAGATAAGATGCCAGCATAATTATAATTATGCTGGCAAGTCAGGTTCTATATAAACTCAAGCATTGTTGCCCTAGCCAAGCTTTTGGCTCTTTTGGTGAATGAAAGTGTTGTTTACATTCTATCTTTGATCTTGTCCTATTATCAGATTTCCAAGGTGCTTTATTGATTTATATTCTTGTTTGGATTCAATACAACACTTGTTGTATTCATCATTCCATTAGCTTCATCTTCATTCTTGATTCTTCTTAACT
Organism: Helianthus tuberosus; assembly: GCA_030545235.1. Classification (NCBI taxonomy): domain Eukaryota; kingdom Viridiplantae; phylum Streptophyta; class Magnoliopsida; order Asterales; family Asteraceae; genus Helianthus; species Helianthus tuberosus. The sequence continues at coordinate 171,933,913 of CM060377.1, forward strand.
TTTTCATAGTACAAACACTTAATCAATAGGTGTTTTGGACTAAAACAATCAACCACTGTGATCCGGATTGATATTGGGATTTTCAAATTGGTATTAGAGCCTTAGTGCTCTTGGTTGTTGTGTTTTTGTTAAGATTTTTCAAAGTTTTGAAGGTTTTTCAAAGTTTCAAGGTTTTTCAAATTTTTGGACTTAAAATAGATTGATTTGGTGTGTTTAATCGATAGGTTGTTGTTTATCTGTGATTAGGGAGTAATTTTGGACATTTTAATGCATCAAAACATGGTTTTTGAGTCGTTTTTGAGTGATTAGAGGGTTTTAGTTCGTGTTAAACCCTCTGGTTAGCGAAATTAATTTGAATATAGCGAAGATATTTTGAAGGTAGCGAACTTATTTTTGAATGTAGCGAAGAAACTTTTGAATATAGCGAACAATATTTGAAGACATCGCATAATCTTCAATTTCGCCGACTAAAACTCGAGCGAAGTTGTTGATTGCCAGCGAAATAGTGCCAAGTGTCCCTTTAGCGAAATTATCGAAGACGACTTCGAGAACTATGATAAAGAACCACAGCGTTTTTATCACGGTGTACGGCGAAATAAACCAAACTAACGTGTGTGTTTATTATATCAGCGGAATTAGCTTCTTCGCTCGTGCAGGATATCTCCGCGTACCGGCGAAAACAGTAGACCAACGAAGATCTTCGGCGAAATTGGTTTTGTTTCTCTAATCTCAATCAAATTCACCGGTGAAATTGTTCACCAGCAGTCCATCAGCGAAATTAACCTCTGATCAGCTCTCTTAAGTCAAAAACAAGCCAAGATGTCGTTAAATCAACTAAGTCCAATTGCTCAGGCGGAACTTGAGACCGGAACCACCACGAGACCACCTAAGTTGAAAGGAGCAGAAGATTTCGGTACTTGGAAGAATCGTATCCAATTGTTCTTCGAATACACGGATTACAATCTGTGGCTCTCGGCCACCGCTGGACCCCACATTCCAACGGTGGTTCGAGGAGATGCGATAGTCGCTAACAATGACGCCACAATTTTCACTGATGAAGACAAGGCCCTAATCCAACGCGACCACCGTGCACATGCCGCATTAACCATGGCTCTGTCAACTGATGACTGTAACATGTTTGAAGAACACCGAACTGCAAATGCACTCTGGCATGCATTGATTGAGTATTATAAGGGAAATGAAGAGCTAATTGAAAGCAAGAGAGACATGGTGCAGAAGCAATACGACATGTTTTGTGGAGTTCGTGGAGAAAGTCTTTCTGATCCTATCAGTCGCTTTCTGAGTATGATGACCAAAATGAAGAAGGCAGGAAATCCTGTCACTAACCGTGCAGCCATAAAGAAGCTGTTGGATTCTCTCCCAAAGGAAAGGAGCTTGCAATGCATGATGATCAAGAAAGATTTCCTCAATAATCCAAAACCTGTTACTCTGTCCGACTTAATCAACACTCTGAAAGCCTTTGAAATGGATGTCAATAAAAGAGAGATGAACACTGCTGGCTACACACCTAAGTCTACTCAGACTTCTGCCGGATTGAAGAATGTGGCATTTCTTGCTTCAGGAGGCATCAGTCAACAAGCTTCTGACATGATCTATGTTAACACTTCCGCAAGCGCATCAAAAGCTTCACAACCTAGTGAAAAGACTATCATGGTTGGAGATACTCAAGCCTTGAAAGTGTCTACTGAAAACTTTTTAACATGTTTCTGAGTAGCTATGAAGCCTTAATGTCAGGAGAGCTCAAGAAGGAGTTGTTCACTGCTGAAGATATGTATCAGGTTGATGCTGATGACATGGAGGAGATGGCTTTGAAGTGGCAGATGGCTATGATCACTCTAAGGTTGAAGAAGTTTCAGGATAAGACTGGAAAGCGTGTGGGTCTTGGAAAAGCTGGTTTTGACAAATCTAAACTGAGATGTTACAACTGCAAGAATCTTGGTCACTTCAAGCGTGATTGCCCCTTGTTAAAGGAAGGAAACATTGAAGCCACTCCTACTGTGAAACAAATTACTATCGAAGAAAATAAAACCAACGCGTCTCCCAACACACCAAAAGCTCTCATTGTTGAAGATTATGATTGGGGTGAAGAAATTGCTCAGGCAAAGGAACAAGTCAACAAAGCTCTCATGGCAAAGATCTCAAGCGGGTAGTCATCAAAACAGTTTGAGAAACAGACTGCTGGAATCCCAAAGGGGGATAACATTGCTGACAAGGGTCTGAAAAGCATTCTCATCTCCCCGGAGCCCGAGAAAGGAAGGAACTCTGAAGAAGCTGAAAAACCCAAGGAGCATGTTCCTAAGGAGTCATCTGACGAGAAGAAAGAAAAAGTCTCAGCAGCAGCAATGAAAACATTCTAACTTGCCTCGTTTCTCGTGTCAAAATCAGGATGGTGAAAATTATTGAGTGGGATAAGACGTTAAAGCACAATCAGAGTATCAATCTTGAGAAAGTGCCACAGGATTTTCAAGACGCAGCAAGATGGATACAGTCAAGCAGGATTGGCTACGTGGTTGAAACAGAAGTTCTCATTTATTGCATTCACATTCAAGAGTTCTAGGAAAATGCGAAGCCTAAAACTATCAACAAAGCCAGAGGAATATCTTCAACAGTTTGCAACAAACGTATAGAAGTGACTGAAGAAAGGATTCGCAAAGTTCTGAAGCTGGGATATAATGCAAAGGATCTAATCTTTTTAAAGAAGGATGACATTCTTGACGGATTTCGTGGCGTGGGTTATGTGGGATATTTTCGTCAAAAGAAAGAGATTAAAAGAAATGGTCTAACAAGGGAATGGAGATTCATAGTAGACGTAATTGCTATGTGCTTAGCTCATCGTAAAGGTGGATATGACGGCCTGAATCTGGAGTGGTCGGCAGCAATGTTAAACTTGTGTGTGAATAAAAAATTCAACATCTCTGGTCTAATTTTCAATTACATGCTCGAGAATGTAAGTGGGCCGACTTGGGCAATGTATCCCAGATTCATCCAGATGCTGATCAACGATCAATATGAAAATCCGCTGCATGATGGAAACCTCTACACCTTTCATGTTCCCACAAGTCGACAGTTTACAGAGATCAAAACGAATGAATGGGTGATGTTACATGAATGGATGTATTCTGCCGAGAGACTGCCGTTGGTAAAAGAAGCTTATAAAAAGTACAGAGAAGCAGTTCTAGCTAAACAACAAAGAATCGAGCAACAGGCTGCAGAAAAAGAAAAAGAACAATCGAAAGGAAAAAGAAAAGGAAAGCAAGCAGCTGATGATGAACCACCAAAGAAGAAGAAATCCTCTGAAAACCCAGAAAGACTTATGGATGCAAGCTTCAGAGCTGCCGAATCAGAAGAACATCGTCGACACATTCAAGACATGCAACAAATTCACGAAATGCAAGAAAAAGAAAAGAGAGAAAAGAGGCTTAAAAGACAAGAAATGTCAGCATATGAAAGACCAGAGACAGTAACAGAAGAAGTGCAAACACTGGATGATTTTGTTGACACATTACTAGTCGATCCAGAAGAGACCTCTGCAAGAAAGTCATCTCCCCAAAAGAAGAAGTCGACCGATGAAGGATCTTCAAGATTTCCTCAAGTAAAACCAACAAGGATCTCAAAGCCTCCAGTGGTTCCTCAAAGGGCTCGTCCATTTCAAGAGTTATATGATAAACTAGTCAAAGAGACTGGTCCAATTTCAGCCAAAGAAATCTGTCTTCTCAAGAATCAAGTAAATGACACGAACATCTTAAGAGAAAAGTTAAAGGATCAAAGGAAGAAAAACAAAGAGATGAATGCCTATGTTGCCAAACAATCAAAGTTCATAAGATTCCAACAGCACGTAATTGAGAAATTATACAGAATGTTGAAAAGTATATGTGCTAAAATAGAGATAGAACCTAAGTTCTCATTCGCGGAGGTTTTCGACTCTGATGCATTCTTGGAAGAAGAAACAAACAGAAAAGTCAAAGTAGCCGAAGCAAAGAAAAAGCGTCTAGAGTCAACCGAAAAAGTAACAGAAGGAGACGAGAGCGATGAAGAAGAGATGGATAGGGATGAAATGCCTGCTAAATTTCTTGAGTGGGGATTAGAAGAGGAAGTTGTGTATGAACGAGAAGATGGAAAGACCTTCTCCCCTCAGCATCCCGAATGGTTTAAGAAGGAAAGAGAAAAACTTCCTAATTTTTATCAGGTAGTGACGGTTGAAAAGACAGAAGCCACTGATAAAATTATCAGTTGGATGTATAGCAATATCAGGGGAATGTTTGTGGTCAAAAGAAGAGGTGGCGTAATTCAGTACTTCCGAATAGGGTTTGATCTCCTTTCACTTCCAAGGTGGGATCTACGTGAGCTCGGCCGACTGGATATGCTAAATCCAGAAGATAGAAGCATCGGTGGGGACTTTGAACGCATAATTGCCAAAGAATGCAACAAAGGTTTCCCAAATCACAAGCCGCAGCGTCCCAGAAGGAGAGTGTCCAAAACGACAAAAGACCCTATTACTGGAAAGGGCAAGGTGACGTGGGTTATTAACCCTGCTAAAGTTGTCACAAGAATTAAGCTTCCAGAAGAAGTTCCAGTATGTCTAAACAAGTTCAAAAAGTGGTTCTATGATAGCCACACTGGTGAAGCTGTGATTCGATCAACCGAAAATGAAGATATCCGAATCTTGGATCCAATGGATGTGTTTATGTTTGGACTCTCCGACCTAACAGTGCTGAATGCAAGTCGTATAAATGTGGGAGCTGGAAATGCTAATCTTGAAGAGGCCATGTTATTTCAAAGAGCAGTGGAGAGAGCCTGGAAGATAAAAAGAGATATGCTCGAAATCATTGACAAAATCGAGAAAAGAAAGGAAGCTGTTGAAAAGAAGGAAGAAAGAAAGAAGAGAAAGCACGAAAGAAAGAAAGAAAGAAAGAAAAGTCTTCCTCATCAACAAAAGAGCCCACCACCACAACTTCTCAAGCAACATCATCACCTCTGGCTTCATCCACATATGAAGCCGTTATGGAGGATCCACCAACAGGTGAAGTTGTTATAATTCAAGAAACTCCCGTCTCAACAATTGAAATTCAAGCATCACCAGAAGCAGCAGGGCATGAAGAAGTCCCTCCAGAGCCTGAACAGAAAGCTGCAGACAATCCAGTGGAAACTACAGAAGAATGAAAAACAAGTATGCAACGATCTAGGGGGTATTGTTGGAACTTTTGAGATCGTTCATACTTGTACTGGATTAGATTTATCATAGTTTGTAACTTGTTTTAAAGTCTAGGGACATATTTTGTAATTTCATGAAATTAGCAAACCTGACCTAGTGTAGATAAGATGCCAGCATAATTATAATTATGCTAGCAAGTCAGGTTCTATATAAACTCAAGCATTGTTGCCCTAGCCAAGCTTTTGGCTCTTTTGGTGAATGAAAGTGTTGTTTACATTCTATCTTTGATCTTGTGATATTATCAGATTTCCAAGGTGCTTTATTGATTTATATTCTTGTTTGGATTCAATACAACACTTGTTGTATTCATCATTCCATTAGCTTCATCTTCATTCGTGATTCTTCTTAACTTTTTCATAGTACAAACACTTAATCAATAGGTGTTTTGGACTAAAACAACCAACCACTGTGATCCGGATTGATATTGGGATTTTCAAAAACCCTAAGTACTCGTTTCCTTCTAAGAAACAAAGTACAAGGTACAAGTTACAACTCTGGACGAATACCCAAAAAGTACCGCTTTAAATCCTTGTTTGGATACCTAAGGGTACTTCTCATAAATCCCTCAATAAGTCATATACGATATGTCTATGTACATATCATTTCATTCTGGTTTTCATAACAACATGCATAGTATATGTTTTCAAGACCTCCTTCACAATTTCAAAAACTTTTCATATGGTTTAAAAACATTTAATATACCAAATGTATAATTTCAAAAGCATTATCCATGTTTTCAAAAACCATATACATGATTCCAAAACCTTTTCACATAGTTTTAAAACATTTTATAAACATATTTACCTAATACACCTACGATATGATTTCAAAAGCATTATGTAAGATTTCAAATGCATTAAACACATTTTCCAAAGAAACCCATGCATAGTTTTCAAGAACATTCTGCTCGTATGTTGACCTAACATACGTAGTACACGACCTCCAAATTCAGCTTCATATGTCGCCTTGGCATATCTAGCACCTTGACTTCTTAAGCATTTTACTTCATGTTTTGATTTAAACACATCTAGAACAGGGTTTCAAGACATCTTTCGCTACACGAACTCCAAATCCTTATAGGATCTTCCTATCTTCATAGTTTAATCTTTGTGGAAATTCGAAGCGCAAAATCAAAGTCCAGGGATTGGATTCCTGACATACTTTAATATACACGTTCAAATCAATAACAAGTTTACAAACAAAATTTATAACAAATTGATAACAAATTGATGACCAAGTTGACAATTATGTGTTTATATGTTTATGTGATTATGTGTGAATCAAATTACTCACTATCCAAAGGTACTATCTTAAATCCTTAATGGGCTTCTATGTAATAGTTAAGACCCTTGGATTGTAAAGTACCATTCCAATGTTAAAGAGACCCCTTGAGTGGTCTAGTTAAAGAGATTGGTTCGTCAATCTAGTTAAAGATATCATTCGTTGATATAGTTAAAGAGACCCCTTAGGATGTCTAGTTAAAGAGATTGATTCGTCAATCTAGTTAAAGACATCACTCGTTGATGTAGTTAAAGAGACCTCTTGGGTGGTCTAGTTAAAGATATTGATTCGTCAATCTAGCTAAAGACATCACTTGTTGATGTAGTTAAAGAGACCTCTTGGGTGGTCTAGTTAAAGAGATGATTCGTCGATCTAGTTAAAGATATCATGTGTTGATATAGTTAAAGAGACCCCTTGGGTGGTCTAGTTAAAGAAATTGATTAATCAATCTATTTAAAAATATCATTCGTCAATTTAGTTAAAGAGACCCTCTGGTGGTCTAGTTCAAGAGGTCATTCGTTGATCTAGTTAAAAGGATCCTTTGGTGACCTAGTTGAAGAGACTTTTTGGTGGTCTGTTTAAAGAGATCATTCGTTGATTTAGTTAAAGAGACTCTTTGGTAGTCTAGTCAAGTCACCACAGGATTATTCATTTGATTTTCTTCCCCTGCACATTATAAAATGAACTGTGCGGACTGTGCAAGTAATTACGTAATCATGGATGCATACGTAATTATGGAATTCAGTGCACAGAAACCACAGCAAGTTTTGTCATGTGTAATTTAATATACTAGGAGTTCTGGACCTTGACAAATGTTGTTTTTATGTTATACTCTCCGACTTCGATTTCGAGCACACACAAGTTTCCTCTAAATTAAATTTCGGGATGAAATTTCCTAAAGTAGGAGAGACTGTGACATATGTGCCTCTTCAACCATCATACGAATACAAAACCAATTAAATCTTGTGTTTCACACTTGGGATTTGTATAAATATGAGTATTATTTGCACATATCAATTCTTGTTCAAATTCGAGCTTTAAATCGCTTTCTAGAAAGTTATACGCAAACTGATGCGTAAACATAATCAGTTTAACGCGACAAACACTCCGAAATAGTGACATAGGCTTAACATACCTTAAATAACCCTTACATAACTTAGAAATAAGTTTTGGATGGTTTGGTGCGGTGAAAACAAGTTTATTCGATCGTAGGGACTATTTGCGTCAAACTGCGAAACTATGCCGATTTGTATAGTAACGAACATTCCGGAATTTGATCATAACTTAAACATACCCAAAATATCCTTTACATAGCTTAGAAATAGGCTTTGAGGGGTTTGGTATGCGAAAATAAACTTATTCGATCAATAGAGACTAAAAGCGTCAAAAAGTGCATAAGTTTGCATTTTCACGCATATCTTACGTTCTGAACATATCCGGGCATCCAAAAATTTTTGTAATCATTAAAAAAATTTATTTTAGTGATTGGAATGCAAAAATACCATTCGTCGCGCAATTTGGATCGTTTTCGCGTCCGTTCGAGTTTTCATCGTAATTAACCGAACAACGCAACCGTACGACCAAACGAACCGACATCCGATATTTTTTTGAGCATATTTCATGTTCCCTATACTTTAACTTCATTGTAGAGCCTTGAAATGGGGTTAACGGGGCTTAAACGTGTCAAAAATGCATCAAAAACCAAGTTTTGGACATGCAGGGACTAAAACTGACATTCTATGAAACTGGTCTAGGAGGGGCGCATTAGCACTTGTGTGGGTCCACGCGGCCCGCGACAACATGTCAGACATAAACATTCAATTTGGTCATTTCAGCTGATTTTGATGGTTTTGATCACTGATTTGGAATACCATTTGATAGTTTTTGATGTCTCATTGTATTGTAAACCATGGGCAACACATGTAAGGTCCAGATTAAAGCACGAATTACGAGAAACGATCCTAACGGTTCTTGGAAATCTATAAATACCCACTTGATTTCATTCATTCCAACTCACATTTTGATTCAATCTGCTCTAAGTTTGGGTTTATACTCCATATCTGAGTAATTTGAATCAAAAACTTCCTTGCTTGGACCTTTTGTAAGCTTCTTTCATGCTTTTTATCGCTTTTCAAGCATGAAAGTCAAACAGTGTTTGACTTTCTGCTTTGACCAGTTTTTGGTCAACACAAAGTTCATTTGAACTTTGCAACGTGAGCGTAATCACGATGGTTATAGTCCCTCGTAACTAAACCTACTGATTACCACGTTGATTAGTCGAAGTGACGAGTCGAAGTTTCGGTCAAAATGCCATTTATGCACATTTTGAGACGAAACTATCTTCGGATATCAAAACACTTTGTTTTGATATCAAAACCTGTTTTCTAACTTAGTTAAACATGTTTTAACATGTTTAACTCGTCACTTTTAGTCTATTGCTTGTATTGGGTCGTAAGATAAGCGGTCTTAACAACCGCTTAGACTTTCGAACCCGACCCATTTGGTCGATCGTTAGGATCCGACCAAGCATATATTGTGACCATAGTTGTATAGGGAATAGCCTTCCGAGGTTATACCTTATGGTCACTTAGTTTAATTAGTTGTATAATAGGTAGTTTATATGCCTTAGGTAAATGACCAAAATGCCATTTTCATGCATAATTGGATTTTAAACATATGTAACTTAACTTTTATCACTTAAACTGATTATGCAACATATTTAAACATGTTTAGGCATAAAATACTTGTCATAGGACTAGTTAGGCGTCTCGAACGCGCATTTGCGCGAACGACGCGTTAAAGTAGCATAAGCTACCTTAATGGGTCGTAACGGGTCGTAAGCACTTAGGATAGGTTCCGATTTAGAATGTAGGCTTTGTTAAACCATATCACATGAGTTCCAATACTCATTTGGTTTACGAGACCTCATTCTACCCGATCTTCCGATTTAGGTGTTGATTTATTAACTAGTGATCCGATATTAGGTGTCGTTTGATTCCGTGATCCTTCTAGCATTGTTTGGTTGTTATTTCAAGACTTCTAAGCTTTATCAAGTGAGTACATAGTCCCCTCTTTTACCGTTTTCAAATATTTTGGGGTGATCACATGTGCTTACTTGTTACTTTCGTGCTTTTCGTGCTTTCATGACATATTCTTGCTATATTCATTAGCACGCATATAGTGCATGATTTCATTTATGCTTTGCTATGTATGTTCATTTAGCATACTTAGTACATTGTTTATACATAACATGCTTACATTTGGTACAACATTTGATTAAATTAACATCGACATTTTATCTATGGGGTTGAGTAAATTCTTTTATTCACCATACAGTTCATTTTACCTATGGGGTTGAGTAAATTCATTTATTCACCATACATGTTATTAGTTGTTATCTGACATTGGTTTGACAAGACATTATTGGTGATTTATTTGGTAAGTGATTTAAATAACGAGGCATGTGTAATATGATAAAATCATGGTGGATACGCCGCTGGTACTTCCTACATATGAAACTGGTCTAGGAGGGGCGCATAAGCACTTGTGTGGGTCCACGCGGCCCGCTACAACATGTCAGACATAAACATTGAATTTGGTCATTTCAGCTGATTTTGATGGTTTTGATCACTGATTTGGAATACCATTTGATAGTTTTTGATGTCTCATTGTATTGTAAACCATGGGCAACACATGTAAGGTCCAGATTAAAGCACGAATTACGAGAAACGATCCTAACGGTTCTTGGAAATCTATAAATACCCACTTGATTTCATTCATTCCAACTCACATTTTGATTCAATCTGCTCTAAGTTGGGGTTTATACTCCATATCTGAGTAATTTGAATAAAAAACTTCCTTGCTTGGACCTTTTGTAAGCTTCTTTCATGCTTTTTATCGCTTTTCAAGCATGAAAGTCAAACAGTGTTTGACTTTCTGCTTTGACCAGTTTTTGGTCAACACAAAGTTCATTTGAACTTTGCAACGTGAGCGTAATCACGATGGTTATAGTCCCTCGTAACTAAACCTACTGATTACCACGTTGATTAGTCGAAGTGACGAGTCGAAGTTTCGGTCAAAATGCCATTTATACACATTTTGAGACGAAACTATCTTCGGATATCAAAACACTTTGTTTTGATATCAAAACCTGTTTTCTAACTTAGTTAAACATGTTTAACTCGTCACTTTTAGTCTATTGCTTGTATTGGGTCGTAAGATAAGCGGTCTTAACAACCGCTTAGACTTTCGAACCCGACCCGTTTGGTCGATCGTTAGGATCCGACCAAGCATATATTGTGACCATAGTTGTATAGGGAATAGCCTTCCGAGGTTATACCTTATGGTCACTTAGTTTAATTAGTTGTATAATAGGTAGTTTATATGCCTTAGGTAAATGACCAAAATGCCATTTTCATGCATAATTGGATTTTAAACATATGTAACTTAACTTTTATCACTTAAACTGATTATGCAACATATTTAAACATGTTTAGGCATAAAATACTTGTCATAGGACTAGTTAGGCGTCTTGAACGCGCATTTGCGCGAACGACGCGTTAAAGTAGCATAAGCTACCTTAATGGGTCGTAACGGGTCGTAACGGGTCGTAAGCACTTAGGATAGGTTCCGATTTAGAATGTAGGCTTTGTTAAACCATATCACATGAGTTCCAATACTCATTTGGTTTACGAGACCTCATTCTACCCGATCTTCCGATTTAGGTGTTGATTTATTAACTAGTGATCCGATATTAGGTGTCGTTTGATTCCGTGATCCTTCTAGCATTGTTTGGTTGTTATTTCAAGACTTCTAAGCTTTATCAAGTGAGTACATAGTCCCCTCTTTTACCGTTTTCAAATATTTTGGGGTGATCACATGTGCTTACTTGTTACTTTCGTGCTTTTCGTGCTTTCATGACATATTCTTGCTATATTCATTAGCACGCATATAGTGCATGATTTCATTTATGCTTTGCTATGTATGTTCATTTAGCATACTTAGTACATTGTTTATACATAACATGCTTACATTTGGTACAACATTTGATTAAATTAACATCGACATTTCACCATACAGTTCATTTTACCTATGGGGTTGAGTAAATTCATTTATTCACCATACATGTTATTAGTTGTTATCTGACATTGGTTTGACAAGAAATTATTGGTGATTTATTTGGTAAGTGATTTAAATAACGAGGCATATCGCAGTGTTATCTAAACCACTTTGATAAAAACAAAGACAGGATACATTTTACTTGTTTTCACAAGACATTGTTTTACAAACGATATACATAATACAAACTCATTTTTACTTGGTTATTTATTTAACCATACATTATTCTTTTATAACATCTGATCTTCATATGATTTTATAAAAGAAAATGTTTTACAAGATTCATGACTACCCCTTTTGTTTAAACACTTCTTTTTACTTACAAGTCATGAATCCTACAACAACAAAACCTATGTATCTCACAGGCATTTTTATGCTAACGTACCTATTTTCACATGTGTTTCAGGGGCTATTGCATGATGATGTTCGTGACACACTTAGGCGGACTTGGGCCTTAGTGACTTAAAACTGTGAAAGACAATTTAATTTATGTTGTGTTTCTGTAAATTCTTAGTCAATGTAAACACTTTAATTAATGAAATCAAACTTTAAATTCCATGTGTTGTGAAACAATGATTCTGTTACAACACTCCCCGACGTTTCCGCCGTGATTTGTTGTTTTACGCGGTCGGGGTGTAACAAGACAATCCATAGTGTATGTCTCCCTGAATGGTGATCATCTCACCAGAAGGGGTTTTAATTTCGACGAGTTTCCTGTCGCACGCAATATGAGCTTGGTTATGCGATAACCAATCCATTCCCAAAACTACGTCAAACCCCGCCAATTTCATTGGCAGAAGAGATAATGGAATAGAATGATTCTTAATGGATATAGAACATCCATCAAGAATAGAAGAAGCAGTTTCTATGGTTCCATCGGCAAGCTCTACCTCATAATTAATATCTAGTGTTCTTTGCCTCCGCTCAATCCATGTCCTCATCCTCATCGCCCTCCTCATCGAGATACGCCATGTGCTCTCGGATGTATGTGATATCCTCTTGCATAGTAGCGACAGAACGTGCTATCGCTCCAATCCAGGTGTTGGCATTTCTAGCCATGTTGTACGTGTTCCGGGTACAAAGAAGGTTTTCCTGCAAAAAATCAGTCAAGCTTTGAAAGTTAGGAAACCCGCCTCCTTGAGTGAAGGAGCCTGGTTGGTGGCTTTAGCGTTGTGGGGGAGGACGGTTTGGGTTGTCTTGGAGGGCTAGGACTTCTTCCGGGCCCCATGTGTTTCCTTGGGCATTTCTCAAGCGGACGGACCCGTCATCCATATCTTGGATGAATCCCATGGCACGACGTTGGGCTAGATCTACCTTCCCGGATCTCGCACCCCGATGGAATGATTTTGAGACGCGATGGACATAGTTTTTGAATAGACGGTAGATCCATCCCCTGAAAAAGACCGGTGTTGGAGGAGAGAGTTAGTTGAGGTGCATGTTCTTGAGGAGTAGGTATGTGACATCAAGAGGTTGGCGGTTATGGATGCAATGGAGGCAAGTGAGCTCACGGAGGTTTACCACACCCGAACTGTTATTCCGTTGACAGAAGGAGTTGCTTAGGACCCGGTGGATGTAGCGGTAAAGAGGGTCCCCCAACTAGGAGCTTTTGGTGATGCTTGGATCGTATGGCCCATCTCCAAGTTGAGCCCATGCAGTTTGGCGCATGTTAGTCGGAATTTCACCGAGACCACCCGTGAATTCTTCTTCAACCGACACTTCCTCAGTGTATAAGCCCACATTCACACCGAATTGGGCCATGGAGATGGAAAATAGCTCCCCACCGCATCTGAACTCAACCCCATCTAAGTTAAACGGGTCCGCCTTGACCTTGAACTTGAAGGTGCTATAGAATTCCATGTTATACTCGTAGACGGAATGGAGCCTGGTGTCAAGAGCTGCTCGGAGTGGTCCCGTGACTAGCATATCATATCGGTCTCGTTGTCCCATAGCATCAAGAGTGGCATAGCAGGTTTGTCTTGGTGCCTCTTCATGCCTTGTTCGGAGGATTTCGTATCAGGTTTGGTACTCCAATTCCGATGTTTGGAACTTCAGAAACTTGCTGGCCATTGCTGCAAAAGAGAAACACAGAAACAATCAGTGCGTTACGATTAAATTTTGGGAAAAACTGAAAACAGGAAGCTGGACATGGCCCCGTGGTCACTGGCCATGCAACGTGTTCAGCCCTTATACCTGGCCACGCCCCGTGGTCAGAGCACTGTTACTGCACCTTTTCAAATTTCAACCCGGTTTCGAAAAGTTGAAAATTTTTGGTTGAGTAGGGGCGGTTTCCCCCGAAAATGAAACCCCATGTGCTGTTTTTCCAAAAACAAACTGTTAACCCTATCAATTTTAACTTTTTTGGTTCAAAAACAAGGGTTTATGGTTTATACTTGAAATTGGGTGATTCTATGAACAATAATGGTTGATTTACTTCCTATAACATGAATGTAAACTACTATTACTAGATCTAGTAAAAATATTGGGATTTGGTTTGGTTCTAGTTCAAGATCCCTAGATTTTTCCACAAATTTTTTGGTGTTATTCTTCATGCAAATCGTTAAAATAACTAAAGAAGATGTTAGAATCATAACTTGCAGACGTTGAATGGAAGGAAATCGTGAAAAATGGCAGAAAATCGCAGAAGAACCAGAGCTTTTTCGGGGAAACGAGTCGTGGTGAAATGAAGAACTAAGAATGAGAAGGGGTTTATACTCGTCTACACACCGACCACGGCCCCATGGTCAGTGGCCACGGCCCCGTGGGCGGCTAAAAATTATTTTTATTTTTATTTTTTTATAGTGCACGTGTGAGTGACCTGTTTTCCCGAAAGGAGTTTAGTTACCTTACCTATTTTTGAAGCTTTCCCGATGTCCACTACCTACAAGACATGGTGTTAATTTACATATATACACAAACCTTTTTTTAATCATACCTCACTTGCTTGTAGCAAAATCTCTTCCTCATCATCCTTAATGAATCCTTGCTAGAGCTTAAGCCGTTGTCCGTTGACTTTGAATGGAATGCCATTTTGAGATTTAATCTCGATTGCACCATGTGGAAACACATGGATGACGGAAAAAGGTCCCAACCACCTAGACTTTAGTTTTCCGTGAAATAATCGAAGTCGTGAATTAAACAATAGCAGTTGATCTCCTTCTAGAAACTCATTAGGCTTAATATGTTTGTCATGTAAGTTTTTTCATATGTTCCTTATAAATTTCGGAGTTAAAGTATGCTTGATTTCTTAATTCATCTTGTTCATTTAATTGATAAAATTGATTCTTTCCGGCGGTTGCATGGTCTAAGTTTACGTTTTTAATGCCCTATAAGCCCTATGTGTTATCGCTACTGGCAAATGACAACTTTTTCCATAGACAAACTTATATGGGGTGGTACCTATTGTTGTTTTAAAAGCGGTTCAAAAGGCCCATAAAGCGTCGTCTAATTTATCAGCCCATTCTTTTCTATTAATCCTATTGTTTTCTCAAGTATTCGTTTTAAACCTCGATTAGTCACTTTGGCTTGTCCTTTTGTTTGAGGATGATATGTGGTTGAGATTTGATGATAGACCCCATATCTTGTAAAAAAAATCAAGTTGATGATTACAAAAATTGGTACCTCTATTACTTATTAATGCTTTTGGAGTACCGAAACGAGAAAATAGTCATTTCAAGAATCTTACCACAACTCTTCCATCATTTGTTGGAAGAGCTTCGGCTTCGGCCATTTTGACAAGTAATCCACAGCCAAAAATATATATTTGTTTCCTTTTGATGGTGTGAAAGGTCCCATAAACTCTAATCCCCACACATCAAAAATTTCACAAACAAGAATACCATTTTATGGCATTTCGTTTTTGGAAGAAATATTACCTGATCGTTGGCATGCATCACATGTCTTGATAAGACTTTGTGAGTCTTTATAAATGGTCGGCTAATAAAATCCTGAATCAAAAACCTTTCGAGCGGTATTAGTCCGTGATGTCCTCCGTACGGGCCTTCATGACAATGGCGAAGAATCTTCCTTGCTTTGTTACCATGTACGCATCGTTGTATAAGTTGGTCTACACAAATTTTGAAAAGATATGTATCTTCCCAAAAATAATGCTTTACGTCGGCAAAGAATTTTTTTTCTTTGATGATGTGACCATCCTTTCACAACTATCCTACTAGCTAAGTAGTTGGCGTAGTCGGCGTACCAAGGTTCTTCTCGGTACTCCACCATTTCTAAAGATTCCGTTGGGAATTTTTCATTGGTGAGCTCGTCCCTAGTTGCCTCCAAAGCTGGATCTTCCAAGCTAGATAGATGATCGGCAGCGGTGTTTTCAGCTCCTCTTTTGTCTTTTATCTCTATGTCAAATTCTTAGAGGAGCAGAATCCATCTGATTAAACGTGGCTTGGCATCCTGTTTTTTAAAGAGATAACGAATGGCTGCATGGTCTGTATAAACTATCGTTTTAGAAGGAACAAGATAAGAACGAAATTTATCAAAAGCAAATACTACAGCTATTAACTCTTTTTCAGTTGTGGTGTAATTTTCTTGTGCATCATTGAGTGTTTTACTAGCATAGTATATTGAGTGAAAATCAGGGGCGGACCCACCACCAAGCCAAGGTGGGCGGGCGCACCCCCGGGGAAAAAAAATTATGTAATTTTCCGAAGAAAATCCCGTCCGCACCCCGTGGATTTTTTTCGTCCGCACCCCATGGATTTTTTCGGTCGCACCCCTTGGAATTTTTCATCCGCACCCCTTGGGTTGGGTAAAAAATATTATGGATTTATATTATAATTTTTTTACTAAACTCTGATTTTTTATAAAAAAAAACTACCTATATCCATTACTTATACTAGTTAAACAGTTAAACCCAAACCAAAGTTTTAGCCCAAAAATAAACATTAAGAATTAGCCCAATACCCCCCAACAATAAACATTAACATAGCCCAAAACCCCTTCAATAATACTCCCCCCCCCCCCTTCTGTTTCTTTTCTAATACGACTGCCCAGTGCAAGTGTGCAACCAGCGACTTCATCAGCATTCCATTCAGCAAGCCAGCAACAGCAGCCAGTTTGACTCAAAATTCCGGCCAGAAACTGACCGGAATCCGGCCAGGCAGCAGCAAAACAGCAGCGACAACTTCTGATCTTCATCAAGGTTAGTTTTTTGGTTTTTTTTTTATTTTACTTGATGATTTACTGCCTTAGATGGTTTTTATGATGATTTTAAGTGATGATTTACTGCCTTAGATTATTTTTTTGATGATTATGTTATTTAGATGATTTTTAGGGGTGATTAAACAATTCTAGGGCTTGATGATTATGTTATTTAGATGATTTTTAGGGGTGATTTTTAGATGATTTTTGGAACGATGAATTTATGTTCATGGATGACCGATGATGGATCAATATGATTGTGATAGGAACCATGAGTAGAGAGTTTATGGCGCGATTTGTCAAGCGGAAAGTGGATACATCTTCCAAACTAATTGATTTGGATACTCTTCCTTCGGATCCGTATGATCGCAAGCCGATAGAAGAATATAACGTGAATCAACGGGATGATATTAGAAGGGCGTATATACTAAGAGGACCGTATCAACCAAGAGGTATCGAATTCCCACAAACACCGTTTCAAGGTGACGAGTTAAGAAAATTTAAGGAAGAATGGTATGACAAACATGAGTATAAGGGATGGTTAGAGTATAGCTCAAAATCGGATCGTGTGTTTTGCTTATGTTGCTATTTGTTTAGGAGCCACTTCGGAGATGGTAGAGACACATTTGTGAGCGGTGGGTATAACAATTGGAAAAAGGTACATGCGTCACTTAAAAAACATGTTGGTTTAGTTAATAGTCTACACAACCAATGTTTCCAAAAGAGTGCCGATTTAGTTAACGAAAATCAAGCGGTACACACACAATGGGACAATAGGACCCCTAAGGAGAAACGTGAATACCGACTTAGACTTAGTGCTTCTACTTTGCTTGGGAAAAGGTTGTTGAATGGCGGATTGGCGTTTCGTGGACATGATGAATCAAAAGATTCATTAAATAAAGGGAATTTCTTAGAGCTTTTAGAACTCATGGGTGAAATGAATGAAGAGCTTGCTAAAGTTATCTTAGAGAATGCACCCGCGAATAACCAAATGACAAGTCCTAAAATTCAAGCGGACATCAAACATTGTTATGCTCAAGAGGTAATTAAACAAATTTTAGAAGAACTTGGTGATGATGTTTTTTCTTTATTAGTAGATGAATCATGTGATGTATCAAAAAAGGAACAAATGGCAGTTGTTATTCGTTTTGTTGATAAAGTTGGGATTGTTAAGGAGCGTTTTATTGGGCTTGTTCATGTCAAAGAGACAAGCGCAATAACACTCAAAACGGCTATTGATGATATATTGGCACGTTATGGGTTAAGTTTGAAAAGGATTAGAGGCCAAGGCTATGACGGGGCAAGTAACATGTCGGGCGAGTTTAACGGCCTAAGGGCTCTAATCTTAAAGGAAAACGTTTCGGCTTTTTATATTCATTGCTTTGCACACCAACTTCAACTAGTTGTTGTGGCGGTGGCTCACAAACACACACCAATTTGGAGAGTTTTTGAAACGATAACATGTTTAACAAATGTCGTTTGTGCATCTTCTAAACGACAAGATATGCTTCGTGAAAGCCAAAGAAGACAATTGGAAACAATGGAAGATGTACTTTGTACCGGAAGTGGGTTGAACCAAGAAATGACGCTTTCAAGGCCCGGGGATACACGTTGGAATTCCCATTACAAGACACTTTCCCGTTTAATTTTTTTATATCCAAACATTATGGAAGTTCTTGGATGGTTAGTAGAAACGGGTCAAACTCTTCCTTGTAATAGACAAGCGGACGGACTTCTAGAGGATATGAAAAAATACGACTTTGTATTTTACATACACTTGATGGAGCATATTCTAAACATCACACATACGTTGTCCCAATGTCTTCAAAGAAAGGAGCAAGATTTGATGAATGCGGTTAAATTGGTTTCTTCCACCAAAAACCAACTTGAAAAGTTTAGGTTGGAAGGTTTTAATGAGTTCTTGGAGAAGGTTAACTCCTTTTGTGACATGTATGAACTTGAGGTGAAAAAATTGGATGATGAATACGTTAACCCAAGGTGGCCAAGAAGAAAGACGAACATCACAAATCGGCATTATTACGAGTATGATTGCTTCAATGCGGTTCTTGATTTGCAAATACAAGAATTTGGGAACCGTTTTAATGAGGTAACATCTGAACTACTTGTTTGTATGAGTTGTTTGAGTCCTTGTGATAATTTTAGTGCATTTGACATTCCAAAAATACTAAAGCTAGCCGAGAAGTATCCATATGATTTCAATGAAGAGGAAAAACGAAGGCTTCCGGTTCAACTCCAAAACTACTTTAATTTTGTGAAAAAAGATAAACAATTCGCCAATTTGGATGGTTTGTCAAGTCTTGTAAGGTTAATGGTTTCAACAAATATTCACGTAACTTTTACATTGGTATATCGGTTATTGAAGCTTGTTCTCGTATTACCCGTCGCAACCGCAACCGTTGAAAGATGTTTTTCGGCAATGAAGAATGTGAAGACCGACTTGCGTAATCGGATTGGGGATGAGAATTTAAGTGATAGTTGTGTATGTTATATAGAGAAAGACTTGCTTAAGAAAGTAGCTTTAGATGATGTTTTGGATAGATTTCAAAAAATGAAAACCCGTAGGGCGACGTTTTAATTATGTTTGTACAAAGTTTGACGTGTTTGCCATATATATAAATTTAGTTTGATGTTCTTTTGACTTACATGACCCGACCCGACCCGATACAACCGATTTTTTTACTTATGTAACTAGGGGCCTAAAATTTTTAAAAATCTTCCGCACCCCCATGGAAAAAATCCTGGGTCCGCCACTGGTGAAAATGCTTATCTTTTCGTTGTCCCAAGACAGCTCCAACCGCAAAGTCACTTGCATCGCACATGATTTCGAAAGGTAATTTCCAATCAGGTGCTATCATGATTGGTGCTTTGACTAGCATTTATTTTAATGTTAAAAATGCTTTGTTGCAATCCTTGTCAAAGATAAATTGTGCATCTTTTTCAAGTAATTTTGTTAAAGGTCTTGAAATTTTCGAAAAGTCTTTGATAAATCGTCTATAAAATCCGACATGCACTAGGAAACTTCTTATGGCACTAACAGAGGATGGAGGTGGTAATCAAGAGATGGTGTCTATTTTTTCCCGATCAACCTCCATTCCTTCATTTGAGATTTTGTGACCGTGTACTATTCTCTCTATTACCATGAAATGACATTTTTCCCAATTAAGGGCGAGGTTGGTTTCCTCACATCGGGATAGCATTCGTTCAAGGTTATCAAGGCATTGGTCTTATGAATCTCCAAAGATAGAAAAGTCATCCATGAAAACTTCCATGGTTTTTCTATCATATCATGGAAAATGGTCACCATGCAACGTCAGAAAGTTATGGGGGCATTACATAGACCAAAAGGCATGCGTCGATAAGCAAAAGTTCCGTAGGGGCATATAAATGTTGTTTTTTTCTTGGTCTTCTGGAGCTATCAGTATTTGAAAGTAACCTGAAAAACCATCTAAAAAACAATAAAATTTATGACCGGATAATCTTTCTAACATTTGCTCAATAAAAGGTAAATGGAAGTGGTCTTTCCTCGTTGCCTCATTTAATTTACGATAGTCTATGCAAACTCTCCATCCGGTGACGGTCCTTGTTGGTATTAATTCATTTTTTTCATTAGTGACCACCGTCATACCTCCTTTTTTGGGAACTACTTGAAAGGGACTCACCCAAGGGCTATCGGAAATTGGGTAGATGAGCCCGACGTCAAGTAGTTTGATGACTTTATTTTTAACCACTTCTTGAACATTTGGATTTACTCTATGTTGTGGTTGTATTACCGATTTATAGTCATCTTCCATCAAAATTTTGTGCGTGCACATGGAAGGATTTATTCCTTTTATATCCACAAGCTTCCATCCAATCGCGTTCTTATGTTTTTTCAAAAGCGTAATTAATTTTTCTTTTTCTATACTAGTTAACTTTGAAGAAATAATTACTGTTAACTTACCATGCTTATCTAGAAAAGCGTATTCCAAACCTTTTAGGAGTTCTTTGAGCTCAAGTGGTGGGTCTTTAGGAGACTCTTTATTCGATTGCTCTTTATTTTGGTCGAGAACTAAAAAGGCTTGTTCAATGGCGTCCTCCTCTTTGACAAGCTGGTCGATTTCGTCCTCCGTATCAGGTGGTTCAACTTCATCTTCAATCAAGGGGTCGTCGTTGCCGAATGGGTACTTTGTGGTTTGGTCAAGATTGATATCCCTTTTGTCGGCCCCTAATTGAATTGGTAAATTGTTTTGCTTCCGATTGATCAATGCTTGATGGGTCTTCACAAAAGGTTGTCCCAACACAAGTGGAGCATCATCAAGAATGACGAAGTCGGTTGGGACCACCGTTTGGTTTGTTTGTACTAACACATCCTCAACTACTCCCGTTGATTTTATTACTTTTCGATTAGAAAGAAAAATGGGAATTTGAAGTGAAGAAAAATCACTAATATTTAATTTTTCGAAAATATAGTTAGGCATTATATAAACACAAAGATCCTTACCAATTGTAATATTACTAATTACAAAGGTGTTTTGAAAGAAACATGGAACCGGTATGATGTTAATTTCAATTTGCTCATCTTTTATTAGCGTAGTTTGATCGTTTGTTAATTTAATGCTAACCATTTCGTCAATTTTAGTGTTAGTGTTTAGCTCTTTTAAAAACTTAGCATGAGTAGGTACCAAACAATGATTTTCGAAAGAGGGTGGCAAAAGGTTAATTTCTCGAAAATTTTATTCTTTTTGAAAATTGTCGTTTTCGGACTTACCTCTTTCGTCGTTTGGTTCATGCTTTGGCTTTTCACTTAGTTGTTCTTCCATTTTTACTTCTTCAATTATCACTTCCTTAGTACAAATAGCCCCTTCCCTCTCACGGGAATTTCTTATTAAGCGTTCAAGATTTTTGAGACTTTGTATAAGGCTTTCGGCTTCGGGGATAATAGTTGGTGGTGCTTCGTGAAGGTTAGAGGGATAAGTGTCCCAATCAAAGCTTGATTTTGGAAGTTCAAACCTTGGTTCCTCATAGCAAGCGTATGAGGTGGATGGTTGGAAAATGTCACAATATTGTATCGAGTGAGAATTACCGCAAATGGTATAATATTCTTCCTCGTAATCATCCTCTATGTAGTAGTGCGTGTAATCTCCTGAGTATTGATCCATGAGGAAACACTCAGCAGATTACAGAGTATCGGGACCAGAAAACAAAATTAAAAAGCTGAAACAAAAGCTCACCATGGCCCCGTGCTGAGCAGACACGACCCGTGGTCAAATTTTGTATCTGGGCATTTGAAAGCTGTTACTGGTTACTTGCAGCAAGGGGCGTGTCCAATGGGCACGGCCCCGTGTTCAGCTTACTGTTTTGCTAAAAATTCCTAAAAATTAAAAAAAAACAAGCGCGCAGTTTCGAAAATGTTTTGAAAAATTATTAGGCCGTCGATTTTAAACTTTCTTAAAATCTTTGTGTCCCCGGCAACGGCGCCAAAAACTTGGTGTGCGTGAAGCGTGATATGATTTATTAATATTTTAAGTTTGTTTTACGCATTAGTCAAGTATTGAATTTATAAAACACGATATTATACTAACACTAAACACACACTAGGGCAAGTGCACCCATCGCGAGCGTAGTATAGTGTTGGTAAGATACCGAGGTCGTCCAAGGACACAAGAGCTTTTAATTCCGGTTTATTGTCAACATCTAATCAATCTAAATTTTTGATAAAAGTTTTTAAACATGAAAGTAAACCTAAAAACTAAAAGATAAATAAAATGAAAAACAATAGACAAGATAGAATCACTTGGATCTAACTCCTCTTTAATGTACCCTTTGATGATTTTAGCACTTTCAGACTTTTTAAGAGATTATCTTAGTTATAGTAGTAGGCCCCTCTTTTGAAGGTGACGTTACCCTCAACCCAGTGGTTTCAGTCAGCAGGGATACAACCCCAAAGAGTTGGAATATGAAAGATAATTAAAGAAGTTATTAATGCGAAAAGTGGTAGACCCCTCTTTTGAAGGTGACGTTACCCTCGGCTAAGTGGTTTGAGTCAGCAAGGATACAATCCTAAGAAGTCGGTTGAGTGACCGCTTTTGTCAGTGCCCAGGCATCCACTTGTTGGTTGGTCACAGAAGTCAAAGTGAGAGTTCCACTTGCATAACAATAGGATTCGGGCTTGCGCAGCTCCGCTACGTGCGTTAAATTGTGCACATATAGGTCAACACATTTGTATATCACTCTTCACTTCCTTCGCCGCCCTGCGCGCGCCCGTGTAGGATCGCATCATGGAAATGTGTTTGACAGAAAGTGAATGTAGTAACCACTATAATCTTTAGTAGCAATCACCACATTCCGTGTATGTTGCCAAAAATATCCATTTTCATACACAAGGTGAGATTCTCATCTTTCCCCAAGTGGGAAAGCAAATCGGGTCCGCGCGTGCCTATACGATCTGAGGCAAGTTCTTTGTCGATTGGGACAATGAGCCGGGTGATGGTCACTCGCACCCAAGCCTGGTGCGAGATTTGGGACCATACCCCTTCACTAATAAAGTTCGATCGATTGTATAAAGTAATAAATGGTCTAAACTTGACATAATAATTTGGTATATTATGTTACTTTATAGGGTAAATTACTGTTTGAGTCCTTGTGTTTTAGGGTTTTAACCACTTGAGTCCAAAATCAAAGTGTTTAACGTCCTGAGTCCCTATAGCCACTTTTATTAACCATTTGAGTCCAAATTTGTAACACCATCCATCAAGTTTGTTAACTACAAGGGCAATTTGGTCATTTACACACAAAGTACAATTCTTATATGCACAAGAGTTTAAGGAGCAAGTGTCTAATGCATAAATATTTTAATATTATATAAAAAATAAATTCTAGATGATTCTAGATTTGAGAAAAGGATCTTTGTTTGAGGTGATCGAACAAAACTAGACATATCCGAACTCTGCTACATCAAATGTGAAAATTAGGTCAAATTACATCAAATCACAACAATATTTGATAGATTAGAGAATACTACTTGAATTGCCGGCTTGGTGCTGTGAAGAGAAGTAATATTCGTTGATTTCCACTAACCTTTCAAAACAACCTTCAACCATACACAATTGGAGCAGGGTTGGTGGGATTTAATACCATGTAGATATATAGAAGAAAAGAATAAATCGATTGATGAGATTATTAGATTAAACTTACAATGATGTTGATATTTGAGAGACGAAATCAATTAATCAACTCCTCCATTCCTTCCCCTTTTTAATCATCATCTTCAATTGAACAAGCATGGGTCATCCTTGCCATCAGAATCAAATCTAAACCGTAATAATAGACCATAACAAAGTGAGGATGTGAGAGTGGTTTACA
Organism: Helianthus tuberosus; assembly: GCA_030545235.1. Taxonomy (NCBI): domain Eukaryota; kingdom Viridiplantae; phylum Streptophyta; class Magnoliopsida; order Asterales; family Asteraceae; genus Helianthus; species Helianthus tuberosus. The sequence continues at coordinate 171,958,058 of CM060377.1, forward strand.
ACACAAATGGAAGATTGAAGAAGATGAGAGGTCTGAGGTTGGTGAGTAATGTGGTAGGTGACAACGACGGTGGCGGTTTTAGGGTTTCAGTGGTGGCGGCTTTGATGGTGACAATGGTGATGTCGGTTTAGGGTTTCAGTAGTAGCGGTTTTAGGGTTTCAGTGGTGGCGGCTTTGATGGTGACGATGGTGTTGTCGGTGGTAGGGCAATGGTGGTGGTTTATTGTGGTGATGGTGGTGTCGGAGGTGGTGTATGGTGGTGGTTTATAATGGGGATGATACTGTCGGAGGTGGGGCCAAAGGTGGTTTATTGTGGTGACGGTGGTGTATGGTTGCAGCTAGGGGCGGCAATTCTTGACACGACCCGTTAACCCGACACGAAAAAAACAGGTTTGGGTCAACTAACACGACCCGTTTAAAAAAACGGGTCGGGTTCGGGTTAACCCGTATTAAAAACGATTCGGGTGCGGGTTGACCCGTATAAAAACGGGTTGACCCATTAACCCGTTTAACTATTTAGATAAAAAAAATCTTTTATATTTTTGTTTTTGTTTTTTCGGTTTCTATTTACATGGTTAGTTATAATAATGTTAATTTTGACACATTATATTATTTATTTATCACACTCATACTCATCATTATACATGTTATCGATAACCCACTTAAAACCGAACAACTCGTTTATAGATCGTCAACTTATATCACTCATTTAAAAATATGGGTTAAACGTGTTGGGTTCGGGTTGACCCGAATTAATATGGGTCAGGTTAGGGTTGAAATATTTGACCCGAATAATAATATGGGTCGGGTTCGGGTTGAACATTTCAACCCACCAACCCGCCAACACGTAACCCGTCAACCCGCCAACCCATCAACCCGACACGATTGCCACCCCTAGTTGCAGCCTGCAGGTGAGGTGACTGTGGTTGCAAGGATGAGGTGTTGTATGGTGGTGGTGTGTGATGGCTAGGGTGGTTCTTGGTGGTGTTTAGAGAGAGAGAGAGAGAGATGAGTGAGTTTGAGTGTTTGTAAAGGTGAGATAAGGTTTGTTATTTATTTATATTTCTATTTTTTAAATACAGGGGTATTTTAGTCTTTTCATTAGAAACTAACAGAATATTCAAACGAAGTTAGAAATTTGGATTCAAATGGTTAAGAAAAATGACTATAGGAACTTAGGGCGTTAAACTTTTTGATCTTGTACTCAAGTGGTTAAAACCACTATAACACAGGGTCTCAAAAAGTACCCACTTTATAATTACACAAAATAGTTTCATAGTATACATTTAAAAATATATATATAAATGTTACGCATATAAAGATAGTCATTTAATCAGTTTTATGATATGTAAAACTCATTTGAAAGCTGACATAATAAAACCGATTATTATTATTTAGGATCTTAAATTCAGAATGTTACAATGAAAATTTTCCCTTTCGTCCGCTATACAATTAAACTGATGTTTCTCTTTCGTTTGCTACGCATTGAAAACGACCGAGTTTTCACCCGTCGCAACTCGCAGGTTTCTCCTACTAGTTTTATAAAATTCCGAGTATTCCATTGAGACGTGTTTATTTTTTCTACATATAGATATAAATTTTACTCAAAACAGAGCTATGAATAATAAACTAAAGTAATCAAATCACAACTATACATGTCATCAAAGCTACATCATGGTTTAGTCTTTTTTTTTAAATGACGTGTTTACCCTTTTCGTTATTTTAGTAAAAAAAATATAACATCTTATACGTTTCGAATATAAAATTTTGACGTGCTTATTTTTATTTATGATAATGATAAAATGTAGATCATTTTTTTTTTGTATTTTGCCATTAGAAACAAACTGATATAATCCGAAGAGCATTAGGATCTGATATCACATTTTTATAATTTCTAATATAACGTTACGATTTGAATACCATAATTATTTTTATGGTTGCCTTGACGTGACAATATATAAGCTACAGCGATTGCCGATACGATAACGGTAAGCAACGAATCAAATGTGTATTCTCCGCTCCAACGTGCAATGAGAAAATCCTAGTTATATATTAAAACATAACTCCTTGCTATAGTAGAGATAATGACCTTCAATAAAAGTTTATTACCATAATGTCATTTTAAAGAAAAAAGATGTGGTCATACACTTGGGGGTAAAATGAAAACTAGATGGTAGAACTTTTAGAAGTTGTCTTTTTGTCTGCTCATCAAAGATCCAATATTGGCCAATACTCCGCTTCCTTTAAAACAATTCAATTTTCATTTGTTTTTCCTTTTTTTCATTTAAAACAGTCGAGGGGGACGCCCCCCACATCACCGGGACAGTGGTGGCGGGCCGGCTAACGTGACCGGTCTTCACGTTTTGCTCTCCATTTGTTTTTCCTTTTTTTCATAATAAGAATAAAACTAAATTATTATTTGTTTTTTAATTATGAAATATTGGATTTTAATAATCATCCAAATATTTGTTATTGGCCGCCAGCAGTTTTAACTTAAAAAATAACCACTGGCAGTCTCAACTATTGACATATTGGCCAACAATGGACCATAACTAACAAAACCCTAACACCGTTAGTCTTTGGTCGCCGAAAAATCGTGTTTGTCCAAAAAAGGTTTTTTAAGGTCCGATCTAAAGTTACAAAGAGGTTTCGGACGAAAATGTTGAGTTTTTTCGGCCAAAAAGTTGAGCTTTTCGGCGAGAAAGGAGTTTTACAGCGACTATAATAATTGGGGTTTTTACTAGAAAAAAAGTTCCAAAGGTCCATAATAAGGTTATAAAGAGGTTCGGGCCGAAAATGTTGAATTTTCCGGCCAAAAATGAGTTTTTCGGCCAAAAAACGTTTTTCCGGCGACCGGAGACTAACGGCGTTAGGGTCCATTGGAGGCTAATATATTAAAAGTTAGGACTGCCAGTAATTATTTTTAAAGTTTGGACTGTTGACGGCGAACGACGAATAGTTAGGATTATTAAAATCCAATATTCCTTAATTTATCATTAGAGACGTAAAATATTTTTGTTTTTACTTAATTGTTTTTAGGTTTTTTTTTTGTGTGTGTTTTTTAAAGTTTCATCGCAACTTTACATTTTAGATAAGTTGTTGAAATTGAAACATACCTACCATATTTAATTTTGAGGTAAAACTTCTAAGAGAAGAATGACACAAATTATCTGAAGTTTTAAGATAATTTATTATAGAAAATTACAACAAATCAGTAAAGAACGTGATAGTTAAAAAACTATTTTTTTTTTACAAATGCAACATATATTTTGAATTTCAAACAAAATCGACATGAATTTTGCAATTGAAGCAGGCATCCAACAAAGAGAGGATAAAATCTCAGCTGTCAAGAAATCAACCTTCTCCTTCTCAACATATACTACTAGAAAACAGCTAAATTTATGACAAGCTTATTTGTAGCAAATTTGTAGCAAGTTGGCATTTGCTACAAATTTGCGACAAAAAATTCCGTGTGAAATAAACTAAAATTATATATACGACTCTCTACGATCATATGATATTTGCAATGTTGTCATATGTTGTGTCTTAAGCATGTTGGTCCAGCACATAATACAATCAAGTCTTCAAATATCATACTAAAATTATAAAGGTGTAGAATAATATTGACAATGTAAACAGAAGAACATATCGAATTATAAGGAAATACCATTTGAGCTCGATTGAGCTAACGATAAACAACATCATTAATCAATATGTACAGTTGTTGTGGTCCTAATGTGCAAGTAACGGGAGATGGAGTTAGTGCGTCACAAGTTTTCTAACTAACACTCATTACTTTCCTTTACTTTGAACAACATTACACTAGATTAATTATATTTTGTTACAACTTTAAACTCAATTTTCTCATTTTGTTCTAACCGGATTTTCCCAAATAAAATAACATGTCACGCTCAACTGTACGAGAACATTTTTTAATGGATGAGTAGTCGACATCTGGGTTATTATTAAATTAAAGTTGATATTTTTAAAATTAAGGCCACTGTCAAAAAAAAAAAAAAAAACAATCCCATTAATTCTCACAAGCATTGCATATATTTTACAAATTACAACTTGCAACTTAATACAATTATATTATACGCTCAATATCATATATAGATTCTTCCAAACCATAAAGTGGGATATTATTTGTAATCATATTATATATATTAAACTCCACCTCACATATATGACTAATTCATATGCGGTACTATTATGTCAATGGATTGACTAACAATGATAATACATGAGATTTTGTCACATCTGGACGATGACCATGTCCGTCTGCTTCATGGTACATGAATTGCGCCATTCGACCCAAGTTTGTTCCACATTCGATAACCTCCTTTAAAAACTGAGAGTTAATTACACTCGATCTTTCTTTGTTAAGTTTCTTCCATGTGTTAAGTATTAACGTTTTCACATACATTCTAGCTTCCTCTTCACTTGCACCAGTCTCATTCATGTAACACTGAACTGATTTTGGAGTATCACCTCTTTCCATTTCGTCCTTCAATTAGAAATAAGTCACTGGTTAACCACATTTTATATTTTTTTTGTTGAAGAAAACTATTGTTAATTCGTATTGCTATACCATTGCCTTTTTTGTGTGCAACTCTTAACTAACCAATAAGCTTGATGAAACAGTTACCGTGTATGTCGCCAAGTCATCAGCAAGCCTAAGGATTATTGATGAGTAGCGAATGATGTTCTCGGCTCTTTCCATGGAATGCAGGAGTTCTTCGGTTGGAGTAACTGATGTTACAAGACTAATATGCGCGAGCATTAAAGGGAGTGATATTGACATATAAGCATTTTCCAAGTACTCTTCAAGTGTTGGCTTGTATCCACTGTGGTACCACTGAGCTTCTTTTAGGTATGCCTTGCACAATCCTTCCCACTGTAATGATTTTAAATATGATAATCTAGATTGGAGAATTAGAACATTAGTTAATGAAGACGGATTTAGTTACCGCTTTTGTTAAGTGCGGAAGGTTGAAGAACCCTGTTTCTGTCAATGTATAATATGCGATCTCGTTTATTGAGTTATAGAATCCAACAAAACATATCTTCATATACTCAGGGAGTTCTTCAATAGAGTTGATATCCCATCTACACATTGGAAGATCTCAAGACATTACATTTGTGCAACACTAATTAATAAATGTGACATTCTACAAGATTACCTGCCGACAGCCGCAGTAAATTGCTCAAGTTCTTCCAAAGTACCATACACATCATAGACATCATCGAAAGAAGTAATCATAGCGAAAACCTGTGCTAGCATTCTTCTTAGAGGACTAAACTGTGGTAGGGAGTTGGTACCAATCGTCCAGAGGAAATTCTCCACCAACCGGTCTCGAACAAAGGTCAGCTTTGAATCCCAGCTTGTTTTTTTCCACCATCTGTAGAAATATGAAGAACCCGTGAGGAATTGTGTATAATAGATCAACTATATATAAGAATACAATAAGGATAATTAAATAGAAAAACTAATCAAATCATATCTCCTAGTTATGATAGAGTAAAGTACAATAAACTCTAGTTATTATTCTATTGAATTAGAGTAAATATATATCGCTAACAGCCTAACACCATCTACATATTCTTATCGGCTATATCATGATTAGTTAATGCAAATGCACTCATGATCATAATTAGTTTAATTTGTTGATATAAAAAGAGAGAATAAAATTTGCATATGTACCTTGACGTGTGTTTTAAATCTTCTAGGTGAATCGCTTGCAACATATTAAAGTCCAGTTTGGCAAGCTCGAACAATGTTGGGTTCATGTCAGTTCGTTTTTCATACGCTTCAATAAACCACTTTGCCTCCACTCGTGGAACCATCCATTGAAGCGGAATATCTAACGCGTGACTTATTAACGATGACAAATGTTCATCAGCAATGTTTTTTAAACTTTCTTTCAAATATTTAGTCGTGAAATCTCGAGCATCGTCTAGTATATCTTCATCCTCTACTGAAACATAAGAAGCTTCATACAAGTTTAGCATACCGATGATATCCTTCTGCAAGTGTCCCTTGAAGCTACCGGTTACATCCAGAATGTCTTCAAATATATCTATTCGACACAATCAAAACAACACTAATGTTCAATATTTCAAAATTGTAAATCAAAATACGAGATAAATTAAGACATCCTTCATTAGTTTACTTGGTACCTTGAGGGACATGATATCCATGTTGTCTCAAGACTCTAAACCCAAGGGATTTAAGATTTAAATCCAATTTAGTCCACTTTTCAGGAGTTTCATAGTAGTTGTAGTATATATTTTTCAAGACATTGCTTATTTCATTCTGAAAATGATAAGATATGCCGAGTCTCTGCAAATCATCAACCAGGTTGAGCAACTTCAGCGGATTCTCCTCCTTTTCATTATCTTTATAAATCATGGTCCTCACTGCTTCTTTTAGTGTCTGCAATCTTGGCATGTGCTTCTCTCCCTACACAAAATTAACAACAATTATGCATGTTAGATATAGTCGTACATTATTTTAAAAAAAACCTTGTAATCTTGTATGTTAATTTTTTTTAACAGGGATTAAATCTACTCTTAATTTTATAATATTGTTGTGCATCACACGACTTGAATCCCCAACTACATAGGAAAGGACACTATATTACACACCTTGGTACCGTTAGGGCAAAGGCCCCTTTGGTCCTTGTATGTTGACGTAGTTGTTTTCTCAAAAGATTATTAATACATGAAAGTTAAAAAATAAAATGGCTAAAAGGTTAACAAGCATACTGTATATTTGCTAGTGAGGGACTGAATACGATCATAGGACCATATTGAAGGAGGATAACTTCCTGATCTTCTAACTGAGGTTGTCGTGGTAGGAACATCCATAACTGAGGTTGCTGTGGTAGGAACATCCATAACTTTGTTTTTATGAATTAATTGCTTTTCACAGGCAACAATATTTTTTCTACTGGAAGAAGTGTTCGAAATGAGGAATGGAGAAGAAAATGCCCATACTGAAGCCATGATTGCAAAAGATTATTGTTTGTTGATGGTTTTTAAAAGCCACAGACTCAAATATATAGAGGTTAAGTGGGTTGCGTAAGGGAACATACCCTTGAAATACATACATAATATATTATGCATGATATGCATGATCTAAAATATTTTTATAATATTTTATTTATTTTCCCTATGTGATGTATGCTAATATATGTATACACTAAAAAAATTGCAACCCGAAAGCATTTATTATTTTAATCATTACAATTATATCATTTAACCTCAGTGATAATGCTTACATGTATTTGTTATAGAAAACATTATCATCACTTATTATTATTTTAAATAACTAGTAGGTATCTTTCCTTTGTTTTCTCAGGGAAAACATATATTACAAAAATAAAAATAAAAAGGTTAACAAAGTATTAGGTTTACTTACACATATATCACTTAATTACACACAAGTCACTATGTAATCGAAAGAAAAAAACTGCTAATGTGAGTTTGTGATTCTATGGTTTTGAATAAAATTTATATCATGTAGATAAAACTAATGACCCCGCAACGGTGTATGCAAAATTATTAACTCGAAAACTTGGAAAGTCTAACAAAGTGAAACTTAAATAACATATTTGGATTCATGTTTTGAATATTTGAAGTTGATCCTTAACTGAAACGAAAAATTCATTTGAATCATATGCGCTATTACTTTTGAACCGGACATTATATTGGAAACTTTGTAAATTATTATATATGAAAAATTAAGTTACAAAGGTAAAACGTAGTTCTATTGAAAAAAGAAAAAAAAAACAATCAATTATATTTGACCCGTTCAATTTTAAATAAAACTTTATCAAATCGTAGATAAAAGTAAGCACATCACAATAATATATTCAAAATTTTATAAATCTTTATATTATATTATATTAAAACAACAAAAAGGAAAAACGGCGTATATGTTTGCGCCTTGATTATTTGTACGTTACTATTTGTAACTTGGTTTTTAATAATATTTATATTGAGATGCAGATAAAAATAAGCACTTCATAATGAGAAAGGTGGTTCTCGCATGAACCTTACCCTATATATATATATATATATATATAATAGGGCAAGGTTATTGTAAAAAGGGTTAAAAATGTGTAAATTGTGAGAAATATTGTGAAGATGACATATGTCCTAAATTTAAATTAATTCAAAAGGGTAAACAAGTAATTTTATCATTAATTCAATTAATTAAAAACTTCCCATAACCACCACCTTAGTTATAGGAACTGAATTTTTTTTAAAGATCTCTATAAACACCATTCAGCAAGTATATAACACCATTCAGCAAGTATATATTACCATTCAGGAAGTATATATTACCATTCAGTAAGTATATAACACTATTCAATAACACCATTCAGCAAGTATATAACACCATTCAGTGAGTATATAACACCATTCATGGACTAAACATCTGATCGAATCATATTTTTTTCTCTATATAAGTATAGCAATGTGGTATTCATATCAAAGATAAAAAAACGCTCGTTATTATGGTGTAATTTTTTTTTAAAAAGTTACGTATAAAAAAGTTATTGACGTTTAAAAAAGATTGTGGGGGGGGGGGGGGGGGGAAGTTACATGTGCATTAATGTTAGTTTATTAATTTAAAAATGTTAAATTTACCTATATACCCTTAATCTAGAAAATTAATATTTTAATAGTAAATATTATTTACAATTTTTCCATTATGATCTTAGCCATTAGATCAAAGATCTAATGGTGTAGATTCTTTCTTACCTTTCTCACAAAAAACATTTTTTTACAGGAACCTCTACCTATATATATATATATATATATATATGGAAGGGTTAAAATAAGAACGCTAAATGTTGCGGGAACCGTAATAACAAATGAAAACCTCGAGAACTTAGTAAAAAACAATTCAAATTCAAAATTTTCTTTTACACTTATCACTATTATTCGAATACAGTATTAGATATTATATGTAGACGTTTAAATTTACATATATTCATAAATAAATAAAATTTACAAATGTGTAAGTTTGTCATTTACACATGTGTAAATTTGTTGTATTTACACATGTGTAAAATACTTATTAAGAGTGATTTTGTAAGGAGAGATGAATTATTGAAAAAGTAAATTCTTTTTTAGTGTTGTATTTTAAGTATATTGAGGTCTGTATAAAAAAAATGATTTTAATTTGTTTTCTCATCCGTTCTCATGGTTCTCTTAATATTTCGCGTTTTCAAGATAATAATCCCCTGTATATATGTATGTGTATATATATGCATAAGATATGATCACAAGAGAACCATAGAGCTATCTGATAATCAAAAACATAATTTCTAATAGTTTATTTATTTCTATTTTTAAAAAGGGTATTTCAGTAAAACTTCATCTCATTATTTTAGCTAGTTATATTTTTCATTATTGAATTCCCTAAATTTCTCTAATATCTAATTTGTAACAGTTTATCATCTTTGGGCTGAATCATTCAAACAAACAATCTTTGTCTTCAACACAAAAATAACTAGTTTTATAACTTAACTTATAAGTCATAAATCTGTAAATCATTTTTATAACTTAACTTAAGTATCATATATAATAATGAAAAATCTTTGACCTGTATTAACCTTTTACCAAACAATCAAAACAATATAAATGAAACAACAAAGAAAGATAACTAATTACTTAATTAGAGAAAAAGATCCTAGGATAAGGATGATCGTTAGTGGATTGAACCCCGGAACTAATTATCTACCCGATAAGAAGAGGAATGAAACGCCGCTGCCACCGCCATTGTAGAAAGATGCGAAGGCTACAAATTATTAACCAAAAAGAATCATATACAGAATGAAGAAGAAGACCTAGATTCTAAACAATGTCTAAAAAAGGAAAAAGAATCAAAAAAAGCTACTTCCGTTAATTTTTGTGTGTTCTAATGTACTGCTTCTAGGGTTTCTAGTTAGAGGGGAAAGATGATTCAAGGAAAGAGAAAAGATATCAAATTGCCAAATTGGATCACTGGCCGCCATGTTGTACCTTTCTATTTGTTGTTTGAGTGGCGTAGATGAGAATTAGGGTTTGTGATGGGAAGAAGGAAACGGGAAATAAGATTGCCACTCAAAAACCAATTCTCAGCTTAATGAGCAACGACAACTCATCAAAAAAAATGCTAAATGAATGGCATGTGACAAAGATACTGTAGGTCCACCCAGAGGATCGAGTAACCTCTATTCCCTGTTTTCCGACAAACCCGAGAGTGCGGAATCCAAATGGGTAAGTTAAACCAAGTTACGAACACGTAAGACACAAAGATTCAACAATTAACACTCCATTGTATTAACTCGTATGAAACCGTTACAAAGCAATGTTTACAAGATAAACCTATAAACTCTCAGTTGTGTGTGTGTTCTCTCCGAAATCTATTCAGACTTCTCTACTGTGTTATGTCTGTTGTCTGTGTTTATATAGTATATGACTGACGAAAACAAGAACTGGACGAAATCAGGTGATTTCGTCCTATTTGGTTTTCATCGCATTTGGTTTTCATCCCATTTGGTTTTCACCAAAAGGGATTTCGTCCAACATGTTGGCCCAGGGGATTTCGTCCAATTCATGTTGGGCCTGGGCTTGACTTGTCAACTGGGCTTCATCATGGATTGGACCAAACATAAACAATACAACACTAGACTTAACAAGTATGCATACCGCACACACGCAGTAGCATTTACATCAAACGTTACGAAATAAAACGCATACCGAGTCAAGATAGGAGGATATCTTGACTACGGCCTTCACTTCGTAGCCGAGTCGAACCGAGCCGAGCCGTATCCACACAATATGTATCAACAAACTCCCCCTTGGATGCTGCTCGCGAGGTTCGTAATCTCGTTCTCCATATCTTGATGGTTCATTCATTCTTGTCGTAGGATCTTCAAAGTCTTCACGCGTTGTGAGTAGAAAGTGTATCAACAAACTCCCTTTTCATTTAGGTAGTGTGTTAACAAACTCCCCCTTTGATTATGCTTGGGAATCTTTTGACTTCAATGCTTGAGATCCTTGTGGTGTTGGTGATTGATCAGCGGCAACTCGATCATCTTTATCATTTGAGTGCCTTCACGTCGTGTCTTCATTCTGAAGCTTGTCATCGAACACGTTCTCCTCGCCTTTAGCATCTGCACATGCAAGAAAGCTAAACGCGTAATGAGAACAACTGCTTGGAATATAGTTAACATTAAACAAACGACACACATGTGACCATGTTTTCAACTACCGTCCGACAGTTAGTTTGAAAAGTTAACAGATTTTTCAATTTTGATTATTAACTTTCAAAACTTGCAAACTCTGACCGCTTATGAAGATTCAGTCGTTTTGGTTTTCAACAGATTTCAGGCAACGAAGACTTGAGTTCCAACATCGGTTAATCAAAACTAAAGCAGAAATAAAATCTTTTTGGCTTTTATAAAGTTTATATTAAAACACACCTAAAATCTTTTTGGTATTTTGAATATTTCAAATTTAAAGACTGAAAGCAGTAAATAAATATATACAGAGTTGCAGAAACTAAGAAAAGTAAATATATACAAACATTCTTTTTGCGAGTTTCGAGGGTAAGAGAATCATATCAGTGTACGGTCATGCCAAAACGCTCTTGTTGTTCTTTTTGTTAACATATAGATAAACATCCTATAACGATTATCGGTATTGTTATCCACATAAGCTCAACTTATCATATGTAATCATGGCGAGGGGATACGTTAAGGTATGATTTTTACTTACCGACCGGTGTTCATCCACATCACGACACATTCCCGTATCATGGTATGCACGAGAGTTCATCTTACTGGTGAGTATACAATTTATCATCTGTTTTGCCGTATAAAAAGATGTGAGAAACTCACTTATTTTGTTTTGAAAACAAGCCATATGTGATAGAATCACTTATTGATGAGGAACTTGATTTTCAGATGCATGAAGGGCACAGGAGCAAGTCCGTGAACAGGTCAGTACTTTCGTACAGCAGAGAGACGAACTTGACTCCCGGATAAATGTGATATATTATCACTTATTTGTTTGGACATGTGATTGTTGATCACTTATTGAGGTCGTATGCAGTATGTACACGTATGTATGATATCATGGAAGATCTAGACTTCGTCTCCGTTTGTTTCGGTAAAAGAAACAACCATGATACCCAGATGATAAATAGCATAAAGACCGAATATCTCGGAACCTCGGCAATCAATCAAACGAAATTTCGGTACTAAGACCATATGCCAATGAGTGGTTCCCACCTGGTCTTCAATCGATTTAAGTTTATATCACCCTGCACACTTTAAGATGATTGTGAGCCTACCGATACATCTTATATAGAGCTGCTTAACATTTTTCATTTTGCATTTCAGTTTTAAAAAGGTTTAGACAGACCACTGATGTACTATCATTTTCTCTTTTGCTCGCCAGGAAACTCATTTTTGTTTTTCTATTGTTTTTGGGTTTTGAAATTTTTCGATGTTTTTGAATTTTTCAAATTTTGGAATTACTCCCCCTAAAATCAACAAACTTACAATAATTTTAAAAACACAAAGATATTTACAAAAACGATTTTCCGATGTGGATTACTCTTGCTTGACCTTAATGCCGTTTACAAAAATTAATTTTAATCAGAATTGATTTATCGAATTTTGGAAAAATCAGTTGGCACGTCGGTAATCGGTGTGGACCATGACAACATTGACGAGTTTCATATTGAAACAATCACGTGTGAGGTGATATTCGAGATCAACGTGTCTGGTCAAAGAGTGTTGTATGAGATGATAATAATTCATAAAGCAGCTTAAATATCGACAAGTATAGGAGAGATTAGAAATTCAAAACCGTATCCTGCAACTGCTTCGTGCATTGCAAGGAATCTAAGTGCTCTCCCAAAGTCGATTTTGTAGCTACTGAGAAATCTCTTCACAGCAACAAGATCATAGACCTCTGGGTCCGGCTGGTCTTCCACATTGTACCAGCGAAGGTCTTTATCTTTCTCTTTGAGAAGTAGTGTGCGGTTGTTCAATCCACGCCAAGGCATCCGCACACCCGGTTGGTTTGTTCAACAAGCACATTTTCTTCAATCACACCGTAGAGAAAAGTACCCTACACGTTCATCTTGTGGACTTTGAACTTCTTGTGGAAGACAAATCCATGAATCTTCAAAAAGCTTCAGACGTGCTGCAGGCGCGTACTTTTCATTGAAATCTTTCATGTTGACCCGATCAAAAACCATAACAACCAAACTTTGGAACATATTTCATCTGGTCGAATTTTTCAACTTCATTCCTTTTTCCTCTCCATCAATGGCAACAATATTCTCCTAGATGTAACAATATTTCGGAGCCTTCTGTCGCCGATCTTGTGCATGGACGCTCCACTATCAACAATCCAAAGACTATCAATAGTTCCTCCTAGAACATCCTACACACTCATTCAGAGATTAGTTGGAGAGGGGGGCCCAAGCCTTTACAGACTTGGGTCGTCCGTCATCATCGAGAATTGTAACATCCATTTCCCGATGATTCGGAATTGATGTAGCTCCCCCTGAAACACTTACTGGTTTTGGTTTCCAAATCTGTTTTTGTTTTTCATTTTTAACATTTGATTTAACAGACTGCGTTTGGACAACCTCTGGTTTTAAAACCTTTTCAACATTTTTCCGTTGTTTCTTTCTCTGATTCACTTCTTGTTGTTTAACAAGACGAGGGTCTTGTTTTGGTGAAACAAATCTTTTATGGTAATTCTTACCATGGGGGGCATCAACCTTTGCCTTTCCTTTCGTGAGATGTGGACAATTTCTGACAATGTGCCCATACTCACCACATTCAAAGCATGATCTTCGCTCAACAAACCTCGGAGTATCATAACTGTAGGAGCTTGATGATGAACTTCGTGATCTTGAGGTACTTGGTCCTACATCACAACCGTTTGTGTGTTGTGTTTAGTTGTTTTGACTGTTTCTTCTCAAAATTTTAACTTGTTTAACAAAATCTAGATTAGATTTTTTTTTCAAATGTGTCAATTTTATCCGTTCCCTTTGATTTCACAAAGTTTATCTTCTTGTCCTTTTCTGAGTCTGTTTCTTTTGACCTTGAGTCGGTGATTTACCCTTTGGTTTGGTGCGATTTTGATGAACTTTCTCAGTTGGTAATTTTTTATTGCCATTTTGTTTGCGAATTTCAGCTCTTGGAATCGGAGGGCACTGTGTTACCACAACGTGTGATCCTGTCTTTCCCAAGAACTTACTTGTTGAATCTTCAAAAATTTTACTAATTAAAGATTGATTAACATTCTTAATAGGAAAATCTTTGTCAGAGTAGATTTTATCATCACTAACAAGAGTGTACAGCAAATTCACACTCTCAGACTCTTGTGAGGAAGTAGATGTAGACTCGGGTAGAACAGTCGCAGCAGGTTTTGCGGGAGGATCACATAGAATATGATTCTCGAGAGGTATGTCCTCTTCTTTGATTACCGCATCTGGCTGTGCTGAGTCAGTATCATTAGATTCATCATCTGAAGAATCAGTATCCTCAACAATGATTGGAGGATCCTGATTTTGTTCAGCAGTTACAACAGTATCTGCTGACACATCCAAATCTGATGATACTTCCTGTTTGTATCCAAGTCCCGTTGCAAATTCCTCAATGTCTAAAGGAACAGATTCTTCATAATGAGTTCTATACTCCTCATCAGGCAGTGCATCATAATTTTGTCTAACAGGTGGTGGGCATTTCTTATATCCAATGCACGTGACATCCTTTTTCTCTTTTTGTGTGCCAATGATGTGATCCAGCACATATCTAGAGTTAGAATAACTGTCTAGTTTAAGCTGGATCGCCTCACTTTCACACTTTGTGCAGGCTAACTCTTTTTGCATGCTTTCAAGACGATTGATATAAAGGTTTATGTCAGTTTGTTTTCTTGAAACCATTTTTGTCAGTTCGGTTTTATCTTTTCTTAAAGTTTCAACCATCGTTTTAAATTCCTTTTCATGGTTTTCATAAAACATGTTAGCCTCTTTGCATTTTGAAAGATCCACTATCAACTTTTGATTGTGCATATTTGTCACTTCAAATTTGTTTTGCAAATCCTCATGTTTGCTTTGCAAATCACACCACTTAGCATCTAAAGAAACATGTATGTTTTGCAAGTCAAACAATTTAGCATTTAAAGCATCATGTTTGCTTTGCAACTCAGACATATTAGCATCTAAATCAGCACATTTAACACTTAAGCTAGCACAATTATCACAATTAACAACAGTTGGTTCATCGACACATACCTGACTGGAATCACTCTCAGATGTTGACCTAAATGCATCAGAATCAACAACCTCCCTTGATGATTCACATTCAGATCCTTACTCGCTTGTGATAAATTTATTTCATCCTTCAAAAATATACTCAAAGCTATTTTAATTTGTTACTAGTAGGACCAAGCAACATCAGTACAACAAAGTTTCCAATGACTCGGACAAGTATGTAGTAGGAATTTATCTCGAGAGTGTTTTGTGGATGACTTTGATCCATTGTTGAATCAATTTTAAGAAATTTGTTCATGTTTTATGGAATTATATGAAGTTGTAAATCGAAGGCACTTATATATTGTTTAATAAATTTGTATGAATTGGTTCAAATCGATTGCTACTCAATTTATGAAGGTCTAAGTATAACATCTTCTTCATGATTCATCTTCTTCATCCTTTTTTACATGTAACTTATACAAGTTATGTATGCTTAGCATGGTGAGTTACATGTATCTACCATAATGTTGCATATGTGTAACTCAACATTTGATGACTTATGAGTAGACACATGTACTAAAGTTGAAAGTCGCATCTTTCTCATTCACACTATAGGAAATTTGAGTCTTTACCCACACTTAGTATGTGTGGTTAAAAGCCTATTATGTGTTGGTAGTGTTCTTTACCTACACATAAATTAAGTGTTATGATGTGTAGACTCGCGACTGTTGATATAACACCCAATATCTACACATATATGTGTAGCTAAAACTTATTTATATGTTTGGTTGAAACTAAAATGATTTGTTTAAATGTCAAATGATGTGGCAGATGAAATTACATTTGATGTGGTAGGTGACATGGCATGTTACATGGCTCGTTACGTGGACTTTAGCGATGACACATGTTAGAAATATATGTATTATAAAATTAATACTATGTGTAGGTAAAAGTGGTAGATGTGTAGATATTGATTTTAATATGTGTAGAAAGAAATATTGATGTGTTCCTAAATTTTTATCTATGTGTGAACAATAACCATGATATCTGTAGGTAATAATCTTCCAATACATACAAACAAAAGCAATACAGAAACATGTCACCAAAATACCATTCTAATAATGTTAAAACATCAATTCAAACCCCAAACGAAAGTGCTAGTTATAGAAATTTGAATACTTAAACTAACAAAACAAAAGCTATTCATAAGTCACTAAGAGTTTATAGAAAATACTAAAGCTAGTTCACCCGTCGATATTTCAACTACACTCTAATGTGTCACCTTGAGATTGTCCAAATGTGTTTGGTGGAGGAAGCATGATATTACTCACAATTAGCTTTTGTTCTATAATTGCATGTTTACCTTTCAATGTTTCAAGAGCATCCCGCTTTAAATCAAATTTTTACAAAATAAGAAAATACTTATTGGTAGAAAGAAACAAGTAAACTTACATATATTACAGCCGCATCTGTAGATATCCAACCTTTTTCAGCATTCCATTGTGTAAGCCACCGTTGACCTGCTGAAGAATCCAAATCAAGTCCACGCTCAATAATGATGGAAAAGAGCTATAGCTTCAAAGATGGAAAAAAGTTGCACAATCATGATGGAAAAAGACTACAGCTCCAAAGAGTATACCAACATGGTTGTTTCTCATCCATTTTGTGTTTTGCTGGATTTAAGCAATAAGGTTAGCTTCAGGTGAAAACAAACAAATGTATATGCGCAAAAAGGGAAAAATGCTCGGATAGTCCCTGTGGTCTGCCATTTTTTCACCTTTAGTCCCCAACTTTCTAAAATTACAGTTATAGTCCCCAACTTTTGCAATTTTGTTCCTGGATAGTCCCTAGGCCTAACATCAGTTAGTTTTCTCAGTTAAGTAGATGTGAAATAACAAAAATACCCTTACTATAAAACAAAGTAACTTAACATATTAAATAAATTTATTTATTTGTGTGACCCACTCCTTTATAAAAACAAAATAATACTTAACTATTAAATAGATTTATTTATTTTGTTTTATAGCAAAGGTATTTTTGTTATTTCACACCCACTTAACTGAGAAAACTAACTGATGTTAGGCCTAGGGACTATCCGGGAACGAAATTGAAAAAGTTGAGACTATAGCTGTAATTTTATAAAGTTAGGGACTAAAGGTGAAAAAATGGCAAATCACAGGGACTATTCGGGCATTTTTCTCGCGCAAAAATTTGAAAACAAGTCAGTGAAATTAACCTTCAATGATTTCATGGAATTAAGTTCAAAAGATCCGGAGCCATTCATGCCATGCCAACCTAAACAACAATAGAAAAATATAATCACATTTAAGCCATTTCCTAATAATAATACCTTAGGCATCATCTATTTCATAGGTTACTGTATCATGAAAAATTAAGCGAAGTACACTAGAAGCCTAACTAAGTTTCTTCATGTAACATTTCTCAAGATAACTTTCAGATTTGCAAAGTAATCACCAGCTAAAAATACATGAAACTTAACTAAATGAATAGACAAACATGAACATAATTGTACCTTTGTAGTCATTTCAAATAATTTATGATGTAGTTCATTCCCTATCCTGAAATAGACATATTCCATTACACATCTGACATCGAGAAAAATAGCATGTTTAATTTTTTTACATTCATCTGATTCCGACATGTGCCTTACTCTACACGTTTCAAATACATGACAAGTAATATACTAATCGTATAACAACATTTTCAAAACGGAATACCTCATCAACAACCATCTACTGAAAGAAAGTTTAAGTTGAATCAAATAACCTTGTGCTTCATCTTTATCAGGATAAAGAGAAGCATAAGAAGTTTGTGCATTGCCAATACACCACATGCCATCATGTTTCGTAGGATCAATTGACAATACTTCATCCAATTTCTATATAGCATCTACATGATCAGACCAAATCAAACTGTAACAAAATTAACGAACTCCCTACTAGGGGTGTGCATGAGCCGGTTTGGGTCAGGTTTTGCTCAAAACCATAACAATAACCGAAATGTCAGTTAACCGGACAATGATAACAACTCGATTCGGTTATGGTCGGTTAATCATTTATTTATTTTTTATTAATGTAACTAGTTAGTTAGGTAGCTTTTAGTGTTGTATTTCGAAATAACTATACACTTATTATTAGGTAAAACATATTTAATCTTAGGTTCAAAATCCAGATGTTTCCACTTATGACATAAAACAAAATAAGCTAAAAAAACCACTAGTTTTTTTTTTAAGGGTGACTTTCAATATGTACATGGACCATTGGTCACCGGGTCCCCGTCAAGGACGGTTACCCGTCAACCCAGCATTCGCAGACGCGATGTTCGATCGGGCCCCGGCTGCCGCTCTGACTGACCTTCGCCCGGAAACCATACTGCCCCCACACGAGAGACTCGCTGGGGTAACAGCTGGATGAAAACCGGGTTGCCCTCAGGACCGCACCATGCCTCGGTAGGAACGATCCATCATTGGGACGTCCTCCCCCCATAACGCCGCAGCCGAGGATCGAACCGATGATCTCCAAGGAGGAACCGGCCCAACCCCACCACATGGGACCAGCTGGATGAAAAACCAGTAGTTCTTGTAGGAACCCTACCCATTAATAAAATAATTATTTTATTAAAATAGCAATGCTTGTAAGTTTCAAAAAAAAAAAATAGTAATGCTGTCACTTTAATCCGGTATACATATTTAAATCATATCTAAATAAGTAAATGGTTTCAAATTACTCTGTGTGTGACCGTCTTGCATGTTGAGCCATATGGAATTAAAACCAACATCTCCAATTGCACCAAGAACTAAGATATCTCGACACAGCCATTGGTATAAGTCTACCAACATCTCACTTCTCCTAATAACACATGAAATGTGTCATCCAAAGCATATATTAAAAGTTCTTAAGATTATTAGGTAAGACGTCATTTATTCATGGAATATTATATTTTAATAATCTCAATTATTTGTCGTTGGCCGTCAACAGTCTTAACTTTAAAATAACCACTAGCGATCCCAACTATTAACATATTGGTCTCCAATGGACCCTAACTAACAGAACCCTAACGCCGTTAGTCTCCGGTCGCCGGAAAACTCATTTTTGTCTGAAAACTCAACATTTTCATCTCAAAACTCTTTGTAACCTTATTTCGGACCTATAGGAACCTTTTTCTAGTAAAAACCCCAATTATTAAAGTTGTCAGAAAACTCATTTTCCGCCGGAAAACTTCTTTTTGGCCAGAAAACTCAAATTTTTTGCCGGAAAACTCAATATTTTTGTCCCAAACCTCTTTGTAACCTAAGATAGGACCTTTAGAAACCTTTTTCTAAATAAAAACGGTTTTCCGGCGACCGGAGACTAACAGTGTTAGGGTTTTGTTAGTCAGGGTCCATTGATGGCCAATATGTCAATAGTTGGGACTGTTAGTGGTTATTTTTTAAGTTGAAAATGTTGTGGACCAAGTACGATTAGTTGGGATTATTAAAATCTAATATTTCTTTATTCATTTGCTACAGATTTATTGTGGAACATAAATAGTGGGTTGTAGTCAATATCATAATGTGTTCAACAATATGTTTGTTTGTTAAGAGTTAAACTATTAAATAAACATCGTTGATAGAATCAACATAGTTTGAGCATTACCATGCTTTTTCTTCAAAGATATCAATCTTTCATGCATGTAACAGTAACAAATTTTGTTTTGACTACATACTTCTCTACTTCTCTCTAGTGTTTAACATTCTAAAGAAAACTCTTTGACTATACAGAGTGGGAGGGCGTGAAGAGGAGACATTAAGCGTCACGTCAGTCACACCAACAAAGAATCGTGGTAAAAAAAAGCACGGGGTGGGAGAGGCGTGAAAGTGACGTTTTTATAAAAAAAATTAAAATAAAAATAAATAAATAAAATTAAATAAGAACCAATCAAAACAACCCAAACAATACCCACCAATCATGAGCCGACATGTCACCACCCAATAACCCTCCATGCCGGTGAAGAATCACTCGCCCTCACCACCACGCCACCCTCAGACCAGTGTGCCGGCGTGGTTGAGGCTTCCACACCAAAAATCACGCCCCACTCCGTATGGTCTTACAACTGTCCACATAAAAAACAAAAAATTGCGCTAGACCATATAATTCCTTGAAATCTTATCAACTATGTATTTTATGTACGAGGATACAAATTACGTATGTTCTTGTTCAGTGTTTATTCTCTAATAGCATTTGTGCAGTTCTTGCTTATTTTCATCTTCACCAAAATAAATCAGCCAACTTATTCAAAATAGTCTTTATTCATATTATTTCCGTAGATATGACTGATTAGAAATCTTTTAGAATTACGGAATTACCCATGGATTTAAATTTGGTAGCAAAAAAACGACAAATATTAATAAATAGGATCATATCAATTTGCATCGCATTATTTAAAATATTGTTGCTAACATGTTCTAAAATACCCAAATGCTTAAGCCGGGTTAAGTCAAAAAGTGTGGATCATGCGAGATTGGTATCAATTCGATTCCATTCGTTATTGGCACACCGTATAGCAGTTGAAAGAAAACTAAAGTCGTGATATATTAAAAAAGATATAGATATGTGTGTTACATCAATCAAAAGCCATAATAAAAATGAATATCGGTACTAGTTCTGATAAGACTGAAAGGTATGGTGTGGGGAGGATGGGCCGCCACGTCACCGCCACGTAAGCGGGTGTGAGGATGGGCCTAAAGGGGATGGACCTAGGGGGTGGGGGATGAACCCCTTTATATATAGGCAAATTGGATTTAAATAATCCCAACTTGCTCAATTTGGCCGATAATAATCCCAACTCAGTTATTTGCCGATAATAATCTGAACTGGTCCACTTTTGGCCGATAATAATCCGCCATTAAAAATAGCTTAACGGAGTTAAGCTTTTTTCCGAATTACAAACCGATGCTTTATGGATTTTGATCAGAACGAAGATACGGGTTGATTGATATAAAATTTACCTCGAAATACTGCCCAAACAACTAAAACGGTGCTTCAATTCGGGTGTTTAAACTTCCAATTAACAATAATCAAGTCGTTTGAAGCACCGTTTCGAGGTAAGTTTTACATAAATTGGATCGTATCCTCGTTCTGATCAAAATCCATAAAACATTGGTTTGTAATTCGGAAAAAAGCTTAACTCCGTTAAGCTATTTTTAACGGTGGACTATTATCGGCCAAAAGTGGACCAGTTCGGATTATTATCGGCCAATAACTGAGTTGAGATTATTATCAGCCAAATTGAGCAAGTTGGGATTATTTAAATCCAATTGCCTTGTATATATGTATGTGTGTATGTATAGGTGTGTGTGAGTGGGTGAGGCCCGGCTTGGGCATCGAGCAGGGAGCAGGGGACGATAGCGACGGGGCTGGGGCGGCGATGGAGCAAGGGGGTGGAACTTTGGGGGGGGGGGGGCAGGAGGACGGGCATGGGGACGGCCCCCATACCCTCCAGTCTAATAGGGATGCCAATGTTATTTGGTAGGCATCACCAGTATGAATAATACTTTATTTTGAATTCAAATACGTTTACAATAAAATTTATACCCGATTATTAAACATAGTTGCGTAATAATTGGTCGATGTCGATTATGTTCGTCATGGAACATATTCGAGAAAATACCTTAATTTGAATAAAACTCAATTTTCAATAAAATTTATATGGGAATGTTGAAAAAAAATAAACATAGCTGTATATTTGGATAATTAAAAAAAGTAACGACTACAAGTTGTTAGAGAAAAAACAAATTAAATTATAACCTGAATATATTAAAAAGTAAAAAGTAAAAGGGATTCCATGGTGCGGTCCGCTGTGGTACCAGCACTCGTCATACCAACTGAAAGAGAAAAAATCAATCAAAAACCATAAAAATGAATATTGGTATCGATTCCAATAATATTGCTACTGGCACCGACAATCGCTAGCTCTTATATAATACCAAAAAAATGATACGCTATTTTGTGTACAACTCTTATTTCAACAAATTTTATGTCGGAATGTTAAAGATAAAAAGTAAACACACATACGTATTCAACTTTAAAAATAAAAGTTAACAACACAAGTTATTAAAAAAAAATCATATTAAGTGAAAAGTAAAAGCTTTAACAATTAACTAGCGTTAATACCCATGCTACACGAGTAAGCAGCGAGGCGAACAGTTATTTTCATACGTATAGTCACAAATCGTGGTTGTGTGCCTTGAAACATGTATACAACGAAGGTGTTAAGTTTGTAAAGTTAAGATAAAAGAAAAATAAACCAAAAAACAAAGGACATTAAAAAGTTAGAGAAATTATAACATTGATTGGTACTAAAAATATTAAAAAATTCGTTGAACACGGAGTTATATTCACAATAAAATATTTTGTTATCATAAGCTAAGCTATATCGAGTGTCTGTACGATAACAATAACTGTACTAAACTGATACCGATCGAACAACACCGACAACAGTACGTGTATTCGTTTTTATGGTTTTAAATTGATATAAAACACAGGTGGACTGTTTTACCGGTATCGTACTGATATTGTAATAAATTGATACGCTAATAACCAAAGACCCGTTACAAAGCATGCAAGAATCCCACTAGTTATATTTAAACGTAAACATGAATGGCTTGGTATTCAAAGTTGTTGTTTTGGATATTAACATATAACAATTGAATACTATTGCGTTTTGTTTAGTATTTTCTAGTAATAGATAAACATAAACATGATACATACTCGTGCAATTGTACGATAAAAATGTACACACGATATAAACCCAAACTTAACGTATATTTCCAGAAGTGTTAACAAAGGAGAATTATCGCACGAAATATTAATTCACTAACAATTCGTTCACTCTTATTTATATATAGTGGGAAACCCACGCATTGCGGTGGGTAGAAAATTATCCTACGTTATGCTTGTTTCCGGTTGTTTATCAATTCGTATTATTTTATAAAAAAGGACACCAACCATCAGTTTTTAAGAAAACAATTCTCTAAGTAACAGTGATACTTGATACTTATAATAAAGGGCAACATCTTCTGTATAAAATAGCTCATTAGCTCCTTTAACGTCCACTCTTTTAATTTACAAAAAGGTGAAAGTTACTAAAACTTCTTCACACCATCTTTCGTGAAGTAATCTAAACGAAAATAACATAGTTTTGATTTAAAATGATGTTTAGAAACATATCACCAGACCATAAGTCTACGTAGAATAACAAATAGGAAGGTCTGCAACTCACTCACTTGAAGACTCAAAATTTGTGCAAATAACCATAAGGGTAGAAATGGAAGAACATGACAAAAGTATATAAATTTGATGTAGATTTGTTCTTGACCTTTGGTATGTTATCTTAAAAATTTGTGCAAATTACCATAAAGGTAGGAAACTGAGTTTCTTTAATAAGATAGTATAGATATATATATATTAATTTGCAATACACTTGTGTTATTACCATGGATGCACCTTTTAAGGAGGAAGGGGGTGCACCCGTCTCGACTAATTTTTCGGTTAGTAGTATAATTTTTACGATTTTTCGTCGGAAGTTTTTAAAATTATATAGGTCCGACCCCGCCAATTTTTGCTAAAAAATCCCTGCCCCTACCAATTTTATTGTTCAAAAAAATTTATACATATATTTGTATTACGTTAAAAAAAACGTGAAGAACCAAAATATTAATAAATTTTTATATTTGTTTTTAAAGTACAAGTGAGTTTACATAAATATAAAACTAGTTTTTTTATATAAGAAACTTGAGGGTTCATTTTTCTCTTAATTGAAAGATGTTTAAACAAAATAAAAGAACAATATGTGAGGATATAGGTAATGTTGGTGCCCCATCTGGGTTGTTCGACTTCAACAGAAGAAAAAATTCTTAAAACCTTCAAATCTTCAATCATTTATACATATTTTTGCATCATTATAAGTATTTTTGTCTTTTGTTTATTAAAAAAATATTTAGTTTTTATATGTGTAATAACGTGTCATTTGAATGAATGAAGATTATTTAGTTTTATTTGGAGTTATTATTATTTGACCCGACCCGAATTGAATAGCCAACCCGAACATATAACTCGAAACATAGCGATAGGAATTTTTTTGGGTCCCATAACTTTCTGCCCCTGCGGAACTTTTGGATAAGCTCTACCACTAGTTATTGTTGTTTGTACTTGACGCAGTATTAGTTTAATGTGTATGGTATGTTTGTAAATTTGGTTTTGCAGTTTGTTTTCATTTGTGGGGTTTTAAAGCTTTGTTTGGTTAGGGTTTGGCTTCATTTTAAAGTCTTATTTCTATACGATGTATTGTTATAATAGTTGTGATGGTACTTGATATTTGGTGTGGTGGTATGTCGGTGTTTTGTTATGTTGCATATTAAAAATATGCAAATTTGTATATTTAATGACATGGTGATTATGGGTTAATGTATTTATTGACTAAGAAGTTAAAAGTATGGTGTTGTAAAACTGTGATAGCTTTACAAAAGCAACCGGTTAATACTAACTTTCGGAGCCTATTAAATAAATATTTTTAAGAATTCAAGTGTATTTTGAATAGTCCACTGTTTTAATTGTTTCATATGGCAATGATGAATTACATATTTACATCAAAAAGGTGTTACCCTTAATTGATGTACACGAGCCTTTAAAATACAAAGGAAATTCACTTAAAGTATTTTATCCTCTGTTTTTTTTTTTTTTTAAACCATAGGCTAATTTGTTTCTAAATTGATTGGTTTAAAAATGTCAAACTCTAATGAGGAGATATGTGTTCTTAAGCGCCTTGCATCTTTTCTTGAAGATCTGATTGAGTCCGATTGTTTGGTTATGGAAAAGATAAATGCACTAACCGAGCATGTTAGGAAGATATACGAAGAACAGACTGAACTTCAAGTCACTGTTGTCATGTTTAGCCTAAAAATGTTAATAAGAACTAATATGTTTAGGCGTTATAATAGTTTTACATTAATTGTAAATTTTGTAATATTTTATTAACAATCAAATGTTATAATGCATCACAACGGGGACTAAATCTAGTTGCGATCAAAATATAAACATTGTAAACATCACTCAACATTAATATTATATATATATATATATATATATAGCTAAAAATCACGAGAACCAATGTGAACACAACCAAAAATGCCTAAAAATAGCTAAAAATCACACAATTTTTTTTTTTAATATTTTTTATATAAAAATCGCTACTTTTCGAAGCCAAAAAAAAAAATTAAAAAAAAATTTTTTTTTTGCCACTAAAAGTAGCGATTTGAGTATAAAAAATATTAAAAAAAAAAATTTTAGATTTTTTTAGATGTTTTGGGGGTTTAGTTTTTAGCATTTTAGCTTGGGGGGTGGGGGGTTAGGTTTTTTTTTTTGGGGGGGGGGGGGGGGGGGGGGTTAGGTTTTTTTAGCTATTTTAGGTTGTGTTCACATTGGTTCTTGCGGTTCTCACAATAAATGGAGTTCTCGCATGAGCTCCTCCCTATATATATATATATATATATATATATATATATATATATATATATATATATATATAATTGCATTACAGCATCCATACGTCACCCTAAACATTCTGAATTCACACTAAAAACCCTCTCAACTTTCTAGAAACTTTGTATAAAGTCATTTAGGCTGACTCAAGTTTTACATGCTTATTTGTATGTACGTGTCGATATAGATTCAAGTTGGTTTGAGTTTTGACGTATATTTTTCGAAAATGAGTCAAGTCAAGTCAAATATAATATATTTCCATGCTTGTTTTTATGTATGCTTTCAGATGATCTATGTTTTGACATAAATTTTGTTCATAAATGAGTCGAGCCAAATATAAAAGGGGATGGGTTAGCTACAATACCCATGCCCTATTTGATTTGCTTTGCTTTTTTTTTTTTTCGGTTTTTGTGTACGTCAGTACCTCCCAACTTTCTTTAACTTTGTACAAATTCATTTCGACCCACCAAAGTTTTACGTGCTTATTTTTATATATATGTCAGTAAAAATTCAAGGTGACTTACGTTGCGACGTATTTTTTTACGGAAATTAGTCAGGTCAAATATGATACATTTTGGTCCTTATTTTTATGTATGTTTTTAGTTGATCTACAATGTTTTGATATAAATTTTGTTCGAAATGAGTCGGGTTAAATATTCTATGTTTTCGTTAGACAATTTAAATTCCACTTACTTTACATTTTGACACCACCGCAATGAATGGAACCATTCTTTAGCTTAAAAAACACTAAATTCTTACATGCTTATTTTTATGTACGTATCAGTATAATTCAAGTTGTTTTATGATTAGACGTAATTTTTTCCCGGAAACAAGTCCGGTTAGGTATAATACGTTTTTGTACTTTTTTATGCATGTTTTCAGTTGTTCTACGTTTTGACGTAAACTTTGTCTGAAAACAAGTCAGGTAGTTTATATTTTGTTTTCATTAGAAAAAATTACACTGTTGGTCCTTGTGGTATCTGAAAAATTTCAATGTAGGGTACTAATAGTTTTTTGTTACAAAATCAGGTATTAACTTTCTATTTTGTCACAATGTTGAGTACTAAGGCAAAAGCTTGTTAACTTTTTTTGTTAAGTCTTAATAAAATGACTAAAATGCCCTTTAATAAATAGCGAGTCTATTTTTAATTAATTATATTTGACTAAAATAATTTAGGTGAATTGGAAATAAATAATCCCACCTAACTCAATTTGGCCGATAATAATCTCAAGTCAATTATTGGCTGATAATAATCCGAACTGTTCAATTTTTTTGTAAAATAGTCCGCCGTTAAAATAGCTTAACGGAGTTAAGTTTTTTTCCAAATTACAAACCGATGTTTTAGGGCTTTTGATCGGAACGAGGATACGAGTCGATTGAATTAAATTTTACCTCGTAATTGTGCTCGAAATGACTTGATTATTGTTAATTGGAAGTTTAAACACCCGAATTGAAGCACCGTTTTCGTGGGTTGGGGCACTATTTCGAGGTAAGTTTTACATTAATCGACTCGTAACCTCGTTCTGATCAAAATCCCTAAAATATCGGTTTGTAATTCGGAAAAAAACTTAACTCCATTAAGCTATTTTAACAGCGAACTATTTTACAAAAATAAATTGACCAGTTCGGATTATTATCGGCCAATAACTGACTTGGGATTATTATCGATCAAATTGAGTTAGGTGGGATTATGTATTTCCAATTTGCCAATAATTTAAACTTTTATTTATATTTATATTTATATTATTTATATTTTTCTGTTTTATTTATATTCTTTTATAAAATTATATCGATTTGAAGTTTATTATTTATAAACTTTGAGTTTATATATAATATTATTTAGATTAAGTTAAAAAAGTTTATTTTACTAGCATATTATTATATATAAACTCAATGTTTATAAATAATACACTTCAAATCCATTTAATTTTATAAAAAATATAAATAAAACAGAAAAATATAAAAATAGAAATATAAATAAAACTTTACATTGTTTTAGTCAAATATAATTAATTAAAAAATAGAGTCTCTAAATATTAAAGAGCATTTTAGTCATTTTAGTAGGACTAGACAAAAAAAGTTAAAAAGGTTTGGCCTTAGTACTAAACATTGTAACAAATTAGAACATTAATACCTGATTTTGCAACAAAAAACTATTAGTACCGAACACTGAAATTTGGCAAAAACCATAAGGACCAACGGTGTAATTTTTTCTTTTCATTAATTGTTATAAATTCGACTTATTTTAATTTTGACGCCACACAACATGTGACAATTAAAATAACCAATTCAAATTAATACACAGATCAACCAGAATATCTGAACTTCAAGAAAAATAATAAATTTATATTCCATCAGAACTTCAAGAAACAATAATAAATTTTAGATTCCAAAAAATTATTGAACACCAATCAAAATTGTCAAAAGAATGCTACTAAATGAACCCTCTCATCTCATAATCATGAATATAAAGCCCATCATCTAAGAGAGTATAACAAGTAAAAATGGAAAAAATAGGTGCATTTAGACACACCCTAAATTGAATTAAGTGAAGATGCATATACCGCATCATCATCATCCAAATCATCAACTTAGCATGGTAAATCTTCAAAGTAAGTACACAGATATAGATATTAAAATATAATTGTAATAAAATTCAAAGTAAGTACGCAGATATTGATATTAAAATATAATTGTAATAAAAGAGAACAACAAATAGATATTAAAATATAATTGTAATAAAAGAGTACGACAAAAGAAAACAATTATAAACATGCAAACGCTAGATTTACTTCTAGATATGGTAATTAAACAAACATAAAACAACACGTTTCAATCATATCATAATCAAAATATGAGAAGATAATATATGATCAACAGCAAATTGTCAAATTAATTAAGTACACAAATTACCAAAAATATCTTCAAATCTTCAAGGCATTATGATAAATTTCAGAAAGAATAAAAACATTAACATCATGACACAGTTTTTATTCATACTTTACACTGACGTTACATATTTTATAGACGGAGAAAATAACACCTTTATTTTCATAAAATACGGAATTTTAAAATGTTTTGCATGTTGTTTTTGAAATTATAATACTTACCAAAATAATGCACCTTAATTACAAAGCAACCGCTACTAATAAATAAGTATCGCGAACGATAACCAAATGTTAGTAATTACCGACGGACCTCCAACGGCCGGCAAAAACATGAACGATAACCAAATGTTAGTAATTACCGACGGACCTCCAACGAACACTGGCAAAACACAAAAACATGAACGATAACCAAATGTCACTAATCTTGCTGATGCTTTTGTTCCTAAAAAGAGAGATGGGGCAAGTAATCGTTTTGGTTTTCTTAGGTTTTAGGGAGTAAAGGATCCAGTTGTTTGGACAGAGAGAATCAAGGAGATTTCTATTGATGGGGCTAAGTGGGGTGGGGGTGGTCACTAGTGATAGAATTCCATCACTCACAATATCCAATCATGTTTCACCATGTCAGCAACCATTTTTCCATCACTCACAACCTTTTTTAGTGGCGGTGGTCATCACTCACCACCACACCCAACAATTTCCCCCCAACCAACAATTACCCTCACAAAAAACCATCACGCCGTTAAAAAAATAACGAAATCGGGAAACCGTGATTGTATCACGCGTTATTTTAATGGTGGCGGTGGGAATTTGTGAGTTTCCACGCGTTGAAAATGGTATCACGCGTTGAACTTCTTGCCACCCCCAGTGGCCTAAGGTAGGGGTGAATGTGGCGAAGTTCATGTTTAACAGCGGGGAAAGGGAGCCAAGCATATGACCAGGCTCAAACAAGATCTAGCTGGGCAAAGATGAACAAAGACCGACGCAGAAGCTGTATGTCTAGTCAAATGGTAATGCTGCCGGGTATCAAACAAGATCTAGCAGGGGGGGGGGGGATTAAACTGTATAGAATCAGGGGCAGACCTACCTACTGGTGTGTGTGGGCGGCCGCACACCTTGAAAAAAAAAATTAGGGTTAAATTTAGCACAAATACCGACCGCACCCCTTAAAATTTTCAACCACACCCTTTGGAATTTTCAACCGCCCCTTAGAAAAAAAAATCTTATGAATTTATAAAAATAAAAACTTGTAAACATTGATTTTTATTAAAATATATCCTAGTTTATATAATTATTCTTTAGCCACCATTACAAGAAAAAAACTCCTATAGGGACGACACCTATAGGGACAACACTTTACCTAACAATTTAACCCAATAACATTCACTTAACAATTTAGCCATCAACTCAATAAATATTCCACTGTAACCCAAGCTTAATTAACCCAACCCAATTATATTTGAAGTTAAATAAAATAACCCAACCCAACCGCCCCTTCCAATTCTTTCTCCCGCTCTCCCTCTTCTGATCGCGCAGCGACCGACACACGTAAGCAGTCAACAGGCATGACGGCAGTGACTGTATTCTCACCGGAAAAGCTTGATTCCGACCACCCCATCACCCGGAATCCAAAATTTAACGAGATATTTTCGTTTTATTATGTTTTTTGTTGTTTTATGTGGGTTTTTTTTAGGAGAATAGAGTTTTAAATGTGTTAAAAGGGTTTGAAATTTTATGTGTTTTGATGTATTTTTTTGTTGTTCTAGACTTTAGTAGCATTATTTTGTTGTTTTGATGTTTTTTTTGTTGTTCTAGACTTTACTAGGGCTTGAAAATTATGGACAATTGTTGAATATGATTGTTTATTTTGTTTAAGTGTTTAATGTTTTTTATGAACTTATGGATCAATTTATAAGTGACAGGAACCATGAGTAGGGAAGTTTTGGCGAGATCTCTCAAGAGGAACCATTAGGAAAGTAGCTATATATGATGTTTTGCATAGATTTCAAAAAATGAAAACTCGTAGGCACAATTTTAAACATGTATGTAATGACGTTTGACGTGTTTTAGATGGTTATATAAATTTTTGTTTGACGCTCTTTTGTTTTACATGACCCGACCCGATCCAATCTGATATGAACCAGATTATTTTATATACCTTGGGGCCTAAAATCTTTAAAAATATTCCGAACCCCTATAGAAAAATTTCTGAGTCCGCCACTGATAGCGATGTACTCTCAGGTAATCTTGTTTCACAGATCAGCCGTAAAATCATTGCTGTTAACCAAGCTAAGGAAATTTCTATCTTGTGAGTTATTGTGTGGTGCAAAGACGAGTTACGTTAGTGGTCTAAAGATCCTTATTATTTTTCCAGGGCAGGATTTTGTGAAGGAGTTCTTATTGAATCAAGTTAACTTTGGAACTAGTGGTTGTCTAGGCTATGAGTGTGGGATGGTCAAGAGGTTGAGTACATCAGAGTCTCGTGGTTAGTTATTGAAGAGGTATGGTCCCCTATCCATGCACACATAGCAGATGTGACAACCCGAGTTTCCAAGGTCTTTCCTCGACACATTACTTGTTTGCAGACGTATTTTGTTTATAAGTTGCTTACATCATAACTTGTATATACGTGATAGATGTCTACGAGTTAATAGATATATAGTGGTGTGAATATCACTATATATGACTAGGCCCACTACCATGTTTGTGGTTTGATTTATTAAACATGGCCCAATAACTTAAAAGCCCTATTGGCTATCGAAACAAAATGTGGTTCAAGTGGGCTCGGCCTACTTGATTCCGATTATGACTAGGAGCTTGTTCCATGTATTTGTGATATATCAATGTTAGTTGAAACAAACCCTACTCACCATTTGTGTGTGCGACGGCATGGCAGGCCCCCTCTCCTTGTTTCCTTCCAATCGATTACTTTGAGGTAAACCACTTTTGACTATTATGTGCAGCCAAATAGATAAGGATTCCATGTTGTCGGCCATGATTCATAATTGCATGTGAGATGATATATTATGTGATTGCATGTGAATTGTCAGGGGATATGAGATTGTGTGCTACTAGATAAGCATCATTTCATGTTGTCGGCCATGATTGATGAATAATTCGATTTTCGTGTATTGCATGTATATTAGATTTTCGTGATTAAATCCGGTTGATGTTATGCGTACATGTATATCCTTGAATGTTAAGTGTTGTGGTGCTGTTGTTGCGATGATTCATAATATTGATAATATTGATGATTGCAGGAATTAATATGATTGGGTGATTGTATGTTGATGTCGATGTAACAGCCAATTGATCATTAGGATTTCTGTGTGAATTCGTAACTGTTGGTGATGAAACCCTACCCCAACGAAATCCCCCACCCAACGAAAACACTAGTGTTTTCGTTACATCTCATGTTCAACGAAAATCCAAGGGATTTCACCTAACTAGTGATTTTGTCCAAAAAGGGACTTCGCCAAAGTCTGTGTTTTGTCATGTGATTTCGTGAGTGTTACTCAGTAACATGGTTGGTTTGTTTACTTCGTTAGTTTATTAACTTGGTTAAGTTACTAACCTTGCTAACTGTGGTAATTCTGTTAAGTATATAACATTATAAGTTTATTAACTCTGTTAAGCTAAGTTGATAAATTCCGTTGGTCATTCACTCACTCTGTAAAGTTTATTAATTAACTACGTTCGTATGTTAACTCTGTTTAATTGTTAACTCTGTTAAGCCAATAAGGTTAACTCTGATAGTTTATCAACTCTACTAGTACGCTAACTCTATTAAACCCGTTAACTTGGTTAGGTATGTCAATGGATAACTGTGTTAGAATTAACTGAGAAAGCTGTTATGTGAAACATGAAGTTCATGAGTTTGATTAACTGTTTACATGATACAAGATGCTAACTGCTAGGCACACTCTGTGATATTACTGTGATACTAGTTACATGTGAAACATTACAAACGTGAACTGATTGAGTATACGTGCACTATAGGACTTGACTAATCTCTTGTGAGCACATAACTTAGCATACCGAGCAAACCAAGGTGAGTTCACACTAGCCAAGGCATGGGATTCCCAGGGGTTGGGAATGGGATTGAATAACTACTCGTACAACTATTACTATTAAACAAATTATTACTGTCCTTGGTTGAAGGGCACGTACGTAAAACCTACATACAGTTATACTTACTACTGTCCTCGGATTGAAGGGCACGTACGTAAAGCCTACGTACACGATCTTAAGACCATCACCTCTATCAAAGGAAGTCCCTCAATTATCGACTTAATCGCCGAGGCCTAGGGCGAGCGGGTCATTAGTTAATAGCGCTATTAGGTTTAACAAACCTCACACCGTGCCAGTCGGACGGGCGTGTACTAATGGACTATGGGCAAAGGGTCAATGCTGATAGACATTGACTTAGGGCACCTC
Organism: Helianthus tuberosus; assembly: GCA_030545235.1. Taxonomy (NCBI): domain Eukaryota; kingdom Viridiplantae; phylum Streptophyta; class Magnoliopsida; order Asterales; family Asteraceae; genus Helianthus; species Helianthus tuberosus. Next base: position 171,991,201 of record CM060377.1, read on the forward strand.
TTACATTTTCGTAGCAGTCGATACGCGTGGTCTTGTAACACATGGGAAGCCCCCACTAATCATCGCACATGCCTGGATTGGCCGCGATAAGGATAAATACGATACATGGTTTACAAAACGAACATACGATTTACGAAATGAATACTATAACCAGACAACCAACTGTGAACTCGCTCAACTTTGTTGTTGATTCGTTGCTACATGCCTTGCATGTCATTAGGTATCCATGGAGCTTGCACAGGGAGGAACGGTCGTTGTGGGACATGGCAGTGTGTGCCATGCTTTAAACATTACTTTATTTCACATTTAATACTTGCTATGGGTTTTTCAAATTATGCTTCCGCTAAACATTTAACTATGCTGTGGTTTTTGAACACCTTTCATATTGTTTGGTTGAATTATGGTTACTTACATGCTTGTTCAATATGATTGGTGGCTTGATCCTGGTCAGTCACGCCTCCAAGCGGTGATACTCCGCGTGTGGATTTTGGGGGTGTGACAGATTGGTATCAGAGCCATTGGTTATAGTGAACTTGGTTTTAATAAGGGGAAAAGTTTTTAAAACCAGACTATAACCTGTACAGTGCTCAACGATCCACAACGACGCCTCGCTCCACGTGCAAGACTCAACATTCTAGGTAATATGGTATATGTTTTATTGCCTACTTGCTAGAATTACATAGAACTTTGCTCATGGTATGCTTAGATACACATAACCCCTATTGCTTGAGAATACTTGTGTGCTCACTCTCTTCTGTCATCGCACTATTCGCGAACCTCTCTTACTTATGTTACCTTTGCTATGAAGATCATGGCTGGACGTATCAACATGACACAAGCCCAGTTGACGGCTCTCATTAACGAACAAGTTGCTGCGGCACTCGCAGCCGCACAAGCAGGAGGTCAGCCACCTGTTTGCACCTTCAAGACTTTCATGGACTGTCGTCCTACTACTTTCAGTGGCACGGAAGGAGCAGTTGGACTCCTCCATTGGTTTGAAAAGCTCGAGTCCGTATTTGAGATGTGTGAATGCCCTGAGGCTCGCAGGGTGAAGTACGCCACTGGCACTTTAGAAGGCATTGCGCTGACTTGGTGGAAGGCGCAAGTTCAGATGTTAGGGTTGGCAGTTGCTAACGCCACCCCCTGGAACGATTTCAAGGAGTTGATCAAAGAGGAATACTGTAGCCGTGATGACATTCACAAGCTGGAGGTAGAGTTTTACAATTTGCAGATGACGGGATCGGAAATTGAAGCGTACTCCAAAAGGTCAAACGAGTTGGCTATTCTGTGTCCTACTATGGTAGATCCTCCCATTAAGCGTATCGAACTGTATCTCAAGGGTCTAGTGCCGGAGATTCAAAGTCATGTAACCTCAGCGAATCTTGGCACCATTCAACAGATCGTCAAGTTAGCTCATCGCCTCACCGATCAGGCAGTGGAACAGAACAGACTGCCTAAACGTATCAGCGCTACTACTACCGCTACTACTTCAGCTACTCCTGCTACTCCCAGTGACAACAAGCGGAAATGGGAGGGGGATTCCAGCAGGGGTTCAGCTACCGTTCAGTCTCAAGCTTAGCAGCGCAAGACTAATGACTATCAGAGCCCGGGTCAGCAATCCTCTGGTAGTCAGGGGCAGAAAAGATATCAAGGAAATCACCCAAGGTGCAACAATTGTAACAGACACCACAGTGGCCAGTGCAACAAGGGTCGTTATCAGAGGTGTCTCAAGATGGGTCATGAGGCTAAGGATTGTAGGAGCCCACGGCCTGTAACTCAGAATCAGCAGCAGCAACAACCACAGCAGAACCAACAACAGGGTAACAAGGGATGTTTTCATTGTGGTGCAGAAGGTCACTTCAAGAGACACTGCCCCCAGTTAAACCGAAACCAGAACAACAACAACAACAATAATCAGGGCAATGGGAACAACAACGGGGGAAACCATAATGGAAACAATGGTGCTAGAGGTCGAGCGTTCGTGATTGGTCAGGGTGACGCAAGGAATGATCCTAATGTGGTTATGGGTAAGTTTCTTCTCGACGACTTTTAAGTTACTGTATTATTTGATTCGGGTGCGGATACCAGTTATATGTCTCTGAAAGTTAGTCAAATGCTTAAACGCGCACCAACACTGTTGAACACCAAACATGTCGTAGAGTTAGCTAACGGTAAAAGTCTAGAGGCCACACACATAGTTCAGGGTTGTAATCTTATCCTCGCTGGTCAGACTTTCCCTATCGATCTTATTCCCATAACTCTGGGAAGTTTTGACATCGTCATTGGTATGGATTGGTTATCCCAACAACAAGCAGAGATCCTATGCAAGGAGAAGGTCATTCGTATTCCCCGTACTGGCAAAGAACCTCTCGAAGTTCAAGGCGACAAGAGTAGTGTCGTGAGTGGCATCATCTCCTTCTTGAAAGCTCAGAAGTGTCTGCGAAAGGGGCACACAGCTATTTTAGCACTCGTTACAGATACATCGACGAAAGAAAAGAAGTTAGAGGGTATTCCAGTTGTACGCGACTTTCCTCAAGTGTTTCCTGAAGAGTTACCTGGGTTACCGCCTCATCGCCAGGTCGAATTTCAGATCGAGCTAGCTCCAGGAGCAGCACCCATAGCTCGAGCACCTTATCGCTTAGCTCCAACCAAACTGGAAGAACTATCTAAGCAATTGCAAGAACTTTTGGATAAGGGTTTTATTCGTCCTAGCTCTTCGCCTTGGGTGCTCCAGTATTGTTTGTGAAGAAGAAAGACGGTACCTTCCGCATGTGCATAGATTACCGCGAACTGAACAAGGTGACCGTGAAGAATCGCTATCCTCTTCCACGCATCGACGACTTATTCGACCAGTTGCAAGGGTCGAGCTATTACTCGAAGATTGACCTGAGGTCAGGATATCACCAACTGAGAGTCCGGGATGAGGACGTCTCCAAAACAGCATTCAGAACTCGCTACGGCCATTACGAGTTTTTGGTCATGCCATTCGTGTTAACGAACGCACCTGCAGTCTTCATGGATCTTATGAACAGGGTGTGCAAACCTTATCTTGACAAGTTTGTTATTGTTTTCATCGATGACATCCTGATCTATTCGAAGAGTCAGGAGGAACACGAGCAGCATCTACGACTTATTTTGGAACTTCTTCGAACGGAACAGCTGTACGCCAAGTTTTCAAAATGCGACTTCTGGCTTCGTGAAGTCCACTTCCTAGGCCACGTGGTAAACAAGGATGGGATTCATGTTGATCCATCCAAGGTAGATTCGATCAAGAACTGGCCTGCACCTCGCACACCAACCGAAATACGCCAATTCTTGGGTTTGGCGGGTTATTACAGACGGTTCATCAAAGACTTCTCAAAGATTACACAGCCGCTTACACTACTAACACAGAAAGGTGTTGCTTACCGTTGGGGTAATACACAGGAAACAGCGTTTCAGCACTTAAAGGATAGACTTTGTAGCGCACCTATCCTCTCATTGCCTGAAGGCACGGACGATTTTGTAGTCTACTGCGACGCATCTATCCAGGGTCTTGGATGTGTGTTGATGCAACGGGATAAAGTCATTGCTTATGTTTCGCGCCAACTTAAGATTCACGAACGGAATTACACTACACATGATTTAGAGTTGGGAGCTGTTGTTTTTGCGCTCAAGATATGGCGACATTATCTGTACGGTACCAAGTGCACCATCTACACCGATCACAGGAGTCTCGAGTATATCTTCAAGCAGAAAGAGTTGAACATGCGACAACGTCGATGGGTCGAACTATTGAACGATTACGAATGTGCTATAAAGTACCATCCGGGTAAAGCCAATGTGGTGGCTGACGCCCTCAGTCGAAAGGATACTACACCTAGGCGTGTACAAGCATTGCAACTCACTATTCAGTCTGGTCTTCCTGCACAGATACGAGATGCTCAGGTAGAAGCATTGAAACCAGAAAATGTCAGGGCTGAAGCTCTACGTGGCTCAAGGCAACGGTTAGAACAAAAGGCAGACGGCGCCTACTATGTAACAGGACGCATTTGGGTCCCACTCTATGGCAACTTACGCGAGCTTGTAATGGATGAAGCTCATAAGTCTCGTTACTCGGTACATCCTGGTTCGGATAAAATGTACCACGATTTGAAAACTACATATTGGTGGCCTAGCATGAAAGCTCACATAGCTACTTACGTCAGCAAGTGCTTGACTTGTGCGAGAGTCAAGACTGAATATCAGAAACCATCAGGCCTACTCCAACAACCAGAGATACCACAATGGAAATGGGAGAAAATTTCCATGGATTTTGTTACTGGCCTACCTAGATCTCAACGTGGGAATGATACTATTTGGGTGATCGTGGATCGACTTACTAAGTCTGCACACTTCTTGGCTATCAAGGAAACGGATAAGTTCTCCACTCTAGCAGACGTATATCTTAAAGAAGTGGTTTCAAGGCACGGGGTGCCAACCTCTATTATCTCTGATCGCGATGCACGTTTTACTTCAGAACTGTGGCAAGCAATGCACAAATCTTTGGGCTCTCGGTTAGACATGAGCACAGCTTATCACCCTCAGACGGATGGGCAGTCTGAGCGCACTATTCAAACTTTAGAAGACATGCTTCGAGCATGTGTAATCGATTTCGGAAACGGCTGGGAAAAACAACTCCCATTAGTGGGGTTCTCGTATAACAACAGTTACCACACCAGCATTCAAGCCGCTCCATTCGAGGCATTGTACGGGCGTAAATGCCGATCACCTCTTTGTTGGGCAGAGGTGGGTGATAGTCAGATCACAGGTCCAGAACTTGTAGTTGATACTACAGAAAAGATTGCCCAGATACGACAACGCATGGCGGCAGCTCGCGACCGTCAGAAAGCACACGCCGATAAGGGAAGGAAACCATTCGAATTCCAGGTTGGGGATCGAGTGCTACTCAAAGTTTCACCCTGGAAGGGTGTGGTTCGTTTTGGCAAACGAGGCAAGCTTAATCCGCGATATGTCGGACCGTTCGAAATCATTGAGAAAATAGGCAAAGTGGCCTACAGACTGAACTTACCAGCTGAACTCAGTGCAGTTCACAACGTCTTTCACGTGTCAAATCTGAAGAAATGTCTGTCAGATGAGACCCTCATAGTTCCTTTGAAGGAGCTTACTATCGACGAACAGTTGCGATTCGTCGAGGAACCAGTTGAAATCACGGACCGGGATGTTAAGGTCCTCAAGCACACCAGAATACCCCTTGTTCGAGTTCGTTGGAACTCCCGTCGTGGCCCAGAGTTCACCTGGGAACGAGAAGATCAAATGAAACTTAAGTATCCCCAGTTATTCGGAAACAGTGCAACCACTACTGAGGCTGAAGCTACTACAGAATTTCGGGACGAAATTCAAAATCAACGGGGGGATGATGTGACACCCCAGGAAAACCAGTAAACTACACAACACAACTAGCTTCCTCAGTAACCACGTGCTAAATTTCGGGACGAAATTTCTTTCAAGTTGGGGATAATGTGACAACCCGAGTTTCCAAGGTCTTTCCTCGACACATTACTTGTTTGCAGACGTATTTTGTTTATAACTTGCTTACATCGTAACTTGTATATACGTGATAGATGTCTACGAGTTAATAGATATATAGTGGTGTGAATATCACTATATATGACTAGGCCCACTACCATGTTTGTGGTTTGATTTATTAAACATGGCCCAATAACTTAAAAGCCCTATTGGCTACCGAAACAAAATGTGGTTCAAGTGGGCTCGGCCTACTTGATTCCGATTATGACTAGGAGCTTGTTCCATGTATTTGTGATATATCAATGTTAGTTGAAACAAACCCTACTCACCATTTGTGTGTGCGACGGCATGGCAGGCCCCCTCTCCTTGTTTCCTTCCAATCGATTACTTTGAGGTAAACCACTTTTGACTATTATGTGCAGCCAAATAGATAAGGATTCCATGTTGTCGGCCATGATTCATAATTGCATGTGAGATGATATATTATGTGTTTTCAACCACACCCTTTGGAATTTTCAACCGCCCCTTAGAAAAAAAATCTTATGAATTTATAAAAATAAAAACTTGTAAACATTGATTTTTATTAAAATATATCCTAGTTTATATAATTATTCTTTAGCCACCATTACAAGAAAAAAACTCCTATAGGGACGACACCTATAGGGACAACACTTTACCTAACAATTTAACCCAATAACATTCACTTAACAATTTAGCCATCAACTCAATAAATATTCCACTGTAACCCAAGCTTAATTAACCCAACCCAATTATATTTGAAGTTAAATAAAATAACCCAACCCAACCGCCCCTTCCAATTCTTTCTCCCGCTCTCCCTCTTCTGATCGCGCAGCGACCGACACACGTAAGCAGTCAACAGGCATGACGGCAGTGACTGTATTCTCACCGGAAAAGCTTGATTCCGACCACCCCATCACCCGGAATCCAAAATTTAACGAGATATTTTGGTTTTATTATGTTTTTTGTTGTTTTATGTGGGTTTTTTTTAGGAGAATAGAGTTTTAAATGTGTTAAAAGGGTTTGAAATTTTATGTGTTTTGATGTATTTTTTTTGTTGTTCTATACTTTAGTAGCATTATTTTGTTGTTTTGATGTTTTTTTTGTTGTTCTAGACTTTACTAGGGCTTGAAAATTATGGACAATTGTTGAATATGATTGTTTATTTTGTTTAAGTGTTTAATGTTTTTTATGAACTTATGGATCAATTTATAAGTGACAGGAACCATGAGTAGGGAAGTTTTGGCGAGATCTCTCAAGAGGAACCATTAGGAAAGTAGCTATATATGATGTTTTGCATAGATTTCAAAAAATGAAAACTCGTAGGCACAATTTTAAACATGTATGTAATGACGTTTGACGTGTTTTAGATGGTTATATAAATTTTTGTTTGACGCTCTTTTGTTTTACATGACCCGACCCGATCCAATCTGATATGAACCAGATTATTTTATATACCTTGGGGCCTAAAATCTTTAAAAATATTCCGAACCCCTATAGAAAAATTTCTGAGTCCGCCACTGATAGCGATGTACTCTCAGGTAATCTTGTTTCACAGATCAGCCGTAAAATCATTGCTGTTAACCAAGCTAAGGAAATTTCTATCTTGTGAGTTATTGTGTGGTGCAAAGACGAGTTACGTTAGTGGTCTAAAGATCCTTATTATTTTTCCAGGGCAGGATTTTGTGAAGGAGTTCTTATTGAATCAAGTTAACTTTGGAACTAGTGGTTGTCTAGGCTATGAGTGTGGGATGGTCAAGAGGTTGAGTACATCAGAGTCTCGTGGTTAGTTATTGAAGAGGTATGGTCCCCTATCCATGCACACATAGCAGATGTGACAACCCGAGTTTCCAAGGTCTTTCCTCGACACATTACTTGTTTGCAGACGTATTTTGTTTATAACTTGCTTACATCGTAACTTGTATATACGTGATAGATGTCTACGAGTTAATAGATATATAGTGGTGTGAATATCACTATATATGACTAGGCCCACTACCATGTTTGTGGTTTGATTTATTAAACATGGCCCAATAACTTAAAAGCCCTATTGGCTATCGAAACAAAATGTGGTTCAAGTGGGCTCGGCCTACTTGATTCCGATTATGACTAGGAGCTTGTTCCATGTATTTGTGATATATCAATGTTAGTTGAAACAAACCCTACTCACCATTTGTGTGTGCGACGGCATGGCAGGCCCCCTCTCCTTGTTTCCTTCCAATCGATTACTTTGAGGTAAACCACTTTTGACTATTATGTGCAGCCAAATAGATAAGGATTCCATGTTGTCGGCCATGATTCATAATTGCATGTGAGATGATATATTATGTGATTGCATGTGAATTGTCAGGGGATATGAGATTGTGTGCTACTAGATAAGCATCATTTCATGTTGTCGGCCATGATTGATGAATAATTCGATTTTCGTGTATTGCATGTATATTAGATTTTCGTGATTAAATCCGGTTGATGTTATGCGTACATGTATATCCTTGAATGTTAAGTGTTGTGGTGCTGTTGTTGCGATGATTCATAATATTGATGATTGCAGGAATTAATATGATTGGGTGATTGTATGTTGATGTCGATGTAACAGCCAATTGATCATTAGGATTTCTGTGTGAATTCGTAACTGTTGGTGATGAAACCCTTTCGTTACATCTCATGTTCAACGAAAATCCAAGGGATTTCACCTAACTAGTGATTTTGTCCAAAAAGGGACTTCGCCAAAGTCTGTGTTTTGTCATGTGATTTCGTGAGTGTTACTCAGTAACATGGTTGGTTTGTTTACTTCGTTAGTTTATTAACTTGGTTAAGTTACTAACCTTGCTAACTGTGGTAATTCTGTTAAGTATATAACATTATAAGTTTATTAACTCTGTTAAGCTAAGTTGATAAATTCCGTTGGTCATTCACTCACTCTGTAAAGTTTATTAATTAACTACGTTCGTATGTTAACTCTGTTTAATTGTTAACTCTGTTAAGCCAATAAGGTTAACTCTGATAGTTTATCAACTCTACTAGTACGCTAACTCTATTAAACCCGTTAACTTGGTTAGGTATGTCAATGGATAACTGTGTTAGAATTAACTGAGAAAGCTGTTATGTGAAACATGAAGTTCATGAGTTTGATTAACTGTTTACATGATACAAGATGCTAACTGCTAGGCACACTCTGTGATATTACTGTGATACTAGTTACATGTGAAACATTACAAACGTGAACTGATTGAGTATACGTGCACTATAGGACTTGACTAATCTCTTGTGAGCACATAACTTAGCATACCGAGCAAACCAAGGTGAGTTCACACTAGCCAAGGCATGGGATTCCCAGGGGTTGGGAATGGGATTGAATAACTACTCGTACAACTATTACTATTAAACAAATTATTACTGTCCTTGGTTGAAGGGCACGTACGTAAAACCTACATACAGTTATACTTACTACTGTCCTCGGATTGAAGGGCACGTACGTAAAGCCTACGTACACGATCTTAAGACCATCACCTCTATCAAAGGAAGTCCCTCAATTATCGACTTAATCGCCGAGGCCTAGGGCGAGCGGGTCATTAGTTAATAGCGCTATTAGGTTTAACAAACCTCACACCGTGCCAGTCGGACGGGCGTGTACTAATGGACTATGGGCAAAGGGTCAATGCTGATAGACATTGACTTAGGGCACCTCTTACATTTTCGTAGCAGTCGATACGCGTGGTCTTGTAACACATGGGAAGCCCCCACTAATCATCGCACATGCCTGGATTGGCCGCGATAAGGATAAATACGATACATGGTTTACAAAACGAACATACGATTTACGAAATGAATACTATAACCAGACAACCAACTGTGAACTCGCTCAACTTTGTTGTTGATTCGTTGCTACATGCCTTGCATGTCATTAGGTATCCATGGAGCTTGCACAGGGAGGAACGGTCGTTGTGGGACATGGCAGTGTGTGCCATGCTTTAAACATTACTTTATTTCACATTTAATACTTGCTATGGGTTTTTCAAATTATGCTTCCGCTAAACATTTAACTATGCTGTGGTTTTTGAACACCTTTCATATTGTTTGGTTGAATTATGGTTACTTACATGCTTGTTCAATATGATTGGTGGCTTGATCCTGGTCAGTCACGCCTCCAAGCGGTGATACTCCGCGTGTGGATTTTGGGGGTGTGACAGATTGGTATCAGAGCCATTGGTTATAGTGAACTTGGTTTTAATAAGGGGAAAAGTTTTTAAAACCAGACTATAACCTGTACAGTGCTCAACGATCCACAACGACGCCTCGCTCCACGTGCAAGACTCAACATTCTAGGTAATATGGTATATGTTTTATTGCCTACTTGCTAGAATTACATAGAACTTTGCTCATGGTATGCTTAGATACACATAACCCCTATTGCTTGAGAATACTTGTGTGCTCACTCTCTTCTGTCATCGCACTATTCGCGAACCTCTCTTACTTATGTTACCTTTGCTATGAAGATCATGGCTGGACGTATCAACATGACACAAGCCCAGTTGACGGCTCTCATTAACGAACAAGTTGCTGCGGCACTCGCAGCCGCACAAGCAGGAGGTCAGCCACCTGTTTGCACCTTCAAGACTTTCATGGACTGTCGTCCTACTACTTTCAGTGGCACGGAAGGAGCAGTTGGACTCCTCCATTGGTTTGAAAAGCTCGAGTCCGTATTTGAGATGTGTGAATGCCCTGAGGCTCGCAGGGTGAAGTACGCCACTGGCACTTTAGAAGGCATTGCGCTGACTTGGTGGAAGGCGCAAGTTCAGATGTTAGGGTTGGCAGTTGCTAACGCCACCCCCTGGAACGATTTCAAGGAGTTGATCAAAGAGGAATACTGTAGCCGTGATGACATTCACAAGCTGGAGGTAGAGTTTTACAATTTGCAGATGACGGGATCGGAAATTGAAGCGTACTCCAAAAGGTCAAACGAGTTGGCTATTCTGTGTCCTACTATGGTAGATCCTCCCATTAAGCGTATCGAACTGTATCTCAAGGGTCTAGTGCCGGAGATTCAAAGTCATGTAACCTCAGCGAATCTTGGCACCATTCAACAGATCGTCAAGTTAGCTCATCGCCTCACCGATCAGGCAGTGGAACAGAACAGACTGCCTAAACGTATCAGCGCTACTACTACCGCTACTACTTCAGCTACTCCTGCTACTCCCAGTGACAACAAGCGGAAATGGGAGGGGGATTCCAGCAGGGGTTCAGCTACCGTTCAGTCTCAAGCTTAGCAGCGCAAGACTAATGACTATCAGAGCCCGGGTCAGCAATCCTCTGGTAGTCAGGGGCAGAAAAGATATCAAGGAAATCACCCAAGGTGCAACAATTGTAACAGACACCACAGTGGCCAGTGCAACAAGGGTCGTTATCAGAGGTGTCTCAAGATGGGTCATGAGGCTAAGGATTGTAGGAGCCCACGGCCTGTAACTCAGAATCAGCAGCAGCAACAACCACAGCAGAACCAACAACAGGGTAACAAGGGATGTTTTCATTGTGGTGCAGAAGGTCACTTCAAGAGACACTGCCCCCAGTTAAACCGAAACCAGAACAACAACAACAACAATAATCAGGGCAATGGGAACAACAACGGGGGAAACCATAATGGAAACAATGGTGCTAGAGGTCGAGCGTTCGTGATTGGTCAGGGTGACGCAAGGAATGATCCTAATGTGGTTATGGGTAAGTTTCTTCTCGACGACTTTTAAGTTACTGTATTATTTGATTCGGGTGCGGATACCAGTTATATGTCTCTGAAAGTTAGTCAAATGCTTAAACGCGCACCAACACTGTTGAACACCAAACATGTCGTAGAGTTAGCTAACGGTAAAAGTCTAGAGGCCACACACATAGTTCAGGGTTGTAATCTTATCCTCGCTGGTCAGACTTTCCCTATCGATCTTATTCCCATAACTCTGGGAAGTTTTGACATCGTCATTGGTATGGATTGGTTATCCCAACAACAAGCAGAGATCCTATGTCACTAAGGCCTCGTCCAGATCCTATGTGACGCACGCATCCTAGAACGTCAATCAAGCAACAATACCTGAAACATATGTAAAAACAAAGTCATCAAAGAAATGCTGGCGAGTACATAGGTTTTATAAGAGTATCGGAATCATGGCTTGTATTAATATATTGCAATACCTCGAAAACCTTGTTTTTAAAAAGTGTATAATATTGCAACATGATTAACCAACTCAAATCAAGATGGTTATAATTTGTAAAATCTCGTAGCCATGATTCTTAACCCAAAAGCTTTTTGTTTTAGAAAACCATCTTGTAAAACATCTCGTATAAACTCGTTAATAAAACTCGTATATTATTTCGAAAACATCGTTGAGTGACATCGTTTCAATATCGTTTACCCAAGTGAACTAAATAACGCCACGGTATGTAATATGTTGAAAACACTTATATATAAGAAGTACCAACAGCGTATCTACCATGTTTTCACCACATTACACTCGTCCCGTTATCTAAACACTAGCCCAGAAGCCAATCGTTTACCCAAATCGTTTAACATCGTTTCCAAATCGTTCCCAAATCGTTTCAAAATCATTTCCAAATCGTTCCCAAATCGTTTCAAAATCGTTTCCAAATCGTTCCCAAATCGTTTACTCGTTTAGATCGTTTAAATCGTCCTCATTTTAATTGTGAAAACTTATATATGGTCGTCTCGTTAATAACATTCAAACCTTTGTGACCCGTTCATCGTTCAACTAGTTCTTGCATTAACAAACCTCCAAATGGTAAGTTAACAATCATCAGATTCAGTCGTTACCCACAACACCCACACATACCCATGGGTATAGTGCAATAATGGGATTTGTCATATCCTATGGTACCATAACCTAATACTGGTCGGCTTGATCAATGCTAATGAATGTCGTTCGTTATGTAACTACAACCAACAAGTTCGTTCACATTATCGAAATCGTTAATAGTTTAGTGTAAATCGTTCTATTCGTTTTTGAAATCATCGTTTAAACCTTGAAAACATTTTGTACATATGAATCACCCCAAAACAATTGAAAGTTGTAAAATAGGGGAACTATGTACTCACATGTAGTGCAAGGTATCCTCAATCAATAGTACTTCAACAAACTCGAGTAAACCAGAGAAATCAAGTAGCACCTAGTAATTGATTCACTAGTCAAACAATAGACGCTTAAATCGGAAGATCGGACAGAATGAGGTCTTGTAAACCAAATGAGTGTTGGAACTCATGTGATATGGTTTAACAAGTCCTACATCCTAAATGAAACCTAGCCTAAGTGCTTTCGACCCATCGCGACCCATTAAGGTAGCTTATGCTACTTTAACGTGTCGTGCGCGCAAGGCGCGTTCGATACGTCTAACTAGTCCTATGACAAGTATTATATGCCAATACATGTTTAATTATGTTGCATAATCAGTTACGTACCAAAAGTTTAGGTTAATATGCTTAATTACCAGTTATGTATGAAAAGGGTATTCTGGTAATTTACCTATGGCATATAATCTACTTATCATACAACTACCTAAACTAGGTGACCATAAGGCATAACCTCGGAAGGTTATTCCCTAAGCGACTATGGTCACTAAACATGTTTGGTCGGATCCTAAGATCGACCAAACGGGTCGTGTTCGAAAGTCTAAGCGGGTGTTTAGTCCGCTTGACTTACGACTCTACACAAGCACTAAACTAAAAGTGACGAGCTAAACATGCTAAAACATGTTTAGTTAAGTTAGAAAACAGGTTTTGATATCAAAACAAACAGTTTTGATATCCTAGAGTAGTTTGGTTACAAAATACGCAAGAATACGCATTTTTGGCCGAAACTACGACTCGTCACTGAGCCTAGATAACGTGGTAATCAGTAGGTATAGTCACTAGGGACTATAACCATCGTGATTACGCTCACGTTATGAAGTTCAAACGAACTTCACATTGACCATAAACTGGTCAATGCAGAAAGTCAAACGCAGTTTGACTTTAACGCTAAAACGAATGAAAAGAACGAAAGAACACTTACAGAAGGTCCCCGCAAGATTTGATTCCGATTTTCTCTCAGGTAGGAAGCATATACTTCCACTTAGAGAGCATAAATCAGATTTCAAATTGTGGGTTTTGAAAGGAAATGAAGGTGGGTATTTATAGGAATTCAAGAACCGTTAAGATCGTTCATCGAAAACTGAGCTTTGATCTGGACCTTACATGTGTGCCCATGGTTTTCTAAAACCATGGGAGCCCCTAATAATGGACTAGGTTCATTGAATACCATACCATGGTTTTGCAAAACCATGGGTTAAAACCATCAACACTTCAAAATGGACTAGGTTCATTGAATCTGGTCAGAAATTTCAAAAATGGTCCCTGCACTTGTAAAACTTGATTTTTTTTGCACTTTTAAGCCCCGGTAACCCCATTTCAAGGCTATAAAATAAAGTTAAAGTATAGGGAACTCAAAAAATGCTCAAAAGTATCTCGTATGTTGGTTCGTTTGGTCGTACGGTTGCGTTGTTCGGTTAATTACGACGGAAGTCGTAACGAACGTAAAAACGATCCAAATTAAGCGACGAATGGAATTTTCTTATGCCAAACACTAAAATAAAATATTTTAATGCTTACATAAATTTTTGGAGGTCCGGATATATTCAGAACGTAAGATATGCGCGAAAGTGCAAACTTATGCACTTTTTGACGCTTTTAGTCCCTGAATGACCATAAAGTTTATTTTAGCATACCGAACCCCTCAAAGCCTATTTCTAAGATATGTAAAGGATATTTAGGGTATGTTTAACTTATGGTCGTGTTCCGGAATGTTCGTTACTATACAAATCGGCATAGTTTCGCAGTTTGACACAAATAGTCCCTGCGATCGAACAAAGTTGATTTCAACACACCAAACCATTCAAAACTTATTTCTAAGTTATGTGGAGGTTATTTAAGGTATGTTAGGCCTATGTCACTATTCCGGAGTGTTTGTAGCATTATACTGACTGCGTTTACGCAGCAGTTTGCGTATAACCTTCCAGAATGCGATTTAAAGCTTGCAATCGGAATCAAATCGAATTGAAAAATCACCAAACATAATACACACATAGAAACACCAAAACACATATAATAACACCAAAGAACATTTAATAACACCAAAGCACAAATAATAACACCAAAGCACATTGTTTTATTAATAATCATCATTGTTTTACATCGTACAACGATTACAGAACACAGTTGTCACATCTTCCTTCAGGTTTTAGGATTCTGATCTCTCACCATTTTTACTCTTAACACATACTATTCTCCTCAGAACAGTACTTACTCTCACGCTAGAGGGTGGTCACAAGGAGAACCCCCTATTCCCCTCCTTGTGGTGAGTCACCGGTGTTCTGTTTTGCAGGATTCCAGCAAACGGGGAGTGGAGAAAGAGATTGAACCCCTGATGTATGAGACAATTCAGCTGGGATAACCCAGTGTTAACCAGTATTTTATCATTGGCACCCACCACACTTTTCACAACCATTTTCATATCTTTTCTCTTTGAAAACACTCTTCAATGGCTGAACCAAACCCCTTTCTTCACATTGACAGAGAAAACTCTCCATTTGGACCGGCTACGGACATCGTTCATGTCCACATCCAACAAAAGGACGAGGCCGTCCGAGAGGAGCCAGCAGGTAACGAAATTCCTGACTTTTTTGGAAGTGCTTCCCAAGTTATCAATTGGAAAACTCCTGAGATTCAAAACCCGGGCCATGGTGCAGGCCCCTCATCACCATCGGCACCAGCACAACTAAATATCTCTTCACTCTTGGGTTTACCAGAAGGAGAGACTCTCACTTCCTGGTATACCAAACAACAAGCAACGTTGAACTTAGTCTATGCGCAGCTAAGCGCATAGCAAGCATTGATCCAGGCGCAAGGTCTTCCGTCCGCGTTTGTAACTCCGTCTCAAAGACAAACAATCATCCAGACTCCGCAACAGGCGCACGCACATACGCGGACCCAACAACACGAAAGGTCATCCACAATAAGGAGGCAAAGCGTGCATGACATGTGCGATACATACGGTGAAACAGAAAGCAATTATGAGCACCACACCCACTAGCATAAGAAACCCCCACTGCACAGTCGATTGGGCCCATGCAATGTCAACAAAGAATGGGAGAATTACAATGAAGAGGATTCTACTTACAGACATGAAGAAACTTCCGTTTTCAGTAGGTTGCCACCAAACCATGAGGCGTACAGACCCCGTGCACGCGCGAGGTACAATCTAAATGCTGAGCATGATTTCACTTTAAGCTACCGCCCAGAAGGCATAGCTGAGTAATCCAAATTTGTTAGAGAAATTGCTATGGCTCCGTTAGAAAAGACAAAGCTGCCACACAACATGGGAAAATACAACGTCCTTATGGATCTATATGACCACCTACAAGTCTTCATAAGTGCTGGGGTCGTGGGAGGATGGTCTCTACCAGTCTAGTGCCACTTATTCGTAGAAACTTTCGTAGGCGCAGCGCGCGCATGGTTTGATACTTTACCAGCTGGAAGAATCAAGTCTTGGATGGATTTCCAGGAGAAATACTTGTCCCATTTTATCCAACAGAGAAGGGACACCAGAGATTCAGCAGATGTTCTAAACATCTGACGTAAGGAGCACGAAGGCATTGAAGACTTCATTATGAGATACAAAAAGAGTGTTTGGAGATAGGAAATGTGGGACACGAGATAAGACGTGCGCAACTAATGCACACCATCAAATGCGATGATCTGATTAAAAGAGTTAAAGGCAGAGATGGAGGTCCCAAAGACTAGGAAACTTACATCGAAGCAGCAAAGATGATTGCGCAGACAGATAAACAATTGACCAACGACACCCGACAACATTCCTATAACCAGCATGCAAGTAACCAGCGTGACAAGAAATGAAGGGTCAGCTTTGGAAAGCATCTGGTTAAAGAGAAAGGAGCCCACCGGTTGAAGATGCCTGCGCCACCATCAACCAGATCGGTCATCGTAAGGAAGTCAAGAAGGAAAACAAGGAAAAACAATGGACGCCTCTCACAAAGACTTCGTCTGAAGTCTTGTCCACTGAAAATCACCAATTCAAGGCTCCTGTGCAGATGCGCAACAAGAGAGGGCAAGACCCAAACCTTTTTTGCGATTATCATAAAGATGCAGGGCATCTAACAGATGACTGTATTAGTCTGAGACAAGAGATAGAGCGAGCATTGAAGGCGGGAAAGCTCACACATTTGGTCAAGGGGGGCAAGAGAGACACTCACCAAATTCAAAGACGAGAGGAGGGTCCTGATAACAAGAAGCTCCGGAAGCTTGAAACTCACATGATACAAGGAGGTGAGAGTAGACCCAGGAAGAATTACAACAAGCGCGAAAGGCAAGTCGTTTTTCCGGTGGTTAGAGGAGGGCCAAGAGAAAGAAGACCCATTGTGATTTCAGGTGTGTTTGGTCATTACCAAACAGATTACATCTTCATCGACCCAGGGAGCACCGGGGATATCATTTACAAACGGTGCTTCAATCAACTAGACCAAGAGGACAAGGCATGCCTGGAACCAGTTGATTATCCACTCACTGGTTTCTGTAACGAGGCCGTCTTCCCTCTCGGCTAGATTTCTTTCTCGGTGCTACTTTCGGATGGGAAGAATTCTAGAACAGAGGAGGTTATGTTCATGGTCCTACCGGCAAATTCAAGACACAACATTCTTTTGGGGCGAGATTCTCAAGGTAATTTCAGCATGATCTACCGGCTATTATCTATGCAAGCAAGGGGGTGCTCATGACTGACGACGCACGACCTTCAAAGACAAGCAAACCAACCCCACGCGCGGAACCAGAGAATTAGATCCTGAACAGGAAATATCCGGAATAGACAATCACTTTAGGCCTAGCAATGTCAGAAGCCACCCGCGCATCCCTCAAACAACTGTTATTCAATAACATGGATGTTTTTGCCTGGACACCAGCCGATACGGTGGGTATTCCACGGTACATCGCAGAACATAAACTGAATTTTTCTGAGAACGCCAAGCCAGTCATGCAAACAAAGCGCAACCTAGGGCCAGAAAAACACGAAGCTATGAAGTAACAAGTCACAGAGCTGTTAAATGCAGGGATCATCAGGGAAGTACGTTACCAAACTTGGGTTTCCAGACCTGTGATGGTGCCTAAAGGGAATAGTAGATGGAGAATGTGTGTGGATTACAAGGATCTAAACAAAGCGTGTCCGAGGGATTGTTATTCCCTACCAGAAATCGACGAGAAGATTGATTCCTTGGCATCCTTCTGATGGAAGTGTTTTTTAGATTGTTACAAGGGGTACCACCAGGTACAGATGGCAATCCAAGATGAAGATAAAACGGCGTTCCGCATGCCCATGGGATTATACTGTTACACAAAGATGCCTTTTGGTCTGCGTAATGCAGGAGCAACATACCAAAGGCTAAGGAACGAGACGTTTGGGGAAGCTATCGGTAAATACATAGAAGTGTACGTGGATGACCTGGTCATCATGAGCAAAGAAGAAGATCCGATGCTACAAAACATCCAGAAAACTTTCGACACACTTCGAGGCGTAAAGATCAAGTTGAACCCAGCCAAATGCTCCTTCGAGATGGAAGAAGGGAAATGTCTAGGATTCATAGTTACAAAAGATGGGTTCATTGTCAACCCCAAAAAAGTGCAAGAAATTGAGAGGATGCCTTCCCCATCGACAGTGAAAGAAATGAAAAAAATGGCAGGACTTTTAGCCGCGCTAAATCGTTTCCTCGCTAATCACGCAGCGAAATCGTTCCCGTTAATTAAAACTCTCAGAAATTGTGTGAAGAAAAACAAATTCTCATAGATCCCAGAAGTAGGGCTCGCATTCAGAGAGATGAAGGAATGTTTAATACGCTTACAAACTCTGACAGCCCCAGTGAAAGACGAACTGTTGATTATGTATTTATCATCTTCAAAGTAAGCGGTAGGAGCATTCTTGTTAGTTAACAAGCAGGGTGTACAAACGCGAGTATACTATGTCAGGCGTGCCTTGAACGATTCAGAAACAAGATATTCTATGATGGAGAAGCTTGTCCTAGCTCTCATCCACGCGTCAAGGAGGTTACGTAGATACTTTGGAGACCATGTCATCCACGTCCCGACAAACTACAACATCGGAAACATCTTAGCTCGACCCGAAATTTCAAGAAGACTCGCAAAATGGGCCACCGAGCTAGGTGGACACAACGTAGTTTTCATGCCCCGACCAGCAATTAAGGGACAAGTATTGGCAGACTTTCTGACAGAAGTGCCGGACGATATAGATCGTGAATGCAAGGCGATAGAAAAAGCTGAGAAACAATCTTCATAGGAACAGTGGCTGTTATTCACAGACGACGCGTCCAACGAAGACGGT
Source organism: Helianthus tuberosus (assembly GCA_030545235.1). Taxonomy (NCBI): domain Eukaryota; kingdom Viridiplantae; phylum Streptophyta; class Magnoliopsida; order Asterales; family Asteraceae; genus Helianthus; species Helianthus tuberosus. Next base: position 172,010,166 of record CM060377.1, read on the forward strand.
GCAGGGGCAGGCTTGAGATTGGTAAGCACAAAGAAACATGAATTTACATATGCTATACGCTTGGATTTCAAGAGTACGAATAACGAAGCAGAGTATGAAGCTTTCTATAACAACTCTCCCAAAGCCCTTAAAACACTTCTATACGTCCTAAAATACACCTCGTATACTAAAAACGGGCCCGAAATACCTTTATATAAATAAAAAATCAACAAAAACCAAGTCTGACAGTCGCTCGCGGGGTGCGACGAAGACCTCAGTGGTTTGTCGCGGGGTGCGATGGCCCTTACTTGGGCGACACTGCATAGTGCCACGTGTCCCTGCCACGCGTCAAGCCTACCCTTGACTCGACCAAGCTACCGCCGCCTTTATGGCACTCACGGACCGCGAAGGCCTGGGCCCTAAGGCGCAGCGGGGCGCGACGACCTGCTCGACCAGCCTATAAAAGGGGGGCTTTAGGCTCTCATATGAATCATTCATTTTCTCTGAATCTCTCTCAAATTCTATAAGCCAAAGCTATAGTCCAAGGCTCTGCCTGACTCAGTCGTTGGAGTTCAGTCTCGGGGGTATAGATGATGTAAATTGGGTTATCTTACTAACACGAGTGCATTGTTTAATTTTAATAGATTATAACCAAGAAATCACCAGAGATCAGTAGTATTATCTAAAATAGCAAAGTGAGTCCATTCTCTTTTTGTAAACCATTTGGTGAGTCATTCTCTTTTTGTAAACTGTTTTTACAAAACCTCAATTGTTTTAAAGTATATTTAACAGTGATTGAGTATTTATAATTCTACAATTACTGTCGGTATATTGGGGTTTTGTATACATTACTCTTTACTAATACTGAGAATAGTAAATTGACCACAACTCAGGATTGACAGTACTGTGGGTGGTAATTTGGTAGATGTAAACAAATGTAATTACGGATGCCCTCAATACTGTAAAGATATAAAATCTTGTTTTAATTAAACTGGGATGCACTCACCAGTATTTCTTGCTGATAAAATCTTTTAAACACGTGTTTCAGGTAACTTAGTGTGGAGCCAATAAAAGCCAGCTGGAGAGCACTGAAGGCTTTGAAAAGTGGCTATAAAAGTTACCTAAATAAAAAGAAGAATTGTTTTCAATAATTAGGGTTTACCCCTATAAATATATTCCAAATGAACATCGGGTTTTATCCTACTTGGTTATTATAAATGTATTCTCAGAAAACTTGGGTTTCATCCCATTAATCTATTTTAAACATTTTGGTGTTTAACTATGATAAACATATTTCCTAACTACGGTCCTGATGAAACTTTCCGCTGGCAAATTAATAAACACCGATACCATCTGACTGGCTCGCGGCCGCCCGCTCCCAGGGTGGGGTCGAGTGCTGTGACAGAAGGTGGTATCAGAGCTAAGCCACTTGTTTAAGCCATTTAGGTGTTCTTCTAATACCTAAACCTTAAACATTATTGTTAGGAAATTGATACCTTATGTGTTATCCTGTGAACATAAAATCTTAATATGTTTATTTTGATTTTTATGTCATTTAACGAATTTTGAATTGCCAATATGTGTTACCACTATCTGTATCTTACAGTTATGCTCTATTTAAAATTTTATATGAATATATAGGTAATATATTAATAATGTTATGCCCTATCAATTTTTATGATATATTATATATATCATATATTTATATGAGTATAATTAAATATGAATTTTATAACATTATAGTAATATTATGATATTAATATTTAATATCCTAGTCAAATATATTAATATAAGATAACACAATCAAGGTATGGTACTTCGAAAATATCATAATATAAATATTAAGATAATACAATTCCTGTATTATGCATAAATGATTTTATGTCATTTAGAATTTTCAGTATGTGTAACCCATATTTGTATCTTACAATATATTCTGCTATAAACATATAAAAGGGATATATTCATAATATATTAAACTTTGTGATAGATATCATAGCCATATATTTATGTGAATACAATTCAATATAAATTATAATAATATTGTGATATTAACATTAATATCTTAATCAAAGATGTAAGATAACACCCTTTAGGTATGATGTCACTGAAATATTATAATATAAAATATTATTCGATTCAAGTAGTATGTTTTATGATTTATGATATAGCCCAAAATTTTACCCGACTTAAATATATATTTCGTCAAAGTTTTGACAAAACATGTAATTATATTAATTTTGTTAAAATATAATATTTTAGCATACTTAAAACATGTTTATTGTTTAATACAATATTATAACAGAATTTTTATAATGATACTATGAAAATATTATATATTATTACATATGCTTTTGTTATATTATATAAGCACGTGTACATTTACATACACATGAAAAGTGTGCGAAAAATATATAAGTATTCTATATTTCAAGAATTTTATTAACGAAACAAATGATATTTCATACGTAAAATAGAAATATGTACAAAAATATTTGATACTATATAACTATATAATTTAAAATATATATACGTAACACGTATATATCACAAGGAGATAACTTAAGAATTTTATCATTTTATAGTTTAACTCATTTCTTAAACTATATTTGATTCATATGTATGTATATTCTGATACAAGAGTAATACTTTGTTTCTTAATACAATAAGGATTAAATTTAGAAACGCCAAACTTTGTATTTTCTATTATGATTCTTTAAATAAATAAAAATGATAAATTAAGAATCAAGTCCTAAATATTTCACATCCAAAATGATTCAACCTTTCAGTTAAAAATAAAATTGTTCTAAAAGAATCTAGGAAATTTATGTTTTGATTAATTTTGTTTCTTTTGGTGATTTACCCTTTTTATTCTAAAATGTTCTGTTTAATAAATTTAAACAGAAATTTATAGATATGCTATTATTATTATAAAAGAACAAGTAAAATTATGGAAATAAATAGGATAATTAATATCCTTAGTAATATAATTGGCTTGTTATAAAAATAATTTAGTATTATATATTATACAGGAAATTTGAAAACTTTGTATACGTATGCATATACAGAACGGAATTTCTTGATAATATATACAATATAATAATCACATATCTTCTGTAGAAAAACAAATTTTTGTATGTAACAGAAGAAACAGATCTACTTGTTTACCTAGAAATTATCCAAATGATTTTTCAAACCATTAACCACAATTAAACCAAAAGAAACCCTAAGGACACACGGGGTAGCACCAAGGGAAAAAAATAGTAGAATCAATGACGTGGAATCTCAGGATCTTATACTAGGCCCTTATTTTCCAGCCACAATCACAACTACAATTTCCACCATACCTATCCAGCCATGCGCACATAAAATATAGTTAAACTGAGGTGATAGGGAAAAAAGCTATTATGATAAGAAAAAAAACACAGCATATATATATATATATATAGTCCTTATAATTTGATAAAATATATAGTGTAAAGAAAATGTTAAAAAATAATATATATAAATATATATATAGTCCTTATAATTTGATAAAATATATACTGTAAAGAAAATGTTAAAAAATAATATATATAAATATATATATATATATATATATATATATATATATATATATATATATATATATATATATATATATATATATATATATAGGATTAGGTTCAAACGTGAACAGATTTCCAAGAGTGAACCGCGTGAACTGATCTGAACCATTGATTCCATATACATTTAACAAGGGTAAGATTGTAACTTTATATAAATATTGAATTTAAATTATGGTCTTATTAATTTCAAAATCCTAACATATTTAAATCATCATCAGTTACCAACATTTTCGACATCTACAAAACAATTACTTATTTTAAATATGTTAGGATAATCTTAACTTATTTTAATTTTGTCATTGTTTTTTGTCATAGTAGCAAGATTCGAATTATAGTTTTAGTCTTTTTTTGGTTGAACTAGAGTTTTCAATCATCTTTTTTATTGTGTATAACTCTTAGCTCCGTAGTACACATGTGTACTGCTGTGTTCTATACATTCCAACACGATAGTACACATGTGTATAATACATGGTATAGTACACATGTGACCCACAACATTGTTGTCTTAGCTCCGTAGTACACATGTGTACTGTTGTGTTCTACTGTTCTATACATTCCAACACAATAGTACACATGTGTATAATACATGGTATATTTACGGGATTTACTCTCTTATTATTGGAAATAATTTTCTTTCCTAGTTTTAAATAAGCAAAATAATATAATTACACTTCTACCCTTTTAATTTTAATAAAACAATAAAATCTAACCTATTAATTACAATCATGCCACCCCTTTAAATAATCAAGATCATATTAGTTAGCGGTCAAGATTTGTTCACGCAGTTCACTCTTGGGAGGTTGTTCACGCTGGAACCTTACCCTATATATATATATATATAGGGAGGAGCTCATGCGAGAACCACCCTTATTGCGAGAACCGCTAGAACCAATGTGAACACAACCTAAAATAGCTAAAAAAACCTAAAAAAACCTAACCCCCACCCGCCCAAAAAAAAAAAAACCTAAACCCCCACCCCAAGCTAAATGCTAAAAACTAAAACCCCCAAAAAACCTAACCCACCCCCCCCCCCCCCCCAAAAACCTAAACCCCCCTCCCCCACCCCCCAAAAACCTAAACCCCCCACCCCCAAGCTAAAATGCTAAAAACTAAACCCCCAAAAAACCTAAAAAAATCTAAAAAAATAAAAAAAAATTAATTTTTTTAATATTTTTTATGCTCAAATCGCTACTTTTAGTGGCAAAAAAAATATTTTTTTTAATTTTTTTTGGCTTCGAAAAGTAGCGATTTTTATATAAAAAATATTAAAAAAAAATCTTTGTGTGATTTTTAGCTATTTTTAGGCATTTTTGGTTTTGTTCACATTGGTTCTCGCGGTTCTCGCAATAAGAGGTGGTTCTCGCATGATCTTCTCCCTATATATATATATATATATATATATATATATATATTTATCAACGCATCATACTTATAGGTATGATTATACTTGTGCTAAATGTAATATGAGCAACAAAATGTGCCTGTATAATTGCTTAGTTCTGTGATAATTATATCTGAACATGTTTGCAATTCAGATGTCAAAGGAAATAACATTTAATCAAGAAATTCAGGCTAGTAATGAAAACTCTTTGGATAGAAGCACTATAGAAAACATAATAGCTCAAGGAATATGGAATGCCATACCTTCGATCATTGAAGCTATTAAAATTTCTATGCCTATAAACGAAAGTCCTACTTTACGTTGTAAGCATACTCATCACTTTTAAACCAAGCCCTAGTATCAATGGAGACCATGATATTCGTATCAAAACTCCATCTTCCAAATGAAAGAAAACCACAACCTATAGTTACTTTTATAAGGAATTCCGCTCTGAGAAAACCGATAAGAACCAAGAAGCTGGATCGTCAAGTGCGCAACCTACTTGCAACAACTATAGCAAAAAAGTGCAAAAAAGATGCCATTCTAGGAAGACACACCACTGTAATTTCTACAAGAAGGCGGGGCATATAGAGGAAGAATGTAGAAGGAAAACTAACGTCTGTTTCAACTGCGGAGAACCAGGTCATATCCGTCCCTATTGCTCGAAATTATCCATGGAACCCGACAACAAGGCTATGAACCCAGATAAAGCTAAGGAGAACGCATAAATATTTATGACACCGGAGGCAACAACAACTTTTAAAATAAACACCCTTACGTTTTATCTTTACTAAAGTATTAGTTGACTTTTGATTCCAATCAAAGTTTTATAATAAAAGGTCTTTATTTCTTTCATAAAGCCAACACTCATTTGTCTCATCTCTTGACAAATTCATATGTTACACATGCATTGCTTGTTATGCATGCAATTTCATTTCAAAAGTTCTTTTATTCACAAGTTCGGATCTTATTTTGTTATACTCAATTTGATAATCCCTATTATTGCAAAAACGTTGACTTTTGATATCAAGTTACCAGATTTCTTGGAAAACTCCTTTTCTTTTCAAAATTTACTTCCCAGATCTTTATTGAAATCATTTCTTGTCAATACGTATGTCCAATTGTTGGAATATGTCCAAGCCAAGCTCAATTGTTTGAACTTGTTCACAATATACATTCAATTTAAGAGCCCATATGATGAATTGAGATCATCATATTCAAGGTAATTTCAACTAACCCTTCATTTGTTTGGATCATAGTAGACTTGGTTAACGTCTTCAATTCCAACAAATCATTTGTTAAATCACGACACCTTGCATGGCGATTTCTTTGAAATTTGGACTCATTTCATTTTCACACTTGAGGTACGAATTTATCTATTTATTGATTCATTTCACACTTGAGGTACGAATTTATCTATTTATTGATTCAGTTTTAGGATAAGGGTACATAAATTCATATTATATTCTAATGTACCTCCCACATTTCTTTGATTAATCCTACGATATTCAATTGTTCCTTCATTTAAACATCCTATCTTTTGAATATCCAGATTCACATTCAGATAATTTCGAGAACGGTGAATTCATTCGATCACCGTAATCATTGAATTCTTTCATTACAAACACCTTGTGGTGTCTGGATAAATTTGTAGCCTGTGCTAATTGTAAAACCTTAATCATATCAATTCATATGTCATTCGTTTGACTCATTATTTAAGTAGTCTTGATACAATTATGTATCAGGACAATGATACACTAAATTCTATTGTATTTTCAGTGTATCCCTGCCATTCAAATAAATGTCACTGATTTCTGATTTGATAGTTGACAAATCATTTTTCATACTTCCATTTTCTATTGAGATTATTGATTCAGAGTTCTTCTCAATTGACCATCAAGGTAAGTTCTCTTTGGACATTGAATCCTATCGTTTCAAAAAGTCATTTACATTCAGTTCTCATGTCTCGATTGAATTGTGAAATTCAGTCACCTCAATGATTGTTTCATTTCCTCTAAATGCATTAAATCCTGAAACTAAATTGGACAAGTTAATTCCAATTGTTATATGGTATCTTTATATCTTGATTCTACTTCTTGATACTGTTTTTACTAACTTAAAGACGTAACATAACACCAAGAATATATCATAGCCCAAATCTCGAGGACACGATTTAAAACAAGGTGGGGAGGATATAACAACTCCCCCAAAGCCCTTAAAACACTTCTATAGGTCCTAAAATACACCTCGTATAACAAAAACGGGCCCAAAATACCTTTATATAAATAAAAAATCAACAAAAACCAAGTCTGAGAGTCGCTCGCGGGGCGCGACGAAAACCTCAGTGGTCTGTCGCGGGGCACGACGGCCCTTACTTGGGCGACTTAGTGCCACGTGTCCCTGCCACACGTCAAGCCTACCCTTGATTCGACTAAGCTACCACCACCTCTTTGGCGCTCGCGGGCCGCGAATGCCTAGGCCGTAAGGCGTCGCGGGGCGCGACGACCTGCTCGACCAGCCTATAAAAGGGGGGCTTCAGGCTCTCATTTGAATCGTTCATTTTCTCTAAATCTCTCTCAAATTCTATAAGCCAAAGCTATAGTCCAAAATACCCCTAATAAGCGAAGCTCTGCCTCATTGTAAGTATCATAACCCCCGGTTACGTATTAGTTACTCTGCCTGATTGATCTAGAGCTCCGTAACGCATGTCAAGGCTCTGCCTGACTCAGTCGTTGGAGTTCTGTCTCGGGGGTATAGCTAATGTAAATTGGGTTATCTTACTAACACGTGTGCATTGTTTAAGTTTAATAGATTATAACCAGGAAGTCACCAGAGAACAGTAGTATTATCTAAAATAGCAAAGTGAGTCCATTCTCTTTTTGTAAACCATTTGGTGAGTCATTCTCTTTTTGTAAACTGTTTTTATAAAACCTTAATTGTTTTAAAGTATATTTAACAGTGATTGGGTATTTGTAATTCTACAATTACTGTCGGTATATTGGGGTTTTGTATACATTACTTATTACTAATACTGAGAATAGTAACATGACCACAAGTCAGGATTGACAGTACCGTGGGTGGTAATTTGGTAGATGTCAAATGTAATTGCGGATGCCCTCAATACTGTAAAGGTATATAATCTTGTTTTAATTAAACTGGGATGCAATCACTAGTATTTCTTGCTGATAAAATCTTTTAAACACGTGTTTCAGGTAACTTAGTGTGAAGCCAATAAAAGCCAGATGGAGAGCACTAAAGGCTTAGAAAAGTGGCTATAAAAGTTACCTAAATAAAAAAGAGAATTGTTTTCAATAATTAGGGTTTACCCCTATAAATATATTCCAAATGAACATTGGGTTTTATCCCACTTGGTTATTAGAAATGTATTCTCAAAAAAAACTTGGGTTTCATCCCATTTATCTATTTTAAACATTTTTGTGTTTAAATCTGATAAACATATTTCCTAACTACGGTCCTGATGAAACTTTCCGCTTCCAAATTAATAAACACCGATACCATCTGACTGGCTCGCGGCCGCCCGCTCTCAGGGTGGGGTCAGGGGCTGTGACACTTTCCTAGTTGGGTTACGCTTGGCAATCAAAATGAGAGTCAAAAACTGGAAGCCCCCTAGACTCGTTGCTCGTAGCAGGTCAAATCAATAGTCGATACGACGCCAAAGGTGATGTAATGGCATTATACCTCCAGCAGGCAAAGACCATGCTTCAAAGTTTCAATTCTTTCAAGATCCATCACAACAATAGGAGCGAGAACAAGCCTGCAGATGCCTAGAGCAAGCTTGCATCTACAAGTTTCCAGCATTTAGTCAAGGACGTACGCATTGAGGTATTAAAAAACCCATCAGTTCCGTTGCGACAAGTAAGTGTCATCCAACAGGGATCGTCATCCTGGATGACCCCAATCATCATGTATCTTCAGTCGGGGATCTTACCTGAAAACAAAGCAGAAGCCAGGAAGATACAGCACAAAGCCATGCACTATCAGATGTCCAATGGACACTAATTACTTGATTTGTGAAGTGCATGAAGGGATTTGCGGCATCCACACAGGTCCAAGGATGGTGGTAGCAAAAGTGATGAACGCGGTGTACTACTGGCCAGGGATGCACCTAGACGTAGTAAAGGTGTTAAGGAAATGTAACGGATGTCAAAGGCATACACCTAAAACCTTACGCCCCAAGAATGAGTTGGTCCTAGTTACGACGGCATAGCCATTTCAACAATGGGGAATTGACATGGATGGCCCTTTTCCCGAAGCCCCCAGAGCAGTAAAATTCATCATAGTCGCTGTCAACTATTTACTAAATGGGTGGAGGCAAAAGCTTTGGCCTCAACAACATCAATGGTGGTACGAAGGTTTATCTGGGAACAGATCATTTGTCGGTTTGGGTTACCCTTAAGAATCATCACAGACAATGGAACAAACTTTGCAACCGAAGACCTCAAAAAATGGTTCAAGGAATTAAACATCGAGCATATGTTCTCCTTAGTGGCACACCTATAAGGAAATGGCCAGGTCAAGGCAGTAAACAAAATCATCGTCGATGGAATCAAAGCGCAACTTGGAACTCAATGTAGAGGTTGGGTGGATGAATTACCCAGTATTTTGTGGGCCCATCGGACGATGCCAAAAAACGAACTATGGGGTAACCCCATTCAGTCTGGTGTATAGGTTAGAAGAAGTAATACCAACAGAGATTGGCCTGCCATCTCCATGAATGTTAGCAATGAACGCTGTGAACAACGAAGAACAGCGAAGAAAGGATTTGGATCTCATAGAAGAAAGGAGAGAAATGGCAGCAATCAATGAAGCAAAATACAAGACGAAACTAGAAAGGTACTACAATAGCAAAGTGTGAATATGCGCCTTCAATCCTGGTGATTACGTCCTTAGAGACAATGTAGCCTCCAACACGGAAAGACCGGGAAAGCTAGCCCCAAAGTGGGAGGGACCCTACATCGTCGATAAGGTCCTAGGCAAAGGGACCTACAAGTTGCGCACCATAGACAACAAAGAAGTCCCCAGGACTTGGAACCTTCAACAACTAAGGAAATGTTACATGTAATGAGCAAGTATTTCTTTTTCTATGTAAGGCCGAGGCCCAACACGAACATCTTAAATACAAGAAGTGTTGACTACTCCGTATCTTACTTTTTGTGAATTTTTGTTACAAATGCATGTATCACTTCGGGCGCACACGAAAACATCGCTGGCACAACGACATAAAACATTGTAGACCTCCAAGGCTCGTCATGATCAAGTGCATAGCCAGGTCAATTGCACACAATATACCTGCCAGTCAACGATTCACTTCGTAAACGGGCAAACACACGAAAACATCGTTACCAGGACCGCATGAACATTGTAGACCTCCAAGGCTCATCACGACCAAGTGCACAGCCGGGTCACTATAAACACAATGACCTGTCAATGATTACTTCGTAACATTTTAGGCATACGTGAAGGACGCGTGGTGTAATAACAACGAGAAACATTGTAGACCTCCAAGGCTCATCATGACCAAGTGCACAGTCAGGTCAATAAAACACAATAACCTGTCATAGCCACCATTCACTCACAGCACCTATTCAAAGCAATTATCAAATGCATAAATTGTAACGCAAAAAAAATTCACAAAACAAGTTTTAATACTAAAACATAACATATATACTATCTGGCAAAATTGTGGCAGTTATGCATACATCACAACACCACGAATAAAGTATAAGGTTTACAACCACGGAATAATTAGCAAATTGTCTGGAGTACAAGGTCAGTCAACCAATGCAAGGCATGCAAGCCGGTTAGAAACAAATTTAGACTTGGTGGCAATAACCAGCACCACCAGTTCTAGCATCGGCATCTTCAAGAACTTTCTTTAAAGTCTCCACTGCAATGCCTTTGTGCATCAGCTTCTCAAGGGCCTTCAAGATTCCAAATCTATGAATTCGTATTCTTGATGCTTAGCCTTATAGTTACCCGTGCAGTCGACCTTAAACAGCTCGAATTGGTGGTCTTTCATTTTCGCAAGAACACTGTCGTACGGAGCGCCACCAAGCTTGAACATATATTTGGCAAGTTCTTCAGACTTTACTAGCCGATCAGCAATCTATACAAAAGACAAGGAAAAATATATAACAAAAGTGAAGAGTGTTAAGCAAATATAAACGATAAGGAGACATACCAAAGGGACGCCACGCGTGAGCAACCACTTGCAGTCAGCGCCCAGATCTTCAGCCAACGGATCCAATGCTTTATTCTAAGATTGTTGCTCCTCAACAGTTTTTTCCAGGGCAGCAATACCCGCCTGCGCCTTCGTTTCTTTCTCTTTTTGGGCAATAGAAAGACGCTCATACTCCCGGCTCTCCTTGGCTTTTTCAGCTTTTATCTTCACCACTTCGTCACACGCAGCCTTGAGCTCGCAGTTTGACCTCTCACACGCTGCCGTCCAGTCCCTTTGACGGTCAACGTTGAGTTATTTTCCCTTAGCCAATTTTTCTTCTGCATCAGCCACTCTCCACAACAAACCCTTCTTCTTAAAGTTAAAAGTCTCTCTCTCTCCTCAGCAAACGACTTCTTAGCAGCTTCAAACTCTAATATATCCTCCTCCATGGACCGCCATTCTCTCACAATCTCTTGGGTTGTAGAGAAAAATTTCACACCCGATTGCACGTGGTCATCTAAAAGATTGAAACGGTTGCGGTTCATTTGAAACAATCTTTCAGCAGGGGGGAGTGACGTGTGTGCGCCTATACATATTTATATAATGAATTTTACACACGAACTCGGATTTAATATTTATAAAAATGGTTTATACGTTAACATTAAAACATACACAAAAAGACAAGTGTATCCTGTCATATATGTAGCAAAGTATTGGTAAGAGCCATATATCGATCCATGGAACACGGGCGGAGTAGAGTACTAAATCTTTATCATTAATTTACTAGTAAATGGATAAGTGAATGAGTGTTTAACTAAAATTATCTAAACCATATTTAAGACATATTAGACTCCAAATATGAAAAATATATTATTATCTTGTTTCACAAACAATCTAAACATGTTATCTACATCAGATATGTCACAAAAGCACTTGATCAACTTTCCAATTTCAAGACAGTTAGTCATCCGCTAGGAGTTTTCTAACATGATGATTCTTCAGAAAGTTAACGCGATAAACACCCGTTAACCACCTAAAATCATTCTTTAGCGAGCTATTGATATATATATTCATGTGAACCTTTAAAGATAGATTAGTTATCCGCTAGGAGTTTTCTAACCTCAGTTATCAAAGAAAGCAATACCGATGGTCACAATACAGCCACGAGGATAAGCATTTAAGTGGATCATATAACAAAATATTTCATCTTACAAGTCTTGAACACAAATCTACCAGGATAGCAATTTCAACCAAAACTACTAAACAAGGATTATAAACCGCGTCAAGAACATGTAACAACACCATATAATTTGTTAGAACCCTTACGTGCAAGAAAACATTCTTAATCAAAATCCAATTTATCTTTGATAAAACCAATACCCCTCTCGTGTCTCATGGTGTAAACAAGTTTACAAACAAGTGATTAATCAAGGAATTGTTAACAGTCTTCACTAACCACATATTCATTATCCAAGACAACCAAACATAATCAAGAACTCAACATCAATGAAACATTCATCATATAATCATGAAGATTCAAACATGAAAAAGTAATAAAGATTCAAACAAATAAGATTACGACATAAAGATCATTCATAAAACAAGTTCATTACTCTTATTCCACAACACTACATAAACATAAACTAACATCAGCTCAATACTTGAAGAATGATCAGAATTACATGTTTAATAACAAGGAATCGAACCATAAATAAGCAAGGAATTGATGGGTTGGATCGGTTAAGCTTCCACTCAATCTTGAGGCTTGGAATCGGTCTGATCAGGAGAGCTTCGGACCTCTGAAATCATCCAGAAACTTGGAGAAAAACCCAACCCTTTAACCAGTAGCGAATGCTTCTATTTATAGGGAAATTTCGGATCCGCACGGTGGTGCAGTTGGTCGCACGGTCGTGCATGTACAATTGTCGGGTGACATCAGTTTCCATTTGGGTCAGACAAGTGGACTAGTGGACATGTTGGTCTCGGTCATCAGATAGGCACGGTCGTGCATCTGGCTGCACGGTAGTGCGGTGTCATCAGAATTGTATCAGAATGTTTGGTCCAAGTAGTGCACGGTCATGCACTTAGCTCGCACGGTCGTGCATTCCGAGTAATCATCGGCACATTCACTTGCACTGGCAGTGGTTCCGAGGTTGGATACCACGCATGGTCGTGCATGTGGACCGCACAGTCGTGCACTTTCTGGCAGTTCACTAGAATCTTGCAAATTTCACCAGAAATGTCGTTAAATCGCCCTGTTTTCACCAGATTTGTCTTTTGCACTTTGTTTAAGACCTGAAAACATAAAAGTACCTGATTTGGTACCTAAACATCAAAGTTTTGGTAAAAAACGCTTAAAACACAAGTAAATTGTGGGGTAAAAACATGTATAATTTAACGTGTATCAAACATCCCCACACTTGAACTTTGCTTGTCCTTAACCAAACTTAAAATAAAGCAAGGAAACAAATTTAAATATTTACAAAGTTACTAATTTATTTGGTGGTCAAATTGGTTTTCCAAAAAGGCATCATCAAAGATTTTTAAACCAAACAAGCATATGTTAATGTATGAAAAGATAAGCAAATAAGCAATGATTTCACATTCAATTGACTTAGCATGCAAATCTTTACATCTCTCACAACGTTCACACACACTCGGTTATATTTCTAAATCATACATGTAATGTGTATGTGTACACTCGATGCCAAGTCAATGAATCATGCAATATCATAGGTTTGTCAAAAGATCTAATCTCCAGCAATTAATATGTGAAAAACATAAATCAAGAGGATTTTGATGGTTGTAATGATATGCTATGGTTACAGGTGTGGAATGGGTATTTGAAAGTAGCTAAAGAGGTTAAAACTCGACGGTTATTTTTATAGGTTTCTAAACACGTTGCTAAGCTACTTGTGTATGTGTTTAGAGTTTATGCTTTTTACACTTTCACTCTCTATTTTCTTCTTTCTAATTTTTCCATAACTCAATAGAGAGTTTAATAGTCGGTTTTTTTATGAATATAATAATAATTTTTACCGAGTTTTAACACAAAGGTTAAAAATAAAAAGGTTAAATTTGGTTATGTAGGCTAAATAGTTGGGTAAAATTTGAAAAATATGAAAAATTGGCTCAACATGGCGAACTAATGGATAATGTCGGGTGCGAGATATAAACAAAGAAAAATGCTAACACAAGAGGGTATCCTAAGTGCCTCTATCATATTCTTGCTATTTTCACATATTCATGATCTTGAAAAGTATACAAATGACAAGTTCTAATTTACATGAAACATCCGGCTCACTCATATTCCGCAAAAACAACAAGCATGTCAAGAAAGCAGTAAAAGGCTCAAAAATATGCTCACGAAAATGGAAGGCATGGGTAAGAATGTAAAGATAAATATGCTAGTCTTTCTTTTGTTTTGTCACGCATTTAGTTATCTTTTTCAACATTAATTTGGCTTGTCGGTTTTGATCAAATCTAATGCTTTCTAAAGAACACAAGTGACCATTTTTGTTTTATTTTTTTAAAATAAATATGTACAAAAATGAGGAAAAACAAGGACAAACAAAGTTAAACCTTTAAACCCCTCCCCACCTTTAAAGCCCTCCCCACACTTGAACTTCACATTGTCCGCAATGTGAAACATGTATTAGTTAAGCGATTATGAAGAGCTAAACTAATAATGTGAAAAAGGATAGAGGTACTCCCTCAGAGTTGTAGTAGACTTGTATGAATAGACTTTGAATATAAGTCTTCTCAACTCTGTGTGCATTTTTCACAAACCTGCCAAGTACGTCATTAACTAAAACAACAAACAATACTATTGATTAAAATGTTAGATAACTAAGACCAAATCCATTATTTAAACAAAAACAAACATATTACTTAAATGTTTTAAAAAACAGACAGAAAGTTTTAAAAGCCCAAAATAAAATAAACTACTAAAATAAAATATGATAAAACACCAGTGTCTCTGAATGGTGCACTCCACCTCCTCCTAATACTCCTTGTCATCTTCGTCGTGGCGGCGTGCTCCAGATGAACCCGCCCCGTGGTCGCCTGGGTTTCCGAATGGAAACTGTGGAGGATCTCCGAAGTAGCTTGGATTGGCGTTGTGTAGCCCTCCGAAGATGTAAGAAAAGCCTGCGTGCATCTCCTCTCTTATAGTGTTCTGAGTCACCTGCATCTGTTGGTACTGCTGGTAGGACTCTGGATATGAAGGGATACCAGGAGGCCAATTCTACTGTGGCTGATAATCATACTGGTGTTGATGTTGGTGCTGCTGATGCTCGTGCTCTGGTGGTGGTCCTAATATATGATGTGCCTCATGAATCCATTGATTTCAAAGAACTAATGTCTACATCCTCTCATGCATGAACTAAGGTAAGACCATCGACTACCTCACCTGTCATGATACCCAGGGCATAGGCTAGTTGAGTCACATATTCGCCTCCATGGATCTTGCTGCTGGTGGTCCTTCCCGCGCTGTTTAATAAAAACTCAGCCATTCTAGCGGCAATGTTCACATGCACTACATTAACTATAGAATATAAGAAAAGTACACCAGGAGTGGGACAGTTTCTAGAACTGTCCATGCATCCACAGATCGTGTGGCTCATAACCTGATGAATGACCCTCAGAAGCGGGTCTCGTAGCCTTGATGCTTTTGCTTTCCTTGCATCATATGGTGGTATGTCTGCCACCTGTGCCCAAAATTCGACCCTTTGTTGATCACTGCTAAACTTATATATGTTGGTAAAAAGCTCGGTATTGATTTCTTCATTGGTGTAAATCCCTAGCTTTCTTCCGAGCTTAGCCACGGACCACTTGTGCCATTTCCTACCCAATCTGAATTGTACCATTTGTGTATGTTTGAAATATGGATTATCGCTTCTCGGCTTGTCATAAGCATAGGAAGCGAAAAACTCTAGCGTGAGCTCAAGGTACTGTAAGGGTAAGCTAGTGTAGGTTTGCGTCTGTCTTGGGTTATTTTGTAAGGGTTGGATTCGAAACAATTAGTGGGTTTGTATATATATTTTTTTGGGTCGATGGGGAATGGGCTTGGCCCAATGTAAAAGGATCTCCTATGCTTGTATAAATAGGGGATTCCGTAGTCTTTTATGGTTGTTGATTATTGAACAAACTTTTGTTATCTTGTGCAACCAGGAATACCAGACGAATCCATAATTCGTGTGTTCTTGGGTTTGAATCAATACAATTTGCTTTTCAATCTTCCACATCTTACTTGAAATTCCGCTACTTGTTTGGTGTTTGATATCCGATTGTATAATTTTGGGACTTACAATTGGTATCAGAGCCTAAGTAGTCTTGCGAAGGCTCGGTTGGATCGAATATCTTGAAGATTGAAGACTGTTTTGCTGCTGATTGTGTTCGAGTTCGACAAAGAAAGGTCTAATTTTTTTGGTTATTTCAGTTTATTTTATAATTTTTTTTTTCTGTCGCTTGTTTCTTGGGATATAGATGGTGTGAGTTGTCTATTTTTCTTCTTGAAAAACTGTTTAATTACATCAAAATATCAACCTAAGTTAAGGCTCGGACACTGAATTTGAAGTTATTTTCTGTTTTGTTAAAAGTCAATCTGCTTTACAGTGAAACAAAACGAATCTGTTAATCTGGAATTCTGATTTAATTTGGTTAAAATTTTCGTGCAAACTGACTGTTTTTTATATCAAAATTGAGATTTGAGTATTGATATTTGATATTTGATATTGAAATTTTAGTTTTGCTAAAATTGAAAGGTTTCAAGTCCAACAGGTCATAAATTTTAGTTAAAAGTTCCTTTAAAAACTTTAAATTTCTGGGTTCTTGTGCTTCGAATTTCATCAATCATTCATCAGAATTTTTGAATAATAGTGGGTTTGATCTGTTTGTGTGCAAGATTGTGTGTGTTTGCAGAAAATTTGGAAAGTTTGTTGCAGGAAATCTCAAACAGATTCGAAAAATTGAATCACCATAATTGTCGGGATTGTGGTTGAAAAGGTATGAGATTACACTTCCAAAATTAGCTTGTGCGACTGAAAGTGTTGTACGATCGTTGTTAATTGGGCTTTTAAAGGACTCAGGCCCAACCTTGTCTCTTGTGTGATCCAGAATAACTTGTGCGATTAGGAGTATCTTGTGCGATCAACTGTTCTTTTGAACTGTTGACAACTTGTGCGATTCAAAAGGTTCAGTTTAAAATGACATCTTGTGTGATTGGATAAAGGGTCAGTTGGAGGTGACATCTTGTGCGATTCAAGTTGAAGGGTCATATTGTGCGAGTGAAAATGTGTGCGACTCAAAGGGTTCAGTTTAAGGTGACCTCTTATGCGAATTGCTAAAGGGTCAGTTGGAGGTGATATCTTGTGCGATTCAAGTTGAAGGGTCATATTGTGTGATTGACTGAAGGTTCTTTTTGAAGGGTCATATTGTGCGATTGACTGAAGGTTCTTTTTGAAGGGTCATATTATTTAAGTGACTGAAGGTTCTATTGAAGGGTTGTTTTGTGCGATCGAAAGGGTCAACTTGTGCGATTGAAGGTGTCAAGTTGTACGATTGAAAATTGTGCGATTGGGCTTTTTCAAGTGGGCTGAATTGTCTTTTTGAACTGTTACACGGACCATTTTCTGTATTGGACCAGTTGAATATCTGTTGAACCTTCTGAATTGTATTTAAACTATATTTAATCATAAGGGATATTGATTTGTTTTTCATATTTAAAATTACCTGTTACTTATACGTTTAATTGTCTTTTCAGAAATGACTCAAATTAATCAATTGGGATTGACTGAAACAGCTGCTATTAACCAGGATCAAGATAATATAATTGGAACTAACAACAGGATTCCTAGGCTCATTTATGGGGGATCCTTTTCAGAATAGAAATTCAGATTTATTCAATACATGAGAATCAAAGATCCAAAGGCCTGGAGGTCCATCTGCAACAGACCAGCTGTGATCACCTACATCATGAATGAAGCTGAGGGAACGACTGCTCCTAAGCCCGAATCTCAATTTACTGAAGAGGATCGTGAAAATCTTGACATTGATGTCAAGGCTCTTGCTATGTTACACTCCGCTCAAGCACCAGAATTTGACATTGGAGTTCATGATTGCAAAAATGCAAAAGAAATGTGGGAAGCTCTTCTGGCCATGTATGAAGGAAACGAAGAGATGAAGGAAAGCAGACGGGAAATGCTCACTCAGAAGTTTAACTTGTTCAATCACTTCCCATGAGAAACTTTGGAAAACCAAATCCAGAGATTTGTTGCTTTGGTCAGTGATATGAAGACCCATGATATCAGACTGGAAAATTTTGTTATCAACAAGAAGTTGCTTAACGCTCTTCCAAGAAAATGGGATAACAATGTAACCCTTATCAAAAGAACCAGGGACTTGGCTAGAATGACTCTTTCTGAGCTGATATCATTGCTAAAGTCCTTTGAGATGGACGATAAACAAAGGCTCTACAATCACACTGCAACCTACAACAATGCAGGTGTGTTGACCAACACTACTTTGATGTCTCAGCAAGGAATGAGCTCACTCCATACACCTTCCACTGTTCTGTTTCCTGCTAATCTTGGAAGTTATGTCAATCAATCTGGCTATTTTCCTGCTCCTACTCAACAAGTGAACCAAACTCAATCTGCTCCACAGCCTGTTAATCAATCTGCTCCTACACCCACCAACTCCTTTCGAATATCACTACTGCTTTTGCTGCAACAAACTCTTCAGTTGCTACTTCGAAGGAATTTGAGCAAGCTATGGCTTTCATGACAGGGGTCATGAATTGTTACCACGCGTTTATTGCTGGAAGGGTAGCAAATAACATCGATTCTACTGAACTGCTGGAAATTCATCCTGATTATGTTGAAGAAACGGATATTACTTGGCAGATGGCCATGGCAGTGTTTAGAGCCAAAAACTTCATAAAGAAAACTGGTAGAAACAAATGGGAAACAACTGATCATGAGCTTGGCTGGAACAAGGCTAAGCTTAGATGTTATAACTGCCATGAGCCTGGGCACTATGCTCGAGAGTGCAAGCAGCCAAGAAGGGATAGAGTTGATCCAAATGTTACTATCACTGTTAGTTCAGCGGCATGACCAACTCCAAATGTTGTGTCAACCTCGAACATCACTATCTTGGATACAACAGATGAATGATCTGCAAATTACTACAGACACATTATATCAGTCAAATCAAGCTCTCATGGCAGAAGTAAAAGAAAACGCTGACTCGGCAACTGAAAACATTGAGGGAATGATCTATCATGCCCTCATGGCTCAAATGAATGACTACACTCCTTCTGAGGCTGAGGTATGTGTAGACGATGTTTGTTGTACTTCAAAGTGTAGGGAGAAGGTAAAATGGTTTAAAGAACAGACCGAGTCGCTCACTATGCAACTTCAATATACCAGATCCAATAACTATGAAATCAAAAAGAAACTGAATGGGTATAAGGATATGGTGGAGGCACAAAAGCGTAATATTTGAAAGTTGCATAGTGATCTAAGTGAAGCCAACTGTCGATATCTCCACTTCAAGGAGCTATCTGTGACAACCCGAGTTTTTCAAGGTCTCTATTCGACTTAACTTAGTACTTATTTGCAAAGCGTGTTTTTATATTTATTTGATGTGTAATATAAGTGTTGATTCGTGGTGTGTATATTATGTGTGTATATGTTATACATATCTCGTATTAATAATACGAATTGTATAATTATTAGAACATGGATCCTTTGCCAAACACCCCCACCCACGAAAACACTCTTGGACGAAAACACCTTAGTGTTTTCGTCAAGAACAGGCTGGCGAAAAGCAAATGGGCTTCGGCCCAGTAGTGATCGATTTCGATGTTTTGTTATTAACCTTCACGCAAAAACTAACTAGCAAAACCCTAATCACCTCTCACACTCTCTCTCTCGCTCTCCTTTGAAACCCAACGGCAGCCGTGAGCACTCGAGCCTCATACATCGATCGATTCACTGTCTTTCCTGCCTAGGTTAGTGATCGCCCATTTACGATTGTTTGATTGAAAGCACTTGACTAATCGTTGGCATTATGAATTAACTGTTAGCATGTAATGATTGTGATCATATGATTTGATTTGATTTGTATGTTAGGGATCCTTATAATCTGATGCAAGATCGGTTGTGTGATGCTTATTGTCTATGTTCGATTAATGTTGATGATCTTGTTATGTTGATAGTAGATAATTAGCAGATTATGGTTCTATGTTTAAGCATATGTCGACTACTGAAGGATCATAACAACTTGCTGATATTGAATAATGGTTGAATGATAATCATGATTGTGTAACGATTTAGTAATGGCATGAATTTATCTGGGTAAATGATTGTGTGATGAAGGCGATGTAACTGTTAGATAGTTGCTAGGGTTGTGATTGTGTAACTGTTCGACGATGACACCCTACCTTGATGAAATCAAGCCCAGACGAAGACACAGGACCAGACGAAAACACTTAAGTGTTTTCGCCATACTTCAAGTCACGAAAACCCTTGGGATTTCGTCGCCCAAAGGGTTTAAGCCAGAAAAGGGGATTTGGCCATCAGTGTTTTCGTTCCAGGAGTTTTCGCCACATATATGATTTCGTCGAATGATTTGACACATTAAACCTGTTAAGTTATTAACTCTGTCAAGTATGTTAATTCTGTCAAGCATGTTAACACTGTTAAGTATGTTAATACTGTTAAGTATGTTGATTATGTTAAGTCTGTTAACCTTGTTAAGAATGTTAACTCTGTTAAGTAGTTAACGCTGTTAAACCTGTTAATTGATAACTCATGTTAGATTTGACTGAAAACCCGATTACGTGAAACACAAATTGGATGAGCATGAAATAATTGTTATGTGTTACTTGATGATGATTGCTTAAGCACACTTGTGACATAGATTGTATGTGAAACCTTACAAACATGTACTAATTGTGTATACGTGCATAACTATAGGACTTGACTGATTACTTGTGAGCACATAGTTTAGCATACCGAGCAAACCAAGGTGAGTTCACACTTTCTACAAGGCATGGGATTCCCGGTGGTTTGGGAATGGGTTAATAAGCTAAAACGGAACCTACATATCCTCCTTGGGTAGGATATGTACGGCCATCCTCCTTGGGTAGGATGCCACTATAAATCCTGCGTATTCTCCTTGGGTAGAACTACGTACGTTCGTCCTCCTTGGGTAGGACAACAACCTTAAACTTACTAGACAAAACTCTATCATGAAGTCCCTCACTTTATATCGACTTAATCGCCGAGGCCGATGGCGAGCGGGTCATTAGTTAATAGCGCTAT
Source organism: Helianthus tuberosus (assembly GCA_030545235.1). NCBI lineage: Eukaryota > Viridiplantae > Streptophyta > Magnoliopsida > Asterales > Asteraceae > Helianthus > Helianthus tuberosus. The sequence goes on from CM060377.1 coordinate 172,031,643, forward strand.
TAGGTTTGACAAACCTCACACCGTGTCGTTCGAACGGGCATGTACTAATGGATCATGGCAAACTGTCAATGATGATAGACATTGACGTAGGGCACAACTATTGTTCATCAGTCGTCGATATGGTAACGGTCTAGTGGTTCACACGGGGAAGCCCCCCACTGATTCTGGTTATGGTTTAGGAAACAAAGGTTACTGGATAACTTGTGGTTTACGAAACAACTTATGATTTCAAAATAAACTGGTAAAACTAAACAACCAACTGTGAACTCTTTCAACTTTGTTGTTGACTCGTTGTTACATCCCTTGCAGGTCGTTAGGTGCTTATGGAGCTTGCACAGGGAGGAGCGGTCGTTGTGGGATTATGGACTGTTATGTCCCATACCTAAACATTTGAACTTTAAACTATGTTTTGGTTATTTAAACATTACTTTACTTCCGCTGATTACTTAAACATGTTTGGTTTCTGTTGAACACCAATTTTATTGGGTTGGTTTTATTTACGTGTTTGCAATGTTCAATATGATTGGTGGCTAGATCCTGGTCAGTCACACCTCCAAGCGGTGATACTCCGCATGTGGATTTTGGGGGTGTGACAGATTGGTATCAGAGACATTGGTTATAGTGAACTTGGTTTTAAAAGGGAAAAATATTTTTGATAAAACCAGACTATAACCTGTACAGTGCTCAACGATCCACAACGACGCTTCGGTCCACGTGCAAGACTCAACATTCTAGGTGATATGGTTTATGTTTATATTACCTACCTGTTAGATTACATATTACATTGTTCATGGTATGCTTAGATAGATGTGGTAACTATTGTTTGAAACACATGTGTGCTTACTCTCTTCTGTCATCGCACTTACGCGACACCTTTCTTACTCATGTTCCCTTTGATATGAAGATCATGAGTGGACGAATCAACCTAACTCAAGCCCAGCTAACGGCTTTGATCAATGAACAAGTTACTGCAGCCCTCGCAGCCGCTCAGGCGGTAGGTATAACATGCCATAGCAACTTACTCTAGGATCTTTTAGATCCTACTCTCGTAACCCAACACTTGTGCTTAACCTTGTCTTTTCTTACACACACGACAGGTCAACCTGCTCAGCCTCCTACATGTACCTTTAAAACTTTTATGGACTGCCGACCTACTACTTTCCGTGGCACTGAAGGAGCTGTAGGCCTCCTCCACTGGTTTGAGAAGCTCGAATCTGTCTTCGAGATGTGTGAATGCCCTAAGGATCGTAGGGTGAAGTATGCTACTGGAACACTTGAAGGCATTGCGTTAACTTGGTGGAAAGCGCAAGTTTAAATGCTAGGGTTGGCAGCTGCTAACGCCACCCCATGGAACGATTTCGAGGAACTGATCAAGGAAGAATACTGTAGTCGGGATGACATCCACAAACTAGAAGTGGAATTTTTCAATTTGAAGATGTCAGGGTCCGAAATCGAAGCATATAGGAAGAGATCAAACGAGCTGGCTATCTTGTGTCCTACTATGGTAGACCCTCCCATCAAACGTATCAAGCTGTATCTCAAGGGTTTAGTGCCAGAAATTCAGAGCCATGTGACTTCAGCTAATCTTGGCACCATTCAGCAAATCATCAAGTTGGCTCATTGTCTCACTGATCAGGCAGTCGAGCTGAACAGGCTGCCCAAGCGTATACTGCTACAGTTACTACTACTTCTGATGCCCCCAGCGACAACAAGCGCAAATGGGATGGAGTCTCAAGCAAGGGTTTGACATCAGCTCAGTCTCAGTCTCAGCAGCGAAAGACTGATGACTACCAGAGTCCCGGTCAGCAATCTTCTGGTGGTCAAGGGCAGGGTGGATACCGAGGAAACCACCCCAAGTGCAACCGATGCAACAGGAATCACAGTGGGCAGTGCAACAAGGGTCGTTGTTTGAGGTGTAACAAGTTTAGGCATGAGGAAAAGGATTGCAGGGGCGCACGACCTATGAATCAGACTCGTCAGCAGCAATAGCAGGCTCCAAAAAATCAGCCACAGCAACAGCAGGGTAACAGGGGATGCTTTCAGTGTGGTGCTGAAGGTCACTTCAAGAGAAACTGCCCCCAGTTGAACCCGAATCAGAATAACAACAACAATCAGGGAAACGGAAACAACAATGGGGGTAGCAACGGGGGAAACAATGGAAACAATGGCGCCCGGGGCCGTGCGTTCATGATTGGTCAGGGTGATGCAAGGAATGATCCCAATGTCGTGATGGGTAAGTTTCTACTGGATGACTTTTATGTTAATGTTTTATTTGATTCGGGTGCCGATACCAGTTATGTATCTCTAAAAGTTTGTCAAATGCTTAAACGTACCCTAACACTTTTGAACACCAAGCACATGGTAGAGCTAGCAAACGGTAAAAGTTTAGAGGCCACACACATAGTTAAGGGTTGTAATCTCGTCTTAGCTGGTCAGACTTTCTCTATCGACCTCATTCCTATCGTTTTGGGTAGTTTCGACATCGTTATTGGTATGGATTGGTTGTCTCAACATCAAGCAGAGATCCTTTGCAAATAGAAGATCGTCTGCATTCCTCGTTCTGGTGAAGAACCTCTCGTGATTCAGGGCGATAAGAGCAGTGCCGTTGTGGGCATCATCTCTTTCCTTAAGGCCCAGAAGTGTTTGCGAAAGGGCCACAGTGCTATTCTAGCCCTCGTGACTGACACCTCAAAGAAAGAAAAGAAGATAGAAGATATCCCGATTGTACGTTATTTTCCTGAGGTATTTCCTGAGGAATTACCTGGTCTCCCACCCCATCGTCAGGTTGAATTTCAAATCGAGCTAGCTCTTGGAGTTGCGCCAATAGCTCGTGCACCTTATCGTTTAGCTCCATCAGAACTTGAAGAACTGTCCACGCAACTACAAGAACTCTTAGATAAGGGTTTTATTCGTCCTAGCTCTTCGCCTTGGGGAGCTCCAGTGTTATTTGTGAAGAAAAAAGACTGTACCTTCAGAATGTGTATTGACTACCGCGAACTCAACAAGGTGACTGTGAAGAATCGTTATCCTCTCCCACGCATCGATGACTTATTCGACCAGTTGCAAGTGTCGGGTTTTTACTCAAAGATTGACCTGAGGTCAGGCTACCACCAACTGAGAGTTTGAGACGAGGATATCTCTAACACAGCGTTCAGAACTCGTTATGGGCATTACGAGTTTCTAGTTATGCCTTTCGGATTGACGAATGCACCTGCAGTCTTCATGGATCTTATGAACAGAGTGTGCAAGCCCTATCTGGATAAGTTTGTTATTGTATTCATCGACGACATCCTGATCTACTCTAAGAGTCAGGAGGAGCACGAGCATCATCTACGGCTTATCTTGGAACTACTTCGGGCAGAGCAGTTGTACGCGAAGTTTTCAAAATGCGACTTTTGGCTTCGTGAAGTCCACTTTCTAGGCCATGTGGTAAACAAGGATGGGATACATGTTGATCCGTCCAAGGTAGACTCGATAAAAAACTGGCCTGCACCACGTACACCAACTGAAATCCGCCAATTTTTGGGCTTGGCGGGTTATTACAGGAGGTTCATCAAGGATTTCTCCAAGATTGCGCAACCCCTCACTTCATTAACTCAGAAAGGCGTCACCTATCATTGGGGCGATGCCCAGGAATCCGCATTTTAGTATTTAAAGGAAAGACTATGCAGCGCACCTATTCTCTCATTGCCAGAGGGCACAGACGATTTCATGGTTTATTGTGACACGTCAATTCAGGGTCTTGGTTGTGTGTTGATGCAACGGGATAACGTCATTGCTTATGCATCGCGCCAACTCAAACTTCACGAAAGGAATTACACTACGCACGATCTGGAGCTGGGAGCAGTTGTTTTTTGCAATTAAGATATGGAGATATTACCTGTACGGTACCAAGTGCACCATTTACACTGATCATAGGAGTCTCGAGCATATATTCAAGCAGAAGGAATTAAACATGCGACAACGTCGATGGGTCGAGCTCTTGAATGATTACGAATGCGCGATCAAGTACCATCCGGGCAAGGCCAATGTGGTGGCCGACGCCCTCAGTCGAAAAGATACTACACCTAAACGCGTACGTGCTTTACAACTCACCATCCAATCTAATCTTCCTACTCAGATACGAGATGCTCAGGTCGAAGCATTGAAAGCAGAGAACGTCAGGGCGGAGTCCCTACGTGGATCGAGGAAACGATTAGAATAAAAGGGGGACAGAGCTTACTACGTTACAGGGCGCATTTGGGTCCCGCACTATGGAAACTTACGCGAGCTTATGATGGATGAAGCACATAAGTCTCGTTATTCGTTACATCCTGGTTTAGATAAGATGTACCACGACTTGAAGACTACGTACTGTTGGCCTAGCATGAAAGCCCACATAGCAACCTATGTTGGCAAATGTTTGACTTGTGCGAGAGTCAAGACTGAATACGAGAAACCATCGGGCCTACTCCAACAACCAAAGATACCACAATGGAAATGGGGGCAAATTTCCATGGATTTCGTTACTGGCCTGCGTAGATCTCAACGTGGAAATGACACTATTTGGGTGATAGTGGATCGATTAACTAAGTCTGCACACTTCTTGGCTATCAAAGAAACGGATAAGTTTTCTACCTTAGCAGACGTATACTTAAAGGAAGTGGTTTCGAGGCACGGGGTGCCAACCTCCATTATTTCTGATCGTGATGCGCGTTTTACTTCTGAACTGTGGCAAGCAATGCACAAGTCCTTTGGCTCACGTTTAGACATGAGCACCGCTTATCATCCACAAATGGATGGGCAGTCTGAACGCACCATCCAAACCCTTGAAGACATGCTTAGGGCATGTGTGATCGATTTTGGCAACCGCTGGGAAAAACATCTGCCGTTTGTGGAATTTCCGTATAATAACATCTACCACACCAGCATTCAAGCCGCTCCATATGAGGCATTGTACGGGCATAAATGCAGATCACCTCTTTGTTGGGCAGAGGTTGGCGACAGCCAAATCACTGGCCCAGAACTTGTGGTAGACACAACTGAGAAGATTGCACAAATACGACAACGAATGGCGCCAGCTCGTGACCGTCAGAAAAGCTACGCTGATAAGCGCAGGAAACCACTCGAGTTCCAGGTTGAGGATCGAGTGCTACTCAAAGTCTCACCTTAGAAAGGTGTAGTTCGTTTTGGCAAACGAGGCAAGCTCAATCCGCGTTATGTCGGACCGTTCGAAATCATCAAGAAAATTGGCAAAGTGGCCTACAAGCTGAATCTACCCGCAGAACTCAGTGGAGTTCACAACGTATTTCACGTGTCAAATCTGAAGAAGTGTCTGTCAGATGAGACCCTCGTAGTTCCTTTGAAGGAGCTCACTATCAACGATCAGTTGCGATTCGTCGAGGAACCAGTTGAAATCACGGACTAAGACGTTAAGGTTCTCAAGCACACCAGAATACCTCTTGCTCGAGTTCGTTGGAACTCCCGTCGTGGCCCAGAGTTTACCTGGGAACGAGAAGATCAAATTAAACTCAAGTATCCCCAGTTGTTCGGAAACAGTGCAACCACTAATGAGGCTGAAGCTACTGCGGAATTTCGGGACGAAATTCCAAACCAACGGGGGGATGATGTGACACCCCAGGAAAACCGGGAAACAACACAACACAACTAGCTTCCTTAGTAACCACGTGCTAAATTTTGGGATGAAATTTCTTTCAAGTTGGGGATAATGTGACAACCCGAGTTTTTCAAGGTCTCTATTCGACTTAATATAGTACTTATTTGCAAAGCGTGTTTTTATATTTATTTGATGTGTAATATAAGTGTTGATTCGTGGTGTGTATATTATGTGTGTATGTGTTATACATATCTCGTATTAATAATATGAATTGTATAATTATTAGAACATGGATCCTTTGCCAAACACCCCCACCCACGAAAACACTCTTGGACGAAAACACCTTAGTGTTTTCGTCAAGAGCAGGCCGGCGAAAAGCAAATGGGCTTCGGCCCAGTAGTGATCGATTTTGATGTTTTGTTATTAACCTTCACGGAAAAACTAACTAGCAAAACCCTAATCACCTCTCATACTCTCTCTCGCTCTCCTTTGAAACCCAACGGCAGCCGTGAGCACTCGAGCCTCATACATCGATCGATTCACTGTCTTTCCTGCCTAGGTTAGTGATCGACCATTTATGATTGTTTGATTGAAAGCACTTGACTAATCGTTGTCATTATGAATTAACTGTTAGCGTGTAATGATTGTGATCATATGATTTGATTTGATTTGTATGTTAGGGATCCTTATAATCTGATGCAAGATCGGTTGTGTGATGCTTATTGTCTATGTTCGATTAATGTTGATGATCTTGTTATGTTGATAGTAGATAATTAGCAGATTATGGTTCTATGTTTAAGCATATGTCGACTACTGAAGGATCATAACAACTTGCTGATATTGAATAATGGTTGAATGATAATCATGATTGTGTAACGATTTAGTAATGGCATAAATTTATCTGGGTAAATGATTGTGTGATGAAGGCGATGTAACTGTTAGATAATTGCTAGGGTTGTGATTGTGTAATTGTTCGACGATGACACCCTACCTTGACGAAATCAAGCCCAGACGAAAACACTTAAGTGTTTTCGCCATACTTCAAGTCGACGAAAACCCTTGGGATTTCGTCACCCAAAGGGTTTTCGCCAGAAAAGGGGATTTCGCCATTAGTGTTTTTGTCCCAGGAGTTTTCGCCACATATATGATTTCGCCGAATGATTTGACACATTAAACCTGTTAAGTTATTAACTCTGTTAAGTATGTTAATTCTGTCAAGCATGTTAACACTGTTAAGTATGTTAATACTGTTAAGTATGTTGATTCTGTTAAGTCTGTTGACCTTGTTAAGAATGTTAACTCTGTTAAGTACTTAACCCTGTTAAACCTATTAATTGATAACTCATGTTAGATTTGACTGAAAACCCGATTACGTGAAACACAAATTGGATGAGCATGAAATAATTGTTATGTGTTACTTGATGATGATTGCTTAAGCACACTTTGTGACATAGATTGTATGTGAAACCTTACAAACATGTACTGATTGTGTATACGTGCATAACTATAGTACTTGACTGATTACTTGTGAGCACATAGTTTAGCATACCGAGCAAACCAACGTGAGTTCACACTTTCTACAAGGCATGGGATTCCCGGTGGTTTAGGAATGGGTTAATAAGCTAAAACGGAACCTACATATCCTCCTTGGGTAGGATATGTACGGCCATCCTCCTTGGGTAGGATGCCACTATAAATCCTGCGTATTCTCCTTGGGTAGAACTACGTACGTTCGTCCTCCTTGGGTATGACAACAACCTTAAACTTACTAGACAAAACTCTATCATGAAGTCCCTCACTTTATATCGACTTAATCGCCGAGGCCGATGGCGAGCGGGTCATTAGTTAATAGCGCTATTAGGTTTGACAAACCTCACACCGTGTCGTTCGAACGGGAGTGTACTAATGGATCATGGCAAACTGTCAATGATGATAGACATTGACGTAGGGCACAACTATTGTTCGTCAGTCATCGATATGGTAACGGTCTAGTGGTTCACACGGGGAAGCCCCCCACTGATTCTGGTTATGGTTTAGGAAACAAAGGTTACTGGATAACTTGTGGTTTACGAAACAACTTATGATTTCAAAATAAACTGGTAAAACTAAACAACCAACTGTGAACTCTTTCAACTTTGTTGTTGACTCGTTGTTACATCCCTTGCAGGTCGTTAGGTGCTTATGGAGCTTGCACAGGGAGGAGCGGTCGTTGTGGGATTATGGACTGTTATGTCCCATACCTAAACATTTGAACTTTAAACTATGTTTTGGTTATTTAAACATTACTATGCTTCCGCTGATTACTTAAACATGTTTGGTTTCTGTTGAACACCAATTTTATTGGGTTGGTTTTATTTACTTATTTGCATTGTTCAATATGATTGGTGGCTAGATCCTGGTCAGTCACGCCTCCAAGCGGTGATACTTCGCATGTGGATTTTGGGGGTGTGACATTATCTGAAAAATTAACTGTTGAATTAAATGACTTAAAATCAACTTTTGAAAATACAGAATTTAATTTTAAAAAATTTGATGTTTCAAGTGAAAAGGTTGAAAAAATGATAAATCAACAGTTAAAGTATGGCAAAAAGGAAGTGAGGAATAAAGGGATGGGTTTTGTATGCATACCTCCACCATACAACCACAACTATTCCTCAATCCCAATGACTGAAGAGTAGATAGACAATTTACCCAAGATGGAATATGGAAAACCAGAAGATAAGAAACCTGAGTCTGTCAATCCTCGAAAGATAAAAATTACTAGACCTGATAATACTGAAATTATTTTAGAAAAGCAGGCTTATAAACAAACGTTTGTCAAATCAGAAAATGTTTTAAATCACACTGAAACCTTAGATTTTGAGAAAAAAATAAGTGTTGATAAACATTTTCAAGTATTAGAAAAGGAAGAATCTTGTGTGTCAAAACAATCATCTGAAAATGAATCATTTACACAAGAGCCTGAGGTAAGAGAGTCTAGGGTGAATGTAGACAACATTGAATTTGCTACGATAAAAGGTTTAACTGAGTTTATGAAAGAATTCAGAAATGGCAAACAGAGTGAATCTGCTTCTTCATGTGATACAACTTGTGATACTTCTGAGACAACCACTCTTGAGAAATCAGAAATGGTTGAATCTTTTGATGTCAACAATGCATCACCTAAGGAAACAGAAACACCTCAGACTGAAGTAGAGTCCGGTGAATGTTCAGAATCATCTGTTTCATCTGATTCAATATGTGACTCCTCTGAAAAGACTGACTGTGACAACTCAGAGTCTGTTGATTCAGTAGAGTCAACAAATGAATCATCTGAAACAGTTGATTCAGACTCAATCAAAGAAGAATCAGAAATTACATCTAGAGCTTTTGTTGAGTTAGATGGTAATGAAACCACAGAAGCTCCTGCTGAATGTTTAAAAGAAAATAATTATGATCCTTCTGAATCAATGATGTCACAAAAGGCTGAAAGCGATACTGCTGCATCAAGTGACATCATTTGTGAGAAAACGAACAATACTAACCTTGTTGCTTCAAATGCAGACCAAGTAATTATTGAAGATTGGGTAGATGAAGATGATGAGGATGACGTTGCTTTACGTGTTTTGAAAAATAAAATTCAGAAAAACGATTCTTCAATTTCTGAAAAATCAAACAATATTTCAATTTCTTCTAATGCTTTGGATTGTGTGGGCTCTGTTTTGAAGAGCAATGAATGTTCTGATATTTATTTTGGTTCTATTTGTGTGGATTTAAATTCAGTTGTTTTACCTAATAAAGTTGATAAATCTAAAAATCTCTTGGTAAAACAGACTAAAAGAGGAAGTGAAACAAAATATGTTCCACGAAAAACAAGATTAAACAAGCAAATTAAACATCATTTTGTTTCTAATGATAAAACATGTCTCATTTGCATCTCAGGAACCACACAAGACCTCACGTTCTGAAAAGACTGATGGATGTCAGGCAAAACCACATGTGAAGCGACAAATCTGTTACATGTGTGGAGTTGCTGGACACATTGCAAGAAATTATCAGCATCATCCTGATAAACTCAAAAGGGGAGAGCATCAGAAGGCTCCAAAAGGGAATGTCAAGCCTTCAAAACAGGAGAGGACTAAAAAATCTAAACCTGTTAAGAAGCTGAATTCCAAGGTGAAGCCTTCTGATGGAGACTGGAACAAGGCTAAACAAATGAAAATAAAAACAATGAATTACACTCCAAACTCCTCACCTATTTCGCCAAAGGCATCCAAGAAATTGGAGAGTCCTAGGCAAGTTTGGAAACCTAAGAATCATGTTCCAAATAACTCTCCTAAATCATCGTGCATCAATGACAAACCTATCTACTCTAAAGAAAAGCTGATTTGGATGCAAGTAACATATTTTAATGAACAAGGTGTGCCCACTACAACTACGGCTTGGGTACCAAAATCTGATTAATCCCACATACTGTGCAAGAACGGCTATGGAGGGTTGTCATTCGACTATGGGTGATTGACTGTGGCTGTTCCAGGTATATGACTGGTGACTTATCCCAACTTTCTGATCTTCAAGAACTTAATGGAGGATATGTTGCTTTTGCGGGTGGAGAGAAAGGAAAAATCACGCAACGAGGCACAATAAAAAATGGTGATCTCTGTTTCAAAGACGTTAACTACGTTCCTGAGTTGAAGCATAGCCTGCTGAGTGCTGCTCAAATATGCGACAACGGTTACTCAACTCATTTCACTGATAAACACTGTCTTATTCTGAAACCAGGAATGGTCATTCCTGATGAATGGATATTGCTAAAGTCTGAACGAAAGGGCAACGCTTATATCATTGACATGAATAAACCTCCCACTAAAAGCATTGCCTGTTTGTTTACCAAAATCTCTGATCACAATGCTATGCTGTGGCATCGTTGTTTAAGACATTCAAATGTGAAAAATCTAAATCGTCTTGCAAAACTGGGGTTGGTAAGGGGTCTACTGGTAAAAGATTTCATAACCTTTCAAAAATGTGTTTCATGTGCTATGGGTAAACAACATCGAAGACCTCATTCTCCCAAAGCTGTAAACACTATTAACAGTGTGATGCAGCTTCTTCACATGGACCTGTTTGGTCCAGTGAATGCGCTCAGTCTGTCTGGAAAGTCTTACTGTCTTGTAATTACTGATGACTACTCACGTTTTACTTGGGTTTTCTTCTTAGTTAACAAAAGTGAGACTGCAGAATTGATCAAAAGATTCATAATGTTTATGGAAAATCAAACTGGAAAGAAAGTGAAAGGCATTCGAAGTGACAATGGAACCGAATTTAAGAATGCTGAATTGAATTTCTTCTATGCTGAGAGGGAATTGCTCGACAATACAGTGCTGCTAGGACTCCTCAGCAAAATGGAGTTGCTGAAAGAAGGAATAGAACCCTAATTGAGGCAGCTCGCATGATACTGTGTGATTCTAAGCTCCCAGTCTTTTTCTGGGAAGAGGCTATTAATACTACGTGTTATGTTCAAAACAAAGTTATTATTAACAAAGCACGCATGAAGATGCCTCATGAAGTAATGTTTGGTGAAAATCCATTTGTTGGCACTTTAGAGCTTTCGGTTGTCCATGCACTCTTTTGCACTTGGAATCCATACCAAAGTTTGATGCTAGAGGAGGGGAATGCTATTTCATTGGATATGCTGGAAAGGCTGCTCATGAAAACAAGACGGCGTATAGAGTGTACAACAAGAAGACTAGACAGATCTTTGAGTCTTACGATGTGCAGTGGCTCGAAGAAAATCAGACGGATGCTGGAAATGGGCCATTTATTCTTTATAACTATGCTTATCTGTTTAAATCTGTTGATATTCTTGATGATCCTCTTGTTGCTCATGCAGGTACTTCTGGTACATCAAATACTGTCTCTTGACCTTCAATTGTTCCATATAATGCAGAAGAAGAGGGGGATGTTGAATTTGAGGGGGATTCTACAACTGTGGGGGATCACACACCTGCAGCCTCATCTTCAACATCTGCACCAGAAATTCAAGTGGGTCCTGATTACACCGACATTCTTAATGATGGAGGAGAGGCGTTAGACTCATCTGATGATGAGAACACACCAAGTGATCCAAATGATATGTTTGATGGTCCCATTCCTAAAGCGTTTGTCGTAAATGGTCCAGAAGAAGAGCAAGTCATTGACCAAAATGAGTCGGTAGCGGTTGATCATTTAACGAATCTGTCACTGACTTGAACTGCTCCAGAAGTTGCTATTCCTACAAGTGTACAATGGGATCATCCAATTGAAAATGTGATTGGACCGGTAGAGGCTGGAGTGTTGACTAGAAGTCAGTCAGGAATCATCAATAACTGCTTGTTTTCGTGTTTCATCTCACAAATCAAGCCAAAGACAATTGACACGACTCTTTTGGAACCTAGCTGGGTAGACGCGATGCAGGATGAGTTGAATCAGTTTGAGAAACTGAAAGTCTGGAAGTTGGTTACTCTACCTCCTGGGAAGAAATCACTCGGAACTAGATGGGTCTATCACAACAAGAGAGACGATAGCGGAGTGATTGTTCGAAATAAAGCAAGACTGGTCGTCCAAGGGTTTAGACAGATTGAAGGCCTTGACTACGACGAAGTATATGCTCCTGTTACCCGCTGGACGCAATCAGAATCGTTCTGGCATATGCATCCTACATGGGATTCAAGGTCTATCAGATGGATGTCAAGACGGCGTTTCTCTACGGCAAAGTAAAGGAAGAGATCTATGTGTCACAGCCACCGGGCTTTGTGAACAAACAGTGTCCTCGTCACGTTTATAAGCTTGATAAGGCTTTATATGGGTTGCATTAGGCTCCTCGTGCATGGTATGCCACTCTGACGGAGCATCTACTCGCTCATGGATACACTCGGGGAGTAATTGATCAGACACTGTTCATTCGAAAGGTGGGAGAGGATCAAATCTTGGTGTAGATCTATGTGGACGACATCATCTTTGGATCGATTAGTGAAGCACTGTGCAAGGAATTCGAGGAGGTCATGAAGAAGCAATTTGAAATGAGTGCGTTGGGAGAGATGAGTTTCTTTCTGGGTTTGCAGATTCGTCAAGATTCCAAGGGAATTCTCATTCATCAGGGAAAATATGTTGACGATATCATTGCAAAGTTCAAACTTCAGGATGCTAAACCCGCAAATACTCCTATAGCAGAAAGACCAGTGATGGCTGAGGATCTGGAAGGGGAAGCTGTTGATGCTACATTGTACAGGTCGATGATTGGCTCGTTGATGTATTTGACAGGCAGTAAACCAGATATCATGTTTGCTGTGTGTCAGTGTGCACGTTATCAGGCTGCTCCTAAACTTTCTCATTTAAATGCTGTTCAGAGAATCTTTCGATATCTTAAGGGCAGGCCTCGGCTTGGACTTTTGTATCGAAAAGAATCTCCATTTGATCTGTGTGCTTTTTCTGACAGCAACTTTGGAGGCACTGGTAGGGACATGAAGTCTACGTCAGCTGGAAGCCAGTTTCTGGGGGATCGCCTCATCTCCTGGCAATGTAAGAAGCAGCAAACTGTCTCACTATCGACTGCTGAAGCCGAATACGTAGCTGCTTCAGCCTGCTGCTCACAGGTTATCTGGATTCAACACCAGCTGGTGGACTAGGGTTTGAATTTTTCCCAAACTCCCATTTATTGTGACAATGATGCAGCTATCCAAATAGTAAAAAATCCGATATATTTTTCAAAAACCAAGCACATTTCCATAAAAATTCACTTCATTCGTGATTCTTTCAACCAGGGTTTAATTAAAATGGATCAAATTCATACTGACGACAACGTCGCAGATATTTTTACAAAACCGGTTGATAAAGTACGCTTTCTTGCTCTTCTTGAACTTCTCAAAATGGTCGATTTCGAGAATTGACCGCGGTCATGAAAAAAAAAATTCTTCGTTTCTGTAAATTTGTTTCTTAAAATTGTTCTCTTTATTTTAAGCAATAATTTATGGGGATGTAGTCTCTCAGAAAAAAACAAAAACATTTGAAAAACTAGAAAAATACATAAACATTTGAAAAATCAGAAAAATACAAAAATAGTTCTTTGCTAAGCCTTTGCTATAACCCAGGAAATGAAATGAATTTTCACTATGTGGATTAAGGCTGACTCATGTAAGAACAATATTGAAATGGTCTGACTCTTGAGCGATGTGTTGGTAGGCTTTATCATGATGGCTAGACGCTTTGACTGGTACTGCGTAGAACACTAATATTTATTCTATGACCTCAGGAAAGAATGTCACTTGGAATTAGAGCATGGCTATTTGAATGCGTGTGTGACGTCCCGATACACACAATTTCGTTCTAGTTCTGAAATCTTTTCTGTCGAACTCGTGTATCTCCTCTGTTTTGCATGAGCAAAGACCTGGAGGTGCTAGTCAACGTCAGCTTCTGTTTTGCGTGAGCAAAGACCTAGCTGTACGTTGTCGCTCTGTGGATCAAATACACCCAAAAGAGGCCCTCTAGTGCCCAAAAGAAACCCTAAAAACCTATATCAAACTGAGAAAACTCATTTGATCTCTATATTATATCCATCTTTGCAAATGATCTATTCTTTTCTCTTCTCAATCTAGTCCCAGACAAGGTTTCAGAATCCTACAACGGGCTTGTGAAATATGTGGTAGGGAAACTACTCGTATGATATCCTGTTCAAATCTAAAATTCTGGGATTTAATCGTGATTGATTTGAGTGCTCATATAATCTAAATTGAAAACATGATAAATAAGTTGCAGTCCGTCATTTGATAAAGGCCTAGGGAGATAAGTTTAAGAGGAAAAACATACTGGCAATTGCTCGGATCTACCAAAGTAAATTAGTGTTGATAAGTGAAGTCTAGCCCGAAACTATGTGATTTGATCCTGTAAGAAAAGTGCATGCAAAGTTGGTGTGTATATTGCTTGCTCTTCGTGAATATTTCATGATATTTTTAGGTGTGTAAATATTTAATCTGTAGTATATTAATATTCAAAATTTGTTGCTGATGTGTTCATGAATCGAGAAAGACCGACACTTCATAAAATATCTTTTGCACAGAGATTTTTAAAAAGGGGATTATCCTCGGGATTCAAGCTAGGCCAACCGTAAACTTGGTGGGCCCCAAAAAATCTAAAACAGTTTCGATTAATAAAGAAAAGAGGTATGTTGAAACGACGGTTGGGCCCACCGCATGCTTGGTGCCCCCTGGTTGAAAAAGGTGTGAATTGGGTATATAGGGTATTGTGGGACGACTGGGATACTTTTTAGAAATTTCATCATTCAAAAGTTTCTCTTTGAAAATCCTCAAACGCCCAAATCGCACAACCTTCTTGGCTTTTCATCTTCAAATTCATCACAAGATATAAACTCATAATCTGATTGCATCTCAGTCATGTCAGGATCTAAATGTTAGTTCTTTTGTTTGTGTGGTTTATTGAATCTGAATGTCATGATGGTGAGAAGGTAGCTTTTATGGTGTTTCGTTTTTAGAAAGATGTGTTCTGTTGAAATCAAAAGAATTTAGGGTTTGTAAGACTTAACATGTTAGATTTTGACTGGAAAACTAGATTGAAAGCCTCAGTTTTGGCCGAAGAACTTGTATTGAAACCCTAGACAGTCGCCAGAAAAAGCAGGTTTCGCTGGAGAAGATGACCGGAGATGGCGAGTGAACTACACGCGCCGTCATAGTGAATCGCACAAGTCGGGTTGGACAATTTTGTCCCTGAATTTTTGAGTGAAAAGTCTATTTTGCCCCTGTGTTTATGAGACTTGTGCGACTGAAACATTTTTTACCTTAGTTGACCGTCTTGTGCGATTGACTTTTGTTGACTAAAGTCTTGTACGTTTGACTTTTTTTGACCAAAGTCTTGTGTGTTTGACTTTTGTTGACTAAGTCTTGTGCGTTTGACT
The DNA here is from genome assembly GCA_030545235.1 of Helianthus tuberosus. Lineage (NCBI taxonomy): Eukaryota > Viridiplantae > Streptophyta > Magnoliopsida > Asterales > Asteraceae > Helianthus > Helianthus tuberosus. Next base: position 172,047,161 of record CM060377.1, read on the forward strand.
TTCGTTGACCAAGTCTTGTGCGTTTGACTTTCGTTGACCAAGTCTTGTGCGATTGACTTTTGTTGACCAGACATGTGCGTTTGGACTTGTGCGATCCTGTTTATTGTTATTTAAATCGAAATCATTTTAAAGTAATTACAAAAGTGCCATCGCACAAGTGATGCCGGATCATACAAGTCATTTGGAATCGCATAAGCCCTTATTTTTTGGGCCTGATCCAATGTTTTTGGGCTGATATTAAAACCTTGAATCTGTTAACATGTTTTACTATATTTTGTGACTCTTTTAACAGAATACGATTATGTGTTGTTCTTTTTAAAAGATTCAAAAAATATTTTGAAACAGTTGACTTAGTTTGACCAAGTTTACGGTCAAACTCGGGAAAGTTTAGGTTTTAGCTTATATGTTTAGCACTAATTCATCTCTTTTGTTGCAGATACATGAAAGAAAAAGACAGGTTCTCATGTTCCAGCATGGGAGAAGACAATGAACATTGCTTGCTACTTATCAGATCCTCGAAAGGGTTTTGAGATGTACAAGTCGATGATCATGGGTCTAAATACTTACAGATTGGCTCATTCACTTTGAGAAAATCCTGTTATTCGTGAAGATTGGATCAAAGATTTCTGGGATAATGCAACGGCTAAGAAAGGAGATGTGGTCATCATGTCAAAGGTTCAAGGAACAGAAGTTTCAGTAAACGAGCAAGACATTCGTGAGGTTTTACTATTTGGTGATGCAGCCGATGATCCAGTGGAGTATCCGAAGGAAAAGGTAATGGAGGTGTTAGTGAAAATGAGTTATGAGGGAGCATGTCCTCCTCCCACAATCAAGAAGCTACTGCATCCATACTGGAGATTTCTGGCACATATTTATCTAGTATGTATCAGTGGGAACAAGAGTGGTCTTGACAAGCTGACATTGAAGCTAACACCTGTAGTGGTTTCAGTGGTTGAAGGATGGAAATATAACTACTCAAAGAGTGTATTCGATGATATGTTGGCAAATGTAAAAACATTAAATGAGAAGTATTGGTACAAGTTCCCTAGATTTGTGCAGATGATCTTAGAAAAGAAATATCCAAAGTTGCCAATTACTGTGAAAACTTATGACTTCAAGATGATGAATCACTTGGTATTTACATGGCTGAATCAAAAGTCAAGAGATAACGTTGGGATACAGTATCAAAACAAGCGAAAGTGTAACGCCCCAAAATCCGAATGTTTGAATCACTAGTATGGTTGCATGGGTTATGGAATGAAATGTGACAACTAAGTTATTTAACTTAGTTAAATCTATAAATTTAAAAAGGAATGAAGTTTGTGATAAATGTGGAAAGTACCAAACTACAGGGACTAACATTTGTAATTATGCTTAACATAGCTAAACTACTAAAATTGATGTTGAAGGGTGTTAGTTTGTTATATGGTTAGGATTATATGGGTTAAGTATGGATTGTAAGTGGAAGTATGGTTGTAATTAACCAAAAAGCCCAAACTAGAGGGACTAAAGTTAACTTTTTGGTGAAGTTGATTAAAACTCAGCTTTAATATAAGAAAGAACTAGAATTTGGTGGTATGTGTGTTGATGTGTGCAAGGAGGAGAAGGAGGGTTCTCTTAAACAACCTAAAACCCCAAATTGATGATGAAATTAGGATCAAATCCTTTGCATGGATGAAGATTTCTCATCATCTAATCCTAAGAAACATATGGTAAGTTGTAAACTTTGATTTGATGATTTTGCAAGAAACGGGTTTATGATCAATCCATGAATTAGTATGAAAATAAGCACGAATGTGTGTTAAAATCACCAAATATAACTAAATTTATGCATGATTCCAAGTAATTTGTTGTTTGGAGGTGAAACCCACTTCTATTGGTGAAGATGGTGACATAGGTGTGTCACCCATGTCCAATACTTGTTCAAATAATGATGAACTAGGTTTTATGTAATGGATTCTTATTAGATAGATTGAATGTGATATGAAATTTGGTGATGTTTTGTTATATTTCATGAATGAAAGCAAGAAGTGGGAAGATAGGCATGAAATACTTGTACATTATGCTTAGATAGTGGTACGCACACCAAGTGTTTGATAAAATGTCTAAATGATAAGATTATGTGGAAACGTATGCAAGTAGTGGGTGAATATGTATAGAATGTAATAATGAAGTAAATTAATGATAGATTAGCATGAGAAATGTGTTTTGGAAAGAATACATGTAAGTTGGACCGTTGACTTTTGAAAGTTAACGGTATATGAATGTAATGGATAGGCTTCTGGACACAATGGCAAGAGTAGAGAATCTGTGTGTTATGTACTAGATGAATTATGTGCTATGTGTGATGGTAATCCAGTTGCGTGAGATTTGAATGAGGTAACTATTGGTATATGTCTTATGTATGCGAAAATTTGACTAATGAAAGTCAAATAATATGTAAATGAAAAGAAATGAATGTTTATATGTAAGATCATATTTGCTAACCATGATACAAACGTGATGACATGTAAGGAAGGGAATCGTATCAATTAACTCAAGCACGGAGGGCTAACGGGTCGAGATGAGGCAAGGAAGTAAGCTCTAGTACACACGCTTAATGTAAGTGATTTCCGGAATCACTTCTTATTTATAAATGAAGTATGGTATGTTGTATATAGGGAACCATGTAAGAATTTACGGGTAAGGGTAAGTACCAAGGTAAGTTCATATGAACTTCGTCTATCCTTAACGTAAATTAAGATGATAGTCTCATTGTGCTAATGCAATGTTCATTGTGTTGCTGAATGTTCATCGTGTTAATGGAATGTTCATTATGTTGCTGAATGTTCATCGTGTTAATGGAATGTTCATTATGTTGCTGAATGTTCATCGTGTTAATGGAATGTTCATTATCTTGCTGAATGTTCATCGTGTTAATGGAATGTTTATTATGTTGCTGAATGTTCATCGTTTTAATGGAATGTTCATTATGTTGCTGAATGTTCATCGTGTTAATGAAATGTTCATTATGTTGCTTAATGTTCATTGTGTTGCTGAATGTTCAACGTGTTAATGGAATGTTCATTATGTTGCTAAATGTTCGTTGTGTTGCTAAATGTTCATCGTGTTAATGGAATGTTCATTATGATGCTGAATGTTCATCGTGTTAATGGAATGTTCATTATGTTGCTGAATGTTCATCGTGTTAATGGAATGTTCATTATGTTGCTGAATGTTCATTATGTTAATGGAATGTTCACCATGTTACTGGAATGTTCATCATGCTACAGAAATGTTCATCATGTTAATGGAATGTTCATCAAGTTTGTTGGAAGTTAGTTGGTTATGTTTGTTGTGATTGCATTGATTTGTGTTGATATGTTTGTAGATAAGGCTCAACTTACAAATAAGTGAATGTGACTTGTAGGTATGTATGTATGTATGTGGATATGGAACTGTAGCGTGTGTAAGTAGTGTGAAGTTGTATGTACGTACATATGAATGGGATACGTATGAATGTACATAGATATATGAAAGTGTATACACGTGTTGTAATCTAATGATTGTAGATCACTGGTATACATATATGTGAAGATGTGGGTTTTCAATATGTTTGAGATTACGTACTCCTAACCATGTTACTATTGAGAATGAAATAAATGGAGTGCAGGTATGGGAATGCCGGACTCTCAAGGAATTGATGTCGGACTCGAGTAAATAGAATTGAGAGGATGTTTCAATGGAATACCTTACGTAGTTAGAATGTGATATAGCCTTTTAAGTATATGTATTAAATTATATATGATGTTACCATGTACTAACGTGTTGGTTATATATGGTGACCGCAGGTTAGTCAGATATTCATGATGGACAAGTGAACGAGAGGATCAAGTTGAAGATCATGGATTGTACGGGAAAGCGGTCATGTTGTTTGTAATCATTTGTTAACATGGTTACATTAAATAAACGATGAAAGGTGTATTTATGTTAGAAGGGTTGACCTAAACGGTATTTAAGTATGTTAGAGTAGTTAAAAGAAAGAAATTTTACCGTTCATTTTCCGCTGCGTCATTTTGGGTCAAATCGTAAATAGGGTCTTACAAGTTGGAATCAGAGCCCTGGTTTGAGGGAAATCAGGTATGAGGAGGTAAATACTTGGACTCAAACCTGTGTGCTCTTGTGACAAGGAACCCGTACAATCCGACACTCGATCAAGATCAAAGGGTAGAAGCAAAGGTAAGTATGTACTTAAGTATGTATTTGAAGAAAACTAACAGTATGTTATGTGTAAGGTTAGCATAATTGCTTGGAGAGGATGATCCGTGAATGCAGTCTAGGACCGGCAACGAGGCATGTGATAAGAAAAATTGACCCCAGGTACGTAAATTTAACCTGTGGGTGCATGTAACGGTAAAATCTATCAAGTGAAGGAAAATTTCAAAAAGGAATATAATAATAGAATGGTAATGACGTTTTGAAAATGTTACACGTGCCGAAACCTAATTCTTCGAACATAAGGTGACGATTACACGAAGACACGAAACTAGTATGTGGATTGTGTACCTGGCCAGTACACAAGAAACATATGACGTTCGCGAGACCGTGATAATTGTTACAGGTATGTCTGTTAGAATTAGGTAGTAGGTGGACGTGAGGGTGAAGGGAAATGTAAGACTTTCAGGGTTTTGAAAGTACCAAATACACATGAGAAGTATGAATGATAAGTTAGAATCCGCGAAACGGATTCGAAACATGAAAGGAATGAAAGATATGAATGATATGTTAGAAACCGCGAGACGGATTCGAAACATAGAAGGGAATGAATGATAGAATGAAAAAGTTTAAAATTCGTAACTAGGCATGGATCAAATAAGTAAGAATGAATGACAAGAATGAAAGGCTCAAAATTTTAAGTAATTATAGATCGAACGAGTAAATATTCTTTAAGAAGCGGATATTATTCAAGTTATGTTTTGAACATATATATATATATATATATATATATGTAAATATATGAATATAATTATGCTCAGGTATTGTATACAAGAATGGTTGTAAGGATAAATGAGTTATGCGGGTCAAATGGTGATTGCCGTTTGAACCCGGTATTTAATGTTTGAAATGGTCAAGTTATTTAATGGTAGGTGAGCATGATGTACGGTAATGTTACTGTGACAAACTGGAAGGAAATACTCAAGCAAGGTATGGATAACGAGTCAATGGATTTTGACTTGCGTCAGGTATGTAAAAAGGTTATGCATTTAATAGGAGCTTATTGCTCGACTAGAGTGGGGTGTGTTAGAATTGGGTAACTGGTGAATGTAGTTCAGAATGTAATTACAATTGGACTTTTGAAAAGTCAAACAAAGTAAGTTGACAAGTTATTAAGCAAGTAATAGTAAGATAGCATGAAGTAGTTGAATTGTCAAGAAGATAAAACCGATAAAAACCATTGTAGTAGTAAGAAACTTTAGACGAAAGAAATGAGTTATGTGTTAGACATATTATTAATTGACTCTTGGGAGTCGGGATGAATGACGACTACGACCTAGACAAATAACTTAAGTATGGACGGGAATGGTATGTTTTTTGCAAGAAATACTGAAAGGATATAATAAAGTCTTTGCAAGTAAGCATGAATAGAAATAAATACGAACGTGTACTTCAATACATCTACAATAAGTAAGAAATGCTAAAAAAACAAAAATTGTATGTAAGAAAAGGAATGTGTGATATGTTATAGTATGTACGTAGGAAATTTGTAGAAGAATTTTAGGTGAATAATCACCTAATAGAATGAATGTTTGAATGAAATGTGCTAACCGCCAATTTTGTAGATGATAGTGGTAGAACTCTTAATGTGATGAAACCAATCGAATTGGTGAAAGGATGTGCACGAGCAGAAGCTCATTAAATGGAATGAAGGGGTCGATCCGGTTTTGATATGGACTCGTGAAGAAGCGGGCCGATCTGGTTTGCGGATCGTTAGTCTACGCAATGAATGCAAGGTTAGTAACATGTTTAAATTATGATTGTTAAGAAGAAGTTCAATTTGAATAATACCTTCCATACAAAAGGATGGTATTTAAGTATGGAATAAGGTAGAATGTTGACTTGTGAAGGTCAACAAAGGAATGAATTATAGCTCAGACTTAATGTTGTTGAGTAATGCGCATGTGTGCATTGTGATTGATGCATGAAATGTATCGAAACTGACCTAAAGGTATACTTAATATCATCTAGCGGTAGCAAACATATAATGGTGTTTATCTTACGAGATAAGTGTGAATAAAGGAGTATGACATAGTAGTTTTGTTGTAATAACTTTGATTATATGTTGGTAGTATGTGTATGTTTATGGTTTAAATTTTCATGTGTTAATGAAATTATTAGAAGGAATACTAATAGTGAGATGCATTAGTAAGCTCGTGACGATGGAATGATGCTTAACGTTCTAGTAAGTACGAACGACTGAGAATAAAATAATAGCTACATAGAGATAGCGATAACCCCAAACGAATGTTGGCAATATGCATATGTACATGGTTTAAATTACCATGTGCAAATGAAAGTACTCGGAAAGAATGCTAATAATAGAATATTGAAGTAAACCCATGATAAGTACTCGTGTGGCTAACGCTAGAATGGAATATCATGTATGATACATGTGTGAGATGGAAATTAATGGATCCACTACGATTGGTACATGTATGAAAGTCTTACGCTTAATTAAGAAGGCAAGAACAAGACATATACTGTGACAACCCGAATATTTAAGGTTAGCATTACTCGAAACTCCGCAACTTTTAGCGTGTGTTTTTATGTTTATATGCCTGCTTTGTGTATCATTACTTGATCACGTACATTTAATTGACTAACTGTACATGATTGCGTACGTTTAACTACTTAATCTTCCGCGCGTCGTGCAACTGATTTAGAAAAACTAAACCTTGGGCCATTACACGCCTTGTGTAACTTCAGTAGGATTTCGGCCCAGAGTATTGATCATCGGCCCACTTGTTTAAGTATTAGCCTTATAGAGCTGATTGAACGTAAACACTTTGTAAAATCCCTAATCACAACAACAAACCCTACCCCCCACAAGTGTGTCGGCAGTAGCAGCCCCTCCATCTCATCATATCAATCGGTCAACCTAGATTCTTGGTTAGTAAATTATACTTGTTGACTGTTATGATTGTGTATTATTGTTCATAGGTAGCAACTCGGCTCAATGATATATACATGTTTTCGTATTGTGTTTTGCCATAGATTCAATGTGTTGTGAATTAGTGATGGGTTGTTATGGCATGTATGTAATCTAGGAGAAGGTGTCAATCAGTTTGTATATTGTTCTTCGTGTAATCAGTTAGCACTAATAGTTAATGTACATGATGATTGAGACAATAATACTTGTTGAATTTAAGAAATATGGCAGGCCCTCACATGTTCGGTGCAACAACTAGCACATGGGTCATCGGCCCAAGGTGTGTGGGTCACCCACTTCGGAATTAATTCAGTAATAATCATATGAATGTGTAATAGTGTCGGCCATTAGTGTTGTTTGATAGTTATGAATATATTAGAATTATTGGGAAGTAATGGGTGAGATCGTGGCTGGGCCGCATATAACCGCGGAATACGTATGCCCATATAAAGTCCACACTGCGGGTTTGGGGTTCAGATCAGACCCAGTAACTGATCTGCTGGATTGGTTAATGGGCCGGGAACATTGGTTGGGTTCGTGTAGCGTAACCGTAATATTATATGTTGATGCAAACTAAATGTGTGTTGAAGTTTCTTGATGCTTGATGTAGACTATCCGTGTTAATGATGATCGGCCCAGTTTATCGTATATGGGAATAGGGTGTAGCGATTTAGATGGTTAATGACATGGAACGTAGTTACTGGAATATTGTGAATCATTGGCTAAGTCATGGTTTTTGTGCATGGATGAAAATAACAAAGTTATAATGTAGTGGTAGGTTTGTGGCCATGTGAAATATAGTCTAGTAATATACATATTCCTATAGCATTGTCAGTAAACCTAACATGTGCATTAAATGATGAAAAGAGGTGTTGAATTGGGTAAATTACATGCATAATGGTGAATGAATATGCTACCGTATCTACTATTAATGATGGATGATTATGAATACTGCTAATGATGTTTATTGATGAGCGAGTGACATAATCTTGTTCGTACACCTAGTATGGTACACACAACTGTTAAACATTGTTTCGGAACAGATACGTGAATTGTGGGATTATATGAGTTGTATAACTGCTGTGGTAGTTTGTATGCACACTATGACTTTTATGTGAACGTGAACTTTGAGAATGTGTAACTGATTACGCACGCATGAATACTGTAGGGTCTGATTGATTTACTGTGTGCGGGTAGTTAATCATACCGAGCAAACCGAGGTGAGTTCACTACATTCGAGCATGCGTCCCAGTGGTTGGGGACAGTCAGTGGTTTGGGTAAAACGGGTATATTGGTTAATATTCTCACCTATCATTTTTGTAAGTCCCTTATTCGGGTATTAGTTGGTAGCGCTACTTAGGTTTGGCACCCTCACACCGCTCCTGGATAGGACGGATGTGAACTAATGACCCAGTCGGGCCCAGTACTAGATAGGAGTACGTGGGATAGGGCAGTCATGTACATCAGGAGCCGTCTTGTTCGGAATTGAGATATTAACAATATTACCTGCATTGGTTATTGAACTGTTTTACATACAACTGGTAACAAAACGTTTTCTTAAACTGTGAACTCGCCAGCTTTGTCTGATACACTTGTTGCATGCTCGCAGGTCGTTAGATTTCTTGGATGTGGGACTTGCTGTTTGGAGCGGTTTGAGTGGTCATGGATTGTACTGATTGGATACACTTATTGGAACATTGGTTTTCGTACATTTGTTTTGAGAATATTTAAAATATGGTTTCGTTAATGCTTCCGCTGAACACATTGATTATTCGTATAAACTCATGTTGGGATTTTATAATTATATTGAGAATGTTATTTCGAAACTTGTGAGTTCAATGTAATTTAGTGGCTCATCGTCAGTTTGTCACACGCCTATCAGGGACACTCCCTAGGTGGTATTTTGGGGGTGTGACAGTTTGGTATCAGAGCCACTGGTTATAGTGAACTTGGTTTTAAAACGTTTTCATAAAACCAGACTATAACCAAAATCGACCATGACACTCAGCTCCAGACTGCAAGGTTCGTTTCTCATTGACTATTGCATATTATATCTAGCGTACACTTATGTATGACATTACACGTGAATGCACACTTAGCACTACAGTATGAACTTCTATGTTACCAACCCATGTTACGTGTTTTAAGAGTGCGACTCTTCTTGAACTTTCATGATCTATGTTGTGGTGTCATCTGTCTTATTGCTCGAATTCGGGGAACCTTTAAGCACGAGTTAAGAGGCACTGAGATAAGCATGCAAATTGCCTTATTATTATGGGTGCACACATAATAATAATGTGGGGTGCATGTGAGTCCCAGTGAGGCTTAACGAGTGTGAGAGGGGTTCCGCTCTTTTAATTGATGTTATGTTAGAACTCAGCAATCTATAGGAGTCATAGCAGTGATTGTCTCCTACTCGAACATTATCTTTTCACTTTTTTTTTGAATCCTTACGAATCTCGATGCTATCGAGTATCACCTGAACACCCATCTGAACGACTAGCGAAACGTGTAGAATGTTAGGTGCTTGCACGAATGTCCTTGAGTTGGTTTATACCTTTCTCGCTTCTCTTCGTTTGATGAAACTCTATGTATTGACGTCTTAGACTCCGAAGTGTGATCACTTTTGCAACATTCTCGCAGCATACCGCATATTACTCAATCGACCTGCTTGATCAATGGACAAAAGGGTGAGCGTAGTATTTTACCGACCTCAGTAATTGGACCACCCTGATTATCGGCAATGAACACCAGCAAAGTGACTGCAACCGAATCTCCAACCCTAGTCAGTGACTAATGTGAGTCAACCTTTACGAACCAATCAGGACATAAGCAATGACAACTGACTGTAGAATGGAATGTGAAACTCCCTGCACAGTGAGTAGTGCCTTAGCACGTACCATGGAATGTGAAGAGGTGGACCCTGTCGGTGAAAGATCGTAGAGCTCCGTTTCAAACAACAGCATTAGAGGCAACAGTCACGGCAACATCAAGGTATTTGTAATGGTAACCAACAGTATGGAAAATGAAGGTGCCTACGACATGGAGTGGTCGTTGTTAAATCAAACGACAACAACCAAGGGAACGAAGGTCGTACTGGAAATCCTCGCAACGAGTACAACAACACGGGAAATGATGCTCATGGAGGGACATTTAGGATTGGCGTGGGCGACGCCAGGATTATAACAACATGGTGGCCTACATGTTCTTGGTAACTAATCACTTCGTCATTTTTCTGCTTAACACTGATGCTTCTTGAAACTGAACCTGTTGTGGAATCAACTAAGGGCAAATCAAATGAAACCTTATGTGTCCGTTGGGATGTAAACTCGACCTTGTGGGACAAGTGTTCGACGTCGACCTTCTTTCTGCCTTCCTCTATAGTTCGATGCAGTGGTTAATATGGATTGGTTATCTAGATATCGCGTAGTTATACGTGGTGTGAAGGTTAGCATCATATCAGCAATGAGAGCCAGAAAGCGTCTACGAAGGGACTACCCCGCTATGTTGGCAACCGTTACTAATGTTTGGGCTAAGAAAAGAGGATCGAGGATCCACCAATTGTTCGTGATTCCACTCAGCATGCTACGGGAGGAACTCTCAGTTTGATCTCACGCCAGAGGCAGCCCTGATTCTTAGTATTTCTTACCGTCTTGCACCAGGAGGGTTGTGAGAGTTGTCAAATCAAAAACAGGGACTGTTGGACAGGAGCTTTGTCGGACCTAGTTTTTGCTTTGGGGAGCCCTAGTTATGTCCAGGAAGATAGGTTGTATTGTTGGATATGTGTACTGATTATTGAGAACCCATCAAGGTAACAGTTAAGAACCGCTTGCTTAGACCATGTATTGAAAATCTGTCGACCAGTTGCGGGGGACAAGCTTCCATTTGAGGATTGTCTAACGAACGAACTACCATCAGATGGAAGTCCAAGGGGATAATGCTCTTAGAACGACATATCAAACGCAATGCGACCATTTCGACTTTGTACACCAAGATCATTGAGTTGATCAACACACCAGCAGCTTTATGGACCACAAGAATCGACCGTGTTTGTTGATGATGTTTTGAATCATTGCCAGGATGAAGGAACAACATGGGCGGCATATGTATCTTATTCTAGAGCTCCTGAGGGAGGAGTCACACCGCGCGAAGTCTTGTTAAAAGGTAACTTCTGGATTTAAGAGGTACATTTTGGTCATAAAAACAACGAAGTGGGAATACACGTGAAGCTCGCTAAGATCTATTTTGTTAGAAACTGATCGGCACCAAAGATCCCTCCAAGGATACAGCAATTTCTTGGCCTCACTAGGCACTATCACAGATTCATCACAGGATTTTAGAAGATCGTGCAGCCTAAATCTCTTTAGCACAGCAGGGTGTTGTGTTCGTGGAAGACAAAACAGGAGGACGTCTTTTCAGCTTTCATATCCCAACTCCATCGTCTTTACCTAAGAGTACGGGCGATCTAGTGGTATACCATGATGGTTCGAATAAGAGTCCCAGTTACATACCGATGCAAACACGAGAGAGAGTGATGGCGTACGTAATGGAGTTACAACGAGGGACTGCACAACACACAACCTGCTGTGGAAACCGTGGGCCTTGGATTTAAGTTGGAGGCATTACTTGGACGGTACCGAACGCACTACTCAGACCGATCACCAGGGCCTCCCGTATACCCTTGTTTCGAAGGAGCTAAACATGTAACGGCATCGCTGGATGGAGCTATTGGATGATTACGACTGTGAAACCTAAACAAGTACGAGCTTTGTAACTCACTATCGACTCTAGCATACCCAATCAGATTCGTCCTGTTTACACCGAAAGGCTGAATGAAGAGAATTTTCAAGTTGGACCCATGCGGGGCATGGAGGAGCAACTTCTAACAAGTTGGACGATATTCGCTACTTCATGGAACGACTACGGATTCCACAGTACAGCAACCCAATGGGACTTGTGTGGAGCAAAGCGCATCGGCCATGATATTCTAGTCATCTGGATTTTGAAGGAATGTATTAGGATCTATGGATCTTGTACTGACAACTGGGCTTGAAGGCCTACGTAGCGAAGCATGTGAACGGCGTTTGACTTGTGCGAAAGTCAGGGTGGAACATCAGAAACCTTTTGGTTTGTGTCAGCAATCAGAAACACATATATGGAAATGAGAACAGACTACCATGGATTTCGTCACTGGTCTACTTACAACTCGAAACGGAAATATTATCACCTGGGTGATCATTGGTGGACTCAAGTTACCAGCACACTTTCTTGCAATCAAGAAAACTGACGAGACTTCACAGTTGTGAATGTTCCTCTGAGAGAGGCGGCTTTTAGGCACGTGGTGCCAACTTCTGTTACCTCTGAATTTGATCTATGCATGATTTATGTCAGGGAATACACAACACCCTTGGCTCACGTCAGAACCAGAGCATTGCTTATCGCCGTTGGGCAAATGATCAGAGAAAACAAACTCTCCTGGCACTCAAAGACATGCTGCGAGCATGTGTGTGACTGGCTTTGGTACAAATTTGAAGGACTCTTACCTATGGTTGAGTACTGCTGTGACAGTTATCATTTTGGTAACCAGACAGCTCTGTTGAGGCATTACATAGACGATAATGCCAACCTTCTTGCTAGACTGGGATGGTTGACAACTTAATTACAAGCCCAGGACTTGTACATGAAATCTCTGAGGAAAGTGATAAGCTTAGGAAACACTGGGGGATTCGCTATAGGCGATCGTATCATGTTGAAAATCTCGCCCTGGGAGGGTGTGATACGCTTGGGAAACGTGGCAAGCTTTACTTACGTTACGATGAGTTAACCGGAATTCCGGAAAGAATTGGGCACACCGCCTACAAACTCGAGTTCCCCGACAAATTGGATAACGTGTATGATATCATTTATGTCTCGAATCTAAGGCAGTGTTTGTCTAATGAAACGCTTGTGATACCCTTATTAGAGTCTAGGGTTGATGACGGGTTGCAGTTGTTGAGAGATATACTGAAATCATGGACTAGGATATCAAGATTCGTTAGTGTGGTCGAATTCCAATTGTAAGTGATCGTTGGAACTCAAGGCGTGGACCGGAGTTCACGTGGGAGCGCTAGGATCAGATGAAACTCAAGTACCCACATCTTTTCCCTAAAGATCAACCTGAATCTAGTAGAGCTGGTGAATTTCGGGGCGAAATTCCTATTCAAGTTGGGGATGATGTCACACCTGGGCAGAATCCGCAACAATTCTGAATACTCACTTTACTCACTGTACCTACTTGTCAAATTTCGGGACGAAATTTCTTTCAAGTTGGGGATGATGTGACAACCCGAATATTTAAGGTTAGCATTACTCGAAACTCCACAACTTTTAGCGTGTGTTTTTATGTTTATATGCCTGCTTTGTGTATCATTACTTGATCACGTACATTTAATTGACTAACTGTACATGATTGCGTACGTTTAACTACTTAATCTTCCGCGCGTCGTGCAACTGATTTAGAAAAACTAAACCTTGGGCCATTACACGCCTTGTGTAACTTCAGTAGGATTTCGGCCCAGAGTATTGATCATCAGCCCACTTGTTTAAGTATTAGCCTTATAGAGCTGATTGAACGTAAACACTTTGTAAAATCCCTAATCACAACAACAAACCCTACCCCCCACAAGTGTGTCGGCAGTAGCAGCCCCTCCATCTCATCATATCAATCGGTCAACCTAGATTCTTGGTTAGTAAATTATACTTGTTGACTGTTATGATTGTGTATTATTGTTCATAGGTAGCAACTCGGCTCGATGATATATACATGTTTTCGTATTGTGTTTTGCCATAGATTCAATGTGTTGTGAATTAGTGATGGGTTGTTATGGCATGTATGTAATCTAGGAGAAGGTGTCAATCAGTTTGTATATTGTTCTTCGTGTAATCAGTTAGCACTAATAGTTAATGTACATGATGATTGAGACAATAATACTTGTTGAATTTAAGAAATATGGCAGGCCCTCACATGTTCGGTGCAACAACTAGCACATGGGTCATCGGCCCAAGGTGTGTGGGTCACCCACTTCGGAATTAATTCAGTAATAATCATATGAATGTGTAATAGTGTCGGCCATTAGTGTTGTTTGATAGTTATGAATATATTAGAATTATTGGGAAGTAATGGGTGAGATCGTGGCTGGGCCGCATATAACCGCGGAATACGTATGCCCATATAAAGTCCACACTGCGGGTTTGGGGTTCAGATCAGACCCAGTAACTGATCTGCTGGATTGGTTAATGGGCCGGGAACATTGGTTGGGTTCGTGTAGCGTAACCGTAATATTATATGTTGATGCAAACTAAATGTGTGTTGAAGTTTCTTGATGCTTGATGTAGACTATCCGTGTTAATGATGATCGGCCCAGTTTATCGTATATGGGAATAGGGTGTAGCGATTTAGATGGTTAATGACATGGAACGTAGTTACTGGAATATTGTGAATCATTGGCTAAGTCATGGTTTTTGTGCATGGATGAAAATAACAAAGTTATAATGTAGTGGTAGGTTTGTGGCCATGTGAAATATAGTCTAGTAATATACATATTCCTATAGCATTGTCAGTAAACCTAACATGTGCATTAAATGATGAAAAGAGGTGTTGAATTGGGTAAATTACATGCATAATGGTGAATGAATATGCTACCGTATCTACTATTAATGATGGATGATTATGAATACTGCTAATGATGTTTATTGATGAGCGAGTGACATAATCTTGTTCGTACACCTAGTATGGTACACACAACTGTTAAACATTGTTTCGGAACAGATACGTGAATTGTGGGATTATATGAGTTGTATAACTGCTGTGGTAGTTTGTATGCACACTATGACTTTTATGTGAACGTGAACTTTGAGAATGTGTAACTGATTACGCACGCATGAATACTGTAGGGTCTGATTGATTTACTGTGTGCGGGTAGTTAATCATACCGAGCAAACCGAGGTGAGTTCACTACATTCGAGCATGCGTCCCAGTGGTTGGGGACAGTCAGTGGTTTGGGTAAAAACGGGTATATTGGTTAATATTCTCACCTATCATTTTTGTAAGTCCCTTATTCGGGTATTAGTTGGTAGCGCTACTTAGGTTTGGCACCCTCACACCGCTCCTGGATAGGACGGATGTGAACTAATGACCCAGTCGGGCCCAGTACTAGATAGGAGTACGTGGGATAGGGCAGTCATGTACATCAGGAGCCGTCTTGTTCGGAATTGAGATATTAACAATATTACCTGCATTGGTTATTGAACTGTTTTACATACAACTGGTAACAAAACGTTTTCTTAAACTGTGAACTCGCCAGCTTTGTCTGATACACTTGTTGCATGCTCGCAGGTCGTTAGATTTCTTGGATGTGGGACTTGCTGTTTGGAGCGGTTTGAGTGGTCATGGATTGTACTGATTGGATACACTTATTGGAACATTGGTTTTCGTACATTTGTTTTGAGAATATTTAAAATATGGTTTCGTTAATGCTTCCGCTGAACACATTGATTATTCGTATAAACTCATGTTGGGATTTTATAATTATATTGAGAATGTTATTTCGAAACTTGTGAGTTCAATGTAATTTAGTGGCTCATCGTCAGTTTGTCACACGCCTATCAGGGACACTCCCTAGGTGGTATTTTGGGGGTGTGACATATACTTACGGTTGTACGTGAATTACTACCTCTTCAATGAGTCATAAGTGTTTTCGTGTTGTAGTAAGTATCTTGAATGAATAGAATGAAAAAGTAAGAGTAGAAATAGTTTGTAGAAATGAGAAAGGTTTCGGGGACGAAACCTCCCTTAAGGGGGTAGACTTGTAACGCCCCAAAATCCAAATGTTTGAATCACTAGTATGGTTGCATGGGTTATGGAATGAAATGTGACAACTAAGTTATTTAACTTAGTTAAATCTATAAATTTAACAAGGAATGAAGTTTGTGATAAATGTGCAAAGTACCAAACTACAGGGACTAACATTTGTAATTATGCTTAGCATAGCTAAACTCCTAAAATTGATGTTGAAGGGTGTTAGTTTGTTATATGGTTAGGATTATATGGGTTGAGTATGGGTTGTAAGTGGAAGTATGGTTGTAATTAACCAAAAAACCCAAACTAGATGGACTAAAGTTAACTTTTTGGTGAAGTTGATTAAAACTCAGCTTTAATATAAGAAAGAACTAGAATTTGGTGGTTCTTATGTGTGTGTGTGTGTGTCGATGTGTGCAAGGAGGGGAAGGAGGGTTCTCTTAAACAACCCAAAACCCCAAATTGATGATGAAATTAGGATCAAATCCTTTGCATGGATGAAGATTTCTCATCATCTAATCCTAAGAAACATATGGTAAGTTGTAAACTTTGATTTGATGATTTTGTAAGAAACGGGTTTATGATCATTCCATGAATTAGTATGAAAATAAGCACGAATGTGTGTTAAAATACCAAATATAACTAAATTTATGCATGATTCCAAGTAATTTGATGTTTGGAGGTGAAACCCACTTCTAGTGGTGAAGATGGTGACATGGGTGTGTCACCCATGTCCAATACTTGTTCAAATAACGATGAACTAGGTTTTATGTAATGGATTCTTATTAGATAGATTGAATGTGATATGAAATTTGGTGATGTTTTGTTATATTTCATGAATGAAAGCAAGAAGTGGGAAGATAGGCATGAAATACTTGTACATTATGCTTAGATAGTGGTACGCACACCAAGTGTTTGATAAAATGTCTAAATGACAAGATTATGTGGAAACGTATGCAAGTAGTGGGTGAATATGTATAGAATGTAATAATGAAGTAAATTAATGATAGATTAGCATGAGAAATGTGTTTTGGAAAGAATACATGTAAGTTGGACCGTTGACTTTTGAAAGTTAACAGTGTATGAATGTAATGGATAGGCTTCTGGACACAATGGTAAGAGTAGAGAATTTGTGTATTATGTACTAGATGATTTATGTGCTAGGCGTGATGGTAATCGAGTTGCGTGAGATTTGAATGAGGTAACTATTGGTATATGTCTTATGTATGCGAAAATTTGACTAATGAAAGTCAAATAATATGTAAATGAAAAGAAATGAATGTTTATAAGTAAGATCATATATGCTAACATTGATACGAACGTGATGACATGTAAGGAAGGGAATCGTATCAATTGACTCAAGCACAGAGGGATAACGGGTCGAGATGAGGCAAGGAAGTAAGCTCTAGTACACACACTTAAGGTAAGTGATTTCCGGAATCACTTCTTATTTATAAATGAAGTCTGGTATGTTGTATATAGGGAACGATGTAAGAATTTACGAGTAAGGGTAAGTACCAAGGTAAGTTTATATGAACTTCGTCTATCCTTAATGTAAATTAAGATGATAGTCTCATTGTGTTAATGGAACGTTCATTGTGTTGCTGAATGTTCATCGTGTTAATGGAATGTTCATTATGTTGCTGAATGTTCATCGTGTTAATGGAATGTTCATTATGTTGTTGAATGTTCATCGTGTTAATGGAATGTTCATTATGTTGCTGAATGTTCATCGTGTTAATGGAATGTTCATTATGTTGCTAAATGTTCACTATGTTGCTGAATGTTCATCGTGTTAATGGAATGTTCATTATGTTTCTGAATGTTCATCGTGTTAATGGAATGTTCATTATGTTGCTGAATGTTCATCTTGTTAATGGAATGTTCATTATGTTGCTGAATGTTCATCGTGCTAATGAAATGTTCATTATGTTGCTTAATGTTCATTGTGTTGCTGAATATTCATCGTGTTATTGGAATGTTCATTATGTTGCTGAATGTTCATTGTGTTGTTGAATGTTCATCGTGTTAATGGAATGTTCATTATGATGCTGAATGTTCATCGTGTTAATGGAATGTTCATTATGTTGCTAAATGTTCATTATGTTGCTGAATGTTCATCGTGTTAATGGAATGTTCATTATGTTGCTGAATGTTCATTATGTTAATGGAATGATCACCATGTTACTAGAATGTTCATCATGCTACTGAAATGTTCCTCATGTTAATGGAATGTTCATCATGTTTGTTGGAAGTTAGTCGGTTATGTTTGTTGTGATTGCATTGATTTGTGTTGATATGTTTGTAGATAAGGCTCAACTTACAAATAAGTGAATGTGACTAGTAGTTATGTATGTATGTATGTGGATATGGAACTGTATCGTGTGTAAGTAGTGTGAACTTGTATGTACGTACATATGAATGGGATACGTATGAATGTACTTAGATATATGAAAGTGTATTCACGTGTTGTAATCTATTGATTGTAGATCACTGGTATACATATATGTGAAGATGTGGGTTTTCAATATGTTTGAGATTACGTACTCCTAACCATGTTACTATTGAGAATGAAATAAATGGAGTGCAAGTATGGGAATGCCAGACTCTTGAGGAATTGATGTCGGACTCGAGTAAATAGAATTGAGAGGATGTTTCAATGGAATACCTTACATAGTTAGAATGTGATATAGCCTTTTAAGTATATGTATTAAATTATATATGATGTTACCATGTACTAACGTGTTGGTTATATATGGTGACTGCAGGTTAGTCAGATATTCATGATGGACAAGTGAACGAGGATCAAGTTGAAGATCATGGATTGTACGAGAAAGCGGTCACGTTGTTTGTAATCATTTGTTAACATAGTTACATTAAATAAACGATGAATGATGTATTTATGCTAGAAATGTTGACCTAAACGGTATTTAAGTATGTTAGAGTAGTTAAAAGAAAGAAATTTTACGGTCCATTTTCTGATGCGAAGTTTTGGGTCAAATCATGAATAGGGTCTTACAGAAAGTTGGAGAAATTTGGGGTTTTGCTGAGATACAAGATGAAGCACCTGCTCAGATAAATGCCATTGTAGCTGAAGAGCATGACGTAGAGATAATTGAAGCTCCTGTTGGAGTACAAGAGCCAATTGAGAATGTGGATTTGACTGGTGTTGAAAGTGAGGAGGATGTTGCGGATGATAAAGTAAATGAGGATGATGAAGTAAGTGATGATGTTGATGAGACAGAGACAGAGACACTGGCTGAAGGCCTCACAGCAAAAACTGAAGATGTAAATGAACCAGTTCATATGAGCCCTCCTCATGTTGAACACGTTTCTACAAAGGAAACTACTGTTGCTGATCATACTCGTGAAGATCCTACCGCTGATCTTCCTCCTTGAAAACGAAGCAGAAGAGATCCTAGGATCAGCGGTGAGATAAATACTGAAGTTCAGACAACCACTGAGACATCTAACCCCATTGGTGACACACAGCCTAAAGTTAATTACATACGCACTGAGTTAAGCCCTGCAATAATTGAATTTATGGCTAATGAAAGAGTTGTTATGTATATGCCGGTTCCTAAGTTAGGTGAAGGCTCAAGCAGTGGTCCATCTGATGTTGATGTTGTTAGGGCTGCTGAGCTACTAAAAGCTGCTGCAAGTGAAGTTGATGAGGCTGCCAAGTTGAAACAAGTTGAAACTGCTGAAAGTTTTGATAGTGAGGATTTGTTTGAAGAAAATGGAACTACAATTCTGATGCGAAGAATCTCCACTCTTGAAGAAGACAAAACATTCAAGGATGATCAGATTGCTAGTCTCATGGAAGAATTGGTGGTGAAAAATCAAAAGATAAATGAACTGGAAACAAATCTGGGAGCTCTTAGTGCTATTGTTATGGATATGAAGCAAAAGCTTGAAGGAAAATTTCCTAAAGAGTTTGCTGATCCTCCAAAGGAATGTTGAAGAAAGAGAGCAACAGAGGAAAGAGCACGAAGATGCAATGAACAGGTACTATGAAAATCCTCCTCGTACAGTAAATCAAAAACCAAGGAAGAAGATGGTTGTTATGAGGAATGTAGGAGCTGAGAGGAATTTGCAGTTTGGTGATAAACCTGACAGGTATGTAATTACCACCGAGAAGAGCAAAAAGGGAAACAGATCAGGTATCAAAAGCTGGGCATATAATGATGAAAAGGAGATGTTCATTGTGCTGAGGAAAAATGGCGAAGTGGAGTATAATGATAATTCTGAAGCATTCAACTCTTGGACTCCAGTTGATTTGAGGGAACTGAGGAATGCAGGATTTCATGATCAAGTTAAGAATCCAAATTGCAAAATTGGGGTTAACTTCTTCAACAGACTGCAGCAACAGGCAAGAGTCAATTTTAAAGACATGAAATTGGCAGAGTCTACTATTGAAGAGGATGAAGAAGTGTTGGATCCTGCAACACGGAAGCCATATAAGATAGTCAAGTGGCCTGCAACGAAACAGACAAATATAGTGCCATTGTTGAAAGAGCTTCCTGATAACACTCTGAAGAACTTCCAGTTTTGGATGTATGACCCTGTTTCAGGTCAAGCTGTTGTTGTATGTGATGATGCTGAATACAAATTCATTGATACTCGAGACTTGATGTGTTTTGGTGAAAATGACGTCAATCTCTTAGCAAGGTCACAGATTCAGAGTGATCCTCAGTATGAAATGTGTGCCAAGAGCTGGACAGGAGCTGTGGCCCAGATTATGAATTTTAAATTATGGTCAGGGTAGCGTACTAGAGTGGAGACACAACTATTTGGTCCATATGTTGGAAGAAATATACTGATCTTACCAGAATTGCAGAGGAAGAAGAAAGAATAAGCTAAGAAGCAGAAAAGAAAGCAGCAGTAAAGCCAAGGACGCCAAGCCAACACAAACCTAGGGGGATATTGTAAGGGGATAAGCTAGTGTAGGTTTGCGTCTGTCTTGGGTTATTTTGTAAGGGTTGGATTCGAAACAATTAGTGGGTTTGTTTATATGTTTTGGGGTCTATGGGGAATGGGCTTGGCCCAATGTAAAAGGATCTCCTATGCTTGTATAAATAGGGGATTCCTTAGTCTTTTATGGTTGTTGATTCTTGAACAAACTTTTGTTATCTTGTGCGACCAGGAATACCAGACGAATCCAGAATTCGTGTGTTCTTGGGTTTGAATCAATACAATTTGCTTTTAAATCTTCCACATCTTACTTGTAATTCCGCTACATGTTTGGTGTTTGATATCCGATTGTATAGTTTTGGGACTTACAGGCACACAGGTTGTCGAATGTTCAACAACCTAGACATTGGATATGAGATCATGTCGGATAGCCTCTCTTCTTGGTTCAGGGCTGTCATGACAACCCAACTTAGTCTTCTTGGTTCCCCGATTTGTCCCCTTCGGTTCCATAAGGCTCCCATTTTGTTAACACATGGACGATCCTTTGATTTATTTGCGTCGAATTGGAGAAATCGGTGGTTCATCTGCATACAGGAATACAGTAAAATAAGAGCAGAATCAAAGAATTTAAGTGCTACCACCGGAACAGTGTTTTAACGACGTTCGGTTGTCGTTTCAGCACACGCACGGAGGTGTGTGTAAGGTGTGATATGTTTTTATTGATATTTTAAGCCCATTTTACACATTAGTCAAGTTTTAAATTTATAAAACACGATATTCTACTAACACTAAACATACACAAGGGCAAGTGCACCCATATTGAGCGTAGTATAGCGTTGGTAAGATACCGAGGTCGTCCAAGGACACAAGAGCTTTTAGTACCGGTTTATCCTCAACGTCTAATCAAGCTAAAATTTTTGGAAAAAGGTTTTCAAACATGAAAACTAAAAACTAAAAATGCTAAAATAAAAAAATAAAAAATAAAAACAGATAGACAAGATGAATCACTTGGATCCGACTCGCCTTTAATGTATCCTTTGATGATTTCCGCACTTTTGCACTTTTTAAGAGATTATCTTAGTTATAGTAGTAGGCCTGATATACTCTAAATTATATATATTTTTACATAATATTTCCTACACTTTAGAGTAGCCTTTAGGTTAATTTTGGTTGAATTCTACTCATAATTGGTTCATATTTGAATTAGAGATAACGAGCTAAATTGAAGTGCTTTTACTAAATTTGAGACCAATGAGTAGATAATTAAATAAATTTTATATTAAAGTGTATGTTGTAGTAATATTATTAATTTAACTTGAGTGAAATTATTTGATTTGGATTTGAAATTATCTAAACATATATTATAATTGTTTTTAATAGCAAAATCAACAAAGAAAAGCTACAAGGAATTAGGGGTGTGCATGGGTCGGTTTGGTTCTGTTTTTACTATTAACCATAACCATAACCGCTAGTTCGGTTATGGAGTTTTGGTAACCATAACCATAACCAAACTTCGGTTACGGTTAATCGATTATGAAGTCGGTTATGGTTTGGTTTTGGTTAATTTCGAATAAGTAACCAAGCAAGGTTTGAAATAAATAGGGTTGTGCACGATTTGAACTTAGCTTGAGCCTATTTTATAAGATAACGGAGACTAAACTTTTTAGTTAAACTACCGATTTAGGGTTCTTTTTAATAAGATAATTCTCAAACAAAAACAATTATGGCCATAACACCTTAGTTCTTTATCATAATAATCGACATCTACATCAAGATCATTTTGTTACTAACAAACTTTTATCTTAGTAAAAACCTTCTATATGGTTTTGTAAAACACAAATCCATTATATAAAGTTAACATCACAAGTTCGGTTCGGTTTCGGTTATATCGGTTAACCAAAGCTTCATAACCATAACCATAACCATAACCATAACCATAACCATAACCATAACCATAACCATAACCAATTGAGCGGTTATACAAAGTTTCATAACCATAACCATTGGTTATATTGGTTATCTAACCATTGGTTATATTGGTTATCAGTTATTAGTGGTTCGGTTATGTCGGTTATGGTTCGGTTATGGTTTGGTTATCGGTTATGGTGGTTAATTTGCTCACCCCTACAAGGAATTGTGTGGTGGTGCTAGGTGACGTAGAGACAAATTGGTAAATTGTGACATCAAAACAAAGAATAAAGACTTGCTGGACGACGGATATTGGCTGGATACCCCCTGCCTTCAAATTCAATTATATTTTAGTTTGGGTTGTTAGCATATCTTGGGCTGTTTGGTAGCCTCTGAATGGTCATTAAGAGGCTACCTCTTAATGGATGCATTAAGAATTTTACCAATGAGAAGGTAGAAGAATGTGACATGTAATGATTTACCATTCAGAGGTTACCTCTTAACCATTCAGACTTGAGGTTACCTCTTATTCATTCAGAGGTTTTAAACCATTAAGAGGTAGCATCTGAATGGTCATTAAGAGGCTACCAAACAACCCCTTAGACGGCAGGAAGTAGGGTGGCGCAAGCAGCCAGAAAAAAAAAGATATATATTGTGATTTGACGGCTGTGAGAGGCAATTCACGACAGAAGATATCTAGGGGAATAGACGGCAGAATATACGAGAAGTGGGAGTTTGACGGCAGACGCAAGTTGGGCGGCTGATTTCATACGAAGAGAAAAACATAAGGTCGATCAAGAGAAAAAGAGAAAGGATTGGTTCGAGAGTTTAAGCCGCGATTCAAGATTCGGGTTTGGTTTGCAATTTATTAGTATTAAATTTTGTTAAGACTTTGTGTTTTCAGATTTGATACTATGTTTTCTTTATCGTTTTACACTCGTTTCTTTTTAGTGGTTATATATCTTGGCTAAACTTTTATGCTACCTAGGCCTAGGTGAAATATGATTTAATGTTTTGATTGTTTGGTTTTGACTAATGATTAAATTGGGATGATTTACATATTCTTGTTTTGTGATTGTTTATGAATTTGTGTGCTTGTCTTGGTTGTGATTGGTTGTTTGGTTAGGTGATCTTGTTAGTCTGGTTTGGAACTATTTAGATCATTCTAGGTTCGTTAATCTATTAGGTTTTTGGTCTAGAGCTTGAGATTAGAGATAATTCAAGTTTAACTAAATTAGTTAAAATCAACTGGGTATAGTGTGCATACTTTTCTGGCAACTCTAGGGACGAGTCAGGATTGCTAGGTTATTTGCTAGGCTTTGTTTGGTAGTTTGGGTGACCGATAGCTCGGATCCGGCTATTTATTCGCGTTTAGGGTTTCCTAGGTTTTCAATTACTTAGTAGGTTTAGCTTCATGACCGGAAGATTTAGCACCATAGTTGTTTTTAATCTGACAGTCGTGGGATTCGGTATCGATAGCTCGAGCCGTTTCCAATTTAGCACTTCATCACTTTGTTCCATCTTCTATTTTGGTTGATCATCCTTAGCGGGAGGTTTTCTGGGTAGATTCGGAGCTTTAGTCATTGGTCAGGACTAGAGGTCATGGGTTGATCATAGGGATTCGAAGCCTGGGTAGTTCTTTCTCATCATTGTCTGCTTTTCGTCACTTTACCATCTTGTTTGCTTGTTTTGTTATCTTGTTTACACGCTTTAGTATTAATTAGATTATTAGTTTAATTAGTTAAACCCTGAAATCCAAAACAATTAAAACCAGTTAAGTATTAGTTGAGTCAGAGTCTAGTTAGCGTCGCTAGTGTCTCATGGGTTCGATACTCGGACTTCATTAGGCTTTACTACGTACGATAGGTACATTTGCCTGTCAGTGGTTTAGCATTTAGAGAGTCTTAGTTTATAAATTTAAAACTAGGGTGTCTAGATTAGGTTAGTGTTTTTATAGACCATATTCAGCACATCAAGTTTTTGGCGTCGTTGCCGAGGACACTTAGGCGATTGCGTTATTAGCTTTGACTGATCTTATTTGTTTAATTGGTCTTTTGTATATTGAGTCGTAGGTTAGTGTGTCTAGTCATTTTTGTAGATATTTTTTTTCCTTTCGTATTTCTTTTTTTGTTGATCGTTTAGTCTTAATATCATGTGTTTAATCTGTGGAGGGGACCATTACACTAAATATTGCCCAATTCGAACGGGGTACCCTCCCTGTGTTACGAAGTTTGCGGATACAATTACAGGCTTCGTTCAGAAAACTAAAATGGCAAAAGAGCAAGGGGATAAGAGATTTCCCGACATGCTCGCCTTTTCTGAGCAAGCGTTCGTGTTACTGCAGCTATTGGCGGGGAATTGCAGGATTCAGCAAGTGGATCCGGTGTGTCAGGGCTGCGGTGGACCGCATCAGTATGAAGATTGTCCAGTCGCCTTTCGATGGGTAATGCCCGATACTACATATTGGCTGGAAGACTTGGTGTGGTTCACGAATGACGAGATGATATATACCATCGAGCCTACTGACAAGGAGACGCCGTTGGAGGGCGAAGAAAGTGGTGGAAGAGAAGAAGAGGATGATGAAGCAGTTGAAGAGCTTCAAGGCGACCCAGAGCTATCGGATATAGAACCGGAGACGATAATGGACATTGAAGTCCCACCTCCGGTTCAACAAGTCGCTAATTCCAGCCATTGGTGTCCCACGCCATGGAATATCAACGATAGCTTCTATAGTGATTATGGGGGGTAGTAGAAGAGGCCGAGTTAGAGATGGCTGACTACACCGCCCCGATGGAGGAAGGTGCGCAGCCTCCCGAAAGTATGGACGATTATGAGGATGGTTGTTACCCCACTAACCTGATATGGGACATGTCTGACGCATCAGAAGTGGGGGATGATCATACTCAATCATGGGAGGAGGAGTTTGGTGACGAGTTGGGTGGTTTACCAACTCTCGTAGATGAAGAGCGATTTGACCCAGTCGGCAATTTGACTGAACTAGAAGCATTATTGATGGAGAAGCCGACTATGGAGTTTAAAGAGTCACCAAACTCAGCAGCGGAGCGAGCGGATGAGGAGTTTGATAGCCGGCCCGTGAAGAATCCAGGAGATGGACGCCCACCACGATCAAAGACACGTGAGAAGGCGAAAAGGAGCCTGGACAGACCTTTCGCGGAGATTCGGGGATGGTGCCGAAGAAAGAAGGAGATGGAAGCGCTGAAGTCTACTCGACACCACTCTTCTCATTAACTGCCTCGAATCAGGTTTGGTCCAGGTAAGTTTAAATATTGGTGGTCCAACCCATTCGAGAATTTTAAATGGTTTATAAATTCCATTCTAAAAATCTTAATAAACAATAAAGAACGAGTGGAACTACACGGTTTGGACCGGGGCTGGATAAAGGAGAAACCTCCTGATAGAGTTTGAGTGTGGGGAGGTTTTGTAGAGTTTGTATAGTTTGTTCGGTTTGTTTGCAGTTTTCTATTCTTATTGTATTTTGAGTCGTTGCGTCTGTACCATGCGTCTAAGTTAGTAGTTTGAGTCGTTTTTATTTTTGAGTCAGTTTTATGCTTGGGTATTGTTTGCTTTGTTTTGTGCAGGTTTGAATCGTACCACCCGTACTCAATCTCCATTCGGGTGATTTCGGAGCTGCTTATATCATATTGTAAAGAAAATCCCGGCATGCTAGGTTATTTCGCAGACCATGAAGGAAATGCTATACGGTCCTGCGCACATGGAACGTTATCTGCAGACTGTGCATTTCCACCAGGCGAGTTTGTTCAATGTTCCTTTTGTATTTTTTATTTTTCATTTTTTAGTCGGTTTCCATCCTACATTGAGGGCAATGTAGAGTTCAAGTGTGGGGATGGTAAACTGTCATTTAGGTTAGTTAGTTGAGTCGTTTGAGTAAAAAAAAAAAATTAAAAAAATTGGAAAATGTTCCTGTTTTAGGTGTTTGCAAAATGAAAACGGAAAATGATAGAAAAGTCAGGTTTGTTTGGGTTTCAAATAATAATAATTTGAGAATAAAAAGTTAAACTTGTGTCTAATTTGGGATGTGTGAGTAGGCCTGACCCGGTTTCTAGGTTCATTTGATATTAATATACTTAATTGTTAGTTTACTAGTGGGTTCTCATCTATAAAAAGTAGAGAAGCCGAAACCGCCAATAATAGTATAAGGGATGTCGTTATAAGCCAAAGTTTTTAGAATTTTTTATCAAAGAAAAATAAAAAATAAAAGAGCTAGACTGAAAAAAATGACAAGGCCTATGTAATCTCTGTTGGGGATAGTGACTCTGACTTAGAATGCCTCTGGGATTGTTAAAGAAAAATGCAAAAATACTGATGCCTATGTAATCTCTCTTGGGGATGGTGACTCTGATTGAGAATGCCTCTGGGATAAGGTATGCATAGTCTAAAAGCTCAAAAGAAAAGAAAAGAAAAAAAAAGAGATGAAAATTTTCATTTTAAATTCACTTGATTTGGTATAAAACAGTTAGGAAATAGGTCGAATGATTTGTTCCTTTTGTCCTATCAGCTTGAGGTGAGATTAGGTAGACTGCGGTTTTTAGTGTGAGACCCTAGATTGATTGACCGAATTTGAACCTAAATTGTATGATAAGGGTTTGGAACCGGGTTTGGGTTTAAGTGGACAATTATACTTGCAATCGCGGTTAACACAAATTTTAATTTTAATAAAGTAATCTATAGTTTTGAACCCGAGTATTTTCTGATTCTGATTCCGTATGCATAAGTGTTTTTCAGGGACGAAAAAGGTTTAAGTGTGAGATATTTGATATACTCTAAATTATACATATTTTTACATAATATTTCCTACACTTTATAGTAGCTTTTAGGTTAATTTTGGTTGAATTCTACTCATAATTGGTTCGTATTTGAATTAGAGATAACGAGCTAAATTGAAGTGCTTTTACTAAATTTGAGACCAATGAGTAGATAATTAAATAAATTTTATATTAAAGTGTATGTTGTAGTAATATTATTAATTTAACTTGAGTGAAATTATTTGATTTGGATATGAAATTATCTAAACATATATTATAATTGTTTTTAATAGCAAAATCAACAAAGAAAAGAAGTGGTGCGGAAGTGGTGCTAGGTGACGTAGAGACAAATTGATAAATTGTGACATCAAAACAAAGAATAAAGACTT
Source organism: Helianthus tuberosus (assembly GCA_030545235.1). Lineage (NCBI taxonomy): Eukaryota > Viridiplantae > Streptophyta > Magnoliopsida > Asterales > Asteraceae > Helianthus > Helianthus tuberosus. The sequence goes on from CM060377.1 coordinate 172,075,178, forward strand.
GCTGGACGACGGATATTGGCTGGATACCCACTGCCTTCAAATTCAATTATATTTTAGTTTGGGTTGTCAGCATATCTTGAGCCCAAGTCAACTCATTGCCCGCCAAGCCAGGCCCAACCCACTTTTATAATAGAACAACAAGTCTTGGACGGCAGGAAGTAGGGTGGCGCAAGCAGAGAAAAAAAAAAGATATATATTGTGATTTGACGGCTGTGAGAGGCAATTCACGACAGAAGATATCTTGGGGAATAGACGGCAGAATATACAAGAAGTGGGAGTTTGACGGCAGACGCAAGTTGGGCGGCTAATTTTATACGAAGAGAAAAACATAAGGTCGATCAAGAGAAAAAGAGAAAGGATTGGTTCGAGAGTTTAAGCCGCGATTTAAGATTCGGGTTTGGTTTGCAATTTATTAGTATTAAATTCTTTTAAGACTTTGTGTTTTCAGGTTTGATACTATGTTTTGTTTAACGTTTGAGACTCGTTTCTTTTTAGTGGTTATGTTTCTTGGCTAAACTTTTATGCTACCTAGGCCTAGATGAAATATGATTTAATGTTTTGATTATTTGGTTTTGACAAATGATTAAATTGGGATGATTTACATATTCCTGTTTTGTGATTGTTTATGAATTTGTGTGCTTGTCTTGGTTGTGATTGGTTGTTTGGTTTGGTGATATTGTTAGTCTGGTCTAGAACTATTTAGATCATTCTAGGTTCGTTAATCTATTAGGTTTTCAGTCTAGAGCTTGAAATTAAAGATAATTCAAGTTTAACTAAATTAGTTAAAATCAACTGGGTATAGTGTGCATCCTTTTCTGGCAACTCTAGGGGCGAGTCAGGATTGCTAGGTTATTAGCTAGGCGTTGTTTGGTAGTTTGGGTGACCGATAGCTCGGATCCGGCTATTTATTCGCGTTTAGGGTTTCCTAGGTTTTCAATTACTTAGCAGGTTTAGCTTCATGACCGGAGGATTTTAGCACCATAGTTGTTTTTAATCTGACAGTCGTGGGATTCGGTATCGATAGCTCGAGTCGTTTCCAATTTAGCACTTCATCACTTTGTTCCATCTTCTATTTTGGTTGATCATCCTTAGCGGGATGTTTTCTGGGTAGATTCAGAGCTTTAGTCATTGTTCAGGACTAGAGGTCATGGGTTGATCATAGGGATTCGAAGCCTGAGTAGTTCTTTCTCATCATTGTCTGCTTCTCGTCACTTCACCATCTTGTTTACACGCTTTAGTATTTAATTAGATTGTTTGATTAATTAGTTAAAACCTCAAATCCAAAACAATTAAAACCAGTTAAGTATTAGTTGAGTCATAATCTAGTTAGCGTCGCTAGTGCCTCGTGAGTTCGATACTCGGACTTCATTAGGCTTTACTACGTACGATAGGTACACTTGCCTGTCTGTGGTCTAGCATTTAGAGAGTCTTAGTTTATAAATTTAAAACTAGGGTGTCAAGATTAGGTTAGTTTTTTTATAGACTATATTCAGCACATCAAGGCCCCTCTTTTGAAGGTGACGTTACCCTCAACCCGGTGGTTTGAGTCAGCAAGGATACAATCCCAAAGGTTCATAATATTGAAAGATAATTAATTAAGTTATAAATGCGAAAAGTGGTAGACCCCTCTTTTGAAGGTGACGTTACCCTCAGCTAAGTGGTTTGAGTCAACAGGGATACAATCCCAAGTAGCCGGTTTAATTTATTAATAGTAGTTTACATATGAGGGGATTAAGCCATTCGCATCCCCGCCATCCAATTCCAGTGGGTATTGAAGGAGGTCCTAGTAAGCTTGACCCAGTTACTTGCAGGATCTATACACTAAACAAGACAAGAACTTACTAAACCATTCCCTTAACCCCCGACCAGGTAGCCAATATATCTCTATATAGACCGTAGAGATATGAATGGTGAAAATCTTTTACTTTATATAGACAGTAAAGTAATGCCAAGATACCACGGACAAATGATAAAAAAGTTTCACCTTCAACATAAGAAACTAGTTATTAAAGTCATTAATACAAAACCAAATAAAAAGTACGAAAAGTAATACATTAAATGCTTGTCTTCACCAAGTGATGTAAGAGACTTAGCTAAACATGGCATTTGATTGACAAGAACTCTTACGATCAATCTTGGATCCCGAGACTAGTACACACACTCTAAGGTGGATGATGGTAGTGGATGTGGGTGTTGTAGTGGTGGTGGAGTAGTGGCAAAGTGGGAGAGAGTTGGTTTGCCAAGGGATGCCTTTGAAGTGTGCCAAGCACCCCTATTTATAGCCTGAACAGAATCCCGGCCACGGCCCCGTGTCCAGCGGACACGCCCCCGTGGCCATTCCTTTTCTCTTCCTTCATTAATTGCAATTGTCTACATTAGGCTCCACACGGCCCGTGTTCGCTGGGCACGACCCCGTGTGCAGAAGCATATCTTTACTACCAAGATTTGCAAGATTCTGCAAATCTTAGCGTTGACCACACCCCGTGCTGAGCTGGGCACGCCCCCGTGGTGGGCGTAGAAGCTTCCACAACTTTGTCCATTTCTGCAGACATCTGACCACGCCCCCGTGTCCAGTGGGCACGGGCCGTGGTCAGCCTTCTGTTTCTTGTTTTTCTCTTGGGGCTGCTGCTGAGGGGTCGGGCATGTCACGTTTATTCCTTTTCTTTGTATTTATGTTAGTTTTTGCTGCATATTTGTTCCTTTTGTTCGTTTAAGCTCATTTGGTCCTGAAAATACAACAGGAAGACAAAAACAAACTTTCTCCAACATTAGTACTAAAATTGGTTAGTTTTATGCCTCAATTGATGTAATTTATATGTTGCATTTTGCACACATCAAACGGTCGTGCAGTTCAGGTGCACTGCCGTGCGGTTTCGAGATCGGTGATTGGTGAGTGCCAGAAATTGAACTTGCACTACCGTGCAGATTGTTGCACTGTCGTGCATCTCAGAATCATGGTTCTGAATCACTAATTTGGTTGTGTTATTGAATTAGCACTGCCATGCCAGTCAAGTGTATGACCGTGCACGACAGTAAACCTTGAAAATTCAGTTCCATTCATTGATGTCAACTTTTCTAACAAAAATTTCAACATTTATACAGTGAATGGACATCAAATCAGTGTCTAGAACAAGCGATTAGCACCAAACATTCAAGAACTAGGGTTGATTTAAGTTTATGAAGAAGCCACCAATTGTTCTTGATTAAAAACCCTAAATTTACACTAGAAACTAGACTAAAATTGAAAAACAAGTAGGGATTCATACCTTGACTGAAGATTGGAGTGAAATCTATGCAAAAATTGGTTAGTTTCAGGATGTGAGCAACTAAGAATGATGGTGCGGCTGCTAGGGTTTCGAAGTTATGAGATTATACCGTAAAGCCCCTTTTATACCCTTAGATTTACTGTTGCTAAAAACTCACGCACGGTCGTGCGGCGATGTGCACGGGAATGCAGATCAGCTTTGCACTATTATTCGTGAGGTGGTGCTGCTGTGCACGATAGTGCAGTCGCTCCGCACGGGAGTGTGTGTTCGACGACTGCCTTATGCATTGTTTTTGGTCAGGTGCGATTACGAAGTGCACGGCCGTGCGGTATCTATGATTTCTGCAGACAGAACTAACAGTAAGCTTTTAACTCCGTATTTTCACCAAAATTTTCCATTTTTGCAAGGTTTTGTAGGTTTTAACTGTAAACCAACTTCCAAATTTCAAAAGTTATGGATCAAACTTATTCGTACCTATGTTAAACATGAAAAGTTAACTAAATTGGAAATAAATGCGAAAAATAAATATGTACAAAAATACCCCTAGCGTGTGAAAACACGCTCACTAAATTTTTAACTATAAACCTTTGTAAATATCAAGAGGACTTGGGGAAATGGGTTAAGCTTGGGCTAAGGGTATGTGGTTTTGGTTAGTGGTTAGTAAAAATGGCTAAAAGCATAAAAAGCATCGGTTGTTATAAAACTTTTTGTTTTGGTGACTTTTATTCAAACTAAGAATTTTCAAACAAAGTTTCTTTGAGGAACTTGTTTGTTTATTGCTAGACTTTCATTTTTTTCTTGAAAAAGAAGCGTCACAAGAAAACCGAGCTTTTTACTAAAATAATGGGGTTGAAAAGAAAAAGGTTTTGGTGGGTAACGGTTGTTTGTTTTGTGGGTTTAGAAATGAAAAGGTTTAGGCTCAAAGGGGTTAACTAGGGGGATTTTTGGGTAGGTGAAAAAGAAAACGAAAAATAATGGTGTTGAAAGAAAAATGGGTTAGTCCTAATGCCTTCATCATTTACTTACTTGGGTTTAAGTTGGTAAGGACCAGGAATGTATTGTCGTGGCAGGTTCTAGAGTCGTAAGAACCAAGCGGCTATTCACATAAGAAACGAAAAATGAGCATTTAGTTTAAAGATGTATGCTTGTATGCTCAATAAAGGCTCAAAACTCACTTACTGTGGGAATGGGTTTATAATGTGATCAAGTATATATAATCAAATTTTAACTAGATTTGTCTTGCCGTTTCATAATTTTCTTATGTTGGTTCTTTTTATCACGACGCTATCGGTTGTAAATTTGTAAAAATATAACCTTTTTATAACTTGTTATTCCCAAATTAAAACAAGACAAGTAAAAAAATGATAATTTTTTTTTGAATTTTTTTTGGGTGATTAGCGGTTCCAATTGAGTTTTGTGTAAGGTGTCACACCCCGACCACGTAAAACAACAAAACGTGGCGGAAACGTCGGGGAGTGTTGTAACAGAATCATTGTTTCATAACACATGGAAATTGAAATATTGTTTTATTGATTAAAAGAGTTACAATGTCTTGACAATCAAAGAAACATAACATAAATAACTAGTCTTGCATCTTTTATTGTCGCTAAGGCCCAAGTCCGCCTAAGTGTATCTTGATAAATCCTAAGCATCATATCCTGAAACACATGTGAAAATAGGTACGTCAGCATAAAAATGCCTGTGAGATACATAGGTTTTGTGAAAATAGAATTCATGACTTATGTTTAAGAAAATGTTTAGTCATGAACCTTGTAATTTGCTTTGTCTTGTAAATCATTTGAAAAGTGATAAATAAACCAAATGATATATATGTATAAAAGAATAATACATGGTTAAGTAAATAATCAAGTAAAATGAGTTTATATCAGATAAGTTGTTTGTAAAACAATGTATTGTGAAAAGTATGTTATTTGTATAAAATGTTATATGTCTAAACTGAAATAATTCAAATAACGCTACGATATGTAATACCATACAAGCACTTATATATAGGAAGTACCAGCGGCGTATCCACCATGCTTGTATCATATTACACATGCCTCGTTACTTAAATCACTTACTCAAACCAAACCACCAAAGTAAAATGTTTATGTATAATCAAATGTCAAAATGTTTGTGTGAAATCCATGTCTAATGTCTATGTCTAATGTAAATCATGAATTGTGTATATCAATGTCAAAATGTTTATGTCTAATGTAAATCATGAATTGTGTATATCAATGTCAAAATGTTTATGTCTAATGTAAATCATGAATTGTGTATATCAATGTCAAAATGTTTATGTCTAATGTAAATCATGAATTGTGTATATCAATGTCAAAATGTTTATGTCTAATGTAAATCATGTAATGTGTATCCAAAATATCATGTATGGTAAGTGAAATATATCACCTAAACCATATGTAAAATGCACAAAAACACGGTATTGAAGTAAAACATGGTTTAAGTCAAAGTTATTTTTTGTGAAACAAATGCATGCTATACTGATATAAACATCTTTGCGGTATTGTGAAAATGCATACATCCAAGCCTTGTGACTGTGGCGATAAACCCCTAAACGAATTTAAAGGTCTATCTGTGTTATGTTTATCGAATTTGGATATTCCTTCCATCCAAACATACCTAGGATGTCAGGAATGGGAGTTGTCAATTCCTATGGTACCACTACCTACTAACGAATGGCGTGATCAATGTTAATGAATGTATATTGTCCCATTTGAACAAACCAAATGTCATACCAAAATGTAAGCATGTGATGAATAACAAATGTACTAAGTATGCACACAATGGACATACATAGCATAAAATGTAATGTAAAACAATGTACTAAGTATGCACATAATGGACATACATAGCATAAAATGTAATGTAAAACGATGTACTAAGTATACACACAATGGACATATATAGCATAAAATACAATGAAATCATGTACTATAAGTGTACTATTGAATATAACAAGCATATGATATGAAAACATGAAAAGCACGAAAGTAACGAGTAGGCACATGTGTTTCACCCCAAAATGTTTGGAAAACAGTAAAAGAGGGGTCTATGTACTCACTTGAGATTGCTCAATAGTCCTAGGATAACCACCAAGCAATGCTAGAAGATCACGGAATCAAACGGTACCTAATATAGGTAACTACATTAATAAACCGGACCTGAATCGGAGGATCGGATAGAATGAGGGCTCGTAAACCAAATGAGTATGGGAACTCATGTAATATGGTTTAACAAAGCCCACATACTAAAATTAAACCTAACCTAAGTGCTTACGACCCATTACGACCCGTTTAGGTAGCTTATGCTACTTTAACGCGTTGTTTGCGTAAAACACGTTCGGAATGCCTAACTAGTCCTATGACAAGTAAAATATGCCTTAACATGTCTAATATTGTTGCCAAATCAGTTTAGATGTTAAAAGTTATGTTACATATGCTTTAAATGAAGTTTGGCGTAAAAAGGGCATTTCGTAATTTACCTAAGGCGTATAAACTACTTATCATACAACTACTTAACGAAGCGACCATAAGGTATAACCTCGGAAGGTTATTCCCTATATACTATGGTCACCTAAAGTGTTTGGTCGAATCCTAATGATCGACCAAACGGTTCGGGTTCGAAAGTATAAGCGATTGTTTAGATCGCTTACCTTACGACCCTATATAAGCACTAAACTAAAAGTGACGAGCTAAGCATGTTAATGTGACAACTGGCACCAAACCGGTAATTTCCGTACACTTTAATTATTGTTTAATGACTGCAATTATGTGCTTAGATGTCAGCATTGACTGATTACATGCTAAACAAGTGAATTCATGCACGTTGTATACTACAAAATATTGCTTTATGCATAAACGAGAGCGTTGCGTCAGAAATACTAGTAAACTCACCGGTAAGACACACTGTGTCAACAGAACTGCAGAAAGCAGTCAGACAATAAAATGGAGGCCTAGGTGTAGGTCCAACGACAAGAATACATTAAAACCCAAGAATACATACATGGGTTTACATATATACCTTACGGAAGCTAAAATACGCACTAAAAAGCACCTGAAACGCACTTTAAGTGCGTAATTTTAATGAATTCAGCTCTAATCAGCTTTCAGACACATAAATATTATGCAGAAATTTTGTTCTATCATCTAGAATACGTCCCTAAGTGTCGGGAATCGAAAATGCTACAAAAAGGTACTTAAAAGACACTAAAAAGTGTAATTTAGCACTTTAACGAACCAGTATCCAACTGAACAACCGGACTCTACCCGGAACATAAAAATATTGTCTGTTGGTGCATGAGATGTCTGTTGACTACGTTTACATCAAGTGTTAGGTTAAGATAGTCGAGATTGGAACTTGAAAGTCAAATTAGCGTTTAATGATGTTAATTTTGCTCATAATGACATGTTAGTCATTAAAAGCGAAATCAGATCTTAGTATTTCGCTTATATGTACATTTGTTAGTTAGTGATTTCGCTTTTAGGGTAATTAGGGATTTCGCTTATAGGTCTTAGGGGGTTTCGCTTATTTGAACATATGGGGTTTCGCTCATAAGGTCTGTCTTATGAGCGAAATCAGTCAACTATATATACCTGTCATGTGTTTTCAGTTGTAACCTTTAGAGCGAAATCATCTCATGTGCTAGGCAACGAAATTCTGTCAAATTGTAATAAAAAAGCATCAATAGAGAAGGAAATTGAAAGGAAAAGCTGTTGTTACTTTGTATACACTGATTCCGCCTTTGTACACAAAGATGAACTACCTTGACTGACTTTTCAGGGTCGCAAACCGGTCCAACATTGTCAATGACATTGTTTACACTTTTCTGAGCTAGTTAGGGTCCCCGAACACCCTAACACCCGTTATATTACATAACACACATAAATGTACTAACTAAGTCCTTTTGGATTTCAACTAAACACTTAACTATATCATCAAAATCCAACCATATACCCCCCTTCAATTTACGGTCACCATGTGGTGACACACTCCCCACCTTTTTGATTATTTTAATCCCTTATGTCTAGTATCTAGAAATCATGTTATATGTTGGATAAAAACTTGATTGGTTATTAAATAAGAACAAAGGATATGCATTCTCTTTCATCACACCATAAACCAAACTTGCTCTCTTTCCTTTCTCTTAGCTTGGTCACGGCCGAACACCATCACCACTACACATCCATCATCAAGTTCTTGTACAACCATTTCTTATACATACAAGTGTGCAAGAGATCATACAAGGAGGCTCGGTGCTTTCGGAAACTCAAGAACCTCTCTATATTGCTTTTATCCACCTTGTTTTCGCCTTGATTCTTCCCTAGCCTCGAGCTAGTAGTAAGTGTTTCTAAACATCTTCTTGATCTTGTTTAAAGTGGTTAATAGGTGATTTAACGGTTAAAACTCAAGAACACACAAGATCAAAACTAAAAGTCTTGAAAGAAAGATAAACTAGTTGGATAAAGAGTAGATATGTGTGTAAATCTTGTAAATCTTGCTTTGTTGTGAATATTTGATGTTGTTAGTTGCTAGTAGTGGAACGGATCGTCATCTAGACATGCTAGATCATGTTCATGGAACATGAACTAGTAATATGTTAAGTGTAAAAGTTAAAAGATGGTGAACCCTTCCACTCACGAAACATGAACTTGTGTAAATATAATTTTTCTTGTAAACTAAGATTCTAAACTAGTAGATCTAAAGATCTACAAGTGGTTTTTTCGGAAGAACCAAGCGGAAAATGCTAGTTTTGTTAAAACCCGGACCTTACATAAACTAAAAGCATTTTAGTGAATAAACAAGTGTGTAAACACTTGTGTCACAAGAAAAATTTAACAAGAAATATGTTTGGCAAGTCATTACTAGAAGTTGTGAGACTTCAAGATCTTTAAAAATAAAGTTTTTCAGAAACTAAACTTATTTTTAAAGATAACAAGACCCACTAAATATGTTAGTAACTTACTACATATTTTTACAAACTTTCAAGTTCATAAGTTGTGATATATGCTTGTTTTGACAAGTTTGATAAATAAAGATTGTATTGTTGATCTTGTTGATGATTTAAAAGAAAATAAACACATGTTTTGAAAACATGGGAAACCTCCATTTTTAGGGGAAACTCTGTCAAAATTTCTATAAATTTTGACACTTAGAAAAATATAAGTTTTTGAGAAACTTATTCCCTAAAAATGTATTTAAAAATATTACCAAGGTTTCCCTAAATTTTTGGTGATAAGAAATGATGATTTCTTCAAGATTAAAATTTATGTTAAGTATGTATATTTATGAGAGAAAAATATATATTATTTGATCACCAACTTTTGTGATAAGTGTATATAGTATGTGTATTACGTGCTAGTATATTAAGACTTAAAAATACACTAAATACTCATGAGAAGTATAAACACAAAAATACACATGCAACATACAAGATACATAATTCGGGTGCAAAGTGCAAAACACGAGATACTTATATTAAATTTTAAGAAAATAATATAAGTAAGATACTTAGTTAAAAATATAAAATATTTTTAACACAAGAATGTATACACAAAAGAGAGTGACTGTACTTGTGCGACACAAGTCTAGTGACTAACGTTAAGAAAACGCGTATAGGTCACGACGTTAATTAAGCAAATCCGGTGAAGTTTACGACGCAAGGAACGCAAAGTTGTGAGTTCATAACCCCACCTTTTTACGGATTTACATTTTTCTAAATGTTTTTGGGGTGGAAAGACATGCACTTTTTGCAAAGCATACAAGAATTACATATTTCTAAACCATTTTACAAGCAAGTTTTAACTGACACAAATGGTTTACGAAAAGCTTATGTTTTATACCGGTTTTTCAAACAAGCGTATTTTTCGAAATATGCATACACACGAGTTTTAGTTTTCTAAACTACGGGAAAATACAAAATACAAATGTTACAAAATTTATAAATGGTATGATAAAAATACAAGAAGCACACTTGGTGAGGACGAGTACCAAGTGTGATGAGATATAAGAATACGAGAAGCGCACTTGGTGAGGACGACTACCAAGTATGATGCGTTATGAGAAATGATACGAGAAATCGTGTCACGAATAGGGTACCATAAGCACCATTAATCAACTATATACCTAGACCGCAGAACAAAAGGTTAGATCTAACGGGTGCCGGGCAGCCACACTCTCGGTGAGGGCGAGAATTGAGTAGTGCTTTTGTGTCTCAGAATATGCCAACTAGAAAAATGCCTAAGGTTTCGTGACTTCCTATGTCGTGTCACATGTTAATGGCCTTGCAGCCCATTAACAATCCTGATACTTACAGGAATACTTTATTTACATAAGATTCATACCATACTAAAACTTGATTTATACTTGAGTACTTGGGGTACTCAAGAAAACTTGAATTATACTTGAGTATGTGGGGTACTCAAGAAAACGAGAATTATACTTGAGTACGTGGGGTACTCAAGAAAAACTTGAATTATACATGAGTACGTGGTGTACAAATGAATACTTGATTTATATATGAAAACTTGATTTATACATGACACAAACTATGTTTTCATATAAAGTATACAAACGTGAAACACAAAAACTGCATGAATTCACACCAACATTATGTTGACGTTTTTCCAAAACTCACATGTATTTCAGGTAACTATGATGGATGTGCGCGTGGTCATACTCATGCTCGTGGATGTTGCTATGTTTATCATTAAATAAAGTTGTAACTTTTATAACAATATGCTATCTCATGTTGTAAGCACTGACTTATGTTTTCAGTGATGTAATGTTTTGAAGTCACTTTTGAGCATGTAGTATGTTTACTCTTCGTATGCAATGAGAACCTTTCATGATCACACCTCGTGCTTCCACCGCAGAAAGGGGTGTGACAGATTGGTATCAGAGCTGCGATTGTAGTGAACCAGGATTCCTTCTCGAGTCTAGTCTACAATCTCTAGGATCCTTTCACGAAAACAATTTTTCAAAGAGTTTTCATTGCATAAAACGTCCCGCGACATCCACTACCTGAAACTGTTTACAAGAGTCTAGAAAAGACACTACGAGACTTAGAGTACACTTGAGTAGCACTTGTCTTTGACTAGAAATTACTTGCAATTATGTGTGATAATTGATATTTACACATCCAAGTAGTAGAATGTAGCAAGTATACGTGACTTTATCTGAAGCGATGGACCATCTGAAGGAAGACATAAGAGGATGAAACGAACTGTGCGGACCATGCAAGGAGTTACGTAATTATGGATGCATATATAATTATGGAATTCAGTGCACAGAAAACACAGCAAGCCTTGTCACGTATAGATTCCCTTAGTGCAAGCTTACTAAGTACTCTGCTAGGGTAATAATTGTTTTATGTCACTTATGTGGTATATACCTATGCTACTACTGTCTAGTATGACGATATCAAACAAATGTTTAACCCTGTTGTGTTGTGTTATGTTCTGTCAGAACATGGCACCCAGGAAAGCTGTGAATGCTCGCAATGATGATCAACCTCCTCCTCCCCCACTGCCAAGAACTGCTGAAGAGCTGAACGCTCTACTGGAATAAAGGATCTCCGCTGCTATCGCCCAGTACGAGGCGAACCATACTCAAGACAGTGGAGGACCAAGCAACGCTAGACGTAATGGGAATGGAGATTCATCTGGAGGCAACGCGGTTCAAGGCTGCACTTTCAAGCAGTTTCTCGACTGCAAGCCGATGAACTACGACGGCACAGGAGGTGCAGCAGCCTTTGTACGCTGGACGGAGAAGACTGAAGCCACTATCCGCATGAGCAAGTGTACCGCGGATCAGCAAGTCACTTTTGCTACTGGGTTATTCGTCGATGAAGCTCTGACTTGGTGGAACCTGCAAGCCCAAACTTTGGGCGATGATGCCGCTTATGGGCTAACCTGGGTGGAACTGAAGGAAAGAATGAGAGAGAAGTATTGCTCTCGTGCTGAATTCCAAAGACTGGAAACGGAGTTCTGGCACTTGACCATGGAAGGTGCTGATATTATTGGTTATACTCGAAGGTTCCACGTTCTGTCTAGAGTGCTTCCCTACATGGTGACTCCGGAATTCAAGCGCGTTGAACGCTACATTTGGGGACTGGCCCCAGAGTTTCGTGGCATGGTGACGTCGGCCAAACCCCAAACAATCACCGAGGCTGTAACTCTGGCTGTCAGCCTTACTAAAGATTGTGTTCGTATGAAGAAGTTATCGCTGAACCCCACTGAAAAGACCGAGATGCATGCTGAGTCGTCCGGTGACAAGAATAGGAAACGTGCAAATCTGAATCAAGCAACTCGTAACAACAAAGGTTTCAACAACAAGAAGCGTGACGCTAACCCGCCTCAGGAGGCGAAAACCCCTGCAACCAAAGGATACCAAGGCACCATGCCTAAATGCCAAAAGTGTAAGTTTCATCATGAAGGAGCTTGTCGCATTCCAAGGTGCGACAAATGTGGTAGGTTGGGTCATCAAACAGAAGACTGTTGGGGAAAAGGAAAGAACCGGAATGGAAATGGCGCTGGTAACAAGAACGGTAACGGGAAAGGGCGGAACCAAGGATGCTTCATTTGTGGAAGCAATGATCATTTCATGAAGGACTGCCCAAAGGGAAACAATGCTCAGGCTCGAGCATTTGTGATTGGAGCAGAGGACGCACGCGAGGACCCTAATGTGGTCACCGGTATGTTTCTCATTAACAATCACTTTGCATCCATATTATTTGACACTGGCGTCGATTATAGCTTCATGTCTGTGGAATTTAAACGCATGCTTGGAATATAATCTAGTAGATTAGAAATTCCTTATTCTATAGAGCTAGCCAATGGTAAACTCATTGAATCGGGCGAAGTTGTTAGAGGCTACACATTAGAACTCGGTGAATGAAGATTTAGCATCGACCTCTTACCTATTCAATTGGGTAGCTTCGATGTAGAAGTCGGAATGGACTGGTTGTCCAAGAACAAAGCTGAGGTTATTTGTCATGAGAAAATCATTCACATCCCTTTGGCAAATGATGAAACTCTCATCGTACATGGAGAAAGACGAAACGTGCCTCTTCGAATCATCAGTTGTATGAAGGCACATAAGTGCTTAAGGAAAGGATGTGTTGCTTTCCTAGCACACGTTGTAGATAAGAAGGCTGAGGAGCCGAAACTAGAAGACATTCCTGTGGTGAAGGAATTTCCTGATGTGTTCCCTGAAGATCTGCCAGGACTACCTCCGCAACGACAAGTCGAATTCCGTATAGACTTGGTTCTAGGAGCCGCTCCTGTAGCCAAGGCTCCCTATTGACTTGCACCATCCGAAATGCAAGAATTATCTACACAACTCCAGGAGTTGTTGGATAAAGGATTCATAAGGCCAAGCTTCTCACCCTGGGGAGCTCCAGTATTATTCGTGAAGAAGAAGGATGGAACACTACGGATGTGTATCGATTACAGAGAACTGAACAAGCTCACTATCAAGAATCGGTACCCGCTACCTAGGATTGATGACTTATTTGATCAATTGCAAGGATCCAGCTACTATTCCAAGATCGACCTTCGATCTGGATACCATCAGCTAAGAATCCAAGAAGAAAGCGTACCAAAGACCGCATTTCGAACGCGTTATGGGCACTACGAGTTTCTTGTGATGCCATTCGGACTGACGAATGCACCAGCGGTCTTTATGGATCTGATGAACCGCGTATGCAAACCATATCTCGATAAATTCATGATTGTATTTAACGATGATATCCTGATTTACTCGCGGACGAAAGAAGAGCACGAGCAACATCTCAGAACCATCTTGGAACTACTAAAGAAAGAGAAGCTTTATGCAAAGTTCTCGAAATGCGAATTTTGGATTCGTGAAGTGCAATTTCTTGGTCACGTTGTGAATGAGAAGGGCATTCATGTAGACCCGTCCAAGATAGAAGCAATAAAGAATTGGGAAGCACCCAAGACCCCAACTGAAGTTCGACAATTTTTGGGCCTAGCGGGCTATTGTCGGTGATTCATCTAGAATTTCTCAAAGATAGCCCAACCGCTAACGACCCTTATGCAGAAAGACAAGATATACGACTGGGGTTACAAACAAGAAGAAGCTTTCCAGTTACTTAAAAACAAGCTATGCGATGCACCGATACTATCATTACCCGAAGGCACTGAAGACTTCGTGGTATACTGTGACGCTTCACGACAAGGCTTGGGTTGCGTGCTCATGCAACGCCAGAACTTATCGCTTACGCTTCAAGACAATTGAAGGTACATGAAAGAAACTATACCACTCACGACCTGGAGCTGGGCGCAGTGGTATTCGCCTGGAAGATCTGGTGACACTATCTATATGGTACTCGATGTACAATTTTCACAGATCACAAAAGCCTGCAGCACATATTTGATCAGAAAGAACTAAACATGCGACAACGACGATGGGTCGAGCTGCTGAATGACTATGACTGTGAGATTAAGTACCATCCTGGAAAGGCAAATGTTGTAGCAGACGCACTAAGCCGAAAGGAAAGGGTCAAGACCCTCAGGGTTCGAGCACTGGAAATGACTATTCGAACGAACCTCACTGCACGCATTCGTGATGCACAACATGAAGCCCTTAAGATGGAAAACCGTAAAGCTGAATACCACCGGGGTATGCTGAAATACATGGTGCCAAACGAAGAGGGAGCCTTATACTTCAAGAAGCGTATTTGGGTTCCACTCTATGGTGGCATACGAGAAGTCATCCTTGATGAGGCGCACAAATCGAGATACTCGATCCATCCAGGATCAGACAAAATGTATCAAGACTTGAAAAATATTACCAAGGTTTCCCTAAATTTTTGGTGATAAGAAATGATGATTTCTTCAAGATTAAAATTTATGTTAAGTATGTATATTTTTGAGAGAAAAATATATATTATTTGATCACCAACTTTTGTGCTAAGTGTATATAGTATGTGTATTATGTGCTAGTGTATTAAGACTTAAAAATACACTAAATACTCATGAGAAGTATAAACACAAAAATACACATGCAACATACAAGATACATAATTCGGGTGCAAAGTGCAAAACACGAGATACTTATATTAAATTTTGAGAAAATAATATAAGTAAGATACTTAGTTAAAAATATAAAATATTTTTAACACAAGAATGTATACACAAAAGAGAGTGACTGTACTTGTGCGACACAAGTCTAGTGACTAACGTTAAGAAAACGCGTATAGGTCACGACGTTAATTAAGCAAATCCGGTGAAGTTTACGACGCAAGGAACGCAAAGTTGTGAGTTCATAACCCCACCTTTTTACGGATTTATATTTTTCTAAATGTTTTTGGGGTGGAAAGACATGCACTTTTTGCAAAGCATACAAGAATTACATATTTCTAAACCATTTTACAAGCAAGTTTTAACTGACACAAATGGTTTACGAAAAGCTTATGTTTTATACCGGTTTTTCAAACAAGCGTATTTTTTGAAATATGCATAAACACGAGTTCTAGTTTTCTAAACTACGGGAAAATACAAAATACAAATGTTACAATATTTATAAATGGTATGATAAAAATACAAGAAGCACACTTGGTGAGGACGAGTACCAAGTGTGATGAGATATAAGAATACGAGAAGCGCACTTGGTGAGGACGAGTACCAAGTATGATGCGTTATGAGAAATGATACGAGAAATCGTGTCACGAATAGGGTATCATAAGCACCATTAATCAATTATATACCTAAACCGCAGAACAAAAGGTTAGATCTAACGGGTGCCGGGCAGCCACACTCTCGGTGAGGGCGAGAATCGAGTAGTGCTTTTGTCTCTCAGAATATGCCAACTAGAAAAATGCCTAAGGTTTGGTGACTTCCTATGTCGTGTCACATGTTAATGGCCTTGCAACCCATTAACAATCCTGATACCTACAAGAATACTTTATTTACATAAGATTCATACCATACTAAAACTTGATTTATACTTGAGTACGTGGGGTACTCAAGAAAACTTGAATTATACTTGAGTACGTGGGGTACTCAAGAAAAACTTGAATTATACATGAGTACGTGGTGTACACATGAATACTTGATTTATATATGAAAACTTGATTTATACATGACACAAACTATGTTTTCATATAAAGTATACAAACGTGAAACACAAAAACTGCATGAATTCACACCAACATTATGTTGACGTTTTTCCAAAACTCACATGTATTTCATGTAACTAGGATGGATGTGCGCGTGGTCATACTCATGCTCGTGGATGTCGCTATGTTTATCATTAAATAAAGTTGTAACTTTTAAAACAATATGCTATCTCGTGTTGTAAACACTGACTTATGTTTTCAGTGATGTAATGTTTTGAAGTCACTTTTGAGCGTGTAGTATGTTTACTCTTCGTATGCAATGAGAACCTTTCATGATCACACCTCGTGCTTCCACCGCAGAAAGGGGTGTGACAGATTGGTATCAGAGCTGCGATTGTAGTGAACCAGGATTCCTTCTCGAGTCTAGTCTACAATCTCTAGGATCCTTTCACGAAAACAATTTTTCAAAGAGTTTTCATTGCATAAAACGTCCCGTGACATCCACTACCTGAAACTGTTTACAAGAGTCTAGAAAAGACACTACGAGACTTAGAGTGCACTTGAGTAGCACTTGTCGTTGACTAGAAATTACTTGCAATTATGTGTGATAATTGATATTTACACATGCTAGTAGTAGAATGTCACAAGTATACATGACTTTATCTGAAGCGATGGCCCATCTGAAGGAAGAGATACGAGGATGAAACGAACTGTGCGGACCGTGCAAGGAGTTACGTAATTATGGATGCATACATTATTATGGAATTCAGTGCACAGAAAACACAGCAAGTCTTGTCACGTATAGATTCCCTTAGTGCAAGCCTACTAAGTACTCTGCTAGGGTAATAATTGTTTGATGTCACTTATGTGGTATATACCTATGCTACTACTGTCTAGTATGACAATATCAAACAAATGTTTGACCCTGTTGTGTTATGTTCTGTCAGAACATGGCGCCCAGGAAAGCTGTGAATGCTCGCAATGATGATCAACCTCCTCCTCCCCCACTACCAAGAACTGCTGAAGAGCTGAACGCTCTACTGGAAGAAAGGATCTCCGCTGCTATCGCCCAGTACGAGGCGAACCGTACTCAAGACAGTGGAGGACCAAGCAACGCTAGACGTAATGGGAATGGAGATTCATCTGGAGGCAACGCAGTTCAAGGCTGCACTTTCAAGCAGTTTCTCGACTGCAAGCCGATGAACTACGACGACACAGGAGGTGTAGTAGCCTTCGTACGCTGGACGGAGAAGACTGAAGCCACAATCCGTATGAGCAAGTGTACTGCGGATCAGCAAGTTACTTTTGCTACTGGGTTATTCGTCGATGAAGCTCTGACTTGGTGGAACCTGCAAGCCCAAACTTTGGGCGATGATGCCGCTTATGGCCTAACCTGGGTGGAACTGAAGGAAAGAATAAGAGAGAAGTATTGCTCTCGTGCTGAACTCCAAAGACTGGAAACGGAGTTCTGGCACTTGACCATGGAAGGTGCTGATATTAATGGTTATACTCGAAGGTTCCACGACCTGTCTAGAGTGCTTCCCTACATGGTGACTCCGGAATTCAAGCGCGTTGAACGCTACATTTGGGGACTGGCCCCAGAGTTTCGTGGCATGGTGACGTCGGCCAAACCACAAACAATCACCGAGGCTGTAACTCTGGCTGTCAGCCTTTCTGAAGATTGTGTTCGTATGAAGAAGTTATCGCTGAACTCCACTGAAAAGACCGAGACGCATGCTGAGTCGTCCGGTGACAAGAAAAGGAAACATGCAAATCTGAATCAAGCAACTCGTAACAACAAAGGTTTCAACAACAAAAAGCGTGACGCTAACCCGCCTCAGGAGGCGAAAACCCCTGCAACCAAAGGATACCAAGGCACCATGCCTAAATGCCAAAAGTGTAAGTTTCATCAAGAAGGAGCTTGTCGCATTCCGATTATAGCTTCATGTCTGTGGAATTTAAACACATGCTTGGAATAGAATCTAGTAGATTAGAAATTCCTTATTCTATAGAGCTAGCCAATGGTAAACTCGTTGAATCGGGCGAAGTTGTTAGAGGCTGCACATTGGAACTCGGTGAACGAAGATTTAGCATCGACCTCTTACCTATTCAATTGGGTAGCTTCGATGTAGTAGTCGGAATGGACTGGTTGTCCAAGAACAAAGCTGAGGTTATTTGTCATGAGAAAATCATTCGCATCCCTTTGGCAAATGATGAAACTCTCATCATACATGGAGAAAGACAAAACGCGCCTCTTCGAATCATCAGTTGTATGAAGGCAAAGAAGTGCTTAAGGAAAGGATGTGTTGCTTTCCTAGCACACGTTGTAGATAAGAAGGCTAAGGAGCCGAAACTAGAAGACATTCCTGTGGTGAAGGAATTTCCTGATGTGTTCCCTGAAGATCTGCCAGGACTACCTCCGCAATGACAAGTCGAATTCCGTATAGACTTGGTTCCAGGAGCCGCTCCTGTAGCCAAGGCTCCCTATCGACTTGCATCATCCGAAATGCAAGAATTATCTACACAACTCCAGGAGTTGTTGGATAAAGGATTCATAAGGCCAAGCTTCTCGCCCTGGGGAGCTCCATTATTATTCGTAAAGAAGAAGGATGGAACACTACGGACGTGTATCGATTACAGAGAACTGAACAAGCTCACTATCAAGAATCGGTACCCGCTACTGAGGATTGATGACTTATTTGATCAATTGCAAGGATCCAGCTACTATTCCAAGATCGACCTTCGATCTGGATATCATCAGCTAAGAATCCAAGAAGAAAGCATACCAAAGACCGCATTCCGAACGCGTTATGGGCACTACGAGTTTCTTGTGATGCCATTCGGACTGACAAATGCACCAGCGGTCTTTATGGATCTGATGAACCGCGTATGAAAACCATATCTCGATAAATTCGTGATTGTATTTATCGATGATATCCTGATTTACTCGCGGACGAAAGAAGAGCACGAGCAACATCAAAGAACCATCTTGGAACTACTAAAGAAAGAGAAGCTTTATGCAAAGTTCTCGAAATGCGAATTCTGGATTCGCGAAGTGCAATTTCTTGGTCACGTTGTGAATGAGAAGGGCATACATGTAGACCCGTCCAAGATAGAAGCAATAAAGAATTGGGAAGCTCCCAAGACCCCAACTGAAGTTCGACAATTTTTGGGCCTAGCGGGCTATTATCGGCGATTCATCGAGAATTTATCAAAGATAGCCCAACCGCTAAAGACCCTTATGCAGAAAGACAAGAAATACGACTGGGGTCACAAACAAGAAGAAGCTTTCCAGTTACTTAAAAACAAGCTATGCGATGCACTGATACTATCATTATCCGAAGGCACTGATGACTTCGTGGTATACTGTGACACTTCACGACAAGGCTTGGGTTGCGTGCTCATGCAACACCAGAAAGTTATCGCTTACGCTTCAAGACAATTGAAGGTACATGAAAGAAACTATACCACTCACGACCTGGAGCTGGGCGCAGTGGTTTTCGCCTTGAAGATCTGGCGACACTATCTATATGGTACTCGATGTACAATTTTCACAGATCACAAAAGCCTGCAGCACATATTTGATCAGAAAGAACTAAACATGTGACAGCGACGATGGGTTGAGCTGCTGAATGACTATGACTGTGAGATTAAGTACCATCCTGGAAAGGCAAATGTTGTAGCAGACGCATTAAGCCGAAAGGAAAGGGTCAAGACCCTAAGGGTTCGAGCATTGGAAATGACTATTCGAACGAACCTCACTGCACGCATTCGTGATGCACAACAAGAAGCCCTTAAGATGGAAAACCGTAAAGCTGAATACCTCCGGGGTATGCTGAAATACATGGTGCCAAACGAAGAGGGAGCCTTATACTTCAAGAAGCGTATTTGGGTTCCACTCTATGGTGGCATACGAGAAGTCATCCTTGATGAGGCGCACAAATCGAGATACTCGATCCATCCAGGATCGGACAAAATGTATCAAGACTTGAAAGAGTACTATTGGTGGCCGAGACTCAAAAGCGACGTTGCTGTCTATGTTGGAAAATGCCTAACCTGTGCCAAGGTTAAGGCAGAATATCAGAAACCGTCCGGCCTACTACAACAACCAGAGATACCCATGTGGAAATGGTAGCAAATCTCGATGGACTTCATAAGAAAACTACCCAGGACCCCGAGTGGGCACGATATGATATGGGTGATAGTTGATCGATTAACGAAATCTGCGCATTTCCTACCGATCCGAGAGAAGGATAGCACTGGAAAGCTTGCAGAGATATACTTAAGGGAAATTGTGGCACGTCTTGGAGTGCCAATCTCAATTATTTCAGACAAAGATGGACGCTTTATCTCAAGAATCTGGCAATCATTTCAGGAAGCCTTTGGATCTCAGTTTGATCTAAGCACAGCATTCCATCCACAAACAGACGGCTAGAGCGAACGGACTATACAAACGTTAGAAGATATGCTTCGCGCATGTGTCATGGACCTAGGCGGTAGCTGGGATACTCATCTACCTTTAGTTGAGTTTTCCTACAATAACAGTTATCACACGAGCATAAAAGCCGCACCGTTCGAAGCTCTGTATGGCCGCCCTTATGTTGGGCAGATGCTGGAGATAAACGTATGGTTGGTCCTGAACTTGTGCAAGAGACAACCGAAAAGATTGCACAGATCCGAGAGCGCATTAAGGCGGCTCGAGATCGACAAAAGAGCTACTCTGATCTGAAAAGAAAACCAGTAGAATTCGAGGTGGGAGACAAAGTGTTGTTAAAGGTCTCACCTTGGAAGGGCGTAGTAAGATTTGGAAAACGTGGAAAGCTGAATCCACGATACATCAGACCATTCAAGATTCTAGAAAGAATTGGTACCGTGGCATACAAGTTGGAGTTATCGGAAGAACTTAACGGAGTACATGATACATTCCATGTATCCAATCTCAAGAAGAGTCCAACACAAGAAAACGTGATCATCCCGGTGGATGAAGTGCATATTGATGACGCCCTCCGATTTACAAAACAACCCGTTGAGGTTACCGACTGGAAAGTCAACAAGACCAGGAGGAGCATGGTTAAACTTGTCCAAGTACGTTGGAGCTCTAAACACGGACCCGAGTACACATGGGAACGTGAAGACCAGTTCAAAGAAAAGTATCCCCACCTATTCAAGAAGATTCCTGCGAGAGTTAGTTCAGCCTGAATTTCGGGACGAAATTCTTTTAACGGGGGGAGACTGTGACAACTGGCACCAAACCGGTAATTTCCGTACACTTTAATTATTGTTTAATGACTGCAATTATGTGCTTAGATGTTAGCATTGACTGATTACATGCTAAACAAGTGAATTCATGCACGTTGTATACTACAAAATATTTCTTTATGCATAAACGAGAGCGTTGCGTCAGAAATACTAGTAAACTCACCGGTAAGACACACTGTGTCAACAGAACTGCAGAAAACAGCCAGATAATAAAATGGAGGCCTAGGTGTAGGTCCAACGACAACAATACATTAAAACCCAAGAATACATATAAGGGTTTACATATATACCTTACGGAAGCTAAAATACGCACTAAAAAGCACCCGAAACGCACTTTAAGTGCGTAATTTTAATGAATTCAGCTCTAATCAGCTTTCAGACACATAAATATTATGCATAAATTTCGTTTTATCATCCAGAATACGTCCCTAAGTGTCGGGAATCGAAAATGCTACAAAAAGGTACTTAAAAGACACTAAAAAGTGTAATTTAGCACTTTAACGAACCAGTATCCAACTGAACAACCGGACTTTACCCGGAACATAAAAATATTGTCAATGACATTGTTTACACTTTTCTGAGCTAGTTAGGGTCCCTGAACACCCTAACACCTGTTATATTACATAACACACATAAATGTACTAACTAAGTCCTTTTGGATTTCAACTAAACACTTAACTATATTATCAAAATCCAACCATATACCCTCCCCCCTTCAATTTACGGTCACCATGTGGTGACACACTCCCCACCTTTTTGATTATTTTAATCCCTTATGTCTAGTATCTAGAAAGCATGTTATATGTTGGATAAAAACTTGATTGGTTATTAAATAAGAACAAAGGATATGCATTCTCTTTCATCACACCATAAACAAAACTTGCTCTCTTTCCTTTCTCTTGGCTTGGTCACGGCCGAACACCATCACCACTACACATCCATCAAGTTCTTGTACAACCATTTCTTATACATACAAGTGTGCAAGAGATCATACAAGGAGGCTCGGTGCTTTCGGAAACTCAAGAACCTCTCTATATTGCTTTTATCCACCTTGTTTTCGCCTTGATTCTTCCCTAGCCTCGAGCTAGTAGTAAGTGTTTCTAAACATCTTCTTGATCATGTTTAAAGTGGTTAATAGGTGATTTAACGGTTAAAACTCAAGAACACACAAGATCAAAACTAAAAGTCTTGAAAGAAAGATAAACTAGTTGGATAAAGAGTATATACGTGTGTAAATCTTGTAAATCTTGCTTTGTTGTGAATATTTGATGTTGTTAGTTGCTAGTAGTGGAACGGATCGTCATCTAGACATGCTAGATCATGTTCATGGAACATGAACTAGTAATATGTTAAGTGTAAAAGTTAAAATATGGTGAACCCTTCCACTCACGAAACATGAACTTGTGTAAATATAATTTTTCTTGTAAAATAAGATTCTAAACTAGTAGATCTAAAGATCTACAAGTGGTTTTTTCGGAAGAACCAAGCAGAAAATGCTAGTTTTGTTAAAACCCGGACCTTACATAAACTAAAATCATTTTAGTGAATAAACAAGTGTGTAAACACTTGTGTCACAAGAAAAATTTAACAAGAAATATGTTTGGTAAGTCATGACTAGAAGTTGTGAGACTTCAAGATCTTTAAAAATAAAGTTTTTCAGAAACTAAACTTATTTTTAAAGATAACAAGACCCACTAAATATGTTAGTAACTTACTACATATTTTTACAAACTTTCAAGTTCATAAGTTGTGATATATGCTTGTTTTGACAAGTTTGATAAATAAAGATTGTATTGTTGATCTTGTTGATGATTTAAAAGAAAATAAACACATGTTTTGAAAACATGGGAAACCTCCATTTTTAGGGGAAACTCTGTTAAAATTTATATAAATTTTGACACTTAGAAAAATATAAGTTTTTGAGAAACTTATTCCCTAAAAATGTATTTAAAAATATTTCCAAGGTTTTCCTAAATTTTTGGTGATAAGAAATGATGATTTCTTCAAGATTAAAATTTATGTTAAGTATGTATATTTTTGAGAGAAAAATATATATTATTTGATCAACAACTTTTGTGCTAAGTGTATATAGTATGTGTATTACGTGCTAGTGTATGAAGACTTAAAAATACACTAAATACTCATGAGAAGTATAAACACAAAAATACACATGCAACATACAAGATACATAATTCGGGTGCAAAGTGCAAAACACGAGATACTTATATTAAATTTTGAGAAAATAATATAAGTAAGATACTTAGTTAAAAATATAAAATATTTTTAACACAAGAATGTATACACAAAAGAGAGTGACTGTACTTGTGCGACACATGTTTAGTGACTAACGTTAAGAAAACGCGTATAGGTCAAGACGTTAATTAAGCAAATCCGGTGAAGTTTACGACGCAAGGAACGCAAGGTTGTGAGTTCATAACTCCACCTTTTTACGGATTTACATTTTTCTAAATGTTTTTGGGGTGGAAAGACATGCACTTTTTGCAAAGCATACAAGAATTACATATTTCTAAACCATTTTACAAGCAAGTTTTAACTGACACAAATGGTTTACGAAAAGCTTATGTTTTATACCGGTTTTTCAAACAAGCGTATTTTTCGAAATATGCATACACACGAGTTCTAGTTTTCTAAACTACGGGAAAATACAAAATACAAATGTTACAATATTTATAAATGGTATGATAAAAATACAAGAAGCACACTTGGTGAGAACGAGTACCAAGTGTGATGAGATATAAGAATACGAGAAGCGCACTTGGTGAGGACGAGTACCAAGTATGATGCGTTATGAGAAATGATACGAGAAATCGTGTCACGAATAGGGTACCATAAGCACCATTAATCAACTATATACCTGGACCGCAGAACAAAAGGTTAGATCTAACGGGTGCCGGGCAGCCACACTCTCGGTGAGGGCGAGAATCGAGTAGTGCTTTTGTGTCTCAGAATATGCCAACTAGAAAAATGCCTAAGGTTTGGTGACTTCCTATGTCGTGTCACATGTTAATGGCCTTGCAACCCATTAACAATCCTGATACTTACAGGAATACTTTATTTACATAAGATTCATACCATACTAAAACTTGATTTATACTTGAGTACGTGGGGTACTTAAGAAAACTTGAATTATACTTGAGTACGTGGGGTACTCAAGAAAACGGGAATTATACTTGAGTACGTGGGGTACTCAAGAAAAACTTGAATTATACATGAGTACGTGGTGTACACATGAATACCTGATTTATATATGAAAACTTGATTTATAGATGACACAAACTATGTTTTCATATAAAGTATACAAACGTGAAACACAAAAACTGCATGAATTCACAACAACATTATGTTGACGTTTTTCCAAAACTCACATGTATTTCAGGTAATTAGGATGGATGTGCGTGTGGTCATACTCATGCTCGTGGATGTCGCTATGTTTATCATTAAATAAAGTTGTAACTTTTAAAACAATATGCTATCTCGTGTTGTAAACACTGACTTATGTTTTCAGTGATGTAATGTTTTGAAGTCACTTTTGAGCATGTAGTATGTTTACTCTTCGTATGCAATGAGAACCTTTCATGATCACACCTCGTGCTTCCGCTGCAGAAAGGGGTGTGACAGTTAAAACATGCTTAACTAAGTGTAGAAAACAGGTTTGGTATCAAAACAAACGGTTTTGATACCTAAGAGTAGTTTGGTTACAAAATACGCAAGAATACGCATTTTGGCCGAAACTACGACTCGTCACTGAGCCTAGATAACGTGGTAATCAGTAGGTATAGCCACTAGGGACTATAACCATTGTGATTACGCTCACGGTAGGAAGTTCAAACGAACTTCGCGTTGACCATAAACTGGTCAATGCAGAAAGTCAAACAAAGTTTGACTTTCGGACTCGAAAAGCGATAAAAGAACGAAGGAACACTTACAAAGGGTCCCCGCAAGCTAATCTTGATCCAAGTAGCTCAGGTATGAAGCAATGGCTTCAACTTAGAGCATTCTTAGATCAGATTTGTGGGTTTTGTAAGTGAATGGGTTGGGTATTCATAGGAATGTTAGAACCGTTAAGATCGTTTATCGAATAACATGCTTCAATCTCATCCCTACATTTGTTGCAACACCTTGGTACCCAAATTGGCCCCCCAACATCAGGGATTAACATGTGGCATTGGGTTTATGAGTGCTAAACAGCTGTAACCAGCTGTTAACCATATTCTGAGGTTCTGGGAGGTCCTTACGGACCGTAAGGGTGAGGGCTTACGGTCCGTAAGCCAGTAACTTTGCTGAAATGACAGTTTTGGTCCCTGCAGTTCCCAACTTGGTTTTCGATGCATTTTTGACACGTTTAAGCCCCGTTAACCCCATTTCAAAGCTCTAAAATGAAGTTAAAGTATAGGAAACTTAAAATGTGCTAAAAAATATCTTGGATGTCGGTTCGTTTGGCCGTACGGTTGCGTTGTTCGGTTAATTACGACGGAAGTCGTAACGGACGCAAAAATGATCCAAATTACACGACGAATGGATTTTTCTTATGCTAAACACTAAAATAAAATATTTTAGTGATTACATAAATTTTTTGGATGTCCGGATGTATTCAGAACGTAAGATATGCGTGAAAATGCAAACTTGTGCTCTTTTTGACGCTTTTAGCCCCTGAATGACTCAAAAGTTTATTTTAGCACACCGAACTCCTCATAGGCTATTTCTAAGCTATGTAAAGGATATTTATGGTATGTTTAACTCATGGTCATGTTCCGGAATGTCTGTTACAGTTCAAATTGGCATACTTTCGCAGTTTGTCAAATTTAGTCCCTGTAAGCGAATTAACTTGATTTTGCCATACCAAAGCCTTCAAAACTTATTTATAAGTTATGTAAAGGTTATTTAAGGTATGTTAAGCATATGTTGATGTTCTGGAGTATTTGTTGCATTGAACTGGTTATATTTACGCATCGGTGCGCGTATAACCTTCCAGAAAGCGATTTAAAGCTTGAAATTGAACAAGAATTGATATGTGCAAATGATACACATATTTATACAAGTCCCAAGTATGAAATACAATATTTCATTAGTTTGGTATTTGTTTAAAGATTGAAGTGACACAGGTGTCACAGTCTCCCCTACTTTAGGAAATTTCGTCCCGAAATTTTATTTAGAGGAAACTTGTGAGAGTTTGAAACATGAAGTTGAAAAGACCAAACAACACAGGTTAGAGTTCTTGAACTTCTAGTAACTTTAAATAACATCAAGCTTGCAATGTAGGAGGGACACTTATATACAAGTCTATTAAGCGTTATTGGTGCGTCCACCATACCTCCTGTACATTGTTCACATTTCGTTATTGTTGCCACTATCGGTTCTTACACATAATAAATCTTACTGTGGTTTCCGTGCACTGAACTTCATAATTATGTATGCATCCATAATTATGTAATTCCTTGCATAGTCACGTAGTGCATCTTAAAATGTGTAGGGGAAGAAAACAATGAACGAGCCTGTGATGATTGTGACTAGACCACCATAGGGTCCCTTTTATTAAATCAATAAATGATTTTAATAGACAACCAATGAGTCTTTTTAGCTTATATCATCACATGTCATTCTTAACCAGATTTTTGAATCAATCTTTTTTTACTAGACCACTAAAAGGGTCTCTTATGAATCATGGAATGGTACTATATAATCCAAGGGTCTTAACTATTACATAGAAGCCCATTAAGGATTTAAGGTAGTACATTTGGATATCCTACTATGAATCCTTCATATGAAGATATGGAAGGTTCTACGAGGATTTGGATAACGAAAATAAAACCACAAAAGGAAAAACATAACACAAAAACACATAACCACAAAATTGTTTATCTTGATCTTTAATTTGTTATCATCTTGTTAATTGTGCACATGCATTTAAAGCATACCAGGTATCCAATCCGTGGATTTTGATTGGCACTTTAAATATTTCCAAGGATCTAACTATAAAGATAGGATGATCTAAAAAAAAATTCGATTTCGATCATAAGGGATCGAAATGTTCGAATTAGGGTATACAAGGAATCCAATTAAGGACTCGGATTTGAATGGAAATCATCCATAAGGGTCTAATTGTGAAGATAAAAAGATCCCATGTGGATTTTGGGAATTGGAGAGCGGGAGGCGTTTCAAAACCTTGCACTAGACGTGCTTAAGTCAAAACATGAGGTAAAATGCTTATGAAGTTGAGATGCTCGATATGCCAAGGTGACATATGAAGCGAAATTTGAAGGTTAAGTCAATGTATGAGGAAAATATTTTTTTGCAATCATAAAGTAAGTGTATTAGATAAGTATATTTATAAAATGTTTTAAAATCATGCGAGATGAATTTTGAAATTATGTATAAGGTTTTTGGAAATCATGAATGATGTTTTTGAAGTCATGCACTTGATATAAGTAATTATATGGTATTAATAACATTTTGAAATCATGAAGGTTGTTTTTTTTTTTTTTGAAAACATAGACAATGTCCTTGAAATCATGGAGGTTGTTTTTGAAAACATATGTTATGCATGTAGAAAAAAAAAACAGAACGTAATGGGTTTAAGATTTGAAAATACCCTTAGTTATCTAACCAAGAATTCAAAGGCACAGATGTGTGAAAAGCACGATTACTCATAATGTCACTTTATTTCATGTACTTCGTTTCTTAGAATGAAACGAGTACTTAGAATTTTCCAAGGGAATCATGAGCAAACGCAAGAATGGGAAATTCGCAAGAGCAGTTTGTAAGGAACACAGTTCCTTGATGTAGGTATCATAGGGAAAAGTCATACACACATATACTACACTTGTACATCAGAATTGTGAACAACGATTTATTATAGATTGTTTCAGGGTTCAACAAAAGATACAAAAGCATAAGATTCAAATTATTCAAGGCAGCAGCATTTTCTAATCAACTAAATGCTTATCTGTGGGTCAGATTTGCATTAGCAGGCTTTGGGCAATCCCTTAGGAAATGGCCCATCTCGCCACAGTTGTAACAGGACCCTGGTGAGAAACGAGCTTGAGCAGGATTGTCGCCAACTTGATTTGGTGCAACTGCAGCTTGGCAAACTCTTGCTGTATGACCTATAAGTCCACAAATTTGGCATTTGCGACACTTCACACTAGCATGATGATGAAGGTTACATTGGTTGCACAAGGGTGCAGTTCCATTGTATGGCTTCCTAGTAGGGGGTTGAGCTGGTTGGTTGGGGAAAGCTTGACCATTGTGAGCGACAACAGAGAAGTTCTGAGAAGCCTTTCGCTTCTTTGACTTCTTAGGGGATCCAGTCTGTTCATCCATGGTCTTTGATTCCTTGATTGGTTTCTTGGCTGGTGGTGCTGGCTTGACTTCTGCTTCCTTTGGTGGCTCTTGAGTGGCTTCATTGTTGAGACGAGACATGGCAATGCCTAATTCAACAGTCTTCAGGACTACTTCGCCTATTCGCTGGGCAAATTTGGCAGTCTGCTCGGGTATCTGCGCATCGTTGCGATGAAGAGACATTTTGGAGGGAAAGAAAGATATAGGAGGAAACAAATGAAATGTTATCGTCAAATAAAACAAAATGACAACGCATAGAAATTGCGATCATTTGTTTGTTACCTAAGGCAAACAAATGAGACGGTGACTAATCAAAGTAAGCGGGTCATATTAATGTATTCGCGAAGACATGCTTTAGCCTATAAGTGGACACTCACCCCAAGAGTTCCCAGGTAAGAGTGACTGGTCCGATTATGTGGGTTTGTACGAACACTCTAGCCTTAGACAGAAAACTCAGAGTACAGGCATCCACTCTTCCAGATTGCACGTGTTCACACTATAAGACCCAAACTTTGACGAGGTTTTGAAAATTCAAAGGGGTTCAAAACCTTATAACAGAGGGTTCAAAACCTGGTAATCAATCATCTTAGAATAGATGATTAGTTTTCAAAGTGGTTTTGAAATTTATGTTCTTGTTGCGGTTGTCGCCTAAGAATAGGTGATGGTATTGTTTTATGACTAAACGCAAGTAAACTCGCGTTAGGGTCCTAGGAAGGTTATAGACTAGGTCAAAGCATTACTAATAACCTAATTCCCTATAACCATGAGCTCTGATACCAACTTTTTTCTCACACCCCGACCACGTAAAACAACAAAACGTGGCGGAAACGTCGGGGAGTGTTGTAACAGAATCATTGTTTCATAACACATGGAAATTGAAATATTGTTTTATTGATTAAAAGAGTTACAATGTCTTGACAATCAAAGAAACATAACATAAATAACTAGTCTTGCATCTTTTATTGTCGCTAAGGCCCAAGTCCGCCTAAGTGTATCTTGATAAATCCTAAGCATCATATCCTGAAACACATGTAAAAATAGGTACGTCAGCATAAAAATGCCTGTGAGATACATAGGTTTTGTGAAAATAGAATTCATGACTTATGTTTAAGAAAATGTTTAGTCATGAACCTTGTAATTTGCTTTGTCTTGTAAATCATTTGAAAAGTGATAAATAAACCAAATGATATATATGTATAAAAGAATAATACATGGTTAAGTAAATAACCAAGTAAAATGAGTTTATATCAGATAAGTTGTTTGTAAAACAATGTATTGTGAAAAGTATGTTATTTGTATAAAATGTTATATGTCTAAACTGAAATAATTCAAATAACGCTACGATATGTAATACCATACAAGCACTTATATATAGGAAGTACCAGCAGCGTATCCACCATGCTTGTATCATATTACACACGCCTCGTTACTTAAATCACTTACTCAAACCAAACCACCAAAGTAAAATGTTTATGTATAATCAAATGTCAAAATGTTTGTGTGAAAACCATGTCTAATGTCTATGTCTAATGTAAATCATGAATTGTGTATATCAATGTCAAAATGTTTATGTCTAATGTAAATCATGAATTGTGTATATCAATGTCAAAATGTTTATGTCTAATGTAAATCATGAATTGTGTATATCAATGTCAAAATGTTTATGTCTAATGTAAATCATGAATTGTGTACATCAATGTCAAAATGTTTATGTCTAATGTAAATCATGTAATGTGTATCCAAAATATCGTGTATGGTAAGTGAAATATATCACCTAAACCATATGTAAAATGCACAAAAACACGGTATTGAAGTAAAACATGGTTTAAATCAAAGTTATGTTTTGTGAAACAAATGCATGCTATACTGATATAAACATCTTTGCGATATTGTGAAAATGCATACATCCAAGCCTTGTGACTGTGGCGATAAACCCCTAAACGAATTTAAAGGTCTATCTGTGTTATGTTTATCGAATTCAGTCATTCCTTCCATCCAAAAATACCTAGGATGTCAGGAACGGGAGTTGTCAATTCCTATGGTACCACTACCTACTAACGAATGGCGTGATCAATGTTAATGAATGTATATTGTCCCATTTGAACAAACCAAATGTCATACCAAAATGTAAGCATGTGATGAATAACAAATGTACTAAGTATGCACACAATGGACATACATAGCATAAAATGTAATGTAAAACAATGTACTAAGTATGCACACAATGGACATACATAGCATAAAATGTAATGTAAAACGATGTACTAAGTATGCACACAATGGACATACATAGCATAAAATACAATGAAATCATGTACTATAAGTGTACTATTGAACATAGCAAGCATATGATATGAAAACATGAAAAGCACGAAAGTAACGAGTAGGCACATGTGTTTCACCCCAAAATGTTTGGAAAACATTAAAAGAGGGGTCTACATACTCACTTGAGATTGCTCAATAGTCCTAGGATAACCACCAAGCAATGCTAGAAGATCACGGAATCAAACGGTACCTAATATAGGTAACTACATTAATAAACCGGACCTAAATCGGAGGATCGGATAGAATGAGGGCTCGTAAACCAAATGAGTATGGGAACTCAAGTAATATGGTTTAACAAAGCCCACATACTAAAATGAAACCTAACCTAAGTGCTTACGACCCATTACGACCCGTTTAGGTAGCTTATGCTACTTTAACGCGTCGTTCGCGTAAAACACGTTCGGAACGCCTAACTAGTCCTATGACAAGTAAAATATGTGTTAACAAGTCTAATATTGTTGCCAAATCAGTTTAGATGTTAAAAGTTATGTTACATATGCTTAAAATGAATTTTGGCGTAAAAAGGGCATTTTGGTAATTTACCTAAGGCATATAAACTACTTATCATACAACTACTTAACGAAGCGACCATAAGGTATAACCTCGGAAGGTTATTCCCTATATACTATGGTCACCTAAAGTGTTTGGTCGAATCCTAATGATCGACCAAACGGGTCGGGGTCGAAAGTATAAGCGATTGTTTAGATCGCTTACCTTACGACCCTATATAAGCACTAAACTAAAAGTGACGAGCTAAGCATGTTAAAACATGCTTAACTAAGTTTAGAAAACAGGTTTGGTATCAAAACAAACGGTTTTGATACCTAAGAGTAGTTTGGTTACAAAATAGGCAAGAATACGCATTTTGGCTGAAACTACGACTCGTCACTGAGCCTAGATAACGTGGTAATCAGTAGGTATAACCACTAGGGACTATAACCATCGTGATTACGCTCACGTTAGGAAGTTCAAACGAACTTCGCGTTGACCATAAACTGGTCAATGCAGAAAGTCAAACATAGTTTGACTTTCGGACTCGAAAAGCGATAAAAGAACGAAGGAACACTTACAAAGGGTCCCCGCAAGCTAATCTTGATCCAAGTAGCTCAGGTATGAAGCAATGGCTTCAACTTAGAGCATTCTTAGATCAGATTTGTGGGTTTTGTAAGTGAATAGGTTGGGTATTTATAGGAATGTTAGAACCGTTAAGATCGTTTATCGAATAACGTGCTTCAATCTCATCCCTACATTTATTGCAACACCTTGGTACCCAAATTGGCCCCCCAACATCAGGGATTAACATGTGGAATTGGGTTTATGAGTCCTTAACAGCTGTAACCAGCTGTTAACCACATTCTGAGATTTTGGGAGGTCCTTACGGACCGAAAGGGTGAGGGCTTACGGTCCGTAAGCCAGTAACTTTGCTGAAATGACAGTTTTGGTCCCTGCAGCTCCCAACTTGGTTTTCGATGCATTTTTGACATGTTTAAGCCCCGTTAACCCCATTTCAAAGCTCTAGAACGAAGTTAAAGTATAGGGAACTTAAAATGTGCTAAAAAATATCTTGGATGTCGGTTCGTTTGGCCGTACAATTGCGTTGTTTGGTTAATTACGACGGAAATGATCCAAATTACACGACGAATGGATTTTTCTTATGCTAAACACTAAAATCAAATATTTTAGTGCTTACATAAATTTTTTGGATGTCCGGATGTATTCAGAACGTAAGATATGCGCGAAAATGCAAACTTGTGCACTTTTTGACGCTTTTAGCCCCTGAATGACCCAAAAGTTTATTTTAGCACACCGAACCCCTCAAAGCCTATTTCTAAGCTATGTAAAGGATATTTATGGTATGTTTAACTCATGGTCATGTTCTGGAATGTCTGTTACAGTTCAAATTGGCATACTTTCACAGTTTGTCAAATTTAGTCCCTGTATGCGAATTAACTTGATTTTTCCATACCAAAGCCTTCAAAACTTATTTCTAAGTTATGTAAAGGTTATTTAAGGAATGTTAAGCATATGTTGATGTTCCGGAGTATTTTTTGCATTGAACTGGTTATATTTACGCATCGGTGCGCGTATAACCTTCCAGAAAGCGATTTAAAGCTTGAAATCGAACAAAAATTGATATGCGCAAATGATACACATATTTATACAAGTCCCAAGTATGAAATACAATATTTCATTAGTTTGGTATTTGTTTGACGATTGAAGTGACACATGTGTCACATAAGGCTTGTTGTTAGGACTTGCAAAATTCAAGGTTTTAGCATCCCCCCCATACTTAAATTACACATTGTCCCCAATGTATCACAAAAATAAGTTTTTAGGTTGATTGAATGTGTAAAAATGTGTTTAAAAACAAAATTTTGTGTCACTGGACGTCTGGCCACGGGCCCGTGTTGGTTCGGGCACGACCCCATGGTCAGATTACGAGTACCATAATTAAACAGAAGGCTGGACACGGAGGCGTGTTCAGTGAACACGGCCCCGTGTCAGTTACCTAAACTGGGCATTTTCTGCAGAACCTCCCCACGGGGGCGTGTTGGGCTGAGCACGGCCCTGTGCTGAACTTGCTGTAATATTGAAAAATTGTCGGGAGGCTCTGTTTTTGTGCATGGAATGTGGTTTTAAATATCCCTTGGTAACCACCACCTTTTCGAGTGTGTTTTATTCATTACAACATCACCTAAACACCATTCAATAGTTAAAAACCATCATTCATTAAAGAGTGAAATACATAGTTTATAGAAAATAAAATGTACATACTAAAAACTGGATAAGTAGGTCATAGAATGCAAGAAATATTAAGCCACAAAGAAATCCTAGCCTAGATATTTTTATTATAAGAACAACAAAATTTCCGAAGAATGATTCTTTCGGTTAAATAAGGCTTCTAGAACTTCTTTCCGGAAAAGGCTCCTCACACATCGTTAAGCCACTCTTCTATCTCCCGGGGGAGAAAGAAAGCGGGCTCATTGTCTTCCTCATGTGGAGGAGGTGCGACTTCAACCGAAACCTCTTGTAAGGTGTCTAGAGGAGGTTCTGGGGTAATTTCTTCACATCCGATGGGATTAATAACTCCTTGTGCCAAGTTCCAATCTTCTTGAGGGAAGATTGGTTCCATAGGTGGCATTGCAAGAATGTTCAAACTTTGGTGCAAAAGGTTGATTTCTTGGAAGCTATTCTCTAGTCCCACCGTTAGATAGTTGATACGGTCGATTAGGACTTCTTCCACGGATGTCATCTCATCGAGAGCCTCTCTTAGCGCCATTACGTAACGCACAAGGGTTGCTTCGATCGATGGCCTTCTTTCCCTACGACTGTTCCTGGAGTGAGCTGAAGAGGTTCCGCTATTCTGGCTCGACATTCTAAGAAAACAAGTCATAAGGTTTAAATCAGTGAAACAGTAACTCCGGCCACGGCCCCGTGCTCGCTGAGCACGACCCCGTGGCCACCTTTCTGCAGATTTTTCAACTCAGGAATCTTATAGTTTTAAATTATTTTTCTGAACTTTGGGACATTTCTGTGCAGAAATAACTTAAAACAGTGTTATAAAACTTATTTTTGATAAGACCCCTTTGTTAAAAACCTAGCAAACATCTCAATAAAGCTTGAAAACATGGAGTTCTCAAGCTTTAATGGAGGTTTTGAGGAGTTTTTGAAGAAGAAGGCAAGAGACAAAAGTAGTAAAGACAAGATGGTTGTTGAGAACCTTCTTTGGAATATACCTTGTAGGGTATATGTGAAGATCCCACCAGATCTTTGTCTTTGGAATGGGTCCAAATGTGCAGGAATCTTGCTGACTTTATAGAAAACGACAGTGTGCTGACCACGGCCCCGTGTCGGCTGGACACGGCCCCGTGGTCAGACAAGACTCTGACACATTTTGTCCGTATTCTGAGCACGGGGCGCGTTGGCCTGGACACGCCCCCGTGGTCACTTTTTAGGCGGGCACGGGGAGTATTGACCTGGAAACGGCCCCGTGGCTAGAGAATTTTCGTCTTATTTTAAGGAATTTGTCCAGATCGGGCGGTTCCTTACTGGACGGAACAACACCGAGGTGCCTGAGGTACCTTAGTTTCCCTTGCTTTAGACAAGAACGCAAGAGGTTATCGAAAAGGTAAAACCTAAGCTAAATACCCGTGGGCGAAACCAACCTTTATTCCCCTTATCCGGGCTCTCGTTAAAGAAGGTATATGTCGAATCGCTCAGGTCTATGAACGCATCGGTGGAAACCGAAGGAGAATCCTTCATGGCACAATTGACACAGGGATGACTATCGCTCAAATCCTCACAAGAGTTAGAGGTGCTTTCGGTATCGACGATGTTGCTAGAATCCGAATGCGATCTCAATAACTCTCCTTGATCGTTGTCTGGGGATGAATAACTTATCTCCATCTCAAGCTCTTTTATCAATTGGAGAATTATTTCTTCAAGTTGAAATAATTCTTCAAGAATCATATCATCTAGAAGAAATGATTAAGAGCATTCGAGGGAGAGATAGGGATCGTTTTTACTTTCGCCCATCTTAAGGTTACAGGAAAACGATGGGTCTATATAGTGGGGAGTGTAATTTAGAAAATAACACTTTAAATCTTTGTGAGATCCACCACATATTTGACACCACGCACCATAAGAGGAGCGAAAGTAAAATAATCAATATCACTCATGTTTTAGTCAGAAATTACCAACCGTCGGGATCTTACGGTTCTATTTTCAGTAACTGAAGCTTGGGCACAGGGGCGTGCTCAGTGGGTACGGCCCCGTGTTCAGCTACTGTCTGACTTAAAATAGAATTGCCAGTAACAAAGATTGGGCACGGGGCATGTTCAGCGGGCACGGCCCCGTGCTGAAGTCTGCAGAAGCTGAAAAATAAAAAAAAATCCTAAAAAAACAGAAAAATAAGAAAAATGATTAGTCCGTTGATTCCTAACTTTCTCAAAATTCTTGTGTCCCCGACAACGTTGCCAAAAAACTTGGTGTGTCTAAGGCGTGATATGTTTTTATTGATATTTTAAGCCCATTTTACCCATTAGTCAAGTTTTAAATTTATAAAACACGATATTCTACTAACACTAAACACACACATGGGCAAGTGCACCCATCGTGAGCGTAGTATAGCGTTGGTAAGATACCGAGGTCGTCCAAGGACACATTAGTACCGGTTTATTCTCAACGTCTAATCAAACTAAAATTTCTGGAAAAGGTTTTTAAACATGAAAAATAAAAACTAAAAATGATGAAATAAAAAAATAAAAAATAAAAACAGATAGACAAGATGAATCACTTGGATCCGACTCGCCTTTAATGTATCCTTTGATGATTTCTGCACTTTTGCACTTTTTAATAGATTATGTTAGTTATAGTAGTAGGCCCTCTTTTGAAGGTGACGTTACCCTCAACCCAGTGGTTTGAGTCAGCAAGGATAAAATCCCAAAGGGTTGGAATATTGAAAGATAATTAATTAAGTTATTAATGTGAAAAGTGGTAGGCCCCTCTTTTGAAGGTGACGTTACCCTCGGCTAAGTGGTTTGAGTCAGCAGGGATACAATCCCATGTAGCCGGTTTAATGTATTAATAGTAGTTTACATATGAGGGGATCAAGCCATTCGCACCCCCGCCATCCAATACCAGTGGGTATTGAAGGAGGTTCTAGTAAGCTTGACCCAGTTCCTTGTAGGACCTATACACTGAACAAGACAAGAATCTTACTAAACCATTCCCTTAACCCCCGACCAGGTAGCCAACATATCTCTATATAGACCGTAGAGATATGAATGGTGAAAATATTTTACTTTATATTGACAGTAAAGTAATGCCAAGACACCACGGACAAATGATAAAGAAGTTTCACCTTCAACATAAGAAACTAGTTATTAAAGTCATTAATACAAAACCAAATAAAAAGTGCGAAAAGATTAAAAATCAAAAGTAATACATTAAATGCTTGTCTTCACCAAGTGATGTAAGAGACTTAGCCAAACATGGCCTTTGATTGACAAGAACTCTTACGATCAATCTTGGATCCCGAGACTACTAAACACACTCTAAGGTGGATGATGGATGATGGTAGTGGATGTGGGTGTTGTAGTGGTGGCAAAGTGGGAGAGAGGTGGTTTGCTAAGGGATGCCTTTGAAGTGAGCCAAGCACCCCTATTTATAGCCTGAACAGAAGCCTGGCCATGGCCCCGTGTCCAGCGGACAGGCCCCCATGGCAATTCCTTTTCTCTTCCTTCATTAATTGCAACAGTTTGCATTAGGCTCCACACGACCCGTGTTCTCTGGGCACGGCCCCGTATGCAGAAGCGTATCTGTACTACCAAGATTTGCAAGATTCTGCAAATATTAGCGTTGAACACGCCCTGTGCTGAGCTGGGCACACCCCCATGGTGGGCGTAGAAGCTTCTACATCTTTGTCCATTTTTGCAGACATCTGACCACGCCCCCGTGTCCAGTGGGCACGGGTCGTGGTCAGCCTTCTGTTTCTTGTTTTGCTCTTATGGATGCTGCTGAGGGGTCGGGCATGTCATGTTTATTCCTTTTCTTTGTATTTATGTTAGATTTTGCTGTATATTTGTTCCTTTTGTTCGTTTAAGCTCATTTGGTCCTGAAAATACAAAAGGAAGACAAAAACACACTTTTTCCGACATTAGTACTAAAAAAGGGTTAGTTTTATGACTCATTTGATGTAATTTATATATTTCATTTTACACACATCACACGGTCGTGCAGTTCAGGTGCACTGCCGTGCGGTTTCGAGATTGGTGATTGGTGAGTGCCGGAAATTGAACTTGCACTACCGTGCAGATTGTTGCACTGTCATGCGTCTCGGAATCATGGTTCTGAATCATTGATTTGGTTGTGTTCTAGAATTGGCACTGCTATGCCAGTCAAGTGCATGACCGTGCACGACAGTAAACCTCGAAAAATCAGTTCCATTCATTGATGTCAACTTTTCTAACAAAAATTTCAACATTTATACAATGAATGTAAATCAAATCAGTGTCTAGAACAAGCGATTAGCACCAAACATTCAAGAACTAGGGTTGATTTAAGTTTATGAAGAAGCCCCCAATTGTTCTTGATTAAAAATCCTAAATTTACACTAGAAACTAGACTACAATTGAAAAACAAGTAGGGATTCATACCTTGACTGAAGTTATGAGATTTTAACTTTAAAGACCCTATTATACCCTTAGATTTACTATTCCCAAAAACTCATGCACGGTCGTGCGGCGATGTGCACGGGCATGCAGATCAGCTTTGCACTATTATTCGCGAGGTGGTGCCGCTGTGCACGACAGTGCAGTCGCTCCGCACGGGAGTGCGTGTTCAACGACTGCCTTATGCATTGTTTTTGGTCAGGTGGGATTACGAAGTGCACGGCCGTGTGGTTTCTCTGATTTCTGCAGATAGAACTAACAGTAAGCTTTTAACTCCGTATTTTCACCAAAATTTTCCATTTTTGCAAGGTTTTGTAGGTTTTAACTATAAACCAACTTCCAAATTTCAAAAGTTATGGATCAAACCTGTTCGTACATATGTTAAACATGAAAATTTAACTAACTAGGAAATAAACACGAAAAATAAATATGTACAAAAATACCCCTAGCGTGTGAAAACACGCTCGCTTAATTTGTCAGAGAGACGATAGCTAGACTCATTCTCCCCACACTTGTTTTAAATGTGCTGGACGTGGAGTTCGGGTATTTCATCTGCCGAGTCAAACGGTCCGTTGATATAAATTTTGAGTCTATGACCATTGACTTTGAAAGTCTCCCCGTTTAAGTTTCGATGACGACGGCTCCGTAAGGAAATATTTCTTTAACCGTATACGGACCCATCCATCGGGATCCTAGCTTCCCGGGGAATAAAAGCAGCCGTGAGAAATATAACAAGACAAGATCTCCTATGCGGAAATCTTTATGTTCTCTCAGTCTCTTGTCATGAAACCTCTTGATCCGTTCTTTGTACCTGCTAGAAATTTCATAGGCATAGTTTCTTGGCTCCTCAAGCTCGTGGATTTGAAGAAAACGGGCTTCACCTTCGCTTTTTAAATCCATGTTTACCATTTTCAAGGCCCAGAATGCCTTGTGTTCTAACTCGACCGGTAGATGACATGCTTTTCCATAAACTAACCTAAAGGGAGTGGTCCCTCTAGGTGTCTTAAACGCTGTTCGAAAAGCCCACAGAGCGTCATCTAACTTTTCTGACCAATCCTTGCGGTTCCGACTAACGGACCGTTCAAGGATTCTTTTTAAACCCCGATTCGTGACCTCCACTTGCCCGCTTGTTTGAGGATGGTATGGCGTAGCCAACCTATGATGAACACCATAACGGGACAAGGATCGTTCTAGCTGCACATTACAAAAATGCGTCCCTCGGTCACTGATTAGTGCTTTTGGAGCACCAAATCGGGCAAACAAACTTTCAAAAACCTCACAACCACCTTGGCATCGTTTGAGGGCAAAGCTTGTGCTTCTGCCCATTTCGATACATAGTCTACTGCCACCAGGATGTATTTGTTAACTCGTGAGGCTTGAAATGGACCCATGAAGTCGATCCCCATATATCGAAGACTTCACAGACTTGCATTGGATGCTGAGGCATTTCATTACGTGCGGTGATATTCATTGCCCTCTAGAAAGCATCGCACGCTCTAACCCATTTATGCGCGTCACGAAAGATAGTGGGCCAGTAAAATCCAGAGTCTAACACTTTCTTTGCTGTGTAGTTTACTCCAGGATGACCTCCGGTGGGCCCCTCGTAACAGTGGCACAAAATGCTGGTTGCCTCCTCTCCAAATACACACCTACGGATCACCTGATCGGCTCTGACTCTAAACAAGAATGGTTCGTCCCAGATATAATATTTTAGATCTGCGAAAAACTTCCTCTTTTGCTGATATGACAATCCTTTGATAATGATTCCGCATCCGAGGTAGTTTGCGAAGTCGGCGAACCAAGGTGACTCGTCATTTATCTCAATACTCAAAAGAAACTCGTGGGGGAAATTGTCATTTATTGGTTCCTCCCAGGAATCTTCAGAATTACCATGCTCGAACCTCGAGAGATGGTCGGCTGCAACGTTCAAAGCACCCTTTTTATCTTGGATCTCAATGTGAAATTCTTGTAGTAACAAGATCCATCTGATAAGATGCGGTTTCGCGTCCTATTTGCTAAAAAGGTACCTGATAGCTGTGTGATCCATGTACACAATTGTTTTGGACAACACAAGGTACGACCTG
This sequence comes from Helianthus tuberosus, assembly GCA_030545235.1. NCBI lineage: Eukaryota > Viridiplantae > Streptophyta > Magnoliopsida > Asterales > Asteraceae > Helianthus > Helianthus tuberosus. Next base: position 172,115,745 of record CM060377.1, read on the forward strand.
AACTTGTAGAAAGCATAAACTACGGCCAGAAGCTCTTTCTCTGTAGTAGTGTAATGCTCCTGAGCATCATGTAGAGTTTTGCTAGCATAGTAGATATGATGAAAATGCTTCTCCCTTCGCTGTCCTAAGACTGCTCCTATTGCGAAATCACTTGTGTTGCACATTATCTCAAAAGACAACGCCCAATCCGGTGCGACCAAAATAGGGGCTTCAATAAGCCTTTGCTTCAACTGGTTGAACGCCTTCATGCATTCGTCTGAAAACACAAATGGAGTGTCTTTTTCTAACAAACGGGTTATCGGCCTTGCGATTTTTGAGAAATCTTTTATGAATCTCCTTTAGAACTCGGCATGACCTAGGAAACTTCTGATCGCTCTGACCGAGGTAGTGGGCGGAAGTTTAGAAATGATATCCACTTTTGCTGGATCAACTTCCAACCCGGCTTCAGAGATTTTGTGCCCAAGAATTACCCCTTCCTTCACCATGAAGTGGCATTTATCCCAGTTAAGCACAAGATTAGTTTCCTCACATTCAAGACATTGATTGAAATAACTCCCGAAAACAGAAAAATCATCCATGAATCCTCCATGGAGTCCTCAGTCATATCATGGAAAATGGCTACCATGCAGCGCTGAAGTGTGGCTGGTGCATTACACAGCCCGAAAGGCATACGCCGATAGGCAAATGTGCCGAAGGGACATGTGAAAGTAGTCTTCTCCTGGTCCTCAGGAGCGATAGGAATTTGAAAATAACCCGAGAACCCATCCAGAAAACAGAAAAATGACTTCCCCGACAGACGTTCCAACATTTGATCAATGAATGGATGCGGGAAGTGGTCCTTACGGGTGGTATCATTGACTTTGCGGTAATCGATTACAAACTCGCCATCCGGTGACGGTACGGGTCGGAATAAGTTCATTTCTATCGTTTGGAACTACAATAATGCAACCTTTCTTCACCATGTCTTGCATATTCGGATTTAACCGCCTTTGATGCTGTGCACTAGGCTTGTAATCATCCTCCATCAGAATTTTGTGAGTACAAAAAGAAGGATTGATGCCTTTGATATCCATAATCTTCCATGCCATGGCTTTCTTATGAAGCTTTAAAACCACAAGAAGCTGTCTCTTTTCCTCGTCTGTTAAAGATGTTGAAATAATGACCGGAAAACGACACTCCTCATCCATAAATGCATACTCGAGATGCGGTGGGAGTTCTTTCAACTCCAACGATAGTGGATCTTCAACCGAGGGTTTTGACTTTTCTTCAACTTCACAGTCAATCTCCACAAATCGATCCGGACTCTGGAAACCATCATCACCGATTTGATATACCAGCTGCTCAACTCTGTGGCCCTCCTGCGTAATGCCATCTAGGTTCCCACACAACAGATGTGTCTCCGTTTTAATTTCCTCAATCGTGCCTCGAAAATGAGAGCTTACACAAGTGTCAACAATATCAACATAGTAAAGCATATCATCATGACTTTGCGGATCTTGCATTAACCGTTTAATGTCAAAAGTCACATGCTCATCATCTCCTCGGAGCGTGATTTGGCCAGCCGCTACATCAACAATCGTCCTCGCAGTATTGAGGAACAACCATCCAAGTATTAATGGCACTTTTGAGTGTTCGTCCATGTCTAAAATAACAAAATCCATGGGAAATACAAATTTCTTGATTTTAACAAGCATATTTTCAACGAATCCACCCGGATACTTGACTGAACGATCTGTAAGTTGAATGCTCATTCTAGTGGGTGAAGGTTCACCTAGATCTATTATCGAAAACCTTATAAGGCATAAGGTTTATGCTTGCTCCTAAATCAGCCAATGCGTGACTGACAGACATGCTGCCAACGTGGCAGGGAAGAGTAAAACTGCCCTGATCCCCCATCTTCTCAGGTAAACAATTTTGGAAAAGGGCTGAACAATTTTCATTCATTAACACACAAGATAAGCTTTCAAGTTTTTGATTGTTTGTGAGGATGTCTTTCAAGAACTTTGCGTATTTAGGCATTTGAGCCAACGCCTCGACAAATGGTATGTTTATATGTAATTGTTTAAACATTTCGAGAAACTTACCATGTTGTTCATCGTTCTTCTGCTTCTTCAGTCTGCTTGGGTATGGAACTGGAGGAGTATAACCTGCAACTGGCTACTGGAGCTGTGCTGTACTTGCTGGGACTCGCCTAGCATACACCTCGTCCGAAGCGTCAGCACGTACCGTTTCAGTGATCGATGGTGAGTCCGATATGTCTGGTCCCGTTGTTTTACCACTCCTCGTAATCATTGCATTAACATACCCTCTCGGGTTTGATCCCGTGTTACAAGGAAGACCACCCTGGGGTCTTTCAGACAACATCTTGGCCAACTGGCCAACTTGATTCTCAATGGTTTGTATTGAAGCCTTCTGACTCTGCATTTCCCCTTCCTGAGCCATGAAACGCTCCTCATGTTGCTGGTATCGTTTCTCAGATATTTGATTGGCATTGTTGGAGTTCTTTAATAGTTGTGCCATTATTTCCTCTTGTTTTGAGTTACTTTGAGAAGCTTATGGCTGGGAACTGCTTCTAGAGCCTTGATTATGGTAACGTGGTTGAAAGGATTGCCCTTGAGGCTGAAAAGATTGCCCCTGAGGCTGTAGTGGCGCGGGAGCACGTTGAGCATATCCTAGTGGGTTTTGATTAGTAGAATTAGATTTCCACCAAAAATTTGGGTGATTTCTCCATCCCAGATTGTACGTGTTACTATAGGGGTTATTTTGGGGCCTAATCTGATTGCCTAAATAGTCAACCTCTTCGTGGCCTGTAAACATAACACCCTGCTCACAAGTACTTGGCTCGTGTGACACTCCACACTGCTCACATGATGATTTTATCTTCGAAACATTCCGAGCTTGATAAAATCTTGCCGCCAAAGCTCCAATCTGTGTAGCGAGAGCCGTATATGTATCCACAACATGAACTCTAGGAATAGATGATGCTTTACTTCGCACTCCACCGTGACGAGATCTCGACTTCAAAGTAGCTCTTTTTATAATTACGTAAGCTTCAATCAGTGTCTTAGTTCCAAGATCGCCTCCTGCATATACGTCTAAACGTTCTTGTGAGTCGTAGTTGAGTCCTTGATAGAAGTTCAGCACAAGTTGCCTTTTGGACAACCCATGATGTGGGACATCGATCAGAATATCTCTGAACCTCTCCCAAGCTGAGTATAGAGATTCTCCTTCGTCCTGGTTGAATGTCATAATACGATTCTTCAACTTAGCTGTCTTTCTGGAGGAAAGTATTTTTGCATAAACATATCTGCCATCTCGTTCCAAGTCGTGATGGATCCTGCCGGAAGTGACAAAAGCCAAGATCGGACTTTGTCTCCCAAAGAGAATGGAAAGAGTCGCAAACGGATTACTCTTCAGAAATGTCTCGTATTTTGAAAGTCGAGCACACCTCGAGAAATGAAGCGATGTGTCGACCCAGATCTTTGTGATCCTTTCCATCAAACAGCACCGAATTTTGTAACATATTAATAATACTAGATTTAATTTCAAAACAAGGTGCTATTACTGTAGGTCGGGCGATGTTAGGTAGCAAGCCCTCTCTTCCTGGTGGGCCGGTCTCATTCAATGGCCGGTCGTCTTCCGCCATGATGCTTCCTCTATCGTCCTCTGAACTCTCGCTATCAGAAAGTATTACTGCTTCGTCAATTGCGGCCGCAATTCTTTGTGCAATGACAAGAGATCTTTCGCGAAGCCTCCTGCTTCTCATTAGGTTATGTTCTGGTTCGTTGGCTGGCTCAGCAATAGCGAGTACAGGGGTTGAGGACATCAACCTACTAATAAAAGGAACACATTATACGGAAAAAGAATGGAATTACATAATTTATATTATTATATAATATACATACATATATATATATATATATTCTTATACTTATTTATTTATTTATTTATTTAATTGTTTATTTATTTATCTTTGAATTTTTTTGTGAAGTAAATAAATAAATAACTAAACAAACGTTTCGATTCCAAACACGTAATTTAATAAATGAATAAATAAATGGTTCGATCTCGAACACATAAAAGAATAAATAAATAAATAGACGGTTCAAATCCGAACACGTCACCAAATATAAATGAAATAAATGAATAAATGAAACAAATATATAATCGGTTCGATTCTGAACACGCGCATAAATAGTTAAATAAAGAATAAATGAATGGTTCGGAGAGTTGCAACCAACTAATGTGGTGCGTTTCCGAACATTTACAGAATGAAATAAATAAATGAAAGAAAGATATGTTAGTCAAATTAAAAAAAAATATTAACAATTTAGTAAATAATAAAACAAATAAATATAAAATGTACAAGTATTCACAGGTATGTACACCGGTAAAGAATGACTCGGATTGTTTCGAAAATTCGCCGAGCTCCCCGGTAACGACGCCAAAAACTTTGACGTGTATGCGACTATACATATTTATATAATGAATTTTACTCACGAACTCGGTTTTAATACTTATAAAAATGGTTTATACCTTAACATTAAAACACACACAAAATGACAAGTGTATCTTGTCATATATGTAGCAAAGTATTGGTAAGAGCCAGATATCGATCCATGGAACACGGGCGGAGTAGAGTACTAAATCTTTATCATTAATTTACTAGTAAAAGGATAAGTGAATGAGTGTTTAACTAAAATAATCTAAACTATATTTAAAACATATTAGACTCCAAATATTAAAAATATATTATTATCTTATTTCACAAACAACCTAAACATGTTATCTACATCAGATATATCACAAAAGCACTTGATCAACTTTCCAATTTCATTACAGTTAGTCATCCGCTAGGAGTTTTCTAACATGATGATTCTTCGGAAAGTTAACGCGATAAACACACGTTAACCACCTAAAATCAATCTTTATCGAGCTATTGATATATACTCATGTGAACCTTTAAAGATAGATTAGTCATTGACGTGTGCGCGTATATACATATTTTTATAATGAAATTACACATGATTCGGTTTTAAATTTATAAAAGTGATTTATACTTCAACATCAAAACACACACGAAAGAGGCAAGTGTACCCCGTCATATATGCAGTAAAGTATCGGTAAGAACCAAGTATCGATCCAAGGATGTGGGCGGAGGAATAATACTAGACCTTTGTCATTAAATTAATGGAAGAAAGATAAGTTGTGTGATTTTATAAAAACTAAAATAAACATAAACAAATATTTATAAAAACATAGTAGACTCCAAATAAGAAAATAGATAAATAGCCTTGCTTTATACACAACCAAAGTATGTGACAATTAGTATCCCTTACGGGAATCCTAACATGACAATCATTCGGAAAGCTAAAACGATAAACACACTTTAACCACCTAAAATTGTTCTTTAACGTGCAATTGATAAATGTCTATGAAAATCCCCTAAAAATAAGTTAGTCATCCATTAGGAGTTTTCTAACCTCACTTAATCAAGGAAAGTGACACCGATAAACACAATGCAACCACCGAGACAAGCATAAACTAGATTAAATCACAACCGAGTTCATTTTACAAATCTTGAACATAAATTCACCAAGATAGCAATTCTGGCCTAAACTACTAACTAAGCTAACAATTCATGGCAAGAATTCATAACAACACCATTTAACCCGTTAAGATCCTTACGTGACGGAAAACTTTCTTGATTAACAATAATTACCTTTTATTAAACCACTAACCATTTCTAGTATCATGGTGCACACATTTTAAACAAGTTAAACAAGTTAAGCATGTTCAAAGTCTACTAATATATGATTAATTAAGCTTCATCTTTCAACTATCTCAACTAACCATATACTAATCATCCAACATAATTACTTATAATCAAGAAATCAACAGCAATAAGCAAAGTTGCAAACTAATCATCAAAGATTAACATAGAAAATGCTTCCAAGTATCATTACAAACAAAATTAACATACTAATGGAAATAATTAAGCAAGGGATTGTAGTGTTTTTGCCCAAAGGCTTACAATAATTCATAAAACTTTAATCTAAATGCTTGAAACATTAACAAAATTATGGAAAGATTAGAGAATCAAACCATAAACAAGCACTAGATTAAGAATCCGGATGATAACGGAGCTAATCGGCACAATGTGGCTTGAATCCAGGTGAAAGCTAGTGCCTCCGGAGCCTGAAAATCGCCTAAAGAGCTCCCAAAAAATCCAGAATTACGAACAGAATGCTACTGTCTGTTTTTTATAACATTTTGCGATCGCACGGTCGTGCCAATAAAGTGCACGACCGTTCACTTTTTGAATCACTGTTCACCATATCGCATGACGTCATCAGATCTTGACCAGTCTTCGCAGTCTCACGACCGTTCTGTTCGTGGCACGATTGTTCATCTCCGAGTTTGGGTTGCACGTGTAGCTGCACTGGTGGTGCAGTTCCGAGCTAGGCTTGGTCGTCGGGGTTGCACGGGAGTGCCTCCATCCGCATGATCGTTCCTCTCCGAGAAAGGCTTGCACTCCTGATCGCACTGGCCGTGCATTGCTGAGTAGAGTCCTATTGTCGGATCCGCACGGTCGTTCCATTGATTGCACGGCCGTGCCAAACACCCAGGTCAGAATCTTCATAGAATATTCGCAGCTTTGTCGTTTTGCTCGGAAAGTCCTCGTTTTCATCATCTTCTTGCTTGGTATGCAGTTTTAGACCTGTAAACAAAAGTATACCTGATTAAGTATCCGATTAACGGTTTTACGGCCGAAAACACATAAAATGGGGATAAAATGGGGGACTAAAATATGTGTAAATTGGTGAATATCAAATCTCCCCACACTTGAACCATTCTTGTCCTCAAGCAAGCTAAAACTAAAATGCAATAAAAGCTAGAATCTAACAAAAACGAGAATTTACAAACTATCTACTAAAACAACTACAAACGGTTAGCCGGTTTTTCGAAAGACAACATCAATTGATTCAAACCAAACAAGCGCATGCAAATATGTATATAGATAACCAAAAAGCCGTGACTTCACTTTCAATTGACTTAACACGCTAATCTTCACACACCTCACAATGTTCACATACACTCGGTTTTATTTGTGAAACATACATAAAATGTGTATGTGGAAACACTCAATGCCATGTCAATGAAACGTGTAATATCATAAGCTTGTCACAAGATCTCATCTCCACCAACTAACATGCGAAAAAGTGCAAATCAAGAGGTCTTTACGGGTTTTAACGATTGGCTTGGGTGAAGGGTATGGAAAGGGATTTTTAAAGTGACGAAATGGTTAAAACTCGGTAGTTACGTTTAATAAGCGCAAAACAATAAAACTATACATACATATGCCTTAAAAGGAGACTTTTGTGACATCGAGCTCATCAACGAGATTTCATCATTTAGCATTCAAAACTGCTCGAATTTTGTCGACTTCACCCTATTTTAGGGTGTTTTATTTTCTGTTTTTTTTAATCAAATGGATTTGTACAATGAACAAATAACTACATGAAGCGCTAGTTAAACGATGATTTTAACCGAATTTTAACACAAAAGGTTTAAAATATAAAAAGGCTAAATTTGGCTAAGTGGGCGATTTTGTTGGGTAAACAAAGGGAAACACGGGGAAGGCTCAACATGGTTAATCCTAAAGGGTAATGTAGGGTTTAGGGGAAACACAACACAAAGAACAAGGCTACAACAAAGGGGTTTTCTAGGTGCCACTATCAGTTCTACACAATTTCTCAAGTTCATGGTCTTAACAAGCATGCTAGTGACAAGTTCTAAATTACACGTGACATCCGGCTCACTCCTACATCCGAAATGAACAAATATGTAACAATTTCAAGGCTCAAATATGCTCACATAACGTAAGGAATGGGTAAAAGTGTGAAAATTCTCATGCAAGTCTTTCTTTGTTTGTCACGCTTTCTAGTTTTCTTTTTCAAAATTTATTTGGATTGCCGGGTTTTTATCATATCAGAAGCTTTCTAAAACACAACCAACCGGTTTATTTGCTAAAAGATTTTTCTGATTTTTTTAGGACAAACAAAGTCAACAAGTTAAACCCCTCCCCACACTTGAACTTCGCATTGTCCCCAATGCGAAACCCGAAATATAGAGATAAAGGAGAATAATACTCCCCTGAAGATGATTTTGATGCAACGAGACTTCAAAGTTGCTTCAAAAATTTGTAAGATGTCACAAAGCACAGCAAAACAAAACAGAAGGCAGCGATAATCTAAACCCAAACAAATCATAATTTACATACATAAAAGGAATACTAAATATCCAAACATGAAATAAAGCAAACATACGATAGTGTCTGAAAAAAAATAAAGTACATATCCCCGGGTGTTTGAAATAGTAGCCAAAATGAACACCCGAAAAATAAACTACTAAAATAACAAAACCACCAACTCACAACTCCACCTACTCCTCGTCATCGTCACCCGCATCTCCTCCCGTGTTGGATGGGCCTGCCCTCCATAACCGCCTGGGTTCCCGAATGGGAACTGTGGGGGCCCCTGAAAGTAGTTAGGAAAGGCATTGTGCAGACCCCCGAAAAGGTATGAGAAACCGGCTTGCACCTCCTGGTGCATGTAGTCTTGGTTAACCCTAATCGCCTCCTGGTTTGCCCATAGCTGCTCCCGACTAACATGCAGCCGCTCTAAACTAGCCCGCTGCTGCTCGTGATTGACCTGCATCTGCTGAAACTGGCCATAGAACTCCGGATACGAAGGGATGCCAGGGGGCCAGTGCTGATACTGCGGTGAGTGGTGCTGCTGTGGTGAGTGTGGTGGCGTGTGTGGCTCATCCTGCTCGTGCTGCTCCTCGTCTTCCATCTCCTCATCCTCATCCTCCGCCGCTGCCGGAGGCAACGGTTCCCAGACCTCATTGTTTAATCCCTTCAATCGATCCCCATGATCTGTCTCTGCAATAAGCCCCATCGCCTTCAAGGAGCGGACGTCAACATACATACCCTCGGTCACTAAGGTAAGACCCTGAACCACCTCATCAATCATTAAACCCAAGTTGTAAGTGATTTTGGTCACATACTGACTGCAATGTATTTGACTGATGTTGGTTCTACCCGAACTATGCATAAAGTACTCAGCCATCTGCGCGGCGAGGTTGATGTGTACCCCCTCCGCTAGCGCATAAAGATATATAAGATCCGGTGTTGGACGGTTTCCCAAACTGTCCATGCACCCAGCTATGGTATGGCTGAAAATGTGATGCATGATTCTATGCAAAAGGTCTCGTAACCTTGAAGCCTTTGACATCCTAGGAACATATGGGTCTCCAACTGCAATTTGTGCCCAAAACTCTCCCCGCGCTTCTTCGCTGGGGAAGGTGAACTCATCTGTAAAGAACTCGGAATCCATATCCTCATTGGTGTAGATTCCTAGTCTTCGACCCAACCTTCCCATTGTCCAATTATGCAAACGCCCACCTAGTCTGAAATTTACCCTATTCTTGTAGCGGAAGTTGGGAACTCTATGCGCTTTTGGCTTGTCGTATGAATAGGTAGCGAAGAATTCTAGCGTAAGCTCTCGATAGATCGGGTAGTCGATGGCGACCAAACGCGAAAGCGGAATTGTCAACATGTTTTCGAGTCGATCGCGTTGATTTAATTCAGTCATAACATCCCAATCTAACCTTCTAGGGATGCCAAACTGGCCCTGCGTTTGCCATAATGCGTGAAGTTTCGGGATGCAAAGACTTTCTCCCTCGTCGTCTTCGTTGAATTGTAGGAAGGGATGGTCCATCTGCAATGAGGAATGACAGTAAGAACAGGAGAAACAGAAAAATTATCATTCGGAACAGCCTAGCACATAGTTATGAAGCTACTGTCTCGCTGATCTGGGCATATGGCACGGGCGTGCGACTAGTCGCACGATCGTGCGTCACCGAGAAACAGCAACGGTGGTCGGCATTTGTCGGACTTGCACGGCGTGCAAATCGACGGCACCCCCATGCATTACCGAGACCACAGCAAAACCTCGTGAACATCGGCACTGAATGACCGTTCCACCCGACGAACGACCGTGCGACCCGTTTTCAGCAGAAACTGAACCCCTGACTCTAAACTGCCTTATTTTTTCGAAAATAATCAAAATTTTGGCAAACAGGGGTTGGAAATCCAACCAGATGCTCACGAGACATATGATTCTTTCAAGGGCTAGGGTTTCGCTTGTGTTTATGAAGAGAACCCTAAAAAGCCTTGAAGAAATCGAACGAATCTAACCTAGAACGTGGATGAAACAGAAAATCGAAGAAAAAAACATACCGTGCGAAAGGATCTGTGAAACCGTGCGAAAAATCATGCGATTTGGGGCAAAATCGGTCTGGAACGGCTGGTGCAGATAGGGTTTTCGTGAAAGAGAATGGGGGCAGCAGAAAGGGGTTTTTATACTGCACAAATGACCAAATTGCCCCTTGCCTCTCGCACGGGCGTGCGACAGCTCGCACGGTCGTGCATGTCCGACAACGTTTAACCCCTGCACGCTGATCTCGACAATGCACCGGGGTGCAACTCGAGGTGCCGGCCAGCCCGTATTCGCACGGTCGTGCCAATAGTGGCATGGGCGTACCACATCTGCAGATCAGTTTTTTCTGCAGAATTCATTTTCAGCACCTGTTTTGACCGTTTATCGCCATTTTTAGCTTCCGCAAACTGTTCTAACATTATTCCAACCTAGAACCTACGCTCGGCACGTTTAAAAACTATACAAACTTACGGAAACTACCAAACAAACCTAAATTACGTAAAAATTACAAAAACATAAAAAAGGACGATTTTACCCCTAAAGCACTAAAGACGCTCTTGCTACATTTTTAATCCTCGAGTCAGTAGTGTAGACTCTCCTCCCTATACTTATGATGTGTGCGGGGTGTGGAGTTCGATAACATCCACCACCGACTCGATCGGCCCGGCAACGTAAAGCTTGAAACGATGACCATTTACCTTGAAAATAACGTCATCCGCGTTCTCTATTGCAACAGTCCCATATGGAAATACCTCTTTTACTGTGCATGGCCCTGTCCAACGTGAATGTAGTTTTCCTGGAAATAAACGCAACCTCGAGTTGTAGAGAAGAACAAGATCACCCGCCTGGAATTGTTTATGGTCCTTCAAGCGTTTGTCGTGCAATCTCTTGGTGCGCTCTTTGTATAGCACGGAGTTTTCATAAGCTTGTTGTCGTAGCTCCTCTAGCTCGTGAACTTGAAAGAACCGGGCTTCACCTCCGGTTTTTAGGTCCAGATTAGCAGTTTTTAGAGCCCACATCGCTTTGTGCTCCAACTCCACAGGTAAATGACACGCTTTTCCGTAAACAAGCCTAAAGGGAGTAGTCCCAATAGGGGTCTTGTAAGCCGTACGGAATTCCCACAACGCCTCGTCTAGTTTGTCCGACCAATCCTTGCGGTTTGCACCTACTGACCGCTCAAGGATTCGCTTCAGCCCCCGGTTTGTGACCTCCACTTGCCCACTTGTCTGTGGATGATTGGGCGTGGATAAACGGTGATGAACACCATAACGGGACAAAGCTTTTTCAAGCTGTGTATTGCAGAAGTGAGTCCCTCTGTCAATGATAAGCGCCTTCGGAGCGCCAAACCGGGCGAACAAACTTTTCAAAAATCTCACGACCACCCTGGCATCATTGGTGGGTAAGGCCTGTGCCTCCGCCCACTTTGATATATAAGCAACTGCGACCGGGATGTACTTATTTCTCGTGAGGGGGGAAATGGTCCCATGAAGTCTATCCCCCAAATGTCGAAGACTTCACAAACTTGAATCTAGTTCTGAGGCATTTCATCACGTGCCGATATATTTGCTGCCCTCTGGCAGGCATCGCACGCTCTAACCCAACTCTGCGCATCATGAAATATAGTCGGCCAATAAAACCCGGAATCAAGCACCTTCTTGGCGGTGAAATTGGCTCCATGGTGGCCTCTGGTAGGTCCCTCGTGACAGTGAATCAGAATGTCGGTCGCCTCGTTTCCTGAAACGCATCTTCTGATCACCTGATCAGCACCAACCTTAAATAAGAAAGGTGCTTGACATCCGAAAAGAATTTCCTCTTTTGTTGGTGAGTCAACCCTTTAATCAGAATCCCGCAAGCAAGATAGTTCGCAAAGTCGGCGAACCAAGGTGACTCATCGCATATCTCAACACCCATCAACGACTCATGTGGGAAATTGTCATTGTTTGAATCCCAACGCGTGTCCTTGATGTCTCCATGCTCCAACCGAGATAGATGGTCAGCCGCTACATTCAACGCACCTTTTTTGTCTTGAATTTCGATATTCAACTGTTTTTTGAAAGCACCAAATACGATCTAAATTTGTCAAATGCGAAAACAACAGCCAAGAGCTCTTTTTCAGTCGTGGTGTAGTTCTCCTGAGCGTCGTGAAGAGTCTTGTTCGCATAATAGATCGGGTGAAAGTGCTTTTCTTTCTTTTGTCCCAGAACGGCCCCTATAGCGAAATCGCTCGCATCGCACATAATTTCAAATGGCAGACTCCAGTCAGGCGCAACCAAAATAGGGGCCTCAATCAACTTTTGCTTGAGAAGGCCAAAAGCCTTCAAGCAATCATCTCCAAAGATAAATGGAGTGTCTTTCTCTAACAAATGGGTCATGGGCCTAGCGATTTTTGAAAAATCCTTGATGAATCGCCTATAGAAACCCGCATGACCAAGAAAGCTCCGTATCGCCTCACAGAGGTGGGAGGCGGAAGTCGTGAAATAATGTCAACTTTAGCTGGATCGACCTCCATACCAGCACGAGAAATCTTATGTCCCAGAACTATGACCTCTTTCACCATGAAGTGGCACTTTTCCCAGTTTAGGACAAGATTCGTTTCTTCGCGCCTCTTCAACATCTTCTTCAAATTTTCCAAACAATGATCAAAGGAATCCCCAAATACCGAAAAGTCATCCATGAAAACCTCCATAGAATCCTCGATCATATCATGAAAAATTTCCACCATGCATTTCTGGAAGGTCGCCGGTGCATTACACAACCCAAAAGGCATACGCCGGTAGGCAAATGTGCCGAAGGGGCAGGTAAAGGTAGTCTTCTCCTAATCCTCAGGAGCTAGAGGAATTTGAAAGCACCCAGAGAACCCGTCCAAGTAACAGTAATACAACTTCCCAGACAGACGCTCCAACATCTGATCGATGAATGGAAGCGGGAAGTGATCCTTACGAGTAGCATCGTTGAGTTTGCGGTAGTCAATGCAAACTCACCACCCAGTGACGGTACGGGTAGGAATTAGCTCATTCCTATCATTTGAGACTACAGTAATACCACCTTTCTTGGGTACTACCTGCACTGGACTCACCCACATAGAGTCAGATATAGGATATATTAACCTGGCATCCAACAGCTTAATAACTTCTTTCTTGACCTCATCTTGCATGTTCGGATTCAACCGCCTCTGATGCTGTTCACAGGGTTTGTACTCGTCTTCCATTAGAATCTTGTGAGTACAAAAAGAAGGATTGATTCCTTTGATATCCATAATCTTCCACGCAATTGCTCTCTTATGAAGTCTAAGAACCTCGAGAAGCTGCTTCTTCTCATCTTTTTCCAATAATGCCGAAATGATGACCGGCAAGCGACACTCCACATACAGAAATGCATACTCGAGATGTGGTGGGAGTTCTTTCAACTCCAAAGATGGTGGATCTTCAATCGAAGGTTTTGATTTCTCTTCTTCTACACGGCCAATTTCTAGAAACCGCTCCGGAGTCTGGGAATCATCGTCACCAATCTGATAGACTGGCTGCTCGAAATTGTGGCCCTCCTGCGTAATGCCAATCAGGTCCCCACACGACAGACGTGTGTCTGAATCAATCTCGTCAACAGTGCCTTGAAAATGAGAGCACACACATGCGTCGACAATGTCGACATAGTAAAGCATGTCATCGTGACTTTGCGGATGCTGCATTGATCTTTTGATATCAAATGTCATGTGCTCGTCATTTACTCGGAGCGTGATTTGGCCTGCTACCATATCAACAATAGTCCTCGCAGTATTGAGGAACGGGCGTCCAAGTATCAATGGCACTCTTGAATCTTCGTCCATGTCAAGAATAACAAAATCCACAGGGAAAACAAATTTATCGATTTTAACAAGCATGTTTTCAACAAATCCACGCGGATACTTGATTGAGCAGTCTGCCAACCGAATGCTTATTCTAGTGGGTGACGGCTCACCCAGATCTAGTTTAGTAAAAACCTTATAGGGCATAAGGTTTATACTCGCTCCCAAATCAGCCAATGCATGGCTGACAAACATGTTTCCAATCAAACAAGGGAGCGTAAAACTACCCGGATCTCCCATTTTCGTGGGCAGACGGTTTTGCAAAATGGCAGAACAACTTTCATTCATCACCACACATGATATATCCTCGAGCTTCTGCTTATTCGAGAGGATGTCCTTTAGGAATTTTGCATACTTTGGCATCTGGGCCAAGGCTTCAACAAACGGTATATTTATGTGAAGTTGTTTAAACAATTCAAGGAACTTACCGTATTGTTCTTCGTTTCTCTACTTCTTCAGCCTGCCCGGATAAGGTACTGGTGGAGTGTAATCTTTGACTGGCTCCTGGACTTGTGTTGTACTCGCTGGGCGTAGCCTTGCTTGCTCCTCGTCCGGTGTATCAGTCGGGACCGCTCCAGTGATCGGTGATGAGTCCGATATGTCGGGTCCGGTAGTCTTACCACTCCTGGTCATGACCGCATTCACATGCCCGGGCGGGTTTGGCTCGGTATTGCCCGAAAGACCACCTTGGGGTCTTTCAGACATCATCTTTGCCAGCTGACCAACCTGGTTCTCGATATTTTGAATCGAGGCTTTGTGACTCCTCATTTCTCCCTTATGGGAAAGAAAACGTCCTCGCTTTGTTGGTATCATTTTTCAGCCAACTGATTCGCACTCGAGGAGCTAGTAAGAAGCTGAGCCATCATGTCCTCCTGCTTGGAACTAGATTGAGGGGCCTGTTGCTGGGAACTACTCCCAGTGCCCTGATTCTGATACGAATATGGACGTTGCTGGTAAGGTTGGTTGTATGGCTGAAATTGCTGACCTTGAGCCTGCTGTGGCGCTGGAGCATGCTGAGTAAATCCCAATGGGTTTTGATTACCCACATTCGCTCGCCACCCAAAATTTGTGTGATTCCTCCATCCGGGGTTATAGGTATTGCTGTAGGGATTGTTCTGTGGCCTTACCAGATTACTCACAAAATCCACTTCTTCGTGGCCCTCATACACGACTCCCTGAAAGCATGCACCAGGCTCGTGTGACACTCCACACTAGTCACACCCCGAACCAGCTTGCGCAGCTATATGGGACTTATCGAATTTCGCTGAAAGAGCCGAGATTTGTGCAGTAATGGCCGTGTAGTCGTCCACAGCGTGAACTCCTGGGCGAGATGATGATGATGATGTTGTTGCCCGGCCTCTATCTCCTTCTCAACGCGAGCTAGGCTTCAACGCAGCTTTTTCTATGATATCATACGCTTCATTCGGCGTCTTTGTTCCTAGATCGCCTCCTGCATTCACGTCTAATCTCTCCTGCGTGTTGTAACTAAGCCCTTGATAGAATGTCAAGAACAACTGTCTTTTGGAGAAGCCGTGATGTGGTACATCAATTAACAAATCTTTAAATCTCTCCCAGGCCGCGTGCAATGACTCTCCCTCATCTTGGCGAAAGGTCACAATCCGGTTGGAAGTGACATAAGCCAAGCTCTAGCTTTTTCACGCAGTGAGAATGGAAACAACCTCAACCGAACTGCATCCTCCGAAACACCTCTAATCCTGAGTGTCGAACAAACAGCGAGAAAAGCAGCAATATGTCTTCCGGGATCCTCATGCTCACGCCCGTCAAACTGCACCGAATTCTGCACCATATTAATAATACTAGATTTAATTTCAAAAGTAGGTGCATCTATAGTCGGCTGTAGGATTCTCGGCTCCAGGCCTGCCCCGCCGGGCTGATTTGAGTCATTCAAAGGTCGCTCGTCGTCTGCCATGATTCTGTTTCCTGCTGCCCCTGAGCCCTCAGCTTCAGCGGGTACCACCGGCTCGTCCTCACCTGCTGTGAGTAGTAGCGCAACTGCGCGGGATCTCTCACGAAGATGTCTCCTCAGATCACGCTCGGGTTCATCTGAAGGCTCAACAGCGTCGGGAGCGGGGGTTGAGGACATCAACCGGCAAACGAAAGATTGGCACAATGAACATTTTATTATTATAATAATGCTGTCTTTTTTTTTAATTGAAACTGAATATTTATAAAAATGGGCTGGAAATTTTAAAAAATTCATAAATGGGCCCGAAATTTTATAAAAATAAAAAAGAATCAAATACTCGAATCGGCTAGTATGAAAATAATTTTTTCGGAGCCGAAAACTTAAAGAATAAATAAATAATGAGTCCGAATGCGAACAAATAAATGGAATAAAAAAAATCACAAGTGTACAAAATAATCTTGAAAACGAATAAATTGAATTAAAAACAAGAAATATTAACATATAAATAAATGAATAAATAATCACGAAAATATTCACAAAAATTCACAAGTATATACACCGATAAAATAATGACTCGGGTCGTTCCTGAAGCTCGCCACATCCCCGACAACGGCGCCAAAAACTTGACGTGTGCACGTATGTACATATTTTTATAATGAAATTACACACGACTCGGTTTTAAATTTATAAAAGTGATTTATACTTCAACATCAAAACACACACGAAAGAGGCAAGTGTACCCCGTCATATATGCAGTAAAGTATCGGTAAGAACCAATTATCGATCCAAGGAAGTGGGCGGAGGAATAATACTAGACCTTTGTCATTAAATTAACGGAAGAAAGATAAGTTGTGTGATTTTATAAAAACTAAAATAAGCATAAAAAATATTTAGATAAACATAGTAGACTCCAAATAAGAAAATAGATAAATAGCCTTGCTTTATACTGTTAGGATCTGAGTTTGGTTTTGATTGTGTTTTACGTTTGAATTAAAATGATATATGAATGAGTAGTGCAGCGGAATTTAATGGAAGCAAACTTTTCACAATCAAACAGGAGAATTGCTTTTCATACACACGTTTAACATTGAACCGAATGCTTGAATTTATTACAGGATTCAATTATAATTGCAAGTGTATAACAAACTCCCCCTCAGCCTGAGCTCACAGTGATTTGTTCGTGCAGTAGAAAGATGGTGAAGAGCTTATAGAACAGTACAGAGCATATTTATAGGCACGAGCAAACCACTGAAGCATCTAAGCTGACGTCACCATGAAAGTGACATCTAACCTCCTAACAAACTCTAACATCTGATCTATACAACCTCTGCTGTGCTAACTACTGTTGTACATTACATATCATAATATAAACTAAACTACTGCTGCATCCTTCCACTGAAGTGAACCCAGCAGTACTTGTCATGATCAGCAGAGCTTGACCCATAGCAGTAGATTGAATCAGCAGAAATTTAGTCTTCCATCAGTCTTTGACTTGGACATCAGTTGTAGGTCAGCCGTTAGTACAGATCAGTAGTTTGGAGGTCAGCAGATGTTGAAACCACTTTCAAGGTGAGAGATTTGAATATAAACTTTTGCTTATTCTGGATCTACTGCTCTGATCCAGTTTTGGCTTTGATTATCTGTTCCTCTGATAGGGTTCAATCCTAACAATCTCCCCCTGGAACAGATGATGCCAAAACTCTTCATTATTGGTAGATCTTTATTGCCTCATCAACAGTTCCCTTATTTTCCCTTTGAGTTGTAACTCAAAGGCTAAGGCATCTGTGTCATCATCATCCCTGCACAGTGGAAGATCAAGGAGATCCTGCAAATCTTCAAGACTTAGGCCAAGTGCTTGTTCCCTTGTTATATTCTTCACTTCTCCACTAGACTTGAACACTGTCAGTACATGGGTCTGTTTGTCAGTTTTCCATTTTAGTACTTTTGAGTCTAGTGGGTTTCTTGAGAGATTTTTATTGGATGAGGAGTTTGGTGATGCAGGCCTTGTGATGACAGTTTGAGCAGTGCTTGCAGGGTGGTTCAGGCCAAGAGTTTCAACTATCATTTGCTTAATGCCTTCTTTTACAAGTTCATCTCCTGCCATTAATTCTGCCACTGTTTCAGTACCCAACTGTTGTTGTTGCCTTCTTTTGTAGATGGCAGTACCAGCTGGAGCAGTGGTTCTCCTGATTTGCAGCTTTGGTGGTCTTATTGAAACCTCTGCTTCAGGGTAGTCAGGTTTTTGTGGAACTGAAGGATCTTTCTTCCTTAATTCCTCCAACCTTTTGTAGGTGGTCCTGACTATGTCTTCTTTCCATCTTGCCACTTAATTTTTAGACCCATAATCAGCAGCAACTAATTCCTCTTTCATTCTCTTCAGCTCTAGTGTCTTTTCAGGCACATTCTTTTTGTACTTTGACCAAACTGGAGGAGTGTGTTTGACCTTATTCTTTATCATCTCTTGAATCCTGGCTGCTTCTTGTTCAAGCTCAGGAATGGTCCACTCCTTGTACATATGCTTTTCTCCCTTGTACTTCTTGGTTGCCATGATGCTTTCAATGTAGACTTTTCTCAAAGTTTCATATGCTCTTTCTGAGATTTGTTGACAAACATTTTTTGCAAATTGCTCTAAGGATCTGACTTGAGTAAATAGAAACTGGTAATGCCTTGGAATTTTTTTGTCAGTTTTTCCTTGAGAGTTTCTTTTGCCTTAACTTTAAAATATTCCGCAATGTTGTTAGGCCTTGGATATCCTTCAACTAATGGCAACTTCCTTTTAGCAGGGTCATCCTCATAGTAGAAGGATTTGATCTCTTCTCTAACTGCTTCAAGTTCTAGAGGAAATTGGACAGCTGCAGGAGTGATAATAGGGATTTGTTGTTGTACTGGAGCTGATGAGAGAGGAACAGGGTTTGGAATAAGTGCAAGTGATTGTGAAGATGTTGGTGATGGTGATGGAGAATCATCATCAGGTATGAAAATCCTTCTCCTTTTTATTGTAGGAGAGGCTGATGATGTCTTGGGTGGATCAGTGGTGGTATTTTGAGTGGTGGATGGTGACTGACTAACAGCTGTTGAAACAACTGGTGTTTCAACCACTGTTGTCGTTACAACAGATGTTGTAACATCTGATTTCTTCTACTTTTTGGCAGGAGGTGATGGTGGTGAGTTTGTTTTTGGTGGTTTTATTGGTGGAGTGATTTTTGTTAGTGGTGGTAAGGCAGTGGTTGTGGTGTGTGTTGAAGTGATGGCAGGTGTTTGGCTGACAGTAGTTGAAACCACTGAAGTATCAGCAGTAGTTGACACAACAGGTGTTACAACAACTGTTTGGGTGGAAGTTTGATGTTGGGGGCTTTTGGACGATGGTTTTGGAGTATGCATTGTGAGTCTGGATGGTATGGATTTGGGTTCCCTCACTTTTCTAGTGGGATTTCTTTTTGGCTCAGGATTTTTAACATCCTTTGGCTCAGAACAACCCTGCGCATTCAGCTCCATATAAGCTCTTTTCTCCTCATTCCACCTTGACATATCCTTTGCCACTCTGTCCCTTTTTACACTTGCTACAGCTTCATCATGTGCATTTTGGGTAACATCAATATTTTTACTACCATCTGGCAAAGGAATGTTTTTAGTCATGTTTTCTTTTTCTGGTTCAATATAAATACCATCTTCAATTCCCTTCTTTATCCACTATTTGATTTTCTCCCCCTTTTTGGCATTATCTGGAGGAGGGTTATCAATGAAGAGGACAGTGGGAGGAGCAGTGCCAGTGGTTTGCAGAATGTGTGCTTTTAATGCCTTGATGTCAGCTTGGGTATCTTTAAACCTTGCTTCCGTAAGAGTTCTGATATTTTGAATTTGGATCTCATGTTGCTGATCAGATAGTTCTCTTTGATTTCGGAGCAATGGTTGAAATAAACTCCACAGCTCATTAGATAACGGAGCAGCTGTTGGGGGTGGGGCAGCTGTGGATGTAGACTTTTGAGAATTTAACACCTGCTGCAGCATTGTTTTGATGTCTGCAACAGATGATTCAATTCTGTCCACTCTCTTCATCAATTCTTTATATTTTAAACCATCACCCAAATGAATGGGATCATCTGATTTCCCACTAACAACGGTTGTAACAGTGGTTGATGCAGGGAGTGTACTCCAGACATTAACCACTGATGCCCCTTTTTCTTGGTACTGGGGTCTTCTTCCTTCAACACTTGATAGCCTTTTGATTGTACTAGATTTTAAAACAAACTCACTGGTGGATATCAGAGGTGCTATGGAAGGAATTGCCTCCAAGGAAGTCTTATTGATGTAACCACTATCCAAATGTAAACCAGTGGGTTCAACACTTGTAGTGGCTGCTTCTCTTGGACTACCACCAAGAGTTACTTGTAACTCAAGGGGTGTAACCTCCTCAGGTCTTGTTGGTGGGTTAGCTATGATTGATTCATCAGGCCCAGTCATTTGTTGAAGTATGTTCTCATTGATAGGTGATTGAGAAGGATTGGTTTGTGCGTGGTTCAGATCAATAGCATCCAACAATAATTTAGTTGGTGGGGGAATTGTGGATGTGAGGTTGGGTGTGGAAAGAGAATTGGCCCCGGGCATTGGGCTGTGGATGATGGAAGCAAGTGATTCCAGAGCATCATATTGTGGTGTCCCTATTTGTACAACCTGTTCTTTTTGAGAAGAAACAGGAGGATTTTCAGCCATGGGTTGAGATATTTGTACCAACTGCTGTGAGGAAGTAGCAGCAGTGGTTTCTTGTGACTTTTGTGCTGTCACTGGTAGTTGCTCTGGTATCTCATCCTCCAGAGTTGCCTCTTTGATAGGTTTGGGGGTTTTTGAGTTTTCTTTTGTTTTGGCTTTTTGTGGAATGTAGGTGTGGGTTTCAAAACAGTTGTTTTGCTGCTTTGATCACCTTGAGCAGTGGGCTCAGCAGCAGATACCTGAGGAGCAGTGGTAGCTGCTAAATTCTGCTCAGGCACCTCTGCTTGTGTTTTGCAAGGTGTTGACATTCTTGTGAAAGTTTCAGCAGTTAAGCTGTGTATTTGAAAATATTCACCTTGTTTTATTGCAGAAGCATCATTCTTACCAAGTTTCTTTTCAAAATAATAACTGAGAAATCTTGGAAACAGTAAGAATGCCTTTGTTTCAACATTTTTAACCAGATCATTAACGATTTCCTTATAATAACTAAAATTTTCTACTTTAAGAATAACATATCCCAGGTTTTGAATCTTTAATGGTATTTCATTAAAAGCAGTGGTTTTGTTTGAAACACACATTAGGAGGGTATGAAATAAAAACCTTGTTGCAAGAGGGAATAAACCTTTTTGTAAGGTATCCTTTTTCATCATTGTATCTGCATACCTGTCACACCCCCAAAATCCACCCGCGGAGTATCACCGCTTGGAGGCGTGACTGACCAGGATCAAGCCACCAATCATATTGAACAATGTAAATAGTAAGTGTAATTCAACCAAACAATATGAAAGGTGTTCCAAAAACCAAAGTATAGTATCAATGTTTAGCGGAAGCATAAATGTAAAACCCAACATAAGTATCAAGTTCAAAGTGTTATAAAGTTTAACGTGGTATCCATGATCCATGCCCCACAACGACTGCGCCTCCCGTGCAAGCTCCATGTGTACCTAAGGTCCTGCAAGGCATGTAACATAAAGTCAACAACAATGTTGAGCGAGTCCACAGTTGGTTGTTCAGTTATAGTAATCGTATTGTAAATCGTATGTTCATTTAGTGAACCATGTTTCGAATGTATTTGCATCGCGGCCCTCTAGGCATGTTGGCGAAGATTAGTGGGGGTTTCCCATGTTTTCTAGACTAGGTATATTTGTATCGCAGCCCACCCGGCATGTGTGCGAAGTTTAGAGTATGGTACGCAGCCATTCCAGGCATGTGTGCGAAGATTAGAGTATGGTTCGCAGCCATTCCAGGCATGTGTGCGAAGATTAGTTCTATTATCGCGGCCATTCCCGGCGTGTGTGCGAAGAGAAGTATACGTATCACTAGTCTAGCAGTATCTACCAATAACCTTCCTCTCCCGAGGCCTATGGTATGTAATTCCGATAACAATTTAAGCATAAGTAATCATCCAAACCCATTCCCAACCCCGGGAATCCCATGCCTTGGTAAGAGTGTGAACTCACCTTGGTTTGCTCGGTATGCTAAAGGGTTACACGTTCACAATTAATCAATCACGACCTATAGTACGCACGTGTATATAATCAGTTTTTGTTCGTAACAACTTGCACACAAATCTAATGTCACATAGCGTGTTTGGCAGTAAATCATCATGCAGTACATAAGCAGTCAGTCAAACCCATGCAATTCATGCTTGACAGGATTAACAGGCAGTTAACATACTTTATCAGGTTAACACATTTAACAGGGTTTATGCACTAACCATGTTACATGTTTACTAGAGTTACATGCATGTCCTAACAAAGTTAATAAGGTTAACGGAGTTAACATGTTTACTGTATAAACAACCAACGTAGTTAACATGCATGCCAAAGTCATATTTAATGGTAAGTAACATACGTAATAGTGTTATCAATCTTAACCGAATTAATCACAGTTGACAAGATAACCAAGTTAACAACATAACAGAGTTAACAGGCCCAACTTATTTGGGTTTACCTGTGACGTAAACACGTTGTGAATAAGACACTTGGGCCGAAATCCTTTGTTGGCGAAAACACTTGGGCCGAAATCCCTAAGTGTTTTCGTGGGGTTCATCATCCTTCAACAATAATTCGATTTATTCATAGCAGTTTATAAGTCACTTTGCAATCATTATAACATACAATTTACCAAACCATTACGTGATCAAGGTCATCAATCGATTAGCAGACCATCATTAACAAGCATACATAGTCGATCATATCATCACATGATACTGACAACCCACATGCAAACATTAACCTAGTAGTAGATCATATGATTCTTATTTTAGTTAACTGCACATGCATAACATCAATAGTCAAAAGAAAGTTTACATAAAGTGGCTGACAATTTTCAGTCATCTCAAGATGTTATTGGACCATCTATGACAGCTAATTCATGGTAACAAACAGATAGTGCATGATGAAGTAGATCAGTTAAATATTAACAGATTTATCATTACAATATCATCAACAATCTAATCATCGTGACAGTCGTCATAAATCAGCCAGAGAAAATAAGATATGACAACAAGCATTTACACCGACAATCTACACAGTTTAACAATAAACCAAATCTGATTATTGCACATTAACCAGTTACGAAACGAACTGGCAAGAATCCAGAAGGGTGGGTGATTGCCGTCGCGTGCAAGATAGAGAGGGGAGTCTAGGGTTTTTGTCAGTTATCGAATTCGTGCACAAGTTATAACAAATCCTTATCTGATCGCTAATGGGCCGAAGCCCATGTATTGTTTTCGTCGCCCCCCCCCCCCCTAATTGACGAAAACACTAAACACTTAGTGTTTTCGTGAGAGGTATGTTTTCATGAGGTGTGTGTGTGGATGTTGGACCTAACAGGTTTCATTTTTTAATTAATACAAAACATCCAAATAATACCAAGCATAACATTAACCTACACACACATTAATAATGCACACCAAACATATCATAACAATCACAATACGATTTAACGTATTACAAACGTGTACGTATTATAAATGTGTACAGTTGTGAAACCAAACAAGTCGTGTAAACAAACCACCTAAACTATTAACGTGCAATGAATGCGAACATGGAATCTTGGAAACTCGAGTTGTCACATTATCCCCAACTTGAAAGAAATTTCATCCCGAAATTTAGCACGCGGTTACTGAGGAAGCTAGTTGTGTTGTGTTGTTTACTGGTTTTCCTGGGGTGTCACATCATCCCCCCGTTGATTTGGAATTTTGTCCCGAAATTCTGTTGTAGCTTCAGTCTCAGTAGTGGTTGCACTGTTTCCGAATAACAAGAGGTATTTGATCTTCTCGTTCCCAAGTGAACTCTGGGCCACGACAGGAGTTCCAACGAACTCGAACAAGAGGTATTATGGTGTGCTTGAGGACCTTGACATCCCGATCCGTGATTTCAACTGGTTCCTCGACGAATCGCAACTGTTCGTCGATAGTAAGCTCCTTCAAAGGAACTATGAGGGTCTCATCTGACAGACATTTCTTCAGATTTGACACGTGAAAGACGTTGTGAACCGCACTGAGTTCAGCTGGTAAGTTCAGTCTGTAGGCTACTTTGCCTATTTCTCAATGATTTCGAACGGTCCGACATATCGCGGAATAAGTTTGCCTCGTTTGCCAAAACGAACCACACCCTTCCAGGGTGAAACTTTGAGTAGCACTCGATCCCCAACCTGGAACTCGAGTAGTTTCCTGTCTTTATCGGCGTATGCTTTCTGACGGTCACGAGCTGCCGCCATGCGTTGTCGTATCTGAGCAATCTTTTCAGTAGTATCAACTACAAGTTCTGGGCCCGTGATCTGACTATCACCCACATCTGCCCAACAAAGAGGTGACCGGCATTTATGCCCGTACAATGCCTCGAATGGAGCGGCTTTAATGCTGGTGTCGTAGCTGTTGTTGTACGAGAACTCCACTAACGGGAGATGTTTTTCCCAGCCGTTGCCGAAATCGATTACACATGCACGAAGCATGTCTTCTAGAGTTTGAATAGTGCGCTCAGACTGCCCATCCGTCTGAGGGTGATAAGCCGTGCTCATGTCTAAACGAGAGCCAAAAGATTTGTGCATTGCTTGCCACAGTTCTGAGGTAAAACGTGCGTCACGATCAGAGATAATAGAGGTTGGCACCCCGTGCCTTGAAACCACTTCTTTTAAGTAGATGTCTGCTAAGGTAGAGAACTTGTCTGTTTCCTTAATAGCCAGGAAGTGTGCAGACTTAGTGAGTCGATCCACGATCACCCAAATAGTATCATTCCCACGCTGGGATCTAGGCAGGCCAGTAATAAAATCCATGGAAATTTGTTCACATTTCCATTGTGGTATCTCAGGTTGTTGGAGTGGGCCTGATGGTTTCTGATATTCCGCTTTGACTCTCGCACAAGTCAAACACTTGCTAACATAAGTTGCTATGTGAGCCTTCATGCTAGGCCACCAGTATGTAGTTCTGAGGTCGAGGTACATCTTATCCGAACCAGGATGTACTGAGTAGCGAGACTTATGAGCTTCATCCATTACAAGCTCGCATAAGTTGCCGTAGAGTGGGACCCAAATGCGTCCTGTTACATAGTAGGCGCCGTCTGCCTTTTGTTCTAACCGTTGCCTTGAGCCGCGTAGAGCTTCAACCCTGACGTTTTCTGGTTTCAATGCTTCTACCTGAGCATCTCGTATCTGTGAAGGAAGACTAGACTGAATAGTGAGTTGCAATGCTCGTACACGCCTAGGTGTAGTATCTTTTTGACTGAGGGCGTCGGCCACCACATTGGCTTTGCCCGGATGGTACTTTATAGTACATTCGTAATCGTTCAACAGCTCGACCCATCGACGTTGACGCATGTTTAATTCCTTCTGTCTGAAGATATGCTCGAGACTCCTATGATCGGTGTAGATGGTGCACTTGGTACCGTACAGGTAATGTTGCCATATCTTGAGCGCAAAAACAACAGCTCCCAGCTCTAAATCATGTGTAGTGTAATTCCGCTCGTGAATCTTAAGTTGGCGCGAAGCATAAGCAATGACTTTATCCCGTTGCATCAACACACATCCAAGACCTTGGATGGATGCGTCGCAGTAGACTACAAAATCGTCCGTGCCTTTAGGCAATGAGAGGATAGGTGCGCTACAAAGTCTATCCTTTAAGTGCTGAAACGTTGTTTCCTGTGTATTACCCCAACGATAAGCAACACCTTTCTGTGTCAGTAATGTAAGCGGCTGTGCAATCTTTGAGAAGTCTTTGATGAACCGTTTTTAATAACCCGCCAAACCCAAGAATTGGCGTATTTCAGTTGGTGTGCGAGGTGCAGGCCAGTTCTTGATCGAATCTACCTTGGATGGATCGACATGAATCCCATCCTTGTTTACCACGTGTCCTAGGAAGTGGACTTCACGAAGCCAGAAGTCGCATTTTGAAAACTTGGCGTACAGCTGTTCTGCTCGAAGGAGTTCCAAAATAAGTCGTAAATGATGCTCGTGTTCCTCCTGACTCTTCGAGTAGATCAGGATGTCATCGATGAAAACAATAACAAACTTGTCAAGATAAGGTTTGCACACCCTGTTCATAAGATCCATGAAAACCGCAGGCGCGTTCGTTAGCCCGAATGGCATGACCAAAAACTCGTAATGGCCGTAGCGAGTTCTGAATGCTGTTTTTGAGACGTCCTCATCCCGGACTCTCAGTTGGTGATAGCTTGACCTCAGGTCAATCTTCGAGTAATAGCTCGACCCTTGCAACTGGTCGAATAAGTCGTCGATGCGTGGAAGAGGATAGCGATTCTTCACGGTCACCTTGTTCAGTTCGCGGTAATCTATGCACATGCGGAAGGTACCGTCTTTCTTCTTCACAAATAATACTGGAGTTCCCCAGGGCGAAGAGCTAGGACGTATGAAACCCTTTTCCAAGAGTTCTTGCAATTGCTTAGACAATTCTTCCAGTTCGGTTGGAGCTAAGCGATAAGGTGCTCGAGCTATGGGTGCTGCTCCTGGAGCTAGCTCGATCTGAAATTCGACCTGGCGATGAGGCGGTAGCCCAGGTAACTCTTCAGGAAACACTTGAGGAAAGTCGCGTACAACTGGAATATCCTCTAACTTCTTCTCTTTCGTTGATGTATCTGTAACGAGTGCTAATATAGCTGTGTGCCCCTTTCGCAAACACTTCTGAGCTTTCAGGAAGGAAATGATGCCACTCACGACACCACTCTTGTAGCCTTGAACTTTGAGAGGTTCTTTGCCAGAACGGGGAATACGAACAATCTTCGCCTTGCATAGGATCTCTGCTTGTTGTTGAGATAACCAATCCATACCAATGACGATGTTGAAACTACCCAAGACTATAAGAATGAGGTTGATGGAGAACGTCTGACCAGCTAAGACGAGGTTACAACCCTTGACTACCAGAAGATTGCTGACCAGGGCTCTGATAGTCATCAATCTTTCGCTACTGTGCCTGGGGCTAAACTGAAGTTGAACCCTTGCTGGAGGTTCCATCCCACTTTCTCTTGTTGACACTGAGAATAGCAGAAGTAGTAGTAGTAGTAGCACCAATACGCTCTGGCAGCTTGTTCAGTTCCACTGCCTGGTCTGTGAGACGATGAGCAAGACGAGTAACATCCTGAATAGTAGCAAGATTAGCAGCCGTCACATGGCTTTGAATTTCTGGTACTAAGCCTTTGAGGTACAGCTCAATGCGCTTGATGGGAGGTTCCACCATAGATGGACACAAAATTGCCAGTTCGTTAGATCGCTTCGTAAGCGCTTCTATCTCTGACCCCGTCATCTTCAGATTAAAGAACCCCACTTCCAGCTTGTGGATGTCCTCACGGTTACAGTATTCTCGTTTGATCAGCTCTTTAAAATCATTCCATGGGGTGGCATTAGCAGCCGCCAGCCCCAGCATCTGAACTTGCGCGTTCCACCAAGTTAGCGCAGTGCCTTCGAGAGTACCAGTGGCATATTTCACCCTACGAGCCTCAGGGCATTCACACATCTCAAATACAGACTCGAGCTTTTCAAACCAATGGAGGAGTCCAACTGCTCCTTCCGTGCCACTGAAAATAGTAGGACAACAGTCCATGAAAGTTTTGAACGTGCACACAGGTGGCTGAGCGTGTTGACCTGTCGTGTGCGTAAGAGTAAACATACTCAAGCACGAGTGTTGGTTTACGAGAGTAGGATCTAAAGATCCTAGAGTAAGTGGTGATGGCAGGTTACACCTCCTGCCTAGGCAGCTGCGAGTACTGCAGTAACTTGTTCAGTGATCGAAGCCGCCAACTGGGTTTGAGTTAGGTTAACGCGTCCACTCATGATCTTGATATCAAAGAGAACATGAGTGAGAGAGGTTCGCGAAAGTGCGATGACAGAAGGGAGTAAGCACATAAGTGTTTCAATCAACAGTTGTTACGTTATCTAAGCATACCATGAGCAAAGTTCTATGTAATCCTAGCAAGTAGGCAATAAAACATATACCATATTACCTAGAATGTTGAGTCTTGCATGTGGAGCGAGGCGTCGTTGTGGATCGTTGAGCACTGTACAGGTTATAGTCTGGTTTTAATAAAAATGTTTTCCCCTTATTAAAACCGAGTTCTCTATAACCAATGGCTCTGATACCAATCTGTCACACCCCCAAAATCCACCCGCGGAGTATCACCGCTTGGAGGCGTGACTGACCAGGATCAAGCCACCAATCATATTGAACAATGTAAATAGTAAGTGTAATTCAACCAAACAATATGAAAGGTGTTCCAAAAACCAAAGTATAGTATCAATGTTTAGCGGAAGCATAAATGTAAAACCCAACATAAGTATCAAGTTCAAAGTGTTATAAAGTTTAACGTGGTATCCATGATCCATGCCCCACAACGACTGCGCCTCCCGTGCAAGCTCCATGTGTACCTAAGGTCCTGCAAGGCATGTAACAGAAAGTCAACAACAATGTTGAGCGAGTCCACAGTTAGTTGTTCAGTTATAGTAATCGTATTGTAAATCGTATGTTCATTTAGTGAACCATGTTTCGAATGTATTTGCATCGCGGCCCTCTAGGCATGTTGGCGAAGATTAGTGGGGGTTTCCCATGTTTTCTAGACTAGGTATATTTGTATCGCAGCCCACCCGGCATGTGTGCGAAGTTTAGAGTATGGTTCGCAGCCATTCCAGGCATGTGTGCGAAGATTAGAGTATGGTTCGCAGCCATTCCAGGCATGTGTGCGAAGATTAGTTCTATTATCGCGGCCATTCCCGGCGTGTGTGCGAAGAGAAGTATACGTATCACTAGTCTAGCAGTATCTACCAATAACCTTCCTCTCCCGAGGCCTATGGTATGTAATTCCGATAACAATTTAAGCATAAGTAATCATCCAAACCCATTCCCAACCCCGGGAATCCCATGCCTTGGTAAGAGTGTGAACTCACCTTGGTTTGCTCGGTATGCTAAAGGGTTACACGTTCACAATTAATCAATCACGACCTATAGTACGCACGTGTATATAATCAGTTTTTGTTCATAACAACTTGCACACAAATCTAATGTCACATAGCGTGTTTGGCAGTAAATCATCATGCAGTACATAAGCAGTCAGTCAAACCCATGCAATTCATGCTTGACAGGATTAACAGGCAGTTAACATACTTTATCAGGTTAACACATTTAACAGGGTTTATGCACTAACCATGTTACATGTTTACTAGAGTTACATGCATGTCCTAACAAAGTCAATAAGGTTAACGGAGTTAACATGTTTACTGTATAAACAACCAACGTAGTTAACATACATGCCAAAGTCATATTTAATGGTAAGTAACATACGTAATAGTGTTATCAATCTTAACCGAATTAATCACAGTTGACAAGATAACCAAGTTAATAACATAACAGAGTTAACAGGCCCAACTTATTTGGGTTTACCTGTGACGTAAACACTTTGTGAATAAGGCACTTGGGCCGAAATCCTTTGTTGGCGAAAACACTTGGGCCGAAATCCCGAAGTGTTTTCGTGGGGTTCATCATCCTTCAACAATAATTCGATTTATTCATAGCAGTTTATAAGTCACTTTGCCATCATTATAACATACAATTTACCAAACCATTACGTGATCAAGGTCATCAATCGATTAGCAGACCATCATTAACAAGCATACATAGTCGATCATATCATCACATGATACTAACAACCCACATGCAAACATTAACCTAGTAGTAGATCATATGATTCTTATTTTAGTTGACTGCACATGCATAACATCAATAGTCAAAAGAAAGTTTACATAAAGTGGCCGACAATTTTCAATCATCTCAAGATGTTATTGGACCATCTATGACAGCTAATTCATGGTAACAAACAGATAGTGCATGATGAAGTAGATCAATTAACTATTAACAGATTTATCATTAAAATATCATCAACAATCTACTCATCGTGACAATCGTCATAAATCAGCTAGAGAAAATAAGATATGACAACATGCATTTACACCGACAATCTACACAGTTTAACAATAAACCAAATCTGATTATTGCACACTAACCGGTTACGAAACGAACTGGCAAGAATCTGGAAGGGTGGGTGATTGCCGTCGCGTGCAAGATAGAGAGGGGAGTCTAGGGTTTTTGTCAGTTATCGAATTCGTGCACAAGTTATAACAAATCCTTATCTGATCGCTAATGGGCCGAAGCCCATGTATTGTTTTCGTCGCCCCCCCCCCCCCCCTAATTGACGAAAACACTAAACACTTAGTGTTTTCGTGAGAGGTATGTTTTCATGAGGTGTGTGTGTGGATGTTGGACCTAACAGGTTTCATTTTTTAATTAATATAAAACATCCAAATAATACCAAGCATAACATTAACCTACACACACATTAATAATGCACACCAAACATATCATAACAATCACAATACGATTTAACGTATTACAAACGTGTACGTATTACAAACGTGTACAGTTGTGAAACCAAACAAGTCGTGCAAACAAACCACCTAAACTATTAACGTGCAATGAATGCGAACATGGAATCTTGGAAACTCGAGTTGTCACATTATCCCCAACTTGAAAGAAATTTCGTCCCGAAATTTAGCACGCGGTTACTGAGGAAGCTAGTTGTGTTGTGTTGTTTATTGGTTTTCCTGGGGTGTCACAATACCCTCTTTCAAGAAAGTCAATTTTTAACTCGTTTTTAGGAAAGGAAGTTTTACCTTGCTGATCATTGAGTTGAAAGACTTCTGAGATGGATTATTGTGTAATTTTGATAGCTTTACCCTTTAGAGAAAAGTTAATGGCTATGACAGTCTCACCTTGTTTGTCAAGGGTTACATTTTTCCAGAACTCTCTTTGAGTCACCAAGTAAATTGGTGCATCTGCTATTAACAAAGCTTTATACTTTGATGCAGACATGATATCAATGATGGAGTCGAAAGCATCAGTGGTGCCGGGTTTTGTGAGAAGACCCAGAAGGTTGTGAGAGGGTTTGTATGGAATTTCGATGGGTTTAGCCTTTTGAGAGGCCTCTTTGGAAGATGATTTTGAAGTGGATTTTGCGGAGGACTTCGATTTAGTCATTTTGGAGAAGACGATCGAAGAAAGTGGTGAAGGAATTTGTGGAAATGAGTTAAAAACTATTTTGAGAAAGGAAATTTTATGAATTCAATTCGACAGTAAAACCCTGTTTGGGGTTTTGAAAGGGGTTTTATGGAGAAAAAGTGAATGCTGACGTGGCAGCGGTTACAAAAGGTCTGACCACTATGTACTATCCATGTGCCAACCCCTGATAAAATGAAGGACAATACTTTTATGAAAACTACTGATGAAAGGCAGTGGTTACAACGGTAACAAATGGAAGCAGTGGATGATTTTTACTATCAGCAGATAGCACATCAGTGGATAAAACACTGATTTTGAGCATTAGTGCTTATCAGGAAAATGAGAGAACAAGGGTTGACTTTCAGCAGTGGACAGACTTTGAAGGAGAGCAGACTTTTGAACAAGCAGTGGTTATGGCAGACTTTTAAGGATTTTAGTGAAAACTTCATTTTTAGCTATTTTTAAGGATGGATTTTTGATTTTCTGAAAACATTTTAATGCTTTTATGCATAGAAAAACAGGATTTTGCCTGTTAATCCATGTTTAGCATGCCAATCCTAGAGATCAAGCTTTCAAAGGTGGATGTGTCTAATGCTTTGGTTAGCACATCTGCCAGCTGATCCTTAGTTGGAACATGGTGCAGAGAAATCAAACCTTTTTCATAGCAATCCCTCACAAAGTGATGTCTGATGTCAATGTGTTTGGTGGTTGAGTGGGAAACTGGATTTTTGATGATATTTTCTGTTTCCTGGCTATCCAACATGAGTGGTGTCTTTAAGGCAGTGATACCAAAATCCAGCAACTGATTTTGAAGCCAGAGCAGTTGGGCTGTACAGCTTGCAGCAGCTATATATTCTGCCTCAGCAGTGGATATGGAAACAGCTGCTTGCTTTTTGCTTTTCCAAGATACTAAGCAATTGCCTAGGAATTGGCACCCTCCTGAAGTGGACTTCCTTATCACTATCTGAGAAACCTGAAAGCTCAATTTTACCATCAGCTGGATACCAGATACCAAGTGTGGGGGCACCTTTTAGGTATCTGAATATCCTTTTTACAGCAATAAGGTTTGAGTTTTTAGGGGCTGATTGGGATCTGGCACAAACACATGTTGCAAATATGATATCTGGCCTGGATGCAGTTAGGTACAATAAAGACCCAATCATGCTTCTATACAAAGTTTGATCAACCAATTCATCCTTCTCATCAGATATGACTACTTTATTGGTTGCAATGGGTGTACTGCATGGCTTACAATAATCCATATCAAATTTCTTTAAAATTTCTTTGGCATATTTGCCTTGATGGATGAAAGTGCCATTTTGCAGCTGCCTTACTTGGAGACCAAGAAAGCACGGGAGTTCACCCATTGCACTCATTTCAAACTCAGCTGTCATGAGTTGCCTAAACTTTTCACACATTTTATTACATGTGCTTCCAAAAATGATGTCATCCACATAAATTTGGACAATCAACAAATCCTTTCCTCTCCATTTTAAAAACAGTGTTTTATCTATTCTACCTCTTGTGAAACCAATGGAAAGTAGAAAGGTGGAAAGAGTTTCATACCAGGCCCTTGGTGCTTGTTTCAAGCCATACAAAGCTTTATTTAGCTTGTAGACATGATTTGGATTAAAATGGATCCTCAAAGCCTGGAGATTTACAAACATAAACCTCCTCTTGATTCTTACCATAGAGGAAAGGACATTTGATATCCATTTGGTACACCTTGATGTTGTGGTTGACAGCAAAGGCCAGAAATAGTCTGATTGCTTCAAGTCTTGCAACAGGGGCAAATGTTTCATCATAATAAATCCTCTCTTCTTGTCTGTACCCTTGAACCACAAGCCTGGCTTTATTTTTGACAACAATACCCCATTCATCAGTTTTATTTTTGAAGACCCATTTTGTGCCAATAGGACTTACACCCTCTGGCAATGGAACAAGCTCCCATACTTGTTGTCTTCTAAACTGTTGGAGCTCCTCTTGCATGGCTTCTACCCAGCTGTTGTCTTTCAGTGCCTCTTGGTACTTGACTGGCTGATGGAGTGATAGAAAACCAGTAAAAAGACAAATGTTTTGGGATTCACTTCTTGTGAGCACCCCTTCATTGATGTTGCCAATAATTTGGTCTGGTGGATGAGATTTCAAGAAGATGAGATCTCCTTGATATGGAACAATGGCATTGAGTGGGGATGGCTGCAGATGTGAATCATCTGAGCTAACCACTGCTGGTGACTTTGATGATCCAACAGTGGCTTCAAAAGGTGGTGGAATAGGAGGTAATGATGTGGACACATGCTGACTTTGATCCACTGTTTGAGGACTTTTATCAACAGTGCTTGATGATGTGGAAGCAGGGGTTAAGGGGCTACTTTGGTCAACAACTGTTGAGGTAGCAGTGGTTGAGCTTTGACAACTGTTTTGAACATCTGTTGCTCTTCCCATTTTGACAGACTTTTGAGGAATGATGATTTCATATCCATAGTCTGGTGTTGAATCCTCTGATGGACCTACACTGTTAGTCTTGACAGCACTATTTTCAAAAGTGAATTTATCAAGATCAAACAAATCTGCAGGATTTGTTGGGATTTTCATTGATGAAAGTTCATTGAACTTTACATTCAAAGTCTCCTCCACTGTTTTGGTCCTTATGTTAAACACTTTGTAGGCCTTAGCAGTGGTTGAGTATCCCAGATGATATCGACAATCAATTTTTGCTGCAAACTTAGAAATGGAATCTTTTAAGTTTAAAATGAAGCATGGGCAACCAAAAACTTTAAAGTATGAGATCAATGGCTTTATTTTATACAGCAATTCATAGGCAGTCTTTTGATGCCTTGGGTTGATTAAAACTCTATTTTGGACATAGCAAGCAGTGTTTACTGCCTCTGCCCAAAAAGTTAATGGAAAACCTGAATCAGCAAGCATGGTTCTAGCAGCCTCAATCAAAGTTCTGTTCTTTCTTTCAACAACCCCATTTTGTTCTGGTGTTCTTGGAATGTTGTATTGCCTCAAAATTCCTTTTGACACACAGAAATCATCCAACTCCTTGTTCCTGAACTCTGTGCCATTGTCACTTCTGAAGATTTTTACTGGAAGGTCAAACTGCTTTTCAACCTGTTTCATAAAGTCTTGCAGAATGCCTGCAGTCTCATCTTTTGAGTGTAAAAAGTAAGTCCATGTAAACCTAGAAAAGTCATCAACTATAACCAAACAATACCTCTTTTTCTTAAGACTCATGACTTTTACTGGGCCAAACAAATCCATATGAAGCATTTGCAAACATTTGATTGTTTTGGACTCATCAATGGATTTGTATGAGCTTTTATGTTGTTTTCCTTTTAGGCAGGAAACACAATGCTCAGGACAAGAGAATAATTTTTTAGGTAAACCTCTTACTAACCCCTGTTTTAAAATGGCAGTGATTGTCTTGAGATTTGTGTGCCCCAATCTTCTGTGCCATAGTTCTGTCTCTTTGTTTGATGCAGCTGAGAACAGACAGGCATCAGTTCTGGGGCTCTCTTTTGACATATCCACCACATAAACATTGCCACTTCTTTGAGCAACAAGTTTGGTTTTTCCAGAATTGATTATTGCTTCAATCTTTTCAACCATTTCTGGTCCAACAATCCTACAACACTCCTTTGTGAAGAATGACCCATACCCCTTATCACTCATTTGTGAAACACTCAGGAGGTTGAATTTTAGATTGTCTATCAGATTGACATTTTCAAATTTTACATTTCCAGACTGTACTGTACCAGACCCCAGAACTTTCCCTTTACTATTATTACCAAAGGATATATCACCCCCTCCATAAATTTTGAAATCTTTGAGAAGGGCTTTACATCCTGTCTTGTGCCTGGAGCCTCCACTATCTACATACCAAAGGCTATCTAAGCATGCAGAAGCTCTCTGCACATGAAGTAAAAGGATTAGTTCAGTAGGGTCTCCAAAGTCAATAAGGCTTTGGATGCGGTCTCAACAGTGTCTGGGATGAGTGCTGATGGATGGGCAGTGGTTAGGTCAGTGGTTTAGACAGCTTTAGGACTGTTTCTCTCTAACCACTGTTGTCGGTTTTGACCAATCACCTGCTGATAACCAAAAGGATGCCTGTTCACTCTTGGTTTAGAGGGCCTTTTGTAGGTCTCATAAACGTGTGGAATCCTTTGGTAAGATGATTGTCCCTTGCCTCTTTTGAATTGGTTGGCAGGGGGTGCATCAGTCACTTGAACATCTCTTTGGACAGATGTTTGATTCAGCTGTTTTGTAACAGCTGTTTGGACTGGCACAAACAGTGGTTGATTCTTGGTGAATTTGACAGATGATGTTGATGGACTCAAGGATGTTTTAGCAGTGTACTCATTCTTTTTCACATCAAAGTTTTTGAGATACACACATGCTTGAGTTTTGTGGTTTGTTTTTCCACAGATGGTGCAGCTTTTAGCAGGTACAATGACACTTGTTTTGTTTAGATCATATGCTTTTAGATGAAAATAGTCTTTTGTTAGATGGTTTCTCTTTTCACAAAAATCACAAAACAGGTTTTTGATCTTTTATCTTCTCTTCCTTTTCTCAGATTCCTTAGCAACAGAGTTTTGAACTACTATTGGGATATCTTTGATTGGAATGACCTTAGCTTTTGGAGTTGTGACACCATCAGTGGTTGTAAAGTCCATAGGCTTGAAATTTTCAAGAATGTCACACTCATCAGACCATGTGGGTTTAAATTGGTATTTCTCAATTTCCTCAAAAGTTGAGGACTCCACTAATGATCTTTCCAGAGTGATTTTGTTACCAAGTTTGTCAGTAATCTTTACTTCTTGGCCATTCTTGTTGGTTGGTATTATTTCAGTTGAACCAGCTTGTTTGACGGCAGTATTTTCAAGATCATCATATTTTCTATATGCTATACCAAATTTGACATTGCTTTCAAGCTGTTTCTCAAGCATAACCTCATACCCTTTACAAGATTCCACCCATCTTTCATAGGTGATATGGGTGGACTCCAACTCCTTTTTGCAAACTTGGTATTTTTCTACCATAGTTTGGAGTTGAGTTTTGGTTATGCTCTGCTCTTCTTTGAGACTGCTGACCTCTTTATCTTTTTCAGCCAATTTATTTCTAAGTTCTTTTAATGACTTTTTAAATTTGACTTCATCAGTTAAGATTTTATCCCTAAGGTTTTCATTTACCTCTTTGATGTTAGCAAATGCAATAATGCATTTGTCTGGACACAGTTTTTCAAGAACTTGAGGTGATACCTTGGCAACAGCCATCATGGCACAATCACATTGATGATCATCTTCATTATCATCTCTAACTTCTTTCACACCTGCTTTCTTTTCTTCTTTGTCTTCTCTGGACCAGGGGTCAGACAGTGGTTCAATCAGGGTTTCTGAATTTTCTCCCAGCAGTAGTTCACCAGCAACTGCAGTAACCACTGCTTCAGCCACTTCATCCACTGTTTCAACACTTAGTGGTTCACCTTCAGTTTCTACGCCTTCTGGAATTGACTCTAAAGCCATCAAGTAAAATTCATCATTAGAAGGATCAATAAAAGCATAGAGTGCAAAATTTTCATCACCAAGCTCATCAGGCATGCTGCTCCAGTCAACAAATCCTTGGGTGAAAAAGCTTTGTTGATCTGGTTGTACCACTGTTGGAGCAGCTTGTTGAGGTGCAACAGGTTGCACTTGTGCCTGAGGGACAGGGGCTTGACCATACTGAATTTGTGGAACAGTGGTTTGAACATAATGCACAGGCACAGGGGTTGCAGCATAGTGAGTAGTGTTAACATGGGATGCAGGGGTATATTGGGTATAATGCACATTGCTTTGATTTTGTGGTCTAGGGTTTGAGCTAGGATGAGTTATTATTGGACCAGTGGTTTGACTCATGCATTCCCTAGCAAAATGACCTAGCCTATTGCAGTTATAGCACTTAATTTTTGACTTATCCAACCCCACTTTTAAGTTCCCATGTAACCCTGGGAATTTTCTCCCTGTTCTTTTGTAGAATTTGCTTGTTCTTACACTAAGCAAAGCCAATTGATGCAAAATGTCCATCTCTTCTAAGTCAGTGGGATCAAAGTGTTGCAAATCATTGAGTTCAAAACATAAGTTATCTGACATCTGGTTTTCACAATTTGCAGTAAAAGCATAATTTGCAGAGTGAGAATCAGGGTTGTTGAAATTTCCACCAGCAGTTATATCAATAAAGTGATCATAACCCTGATCCTTACTACTGCTACCAGATTCTTCCTGACCAAAAAGAGCTGTGCTGCCAAATGCATAATCATCAGCAACTTTGCCAGACTCTTGCAACTTCTTTTTCTGGTTTAACTCCTTTTCATATGTCAGGAGTCTACCATGAAGTTGGGTCAGGGTCAGATCTTTGAACTCAGCAGAGTTTCTAGTAACAAAAGCAATGGTATCCCATTTTTCTGGTAGTGATCTAAGGAACCTGCTATTTTGAGTTGAATTTGGAAATGTCACTTTAACAAGCCTTAGTTCACTAATGAGACAACTGAATCGCTCAAACTGCTGAGTCAATGATTCACCCTTGATGTGACAGAATGATTCATACTGCTGATTCAGAATTTCCCTATTGTTTTCAATAACTTCTTTTGTTCCCCCAAACGGTTCCTTCAGTGCATCCCATAGCTCTTTGGCACTGTTACAATGTAACAGTCTAGCATATATCTCATTGGGTAATGCAGATGCAATGATGCTAAATGCTTTGGCATCGAGTTCGAACTTTTGAAAATCAGTTTCAGTATAGTTTTCAGTTGGTTTAGGTACAAACTTCTTTGCATCCTCAGCACTTGGCACCATAGGAACATGGGGACCAAAAACAACAGACCTCCAACATCCTATGTTCTGTTGAGCAAGGATGTGACCCATCCTTCTCTCCCAGATGTTGTATTCATTATGTTTAAGCATGGGTGGTTTGAAAAGAGAGCCAATGTTATTCTTATCATCTTGTGATTGTGACGTCATCCTGGTTGTTTTACAGGTACTGATTAATCAACTTTGATGGTGATTAAACCTTGCTCTAATTTTCAACAAAACGAATAAACTATCAGTATCAACGATTGTGAGCTGAACTATTTATGTTAAAATGATTGTTAAATCAAATTTGATTGTCCAAGCTCTGATACCAATTGTTAGGATCTGAGTTTGGTTTTGATTGTGTTTTACGTTTGAATTAAAATGATCTATGAATGAGTAGTGCAGCGGATTTTAATGGAAGCAAACTTTTCACAATCAAACAGGAGAATTGCTTTTCATACACAAGTTTAACATTGAACCGAATGCTTGAATTTATTACAAGATTCAATTACAATTGCAAGTGTATAACAAACTCCCCCTCAGCCTGAGCTCACAGTGATTTGTTCGTGCAGGAGAAAGATGGTGAAGAACTTATAGAACAGTACAGAGCACTGTTCTATTTATAGGCACGAGCAAACCACTGAAGCATCTAAGCTAATGTCACCATAAAAGTGACATCTAACCTCCTAACAAACTCTAACATCTGATCTATACAACCTCTGTTGTGCTAACTACTGTTGTACATTACATATCATAATATAAACTAAACTACTGCTGCATCCTTCCACTAATGTGAACCCAGCAGTACTTGTCATGATCAGCAGAGCTTGACCCATAGCAGTAGATTGAATCAACAGAGCTTTAGTCTTCCATCAGTCTTTGACTTGGACAGCAGTTGTAGGTCAATAGTTAATACAAATCAGTAGTTTAGAGGTCAGCAGATGTTGAAACCACTTTCAAGGGGAGATATTTGAATATAAACTTTTGCTTATTCTGGATCCACTGCTCTGATCCAGTTTTGGCTTTGATTATTTGTTCCTCTGAGAGGGTTCAATCCCAACATATACACAACCAAAGTATGTGAACTAAGTCGGTTTTGTCACTAGAAACATTTGGTCAATTCTCCATTTTCAAGACAATTAGTATCCCTTTCGGGAATCCTAACATGACAATCATTCGGAAAGCTAAAACGATAAACACACTTTAACCACCTAAAATTGTTCTTTAACGTGCAATTGATAAATGTCTATGAAAATCCCCTAAAAATAAGTTAGTCATCCGTTAGGAGTTTTCTAACCTTACTTAATCAAGGAAAGTGACACCGATAAACACAATGCAATCACCGAGACAAGCATAAACTAGATTAAATCACAACCGAGTTCATTTTACAAATCTTGCACATAAATTCACTAAGATAGCAATTTTGGCCTAAACTACTAAGTAAGCTAACAATTCATGGCAAGAATTCATAACAACACCATTTAACCTGTTAAGATCCTTACGTGACGAAAAGCTTTCTTGATTGACAATAATTACCTTTTATTAAACCACTAACCATTTCTAGTATCATGGTGCACACATTTTAAACAAGTTAAACAAGTTAAGCATGTTCAAAGTCTACTAATATATGATTAATTAAGCTTCATCTTTCAACTATCTCAACTAACCATATACTAATCATCCAACATAATTACTTATAATCAAGAAATCAACAACAATAAGCAAGGTTGCAAACTAATCATCAAAGATTAACATAGAATATGCTTCCAAGTATCATTACAAACATAATTAGCATACTAATGGTTATAAATAAGCAAGGGATTGTAGTGTTTTGGCCCAAAGGCTTACAATAATACATAAAACATTAATCTAAATGCTTGAAACACTAACAAAATTATGGAAAGATTAGATAATCAAAACATAAACAAGCAGTAGACTAAGAATCCGGATGATAACAGAGCTAATCGGCACAATGTGGCTTGAATCCGGGTGAAAGCTAGTGCCTCCGCAGCCTGAAAATCGCCTAAAGAGCTCCCAAAAAATCCAGAATTACGAACAGAATGCTGCTGTCTGTTTTTTATAACATTTTGCGATCGCACGGTCGTGCCAATAAAGTGCACGACCGTTCACTTTTTGAATCACTGTTCACCATACCGCATGACATCATCAGATCTTGACCAGTCTTTGCAGTCGCACGACCATTCCGTTCGTGGAACGATCGTGCATCTCCGGGTTAGGGTTGCACGTGCAGCTGCACTGGTGGTGCAGTTCTGGGCTGGGCTTGGTCGTCGGGGTTGCACGGGAGTGCCTCCATCCGCATGATCGTTCCTCTCCGAGAAAGGCTTGCACTCCTGATCGCACTGGCGTGCATTGCTGAGTAGAGTCCTATTATCGGATCCGCACGGTTGTTCCATTGATTGCACGGCCGTGCCAAATGCCCAGGTCAGAATCTTCACAGAATATTTGTAGCTTTGTCGTTTTGCTCGGAAAGTCCTCGTTTTCATCATCTTCTTGTTTGGTATGCAGTTTTAGACCTGTAAACAAAAGTATACCTGATTAAGTATCCGATTAACGGTTTTACGGCCGAAAACTCATAAAATGGGGTTAAAATGGGGGACTAAAATATGTGTAAATTGGTGAATATCAGTCATCCGCTAGGAGTTTTCTAACCTCACTTATTAAAGAAAGCAATACCGACGGTCACAATACAGCCACGAGGATAAGCATCTAGGTAGATCATATAACAAAATATTTCATCTTACAAGTCTTGAACACAAATCTACCAGGATAGCAATTTCAACCAAAACTACTAAACAAGGATTATAAACGGCGTCAAGAACATGTAACAACACCATATAATTCGTTAGAACCCTTACGCGCAAGAAAGCATTCTTAATCAAAATCTGATTTATCTTTGATAAAACCAATACCCCTCTCGAGTCTCATGGTGTAAACAACTTTACAAACAAGTAATTAATCAAGCAATTGTAAACAATCTTCACTAACTACAGATTCATTTTCCAAGACAACGAAACGTAATCAAGAACTCAACATCAATGAAACATTCATCAAATAATCATGAAGATTCAAACATTAAAAAGCACTAAAGATTCATACAAATAAGATTACAACATAAAGATCATTCATAAAACAAGTTCATTACTATTATTCCACAATACTACATAAACATAAACTAACATCAGCTCAATACTTCAAGAATGATCAGAATTACATGTTTAAGAACTAGGAATCGAACCATAAATAGACAAGGAATTGATGGGTTGGATCGGTTAAGCTTCCACTCGATCTTGAGGCTTGGAATCAGTCTGATCAGCAGAGCTTCGAACCTCTGAAATCGCCCAGAAACTTGGAGAAAAACCCAACCCTTTAACCAGTAGCGAATGCTGCTATTTATAGGGAAATTTCGGATTCGAACAGCCATGCAGTTGGTCGCACAGTCGTGCATGTACAACTGTCGGGTGACGTCAGTTTCCATTTGGGTCAGACAAGTG
The DNA here is from genome assembly GCA_030545235.1 of Helianthus tuberosus. Classification (NCBI taxonomy): domain Eukaryota; kingdom Viridiplantae; phylum Streptophyta; class Magnoliopsida; order Asterales; family Asteraceae; genus Helianthus; species Helianthus tuberosus. Next base: position 172,157,406 of record CM060377.1, read on the forward strand.
GACTAGCGGACAAGTTGGTCTCGGTCATCAGATCGGCACGGCCGTGCATCTGGCCGCACGGTAGCGCGGTGTCATCAGAATTGTATCAAAATGTTTGGTCCAGGTAGTGCACAGTCATGCATTTGGCTCGCACAGTCGTGCGTACCGAGTAATCATCGGCACACTCACTTGCACTGGCAGTGCTTCCGGGGTCGAAGACCACGCATGGTCGTGCATGTGGACCGCACGGTCGTGCACTTTCTGGCAGTTCACCAGAATCTTGCAAATTTCACCAGAAATGTCCTTAAAACGCCCCGTTTTCACCAGATTTGTCTTTTGCACTTTGTTTAAACCTAAAAATAGAAAAGTACCTGATTTGGTACCTAAACATCAAAGTTTCGGTCAAAAACGCTTAAAACGATAGTAAATTATCGGGTAAAAACATGTATAATTTAACGTGTATCAGGGAGAGACAATGAATAAAAATCGTGACTGTTTTCGAGGTCATCCATCTGGGAGCCTTGTAACAAACCAAACTAGAGACATGGGGAATATCATTACAAGATGGATTGTGATCCATCCACGTTCCACCAGCTTCCACCTTCCTGAACTCCGGACCCTGCCGGCTAACATTACCACCACCAACTCCAAAGGTAGAAGGGCCACGCTTTGTGTATATCGTACCATGAGGAGGGGGTGGCTTTGCTTGATTTGTAATCTGTTTCAACACCTTCAACATGAACCTCCTCCTAAATCACCACCCCGGGAGCAACCTGTGGTGTAACCTTCTTCATAGCATCCCCCACAACGGTGTCCTCCTTACCCTTTCCCTTGGGGTCTGGGCGGGGAGGCGATGCATCAAATGGAATGGGGGGGGGGGGGGAGGAGATGTAGGTGGATTAATATCAGAGAAATTAATTTTAACACCCTTGGAAGAAGAGCGGGTTTCCTTGGCAGATGCTGCAAGAAGGAACAAAGAATTATCCTTAAAAAAAAAAAAAAAGAATATCTAGAAAGTGAACCATAAACAACTCGGAATCGTACATCGGGGCACAGAAGACGCCTCATATATTTTCTCAAGAAGATTTCCAGACTTCTTAGTGAACACCTCAAGGTCCACTTCAGATTTCGAGGGTGCAGCAGTCTCACCCATCATCTTCATTTTCTTCTCAGAAAGAGCAAGAGCAGCCTGCTCATCAAGCTCACGTTTCGTATCCACAAGATTTTTTTTGTTTCTTGGCCACCATCTCAGTCAAGTGGCCTTATCATCAGAATCCGGAACAGACCGTTTAACCCCTGCGTCTAAACCAGATAATGAGTCAGAAACAACAACATAGTCCAAGAGTTTGTTATTAGAAGAACACTTATGCGTCGGTACACTAGCCGGCTCTTTTGCAGTCTTCTCTTTCTTCGTCTTCTTCTCTTCATGGTTCGTCATCCTTGCTTCTTTCTGTTCAGCAGCAACAGTAGCGGGATCAACAACTGGGGGGTAGACACATCATCACTAGTAGGTTCTTGAAAAGGTCGTGGCTGAGGACCTGCACGAGATGAACGGTGAATCAGGCCATGTGAGGAACCAGTAGATTCCTTACTTGAAAGGAGAATAGGCTCCTCTCGAGTAGGAACTGTGTCAATATCAGTATCAGCCTCAACAACACCTAAAATCACGTTGCTATAAGCACTCATGCTCTCGGTAGAAGGATGCAGGAAGTTATCTCGGATCCGAGCAGTCCACCCTGGTTCCCCTTCAGGAAATGCTGCCACAGCCATTCCACCAGCAACCTTTGGGTCGAAAACGTTCATCAAGTTGTACCCTACTGGAAAACAGAAAGACATGTGAGAAAGAAGAAGAGGAAGAGAAACAACGTGCAAAACAGCAGAGAAGTGATACCTTCCCCTTGTGAGCATAAACCGGGTACGCCCTAGGATCACGAGGCACCCATAACTAACTCATCCCAGCCGCCACAAGAGCCTTCTCATCAAATTGGATGATAGGAGTAACCTTTCGAGTCAACATCTTGTACCACTCCTCATCAGTACATGCAATAGAAACTGCCACCCTCGGCACCCCTTACTTTTCGGCCGATAATGCATATCGATCGTAATAACTCCACTACAGATATAGAATAATTTCTGCTTCCAGTCATGAAGACTTTTTGGGGATCTCGACTGCAAGGAAGTACACCGGCAGTCCTGGAGTTAAAAGAATAGAAACCTCCGGTGTAGGTGACATAATAAAACACATTAAACATCTCAAATCTGGGTTCTATTCTTTGGGCTCGACAGATGAACTCAAAATGGGTTACCCGGGGCAACCCTAATGCGTACACCTAGGAGATATGAATCCCATATCTTGTCAAAACATCTCCAAGAAACTTCAACATTGGTAACCTGAGGTTCCCCTCTCTAAAGAACGCAACATACAGTTTCATATAGCTCGAAGGGGCATCTAAAGCCGTACTGCCTGAGGTGAGGAACTGGATAACCCAGTCAGAGGGGAATGAAAACATTTGAATTATGTTATGGAGTTCTTCCTCATTCCAGTTGATCACAGCCTGATCCAGACCGGGAGGGTTCTTTGGCTTGGATTTCGTCTTCTTCGTACTAACGGATTTAGAAGTGGTAGACATTTTGCAAGAACAATCGGAAAGATGAGAGGAGATTTGGAGAAAAGATGAAGGGAAAATTTTGAAATTTGAAAGGGATTTGAGTCCAAGGTGGAGCTTCTGTTGGAACCGCCAAGTATTTATACCCATGGTATTTAATGCGATGGGGTAGTGGAGTGTCAGAAGGCAGACCGTCGACCAACTAGGAGATGACACGTCAGGATAGAGAAAGGGTAACGCCGCCTGTTTAAGGCGCGTGGCTGTCACACGCCTGGCACACCGAGAAATACGTGCCTGACAACTGCAAAAGCAACTGCTCCACTCCTCCGACAAGATGGCCACCTCAGACGGAGCATCAGTCACACGTCAAATGTCACTTTTCTCCAAACATAAAGACAAAACATCTCCTTGTAGAAAACTCTATGAAATCACCACGCGCGTACGCCGTTTTGGCTCAATTTTGCACGCCATCTCAATGCGCCGTGTGCTGTTTTAGCTCAATTTTGCACGCCATCTCCATGCATCATGCACTGTTTTGGTTCAATTTTGCATGCCATCTTCATGCGTGTGTGACATTTTCGCTCAATTTTACACGCCATTTCCATGCACCGTGTGAAATTTTGGCTCAATGTTGCATGCCATCTCCATGCGTCGTGCACCATTTTGGCTCACTTTTGCATGTCGTCCTCTTGTGCCATGCGCCGTCATGGACCAACCGTGCGCGCCAGTTATCAAACTCAACGTACCATGTCAATCCAGAACTGCAAATCATCTCTTAAAGGAACCACATGCAAATAAACCAAAGAAAACTAACAACACCTTCATTATTTTGAGTCCCGAATCCCTTCCAGATGATAAGCTCACCTGGAAGCCACACTGGACTGGGGGAATTGAAGAGGTAGGTCCCCAATCCAAGCACACATGGCAGAGACCACACCACTTTCCTCCAGCATGGCGCCTACCTCAGTAGGATGCATCCAGAAGCTTCTGGAAGAAATCGCAGGTGACAAAGAAAATGCTCTCCCAGACATAAAGGATGACACGTGTCACCTATAAATGGACGCCAACTGGACCTGCAAGATATTGGGAGGACAGACCGACAATCACTACCAGAGTACGCCCAGCTGGACAAATAGGGGCGCGCCACATCATCCACTACCCTGACGCCATCAGAGGGGACAAAGAGGATATTCCCCTTGGTCGGACAGCTGGCCCCCACTGGCTAGCTGGCAGGTCTCCTCCTCCTCCTTTATCCTTCGGCTATAAATAGAAGACTCCTCCTTCAAGTTTAAGGATCCTGCTCTCTCACCATTTTTACTCTTAACGCACACTATTTTCCTCAGAACAGTACTTATTTTCTTGTCGGAGGGTGGTCACAAGGAGAACCCCCTATTCCCCTCCTTGTGGTGAGTGGAGAAAGAGATTGAACCCCTGATATACGAGACATTTTGGTTGGGATAACCTAGTGTTAACCAGTGTTTCATCAGTCATCAAAGGTGTTCCCTTACACCTCTGGGATCGCAAAGTTTTTAATAATATTGATGAGAAGTTTAGCAAAATCATTTAACCAGCTTAAGCTAATTCGTTGGATGGTGTTTTGGCGTTCGAAAAGGTGGGGATTCTAACAAAAGAGGGCGAAATAATTTCAGAAGAAGTTCAGATAAGTTGGAACAATAATGTTTTCACACGTGTGGGTGCATCATGAGGAAGGTGAATGGTCAGCGGAGTGGATTTGTTGGGGTTCCGGTACAAAAGGAGGTAGTTCTCATGATAACATGGAGGTTTTGCCGGTGGTAGGAAGAAGAATCTGGAGAGGAAGGTATTCGTCCGTAAAATGTTTGAGGAGTTAGAAAGGAAAGTCGAGATATTAGCGTCTTAATCTTTGCTTCACGAGAAGGATGTGGCGGTTGACAATTAATGTGCTCCTAAAGTAACACCTAAGTCAATGGAGTATTTTGTATTTCCAAAAACTAACAAAGTATTCAAATTTGGAGAAGTTTCTGTGGAGCCATTAACAACAACAACAACAACAACAACAATAATAATAGGCATCATGGGCCTTGTATTAGACCAAAATTAATTACCAAAGCTAGGATATCCACAAATAGGGTTAAGCTGGTTTATAAAGAGAATGAGCCTATCCCAGACCTTAATATCAATCCAAATAAGCAGTTTAATTTGTGTCGTATTATCTGGGAAGATTTTGTTAATAGGGCAAAGAGAAAGTAAATTGGTGGGGAATATTTCAGAAACATTCTTTTAGCTCCAGAGAATTCTTTTAAAAAAGCTAAGAAAGAGGATTGTCTGCACGAAGGCTTAGCTCGGGTCGATATAAATTCTAATGTATCTATGTTGTCTAATTTTGAGAAGGCCATTGAGTCAAATGTTGATCAGGGGATTATCAAAGGGGATGTCTCGTTTTTCCCTAATGAAGATGTGAATTTGGGGATTACATAGACAATTCTAGTAGGAAAGGTATGTTGGGTTGATCTTGATTCTTTTAATGAAGATATAGAAAAGATTGCTTTGGGTGAAATGGAGAAAACAAATTCCTCATGAATTTAATATCCCTGAATATAAGGGGATAAGTGACCTTGAAAAGGCAAGGTGGGTGAAGAGAAATAAGATGGAACACAAGATTAGTTTTACAGCGATACAAAATGCTCATAAATTAGACCTCGATTGGAATTTTATGTGCAAATTCTGGGACTCTCCGATGTTTCAGGGGGATTTGGTCAATGCTTTCGGGCGGTCCGAGGGGATAATGTCCATTTGGGATCCTGGTATATGTACTTGCTCGGATTCTATTAAAGACAGGCATTTTATGTTGGTCTCTGGGGTTATCTCAGGTGTGTGGCTGAGTGTAAACTTTGTTAATGTTTATGCTCCATCAAATGTGTTGAAACGCAAAAAGCTATGGAAAAAAATGGCTAGGATCATAAACGGAAAACCCTGGTGTTAGGTTTTCTTAGGAGATTTTAACGAAGTTAGTTACCCTGAAGATAGATTGAACTCCGATTTTTACTCAGCGGATTCGTTGGCTTTTAATAATTTCATAAGTGTTGTAGGGCCGATGGAATTTGGTATGTTAGGCAGGAGGTTTGCGTATGAATCGGATAACAACACCAAATTCAGTAAGCAAGATAGGATCCTGGGATGTGATAGTTTTGCAAATATTTGGTCTTTGGCCGGTCTTTATGCTCTTCCAAGAAGTTTGTCAGATCACAGTCCTCTGGTTTTACGTGTTGGTAATGTGGATTATGGGCCTATTCCGTTCAAGTTTTACAATAGTTGTCTTGATCGGAAAGGTAGGGAGTGATTGATTGTAAATGCACCTAAGGTTGATAAATGCTGGATGCTGCCAAAGACTGAATCTTCAAGGACTTGCTATGCAATTGTTAAAGATGTGATTAACAAATTCGGGCATATAAGTGTATAGGGTTGTCCGAATTTGTGGGTTAAACTTTGTTAGAACTTATAAGTTCACAAGATGTCCGCATTTGTGGTTTTTTGTATGTGAGTACTTAACAATTAAGTATTAACAAGTGAATTGTTATTGTAATTTCCGTATTTAGGTCCAGGTTTCAATTGTAAGGACTTATGTGTCCGTACTAGACTCTGTATATATATTCTCAGTGAATTAATGAAACAAAAGAGCTTTTTCGAGAAAACTTCTTGTGCAAGATTGAATTGTAGAGAGAGAAACAAACCCTAACTTTGTGTGTTCATCACTCTGTGTGATTGTTGATTGTGAATACATAGTATATTCACTGTTCTCTCATCTTCTACACCTTCTGTACGAGCTCTACATTGCGGTACAAGACACGTGGTGGTTTCCGTACATCGCGTATGTGTCGATCGATCCGGGTTTCGTGTGTACGAAGTGCTTCTCGCTGTAGGAAGATGACCTTTCAAGTGGTATCAGAGCAGGCTCTATATGGAGAGTGCTCTCACCGCTGTAGACTTCGTGTTGGAGGTTAGATTTTGAACGGTTTTGTTCATTTTAGTGGGTTTTTAAGTTTCTAGGGGTTTCTCATACTCTTCTCATGTTTTTTATGGATTCTTCACTTGTTTCTTGATTTTTCACGATGGATGGTGATTAGGTTTTAGTTGTGAGTGTTTGTGCTTGATTTGATTGTTGAGATTATGCTCAGATTGTGTCGGATCCAAAGTTTTTCTTCATATTTTCTAGGTTTTTGAAGAAGATTGCTGAGGTAAGAAATCATTTGTGTTCAGATCTATTTTGGGATTGTTGTTCTCCGTATTTGTTCCTCTGAAGTTATTGATGACCTAGTGTATAGTCACACTTGGAAATAAATTCAGAGAGCTTGTCAGTACTTGTTATTTTCATGGTCCGCACTTATAGATCTTTGTGCTCATTTGTGGAAATCATTGTCCGCACTTGTGTTCATTTCAGTGTTAGCATATAATGACTCATTTAAGTCCGCACCTAATGAGAGCAAATACGTCCGCACTTAGATGATTTCTTTGTCCGAACTTATCATACAACTTCAGTCCGCACTTGTGCTTCAATATTTCTTTGTCCGCATATAAGCCAATATACCTTGTCCGCACACACATAGTCATATCAACATCATCCGCACTTGTTGGTTTCTTTTTTGTCCGCACTTGTAGGTTTGATTTTCTAGTCTACACTTAGCTTCTACAAATCTGTCCGCACATAACCGTCCACATTAACTCATTGTGAATCAGAAATCCTTTGTCCGCACTTGTCAATCTAGTTTGTCTGCACTTAACCTTTCAAATATCATCCGCACTTGTCATTGTTTCATACCTTATCTGCACTTGTGAATTTAATCTGTCTGCCTTTACATTTCAAACCTTCATCCACACTTAGTAGAATCATCTAAGTCCGCATTTGGTTCCAATTTGGTCAGTACTTGTGATCTTGGTCAGTATTTGTGAATTTGTTGAGTTTTCATCAGTAAGTTTTTGTGTGGAAAGTGTTAACTAAGATGGAAAACAACTTCAACATGATTGTTCAAAGTATCAGACACAACAACGAGGTTGGAAGTAGTGATAAACCTCCCATATTGTTGAACGAGTTAGATTATCCTGAATGGAAGATACGGTTTGAAAGATACATCAAAGCGAAAGATGTAAGAATGTGGTTATGTATGAAGTCAGGTCTTGGCAGAGAACCTGATCGCAATTTAACAATTACAGGTTATCTCGCTTTAACTTATGATGAAAGAAAGTATTACGAATGCGAAGAGAAGGCAATATTCTTGATTACGATGTCCTTACCACAATCAATCTTACATACTTTCGGTAACAAAATTTCATCAAAGAATTGTGGGGCAGTTTGAGTGACAAATACGAAGGAAATGAGTTATTCAAGAAACAGAGATTCGATCGACTGAAAACTCAATTAGTAGTCTTTAAAGCTATCAAAGGTGAATCGTTGGATGATCTGGTAAACAAATTTTATCATTTGCTAAGTGAATTAGATCGAAGCCAACCGGGATTGTATACCGAGTTTGAAAAGGTAGAAAAGTTTCTAAATTGTTTACCAAAATAGTGGAATATGTTTTCTGCCTTAATCAAGGAGAGTGCTCAATATGACGAACTACCACTTGATAAAGCAGTCCAGAAGATGAAAGGTTACGCATGGACAACAGATGATCAAGACTCTGATTTCGAGAAGTTGCAATATTCGGCTTTGTACCATGCAAAACAAATTGAAAATGGAAGTAATTCAGGTTGCTTTCATTTCAGAAACTTCTCAAGGAGATCATGTAAACCATAGTGCCTTTGTCGTTGGTAGCAATAGTGGAAGTACCATTGGTGGAAGTCCTATATATCACGGAACATCATCGTCAAGTGCTAGGCTAAGTGAACCAAGCTTGAATGTTCCTAAAATCGAATCGCATAGTCTTAAGCTCATAGAAGAAAATATGGCACTTCTTGGATCGTTCATGATGGCATTCAAGAATTTCGAACTTGGAAAATTAGTTGAACCATCGACTCTCGATGAAGATCTTGATCAAATCGATCAAGATGAATTGGAAGAGCTCGATTTGCAATTATGTATGGCATTACTAGTGTAACAACCCTCGGTAAAACCGACAATCTCATAATATGTCTAACACTTAAGTATATTTTAGAATGTCCCAATATGTCTTCTATTACACCCGTATGTGAAAACCGAGCCTGAATTATGTTATAATTATAAAATAATTGAAAAACAAGAAATTATAAGATGAGGCGGACCTACACATCGACTCAGCCAAGCTATTTTATTGACCAGGGTTTACGCAGGCCGCGTAACCCTGGCTTGTGTTTTACGCGGGCCGCGTGAGGACTAGAATCAGGCACTATATAAGCAGACGACGGGTTTTCACTTTCCGTCGTTCATTCTTTCTTTCTCAACTCGAATTTCTGAAGTTATAAGCATAATAGTTGGGTATTATACCCCTAATTAGCGAATTTCTGCTCCGTTGTAAGTATTATAACCCTAGTTTCATAATAGTTACGCTGCCCGATTGATTTAGGGTTCCGTAACAACTGTCGTGGTTCTGCCCGATGTAGTTGTTGGAATGCCGTCTCGGGGAGGGTGTCATTAATATTTTCAAAGGGTTATGGTACTAACCAATGTACATTTGTATAAATTATAGCTTATATCCAGGAAACCCTTACGAAAATCCTAAGACAGCAATGTGAGTTTATCCTCTTTTTGTTAACCTTTTTGGTAATGTTTTACCAAACCTTAAATGTTTTACTATGAAATTTAGCACTGATTGAGTCTTTCTAGTTCTTCAATTACTGCCGGTATGTTGGGGTTTTGTATACAAAATGTACTACACTGTGAGTAGTAAGTCGAGGATAACAATACGTTACAATTGGACAATGAGTTAGCCAATGTGTAATATGACCCACAAGTCAGTGGATTGACAGTACTAATGGAGTAATTGTGTAGACATAAACAATGTGACCGCTCTCAATACTGTTCACTGTGACTTTTATTTAAACTTGATTAAATTGGGATTCACTCACCAGTATTTCCGACTGACAAATGTTTTTAAAACACGTTTCAGGTAACCCAATGTGACAACCAATTAGTAAAAAGCCAACTGGAGAGCACTGAAGGCTTGGGAAAATGTGGCTATAAAAGTTACCAAATAAACGATGTTTTAAAATTCAATAAAATAGGGTTTATCCCTATAAATGTGTTGTAATAAGAAACTTGGGTTTTACCCATGTGATTGCTAATATCAAATATGGTGGTTTTACTTTGATAAACATTTCCTAACTACGGTCCTGTTGTAAATTCCGCTGCAAGATTAAATAACTGATACCACCGAACTTTGAGATCGCGTCCGCCCGTTCCTGGGAATCAGGGATCGGGGGTTGCGACAGAAGGTGGTATCAGAGCCTAGCCACTGGTCTGAGCCAAAGAAGTGTTCTGCTGACACTTAAATTCTAAATTTTGTGTTAGGAAATAAATTATGGAAAATACATGCATAATTGTATTTATTTGTTATGTGTTATTTGACTATCTGTTATTTTACCTATGAGTGATCAAGGACCCTCAGACATGAATCGCCTGTTGTCTGAATCACCTAAGAGTGAAGGTACCTCGTCACAGCCTGCCCTTTCTGGGTATTCTGCTGATCAGGTAGAAGGAGTGTTTGCTTTTAGAGCTCAGTCAGAAGAGCCATTCCCCAATAAGAAACGAGGATGGTTCAGTAAGGAAGCTTTTTCTCGTAGGAAGAGAATGCGAAAGTTGCAACAGCAAAGAGTTCTAGCAGTTGCTAAACGTAGAATAGATGCCCATACACAGGATATGCTTAATAGAAGCCTAGCTAATTTTCATATCCTAGCCACAACTGCTGTTGACCCGAGTCTAGAACAACTAGTAGCCCCACAACCACAAAACCCATATCAATCCATGGAGATAGAAAACCAGGAAAACCAAGTGGAGATGCATGACTTTAACCCAGAAGAAATCCCTAGGGTACCTGCACCAAACCCTCTAGATCCAAATTACGACCCCTGGTGGGGCGATAATAGGGACTTTGTGCAACGTTACCCTATCCAGGAATACCCACCCATAGAGAACATAGAAGCCTACCCAGGTATGGACCCTTTAGATCCCTATTACCATGACGAATATATTAGGGAGATCTTAGAGGATCCTAACTGATTTCAGGAACTATCACCCCCATATCAGGAAACCGCACCCCAGATTCCAAACCCAGTCCGAGAACCTGCACCCCCAATGAGTGCAGAAAACGTCCAAGAACTTAGGACTTTTGGGGAGGAAATTTTAGAAAGCAGTGAGAGAATGCGTCAGGTGGGAGAGCGTCTCGTATGGAAATACGATGAACGTAATATGGATTTTTGGATAAATCCATATCCGTGAATGAGATGGTGAAACGATGGTAGTAATAATATTATAATAATAATATAATATAATAAAAATAAAATAAAATATGTGTGTACGGATGCATATTATTATTAGTGTAATTTTCTTTCTGTTGGTATTATAATCTTTATTTCTGTACTAGTGTGTAATAGACGCATAGTATATGAAAATAGAGTACAAGTCGCAATGATCGACGGTTTTGGTTAAATTGCGTGTCATGTGATTAACTATATTACCTATTATTTGTGATATTAATATGGGGTAAATGTTTAAAATTCAGATGGCTGACGAAGGAAATCAAGGAAATCTGAATAATGATAACCAGAGTAACATTAACGTGGTTAATGAGAATCCAAGCATCAATAACAATAACAATCAAGTGGACAATAGTGCTATCCAACACATAGTAGCACAGGGAATTATAGATGCAATGTCTTTTATTCTTCAAACTGTTAAAGATCCTGATAATAAAAGTAAGCATAGCAGTAAGCGACCAAGTGAACCAGAACACAGTGTGAACAATGGACCTATACTTCAAATGCCCATTCCCAAAAGAAGAAGAACCGTGCCTTACGGTTGTTCTTATAAAGAATTTTGGTCTTGTAAACCAATGGAATTCTCGGGCAACGAAGGGGCCATTGCAACCTTACGCTGGATAGAAAAGACTGAGGCAGTCTTAAGGATAAGCAAATGTGCCGAAGAAGATAAAATACTGTTTGCTTCTAATCTGTTTAAGAATGCAACACTAGAATGGTGGAACACTATCCTCCAAACAAAAGGAAGTGATAGAACCTATAATATGGAATGAGAAGAATTTAAGGACAAGGTAGAAAGGAAATTCTGCCCTCCTAATGAAAAGGAACAGATAACAAATAAATTCCTAAACCTTAGGATGACTGGTGTGGATAGAAAGGGGTACACTAAGTTATTCTTCGAATATGCTAGGATAGTGCCAACTCTTGCTTCACCAGAACCAGTGTTAATTTCCCGTTATATTTGGGGATTAATTGGGGAGATAAGACACATAGTCAAGGCAGCTAGACCTCAAAATATAGAAAAAGCTGTAGAACTAGCAAATACCTTGACTGATGAATTAGTCCGTACTAGAGAAGAAGATCAGAGGAGGAACTTAACCCAAAGACTTACGCAAGAATTCCGTTCCGGAAATTTCAATCGTAGGAATATGGGTTCTACCTCTGCACCCTACTGCAAGGTCTGTAAGAAAAAGCATTCGGGAAAATGCTCCACTCTCTGTAATTATTGCAAGATGCCAGGACATAAGGAAGAAAATTGCAGGAAGAAATCCAGTAATGGATTATGCTATAACTGTGGAGAAAAAGGTCATATCAGGCCAAACTGTCCGAAATTAGCTCCGACTCCAGACAACAAGAACACTAAAAATGCTAGAGCATTTGTTTTGACTGCAGATGAAGCCAAGATGATTCCAGATGTCATAGCTGGTACGTTTTTAGTTAATGATATTTTTGCTAAAGTATTATTTGACTCTGGTGCAAACCAAAGTTTTATTAATACATCGTTTTGAAAAATTTTAAATCAGTCATTAACTAAACTACCACTAGAATGCTTAGTAGAGACAGCCAATGGAGAAACCATTAGGATTTCTGAAATCTTGCAGGGAGCAAGCATAGAAATTTTAAATCAGAAATTTATTGCAAACCTATATCCCATGAATCTGGAAGGATTCGATGTTATTTTAGGAATGGATTGGTTAATAGCCAATAAAGCCAGTATTTTATGTGATCAAAAGGTAATTCAAGTAAATTCACCAAAAGGTAAAACGATCACAATTAAAGGAGATAAACCCTCTAAGTCCACTAAGTTTATTTCTGTGATGAAAACTGCAAGTTCTATAAGAAAAGGTTCTATAGTGTATTTGATTTCCATAATCACTAACACTAAAGGAAAAGAACTAAAAGATATTCCTGTAGTATCTCAGTTTTCAGACGTATTTCCAGAAGAATTGCCAGGGCAACCTCCGGATAGAGAAGTTGAATTCAGAATCCATTTGATACCAGGAACAGCACCAATTGCCAAAGCACCCTACCGTTTGGCACCTGCTGAAATGCAGGAATTGAAGAAACAATTAGACGAATTGTTAGAGAAAGGATTCATACAACCAAGTTCGTCGCCATGGGGACCGCCGATACTCTTCGTTAAAAAGAAGGACGGATCAATGCGTATGTGCATTAACTACCGTGAATTAAACAAGGTCACGATTAAGAATCGGTACCCATTACCGAGAATCGATGATCTGTTTGATCAGCTACAAGGAGCTCGATTTTTCTCTAAAATCGATTTAAGGTCAGGATATCATCAATTAAAGGTACAGGAAGAGGACATTCCTAAGACCGCATTTAGAACAAGGTATGGTCATTATGAATTTCATGTCATGCCATTTGGTTTAACCAATGCCCCAGCCGCATTTATGGACATGATGAACCGAATATGTAAGCCATATTTGGATAAATTCATAATTGTTTTTATAGATGATATTCTAATTTATTCGAAGAATAAAGAGGATCATGCAAAGCATTTGCACACACTTTTAAGTTTGTTAAGAAAGGAAAAGCTTTATGCTAAGTTTTCAAAGTGCGAGTTTTGGTTAGAACAGGTACAATTCCTTGGACATTTAGTTAATCATGAAGGAATTCATGTAGATCCAACAAATATCAAGGCAATTACCAAATGGAAAACCCCTGAATCACCAACCGAGATTAGAGGTTTCTTAGGATTGGCCGGTTATTATAGAAGATTTATTAAAGATTTCTCTAGAATAGCCATTCCCTTAACTAAGCTAACCTGTAAATCTGTTAAATTTGAATGGGGATTAAAACAAGAAGAAGCATTTAGAAGTCTTAAGCAAAGATTAACCCATACACCCATACTAGCATTACCAGAAGGAACTGAAGACTTTGTAGTCTATTGTGATGCTTCTAAATTAGGTTATGGATGTGTATTGATGCAACGCCAAAAGGTTATATAGCATATGCATCTAGACAACTTAAGAATCATGAAGAGAATTATTCAACCCATGATTTAGAATTAGGAGCTATAATTTTTGCTCTTAAGATTTGGAGACATTACCTTTATGGTAGTAAGTTTACCATATTTACTGATCACAAAAGTTTAAAGTATGTTTTCGGGCAGAAAGAGTTGAATATGAGACAAAGACGTTGGATGGAATTTCTTAGTGATTATGATTGTGATATCCAGTATCATGAAGGAAAAGCAAATGTAGTGGCAGATGCTTTAAGCCGAAAGTATCATGAAAGGCCAAAAATGGTACGTTCTCTTAAATTAAATCTGCAAGTAGATTTAAATGATCAAATAAGAGAAGCACAAGAATCAGTAATCAAGGAGGATTCTGAAAAATTAAAAGGTATGCTAAAAGAATTGGAACAAGGAACAGATGGAATTTGGAGATTCCATAAAAAGAGAATGTGGATACCTAAATTAGGAAATCTACGACAGCATATATTAGAAGAAGCCCATAAGTCTAAATATACGATGCATCCAGGAAGTGATAAAATGTACCAGGATTTAAGGAAAAATTTATGGTGGATAGGAATGAAAAAGGACATAGCAGCCTATGTTTCTAAATGTTTAACATGTTTACAAGTCAAAGCTGAACACTAGAAACCCTCAGGTTTGTTACAACAATTAGAAATGCTAGTGTGGAAATGGGAATTAATAACAATGGATTTTGTTACTAAATTACCCAAAACTAAGAAAGGAAATGATACAATCTGGGTGATTGTAGATAGACTAACCAAGTCAGCTCATTTTCTACCAATGAAGGAAACAATTAGTATGGAACAATTAGCTAAACTATATGTAAATGAAATTGTTTCTTTACATAGCATTCCTTTATCAATTGTTTCTGATAGAGATAGCCGCTTTACCTCTCATTTTTGGTCAAGTTTCCAAAAGGCAATGGGAACCAAGTTAAAGCTAAGTACGGCTTGTCATCCACAAATGGATGGACAAAGCGAAAGGACAATTCAGACAATGGAAGACATGCTTAGAGCTTGTGTAATTGATTTTAGAGGTAATTGGGACGATCACTTACCTTTAATAGAATTTTATTATAATAACAGTTATCACACAAGTATCAATGCTGCACCATTCGAAGCACTTTATGGACCAATGTGCCGAACCCCAGTCAGTTGGGCAGAAATTGGGGAAAAACAACTATCTGGACCTGAGATAGTGCAAGAAACAACCGACAAGATCATTCAAGTCAAGGAACGACTAAAAGCCGCACGTGATCGACAAAAGAGTTATGCTGATAACCGGCGCAAGCCATTGGAATTTCAAATAGGAGATAAAGTATTGTTGAAAGTCTCTCCTTGGAAGGGAGTAGTAAGATTCATCAAACGGGGAAAGCTAAGTCCCAGGTATATTAGACCTTTTGAGATTATTAGAAGAATAGGACCTGTAGCCTATCAGCTACAACTGCCAGAGGAAATGGCAGGAATACATGATGTGTTTCATGTATCTAATCTCAAAAAGTGTTTAGCTGATGAATCACTAATAGTACCTCTTAAGGATATAGAGGTAAATGAACAACTCAAGTTTGTAGAA
Source organism: Helianthus tuberosus (assembly GCA_030545235.1). NCBI lineage: Eukaryota > Viridiplantae > Streptophyta > Magnoliopsida > Asterales > Asteraceae > Helianthus > Helianthus tuberosus. The sequence continues at coordinate 172,172,985 of CM060377.1, forward strand.
AGACCTCTACAGATTGAAGACATGAAAGTCAAGAATCTCAAGCATAAGAGACTAGTTCTAGTCAAAGTGAAGTGGGACTCCAAAAGAGGACCTGAGTACACATGGGAGCTTGAATCAGAAATGCAAAGAAAATATCCGCACTTGTTTCAGTAGATCTCGAGGACGAGCTCTAAAACAAGGTGGGGAGAATGTAACAACCCTCGGTAAAACCGACAATCTCATAATATGTCTAACACTTTAGTATATTTTAGAATGTCCCAATATGTCTTTTATTACACCCCGTATGTGAAAACCGAGCTTGAATTATGTTATAATTATAAAATAATTGAAAAACAAGAAATTATAAGATGAGGTGGGCCGCTAGAGATCATCAAACGTGGAGAAATCCTTGGCCGACACGTGTCGACATCGTGGCGGACCTACACATCGACTCAGCCAAGCTATTCTGTTGACCAGGGTTGACGCGGGCCGCGTAACCCTGGCCTGTGTTTTACGCGGGCCGCGTGAGGACTAGAATCAGGCACTATATAAGCAGACGAATGGTTTTCACTTTCCATCGTTCATTCTTTCTTTCTCAACTCGAATTTCTGAAGTTATAAGCATAATAGTCGGGTATTATACCCCTAATTAGCGAAGTTCTGCTCCATTGTAAGTATTATAACCCTAGTTTCGTAACAGTTACGCTGCCCAATTGATTTAGGGTTCCGTAACAACTGTCGTGGTTCTGCCCGACGTAGTTGTTGGAATGCCGTCTCGGGAAGGGTATCATTAATATTTTCAAAGGGTTATGATACTAACCAATGTACATTTGTATAAATTATAGCTTATATCCAGGAAACCCTTACGAAAAGCCTAAGACAGCAATGTGAGTCTATCCTCCTTTTGTTAACCTTTTTGGTAATGTTTTACCAAACCTTAAATGTTTTACTATGAAATTTAGCAGTGATTGAGTCTTTGTAGTTCTTCAATTACTGCCGGTATATTGGGGTTTTGTATACAAAATGTACTACACTATGAGTAGTAAGTCGAGGATGACAATATGTTACAATTGGACAATGAGTTAGCTAATGTGTAATATGACCCACAAGTCAGTGGATTGACAGTACTAATGGAGTAATTGTGTAGACATAAACAATGTGATCGCTCTCAATACTGTTCACTATGACTTTTATTTAAACTTGATTAAACTGGGATTCACTCACCAGTATTTCCGACTGACAAATGTTTTTAAAACACGTTTCAGGTAACCCAATGTGACAGCCAATTAGTAAAAAGCCAGCTGGAGAGCACTGAAAGGCTTGGGAAAATGTGGCTATAAAAGTTACCAAATAAACGATGTTTTAAAATTCAATAAAATAGGGTTTATCCCTATAAATGTGTTGTAATAAGAAACTTGGGTTTTACCCATGTGATTGCTAATATCAAATATGGTGGTTTTACTCTGATAAACATTTCCTAACTACGGTCCTGATGTAAATTCCGCTGCAAGATTAAATAACTGATACCACCGAACTCTGAGATCGCATCCGCCCGTTCCCGGGAATCAGGGATCGGGGGTTGCGACAACTGGTGAGAATGGCAAAGAAATTTCTTCAGTGAATGGGAAAAGTTTCATTGGTGGTAACACAAAGATACAAATGGGGATTGACATGACCAAAGTTAAATGTTACAACTGTGGCATCTACGGTCATTATGCAAGAGAATGTCAAAAACCAAAGAATAGAGATGGCAACAATGGTCAAGAAAGCTCAGCAAGATCCAACAACAGCAGTCCAGCCCCATCCAATACAACTTCTACCACTACTACTTCATCAACAACCTCATACGATAACCTTACTCCTAGGGCTAATAACGCTATGATTGTTCAACCCCTTCAAACTGTTAGTGAGCCACATGACTTGGGGATTGTAATGGAAGAAATAACTATTGCTGTTGTTTCACGGGCGTTTATTGCCGAGATCGTTGAAGAGGGGTTTGGATATTTGTTCGAAGAGGTGAATGTGGAAGAGTTGAATGTGGTGGCGGAAGCTCTAAGTGAAAATATGGAAATGAATAAAATAAATGAAGCTGAGGAAGACAAGAGGAGAGTATGAGGAAGAGGAAAAACGAAAGAAAGAAGAAAAGAAATATGAAAATGATCAGTTTGAATTCAAGATCGCAGCTGAAGAAATGCAATGCTTTGCTGATAAAGAAATGGCAAAGATGAAAGCAGGAAAACTAGAAAGCTCGGATCAAGCTTTCATGGCTAACATCGAGGTATAATCTAAACCTGCTGATAAAAGATCTTCTAGATGCGTAGACTTTGTTGCTAAGTGTGACAGATATGCACTTTGTAATAGTAATTTGATTACTGATATGGAGAAATCTAGAGAGTTAATTGTCGTGCTTTTGAAGGCCAAAAAAGAACATAGAAGTCAGATGCTTGCGTTGAAAAAGAACATCTCAGAGTTTGAGAGACGACTTGCTCAAGCGGCGATTAAGAATCAAGATTTGAAAACTGAACTTGAAACTTGTCAAAACACTGTTTTGGAAAAGAACAAAATAATTTTAGACAAAGATAACTTGATTCTTGATTTGCAGCGAAAACTTGAGAAGTTCAAAAATTCATTAGATGTGATGAATTATTGCATAAAACATCTTTGTCTCAAAAATTCAGAAGATGAGATGTTAGGCATTGGTTACAAGAAGGTTCCTCCTCCTACTAACCACAACTATACATCGACACCTTCGATTGATCCTGAAATTGCAGATTCTTGAGTGAGGAAGAGTCTGAATCCGAATTTGAATCGGAACCAAAACAAAAGAGTTTGAGTAATGCTAAAACAAACGAAATTGATTTGATCAAAATTGAAAATTTAATTAACTCAAAGATTTTGGAAGCTTTAAATGAACTTCAAAATGTTCAAAAGCCAAAGCCTAAAAACAAAGGTAAAACGAATGTTAAAAACATTTCAAAAACCAACTTTGTGAAAGGCGAAAGCTTTAACAAAGAAGGTAAAAGGACTAAAAAGGGTTCAAATTCAGACATTGTAAAATAAAAGGTAAAAGGCTCAAACGAAGCATCCTCATCCTCGAACAGTCAAAATGCGAGGATGATCAAAAAGAAAAGAATGAAAATATTGATAAACGACGATGCTACAAATGTCGTTTGAAAGGACATTTAGCTGCAAATTGTCCAAACGAAAATGGAAAGAGTCGTGTTGATCCTGATCTTAATAAACCTTTTGTCACCAAACCATAAAATGAACCTAAAAAGAATGAGAAGAAAAGTGGTAAAATACAAAAGGGAGAAAAACCTAAGGTTGTAAAACAAGAAAGCAAACATGTTACTAAACCAAAGGTTAAAAGTAAAAAAACAAAAGGATTAGGAAACTGACTCATCAGATGATGATAGCCATCGTGGTTCAGATCATGGATCGGAAAGTTCTTCAACAAAACGTGAAAGTCGTCAGAAAAACCCTGCTCGGCGACCAACTCATGTAACTTTCCGACCACAAGAACAAGATCAACAATCAGGAGGTTCGTACAACCACAATGTTTGACCTCATGCTCAAAATCGTTACGTAGATAACCGAAATGTTTCACCGGCCAGATTTCATGGTCAAAGACAACATTCGGGTTACCAACAACAGCATGCTTTTCATGATAACGAGCAACCAAGGTTTGATAGAAGTTTTAGACCTCAGCATAGTCAAAACTTTGGATATCAAAACTCTTGTAATCATTTTAATGGAAATTTTGGTTACAATAACCATCCTCAAAGTCTGCACAATCCTCGATTTGCGGGTGGACATTCTAACAATTACCGAGGTGAAAATGTTAGCAACAACAATGAAGATGGTTATTTCAAGGAATTTTCGTTTGTTGATGAATTTGGACGACCCAAGACCGTCACGGCTTGGGTCCCCCACTCTAACTGATTTCTTGTTTGAGAATGCAGGAACAGTTGAAGAGGGCTATCTATATTTGGTATATCGATAGTGGCTGTTCTAGGCATATGACGGGAAACAAAGAATTGTTATCAAATTTGAAATCTATTTGTGGTAGTTATGTTAACTTTTAGGGTAAAAAGGGTGGTTACATCACGGGTGAAGGTTCCATTTCCAACGGCAATATCACCTTCCACAAGGTGAACTTTGTTGAAGAACTGAAGCACAACTTGCTGTCAGTATCTCAAATCTGTGATAACAAGATACGATGCATTTCACAGATAAGGCTTGCTTCATTCTTAAGCCGGGATTCGTAGTTTCTGAAGATTGGATCGTGATGAGAGCTCCAAGAGTGAACAACACCTATGTGATGGACATGCGTCCTGTTGTGAACTCCTCTGGTCCGGCGACGTGTTTACTTTCAAAGGCAACAGAAGATCAATCTTTCCTATGGCATCGAAGGATGGGATACGTGCATTTACGCAAAATGAATCACTTGATAAAGAACAACTTCATCGGATGAGACTGAACTAGTGTACTCACACTTGATCGACAAAGATGAAGTGGATGTAGGTTGGCGTACCAGCATTCCAACAAATGTCTCTTCAAATGGTGATTCAGGAGTAAACCTTGCCAATACGTCAAATGTAAATGATGCTGGAGATACTCAAACCTCCAATGATGTAGATTTAAGCGATTCTGATGATGACGTTGAAGCTGCTCAAACAACAAATGGTGATCTTTATGTTGATTTTTCAACTTATCCAAATGTTGGTACGACGTCTAGAAATGTTTAAGCATCTAGTAATGCAACTGCTGAGGGGGAGATCCAGTCAAATTTGGGAATAAATCTGCAAGTTCCAGTTGTTCATGTCACTCGGACAAATAGGAATCATCATATTGATAATGTTATTAGAGATCTGTGTGGAGGAATAATGACTCGAAGCAGAAGTTCTAATACTATGCATTTTTTGTTCACATAAATCAAAGAGAAAGAGATCTACAGCGTAAGCCTATACGAGTGCTTTATTTCACAGTTAGAGCCGAAAAACTACCACATGGTGCTGAAGGACAACTCGTCATGTGAAGCGATGCAGGAGGAGTTTGCTCAGTTTGACAAGCTGAAAGTTTGGAACTTGGTAGATCTTCCTAAGGGCCAGCACGCGGTCAACACAAAATGGGGTTTTAAATGTAAAAAGGATGATAAAGGCGTAGTCTTCATGAATAAAGCACGTTTGGTGATGCAAGGTTTCAATCAGGTAGAAGGGATCGATTACACGAAAGTTTACGCGCCAGTAGCTCGACTTGAAGCAATTCGTTTATTCCTAGCTTTTGTTGCTCACATGCATATTAAAGTCCATCAGTTGGACGTCAAAAGTGCATTCCTTTACGGGAAGTTGCAAGAAACTGTGTATGTATCCCAGCCGCCGGGTTTTGAAGCTCCAGAATCGTCGAACAAAGTGTACTTGCTGGACAAAGCTTTATACGGTCTTCATCAAGCTCCTCGTGCCTTGTATGAGATGTTGTCAAAGCATTTGTTGGCAAACGGATTCACTCGTAGTGCAATAGATTCCACTCTCTTCATCTTAATGAAATGGGGAGATTTTCTGATTGTGCAAATATATGTCGATGATATTATTTTTGGTTCTTCAAATGAAGAGCTATGTCAGGAATTCGAACAAGTTATGAAACCAAAGTTTGAGATGAGCGCAATGGGTGAGCTGAAGTTTTTCCTCGGGTTGCAAGTGGATCAAGAAGCAAATGGCACGTATATTCATCAGACGAAGTACTTCCATGAGATCCTCAACCGATGCAACATGGAAGACAGTCTGCGTTACGAAACTCCATTGCCTACCAATCATAAGCTGTCAGATCAAAAGGACAAAGATCCTGAAGTGGATCCTTCGGTTTATCATGCAATGATTGGTTCTTTAATGTATCTTACTGCATCTCGACCCGACATAATGTTTTCGGTGTTTTTATGTGCTAGGTACTAAGCCACTCCAAGAGAATCACATTTGAAAGCCGTCAAACGGATTTTTCGCTATCTTAAAGGCAAACCATGACTTGGATTGTGGTGTCTAGTCGAGGGAGGCTTAGACTTGATAGCATATGCTGATGCGGACTTTGGCGGGTGCCCGATCAACAGGAAATCAACCTTTGGTGGTGCTCAACTGCTTGGAAGCTGTTTGATATCCTGGCAATGCAAAAAGCAACTTTCAGTGTCGCTATCCACATGTGAAGAAGAATACATCTTCGCTTCGAGCTGCTGTGCTCAAGTCTTGTGGATACAACAGTAATTGCGGGATTACGGTTTGAATTATACACAAACTCCCACCATGGTAGATAATAATTCAGCTATTTCAATAACAAATAACCCAATACACTATTCACGCACTAAACATATAGATGTTAGGCATCATTTTATTCGTCATTGTGCTGAAAAAGGTTTAATTGATGTAGTTAGAGTTGACACCTTAGACAACTATGCAGACCTGTTTACAAAGACACTCGATCGGACAAGGTTAGAGAATGTAGTCCGAATGATTGGGATGATAACCCTGAGTAGGATGGTTGCATAAGCCCTCATGGAAACTTTATTTTCTGTTTCTTTGTACAGTTTACTCCTTTTCGTAAAACACAAAATCCAAAAAGATTTTACTTAGTTGTAGGATATTTTTCTAAAATGAAAAAAAATTGAGGACACGTTGATTGTGAGAAGAAATGATAGTACATCGGCAATTATATCTTTTACATGGAATCTTATAAAATTAAAACCTAAACTGTTGGCAACTTCATTATATGTTGTAACGATAGTTTTTATGTGTTAATAAGAACCTGCTTTCGGTATATAAAGATAACTTACTGCTTAACTTGTGTGTAACATCTCTCGGATATACCGTCTTAGTACTGTAATTTCGTTTGAGAGATTACTAGAATTCTGAGATACTAGGTCTTTATATCTGATTATCTGGGGTATTATACTTGGTCTTTTGATTTTGCGTCGGCAATGGCCTAGATCTCATATAATACTTTGCTAAGCGCTTCGTTTGTGCGCAAACCCTCCAGGTGGATTTCTTTTCTGCCCAACAGTCATCACCGGATGATCTGTTCAAAGCTTGTCACCACCGGGTGAACAACTGAAAATATATGTTACCACCGGGTACATAAATAAAAAAAATTCCAAAGTGTAGCAAAAGATACCAAACCGTTGGTACACCACCTAAAGTCGAGCCTTCATCTCTTTGTCGGTGCGGTGGCACTAACCTGAGCTCTCAAGGTTTCGTAATTTTAGCCGGATACAGATAAAAGTTGGATATACTCACCTGAAAGATGTAATTTTTGGTAGTCTTGATACGGGAGTATATTCTGAGGTGGGAAACACAGTTATATAAGTTAATAAGACACTTAAATGCATATCTCGAAAACAGTGTTCGAACACGTGCTAAAGCTTAAGTGGACAAGTATATCGTTAAATATCTTGAACTGTCATTATCATTCTATCTGCCTAAAATCGTTAAATGGATACTAACTGTGATAGATATTGATAGATAAGCCGATATGATCTTCTTGTCCGCCTTTTCAAATATTGAAAATTACAAAAAGATTTTCGATGTGTTTTAATATAAAGTTTGAAAAATACAAAAATATTTTATTTCTCGTTTCCATGTCTGGGCTTTATATTTTTAACGATACTAAAAAATGGGTTTTACAATTTTGAAAAGGGACTAAAATCAATCCGGTGAGATAATTTGAAAATAAGTCTTTTAATAAAAACAATTGGTCTTGCTAAGTTGGTCTTAGTGTGTTGTCCGTGTGGGAAACCGTGTTCCAAGTTGGTAGAAATATTTTTAAGTATGTGTTACTTAAATTTTTTTAGCTTAAAAATGTTAACATTGTTGATTTTGAAATTCATTTGGGCTTTAAAGGTTTCTAATGAAGTTTTGAGTTTGACAAGCTATTTAAGATTATCTAGAAGACAGGAAGCTCGCTTTTCAGTGTACTAGAGTTGTTCGATGCTGTGTGAAGGCAAGGCTGGAGCGGGAAGTGGCTTCTCGAAGATGTGTTCAAGATTTGCAGATCCCACATATATCAAGGGTAGTATGTAAATGCACCTGAGGATGATAAATGTTGGATGCTGCTACTCGAAGATTCAATGAAGATTTGCAGATCCCGCATGTATCAAGGGGGAGACTGTAAATGCACCTAAGGTTGATAAATGTTGGATGCTACCAAAGACTAAATCATCAACGACTTGCTATGCAATTGTTAAAGATGTGATTAACAAATTCGGATATATAAGTTTATAGGGTTGTCCGAATTTATGGGTTAAAATTTGTCAGAACTTATAAGTTCACAAGATGTCCGCATTTGTGGTTTTTGTATATCAGTACTTATTTGTTAAGTACTAACAAGTGAATTCTTATTGTAATATCCGTATTTAGGTCTAGGGTTTCAATTGTAAGAACTTATGTGTCCGTACTAGACTCTGTATATATATTCTCAGTGAATTAAGGAAATAGAAGCACTTTTTGGAGAAAACTTCATGTGCAAGATTGAATTCTAGAGAGAGAAACGAACCCTAACTTTGTGTGTTCATCACTATGTGTGATTGTTGATTGTGAATACTCAGTATATTCACTGTTCTCTCATCTTCTACACCTTCTGTACGAGCTCTACGTTGTGGTACCAGACACGCGGTGGTTCCGTACATTGCATGTGTGTCGATCGATCCGGGTATCGTGTGTACGTGGTACTTCTTGCTGTCGGAAGATGACCTTTCATAGATGAATACAAGGGGAATTCGGGTAAAAGAAAGGCTTTAGTTTGTTTGTTAAAAATTTAAAACTCAAACTAAACAGGTGGATTTCTGATTTTAAAGTTACAGAAAAAAGAGAGTTACTTTTAGCTGAGGCGCTTTAGATGATTTGGAAAAGAAGGCGGAAGCTCGAACTTTGTCAATATCAGAAAAGTTGATTAAGGCATACAGGAAAAGTTGGATAAGAAAATTTGAAAAAAAAACTAGGCTTTAGAAATCCAACAAAAGGCTCGTATTCTTTGGGTCAAAGAAGGTGACGAGAATTCAGATTTCTTTCACAATTTTTTTATTAATAGCAGAAAATTGACAAGTCAAATAAAGGCTTTAAAGGTGAATGGGATTATGGTGGAAGATCCTATTTTAGTGAAAGAGGCAATAAAAGAAGTTTTGGATCATAAATTCAAGGAACCGAAAAATCACTTCTAGGTTTCCCATGGAGGAAGTTAAAGACGCTATTTGGAGTGGGGGGATAAGGCTCCAGGCCCAGATGGGTTCACGTTTCAGTTTATTAAAAAAATTATGGTCCATTCTTCAACCTTATTTTATGGAGTTGATGTCTTTGTTCTACGAAGATGAATAGGTTCTGGCAAATTGCAACGACTCTTTTATAGTGTTAATTCGAAAGGTGAAAGAGACTCAAGGAATTGCGGATTATAGGCCCATTTCGTTGGTGGGATGTGTTTACAAGACAGTGGCTAAAGTTATATCTTCTAGACTGAAACATGTTATTAATTCAGTTTCATCTATCTCCCAATCAGCTTTTGTTGAAGACAAGTTCTTTTTAGACGGCCCTTTGATTCTAAGAAAAACTATTTATTGGTCTAAAACAAAAAAAAAGAAGGAAATGATGGTTTTTAAAGTTGACTTCGAAAAAGCCTACGACACTATTAGCTGGGATTGTTTACTTAAAAACCTAAAGCTTATGGGTTTTCCAAATAGATGGAGGAGATGGATAGAGGTTTGTTTAAAGTCTGAGCGAGCTTCGGTTTTAGTTAACGGATCCCCCATTGACGAGTTCTCGTTAGGAAGAGGTTTGAGGAAAGGAGATCAACTTTCTCCGTTTCTATTCATTATTGCCTTGGAAATTTTGGAAGTCTTCATGAAAAGAGCTATTGAAGGAGGTTTGTTCTCAGGTATAACTCTACCTAACGGGGGTCCATCTATCTCTCACCTTTGTTATGCAGATGATGTGCTTTTTTTGGGTGAATGTTCTGAGATAAATTTAAAAAAATTGAACCGCATTCTTAGAATTATTTATTTGGTCACGGGTTTAAAGGTGAACATAAGAAAAGTCGGTTATATGGTGTAGGAGTCAGTGAGGAAAGAGTTGAAAGGATGGTGAATTCCATTAGATGTTGTGTTGGTATCTTCCCATTTAACTTCCTTGGGCTTCCTATCGTATCCAATATGAAAAGTATTGTGCATTGGCAGGTTATAGTGGATAGATTTAACTCTAGACTTTCATCATGGCAAGCTAGAAATTTATCTATGGCAGGGCGTATTACTTTCGCTAAGGCAGTTTTGGGAAGTTTTCCTGGTTATTTTATGTCTCTTTTCAAAATTCCCAAGAAGGTTCTTGATACTTTGGAAGGGATTCAAGGGAGATTCGTTTGGGGTAGTAAAGGGGGGAGAAATAAGATTAAATGGGTCTTTTGGAATCATATTACCAAACCTAAAGAAGTTGGGGGCCTTGGTTTAGGGGATCTACAAAGTCTTAATTGGGCTTTATTGGTGAAATGGGTTTTGGACGTTTAAGAGTAATCAGAATGCGTTATGGGTGAGAGTCGTTGATGCCATTCATGGTTCGTCCATGGTAACAAGTTTAGCTCTGATTAATAATCAAGTCAAGGGCATTTGGAAAGACATAGTGTCGGTCAAAAAATTCTTCTTGCTCTGGGTTTGGACATTAAGATATTTATGATACATAAAGACGATAAGTGGATTTTGCATGGGAATAAAGATGGCTCATTCATAGTTTCTGATTTTAGAACTACGATCATGAAGAAGTTTAATGTGGATGCAATTGATTTGAAATTGAGTTGGAATAGTTGGCTTCCCCCAATGGTTAATTTGTTTTGTTGGCAGGCACTTATGGGTAAAATTTCGTATAAGGTGGGTTTGATTTGTAGAGGTGTCCAGCTTGGAGATGCAATGTGTAGTAGTTGTGGTTTAGAAGAAGAGAATCCTACTTGTACTACCAAATCTAAAGAGGTTGGGGGGCCTTAGTTTAGGGGATCTATAAAGTCTTAATTGGGCTTTGTTGGTGAAATGGTGTTTGGAAGTTTAAGAGTAATCATAATGCGTTATGGATGAGAGTCATTGATTCCATTCATGGTTCGTCCTTGGTAACAAGTTTAGATCCGATTAATAAACAAGTCAAGGGCATTTGGAAAGACATAGTGTCGGTCAATAAAAATCTTCTTTCTCTGAGTTTGGACATTAAGATATTTATGATTCATAAAGACGATAAGTGGATTTTGCATGGGAATAAAGATGGCTCATTCATAGTTTCTGATTTTAGAACTACGATCATGAAAAAGTTTAATGCGGATCAAAATGATTTGTAATTGAGGTGGAATACGTGGATTCCCCAAAAGGTTAATTTGTTTTGTTTGCGGGCACTAATGGGTAGAATTCCATTTAAGGTGGGTTTGATTCGTAGAGGTGTGCAGCTTGGAGATGCAAGGTGTAGTAGTTTTGGTTTAGAAGAAGAGAATCCTACTCATATTTTCCTCTCTTGTCTTTGGGCTAAAGCTTTTTGGTGGAACGTTTGGGTGTGGCTTAATCTATATGGGTCTAATCCATCTTTAAAATGATCTAATGAATGGAAAAGAATGATTGGAAAATATGGAAGTACAGAAACGATTTGATATTCGAAGGGAAGTGGGAGACGGTTTCAAAGATGGTATTAAAGAAGACTCCTTTTTGTGGATTAAAAAATAGGTCGAACTTCTGGAATTTTAATTAGGATTGTTGGTGTGATTTTAATTTTAGAGATTTGCTTCCATAATTTGTTTTTTATTTTTCTTATTTTTTGGGACTTCCACCGTCTAGCTACCCCTCCTTTTGGAAAGAAAATTTGTTGTCGTTAGTTGTTCAAAAAAAAAAAAGAATAGAAACGTATTAAACATTATTCTAATTAAAACTTTATTTGGTTTTGAAGAAACACAAGTCTAATCAAAGGGAATTAGACCAAGCTCTAATCCTTTAATAAATCTGCAAAACTAGAAACACTATGAGACTTGTTACAAGAAAGAGATGTGAGGGGTTCTTCTTGTAACCACCCTTAGGCATGAGAATAAGTATTGTTTTTTAGAGAGAGAAAGTGTAAGTATGAGTGAGAGCGGGGTATGTAGCATGATTTCATCTTTGAGAAATGTGGTATTTATAGCTGAGAGGTTATAAAAGGATTAGACGAGATGCCGTTATCAACGAATATCCATTTGGTCCCCTCTGTTATTACGGTTAATGTCCGCAGAGGTGAGAGTACGTTTGCGGGCTTTGATTGGTCACACATCACTTTCTGGATGTACTTCTTGTCCCGTATGTTGTCAACCGTCAGTGGAGGTTTAGGCATGCGTGAAATGTCATTGTGTGATTGGACAACCGTCGCTATCGCGTATACCTCATGTCCCCCGCACGATAACCATTTAGTGGAGGTCACTCGATATAGTGCTCTATAGTTGGTGATTGGCTGCATGTCACTTTCACATTGTACTATTTGTCTCTTATGTGCTTGTTGACATGTCGTGTTTTGTATATAAAATGTGGTATATTTTTAGTCATTTTATAACTGGTTCGAGTTTTAATATTTATAAAAAATGATAAAGTATTATCACACTATACTTCATGTAAGGAAAGTGCATACACCGTTGGTGTAATATAGTGATGGTGAGATACCTATATCGTCCAAGGATACATCGATTTTTAGTACCGAGTCTTCGTTAACATCAAGTCCAACCAAAAGTAAAGAGTTAAAAATAACTCAAAAATAAGATGAAGATATAAATAAAAAGTTCAGTGATCAATGATAAGAAAAAGGGTGTTTGGGATATCTATACCTTTTGATGCTTCATTAACTAAAACTTACCATGGATAACAAGAGCCCGATTGTAATACCAGAAGTTGTATTCTATTAATGCATAACGTTGTGGACTTGTTTTTAGGGACCCTCACACACTGGACCATATTGCTTTGAATCATAAGGGAAACGCCACGCAAGGTCAGGTCAAACCACAACGATATTGTCGAATCAACAGGGAAACTAAATACCGTTGTGGTTTAGTAATAAATAAGAAAATAGTTTAAGGGGTTTAAATTACTTGTTACTTTGGTTCCTTTGGTGAGGCGTCAATTCCTTGAACATAGTTAGATTTATGAAAACCAAGTCCTCCGCACTTTGATCTTATTGCCATGCTTTGGAAGAGCTTACCAACCCAAAGTCCCATTCCAAAACCTGTAACCCCCTTTGGAGGCATCATGGTATTTTGACTCTACATTGACGTAGAAAACATGGATTTCCCTTCTTAGGAGTCTAGATTTTTCTTACACTATGGAGACCTAACATAGGATTTCCATTCTTTTCTTTATGCATATATGTTTTCTCTTGATATAGCTGGTTATTTTTACCACAAGTTACTCTTACCATTTCTTCTGTTATTGATAGTATATTATGTAGACATTATGTAGGCCGGTATATTTGTTGTTGCTTGTTTTGGAGTCGGGAAACTCTCTGGAAGCAGCCTCTCTATCCTTACAGATAGGGGTAAGGTGTGCCTACATCCCACCCTCCCCAGACCCTACCAATAAGTTTTGCTAGGTGCGGGATTTACTAGGTATGGCTTGTTTTTGTTGTATAGACGTAGAAAACATGAATGTCTCGCGCTAGCGGCGACACAAGATTGTTGGTAGTTTTTAAGGTTTAAGTCAAAATATTACATGCCCCGCTTTAGCGGCGACATGAATGTTTCACTCACATTCAATACATACTTTCTTACCTAAAGTCATTAACACACACACACCCCCCTCTTGTTAGCCCATAGCTTGCTTTAGTTCATTCCCCATCAAGGGATATGCTTCCCAAAACACCCACAAGAACCTAAACCAAGAATGGCCATAAAGATAGTTTTTATGAAACTTGAAAGGATTATATTAATCATTAAAGGTTGATTGCACTAATGATTTTTAAGTTTTACTTAATGACTACAATCATTAGAGATAATGGGTTGAAGAGAGGTGTGTTATGGAGAAGAAGAAAAAAGAATTGAGCAAGTGAGAATGGTGGATTTGGCCTCCTATTTATAGGCTGCTTGAAGCCAAGACCCGAGGCGTGACTAGGAGACATAGGGTGTGTCTAGTAAAAGGTGACCGACAGCTGGTTGTTCCCTAGACACGGGGCGTGGTTAGCTTTGTCTTTGTCGGTCCACCTGATTTTCAAAACATTTCAAAAATCTTTAGAAAATCTTATTGATGTTTTCTGGTCGAGCTACGACCCGTCTCTCAACTCTCCGGACTCTAGGAGACCTTCAAAGTCATATGTTGGTCTTTTTATTGTTTTTCTCAAGGCACCGGGCGTGTATGACTTCTTTCAGCCCAAAAAAACGCAATTTGTCGTTTCCTCCTAGAGGGACGGCCTATGCTTGGGATGCACGGTCCGTGTCACAAGAATTTGAACATGAAAACCATTTTTTAGCTTTGTTTCATCAAAATACTCAAGATCAATATATTATAGTCCTGTAACTCATTTCCTATCCTGAGATATGCTTCTGTGAAGTTTTGGGCTTTTCTTGTTATACCGCTGACTTTTAGTTGGCTAAGGGGACCATCATTTTGTCTTGTCTTGTTAAGATCATTACGTTTTCAAAACTTCAGGATCATGCACAGGGCGTGTTATGTAGGCATGACCCGTGTCTTGAGCTCACACTTGTCTTTTTCATGATTGTTCTTCATTTTTCACTTCTTTTGTCATTTTGCGCACGATGAATTTAGAACTAATTTACTAATACTTTCAAGAAAATTTTCTTAAAATGGCTATAAAATGATGTCAAAATATGTACAATTATGTGCACATCACTTGTATATAGTTTTGTGCGGCTGGTTGACCCCACAGGCGAGTTGTCAAGGGCAGTTAATTGTTTTTTGGTTTAGATATGGATTTAGTCCTGGGCCGTAGGGGTTTAGTTTGGGCACCTCTTCGGGTGGTGAGATACATTTTTGTTTTATATACTTTTGTTTTAGAGCGCCCCTTCGCAGGCGGCTGGTGGGCATTTGAAATTTGAAATGATTTCCTCCATATAAGGGTTGGTGATGGCTGATGGGATGTCTGACGCTGTTACGTCATATGACGCACGTCACATTGTACACCTTTTTGCTTTTTGCAGACGCGTAACAGCCACACTCCCACTTATGACATAGTTTCAGCTTTCCCGTCTGGCATGTCACCTGTTTATTGGTCCTCCAAAGCATATGACAGTACACGCTTCCCCCCATCACATTAAATGCGATGTGTACAATAAATGAGGGTAACTCAGTTTCTCTCATGGATGTCAGCTTCTCTCCTCCTTTTTCTATTGAATCTTTTGAAAATTTTCAAGCAGTTCTTCCACTTTTTTTTTTTGCCAGAAAGTCATGTCTTCATCAAATATTGAACCGCTTAGGAAGAAAGGGGGCTTAAGGCGCCGACCCCAACCATCAACGAGATTCCGATGAAGTGGACGACAAGTTTGAAACCATTGTGAAGGATACGACATTCGAAAACAGTGAACCCCCGTCGGGAAAAAAATCTTTGTATTCAGAATTCTTCATGACTGGAAACTTTTGGTTACCCATCACCAAGTTCTTCTCTTGTTTGCCAACAAAGAATGGCATGCATATTTCTCAACTGAATGATATGGGTGTTTTGCGGATGATGCACTTTGAGTTTTGCTATCAAGCTCAGGGGATTACGCTGACGTGGGAAATGTTCAACGTTTTCTACCAATTAACCTACACTACAAATTGGTATTCATTTTCCCAGCGTGTCCAAGTGAAGGCAATAAGGTTGGACCCACCGCTGGAGACAAAACAATTTCTATGTCCGTGAGGGGGTTATTCCCTTGAAGATGACCTTCTGTGATCATGATTTGAAGAACAACGAATTCCCTATGATTGTGTTCACGGACGCCCGGTGGTATGACATGCTAACACGCCATCCCACGTCAATGAAACTTATTAAAAAGCCCGCTCAAAAGGCAGTTGGCATGAGCCGGAATAGGGACAAGGTGGGCAAGGTGGCCTATTATGTTGTTGATCGCCATGGTATCTCACTCTTGACTTGTGATTTATCCTCTATTTTTTCTTTTTTTGTTGTTAAAAAACCGTTTTTTTTTTTTAGCCTCAAGTGTTTATGCTACGCTATTTGAGCATGTGGCCGGAAAGTTAGACTCCCATGATCTATTCCAAAACGAGGCACCCTGGCTAGATCAGACGAGGGATCAGTTCATATTCCAACGGCTTAAAGATCTTGTAGACCAGCCCGTTATGGCATCATGTGTGCCCCATTTTATTATAACAGTTTCAAAACCCTTTACCGCGATGACACATATAGGGGATGAAATTTTGATTGCCTTGAGTGAGGAGTCTAGGCCAAAGACTACCTACAGTGGTGCGAACGACTCGAGCGCCCATGTTAAATCTATCGCTACTTAGGGCGGTAGCAGTGACAAATGAAAGAAAGCTCATGCAAACTCTGGCATTCCAAAGAAGATAAAAAGTGATGAGGGTACTGGATGTCAAGAAGAGGTAGATTTCTGTGGAGGTGGAGAAGCCCCAAGCCTAGGATGAAACTCTGAATTTAGCGGCTGTTAAACCTTCGCAAAGAAGGTTGAAATTGACAAATGTGCTAGCCAGCCACGAGGTTACTTCTCTAGATATGTTTATTTACAACTGTTTCTTTTTTGTTTAAGTGATGTTCCTCTTTGATGCTATGTTTTTGTTTGCTCGTACTTTGTGTAAAACATATAATGGTAGAAGAAAAAAAGCAAGCGAAGGATCTCAAGGCAGTGATAAACTGGCCATAAGATAATTTTGAAGGTGACTCCATCGTAGACTAAAGATGACATGTGCCCCTGCGTGTTGCTCAAACCTATTATAATGGGAAAAGGATTGAAGAGGGGAGCGAGGACCCTGTTATGTAGATCCTTACCCATGATTCGTGGAGAAAGAAAATCTAGTCCTCGAGACCTTAAAGAATGAAAACCCAGGGTTGTTGAGAAGGAAGCCCACACTGCTGCCACGAAAACGAATATTGTGCATATCACGCCAATCCATCAAGGTGACCATGGTGGTGATGAATACGATAAGTATGAGGGTGATGGTGGTGACGGTGTGGCACAATACTATTGGCCGTATAACCCATTCATCGCGCCCATTCATCAAGGTGGCCATGGTCAGGCTTTCCTTTTTAAAGGGACCCAAGTAGCCACATAAATAACAACCTTGACCCTTCCTCGGTTCTGCCATCCTACAAGATCCTATCCTATAACCCACTCTCCTTCATTTCTTGCACTTGGCGCTCTCGCAAATGCCTTCATGTTTAAACCCGCATTTGTTGCACATAGGTAACGGACCCATATACTTCCTTGGGCCCGAGCCAATTGTGGTAGTAAAAACTTTGGCTTCCTTAACTTCATGGTTCTCAACAGAATTATCAACCGACTTATTTCCCTTCTTGAAATTTAACCACTTGCGTTTTCCAGAACCTGTGATCTCAACAACCGATTCTTTCTTCTCAGACCCCTTCTTGAAAAAGGTTCCCATGCATACTGCATCCTCAGTTAAACTAATAGCAAGACTCACTGCTCTACGAATAGTAGTGGGGTTAGATGAGGTGACCATACTGCGGATCTGGGGTGCAAATCCCCAAATATATCATTCAATCCTTTTAAACTTGGGTGTAACCAAGTATTGGACGATTGTTGATATATCATGAAATCGTTGCATATAACCTGCGTCATCCACCCATGATAAAATTTCAGAACTCTGGTTCCAACCTTTAAATATCAGTCTGCAAGTAATACTCCTCTCACATAAGATCATTGAGTTCTTCCCATGACACTCGTATACGTAATCACTATAACATTCCGCAAATTTTGTATTATTCGTTTTTGTGTTTTCGTATTCAACCATTGCAATCCGAGACTTTTGATCATAAAGGAATTCATTTTATTTTTTTCTCTCAATAATTGTTCAATCAAACATAGGTGTATTCTTATGATCGTTAAGACACCTTTAAATCATTTGAAAACCAACTTATGTTGTGTAAACTCGATATTCGAGACCCAATCAACCAACCATTGTTTCATACTATATGTATAACTTATGTTGGAAACTCAAATTTTATAAAAATAACAAAAAAGAAATGCATAAAATAAACAAGCCCATGACATTAGGCCTAAGGAATAAAAGAATATATAAATGGGCCAATTTTCAACTTTATATATTTTTTTCACCACCTTAAACCCTAATCTCTCACCTATAAATACCACACTCATTCCACCACTTTTCTTTGCCATTTCTCAAAGAATTCTTCCTTCCTCTTGAAAGTGAGTTCCATCTCCTTTCACCTTCACCTTCTTCTCTTCTTCTTGTTTTTCTTTGTATTTTTATACTTTCCCATATTGGAGAAATTCTTGTGGAATGTCACCAAATGTTTACCATGGTAAACAAAGATGGTGCATCACCAAAACAAGGACCAATATTGGGTTTTTCTTTTACATGTTTTTTAATATTTAATTGTGTCATTTCCATCTTACATTACTAACCATGATCAATTATTAAAATGCCTAACTTAATGTCGTCTAACTCTTTATTATATGACTAAACTAATACACTAACCGCTAACAATTTACATTCATGTCTTGTCTAACTTCTAACAATTTACATTCATGCCGTACCTAACTTCTAACATTTACATTATGCTTTTCCATCCATGTCTTTTACTGCTAGTTCATGTTCACGCATTTGTTTGACCCATTTGGACTAATTCGCCAAAACCAAACCAAGACACCAAACTAACAAATTGTTTGAGTGAACTTGTGTTAAGGTAGGCACTTGTAATGGTTAGGATGCAAATTCCACCATTTACCTACTTGCGTGAACATTTTGCATATATTTTATATAGTTTTCGAAAACCAAAATTCCACTTTTCACCTTAGCATGTAAATATTATAGTAAATATAATTAGACATAAAATAAATAATATATATATATATATATATACACGAATGTATTGTTAGTAATTCTACTAATTTAATTTTCTAAATTTAATTAGTCTAATCATTCCTTTCTCCATCTATTTACCATAAACAACCTACTAATTACCTAATTATAAGATTATGGACTTTTTTTTATATAATTAGATTACTTATGCTTATAATAACATTATTATATTATAGGTGATATTACATATAGTTATGTAACAAATTTATATAATTATTAGTATCTCTATACATATACATTTTAATTGATAAGTTATTCTCTGTTTCTCATTTACATCTCTAAACTAACATTCAATTCTCTCTTTACTTATTTCATAGACATAAATTAATAGTGTCCAACTTGAGTGTTTGATGGCGAGTGTGAAACATGAGTGCTAAAATGATTATTTTGTGTGATTTAGTATGTTTTGCATGTTTATATGTGTGGAATACATTTACTGCGAGTTTTCATGTCATTGCACGTAAAGCACATAAGTCGGTGATGTTAAATTAGTTAAAGATGATGTGGAGTGTTCGAGAATGAGGAACAAGGCATTCATAGTGATTGAGAGTTGATTCGGGTCAAGATAGCGTTTGGAGATTCAAGGAATGTGAGGTTACAAAGTTTAGGGGGCTTCTGGTAATGAAATGGAAGTTAATCATAGTTGATATGTTGAAGAAATAAGGAATAATAAAGTTCAGGGGCTGAAATCGACATATATGGAAAGTTATATGATGGTTATATATGAAGGGAATAATAAACAATGATGTCAAGAGACTAATGTTGATAATTATTGAAAGTTGTTGTGCTTGTTCGTGGATTTGTGCATGTGCGCTTCCACCTACGGTTTCTAAACCGTAGGTCACGGTTTAAGGGTGCAAATATATAAAAGAAACAGTGATGCCATACCTCCACCCACGATCCAGACCTCCACCTACGGTGGATGCATAGTTCCCAAGAGATATGAACCGTAACCTACGATTTCTAGACCGTAGGTGGCGGCGGGTTTTTAGGAAGTTTATGGGGTGTGCACATGTTGGATCTGAGTTTGGTTTTGATTGTATTTTTCGTTTGAATTAGAATGAAGATGGATGAGTTGTGCTGTCACACCCCGACCACGTGAGACAACAAAACGTGGCGGAAACGTCGGGGAGTGTTGTAACAGAATTAATCGTTTCAAATCCATGGCAATTAAAGTTTCATTTTATTAATCAAACATGAGAGTTTACATTGTTTTAAACAAGAAACAAAGAGTACATAACATAAATTAACTAGTTCTTGTCTCTTTTTAAGTCACTAAGGCACAGGTCCGCCTAAGTATGTCTTGATAAGTCCTATGCATCATCTCCTGAAAACACATGTGAAAATAGCTACGTCAGCATAAAAATGCCTGTGAGATACATAGGTTTTGAGAAAATAGGATTCATGACTTATGTTTGAGAAAATGTTTAGTCATGAACCTTGTAATTTGCTTTGTCTTGTAAATCATTTGAAAAACGTCTAAGTTATGTAAAGGTTATTTAAGGTATGTTAAGCCTATTTCACTATTCCGGAGTGTTCGTTGCATTAAACTGGTTATATCTACGCATCAGAGCGCGTATAACCCTCCAGAAAGCGATTTAAAGCTTGAAATCGAACAAGAGTTGATATGTGCAAACGATACACATATTTTTACAAATCCCTAGTATGAAATACAATATTTCATTGGTTTGGCATTTGTTTGATGGTTGAAGTGACACAGGTGTCACAGTCTCCCCTACTTTAGGAAATTTCGTCCCGAAATTTAATTTTAGGAGAAACTTGTAAGGACGACGGTGATGTTTTCACTTTGAATGAACCCCTTGAACCCTAAGTAGAACTCTGGGCCATGATAGGGTTCTTAGCGAAATTGTCAATCCCTCAAAGTGAAGTCCTTGTAGCAGCAAAACATGGAGTTTCAAACTATGGATAGTAGAACGTTTCCCATGAAGACTTATCATAGGAAACTTGAATTCACGATTGGGAAGTGTAAGATAAAATGACATCGGTCAAAGTCCAAGACTTCTCCCGTATCATTACTCTTGTCACTATTGGTCTTTACACATGACAAAACTTCTTGTGGTTTCTCTGCACTGAATTCCATAATTATGTAGGCCTCCATAATTACGTACTTCCTTGCACAGTCCGCACAGTTCATTTCATAATGCGTATGGGAAAAAAATCAAACGAATAATCCTGTGGTGATTTAACTTGACTGCAATAGAGTCTCTTTAACTAGGTCACCAAAGGATTAGATCAACGAACAATCTCTTCAGCTAAACTACCCAAGAGAAATATTTAACTACATTGACGTAGGATGTCTTTAACTAGATTGTCGAACCAATCTCTTCAACTAAACTACCCAAGAGAAGTATTTAACTACATCGACGTAGGATGTCTTTAACTAGATTGTTGAACCAATCTCTTCAACTAAGCTACCCAAGAGGAATATTTAACTACATCGACGTAGGATGTCTTTAACTAGATTGTCGAACCAATCTCTTCAACTAAACTACCCAAGAGGAATATTTAACTACATCGACGTAGGATGTCTTTAACTAGATTGTCGAACCAATCTCTTCAACTATATCAACACATGTTGTCCTTAAACTTTGGAATAGTACTTTATAATCCAAGGGACTTAACTACAACGTAGAAGTCCATTAAGGATTTAAGATAGTACCTTTTTGAATATCCTACTACGAATCCTTCATATGAAGATAAGAAAGATTCTTTGAGGATTTGGATAACGAATATCCAGAGTATACAAAAACACAAAAATGCATAAAAGAAAACACAAAATGCATAAACACATAGTCACACAACCACAAAATTGTATATCTAGATCTTTAATTTGTTAATTTGTTTTGTTGATTGCGTACATGTATTTGAAGCACACTAGGAATCCATTCCGTGGATTTCATTTGGTACTTTAAACATTAGCAAGAATCTAACTATGAAGATAGAAAGATCTTCCAAAAATTCGATTTCGTTTTCAAGAAAACGCAATATTCGAATTAAGGTACAATAATTTTTGAATATACGGAAATACCCTTAGGTACCCTATTAAGAATTTATAGTGGTACTTTGGGTATTCGTACAGAGTTGTAACTTGCGCCTTGTACTTCGTTTCCTTGGAAGAAACGGGTACTTTGGATTTCCGTGGAAAACGCAAGAGATAATAAAATGGAAGAAATTACGGGGTAGTCTGTTCTTCAAGGAATACGGTTCCTTGATTGTCGGTATTGTAGAGGATACGTTGTTTATACATGCCATCACATTTGTACATTGTAATGTAAAATAAAAAGATTTATTTATGAACAACAACAACTGTTTCATGGACCTTGACAACAAAAGAAAATAATACATAAGGCTCGATTATTTCTAAACAACATTGTCTTCTAGTTGGTCTGATGCTCATCCCTGCGCTGGATTCGCATTAGCAATCTTTGGGCAATTTCTTCGGAAATGGCCCATCTCGCCAAAGTTGAAGCAAGGACCTGGTGGACAACGAGCTTGAGCAGGATTTTCTTGAGGTTAGTTTGGACCACCTTGGTTTGGGGTAAATCAACAAGCATTTTCCAGGTGACCGAGTCGCCCACATGATGCACATAAAGCTAAGTGGTGTGCATTACATTTATTGCATATCGGTGCAGTACCGACATAAGGTTTCCTTGCAGGAGGTTGAGTTGGTTGGTTGCGGGTGTTTTGGTTGGGTTGAGCAGCAATCGCAAAATTCTGCGAAGCCTTACGCTTCTTAGAAGGTTCTGTTTTGCTTTCCTTGGTTTCCTCCTGAACATTTGCTGCTTGTTTCTTGTCGCCTTTTCGAAAAAGTTTGTTCTTTCTGATCTGAGATTCAGTCAAGGTTGCAGCTAGCTCAATGGCCTGCCTAACCGTAGTGGGGTTACTACCAGTAACAATGTCCTGAACTGAGTCAGGGAGACCATCAATATATTTTTCGATCGCCTTATCCAAAGGCGTAACCATAGTAGGACACAAAAGGCTCAGCTCCTCATATCGATTAGTGTAGGCTCGATGTTCATCGCTGTCTTGCTTAAGATCATCAAATTCCCTTTCCAAGGCCCTGATCTCGTGACGAGGACAGAATTCCTTCATCATCAGTGCTCTAAGTTCTTCCCACATTTGAGCCAGTGCCACTTCGGCACCCCTATCTCTCACCACACCGTTCCACCACGTCAAAGCTCGTTTCTCAAAGACACTAGATGCGAAATCTACCTTTCGCTCGTTTGGACGTTGAACATGCCTGAAGGTGCTCTCTAGACTCTCGAACCATTGCAGAAGTGCAGTCGCTCCTTGAGACCCAGAAAACTTTGATGGCTTAGCCGAGTTGAACGTCTTGAAGTTGCAGAGGGCATTATTGTTGTTGAGAGCTTGGTGACATTGAGCAACGATGTTCTGGATTGGAGCAGTCATTTGTTGTGTAATGACAGTTGCCAGCTCTTCAATAGATACCGGATTTTCACGTCGTGGAGGCATTTTAAAAGGGGAAACAAGAGAGAAAACAAATGAAATGGCATTGGGTAAGAATAGGATGTTACAATTACCGACCAAAATCATGGGTGATGGTCATTTGTTTGAACCACGAAGCAAACAAACAACACAAAGGCTGAGTCAAAGCAAATAGATCCTCATAATGTATCGTGAAGACATGCTCGCCTATAAGTGGACACTCACCCCAAGAGTTCCCAGGTAAGAGTGACTGGTCCGATTATGTGGATTTGTACGAACACTCTAGCCTTAGACAGAAAACCCAGGGTACAGGCATCCACTCTTCCAGTTTGCATGTGTTCACACTATTTAGGACCCAAAACTTTGACGAGAGTTTTGAAAACTCAAAGGGGTTCAAAACCTTATAACAGAGGGTTCAAAACCTAGTAATCAATCATCCTAGAACAGATGATTAGTTTTCAAAGCGGTTTTGAAATTTATGTTCTTGTTGTGGTCATCGCCTAAGGATAGGTGACGGTATTGTTTTATGACTAAACGCAAGTAAACTCGCGTTAGGGTCCTAGGAAGGTTATAGACTAGGTCAAAGTATTACTAATAACCTAATTCCCTATAACCATTGGCTCTGATACCATCTTTTCTGTCACACCCCGACCACGTGAGACAACAAAACGTGGCGGAAACGTCGGGGAGTGTTGTAACAGAATTAATCGTTTCAAATCCATGGCAATTAAAGTTTCGTTTTATTAATCAAACATGAGAGTTTACATTGTTTTAAACAAGAAACAAAGAGTACATAACATAAATTAACTAGTTCTTGTCTCTTTTTAAGTCACTAAGGCACAGGTCCGCCTAAGTATGTCTTGATAAGTCCTATGCATCATCTCCTGAAAACACATGTGAAAATAGGTACGTCAGCATAAAAATGCCTGTGAGATACATAGGTTTTGAGAAAATAGGATTCATGACTTATGTTTGAGAAAATGTTTAGTCATGAACCTTGTAATTTGCTTTGTCTTGTAAATCATTTGAAAAACGATAAGATCAGATGATATGTATAAATAAGAGAATAATGTATGGTTAAATGAATAATGATGTGCGGTAAAGTGTTATATATATTAGGTGTATATTTTAAGCCCCTTTAACACTTATTTTAGCCAAGTTTTAAATTTATAAAACACGATATTTTACTAACACTAAACACACATATGGGCAAGTGCACCCATCGTGAGCGTAGTATAGCGTTGGTAAGATACCGAGGTCGTCCAAGGACACAAGAGCTTTTAGTACCGGTTTATCCTCAACGTCTAATCAAAATAAAAAGTTTAGAAAAATGTTTTAAACTAAGAAAAAATAAAAACTAACTAAAATGCTGAAAAGTAAAATAAAAGAAGAACAGATAGACAAGATGAATCACTTGGTTCCGACTCGTATTTAGTATAACCTTTGATTATTTCCGCACTTTTGCACATAATTAAGAGATTATCTTAGTTATTGTAGTAGGCCCCTCTTTTGAAGCTGACGTTACCCTCACCCCAGTAGTTTGAGTCAGCAAGGATACAATCCTAAAAGGGTGGATTATTGGAAGATAATGAATTAAGTTATTAATGCAGTATTATGGTAGGCCCCGCTTTTGGCGGTGACGTTACCCTCGGCTAAGTAGTCTGAGTCAGCAGGGATACAGTCCTAAATAGCCGGGTTATAGTATTAATAGTAGTTAACTTATGAGGGGATCAAAGAGTTTGGACCCCCGCCATCCAATACCGTGAAGTATTGAAGGAGGTCCTACTAAATTTGACCCAGGTCCATTACAGGACCTCTAAACGCTGAACAATGGCAAGACCTTTACCAAACCGTTCCCTTAACCCCCGACCAGGTAGCCAACATACCTCCATATAGACCGTGGAGATATGAATGGTGAAAATCCTTTATTTTATATAGACAGTAAAATAATGCCAAGACACCACGGACAAACGATAAGGAAAGATCACCTTCAACATAAGTAACTAGTTATTAAAGTCATTAATACAAAACCAAATAAAAAGTGCAAAAGATTAGAAATAAAAAGTATTATACTAGACACTTTGTCTTCACCAAGTGATGTAAGAGACTTAGGCAAACATGGCCTTGATTGTCAAGAACTCTTACGATCAATCTTGGATCCCGAGACGACTCACACACTCTACGATGGACAATGGATGATGGTGGTGGATGATGGTGTTGTGATGGTGGTGGGTGGTGGATGAAGTGTGAGAGAGGTGGTGTGCCAAGGGATGAGTTGAAATGAAACCAAGCACTCCTATTTATAGGCTGAACAGAGGGCTGGGCACGGCCCCGTGCCTGTCTGACACTCTCTCTCCTCATTAATTGTAATTCGCAATTACAATTAATGCGCCTGCTGTACTTTCGACACGCCCCCGTGTTGGCTGGACACGGCCCGTGGTGGGCAATAGAAGCTTCTATAGGTTTGTCTTTTCTGCTGCTTCTTGGGCACGGCCCCGTGCTGGCTGAGCACGGGGCGTGTTCAGTCTTCTGCCTTCTCTATTTTGCTTGGGAAGATGCCGTTGAGGGGTCGGGCAATCCACTTATGTTCCTTTTCTTGTATTTATGTTGGATTTAGCTGTCTTTTTGCTTCTTTTGTGTTTTTGAGCTCATTTAATCCTGAAAATACAAAAGGAAGACAAAAACACTCTTTTTCCAATATTAGTACTTAAAAAGGGTTAGTTTTATGCCTTATTTGATGTAATTTATATGTTGCATTTTACACACATCAAATACCCCCACACTTGAACTTTTGCTTGTCCTCAAGCAAAACTCTTTAATATGTGGCTTACACTCCCAAATGGAATGGGTAGAAGAGAAGGTTTTGGGCTTGTTGTAGAGTGTCGGGAATATCCAAGATCTTTTTGGGTTTTATTTTTATCTATTTACAATCCTATTCGTAATGATTTATTTAGAACGTTTCATAGGAGAAATTACTTATTTGGGCATAACATGCCTTTTTAAAATTCCATTTATATACAAGTTCACATACCTCACGGGAGAAATCACTCACACTCGGCCGAAGGTGTATTTTTAGTGGATCACTCGAGAGCGGCATGGAACTTATTCCTACCATAAGCTTGCCAAGCAATCATTCCTCCTCCTTTTTAACTTTTATACCTTTGTAAATATCAAGAGGACTTGAGGGTTAAGGGTTAGGCTTGGGTTAAAGGTAGGTGGTTGGGATAGTGGTTAGTAGAAAAAGGGCGAAAAGCGTAACAAGTGTCGGTTTTCGTAAGACTTTCTATTTTTGTAACTTTTTATTTTGATGAAGCTTTTATTCAAACAAAGTTATTTTTGATGAACTTGTTTGTTTATTTTCTTTTTGCTTCATCATCAACACATTTTTTTTTGAACGATCATACGAAAAACCGAACTTGTTACTAAAACAAAGGGTTAAAAATAAAAAAAAGGTTTTTGGTGGGTAAAAGGGTTTTTTGGTTTGGGTGATGAAATGAAAAGGTTTAGGCTCAAAGGGGTTAACTAGGGGGATTTTCTGGGTAGGTGGTAAAAGAAAAAGAAAAATAATGGTGTAGAAATAAAAAGGGTTAGTCCTAATGCCTCCATCATTTACTTACTCGGGTTTAAGTTGATAAGGACCGGGAATGTATCGTCATGGCAAGTTCTAGAGTTGTAAGAACCAAGCGGCTATTCACACAAGAAACGAAAAATGAGCATTTAGTCTAAAGATGTAAATTTGTATGCTCAATAAAGGCTCAAAACTCACTTTTGTGGAAATGGGTTTTTACGTGATCAAGTATATATAATCAAATTTTAACTAAGTTTGTCATGCCTTTTCATAATTTTCTTATGTTGGTTCTTTTTATCACTACGCTATCGGTTGTAAATTTTTAAAAATATAACCTTTTTGAGAACTTGAATTTCCCGAGTTAAACCTAGACAAGTAAAAAAATGAATTTTTTGAAAAAAATTGGGGTGATTAGCGGTTCCAATAGAGTTTTGTGTAAGGCTTGTATTTAGGACTTGCAAAATTTCAAGGTTTGAGTATCCCCCCACACTTAAATTACACATTGTCCTCAATGTGTCCCAAAAATAAATTTTTAGGTTGATTAGATGTGTAAAATAGTGTTAAAAAGCAAAAATTTTGTGTTACTGGGCGCTGAACACGGCCCCGTGTTATCCGGGCATGGCCCCGTGTTCAAGTTCCAGTAACAAAATTAAAACAAGAGAAACAGAAGTCTGGACACGGGGGCGTGTCGGGTGAACACGGCCCGTGTCCAGTTACCTGAACTGGGCGTTTTTCTGCAGGTGGTTCAGCACGGGGCCGTGTTGGTTGGGCACGGCCCGTGTTGAACCTTCTGAAATGGAGAGAATTGCTGGGTTGCCTTGTTCTTGTGCATGAGGTCATTTTTCTCGTTCCCCTTTTCATCCCTTACCACCATGAGTGTGTTTTATTCATTAAAAACCATCCAAACTTTAAAAACCATCATTTCATTGTATTCATAGAGAGACCTTACATAGTCCTAAATTAAGATTAAACTAGATAAAACTTAAAACTTAACTAAATAGGTCAGGAGGTACACGAGGTTATCATAAAGAGTTCTACTACTTTAAGAAAATTTCGAGAATAGTTTCCCGATATAGTAGGACTTTTAGCCGAAGGATTTCTTCCCTAAACGTTGTTTAAAGCCATTCTTCGATCTCCCTAGGAAGGAAGAATGCGGCTTCATTTTCCTCAGTAACTGGTGGCTGAGGGGGAACATTCACCGGGACTCCTTGCACCACCCTTTGCGGAGGCTCTTGGTGCATGGCGTACCATTCGGCCGGAATGATGACTTCGGGCACCACGTTCCACGCCCTTTGGGTTATTATAGGCACCAAAGGCGGGGATGCGAGAAGGTTTAACCTCTGGTGCAAGAGGTTTACCTCTCGGAGACAGCCCTCCAGCCCTACTGCTAGATGGTTGATACGGTCGACCAATGCTTCTTCCACTCCCGTCATTTCGCCAATAGCCTCCCTTAGGGCGTAAACATAGTTCACAAGAGAGTCTTCTGTTGTTGATGATCTCCTCCCTTGTCGGTTATTTCTTGAAGATGATCCGCTTGTTCTGCTTGCCATTTTCTGTGAAAGAAACCGAAGAAAGCTAAATTTTTACAAAACAGTGCCTCGGACACGGCCCCGTGCTTGATGAGCACGGCCCCGTGTCCATTTGTCTGCAGGATTTTAGGCTAAGGAGTCTTGGAGTTTTAAATTATTCTCATGATTTTTAGCTGGTTTTTAGGCTTAGATAATTTAAAATAAAGTTATACAACTAACTTTAAGCAAGAATCCTTAGCAAATAATCTAACAAACTTCACATAGAGGGTTGGAATCATGGGTTTTCCAAGCTTCCATGGAGGAAATTTTGAAAAAATTTTGAAAGAAGAGGAAATGAATAAAAGTGGAAGGGACAAGAGGGTCCTTTGGAACCTTCTTTTAGCACTTACCTAGGATGGTATAAGTGAAGATCCCCGGAATCTCTGTCAATTGAAGTGGTAAAAAATGAGCAGGAATCAGGCTGCATTTAAAGAAAACGACAGCGCACTGGACACGGCCCCGTGTGCAGAGGAAATCCTGACACAATTTGTCCGTATTCTGACAAAATCAGCAGAGAATCTTTTTGGGTGAACACGGGGGCGTGTTGACCTGGACACGGCCCCGTGTCTGGAGGCTGTCTTATGGAGTTCTGTTACTTCTAAGGATCTCATTGATATCCGGTGGTTCCTGATTGGTTGGAACAACCCCAAAGTGCCTAAGATACCTTAATTGTCCTAGACTAAGGCGAGAACGCAAGAGGTTGTCGGTGAGGGTAATTCCTATTTTCATTCTAGGTGGACAAGTCCAACCCTTTTCCGGGCTCTCGTTAAAGAAGGTGTATGCCGAATCGCTCAGGTCTATGTATGCATCGAACGAAGTCGATGGAGAGTCCTTCACGGCACAATCGACACAGGGACGACTATCATCCAAGTCTTTGCTAGGTACGAAGGTATTTTCGGGAGCAACGAGGTTGTCGGAATGCGGTTCCAGCATTTCGTCATGGTCATCGTCTTGGGGTGGATCAATAAAATCCTTCCTAAGCTCTTTTAACCAATTCAGAATTAGCTTTTCTAGTTGAAATAACTCATCAAGGAGCATTTCCCCTAGAATATCTGGCTGGGCGCATTCGAGGGAGAAATAGTGCTTATTTTTACTTTCGCCCCTCTTAAGGTTGTAAGAAGTCGGTGGGTCCATGTAGTGGGGCCTATAATTTAGAAAGTAGCATTTTACTTCTTCATGTTTGCCACCACAAAATTGACACCACGTACCATAAGAGTGCCGAAAGTAAAAACAATTACTATCACTCATGTTTATATCAGAAATTACCAACCGCCGGGATCTAACGGTTCTGTTTTCAGTAAGTGAATCTTGGGCACGGGGGCGTGTTGGGTGAGCACGGCCCCGTGTTCAGCTTACTGTCTGACGTAAAACAGGATTGCCAGTTCCAATGATTTAGCACGGGGGCGTGTTCAGCGGGCACGGCCCGTGCTGAGCTCTGCAGAAGCTGAAAAACTAAGAAAATCCTAAAAAAATTAAAAGAAAAAGAAAAAAAAATGATTAGGCCGTTGATTCCTAACTTTCTTAAAATCCTTGTGTCCCCGGCAACGGCGCCAAAAACTTGATGTGCGGTAACTTGTTATATATATTAGGTGTATATTTTAAGCCCCTTTAACACTTATTTTAGCCAAGTTTTAAATTTATAAAACACGATATTTTACTAACACTAAACACACATATGGGCAAGTGCACCCATCGTGAGCGTAGTATAGCGTTGGTAAGATACCGAGGTCGTCCAAGGACACAAGAGCTTTTAGTACCGGTTTATCCTCAACGTCTAATCAAAATAAAAAGTTTAGAAAAATGTTTTAAACTAAGAAAAAATAAAAACTAACTAAAATGCTGAAAAGTAAAATAAAAGAAGAACAGATAGACAAGATGAATCACTTGGTTCCGACTCGTATCTAGTATAACCTTTGATTATTTCCGCACTTTTGCACATAATTAAGAGATTATCTTAGTTATTGTAGTAGGCCCCTCTTTTGAAGGTGACGTTACCCTCACCCCAGTAGTTTGAGTCAGCAAGGATACAATCCTAAAAGGGTGGATTATTGGAAGATAATGAATTAAGTTATTAATGCAGTATTATGGTAGGCCCCGCTTTTGGCGGTGACGTTACCCTCGGCTAAGTAGTTTGAGTCAGCAGGGATACAGTCCTAAATAGCCGGGTTATAGTATTAATAGTAGTTAACTTATGAGGGGATCAAAGAGTTTGGACCCCCGCCATCCAATACCGTGAAGTATTGAAGGAGGTCCTACTAAATTTGACCCAGGTCCATTGTAGGACCTCTAAACGCTGAACAATGGCAAGACCTTTACCAAACCGTTCCCTTAACCCCCGACCAGGTAGCCAACATACCTCCATATAGACCGTGGAGATATGAATGGTGAAAATCCTTTATTTTATATAGACAGTAAAATAATGCCAAGACACCACGGACAAACGATAAGGAAAGATCACCTTCAACATAAGTAACTAGTTATTAAAGTCATTAATACAAAACCAAATAAAAAGTGCAAAAGATTAGAAATAAAAAGTATCATACTAGACACTTTGTCTTCACCAAGTGATGTAAGAGACTTAGGCAAACATGGCCTTGATTGTCAAGAACTCTTACGATCAATCTTGGATCCCGAGACGACTCACACACTCTACGATGGACAATGGATGATGGTGGTGGATGATGGTGTTGTGATGGTGGTGGGTGGTGGATGAAGTGTGAGAGAGGTGGTGTGCCAAGGGATGAGTTGAAATGAAACCAAACACTCCTATTTATAGGCTGAACAGAGGGCTGGGCACGGCCCCGTGTTCGCTGGGCACGGCCCCGTGCCTGTCTGACACTCTCTCTCCTCATTAATTGTAATTCGCAATTACAATTAATGCGCCTGCTGTACTTTCGACACGCCCCCGTGTTGGCTGGACACGGCCCGTGGTGGGCAATAGAAGCTTCTATAGGTTTGTCTTTTCTGCTGCTTCTTGGGCACGGCCCCGTGCTGGCTGAGCACGGGGCGTGTTCAGTCTTCTGCCTTCTCTATTTTGCTTGGGAAGATGCCGTTGAGGGGTCGGGCAATCCACTTATGTTCCTTTTCTTGTATTTATGTTGGATTTAGCTGTCTTTTTGCTTCTTTTGTGTTTTTGAGCTCATTTAATCCTGAAAATACAAAAGGAAGACAAAAACACTCTTTTTCCAATATTAGTACTTAAAAAGGGTTAGTTTTATGCCTTATTTGATGTAATTTATATGTTTCATTTTACACACATCAATAACCATATACGATGAGTTCGTATAAGATAAGTTGTTTGTAAATCAATGTCTTGTGAAAAGTATGTTATTTGTATAAAATGTTATATGTCTCAAACTGACATGATTCAAATAACGCTACGATATGTAATACCATACAAACACTTATATATAGGAAGTACCAGCGGCGTATCCACCATGCTTGTATCATATTACACACGCCTCGTTACTTAATCACTTACTCAAACCAAACTACCAAAGTAAAATGTTCATGTCTAATGTAAATCATGTAATGTGTATCCAAAATGTAAGCATGTGATGAATAACAGATGTACTAAGTATGCAACAAAAGACATACATAGCATAAAGTGTAATGTATAACAATGTACTAAGTACGCACACAATGGGCATACATAGCATAAAATGTAATGTAAAACAATGTACTAAGTACGCACACAATGGGCATACATAGCATGTAATGTAAGGAAATGTACTAAGTACGCACACAATGGGCATACATAGCATGTAATGTAAGGCAATGTACTAAGTACGCACACAATGGGCATACATAGCATAAAATGTAATGAAATCATGTACTATAAATGTACTAATGAACATAGCAGGTATATGATGTGAAAGCATGAAAGTAACAAGTAGGCACATGTGTTCCACCCCAAAACGTTTGGAAAACAGTAAAAGAGGGGTCTATGTACTCACTTGAGATTGCTCAGAAGTCCTAAGATAACCACCAAGCAATGCTAGAGATCACGGATATCAAACGACACCTAATATAGGTAACTATGTTAATATACCGGACCTAAATCGGAGGATCGGATAGAATGAGGGCTCGTAAACCAAATGAGTATGGGAACTCATGTAGTATGGTTTAACAAAGCCTACATACTAAATGAAACCTAACCTAAGTGCTTATGACCCATTACGACTCGTTTAGGTAGCTTATGCTACTTTAACGCGTCGTTCGCGTAAAACGCGTTCGGACCGCCTAACTAGTCCTATGACAAGTAAAATATGCCTTAACATGTCTAATATTGTTACCAAATCAGTTTAGATACCAAAAGTTATGTTACATATGCTTAAAATGAATTTTGGCGTAAAAAAGGCATTTTGGTAATTTACCTAAGGCATATAAACTACCTATCATACAACTACTTAAACGAAGCGACCATAAGGTATAACCTCGGAAGGTTATTCCCTATATACTATGGTCACCTAATGTGTTTGGTCGGATCCTAATGATCGACCAAACGGGTCGGGTTCGAAAGTATAAGCGATTGTTTAGATCGCTTACCTTACGACCCTATACAAGCACTAAACTAAAAGTGACGAGCTAAGCATGTTAAAACATGCTTACCTAAGTTTAGAAAACAGGTTTGATATCAAAACAAACGGTTTTGATACCTAAGAGTAGTTTGGTCACAAAACACGCAAGAATGCGCATTTTGGCCGAAACTACGGCTCGTCACTGAGCCTAGATAACGTGGTAATCAGTAGGTATAGTCACAAGGGACTATAACCATCGTGATTACAATCACGTTGCGAAGTTCAAACGAACTTCGCATTGACCATAAACTGGTCAATGCAGAAAGTCAAACAAAGTTTGACTTTCGGACTCGAAAAGCAATAAAAGAACGAAGGAACACTTACAAAGGGTCCCCGAATGCTAATCTTGATTCAAGTAGCTCAGGTATGAAACAAAGGTTCCAACTTAGAACTTCTCAAATCAGATTCTTGTGAGGAATGAGTGAAAATGTGATGGGTATTTATAGATTTCGGTTCACCGTTAGGATCGTTTCTTGGAGAAGAGGGAATGATCTAGCCCGTACACTTGTCGGAATGTTGTGGTAACTGATTTTGGCCACCACAAGAGATTAACATGTGGAACTTGGCCTTTGGGAAGTGTTTAAGGGCAGTTAACAGCTGAGAAAAACGTTTTGCTGCATCTGGCCCCTGCTTAAGGACCTTGCAGACCTGAATCTTTCAAAAATGGCAGAACAGGCCCCTGTGCGCGTATCGTCGTGTTTTGGCACTTCTAACACCCGTCAAACCCAATTTCAAGATCCACAATGATGTTAAAGTATAGGGAACTTAAAATGTGCTCAAAAATATCTCGGATGTCGGTTCGTTTGGTCGTACGGTTGCGATGTTTGGTTAATTACGACGGAATGCGCATAAGCGCGAAAAACGATCCAAATGGCGTGACGAATGGATTTTTCTCATGCCAAGCACTAAAATAAAATATTTTAGTGCTTACATAAATTTTTGGATGTCCGGATGTATTCAGAAGGTAAGTTATGCGCGAAAATGCAAACTTATGCACTTTTTGACATTTTTAGTCCCTGAATGAGCCAAAAGTCTATTTTAGCACACCGAACCCATCAAAGCCTATTTCTAAGCTATGTAAAGGGTATTTATGGTATGTTTAACTTATGGTCATGTTCCAGAATGTCTGTTACAGTTCAAATTGGCATACTTTCGCAGTTTGTCAACTTTAGTCCCTGTAAGCGATTTAACTCGATTTTGCCATACCAAAGCCTTCAAAACTTATTTCTAAGTTATGTAAAGGTTATTTAAGTTATGTTAAGCCTATTTCACTATTCTGGAGTGTTCGTTGCATTAAACTGGTTATATCTACGCATCAGAGCGCGTATAACCCTCCAGAAAGCGATTTAAAGCTTGAAATCGAACAAGAGTTTATATGTGCAAACGATACACATATTTTTACAAATCCCTAGTATGAAATACAATATTTCATTGCTTTGGCATTTTTTTGATGGTTGAAGTGACACAGGTGTCACATGTGCAGCGGAATTTTTTGCTTCTTGCTACTCCTTCATCAAGTGCTTCTTGGGTAGCATCAACCTTTTTGCCTACCATCTGGAAAGGGAATTTTTCTGGTCATAGCATCCTTTTCTGGTTCAATGTAAAGACCATCATCTATTCCCTTCTTCTTCCACTCCTGTATTTTCTCCCCCTTTTTGGCATTATCTGGGGGAAGTTGATCAATGAAAAGAACTGTTGGAAGAGCAGTGCCAGTGGTTTCCAATAAATGGGCCTTGATTGCCTTAATGTCTGCTTGAGTGTTCTTGAACCTAGACTCCATGATGTTTCTCAGCTTTTGGACATGTATTTCATGTTGCTGATCAGCCATTTCTTTTTGTTGTTGGAGAAAAGGTTGGAAGAGATTCCAGAGCTCATTTGTAGCAGATGCTTATGGTGGAGCAGGTGCTTGAGGTGGAACAACAGTGGATTTCATCTTTTGTACTGTCAACAACTGTTGCAACATTTCTTTGATATCTGCAACTGAAGTATCCAGTTTATCAACACGTTCCGTCAATTCCAAATATTTTAAACCATCACCCAATTTAATGGGATCATCTGATTTCCCACTAGCAGTGGTTTTATCAGTGGTTGAGGTAGGGAGTGTACTCCAAACATTAACCACTGATGCCCCTTTTTCTTGGTACTGGGGTCTTCTTCCTTCAACACCTGACAACCTTTTGATGTTGCCAATGGTAAAAAGAAATCCACTGGTGGTTGGCAGAGGTGGTATGGAAGGAATTGCCTCCAAGGAAGTCTTATTGATGTAACCACTGTCCAAATGTAAACCAGTGGGTTCAACATTTGTAGTGGCTGCTTCACTTGGAATACCACCAAGAGTTACTTGTAACTCAAGGGGTGTAACCTCCTCAGGTTGTGTCGGTGGGTTAGCAAGGATTGATACATCAGACCCAGTCATTTGTTGAGGTATATTCCCATTAATAGGTGATTGAGAAGGACTGGTTAGTGCCTGGTTCAAATCGATTGCATCCAACAGAAGTTTAGTTGGTGGGGGAATTGTGGATGTGATGTTTGGTGTAGAAAGAGAATTTGCCTCGGGCATTGGGCTGTGGATGATGGAAACGAGTGTTTCCAGAGCATCATATTGTGGAGTCCCTATTTGTACAACCTGTTCTTTTTTAGAAGAAACAGGAGGAGTTTCGGGTATGAGTTTAGATATTTGTACCAACTGCTGTGAGGAAGAAGCAGCAGTGGTTTCTTGTGATTTTTGTTTTGTCACAGGCAGTTGCTCTGGTATCTCATCCTCCAGAGTTGCCTTTTTGATGGGTTTGGGGGGTTTTTGATTTTTCTTTTTATGTGGCTTTTTGGTGATTTTAGGTGTGGGTTTCAAAGCTGTTGTGGTGCTACTTTGATCACCTTGAGCAGTGGGCTCAGCAGCAGATACCTGAGGAGCAGTGGTAGCTGCTAAATTCTGCTCAGGCACCTCTGCTTGTGTTTTGCAAGGTGTTGACATTCTTGTAAAAGTTTCAGCAGTTAAGCTGTGCATTTGTAAAGAGTCACCTTGGTTTATTGCAGCAATATCCTCCTTACTGAATTTCTTTTCAAAATAATAGCTTAGAAATCTTGGAAACAGTAAGAATGATTTTGTTTCAACATTTTTAACCAGATCATTAAAAATTTCTCAGGAATAATTAAAATTTTCTTCTTGAAGAATAGCATATCCCAGATTTTGAATTTTTAATGGTATTTCATTAAAAGCAGTGGTTTTGTTTGAAACACACATTAGAAGGGTATGAAATAAAAACCTTGTTGCAGAAGGGAAGTAACCTTTTTGTAAGGTGTCCTTTTTCACTTCTGCATTATACCCTCTTTCCATAAAATCATTTTTTAACTCGTTTTTGGGAAAAGAAAGTTTACCTTCCTAGTCATCGAGTTGGAAGACCTCTGAAAGTGATTGTGGTGTAATCTTGACGGCTTTACCCTTTAGAGAAGAGTTGATGGCTATTACAGTGTCTCCTTGTTTTTCAAGGGTTGCATTCTTCCAAAATGCTCTTTGGGTTGTCAAGTAAATTGGTGCATCCGCAGTTAACAAAGTTTTGTACTTTGATGCGGAGATGGTAGCAAGGATGGAATCGAAAATTTCTGTGGTGCCGGGTTTTGTGAGAAGACCCAGAAGACTGTGAGATGGTTTATGGGGAATTTCAGTGGGTGTTGCCTTTTGAGAAGCTTGTTTGGATGTTTATTTGGAAGTGGGTTTTGCAGATGACTTCGATTTTGTCATTTTGGAGATGATGATCAAAGAAAGCTGTGAAGGAATTTGAAGAAAAACTGTTTTGAGAAGAGAATTTTTGAGAATTCAATTCGACAGTAAAACCCTGTTTTTGATGTGAAGTGGGGGTTTTATAGAGGAAAAAGTGAAGGCTGACGTGGCAGCGGTTACAAAAGGTCTGACCACTATGTACTGCCCACATGCCAAACTCTGATAAAATGAAGGACATTACTTTTATGAAAGTTACTGATGAAGGCAGTGTTTACAACGGTAAAATGGAAGCAGTGGATGATTTTCACTATCAGTGGATAGCATATCAGTGGATAAGACACTGCTTTTGAACAACAGAGTTTATCAAGGAAATGAGAGGACAGAGGATGGCTTTCAGCAGTGGACAGACTTTGATGTAGAGCAGACTTTTGAACAAGCAGTGGTTATGGCAGACTTTTAAGGATTTTAATGAAAACTTCATTTTTAGCTATTTTTAAGGATGGATTTTTGATTTTTCTGAAAACATTTTAATGCTTTTATTCATAGAAAAACAAGATGTTGCTTGTTATTCCATGTTTAGCATGCCAATCCTAGAGACCAAGCTTTCAAATATGGCAGTATCTAATGCTTTTGTGAGCACATCTGCCAGCTGGTCTTTAGTTGGAACATGATGCAGAGAAATCAAACCTTTTTCATAACAATCCCTCACAAAGTGATGTCTGATGTCGATGTGCTTGGTGGTTGAATGGGAAACTAGATTTTTGATGATATTTTATGCTGCCTGGCTATCCAACATGAGTGGTGTCTTTAAGGCAGTGATACCAAAATCCAGCAACTGATTTTGAAGCCACAAGAGTTGGGCTGTACAGCTTGCAGCAGCAATGTATTCGGCTTCAGCAGTGGATGTTGAAACAGCTGCTTGCTTTTTGCTTTGCCATGAAACTAAGCAATCACCTAGAAACTGGCACCCTCCTGATGTGGACTTCCTTGTGGTGTTACATCCAGCAAAGTCACTATCTGAAAATCCTGAAAGCTTGATATTCCCATTAGCTGGATACCAGATACCAAGTTTGGGAGCACTTTTTATGTATCTGAATATCCTTTTTACAGCAATAAGATTGGATTTTCTAGGGGCTGATTGACTTCTTGCACAAACACATGTTGCAAACATGATGTCTGGCCTAGATGCAGTTAGGTACAGCAAAGACCCAATCATGCTTCTATATAGAGTTTGGTCAATCAGCTCATCCTTTTCATCAGACATGACTAGCTTATTTGTTGCCATGGGTGTGCTGCATGGTTTACAATCATTCATATCAAATTTGTTTAAAAGTTCTTTTGCATATTTGCTTTGATGAATGAAAGTACCATTTTGCATTTGCTGAACTTGGAGACCAAGAAAGCATTGCAGCTCACCCATTGCAGTTATTTCAAACTCAGCTGTCATGAGTTCCC
Organism: Helianthus tuberosus; assembly: GCA_030545235.1. Lineage (NCBI taxonomy): Eukaryota > Viridiplantae > Streptophyta > Magnoliopsida > Asterales > Asteraceae > Helianthus > Helianthus tuberosus. The sequence continues at coordinate 172,211,346 of CM060377.1, forward strand.
TAAACTCTTCACACATTTTGTTACATGTGCTTCCAAAAATAATGTCATCCACATAAATTTGGACAATCATTAAATCCTTTCCTCTCCATTTTAAAAACAGTGTTTTATCAATGGTACCTCTTTTGAAACCATTTGAGAGTAGAAAGGTGGAAAGAGTTTCATACCAGGCCCTTGGTGCTTGTTTCAAGCCATACAGGGCGTTTTTCAGCCTGTAGACATGATCTGGATAAAATGGATCCTCAAAACCTGGAGGTTGACACACATACACCTCTTCTTGAATTGTACCATAGAGGAAAGCACTTTTGATATCCATTTGGAACACCTTCATGTTGTGGTTGACAGCAAAGGCCAAGAACAGTCTTATAGCTTCCAATCTTGCTACAGGGGCAAAAGTTTCATCATAGTCAATCCCCTCTTCCTGTCTGTAACCTTGAACCACAAGCCTGGCTTTATTCTTGACAACAATACCCCTTTCATCAGTTTTGTTTTTGAAGACCCACTTTGTGCCAATGGGGCTAACCTCCTCTGGCAGTGGTACAAGCTCCCATACTTGTTGTCTTTTAAATTGTTGGAGCTCCTCTTGCATGGCTTCTACCCAGCTGTTGTCTTTCAGTGCCTCTTGGTACTCGACTGGCTGATGGAGTGATAGAAAACCAGCAAAAAGACAAATGTTTTGGGTTTGGCTTCTTGTGAGCACCCCTTCATTGATGTTGCCAATGATTTGATCAGGTGGATGAGATCTCAAGTAGATTAAATCTCTTTGGTATGGAATGATGGCATTTGTTGGTGAAGGCTGCAAAAGTGTATCATCTGAGCTAACCACTGCTGGAGACTTTGATCATCCAGCAGTGGCTTCAAAAGGTGGTGGAATGGGGGGTAATGAAGTGGACACATGCTGACTTTTATCCACTGTTTGGGGACTTTTGTCAGCAGTGTTTGTTGATGTGGAAGCAGTGGTTAATGGGCTACTTTGGTCAACAACTGTTGAGGTAGCAGTGGTTGAGCTTTGACAGCTGTTTTAAACATCTGATGCTCTTCTCATTCTGACAGAATTTTGAGGAATGATGATTTCATATCCATAGTCTGGTGTTCAATCCTCTGATGGACCTGCACTGTTAGTCTTGACAGCAGTATTTTCAAAAGTAAATTTATCAAGATCAAACAGATCTGCAGGATTTGCTGGGATTTTCATTGATGAAAGTTCATTGAACTTTACATTCAAGGTCTCCTCCACTGCCTTGGTCCGTGTATTAAACACTTTGTAGGCCTTGGCAGTGGTTGAGTATCCCAGATGATAACCACAATCAATTTTGGCTGCAAATTTTGAAATGGAATCTTTTAAGTTCAAAATAAAGCATGGGCAGCCAAACACTTTGAAGTATGAGATCAGTGGTTTGATTTTATACAAAATTTCATAAGCAGTCTTTTTGTGCCTGGGGTTTATTAAAACTCTGTTTTGGACATAGCAAGCAGTATTTACTGCCTCTGCCCAAAAAGTTAATGGCAAACCTGAATCAGCAAGCATGGTTCTGGCAGCCTCAATCAAAGTTCTGTTCTTTCTTTCCACTACCCCATTTTGCTCTTGTGTTCTAGGGATGCTGTACTGCCTTACAATCCCTTTCTTCACACAGAAGGCATCCAACTCCTTATTTTTTAATTCTGTGCCATTGTCACTCCTGAAGACTTTTACTGGAAGGTCAAATTGCTTTTCAACCTGTGTCACAAAGTCTTGCAAAATGCCTGCAGTCTCATCTTTTGAGTGTAAAAAGAAAGTCCATGTAAACCTAGAGAAGTCATCAACAATAACCAAACAATATCTTTTCTTCTTGAGACTCATGACTTGAACTGGGCCAAACAAATCCATGTACAGCATTTGCAAACACTGGGTTGTTTTGGACTCTTCAATGGACTTAAAAGAGCTTTTATGTTGTTTTCCTTTTAAACAGGAAACACAATGCTCAGGACATGAAAACAATTTTTGTGGTAGGCCTCTTACCAAACCATTTTTTGAAATTTCAGTGATTGTCTTAAGATTTGTGTGCCCCAGTCTTCTGTGACAAAGTTCTGTCTCTTTGTTAGAGGTAGCTGAGAACAGACATGCATCAGCTCTGGGACACTCTTTTGACATATCAACAACATAAACATTGCCACTTCTTTGAGCAACAAGTTTTGTTTGACTAGTGTTTATTATTGCTTCAATCTTTTTGACCATTTCTGGTCCAACAATCCTACAACACTCCTTTGTGAAGAATGACCCATACCCCTTGTCACTCATTTGTGAAACACTCAGGAGGTTGAATTTCAGACTGTCTATCAGATTGACATTTTCAAATTTTACATTGCCAGACTGTACTGTACCAGACCCCAGAACTTTCCCTTTACTGTTATTCCCAAAGGATATATCACCCCCTCCATGAATTTTGAAATCTTTGAGTAGGGCTTTACATCCAGTCATGTGCCTGGAGCCTCCACTATCAACATACCAAAGGCTATCTAAGCAGGCAGAAGCTCCCTGCACATGAAGTAAAAGGATTAGTTCATTAGGGTTTCCAAAGCCAATAAGGCTTTGGATGGGGTCTCAACAGTGTCTGGGATGGATGCACATTGATGGACAGTGGTTAGGTCAGTGGTTTGGACAGTTTTAGGACTGTTTCTTGCTAACCACTGTTGGGGGTCTTGACCAATCACCTGTTGGTACCCAAAAGGATGCCTGTTCACTTTAGGTTTAGAGGGCCTTTTGTAGGTCTCATAAACGTGTGGAATACTTTGGTAAGACTGTTTTTCCTTACCTCTTCTGTATTGATTGGCAGGGGGTGCATCAGTAACCTGAACATCTCTTTTGACAGACGTTTGGTTTAGCTGTTTTGTGACAGCTGTTTGAACTGGCACAAACAGTGGTTGGTTTTTGGTGAATTTGACAGATGATGTTGATGGACTCAAGGATGTTTTAGCAATGTACTCATTCTTTTTCACATCAAAGTTTTTGAGATACACACATGCTTGAGTTTTGTGGTTTGTTTTACCACAGACAATGCAGCTTTCAGCAGGAACAATGACACTTGTTTTGTTTAAATCATATGCTTTTAAATGGAAACAGTCGTTTGTTAGATGATTCCTTTTCTCACAAAATTCACAAAACAGGTTATTGATCTTTTCTTTCTTCTTTCTCTTTTCGGACTCCTTTGCAACAGAGTTTTTAACCTCTGTTGGGATATCCTTGAGTGGAATGACTTTAGCTTTTGGAGCTTTAACACCATCAGTGGTTGTAAAGTCCATGGGCTTGAAATTTTCAAGAATGTCACACTCATCAGACCATGTGGGTTTAAACTGGTATTTCTCAAGCTCTTCGAAAGTAGAGGATCCCAATGGTCTGTCAAGTGTGATTTTGTTACCAAGTTTATCAGTGATTTTCACTTCTTGGCCATTCTTGTTTGTGGGGATGAACTCAGTTGTTTCATCAGTGGTTTGAACAGATTTTTCAAAAGCAGTGTTTTCATCATCATGTTTTCTATAACCAACACCAAATTTCACATTGCTTTTTATCTGTTTTTCAAGCATAACCTCATACCCTTTGCATGATTCCACCCATTTTTCACAGGTGATCTGGGTGGACTCCAACTCCTTTTTGCAAACTTGGTATTTTTCTACCATAGTTTGAAGTTGGGTTTTGGTTATGCTCTGCTCTTCTTTCAGACTGCTGATCTCTTTTTCCTTTTCAGTCAATTTGTTTTTAAGTTCTTTTAAAGATCTTTCAAATTTGACTTCATCAGTTAAGATTTTATCCCGAAGGTTTTCATTTACCTCCTTAATATTAGCAAAAGCAATAATGCAATTGTCAGAACACAGTTTTTCAAGAACTTGATGAGATACCTTGGCAGCAGCCATCATTGCACAATCACATTGATGATTTTCTTCATCATCAGCTCTAACTTCTTTCTCACCTGCTTTCTTCTCTTCCCCTTCTTCTTTATCCTCTTCGGACCATGGATCTGTCAGTGGTTTAATCAGGGTTCCTAAACTTTCTCCCAGCAGTAGTTCACCAGCCACAGCAGTAACCACTGCTTCAGTCACCTCGTCCACTGTTTCAGCACTTAGCTGTTCACCTCCAGTTTCAATCCCCTCTGGTATTGACTCTAATGCCATCAAACAAAATTCATCATTAGAAGGTTCATTAAAGGCATAGAGTGCAAAATTTTCATCACCAAGCTCATCAGGCATACTGCTCCAGTCAACAAAGCCTTGAGTGAAGAAGCTTTGCTGATCTGGTTGTACTGCTGCTGGAGCAGCTGTTTGAGGTGCAACAGTTTGCACTTGTGCCTGAGGGACAGGGGTTTGCACGTACTGAATTTGTGGAACAGTGGTTTGGACATAATGCACAGGCACAGGGGCAGCAGCATAATGAGAAGTGTTAACATGAGCTGCAGGGGTATATTGGGTATAGTGCACAGCGCTTTGATTTTGAGGTCTAAGGTTTGAGCTAGGATGAGTGATTATAGGACCAGTAGTTTGACTCCTGCATTCCCTAGCGAAATGACCTAGCCTATTGCACTTGTAACACTTAATTCTCGATTTATCCAACCCAACCCTTAGATTCCCATGTAACCCTGGGAATTTTCTCCCTGTTCTTTTGTAGAATTTGCTTGTTCTTACACTAAGCAAAGCCAACTGATGCAAAATGTCCATCTCTTCTAAGTCAGTGGGATCAAAATGTTGCAAATCATTGAGTTCAAAGCACAAATTATCTGACATCTGGTTTTCACCGTTTGCAGTAAAAGCATAATTTGCAGAGTGAGGATCAGGGTTGTTAATATTTCCACCTGCAGTTATATAAATGAAGTGATAATAACCCTGATCCGTACCACTGCTACCAGATTCTTCCTGACCAAAAAGAGCTATGCTACCGAATGAATAATCATCAGCAACTTTTCCTGACTCTTGCAACTTCTTTTTCTGGTTTAACTCCCTTTCATAGGTCAGGAGTCTACCATGAAGTTGGGTCAGGGTCAGATCTTTGAACTCAGCAGAGTTTCTAGTGACAAAAGCTATGGTGTCCCATTTTTCTGGTAGTGATCTAAGGAACCTGCTATTTTGAGTTGAATTTGGAAAAGTTACTTTAACAAGCCTTAGTTCACTAATGAGATAGCTGAATCGCTCAAATTGCTGAGTCAGTGATTCACCCTTGATGTGACAAAATGTTTCATACTGCTGATTCAGGATTTCCCTATTGTTCTCAATGACTTCTTCTGTTCCCCCAAACTGTTCCTTCAACGCATCCCATAGCTCTTTGGCACTGTTACAGTGTAACAGTCCAGCATAGATCTCATTGGGTAATGCAGATGCTATGATGCTAAATGCTTTGGCATCGAGTTCGAACTTTTGAAAATCAGTTTCAGTATAGTTTTCAGTTGGTTTAGGAACGAACTTCTTTGCGTCCTCAACACTTGGCACCATAGGAACATGGGGACCAAAAACAACAGACCTCCAACATCCAGTGTTCTGTTGAGCAAGGATGTGACCCATCCTTCTCTCCCAGATGTTGTATTCATTACGTTTAAGCATGGGTGGTTTAAAAAGCGAGCCAATGTTATTCTTATCATCTTATGATTGTGACGTCATCCTGGTTGTTTTACAGGTACTGATTAATCAACTTTAATGGTGATTAAACCTTACTCTGTTTTTCAACAAACCGAACAAACTATCGATATCAACGATTATGACCTGAACTATTTATGTCAAAATGATTGTTAAATCAAATTTGACTGTCCAAACTCTGATACCAATTGTTGGATCTGAGTTTGGTTTTGATTGTATTTTTCGTTTGAATTAGAATTAAGATGGATGAGTTGTGCAGCGGAATTAGGATGGAAGCAAACTTTGCATACAATCAAACGAGAGTATTGCTTTTATCAAACACTTTTCACAGAGAACCGAAAGAATGAATTTAATTTCAACAACGATTACAATGCAATGTTTAATACAACTCCCCCTCAGCCAGAGCTCAGTGTTTGTTCGTGCAGAGAAGACGGTTTTGCAAAGAGCTAATAGAACAGTACAGAGCATTGTTCTATTTATAGGCACTAGCAAACCACTGAGCATCTAAGCTGACGTCACCATGAAAGTGACATCTAACTTCCTAACAAACTCTAACCTTTGATCAATACAAACACTACTATGCTAACTACTGCTATTACATTATATTTCATAAAGACAGAATAAACAACTGCTGCATCCCTCCACTGCTGTGAACCCAGCAGTACTTGTCAAGATCAGCAGTGCTTGACTCAAGGCAGTAGATTGAACAGCAGAGCTTTAGTCTTTCATCAGGCCATTACTTGATCAGCAGTTTGTGGATCAGCAGTTTGCACGATCAGTAGATAGGTGGTCAGCAGATGTTGAAATCACTATCAAGGGGAGAGACTTGTATGTAACATCTGCTTAATCTGGATCCACTGCTCTGATCCAGTTTTGGCTTTAATTATATGTTCTTATGGTAGGGTTCAATCCCGACAGCACATGTTGTTCTTTTGGAGGGTTTTTTAATAAGTTTAACCTGGTTTTTCAACAACACTTGACATTGAACGATCTTGGGAGCAGCAAGGGCATAATTTTAGAATCCAGTTCATCTTAATCGCCATCATATCTTTGCTACTTGCCGAATCAATCATGAATCCGTCATATTTCCAAGCCTTTAAAGATCAAGATTGTGAGACGAGTGGCTAAAACTCTTATGTTTCTTCCGGATGGAGGGTTTTTGTAAGTTAGACAATTTTATGTGTTTATGACAATCCTATAACTCGGTGATCTAAGCATTCTATGCTTTTCACCTTTGATCTGATTAATCAATTGTAACCGGTTGTATTTTATCTAAATTTAATTTTTGGATCATTCAATTCCTGAGAGTTCTTGTAATCGGGATATATTTGTTAGGGGATTAGGGTTGGTAATTGCAACTGATAATTATTAGATAACCTCTCATTATGTATTGACCGGAGTACTTAGTCTTTGATTATCCAATTGATGAATTAAGTTGAACACTTATGTCTATATGAGTGTTTCGATTAAACACATAATTGAATCTAGCTACAAACCTGAAATTCAGAGGAACCATTGTTTCTCCTACTGATTTAAACTTCGAATTTAGTTGTTAATTTGGATAAACAATCAAACCATCAATTGAGAAGTGTTGTTACTGCGATGACTAGGTCCGGATTGGTTTGCTTTGCTTGAGGACAATCAAAGGCAATGTTGGACTGTGTTGTGACCCTAAACAGTCAGTAAAAGGCAGTTCATCTTCATATACAGAGGCGGAATCAAAGTAAATGAAGTTACACAGCTTTATCCTTTCAATTTCCTTTCTATTAATGCTTTCTGAGTAAATTTTGACAGCAATTCGACACCTAGCACAATATCTGTTTCCGCTCCAAATGTTACAAATGAACACCAGCTGATACCTATTTATAAGCGACCTGATTCCGCTCCAAACTACTTGATACATTACGAGCGGAATCACTAAGATGATCATGAGCGAAATCAGCTAGATGACCTTTGGAGCGAAATTATATGATTACATAAAATCCTGATTTCGCTTCTAATGACATGATTGTCATTTGGAGCGAAATTACATGTTTAATCCACTAAACTTGTTTTCTAACTCTAATTCAATCTATCTAGACCTAAGACTCAACTAAGACATAGTTAACAGACATTCAATGCACCAACAGACTCCCCCTTGGATGTTGACGAAGTCTTTAGCGTTGAGTCTTCAGTCTTGGTCTCTTTCCAACTCTGTCTTCTCATTGCAAAAACTCTTTCTTCACACAGATTCAGAAATCAACCTAGCTCCATCTTCAATCTCCCCTTTGATTGTTGATCCAGAATCCTGACTCCCCCTTTCAGAGACTCCCTCTCTCGATCAGCTAGGGCTCTAATTCTGGTTCAAACTTTTAACATTTCATTGCCATGGAATTCCTGTTACCTGCATAAACTCTACCTAAATATAAGATATATGACATGAACAATTTTAATCCAAACTTACCATATAACTTTCAGTGTTAGAAATCCACTTAAGTATACAGGTCCAAATTAATGACCCTGATTACTCAATTAATCTACCAAGTTCAACTTAATGACCTTGGTTGATCAGAGATAATTCACACTGACACTCAGTTCAATTTGTTTTTCTAAAAAAATTACAAGTTTCAACTTAATGAACTTGCTTCAACTTTTCAACTTCTCAAACTTATCAAGATTAGCTCACGACTCATCATCCAGTCCAGAAACCTCCTGCATCTGCTTTCAACTTTCGAATCCGAAGATCAACTCTCCACTTTGGTTTGTCGCAAAATAAAGCAGAAATGAAAAATCTTTTTGAATTTTTAATAAAGCTTCTAAACTAGAAATGAAATACAGAACTAAAATGCAATGAAAGTAAACTATTTACAAACATATTTTTGATGAGCGTGTTAGGGAATCATATCAGCTAATCGACAAGTCACAAGTACCGTTAAGCTTCAATTACATACTCATAATTAAACAATTCGCTTAGATTGTCGATATACTGATCCACTTAAATTTTCACACACATTTCAATCTGTCCAGGATACGGATTTAGTGTTTTAGAGACTTAAACTTATACGTGTGTCCCACCTCTTGAATATAGTCCTGTATCCAGATCCCAATATTCAGTCTTACAGGTGAGAATACCACAAATGATATCTGTAGGGGTTAATAAATTATGAAGAATCATGAGAGCTCAGGTCAGAACTACCGTTCAGCAGAGAGATCATGACTCAACTTTTGGGTGTGTCCCCTTTAGAGGATCTTTTTTCCAACAGCATTGATTAGCAATTTTATTGTCTTATCATATATGCTGAGGGTGATGCTATGTTTCAAGCATTGCGGAAAGTATTATTCGAGGACTAGGTCAGAACTTCCATTCAGCAGAAGTCCCAGAATAATACCCCAGATATCACTGAGTATAAAGACCTAGTATATCAGAAAAAGGAATCTTTCAAACGAAATTTCAGGGGGTACCTATATATCCAAGTAGTGTTCCCCACGAAATAAGTAAGTAAGATTTAGATTTATATCCCGAACAAACCTACTAAATGTGTAAAAACCTATCGGCACATCATCAGCGAGACTGTTTAACGCATTTAAACATTCCATTTCTTTAGCATACTGTAACTGTCAAGCCGATGTACTATCATTTTCCCTATTTACACAAGCTCTTTTCCAATTTTCTATTGTTTTTGGATTTTGAAAAAATATCTCATGTTTTTGTATTTTTTTTCATTTTTTATTGTTTTTGTATTTTCTGAAATATTACCCTATACCTCCCCCGAAATACCAAAACAGGTAAAAAATCGACAAACCATTGCAGATTGCTTCTCAACATCATCTACAATGTCTCCTTCATCAACGCCAATGATCTCCTCCGACACCGATAAAAGCTTCATACCATTCAGTTTTAGCAAATACTGAAAACGTGTTTTATCAAATGCTTTGGTATGTAAATCAGCTTTTTGATCATCAGTGTGGATTTTCTCAATTCGTATCAACTTCTTCTCGAAACAATCGCGAATGAAGTGATGACGAATTTCAATATGTTTGGTTTTAGCGTGATGTACTAGATTTTTAGTAATGTTAATCGCTGCCTCATTATCAACAAAGATAGGGGTATTTAGAAATTGCAAACCATAGTCGCGCATCTGTTGCTGGATCCACAAGATCTGTGAGCTGCAGCTGCTAGCAGATACATACTCCGCTTCACATGTGGATAAAGCCACAGAGGTTTGCTTTTTGCATTGCCAGGTGACCAATCGTGATCCGAAAAACTGACACCCTGCTGTTGTTGATTTAGCATTAACTTTGCAGCATTTGAAATCGGAATAACCTTCGAGCGTGAAATCGCCTTCTCTAAGATACCACCACCCCAATGATGGAGTTCCTTTAAGATAACGTAATATCCTTTTAACAATAATCATGTGCGAAGCTCTCGGGTTAGATTGAAATCTTGTTGCGAGGCAGGTTGGGTACATAATATCGGGTCTTGAAGCTGTCAAATACATCTGCGAACCGATCATGGAACGATACATCGTTTCATCTACCTTCTCTCCGGTGAGATCAGGGTTTATACCATGATTCGTTGCTAATGGGGTGGCTGCTGGAGTACAACCTGACATCCCGAATTTCTCCAAGATATCATGAACGTACTTCGTTTGATGTATGAAAATTCCTTTGGGTAGTTGATCAACCTGAAGTCCCAAAAAGAATTTCATCTCCCCCATCGATAACATTTCGAATTTCTGCTTCATGACTCGTTCAAAATCTTTGCACAAATTTTCATTTGTTGACCCAAATATGATGTCGTCCACATATATTTGAACTATCAGAAAATGTCCGTCGACCTCTTTGGTGAAGAGAGTGGCATCCACTTTTCCACGAATAAAGCTGTTGGCTAGCAGGTGTTGAGACAATGTCTCGTACCAAGCTCTCGGGGCCTGGTGTAAACTATACAGCGCTTTGTCTAACAAATAGACTTTGTCTTTGTGGATTGGATCGGTGAAGCCCGGTGGCTGTCCGACATATACCTCCTCTTTTACCTTCCCATAGAGAAAAGCCGATTTAACATCTAACTGATAAACTTTTAAGTTTTTCCAAGAAGCAAATGCTAGAAAGATTCTGATCGCTTCTAGTCGAGCAACCGGAGCATATACTTCGGTGAAATCTATCCCCTCCTGCTGACTGAAACCCTGGACTACGAGTCGAGCTTTGTTACGAACCACAACTCCTATATCGTCTCTCTTGCACTTGAACACCCACTTGGTGTTGATCTTCCTTTGACCATCAGGCAAATCCACTAACTTCCACACTCCCAACTTTTCAAATTGGCTTAGTTCCTCCTGCATTGCATTGACCCAAGAATCTTCAGTAAGCGCCTCTTTATAAGTCCTTGGTTCAACCTGCGAAATAAAACAACTCAATGAGAATTCAGTTTGTAAAGGAGCAACTTTTGTATAAAAACATGTAAGTCCTTTATCAAGCTGTCTTCGAGTGCGGACTCCTGACTGCAATTCTCCAATGATCAACTCCTCTGGATGGTATGAAAGAGTTTGTGGCATCACTTCGCCTGGAACATCTACATCGCCTTCCAGATTAGTAACATTCTGATTTGCACCTTGTTCACTGACTGGGTTTGTTTGACTTGAAATCTGAATTTGCTCCTACTCAGAATCTGAATCACCACGATCAAATACTGGCATGTTCTCAGATTCTTGATTATCAATCTGTGCCGACTGATTATCTTGAGCAACTTCATTTTGTTGGACATCATCATGTTCCCCAGCATTGCTTGGACCTGCTTCATCATCATTTAAAGCTTGTCTCGGTCGCCTTGAATACTCAGCTGGGAACCTTTCCTGTGATTCTTCATACTTTCTCAGAATATCCAACTCGTCAAAGAAATCTTCTTCTTCTTCTGGTTCTTCCATCATGTCAAATGAATCCCACAACTTGTCGTAATTAAAACGCCATGAGTCTCCAGGATTCTGTGGCGGCATTGTATAACCTTGACATTCAACATTTGGAGCTTCAATAATCCGCTTCAGACTTGGAACGAAGACACGTCTTTGAGGACTTGAGTATCCCACAAATATCCCTTCAATACTCTTCGGACCAAACTTTCCAAAAGGCTCTAGAACAGTACATGGTGACCCAAACGGTTCAAGATACTTCAGATTTGGTTTGCGGTTATTGATCAACTCAAAGCATGTTTTGTTGAATTTCTTAACAGTGAGAACTCTGTTGAGCGTATAGCATGCGGCAGAAACTGCTTCTGCCCAAAAATTTATCGGTAGCTTTGAATCAGCAAGCATTGTTCTGGCCGTTTCGATTAGCGTCCTGTTTTTACGTTCTGCAACTCCATTCTGCTGCGGAGTGTACGGAGCACTAAACTCATGCAATATACCTCTTTCATCACAATATTCTTCCATCTTGTTGTTCTTGAATTCAGTACCATTATCACTTCTAATTCTTCTGATACCCCTTTGGTACAGATTTTCAATCTTTCTAAACAACGCCATCAAACTGTTAAACGTTTCATCTTTCGACTTCAAGAATGATACCCACGAAAATATGGAATAATCATCAGTAACCACAAGACAGTAGAGATCCCCTGTAATACTTTTGACGTTTACTGGACCAAACAGATCCATATGTAATCTCTCTAACGGTCTGGAAACTGAATTGACTTGCTTTTTAGGGTGTGACTTTTTCTTTTGCTTGCCTTTGATGCAACTAATGCACTCCCCTTCCAGATGAAAACCTTTGATATTAACACCAAGAACTAAATCATTATGCACTAGATGATTCATTTTTCTCAAATGTATATGCCCCATCTTCCGGTGCCACAACTTCGATTCTTTCTCCGTTGCTCTAGACACAAAACAGTGAGCCTGACTCGTGGTTGTAGTAGCTACACTCATGTCCAACACATACAGATCATTGACTCTTGGTGCCCGCATGATAATCCATTATTCAGGGATAACAAATCCTGGTTTCAAGATCAAACATTCTTTGTCTGTGAAGTGAGTAGTATACATCCTATCACAAATCTGCGAGATACTTAGCAGATTATTCTCCAGCTCAGCAATGTAGTTAACTCTTTCAAACGTAACAATCCCATTGGATAACGTTCCTTCACCTACAATTCTACCACCTTGGTTTCCTGCGAACCCTACATAACCACCATTGAAATTTCTAACATCATACAACAATGTAGTCTTCCCTGTCATATGTCGAGACGCTCCACTATCCATAATCCATCTTGAAATAGCTCTCGGAAGATCCTGCACATATTACAAACAATTTAAGAAAGATGCCGATTCCTGCTTCACAATTACCAACTAGGAAGTTCCGGCAAGTCCAAAATCTTTAGTGAGATTTTGAAGCTACCCAAGCCTTTTTCGACTCAGGTAACTGGACTTTAATGTGAGATTTTGTAGTGTAAAGTGGCGGAAAATTTTTATCATTCATTTTTAAGCTTTCCTCAGATCCAACCTCAACCTTTTTGTATAAGAAAAACTCATCTATCTTAAGTTGACCGGTTGGTTGCTTTTTCTTTTGAACATTCTTCTTCTCTGGTAGAGTAGAAGATTGTTTCTCCAATTGTTCATAATAATCCAAAGAAACATCCATCTTTACCGGAATGGTAGAAGATGATTGTTTTTCTGACTCTGAAACCTTTGGTTTTTCAACAACTTTTGGCTTCCATGCTTGTAGAGATGATGCAACCCGTTTATAGAATTTGTCATTTTTAGTTACCACATTCTTAACAGGTTCAATTTTGACTTTTGATTTCTCATTTTTCAAAATTTTCTCAACAACCATTGGAGCTTTTCCTTTTGCATCAACCTTCTTCTTTTGATTCTCAACAACTTCAGTCTAAGGCTTGAAGTTGGTGCAATTTCTTGCAATGTGACCAACTTTGTTGCATCTAAAACATGTACGAGTATCAACTACCCGACTTGTGCCTTCAGACTGAGGTTGTGAGGCCCTTTTCTCAAAGAACTCTTCATTTGATTTCGAAAAAATCTCTTTCTCTTCATCAGAAAGTGAACTTGAATTGTTCACAAACACCTTCTTTTCATAAAACCTTTTGTTTTGAAAATTCTTTCTTTGATAGTTCTTACCACCCTGATATCCACCCGACCAATTGTTTCGATTGTTTTTATAAAAACGCGGTGGAACTACAGGTTTCTTGTAGTAAGATTTATCTTTCTCAAAATTCATTTACCTTTTTGTTTGTTTCAAACTCTTAACTTCAGACAAATCGATTTCAACCATTTTGAACACATTTGCCAATTTTGAAACATTTACATTCTCCTAAGGAAACTCAGAATCCGAATACAACTTATCAGATCCAGCCATCTTGTACATCACAAGATCCGGTTCATCACTTAAGTTGTTTTTGGATTTTGGTTTCTGAATGTAATTGTCCAGAAAACATTTTTCATCTTCAGCTGAATCACTATCCAAAACACTTTCAGCCATGCCTTTAACAATTTCAGTGTGAACACTATCATCAGATGATGATGAAGAAAATGTCACATCAATTGAATCAGGAAGTTTCACTTCATTTTCTTCCTCAAGATTAACCAACCCAGATTGCTTTTTCGAATAATTGTCTAGAACTGGTGGTGGAACTTGATGAAACCCGACCCTAGTTCCATCATAGTATACATCTTCGCCTGCTTTGTCTTTCCCGATGGGTTTGGGAATAATGTGTTGCAAAACAAAGCTTGCAGAGTTGTAATGGTTCAATTTCAAATTAATTCGCTCATTCTCAATCTTAGCTTCTTCAAACTGAAGCTTCAATTTAGCAATCTCGTCCAATTGTTTGTTGATTAATTCTTCTTTAATCCTCAAAACACATTGCAATTGGCAATTTTCTTTGTATGTTTTACCGTTTCTATCATCATTATCTTTAACCGTACTTTTAAGCTTCTCAAATTTTTCAGTGATCTGACGATTTTCAATAACTAACCTTTCATTTTCTTTCCTAACCTTTTCTTGATCAATTTTATCATTTTCAATTTTGTTAGTTAATTCTTTTAATTGTTCAGTTGAATCTTTCACCATTTTATCTCGATCAAGGATTTGATCCTCAACACTTCTGACTCTCGCAGTCAGATCATCAACCTTTGCATTCCTTGATGCAATTTTTGCAGTCAACACCATTGACTTTCTTACCTGACTCAGTTGTTGACATGTTTGAACTGACCTGGCTTTTAGACTCAGAGACGGATTTAGAATCTACCTCAAGTGCCTTAGCAGCCAGCACCTTGTCAGCCATCTTTCCCATGTTTTCGGCATTCAACTCCTGTGTCGTATCGATGATCCCAGTATCAATCTTGTTTGACTTCTCTTTCTCTTCTTTTTCCTTCTTCTCTTTCTCTTCTTCTTCTCCGCTTCCCCACCATTTCTTCTGCCAATAATCATCTTCAACTTTGTACTATTTGATTATGGTTTCCACATCAAGAGTGTTATGATCAATAGCAATGTTTCCATAGGGGTCAAGATAACATTCTCTGTCTGGATCCCATCTTTTTGCTCTTTTTTGCTTCAGAATAGATACCAGATATTTTGATCAATTTGTTCGTGGCTAACAGCTTTCTGTGATTATACTTCTGTTCTTCAGTTCTGTTATCTTTCCAAGGAATAGGTTCAGTTTTTGCCATGAAAGCATATCCAACCGCATCTTCTTCAGGTAACAACTCGCTCCAGTCGAAACCTTCATCGTCGTGAATCACCGCAAGAGCTTTAGATTTTTCTTTGTTATCTTCAATCTGCTTCATTCTTGGCGGCTCCGATTTGTTCTGATGATATATTGCCTTCTTATAGTAATCTTCTCTAAACGGGTTTTCAGACTCATTAGCATACGCGTTTCTACATTCACGCTTAAAGTGACCTTTCTGTTTGCACTTGAAGCATGTCACCTTAGACTTGTCAAAGCCCAACTTGGTAAATGGTCCACCAATTGACTTCCTCCCGGTTATCTCCATGAAACGCTGTGCTCGACGAACTGCACTTGCCATACACCACCTTATATCGATCAGTTCCATCTCCTCGGGATCAATCTGATCATAATCTTCTTTTGTTAGGTTGGTGTTGCCAATCTTCCCTGCTATAAGGCTTTCATATGATTCCAGTACCGATGCTAGGAAAACCATCTGTTGTTTGGCAGACTCCTCGCTGAAGTTATGAGCGTTCTTTAAGTCTACAGCGATATTGCATTGAAATAGATTCTGTGAAATCCACTGCTTTGACTTTCTTTGTTTGATATGTTAACATTTTCAGCAGAAAAAGCTGTCTTGGGCGATGTACTCTTTGGCATCATGCTCTTTGGATAATACAAATCCAAGTTCTGCTGATAAGACGAATGATTGACTTTGTGTGTCTTCTTTAATTCCAACTCGTGACTTTCTAGTCTTTCAATCAGCAAATCCACTGTAAGTTCCTCAGACTTGATTGTATTCTTTAACATCAGGGCATAATATTGCCAATCCATCTCTTCTCGAGAATAGGAAATTTCGCGTCTCGCCAGCTCCAGTTTTAGATGCCCAAACCTCTTAATCATTTTACAAACTGATTCATTTTTTAAACAACCAAATAAATCGAATTCTTTTCTAAGTAGTTTCTTTTTGTTTTTCACTATTTCTGCACTTCCCAAACATTTAGCTTTCAATTTGTTCCAGAGATCTGTAGCAGCAGTGCGATGCATTTTTGCTCAGCAACAAACAATTCTATTTCATCAGTTGTTGTTAAGGTTTCGCCACTTTTGCCTCCATCATTGTAACCATTTTTTAGACTCTTCCAGCTGGGAAAAACAAATGCTCTCAACCAATCCTCAAATTTCTTTGCCCACCGACTGTATTCTTCGATAACCATCAACTTCGGGGGTTTGTTATAGGTTCCAAAAGCACTTTCAACCTCCAAGGCATCCGATAACTTTTTCTTTGGATTTGGCGTGTTCTCATTAGTGTTGTTCGAAGAAGTATCGTCTCCACCGTTTCCAGCAAAAGCAAAGACATCATAAAACGGATTGAAATCATCCATCTTGCACGTACCTGAAAAATCAGTCAAACACTTAGAAAAATTTTTCGAAATTTTTGAAACACAGCTAATTCGAGCAGAATCAGCTTTCGAGCGAAATCACAGAAGATGTTCGAGTGAAATCAGATATATTCTGATTTCCAGCGGAATCAGATGATACGTTTCGGGCGGAATCATAAAAGTTTGATTTCGAGCGGAATCGGAGAATAAGTTTCGAGCGAAATAAAAAAAATTTTGTTTTCGAGCGGAATCAGAAGGTGTCTCACGAGCGGAATCAGACTTTTCTTTCTTTACGAGCGAAATCAGCTATTTCGCTCCTAATGACCAAGTGATTTTCGAGCGGAATTAATCTTTTAGGGCGAAATCAGCGAAGATCTTTTCGAGCGGAATCAAGTTTTTAGGTTATTTTTACCACTTTTACTTTGAATTTTAACCTGATTCTTTCTATGGTTTGTTATTTCTATGTTTTACACAATATATCCGAAAATCAGGTCATTCCAACCGTTGGAACTAGTTCAAATCAGAAAATTATGAGAAGAAGTGAGTAGAAATGAGAAATTCTGGTAGAATCAAGCTGCTATGGTATGAACTCCTCGTCCTGAGCTCTGATACCACTTGTTGGACCGTGTTGTGACCCTAAACAGTTAGTAAAAGGCAGTTCATCTTCATATACAGAGGCGGAATCAAAGTGAATGAAGTTACACAGCTTTATCCTTTCAATTTCCTTTCTATTAATGCTTTCTGAGTAAATTTTGACAGCAATTCGACACCTAACAGAATATCTGTTTCCGCTCCAAATGTTACAAATGAACACCAGCTGATACCTATTTATAAGCGACCTGATTCCGCTCCAAACTACATGATACATTACGAGCGGAATCACTAAGATCATCAGGAGTGGAATCACTAAGATGATCATGAGCGAAATCAGCTAGATGACCTTTGGAGCGAAATTATATGATTACATAAAATCTTGATTTCGCTTCTAATGACATGATTGTCATTTGGAGCGAAATTACATGTTTAATCCACTAAACTTGTTTTCCAACTCTAATTCAATCTATCTAGACCTAAGACTCAACTAAGACATAGTTAACAGACATTCAATGCACCAACAGGCAAGTGTGGGAATGTGATAGCGAGTGCGAAACACGAGTGCTAAAATGATTATTTTGTTTGATTTAGTGTGTTTTGCATGTTTATACTTGTGGAATACGTTATTGCGAGTTTTCGTGTCATTGCAGGTAAAGCACAGAACTCGGTGATGTTAAGTTAGTTAAAGATGATGTGGCGTGTTCTAGAATGAGGAACAAGGCATTCATTGTGATCGAGAGTTGATTCGGGTCAAGATAGAATTCAGAGATTCCAGGAATGGGATGTTACAAAGTTTAGGGGCCTTCTGTTAATTGAAATGAAGTTAATCATAGTTGATATGTTGAAGAAATAAGGAATAATAAAGTTCAGGGGCTGAAATCAACATTTATGGAAAGTCATATGATGGTTATATGTGAAGGGAATAATAAACAATGAAGTCAAGGGACTGATGTTGATAATTGTTGAAAGTTGTTGTGCTTGTTCGTGGATTTGTGCATGTGCGCTTCCACCTACGGTTTCTAAACCATAGGTCACGGTTTAAGGGTGCAAACATATAAAAGAAACAGTGATGCCATATCTCCACCCACGATCTAGACCTCCATCTACGGTGGAGGCATAGTTGCCAAGAGATATGAACCGTAACCTACGATCTCTAGACCATAGGTGTTGGCGTGTTTTTAGGAAGTTTATGGGGTGTGCACATGTTGTTCTTTCGGAGGGTTTTTGACATTGAACGATCTTGGGAGCAGCAAGGGCATACTTTTAGCATCCAATTCATCTTAATCATCATCATATCTTTGCTACTTGCCGAATCAATCATGAATCCATCATATTTCCAAGCCTTTGAAGATCAAGATTGCGAGATGTAAGGCTAAAACTCTTATGTTTCTACCGGATGGAGCGTTTTTGTAAGCTAGACAATTTTATGTGTTTATGACAATCGTATAACTCGGTGATCTAAGCATTCTATGCTTTTCACCTTTGATCTGATTAATCAATTGTAACCGGTTGTATTTTATCTAAATTTAATTTTTGATCATTCAATTCCTGTGAGTTCTTGTAATCGGGATATATTTATTAGGGGATTAGGGATGGTAATTGTAACTAATAATTATTAGATAACCTCTCGTTATGTATTGACCGGAGTACTTAGTCTTTGATTATCCAATTGATGAATTAAGTTGAACACTTATGTCTATGTGAGTGTTTCGATTAAACACATAATTGAATCAAGCTACAAACCTGAAATTCGGAGGAACCATTGTTTCTCCTACAGATTTAAACTTCAATTTTAGTTGTTAATTTAGATAAACAATCAAACCATCAATTGAGAGGTGTTGTTACTACGATGAGTAGGTCCAGATTGGTTTGCTTGAGGACAATCAAAGGCATGTGTGGGAATGTGATGGCGAGTGCGAAACACGAGTGCTAAAATGAATATTTTGTGTGATTTAGTGTCATTTGCATGTTCATATGTGTGGAATACGTTTATTGCGAGTTTTCGTGTCATTGCAGGTAAAGCACATAACTCGGTGATGTTAAGTTAGTTAAAGATGATGTACCGTGTTCCAGAATGGGGAACAAGGCATTCATAGTGATCGAGAGTTGATTCGGGACAAGATAGAGTTCAGAGATTCAAGGAATGTGATGTTACAAAGTTTAGGGGCCTTCTGGTAATTGAATGGAAGTTAATCATAGTTGATATGTTGAAGAACTAATTAAAAATAAAGTTCAGGGGCTGAAATCAACATATATGGAAAGTCATATGATGGTTATATGTGAAGGGAATAATAAACAATGAAGTCAAGGGACTAATGTTGATAATTGTTGAAAGTTGTTGTGCTTGTTCGTGGATTTGTGCATGTGCGCTTCCACCTACGGTTTCTAAACCGTAGGTCACGGTTTAAGGGTGCAAACATATAAAAGAAACAGTGATGCCATACCTCCACCCACGATCCAGACCTCCACCTACGGTGGAGGCATAGTTGCCAAGAGATATGAACCGTAACCTACGATCTCTAGACCATAGGTGCCGGCGGGTTTTTAGGAAGTTTATGGGGTGTGCACATGTTGTTCTTTTGGTGGGTTTTTTAATAAGTTTAACCTAGTTTTTCAACAACACTTGACATTGAACGATCTTGGGAGAAGCAAGGGCATACTTTTAGCATCCAATTCATCTTAATCATCATCATATCTTTGCTACTTGCCGAATGAATCATGAATCCATCATATTTCCAAGCCTTTGAAGATCAAGATTGCGAGATGAGCGGCTAAAACTCTTATGTTTCTTCCGGAATGAGGGTTTTTGTAAGTTAGACAATTTTATGTGTTTATGACAATCGTATAACTCGGTGATCTAAGCATTCTATGCTTTTCACCATTGTTCAGATTAATCAATTGTAACCAGTTGTACTTTATCTAAATTTAATTTTTAATCATTCAATTCCTGAGAGTTTTAGTAATCGGGATATATTTGTTAGGGGATTAGGGTTGGTAATTGTAACTGATAATTATTAGATAACCTCTCGTTATGTATTGACCGGAGTACTTAGTCTTTGATTATCCAATTGATGAATTAAGTTGAACACGTATGTCTATGCGAGTGTTTCGATTACACACATAATTGAATCTAGCTACAAACTTGAAATTCGGAGGAACCATTGTTTCTCCTACTGATTTAAACTTCGATTTTAGTTGTTAATTTAGATAAACAATCAAACCATCAATTGAGAGGTGTTGTTACAGCGATGACTAGGTCCAGATTGGTTTGCATGAGGACAATCAAAGGCAAGTGTGGGAATGTGATGGCGAGTGTGAAACACGAGTGCTAAAATGATTATTTTGTTTGATTTAGTGTGTTTTGCATGTTTATATGTATGGAATATATTTATTGCGAGTATTGTGTCATTGCAGGTATAGCACATAACTCGGTGAAGTTAAGTTAGTTAAAGATGATGTGGCATGTTTGAGAATGAGGAACAAGGCATTCATAGTGATCGAGAGTTGATTCGGGTCAAGATAGAGTTCAGAGACTCAAGGAATGTGATGTTACAAAGTTTAGGGGCCTTCTGGTAATTGAATGGAAGTTAATCAAAGTTGATATGTTGAAGAAATAAGGAATAATAAAGTTCAGGGGCTGAAATCAACATATATGGAAAGTCATATGATGATTATATGTGAAGGGAATATTAAACAATGAAGTCAAGGGACTAATGTTGATAATTGTTGAAAGTTGTTGTGCTTGTTCGTGGATTTGTGCATGTGCGCTTCCACCTACGGTTTCTAAACCATAGGTCACGGTTTAAGGTTGCAAACATATAAAAGAAACAGTGATGCCATATCTCCACCCACAATCCAGACCTCCACCTACGGTGGAGGCATAGTTTCCAAGAGATATGAACCGTAACCTACGATCTCTAGAACGTAGGTGGTGGCGGGTTTTAACGAAGTTTATGGGGTGTGCACATGTTGTTCTTTTGGAGGGTTTTTAATAAGTTTAACCTAGTTTTTCAACAACACTTGACATTGAACGATCTTGGGAGCAAGGGCATACTTTTAGCATCCAATTCAACTTAATCATCATCATATCTTTGCTACTTGCCGAATCAATCATGAATCCATCATATTTCCAAGCCTTTGAATATCAAGATTGCAAGATGAGCGGCTAAAACTCTTATGTTTCTTCCGGATGGAGGGTTTTTGAAAGTTAGACAATTTTGTGTGTTTATGACAATCGTATAACTCAGTGATCTAAGCATTCTATTCTTTTCACCTTTGATCTGATTAATCAATTGTAACCGGTTGTATTTTATCTAAATTTAATTTTTGATCATCCAATTCCTGAGAGTTCTTGTAATCGGGATATATTTATTAGGGGATTAGTGTTGGTAATTGTAACTGATAATTATTAGATAACCTCTCGTTATGTATTGACCAGAGTACTTAGTCTTTGATTATCCAATTGATGGATTAAGTTGAAAACTTTTGTCTATGAGAGTGTTTCGATTAAACACATAATTGAATCTAGCTAGAAACCTGAAATTCGGAGGAACCATTGTTTCTCCAACTGATTTAAACTTCGATTTTAGTTGTTAATTTAGATAAACAATCAAACCATCAATTGAGAGGTGTTGTTACTGCGATGACTAGGTCCGGATTGGTTTGCTTGAGGACAATCAAAGGCAAGTCTGGGAATGTGAAGGCGAGTGTGAAACACGAGTGCTAAAATGATCATTTTGTGTGATTTAGTGTGTTTTGCATGTTCATATGTGTGGAATACATTTATTGCGAGTTTTCGTGTCATTGCAGGTAAAGCACATAACTCGGTGATGTTAAGTTAGTAAAAGATGATATACCGTGTTCCAGAATGGGGAACAAGGCATTCATAGTGATCGAGAGTTTATTCGGGACAAGATAGAGTTCAGAGATTCAAGGAATGTGATGTTACAAAGTTTAGGGGCCTTCTGGTAATTGAATGGAAGTTAATCATAGTTGATATGTTGAAGAACTAAGGAATACTAAAGTTCAGGGGCTGAAATCAACATATATGGAAAGTCATATGATGGTTATATGTGAAGGGAATAATAAACAATGAAGTCAAGGGTCTAATGTTGATAATTGTTGAAAGTTGTTGTGCTTGTTCGTGGATTTGTGCATGTGCGATTCCACCTACGGTTTCTAAACCATAGGTCACGGTTCAAGGGTGCAAACATATAAAAGAAACAGTGATGACATGCCTCCACCCACGATCCAGACCTCCACCTACGGTGGAGGCATAGTTGCCAAGAGATATGAACCGTAACCTACGATCTCTAGACCATAGGTGGCGGCGGGTTTTTAGGAAGTTTATGGGGTATGCACATGTTGTTCTTTTGGTGGGTTTTTTAAAAAGTTTAACCTAGTTTTTCAACAACAATTGACATTGAACGATCTTGGGAGAAGCAAGGGCATACTTTTAGCATCCAATTCAACTTAATCATCATCATATCTTTGCTACTTGCTGAATCATCAGCAATCCATCATATTTCCAAGTCTTTGAATATCAAGATTGCGAGATGAGCGGCTAAAACTCTTATGTTTCTTCCAGATGGAGGGTTTTTGAAAGTTAGACAATTTTATGTGTTTATGAAAATCGTATAACTCAGTGATCTAAGCATTCTATGCTTTTCACCTTTGATCTGATTAATCAATTGTAACCAGTTGTATTTTATCTAAATTTAATTTTTGATCATCCAATTCCTGAGAGTTCTTGTAATCGGGATATATTTATTAAGGGATTAGTGTTGGTAATTGTAACTAATAATTATTAGATAAACTCTCGTTATGTATTGACCGGAGTACTTAGTCTTTGATTATCCAATTGATGAATTAAGTTGAACACTTTTTTCTATGAGAGTGTTTTGATTAAACACATAATTGAATCTAGCTACAAACCTGAAATTCGGAGGAACCATTGTTTCTCCTACTGAATTAAACTTCGATTTTAGTTATTAATTTAGATAAATAATCAAACCAACAACTGAGAGGTGTTGTTACTGCGATGACTAGGTCCGGATTGGTTGGCTTTAGGACAATCAAAGGCAAGTGTGGGAATGTGATGACGAGTGTGAAACACGAGTGCTAAAATGATTATTTTGTGTGATTTAGGGTGTTTTGCATGTTTATTATGAGTTTTCGTGTCATTGAAGGTAAAGCACATAACTCGATGATGTTAAGTTAGTTAAAGATGATGCGGCATGTTTGAGAATGAGGAACAAGGCATTCATAGTGATTGAGCGTTGATTCGGGTCAAGATAGAGTTCGGAGATTCAAGGAATGTGTTGTTACAAAGTTTAGGGGCTTTCTGGTAATTGAATGGAAGTTAATCATAGTTGATATGTTGAAGAAATAAGGAATAATAAAGTTCAGGGGCTGAAATCAACGTATATGGAAAGTCATATGATGGTTATATGTGAGGGGAATAATAAACAATGAAGCCAAGGGACTAATGTTGATAATTGTTGAAAGTTGTTGTGCTTGTTTATGGATTTGTGCATTTGCGCTTCCACCTATGGTTTCTAAATCGTAGGTCACGGTTTAAGGGTGCAAACATATAAAAGAAACAGTGATGCCATACCTCCACCCACGATCCAGACCTCTACCTATGGTGGAGGCATAGTTACCAAGAGATATGAATCGTAACCTACGATCTCTAGACCGTAGGTGGCGGCGGGTTTTTAGGAAGTTTATGGGGTTTGCACATGTTGTTCTTTTGGTGGGTTTTTAATACGTTTAACCTAGTTTTTCAACAACACTTGACATTGAACGATCTTGGGAGCAGCAAGGGCATACTTTTAGCATCCAATTCATCTTAATCATCATCATATCTTTGCTACTTGCCGAATCAATCATGAATCCATCATATTTCCAAGCCTTTGAAGATCAAGATTGCGAGATGAGCGGCTAAAACTCTTATGTTTCTTCCGGATGGAGGGTTTTTGTAAGTTAGACAATTTTATATGTTTATGACAATCGTATAACTCGGTGATCTAAGCATTCTATGCTTTTTACCTTTGATCTAATTAATCAATTGTAACCGGTTGTATTTTATCTAAATTTAATTTTTGATCATTCAATTCCTGAGAGTTCTTGTAATCGGGATATATTTGTTAGGGGATTAGGGTTGGTACTTGTAACTAATAATTATTAGATAACCTCTCGTTATGTATTGACCGGAGTACTTAGTCTTTGATTATCCAATTGATGAATTAAGTTGAACACTTATCTCTATGTGAGTGTTTCAATTAAACACTTAATTGAATCTAGCTACAAACCTGAAATTAGGAGGAACCATTGTTTCTCCTACTGATTTAAACTTTGATTTTAGTTGTTAATTTAAATAAATAATCAAACCATCAATTAAGAGGTGTTGTTACTGCGATGACTAGGTCCGGATTGGTTTGCTTGAGGACAATCAAAGGCATGTGTGGGAATGTGATGGCGAGTGTGAAACATGAGTGCTAAAATGATTATTTTGTGTGATTTAGTGTGTTTTGCATGTTTATATGTGTGGAATATGTTTATTGCCAGTATTCGTGTCATTGCAGGTAAAGCACATAACTCGGTGATGTTAAGTTAGTTAAAGATGATGTGGCGTGTTCGAGAATGAGGAACAAGGCATTCATAGTGATCGAGAGTTGATTCAGGTCAAGATAGAGTTCAGAGATTCAAGGAATGTGATGTTACAAAGTTTAGGGGCTGAAATCGACATATATGGAAAGTCAGGTGATGGTTATATGTGAAGGGAATAATAAACAATGAAGTCAAGGGACTAATGTTGATAATTGTTGAAAGTTGTGGTGCTTGTTCGTGGATTTGTGCATCTACGCTTCCACCTATGGTTTCTAAACCGTAGGTCACGGTTTAAGGGTGCAAACATATAAAAGAAATAGTGATGCCATACCTCCACCCATGATCCAGACCTCCACCTAAGGTAGAGGCATAGTTGCCAAGAGATCTGAACCATAACCTATGATCTCTAGACCGTAGGTGGCGGCGGGTTTTTAGGAAGTGTATGGGGTGTGCACATGTTGTTCTTTTGGAGGGTTTCTAATAAGTTTAACCTAGTTTTTCAACGACACTTGACATTGAATGATCTTGGGAGCAGCAAGGGCATACTTTTAGCATCCAATTCATCTTAATCATCATCATATCTTTGCTACTTGTTACACCCCAACCGATGGCAGAAAAATCATGGCGCGGCACTGAGCGAAACAGATTGTCCATGAGTATCCATAACAACTATTAATTACCAGATATTTAAAACGTCATGTCCCATACCATAACATATCTAAATAAAACAGTTATTACAAATAATTGTCTCATAAACTAATACTGATCTGACAACTCAGATTTCAAATAAGATAGTTTGTTTGTTTGTTTCTAGACTCTTTCCTAGCCTCGATTTCATCACACATCAAACAAGGCGTCCTAGCATCTTAAGCACCTGCCACATACGTTAAAGTAAATGTCAATAAACATAGTGTAAAGGTGAGCATACATGTTTGATAATAGCATAATAGAGTTCGAAATCGTTTACGCATAACCAGCACCTACAACGTGTGAGGTGAAGCACGTACGTTATCGACATGATCCTATCAATACCAATGATTGTGGGTTGACTGCGCAATGCAGTTCGTAACACATATTCACCAATGCGAATCATGTGATTAATAGTCCTTAACAACCCCTGAGTGAACAGGTGCTGTGTCCAAACTATAGTACTATCGTTGCTAAGGCAGGTAGACAGCAATCTATGTGTAAACATAACAAACAAGCATTCATTGTGTCACGTATAACATGTGGTAGCAGTTATTGCGTAGCGTGTTCGATGTGATTTTAGAATAAATAACGTGTGTAACACCCAAAAGTGCATAAAGCAAAAAGGGTTCGAGTATACTCACAGCGGTAGAGTTAATGGATTGAAGGGAGCGCTAGAGCTGAATTAGCCTGAACAGTTAATGATAGTACAAGCAAAAGGTCGGCACGTAAAATGGTGTAGGTGTACCAAGGACCGGATGGTAATCCGATCGGATGGCAATCCGATCGGATGGCCAGTTGATCGGGTGGCAATCCGTTCGGGTGGTCATTCGATCGGATGGCTATTCGATTGGATTGTCACCTCATTTGGTGAGGATGTGTTTGTGTATGATGGTTTGCCTTTTGAAGTTTTCGTTGTAGCATTTTAAATATAGAGAAGTATCTCTACCTTTCAGGTCAGTCGATCGAAAGGTCGGTCGATCGAACGGTCGTTCGATCGGGCAGCAATCCGATTGGCGAGACTTCTCAGTTTGAGAACAGGTTCACAGCAGGACGGTCACTCGATCAGATGACTATACGATCGGGTGGCAATCCGTACGTACTGAACATGTTGAAAATTGTTTAAGTATCTAAGTCCCAAACGTCACACAATCGGACGGTCACTCGATCGGATGGCAATCCGATCGGGTGGTAATCCGTTTCAACGTTCAGTTCCTTTGAATAGTTTGAAGCATAGTTTAAGTATGGAACCAAGTGCAATCCGATCGGATGGACGGTCGATCGGAAGGCAATCCGATCAGATGGCAATCCGATCGGACGGCAATCCGTCCCAACAGTCTGATCGTCCTAACACTTGTTTTTGTTTGAAGTGTTGTAGCTTTGAATGGGATGTCTTGATATCTTTCTTGAACAACAGAACCCTTATCTCGGCCCAAGTAACCCGACCGAACAGGAATCACTCTAGTCCGACCGGTTCACGGTTCGAGTCGGTAGTTCATGTTCAAACCCGAAACCAATATCTCTCCCAGATAGAATTCAGATCTGGAACTATTGCATCACTAAGAATGAGTAGAAGATCATAACAAGCTCTGATTCCCTCGGGTTGGAGTGCATTGAGTGTAAAAGAGTTGAAAGAAAGTTGGAAAACCTTCTCTCAATGCTTTTATCCATGAATTCATGTAGATCTAAGTGAAATTATTGGTAAATGTTGTGGAAATCCTTCAGATCTGAGTTGTTCTTGGTGGAATGAAGCCAAACATTGAAGTTCATAAGAACTCCATGATGACATCACCATAGAACACCTCAAATCCGGTGATTTCACGGTTAAAAGTTAAGATTCAAAAGATAGAAAGGTGTAGGAGTACGTGTAGATCAAGAAAGTACAAGATTTAGGTTGAAAACTTACAAGAATCGAGAGAAATCGAGAGAAATGAGGCTGAAGTGCGGCTGGGTCGAGTTGAGAGCTGTCACATCAAGTGATGTGACATGTGAGGGTATTTATAGGGTTTCCTAAAAAGGAAAGTGAGGAAAAGGCTGGTCGATTGGGTGGGAGTCCGATCGGGTGGAAACCTGATCAGGTGGCAACTCGATCGGATGGCAACCCGATCGGATGACCACTCGGTCGGTTGGCCACTCGATCCATGAGTCCGGCACGATGAGTTTTGTCGTTTCGATTCGAGTGTAGAGCTTTGCGATGTGATTCGAGCGAGCGATACGATAGAATTACCCATCAAATTACTTTTAATCCCAACTACTATATCTAACATACAATCACTATAATTGACTTGCATTTAGCGTTCTCGATTCGATTGCGATGCAATAGAATTGCGATTGAGATTAACACCTCAACATAACCATAACATGCACAAGTAACACATAATAGCACACACACGTAATAGCACACATAAGCGATAAATCGATTAAATATGTGATTAATAGCGATTAAACCTCGATTATTAACAAGTACTCCACCTAATACAACTACCGCGATAACATAAATAGATTATCTACAAGTCAAGAAGTCAAAACAGGAGTTGAGCAAGGAGTGACAGATCGCAATTAGCGATCTTGTCTTCCTTTAACTTCAGTCTTGACTTTGGCTTTGACTTTCGAAACACGGGGTGTTACAGCCTCCCCTTCTTAAGGCAATTTCGTCCCGAAATTAGGCCGAAGCCGCAACAAACAACTGCGGGTACTTCGCCTTCATGTCGCTTTTGAGTTCCCAAGTGAACTCTGTGCCTCGTTTGCCTTCCCATCAGACCTTCACAATGGGAATGCGAGAGCGTCGGAGCTGCTTGGTTTGGCGGTCCATGATTTCGACAGGCTATTCCACGAAGTGTAGCGTTTCGTTTACTTGAAGATCCTCGAGCGGTACATGTAAATAATGCTCAGCCAGGCATTTTCTGAGGTTCAAAACGTGGAAAGTCGGTTGAACGTTGTTAAGTTCCTCTGGTAGTTCGAGTCTGTAAGCCAGTTTTTTGATCCTTTCCTGAATCTTAAAGGGTCCCATATATCTAGGCGCGAGCTTTCATCTCTTGCCGAATCTGACCACACCCTTCCAAGGTGACACCTTTAGGAGTGGTCGCCAACGTCAAATTCGAGGGGCTTGCGTCGTCTATCGGCGTAACTTTTCTGACGACTCCGAGCTTTCAGTAGATTGTCTTGAATTAGGAGGATTTTGTCAGTCGTTTCTTGCAATAGCTTAGGACCGGTTAGTTGCGAGTGCCCGATCTCGTGCCATACAATAGGCGATCGACATCTTCTTCCATACAATGGCTCAAATGGTGCCATTTGAATGCTGGAACGATAACTGTTATTATACGAGAATTCGACAAAAGGTAAGTATGCGTCCCAATTACCCCCGAAATCTATGACTCACGAACGGAGCATGTCTTCAAGGGTACGAATCGTTCTTTCAGTCTGACGGTTGGTTTGGGGATGGAATGCGGTACTTAGATTAAGCACAGTACCGAGAGCAGCTTGAAATATTTCCCAACAACGCGAGGTAAACCGAGCATCACGGTCAGAAATGATGTCGCGAGGCGTCCCATGTCGACAAAAGATCTCTTTGGTGTAGATTCGGGCTAATTTTTCTACCTTGTAGTCTTCCCGTATTGGCAGAAAGTGAGCATATTTAGTCAAACGTTCAACGACAACCCAGATGCTGTCGTGACCTGAGGGCGTGCGTGGAAGCTTCGTTATGAAGTCCATAGCTATACTCTCCCACTTCCACACTGGGATCTCGGGTTGAACGAGTAAGCCAGAGGGTCTTTGGTGCTCAGCCTTGACCTTCGAGCAAGTCAGGCATTTAGAAATATAGAGGGCGATATCCCTCTTCATGCCCGGCCACCAGTACTTGTAGCGCAGGTCCTGGTACATCTTGTCGGCACCGGGATGAATAGAATATCGGGATTTGTGGGCTTCGTCCATCAAAATCTGTCATAAATTGGTTCGCTTAGGAATCCAAATTTGGTCAAGATAATGGAATATCCCATTCGACTTATTCTCTAGCTGGGCTCCATCGTTTAGAATCCTTTCCTTCTTCAAAGTGCGTTCATTAAAGCAGGCATGTTGGGCTTCGCGGATGAGGGTTTCAAGATCATATTGGGCTTGAATATTACGGGCGCTGTGCCAATAACTCCGTCTGCTGAGAGCGTCGGCAACGACATTTGCTTTGCCAGGATGATAACGAATCTCACAGTCATAATCGTTGAGAAGTTCCACCCACCGGCGTTGACGCATATTTAGTTCTTTCTGGTCAAAGATATGTTGTAGGCTCCTATGATCGGTGAAGATCGTACACTTGGTACCATAAAGGTAGTGTCGCCAGATCTTTAACGCAAAAACAACTGCGCCTAGCTCGAGGTCGTGGGTTGTATTGTTCTTCTCGTGGATCTTGAGCTGACGAGATGCGTAGGTAATAACCTTGTCTCGCTGCATAAGAACACAACCAAGGCCAAGGTTCGAGGCATCACAATAGACAATAAAGTCATCGTTTCCATCGCGTAAAGTGAGAACAGGAGCATTGCAAAGCATGTACTTGAGGGTTTGAAAGGCAGTCTCTTGTCCAGTTCCCCAAACAAAAGGCTTGTCTTTTTGCGTGAGAGAGGTGAGCGGCACAACGATTTTAGAGAACCCTTCGATAAATCGGCGATAATAGCCCGCTAGTCTGAGAAAAGAACGGACCTCAGACGGGTTCTTGGGTGTGACCCAACTCTTGACAGCTTCGATCTTCATGGGGTTGATGTGAATACCTTGACTATTAATAATGTGACCGAGGAATTGAACCTCCTCCAGCCATAATTCACACTTGGAGAACTTGGCATAGAGTCGATTCCCCCGGAGTAGCTAGAGAACCAAGCGTAGATGTTGCGCGTGTTCGGCTTTCGACTTGGAAAAGATCAGGATATCATCAATGAACACGATGAGGAAGCGGTCCAGAAAAGGTTTACACACGCGATTCATCAGATCCATAAAAACCGCGGGTGCGTTGGTTAGACCAAAAGGCATAACAACGAACTCGTAGTGGCCTTATCGAGTGCGAAAAGCGGTTTTGGGAATATCCTCCTCGTGTATGCGTAACTGGTCGTAGCCTGAGCGTAGATCGATCTTGGAGAAACACGTAGCACCTTGTAACTGGTCAAACAAATCATCGATGCGAGGAAGAGGGTAACGATTCTTGATCGTCAGCTTATTCAATTCCCGATAGTCGATGCACATCCGGAATGACCAATCCTTCTTTTTGACGAAAAGGACTGGTGCGCCCCAAGGAGAGGTGCTAGGGTGAATGAAGCCTTTGTCAAGCAATTCCTGGAGCTGACTCGAGAGTTCGCGCATTTCGGACGGAGCGAGTCGATAAGGAGCTCTTGCAACAGGATTTGCTCCAGGAATGAGGTCGATGCGAAAGTCGATAACACGACTTGGTGGTAAGCCTGGTAGATCTTCAGGAAAAATGTTAGGGAATTCACAAACAACCGGAACGTCTTTCACTTCAGTCTTTCTTTTCTTTTCCTTCTCCGCTACTACAATGTTAGCCAAGAAAGCTCTGTATTCTTTGTGGAGATACTTGCTAGCTTGGATACATGACATGAGCTTGAGGTCCTTCGATAGAGTTTCACCATACACACACAATTGATCACCATTAGCGAGCGAGAATCGAATCATCTTATCGAAGCAAACAACTTCGGCATGGTTTTCACGAAGAAAGTCCATGCCTATTATGACATCAAAACTACCGAGCTGCATCGAAATAAGGTCGATAGGAAAGATGTGATTGTTGAGTTCGAGAGTACAATCACGAAGAACAGAGTTGACGGCGACAGTTCTTCCGGTGGCAACTTCAACATCGAACGTCGAGGGGAGATGGGTGTGCTTATGATTAAGAAGCTTTTCGAACTCAAACGATACAAAACAGTTATCGGCTCCAGTATCAAACAAACACGAAGCATAAATACCATTCACAAGGAACGTACCATTGACCACGTTGTTGTTAGCCTGAGCCTGGCGCACATTAAGGTTGAAAGTTCGAGCACGAGCTGCTTGTTGCTGTTGTTGCTGAGGCTGCTGCTGTTGTTGGGGCTGCTGCTATTGTTTCTCTTTCTTCACAACCCGATTGGGGCACATGTTTGCGAATTGGTTGGGATCACCACACGCAAAGCAGACTCTAGCATTGACCGTGGGTGCCGGAGCTGCTTGATGCCCTTGAGGAGCAGGAAGTAGAGCTTTATGAGCAGTAACTGGAGCTGGTGCTTGTCGAGGACCGGTACGGTAGTTGATGGTGAAATGGTCGTACATGTTGCAGTGTACACAAAATCTGCAGGCGGTTCCAACTAGGTGGTGATAGGTGCAAGTCGGGCAGGCAGGGTGAGGACCAGTATAAGCACGCTTTGCCGGCGGTGCTTGGGTTACCGGTGCTGCGACCTGGCGGTATTGAGTTTGCTGCTGAGTTGGTACAGCTTGAAGTGGGGCAGCAGTGGTTATTGCACAGTTCTTGTTACTGGAGTTGCTGTTGTTCTTCTTCTTGCGACGAGAGGCTTTTGAAGACTGAGGAGTGGCGGCGGTTTCAGCGGTTGGTGCGGTGGTAGCTTGAAGTATATTTTTGGCGGCTTTATCCCAGTAGCCAGACTTGACTCGCTTGTCGTTTATTTCAGCGGCAAGCAGGTAAGTTTCCTCGATTGTTGCTGGTTTTGAAGCTTGCACAAAATCTGTGTTAGTGCATATGCCAGTTGACTTCGTCTTGTATCGAGTCATGTAATAGAATAGATAGACTAGGAAAATTTGTATGAAAGAAATGGGAAACAGACCCGAACCAGCCACTCCTCACGAAGTGGCTAGGCCACTTCGTGCGAGGTGACAAATTCGTAGGACCTGGCAGGTTCATGCGACCTGGCCAGTTCGTGCGACCTGACATGGCGAGTTCGTGCGACCTGGCGTTTCCTATAAATAGGTGAGTCCTGATCTTCATTTGTAACATTCTGATTCCGGTAGCGAAGCTCTGCCGAAGTGTCGCCAACTCTTGTAACATTGTCAAATCAATACAATCGACATTTAATCTACTTCTAAGTGTAAATCTAGCTGCAATGAAGATCAAATCAATGAATTCCGCCTCTGATTTGGTCTAGAACTCTTCTGAACGACTTGTTTAGGTCGAATCCCCGATCCTACAAGTGGTATCAGAGGTACAAACAATCTGGTTTCACACAAAACAACCTGGACTGGTGCGATCTGGCACAAACCATGCAAGCCGAAGAAATCAAACGACCTGGTTCAAACCAAACAACCTGAAATATTTTCACAACTTGAATTCAGGTCATTTGGTTTGAACCAGGTCGTTTGATTTCTTACAATTTCAGCTTGATTTCTTCAAAAACATCTTATTTCTAGTCATTTTCTACACTTTTTCTTCAAAATTTCAACGAATTTTACGGTTAAAATGATCTGATTTTGTGATATAACACATAAAACTGAGTTTTAATCAATCCGTGAACAAATCAGAACCAAATTCAACCTAGATCTTGATAAAAATTGACAAAATGATGAACTTCTGGACTTAAAAGTTCCAAATCGCGTGAAAAATCAATAAAAATCACTCAGATCGTTTAAAACACCTTCAGATCGTGCGAATCCTGATCAGGTCGTGTGAAATATTATCAGGTCGCATGAATTGAAATTCAGGTCGCACGGGTTGATCACACTTTCACTTGTCACATTGCTCGAATTTATAATGGCCCAATCATATTCTTTTGACACTTGATGTTGTCGGCCATATATACTTTTACATTAAATGTTTGCATATGAATACTGATTTGTTTGCATGTGATTCAAATTGAGGTCCAATGAGATGTTGTTTGATTTGATTATTGTCGGACACATGATATCATTTTGCATGTAACATTTGTATTGGAATTCAGAGTTCATTGGTTGATATCAAAAGATAAACTGCCACCCGTTCCACCAACATAATCATTTTGTCGTGTAGTGACATTCAATCGAGTAGTGGGTCGTTCGGGGTGTTTGATAAATTTCCAGGTCGTTTGAACCAGGATTTTAAAGAATTAGTTTACACGGTGTGAATTACCAGAACATTCCAAAATTACAGCTTGTTTAAAACATCATCTTGTTTGAAAAGTCTGTTATTGTGAACTCTCGATACCTAAACATGGAAAACAAATTCTATAACGCATTCGGTACTACCTCAGCTACTGCAAGTTCAGTTGCTCAGAACGTAAACATGGAAAATGAAACGGGAACGTTGTAGAAACCCCCAAAGCTGATGAGCATTGAAGAATATTACAGTTGGCAAGAACGGTTCGAGAATTGGGTTCAAGCAAACCATTTAAGGTCTTGGGAGTGTATTGAAACTAAGTACGTTCGACCTCGTTCTGATATGGGAGTTATAAAGATTATCTCTGAATTTTCGGATAAAGGGAGAGACATGTACAAGGTAGAAAAAATGATGATCAGTTTACTACAACAAGATGTGAAAGAAGACATTTTCGTATTACTTCAACATGATGGTAGTGCACGTTCGATTTGGGAAGCACTTTGCACAAAATTCGAAGGAAGTACGGAGATGATCAAGAATAAAAAATCATTATTGAAGAAAGAATTTGAATTGTTTTCAAGTTTTCCGGGTGAAACTACAAAGACTCTTATTGAGAGATATTGTCATTTAGTGCGTTCAATGACCAGGTTAGATATCAATAAAGATCGAGAGGAATGGGTTGAAAAATTAGCCGATGTTTTACCTCCAAATGAATGGGGTACATATCTTATGATTTTGAAGAATACCGGAGAGTATGATAGATTGTCAATTGCTCAATTCATTGAAAAACTTGAAGGACAAGATCTTGAACAACAAAAGATCGCTAGAATGAACAATTCAAGTGGTAAACAGGATATCAAGATGTATTTCAAAGGCAATGTTCAAAATGTTGAAGCTAGTCCAAAGATCCAGACTGCTTTCAGTGCAGAAAACTCATCCGGATCACTGAATCAAAGTTCAATCAACAACAGTGGATTTTCTTCATATCCGAGTGTTAATCCTAATGTTTCAACTTCAAATTATCAGTCTCAAAGCTCAAACAATGGTAATGGTCATGTGCTACAATGCAACATCGCGTTACATCTTCAGAACGGTCAGAATCATATGAGAAGTCATATGGCATTACTAGTTACTGTGTTAAAATCATATGAGAGTTTGGTTGCGGGAAGGATCGGAAATCCTATGTTAACAAAAGAGGATTACGATCAGATTGATGCTGAGGAAATGGAGCTAATGGATATTAAGTGGTGTTTAGCGAGTGTATTGAGGAGAGCTGAGAAATTTAAGCAGATTACTGGAAGAGATGATTTACGTGATGCTAATGTTTCTACTTTAGGTTTTGATAAGTCTAAAGTTACTTGTTTCCGGTGCAGGGAAAAAGGACATTTCAAGAGGGAATGTACCAACCGAGAAGCAGGTGGAGCTCAGAATCCTTTCAGGAACAATGAATATTATCGGAAAGCAATATATCATCAAGTAGCTCAATAACCGTCAACATCTCGTACTATTCCGATTGAAGATGGAAAGAAGAAAGCTTGTATTACTATGCCTCCAGATCAAGAAAATGAAAGATTGCCAGAAGGATTTAGCTGGGACAAATATATTCCGGCTGAAAGTAACTCAAAGTTTAGATCATTTGTTGCACATATCATTCAAGATCCAGAGTTGATGAAAGAATGGATGGATGTGTTTGCAAATGATGAGAAAAGTCATGATGGAAAGTCTGTCACGTCAGAAGATAGTTCAGAAAAGACACCAGTCTTTGATCAATCATCAATTGATAGTAGTGATGATGATGAAGAAATTAATCAAATAAACATTGGTAAAACTCATTTATCTCCTGAAAGTTTCAAATTTTAATTTGCAGATAAATTAGAGAAGCTGAAGGAGAAACGAGCAGCAAAAGAGAAGGAAAAGGTAAAATGTGAGATTGTTGTTCAGGTGGAAGAGAAGTATGAATAGAGTGAAGAAGTTAAATTTGTTGAGAAGATTATTGAGATTGAAAAGATTATAGAGGTCACAAAACCTTGTCTGAAATGTTTGGAACCATGTAAACATTGTGAAGAGAAAGATAAGAAGTTTAGTGAGCTAGACAAGATGAAAGAAAAATTGTTGTTCGATGTTAAGTACGTGAAAGAATCTTATGATGTGTTGAACAGAACAGTCAACCAGTTGGAAAAGACAAACTCAGAAAGGGAAGATGCTTTGACAATGATGAATGCAGTGATGATGTCTAAGCAGAAGGCCATCAATCATTATATTGATGAGTGTGCAAAGTTGAAGCAAGAATTAGAGACTGAAAAGATTGAGAATGAAAGAATCAGACGATTGCTAATGAGTTACTCAAGTTCTGATTACTTGATTGATAGAATCTATCCGACAGTAGCAGGTTTTGAAGCCTTTCAAGATAAGAAATTGGAAGATACGGATACTGTTAAGAAACAAAGTGCAAATTATAACAAGTGTCCGCCTCCGATCTGGGAAGGTTATTCTCCCAGAAAACCAAATTCGAAACAAGTCAAAAAGGTGGTCAATATAAAGTTAAAGTCTGAAACAACTGATGAGTTACCAGACAACATTGATGTCACATTCACATCGTCTGACACTGATCATGAGTCAGAGTTAATAAAGAAAGTGGTCGATCAGGTGTTGGATAAGGATGAGGAGTCAGAGTCAAAGTCTGAATCTGAGTGTTCAAGTTCATCAGTCGACAGTTCGAAATCATCAGTCAAGAGTAGTCATAATAAAGAGATTCCGAAAATAGAAAATAGTTTGAATGATGAACCAATCAAAGTGGCTTATACTTTGAATGATTCAGACAAATTATATTCTGATGAGGAATTTCCAATTAAAAATGTGAAAATTGAAAATATTAAAACAGTTTTTAAATTGATAAAAATAAAGTTTTCAGAAATAAAGAATAAAATGTGTTTTTCAGAACCTAAATATACTTCTAGAGTTCAACAACATTTAAACAAGAAGAAAGGTTTTGGTCTAGGTCATCAAAAGAAACCGAATCATAAAAGCAATTTCAAAAAGAAGGGTTTGGGTTTTGATGTTGAAAATAATCAAAATATTAAAGATTTTAAATCAAAAACTGTATTTGTTTTAGGTGCTTCTTCGGAAGAAGAAAAGGAAAAAGCTTTCTAGAAACAGTCTAACAAGGAGTTTCTTGCTGAAAAACAAAAGTTTGAGAAGACTGTGTTTGGAACCAAAAAGGAGATAAGAACCTATTACCGATGCAATGAAGTTGGTCACATTGCCTGGTACTGTCCAAAGGCAACCAACACACAACAGGGAGTGTCTTTTAAACTCAAAGAAAAAGTTGTTGATAAAACTGAACCACCAACTGAAAAATTTTAAATGTTTAAAAATTCAACATATGAAGTTGGTGAGTGTTCTAAAAGGATTTACAAAAGAAGAGTGAATCTTAACAACCAAACATGGGTTGTTAAGAAATCAGATGTTAAATCTGGCGATGAATTTGTTTCTTTGGAAGCAAAGGAGCCACTTTCTGGCGATGAATCTGACTCGTCAAAGTCAGAGGAGCCACAAGTTGAGCTAAAAAGAGAAAATCCAGTTCCGCCAATGAATGACGCAAACTTTCCACCATTGCAGACTGAAAATTTAAAACAAAAAGTTGGAAAAGTAGAGATTTCCAATCAATTCTATTCTGAAAAGAAAGAATTTGATGTCGAAAAAGCGTTCAATGGGAAAGTAAAACATATTTTTGGGTAGATGGTTGATGGTTGGGTAAAAGGGGTAAAAGAATTCTATGAATCAAAAAGGAATATTCAAAGACCAACTGAAATTGAACCTGTTACACCCAAAGCTGGTCAGGCTTGGTTGTCTGCATTCTTTGTTTGAAATCCTGACTTACCGGAACTCCTAGGTTGGTAATTGGGGAGTAGGAATCGGCATCTTTCTTGAGAAAACTGTTATATTTCGACTTACAAGTAGTATTGTTGATAAGAACCTACAAGTGGTTAATCAAGGTCATTAAGTTAAACTTGATTTAATTTTCATACAAGTGGTTATAGAAAAGGAAAAGTGAACATACAAGCGGTTGAAAAAATAAAGTGATGAATGAATCCCCATGATGTGTGAAATCAACAAAACTAATTTTCCGGAAAATCCATTGTGATTAAAACAAACTTAAGTGTTTTGAAATCAAAATGGGAAAATAGTTTGTTAACAGGGGGAGTTCTGATTGTTTACGCCAAGTGGATGGAGAATTGAAGCAATTCATATCAGTTTGTCATTTTATTTGTACAGTTTATTGCTTTTATTTTCAAATTTTCCCATAAAATCAAAAATTGAAACATATTTTTGATTTTAGGGGGAGTAAAAAATTTAGAAATTTTGAAAATTTGAAAAAACCAAAAACATGATAAAATCTAAAAAACCAAAAACATCGAAAAATCAAAAATGAGTTTTGTTGTGATAAAAAGGAAATGATAGTACATCAGTAGACAATCATAGTACCCTAAAGAATTGGAAATTTAAAATGTGATAAACGGTCTCACTGATGATATGCCAGTAGTTTTTACACGCTTAGTAGATTGTTTTCAAGATATAAACCTAAATATCAAATACTTACTTATCACGTGGGGAACATCTCTCGGATATATAGGTAACCCCTGAAATCTTGTTTGAAGGGCTTTCTATTTCTGACATACTAGGTCTTTGTGCGTGATGATATCTGGGGTATTATACCGGGACTTCTGATTTTGCGGGAGCAATAGCCTAGTCCTCGTATAATACTCTGCACTGCTTTAATTATAAAGCTTACCCTAAGCATAAAAAATGATGAAACATTGAAAAATGCTAATCATGTGTTGTTGAAGAAAAGATCCCCTAATGGGACACACCTAAAAGTCGAGCCATCATCTCTTTGTCTGAACGGAAGTTCTAACCTGAGCTCTCATGGTCTCGCATTACCCATTTACAGATATCATTAGTGTACATTCACCTGTAAGACTGAATATAAGAGTCTGGATACTGGAGTATATTCTGAGGTGGGACACGCGAATAAGTTAAGTCCATTGAAACATTAATCTCGTATCTTGGAACAATTGAAATTTGTGTGAAAATTTAAGTGGATCAGTATACTGACAATCTAAGTGAATCGTTTAGATCTTAAAGTGTTTAAAGCTCAACGGTGCTAGTGATTTGTCATAAACTGATATGATCCTCTTACACAAACTCACAAAAAGATGTATGTATATAGTTTATTTCCCAAAATCCAAAAAGATTTTCAGTGTGTTTTAGCATAAAATTTTGAAAATTCAAAAAGAGTTATTTCATCTTATTTTCGACAACTGATGTTGGACAGCTGATTTTCAAAATTCCAAGTGCTAAACATGATGAACGACAACATGGTTGGAAGAGATTCTTTGAAATGAGAAATGATTAAATGGTTCATTAATTTGAAACCAAATTTGAGTGTTTCAAATATAAGTGGTTAAGCAGAAATTAAAATTGTTATAAATAATGAAAAACCTAATGTTTTGGGTAGAGTATGTGCAGGTAAAAAGCTAGATTTCGATTCCTGAGGATTTTCCGCATAAGCATATGCAGATTAGAGCCAGGTTTCTGATCCAAAGCCTACAGATAGTGAATTCCAGACTGCGATCCCAGCTTGTCGAAAGGGGGAGTCTGAAGACGAAGAGTAAGAGAGAGATTGATAAAGATGCTTACAGAGAAAAATAATTTGGAAAGAGCGAGAAGACCGATCAAGACTGAAGACTCAATACACTGAAGACTCATCATCATCCAAGGGGGAGTTTGTTAGTGCATATTTCTATTGACTTCATCTTGTATCGAGTCATGTAATAGAATAGATAGACCAGGACAATTTGTACGAAAGAAACGGGAAACAGACCCGAACCAGCCACTCCTCACGAAGTGGCTAGGCCACTTCATGCGAGGTGACAAATTCATGCGACCTGGCAGGTTCATGCGACCTGGCCAGTTCGTGCGACCTAGAATGGCGAGTTCGTGCGACCTGGCGTTTCCTATAAATAGGTGAGTCCTGATCTTCATTTGTAACATTCTGATTCTGGTAGCGAAGCTCTGCCGAAGTGTCGCCAGCTCTTGTAACGTTTTCAAATCAATACAATCGACATTTAATCTACTTCTAAGTGTAAATCTAGCTGCAATGAAGATCAAATCAATGAATTCCGCCTCTGATTTGGTCTAGAACTCTTCTGAACGACTTGTTTAGGTCGAATCCCCGATCCTACAATCTGTGACACAATCTGGCAGAGCTCGAATATACTTCTTGATTGCTACATCAGGAGTCTTGACTTGATCAGGACAGATTATGCTAAGCTGCTTGAAGCGAGCAGTTAAAGCAGCGTTGTCACCATCCTTCTGCTTGATATGCCAGAATTAGTCCTCCAACTTTTGGCGCTCGTGGGGAGGGCAGAACTCTTCCAACATGACGTCCTTCAACTCATCCCACTTCAGACCATAAGCTGCATCATTTCCGCGTTTGTTTCTTTCGGTCGTCCACCAATCTAGCGCTCGGGATTGGAAGACGCCGGTAGCATTCAGAGTGCGGAGATCGTCAGGATAGCCACT
This sequence comes from Helianthus tuberosus, assembly GCA_030545235.1. Classification (NCBI taxonomy): domain Eukaryota; kingdom Viridiplantae; phylum Streptophyta; class Magnoliopsida; order Asterales; family Asteraceae; genus Helianthus; species Helianthus tuberosus. The sequence goes on from CM060377.1 coordinate 172,251,481, forward strand.
CTGGCGGAGGGTGACCTTGATCGAATCAAACCATTGGAATAAGGCTGTAGGACCATCTTTGCCAGTAAGTTCTTTCGGTCCACAAGCTTTAAACTGCTTGAAGCTAAAAGCAGCCTTAGGGGTTTCAGTCCTGGACTCTTTGAAGATTTGGTCACATTTTCGTACAGTTCACTGACGACCTGAGGAACAACTTTCACCATTTGCTTAGCAACCATAGCAGCGAGGCGTTTATCTGCTTGCTTTCAGAGAGCAGCTTGAGTAGCGCGAGATCGAGATGACGACATTGTCTGCAACAGACATTGCCAAAGGACTCAACACAAATTTTGATTATTCCTAGTATAGTCTAGTGATTACCATAAAGCTCAGGAACACATATCCACATAAGCACACATTCACATAGACACGTAAACACATAAACACATATTCACGTAGGGCACAGAAACACATAGACACGTAAGGCACAGAAACACATGAGGCAGTCAGAATACAGAAACCAAGCTATATGTTGCACGTATTCCCTATCCTTCACAACGCGTATAACGATCAATTTTTAGCGATGGCAAGTATCGAGCAGCGATTGCGAACGATGACCAGCGATTTGTGGGCGTATTGAGGCATAGGTACAGTGCGAGTTGGGCGTGTTGGTCGAAATAAACAGCGAAAAGGAATAAACCATCAAAATCGAAATGTATAATCACAAAAAACACCTAAATTCCACATAAAATCGACAAGTATCAGAGTCAGCAGTTGCAGGCTCAGAATCGAAACACATAGAAATCGAGAATAGATTGTCTGCGGCTTTCGTTAAAACATGTCTACCTAGCCAAGGTGATTCGACTATTCACAAGGACTTTTGGTACACACTCTGGCCTTCGGGACTGTGCTCTCGCCTCGAATTTGGGCGAATGGCACGCATCCTTCCAGTTTAGTGTGACTTTAAGTCGTTGGAGTCCGTCGAGACTTCGGTGAGAGTTTTGTAAAACCACATTAGAGAGTAGAACGAGTCATCAAGGTTCTAGTTTCACCCCTAACTTAGCGACTACGTTCTTGCTTGGGTGGTAAAACCACGAATTAGATAAGGAGACTCGCGTCGAAGTATGGATTTCACTCCTAATTCAACGTAAATTCTCTCGTTTTATAGTAATATAGCAATCCGAACGAGTAATCTGGTCGAGAGTTTGCGGTTTTCACACCTATTCTTAACCAGATCATTCTTTTGTGTGTATAATCAGCCTTAGGAAAGGCCGATCTTGCGCAGAATTGTACTATGTGATGTTTGCACAAGTGTGTAGTGTACAGCGAGTTCGAGCGAGAAATAGTGAGCAGGCTCGTGCAAAACCCCTACGGGGCATGCACAAGTCGGTCTGTTGGTACGTAGACTATAGACTAGGTCATTCTAAGACATCAACCCGGACTAGGTCGAGTCTTGCCTAATTCCCTATAGTTATGGCGCTGATACCAATTTGTCACACCCCAACCGATGGCGGAAACATCGGGGCATGACACTAAGCGAAACAGATTATCCATGAGTGTCCATAACAACTATTAATTACCAGATATTTAAAACGTCATGTCCCATACCATAACATATCTAAATAAAACAGTTATTACAAATAATTGTCTCAAAAACAAATACTGATCCGACAACTCATATTTCAAATAAAATAGTTTGTTTGTTTGTTTCTAGACTCTTTCCTAGCCTCGATTTCATCACACAGCAAACAAGGCGTACTAGCATCTTAAGCATCTGCCACATACATTAAAGTAAATGTCAATACACATAGTGTAAAGGTGAGCATACAAGTTTGATAATAGCATAATAGAGTTCGAAATCGTTTACGCATAACCAGCACGTACAACGTGTAATGTGAAGCACGTAAGTTATCGATATGATCCTATCAATACCAATGACTGCTGGTTGACTGCGCAATGCAGTTCGTAACACATATTCACCACTGCGAATCATGTGATTAATAGTCCTTAACAACCCCTGAGTGAACAGGTGCTGAGTCCAAACTATAGTACTATCGTTTCTAAGGCAGGTAGACAGCAATCTATGTGTAAACATAACAAACAAGCATTCATCGTGTCACGTATAACATGCGGTAGCGGTTAGCGTTAAAGTATTGCGTAGTGTGTTCGATGTGATTTTAGAATAAGTAACGTATGTAACACCCAAAAGTGCATAAAGGAAAAAAGGGTTCGAGTATACTCACAGCGGTAGAGTTAATGGATTTAAGGGAGCGCTAGAGCGGAATTAGCCTGAACAGTTAACGATAGTATAAGCGAAAGGTCGGCGCATAAAATGATGTAGGTGTACCAAGGACCGGATGGTAATCCGATCGGATGGCAATCCAATCGGATGGCCAGTCGATCGGGTGGCAATCTGTTCGGGTGGTAATCCGATCGGATGGCCATTCGATTGGATTGTCACCTCGTTTGGTAAGGATGTGTTTATGTATGATGGTTTGCCTTTTGAAGTTTTCGTAGTAGCATTTTAAAAATAGAGAAGTATATCTACCTTTCAGGTCGGTCGATAGAACGGTCGTTCGATTGGGCAGCAATCCGATTGGCGAGACTTCTCAGTTTGAGAATAAGTTCACAGCAGGACGGTCACTTGATCTGATGACTATCCAATCGGGTGGCAATCCGTACGTACAGAACATGTTGAAAATTGTTTAAGTATCTAAGTCCCAAACGTCACACGATCGGACGGTCACTCGATCGGATGGCAATCTGATCGGGTGGTAATCCGTTTCAACGTTTAGTTCCTTTGAATAGTTTGAAACATAGTTTAAGTATGGAACTAAGTGCAATCCGATCGGATGGCCGGTCGATCGGATGGCAATCCGATGAGACGGCAATCGGTCCCAACGGTCTGATCGTCCTAACACTTGTTTTTGTTTGAAGTATTGTAGCTTTGAACGAGACGTCTTGATATCTTGCTTGAACAACAGAACCCTTATCTCGGCCCAAGTGACCCGACCGAACAGGAATCGCCCTAGTCTGACCGGTTCACGGTTCGAGTCGGTAGTTCATGCATCACTAAGAATGAGTAGAAGATCAGAACAAGCTCTGATTCCCTCGGGTTTGAGTGCATTGAGTGTAAAAGAGTTGAAAGAAAGTTGGAAAACCCTCTCTCAATCCTTTTATCCATGAATTCGTGTAGATCTAAGTGAAATTATTGGTAAATGTTGTGGAAATCCTTCAGATCTGAGTTGTTCTTGGTGGAATGAAGCCAAACATTGAAATTATTGGTAAATGTTGTGGAAATCCTTCAAATCTGGTGATTTCACGGTTAAAATTTAAGATTCAAAAGATTGAAAGGTGTAGGAGTGCGTGTAGATCAAGAAAGTACAAGATTTAGGTTGAAAACTTATAAGAATCAAGAGAAATCAAGAGAAATGAGGCTGAAGTGTGGCTAGGTCGAGTAGAGAGCTGTCACATCAAGTGATGTGACATGTGAGGGTATTTATAGGGTTTCCTAAAAAGGAAAGTGAGGAAAAGGCTGGTCGATCGGGTGGCAGTCCGATCGGGTGGCAACCTGATCGGATGGCCACTCGGTCGGTTGGCCACTCGATCCATGAGTCTGGCACGATGAGTTTTGTCGTTTCGATTCGAGTGTAGAGCTTTGCGATGCGATTCGAGCGAGCGATACGATAGAATTACCCATCAAATTACTTTTAATCCCAACTACTATATCTAACATACAATCACTATAATTGACTTGAGTTTAGCATTCTCGATTCGATTGCGATGCGATAGAATTGCGATTGCGATTAACACCTCAACATAAACATAACATGCACAAGTAACACATAATAGCACACACACATATAACAATATCCAGAACACCTAATTCGAGTTGCGAATGCGAAAGCGATAAGCAATAAATCGATTAAATATGCGATTAATAGCGATTAAACCTCGATTATTAACAAGTACTCCACCTAATACAACTAACGCGATAACATAAATAGATTATCTACAAGTCAAGAAGTCAAGACAGGAGTTGAGCAAGGAGTGACAGATCGCAATTAGCGATCTTGTCTTCCTTTGACTTCAATCATGACTTTGACTTTCGAAACACGGGGTGTTACACTACTTGCCGAATCCATCATGAATCCATCATATTTCCAAGCCTTTGAAGATCAAGATTACGAGATGAGCGGCTAAAACTCTTATGTTTCTTCCGGATGGAGGGTTTTTGTATGTTAGACAATTTTATGTGTTTATGACAATCGTATAACTCGGTGATCTAAGCATTCTATGCTTTTCACCTTTGATCTGATTAATCAATTGTAACCGGTTGTATTTTATCTAAATTTAATTTTTGATCATTCAATTCCTGAGAGTTCTTGTAATCGGGATATATTTGTTAGGGGGTTAGGGTTGGTAATTGTAACTAATAATTATTAGATAACCTCTCGTTATGTATTGACCGGAGTACTTAGTCTTTGATTATCCAATTGATTAATTAAGTTGAACACATATATTTATGTGAGTGTTTCGATTAAACACATATTTGTATCTAGCTACAAACCTAAAATTCGGAGGAACCATTGTTTCTCCTACTGATTTAAACTTCGATTTTAGTTGTTAATTTAGATAAACAATCAAACCATCAATTGAGAGGTGTTGTTACTGCGATGACTAGGTCCGGATTGGTTTGCTTTGCTTTGCTTGAGGACAATCAAAGGCAAGTGTGGGAATGTGATGACGAGTGTGAAACACGAGTGCTAAAATGATTATTTTGTGTGATTTAGTGTGTTTTACATGTTAATATGTGTGGAATATGTTTATTGCGAGTTTTCGTGTCATTGCAGGTAAAGCACATAACTCGATGATGTTAAGTTAGTTAAAGATGATGCGGCGTGTTCGAGAATGAGGAACAAGGCATTCATAGTGTTCGAGAGTTGATTCGGGTCAAGATAGAGTTCAGAGATTCAAGGAATGTGATGTTACAAAGTTTAGGGGCCTTCTGGTAATTGAATGGAAGTTAATCATAGTTGATATGTTGAAGAAATAAGGAATAATAAAGTTCAGGGGCTGAAATCAACATTTATGGAAAGTCATATGATGGTTATATGTTAAGGGAATAATAAACAATGAAGTCAAGGGACTAATGTTGATAATTGTTGAAAGTTGTTGTGCTTGTTCGTGGATTTGTGCATGTGCGCTTCCACCTACGGTTTCTAATCCGTAGGTCATGGTTTAAGGGTACAAACATATAAAAGAAGCAGTGATGCCATACCTCCACCCACGATCCAGACCTCCACCTACGTGTGACAAACGACAAAATACCGGTAATTTCGTACAACTTGAAAAACTATTTCAACTATTATTTTCGCGTACTTGACTTGATTTTAATTAATAAAAGTCTTGAGAGTCTAGGAATTACAAAAATCATAGTGAATTATGATAACGAATCTGTTGCGATTAGAAACAATATCTTAGACTAACAATAGGAACGCGAATAAACGATACGTGTCAATACTAGTCGCGGTACGGTCTGACACAATGAAAACAAGACATACAGTTCTTTCTACACAAATATTCTGTAAAAAGCTTTGTCCAAAAATAATTAAAAACCAAATTGTCCAAGTGCGCAGAAAAATACAGCAACCCTGCGGAAATATACAGCATTCCGCAGAACGAAACAGTAACTGTCCGAAAAAACCCAAAAATAAATATTATTTGACATAAATAATATAATGGGTATTAAAAAAGACACAAAATCCGCAATCGAATCTTATTGCATTAAGCTGTACGGCTAGTTCAGTAAACTACCAGTCAGTAAAGCCGGTACCGGAACCGTGTAAAAAACAATAAAATTTTTAGTCCAAAAAGTTGGATTAAATATTTGGATAATAAAACATATGCAAAAATAATTTTGTTATGTATTTATCTAAACAAAAAACGGTGTCAGTATTTAACCCGGTACAGGACCCGAACCGACTTTTTCACCCAAATTACAAAATAAAAATTTTGGTGAACTAGTTTTACCTAGTGTCACACTACTTTAAAATATTAGAGCTTAAAATCTTGTAGATATTTTTATATAAAATGTCAAATTTCTAAAAATACTTAAAGTTTATGTTTAAACAATATTTTTTTATAAAAATTCAGCAAATAAACCCTCCCCCCCCCCCCCCCCTAGCTAATTTCGGTCATGAGGGTCACCCATAAGCCTCACTCATCAAGTTTGTAGTGTGTTGGAAGCCTAATTGACATGATTAGTGTAATGCCCCAAGATACAAATTGATTCTAACACTCCACATATCTCCATTTTCCAACAAACACAAAAACACTCCATCTCCTACTCTCTCTCTCTCCAAAATCATGCAAGCTAAACACCAACACTCCATTTTCATTTCAAACTTCAAATTCAAGAGTTCTTACACATATGGAGATTCATGGATGAAACTAGCTACAAGGGTGTTTAGAATAGCTATTAGGAGCTTTTTTGGTGGAACTTGAAGCATTAGATCAACAAGATTTCTTATCATCATCTTTGTTTCCTTGCAAAATTTGTAAGAACATCATACTAACTTCACTTTTATTTTTGATTTCTTTTACAAGTTCATCATAAACCCACTTGAAAAATAACAAGAAATAACTAAAAATCATTATTTTTAAACATGATTTTTCTATGATTAAGAGATGAACTTGGAGAAATCTAACCTAATAAACTTGAATCTTGGTTATTTTTACTAAAAAATATGATCTACATACATGCATGTAGGATCAACCAAGATTCATCAACAAAGTGATGAACATGCATGCCAGTAAAATGTAAGAATCCATTTAAAACCAAGAAAATAAATTTTTGAAATATTTCTTGTATAAAGTTTCCATTTCGGGAAAGGATCAAAATCAAGAAATATGTTGGTAGTAAGCGTTTTGAATACATATTTATGCTTCAAATGACCTTGTAAGACATCTAAAACAAGAATTTTTCATAAAATCTCGTTCTACAAATTTTTGGCAAAAATAAGGAATAAAGTTTCCTTTTTAGGAATGTTAAGAACAATATCATGTTCATGCTACTTTTGTTGACAAATTTTGTTAGATATTGATACTTGATGATGTTTTGTATTGAAATAATTTGAAAACAAGTTGGGTATAAACTTGGGGAAAAATCCATATTTCAAACAAAAACTATGGCAAAATTTTTATAAATTTTGTTATGTATTAAAAGTTGTTAAACAAAGAAGTATGTGACTAAAACAACTATTTGAAGTCTTTAAACATGGTTAAACAAATTTTGGACAAAGTCATAAATCCATGTTTTATAAAAAGATTTCTAAATAAAAATGATAAGTATATTGTTTTGGTCAAAAATCACACAAGGATAATGCAACCAAATCTGATTTTGTGAGGTATGATGCTTGGTTATTTGGACAAATGTATGAATAACAAATATATTAAATGAGTGATGAACACAAGGATTTATACGAGGAAAAAGCCATTGATCAATGGTTGATCTCCGGCATAAAAAACCTCGGGTGATGGAAACTACCGATCACCAACTATATTAAACCAAGAAAGATTACAAATTGGGATGATAACAAGCTTGGTACAAGGATCACTAGTGTGCAAAAGTGTGTAATCGTTGAGAGTTCTTGAGAGTTCGAGTGTAGTGCAGGTGTGTTGCTAATAATAATGTCTAAATCAAGCTTGTATCCCCATTAAAAATAGAAATTATCTAGCTTAACTAACTATCCGCAAATGATGCAAGTCCCCCACGATCACCATAACGGTCGAAGAGTTCATGCACGTGCAGAATCACCAAGCATATTCCCCTAGAATCTCGGCTGGACCAAGTCCTATTCGAATACACCTGCAAAACAAGTTCAAAAATGATGGAAACAATCGTTAGTGTTAGGATAATAATGAGGATCCTGGATCCTTAGTCCTGTAGCATTTCCTGAGGATCCTTAATTCAAACTGAATTGAGGATCCGTGATCCAAGCTACACTTGAGGATCCGTGATCCATAAGCTGTAAAATTCTATCCCTAACATATATATTTTTGGATAAAATGTGTACTTACAAAAATATTCATAAAGTATCATAAGTATGTATATTTTTTATGTGTACATCATATGTTAGTTCAAGTATGAACAAATGCAAAATTTTTACACATCCATAAAAATTACAAATATATATATATATATATATATATATATATATATGAACTTGAAAAACGAAATAAAATGTCCATCCTTGGACACGAAAACACAAATGGACAAATTCGGACATTATTGGACAATATGGACTTTTGGACAAACTAAAATGGCACAAACGAAACAAATGGTAAAAACGAAACGGACGACACAAACTGGACAAACTATATGAATAAATCAAACCAACAAGTAGTAAACGACTATAACAAAAATACGAGCCGTCACACAAGTTTATGCACTAAAAAGACTCAACTATGGCATAAGTAATGATTTTTTTATAAAAATTAGATTTTTATAAAAATACAAGTATTACTATTATTATTTTTGACTAGCCCAAAATTTTATATTTTAAAAGTAGTCCATAAATTAAAATTGGGCTAGGCCCACTTTTACAAAACAATATACTAAAATATATTTTTAGTCAAAATTAGGCTAAAGCCCACTTTACAAACTACTTGGGCTAAAAACCCAAACTTTACAAACTATTATGGACTAGATATATTTTTAGAAAACAATTTGGGCTAGGCCCATTCTTACACAAATTATTTGGGCTAAGTCCACAACTATAAACTAAATTGGGCTAGCCCTTATAAAATGTTTTGGGCTAAGGCCCACTCCTACAAATTAATTTGGGCTTGACCCATTTTTAACAAAGTTATTTGGGCTAGGCCCATAAGCACCAAATACCCAAAATGGGCTTAAATTCTAAAACATAAATTACGCCCATTCAAACACAAATCAAATAAAATAAAGAGTAAACTGCCATTTTGGTCCCTGTGGTTTGGCCAGTTTTGCCACTTTAGTCCAAATCTCAAACTTATTACATCTGGGGCCCTGTGGTTTGCATTTTGTTGCCATTTTAGTCCAAAATCCAAAAACCCTATTTTTTTTACTGTTGCAACCTCCTATTTTGTCCTGTAGTGCAGGGGTATTTTGGTCATTTTAATTATTATACAGTTATTATAACATATTAAACTGTTATATATATAACAGGTCATCATCTTCATCATCTGCAGACTACTTAACCAACCATCACCGCCACACTGCAGATGACCAACCATCACCGCCATCACCCCTCTCTCTCTCTCTCTCTCTTTCATCTCTCTCTCTCATCTGCAGATGACCGCCATCACCGCCACACCGCCACCGCCTACCTTTCACAAACCCTAGAACGAGTTTAGAGAGAGAATGAGAGTGTAAAAGCTAGGGTTTTAGGTTTTAGAGAGAGAAAGAGGGGGAAAGAACGGGGGTCGTTGTGCTCTGAAGAGAGGAGAGAGATGGGAGGCGAAGAGTGGTGGTTGTTCCGGTGGGAGGTGTAAAGAGGTGGAACAGATCTGAAATTGGCGGTGGGAGGTGTAAAGAGGTGGAACAGATCTGTTTTCCGATCGGATATTGGAACAGATATGAAATATAAACAATCGGAAGAACAGATGCAGAAAAGGAGATCGACAGCTCCGGCGTCAGAGTCGTCGTGCACGGTGATCTGGTCAGAATCGGCTCCGACCGTTTCTTTTCTGTTGATGACGTTTGAAGATAATGATGATGTTGAAGACGACAAGATGACGGGGCGGTGGTGATTGATGGAGCTGAGAACGGCAACGCCGACACCGGCCAAAAGAAGCCGCCGGCGTGGTGGTGGTTTTAGATTTCTGGGTCTTGATTTCCGAGAACGGCAACGCCGACGAGGTCTTGATTTCTGGGTTTTAGATGATGATTTTTGTCTATTTTCTGAGTTTTAGATTTCTGGGTTTGTTTATTTTAGATTTTTTCTCTCTCCTGGGTTTGTTGATTTTTATCTATTTTCTGGGTTTTGATGATGATGTTTGAAGATGAACGATGTCTAGGTTTTGATGATGTTCTTGATTTTCTGGATTTTCTTGAAGATGTTCTTGATTTTCTGGATTTTCTGGGTTTTGATGATGATGTTTGATGATGTTCTTGATTTTCTTGAAGATGTTCTTGATTTTCTGGATTTTCTGGGTTTTGATGATGATGTTTGATGATGTTCTTGAAGATGATATTATTAATTATTGAAATGTTATAATAAATTAACATGGACCAAAATGCCCCTGCACTAAAGGACAAAATAACTAGTTTTCAACAGTTAAAATGAATGGATTTTGGATTTTGGACTAAAATGGCAACAAAATGCAAACCACAGGGCCCCAGATGTAATAAGTTTGAGATTTGGACTAAAGTGGCAAAACTGGCCAAACCACAGGGACCAAAATGGCAGTTTACTCTAAAATAAATATATATACAAGGAAGTTATATATATACGAAAAACACAAAAAGAAAATACAAGATAGAATATTTGTACGATAAATTAACATAAACCTAAGTGTCTAACTAGATTAGAACACTTGTAGGTCAAGAAACGAACCCCGAATAATGAATCGAATAGAGATTTGCACGGAACGCAAATCTGTGAGTTTATGTTTTCCCCTTTTACTTTGAATGTTTATAGTTTTAAACTTCGGGGATGTATACATGTTACAATAAGTATGATAATACGAAGAAACTATTTTGATCACATGCGGATAGGTGTCTAAAATAAAGGGATCATTAATGAATAAACAAGTACCGAGGAATAAACGAATAGATCTATATGGGTTTTGGCAAGCCCCACTCTTAACGATAACGATAACCACAATCATCAACAGTGCCTTTGTGTCCAAACTAGTGTCGTTGACACACACGATAAATTGTCAAGGTTTGGTTGCCTCCTATTCGGCATACATATTAGTGTCCTTGCAATACAGTAATGATCATACAATTTTTTTTATCATACTATACAAAAAAGAATTTTATTACTTCAAATGTTTTAGAGACTCATTTGATGCAAAAACAAAATAACATGAATTCACTCAACTTTTGTTGACGTTTTCAAAATTAACATGTATTACAGGAGATTAGTGGACGGCTTTGGAAAAATATGTTAAAGTGGTTACAAGAACGCAAGCTTTTGTGATGTCATCCGTTTACGGTTGTTATATTTTGAACTTTTAATAATGTAGTTAAAGTTGTTGTTTCAAATTTCGAACAAGACATATGTAATGTAAATTATGGTTTCGAATCAAATGTATGGATGAACATCTTTTATGTTTCAAATATGTTGTTCGCTCGATTGATTGTAATGATTGCCGCTCTCGTCACACCTCGCCATACGCTTCCACATAACCGAAAATCGGGGTGTGACACTACGATGGAGGCATAGTTGCCAAGAGGTATTAACCGTAACCTACGATCTCTAGACCGTAGGTGGCGGCGGGTTTTTAGAAAGTTTATGGGGTGTGCACATGTTGTTCTTTTGGAGGGTTTCTAATAAGTTTAACCTAGTTTTTCAACAACACTTAACATTGAACGATCTTGGGAACAGCAAGGGCATACTTTTAGCATCCAATTCATCTTAATCATCATCATCATATCTTTGCTACTTGCCGAATCAATCATGAATCCATCATATTTCCAAGCCTTTGAAGATCAAGATTGCGAGATGAGCGGCTTAAACTCTTATGGTTCTTCCGGATGGAGGGTTTTTGTAAGTTAGACAATTTTATGTGTTTATGATAATCATATAACTCGGTGATCTAAGCATTCTATGCTTTTCACCTTTGATCTGATTAATCAATTGTAACCGGTGGTATTTTATCTAAATTTAATTTTTGATCATTCAATTCCTGAGAGTTCTTGTAATCGGGATATATTTGTTAGGGGATTAGGGTTGGTAATTGTAACTGATAATTATTAGATAACCTCTCGTTATGTATTGACCAAAGCTTTGATTATCCAATTGATGAATTAAGTTGAACACTTATGTCTATGTGAGTGTTCCGATTAAACACATAATTAAATCTAGCTACAAACCTGAAATTCGGAGGAACAATTGTTTCTCCTACTGATTTAAACTTCGATTTTAGTTGTTAATTTAGATAAACAATTAAACCATCAATTGATAGGTGTTGTTACTACGATGACATCCGGATTGGTTTGCTTTGCTTGAGGACAATCAAAGGCAAGTGTGGGAATGTGATGGCGAGTGTGAAACACGAGTGCTAAAATGATTATTTTGTGTGATTTCGTGTGTTTTGCATGTTTTTATGTGTGGAATATGTTTTGTCACACCCTGACTTTTGCGGAAGCGTGGTTATTGGTGTGACTTCTTATTACCATAGCAATCAATCATAACAATGCTATATGATAAAACCAAAAGATATCCATCCATAAAAGTTAAGTTTGAAAATACCACAACATAAATTGTCTGAAATGTTGACACCGAATTTAAGTTACAAACCACAACAAGTTTTAAAGAGTTCACGAAGACTCGACAACATAACTTAAACCAATCCGAGCTTAGGACTATGTATCTCGTCCAGGAGTAAGATACATCTCCTAAACCTTAAAGACTTGGATGACATCTTTTATTATAACGCAGCTTGAAAACATGCAGACACCTGCCAGATCCACTTAGTTCCCTGAAATACATGTAGTTTAAAAATATCAACAAAAGTTGAGCGAGTTCATGTGTTCGTGAGTATGTATAAACCTTTGTAAATAGTGTAAGTATGAAAGTCCCGGTATGATAGCAAACAAGGAAAAGATCACCAATGGTTTGCAAGGCCACTGATATGTGTGACAGTGTAGGAATACTCATACCTAGCAAAGTTGTACCGGGCTTCCGGCTGGAAGACATAGTCACCCTATGGGCCACCCTGGTCCTCATGGGTGTGGGCTCGCTACACCCAAATAGATCTATCACTCATGCCCCTCGGTCCTTATACGAGGATTAATGGTCCCAAGTATCCGCCTACCCATTCACATGATCTATGGTTCTTTCCTAGGCTAGCCATACCAAATGTATTTGTATGTAATCCTTTTGTAACATGTATTTCACCCCCGAAGTAAATAAACAAAACAGTTTAAATAAAAAGGGGACATGAACTCACAGTAATGCGTCTTCAGTACTAGCAACTCAAATCTCCGCAGCAAACACGACTACCTACATTGTACTAACGTCTATTAGACGAACGGGTCGTGCCTTGGCTTAGAGTTCAACGTTTTTGAGTTACGTTTCTTATGTTCCCAATATTATTCCAAGATATAATTACTTGTTAAAATAATAATTATTTTGACTTTAAATTATATTTTAGTTTTGGAATAATTGTTAAACAATACTTTTGTATTAATACTTCTCAAGTATTTCCTTCCCAAGGATGGGGGTATTCTCATACATGTGTATTCGTATTATTGTATTGGTAGTCTCAAAATAATATATTTTCAAGTCTCACTTTAGAAAATATATATGTAAACTCATTTTGTCTAAAAATAATGTATTTCAAAAAATATATATTTTTTCTCAAAAATCATATATCTTCTAAATATTCAAGAAAATATATTTTTACTTCCCAAGAATAATATATTTTCCCCTTGTTGAAAATATGGCATAACTTGGTAATATTTACAAAAATCATATTTTCATTTCTTGTATCCAAAAATATATTTATAACGGCATTTTTCGGAATATTTTGTAAGTTACGTTCTTGTGTTCGATTTCACAATATTAAGTGTGTAACTTATATATTTATTTCTTGTGATTTTTGGTATTATTTTGGATTGTAAATCTCTTGGTATTTTGTTAAGTTATATTATTTTACCATAAAATAATATAACTATTTCACCAAGTATACAAATATTCACACAAGTGTCTTTAATGTAAATATATATTCTAAATACATATTTATTCATTTTTACTTACAAAAACCAACCTCCAATACTTGTATTTTTGTTACAAAAATTATGGCAAAGTTTATATTGAAAACCATAGTTAAAGTACACTAGTAAATATTTGCTAGAAAATATTTCTTTAAGTGTTTATATTTTTAGAAAATTTTGCCATAGTTCCCTTTGAAAATGGAGGTGTCCATGCTACTAAAGCATATCATTTTCTTTCCAAAAATCCTCATAAACAATCAACAATTAGTCCCTAAACAACTTACACTTACCAAGTGTAAGAACAATGTTATTACAAACTGGTAGGAACTTGGTAATGTGTTTAGTAGGTTTAGTTACCCTCCAAAATGTATTTACTTCTTGATAAACTTCATTCTTGAAAGTTTTAGGTGTTTACAACTTGTAAACATTTTTTACAAAAACGTTTCTTTATGGATCTTCTTGTTTCTCTAGTGTTTCTACACTTGTTTTACCACCAAAAAAAAGTGTAGGTTTTAGTAAGAACCAAGATCTTCTAAAAATCTCATTTTAAACTTGGTTCTTTTGGAAAACCATTCATAAATCTTAGATCCATAAGATTACTAACTCACTTTGTTTATTATTTTTCAAGAAACCACTTTATTCTTTAAGTTCATGCTTATATGTGAGGATGATCATCTTGCTTCATCACATAATCATCCTCTCACTTGCTAGATCATGTGTTTAATCACAATCTAGCAATCTCCTTATGATGATCAACATCATAATCTCAAGAAAACAACAACAAGTATCATACATATACTTAAACAACATTATTTCATCGAGATTTCATCATATGTAAGCTTGTGTTAGAGTTTTATGAGTATGTCTATTAATGTTCTTGTGATTAACAACATGCTAATAAAAATTAGAAGTAACAAAGGTTATGAGAGTCTTACTACTAGCACTATGGCTAGGGATGAATTCTTGAAGATGAAGGTGACAAAGATGGTGGATAAAAGCAAGTAAGGAAGGTCCTTGATGATCCACAAGCTCCAAGCTCCCTTGAATGAAGTTTAACACCCTTGTATATGCCTTGAATATATGAGAAAGGTTGAATGAAGGTGGAGGTATGGTGGGTGGTGATCGGCCGAGAGCAAGAAGGAGAGGAGGAGGAAGTAGTGTGGTGAAAGTGGTGAGATGTTGTGAGGATTGTGATCTAATGGTTTATTCTTATAACCTCCAACAAGTGATTAACCCTTGGGTCTTATGTTCCTCAAAGTACAAGACACAATCCATTAAACAACTCAAATAAAATCCCCTAATTAGGCATGTGGGCAGATTTACTAGCATGGGGGGTGGGGTTTGTTGAGATTGAACCCTATCAGAGGAACAGATAATTAAAGCCAAAACTGGATCAAAGAAGTGGATCCAGAATAAGCAGATGTTATGTATTCAAGTCTCTCCCCTTGAAAGTGATTTCAACATCTGATGACCTCCAATCCACTGATCGGTACAACTGCTGATCAAGTCAAAGACTAATGAAGACTAAATCCCTGTTGTTCAATCTACTGTTTTGGGTCAAGCAATGCTGGATATATCAAGTGCTGCTGGGTTCACATCAGTGGAAGGATTCAACAGTAGTTTAGTTTATCTTTATGTAATAACAGTTGTTAGCATAGCAGTACTTGTATATATCAGTTGTT
Source organism: Helianthus tuberosus (assembly GCA_030545235.1). Lineage (NCBI taxonomy): Eukaryota > Viridiplantae > Streptophyta > Magnoliopsida > Asterales > Asteraceae > Helianthus > Helianthus tuberosus. Next base: position 172,267,063 of record CM060377.1, read on the forward strand.
AGAGTTTGTTAGGAGGTTAGATGTCACTTTCATGGTGACGTCAGCAAAGATGCCTCAGTGGTTTGTCCGTGCCTATAAATAGAACAGTACCTTGTACTGTTCTATTAGCTCTTCACTATCTTTCTTCCTGTACGAACAAATCACTGTGAGCTCAGGCTGAAGGGGAGTTTGTTACATGCATGCATTGTAATTGAATCTTGTAATAAATTCACGCATTCGGTTCTATGTTAAAAATGTGTGTTGAAAGCAATTCTCTTGTTTGATTGTGAAAAGTTTGTTACTATTTTATTCCGCTGCACTACTTGTTCATTGTTCATCTTAATTCAAACATAAAACACAATCAAAACCAAACTCAAATCCTAACAATTGGTATCAGAGCTTGGACAGTCAAATTTGATTTAACAATCATTTTGACATAAATAGTTCAGCTCACAATCGTTGATACTGATAGTTTGTTCGTTTTGTTGAAAAACAGAGCAAGGTTTAATCACCATCAAAGTTGATTAATCAGTGCCTGTAAAACAACCAGGATGACGTCACAATCACAAGATGATAAGAATAACATCGGCTCTCTTTTCAAACCTCCCATGCTTAATAGTAATGAATACAACATCTGGGAGAGAAGGATGGGTCACATCCTTGCTCAACAGAACACTGGATGTTGGAGATCTGTTGTTTTTGGACCCCATGTTCCTGTGGTGCCAAGTGCTGAGGATACAAAGAAGTTCGAACCTAAAAAACCTGAAAACTATACTGAAACTGACTTTCAAAAGTTCGAACTCGATGCCAAAGCATTTAGCATCATAGCATCTGCATTACCAAAAGAAATCTATGCTGGACTGTTACATTGTAACAGTGCCAAAGAGCTATGGGATGCATTGAAGGAACAGTTTGGGGGAACGGAAGAAGTTATTGAAAATAATAGGGAAATTCTGAATAAGCAGTATGAAACCTTTTGTCACATCAAGGGTGAATCATTGACCCAACAGTTTGAGCGATTTCGTTGTCTCATTAGTGAGCTAAGACTTGTTAAAGTTACATTTCCTAATTCAACTCAAAATAGCAGGTTTCTTAGATCACTACCTGAAAAATGGGATACAATTGCTTTTGTAACTAGAAATTCAGCTGAGTTCAAAGATCTGACCCTGACCCTGACCCAACTTCATGGTAGGCTCCTGACCTATGAAAGGGAGTTAAACTAGAAAACGAAGTTGCAAGAGTCTGGTAAAGTTGCTGATGATTATTCATTTGGCAACATAGCTCTTTTTGGTCAGGAAGAATCTGGTAGCAGTAGTAAGGATCAGAGTTATGATCATTTTTGTCACACCCCCAAAATCCACCTGCGGAGTATCACCGCTTGGAGGCGTGACTGACCAGGATCAAGCCACCAATCATATTGAACAAGCATGTAAGTTGTCACACCCCCAAAATCCACACGCGGAGTACCACCGCTTAGGGCGTGACATGACCAGGATCAAGCCACCAATCATATTGAACATATAAATAAATAGTAAATGTCATTCATCAATACGATAGGTGTTTTCAAAACCAACATAAACAAGTGTGTAGCGGAAGCAATAATGTAAAAACCCAACATAAGTATTAAGTTGATATGTCATAAAAGAGTTTATCATAACATCCACAATCCGTGCCCACAACGACCGCGCCTCCCGTGCAAGCTCCATGGGTACCTATGGTCCTACAAGGCATGTAACAGAGAGTCAACAACTAGTTGAGCGAGTTCACAGTAAGTAAGTTCATTGCATAACTATTTGTTATTAACTAAGCCATTGTGTAGATTCAATTGGTGGGGGCTTCCCATGTTGTATGTACTATCAGTGGGGGCTTCCCATGTTTGTATTTACTATCAATGGGGGCTTCCCATGTTTGTATTTACTATCAGTGGGGGCTTCCCATGTTTGTATTTACTAGACTAGTTGTACCATAAGTGTTCTTCCTAACCCGAGAACAGTAGTACGTACGAGGTTTACGTAGGTTTTACATAAGTTCCCTTCTTAACCCGAGGACAGTGGTACGCGGGGGTTTACGTAGGTTTTACGTAAGTGTCCCTCGAAACCTGAGGACAGTAGCAAGCATAAGTATACGTAGGTTTTACGTATGTGTCCCTCGAACCCTGAGGACAGTAGTAAGCACAAGTATACGTAGGTTTTACGTAAGTGTCCTGCCTAACCTGAGGACGATGGTAGATAGTCTAGTAGCAGTGTAAGTACGAGTAATTGTTCAATCCCATTATTCAAAACCCATTCCCAGCCCCGGGAATCCCATGCCTTGGTAAGAGTGTGAACTCACCTTGGTTTGCTCGGTATGCTAAAAATCACACGCTCACAAATAATCAATCACGACCGAAATGGGAGATCACTAGATCGATCGAGATGAGAGGATTGAAAACTTGTAGTTGCCGTCGCACTCTAGGGTTCGGCGATAAACTTTTCGTAACAGTGGGGAACAAGATATTAAACATTGCTACTGGGCCCTAGGCCCTTGTGTTGATTTCGTCGACCCACCGGTTGACGAAAACACTTTTGTGTTTTCGTGATGGGTGATTTCACAAGGGGGTGGGTTTTCGGCTAGGTTGTTTCACATTGACAACAACAATACACAAACTTATATTTTTCTCATACAATCATATATTAACAAACATATTAACCACCATGCAAGCATATATCCACATTGCGCATCAAATATAACATATTAATCACAACACGATTTAACGTATTACAACGTGTACATTTGTGAAACAACAAGTCGTGTAAATAAACAATCTAAACAATAATCGTGCAATTAATGCGAATATGGAAATCTTGGAAACTCGAGTTGTCACATAAGTAATATATAAAATCCAACACAATACAATTGGTGTCTAAACAAAACGTAGTTTAAGTTGTAAGCAGAAGCATAATGTTTAAAACCAAGTTATAAGTTTAAACGTTTCAAATGTTTAACATGGCACACAGCTGTCCATGTCCCACAACGACTCTTCCCACTCCAATGCAAGCTCCATAGATACCTAACGACCTGCAAGGCATGTAACAACGAGTCAACAACAAAGTTGAGCTAGTTCACAGTTGATTGTTTAGTTATAGTGTTCGTAAATCATATGTTTATTTCGTAAACCATGTACTGTGTTAATCAGTATCGCGGTTTCCTAAACATGTTTGCGATGATTAGTGGGGGCCTCCCATGTGTATCGTATTAATCCGTATCGCGGTTTCCCAAACATGTTTGCGATGATTAGTGGGGGCTTCCCATGTTGTATGTTACTACACTAGTCATATCCGTACGTGCCCTTTTTAATCCAAGGACCGTAGCAAGTATGAGTGTACGGAGGTTTTACGTACGTGCCCTTCAATCCGAGGACAGTAGTAAGTATGAGTGTACGTAAGTTTTACGTACGTGCCCTTCCCAACCCGAGGACAGTGAAAAGTAGTTTAATAGTAATGATAGTACGAGTAGTTATTCAATTCCATTCCCAACCCACCGGGAATCCCATGCCTTAGGAGTGTGAACTCACCTTGGTTTGCTCGGTAAGCTAAACTATGTGCTCACAAGCAATCAGTCAAGTCCTATAGTATGCACGTATATTCAATCAGTTCAGGTTCGTAAAGATTCACATGCAATCTAGGTCATAAAGTGTTTGACAGTTAACATCATGTACCACGTAAGCAGTTAATCACATTCATAACATTCATGCCTCACATAAGGGCTTTCTCAGTTTAATCTAACAATATCATCCACTAACATACCTAACGGTGTTAATGGGTTTAACGAGGTTACCGCACTTAACTAGATTAATACACTTGGCATAGTTCACATGCATAACAGAGTTAATCAGAATCAATAGAGTTATCATACATAATGAACTTAACTTACATAACATAGTTAACATAACCCAGTTAACATACATAACATATTTGACATACCTAACACAGTTAATACTTAACAAGGTTAACCACTCAACAGGGTTAATTAACGAACAGAGTTAACGAGCTAACAAAGTTAACTAGCTAACAGAGTTAATGTCCAGAACACTCGACGATATCACCAGTGGCGAAAACCCTTCAGGTGACGAAATCCCTTGGGCGACGAAATCCCTTAGGATTTCGTCGAGATGTATTTTCGTCGAGGCGGGGGTTTTCGTCGAATACATCATCATCATCAATATCGAGTACACAAAACCCTAATGATCAATAACAGTTGTTCAATCATACCAAATCATGCAATCCAATAAACTACCAAATCACTGTATAATCAGGACTATCATTCAATCAAATCATCACAACACTTATTATCTATCATGCACACTAAATCATAAAATACCATATATGATCTTAGATAGCAACAAGAATGTATTCGATGTACAGATCTTAACCAATCACAAATACCAAATCAAACAGCAACAAGGTTACACAATTCCAATTACACAAACTGTCAAAACCCTAGATCGATATCAAGGTTTACATAAATCATGAAATCATTCCATCACTAGATCCATCCCAGTAAAGAACATGTTTACAGCATAACCATATATCTAGAACTGAAACCAAACTAAGAGTGTACAACACTAACCGCACAAAGAATGATCAAACAAGGGTGATCTGGCTTCGAATGGGAGGAGGGCTGCCGTCGGGTTCCAAAGGAGAGCGAGAGAGAAGATGAGAGGTGGTTAGGGTTTTACCGATTTTAAAAAGTTTCACGTAAAGGTTGGAAATCAAAACATATAAGTGATCGTCGCTGGGCCAAGGCACATTCTGTTTTCGTCATGGGGGGGGGGTTTCGTGAGGTGGGGTTTTCGGGTGGAGAGGGTGTTTCAGGTAGGGGTCAACATTTATTAATTATATAACACATATATTATTAATACAGAATATACATCTCAATGTAGGTGGGTGTTTCGGGTGGGTAGAGGTGTTAGGCAAAAGTTCCATTATTATTAATTAAAACATATTATTAATACCAAACATATATCAACATACACAAAATATAATGCACACCAAATATACTTATAAAAACAACACTTTGCGAACAAGTACTAAGTCGAGTAGAGACCTTGAAAACTGGGGTTGTCACATTATCCCCAACTTGAAAGAAATTTCTTCCCGAAATTTAGCACGTGGTTACTGAGGAGGCTAGTTGTGTTGCGTTGTTTCCTGGTTTTCCTGGGGTGTCACATCATCCCCCCGTTAGTTTGGAATTTCGTCCCGAAATTCTGTAGTAGCTTCAGCCTCAGTAGTGGTTGCATTGTTCTTGAACAACTGGGGATACTTGAGTTTCATTTGGTCTTCTCGTTCCCAGGTGAACTCTGGGCCACGATGGGAGTTCTAACGAACTCGAACAAAAGGTATTCTGGTGCGCTTGAGGACCTTAACGTCCCGGTCCGTGATTTCAACTGGTTCCTCGACGAATCGCAAATGATCGTCGTTAGTGAGCTCCTTCAAAGGAACTATGAGGGTCTCATCTGACAGACACTTCTTCAGATTTGAGACGAGAAAAACGTTGTGAACTGCACTGAGTTCTGCGGGCAGGTTTAGTTTGTAGGCCACTTTGCCTATTTTCTCTATGATTTCAAATGGTCTGACGTATCACGGATTGAGTTTGCCTCGTTTGCCAAAAGGAACTACACCTTTCCAAGGTGAGACTTTGAGTAGCACTCGATCCCCAACTTGGAACTCGAGTGGTTTCCTGCGCTTATCAGTGTAGCTTTTCTGACGGTCACGAGCTGCCGCCATTCATTATCGTATTTGAGCAATCCTTTCTGTAGCATCGACTACGAGTTCTGGGCCAGTAATCTGACTATCACCCACCTCTGCCCAACAAAGAGGTGATCGGCATTTACGCCCGTACAATGCCTCAAACGGAGCGGCTTGGATGCTAGTGTGGTAACTGTTATTATACGAAAACTCCACTAATGGGATATGCTTTTCCCAGCCGTTTTCAAAATCAATCACACATGCCCTAACCATGTCTTCAAGGGTTTGAATAGTGCGCTCAGACTGCCCATCCGTCTGTGGATGATAAGCGGTGCTCATGTCTAAACGTGAGCCAAAGGACTTGTGCATTGCTTGCCACAGTTCAGAAGTAAAACGCGCATCACGATCAGAAATAATAGAGGTTGGCACCCCATGCCTCGAAACTACCTCCTTAAGATAAACGTCTGCTAGAGTGGAGAACTTATCCGTTTCCTTGATAGCCAAGAAGTGTGCAGACTTTGTGAGTCGATCCACGATCACCCAAATAGTATCATTTCCACGTTGAGATCTAGGTAGGCCAGTAACGAAATCCATGGAAATTTGCTCCCATTTCCATTGTGATATTTCTGGTTGTTGGAGTAAGCCCGATGGTTTCTGATATTCTGTCTTGACTCTCGCACAAGTCAAACATTTGCTAACGTAAGTTGCTATGTGAGCTTTCATGCTAGGCCACCAATACGTAGTTTTGAGATCGTGGTACATTTTATTCGAACCAGGATGTACCGAGTAACGAGACTTATGTGCTTCATCCATTACGAGTTCTTGTAAATTACCAAAGAGTCGGACCCAGATGCGTCCTGTTACGTAGTAGGCGCCGTCTTCCTTTTGTTCTAACCGTTGCCTTGAGCCGCGTAGGGCTTCAGCCTTGACGGTTTCCGGTTTCAATGCTTCTACCTGAGCATCTCGTATCTGTGCAGGAAGACTAGATTGGATAGTGAGTTGTAAAGCTCGCACGCGCCTAGGTGTAGTATCCTTTCGACTGAGGGTGTCGGCCACAACATTGGCTTTGCCTGGATGGTACTTGATCGCACATTCGTAATCATTCAATAGCTCGACCCATCGACGTTGTCGCATGTTCAACTCTTTCTGCTTGAAAATATGCTCGAGACTCCTGTGATCGGTGTAAATGGTGCACTTGGTACCGTACAGGTAATGTCTCCATATCTTGAGTGCGAAAGCAACAGCTCCCAGCTCCAAATCATGTGTGGTGTAATTCCTTTCATGAATCTTAAGTTGGCGCGAGGCGTAAGCAATGACCTTATCCCGTTGCATCAATACACAACCCAGACCCTGAATTGATGCGTCACAATAAACCACAAAATCGTCTGTGCCTTCAGGCAATGAGAGAATAGGTGCGCTACAAAGTCTAATCTTCAGATGTTGGAATGCTGATTCTTGAGCATCACCCCAACGATAGGTGACACCCTTTTGAGTTAGTAGCATAAGCGGCTGTGCAATCTTTGAGAAGTCTTTGATGAACCTTCTGTAATAGCCCGCCAAACCCAAGAATTGGTGGATTTCTGTTGGTGTACGCGGTGCAGGCCAGTTCTTAATCGAGTCTACCTTGGATGGATCAACATGAATCCCATCCTTGTTTACCACGTGGCCTAGGAAATGGACTTCACGAAGCTAGAAATCACATTTCGAGAACTTTGCATAGAGTTGCTCTATTCGAAGCAGTTCCAAAATAATCCGCAAATGATGCTCGTGTTCCTCGCGACTCTTAGAATAGATCAGGATGTCGTCGATGAAAACAATAACAAACTTATCCAGGTAAGGTTTGCACACTCTGTTCATAAGATCCATGAAGACTGCAGGTGCATTTATTAACCCGAATGGCATGATCAGAAACTCGTAGTGGCCGTAGCGAGTTCTGAATGCTGTTTTGGAGACGTCCTCGTCCCGGACTCTCAGTTGATGGTAGCCTGATCTCAGATCAATCTTCGAATAGAAGCTCGACGCTTGCAACTGGTCGAATAGGTCATCAATGCGTGGAAGAGGATAGCGGTTCTTCACGGTCACTTTGTTGAGTTCGCGGTAGTCGATGCACATCCTGAAGGTACCGTCTTTCTTCTTCATAAAAAGAACTGGAGCTCCCCAGGGTGAATAGCTAGGACGTATGAAACCCTTGTTCAAGAGCTCTTGCAATTGCGTGGACAGTTCTTGAGGAAACACTTGAGGAAAGTCGCGTACAACTGGAATATCCTCTATCCTCTTCTCTTTCGTTGATGCGTCAGTAACGAGTGCTAAAATAGTAGTATGGCCCTTTCACAAACACTTCTGGGCCTTAAGAAAGGAGATGATGCCCACAACAGCACCACTCTTGTCGCCTTGAATCACGAGAGGTTCTTTACCAGAATGGGGAATACGAACAATCTTCTCTTTGCAAAGGATCTCTGCATGCTGTTGGGATAACCAATCCATCCCAATGACGATGTCAAAACTACCCAAAACTATAGGAATGAGATCGATAGAGAAAGTCTGACCAGCTAAGACGAGATTACAACCCTTAATTATGTGTGTGGCTTCTAGGCTTTTACCGTTTGCTAACTCTACGGCATGCTTAGTGTTCAAGAGTGTTGGTGTGCGTTTAAGCATTTGACTAACTTTTAGAGACACATAACTGGTATCGGCACCCGAATCAAATAAAACAGTAACATAAAAGTCGTCGAGAAGAAACTTACCCATCACCACGTTAGGATCATTCCTTGCGTCACCCTGACCAATCACGAACGCTAGACCCCTGGCACCATTGCCGTCGTTATTACCCCCATTGTTATTCCCATTGCCCTGATTATTGTTGTTGTTGTTCCGATTCTTGTTTAACTGAGGGCAGTTTCGCTTGAAGTGGCCTTCAGTACCACACTAAAAGCATCCCCGGTTGCCTCGCTGTTGCTGCTGCTGGTTCTGTGGAGCGGGTGGTTGTTGTTGATGGTTCTGATTCGCAGGTCGTGAGCTCCTGCAATCCTTAGCTTCACGACCCATCTTGAGACACCTCTGGCAACGACCCTGGTTGCACTGACCATTGTGGTGTCTGTTGCATTTGTTGCACTTCGGGAGGTTTCCTCGATATCCACCCTACCCTTGACTACCAGAAGATTGCTGACCAGGACTCTGGTAGTCATCGATCTTTCGCTGCTGTACCTAGGACTGAACTGTAGTTGAACCCTTGCTAGAGGCTCCTTCCCATTTTTGTTTTTTGTCACTGGGAGTAGCAGAAGTAGTAGTAGCAGTAGCACCTATACGCTTAGGAAGCCTGTTCTGTTCCACTGCCTGGTCTGTGAGACGATGAGCAAGACGAGTAACATCCTGGACGAAAACCCTTCAGGTGACGAAATCCCTTGGGATTTCGTCGAGATGTATTTTCGTCAAGGCGGGGGTTTTCGTCGGATACATCATCATCATCATCAATATCGAATACACAAAACCCTAATGATCAATAACAGTTGTTCAATCATACCAAATCATGCAATCCAATAAACTACCAAATCACTGTATAATCAGGACTATCATTCAATCAAATCATCACAACACTTATTATCTATCATGCATACTAAATCATAAAATACCATATATGATCTTAGATAGCAACAAGAATGTATTCGATGTACAGATCTTAACCAATCACAAATACCAAATCAAACAGCAACAAGGTTACACAATTCCAATTACACAAACTGTCAAAACCCTAGATCGATATCAAGGTTTACATAAATCATGAAATCATTCCATCACTAGATCCATCCCAGTAAAGAACATGTTTACAGCATAACCATATATCTAGAACTGAAACCAAACTAAGAGTGTACATTACTAACCGCACAAAGAATGATCAAACAAGGGTGATCTGGCTTCGAATGGGAGGAGGGCTGTCGTCGGGTTCCAAAGGAGAGCGAGAGAGAAGTTGAGAGGTGGTTAGGGTTTTACCGATTTTAAAAAGTTTCACGCAAAGGTTGGAAATCAAAACATATAAGTGATCATCGCTAGGCCAAGGCCTATTCTGTTTTCGTCATGGGGGGTTTTCGTGAGGTGGGGTTTTCGGGTGGAGAGGGTGTTTCAGGTAGGGGTCAACATTTATTAATTATATAACACATATATTATTAATGCAGAATATACATCTCAATGTAGGTGGGTGTTTCGGGTGGGTAGAGGTGTTAGGCAAAAGTTCCATTATTATTAATTAAAACATATTATTAATACCAAACATATATCAACATACACCAAATATAATGCACACCAAATATACTTATGAAAACAACACTTTGTGAACAAGTACTAAGTCGAGTAGAGACCTTGAAAACTCAGGTTGTCACAATTTTATTGATATAACTGCTGGTGGAAATTTTAACAACTCTGATTCTCACTCTCCAAATTATGCTTTTACTGCAAATTGTGAAAACCAGATGTCAGATAACTTGTGTTTTGAACTAAATTATTTGCAACACTTTGATCCCACTGACTTAGAAGAGATGGACATTTTGCATCAATTGGCTTTGCTTATTGTAAGAACAAGCAAATTCTATAAAAGAACAGGGAGAAAATTCCCAGGGTTACATGGGAATTTAAGAGTGGGGTTGGATAAATCAAAACTGAAGTGTTTTAAGTGCAATAGGCTAGGTCATTTTGCTAGGGAATGCAGGAGTCAAACCACTGGTCCAATAATAACTCACCCTAGCTCAAACCCTAGACCACATCATCAAAGCATTGTGCACTATACCCAATATACCCCTGCAGCACATGTTAACACTGCTCACTATGCTTCAACCCCTGTGCCTGTGCATTATGTTCAAACCACTGTTCCACAAATTCAGTATGTTCAAGCCCCTGTCCCTCAGGCACAAGTGCAACCTGTTGCACCTCAACAAGCTGCTCCAACAGTGGTACAACCAGATCAGCAAAGCTTTTTCACCCAAGGCTTTGTTGACTGGAGCAGGATGCCTGATGAGCTTGGTGATGAAAATTTTGAACTCTATGCTTCTAATGATACTTTTAATGATGAATTTTGTTTGATGGCATTAGAGTAAATACCAGAAGGGGTAGAAACTGAAGGTGAATAGCTAAGTGCTGAAACAGTGGATGAAGTGGCTGAAGCAGTGGTTACTGCAGTTGCTGGTGAACTACTGCTGGGAGAAAATTCAGAAACCTTGATTGAACCACTCTGACCCCTGGTCCAAAGAAGACAAAGAAGAAAAGGAATAGAAGAAAGCAGGTGAGAAAGAAGTTAGAGCTGATGAAGAAGGTGATCATCAATGTGATTGTGCCATGATGGCTGCTGCTAAGGTATCACCTCAAGTTCTTGAAAAACTGTGTTTAGACAAGTGCATTATTGCATTTGCTAACATTAAAGAGGTAAATGAAAACCTTAGGGATAAAGTCTTAACTGACGAAGTCAAATTTGAAAAGTCATTAAAAGAACTTAAAAACAAATTGGCTGAAAAAGACAAAGAAATCAGCAGTCTCAAATAAGAGCAGAGCATAACCAAGACTCAACTCCAAACTATGGTAGAAAAATACCAAGTTTGTAAAAAGGAGTTGGAGTCCACCCAGATCACTTGTGAAAGATGGGTGGAATCTTGTAAAGGTTATAAGGTCATGCTTGAGAAACAGCTTGAAAGCAATGTCAAGTTTGGAATAGGATATAGAAAAGATGATGATCTTGAAAACACTGCTGTCAAACAAGCTGGTTCAACTGAAATAAAACCAACCAACAAGAATGGCCAGGAAGTAAAGATTACTGACAAACTTGGTAACAAAATCACTCTGAAAAGATCATCTGTGGGGTCCTCAACTTTTGAGGAAATTGAGAAATACCAATTTAAACCCACATGGTCTGATGAGTGTGACATTCTTGAAAATTTCAAACCCACGGATTTCACAACCACTGATGGTGTCACAGCTCCAAAAGCAAAGGTCATTCCTATCAAAGACATCCCAACAGTGGTTCAAAACTCTGTTGTTAAGGAGTCTGAGAAAAGGAAGAAAAGGGAAAAGATCAAAAACCTGTTTTGTGATTTTTGTGAAAAGAGGAATCATCTAACAAAAGACTGTTTTCATCTAAAAGCATATGATCTAAACAAAACAAGTATCATTATACCTGCTGAAAGCTGCACCATCTGTGGTAAAACTAACCACAAAACTCAAGAATGCGTGTATCTCAAGAACTTTGATGTGAAAAAGAATGAGTACACTGCTAAAAATCCTTGAGTTCATCAACATCATCTGTCAAATTCACCAAGAATCAACCACTGTTTGTGCCAGTCCAAACAGCTGTTACAAAATAGCTGAATTAAACATCTGTCTAAAGAGATGTTCAAGTGACTGATGTACCCCCTGCCAACCAATACAGAAGAGGCAAGGGACAACCACCATACCAAAGGATCCCACATGTTTATGAGGCCTACAAAAGGCCATCTAAACCAAGAGTGAACAGACATCCTTTTGGTTATCAGCATGTGATTAGTCAAGAACCCCAACAGTGGTTAGAGAAAAACAGTCCTAAAACTATCCAAACCCCTGACCTAACCACTGCTCATCCATCTGAACTCATCCCAAACACTGTTGAGACCCCATCCAAAGCCTTATTGGCTTTGGAGACCCTAATGAACTAATCCGTTTACTTCATGTGCAGGGAGCTTCTGCATGCTTAGATAGCCTTTGGTATGTAGATAGTGGAGGCTCCAGGCACATGACAGGATGTAAAGCCCTTCTCAAAGATTTCAAAATCCATGGAGGGGGTGATATATCCTTTGGTAATAATAGTAAAGGGAAAGTTCTGGGGTCTGGTACAATACAGTCTGGTAATGTAAAATTTGAAAATGTCAATCTGATAGACAATCTAAAATTCAACCTCCTGAGTGTTTCACAAATGAGTGATAAGGGGTATGGATCATTCTTCACAAAGGAGTGTTGTAGGATTGTTGGACCAGAAATGGTTGAAAAGATTGAAGCAATAATTAAAACTGGAAAAACCGAACTTGTTGCTCAAAGAAGTGGCAATGTTTATGTGGTGGATATGTCAAAAGAGAGCCCCAGAACTGATGTATGTCTGTTCTCAGCTGCATCAAACAAAGAGACAGAATTATGGCACAGGAGATTGGGGCACACAAATCTCAAGACAATCACTACCATTTCAAAACAGGGGTTAGTAAGAGGTTTACCTCAAAAACTGTTCACCTGTCCTGAGCATTGTGTTTCCTGCCTAAAAGGAAAACAACATAAAAGCTCCTACAAATCCATTGATGAGTCCAAAACAACCAAATGCTTGCAAATGCTTCATATGGATTTGTTTGGCCCAGTTAAAGTCATGAGTCTTAAGAAAAAGAGGTATTGTTTGGTTATTGTTGATGACTTTTCTAGGTTTACATGGACTTACTTTTTACACTCAAAAGATGAGACTGCAGGCATTCTGCAAGACTTTGTGAAACAGGTTGAAAAGTAGTTTGACCTTCCAGTAAAAATCTTCAGAAGTGACAATGGCACTGTGACAATCCTCAAAATTTCATGTATCCATATGATTAATTAATGTTAATTAAAGTGCTTGATGTCTGTGCTGAATTACTTAACTGCTTTCTAATTACTGTGTCATACTTACATGTGCTTGTTAACATACTAGTCTTGTGCAGAAAAGTTACTAAATAGTCCTGTATGCTTTCCTGAGTGTTGGGAATTAAAAGTGTTACAAAAAATATATATATATAGGACACTATATGGAATAACATAGCACTTTAACGGAACGATATCTAACCGAACAACCGGACACTACCCGAAACACCAAAATAATGCTAGAAGCATTGTTTCTATTTTTCTGAACTAGTTATGGTTCCCGAACACCCTAACACACTATATATTACATAACACACATAAAACATTAAATTAACCTTGGATTTCAATCTAGAACACTAACTAACTTAGTTGAAACCCAACTAGACCCCCCCCCCCCACCATACGGTTACAAGGGTGGCCCCCCACCCTTGTTTTCTTGAATTGTTTATTATGTGTGTAAGGTACTTAGGAAACATTAGACCTAGAGGTTAAAAGGATGTTGGAAAGATTTTCTATATAACCACAAGACCTTCCATCCATTCATTCACTTCAATACTCAACACCACCCATCTCTCCTCTCCTCCCTCTTGATCGGTCGAACCCAAACACCATCACCATCATCATCATTCAAGCTTCTTCTTCCATTTTACTTGCATACAAGGGTGATAAAGATCATACAAAAGAGCTAGGAGCTTTCAGATCATCAAGGACCTCCTTCGTTTGCTATTAACCACCTCATTTCTTCTCTTGATCTTCCCTAGCTTAAGAGCTAGTAGTATGTCTCTTGAATCCTTATTTATTCCATGTTTATGGTAGTTAATAGTTATATTAAGATGATATCTGAAGAACACTAAAAGAGCATATGCAAAAGTCTTGAACATAAAACTAACTTGATGATGAAATATTGTTAAAATGAAGAAGTAATGTTAAGTATGAAGTTGTTTTGTCATCTTGTTGATTTCTTGATGTTTATTTGGTGATTACTAGCAATAGGGTGGTTAGTCATCATATGAGACTTGTTAAGTTATGATTGAAAACATGGCTTAAGAAGTTAGGGATGATTATATGTACATGAAATAATCATCCACTAGTGAAAACATGAACTTGAAAATAGCATGATTTTCTTGAAAAATAATAAACCAAGTAAACAAGTAATCTTGTAAATCCAAGTCATAAGGATGATTTTTCTAAACAAACCAAGTCAAAAAGACGGATCCTTGAAAGGTCATGATTCTTACACTATTTTCAAAGGAAATGAATTTATAAGCACTAGTAAAATAAGAAAGTGTTGGAAGCAAATATTTTTGTAAAATAAGTTCACAAGTTGTGAACATCTAAAGATCCCGAGAATAATATTTTAACAAAAGTAAACACACTTTGGAGGGTAACTAAACCCACTAAACACCCCACTAAGTTACAACGCGTTTTTATGAAAAACCAAGTTCATGTCGTTATGTAAAAGTGCATTGTTTTTGCACTTGACTAGTGTAATGTTGTTGGTAACTTGTTGTTGATTGATTGAATGATTTCCGAAAAGAAAATGATATGCTAATAATCATGGAAACCTCCATTTACAAAAGAAAATGGTTGTGTGGTTGATTTTTACAAGTAAAATGGTTAAATATATATATTTAGAATATGTATTTTATACTAGAACACTTGTGTGGATACTTGTTTATTTGTAAGATAGTTATATTATTTTAGGGTAAAATAATATAAATTAACAAGGTACCTTGACATTAGAATTGTGTGGTACGTGGTAGAAGTAATGAGTAGATAAATGTACGTAGGATACGTATTATGCATGAGAAACTGATTGTTATATGTACCTTATTAGGACGTGCTTGATTTCCTGATTATTAGAGTAACTAATCTAACCGAGCAAACCAAGGTGAGTTCACACACTTTCTAAGGCATGGGATTCCCGGTGGTTGGGAATGGGTTAAAGAATTAAAACGAAACCTACATATCCTCCTTGGGTAGGATATGTACCGCCATCCTCCATATGTAGGATGCCAATATTAATCCTGCATATTCTCCTTGGGTAGAATACGTACGTTCGTCCTCCTTGAGTAGGACAACAACCTTAAAACTTACTAGACAAAACTCTATCATTAAGTCCCTCATTTTATATCGACTTAATCGCCGAGGCCAATGCCGAGCGGGTCATTAGTTAATAGCGCTATTTGGTTTAACAAACCTCACATCGTGCCGTTCGGACGGGCGTGTACTAATGGACTATGGCAAACTGTCAATGATGATAGACATTGACGTAGGGCACAACTATTGTTCGTCAGTTGTCGATATCATAACGGTCTAGTGGTTCACATGGGGAAGCCCCCACTAATTACGGGTATGGTTTAGGAAAGAAGGAATTGGTTAATCATATTTTCAACTATGGGTTAACCCCCACGGCAAGTAAGCCAACAAAACAAAAACTATGTTTTTGAAACAACTTAAAACAAACACCCAACTGTGAACTCGCTCAACTTTATTGTTGACTCGTTGTTACTTGCCTTACAGGTCGTTAGATGCTTATGGAGCTTGCACGAGGAGGAGGTCGTTGTGGGATATGGACTGTTATGTCCCGTGCTTAACATTTGAACTTTATGAACTTATTGAACTTATGTTTTGGGTTTTACCTTTAATGCTTCCGCTATTTAATTTGAATTTGGTTAACTAGCTTTTGGACACCAATTATATTGTGGTCGGTTTTATTAACTTAATTACGTTGTTCAATATGTTTGGTGGCTCGATCCTGGTCACGTCACGCCTCCAAGCGGTGATACTCCGCGTGTGGATTTTGGGGGTGTGACAGATTGGTATCAGAGCCATTGGTTATAGTGAACTTGGTTTTAAAAAGGGAAAAGCTTTCTGATAAAACAAGACTATAACCTGTACAGTGCTCAACGATCCACAACGACGCTTCGCTCCACGTGCAAGACTCAACATCCTAGGTGATATGGTTTATGTTTATATTACCTACTTGTTAAGTTACATGGTACATTGTTCATGGTATGCATTAGTTAATGTGATAACTGCTATTTGAACCTTGTGTGCTTACTCTCTTCTGTCACTCCACACTTACACACCTTGCGACACCTTTCTTACATGTGTTCCTTCGATGTGAAGATCATGAGTGGACGTCTCGACATGACCCAGGGTCAGCTGACGACCTTGATTAATGAACGGATTGCTGAAGCCTTAGCAACCCAATCAGGGAGTCAACCCATGCAAACCCAATCACGCATAGGCACTTTCAAGGCGTTCTTGGAATGCAAACCTCCCACTTTCGACGACACTGGAGGAGCAATCGACCTTCTACACTGGATCCGAAGAATCGAATATGCATTCGAAGAAAGTGAAAGCCCTGCCAGCAAACGGGTAGAGTACGCTACTGGCATGTTGCAAGGGAAAGCGTATTCTTGGTGGAACGCACAAGTTCAGATGCTCGGGTTGGCAGACGCGAATGCCACCCCCTGGAGCGATTTCAAGGATTTGATTAAGGAAGAATTCTGCCACCTGGACGACATTCTGGAACTTGAAATAGAGTATTATGGTTTGAAGATGGAAGGATCAGAAATTGAGGCGTACACAAAGAGGTCCAACGACTTGGCTGCCTTATGTCCTAACATGTCACAACCCATATCTAGACGAATCAAGCTATACCTCAGAGGCTTAGTCCCAGAAATCCAAGGGTCTGTAATTGTGGCCAACCTTCCCACAATCCAGCAAGTCATTCGTTTGGCGCACCAACTCACCGATCAGGCGGTGGAAGAGGGCAAGTTACCCAAGCGTAACTTTTCCAATGCAAATGCCCTTATTAGTAACAAGTATATTTGGGGTGACCACCAAGGTGAGGGTCGTAGCTCTATACAACAGGAACCGCACAGGAAACTAGTACAGCGGGGGCTGAACTACCAAAATCAGGGGGATACCTAGGGAATAAACCGAGATGCCGCAAGTGCCAACGGCACCACAGCGGGGCATGTGCGGGATCGTGTTGCCAGCGGTGCAAGAAGATGGGACATATGGCTAGAGACTGCAGGAGCCCATATCCTGCAAACCGGAACCAGCAGCAGCAGTAGCAGGGTAGCAAAAAGGGGTGTTTTCGATGTGGTGCTGAAAACCACTTCAAGAGGAACTGTCCACAGATGAGACAGAATCATGACAACAGCGGCAACCAGGGCAACGGGAACAATAACGGAGACAATAAGGATAACCACAGGACTAGTGAGCATGAGTTCCTGAATGGACAAGAGGAAGAAAGAAACAACCCCAACGTTGTGGCGGGTAAGTTCCTACCAGACAATTTCTTTGTTTCTATTTTAGTTGATTCGGGTGCCGATGTTAGATATGTGTTCCTAAAAGTTAGTCAGGTGCTTAAGCGTACCCCATTACCCTTAAAACACCAAACATGTTATAGAACTAGCTAATGGTGAAAGTCTTAAGGGCACACACAGAGTTAAGGGTTGTAACCTCGTCTTAGCTGGTTAGACCTTCTCTATCGATCTTATTCCTATCGTACTTAGTAGCTTCGACACTGTTATTAGGAAGGATTGGTTATCTCACCATTAAGCGGAAATTCTTTGCAACGAGAAGATTGTCCGCGTCCCTCGTTCTGGTAAAGGACCCCTCATGATTCGTGGCGACAAGAGTGGTGCTGTTGTGGGCATCATCTCTTTCCTTAAGGCCCAGAAGTGTTTGCGAAAGGGCCACACTACTATCCTAGCCCTCGTTTCTGATACATCCTCGGAAGAAAAGAAGATAGAAGACATTCCTATTGTGCGAGACTTTCCTGAGGTATTTCCTGAGGAATTACCTGGTCTTCCGCCTCATCGACAAGTCGAGTCTTAAATCGAACTAGCTCCTGGAGCAGCGCCCATAGCTCGAGCACCTTATCGTCTAGCTCCATCGGAAATCGAAGAACTGTCCACGCAACTACAAGAACTCTTGGAAAAGGGTTTCATACGTCCTAGCTCTTCGCCTTGGGGAGTTCCAGTGTTATTCGTGAAGAAGAAAGACGGTACCTTCTGAATGTGTATTGACTATCGCAGACTCAACAAGGTGACCATGAAGAATCGTTATCCCCTCCCACGTATAGACGACTTGTTCGACCAGTTGCAAGGGTCGAGCTATTACTCTAAGATTGATTTGAGATCGGGATACCATCAGCTGAGAGTCCGAGAGGAGGACGTCTCCAAAACAGCATTCAGAACTCGTTACGGCCATTACGAGTTTATGGTCATGCCTTTCGGGTTGACGAATGCACCAGCGGTCTTCATGGATCTCATGAACAGAGTGTGCAAGCCTTACCTGGATAAGTTTGTCATAGTCTTCATCGACGATATCCTGATCTATTCGAACTGTCAAGAAGAACACGAGCAACACCTGAGGCTTATTTTGGAACTTCTTCGAACAGAGCAGTTGTATGCCAAGTTTTCGAAATGTGACTTCTGGCTTCGTGAAGTCCACTTTCTAGGCCATGTGGTAAACAAGGATGGGATTCATGTGGATCCATCCAAGGTTGACTCGATCAAGAGCTGGCCTGCACCCCGTACACCATCAGAAACCCACCAATTCTTGGGTTTGGTAGGATATTACAGAAGATTTATCAAGGATTTCTCAAAGATTGCGCAACCTCTCACTTCACTGACTCAGAAGGGTGTCACCTATCGTTAGGGTGATGCACAGGAATTTGCTTTTCAACACTTATAAGATAGACTTTGTAGCGCGCCTATCCTCTCATTACTTGAGGGCACAGATGATTTTGTGGTTTATTGCGACGCTTCCATCCAAGGACTTGGTTGCGTGTTGATTCAACGTGACAAGGTCATTGCCTACGCATCGCGCCAACTTAAAGTTCACGAGAGGAACTACACTACACACGACTTGGAATTGGGAGCAGTTGTTTTCGCACTTAAGATATAGAGACATTACCTGTACGGTACCAAGTGCACCATTTACACCGATCACAGGAGTCTCGAGCATATCTTCAAGCAGAAGGAGTTAAACATGCGACAACGTCGATGGGTCGAACTCTTGAATGATTACGAATGTGCGATCAAGTATCATCCGGGCAAAGCCAATGTTGTGGCCGATGCCCTCAGTCGAAAGGATACTATACCTAAGCGTGTACGTGCATTACAACTTACCATTCACTCTAGCCTTCCCGCTCAAATTCGTGATGCTCAGGTCGAAGCATTGAAAGCAGAGAATATCAGGGCTAAGTCCTTACAAGGATCAAGAAAACGGTTAGAACAAAAGAAAGACGGCGCTTACTACGTAACAGGGCACATCTGGGTTCCACTTTATGGAAACTTACACGAGCTTGTGATGGATGAAGCACACAAGTCTCGTTATTCAGTACATCCTGGTTCGGAAAAGATGTACCACGACCTGTATGAAAGCCCACATAGCAACCTACGTTAGTAAATGCTTGACTTGTGCTAGGGTCAAGGTCGAGTACCAGAAACCATCAGGCCTACTCCAACAACCAGAGATACCTAAATGGAAATGGGAGCAAATTTCCATGGATTTCGTTACTGGCCTACCCAGATCTCAACGCGGAAATGATACCATTTGGGTGTTAGTGGATCGATTGACTAAGTCTGCACACTTCTTGACTATCAAGGAAACCGACAAGTCTTCTACCCTAGCAGACATCTACCTAAAGGAAGTAGTGTCAAGGCACGGAGTGCCAACCTCCATCATTTCTGATCGTGACTCGCGTTTTACATCTGAATTGTGGCAAGCTATGCACAAGTCCTTTGGTTCTCGATTAGACATGAGCACGACTTATCATCCACAGACGGATGGGCAATCTGAACGCACCATCCAAACCCTTGAAGACATGCTTAGGGCATGTGTAATCGACTTTGGTAATGGCTGGGAAAAACACCTCCCGTTAGTGGAGTTTTCGTATAACAACAGTTACCACACCAGTATCCATGTTGCTCCGTTCGAGGCATTGTACGGACGGAAGTGCCGATCACCTCTTTGTTGGGCAGAAGTTGGCGACAGTCAAATCACTGGCCCAGAACTTGTAGTGGATACAACCGAAAGGATTGCTCGGATACGACAATGAATGGCGGCAGCTCGTGACCGTCAGAAAAGCTATGCTGATAAGCGAAGAAAGCCACTCGAGTTCCAGGTTGGGGATCGAGTGCTACTCAAAGTCTCACCTAGGAAAGGTGTAGTTCGTTTTGGCAAACGAGGAAAACTCAATCCGCGTTATGTCGGACCGTTCGAAATCATTGAGAAAATTGGCAAGGTCGCTTACAAGTTGAACCTACCGGCAGAACTCAGCGGAATTCACAACGTCTTCCATGTGTCGAATTTGAAGAAGTGTCTGTCAGATGAGACCCTCATAGTTCCTCTCAAGGAGCTCACTATCGACGACCAGTTGCGATTCGTCGAGGAACCAGTAGAGATTACTGATCGGGATGTTAAGGTTCTCAAGCGTACCAGAATACCTTTTGTCCGAGTTCGTGGGAATTCCTATCGTGACCCAGAGTATACCTGGGAACGAGAAGACCAAATGAAACTCAAGTATCCCCAGTTGTTTAAGAAAAGTGCACCCACTACTGAGGCTGAAGCTACTGCAGAATTTCGAGACGAAATTCCAAACCAACGGGGGGATGATGTGACAACCCAGGAAAACCAGGAAACCACGCAACTTAACTAGCTTCCTCAGTAACCACGCACTAAATTTCGGGATGAAATTTTCTTAACAGAGGGAGAATGTGACAACCCTCAAAATTTCATGTATCCGTACGATTAATTAATGTTAATTAAAGTGCTTGATGTCTGTGCTGAATTACTTAACTGCTTTCTGATTAATGTGTCATACTTACATGTGCTTATTAACATACTAGTCTTGTGCAGAAAAGTTAATAAATAGTCCTGTATGCTTTCCTGAGTGTTGGGAATTAAAAGTGTTACAAAAAATATATATAGGACACTATATGGAATAACTTAGCACTTTAACGGAACGATATCTAACCGAACAACCGGACACTACCCGAAACACCAAAATAATGCTAGAAGCATTGTTTCTATTTTTCTGAACTAGTTATGGTTCCCGAACACCCTAACACACTATATATTAAATAACACACATAAAGCATTAACTTAACCTTGGATTTCAATCTAGAACACTAACTAACTTAGTTAAAACCCAACTAGACCTCCCCCACCATACGGTTACAAGGGTGGCCCCCCACCCTTGTTTTCTTGTATTGTTTATTATGTGTGTAAGGTACTTAGGAAACATTAGACCTAGAGGTTAAAAGGATCTTGGAAAGATTTTCTACATAACCACAAGACCTTCCATCCATTCATTCACTTCAATACTCAACACCACCCATCTCTCCTCTCCTCCCTCTTGATCGGCCGAACCCAAACACCATCACCATCATCATCATTCAAGCTTCTCCTTCCATTTTACTTGCATACAAGGGTGATAAAGATCATACAAAAGAGCTAGGATCTTTCGGATCATCAAGGACCTCCTTGGTTTGCTATTAACCACCTCATTTCTTCTCTTGATCTTCCCTAGCTTAAGAGCTAGTAGTAAGTCTCTTGAATCCTTATTTATTCCATGTTTATGGTGGTTAATAGTTATATTAAGATGATATCTCAAGAACACTAAAAGATCATATGCAAAAGTTGTTAGTGCATTACGTCTATTGACTTCGTATTGTATCATATAATAGAATAGGATAGGATAGGATAGGATATCCTGTGCACGAGGTTCGAAAAACGAAAGTTGGTGGATTAGCAAGTATGTCCTCTTATATGGACATTGTCCATAAAAGCGAACCATAAGCTAATAGGTCCGCTCATATGGACGTCCATATAAGCGAACCTGTCTCCACTATATATAGTGCACATGTTGTTCATTTGGTAATGGTTCCGAAAATTGTAACGAAGTGCTGCCAGATTGCTTTCAGGTTGTAAACGTTGTTAAATCAATCAAAGAAGCATTATAATTAGTTTGAGCATCTGTATCTTTGATTCCGCCTCTGATACAGAGAAAAGACTCTTCTGATTGACTCATTCGGGTCCAACAACGATCCTACAAGTGGTATCAGAGCACAGGAGGAAGAGTTTAGCTCAATTACATCTGTTTTCTGTCTTCTACATCTTCTTTTTCGATCTGGACAAGTTTCCACGGTTAAAAACTGTAACACCTGTGCCTCCAGGGCCATCAAACAAATACCAAACCAATGAAATATTGTATTTCATACTTGGGATTTGTAAAAATATGTGTATCGTTTGCACATATCGACTCTTGTTCGATTTCAAGCTTTAAATCGCTTTCTAGAGGGTTATACGCGCTCTGATGTGTAGATATAACCAGTTTAATCCAACGAACACTCTGGAAAAGTGAAATAGGCTTAACATACCTTAAATAACCTTTACATAACTTAGTTATAAGTTTTGGAAGGTTTGGTGTGGTGAAATCAAAGTTTAATCGCTTACAGGGACTAAAGTTGACAAACTGCGAAAGTATGCCAATTTGGACTGTAACAGACCTTCCGGGACATGAACATAAGTTAAACATACCATAAATATCCTTTACATAGCTTAGAAATAGGCTTTGAGGTGTTCGGTATGCTAAAATAAACTTTTGTGTCATTCAGGGACTAAAAGCGTCAAAAAGTGCACAAGTTTGCATTTTTACGCGTAACTTACGTTCTGAATACATCCGGACATCCAAAAATTTATGTAAGCACTAAAATATTTTATTTTAGTGTTCGCCATAAGAAAAATCCATTCGTCGCGTCATTTGGTTCGTTTTTCGTGCTTATGCGCATTCCGTCGTAATTAAGCGAACATCGCGACCGTACGGCCAAACGAACCGACATCCGAGATATTTTTGAGCACATTTTAAGTTCCCTATACTTTAACTTCATTTTAGAGCTTTGAAATGGGGTTAACGGGCCTTAAACGTGTCGAAAATGGGCTGAATGCATGACAGGGACCAAAAGTGTAAATCTGCCAAACTTAAGCCTAGCGGTGCGCTACACTTTTAGTGTAGCGGTGCGCTAGGGGTCTGCAGACCAGATGCAGAGTACTTAACAGCCTGTTTTCAGCAGATTAACCCACAACCACAAGTTCCTAATTATCTAGTCAGCTGATAAGGATGGAATTTTAGTCACCATAAGGTCCCGACACATGTATGGGCAAGATTAAGGCACGTTTTCCTTGAAACGATCTTAACGGTGGACCGAATACTATAAAAACCCCACCCCCCATTGCTTCTAAACCCACAAGAATTCTGATTTGAGAGCTCTAAGTTGAAACCATTGTTTCATACCTGAGTTCTTAGATCGGGATTAGCATTCGGGGACCCTGGGTAAGTATTCTTTCGTTCTTTTCCTTATTTTACTGCTTTTCGAGTCAGAAAGTCAAACTTTGTTTGACTTTCAGCGTTGACCAGTAATGGTCAATGCGAAGTTCGTTTGAACTTCGCAACGTGAGTGTAATCACGTTGGTCATAGTCCCTTGGGACTATGCCCACTGATTACCACGTTGTCTAGGGTCGTAGGGTAGGCGATCTAATAAATCGCCTATACCTTCGAACTCGACCCATTTGGTCGATCATTAGGATCCGACCAAATACATTAGGTGACCATAGTAGGTAGGGAATAACCTTCCGAGGTTATACCCTATGGTCACATCGTTTAAGTAGTTGTATGATAGGTAGTTTATATGCCTTAGGTAAATTACCAGAATACCCTTTTCATGTATAATTGGTAATTAAGCATATGTAACCTAAACTTTTGTCACATAACTGATTATGTAACATGTTTAGGCATATAACACTTGTCATAGGACTAGTTAGACGGTCCGAACGCGTTTCACGCACACGACGCGTTAAAGTAGCATAAGTTACCTTAATGGGTCGCGATGGGTCGAAAGAAATTAGGTTTGGTTTCATTGTAGTATGTAGGCCTTGTTAAACCATATCATATGAGTTCCAATACTCATTTGGTTTACCAAGCCTCATCCTATCCGATCTCCCGATTTAAGTCCGGTTTATTTATATAGTTTTAGATTGCCGACTGATTCCGTGCTCCCTCTAGCTTTGTTTGATTGTTGTTCAAGACCTCCAAGCATTCTCAGGCGAGTACATTATTCCCCTCTTTTACTGTTTTCAACTGTTTTGGGGTGACTCATATGTGCTAAATGTTTTAACAATGATTTCAAGAACGATTACAATAACAATTACAATGTGATTTCAAGAACGATTACAATAACAATTACAAAGTGATTTCAAGAACGATTACAATAACAATTACAATGTGATTTCAAGAACGATTACAATAACAATTACAAAGTGATTTCAAGAACGATTACAATAACAATTACAATGTGATTTCAAGAACGATTACAATAACAATTACAAAGTGATTTCAAGAACGATTACAATAACAATTAGAATGTGGTTTCAAGAACGATAACAATGGTTTCAAAAACAATTACAATGGTTTCAAGAACGATTTCAATAAAGTGAACGAACTTGATGGTTGTAGTTACATAACCAATGACATTCATTAGCAATGATCAAGCCGACCAGTATTAGGTTATGGTACCATAGGATCTGACAAATCCCGTTATTCTCTATACCCATGGTTATGTGTGGATATTTTGGGTAACGACTGAATCTGTAATTATTAACTTACCCTTTGGTAAGGGTTTGTTAAGAACGAGAACGAGAGCGAGTTGGAACGATGAACGCGTCAAGAAGGTTTGAATGTTATTAGAGAATCGACCATAAAGTAGTTCACAATTAAAACATGAACGATTAGAACAATTAAAACAAGAACGATTAGAACGATTAAAACAAGAACGATCTGAACGAATGGGTAACGATTGGGTAAACATTTTAACATGATTGACATTTGATCATGTATTTCCCACAAAACATAACTTTGATTTAAACCAAGTTTTACTTCAATACTTTGTTTTTGTGCATATGGTTTAGTTGAGACATTTCACTTGCCATACATGGATATTTGACATAGACATTTGACATGGATATTTGACATAGACATTTTGACATGATTTACATCTTGACATGAATACTTTGACATATTATTCAATACATTTGACAATTGATTTAAACATAGACATTTTACATTGTTTGGTTTGGTTTGATTAAGTGATTAAGTAACGATGTGTGTGTAATATGATACAAGCATGGTGGATACGCCGCTGGTACTTCCTATATATAAGTGTTTGTATGGTATTACATATTGTAGTGTTATTTGAATCATTTCAGTTTAAGACATAGGACATTTTATACAAGTAACATACTTTTCACAAGACATTGATTTACAAACAACTTATCTTACACAAACTCATTTTACATGGTTATTCATTTAATCATGCATTATTCTCTTATTTATACTTATCATCCGAACTTATTATTTTTCAAATGATTTACAAAGACAAAGCAAATTACAAGGTTCATGACTAAACATTTTCTTAAACAGAAGTCATGAATCTTATTTTCACAAAACCTATGTACTCGCCAGCATTTCTTTGCTGACCTCGTTTTCACATATGTTTCAGGTATTGTTGGATGATATCGATTGATAAGATGCATGCTCACATAGGACTGGACAAGGCCTTAGTGACTCAATAACAATGATAGACTATGTTTAAATAGTGTATTTAGATTTCCAGACAATGTAATTACTCAATGTTTAATAAAACGAAATACTTTTGATATCCATGGTTATGAAACATTAATTCTGTTGCAACACGCCCCGACGTTTCCGCCGCGATTTGTTGTTTTACGCGGTCGGGGTGTGACAGAAAAGATGGTATCAGAGCCAATGGTTATAGGGAATTAGGTTATTAGTAACGCTTTGACCTAGTCTATAACCTTCTTAGGACCCTAACGCGAGTTTACTTGCGTTTAGTCATAAAACAATACCGTCACCTATCCTTAGGTGACGACCACAACAAGAACATAAATTTCAAAACCGCTTTGAAAACTAATCATCTGTTCTAGGATGATTAATTTCTAGGTTTTGAACCTGCTATTGTAAGGTTTTGAACCCTCTGTTATATGGTTTTGAACCCCTTTGATTTTTTTCAAAAATCTCGTCAAGGTTTTGGGTTTTAAATAATGTGAACACGTGCAAACTGGAAGGGTGAATGCCTGTATTCTGGGTCTTCTGTCTAGGCAAGCACTTCGTATACATCTCATCAGACGCGAGACCAGTTGTGCTTACCTGGGAATTCTTGGGATGAGTGTTCACTTATAGGCGAGCATGTCTTCGCGATACATTATTTTTAACCTATTTACTTTGACTAATCACCAAGGTCGTTTGTTGCTTTGTAGTAACAAACAAATGACCACTATCCTTGCTTTCATCAGATTTGTTGCATCTCATTCTTTTCGTCTAATTCTCTCACTCGTTTCCTTTCATGTTTCCTCTTTTAGACAATGCCTCCTCGACGCGAAAGCCAGATAGAGACTGCCGAATTGGCAGAAATAATTGCACAGCAGATGGCTGCTCAATTCCCAAACCTCTTTGCTCAATGGAACCAAGCCAACAACAACAACAATGTGCTATGCAAATACAAGGATTTCAACCAGGCTAAACCACTCAAGTTTAGTGGTTCTGAAGGAGCAACTGGACTTCTTCAGTGGTTCGAGAGCATAGAGAATACTTTTCGCCATGTGCAGTGTCCGGAAAATCGCAAGGTAGAGTTTTCTTCGAGCGTATTTCAGAAGAGGGCTTTGACATGGTGGAACGGGGTTATGAGAGACAGAGGTGCCGAAGTTGCTCTCGCACAGACATGGGCTGAACTGAGAGCCCTTATGATGAGGGAATTCTGTCCTCGTCATGAACAGCGAGCTTTGGAGAAGGAATTTGATGAGTTGAAGCAAGATAGTGGTGAGCACAGGGCGTATACTGATAGGTTTGAGGAGCTGAGTCTGCTTTGCCCGACAATGGTTACCCCACTTGACATAGCTATCGAAAGGTACATCGACGGCCTACCTGACTCGGTACAAGACATCCTTACTGGTAGTAACCCTGCCACACTCCGTCAGGCGATCGAGTTATCAGCGACATTGACTGAGTCGCAAATTCGGAAGAACAAGTTACACAGGAAGGGTGACAAGGGCAAGAAACAGTCAGCTGACAAGGAGGATAGCAAGAAAGGCCAAAACAAGAAGGGTAAGGAAGGTGAGACGTCAAAGAAATCAAAGAAGCGAAAGGGTGCCCAAAATTTTGCTGTTACAGCACAGACTGCTCAGAACCCGCGGAACCAACCAGCTCAGCCACCTGCAAAGAAAGCATATGCCGGTACCCGCACCTTATTGTGCACGCTGCAACGGTCATCATGCAGTACAACAAGCTTGCTGGCAATGCACGACGTGTGGTAAACTTGGGCATTTGGCCAAGGTTTGTCGTTTGGGACAAAATCAGGCGGCTCAGGTTCAAGCTCCGGTTCAAGGGAATGCTGTGAGATTTCCACTAGGTTCATGTTTCAACTGCGGAGAGATTGGTCACTTCCGCCACAACTGCCCAAGACTGGTGAATGCAAATGCTAACGCAAACCCGAATGCGAACGTCAACGTCAATATGAATCCAGCACGCGGTCGAGTGTTTAACATCAATGAGGCACTCAATGATGAAGGAGTGAACAATTAGCAGTTTATTTTTCCTCTGGTTGTTATCTTGTAACATTTAAAAGACAATGCGGATGTTATATAAATAAAATTTGTGGTTTTATTTTTAACTAATGCAATTGTATGAATGTTTGATCCAACCTTATGATGTCAACACAAAGACAAAACTACTCGTGTGGTTCTGACATTTTTATGATCACTTGTAATCTCCCTAAGAACCTCAAACACTTACTTCTTTTAAATCTATAGTATCTTATCGTCTTGCACCATTCGAGATGCAAGAATTATCAAAACAGCTTCAAGAGTTGTCTGATAAAGGATTCATCCGTCCGAACTTTTCACCTTAGAGAAGCTCCTGTTCTCCTTGTAAAAGGGAGAATGGATCTTTTCGAATTCATATCGATTAACGTAAGCCTGTTAAGCTTACCATCAAGAATCGATATCCACTACCTTAAATCGATGATCTCTCCGATCATCTGCAGAGCGCTTCATGCTTTTCCAAGATCGATTTGCGTTCTGGGTATCATCAACTTCGTATGCTCGAAGAAGATATTCCCAAAACGGTTTTTCTGCACAAAGTATGGCCATTACGAGTTTACAGTCATGCCATTTAGGTTGACAATTACTCCAGCCATCTTCAAGGACTTAATAAATAGAGCCTGCAAGCCTTATTTGGATCAGATCGTCATTGTTATTATTGATGACATCTTGATCTATTCATGTCCTGAGCCGATCACGATCAACACCTTCGTTGACATCGGAGCCCTGATTGAATTCCTTGTACACTTTAAAAGTACAAAACAACTCAATTAGGACAAACCGAATTCCTTTTAAGATCTTCCTATCTTCATAGTTAGATTCTTGAAAATATTTAGAGTGTCAAAGGAAATCCATGGATTGGGTTCCTGGTATGCTTTAAATACCCGTGTCCAAAGATAACAAATTAAAGGTCAAATTGAACGATTATGCGATTGAACGAGTATGCAATTATGCAATTATGTGTTTATGAGTTATGTGTTCTCCTCTATGTTTTTGTGTTTTTATACTTTGGATAATTCGTTATCCAAATCCTCGCAGGATCTTTCATATCTTCATATGAGGGATTCGTAGCAGGATAGTCAAAATGTACTACCTTAAATCCTTAATGGGCTTCTATGTAATAGATAAGACCCTTGGATTTTATAGTATCACTCCATGATTCATAAGAGACCCTTTTGGTGGTCTAGTCAAAAAGATTGATTCACAATTTGGTGAAGAACGACATCAAGTGATGTAGCTGAACAGACTCCTTGATAGTCTATTTAGATCATTTATTGATTTAGTCAAAAGGACTCTATGGCGGTCTAGTCACACTCATCACAGGATTGTTCATTTGGTTTTACCCTACATATTATAAAATAGACTGTGTGAACTGTGCAAGGAATTGTCTGATTATGGACGCGTACATAATTATGAAATTTAGTGCACAGAAACCCAGTAAGGTTTATTATGTGTAAGAACCGATAGTGACAAAAATAACAAAATGAGAACGATGTAATGGAGGTACGGTGGACGCACCAATGACGCTTCATATACTTGTATATAAGTATCCCTCTTACATTGCAATCATGATGTTATTAAAGTTACTAAAAGTTCAGAACCCTAACCAATGTTGTTCGATCTTTTCAACTTCATGTTTTCAAGCTCTCACAAGTTTCCTCTAAATAAATTTCGGGACGAAATTTCCTAAAGTAGGGGAGACTGTAACACCTGTGCCTCCAGGGCCATCAAACAAATACCAAACCAATGAAATATTGTATTTCATACTTGGGATTTGTAAAAATATGTGTATCGTTTGCACATATCGACTCTTGTTCGATTTCAAGCTTTAAATCGCTTTCTAGAGGGTTATACGCGCTCTGATGTGTAGATATAACCAGTTTAATCCAACGAACACTCTGGAAAAGTGAAATAGGCTTAACATACCTTAAATAACCTTTACATAACTTAGTTATAAGTTTTGGAAGGTTTGGTGTGGTGAAATCAAAGTTTAATCGCTTACAGGGACTAAAGTTGACAAACTGCGAAAGTATGCCAATTTGGACTGTAACAGACCTTCCGGGACATGAACATAAGTTAAACATACCATAAATATCCTTTACATAGCTTAGAAATAGGCTTTGAGGTGTTCGGTATGCTAAAATAAACTTTTGTGTCATTCAGGGACTAAAAGCGTCAAAAAGTGCACAAGTTTGCATTTTTACGCGTAACTTACGTTCTGAATACATCCGGACATCCAAAAATTTATGTAAGCACTAAAATATTTTATTTTAGTGTTCGCCATAAGAAAAATCCATTCGTCGCGTCATTTGGTTCGTTTTTCGTGCTTATGCGCATTCCGTCGTAATTAAGCGAACATCGCGACCGTACGGCCAAACGAACCGACATCCGAGATATTTTTGAGCACATTTTAAGTTCCCTATACTTTAACTTCATTTTAGAGCTTTGAAATGGGGTTAACGGGCCTTAAACGTGTCGAAAATGGGCTGAATGCATGACAGGGACCAAAAGTGTAAATCTGCCAAACTTAAGCCTAGCGGTGCGCTACACTTTTAGTGTAGCGGTGCGCTAGGGGTCTGCAGACCAGATGCAGAGTACTTAACAGCCTGTTTTCAGCAGATTAACCCACAACCACAAGTTCCTAATTATCTAGTCAGCTGATAAGGATGGAATTTTAGTCACCATAAGGTCCCGACACATGTATGGGCAAGATTAAGGCACGTTTTCCTTGAAACGATCTTAACGGTGGACCGAATACTATAAAAACCCCACCCCCCATTGCTTCTAAACCCACAAGAATTCTGATTTGAGAGCTCTAAGTTGAAACCATTGTTTCATACCTGAGTTCTTAGATCGGGATTAGCATTCGGGGACCCTGGGTAAGTATTCTTTCGTTCTTTTCCTTATTTTACTGCTTTTCGAGTCAGAAAGTCAAACTTTGTTTGACTTTCAGCGTTGACCAGTAATGGTCAATGCGAAGTTCGTTTGAACTTCGCAACGTGAGTGTAATCACGTTGGTCATAGTCCCTTGGGACTATGCCCACTGATTACCACGTTGTCTAGGGTCGTAGGGTAGGCGATCTAATAAATCGCCTATACCTTCGAACTCGACCCATTTGGTCGATCATTAGGATCCGACCAAATACATTAGGTGACCATAGTAGGTAGGGAATAACCTTCCGAGGTTATACCCTATGGTCACATCGTTTAAGTAGTTGTATGATAGGTAGTTTATATGCCTTAGGTAAATTACCAGAATACCCTTTTCATGTATAATTGGTAATTAAGCATATGTAACCTAAACTTTTGTCACATAACTGATTATGTAACATGTTTAGGCATATAACACTTGTCATAGGACTAGTTAGACGGTCCGAACGCGTTTCACGCACACGACGCGTTAAAGTAGCATAAGTTACCTTAATGGGTCGCGATGGGTCGAAAGAAATTAGGTTTGGTTTCATTGTAGTATGTAGGCCTTGTTAAACCATATCATATGAGTTCCAATACTCATTTGGTTTACCAAGCCTCATCCTATCCGATCTCCCGATTTAAGTCCGGTTTATTTATATAGTTTTAGATTGCCGACTGATTCCGTGCTCCCTCTAGCTTTGTTTGATTGTTGTTCAAGACCTCCAAGCATTCTCAGGCGAGTACATTATTCCCCTCTTTTACTGTTTTCAACTGTTTTGGGGTGACTCATATGTGCTAAATGTTTTAACAATGATTTCAAGAACGATTACAATAACAATTACAATGTGATTTCAAGAACGATTACAATAACAATTACAAAGTGATTTCAAGAACGATTACAATAACAATTACAATGTGATTTCAAGAACGATTACAATAACAATTACAAAGTGATTTCAAGAACGATTACAATAACAATTACAATGTGATTTCAAGAACGATTACAATAACAATTACAAAGTGATTTCAAGAACGATTACAATAACAATTAGAATGTGGTTTCAAGAACGATAACAATGGTTTCAAAAACAATTACAATGGTTTCAAGAACGATTTCAATAAAGTGAACGAACTTGATGGTTGTAGTTACATAACCAATGACATTCATTAGCAATGATCAAGCCGACCAGTATTAGGTTATGGTACCATAGGATCTGACAAATCCCGTTATTCTCTATACCCATGGTTATGTGTGGATATTTTGGGTAACGACTGAATCTGTAATTATTAACTTACCCTTTGGTAAGGGTTTGTTAAGAACGAGAACGAGAGCGAGTTGGAACGATGAACGCGTCAAGAAGGTTTGAATGTTATTAGAGAATCGACCATAAAGTAGTTCACAATTAAAACATGAACGATTAGAACAATTAAAACAAGAACGATTAGAACGATTAAAACAAGAACGATCTGAACGAATGGGTAACGATTGGGTAAACATTTTAACATGATTGACATTTGATCATGTATTTCCCACAAAACATAACTTTGATTTAAACCAAGTTTTACTTCAATACTTTGTTTTTGTGCATATGGTTTAGTTGAGACATTTCACTTGCCATACATGGATATTTGACATAGACATTTGACATGGATATTTGACATAGACATTTTGACATGATTTACATCTTGACATGAATACTTTGACATATTATTCAATACATTTGACAATTGATTTAAACATAGACATTTTACATTGTTTGGTTTGGTTTGATTAAGTGATTAAGTAACGATGTGTGTGTAATATGATACAAGCATGGTGGATACGCCGCTGGTACTTCCTATATATAAGTGTTTGTATGGTATTACATATTGTAGCGTTATTTGAATCATTTCAGTTTAAGACATAGGACATTTTATACAAGTAACATACTTTTCACAAGACATTGATTTACAAACAACTTATCTTACACAAACTCATTTTACATGGTTATTCATTTAATCATGCATTATTCTCTTATTTATACTTATCATCCGAACTTATTATTTTTCAAATGATTTACAAAGACAAAGCAAATTACAAGGTTCATGACTAAACATTTTCTTAAACAGAAGTCATGAATCTTATTTTCACAAAACCTATGTACTCGCCAGCATTTCTTTGCTGACCTCGTTTTCACATATGTTTCAGGTATTGTTGGATGATATCGATTGATAAGATGCATGCTCACATAGGACTGGACAAGGCCTTAGTGACTCAATAACAATGATAGACTATGTTTAAATAGTGTATTTAGATTTCCAGACAATGTAATTACTCAATGTTTAATAAAACGAAATACTTTTGATATCCATGGTTATGAAACATTAATTCTGTTGCAACACGCCCCGACGTTTCCGCCGCGATTTGTTGTTTTACGCGGTCGGGGTGTGACAAAAACGGCCAAATTTTTCACAAAATGTGTATTAGTGGATAATAACAAACCCTTGAAAGTTTCATGTTAAAATTCAACCTAAAAATGGACAAAATAACCTTCGGATGTGGTTCCGCTTTTTCGGATAGTGGATAGGTTCGCTTGAAAGTTACATAAGTCTGCTTTTATGACCATCTAGGTTCGCTTCAAAGACACTAGTTTTGATCCAAACTACATAGATCCGCTCCAGAGGTCCGTTTATTGGGTCACATTCTGAGTAGTTCCGTTCAAAGGGTCTGCTCATCCGAACTGTGTAGTTCCGCTTATCTGGACATAGTCTGGTCCGCTTATTTGTCATCAAAGGTTCCGCTTTTTCAGCTCAACAAAGTCCGCTTATTGGTCCAATAAGGGTTCGCTCATTCGGTCCAATAGGAGATCCGCTTATTAGTCCAATAGGAGATCCGCTTATTTGGTCCAATAGGAGATCCGCTCATTTGGTCAAGTTGGTGGTCCGCTCATTTGTCTAATCCAAGCGAGTTTCGCTTATTTGTCCAATTTGGGTTTCGCTTATTAATACGATCTGATTTCGCCCGTGTGTCATATTTTGCTTGAAAGTGAATTTTATCGTGTCAAGATCATTTCACGACAATCGAGTGTCAGTGTATTTCAGATTACTTGATATTGTTTAAACTGATTAAGTTTGTTTGTTTGCTTTCAGGTCATTGACTTTCAGGTAATTGAAGATGTCAAGCAACGGTGAAGAATTTTACAACACATTCTACCACGCGTTCACTTCCGAATCGTCAGATAGAAGATCTGAGATGAAAGAATATTCAAGAGAGATTTCGGAGAATTTGAAGTTTGAGAACATGTACGGAAGCCAACAGAAGCCACCAAAGCTAATGAAAGTTGAAGATTATCACTGGTGGAAAAACAGATTTGAGGGTTGGGTAAAAGCTTTCGCTCCTGAAAGCTGGTTAAAAATGACAGATGGATACACTAAACCAGTAAAAGAGGGAGGAGAGTTAATAGATCCAAAAGATTTCTCAGACATAGATGTAAAAAATGTTGTGGCTGAATATAAGATGATCACATTAATCAAACAGTCAGTGAGAGAGGATATTATCTCGTTACTTGAACAAGAGAAAACTTCAAAGAGTTTGTGGGAAGCGTTAGGGAGAAAGTGTGTAGGAAGTAATGAAATTGTCAAAAACAAAAAGAAATTGTTGCGTAAAGAGTTTGATTTATTCAGTTGTATGAAAAATGAATCTATTTGTAGAATGATCGAAAGATTTGGGCATCTGAAAATGGAGTTAGCCAGACATGAAATCACATATTCTGAAGAGGATTTGGTGGATAAATTGTTTGATTCATTGCCAAATGATCAAGAGTGGCAATACTTCGCTTTAATATTGAAGAACACAATCAAGCCTGAAGATTTGAAAGTGGATTTGCTGATTGAAAGACTTGAAAGCCATGAGTTGGAGATAAAGAGATCTAAAGTCAACAATCCAGCTTACCAGCAGAATGTAGAGCTTTACTACAGAGGAAATATACCACAGGCTGGGTCTCCAAAAACAGCATTTTCTGCAGAAAGTTCAAATTCAGTGAACAATGAAAGTCTTCACAGTGGTTTTCACAGTGGATCTTCTTCAACAGTTTCAGACCAATCTGCTTCCAAGAATTTGTTTCAGTGTAATATCGCAGTGGATCTGAAGAATGGGCAGAATTTCAGCGAAGAATCGGCAAAACAACAGATGGTTTTCTTGGCATCTGTACTTGAATCGTATGAAAGCCTCGTTGCAGGGAAGATTGGCAACACCAACTTGACAAAAGAAGATTATGATCAATTAGACCCCGAGGAGATGTAACTAATGGATATAAGATGGTGCATGGCCAGTGCGGTTCGTCGGGCACAGCGGTTTATGGAGATCATGGGGAGAAAGTCAATTGGTGGACCATCTACCAAACTAGGATTTGATAAATCTAAGGTGACATGCTTCAAATGCAAACAAAGAGGTCACTTTAAGCGCGAGTGTAGAAATGCGTATGCTAATGATGATTATGCAAACCCGTTCAACGAAGATTATTACAAGAAAGCGATTTACCATCAGAACAAGTCTGAGTCACCAAGATTGAAACAGTCTGAAGAAAAATCAAGGGCTCTTGCAGTTATATATGTTGATGAAGGTTACGACTGGAGTCAAGTATGCCCTGAAGAAGATGCAGTTGGATATGCATTTGTGGCTGATGCTGATCCTGATAGATATTGGAAAGCAGACTATGCAAGATGGGAAATTGGGAAATTAAACGAACCATTCAAAGAAGCTCAGAGAGCAAAAAGATTTAATGAAGAGTTGGAATGTTACATGGATCCACGGGGTAATCCAGTTGTTGACCCATCAAAAGTGGATTTCAAAGCGGTAACAAATTTGATTCCAAGGCAAGCGTCTTTCAACACACGAAGGTTATCTGATAAAGCATATTTGCCTGATTTGGAGAAGAAGATAAGAGAGGTTTGTGAAGCAAGTCTACCGAAGGTGGTAGAAATGAAGAAGAGAAAAGAAGAAGAATTGAAAAAGATGATTGAAGAAGTAAAGACTGGTGTGAAGATTGCTGCTGAAGAGGAACAGAAAGCTGAAGAAAGACAGAAGAATGAAGAAGCTCAGAAAGAAGAAAAGGAGGAAGATCAGAAAGTTAAGTCAGAAGAACCGGTGCTGAATAAGACTGAGGTTAGAAAATCTTCTGATCTATTGAATGTTGAATTGGTTGATGAAAAAGGAAACAAATGCAGGAATTGCATAGAAATGTGCAAAGCCTGTACTGAAAAAGATGACATCATAAAAACAAAAGACAATGACATAGTTAAACATGAAAATGGTTTCACAACAAAATGTAAAGATATGATTGAAAAAGAAGAAATTTTGAAACTAAAAGTTGAAAAATTGACACAGAAATGTCAAGGTCTTGAAAAGGATAATGATGTTTATAGACAACTGTGTTCAGCAAAATGTGTTGATTGTGTTGAAAAAGAATCTAAATTTCAAGATTTACAAAAACAGTATGATTCTTTAAAGTGGTCGAGTCAGAGAGTACAAGAAGCTTATGATACTTTCAAAAAGCCAAGTCAAAAGTTTTGATCAAAGATTGTCAGAAACTTTAGTCACTAAAGAAATGTATGAAAGAAAATTTAAAGAAAAGCAAATTGAATTGAACAAATGTGTTGATGAAATTGCTAGTCTTAAACAAGTCTTGGCTGAAAAAGAAAAGGTTGTTACAAAACTTCAAAGTTATCATAACTCTTCGTATATTCTCGAACGCATTTTCAACATCACACCAGATGACAAAGATACTGAAAATTGCAAAAAGGGTATTGGTTCAGAATTTCATCAGGTACCACCACCAATGAGAAACAATTATACTTTTTATGATGAGGAAAAGGTGGCAAAGGGTTTGAACATAGCTGACCAGTTACCTGAAAGTATCGATGTGACTTACTCCAAATCTGATGATGCTAATGATTCAGAGGTGGTAAGTAAGGTTGTTGAAAGCGTTTTGAAAGATGAGTCTACAAAAGGTAAGTCTGAATCACAGGATGAAGATGAAGGAAATCTTTATGATGGTTATCTGAAAAACACAAAATCCGAGAAAAATTTGAATGATGATTCAAAAGGATTGGTTTATACCATGATTGGATCGGACAAATTATTCTTAGATATTGTATTCCCGATTCAGAATGTGATTTCAGAAAAGATCGATAAAGTTTTTAAAATGGTTGAGATTGAGAAGTCTGAGATTCCAAAGTTTGCTGGTAAAGGTCATAAATCTTTTTATAACAAACCTGGTTTTAAGAAGAAAAACATGAAGGCTGGTTTGGGTTATAAAAAGAAACGGAATTGGAATCAAAGTAAAAAACCAAATTTGCAACAAAAGATGAGTTTTGTTCAAGGGAAAAGCTTGAAAGAAGAGGAAAACTCAGATTTGGACAACAGTCTAATGAGGAGTTTGATGCTATGAAAAAGAAACAACAACAGGCCAAGGATGTTTCAAAGAAAGTGTGTTTTAAATGTGATCAAATTGGACATGTTGCACGAAAGTGTCCAAATCCAAAGCCTGTTGATGTTGAAAAACAGCAATCTGAGAATGTGAAACAAAGGTCAACCAGATTTGATTCGAAACAAACTTGGAGGTACAATACAAACAAGTTTGTTTCAAATCAAAATTGGAAATCAAACCCGAACAGGTTCGATTCAAGACAGACCTGGAATTCTCACACACCCAGATTGAGAACAACACAAAGTTGGAGAACATCTGTTGATATGATAAAACCTCAAGAGTTTTGGAAACCTAAAAATGTTATTCAAAATCAAAAGGTTCAAAAAGAGACAAACTTTTACAAAAGAGGTACTCCGGAAGGTCAAATGTGGAGTGCTAAGAAACAAGTGACGTCGGTAAAAGATGAGAAAGTTGAAGTCAACGCTGAAAAAGTTTTAAATGACAAAGAGTTTCCGAAATTAAATGAACATTATTGTGTTGAAATGCCTAAGGTCCAACAGACCTGGGCTAAATTGTTCAAATGATTGATAAAGTTTGAATGTGCAGGTGCTCAACGAAGCTGAAGATTGTAAGAATGGTAGATGGAACAGCCTGGCACAGGAAGAGGGTGCAGGACCCTGGTTTGGTTGAACAGGGATTTTAGTTTGATTGTTTTCTGTATATAAATAAACAATATATTCAAAACCCTAAAAACTTGAAAATTTAAAAACAAAAATATGTTTTTAGTTTGTTAAAATTTGAAAAATCAAAAATATGTTTGTTTTTAATTTTGTTTGGATAAATGTTGATTGAATACGCCGAAACCCTCACGGCTGAACAAACATGATTACTTTTATCAGATTGAAAAACGGTTTTCAAACTGTAAAATATCAATGTGTTGTAAATCATGGGGGTATGTTATATTTTCTGCAAATCAGTGCATGTGAAGCAGAAAATGGATGGCGAGACAAAGCTATCAGTATTGGTTGTCAAATTTTCTTTAAATGGTTTTGCATTTTTGGGGGAGATATATTGTTTGTTAGAAAATCCAAAAAACATTTGAAAATTTGAAAAAGTCAAAAACACGATAAAATTCAAAAATTGAGTTTTTGCGTAACAAGAGGAAATGATAGTACATCAGTAGACAGTTACGGTATGCTAAAGAATTGGAAATTTTAAATGTGTTAAACGATCTCACCATGGATGTGTCGATAGGTTTTTGTACACTTAGTAAACTTTTTCGGGATATAAATCTAAATTCAAACACTTGCTTATTTCGTGGGGAACACTACTTGGATATATAGGTAACCCCTGAAATCTCGTTTGAAAGGTCTCATAATCTGATATACTAGGTTTTTATACTCAGTGATATCTGGGGTATTATTCTGGGACTTCTGCTGAATGGAAGTTCTGACCCAGTCCTCGAATAATACTTTCCGCAAATGCTTGAAACACAGCATCACCCTCAGCATATATGATAAGACAATAAAATTGCTTAGCAATGCTGTTGTAAGAAAGATCCTCTAAAGGGGACACACCCAAGTTGAGTCATGATCTCTCTGCTGAACGGTAGTTCTGACCTGAGCTCTCATGATTCTTCATAATTTATTAACCCCTTACAGATATCATTTGTGTTATAATTACCTGTAAGACTGAATATTGGGATTTGGATACGGGAGTATATTCAAGAGGTGGGACACATGAATGAGTTTAAGTTCTTAATACATCTAATTCGTATCCTGACACTACTAGAAAATAGGGTTTTTGTCATGAAACTTTTGGTCACAAAACGATAGCAATTTCCTTGTTGTCACTATTTTGCCACCGAAAACTTGGTGACAATAACACCCGTGTCAATTGCCCTAATGCCACCAAATAGCCACCATTTTTATATTTTGCTACCAGCTTTTTGCCACAACAAAAATGGTCACAATTATTTGCCACCGCTTCTTGTTTGCTACGGTCCGGCTTGTTTGCTACCGAGTTGTGACGAATTTTTGCCACTTTTTTTTGCCACCGTTTGATTATGCCACCATTTAACCACCAACCATTTGCCACCATTTTTCATTGAAAAATCGGTGGCATTTAGCACACTTTTTAAATCATTTGCTACCATTATTTGCTACCATTTTGTGATTGCTTGATTGTTTTCATAAAAATTACATATCAATAAAGTTACAAAATTATGTAAAAAAGTCTAATAAGTTCACGAAAACCCAAAATTATATAAAACATCTATGTTTGAAAAGCATATAAAACATTCGAATAGAAATGTCAACTAAAACATCAAATAATTAAAATTATCTTAATATGATATACATCGAAACATTCAGAACCAAGTGTTTGTAGCCTATCTTCGAACTGTACTTGTTAACATAGCTTCAATTTGTGACATCCTATCGAGCATAGCATCTTTATCAACCTTGTCTTTTTCTTTTTCAGCCAAAACCCCGCAATAATTCCATTTAATCTTTCTTTTTCTTCATTTTTTTCCTTAACGAGCCCCACGATAACTAAGTTTAACTTTTCAATCTACAAAACAACCAATGAATTGAATCAAGAAGTTAGAATTAACGAAAAACTAATAACAGGTCAAGTTGGTTGCAAAGATAACAATATCCAATTGTGAGCAGGGTCTGCTCAACCATTTTGGTGGCCCAAAGCGAATTACAAAATCGAGGCCTTTAAAAAAAATACAAAAGAAACAAACAAACTGGGTGAAAATTTTCTACTTCTAGTTTACCAGTTTAGAATGAAAAACATACCTGTTGTAGTGTCACAATTCTAACGACACCACACCATAGTGAAAACCAGTTCAAAATCCGGAATCGTTCAGAAACCTATTCAGAATTTATATATGATAAAAGATTATGTGATAAAAACCGATCTTCTTCATCCTTGGGACCGGCAAAATAAACTAAAAGAACTATAGTTGACGGAGTTAAAAACCTAATAAACTAGTTTAATACCCGTCCAATGGACGGGTACTTTACTGTAATAATATACCTTTACTGTAAAATTGACAACAAAGTTTTGGTTTGTATGGAAACAAACTGTACCATAGTACTTATTCTATTTTTACAGAAATTTGGGATCAAAGCATGAGAAGCAGCCATAATGGATTGGTAACCATTTACACTATGCTTACTTCTTTTACAAAAACTAAAACACCAGCACACATTGCAAATCTGAAAACAGCTAAGACAAAAACTTTGCTTACTTCTTTTACCGACAGACATTCAAAGGAGTTAAGCCAAGAGCGAGCATCACCTGCAACTCTGCAAGACAAAGCACCAATGGTGAAATGAGCAACGACGAAGTGAAAAAAAAAAACTAATCTGAGTATAATATTTATCAACAACAATAATCACAAATTGCAAAGTGCAAACATAAATTAGGGCAAGTAGCGACAAAGAACAACAATCACAATTCACAAAAAGCAAACAGGGATCTGAATCAATATGAATCAGATTATGGCAAGTAGTATACCGGTACCTTAGGAGTTAAAACGACAAGTTATAAATCATTAGAATATAATTACTATACTAACTTACTAAGCACAAATTAAAACTAGTTACTAAAATTGAATAAAAATACATACGGATTTTACCCCATTCAAATTCAGAAGTGGCTCAGCTAGAAAGACAAGCAATAATGTTTCAAGTAGGCCAAGAACAGCACCAAGCAGCAATGCAGTTGATGCTGATGGTATGTTTCTCTTCTGTTTTTTTTTTTTTTCTAATTTCCACCGCACCTATGCAAAAGCATAAATCAATTAAAAGATCAAAATTTGCAAAATTATGATATGTGTAACAAGGAAGTAACTTTCATTTAGTAAAAGCTGTAAAAATTATTAATACATACATCAGACAAGTCTTTGTTTTCTTTGGGTACCTATATGATCAACACTAACTTCTGTTAAATTTGAGTAGAATGACTAAAATTTTCTGTTAAATTTTGTAACGAGTTTGGGTATTAACACTAACTTCTGTTAAATTTTCTTTTAAATTTGAGTAGAATGACTAAAATACCCTTTTGTAACTACAAGGACCATTTGTGTAATTAACTTAATTTCAAACCAGCCCTGCCCAGCCCCTTCACATCTGCACCACAACATCACCATCCCCACGACTGCCCCTCCTAGTCGGAATCCTACAAACTACCAATCGTACTGCACCACCGCTTGCTACAGATTTTAAAACTGAACCGATGCTTGTCGTACACACGGAATCTGCTCAAAGTAGCAAGACAGTTGATCAGATCATTTTAAATCAAAATTATTTATCATCCAAAAATCTGAGAAAACTGCAAGCAAATAAACACATTAAAAATTTAAGTATCAGCTTCGTAATGCTAGCCTTATAGTTTTAGATTATATCAATTCGTTTGATGCAATAAAAAGATTGCGTAATCTATTTTTGAATAAAGTTTGGTATTAAAAATTGATAGGATAATTTCTCATATAACAGAAAGTTTGAAGCTCAGAACCACATTCTTTTGATTTCTGAAAAATACATGTATATACATGTGTTATCTAAGTTTGCAAAATTTTGTGTTTGAATGTTTCATTGATATTGCTGCAAGTACTACATCACTAGATGATTGTTTGAATGTTATCATAGATCAAATCAAATCACAGTATATGTAAAACAGAGATAGAGACAGAGATGTGTTTACAAAGCCAATCGCCGACGTAGAACACCTGCTGACGTGACCAATCAGTGTAGTTAAAATTAGGTTTCCACCTCTCCTTTCCGCCAACGTGGTGACGCACCGGATTTCTACACATAACACCGGTCAACATGCCTAGGAGGGGACAATCGTAGGGATGGTGGTGCGGTAGGATTCCGGTCGTTTGTGGGGACGGTGGTGCAGATGTGAGGGGTGCTTGGTAGGAGAAAAGGTGTGGTTTCTGGCGGTTAGTGCAGCGGTGGTGGCGTCCGGTAGTAGAAGCGAGTCGTGTTGGTTGTTGTTGAAGGGTTTTGCGAGGTTGGAGGATTCAAATGTGGTGGGATGATGTGGGAGGTCGGAGGTGGTGGTTGGGAGGATTCAAAATGAAGAACTAGGGTTTTTTTTGGTATATTGAGTAGAGAATATAAGTATATAATTAACAAATACCTTTTTTATTTTTCATTCTTTTGCGTATTTTCCCACAAATTGCCATCGAAAATACAAAGGTGGCAAAAATTGTAACCACTTTGCTACCATATCATGATAAATACAGTTATTTTCATTTCCATGGCAAATCGATGGCTAAATTTGCTACAATTTTTTTCGGTAGCAAATTTTGGTCACAATTGCCCAATTTTCTAGTAGTGTGAATCAGTTGAAATTTGTGTGAAAATTTAAGTGGATCAGTATATCGACAATCTAAGTGAATTGTTTAATTCTTACTGTGAAATTAAGCTCAACGGCACTTGTGACTTGTCAAAACCTGATATGATCCTCTGACGCATACTCAAACAAAAATATTGTCTGTAAATATGTTTGTACATATTACTTTACTGCTTTATGTTTTCAGAAAATACAAAAAGATTTTTGATTCTGTTTTTTTTTTCGACAATCGATGTCTGAGTGCTGAGTTTCAAAATCTAAGTAAGCTGATCGTGTTTCTGAAAATAAAACAAGTTCATTAATTTGAAACTTGAAGTTTTAAAATCAAAAATCAAAAACAGTTTGTGATATCTCCAAGGTCATTAAGTTGGACTTGGATGATTAACTGTGGGGGATTTGGATGCTTATATTGTTATAGAGCTAGTTTCCGATACGATTCGATGAAACTGCCAAATTCATGAGAAGTGATTTTGAGGAGTTTGAATTGTCAGATTACGATATCTGGAAGTTTAAAATGTTGTTACTTATAGTTGTATGAGTGATTGCAGGAAAAGTCCAGACTACGATCCCGAGAGAAGAGTCTAAGGGGGAGTCTGAAGACAAGCAGAAAGTTAGGAGGAGTTTGTAGCTGGAAAGCTAGGTGTCGATCCCTAAAAGCACGGAAGCTTGACGAAAGGGGGAGCCTGCTGATGATAAAGCTGTTGATGATAGAACCAGTGATGAGATCCTGGTGTAAGAGTCAAAGTGTGAAGCTGATCAAGAGAGTGATGGATGCTTACAATGTTACAATCTGAGTGAGGATGTAGAATGATCAAGATTGAAGAAGGTGTCATAACAGAGAATAGTCACTGAAGACTTCGTCAATATCCGAGGGGGAGTCTGTTAGTGCATTACGTCTATTGTCTTCGTCTTGTATCATATAATAGAATAGGATAGGATAGGATATCCAGTGTACGAGGTTCGAAAAAAGGAAGTTGGTGG
Source organism: Helianthus tuberosus (assembly GCA_030545235.1). Taxonomy (NCBI): domain Eukaryota; kingdom Viridiplantae; phylum Streptophyta; class Magnoliopsida; order Asterales; family Asteraceae; genus Helianthus; species Helianthus tuberosus. The sequence continues at coordinate 172,310,745 of CM060377.1, forward strand.
ATTAGCAAGTAGGTCCGCTTATATGGACATTGTCCATAAAAGCGAACCATAAGCTAATAGGTCCGCTCATATGGACGTCCATATAAGCGAACCTGTCTCCACTATATATAGTGCACATATTGTTCATTTGGTAACGGTTCCGAAAATTGTAACGAAGTGCTGCCAGATTGCTTTCAGGTTGTAAACGTTGTTAAATCAATCAAAGAAGCATTATAATTAGTTTGAGCATCTGTATCTTTGATTCCGCCTCTGATATAGAGAAAAGACTCTTCTGATTGACTCATTCGGGTCCAACAACGATCCTACAAAAGTCTTGAACATAAAACTAACTTGATGATGAAATATTGTTAAAATGAAGAAGTAATGTTAAGTATGAAGTTGTTTTGTCATGTTGTTGATTTCTTGATGTTTACTTGGTGATTACTAGCAATAGGGTGGTTAGTCATCATATGAGACTTGTTAAGTTATGATTGAAAACATGGCTTAAGAAGTTAGGGATGATTATATGTACATGAAATAATCATCCACTAGTGAAAACCTGAACTTGAAAATAGGATGATTTTCTTGAAAAATAATAAACCAAGTAAACTAGTAATCTTGTAAATCCAAGTCTTAAGGATGATTTTTCTAAACAAACCAAGTCAAAAAGACGGATCCTTGAAAGGTCATGATTCTTACATTATTTTCGAAGGAAATGAGTTTTTAAACACTAGTAAAATAAGAAAATGTTGGAAGCAAATATTTTTGTAAAATAAGTTCACAAGTTGTGAACATCTAAAGATCCTAAGAATAAGATTTTAATGAAAGTAAACACACTTTGGAGGGTAACTAAAGCCACTAAACACCCCACTTAGTTACTACGCGTTTTTATGAAAAACCAAGTTCATGTCGTTATGTAAAAGTGCATTGTTTTTGCACTTGACTAGTGTAAAGTTGTTGGTAACTTGTTATTGATTGATTGAATGATTTCCGAAAAGAAAATGATATGCTAATAAGCATGGATACCTCCATTTACAAAAGAAACTCTGGCGAAATTTTCTAAAATTCCAACACTTAGAAAATATTTTCTAAAACAAGTGTTACAAGTATATTTTTAGCTTTGTCTTCAAAATAAACTTCGCCAAAGGTTTTGTTACAAAATACAAACTATCGGAGGTTGACTTTTACAAGTAAAATGGTTAAATATATATATTTAGAATATGTATTTTATACTAGAACACTTGTGTGGATACTTGTTTATTTGTAAGATAGTTACATTATTTTAGGGTAAAATAATATAAATTAACAAGGTACCTTGACATTAGAATTGTGTGGTACGTGGTAGAAGTAATGAGTAGATAAACCGTACGTAGGATACGTATTATGCATGAGAAACTGATTGTTATATGTACCTTATTAGGACGTGCTTGATTTCCTGATTATTAGAGTAACTAATCTAACCGAGCAAACCAAGGTGAGTTCACATACTTTCTAAGGCATGGGATTCCCGGTGGTTGGGAATGGGTTAAAGAATTAAAACGAAACCTACATATCCTCCTTGGGTAGGATATGTACCGCCATCCTCCATAGGTAGGATGCCAATATTAATCCTGCGTATTCTCCTTGGGTAGAATACGTACGTTCGTCCTCCTTGGGTAGGACAACAACCTTAACACTTACGAGACAAAACTCTATCATTAAGTCCCTCATTTTATATCGACTTAATCGCCGAGGCCAATGGCGAGCGGGTCATTAGTTAATAGCGCTATTAGGTTTAACAAACCTCACACCGTGCCGTTCGGACGGGCGTGTACTAATGGACTATGGAAAACTGTCAATGATGATAGACATTGACGTATTGCACAACTATTGTTCGTCAGTTGTCGATATCATAACGGTCTAGTGGTTCACATGGGGAAGCCCCCACTAACTACTGGTATGGTTTGGGAAAGAAGGAATTGGTTAATCATATTTTCAACTATGGGGTAACCCCCACGGCAAGTAAGCCAACTAAACAAAAACTATGTTTTTGAAACAACTTAAAATAAACACCCAACTGTGAACTCGCTCAACTTTATTGTTGACTCGTTGTTACATGCCTTACATGTCATTAGATGCTTATGGAGCTTGCGCGAGGAGGAGGTCGTTGTGGGATATGGACTGTTATGTCCCGTGCTTAACATTTCAACTTTATGAACTTATTGAACTTATGTTTTGGGTTTTACCTTTAATGCTTTCGCTATTTAATTTGAATTTGGTTAACTAGCTTTTGGTCACCAATTGTATTGTGGTTGGTTTTATTTACTTAATTACGTTGTTCAATATGATTGGTGGCTCGATCCTGGTCACGTCACGCCTCCAAGCGGTGATACTCCGCGTGTGGATTTTGGGGGTGTGACAGGCACAGAGTTCAGGAACAAGGAGTTAGATGATTTCTGTGTGTCAAAAGGAATTGTGAGGCAATACAGCATTCCAAGAACACCAGAACAAAATGGGGTTGTTGAAAGAAAGAACATAACTTTGATTGAGGCTGCCAGAACCATGCTTGCTGATTCAAGTTTACCATTAACTTTTTGGGCAGAGGCAGTAAACACTGCTTGCTATGTCCAAAACAGAGTTTTAATCAACCCCAGGCATCAAAAGACTTCCTATGAACTGTTGTATAAAATAAAGCCATTGATTTCATATTTCAAGGTTTTTGGCTACCCATGATTCATTTTAAACTTAAAAGATTCTATCTCAAAGTTTGCAGCCAAAATTGATTTTGGTTATCATCTGGGATACTCAACTACTGCTAAGGCCTACAAAGTGTTTAACACCAGGACCAAAACAGTGGAAGAGACTTTGAATGTAAAGTTCAATGAACTTTCATCAATGAAAATCCTAGCAAACCCTGCAGACTTGTTTGATCTTGATAAATTCACTTTTGAAAATACTGCTGTCAAGACTAACAGTGCATGTCCATCAGAGGATTCATCACCAGACTATGGGTATGAGATCATCATTCCTCAACAAAAGTCTGTCACAATGGGAAGAGCAGCAGATGTTCAAAATAGTTGTTAAAGCTCAACCACTGCTACCTCAATAGTTGTTGATCAAAGTATCCTATTAACCCCTGCTTCCACATCATCAAACACTGTTGATAAAAGTCCTCAAACAGTGGATCAAAGTCAACACGTGTCCACACCATTACCTCCTATTCCACCACCTTTTGAAGCCACTTCTGGATCATCAAAGTCACTAGCAGTGGTTAGCTCAGATGATTCACATCTGCAGCCCTCCCCACTCAATGCCATTGTTCCATACCAAGGAGATCTTATCTTCTTGAAATCTCATCCACCAGACCAAATCATTGGCAAAATCAATGAAGGGGTGCTCACAAGAAGTTAATCCCAAAACATTTGTCTTTTTGCTGGTTTTCTATCTCTCCACCAGCCAGTCAAGTACCAAGAGGCACTAAAAGACAACAGCTGGGTAGAGGCCATGCAAGAGGAGCTCTAACAGTTTAGAAGACAACAAGTTTGGGAGCTTGTACCATTGCCAGAGGGTGTAAGTCCTATTGGCACAAAATGGGTCTTCAAAAATAAAACTGATGAAAGGGGTATTGTTGTCAAGAATAAAGCCAGGCTTGTGGTTCAAGGGTTCAGACAAGAAGAGGGCATTGATTATGATGAAACATTTGCCCCTGTAGCAAAACTTGAAGCAATCAGACTATTTCTGGCCTTTGCTGTCAACCACAACATCAAGATGTACCAAATGGATATCAAATGTGCATTCCTCTATGGTAAGATTCAAGAGGAGGTTTATGTTTGTCAACCTCCAGGCTTTGAGGATCCATTTAATCCAAATCATGTCTACAAGCTGAATAAAGCTTTGTATGGCCTAAAACAAGCACCAAGGGCCTGGTATGAAACTCTTTCCACCTTTCTAATTTCCATTGGTTTCATAAGAGGTAAGATAGACAAAACATTGTTTCTAAAATGGAGAGGAAAGGATTTGATGATTGTCAAGATTTATGTGGATGACATCATCTTTGGAAGCACATGTAATAAAATGTGTGAAGAGTTTAGGCAACTCATGACAGCTGAGTTTGAAATGAGTGCAATGGGTGAACTCCGGTGCTTTCTTGGTCTCCAAGTAAGGCAACTGCAAAATGGCACTTTTATCCATCAAGGCAAATATGCCAAAGAACTTTTAAAGAAATTTGAGATGGATGATTGTAAGCCATGTAGTACACCCATTGCAACCAATAAAGTAGTCATGTCTGATGAGAAGGATGATTTGGTTGATCAAACATTATATAGAAGCATGATAGGGTCTTTATTGTACCTAACTGCATCTAGGCCAGACATCATGTTTGCAACATGTGTTTGTGCAAGATCCCAATCGGCCCCTAGAAAGTCAAACCTTATTGCTGTAAAAAGGATATTCAGATACCTAAAAGGTGCTCCCACACTTGGTATCTGGTATCCAGCTGATGGTAAAATTGAGCTTTCAGGTTTCTCAGATAGTGACTTTGCTGGATGTGACAAGACATGGAAGTCCACTTCAGGAGGGTGCCAATTCCTAGGCAGTTGTTTAGTGTCTTGGCAAAGCAAAAAGCAAGCAGCTGTTTCCACATCCACTCCTGAGGCAGAATATATAGCTGCTGCAAGCTGTACAGCCCAACTGCTTTGGCTTCAAAATCAGTTGCTGGATTTTGGTATCACTGCCTTAAAGACACCACTCATGTTGGATAGTCAGGCAGCAAAAAATATCATCAAAAATCCAGTTTCCCACTCAACCACCAAGCACATTGACATCAGACATCACTTTGTGAGGGATTGCGATGAAAAAGGTTTGATTTCTCTGCACCATGTTCCAACTAAGGATCAGCTGGCAGATGTGCTAACCAAAGCATTAGACACATCCACCTTTGAAAGCTTGATCTCTAGGATTGGCATGCTAAACATGGAATAACAGGCAAAATCCTGTTTTTCTATGAATAAAAGCATTAAAATGTTTTCAGAAAATCAAAAATCCATCCTTAAAAATAGCTAAAAATGATTTTTTCATTAAAATCCTTAAAAGTCTGCCATAACCACTGCTTTGTTCAAAAGTCTGTTCTACTGAAAACTCTGTCCACTGCTAAAACTCAACCCCTATTCTCTCATTTTCTTGATAAGCACTGTTGTTCAAAATCAGTGTTTTATTCACTGATGTGCTATCCACTGATAGTAAAAATCACCCACTGCTTTCATTTTTACCATTACAACCACTGGTCTTGTTCCATCAGTGGTTTTCATAAAAACACTTGTACTTTATCTCATCAGGGATTGGCACGTGGACAGTACATAGCGGTCAGATCTTTTGTAACCGCTGCCACGTCAGCATTCACATTTTCTTTTATAAAACCCTTTTCAAAACCCCAAACAAGGTTTTACTGTGGAATCGAATTCACAAAAATTCCTTTCTCAAAACAGTTTCCATTTCCCTCTCTCAAATCCTTCAAAACCTTCATCAATCTTCTTCTCCAAATTGACAAAATTGTGACACCCTAGGTTTTCCCGAGCAACCTCCTTGTTTAGCATTGTGCGTGTGCATATACTATTAAATGAAGATTTGTGAATTATCTTGATGTATTATGTGATGCTTATATTAAATTAGGTGTGTGCAATATATATATATATATATGTATGTATAAGTGAGCCGAAACCACGAACCCGACTCGAGACCACTCAGTCTCAATTGAACAGTTGGGCCGTTTGGCCGCACCCCTCCTTTAATCCATTCGGAGCCCATTAGGGTGCACCAACATGGAACGAGCATAAAACCCATGCTCCTAGCCGACCTTTCCATTTTTTTGGGCAACCAACACTCCCTCACTCTCACACACTCTCCTTCTCCCTCTCCTCTCATCTTTCTCTCACTAAAACCCTAAGCCTCAACATCTCCTCTCTCTCTCGGATTCAACCGGTAGCATTAAGACTCTCGGATCAAGCTCGTTAACCTCACTCGGAACTTCTTTCACCGACTCTCCATACCCTCCATATTCAACCGGACATGGAGACCAGCGTGCTTGACCAAGTAAACTAATCTGCCGAGCAACCCAAGGTGAGTTCACACACTAAAAGCATGCGCCCAAGAAGGGACACGAACAAACTAAAGAATGCTTTCCAACAAATATTTCCGGGGGGAAAATGCGAATGGGTATATTTTAAATTACTATTTCCGGGGGAGATACGTTTGGATATTATTTATATCACAACCAGCAAAACTAAACGAATCTCTATCATGTAAAGTCCCTACTTATAGTACCGATTAATCACCGAGGGCCAACGGGTTATTAGTTGATAGCGCTATTAGGTTTGACAACCTCACACCGTGACCGGGGGAAATAGGGCGTGAACTAGTAGACCTTGCATCTTGGTCAATGACGATAGACATTGACTCGGGGCACAAAAATCTTCTTGTCGACAATTTCGGTAACGCTAGTTTAGTAAGCTTTCATATGGGGTAGCTCCCCATGACGTAAATATAAATGCTCTATCTAAACAATCTACGTTTTCGACAAGTTAAAACTGGATATCTTGTGAACTCGCCAACATTATGTTGATACCCTACTGCATGCTTTGCAGGTACCCTTTGACTCAGGAGCTTGCAGCTTGGGGATGTGTAGTGGTCGTCTTAACCCATGTGTTGGGTTCTAAATAAACCTGAACTATGAACTTTATTTTAAACTGTTTTGTCTATGCTTCTGCTCTTTACTTAAACCGTTATTTGAACGTAAATCTTTGAACTTTGACTATGGTATTTACTAACCTTTGTGGTTGGTGAACAATATTATTATTAACTAAATGCTCAGTATAATTAGTGGCTGGATCCTGGTCATGTCACACGCCTCGCGGTGGTACTTCGCATGTGGTTTTGAGGGTGTGACTGATTGGTATCAGAGCCATTGGTTATAGTGAACTCGGTTTTAAAAAGGAAGTCTTTTTAAGAAAAACCAGACTATAACCCGTCACTCGTGACGACGCTACACTCCAAGGGCAAGACTCAACGTACTAGACCCCATAGATTGGACTTGTGTTTACTTGCTTGTTTACTTTATGCTTTATGTACTACTATACTGGTATACCTAGCTAGATAGATACACCCCTCTTCTATCTCATTCTCGCTACATTACGACATCACACTCATACTATGTTTTCTGGTTATGAAGACAATGAGTGGACGCGGAAGAGGAAATGTTAACATGACTCAGGCTCAGTTTACTAACCTGATCAACACGGTGGCTGCAGCTTTCGCAGCTCACCCTGGAGGTCAACATGCACCTGCGCAACCACGTGTTTGTACTTTCAAAACCTTCATGGACTGCAAGCCTCTCCCTTTCAAAGGCACTGAGGGTGCCATAGGTCTTCTACACTGGATTGAGAAGGCCGAAGCTGTTTTTGCTGTCTGCGAGTGTCCCCCTGCTAATTGGGTAAAGTTTGCTACTGGTACGCTTGAAGGAAATGTGCTTTCATGGTGGAAAGTGCAGATTCAGATGCTTGGTTTGGAAACTGCTAATGCTACTGCATGGGAAGATTTCAAGAAGATGACCAAGGAAGAGTACTGCCACAGGGATGATATCCACAAGCTCGAAAACGAGTACTTCGAGCTTAAGATGGTTGGATAAGAGATTGAGACCTACACCAAGAAGTCCAATGATTATGCTGCCCTCTGCCCTAACATGTCTCGACCTGCTTACCGAAGAATCGATCTCTACCTCAAGGGTCTAGTTCCAGAAATCCAGAGCCATGTGACCTCAGCCAACCTCACTACGATTCAGCCAGTCGTCCGCCTTGCTCACAAACTCACTGATCAGGCTGTGGAACAGGGCAAGCTGCCCAAAAGGATCAGTGCTACTGCCGGAACTTCTAGTGATCACAAACGAAAGTGGGATGGAAATCAGGGTAAGGATGCTAACCCTACTCAGGCCCCAGCCCAGCAAAAGAAAACTAAAAACAACAAGGGCCCTCAGCAGCAGGGAGGCTACCAGGGCCATCTCCCCAAATGTAACAAGTGTGGCCGACATCACAATGGACCCTGTGCCAGGATCAAGTGTTAGCGATGCAACAAGGTGGGGCATGAGGCCAGGGGTTGTAGGAGTCCTCGTCCCGCAGGGCAGAACCAACCACATCAGCAGCAACATCATGGGAACATCAAGGGTTGTTTCCAGTGTGGAGCTGAGGGGCGCATTAAGAGGAACTGCCCCCAGTCAAATCAGAACGACAACAATCAAGGCCCTGGAAACAAAAATCAAAACAACAACAATGCTGGAAATGGCGCAAGAGGAAGGGCTTTTGTGATTGGAGCTGGAGAAGCTAGGAATGATCCCAACGTCGTGGCGGGTAAGTTCCTACTCGATTATCGTTATGTTTCTGTATTATTTGATTCTGGAGCCGATGCTAGCTATGTATCCCTACGTATTAGTAAGAAGCTTAAGCATACGCCTACGTTATTAAGATCTAAGCATACCGTCGAGTTAGCGAATGGTAGAAACATTGAGGCCTCACACGTGATAAGTAACTGCAAACTAGTATTGTCTAGTCAGACCTTTAGCATCGATCTTTTCCCTATCGTTCTTGGAAGCTTCGACGTCATCATTGGTATGGATTGGTTATCCAAACACCGGGCTGAAATTCTCTGTCAAGAGAAAATGGTTCGTATTCCCCGTCGTTCTGGCAAACCCCTTATCGTTCAAGGTGACAAAGGCGGAGAAGTCACAGGCATCATTTCATTCTTAAAAGCCCAGAAGTGTTTACAAAAGGGGCACACCGCTATCTTAGCACTTGTCGCCGACACACAGGAAAAGGAAAAGAGGATCGAAGATTTTCCAGTTGTACGCGACTATCCCGAGGTATTTCCTGAAGAACTACGTGGACTCCCTCCTCACCGTCAGGTCGAATTCCAAATCGAACTAGCTCCCGGAGCAGCACCTATAGCTCGTGCACCTTATCGACTAGCTCCCGTAGAACTGAAGGAACTTTCTACACAACTACAAGAACTGTTGGACAAAGGATTTATCCGTCCTAGTTCATCACCCTGGGGAGCGCCAGTGCTCTTTGTCAAGAAGAAGGACGGCACATTCCGTATGTGCATCGACTATCGTGAGCTGAACAAGGTTACCATCAAGAACCGTTACCCACTCCCATGCATCGACGATCTATTCAATCAACTGCAAGGATCAAGCTACTACTCCAAGATCGATCTGCGATCAGGTAATCATCAGTTGAGAGTCCGCGACGAGGATATCTCCGAGACTGCTTTTAGAACCCGTTATGGTCACTATGAATTTCTTGTCATGCCTTTTGGAATGGCCAACGCGCCTACGGTCTTTATGGATCTCATGAACCGGGTGTGCAAACCCTACCTCAACAAGTTCGTGATTGTGTTTATCGACGACATCTTAATCTACTCGAAAAGTCAAGAGGAGCATGAGCAACACCTGCGTCTTATTCTCGAACTCCTTCGCAATGAACAACTGTACGCCAAGTTCTCGAAATGTGACTTCTGGCTTCGAGAAGTCCACTTCCTTGGACACGTGGTCAATAAGGACGGAATACACGTCGATCTAGCTAAGATCGACTCTATAAAGAATTGGCCTACACCTAAGACACCGACCGAAGTTCGCCAATTCTTGGAATTGGCAGGATACTATCGTAGATTCATCAAGGGATTTTCAAAGATCGCTCAACCCCTCATGACTCTCACCCAGAAGGGTATTGCTTACAAGTGGAATGATGCTCAGGAGTTTGCTTTCCGGAAGCTAAAGGATAATCTCTGTAGTGCTCCTATTCTCTCGTTACCTGAAGGTATCGACGACTTTGTGGTTTACTGCGATGCGTCCATTCACGGGCTCGGTTGCGTGTTGATGCAACGCGAGAAAGTTATTGCTTACGCTTCTCGACAACTTAAGATTCACGAAAGGAACTACATTACGCACGACTTGGAGTTGGGAGCAGTGGTTTTTGCTCTTAAGATATGGAGACATTACCTGTATGGTACCAGGTGCACCATTTACACCGATCACATGAGTCTCGAGCATATCTTCAAGCAAAAGGAGTTAAACATGCGACAGCGTCGATGGGTCGAGCTCTTGAATGATTACGAATGCGCAATCAAGTACCATCCGGGCAAAGCCAATGTTGTGGTGGACGCCCTCAGTCGAAAGGACACTACACCTAAGCGCTTGCGAGCGTTACAACTTACCATCCAATCTAACCTCCCTACTCAGATACGAGATGCTCAGGTTGAAGCATGGAAACTAGAGAACATCAGGGCGGAGTCCCTACGCGGGTCAAGGAAGCGATTAGAACAAAAAGAAGACGGTGCTTACTACGTAACCGGGCGTATATGGATCCCACTTTATGGAAACTTACGCAAGCTTGTGATGGATGAAGCACATAAGTCTCGTTACTCAGTACACCCTGGTTCGGATAAGATGTACCACGACTTAAAGACTACATATTGGTGGCCAGGTATGAAAGCCAACATAGCAACCTATGTTAGCAAGTGCTTGACCTGTGCTAGCGTCACGGTCGAATACCAGATGCCGTCAGGCTTTTTGCAACAACCGGAACTGCCAAAATGGAAATGGGAGCAAATTTCCATGGATTTCGTCACAGGCTTGCCAAAATCTCAGAGCGGGAACGACACTATCTGGGTCGTCGTGGACCGCCTAACCAAGTCTGCACATTTCCTCGCGATCAAGGAAACCGATAAGTATTCGAAGCTTGCTGCAATCTACTTGAAGGAAATAGTTGCTAGGCATGGAGTGCCAACCTCTATCATTTCTGACCGTGACCCACGCTTTACATCTGAACTATGGCAAGCTACGCATAAATCTTTTGGCTCACGTCTGGACATGAGTACTGCTTACCACCCATAGACCGATGGTCAAACGGAACGTACCATTCAAATTCTTGAAGACATGCTGAGAGCATGTGTTATTGATTTTGGAAACGGGTGGGAACGACACTTACCATTGGTAGAGTTCTCCTACAACAACAGCTACCACACTAGCATTCAGGCAGCACCCTTTGAGGCATTGTACGATCGTAAATGCCGATCACCCTTATGTTGGGTGGAAGTTGGCGAAAGCCAAATTACTGGCCCGGAACTCGTAGTCGAGACTACGGAAAGGATTGCCCAGATCAGACAAAGCATGGCGGCAGCTCGTGACTGTCAGAAAAGTTACGCTGATAAGCGTAGGAAACCGCTAGAATTCCAGGTCGGTGACCGGGTTCTACTTAAAGTCTCACCCTGGAAGGGCGTGGTTCGTTTTGGAAAACGGGGCAAGCTAAATCCGCGATATGTTGGACCATTCGAAATTACCGAGAAGATCGGTAAGGTTGCTTATAGATTGATTCTGCCAGAAGAACTGAGTGCAGTGCACAATGTCTTTCACGTGTCTAATCTGAAGAAGTGTCTGTCAGATGAAACACTCATCATCCCTTTCAAGGAACTCACTTTTGACGAACAGCTACACTTTATTGAGGAACCGATTGAGATCACAGATCGAGAAATCAAAGTCCTCAAACGTAGCCAGATACCTATCGTACGAGTTCGTTGGAACTCGCGCCGTAGCCCAGAGTTCACCTAGGAACGGGAATACCAGATGAAACGCAAATATCCTCAGTTGTTCCCTAACGAAACTCCCAGCACTGAAGCTCCAACCGAATTTCGGGACGAAATTCCAAACTAACGGGGGGATGATGTGACACCCCGTTGAAACGTTCACACTCGCACTAGCTTGACAGTGATTGCCTTAACTTTCGGGATGAAAGTTCTTAAAACTTGGGGATAATGTGACACTCTAGGTTTTCCCGAGCAACCTCCTTGTTTAGCATTGTGTGTGTGCATATACTATTAAATGAAGATTTGTGAATTATCTTGATGTATTATGTGATGCTTATATTAAATTAGGTGTATGTAATATATATATATATATATATATATGTGTGTGTGTGTGTGTGTGTGTGTGTGTGTGTATAAGTGAGCCAAAACCACGAACCCGACTCGAGACCACTTGGTCTCGAGTGAACAGTTGGGCCGTTTGGGCCGCACCCCTCCTTTAATCCATTCGGAGCCCATTAGGGTGCACCAACATGGAACGAGCATAAAACCCATGCTCCTAGCCGACCTTGCCAATTTTTTGGGCAACCAACACTCCCTCACTCTCACACACTCTCCTTCTCCCTCTCTTCTCATCTTTATCTCACTAAAACCCTAAGCCTCAACATCTTCTCTCTCTCTCGGATTGAACCGGTAGCATTAAGACTCTCGGATCAAGCTCGTTACCCTCACTCGGAACTTCTTTCACCGACTCTCCATACCCTCCATATTCAACCGGATGTGGTGACCAGCGTGCTTGACCAAGTAAACTAATCTGCCGAGCAACCCAAGGTGAGTTCACACACTAAAAGCATGCGCCCCAAGAAGGGACACGAACAAACTAAAGAATGCTTTCAAAGTAATATTTCTGGGGGAAAATGCGAATGGGTATATTTTAAATTACTATTTCCGGGGGAGATACGTTTGGATATTATTTATATCACAACCAGCAAAACTAAACGAATCTCTATCATGTAAAGTCCCTGCTTATAGTACCGATTAATCGTCGGGAGCGAACGGGTTATTAATTGATAGCGATATTAGGTTTGACAACCTCACACCGTGACCGGGGGAGATCGGGCGTGAACTAGTAGACCTTGCATCTTGGTCAATGACGATAGACATTGAATCGGGGCACAAAAATCTTCTTGTCAACAGTTTCGGTAACGCCAGTTTAGTAAGCTTTCATATGGGGTAGATCCCCATGATGTGAGTATAAATGCTCTATCTAAACAATCTACGTTTTTGACAAGTTAAAACTGGATATCTTGTGAACTCGCCAACATTATGTTGATACACAACTCCATGCTTTGCAGGTACCCTTTGACTCAGGAGCTTGCAGCTTGGGGATGTGTAGTGGTCGTCTTAACCCATGTGTTGGGTTCTAAATAAACCTGAACTATGAACTTTATTTTAAACCGTTTTGTCTATGCTTCCGCTCTTTACTTAAACCGTTATTTGAACGTAAATCTTTGATCTTTGACTATGGTATTTACTAACCTTTGTGGTTGGTGAACAATATTATTATTAACTAAATGCTCAGTATAATTAGTGACTGGATCCTGGTCATGTCACACGCCTCGCGGTGGTACTCCGCATGTGGTTTTGAGTGTGTGACAATCAAAGTCATCCGCAAAATCCACTTCAACATCATCTCGTAAAAAGGCCGTTCAAAAGGCTACACCCATCGAAATACCATACAAAGCACCTCACAATTATCTGGTCTTCTTAAAAAACCAGGCACCACCGATACATTCGACTCCATCATTGACATCATGTCTGCATCAAAGTACAAAACTTTGTTTACAGCAGATGCTCCAATTTATCTGCAAACCCAGAGAGAGTTTTGGAAAAATACTACTCTTGAAAAACAAGGAGAAGATGTCATAGCCATTAACTTTTCTCTAATGGGTAAAGCTGTCAAAATCACACCACAATCCATTTCAGAAGTCTTTGAACTCAATGATCAGCAAGGTAAAACTTCTTTTCCCAAAAATGAGTTAAAAACTGATTTTCTTGAAACGGGTTATGCAGAACAAATAAAAAAGGATACCTTACAAAAAGCTAATTGTTCCATACTCTGCTTATAGGTGTTTCAAACAAAACCACTTCTTTTTATGAGATATAATTAAAGATTTAAAACCTAGGATATGCTATTCTTCAAGAAGAAAATTTAAATTACTCCCAGGAAATCTTAAATGATTTGGTTAAAAATGTTGATAAAAAGCCGTTCTTACTTTTTCCAAGATTTCTAAGTTATTATTTTGAAAAGAAATTTGGTAAGGATGATGCTTCTGCAATAAAACAAGGTGAATCTTTTCAAATAAACAGCTTAACTGCTGAAACTTTCACAAGAATGTCAACACCTTGCAAAACACAAGCAGAGGTGCCTGAGCAGACTTTAGCAGCTACCACTGCTCCTCAGGTATCTGCTGCTGAGCCCACTGCTCAAGGTGATCATAGCAGCAAAACAACTGCTTTGAAACCCACACCTACAATCACCAAAAGGCCAAAACAAAAGAAAACTCAAAAGCCCCCCAAACCTACCAAAAAGGCAACTCTGGAGGATGAGATACCAGAGCAACTGCCAGTGACAGCACAAAAGCCACAAGAAACCACTGCTGCTACTTCCTCATCAGTTGGTAGAAATATCTCAACCTATGCCTTAAACTCCTCCTGCTTCTTCTCAAAAAGAGCAGGTTATATAAATAGGGACACCACAATATGATGCTCTGGAATCACTTGCTTCCATCATCCATAGCCCAATGCCCGGGGCCAATTCTCTTTCTACACCCAACCTCACCTCCATAATTCCCCCACCAACAAAATTGTTGTTGGATGCAATTAATTTGAACCAGGCACAAACCAGTCCTTCTCACTCACCTATCAATGAGAACATACTTCAACAAGTGACTGGGTCTGATGTATCAGTCATTGCTAACCCACCAACAAGACCTGAGGAGGTTACACCCATTGAGTTACAAGTAACTCTTTGTGGTAGTCCAAGTGAAGCAGCCACTACAAGTGCTGAACCCACTGGTTTGCATTTGGACAGTGGTTACATCAATAAGACTTCATTGGAGGAAATTTATTCTATGGGAACATTTGTGTATCCAGTCTTCACTGGTTCACTAAAAAGTGTCTCTCTTTTTGAAGGAAGAAGTCCCCAGAACCAAGAAAAAGGGGCATCGGTGGATGACTATTGGAATACATTCCCTAAGTCAACCACTGTTCAAACCACTGTTAGTGGGAAATCAGATGATCCCATTAAGTTGGGTGATGGTTTAAAGTACCTAGAATTGACGGATAGAATTGACAAACTAGATACCTCTGTTGCAGAAATCAAAGCAATGCTGCAACAGTTGTTGAAAGTTCAAAAGGTGCAACCCACTGCTGTTCCAGCTCAAGCACCTGCTTCACCACGAGCACCTGCTGCAAATGATTTATGGAATCTATTTCAACCCTTGCTCCAACAACAAAGACAAATGGCTGATCAGCAGCATGATAAACATGTTCAAATGCTGAGAAATATGATGGAGTCAAGGTTCAAAGATACCCAAGCAGACATCAAGGCTATAAAAGCCCACATACTGAACACCACCGGCACTGCTCCTCCCACTGTTCTCTTCATTGATAACCCCCCTCCAGATAATGCCAAAAAGGGGGAGAAATTCAAGTAGTAGAAGAAGAAGGGAATTGAAGATAGGCTCTATATTGCACCAGAAAAAGAAAATATGACTAAAAATATCCCTTTGCCAGATGGTAGTAAGAAGTTGGATATCACCACAAATGCACTTGCTGAAGCAGAAGCTAGTGTAAAAAGGGATAGAGAGGCTAAGGATAAAGCCAGGTGGGAACAGGAGAAGAAAGCTTTCATGGAGCTGAATGCACAGGGTCCTTCTGAACCTATGGATGATGAAAATCCTAAGGATGAAAAGAAGAAGCCCACTCGACAAGTGAGGCAACCCAAGCACACACCATCCAGACCTACAAGCATGCCTCCAAACCACCTACTAAAGGCTCCAAACCTCAAACTGCAACCCAAACAACTGTTGTAACTCTTGCTGTATCAACAACTGCTGTTACTTCAGTAGTTTCAAGAACTGCCAGCCAAACACCTGCCATCTCTTCAACACACACCACTTCAACACACACCACACCCACTGCCTTACCACCACCACCAAAAATTACTTCACCACCAAAAACAACCTCACCACCATCACCTCCTGCTAAAAAGCAGAAGACATCAGATGTTACAACATCTGTTGTAATGACAACAGTGGTTGAAACACCAGTTGTTTCAACAACTGTTAGTCAGCCACCTTCTACCACTCAAATCACCACCACTGATCCACCCAAAACATCATCAGCCTCTCCTACAATAAAAAGGAGAAGGATTTTTATACCTGATGATGATTCTCCATCACCACCACCAACATCTTCACAATCTCTTGCACTTATTCCAAACCCTATTCCTCTCTCATCAGCTCAAGTACAACAACCAATCACTACCATCACTCCTGCAGGTTTTCAATATCCTCTTGAACTTATAGCAGTCAGAGAAGAAATTAAATCCTTCTACTATGAGGATGATCCTGCTAAAAGGAGGTTGCCATCAGTTGAAGGATATCCTAGGCCCAACAACATAGAAGAGTACTTGAAAGTTAAGGCTCAACAGGCAGAGGATGTCTCCAAAAGAAACTCTCAAGGAAAGACTGACAAAGAAATTCAAAGGCATTATCAATTTCTATTCACTCAAGTCAGATCCTTAGAGCAGTTTGCAAAGAATGTATGTAGACAAATTTCAGAAATTTGAGAAAAGACTATATTGAAAACATCATGGCTCATAAGAAATACAATGGGAAAACATATGTACAAAAAGTGGACCATTCCTGAGCTTGAAAGTGAAGCACCTAGGATTCAAGAAATGATTAAGAATAAGGTCAAACACACTCCTCCATATTGGTCAAAGTACAAAAAGAATGTGCCTGAAAAGACATTGGAGCTGAAGAGAATGAAAGAGGAATTAGTTGCTGCTGATTATGGGTCCAAAAATCAAGTGATGGGATGGAAAGAAGACAAAGTCAGGACCACCTACAAAAGGTTAGAGGAATTAAGGAAGAAAGATCCCAAAGTTCCACAAAAACCTAACTACCCTGAAGCAGAGGTTTCAACAAGACCACCAAAGCTGCAAATCAGGAGATCCACTGCTCCAGCGGTGCTGCCATCTATAAAAGAAGACAACAACAACAGTTGGATACTGAAACAGTGGCAGAATTAATGGTAGGAGATGACCTTGTAAAAGAGGGCATTAAGAGGATGATAGCTGAAACTCTTGGCTTAAATCAACCTGCAAGTACTGCTCAGTCAGTCATCACAAGGTCAGCATCACCAAACACCTCAATAAAAATCTCCCAAGAAACCCACCAGACTCAAAAGTACTAAAGTGGAAAACTGACAAACAGACCCATGTACTGACAGTGATCAAGTCTAGTGGAGAAGTGAAGAAAATAACAAGGGAACAAGCACTTGGCCTAAGTCTTGAAGATTTGCAGGATCTCCTTGATCTTCCACTATGCAGGGATGAAGATGACACAGATGCCTTAGCCTTTGAGTTACAACTCAAAGGGCAAATAAGGGAACTATTGATAAGGCAATAAAGATCTACCAATAATGAAGGGTTTTGGCATTATCTGTTCCAGGGGGAGATTGTTGGGATTGAACCCTATCAGAGGAACAGATAATTAAAGCCAAAACTGGATCAAAGAAGTGGATCCAGAATAAGCAGATGTTATGTATTCAAGTCTCTCCCCTTGAAAGTGATTTCAACATCTGATGACCTCCAATCCACTGATCGGTACAACTGCTGACCTACAACTGCTGGTCAAGTCAAAGACTAATGAAGACTAAATCCCTGATGTTCAGTCTACTGCTATGGGTCAAGCACTACTGGATATATCAAGTGCTGCTGGGTTCACATCAGTGGAAGGATTCAGCAGTAGTTTAGTTTGTCTTTATGTAATAACAGTTGTTAGCATAGCAGTACTTGTATAGATCAGTTGTTAGAGTTTGTTAGGAGGTTAGATGTCACTTTCATGGTGACGTCAGCAAAGATGCCTCAGTGGTTTGCCCGTGCCTATAAATAGAACAATACCCTGTACTGTTCTATTAGCTCTTCACTATCTTTCTTCCTGTACGAACAAATCATTGTGAGCTCAGGCTGAGGGGGAGTTTGTTACTATTTTATTCCGCTGCACTACTTGTTCATTGTTTATCTTAATTCAAACATAAAATACAATCAAAACCAAACTCAGATCCTAACAGGGTTTAAGTGTAAATTCCAACCAATTAGTTAACTTGTAATCCAAATCCAAGTATTTAGTTAGTTTAGTTAGTTACTAGATATTTTAGTGGGTGTTAAGGTGTTCGGGGATCATAACTAGCTTAGAAATAATAAAACAATGTTTTTAGTATAATTTTGGTGTTTCGGGTAGTGTCCGGTTGTTCGGTTAGATACCGGTTCGTTAAAGTGTCTAACTATTCCGTTTAATGATTTTTAAGTACCCTTTTGTGACACTTTTAATTCCCGACACTTAGGAAAGCATTCAGGACCATTTTGCCACATTTTTGCCCATTACTAGCTTGTTAAAAAGCTGAATTTTGGTGAAATATGCAGAATTCTGCACTTTTAGTGGGTTTTAGGCACTTTCCGGCACTTAAACTATCACCCAGTGATGCAGTTTTATGGTCCTTACTTCCCTACACACCATACTAGTGTAGTACCTTGCCTCTGGCCCTTACGGGTTCTCAAAACACTGTCTGTCTATGTACTGAACATCGTCAGCATTTTTCTGAGTTATCCGCTATCTATGCTAACCGTGCTTTGTGCATCATGTATGTTAATAAAGTTTGCATGTGATAATGAGGTGACGTTATGTAATATGTGATGCACATGTAAGTATGATGCAGTAATCAGAAAGCAGTTTAGATCATTAATTGTAGTTCAACACAGTCATTAAGCATTAATCAATATTAAACAATTGTACGGATACCTGGATTTATGAGGGTTGTCACATTCTCCCCCTGTTAAGAAAATTTCATCCCGAAATTTTAGTTCTGCTACTAGCTGCAGGGGTCTTAGGGAACAAATGTGGGTATTTTGCTTTCATGCGATCCTCACACTCCCAAGTAAACTCTGGGCCATGTCGCGCGTTCCAACGAAACTTGACGAGTTTGACACTACTCCTTCACGTCTTGTTAATCTTCCAGTCAGTAACCCCAACAGGTTCTTCAGTGAAGTGGAGTGTGTCATCAATATGAACTTCGTCGGTAGGAATGACCACTGTTTCTTGAGTTGGACTCTTTTTCAGATTAGATAAATGAAATGTATCATGAACGTCATTCAGTTCTGCGGGTAAATCCAACTTATAGGCTACAATACCAATCCTTTCCAGGATTTTGAATGGTCCAATGTATCACGGGTTCAACTTCCCATGCTTCCCAAAGCGTGCTACACCCTTCTAGGGTGAAACTTTTAACAAAACCATATCTCCCACTTGAAACTCCAATGGTTTCCTACTTCGGTCCGCATAACTCTTTTGTCGATCACGAGCCGCCTTAATGCGCTCTTGGATCTGTGTAATATTATATGTCATCTCTTGGACTAATTCGGTACCAACAAGCTGTCTATCACCCGCGTCTGCCCAGCATAACAGTGATCGACACTTGCGTCCATAGAGAGCTTTGAATGGTGCAGCTTGGATACTCGCATGGTAGCTGTTGTTGTACGAGAATTCTACCAATGGTAGGTGAGTGTCCCAACTGCCACCCAAATCCATCACACAAGCTCACAACATATCTTCCAACGTTTAAATCATTCGTTCGCTCTGGCCATCAGTCTGCGGATGGAATGTAGTACTCAGATTCAACTGAGAACCAAAGGCTTCTTGGAAGGATTGCCAAATCCTTGATACGAATCTTCCATCTCTATCAGAGATAATCGAGAGAGGTACTCCATGTCGTGCAACAATCTCTCTGAGGTACAGCTCAGCAAGCTTGCTAGTGTTATCCTTCTCCTTGATTGGAAAAAAGTGCGCAGATTTCGTCAGATGGTCCACGATTACCCAAATCGTATCGTGACCTCTGGGTGTCCTTGGTAACTTCGTTATGAAATCCATTGAAATCTGCTCCCATTTCCACATGGGTATTTCAGGTTGTTGCAGAAGACCTGAAGGCTTCTGATATTCGGCCTTTACCTTGGCGCAAGTCAGACATTTGCCAACATACGTTGCAACATCGTCTTTTAATCTCGGCCACCAATAAAAATCCTTTAAATCTTGGTACATTTTATCCGATCCTGGATGGATCGAGTACCGTGACTTGTGAGCTTCATAAAAAATAACGTCTCGTAAACCATCGAAAAGAGGAACCCAAATTCGTTTCATGAAGCACAATGTTCCTTCATCATTGGGTACTAACTGCTTCTCCATCCCACGGAGATATTCATTCTCAAGATTCTATTCCTTAAGAACTTCTCTCTGTGCGGCACGAATGCGCAATGAGAGGTCCGTTTGAACAATCATTTCCAAAGCTCGAACCTTTATGGGCTTGATTCTTTCTTTCCGACTCAGGGCATCTGCGACCACATTCGCCTTCCCTGGGTGATACTTGATTTCGCAATCATAATCGTTTAATAGCTCTACCCATCGGCGCTGTCTCATATTAAGATCTTTCTGATCGAATATGTGTTGTAAGCTCTTGTGATCAGTAAAGATTGTGCAGTGCGTGCCATACAAGTAATGTCGCCAGATCTTTAATGCAAACACCACCGCGCCCAATTCCAAATCATGCGTGGTGTAATTTTTTTCTCATGAACCTTCAACTAGCGCGAAGCATAGGCTATAACTTTCTGTCGCTGCATCAGCACGCAGCCTAAACCTTGACGTGAGGCATCGCAATATACCACGAAGTCTTCACTCCCTTCGGGTAGGGATAAGATCGGTGCATCGCAAAGCTTGTTCTTTAACAACTGAAATGCTTCTTCCTGCTTGTCTCCCCATTCATACTTCTTGTCTTTCTGTGTAAGGGAGGTCAAAGGTTGAGCGATTTTTGAGAAATCCTCAATGAATCTGCGGTAATAACCAGCCAAACCTAGGAACTGACGGATCTCGGTTGGTGTCTTCGGAGTCTCCCAATTCTTGATCGCTTTAATCTTTGTAGGATCCACATAGATTCCATCTCCGTTCACTACGTGACCAAGGAACTGAACCTCACGCAGCCAGAACTCGCACTTTGCGAACTTAGCATACAACTTCTCTTCCTTGAGCAGCTGTAAGATAGCTCTTAGATGTTGCTCATGTTCTTCCTTTGTCTTTGAATAGATTAAAATATCGTCAATGAACACGATCACAAACTTATCGAGGTACGGCTTACAAACTCTATTCATCAAATCCATGAACACTGCTGGCGCGTTTGTCAACCCAAATGGCATAACTAGGAACTCGTAATGTCCATAGCGAGTCCTAAAGGCCGTCTTTGGAATACGCTCCTCTTGAATTCTCAACTGGTGATACCCTGATCGAAGATCGATCTTGGAGTAGAAACTCAAACCTTGTAGTTGGTCGAACAGGTCATCAATTCTTGGCAAAGGATACCGATTCTTAATGGTCAACTTGTTCACCTCGAGGTAGTCGATACACATGCGAAAACTAACGTCCTTCTTCTTTACAAACAGCATTGGAGCTCCCCAAGGTGAGAAGCTTGGTCTGATAAATCCCTTGTCTAATAACTCCTGGAGTTGTGTTGACAGCTCTTGCATTCCTGAAGGCGCAAGTCGATAAGGTGCTTTAGCTACAGGCGCAACTCCTAGAACTAAGTCAATGTGAAACTCGACTTGCCTTTGCGGCGGCAATCCTGGCAAGTCCTCGGGAAAGACTTCAGGATACTCCCTAACAACTGGGATATCTTCCAACTTCGGCTCGGCGGCTTCCTTGTCCACAATGTGTGCCAGGAAGGCGACACATCCTTTATGTAAACATCTGCGGGCTTTCAAGCAACTAATGATCCTTAGGGGCATGTCGTGTTTCTCTCCATGCACCATAATCATTTCTCCATTTGTCATTGGAATGTGAAAGATCTTCTCGTGACATACAATCTCTGCTTTGTAACTTGACAACCAATCCATCCCCACTACCACGTCGAAGCTTCCCAACTCGACTGGAAGCAGATCAAGTGTAAACTCGTGCTCTCCCAGCTCTATCACGCAACCTTTGATTACTTCATTCATTTCTACTTGCTTTTCATTAGCTAGTTCTATCGAATATGGAATATCTAGCTTACTAGCTACCAACCCAAGCATTTTCTTAAACTCTGGTGATACAAAACTATAATCGGCACCAGTATCAAATAGTACAGATGCAAAGCGTTGGTTGATAGGGAACGTACCAGTGACTACATTTGGATCTTGGCGAGCTTCTCTCGCTCCGATGTTGAAAACCCTTCCACGAGCTTGATTGAGCTTTGGGCACTCCCTCTTGAAATGCCCCACGTCTCCACAGTTAAAACAACCTGGTCCCCAACCATTTCCATTCCCATTGCCCTGATTATTATTCGCTCAATGGTTTCCATTTCCAGCTTGATTTCCAAAGTTACCACGATTTCCATTACCGCCATTTCCTCCTTGCGGGCGGTTTCCATTACCACTTCCATAACCTTTCTGACCACCACGCCCAGTACCAACCCAGCACGTTTCCTTTCAGTGACCAACTCTTCCACAAGACTCGTATCTACCAGCTCGGGACCGTCCATTGTGATGCAACTGGCACGCATCGCATTTGGGCAAGGTGCCCATGTACCCTTTTTCCTTTGTTTTCAGTACCAGTTTTGGCCTTGGCTGGTGCGTTTGCCTCTTCCTTCTTGTTAGCACTGCTGGTACCCTTCTTAAAATTTGAGAACTTCCTTTTGTTCTCACCCGATGACTCAACGTGAGTTTCTTTCTTCTTCTGGTCAGAGATCGAAAACTTGTTTAACCTGATTGCTTCTTCAGTTAGCATCACACTAAGATCAATAGCCTCGGTGATTGTTGCAGGCTTTGACGTCGTCACCATACTCATAATCTGAGGTGCCAACCCCCAAATAAATCGCTCGATTCGTTTAAATTCCGGATCAACCATGTATGGTACAACGCGAGATAAGTCGTGAAATCTCTGCACGTATTTAGCAATTTTCGGACCGTCCATCTTGAGGTTCCAGAATTCAGTTTCAAACTTTTGGATTTCAGCTCTGGAGCAGTATTTCTTTCGCATGAGCTCCTTCATTTCATCCCATGTCAAGGCATAAGCAGCATCTTCTCCCAAGGTTTGAACTTGGAGATTCCACCAAGATAACGCTCCATCTAAAAATAATCCGGAGATATAGGTGACTTGGTGTTGCGGAGCACACTTGCTCATTCTTATCACAGAATCAGTCTTCTCCGTCCATCTGACAAAAGCTACAGCACCCCCGGTGCCGTCGAAATTCAATGGCTTACAGTCTAAGAACTGTTTATAGGTACAACCTGTACAAGTAACATCATTCACATAAAGCATTAGCGATCGCACATGGAATATCCAAACATAACGTAATGTTTCTTTAATGACTTAAACATTACCAAGGGGTGGGTTGCTTCCCGAGGTACCTCCGCTATGCTCGGAGCGTAAGGCCTCGTGTTGTGCTATCGCCCGTGAAATCCGTTCTTGTAACTCGACCTCAGTTGTAGGCAGTGTGTTGTCTCTTCGAGGAGGCATCTTCTATGAGAAGATTGTATAGGTCAGGTCTTATGCATATAAGTATGTAGTACGCGTATGTAATAACATTTATCAACGCAAGTAAACACATAACATCCCATGTCATAACACAAACAAGTAATCCAACAACGTATGTAATGAGAATATTGCGATTGAGCTTTAATCCAACAACGTATGTAATGAGAATATTGCGATTGAGCTTTCATATATCAATGACCACAATTACAGTTTTATATGTTCTACAATGTATCACCTTACATCAAAAGGGACTAAAGGGTCACATCACCCTTGTCCAAAATATCCATCAAACTACAATAATCACAACATCAAAAGTGGTCCTCAAAAGGCTGTGTAATCTGGCTCAATAGCGACACTCTCACCAAAAGTATGCTACCTGCATAAAACCAAAAACTATTATGCTGATGGTGGAGGAGGAGGAGGTGGAGGAACGAAAAGCAAACTGTGCAGATATGCTAACTCCTCCTCAAGAGCATGAACGATACGCAACAGATAGCTAATCTGCTGCTCCATAGTAAGAAAACGGACATCAAAATCTGGGTATGGCAGGAGAGGTGCAGGTGGAGTCGTGAATGATGACTGACAAGGACAAGGTGGAGGACGCGGAATCCTCTCTAGCTCCATGACTCTGCGACACAACATCTCCTGCTGGAACTGTAACGACAAAAGCAGATCATCCCTCGTGTATCCAGTGTAATGTGAAGGATGATATGGATCAGAAACAGGCATCATGTTGGGCGGAAACCAAATCAGTGGCTCGCCCGATGGTGCAGAAGCAGAAGGTGCAGTATGTGTAAACTGGGCATGAAAGGAAAGGCTGCTGACACAGGTGGAATATGACTGGGCTGCTGACTCGATGGACCTTCCCCTGGATGGGGTGGAGGAATATCCTATAAGAACATGACCGGTAGATCTGTGCGGTGAATATCAGAAACATGTGGGTGAAACTGGGTGATATCAATGGGTGCATGTAAAGGTGCAGATGGGGGAGTAACAGGTCTAACAAAAGGAGGCAAGTCATCATCGTCCTCTATCCACCCATTGTGGGTGAATGCATATCTAGGGTCTATCTGGGCTGCAAAGGGAGCATGATCAACAGTTGCAGGTAAAGGGTCAGGTAACAGTGGTGCAACAACTGGTACATCAGAAGGTGCAGGGTCATGCTCAGGCAAAGGATCGTGAGCAGGTATAGGCTCGGGTGCAATCATAGGCTCAGGGTCAGCTGGTGCAAGCTCAAGATCAGCGGGTACATCAAAGAGCTGATCGTCAGGAATGACAGGTACCTCAAAAGGCTGATCATCAGGGACAAACTCAATCTCATGCTCAGGATCAAAGTCGTGTGGAAAGACGGGATCAAACTTATCTTCAAACTCGAAGTCCTGTGGAGGAACAGGTGCGGCAGACATAGCTGTGTCAGAGTCAGAATCGATGGGATATCGCTGCAATCCAGTGCGTGTAAAGTAGTAGATGACACAGACTCGAATGAATCAGGACCAGAATGGTCAGATGAAATCTCAATGACAGGAATCTCGACAAGCGGAATAGCAATGACATCGGTGACTGGAACTCCATCATCCTGGGCACCCTCAGGGGGACCCTCAATAAAAAGATCGATGTCATCATCAGACATGGCATCAAAAGGCAGATCCTCGAGAGGAAATGCAGCAAGAGGAAAAGGAGCAGGGATCTGAACAAGAAATAGATCCTCGCCAGGAAGACCATCAGCTAGCAGTATATCATCGCCAAAATCTGGTAAAGCAAACGGCTGGAAATCATCATCATCGTCACTCGTAGTGTCAGAGGTGAAAACCTCAGGGTCTGTGGCTATCTCATCATCCGAAACTATGGCCATAGGGTCTACTGTATCAGATACTCCACTCTCAGAGGAGGACATGGTGTCTGTAACAAATCAATCACAACATATGCACATACATCAACAATCATCAAATAAGCATGTAAGTAGTAACAGTGTAAGCATGTATGTGACAACCGGTGATTTACGGCTCTTAATTACATGATTAGCAGGTGATTAACACAATAATAAATAGTGTTTATGATTTAGATTAACTTAATTAGGCCTTTGGAGTGCCTGGGAACGCCCTTTTGACATTACAGTGCGCGTATGAAGATTCGCATGGAATCTGCGGAACATCAAACGACAACGAACTGATACCGTACAAAATACTGACAACGCCAACAAGTATGAATGTTACACGAAAATTTTATGCTTATGAAATTAATTTTGTGAATTTATTGGGCTTCCGTGCAACACAAATGCAAACGTGGACTAAAACCGCGATGGTAGGAAACGCATCGGCAACGAAACGAAAGCGACGGAGATGCCTGTTACCTTCAGAACTTACATTTTACGCTATATTTAGCTCCATAATAAAATTTTAGACACTACGGTCGAAACCGGATCGAAAAACGGATTAAAGACGACAACGGTATAATTTTTCACGATTATTACCATGATCGACAACAAACGCGTCACACGACAAACACCACTATTATACGCCTTTTTAATTTTATAATTTTATTCTTTCGACACTTATGGAGTTTGGGTTGCGATATCGGGTCTCATAAAAATTATGGGCCGCTTAAACACGGGGATTGAGCTTGTGGGCCTTGGGCCCAAGCCCAAAACCCACAAACTAAACCTACAACTAAATCTTACCAAAATCTATTCAAATCTACACAAGATCTACAAAATCTTTTCAAAATCTTAACCAGATCTCTACAAGATCTCTAGAGATCTCTACAAGTCTCTATAAAACACTCTCCTCTCCATCTCTCAATACACACACAAACAAAACAAAATATGCAGACTTCATCTTCAACACCCTCTCTCTCGATACAACTACAGACAAACACATACTCCCTGCTCCTCACCCTCTCATCCCCCTCCCCCTCCCTTCCCTCTCCGACAAAACAACCGGCAAGGAGCTGGTGGCTCCGACCACAGCCGACAGCCCCCTCCCCCTTTTTCTCTGTGTACCCGACAACACCCTCACCTCCCTGTTTTTAGATGCGGCCGGCCACCACCGTTTGGTGGTGGCGTACGACGGTGATGTGACCAAATAAGCGGAGAAAGCGAGAAGAGAGACGGGGTGAGAGGATAGAAGAGACGAACGAGAGAGTGAGACCAGGAGAAATGGGGCGGTGTCGCCGCTCACGGTGGCGGTGGTAGAGGCGACGACGGTGGTGGTGAACTCCGACGGGTTTCACGGTAAACCCCCCTCCCCTGTTTATTTCCTTTATTTTCTTTTTGTTTCTAAAGATAATGTCGTTTTGTATTCCGAAGATTGAAGATGTTTGATGATGACGGTGGCTGGTGGTGGTTGAGGCTATGGTTGACGGCGACCAGCGATGTCTCAGATGACAATGGAGGAGTTCTCGGGTCAGATACGTTCAAGACAAACTCCGGGTCTTAGATACGGCTCAGTCAGATTCGAGTTCATGTTCGGTTTGGATCTTAGTCATGGGTCTCAGTCAGCCGCGGTTCGTGGTTCGGTCAAAGACGGTCAGTCGGAGTCAACTCAGCTCGGGGCGAGTCAACACAGTTTGGTTTGGGTCAACTCAGTTTGGGTGCAGTCAACAATTCTGGTCAACTCGGTCAACCCGGTTGACTCGGCCGACGCAACTTTTCGACACGAAGATTTGGTAAAGATTAACGGCACATTTAATATTCAGGTTATATATTTCTAGTTTTAACCTCACGTGACTAACGAGCTCTCGAACCGAACAAAAATCGATGAACTATTAGTTAAATTCTTGACTAACTTGTTTATATAAATTTATAATACAAGAATATTGTTGAGTAAATTGATTAGTTTTGAAAATAACGACGACTTGCGTTGTCGGGGGCGTCCAAAAACAGAGGAAACTCTGCCCGTTTTTCGAGAAAATCCGAAACCAAAACGCGTGTTATTATAAGACGATACTATTTGGATCCGAGAAACTTTTATAAAAACAAATTTCTTACGACGACACTTTACAACTTTCGAAAACAACAATACGAAAATTATTTCGACAACAAATAAATATAATATTTATTTTTTGAAAATTCGACAAATCTTTTATAAACTCAATACAATTATTTATATTGTTTCAAACGCCGAACACGCCTTCGTTTTATAAAATAAATATAGTTTTTATATTTATCAAACAGTTCACGTATTCATTTTATAAAATAAATATAGTTTATATATTTATTTCAAATACCGAACAACACGAATTCTTTTATAACAATAAATATATTTTATATATATTTATTTCAAACGTCAGGCGACTCATATTCGTTTGTAAAAAAATAAATATAGTATATATTTATTTTAAACATCCAACAACTCGATCCTTTTATAAAATAAATATAGCTATTATATTTATTTCAAAAGCCTAATCGGCGTACACATATATTTCGACAAATATCATATGAGACGCGATAAATAATACGAGTTTGTTATATGTTATTTTCATATAAATATTCTTTTAAATACATATGATTTCTCGGGACGACTAACGCAACTATACCGATATATTTATATATTTTTATATAAGGGATGGGATCGTCTAGTTAGAATAAGGGGGCTGGGTTGGTCTGCGTTTGAGAAACGGGACACCCAGGGAGTAAATGTTACAAAATGATTACATTCAATTACAATTGGTATGGTTAGCCTAGGAAAGAACCATAGATCATGTGAATGGGTAGGCGGATACTTGGGACCATTAATCCTCGTATAAGGACCGAGGGCATGAGTGATAGATCTATTTGGGTGTAGCGAGCCCACACCCATGGGGACCAGGGTGGCCCATAGTGGTGACTATGTCTTCCAGTCGGAAGCCCGGTACAACTTTGCTAGGTTTGAGTCTTCCTACACCGTCACACATATCAGTGGCCTTGCAAACCATTGGTGATCTTTTCCTTGTTTGCTTTCATACCGGGGTTTTACAAATTACATATCATGTTTTATACAAATTCAAAGCATAGGATTATGCGGGCATGAAGTCAAAGTCAGGGTGGGCATTGACGGTTATACAAACTTTACAAATACAAGAGTTTACAAATACATGGTTTTACGAACTTAATGCGTTACAGATACAAAGTTTCCATATAACTTGACAAGAAAATGATTTCTAAATTCGTTTTCTCAATAATATTTCACAAACCGGTTTTTCAAAATATTTATTTCAAATCTTTTACAAATAAACTATGAACTCGCTCAACTTTATGTTGACTTTTTCGCATGTTTCTTTCTCATGTTACTTTTCAAGTTATGGCACGGTTGGAATAGGAGAACCATTGGGGATTCGAGTACTTATCGGGCGTTCAATTTTCTAGAAGTCTTAGCTTATTTGCTTCCGCCGTGCAATGAAGATACCAGTCCAGTCACGCCAGCTCGTATAATTTCGGGGTGTGACAGATTGGTATCAGAGCTATAGGTTACAGCGAATTAGGTTTCTGTAGCGATACCTAGGCTCTAACCTCACTTTCTTCTGGGGACTTAGACTATTATGACTTTGAATACATACAGAACGCGTAAGACTCGAATATGGTCTCCAACCGTTGCCGAAATTAATATGCCAAAAATTTTGATTTCAAACATACGCTAAAGTGGTGTTTTACACGCGGTGCACAAAACAATTACATACAGTACACAAAACTCTGAGAGACTGGGGAGTTAGTCTGAGAGACTAGTTGGGGCAGTTTGAGAGACTGGGAGTTTAATCTGAGAGATTCAATCTGAGAGACTGGGGAGTTAGTCTGAGAGACTAGTTGGGACAGTCTGAGAGACTTGGGAGTTTAGTATGAGAAACTGGGTAGTTCAGTCTGAGAGACTGGGTAGTTAGTCTGAGAGACTAGTTAGGACAGTTTGAGAAACTGGGGAGTTCAGTCTGAGAGACTGGGTGTTTCAGTCTGAGAGACTGGGTGTTTCAGTCTGAGAGACTGGGTGTTTATTCTGGGAGGTTAGGTAGTTTAGTTTGGGAGACTTGGTGTTTAGTCTGGGAGACTTGTTGGTTTAGTCTGGGAGACTAGGTGGGTTAGTCTGGGAGACTAGGAAGGATAGAAAGTTTCATGAAGAATAATGTGAATACATGATTACATGATAAATTACCTTTGTTTGCATACACTAAGTGTTAGTGATTACTATGGATATACATGCTATGAATATTATGTATCGACACACATGTCGCCTTCCTCAGAGGGCTAGTTGTTAGATGTTGACGACCTTATGGCCACCGCCACATATAATGAGACTGCACCTGCGCCGGGGATATTTGCGTCAGACACTGAGAATAATCCTGATATGATGACCGAGGCGAGGCCTTTGAAAAGAAATGATGGCGCAATTCGATGACGCTGGATTCCTGTCAGCAGGAGAACTATCAATCAGGAAGCGGCGGTTTGGCACGCGGTCCTGCAACGACACGAATCACTCCAAGGAGAAGACGTATGTCTCCGCATCCCCCTATGTGACAACTGTGCTCTGTAATCGATGTATAATGTAAAACAATGTTGGTTATCAATAAAACAATGTGCTTTGGTGTTATTATATGTTCTTTGGTGTTATTATGTGTATATTTGTGTTTGATGATTTTACGATTTGATTCGATTTCGATTTCAAGCTTTAAATTGCTTTCTGGAAGGTTATACGCAAACTGGTGCGTAAACGCAGTCAGTTTAACGCAAAAAACACTCCGGAATAGTGACATAGGCTTAACATACCTTAAATAACGTCCACATAACTTAGAAATAAGTTTTGGATGGTTTGGTGTGTTGAAACCAAGTTTGTTCGATCGCAGGGACTATTTGTGTCAAACTGCAAAACTATACCGAGTTGTATAGTAATGAACATTCCGGAACTTGATCATAAGTTAAACATACCCTAAATAACCTTTACATAGCTTAGAAATAGGCTTTGAGGAGTTCGGTATGCTAAAATAAACTTTATTGATCAATAGGGACTAAAAGCGTCAAAAAGCGCATAAGTTTGCATTTTCGCGCATATCTTACGTTCTAAATATATCCGGACATCCAAATATTTATGTAATCATTAAAATACTTTATTTTAGTGATTGGCTTGATAAAATTCCATTCGTCGCGTAATTTGGATCGTTTTTGCGTTCGTTACGACTTCCGTCGTAATTAACCAAATAACGCAACCGTATGACCAAACGAACCGACATCCGAGATGTTTTTGAGCATGTTTTGAGTTCCCTATACTTTAACTTCATTTTAGAGCCTTGAAATGAGGTTAACGGGGTTTAAACACATCGAAAAAGGCCTTAAACATATGTAGGGACCAAAACTGTCATTTTTGAAACATTGCTGAATAGGGCACTTGGTGGCGCTGCGTGAGCACCTACTGCCTTTCCCGTGGCGTGGCGCGAGTGACTGATCTGGACAGAAAGTTGATTTTTTGCATTTTTCAACAATGGGGTCGAACTTGGGGGTCTATTTTGTAACTTTTTCAATACCATTGGCTGGTATTGGGGCACCCATTGTATTGCAAATCTATGGGCATGAGGTGTACAACCATGATCGAAGCTCATTTCCCGATAAACGATCCTAACGGTTGTGTCATATCTATAAATACCACCACCATTTCTTTGCAAAACCCACTTGATTTTTCTGAGATTTTCTCTAAGTTGAAGTGTTAACCACTTCATACCTGAGAATACATGGAAAATCAAACTTGCGGGGACCTTTTGTAAGTATTCCTTCGTTCTTTTTATGCGTTTTTAGTTTAAAGTCAAATTGCGTTTGACTTTCTGCATTGACCAGGTTATGGTCAATACGAAGTTCGTTTGAACTTCATAACGTGAGCGTAATCACGATGGTTATAGTCCCTAGTGGCTATACCTACTGATTACCACGTTATCTAGGCTCAGTGACGGGTCGTAGTTTCAGCCAAAATGCGCATTCTCGTGTATTTTGTAACCAAACTACTTTTGGGTATCAAAACCGTTTGTTTTGATACCAAACCTGTTTTCTAAATCCGTTAAACATGTTTAACTCGTCACTTTTAGTTTAGTGCTTGTGTAGAGTCGTAAGTCAAGCGGATTAAACACCCGCTTAGACTTTCAAACTCGACCCGTTTGGTCGATCATTAGGATCCGACCAAACATGGTTAGTGACCATAGTTGCATAGGGAATAACCTTCCGAGGTTATACCTTATGGTCACTTAGGTTTAATTAGTTTATGATAGGTAGTTTATATGCCTTAGGTAAATGACCAAAATACCCTTTTTATGCATAATTGGTAATTAAGCATATGTAACATAAACTTTTGTCACTTAATTGATTATGCAACATGTTTAGGCATATAATACTTGTCATAGGACTAGTTAGACGTCTCGAACGCGCATTTGCACGCACGGCGCGTTAAAGTAGCGTAAGCTACCTTAGTGGGTTGCAATGGGTCGAAAGCACTTAGGTTAGGTTCCGATCTAGAATGTAGACTTTGTTAAACCATATCACATGAGTTCCAACACTCATTTGGTTTACAAGACCTCATTCTATCTGATCTTCCGATTGAGGCGTCAATTTATTTACTAGTGATTCGATTACTAGGTGCTGCTTGATTTCTCTGGTTTACTTGAGTTTGTTGAAGTTCTATTGATTGACGCTACTTTACACTTCATGTGAGTACATAGTTCCCCTATTTTACTGTTTTCAATTGTTTTAGGGTGATTCATATGTATCAAAACGATTTCGATATTTTAACAATGGTTTCAAAAACAATTAAGATGGTTTATACTAAATTAATAACGATTTCGATAAAGTGAACAAACTTGTTGGTTGTAGTTACATAACAAATGACATTCATTAGCATTGATCAAGCCGACCAGTATTAGGTTATGGTACCATAGGATCTGACAAATCCCGTTATCGTACTGCACCCATGGTTATGTGTGGGTTAGGTGGGTAATGACTGAATCTGATTGTTAACTTACCCTTTGGTGGTTTGTTAATGCAAGAAGCGAGATAGTCGAGTCACGAAGGTTTGAATGTTATTAGCGAGACGACCATAAATAGTTTTCACAATTAAAACGAGGATGATTTAAACGACTTGAACAAGTTAAACGAGTTGGATAAACGATTGGTTTTTGGTTAAGTGTTTAGAAAATGGGACGGGTGTAATATGGTGAAAACATGGTAGATACGCTGTGACAACTGTGCTCTGTAATCAATGTACAATGCAAAACAATGATAATTATCAATAAAACAACGTGCTTTGATGTATTTATGTGTGTATTTGTGTTTGATGATTTTACGATTTGATTCGATTATGATTTTAAAGCTTTAAATCGCTTTCTGGAAGTTTATACGCAAACTGGTGCGTAAACGCAGTAAGTTTAACGCGAAAAACACTCCGGAATAGTGGCATAGGCTTAACATACCTAAAATAACCTTTACATAACTTAGAAATAAGTTTTGGATGGTTTGGTGTGTTGAAAACAAGTCTATTCGATCGTAGGGACTAATTGTGTCAAACTATGAAACTATACCGATTCGTATGGTATCAAAGAGTCCGGAACTTGATCATAAGCTAAACATACCATAAATAACCTAAACATAGCTTAGAAATAAGCTTTGAGTGGTTCGGTGTGGAAAAACATGCTTATTTGATCTTACAGGGACTAAAAGTGTCAAAAACGACGTAAGTTTGCATTTTCGTGCATATTTTATGTTCTGACCACATCTGGACATCCAACATTTTTGTAGACTCTAAAATATTTTTATTTTAGTGATCGGCATGCAAAAATACCATTCGTCGCTTAATTTGGTTCGTTTTCGCGTCCGTTTGAGTTTCGTCGTAATTTAACGAACAACGCGACCGTACGACCAAACGAGACGACATCCGAGAGTTTTCCGAGCACATTTTGAGTCCTTAAAACTTTAGAGCCTTGAAAATGGCTTAACAGGGGTCAAAAGGGCCTGAAATGAGCTTAAAACAAGTGCAGGGACCTGAACTGTCAATTCTGAAACTTTTGCTGATCTGGGGAGGCCAGGCATGGTGCGTAAGCCTGCCCCTGTCCCTTACGCGGGCCGTGTGGGATGCCCAGTGACCAGAAATTGAGTTTCAGCATTCTGTTGCAACTTCAGGGGCTGTTTATGCAATTTCTTTGTGTGGTAGGCAAGTTATCTCTTCCCCAAGGCTTTGAACCTGCAACAAACAAGTGTATGGTCATGATTTAATGCTTGGAAGCTTCACAAACATGTGTAATGATCTTGTGTTCTTGCTACAGGTATAAATAGCCCAACCATTTCACTTGTTCATTGCTCATTCCCTTCTTATCTTCTCTACAATATGATTTGGGAGCTCTCCCAAGTGTTTGGAGCTTTCTAATCTGGTTATTCTTTGTAGAAAAGATAGCTAGGACCCTTAGTAAGTCTTCTTTCATGCTTATTCTTTATGTTTAAGCAGAAAGTCAAACAGTTTGGCCAACAGTTTGACTTTCGGTTTTGACCATCGATTGGTCAAGTCAAAGTTCAATTGAACTTTGCAACGTGATTGTAATCATGATGGTTATAATCCTCAGCGATTATACCTACTGATTACCACGTTAACTAGGCGTAGTGACGTGTCAAAGTTTCGGTCAAAATGCATTTTAGCACGCAGGTTGCAACGGAACTATTTGCGAGTATCAAAACCCATTGTTTTGATACCAAATTAGTTTTCTAAGTAGGTTAAACATGTTTTGACATGTTTAACTCGTCACTATTAGTTTAGTGCTTGTTTAAGGTCGTAAGTTGAGCGGTCTAAACAACCGCTTAGACTTTCGAACCCGACCCGTTTGGTCGATCACTAGGATCCGATCAAGCTTGATTAGTGATCATAGTTGCATAGGGAACAACCACTGAGGTTATACCTTATGATCACATAGGATTGGTTAGTTATTTGTTAAGTAGCTTGTATGCCTATAGAAAATGACCAAATCGCCCTTTTTAAACATAAATACATATTTTACATATGTGAATAAGTTTTTGACATCTAAACTGATATGGTAACACAATTAAGTATTATTGGGCATGTAAGACTTGACATAGCACATAGTTAACCATCCGAACATAGTTTCATGCGAACGACGCGTTAAAGTAGCATAAGCTACCTTAATAGGTCGTAACGGGTCGAAAGCACTTAGGCTAAGTTCCGATTTAGGATGTAGGCTTTGTTAAACCATATCACATGAGTTCCACACTCATTTGGTTTACAAGACCTCATTCTATCCGATCCTCCGATTTAGGTGTTGATTTATTTACTAGTGATCCGATTACTAGGTACTACTTGAATTTCCTTGGTTTGTCTGAGCTTCGCTAAGTTCTTTAGATCAAGGATACCCTTCCATTCAATGTGAGTACATAGTTCCCCTATTTTACTATTTTCAATTGTTTTGGGGTGATTCATATGTATTAAAACGATTTCGATATTTTAACGATGTTTTCAAAAACGATTAAGATGGTTTATATTAAACTAAATATGATTTCGATAATGTGAATGAAACTTGTTGGTTGTAACTACATAACGAATGACATTCATTAGCATTGATCAAGCCGACCAGGATTAGGTTATGGTACCATAGGATCTGACAAATCCCGTTATCAGACTACACCCATGGTTATGTGTGGGGGTTATGTAGGTAACGACTGAATCTGATGATTGTTAACTTACCCTTTGGTGGTTTGTTAATACGATAAACGAGGTGGTCGAGTAACGAAGGTTTGAATGTTATTAGCGAGACGACCAAAAGTAGTTTCACAATTAAAACGAAAACGATTTTGGGACGAATTAAACGATTTGGAACGACCTAAACGAAATAAACGATTTGAACGAACGATTGGTTTTGGGTAGTGATTAGATAATTTGACAGGTGTAGTATGATAGAAGCATGGTAGATACGCCGCTGGTACATCTTATATATAAGTGCTTTTATCATATTACATTACGGGTCATTATTTAGTTCACGTGGGAAACGATTTGAAACGATGTCACACAACGAAGTTTTCGAAATGATATAAACCATACGAGTTTATTTAACGAGTTTTTAACGAGATGTTTTACGAATTGCTTTACTAAAACAAATGTTTTGGGGTTAAGAATCATGGCTATGAGATTTGCTAAACTATAACCATCTTGATTTGAGTTGGTTAATCATGTTGCAATATTATATACTTTTCAAAACAAGGTTTTCGAGGTATTTGCAATATATATAAACGAGCCATGATTCCGATACTGTTACAAAACCTATGTGCTCGTCATCATTTCTTTGCTGACTTTATTTTTACATATGTTTCAGGTGATGTTGCGTGATGATTGCTAGGGAGCATGTTCACTTAGGATCTGGACGTGGCCTTAGTGACATAAAAACGATTATAGACGATGTTTAATTTGTTTGTTTGGTTTTAAGACAATGTACATTATTTGATAAATCAATAAAACGAAACTTTTAATTACCATGGTTGTTGAAACGATGATTCTGTTACAACACTCCCCGACGTTTCCGCCACGGTTTTGTTGTTTTAACGTGGTTGGGGTGTGACAGAAGAGTTGGTACCAGAGCCAATGGTTATAGGGAATTAGGTTATTAGTAATGCTTTGACCTAGACTATAACTTTCTAGGACCCTAACGCGAGTTATCTTGCGTTTAGATTTTAAAACAATACCGTCACCTATCCTTGGGTGATAACCACAACGAGAACACAATAACAAATCCGCTTCGAAAATTAATCATCTATCCTTGGATGATTGATTCTAAGGTTTTGAACCCTTCTAGTTTGATTCATTTTTCGCCTTTGTACCCTCTGAATTTTCAAAATCTCGTCAAAGTTTGGGTCTAAATAATGTGAACACGTGCAAACTGGAAGAGTGAATGCCTGTACCCTGAGTTTTCTGTCTAAGGCTAGAGTGTTCGTACAAATCCGCTGTATCGGACCAGTCACTCTTACCTGGGAACTCTTGGGGTGAGTGTTCACTTATAGGTGAGCATGTCTTCAGCGATACATTATTATGACCCATTTACTTTGATTAGTCACTGTGTGTCATTTGTTTGTTCGAGGAAACGAGCAAATGATCGCACTCCTTGTGTTTTGTCGATGTTTTCAATGCCTCCTTTGTTTCTCCAATTGTCGACCTCACTCGTTTCTCATATTTCCTTGTTAGACAATGCCTCCTCGACGCGATGCTCAAACTTTTACTGCTGAGGAAATCGCAACCCTTGTCTCTCAGTAAATGGCTGCTCTACTTCCAGGTGTTGTGACCCAAATCCATGAGCTTTACAACAATAACAATAATAACAACAATAACGCACAGTGTAATTTTAAGAATTTCAATTCTGCGAAGCCGCTTAAGTTTTCTGGGTCACAAGGAGCAACTGCGCTCCTGCAGTGGTTCGAGAGTATCGAGAGCACATTCAGACATGTGCAGTGTCCGAATGCGCGTAAGGTGGAATTTGCTTCAAGCATGTTTGAGAAGCGAGCTCTTACCTGGTGGAATGGTATTATGCGCGATAGGGGTGCCGAAGTGGCATTAGCATAAACTTGGGAAGAGCTCCGAGCTCTCATGATGAGAGAGTTCTGTCCCCGTCACGAAATTCGAGCTTTAGAACGAGAATTCGATGATTTGAAACAAGATGGGGGAGAACACCGTCCCTATACGGATCGATTCGAGGAGCTCAGTTTGTTGTGTCCCACTATGGTTACCCTACTGGAGAAAGCAATCGAGAGATATATCGATGGTTTACCTGATTCCATTCAGGATATTGTGACCGGTGTTAATCCTACTACCGTTCATCACGCGATCGAGTTGTCGGCTACCCTGACTGAGTCCCAAGTCAGGAAGGGTAAACTCACCCGCAAGGGTGATAAAAAGAAGTCAACCGATTCTGATAAGGAAAAGGGTAAGGGTAAGAAGAAAGGTGAGTCATCGAAGAAGTCGAGAAAGCGAAAGGGTTCTCAGAATTTTGCAGTAACTGCACAAGCTGCTCATAACCCTCAGAACCCACCGACTCAACCTCCTGCAAAGAAGGCATATGCTGGTACCGCACCTCACTGTGCTCGATGTAATGGTCACCATGTTGCCCAACAGGCCTGTAAACAGTGTGCTACGTGTGGTAGACTTGGGCATTTGGCCAACATTTGTCGTTTTGGTCAAAATCAAGCTGCTCAAGTTCCAGCACAAGCTCAAGGGAATGCTACGAGATTCCCACCTGGTTCGTGTTTCAATTGCGGAGAAATGGGTCATTTCCGCAACAACTGCCCGAGATTGGTAAATGCGAATCCGAATGGTAACGCGATCGCGAATGTGAATCCCGCCCGTGGACGATCATTCAATCTGAACGCGAACAAGACGAGGGCAGACAACAAAGTTGTTAACGGTACGTTCCTTGTTAACAATCAAGTTGCATCTATTCTTTTTGATTCTGGTGCCGATAGGAGTTTTGTTTCGTTATCCTTTGAGCCTTTACTTGCGATACCTAGAACTAAACTAAGGAAACCCTTATCTGTTGAAGTTTCTACTGGTAAACCCCTTGTTCTCGGTTCTATTATTCATGGTTGTCAATTGAACCTCGATAACCATCTTTTTCCCATTGACCTCGTACCGATGCAACTTAGGAGTTTCGACATTATCGTGGGGATGGATTGGTTAACCAAAAACCATGCTGAGGTGGTTTGTTTCGATAAGATCATTCGTATTCCTCTTTCGTCAGGCGATGTTCTGGAAGTTCGTGGTGAGAAACCATCTGGTGGATTGAAACTCATGTCATGTACGAAGGCCCAAAGTTACTTACGAAAAGGATATGTTGCCTTCCTGGCACATTTCACCGAGGAGAAAGGCAAGAACAAGAATATTCAGGATATTCCGATTGTTCGGGATTATCCAGAGGTGTTTCCTGATGAACTGCCTAGTTTGCCTCCAGTTTGTCAAGTCGAGTTTCATATTAAATCTTGTACCCAATGCCAACCCGATTGCGAAAGCACCTTATCGTCTTGCACCGTCTGAGATGCAAGAGTTATCGAAACAGCTTCAAGATTTGTCTGATAAAGGATTCATCCGACCGAGCTTTTCGCCCTGGGGTGCTCCTGTCCTCTTTGTGAAAAAAGAAAGATGGATCTTTTCGAATGTGTATCGATTATCGTGAGCTTAATAAGCTTACCATCAAGAATCGATATCCCCTACCCTGAATCGATGATCTCTTTGACCAACTGCAAGGTGCTACCTGTTTTTCCAAGATCGATCTGCGTACTGGGTATCATCAGCTTTGTGTATTCGAAGAAGATATTCCCAAAACTGCATTCCGCACAAGATATGGGCATTACGAGTTCACTGCCATGCCTTTTGGTTTGACAAATGCTCCAACTATCTTAATGGACTTAATGAATAGGGTCTGTAAACCTTATTTAGACAAGTTCATCATTGTGTTTATCGATGATATTCTCATCTATTCGAAGTCTCGAGCCGATCACGAGCAACACATTTGTTTGACCTTGGAACTCCTGAAGAAGGAACAACTTTTTGCTAAATTCTCCTAGTGTGAATTTTGGCTTAAAGAAGATCTTTTTTTGGGACATATTGTCAACGAGCAAGGTATTCATGTGGATCCATCCAAGATTGTTGCAATCAAGGATTGGAATACACCAACGACGCCTACAGAAATTTGTTCTTTCCTTGGTCTCGCTGGATATTATCGTCGATTCATTTCTAATTTCTCGAAGATTTCGGTTCCACTCACTGCTTTGTCTTAAAAGAATAAGCCTTTTGAGTGGGGACCCAAGCAAGAAGAAGCATTCCAAACGCTGAAACGGAAGCTCTGTGATGCTCCTGTTTTATCTTTGCCCGAGGGAAACGATGATTTCATTGTCTACTGTGATGCGCCCAATTTAGGCCTTGGTTGTGTTCTTATGCAATGAGGTAAAGTTATTGAATATGCATCTAGACAATTGAAAGTTCACGAGAAGAACTACATGACTCACGATCTTGAGTTGGGAGCTGTGGTTTTCGCTCTCAAAATCTGGAGACACTATCTCTATGGAACGAAGTGTGTGGTTTTCACAGACCACAAAAGTCTCCAGCATATTCTTAATCAGAAAGAGCTCAACATGAGGCAACGTCGTTGGGTTGTACTCTTGAACGCCTATGATTGCGAAATTCGCTACCATCCTGGTAAGGCGAATGTCGTAGCCGATGCGCTTAGTCGAAAAGAGCGAGTCAAGCTTCATTCTGTTCGAACTCTATCTGATCTTCAAACTCGTGTTCTTCAAGCTCAGCAATTTTGTGTTTCACAAAATTTGATGGGTAAGGAATTACCACTTCAACTTGAGCTTAAACTTGAAGCGAAGGATGATGGTTTACTCTATTTCAAGGATCGTTTGTGGATTCCGAAACAAGACGATCTTCGCACTATAGTGATGGACGAATCTCATAAGTCTTAATATTCTATCCATCCTGGTGCTGATAAAATGTACAAGGATCTTCGTACTAAGTTCTGGTGGCCTGGTATGAAGAAAGATGTTGCTTTGTATGTATCAAAATGCCAAACTTGTCTCAAAGTCAAGGTTGAACATCAACGACCTTCTAGTTTACTTGTACAACCAAAGATACCGGTTTGGAAGTGGGAGAACATTGCAATGGATCTCATCACTAAATTACCGCGTACATCTAAAGGTCATGATGCTATTTGGGTTGTTATCGATCGATTAACGAACTCAGCTCATTTTATGTTGATGAGATTGTATCTCGACATGGTGTTCCTTTGGACATCATATCCGATCGTGATGCTCTGTTTTCATCTCATTTCTGGAAGACCATGCAATCTGCTATGGGAACCCAACTAAATCTAAGCACTGCTTATCATCCTCAAACAGATGGACAATCCGAGAGAACGATTCAAACTTTGGAGGATATGCTTAGAGCATGCGTGATTGACTTTGGTGGTAATTGGGATTCTCATCTGCCATTGATCGAGTTTTCTTACAACAATAGTTATCATGCTAGCATTAATATGGCACCATTCGAAGCTCTCTACGGTCGAAAATGTCGTTCACCTGTTTGTTGGAACGAGACCGGTGAAGCTCAGCTTACTGGACCGGAGCTTGTTCTAGAAACAACAGACAAAATCTAGAAAATTCGCGATAATCTTGTGACAGCTAGATGCCGTCAAAAGAGTTATGCGGATTTACGACGCAAGCCCTTAGAATTTCAAGTCGGAGACCATGTCCTACTCAAGGTGTCACCTTGGAAGGGAGTGGTGAGATTTGGAACGAAAGGAAAACTTGCACCACGATATGTTGGACCATTTAAGATTGTTGAAAGGGTTGGAAAGGTTGCCTATCGACTAGAGCTACCTCCAGAGCTTGGAAATATCCATCCGACTTTTCACGTGTCCAATTTGCGAAAGTGTTTAGCTGACGCTAATCTTCACATTCCACTCGACGAAATCCAAATCGATGAAACGATGCACTTTGTCGAAAAACCTGTGGAGATAGTGGACCGTACTTACAAACAGTTGAAGAACAAACGAATTCATTTGGTCAAGATTCGCTGGGAATCCAAACGTGGCCCAGAGTTTACTTGGGAATGTGAGGACCAAATGAAGGCGAAATATCCGCAATTATTCTCACAAGTTTCCTCTAGTTAAAATTTCGGGACGAAATTTCCTAAAGTAGGGGAGACTGTGACTACTGCGCTATATAATCAATGTACAATGCAAAACAATGATAATTATCAATAAAACAATGTTCTTTGGTGTATTTATGTGTGTATTTGTGTTTGATGATTTTACGATTTGATTCGATTCCGATTTTAAGCTTTAAATCGCTTTCTGGAAGTTTATACGCAAACTGGTGCGTAAACGCAGTAAGTTTAATGCAACAAACACTCTGGAATAGTGACATAGGGTTAACATACCTAAAATAACCTTTACATAACTTAGAAATAAGTTTTTGATGGTTTGGTGTGTTGAAAACAAGTCTATTCGATCGCAGGGACTAATTATATCAAACTACGAAACTATACCGATTTGTATGGTATCGAAGAGTCCGGAACTTGATCATAAACTAAACATACCATAAATAACCTAAACATAGCTTGGAATTAATCTTTGAGTGGTTCGGTGTGCAAAAACATGCTTTTTTGATCTTACAGGGACTAAAAGTGTCAAAAACGACGTAAGTTTGCATTTTCGCGCATATCTTACGTTCTGACCACATCTGGACATCCAAAATTTTTGTAGACACTAAAATATTTTTATTTTAGTGATCGGGATGCAAAAATACCATTCGTCGCTTAATTTGGTTCGTTTTCGCGTCCGTTTGAGTTTTGTCGTAATTTAACGAACAACGCGACCGTACGACCAAACGAGCCGACATCCGAGAGTTTTCCGAGCACATTTTGAGTCCTCTAAACTTTATTGACCTTGTAGAGCCTTGAAAATTGTGACAACCCTCAAAATTTCAGGTACTGTACAAATAAATTAATCTTAATTACATGCTTAATGACTGTGCTTGATTACAACTGACAATTTAAACTGCTCTATGATTCTATATCATATATACATGCATCACATTTTACACAGTCACTCCATTCATTACACACCAACATTAGTGATATACTTGATGCACTCAGCACAGTTAACACACTGAACGGTTGATTCGGAAATAATGCTGACAATGCCAGCACATAGACAAACAATGTTATTATGGCCAGTATGAGCCAGGGATAGGGTACTACACTGGTTTGGAGTGTAGGGAAGCGAAGACCATAAGACTGCGTCATTAGGTGATAGATGTAGTGCCGGGAAGTGCCTAAAACACACCTTAAATACAGAATTCTGCATTCTTTTATAAAATTCAGCATTTTATTATGCCAGTAGAATACACAAACATGGCAGAGTGGTCCTGTATACTTTCCAAAGTGCCAGGAATGATTTCGTTACAAAAAGATGCATAAAAGACACTTTACGGTACAATTTAACACTTTAACGGAACGATACGTAATCGAACAACCGGACGTTACCCGGGACACTAAATTTTCGTCAATGACATTGTTTTACTATTTTTGGTTAGCCATGATCCCCATTTGCCATAACAACCACTAGAAACCTTATAACAAAACTATCACCACATTACTTACAATGTAACTACCTCTTTACCATTTAGTCACAACTTTTACAAATTACCCCCCCCCCCCCCCACAACCGAATTGTTCAGCCAAATCATTGCCAAATATTTTGTTGAGATTTTAAATCTTGAAAACTTGATGGTGGTTGGCCAAGAGCTAGATAATCATGACTTTAGGGTGGCTCATGGATTCCAAGATGTGTAAGAGCATCTCTACATGCATTGGTCAATTAGGATCACTCATCATTGCAAATCCACACTCTCTCACTCACTCCCTTCCCCTATTTCGCCCCCCCCCCCATAACCGAAATCACCACCATCACTTGCACACTCTCATCTTCTTCACTACAAGTCCCATTCCAAGCTCCAAGGTTGATTCATAAAAGTCACAAGTTGAAGAGCTCTCAAGAAGGCCTTGTTCAAGTCTTTATCACCATCCTTCCTCTTCATCTTGGTTCTAGATTTCTACCCTAGCCTTGTGCTAGTAGTAAGTCCCTTCACACCCTTGTTTCATCTTGTTCATTGTTATGCGGTAGGATGTTAATGTTCAAATCACTAAACTATAACACTAAAAGATGAACATAGAACCTTACATAAAAACCATACATAAGAAGTTTGCATAAAGATGTTATCGGGTTGGATTAGGGTTGGATAAAACATACATGTTATTCGGTCATTGATTTCGTGGTAAAACCGTTGTTCGGGCACTTGGTGATGCGTTTTTAGAAACATTAAACTAGAAATAAACATGCTGATTGAAATTTCCAGCCAACTTCAACAGGCTTTAACTGGGTCATTTTAAATCGAAAAACTGAGTTTCTGGAGTCTAAATTATGTGTTTTTGAACAACCGAATAAATGGCATTGGAATCGTAATTTTTCGAGGTCGTTTACTATTTTTAAAGAACTGTTTTAAGACAGCAGCCCTAGCTGCGATTTTTCTGCTGAAAAAGTGTGTCGTATTCAGAGTCGTAACTTGAAACCTGAGTAGAATCAGCTCATGGGATTCTTACTGTAGATGGTCACTGTTGTTTCCGTGATCCTCCAACTGGAATTTCGTCGATCGGATTTACGATTAATTTATAGTGAATTTTTCCGTAAACTGCGATCAGAAAGCAACAAATCTGATTACAGTCGGGTAAATAAATTTTTATATAATATTGGTAATGAACTGAGCCCCGATATTTTTAAAAAAATAAAATTTGGAACGTTTGTGACTTTCTGTAAAAATTTGAGAATTTTTGGAAAAGGTTAACTATTTTATTTAAATGCTCGAAAACAGTCCAGTTTTGATAAATAAAGCTGAAAAGACATAAATGGTGTATTGCATGTATGATTGTCGGGTTGGCTATGTGGGAACACTCTACGGGAT
The DNA here is from genome assembly GCA_030545235.1 of Helianthus tuberosus. NCBI lineage: Eukaryota > Viridiplantae > Streptophyta > Magnoliopsida > Asterales > Asteraceae > Helianthus > Helianthus tuberosus. Next base: position 172,354,653 of record CM060377.1, read on the forward strand.
TTATATAAAAGAAAATGATATGCTATTAAGCATGGGCACCTCTATTTACAAAGGAGACTATGGCGAAATTTTCCGAAAATTCTAACACTTAGTAAATATTTGCTTTCTAAGACTAGAGTTTACTAGAACATTGAACGAACAAATATTTATCACGCGAATCAATATAAGTAACGCAACTCTAAACATTAAACTCTAAGCCAAGGCACGGCCCGTTCGTCTAATAGACATTAGTACGTGTAGGTTGTCGTGTAGCAGACAGAGTTTGAGATTCGGTACAAGACACACTACAGTGAGTATGTCCCCCTTTTCTCTTAACTATTTTCAGTTTTATACTTCGGGGGTGAAATACATGTTACAATTATTACAGACATTTACAGACATTTACAGACACTTTTATACGTGGTATGATTAGCTAAGGAATTTACTGCTAGATCACGTGAATGGATAGGCTATTATAGTAAGACCATTAATCCTTGTATAAGGACCAAGGGACATGAGTGATAGATCTATTGGGTGTTGCGAGCCCCACACATGGGCCAGCGTGTGGCTGCATGTGGTGACTATGTCGTTCCACCGGAAGGACCGGTATGAAATACGCGTTACAGGTTTGAGTGCTTCCTAGACCATGTCACTTATTAATGTATTAGCTACACATTGATTGTTCTTTCTTTTTCTTTCCTTATTGCTACATACCAAGGACATACAGACACATTTTAACGATTTATGCAGACATATATTAACGATTTATACAAACTCACATACACATGAACTCGCTCAACTTTTGTTGATGTTTTTCAAACTACATGTATTTCAGGAAATTAAGTATGGATCTGGCGGGCGTTGGAGTTCCAAGTCATGTTAAGTATAAAGATGTCATCCATGGTTCTTGGGTTTGGCCAGCGTGTCTTAATCCTGGACGAGACACGTCTTCCAACCTTTGATTACAACTATTATCTTTTGACGAGTCCTTAGCGAACTTTTACACAATTCATATGGTTTGTAAAACTTAAATTTGAAGTCTACGTTTTAGACAATGTTATTATGTTTTAAACTCATTTTATGGATGACAAATCTTTGATTTTATCATATAGTTATTTGATATGGTTGAATGCAATGATAACAAGTAAGTCACACCATAATCACGCTTCCGCAAAAGTCAGGGTGTGACAAAAATGGCTTAACGGGGGTCAAAAGGGCCTGAAATGAGCTTAAAACAAGTGCAAGGACCTGAACTGTCAATTTTGAAACTTTTGCTGATCTGGGGAGGCCAGGCGGGGCGCGTAAGCCTGTCCCTGTCCCTTACGCGGGCCGTGTGGGATGCTCAGCAACCAGAAATTGAGTTTCAGCATTCTGTTGCAACTTCAGGGGCTGTTTATGCAATTTCTTTGTGTGGTAGCCAAGTTATCTCTTCCCCAAGGCTTTGAACCTGCAACAAACAAGTTTATGGTCTGATTTAATGCTTGGAAGCTACACAAACATGTGTAATGATCTTGTGTTCTTGCTACAAGTATAAATAGCCCAACCATTTCACTTGTTCATTGCTCATTCCCTTCTTATCTTCTCAACAATCTGATTTGGGAGCTCTCCCAAGTGTTTGGAGCTTTCTAATCTGATTATTCTTTGTAGAAAAGATAGCTAGGACCCTCAGTAAGTCTTCTTTCATGCTTATTCTTTATGTTTAAGCAGAAAGTTAAACAGTTTGGCCAACAGTTTGACTTTTGGTTTTGACCATCGATTGGTCAAGTCAAAGTTCAATTGAACTTTGCAACGTGATTGTAATCACGTGGTTATAATCCTTAGCGATTATACCTACTGATTACCACGTTAACTAGGCGTAGTGACGAATCAAAGTTTCGGTCAAAACGCGTTTTAGCACGCATTTTGCAAAGGAACTATTTGCGACTATCAAAACCCGTTGTTTTGATACCAAATCAGTTTTCTAAGTAGGTTAAACATGTTTTGACATGTTTAACTCGTCACTATTAGTTTAGTGCTTGTTTAAAGTCGTAAGTTGAGCGGTCTAAACAACCGCTTAGACTTTCGAACCCGACCCGTTTGGTCGAGCATTAGGATCCGATCAAGCTTGATTAGTGATCATAGTTGCATAGGGAATAACCACTGAGGTTATACCTTATGATCACATAGGATTGGTTAGTTATTTGTTAAGTAGCTTGTATGCCCATAGAAAATGACCAAAACGCCCTTTTGAAGCATAAATACATATTTTACATATGTGAACAAGTTTTTGACATCTAAACTGATATGGTAACATAATTAGGTATTATTGGGCATGTAAGACTTGACATAGCACATAGTTAACCATCCGAACATAGTTTCATGCGAACGACGCGTTAAACTAGCATAAGCTACCTTAATAGGTCGTAACGGGTCGAAAGCACTTAGGCTAAGTTCCGATTTAGGATGTAGGCTTTGTTAAACCATATCACATGAGTTCCACACTCATTTGGTTTACAAGACCTCATTCTATCCGATCTTCCGATTTAGGTGTTGATTTATTTACTAGTGATCCGATTACTAGGTACTACTTGAATTTCCTTGGTTTGTCTGAGCTTCGCTAAGTTCTTTAGATCAAGGATACCCTTCCATTCAATGTGAGTACATAGTTCCCCTATTTTACTATTTTCAATTGTTTTGGGGTGATTCATATGTATTAAAACGATTTCGATATTTTAACGATGTTTTCAAAAACGATTAAGATGGTTTATATTAAACTAAATATGATTTCGATAATGTGAATGAAACTTGTTGGTTGTAACTACATAACGAATGACATTCATTAGCATTGATCAAGCCGACCAGTATTAGGTTATGGTACCATAGGATCTGACAAATCCCGTTATCAGACTACACCCATGGTTATGTGTGGGGGTTATGTAGGTAACGACCGAATCTGATGATTGTTAACTTACCCTTTGGTGGTTTGTTAATACGATAAACGAGGTGGTCGAGTCACGAAGGTTTGAATGTTATTAGCGAGACGACCAAAAGTAGTTTCACAATTAAAACGAAAACGATTTTGGGACGAATTAAACGATTTGGAACGACCTAAACGAAATAAATGATTTGAACGAACGATTGGTTTTGGGTAGTGATTAGATAATGGGACGGGTGTAGTATGATAGAAGCATGGTAGATACGCCGCTGGTACATCTTATATATAAGTGCTTTTATCATATTACATTGCGGGTCATTATTTAGTTCACATGGGAAACGATTTGAAACGATGTCACACAACGAAGTTTTCAAAATGATATAAACCATACGAGTTTATTTAACGAGTTTTTAACGAGATGTTTTACGAATTGGTTTACTAAAACAAATGTTTTGGGGTTAAGAATCATGGCTATGAGATTTGCTAAACTATAACCATCTTGATTTGAGTTGGTTAATCATGTTGCAATATTATATACTTTTCAAAACAAGGTTTTCGAGGTATTTGCAATATATATAAACGAGCCATGATTCCGATACTCTTACAAAACCTATGTGTTCGCCAGCATTTCTTTGCTGACTTTATTTTTACATATGTTTCAGGTGATGTTGCGTGATGATTGCTAGGGAGCATGTTCACTTAGGATCTGGACGTGGCCTTAGTGACATAAAAACGATTATAGACGATGTTTAATTTGTTTGCTTGGTTTTAAGACAATGTACATTATTTGATAAATCAATAAAACGAAACTTTTAATTACCATGGTTGTTGAAACGATGATTCTGTTACAACACTCCCCGACGTTTCTGCCACGGTTTTGTTGTTTTAACGTGGTCGGGGTGTGACATACGCCGCTGGTACTTCTTAAATATAAGTGTTTTCATCATGTTACATACCGTGGCGTTATTTAGTTCACTTGGGTAAACGATTTGGAAACGATGTCACATAACGATGTTTTCGAAAGGACATAAATCATACGAGTTTTATTAACGAGTTAATACGAGATGTTTTACAATTTGGTTTACTAAAACAAATGTTTTTGGGTTAAGAATCATGGCTACGAGGTTTTATAAATAATAACCCACTTGATTTGAGTTGGTTAAATTATGCTGCAATACTATGTACTTTTCAAAACAAGGTTTTAATAAAGTATTGCAACATGTAAACTAGCCATGAATCTGACACTCCTATAAAACCTATGTGCTCGCAAGCATTTATTTGCTGACTTTGTTTTTACATATGTTTCAGGTGTTGATGCTTGATGTTGATTTCTAGGATGCATGAGTCACATAGGATCTGGACGAGGCCTTAGTGACATAATAACAGTGATAGTCGATATGTAACTAGCTTGTTTTGTGTTAAAACAATGTAAATTACTTGATGAATAAATAAAACGAAACTTTTTGTATTCCATGGTTGTGAAACGATAATTCTGCCACGACACTCCCCGGTGTTTCCGCCACGGTTTGTGGTTTTAACGTGGTCGGGGTGTGACACCCTATTTCAGTTAATAACAAATACGCTATGTTCTACATTCCATGGTAATGTCAACCAACAACCGGTCATCACACGAAACCCCAGGTAAAGTCCTTAAATTTCCTTTATTGAAATTCCGACTTTTGCATCTAGTGAGTAGATTTTCACATCTCTACTCCTCTTAATGGTCATTGTATCACGATCATTTCTTGCATTATAGCGAACACTCATTGCTTCATTTCTTGAAAAAAAATCATATGTTACGCATGCATCGTTTGTTACGCATGTGGTTTCATTTCGAATGAGAGCTTCATCAAAGTTCAAATATTATTTCGCTAAATCTAATTATTGATTTGTGATTCGAATAACCCGCATTATAGTAACTGTTGGCTCCTTTGTTATCAAGTCAACACATTTTCTTGAAATTTCTCTTCTTTTCAAGTTACATACATGGTTTTTCGTTGTGACCATGCCGAAAGTTTTCTTGTCGATACATGTATTTATTGCCGGCTTGCGCCAAAATCAAGTTCAATTGTTTGAACTTGTTCATTACATGTATTTAATTCAAGACACCATATGATGTATTGGAAACATCATATTCAGATTCGTTTTAACAAGCGTTTCATTTGTTCTGAGACGTAGTAGACTTGTTTGCTCTACGACTCCATTAAGTCGTTTATTGATTTCGACACCTTGTGATGGTGTTTTCACTAGTTTGAAGCTCGCGCTAATCTCGTTTACGCATCTCATGCACGGATTTAATTATTTATTTATTGATTTGTTTTAAACCCACTTTGATTTAACATATTAAAGCAGTTTTAACACAATCATGTGTTAAGACAATGGTACACAAATTCATTTTATATTCCGGTGTACCTACTAACGGTTCTTTCAACATCGATCGAAAGTTTTACGATATTCATTGCTTCTTCATCTTTGATCGAAAACATTATTTCTTTGATGTTCCGTTTTCAATTGAAAATCTTTCGACGTTTGTTGGGACAAAGATTCATATTTACTTCATTGTGCTTTCGTTTGACTTCAAACACGGTGAATTTGTTCGATCACCGCTATATTCGAATTGTTTCGTTCACTACGACACCTTGTGGCGTCGGTATTACTTGCAGCTTGTGCTGATCACGATCGAGCGTTCCATGCAAACTATTACGTTTAAGCTTGTTGATTCCAAGTTCATCCAGTGGATGTTATTGCTTTTAGAACTCATTTACATATTGTGAACGTTCATACGGAATTCGATTGGTCGAAGTTCCTGTTCTTTGTTGGACTCCTGTTAACTTAGTCACACTAGTGACTGTATCTATACGTCTTGTTTCCTTTGACATCGATTTCTGAAACACATTTCTTTTAAACCGTTGGGTTCTTATTGTTGGGGTATGTCCTTGAATTCAAAAAATTCGAATGAATCTTGATTGGATTTCGTGGTCGTTCCCGTTGATATTATTCGTATTTATCAACGCATAACGTAACTCCAGGGAGTTAACGTAGTCTAAATTTCAAGGACGAAATTTCATTAACAGGGGGAGAATGTGACAACCGGTGATTTACGGCTCTTAATTATGTGATTAACAGGTGATTAATGCAATAATAAATAGTGTTTATGATGTAGATTAACTTAATTAGGCCTTTGGAGTGCCTGGGAACGCCCCTTCGATATTACAGTGCGCGTATCAAGATTCGCGTGGAATCTACAGAACATCAAACGACAACGAACTGATACCGTACAAAATACTGACAACGCCGACAAGTATGAATGTTACAGGAAAACTTTATGCTTATGAAATTAATTTTGTGAATTTATTGGGCTTCCGTGCGACACGAATGCAAACGTGGATTAAAAACGCGATGGTAGGAAACGCATCGGCAACGAAACGAAAGCGACGAAGACGCCTGTCACCTTCAGAACTTACATTTTATGCTATATTTAGCTCTGTAATAAAATTTTAGAAACTACGGTCGAAACCGGATCAAAAAACGGATTAAAGACAGCAACGATATAATTTTTTGCGATTATTACCGTGATCGACAACGAACGCGTCACACGACAAACGCCACTATTGTACGCCTTTTTTAATTTTAGAATTTTATTCTTTCAACACTTATGGAGTTTGGGTTGCGATATCGGGTCTCGTAGAAATTACGGGACGCTTAAACACGGGGATTGAGCTTGTGGGCCTTGGGCCCAAGCCTAAAACCCACAAACTAAACCTACAACTAAATCTTACCAAAATCTATTCAAATCTACACAAGATCTACAAAATCTTTTCAAAATCTTAACCAGATCTCTACAAGATCTCTAGAGATCTGTACAAGTCTCTATAAAACACTCTCCTCTCCATCTCTCAATACACACACAAACAAAACAAAATATGCAGACTTCATCTTCAACACCCTCTCTCTTGATACAACTACAGACAAACACATACTCCCTGCTCCTCACCCTCTCGATCCCCCTCCCTTCCCTCTTTGACGAAATAACCGGCAAGGAGCAGGTGGCTCCGACCACAGCCGACAGCCCCCTCCCCCTTCTTCTCCGTGTACCCGACAACACCCTCACCTCCCTGTTTTTAGATGCGGCCGGCCACCACCGTTTGGTGGTGGCGTACGATGGTGATGTGACCAAATAAGCAGAGAAAGAGAGGAGAGAGACGGGGTGAGAGGAGAGAGAGACGAACGAGAGAGTGAGACCAGGAGAAAAGGGGCGGCGCCGCCACTCACGGCGGCGGTGGAAGAGGCGACGATGGTGGTGGTGAACTCCGACGGGTTTCACGGTAAACCCCCCTGTTTATTTCCTTTATTTTCTTTTTGTTTCTGAGGATAATGTCATTTCGTGTTCCGAAGATTGAAGATGTTTGATGATGACGGTGGCTGGTGGTGGTTGAGGTTGAGGTTGTGGTTGACGGTGGCCAGCGATGTCTCAGATGACAGTGGAGGAGGTCTCTGGTCAGATACGTTCAAGACAAACTCTGGGTCTTAGATACGGCTCAGTCAGATTCGAGTTCATGTTCGGTTTAGATCTTAGTCACGGGTCTCAGTCAGCCGCGGTTCATGGTTCGGTCAAAGACGGTCAGTCTGAGTCAACTCAGCTCGGGGCGAGTCAACACAGTTTGGTGCGGGTCAACTCATTTTGGGTGCAGTCAACAATTCTGGTCAACTCGGTCCACCCGGTTGACTCGGCCGATGCAACCTTTCGACACGAAGATTTGGTAAAGATTAGCGGCACATTTATTCACGTTATATATTTCTAGTTTTAACCTCATGTGACTAACGAGCTCTCGAACCGAACAAAAATCGATGAATTATTAGTTAAATTCTTGACTAACTTGTTTATATAAATTGATAATACAAGAATATTGTTGAGTAAATTGATTGAGTTTTGAAAATAACGACGACTTGCGTTGTCGGTGGCGTCCAAAAATAGAGGAAACTCTGCCCGTTTTTCGAGAAAATCCGAAACCAAAATGCGTGTTATTATAAGACGAAACTATTTGGATCCGAGAAACTTTTATAAAAACAAATACAAATATATTATTTCTTACGACGACACTTTACAACTTTCGAAAACAACGATACAAAAATTATTTCAACAACAAATAAATATAATATTTATTTTTCGGAAATTCGACAAATCTTTTATAAACTCAATACAATTATTTATATTGTTTCAAACGCCGAACACGCCTTCATTTTATAAAATAAATATAGTTTTTATATTTATCAAACAATTCACGAATTCATTTTATAAAATAAATATAGTTTATATATTTATTTCAAATATCGTACAACACGAATTCTTTTATAACAATAAATATATTTTATATATATTTATTTCAAACGTCAGGCGACTCATATTCGTTTGTAAAAAAATAAATATAGTATATATTTATTTTAAACATCCAACAACTCGATCCTTTTATAAAATAAATATAGCTATTATATTTATTTCAAACGCCTAATCGGCGTACACATATATTTCGACAAATATCATACGAGACGCGATACATAATACGAGTTTGTTATATGTTATTTTCATATAAATATTATTTTATGTTAGGAAACTTTATTTGTAAGTATTGAAGAAAATCACAATCAACTGAATCTATGAAGAGATCACAGTCCTGAAGATCACAAACAAGAACAAGAAGATCAGATGGGACAATTGAAATGCACAGCATCTACTTCAAGGAATCACAAGTTGATCAAGAGCTGAATTGGATTATCAGAGAAGGTCATTTCTGATGGATCTGATGATATTTCTGATGAAATATCATCAGTTTCTGATGATTCTGATCATCAGGATTTTTCTGATGATTTATTCATCAAAATTTCTGATGAAGTGGTTTATCAGAATTCTGATGAAGTACCCCACTTGTCTGAAATTGGCTCTATCCTGTCACAACTACCGATGCAAGTTGACATTATTGGATATCATGATGAAAAAGGCAACTTGAATGTTGGATTCAATGAATATGTCATTTGGCGACTTTTTGCAGGACTTATTGCATGAATAAACTATTGTTTATTCATGCACCCAGCCGTCTATAAATAGAAGGCTCAACCAGGAGAAGCAAAGTGAGTTTGAAGCTTATCATTCATACATACATCAAAACTCCATTGCCCTCTCACCCACATAATTCAAGATTCATTTGTACTAGATAATAATCTTACAATCACCTTGTAAACCATTTTGTTTCAAAGTGATATAAACTTGATAATTCTATAGGTCTTGTTTCTTGAAAGTCTGATTTCCATTTCCGCTCATCTTTTTCACATCTACTGAAATCACTTGCCATATTACGTGAAAAGAAGTTGTTTTAAGGCCATACTGGGTCCAACAATTGGTATCAGAGTAGATTGAATAAACTATTTTCAAACGATCAATCACTCATCTTCTTTTCTCTAAATATGGCCAGCTTTCAATCCTGGAATAATGCTTTTAACATTGGTTCTATGTCTAAACCTCCGACTCTGGTCAGAGAGGAATACCCCCAATGGAAAATCAGGATGGTCAATTTCCTTAATGGTCATGACCGAGCTCTGTTTCAATCACCAGCAATCCCTGCCTCCCGCAATCCCTGACCAATCACCAGCAATCCCTGCCTCCCGCGCTCCCAAAAGTGAAATAAACTAGAGTGCGGAGGACAAGGAACTGGTGGCTGGGGATGAAAGGGTAAAGTCACTTTTAATAATGGCCATCCCCAATGACATATTTTCACAAGTTGATGCATGTGCATCAGCCAAGGAAATATGGGATCAGTTGGAAAATCTTTGTGAAGGAGGAGAAAGGATGAGAAGAAACAAAAGAACAAATAATGTCTCATCTTATGAAAGGTTTAAAAGTTTGCCAAATGAAAGATTAAATTATACATATCTAAGATTCACAAAACTTTTAAACGAGCTAAAGAAATTTGGAATATCTAAGTCAAATGATGAAAGAAACATAAAATTTCTTGATGCCCTTCCTAGAGAATGGAGAAGTCTCACAATGACTTTGTCTTCAACTTTAGAACTAGGAAACATGAGTCTCCATGACTTATACATCATCTTGATCACCAGAGAGGAAGAAATATTTGAAGAAACCATTCAAAGAGGGGGATCTTTAGCTCTTATCTCAAACTCACAAAGAACAATACCCACCAATGTTCCACAACCATCAAGCAGCCAAAGTTTTGAAGTTTCTGATACTTCATCAGATTTTTCAGCTTTTGCTGAGGCAATAGCACTGCTCACCAAAACATTTGAGCAGAGGTTGAGGGGAGGTAGCCAGAGATACTAGAGGAGTGACAGAGGAAGGATGGATGGAAGATCTAAAGAAGAGGTTAGATCTAAGGATAAAGGGAAGGCTGAAGTTGTGTGTTACAAGTGCAAGCAGAGAGGTCATTATGCATCAGAATGCAAGACCAAAAAGCTGAAGGATGTTGCCTATTATGAGAAAAAGCTTGAAGAAGCAAAGAAGCAGCAACAAGTAAGCTTAATTGCTGGAACATATACATGGTTATTTGATGATTCTTCTGATGATGAGGAAGAAGAATTGGCAAATTTCTGCCTCATGGCACTTTCTGAAGGACTACCAGAAACTTCAGAACAAAAGGTAAATTTAGACAATCTTGATCTTGAACACAAGCTAAACAAGCTCATGTCAGATTTTCTAAATCTGCAAGAAAAACATCAATCATATATTAGAAAATCTGATGAGTTGCAAAGGACTTTGAATAAAATCATTCTTGAAAACCAACTTCTTATAGATGATAGTTTAGATCAATGAGCTAAAATTGAGTTTTATGAGAATGAAAGAAAAGATCTTTACAAGAAAATCAATGACAAAGAAATCAATGTAAGAGGTTTTCAACAGGCCAAAGAATTCATAAATTTTATTGAGTCCACACCAAAGAACAAAGGAGAGGGTTTAGGATTTACAAGATCAAATGGAAATAAACCCACTGTCTTTGTAAAAGCAACTCATCAGATTTCTGATAAATTTACATCAGAATCTAAATCTGAATCTTGCAAGACAACCTGTTCTGAATATTCTTTTGAAAAACCAAACTTCAAAACAAACAAAAGTGAATGCAGTCAAGAATCTGTAAAGACTCCAGAAGCACTTCACTCATCTTTTCAAAATTATCCACTCATTCCATCACAAGAAGAAATATCAGAAAATTCTGATAACTCTTGTATGTGTGTTGACATACTGAAGCTTGTTCAACACCATCTTCAAAAGAAAAATGTAAAATCTGTTAATGGCTCAGCATATAACAGAGTTTCTGATGCAAAACCAAGAAGAAGAAAAAATAGATTGATTAAAATTCCATCAGAAACAGTACCTAAGCATGCCTGGGTACCAAAAACCCTCTAATCATTTCATTTCAGGACCATCATGTGCAGCAGATCTGGTACTGCGACTCAGGAAGCTCCAACCACATGACTGGGGACATGAGCTTACTCAGCAACTTTGTTTCAAGGCTGGGTAGAATGGTAAATTTTGGAAATGGATTGAAAGGGAGGATCATGGGATATGGATGCATAAGGTATGGATGTCTGACCATAGAGAAAGTAGCCTATGTTGAAGGCTTAAAGTATAACTTGCTGAGTTGTGGTCAATTCTGTGACAAAGGTTTTCAGGTAACCTTTTTACCAGAGAAATGCTTGTTAATAGGTATAGATGATAGTAAAATCTATTTAAGTGGGAAAAGAATAAGAAAATCAATTTACTATTTTGACTTCAAAGAAGAAAGTGAACATCCAAAACTATGTTTATTTTCAAAAATCAACAAAGGTGGTCGTTGGTTATGGCATAAAAGGCTAGCCCACTTAAATTTCAAAAACCTAAGCAAACTAGCAAGCAAAGGTCTGGTAAAAGGATTACCTTTGATATCCTCAAAGAAGGATAAAATTTGTGAAGCATGTGAGATGGGTAAATCCAAGAGAAGCTCACATAAATCAATTTCTGAGTCTTCTATTTCACAAAATTTGGAACTGTTACACATGGATTTGTGTGGACCCATAAGAACAGAAAGTTTTTCTTGAAAGAAATACATACTAGTAATAGTATATGACTTTTCCAGGTACACATGGGTAGAATTTTTGAGAAAGAAAAGTGAAACTCCTGATCTGATCATAAATTTTATCAAGAAAATTGAAAATCTGTTAAAATTAACAGTCAGAAAGATCAGATCAGACAATGGAACTGAGTTTAAGAATTCAAAAATTGAGAATTTTCTTGTAAGTAAAGGAATTTCTCATGATTTTTCTGCTCCATGAACACCTCAACAGAATGGGGTGGTTGAAAGAAGAAATAGGACCTTGGTAGAAGCTGCCAGAACCATGCTTGCTTATGCCAAGCTGCCCACTCATTTTTGGGCAGAGGCTATAGCTAATGCATATTTTACCCAAAACAGAACCATAATCAACAAAAGGCACAACAAAACACCTTACAACATTATCAATGGAAGAATTCCAAGTGTAAAATTTTTACATACATTTGGTTGTAGATGTTTTGTTTTCAATGATTTTGAAAGCCTTGAAAATTTTGACAGAAAAGCAGAAAAAAGCATTTTTCTTGGATACTCTTTGTCCTCAAAAGCATATAGAGTTTTTATTCTCAATACAAGGACAATCAGAGAAAGTTTGTATATCTCATTTGATGACTCATCAGAAACAGAGGTTTCTGATGCATACATGAAAGAAATAAACTTTTCTGACAAACAAGAAAATTATGAACATCTCTTTGAAATGATAACTGAAGATTTCCTAGAACAAGATAATGCTTTCAAAAACAAATCAAAAGATTCTTCATGTACTAACTCTGCAGAACAAATATGTAGTACATCAGAAACTCAGAATTCTGACACTTTACACATAAATGAGGCACCTGTTCAGGGGGAAACTTCAAATCCATCAGAACCAACAACTTTTCACAACAAGTTAAGATGGATCAAAGGACATGTTCATTGTGACATCATTGGCAATCCTGCAGATGGTGTCAGAACAAGATCTGCAACTGCACATGAGTGTGCATTTTCTGGGTTCTTAAGCAAAGTAGAACCCAAATCTGTCAAAGAAGCTCTAAGTGACCCAGACTGGATACAAGCTATGCAAGAAGAGCTTGATCAGTTTGAAAGGAGCAAGGTATGGGATCTGGTACCCAAGCCAAAAGACAAATCTGTCATAGGCTCAAAATGGGTATTCAAGAATAAATCTGATGAGAATGGCATAATCACAAGAAACAAAGCAAGGTTAGTGTTCAAGGGTTACTGTCAACAAAAAGGTATTGATTATGACGAAACTTTTGCACCAGTAGCTAGATTAGAAGCTGTAAGAATTTTTCTTGCTTATGCTGCATCCAAGGATTTCAAAGTTTATCAAATGGATGTAAAATCAGCTTTTCTAAATGGTAAAATTGAAGGAGAAGTTTATGTGCAGCAACCAAAAGGCTTTGTTGATCCAAAATTTCAAAATCATGTTTACAGATTAAACAAAGCCTTGTATGGGTTGAAGCAAGCTCCTAGAGCCTGGTATGAAACTTTGTCAAACTTCTTACTCAATTATGGGTTTACCAAAGGTACTATTGACACCACTCTTTTTCTCAAAACACATAAAGGTCATACTTTGCTGGCCCAGATATATGTTGATGACATTATATTTGGATCAACAAATGAAAATTTTTGTGACAAATTTCAAAAATTGATGACCAGCCACTTTGAAATGAGTATGATGGGTGAGTTAACCTTTTTCTTAGGGTTACAAGTAAAACAAAGAATTGATGGAATATTTTTGAGTCAATCAAAATATGTGAAAACAATTCTACAAAAATACTCACTTGAAAACTGCTCTGTTTCAAAAACTCCCATGGCAACAGGGAACAAGTTAGATTCTGATAAAGATGGAATAAGTGTTGATATTAAAACCTATAGAGGGATTATAGGATCACTGCTATATTTAACTGCAAGCAGACCAGATATCATGTTTGCAACATGCTTTCTGGCCAGATATCAATGTGATCCCAAAGAATCCCATCTAAAAGCTGTAAAAAGGGTTTTCAAATATCTTAAAAGCACATCAGAACTTGGTCTCTGGTATCCTAAGGATACAAACCTTGAATTAATTGCATACACAGATGCAGATTATGCAGGATGTAAAATTGACAGTAAAAGCACATCTGGTGCCTGTCAACTCTTGGGAGAAAAATTGGTATGTTGGGCGAGAAAGAAACAAAACTGTGTTGCCACATCAACAGTAGAATCAGAATATGTAGCAGCAGCAAGTTGCTGTTCACAAGTGCTGTGGATGCAAACTCAACTGAAAGATTATGGAGTAACTCTGACAAGAATTCCAATTCTATGTGACTCAAAGAGTGCTATTGCAATAACAGAAAATCCAGTTCATCACTCAAGAACCAAACACATAGACGTCAGATACCACTTCATAAAAGATCATGTGGAGAAAGGTAACATTGAAATGTATTTTGTTCCAACTGAAAACCAAATTGCTGATATATTTACAAAACCTCTTGACGAAAAGAGACACAATTTTTTGATCAGCAAACTTGGCATGGTTAATTTAAATGAAGAAGATTTTTCAGAAAACACAAAGACACAAATTGAAAACCAACTTTTTGAACATCAAAGTTCTGATAATCATAGAACAAATCAACTGGCTTCTGATAAAGCAATCCATCAATCTGACGGAACATCAGAAAATCTGACGAATCATCAATAAATGATGATTTATCAGATAATCTGAAGAAATATCAAAATACCTGGTGAAATCACCAGAAATTCTGATATAAAATCAGAAACCAGGTTGAAACATCAGAATAATTTGTAAATCATCATAATCTTCCTTCTTCATAATTTGCATATCCCACACACACACACAAATTGTATATATCTATATTTGTATATATTTTGTTTTTGTATTTTTTTCTTTCTTATTAAAAAAAACAAAAAGGGGGAAAAGTAACATGCATACTGATGAAGTTCCATACAGCTGTGAAAATCAACCGTCTCAAAATTTTTCCAGATTATTGAATTTCATTTTTCTTCTGCAAATGCATGCAACGTCATTTTTTCATAACGAACTTAAGTGACACGTAGGCACTAGAATCATTAGGAGCTATGAAAGTAGCCACCTAGTCATTAAATGCTTACTCACACATGGGGCTTAGTAGACTGTCACATTCACTGTTACATTCACTGCAACAGATATCGTCTTAATTGAAGAGAAAATGGTTGGCTGTTAATATCATTTATAGGGAACTATCACTTTCATCTATAAATATTAACAACCTGAAAAGAACTTACTTCACACCAAAATCATATCTTCAAAAAGCCCTTTGACAGAATTTTTCTTATCTTAAAATGGGTCGCCCAAAATTGATGAAAGCTACTCAATTATCTCTCCCATTTCATAGACTTCATAATCTTAGATTAAGATCTAACTTGGAAGGACCTGCATGGGAGGACTGCAGGTTTGTGTACAATATGATCATGCGAAGTCCTTTGGGGTTTGCTGTATCATCACGTGTCACCATTTATCCAGAACTTCTCCAAGAGTTCTGGTGGAACTCTCAAGTCATTTTTAGTGGTACTTCCGTGTGGATTGAAAGTGAGGTTATGGGGGTAAAGATTACCCTAAATGAGGAAACAATCAGAAATGTCCTCAAACTGGGTAATGATCATGAAACCCAATTTCTGGATAAGGCAAATGTGCAACAGACCTTGACTGAAATGGGCTATCATACAAACAACTCGTCAAGGGTTGTTAGCAAATCTGGTTTTATACCACCTTTCCAGCTTTTGCTAACACAGCTAAGTGTCTGCTTCTCCAAGAAAATTGGACACTTCAACGAGCTGTCTCATAAGATGATGGAAGTGGTTCATGCTGTTGTACAGGAAAAACCTTACAACTATGCTAAGTTTCTCATGAGAGACCTAGAAGCAAACATCCACGACCGTCAACCCTTTCTGATCTACCCTCGATTCGTAACAAAGGTGATCACAAGTCAGCTGGACATCGGAGGAGTGAGAAGCTGCTATCCAAGGGCCGAGCTGGTACTTCAAGAAAACATTAGTGAAGCCACCCTGACGCCATCAACGAATCACACCGGTCGAATAACCAGTCTTTAGATATATGTGAAGTGCATGTACAACGCGTTGGAGGAGGAGGAGGAGGAGGAGGAGTTGTTGTTTTTCTTTGCTGTGTGTTTTTTTTTTTTTTGGTTTATATATAACAGGGTTGCTTTAATTTCTTTTCATTAAAAAAATGATTCAATAGATCTAGGGGGAACTAACACAACATGTCTGATAAAAACAAGGAAAATCTGGTGAAACTCACATGAGATCTGACAGGATTTAGTGAAACTCAGAAAATCTGGTATTTATTCAGAAAACTCATTATGTCACATGAATCTGATCATTCACTAGAAAATTTTCAAAGTAACCAGAAAATCTGACAACAAATCAGAAAATCAAATTTTTATCAGAAAAATCTCTTGAAAGCCAGGAAGTTTGACATATAATCAGAAAAACAATGCTTTTAACCAGATTTAAAGAAACTTATGATAATCAAAATTTTTAATTAAAAGAAAAGTTTCTTTCAAAATTTTTTTCTGAACACTGGAACAAGCTGTATGAAAATTACTTCCTGTATATCAGAACAAAGGTGTGGAGTTCAGAACTGCAAGACTGCAATGTAAGTAAAAATCTCGGAACTCTACTTATTCCCAAAAAAAAAATCTGATGATTCATTCTCTGTCAATGAATCAAATGAATTCTGATGATATATGAAGAAGATACAACTCTCAAAAGTTTCATTCAAAATTTTCTGATATATATCATCAAGAGGAAAACCTGGGAAGACACACAAACTCGGAAAAGGTTTATATTGGGTCTTTTTTAAACTAAAAGGGTCCCACATGGAGAAAAGGTGCAAGTTGGACATTCGTGTTTATCCGCCAAAATCATTGGAATCTCTAAGTCTCTTTAAAGGATTTACATTAAATTAGAGATAAACCAAAGGTTTTTCAAAAACGGTTGTTTCCTTAAAGGATTAAAACATCATAAAGGTGTCATTAACCACCTTGAATACAAACAACCCACGACAAACTCTCAAGAATCTTTGTCTGTACACACTATAAATACCTCATTAAAAAACAAGATTCTTCCATCTTCAACCTTCAAATTCGAAACCCTAAAACCCTTCTCCGAAACAAAAACCAAAATTCTCAATGGCAGCTATCAACATCAACATACCACTAACAGAACCCTCTGTTCCCTTCATCACTAAAGCTGAATTTCTTCCATTAAAGAGCAACAATGAAGCAATGAATGATAACATTGAACTGTATGATTTGAAGTGTCAAATTCTCATTGAATTTCTGACCAGATGCCCTATTGCTCAAGCCCTCACAAAGACCAGAGAGGTACCAGAAGAACTGATATAACAAGTTGTAAAAACTCTCAAAGTCTCAAATCAACTCGAGCTAACAGCACATGTGTGGGGAAATATCTTTATTACTATATCACCAGAGAAAATAAGGGAATGTTTGGAACTACCCTTAAGCCAAAGCTATGAAGAAGCACCATTAAAAGAAGATATGTTCTCAAAACTCGATGCTGTAATGGGTTACAAAACAAAGATTTCAAAGATCAATGAATTCAAGAGAAACAAGCTACCTGCCTTCTGGCAAGTTATAATGGAAATTCTGAACAAGTGTCTATCTTCAAAGATTAGAGGTACAGATCAGATAAATAAGAATACTCTAACAATCATGTTCAGTCTCATTAGTGGGTTGAACATTGATTTTGGAACAGAAATATTTATTCTGATCAGAAGATCAATTCTGACAAACACTGGGAGGATAGATTCACATCTACCCTTTCCCAGATTTCTGTCAATCATAATTTCCGATTCCTTTTCTGAAAGGAACCTAGAAATTCCAGCATCAGAAAATATATGAAAAACATAAATTATGAGACCTTGGACTGCCATAGGATCTTGGAAGTCAGATTATGATGTGCCTGCTCTATCAGAATGAATGATGAATCTGATACCGGAAGATTCACCATACAGAGCAGAATATCTGAAGATGTTGAACAAAAGGCAAGAGAACAGAGGAGTTTTTGAAAATGTGTCCCCCATGGAGCATGATGCACAAGAGTCAAGCACACCAAGAATGGAATAGCAGGGTGAATCTGATCCTCATCCAGCTGATGAAGATGTGAATATGAGTCCTGTGGCTGAAGAACATCATGCTGAAATCTCACATATGGGAGAAACAAGTGCACAACACTCCAAACTAAACATATTTCATTTCTCTGAGAGTGACTCTGATGAATCAATTCAAGGAAAACATGAAATTTTACTTAGAGGCACCATTTCTGAAAAACAAAATGTGAGTAAAACCAAGGACCCATTTTCTGAATCAGATTCTGAGGAGGAAAATGTGATGGCAACAGGTGGAGATCGGTCTGCTGATCAAGGAAACCTGGATGAGAAAACTAAGAGTTTCTCAACAACTCATGGAGAACCTGAAAAGGTTCAAGGATATGAGGAAAACCAGAACTTGAATGTGTATCAATTTTCTGGTGAGGATATAGAGAACTTGGATTCTTCCAATCCTCTTAACCTCAGAACAACAGAGAATGTGTTTTCTGCTGGTGTTAGAAGGGGAACATCAGTTGTTTCACCTGTTTCCCAAGGACATCAATCTATGTCCCCTAAACAACTTTACAAGAAACTTGAAGACACAACTGCTACTGTGAAAACAGCCACAGAAGGAAAACTTGATCTGATACTAGAAGAAATCAGAAATCAAAAGTCAGATATCAAGGTTTTGTCAGAAACTGTCAAAGCTGTGCAGAAGCAAACAGAAGACAATGCTGCAGCCCTCAACAAATTGCAAAAGTCATCAGAAAACAAAGAGAGCTCATCAGAATTAGAGAAGGCTCTTAAGGAACTGGATGATATCAAGAAAAAGATGGCTAAGGTTGCAACTACAGGAGAAAGCTTAAGTTCAGGGAAGCTTCTTGAAGAAATACAGTTCCTCAGAGCCAACAACAACAGCCTGGCTGAGGCTTTTGAGGAACTGTTGATGGAATTAACTGCACAAAGAAATCAAGAAAACCAGGAGTTTCGGAAAATGAAGAAACAAGAAGAAGCAAATACTCAACTTCTCACTAATGTTCATTTGTTAGTAGAGAGATTGCAGTATAATGTTGCTAGAATAGCAGAAGTTGATCTTCATGAACTGAAAGCCCCAATTCCTCAAGAAAGACAAACAAGGAGATCAGAAACTCCTCAACAACAACCAGAAACCATTCAACAATTTCAAACCAAACAAACAGAAACTTCAACAGTTCAAAAACAGAAGCAACCCATGGGTCCACCTCCAGATAAACAAAAGTTACTCATGGGTCCTCCACCAAATGTCCCAAAGCCAGACACATCAAGGGTACAGCAGAAAGACCATGTTCCAGTTCAGTCATCTTCTATAGCTATCACAGGAGAAACAGAGTTAAGCATAAGGATGGATACAAGAGAGAAGAGAAGAATGGAACTTGAAGTGACTTCCTCAAAAAGGCCAAGAAAAGAAATGATAGAAGATTCAGAAGGGAACATCAAAGAAATGGATGTGGTGAAAGGTGATTTACACACTATTATGTACCCTGATGAACATCTAAAGGATTACTATTGGAAAGGTCCAGAAGACAACCCAAAGAGACCACTCTCTCCAATGAGTAAAGGTATTGTTGAAAACAGAAACAATGGAGGTTGAGTAATTCTACACAAGCACATGACCAATCCAATAGTATCAATTGAAAGAATTGATACTTTGACCACTGGAGGAGGCATCTTAGGTTATGAAGCACAAAACAAGTATACCCTGATCAGAAAAGATAACAGTGAACAAAAGGTTACTGATGCAAATCTGGCTAATGATATTCACCCAATGGGAATAGTCAAAATAAAGAATATTATTGATGAAATGAAAGGTAATTCAGCTGTGATCAGAAGAGCCCTTGAAAGCCTCAAAAGTGCAGGAGCAAAGCTATACAAAAGGGCTGCACTGGCAGACTTTGATCTATGTATCAATTTTGAGTACAGCAACAAGGTATTAATACCTCCTCCCAACACCAAAATTCCAGCTGAGATCCCTTCCAAACTAGTAAGAACTGGAGCAATCTTTGACCAACCAGAAATGGGTGTAATCTTCAAAGATGCTAATGAAGAGAAAGCTCTGTTCAGAATCAGTGATATATGCAGGTATTCAAATCAAACTCTAAAATATATAAGGAACTGTATGAATGAAAAACAAGAGCAGCTCAAGAAGAAGGGAAAAAACAATGAACAACTGAGAAAAACAATTGAAGAATGCATTGAAAACTGGATGGAAGCAAGAGGAGGGTACAAAGAAATGTACAAAGAAACTCAAAAGGCAATTGATCACAAGAAAAGGCTGAAACCAGGAGACAAATACAAAAGTGGAGTGAAGATCAATTAATGAATTGATGAGATTAAATTTCTGTCTTTGAACAATATTTTATTTTTCTGTGATTTATGGTTGGTTTGACTATGTTCTATGTTTCTGAACTTAGTTGTTTTTAAATTTCTCTTCCAAGAAAGTTGTTTATGTTAGATATAGAGATAGTTCATTTTCTAACAATACTTAGGGGGAAACTGTTAGGAAACTTTATTTGTAAGTATTGAAGAAAATCACAATCAACTGAATCTATGAAGAGATCACAGTCCTGAAGATCACAAACAAGAACAAGAAGATCAGATGGGACAATTGAAATGCACAACATCTACTTCAAGGAATCACAAGTTGATCAAGAGCTGAATTGGATTATCAGAGAAGGTCATTTCTGATGGATCTGATGATATTTCTGATGAAATATCATCAGTTTCTGACGATTCTGATCATCAGGATTTTTCTGATGATTTGTTCATCAGAATTTCTGATGAAGTGGTTTATCAGAATTCTGATGAAGTACCCCACTTGTCTGAAATTGGCTCTATCCTGCCACAATTACCGATGCAAGTTGACATTATTGGATATCATGATGAAAAAGGCAACTTGAACATTGGATTCAATGAATATGTCAATTGGCCACTTTTTGCAGGACTTATTGCATGAATAAACTATTGTTTATTCATGCACCTAGCCTTCTATAAATAGAAGGCTCAACCAGGAGAAGCAAAGTGAGTTTGAAGCATATCATTCATACATACATCAAAACTCCATTGCCCTCTCACCCACAGAATTCAAGATTCATTTGTACTAGATAATAATCTTACAATCACCTTGTAAACCATTTTGTTTCAAAGTGATATAAACTTGATAATTCTGTAGGTCTTATTTCTTGAAAGTCTGATTTCCATTTCCACACATCTTTTTCACATCTACTGAAATCACTTTCCATATTACGTGAAAAGAAGTTGTTTTAAGGCCATACTAGGTCCAACATTTTATATACATATGATTTCTCGGGACGACTAACGCAACTATACCGATATATTTATATATTTTTATATAAATATTTATACGCTCTAAATCTCTCGTCTTTCTAAGACTTATTAGTTATTACTGACATTAAACAAACTAAATAAAGTTTAACTTAGTCATTTTCGTTAAGTTAACAATTTACCGTCAAATCGTTCGGTCAACGATTCGGTAGAGCTCGGTAACACGTAGTTTAGTTACCGCTTTTGGTTAGAAACTTATAAAATATTCCGTCTTAGGAATATTGTAGAGTGAACGCTAGCAAGTCACGTCTTGGAAACGACATCACGAAGTCGTAATTAGCTAGCTCTGCACAAGGCAATTCAGGTGAGTTCATAACCCCACCTTTTTACGGTTTTACATTTTTGTAAATGTTTTCGGGGTGGAAAGACATGCACGTTTTGCAGAAACATACAAAATTTTCGGTGAACAAAGATTTCATATTTTAGACAAGGCACGTTTTGCAGGAACATACGAGGTTTTTGAATGAACGAAAACTCATATTTTTAAGACATGTTATGAATGGATTTCAAGGAACTCAAATGGTTTACGAATGAATCATATTAAATATACCGGTTTTTCAAACAAATGTGTATTATCAAAAAGTGAATGATTTTCATGACTAGGGATGGGATCGTCTAGTTAGAATAAGGGGGCTGGGTTGGTCTGCGTTTGAGAAACGGGACACCCAGGGAGTAAATGTTACAAAAGGATTACATACAATTACAATTGGTATGGTTAGCCTAGAAAAGAACCATAGATCATGTGAATGGGTAGGTGGATACTTGGGACCATTAATCCTCGTATAAGGACCGAGGGGCATAAGTGATAGATCTATTTGGGTGTAGCGAGCCCACACCCATGGGGACCAGGGTGGCCCATAGTGGTAACTATGTCTTCCAGCCGGAAACCCGGTACAACTTTGCTAGGTTTGAGTCTTCCTACACCGTCACACATATCAGTGGCCTTGCAAACCATTGGTGATCTTTTCCTTTTTTGCTTTCATACCGGGGTTTTACAAATTACATACCATGTTTTATACAAATTCAAAGCATAGGATTATGCGGGCATGAAGTCAAAGTCAGGGTGGGCATTGACGGTTATACAAACTTTACAAATACAAGAGTTTACAAATACATGGTTTTACGAACATAATGCGTTACAGATTCAAAGTTTCCATATAACTTGACAAGAAAATGATTTCTAAATTCGTTTCTCAAAAATATTACACAAACCGGTTATTCAAAAGATTTATTTAAAATCTTTTACAAATAAACTATGAACTCGCTCAACTTTATGTTGACTTTTTCGCATGTTTCTTTCTCAGGTTACTTTTCAAGTTTTGGCACGGTCGGAATAGGAGAACCATTGGGGATTCAAGTACTTATCGGGCGTTCAATTTTCTAGAAGTCTTAGCTTATTTGCTTCCGCTGTGCAATGAAGATACCAGTCCAGTTACGCCAGCTCGGATAATTTCGGGGTGTGACAGATTGGTATCAGAGCTATAGGTTACAGCAAATTAGGTTTCTGTAGCGATACCTAGGCTCTAACCTCACTTTCCTATGGGGACTTAGACTATTATGACTTTGAATACATACAGAACGCCTAAGACTCGAATATGGTCTCCAACCGTTGCCGAAATTAATATGCCAAAAATTTTAATTTCAAACATATGCTAAAGTGGTGTTTTACACGCGGTACACAAAACAATTACATACAGTACACAAAACTATGAGAGACTGGGGAGTTAGTCTGAGAGACTAGCTGGGGCAGTCTGAGAGACTTGGAGTTTAATCTAAGACATGTATTTTGTGTCTTTTATTTGTAAAGATGTTTGTTTCATGGATCTGGACATTTTGTGTATGCAATGAAAAACATGTTTGTGAAAACATTTTCATTAGAGCCCTAATGATCGTAGTCTAGACTCGAGAAAGAATCCTAGTTCGCTACGATCGAAGCTCTGATACCAAGCTGTCACACCCTGACTTTTGCGGAAGCGTGGTTATTGGTGTGACTTCTTAATACCATAGCAATCAATCATAACAATGCTATATGATAAAACCAAAAGATATTCATCCATAAAAGTTATGTTTGAAAATACCACAACATAAATTGTCTGAAATGTTGACACCGAATTTAAGTTACAAACCACAACAAGTTTTAAGGAGTTCACGAAGACTCGACAACATAACTTAAACCAACCCGAACTTAGGACCATGTATCTCGTCCAGGAGTAAGATACATCTCCTAAACCCTAAAGACTTGGATGACATCTTTTATTATAACGCAGCTTGAAAACATGCAGACACCTACCAGATCCACTTAGTTCCCTGAAATACATGTAGTTTAAAAATATCAACAAAAGTTGAGCAAGTTCATGTGTTCGTGAGTATGTATAAACCTTTGTAAACAGTGTAAGTATGAAAGTCCCGGTATGATAGCAAACAAGGAAAAGATCACCAATGGTTTGCAAGGCCACTGATATGTGTGACAGTGTAGGAAGACTCAAACCTAGCAAAGTTGTACCGGGCTTCCGGCTGGAAGACATAGTCACCCTATGGCCACGCTGGTCCTCATGGGTGTGGGCTCGCTACACCCAAATAGATCTATCACTCATGCCCCTCGGTCCTTATACAAGGATTAATGGTCCCAAGTATCCGCCTATCCATTCACATGATCTATGGTTCTTTCCTAGGCTAGCCATACCAAATGTATTTGTATGTAATCCTTTTGTAACATGTATTTCACCCCCGAAGTAAATAAACAAAACAGTTTAAAGAAAAGGGGGACATGAACTCACAGTGATGCGTCTTCAGTACTGGCAACTCAAATCTCCGCAGCAAACACGACTACCTACAGTGTACTAACGTCTATTAGACGAACGGGCCATGCCTTGGCTTAGAGTTCAACGTTTTTGAGTTACGTTTCTTATGTTCCCAATATTATTGCAAGTTATAATTACTTGTTAAAATAATAATTATTTTAACTTTAAATTATATTTTAGTTTTGGAATAATTGTTAAACAATACTTTTGTATTAATACTTCTCAAGTATTTCCTTCCCAAGGATGGGGGTATTCTCATGCATGTGTATTCGTATTATTGTATTGGTAGTCTCAAAATAATATATTTTCAAGTCTCACTTTAGAAAATATATATGTAAACTCATTTTGTCTAAAAATAATGTATTTCAAGAAAATATATATTTTTCTCAAAAATCATATATCTTCTAAATATTCAAGAAAATATATTTTTACTTCCCAAGAATAATATATTTTCCCCTTGTTGAAAATATGACATAACTTGGTAATATTTACAAAATTCATATTTTCATTTCTTGTATCCAAAAATATATTTATAACGGTATTTTCCGGAATATTTTGTAAGTTACGTTCTTGTGTTCGATTTCACAATATTAAGTGTGTAACTTGTATATTTATTCCTTGTTCTTTTTGTATTATTTTGGATTGTAAATCTCTTGGTATTTTGTTAAGTTATATTATTTTACCCTAAAATAATATAACTATATCACCAAGTATACAAATATTCACACAAGTGTCTTTAATGTAAATATATATTCTAAATACATATTTATTCATTTTTACTTACAAAAACCAACCTCCAATACTTGTATTTTTGTTACAAAAATTATGGCAAAGTTTATATTGAAAACCATAGTTAAAGTACACTAGTAAATATTTGCTAGAAAATGTTTCTTTAAGTGTTTATATTTTTAGAAAATTTTGCCATAGTTCCCTTTAAAAATGGAGGTGTCCATGCTATTAAAGCATATCATTTTCTTTCCAAAAATCCTCATAAACAATCAACAATTAGTCCCTAAACAACTTACACTTACCAAGTGTAAGAACAATGTTATTTGCACTACAACATGAACTTGAACTTTTATTAAAAACTGGTAGGAACTTGGTAATGTGTTTAGTAGGTTTAGTTACCCTCCAAAATGTATTTACTTCTTGATAAACTTCATTCTTGAAAGTTTTAGGTGTTTACAACTTGTAAGCATTTTTTACAAAAACGTTTCTTTATGGATCTTCTTGTTTCTCTAGTGTTTCTACACTTGTTTTACCACCAAAAATAGTGTAGGTTTTAGTAAGAACCAAGATCTTCTAAAAATCTCATTTTAAACTTGGTTCTTTTGGAAAACCATTCATAAATCTTTGATCCATAAGATTACTAACTCACTTTGTTTATTATTTTTCAAGAAACCACTTTATTCTTTAAGTTCATGCTTATATGTGAGGATGATCATCTTGCTTCATCACATAATCATCCTCTCACTTGCTAGATCATGTGTTTAATCACAATCTAGCAAGCTCCTTATGATGATCAACATCATAATCTCAAGAAAACAACAAGTATCATACATATACTTAAACAACATTATTTCATCGAGATTTCATCATATGTAAGCTTGTGTTAGAGTTTTATGAGTATGTCTTCTAATGTTCTTGTGATTAACAACATGCTAATCAAAATTAGAAGTAACAAAGGTTATGAGAGTCTTACTACTAGCACTATGGCTAGGGATGAGTTCTTGAAGATGAAGGTGACAAAGATGGTGGATAAAAGCAAGTAAGGAAGGTCCTTGATGATCCACAAGCTCCAAGCTCCCTTGAATGAAGTTTAACACCCTTGTATATGCCTTGAATATATGAGAAAGGTTGAATGAAGGTGGAGGTATGGTGGGTGGTGATCGGTCGAGAGCAAGAAGGAGAGGATGAGGAAGAAGTGTGGTGAAAGTGGTGAGATGTTGTGAGGATTGTGATCTAACGTTTTGTTCTTATAACCTCCAACAAGTGATTAACCCTTGGGTCTTATGTTCCTCAAAGTACAAGATACAATCCATTAAACAACTCAAATAAAATCCCCTAATTAGGCATGTGGGCCAATTTACTAACATAGGGGGTGGGGGGTTTAAGTGTAAATTCCAACCAATTAGTTAACTTGTAATCCAAATCCAAGTGTCTAGTTAGTTTAGTTAGTTACTACATATTTTAGTGGGTGTTAAGGTGTTCGGGGATCATAACTAGCTTAGAAATAATAAAACAATGTTTTTCGTATAATTTTGGTGTTTCGGGTTGTGTCCGGTTGTTCGGTTAGATACCGGTTCGTTAAAGTGTCAAACTATTCCGTTTAATGATTTTTAAGTACCCTTTTGTGACACTTTTAATTCCCGACACTTAGGAAAGCATTCAGGACCATTTTGCCATATTTTTGCCCATTACTAGCTTGTTAAAAAGCTGAATTTTGGTGAAATATGCAGAATTCTGCACTTTTAGTGGGTTTTAGGCACTTTCCGGCACTTAAACTATCACCTAGTGACGCAGTTTTATGGTCCTTACTTCCCTACATACCATACTAGTGTAGTACCTTGCCTCTGGCCCTTACGGGTTCTCAAAACACTGTCTGTCTATGTACTGAACATCGTCAGCATTTTTCTGAGTTATCCGCTATCTGTGCTAACCGTGCTTTGTGCATCATGTATGTCAATAAAGTTTGCATGTGATAATGAGGTGACATTATGTAATATGTGATGCACATGTAAGTATGATGCAGTAATCAGAAAGCAGTTTAGATCATTAATTGTAGTTCAGCACAGTCATTAAGCATTAATCAATATTAATCAATTGTATGGATACCTGGATTTATGAGGGTTGTCACATGTTTATTGAGAGTTTTTGTGTCATTGCAGGTAAAGCACATAACTCGGTGATGTTAAGTTAGTTAAATATGATGCGGCATGTTCGAGAATGAGGAACAAGGCATTTATAGTTTTCGAGAGTTGATTCGGGTCAAGATAGAGTTTAGAGATTCAAGGAATGTGATGTTACAAAGTTTAGGGGCCTTCTGGTAATTGAATGGAAGTTAATCATAGTTGATATGTTGAAGATATAAGGAATAATAAAGTGCAGGGGCTGAAATCAACATATATGGAAAGTCATATGATGGTTATATGTGAAGGGAATAATAAACAATGAAGTCAAGGGACTAATATTGATAATTGTTGAAAGTTCTTATGCTTGTTCGTGGATTTGTGCATGTGTGCTTCCACCTACGGTTTCTAAACCGTAGGTCATGGTTTAAGGGTGCAAAAATATAAAAGAAACAGTGATGCCATACCTCCACCCACGGTCCAGGCCTCCACCTACGGTGGAGGCATAGTTGCCAAGAGATATGAACCGTAACCTAAGATCTCTAGACCGTAGGTGGCGGCGGGTTTTTAGGAAGTTTATGGGGTGTGCACATGTTGTTCTTTTGGAGGGTTTTAATAAGTTTAACCTAGTTTTTCAACAACACTTGACATTGAACGATATTGGGAGTAGCAAGGGCATACTTATAGCATCCAATTCATCTTAATCATCATCATATCTTTGCTACTTGCCGAATCAATCATGAATCCATCATATTTCCAAGCCTTTGAATATCAAGATTGCGAGATGAGCGGCTAAAACTTTTATGTTTCTTCCGAATGGAGAGTTTTTGTAAGTTAGACAATTTTATATGTTTATGACAATCGTCTAACTCGGTGATCTAAGCATTCGATGCTTTTCACCTTTGATCTGATTAATCAATTGTAACCGGTTGTATTTTATCTAACTTTAATTTTTGATCATTCAATTCCTGAGAGTTCTAGTAATCGGGATATATTTGTTAGGGGATTAGGGTTGGTAATTGTAACTGATAATTATTAGATAACCTCCCGTTATGTATTGACCGGAGTACTTAGTCTTTGATTATCACAATTGATGAATTAAGTTGAACACTTATGTCTATGTGAGTGTTTCGATTCAGCACATAGTTGAATCTAGCTACAAACCTGAAATTCGGAGGAACCATTATTTATCCTACTGATTTAAACTTTGATTTTAGTTGTTAATTTAGATAAACAATCAAACCATCATTTGAGTTTTACTTTTCTGTAATAGTTAATCAACACTTGACAATACGACACTTTCCACAATCCTCCTCTGGTTTGATATCCGACTTATCCTATCTACATTGTTTTTTTTTGGTTTTTGCCTGTTCTTCACGATAGACATCACAATGGCGCCATTGCAGGGGAAGCGTGCGCAAAGTGTTTAGTGTTAAGTTTTTACTAAAAAAGATAAAAAATACAAAAATAGAGTCATTTTGTTTTGTCTTGTTTTGTTTAGAATTATACGAGATTTTTCTTGTTTGTGTTGCGTAGGTGATCTCTTACGTGAATGCATCATACTTGGAAGTTCGGGAAGTCTTCGCCTCTAGTTTACGATCCAGAAATTGAGCGAACCGTTCGGCAAACCTGAGTATTGCACCGAGAAAACAAGATCTTGAATTCACCGCTATCGTCAATCAAACCATGGAAAACTCAAGTAATCAACCTTCCACCCCATCTTAACTGTTAGTTCATATGTCTGTAGCTTCCGTCAGCATTGAGTCTTATTTTGTATTATATATGTCTTTTGTGAACTTGTATGTATATGTATGTATGTGAGTAAAATGACAGACCAGGGAATGGCTTTGAACTGTAAAGGTGATGTCCGACGGCTGGCAAGTGTCACCCGATCGGATGGCCATCCGACCGGATTGCCATCCGACCGGACATCACCTATCACATCCCTGAGCCTGCCTATAAATACCCAGCTTGGGTTAGTGTTAGTAACTTTTAGAACTTTTGGAGACTTTTGCTCATTCTGTCAGGAGACTCTGTCAAGTCTGACTCTCTACCGGTTCTTGTGTACTTTCACATTATTCTAATAGAAAGATCACACAGATTTAATCGTTGAATACGTTGTTGTGATTCTGTGACTTGTTCCATGGATTCCGCACATTGATCGAGGTCGATTCATCCACGTTCCGTACGAACAGATCCTGATCCAAAGGCCCCAACAAGTGGTATCAGAGCCACAGGAGGATAAATCGAGGACTACGACAGCGAATTCACCAGAATTTCAGCTATTCTTTCCGATTACAGTCGAATTTCACCGGAAATTTGACGAATTCTCTCACTTTCTACTCATTTCTTGCTGTGTTTCACACTTTTATACCTTAGAAACGAGAAAAACGTAAAATTGAGCGGGAATCTATGGTTAAAATTTGACAAATTTGATATCAATCGATTCGCAATCAATCAAAGAACAATCCTACAAAATTTCATAAGAAAATTCCTTCAAAAACTGAATTAAAATCATCAAAAACCATGTTGAACTGTTCGTGTTTGCTGATGTCATCCACCCGCTCGGACAGCTGTTCAAACGGATTGGCTTAGACTGCGTCATACTTACTACTTGCTGACGTCATCAGTGTCACTCGCTCAGATCGCCATCCGAGTGGTGTAACATTGATTGTTCAAATTTATTCAGCTTATGCCATCATCCCACCCGGTCGGACAGCAATCCGATCGGATTGGATTTGGTAGTTCTTGTTTTCATTTGCTTACGTCATCCTGTCACTCGGTCGGATTACTCTCCGATTGGATAAGGGTTGAAAAGTCAAAGTATTTCAAAAGTTTTTGTGTCACTCGTTCGGACAACCACTCGACCGGATTACCATCCGAGCGAGTTGTCATCCGAATCGTGTACATCTCTTGTTACCTGACTGTGCCACTCGACCGGATTACCATCCGATTAAAGTGCATTAGTGTGAAGCTTTCGAAAATCTCAAAAATTTATCTAAGTGTTTGAAAACTGTTTCAGGTACTATACAATGGGGGATGATTTTCTAAACCCATTTAGTGACGTGTTTGCTTACAACACAGGAGACGCCACGACAAGTAACACGAACAACACAGCTCCAAACCCGAATCCTAAGAAAGCAATTGCTGACTCACTAAGCGTGGATAACGCTTATGGCACCTACAACAAACCACCTAAGCTCATGGCCATTGAAGATTATAATACATGGGCGAACAGGTTTGAAGACTGGTTTAAGGCATTCGCCTACCAAAGCTAGAAGTGTTTAAAAAATAGGTTCAATATTGTAAGGAGTGATTATGAAAATTTGATCGATACTGAACAAGAAAGTTTTATTGCTGAACAGAAATGTATTGAATTATTACATCAATCTGTTAGGGATGATATCATTTCCTTGATTGATTACAAAGATTCAAGAGATTTGTGGGGAAAATTAGAAAAGAAGTGTGTAGGAGGAGCAGAAATCGTTAAGAACAAGAAAAAAATATTAAAGAAAGAATTTGATTTGTTCGGTTGTATGAAGAATAAGTCGGTCTTGAAGATGATAGAGCGGTTTTGTGTTAGGATCGGAGGCTCTCATGATTGTGCTTGTTTGTATAATTTGAACAGATCAAATAGAGATAAATAGAGTTTAAGTGCAGCGGAAAAGATCACAGACTTTGTAAACACAATCAAGAAAGAAAATAGTTTAGATAAACAAGTGCTTTTCATCAGTCAAAAGATTACAAAGCAATTCAAAGGATTACAAGCATGCTTACAAACTAAACTCCCCCTCAGCCTGATACTCCAGCGGTTGGTTGCACAAGATGAAAGGATTGAATTGAGGAGAAGAACTCACTCAAATCGATCAAATGTAACAGTACAGAGTACTGTTCCATTTATACACAATCCAAACCACTGAGGCATCTCAGCTGACGTCACCATGAAAGCGACGTCTAACAGCCTAACAACCTGTATCTACTGTTCTTATACAAACACTACTAAACCTAACGACTGACTATACATAAAACAGATGACATACTAAACTACTACTTTCTCTTTACATCAGTGCTTTCATCAAGGTTGATCAGTCCTTGATTGAACAGTGCTTTGTCATCAGTAGATTGTACCAGCAGTGTTTTCTTCTCAGCAGTTTTCTGGCTTCATCAGTAGTTAGAAGAATAGCAGCAGTTGTATCCGGGCAGTGGATGTAAGACCATCAGATGTTATAATCACTTTCAAGGGAGAAGACTTAGTGTAAACTGCTGCTTATTGTGAACCCACTGTCATGATCCGGTTTTGGCTTTCATTATCTGTTCCTCTGGCAGGGTTCAATCCCAATAATCTCCCCCTAGAACAGATAATGCCAAAACCCTTCATTATTCTGGATCTTTATTCCTCATCAGAAGTTCCTTGGCTTATCTTTTAAATTCTGCTTCAAAGTCTTTGGAACTTGAGTCATCCTCATCCCTACACAGTGAAAGTTCAAGGAGATCCTGCAAATCTTCAACACCAAGGCCTAGTGCTTCTTTCCTTGATATGTACTTCACTTCGCCATTGGATCTGACCAGGGTCAATACATGGGTCTTTTGATCAGAGAGCCACTTTAGTATTTTTGAACCCAATGGGTGTGACAACTCGAAATTTAGAACCTTTCGTTGTGTGCTTGAACGCTTAGCGACTAACTGATTTGATGATTTAATGAATACATGTGAACTTATATGATTATGTGTTATGTTATGTGTATGCTTGTGTGTATGTATGCGGGTATGAATACGAACCGAGTGAACCGTAACATATGGGCCGGTTGGTCACACACACACCCTTAGCCCATTCGAAGACCCATTAGGGTGCACTTGAAGCTAGTATATAATCCGGTTGTTAGCCATCCTTGCCATTTTCTTGGACAACACACACACTCCTCTACTCTCTCTCTAGAAATCCTTAAACCCTAAGCTACAACATTGCTCCCCTTCATTTCGGATCAAACCGGTGACCACAAGGAGACCCGGTTAAGCTCATCATCATCACTCGGACACTCATCTTCCTTACCAACTCGGCACCACCTCACAATCGGTTAGTGTTCTATGTTGTTGTTATTGTTAAATGTTGTGAATGACATGGTGTAGCTAGAATAATGGTACAAATGATGATGTTCTCATGTATCGGATGTATATGATGATGCTTGGATAACATGCTTTGATTTCGGATATGTTGCATAATGAACACACAATATTTTATGTCTAAATATGATTCAAACCATTGAGTGTTGATGTTCATGAAAGCCGGCTGGCATATGTGTAGTACCATGTTGATGAGATTAGTGTAGAGTTGATTTTGATATGTTATGTGATGATTTGAAGCTATTAGATGAGTATATTCAAGTGTGTTGCCTTGTTGTTCATGATTTCGTTTGTGATTGATGCTAGAAACCGGGAATAGGATGAACAAATTCGATTAACCAACATGAACATGACTTTAATATGTGAAGAACTTGATGAATGTCATATGAACATGATATGAATATTTGAAATGTATGTGTTTGATCCGTTTTTGGTTAAGGTTAGACAAATAAACATGTTTAAGTGGATAGTACATCATGTTGCATGAAATCAGAATGTTATTGGATAGTACACTGTACCGAATCAGCCTATGTCCAGTCGAAACCTTCGGTTGCGACTCGAAACCACTGCATGACGAGTCGAGACCCCCGGTTGCGACACAGATTGCGAGTCGCAAACACTTAGTTGCGACTCGAAACCACACTTAATCAGCACAAAAATCTTATGGCTCGAAATCTCGGTTGCGAGCCCAGTTGCGACTCGTAACCAAAACAGCACGAACCGAAACCGTGTTTGCGAGTCCGGTTGCGACTCGAGACCAGAACCTGCATCAGTTACGACTCGAGACCAGGTGCATGTGCACACTGTTTGGACTTGCACTCCATTACGGGCTCAATTGATTGGGCTGGACTCTTGGGCCTAATGCATAGACCTTATATGTTACTTGAACGTGAATATTGTTGATCTGCCATGATTAAACGTGTATGCCATGAACGATACTTGAATGCACTGTGCTAGAAACATCCGTGTGCTACTTGGTTACGAACCTGACTTGTATGATACAACTATGATAGGACGTGAGTAGCCACAACATTGCTTGTTTGACTTTTCTGTGTTTCTACCGAGCAAACCAAGGTGAGTTCACACCCTCTACAAAGCATGGGATTCCCAGGGGTCGGGAATTGGGGTTAAGGAACATGGGTTCCTCGTCCTCCTTGGGTAGGACAGCAAAGGTTCAGGAATGTAATTCCTCGTCCTCACGGACAGATAACTCGTACTAGACCAAAACTCTATCACGAAGTCCCTCCTTTTATATCGACTTAATCGCCGGGCCAATGGCGAGCGGGTCATTAGTTAGATAGCGCTATTTAGGTCTGACAAACCTCACACCGTGCCGCAGAGGACGGGCGTGAACTAATGGATCTGGGGCACGTCAATGATGATAGACATTGACAGTTTCAGGGCACATAAACATGACTACAGTCAGCAGTCGATATGGTAACGAGTCTAGTGTATACATGGGGTAGCCCCCACGGCCGAAATGCCAGATAACTAACACGGGGTAGCCCCCACGGCTGGATTGCTAGAGTAACCGGGAATAAACAAGTCACGTTTTTAACTATGGGGTAACCCCCACGGCAGGATGCCAGCTAAAGGAAACTGTTTTCGAAACAACTTAAAACGAACACCCAACCGTGAACTCACTCAACTTGTTGTTGACTCGTTACTACATGCTTTGCAGGTCCTTAGGTTTCTTAGCTGGATCTTGCATGGAGGAGGATCGTTGTGGGACATGGACGGCTGTGTGCCATGTTAAACTTTGAAACAATTAAACTTATGTTTTGATTTGAGACTTATGCTTCCGCTAGTAACTTAACTATGTTTTGTGTGAACACCAATTGTATTGGTTGAACTTTTATAATTACATACATGCTTGTTCAATATGATTGGTGGCTGGATCCTGGTCAGTCACGCCTCCAAGCGGTAGTACTCCGCAGGTGGATTTTGGGGGTGTGACAGATTGGTATCAGAGCCATTGGTTATAGAGAACTTGGTTTTAATAAAGGGGAAAACGTTTTTTGTTAAAACCAGACTATAACCTGTACAGTGCTCAACGGTCCACAACGATGCTTCACTCCACACGCAAGGCTCGACATTCTAGGTGATATGATCTGTGTATATATTGCCTACTTGTTAGTTACATAGTACATTGCTCATGGTATACTTGGCTAGTATAACTACTGTTGCTTGAACACGTGTGTACTCACTCACTTCTGACATCGCACTTTCGCGAACCCCTCTCACTCACGTTCTCCTTGATATGAAGATCATGTCTGGACGCGTTAACCTGACACAAGCCCAGTTGACGGCTCTGATCAACGAACGAGTTGCCGCAGCACTTGCAGCTGGACACGCAGGAGGTATATCCTGCAGTCCGAACTCATTCTAGGATCTTTAGGATCCTACTCTCGTGAACCAACCTTTGTGTTAAACCCTGTCTTTTCTTTTACCTACGATAGGTCAGCACGTTCAGCCACCCGTGTGCACTTTTAAGACTTTCATGGACTGCCGACCAACTACTTTTAGCGGCACTGAAGGAGCAGTAGGTCTCCTGCACTGGTTCGAGAAACTAGAGTCTGTGTTCGAAATGTGCGAATGCCCTGAGGCGCGCAGGGTGAAGTATGCTACCGGTACTCTCGAGGGTTTAGCCCTCACATGGTGGAACGCTCAAGTTCAGATGCTGGGGTTGGTTGCTGCCAATGCCACCCCTTGGGAAACTTTTAAGGAAATGATCAAAGAAGAATACTGCAGTCGTGATGAGATTCACAAACTAGAAGTGGAGTTCTTCAACCTCAAGATGACGGGGTCCGAAATTGAAGCTTATGTAAAAAGGTCGAACGAACTGGCAATTCTGTGCCCTACTATGGTGGACCCTCCCATCAAACGCATCGAACTGTTTCTTCAGGGCTTAGTGCCAGAAATCCAGAGTCATGTGACTTCAGCGAACCTCGCCACCTACCAGCAAACTGTTCAGTTGGCTCACCGTCTCACGGATCAAGCGGTGGAGCAGAACAAGTTACCAAAACGCATAGGTGCTGCAACTACTTCTGGTACCTCAAATGACAACAAACGAAAATGGGATGGAACTTCAAGCAAGGGTTCGACTTCTGTTCAGTCCCAGTCTCAGCAGAGGAAGACTGATGACTACAAGAGCCCTAATCAGCAATCGTCTGGTGGTCAAGGCCACGGTGGGTACAAAGGAAATCATCCCAAATGCAATCGCTGCAGCCTGCACCACAGCGGACCATGCACCAGGGGCAACTGTCATCGGTGCAACAAGCCTGGTCACGCTGCAAAGGATTGCAGGAGCTTATACCCCGCCAATCAGAATCGTCAGCAAGCTCAACAGAACCAGCGCCAGCAGCAGCAGCAAGGTGATAACAAAGGGTGCTTTCAGTGTGGAGCTGAGGGCCACTTCAAGAGAGACTGTCCCCAACTGAACAGGAACCAGAACAACAACAACAACAATAACAACAATCAGGGGAGTGGTAACAATGGGAACAACAACAACAATGGCGCCAGGGGGCGGGTGTTTGTGATTGGCCAAGGTGAAGCAAGGAATGACCCCAATGTTGTGGCGGGTAAGTTCCTTCTCGACGACTTTTATGTTTCAGTATTATTTGATTCGGGTGCCGATACTAGCTACATGTCACTAGAAGTTAGTCGAATGATTAAGCGTATTCCAACACCTTTGAACAACAAGCACACCGTAGAGCTAGCAAATGGTAAGAGTTTAGAAGCCACACACATAGTCAAGGGTTGTAAACTTATTCTCGCTGACCAGACCTTCTCTATCGACCTCATTCCTATTGTCTTGGGTAGTTTCGACGTTGTCATTGGGATGGATTGGTTATCCCAACACCGAGCAGAGATCCTTTGCAACGAGAAGGTTGTCCGTATTCCAGGTCCGGATGGTGAACCTCTCATGATTCATGGCGACAAGAGGAGTGCCGTTGAGAACGTCATTTCTCTCCTTAAGGCCCAAAAGTGCTTGCGAAAGGGCCACACTGCCATTTTGGCTCTCATTACTGACACCACGGAGAAAGAGAAAAAGATTGAAGATTTCCCAGTTGTACGCGATTATCCAGAGGTATTTCCTGAGGAATTACCTGGTCTTCCGCCCCATCGCCAAGTCGAGTTTCAGATCGAACTAGCTCCTGGAGCTGCGCCTATAGTCCGTGCACCTTATCGTTTAGCCCCATCAGAGTTGAAGGAACTCTCTACGCAACTACAAGAGCTCTTGGATAAAGGTCTTATTCGTCCTAGCTCATCGCCCTGGGGAGCTCCAGTGCTATTTGTGAAGAAGAAAGACGGTACTTTCAGAATGTGCATCGACTACCGAGAACTCAACAAGGTGACGGTGAAGAATCGTTATCCTCTATCGCGGATTGACGACTTGTTCGACCAACTGCAGGGGTCGAGCTACTATTCAAAGATTGATTTGAGATCGGGATATCACCAGCTGAGAGTCCGAGCAGAGGACGTCTCCAAAACAGCTTTCAGAACTCGATACGGGCACTATGAGTTTTTGGTCATGCCTTTTGGGATGACAAACGCACCTGCGGTTTTCATGGACTTGATGAACCGAGTGTGCAAGCCTTACCTGGACAAATTCGTTATAGTCTTCATCGACGACATCCTGATCTATTCTAAGAGTCAGGAGGAACACGAGCAGCATCTGCGACTTATTCTGGAACTCCTCCGAACAGAACAGCTTTATGCAAAGTTCTCGAAATGCGACTTCTGGCTTCGAGAAGTCCATTTCCTAGGCCACGTGGTAAACCAGGATGGGATTCACGTTGATCCATCCAAGATAGACTCGATTAAGAACTGGCCTGCACCCCGTACACCAAAGGAAATTCGCCAATTCTTGGGTTTGGCGGGATACTACCGGAGATTCATAAAGGATTTTTCTAAGATTGCACAGCCTCTCACCTCACTAACGCAGAAGGGCGTTGTTTATCGCTGGGAAAACGCACAGGAGTTGGCATTTCAGCACCTAAAGGATAGACTTTGTAGCGCACCTATCCTTTCCCTGCCGGAAGGCACAGACGACTTTGTGGTTTACTGCGATGCATCAATTCAGGGTCTTGGTTGCGTGTTGATGCAACGAGACAAAGTTATAGCCTACGCCTCACGCCAACTCAAGGTTCATGAAAAGAACTACACGACGCACGACTTAGAGCTGGGAGCTGTTGTTTTTGCACTTAAGTTATGGCGGCATTACCTGTACGGTACCAAATGCGCCATCTACACTGACCACAGGAGCCTCGAGCATATCTTCAAGCAGAAGGAACTGAATATGCGGCAGAGACGATGGGTCGAGCTACTAAATGACTACGAGTGCTCAATCAGGTATCACCCGGGCAAGGCCAATGTTGTGGCTGACGCCCTCAGTCGGAAGGACACTGCGCCTAAGCGCGTGCGAGCTTTACAACTCACGATCCACTCTAGTCTCCCTCCCCAGATACGAGTAGCTCAGAAAGAAGCACTGAAACCAGAAAACGTCAGGGCTGAAGCCCTACGCGGATCAAGGCAACGATTAGAACAGAAGGAAGACGGTGCTTACTACGTAACGGGACGCGTTTGGGTCCCACACTATGGCAACCTACGAGAGCTTGTGATGGACGAAGCACACAAGTCTCGCTACTCGGTACATCCTGGTTCGGATAAAATGTACCACGACATTAAAACTACGTACTGGTGGCCTAGCATGAAGGCCCACATAGCAACCTACGTCAGCAAGTGCTTGACCTGTGCGAGAGTCAAGTCCGAATACAAGAAACCCTCAGGCCTACTCCAACAACCAGAGATACCTCAATGGAAATGGGAACAAATTTCCATGGATTTTGTTACTGGCCTACCTAGATCCCAGCGCGGGAACGATACTATTTGGGTGATCGTGGATCGACTTACAAAATCTGCACACTTCTTGGCTATCAAGGAGACGGATAAATTCTCCACTCTTGCAGAAATATACCTCAAGGAAGTTGTTTCAAGGCACGGGGTGCCCACCTCTATCATCTCGGATCGAGATGCACGTTTTACTTCAGAGCTGTGGCAAGCAATGCACAAATCCTTCGGCTCACGATTAGACATGAGCACAGCGTACCACCCTCAGACGGACGGGCAGTCCGAGCGCACTATTCAAACCTTAGAAGACATGCTTCGTGCATGTGTAATCGACTTTGGCAACCGCTGGGAAAAGCATCTGCCACTTGTGGAATTCTCGTACAATAACAGCTACCACACCAGCATTAAAGCTGCTCCATTTGAGGCATTGTACGGACGTAAATGCCGGTCACCTCTTTGCTGGGCAGAGGTGGGAGATAGTCAGATCACTGGTCCAGAATATGTGGTGGACACGACCGAACAAATCGCTCAGATACGAAAACGCATGACGGCCGCTCGCGAACGTCAGAAAGTTTACGCCGACATGGGCAGGAAACCGCTTGAGCTCTAGGTTGGGGAGCGGGTACTACTCAAAGTCTCACCCTGGAAGGGTGTGGTTCGTTTTGGTAAACGCGGTAAACTTAACCCACGATACGTTGGACCTTTCGAGGTCATTGAGAAAATAGGCAGGGTGGCCTACAGACTGAACTTACCAGCGGAACTCGGTGCAGTTCACAACGTTTTTCACGTGTCAAACCTGAAGAAGTGTCCGTCAGACGAGACTCACGTAGTTCCTCTGAAGGAACTCACTATCGACGAGCAGTTACGATTCGTCGAGGAACCAGTCGAAATCACGGACCGGGATGTTAAGGTCCTCAAGAGCACCAGAATACCTCTCGTTCGAGTTCGTTGGAACTCACGTCGCGGCCCAGAGTTCACCTGGGAGCGCGAAGATCAGATGAAACAAAAGTATCCCCAACTGTTCGCAAACAGTACACCCACTACTGAGGCCGAAGCTACGGAATTTCGGGACGAAATTCCAGATCAACGGGGGGTGGATGTGACACCCCAGGAAAACCGGGAAAACCATACAACTTAACTAGCTGCCTCAGTGAGTGCCTACCAAATTTCGGGACGAAATTTCTTTCAACTTGGGGATGATGTGACAACTCGAAATTTAGAACCTTTCGTTGTGTGCTTGAACGCTTAGCGACTAACTGATTTGATGATTTAATGAATACATGTGAACTTATATGATTATGTGTTATGTTATGTGTATGCTTGTGTGTATGTATGCGGGTATGAATACGAACCGAGTGAACCGTAACATATGGGCCGGTTGGTCACACACACACCCTTAGCCCATTCGAAGACCCATTAGGGTGCACTTGAAGCTAGTATATAATCCGGTTGTTAGCCATCCTTGCCATTTTCTTGGACAACACACACACTCCTCTACTCTCTCTCTAGAAATCCTTAAACCCTAAGCTACAACATTGCTCCCCTTCATTTCGGATCAAACCGGTGACCACAAGGAGACCCGGTTAAGCTCATCATCATCACTCGGACACTCATCTTCCTTACCAACTCGGCACCACCTCACAATCGGTTAGTGTTCTATGTTTTTGTTATTGTTAAATGTTGTGAATGACATGGTGTAGCTAGAATAATGGTACAAATGATGATGTTCTCATGTATCGGATGTATATGATGATGCTTGGATAACATGCTTTGATTTCGGATATGTTGCATAATGAACACACAATATTTTATGTCTAAATATGATTCAAACCATTGAGTGTTGATGTTCATGAAAGCCGGCTGGCATATGTGTAGTACCATGTTGATGAGATTAGTGTAGAGTTGATTTTGATATGTTATGTGATGATTTGAAGCTATTAGATGAGTATATTCAAGTGTGTTGCCTTGTTGTTCATGATTTCGTTTGTGATTGATGCTAGAAACCGGGAATAGGATGAACAAATTCGATTAACCAACATGAACATGACTTTAATATGTGAAGAACTTGATGAATGTCATATGAACATGATATGAATATTTGAAATGTATGTGTTTGATCCGTTTTTGGTTAAGGTTAGACAAATAAACATGTTTAAGTGGATAGTACATCATGTTGCATGAAATCAGAATGTTATTGGATAGTACACTGTACCGAATCAGCCTATGTCCAGTCGAAACCTTCGGTTGCGACTCGAAACCACTGCATGACGAGTCGAGACCCCCGGTTGCGACACAGATTGCGAGTCGCAAACACTTAGTTGCGACTCGAAACCACACTTAATCAGCACAAAAATCTTATGGCTCGAAATCTCGGTTGCGAGCCCAGTTGCGACTCGTAACCAAAACAGCACGAACCGAAACCGTGTTTGCGAGTCCGGTTGCGACTCGAGACCAGAACCTGCATCAGTTACGACTCGAGACCAGGTGCATGTGCACACTGTTTGGACTTGCACTCCATTACGGGCTCAATTGATTGGGCTGGACTCTTGGGCCTAATGCATAGACCTTATATGTTACTTGAACGTGAATATTGTTGATCTGCCATGATTAAACGTGTATGCCATGAACGATACTTGAATGCACTGTGCTAGAAACATCCGTGTGCTACTTGGTTACGAACCTGACTTGTATGATACAACTATGATAGGACGTGAGTAGCCACAACATTGCTTGTTTGACTTTTCTGTGTTTCTACCGAGCAAACCAAGGTGAGTTCACACCCTCTACAAAGCATGGGATTCCCAGGGGTCGGGAATTGGGGTTAAGGAACATGGGTTCCTCGTCCTCCTTGGGTAGGACAGCAAAGGTTCAGGAATGTAATTCCTCGTCCTCACGGACAGATAACTCGTACTAGACCAAAACTCTATCACGAAGTCCCTCCTTTTATATCGACTTAATCGCCGGGCCAATGGCGAGCGGGTCATTAGTTAGATAGCGCTATTTAGGTCTGACAAACCTCACACCGTGCCGCAGAGGACGGGCGTGAACTAATGGATCTGGGGCACGTCAATGATGATAGACATTGACAGTTTCAGGGCACATAAACATGACTACAGGCAGCAGTCGATATGGTAACGAGTCTAGTGTATACATGGGGTAGCCCCCACGGCCGAAATGCCAGATAACTAACACGGGGTAGCCCCCACGGCTGGATTGCCAGAGTAACCGGGAATAAACAAGTCACGTTTTTAACTATGGGGTAACCCCCACGGCAGGATGCCAGCTAAAGGAAAATGTTTTCGAAACAACTTAAAACGAACACCCAACCGTGAACTCACTCAACTTGTTGTTGACTCGTTACTACATGCTTTGCAGGTCCTTAGGTTTCTTAGCTGGAGCTTGCATGGAGGAGGATCGTTGTGGGACATGGACGGCTGTGTGCCATGTTAAACTTTGAAACAATTAAACTTATGTTTTGATTTGAGACTTATGCTTCCGCTAGTAACTTAACTATGTTTTGTGTGAACACCAATTGTATTGGTTGAACTTTTATAATTACATACATGCTTGTTCAATATGATTGGTGGCTGGATCCTGGTCAGTCACGCCTCCAAGCGGTAGTACTCCGCAGGTGGATTTTGGGGGTGTGACAATGGGTTTCTTGGGAGAGATTTATTTCCTGATGAGCTTTGAGATTTTAGCCTTGAGAAAAATTGTACAGCAGTATCCTGAACTTCAGACATTCTTTTGAAAGCTTCTTCTATGACTTCATTTGCTGCAGCTATATCTTCTGCAACTTCTTTGTCAACTTGCTCTTGTGTCTTTTGTTGATCAAGCTCTCTGTCTGAGATATCTGCTGAAATGTTTGGTTATGCAGGTTTGGTTAGTACCTTTTTGAAAAGGTTTTGAAGGCTCACTGAACTATCTTCTTTTAGACCCATTTTCTTGATGGCTTCTTTGAAGTTCTCAGCTTCCTTTTCTTTTTCTTCTTCACTGGTCAGCAGTTTTCCTTTCTCTTGGTTTATCACAAGACTCGGGTCAACTATTGATGTGATCAGTGTTTTAAGAGCATCCAGCTATTGTTCTATCTTGTTGTAGTCTGGCTTTTTAGAAGTGCCTGAGACTGTTATCTTTCTTTTCTTCAGCCGTTCATAAGCCTCATCGGTATACTGCTTTGTCCATTTTGCTATGGCTTCAGCAGTATCCACCTTAGCATCTATCAGTTCCTGCTTTTTCTTTTTGTATTCAGAAGTAAGATCAGCAATTAGCTTTTTGTACTTATTCCAATTTGGAGCTGTCTTCTTCTTACTTGGATCATTTTTAACCCTTTCAATCGTGTTTGCTTCATGCTTCAAGGCAACTAGTGGCCAGTCTTCAAATTGGTTTTCTTCAGCTTGATAGAATTTTTCTTTCATTATATATGCAAGATACTCTTTTCTCATTGCTTTTCGTTGATCTGTCTTTTCTTTGTTCAGATCTTGTGCATAGTCTTCCATTTGCTTGACCTTTGTGAGCAAGAGTACCATTCTTTCTGCAATGGCTTCATCACCTTCATGTTTGCATTCAAGCTTAGCTCTAATCCTTGCTTGCCTTGCTTTCATT
The DNA here is from genome assembly GCA_030545235.1 of Helianthus tuberosus. Taxonomy (NCBI): domain Eukaryota; kingdom Viridiplantae; phylum Streptophyta; class Magnoliopsida; order Asterales; family Asteraceae; genus Helianthus; species Helianthus tuberosus. The sequence continues at coordinate 172,397,354 of CM060377.1, forward strand.
TCGAGATATTCATCCATGTTTTCTGGGACTATGAAGCCAATGAGAGAAGGAAATCTTCTTTTTGAAGGATCTTCTTCGGTATAAAATTGTCTCATCTCATTTTTCACAGCATCTAGTTCCAGTGGATATTTTGCGGCAACAGGATCATATTTTTCATCAGTGGCTTGAGTTGTTTCTCTTTTTCTTTTGTGAAGCTTTACGGATGAAAAGGGTTTTGGTTGTGATGTAGGAATGATGAGAGCAGTGGTGGATGGTTGACTAACAGCTGATGTGTCAACCTCTGTTGTCATTACAACTACTGATGTGTCAGTAGATGTCTTCTGCTTTTGAGCAGGGGTTGAAGGCAGTGAATTTGTTTTTGGTGATGTTGATAGAGAATCATCATCAGGAATGAAAACCCTTCTCCTTTTTATTGTAAGAGAAGCTGATGATGTCTTGGGTGTACCAGTGGTTTGAGTGATGGAAAGTGTCTGACTAACAACTGTTGAAACAACTGGTGCTTCAACCGCTGTTGTCATTACACCAGATGTTGTAACATCTGGTGTCTTCTGTTTTATGACAGGAGGTAATGAAGATGATGTGATTGTAGATGATGATAATGGTAGAGCAGTGGTTTTGGTGGTGTGTGGTGAAGTTGTGTGTGTTGATGAAATGACAGCTGTTTGGCTAGCAGTTTTTGAAACCACTGTTGTATCAGCTGTTTGGATGGAAATATGAGATTTTGTGGTTTGAGGTTTAGATGTCTGTTTTGTTTTTCTGGTTCAACGTAAACACCATCCTCAATTCCCTTCATCTTCAGCTGCTGGATTTTCTCCCCCTTTTTGGCATTATCTGGAAGGGGGTTATCCATGAAGAGGATAGTGGAGGGAACTTTTTCACCATGGGCAGTCCTTTGTATGCTGGCCTTTATAGCCTTGATGTCTGCTTGAGTATCTTTAAATCTTGACTCCACCATGTTTGTCGGCATTTTTACATGCATTTCATGCTGTTGATCAGCCGTTTGTTTTTGTTTTTCTAGCAAGGGTTGAAAAAGATTCCAGAGCTCATTTGCAGCAAGTGCTTGTGGCGGAGCAGGTGCTTGAGGTGGAACAGCAGTGGATTGTGCTTTTTGAGCTTTTAACAGCTGTTGCACCATATCCTTTATTTCAGCAACTGATGTTTCAAGTTTTTCAACTCTGCCCGTCAATTCCTGATATTTTGAATCATCACCCAAATTAATGGGATCACCTGAATCCCCACCAGCAGTGGTTGTATCAATGTGTGACTTAGGAACTGAGTCCCAAAAATCACCCATTGATGCCCCTTGTTCTCGGTACTGGGGACTTCTTTCTTCAGCATTTGATAAACCTTTGATGGTACCAGTGGTTAGAACCAACTCACTGGTGGTTACTGATGGTGCTATAGAAGAAATTGCCTTCAAGGGAGTCTTATTAATGAAACAACTGTCCAACTGAAGATCTGTTGATCCATCAGTTGTAGTTGCTGCTCCACTTGAACTACCACCGAGAGTTACTTGTAACTCAGGGGGTGTAACCTCCTCAGTTGTTGCTGGGATAGCAGGAGTAGTAGCATCAGACCCAGTCACTTGTGGGAGTATACTCTCAGTGACAGGTGATAGAGAGGAACTGGTTTGTGTCTGAGCTATAGCAACTGCATGCAACAAGGGTATTATTGATTGTGGCATTATGATTGGTGAGGGTATGGGTGTTGAAAGAGACATGTCCTTGGGATCAGGACTGAGGAAGATGGATCCGATTGGGTCCAGAGCTTCATATTGTGGGGTCCCTGTGCTTACAACCTGATCCTTTTGTGAGGATGCAGGAGGAGGTTGAGGTAAGGGTGGAGATCTTTCTACCAACTGCTGTGAGGAAATAGCAGCAGTGGTTTGCGGTGACATTTGTTTTGTCACTGGCAGTTGCTCTGGGATCTCATCTTCCAGAGTTGCCTTTTTCTTGGGTTTGGTGGGCTTTTTGTAAGACTTCTTTTTGGTCTTTTTGGTGATGTCAGGTGTGGGTTTCAAAGCAGTGGTTGTGCTGCTATGATCACCTGGAGTAGTGGGCTCAGCAGCAGATGTCTGAGGAGCCTTTGTAACTGCTAAAATCTGCTTAGGCGCCTCTGCTTTTGTTTTTATTGGTGCCATCATTCTAGAAAATGTTTCAGTTGTTAACCCTTTTATTTGAAAATAGACACCCTGTTTTAGCAAATTTTCATTTTCTTTTTCAAATTTTTGTTTAAAATGGTAGCTTAAGAATCTTGGAAAAAGTAAAAATGATTTGCTATCAACATTTTTTATCAAGTCATTAAAGATCTCCTGGGAATAGTTATAATTTTCACTATTTAAAATAGCATAACCCAGACATTGAATCTTTAATGGTATTTCGTTAAAAGCTGTTGTTTTATTTGAAACACACATCAGAAGTGTGTGAAATAAAAACCTTGGTGCAGAAGGGAAGTAACCTTTTTGTAAGGTATCTACCTTTGATTGTTCTACATATCCCCTTTTTACGAAATCAGTTTTCAACTCGGCTTTATCAAAGGAATTTTACCTTTCTGATCATCGAGTTTAAAGACTTCGGAGATTGATTGCGGTGTAATTTGAATCGCTTTGCCATGTATCGAGGAGTTGATGGCAATGACTTTATCATCTTGTTTTTCAAGCGTAGCCTTTTCCCAAAACTCTCTCTGGGTTTGCAGATAAATAGGAGCATCTGCGGTAAGCAAAGTTTTGTACTTTGATGCAGATATTGTGTCAATGATGGAATCGAATGTGTGGTTGTTGGTGGGTTTTGTGAGTAGACCCAGATAATTATGCGGGGATTTGTACGGAATTTCAATGGGTTCAGCGGCCGTTTGAGCGACCTCTTTGGACGAAGATGATGATTTTGACTTTGATTTTGATTTTGATTTTGATTTTGTCATTTTGATGAAGAAGGATCGGAGAGTGATTTGGGAAGAAAAGTTGGAAACTGCTTTGAGAAGAGAATTTTTGGAATTCAATTCGACAGTGTAAAAACCCTGTTTGGGGGTTTTGATCAGGGTTTTATTAAGGAAAAAATTGATCGCTGATGTGGCAGCGGTTATTAAGATCTGATAGCTAAAAATTGACCACGTGCCAACCTCTGATGATATGGATGAAGAATGGAGGACAGTTGTTTTGAGAGCCACTGATGAAACAAGCATCTGTGGTTACAACGGTAATAATGTGATAACAGTGGATGATTTTTACTATCAGTGGATAGCATATCAGTGGATAAGACACTGATTTTGAGCATCAGTGCTTGCCAAACAAAATGAAGGATCAGTGGCTGACTTTTAGCAGTGGACAGTATTTAGAAAACAGATGTTTTAGCAAAACAGTGGTTAAAGTAATAGCAATGGTATGAAGGATCCATATGTCAGCAACTTTTAAAGGAAATTTCATTCAAGGTTTTGCCACATGTCAATTACACATTTTGGAGCTTTTACAACTTCCTGACAGTGGTTTAGTACCCCAGATGATGTAAACTTGTTACTAAGGCAACTCATTCTTGCTATAATATTTGAATTAAAACATGAGTACCCAAGTATTTTAAGATCTGTTAACAATCAATCTTTTGCACAATGTAGAAACAAACTTTGAGTATGACCTGACTATGACATGTGTACCATTTCCTTTTGATCTTGAGGATAATATAACCATAAATCAGTAAAGGTTCAAAATATATTATTCTCAAAGAAAAATGAAGAATGACATATCCTGCTTTATTTTGAGAAAATCCCTTTTAAAAAAAACATTAAAGGATTTTATGAAGACAGCATCAAAAGGAACTGGCATAAATTTCCACTATAGCTCAATTCATATCAATCTCAAGTTTGTGAAAATGGTCAGTGATTGAACAACAATGGTATGACATTATAAATCCATTCTAACCACTATTTAGTACCATTTTCTTGTTGATTTATTGTAAAAAATGAGGACACATGTACACATGAGTTTTGAAAATCCTGTTATAGACTTTGTTACCATGTGATGATTCTGAACATTTGTCTAGTCCTCTTGTAAGTTCAATCACAAGGAATACTATTGTTACCTGAACTTTCCTGAACCAATGAACACACACAGTTGCTCGATAACCATTCTTAACCTAATTTTGGACTCTTAAGTGTTTTGTATTTATACTCTTTTCTTTTGACTTCAAAAGTTTTGAGATAAACACACTTCTGAGCTTTTGTGAATTTTCTTCTTCCCTTTTTACCCTTCCCATCCATAAGTAATGAAATACTTACTGGGATGTATTATTGAAGGAAAACTTGTTCCAAAATCATTTTGCAGTAATGTTTTGAGAGATTTGGTCATTTCTGCACATGTTTATGCCAAACTTCTCATTACCTATGATCTGGACATTTTTAACTTCTGATTTTCTTAATGTATTTTTAACACAGTTGATTTTTGGTCCTTTTGAAAGATTCTCAACCTGTTTTTCAATACATAAGATTTGATGACTAAGGTTTAATTTCCCTCTTTTTACCTTAACAAAAACACTAATGTTTTTATGAACATAGGCTTTTGTTAATCTGAGGTTCATACTTTAGCATCTAATATAGTGACATCACAAGTTTCATAACAACAGTTGAAATCAATTTTGAAGATAAGAAATAATCCCATAGTTTAACAGATATGTTTTCAGATCTAAAAACCATGAGTGTCTTGTGCATGAAATCACTCGTTGTGTGAGATTTGTGTGTCTTATGACATCTTGGTTGATTTACAGAGTTTTTGAATAACCACTTTGAGCATGGTTTACTCGTTACTCTGTTTTTCAACTAAATACACCCAACCATAGTATCAATGAATTTTGAGCTGAACTGTTATGTCAAATTGATTGTTAGATCGAATTTGACTGTCCAGGCTCTGATACCAATTGTTAGGATCGGAGGCTCTCATGATTGTGCTTGTTTGTATAATTTGAACAGATCAAATAGAGATAAATAGAGTTTAAGTGCAGCGGAAATGATCACAGACTTTGTAAACACAATCAAGAAAGAAAATAGTTTAGATAAAAAAGTGCTTTTCATCAGTCAAAAGATTACAAAGCAATTCAAAGGATTACAAGCATGCTTAGAAACTAAACTCCCCCTCAGCCTGATACTCCAGCGGTTGGTTGCACAAGATGAAATGATTGAATTAAGGAGAAGAACTCACTCAAATCGATCAAATGTAACAGTACAAAGTATTGTTCCATTTATAGACAATCCAAACCACTGAGGCATCTCCGCTGACGTCACCATGAAAGCGACGTCTAACAGCCTAACAACCTGTATCTACTGTTCTTATACAAACACTGCTAAACCTAACCACTGACTATACATAAAACAGATGACATACTAAACTACTGCTTTCTCTTTACATCAGTGCTTTCATCAAGGTTGATCAGTCCTTGATTGAACAGTGCTTTGTCATCAGTAGATTGTACCAGCAGTGTTTTCTTCTCAGCAGTTTTCTGGCTTCATCAGTAGTTAGAAGAACAACAGTAGTTGTATCCGGGCAGTGGATGTAAGACCATCAGATGTTATAATCACTTTCAAGGGAGAAGACTTAGTGTAAACTGCTGCTTATGTGAATCCACTGTCATGATCTGGTTTTGGCTTTCATTTTATGTTCCTCTGGCAGGGTTCAATCCCAACATTTTGTCACTTAAAGATAGAACTTGTGAGATACGGGATTACTGTTACCGAGGAAGAATTGGTCAAAAAGTTGTTGGACTCATTACCAGACGAAAGGGATTGGCAATATTATTCATTGGTTTTGAGAAACATAATGAAGTTGTCTGATATGACTGTCGATTGGTTAATCGAGAGGTTTGAAAGCAACGAACTTGAGATTAGAAAGACGAATAAAGTCAACAATACTCCTTACCAGCAAAATGTCGATCTGTACTATCGGGGAAGCATGATACCAAAGACTGTCTCACCAAAAACTGCTTTTTCTGCTGAAAACTCAAATACTGCCATTGAAGAAAGACAAAACAGCAGTTCTACTCCAAGAAGTGGATATCATGGAGGGTCATCTTCTTCAAGATCAGGAAGCCAGCAGCAGCAGAATATCCCGAAGAATGTTTTCCAATGTAACATAGCTGTGAATCTCAACAATGCGCAAAACTTTAACGAAGAAACAACTAAGAAACAGATGGTATTTTTGGCTTCAATCCTGTAATCCTATGAAAGCTTAGTTGCAGGAAAGATCGGAAACACAAACCTAACCAAAGAAGATTATGATCAAATCGATCCTGAGGAAATGGAATTGATTGACATAAGATGGTGTATGGCCAGCGTTATCCGACGTGCTCAGAGGTTCATGGAAATAACAGGGAGAAACTTGATTGGTGGACCGTCAACGAAGCTAGGCTTTGACAAGTCTAAGGTTACCTGCTTTAAGTGCAAACAAAAAGGGCACTTTAAAAGAGAATGCATGAATGCAGCTTCAGATGAAACAGCAAATCCATTTCATGATGACTATTACAAAAAGGTTGTGTATCACAAAAATCGAGAGGAACCGCCAAGAATGAAACAGATAGAAGAAGCTCCTAAAGACAAGTACAGGGCATTGGCTGTAATTCAGAATGATGAGGGCTTCGACTGGAGTGAATTTCTACCTGAAGATGATTATGTAGGGCATGCGTTTATGGCAAAAATCATTCCATTCAAAGACACTCGAACTGAAGAAGAGAAATATGTGAATAGAAAGATGTTAGCACAAACCATGAAGGATAGACATTATCGAGCCTGGAAAGAGGCTAAAATTGCAAACAGATGGGATGCTGATCGAGAGTGCTATTTGGATCCTAAAGGCAATACACTTGTTGAGCCATCGACACTCATTGTTGAAACTCTTATTGAACAAATAGCACAACAGGTAGAAGAGAGACAGAGAATGTGGGCAAGAGAAGCTGAGGAGGAGAAGTTAAAGTCGAAGAAAGTCGATGACGGGATAATCGACACTACCAAAGAAATGACTGCAGAGAATCTGACCAAGATGGCAGATAAAGTTCTCATGGCCAAAGAATTAGAGGTAGATTCTAAATCTGAATCTGAGTCAAAGATCCATGTCAGTTATAGTGATTCAACAAATGGGTCAGGTAAGACTGATAAGGCCAAAACTGTGAGTGACTGCAAAAATTGTATGAAAGACTGCAAGGTTTGTAGCACACTTGCATATCTCAACACCAAAAAGACTGAAGAACTAACTGAAAGAGTCAAAGAAGTTGAAAAACAAATCTTAAGTCGTGATAAACTAGTGAAAGCTTCAAATGATAGAATAAAGGAATTAACTGAGAAGATTGAAAAAAGATAAAATTGATGTAGAACGAGTTAGAAAAGAAAATGAAAAGTTAATTCATGAAAACCGACAACTTTTTGAAAATCATAAGAAGTTAAAAAGAACGATAAAAGATTCTGAAGAGCGAAACAGAAAAACATCCAAAGAAAATTTGCAACTGTCAGGAGTCCTTCAGTCAAAAGAAAAGCAAATCAAGCAACAGTTGGATGAGATTGCTAATCTAAAGCTTCAGTTTCAGGAAGCTAAGATTGAAAATGAACGAATCAATCTGAAACTAAACAGTTACAACTCCGCGAGCTTTGTTCTTCAACACATAGTTCCCAAACCCATTGGGAAGAACAAAGCTTGTGAAGAAGTATACTCTGATGGAACTGGGTTGGTTAACGACGATGAAACAAATGAGGTTAAACTTACAGAAGCTATTGATGTCACATTCACTTCATCATCTGATGAAGACAGTGTTCAGTCCGAAGTTGTTAAAAATGTGGTTGAAAATGTTTTAAAATTTGACAGTGATTCAACTGAGGACGAAGAGTGCTTTTTGGATAATTACATTCCGAAATCAAAATCCAAAAACAACTTAAGTGAAGAATCTACTCTTGTGATGTACAAGATGTCGGGTTCAGATAAGTTGTATTCGGATCTTGAGTTTCCACTTGAAAATGTGAATGTTGACAAGTTGAAAAATGTGTTTAAACTGGTTGAGATTGATGTTTCTGAAATCCAAGGTTTGAAACGTTCCAAAAGGCAATTGAACTTTGAGAAAGATAAATCTTACTACAAAAAACCTGTTGTATCACCACGTTTTTCTAACAACAACCAAAACAAATGGTCGGGTGGTTATCAGGGTGGTAAGAATAATCAAAGAAAGAACTTTCAAAACAAGAAGTTTGTTGAGAAAAAGGTGCTTGTAAAAAGCTCGAGTTCACATTCCGAGCAAGAATCTGAAATTTTTTCAAAATCAAATGAAGAATTTTTTGAGAAGAAGGCCTCACAACCTCAGATTGAAGGCACAAGTCGGGTAGTTGACACCCGAACATGCTTCAAATGCAATCAAGTTGGACACATTGCACGAAAGTGCACCAACTCGAAGCCTAAATTTGTGGTTGTCGAGAGTCCAAAGAAGAAAGACGATGTAAAAGGAAAGGCTCCAATGTTTGTTGAGAAAAAGATCTTGAAGAAGGAAAATGTCAAAGTTAAAACAGAATCTATAAAAGAATCAGTAAAGAAAACTGACAAATTTTACAAAAGAGTTGCTTCTTCACAACAAACTTGGAAGCCAAAATATGAAGAAAAGAAGTCAAATGTTGATAAACCAAAGGTTTCTAATTCTGAAAAATCATCATCCTCATCCAAATCAGATGAGATGTATGTACCTTTGGATTACTACGAGAAACTTGAGAAACAAACTTCTACCTCTCCAGGGAAGAAGTATGTTCCAAAGAAAGACCAATCATCTGGTCAACCTCAGAAAGACGAATTTTTCCTATACAAAGAGGTTGAAGTTGGGTCTGCAGAAAGCTTGAAAATAAATGAAAAAAATTTCCCACCATTGTACACAAAAACCACAATCCTAAATGTCAAGCTACCTGAGCCAAAAGAGGCTTGGGTTGCTTCAAAATCTCACTAAATGTTTGTGATATGTGCAGGAGCTTCCGAGATCCATCTCACGTTGGATAATGGATAGTGGAGCTTCGAGGCACATGATGGGGAGAAAACCCCTACTTTAAGATGTGAGAGGGTTTAACGGAGGTTATGTTGGTTTTGCCGGTAATCAGGGAGGTCGTATAATTGGTGAGGGAACTTTATCGAATGGTATTGTCACATTTGAAAGAGTCAACTACATCGCCGAGCTAGAGAACTGTTTTCTGAGCATTTCTCAGATCTGTGACCGAATGTACTCAACACACTTTACGAATAAAGAATGTCTGATCTTGAAACCGGGGTTTGTCATCCCCGAGGAGTGGATCATCATGAGAGCACCGCGAGTAAATGATCTGTACGTGTTGGACATGAGTGTAGCCATGACTACCACGGGTCAAACTCACTGCTTCATGTCAAGAGCCACTGAAAAAGAGTCGCAGTTGTGGCACAGGAAAATGGGTCACATTAACCTAAGAAAGATGAATCACTTGGTGCATAATAATTTGTTAAATGGTGTTCACTTAAAAAGTTTTCATCTTGAGGGGGAGTGTATTAGTTGCGTCAAAGGTAAACAACGAAAGAAAACTCACCCTGGTAAGAAGATGAACTCAGTCACTAGACCGCTGGAAAGACTACACATGGATCTCTTTGGTCCTGTAAATGTCAAAAGCATAACGGGAGATCTATATTGTCTGGTGGTAACTGACGACTATTCAAGGTTTTCATGGGTGACGTTCTTGAAGACGAAAGACGAAACATTCGAGAGTTTGCTGAGACTATTCAGAAAGATTGAGAATTTGTACCGAACTTGAATTCGAAGAATCAGAAGCGACAACGGTACTAAATTCAAAAATAATAAAATGGAAGAATTTTGTGATCGAAGAGGTATACTGCAAGAATTCAGCGCACCTTATACTCCGCAACAAAATGGATTCGCTGAGAGAAAGAATAGAACGCTGATTGAAACAGCGAGAACGATGCTTGCTGATTCCAAGTTACCGATAAATTTCTGGGCAGAAGCCGTTGCAGCCGCTTGCTATACTCTCAATAGGGTTCTCACTGTGAAAAAGTATAACAACACTTGTTTCGAATTGATCAACAAAAGAAAGTCTAATCTCGAGTATTTGGAACCGTTCGGGTCACCCTGCACAGTTCTGGATCCCGATGGAAAATTTGGTTCAAAGAGCTTGGGTTATGCTAGTCCATTAAGAAGAGTCTTTGTTCCAAGCATGAAAAGGATCATCGAAGCACAACACGTTGAATGTCAAGGTTATACCATGCCACCTCAAAAACCCGCAGACTCATGGCGATTCAATTATGACACTCTTTGGGACTCATTCGAGCTAGAAGAAGAGCCAGAGTTCTTTGATGAGTTAGATATTCTAAGAGAATATGAAGCAGCATAGGAAAGATTTCCAGCAGAATCTCCTAGACATCAACGACAAACTTCCAACGATGATGAAGCTGGTCCAAATAACGCTGGAGAAAATGATAAAGTTCAGCAATCTCCGACATCTTCAGAACAAGAACATGCTCCTGACAATCAGACGGCTGTTAATGATGATAATCAAGATTCTGATGAAAGTCCAACATTCGATCATGGTGATTCAGAGTATGAGGGGGAGCAAATCCAGTCTCCAGATCAGACAATTCCTATCAATGAAGAAGTCGCAAATCAGAACGTTACGAATTTGGAAGGTGAGGAAGATGTTCCAGGCTAGGTGATGCCGAGGACTCTTTCATACCATCCAGAAGAATTGATCATAGGAGAGCTACAATCAGGCATTCGCACCAGAAGCCAGATTCACCAGGGCCTTACTTGTTTTTATACAAAAGTTGCTCCTTTACAAACAGAGTTTTCACTTAGTTGTTTCATTTCCCAGATTGAGCCGCGAACGTACAAGGAAGCACTAACTGAAGATTCCTGGGTCAACGCGATGCAAGAGCAGCTGAGTCAGTTTGAGAAGTTGGGTGTATGGAAACTGGTGGATTTGCCTGATGGTCATAGGAAGATAAACACTAAATGGGTGTTTAGGTGTAAAAGGGATGATCGAGGGGTTATTGTTCACAACAAAGCTCGACTCATTGTCAAGGGTTTCAGTCAGTAGGAGGAGATAGATTTCACTGAATTATATGCTCCAGTTGCTCGACTTGAGGCGATCAGAATCTTCCTAGCATTTGCATCTTGGAAAGGATTTAAAGTGTTTTAGCTAGATGTGAAGTCGGCATTTCTCTATGGCAAAGTGAAGGAGGAGGTATATGTCGGACAGCCACCGGGCTTCACCGACCCAATTCACAAAGATAAAGTTTATCTCTTGGATAAGGCGTTATACGGCTTACATCAGGCGCTGAGAGCCTGGTACGAGACCCTGTCTCAACATCTGCTAGCCAACAACATTATCTGAGGCAAGGTAGACGCCACTCTCTTCACAAAAGAAGTCGACGGCCATCTTCTGATAGTCCAGATTTACGTGGATGACATAATTTTTGGGTCGACAAATGAAGAGCTCTGCAAAGATTTTGAAAAGGTTATGAAGCAGAAGTTTGAAATGTCATCAATGGGTGAGATGAAATTCTTCTTAGGGCTTCAAGTTAATCAACTGCCCGAGGGAACGTTCATACATCAGACGAAGTATGTTCACGATGTCTTAGAGAAATTTGGGATGTCCGGGACTGCTCCAACTTCCACTCCGTTACCGACGAACCATGGAATAAACCCTGATCTCACCGGAGAGAAGGTGGATGAAACGTTTTACCGTTCCTTGATCGGTTCGCTGATGTATTTGACGGCATCAAGACCTGATATTATGTATCCAACCTGCCTCGCGGCCCGATTTCAATCAAGTCTTAGAGCTTCGCATATGATAATCGTCAAGAGGATATTACGCTACCTGAAAGGAACTCCAAGCTTGGGGTTGTGGTATCCAAAAGAAGGCGATTTCACACTTGAGGGGTACTCTGATTCTGATTTCGGATGCTTCAAAGGCAATGCTAAGTTCAAGAACTGCGGGATGCCAGTTTTTCGGACCACGATTGGTCACCTAGCAATGTAAGAAGCAGACCTCTGTTTCTTTGTCCACATGTGAAGCCGAGTATGTATCTGCTAGCAGCTGCTGCTCCCAGATCCTGTGGATCCAGCAACAAATGCGTGACTACGGTTTGCAATTTCTTAACTCCCCTATCTTTGTTGATAATGAGGCAGCTATTAACATAACAAAAAATCATGTTCATCACGCTAAAACCAAACACATTGAAATTCGTCATCACTTCATCCGAGACTGTTTCGAGAAGAAGTTGATACGAATAGAAAAAATCCACACCGATGAACAAAAAGCTGACTTACATACCAAAGCGTTCGACAGAACACGTTTACAATATGTTTTAAAACTTAATGGTATGAAGTTATTATCGGTTGCGGAAGGGATTCTTGGTGTAGATGAAGGTACCACTGTAGATGATGTTGAAAAGCAATCTGCAATGGTTTGTCGATTTTTTTACTTGTTTTGGTATTTAGGGGGAGATAGGTAATATTTTCAGAAAATACAAAAATAATAAAAATGAAAAAAATCCAAAAACATGAGATAGTTCAAAATCCAAAAACAATAGAAAAACCGAAAAAGAGTTTGTGTAAAAAGGGGAAATGATAGTACATCAGCTAGACAGTTGAAGTATGCTAAAGAAATGTAAAGTTTAAAAGCATTAAGCAGTCTCACTGATGATATGCCGGTAGGTTTTTGCACACTTAGTAGATTTTTCGAGATATAAACCTAAATCACAACTTGCTTTTACGTGGGGAATATCTCTTGGATATATAGGTAACCCCCGAAATCCTGTTTGAAGGGCTTTTTATTTCTGGCATACTAGGTCTTTATACATGATGATATTTTGGGTATTATACCAGGACTTCTGATTTTGCGGGAGCAATAGCCTAGTCCTCGTATAATACTCTGCACTGCTTTATAAAGCCTCCCCTCAGCATAAAAAATGATGAAACATTAAAAAATGCTAATCATGTGTTGTTGAAGAAAAGATCCCCAAACGGGACACACCTAAAGTCGAGCCATCATCTCTCTGTCTGAACGGAAGTTCTAACCTGAGCTCTCATGGCCTCGCATTTACCCGTTACATATAGCATTAGTGTACATTCACCTGTAAGACTGAATATAGGAGTCTGGATACGGGAGTATATTCTGAGGTGGGACACGCGTTTAAGTTAAGATCTTAAAACACTAAATTCGTATCCTGATTAATTGAAATTTGTGTGAAAATTTAAGATGGGTCAGTATATCGGCAATCTAAGCGAATTATTTAATTCTTAGTATGTAATCAAGCTTAACGGTACTTGTATCTTGTCGGTAGCTGATATGATCCTCTAACACGCTCACCAAAATATGTTTGTAAATAGTTTACGTTTACTGCATTTCATTTTATTTCAAGTTTAGCATTCAAAACCAAAAAAGATTTTATAGTTTTCTAGTCTTAAACTTTCTTAAAATCCCAAAAAGATTTTACATTTCTGCTTTGTTTTGTCGACAAACCAAAGTGGAAAGCTGATCTTCAGACTCGTAGTTTTGAAACAGATGCAGGAAGTTTCTGAGCTGGACATATGAGTTGGGAGTTTATCATAAAAAACCTGAAAAATGCAATGTCGATGCAAGTTCATTAAGTTGAACCTTGTAATTTTCAGAAAATGTTTGAAAAAGATTGAACAAAATGTCAGTATGCTTTGTTTCGGGTCAACCAAGGTCATTAACTTGGACTTGGTCGGCAAATTAAGTGCCTAGGGTCATTAACTTGGACCTAGATACTTAAGTGGATTTCTAAAACTGATAAAATCTGAGAAAAATGTAAAAAAGTCAAAAGGTCAAAGTTTAAAGTCAAAAAGGTGTGTTTGGCTCGAACGGCAATCCGACCGAGTGGCAATCCGGTCGGACAGCCATCCGACTCAAGGTTACACTATAAATAGATGGTCAATGTTTCAGTCAAACTTTTCACTCGACTGACCGGCCATCCTATTCTCTCTCACACACTAACACTTTTGATCTGATTTCTTCACATTTTCTTTGCACAATACATTGGATTGTTGGTTTGCACAACCTTCTAAATGGCAAAGGTAAGATTTCTTGTTTAAATCTGTTAAAAATTGATGTTTTCATTGACTGTTCTTCATGACGAAACTGTTCGGAGCTTTAATGTTAGATCTAGGAATTTGTAGGTTGTTTTGATGAAATCTGAGCACTAGGTTTTGATCGGAATGATTAGATCTACAAGTTTACCGATTCAATTTGTGCCAAAACATGATAAAATTCACAGATCTAAGGTTTAGACGAGTCGGCTTTCGGAGGTGTTTTTGTGAAATTAGTCACTGTTTAGGCCGAGTTAGAACATGATGAACATAGGGTTTTGATCGCGCTTAGATTCTCTACATAGATCTATGATCAATTTGATGTTTAGACTTAGAAAAATTTGATGTTCATACTGTGTTCAAAATGTTCTTCATATGCTCTTGACTCGAGTGGCTACTCGGTCGAGTGGCAATCCGACCGAGTGACCATCCGACTCATTGCATGATTACTTGTTAGAATTTTCTAAGTATCTGATGCATTGAAATTTGTGCTGAGTGTTTTGACATTGTTACCTTGGAAACTATGCTTTTAACTGTCAAAGTGTTTTGAATAGTTTAGCAACTCGGTCGGATGGCAATCCGACCGGGCGGCAATCCGATTCATAGAACTTAATAATGTTTGCCTAGGTATTTGTGCTATCATTAAGTGATTTGGAATGTTTGGCAACCCGGTCGGGTGGCAATCCGACCGAGTGACAACTCGTTCCAAATGAATTCATTCAATACTCATCACTTGTCAAGACTCGAGTGGCAATCCGGTCGAGTGGCAATCCGACCGGACAGCCATTCTATTCACATTACTATGTCTTCAAAATTGTGCTCTCATGTCATGACTCGAGTGGTGTGACATCTGTGTATTTTAATCTTTGTACTGTTCTGAACAACTTTGTATTTAATAAAATATGGTGTTTTAATTTCAATATTTGTTTAATTTTTGTGACATTGGTACGTTTTCAATCATTGTTCAATTCCGAACTCTCAAACCTGTTCTGGAAGTGAAATCGTAAACCGTTATGTGAACGTAATTAGTTTAACGCGACGTACACTCCGGAACTGTGATATAAGCCAAATATACCCTAAATACCCTTTACATAACTTAGAAATAAGTTTCGAAGGATTCGGTATGGCAAAAACACGTTTATTCGAACTTTAGAACTATTTGCGACAAAACTGCGTAACGAACGTTGGTGACCGCCCGGATAATATTTAAATTCGGAAAATATTATGTTATGATTAAAATTTTATTTTTAATCATGTTCGTGTTGAAAAATAAATTAAAATGCTTAAAACGTTATTTTTCAAAGTTTAAGCGCGTACCGCGTGTTACTGCGTAACACAGTGCTTCTACTGCAAAACGCAGACAATGCAGCCAGTCTCGGCAACTGATATTTATTTCAGTAATATTTTGGCGATTTTATTTTTATAGAATAATAAAAATAATTTAGAACGCCATAAACCGGGATTAAAACGCTAGATAAAATACCCGGTATCCAGTTAAATACCTGTTTTTATCTATTTTTACCATTCAAAAATTACATTTAACCCCCCCCCCCCCTTTCATATTCACCGTCACAATAAGGGTGACCCCACCAAAATATTTCCTAGATCTTGCAATATCATATTTGATCTTTCTTGGATACACTTGGATATTATGTGATCTTGAGATTTGATTTAGATCTTGTCCTATAAATACACCTTACTTCACACTTCACTCCACTCCCTCACTCTCTCTCTTCCCCAAACCGTAACCCTCACCACCATCACCATTATCATCTTTTCAACTTTGTTCATCAAGATCAAACCCCATTCCAAGCTAATTTCAAGTTGGTGTGAAGATCCAAAGGAGTTTCCAAGGTGTTTTCAAGTGATTTCAAGCTCCATATCATCAAAATCTCATCCAAAAACTCACTTGAATCTTGAAGGTATAAAGTTTATGTTTAAATCATACACTTGATTCTTGGTTTTTCTTGATGATTGGAAGTTTCTCTTGAATCTTGGAATTTTTCACAAACTTGAAATCTAAAAAGAAATGTGTCTTGATACAAAATAAAAATAGTGGTATATATGTGTGTTTGTGTATGAGATTTGAGTTTGGTTTTTGATAAATACTTGTTAGGATCTTTGCTTGCATGAACAAGGTTATGTGCAAATATGTTAGAAGATATAAATGAGTGATTTAATCATGAGTTATGATTTGAAATAATGTTAGTATTTTGACATGTAAATGGCAAAAAAAAAATTGCTAGACATATTTGAGAGTTTTTAAGTTGTTGCATGTTCTTGGATGATAGTTAAAATGCAAGTGTTTGATGAATTGTGTATGACATGATGAATGTTCAATTAAATCAGTCATGAATAAATTACATATTTGATGCATTTGAATTCATATGAAATGATGATGATATGATAGTGTGCTTTAGATACTTGTACATAATAATACATGTTGATTTAGAGCTCAAGAAATGATAAAAAATGATTGTATGACAAATGTTTTAGAACAGATTATAAACACTAAAAATAACATTATTTGGTATATTATAATGGCATGTGACTTTGTCATAGGTTTGATAGCTTTGCATGTTGTACATATAGCTTAGAAAGTGGTAAAATATGTGAGATTTGCATGATTTATGTGCTTTATGTGAGACCTTCACTATCATGAGTATAACCACTATTTTATTCAATAAATAACATGGGTTATGTTAAAATATCAAGTCGTTACGATTTGGGATGGTTAGGGTAACGTTTGATGCAAAACTATGCGGTAAAACGGTTAAAAATCGGCTTTTCGGAGGATTTTTATAAAACTGTTTTAGATAAGTAACCAAACTGATATTTTTGATATAAAAATAAGTATTTTAACTTATATTAAGTTTGCTTGGTGTTTGGTTAGTCATACGTGACTTCTGACGCCCAAAAACGTTACCGAATCGCTAAAATACGCGTTTTTCAATGTACACAAGAATGGGTTGTTCATGGGTAAGTTTTATGTGTTACAATGTGTTATGTCTTTTATAATATGTGTATGATGACATGTTAATACTTGACAAGATTATGTGTATTACGCTATTATTAGTATGTTACATTTGAGTATATATATTACGACGCGCAAATCATAGATATATTGCTTATAACATGATGAGGGTCACCAATAAAATCGTTCGAGTCGCAAAGTTTTTAAAATATATATGAACTCATATATAAATAAATACACCAATATAATAAAAAATAATAACTTTTCGAGAAAATCTCAAAGTTATGTGAAAATTCTAAGTATCGGAGAAACTTAGGTATTTTTGTGAGTTTTTTATTATTAAATTGTTCTTATTTAATTTAGGACGAATAAACAATTTGAGCAATTGTGTTAACACATAAAAACGCACCCAAAGGTGAGTACATAGTTCCCCTATTTTACGTTTTCAAATGTTTTGGGGTGAAGCATATGTGCATAACTTTACTTTTCGTTTTCATGACATAAATACATGTTATTCATATTACATATAATACATTATTTCAAAGACATTTTTTATGGTATATTGACTTAGTATACCTAACATTTGGTTTCAAAGACATTTTATTGGCATATTGACTTAGTATGCCTATTACATGGTTTCACAAAGACATTTTCATGACATGCTTACATTGAAAAGACGTTTGGTATGTTTAACGGAGTAGTACATTCATTAACATTGAACACGTCGCTCGGTAGTATCTAATAGCGCTATAGGACTTGACAAATCCCATTCCCGCTTTCTAGGTATTTCGTAAGGGGAATGACAGAATCCGAATACATTTTTGATAAACATTAATCCTGATAAGGGTTTATCCGACTGTCTCAAGGCTTGAGTGTATGCAATAGACAAACCGTATAGATGTTCATCTCGATAAAAGCAATGGTTTTCAAAACATAAGTTTTGATTTTAAACTTTTGTTTATTCAAAGACTTTGTTTTGTACATGACATTTTGATTACTTATGACATTTGTTTATACATGAGATTATGCACTTGGGTTGAGTAAATACTATTTATTCGCCATACAAGACATGGTTTATACTTGACATTAGACATTGTTTACACATGAGATTTGACATTGGACATTGACATTTAAACAAGACATTATTTCATGGTTATTAATAAGTGATTTAAGTAACGAGACGTGTGTAATATGATAAAAGCATGGTGGATACGCCACTGGTACATTCCATACATAAGTCCTTTTATTGTATTGCATATCGTGGTATTACCTAAACCACTTCAACAAAGACAAGACACGATATATTTTATACATATTATTTTCATCTGGTTATTTACTTAACCATACATCATTCTTTTATATCATTTGATTTTCATATGATTTTATAAAAGAAAATATTTTATAAGGTTCATGACTACTTTTCGTTAAACATTTCTTTTAACATTCAAAGTCATGAATCTTCAACACTAAACCTATGTTACTCACATGCATTTTTTTTGCTGACGTGTTTACTTTCACATATGATTCAGGAGCGAATGTTTGATGTGAGCAAGCTACACTTAGGGCGACTTGGTCCTTAGCAATCTAAAATCAAGAAAGTTATCATCTTTTATGTTATGTGTTTTGTTTGAACTAAGACAATGTAATAATTTAAGCTTGTAAAACTTAACTTTAACTATCATGTGTTGTGAAACAATAATTCTGCCACACGACTCCCCGACGTTTCCGCCGCGGTTTGTTGTTTTATGCGGTCGGAGTGTGACAGAAGAGTTGGTATCAGAGCTCATGGTTATAGGGAATTAGGTTATTAGTAAAATTTTGACCTAGACTATAACCTTTCTAGGACCCTAACGCAAGTTACCTTGTGTTTAGATCTTAAAACAATACTATCACCTATCCTTAGGTGATTACTAAAACAAGTACACAAATCTCAATTCCATTTGAAAAATCAATCATCTATCCTTAGATTATTTGTTTTTAGGCTTCATGCCTTTGAAGTTTTCAAATCTCATCAAAGTTTCGGTCTTAATAATGTGAACACGTGTAATCTGGAAAGGTGGGTGCCTGTACCCTGAGTTTTCTGTCTAAGACTATAGTGTTCGTACAAATCCACATAATTGGACCAGTCACTCTTACCTGGGAACTCTTGGGGTGAGTGTCCACTTATAGGCTAAAGCATGTCTTCATTATGCATTATGTAGACCTATTTACTTTGATTAGTCACTGTGTTGTTTGTTTGTTTTAAGTAACAAACAAATGACCACCTTCCTTTGTTTTGTCGATATTTTCAATACTCCTTTTGATTGTCTTATGTCAATCTCACACATTTCCTTGTGTTCCTTTCTTTTAGATGCCTCCTCGACGTGATCAAACTCAAGACGCCGCAATGGCAGCCTTGATCACTCAGCAAATTGCTGCTGTACTCCCAAACCTAGTAACTCAGTTAAACCAAGCAAACAACAATAACAACGCACCTATTCCGTGCAACTTTAAGACTTTCAATTCGGCTAAACCGCTTCAGTTTTCTGGGTCAGAAGGAGCAACTGGGCTCCTACAGTGGTTCGAGAGTCTCGAGAGTACGTTTCGTTATGTTCAATGCCCGAATGAGCGAAAGGTTGAGTTTGCGTCAAGTGTGTTTCAGAAAAGGGCGCTTACTTGGTGGAATGGTGTGATAAGGGACAGAGGTGCCAACGTGGCAATGGCTCAAACATGGGAAGAGCTTCGCGCACTTATGATGAAGGAGTTTTATCCTCGTCATGAACTGAGGGCACTGGAAAACGAATTCCACGATCTCAAGCAAGATAGTGGAGAACACCGTGCCTACACAGACCGATACGAAGAACTGAGCCTGCTGTGTCCGACCATGCTCACGCCTTTGGACAAGGAAATTGAGAAGTACATAGATGGCCTTCCTGATCCCGTTCAGGATATTGTCACTGGCAGCAACCCTACCACGGTTAGACAAGTTATTAAGCTAGCTGCAACTTTGACTGAGTCTCAAGTCAAGAATGGTAAACTCCACCGCAAGGGTGACAATAAACCATCTGACAAGACAGAGAAGAAGAAGGGAAAGAAAGCTGAAACCTCGAAGAAATCTAGGAAGCGTCAGGCTTCCAAGAACTTTTCCGTTGTTGCACAGACCAATCAAGCTGCTCCTACCCAGCCAGCACAACCACCTGCCAAGAAACAGTATGTTGGTACTGCACCTCTATGTAACAAGTGCAATTGTCATCATCAACCACATCTTCAGTGTCGTCTTTGCAACAACTGTGGAAGATATGGCCATTTGGCTAATACATGTCGCTTTCCACCTGCTCCGAATCAAGCGGCACAAAACCCTGCCCAACAGCCAGCAAATCCTGCACGACCCCCTTTTCCGCCTGGGTCTTGCTACAATTGTGGAGATTTGAGTCACTACAGGAACAAGTGCCCGAAGCTGGCTAATGCGAACCCAGCTCGTGGACGAGCATATAACATCAATGCCAATGAAGCGCGTGCCGACAATGAGGTGGTGAACGGTATGTTCTATATTAACAACCAACTTGCTTCTATTCTTTTTTTTTTCGGGTGCCGACAAGAGCTTTGTATCCCTAGCTTTTGAACCTTTGCTTGCAAAGCCTAGAACAAAACTAGGAAAACCCTTGACATTAGAGTTAGCCAGTGGTGAATCCTTTGTACTTTATTCCATCATTCGAAATTGCCAGTTGAACCTCAACGATCATCTTTTTCCCATTGATCTCACCCCTATGCAACTTGGGAGTTTCGACGTTATAGTAGAGATGGATTGGTTGACCAAATACCGTGCAGAGGTGGTTTGTTTTGACAAGATTGTTCGTGTGCCTCTTTTGTCTGGTGAAACCTTAGAGGTTCGTGGAGAGAAACCCGCTAGTAGCCTTAAACTGATGACAAGCACCCAAGCCCAGAGGTACCTAAGAAAGAATTACGTGGCTTTCTTGGCACGTGTCGTAGAGGAGAAAGACAAGGGTAAAACTGTTCAAGACATCCCTGTCGTTCGGGATTATCCTGAGATTTTTCCTGAAGACTTACCTGGTTTACCCCCAGCGCGTCAAATTGAGTTCCGTATTGACCTTGTACCTGGTGCTAACCCGATTGCTAAATCTCCATACCGTCTTGCACCGTCTGAGATGCAAGAGTTATCGAAGCAGCTGCAGGAGTTATCAGACAAAGGATTTATTCGTCCGAGTTTTTCCCCTTGGGGCACGCCTGTTCTTTTTGTAAAGAAGAAGGATGGATCTTTCCGAATGTGTATCGATTATCATGAGCTTAACAAACTCACTATCAAAAATCGATATCCCCTACCTCGCATTGATGATCTCTTTGATCAGCTTCAGGGTGCTACCTGCTTTTCGAAGATTGACCTACGTTCTGGGCATCATCAGCTTCGCGTATCCGAAGAAGATATTCCCAAGACTGCTTTCCGCACATGATACGGCCACTATGAGTTTATTGTTATGCCTTTCGGTTTAACGAATGCTCCTACCGTCTTCATGGACTTAATGAATAGGGTTTGTAAGCCTTATTTAGATAAATTCATCATCGTCTTCATTGATGACATATTGATTTATTCCAAGACACGAGCTGACCACGAAAAACATCTCCGGCTAACAATTGAACTCCTAAAGAAGGAACAACTTTTCGCTAAATTCTCCAAGTGTGAATTTTGGCTCAGGGAAGTTCAATTTTTGGGACATATTGTTAACGAACAAGGTATACATGTAGATCCCGCCAAAATCAGTGCGATTAAGGATTGGAATACACCAACTACTCCTACCGAGGTTCGTTTATTTCTGGGTCTTGCGGGTTTTTACCGCCGTTTTATTGCAAACTTTTCCAAGATTGCGGTTCCTCTCACAGCCTTAACTCAAAAGAATAAACCTTTTGAGTGGGGACCCAAACAAGAAGAAGATTTTCAGACCTTGAAACAAAAACTCTGCGATGCTCCTGTGTTGCCTTTACCTGAGGGAAACGACGACTTTGTTGTATATTGTGACGCATCGAATCTAGGCCTTGGTTGCGTTCTCATGCAGAGAATCAAAGTCATAGCCTACGCGTCAAGACAATTGAAAATCCATGAGAAAAACTACATGACTCGTGATCTTGAGTTAGGCGCTGTGGTTTTTGCTCTCAAGATTTGGAGACACTACCTTTATGGAACAAAATGTGTGGTTTTCACTGACCACAAAAGTCTCCAACATATCTTCAATCAGAAAGAACTAAACATGAGGAAACGACGTTGGGTAGAACTTCTAAACGACTACGACTGCGAGATTCGCTACCATCCTGGAAAGGCGAATGTCGTAGCCGATGCATTAAGTCGAAAAGAAAGAGTCAAGCTTCATTGTGTCCGAGTTCGAACTGATATTCAAACCCGCATCTTTCAAGCTCAACATACTTGTGTTACACAAGACTTGATGGGTAAATAATTACCGTGTCACATTAAACCTGAGCTTAAATTGAGAGACTTTGGGATATTCTATTTCATGGGCCGTTTGTGGGTCCCAAGTATAGACAATCTCCGCACCTTGTTGATGGATGAAGCTCATAAGTCTCATTATTCAATTCATCCTGGTACAAACAAAATGTATAAGGATCTTCGAACCCAGTATTGGTGGCCGGGAATGAAGAAAGACATTGCCTTATACGTATTCAAATGCCTTACTTGTCTGAAGGTTAAGGCGGAACATCAACATCCCTCTGGTTTACTGGAACAACCAGAGATACCGGTTTGGAAATGGGAAAACATTGCCATGGATCTCATTACCAAACTACCGCGCACTAATAGAGGTCATGACGCCATTTGGGTAGTAGTTGATCGTTTGACAAAATCTGCTCACTTCTTGCCAATCCGTGAGGATCTCTCAGCTGAAAAGCTTGCCAAGATATATGTTGATGAGATTGTATCTCGACATGGGGTTCCTTTGAACATCATATCAGACCGAGATGCTCGATTCTCATCTCACTTTTGGAGAACCATGCAATCTACTATGGGAACCCAACTCAATTTGAGCACAACGTATCATCCTCAAACAGATGGACAATCTGAAAGAACAACCCAGACATTGGAGGATATGCTTAGAGCTTGTGTGACCGATTTTGGTGGTAGTTGGGATTCATATCTTCCATTGATCGAATTCTCCTACAATAATAGTTATCACTCCAGCATCAACATGGCTCCTTTCAAAGCTTTATATGGTCGAAAATGTCGTTCGCCGGTCTGCTGGAATGAGATTGGTGAAGCTCAGCTCACTGGACCTTAACTCATTATAGAGACTACAGACAAAGTCAAGAAAATTCGCGACAACCTCTTAACAGCTAGAAGCCGTCAAAAGTGTTACGCGGATAGATAACGCAAGCCTTTGGAATTCCAAGTTGGTGATCTCGTCCTACTCAAGGTATCTCCTTGGAAAGGTGTAATCAGATTTGGGAAGAAAGGAAAACTTGCACCACGATATGTTGGACCATTCAAGATCGTTGAAAGAATCGGAAAAGTAGCCTACAGACTTTAGCTGCCTCCTGAACTTGGAAATATTCATCCAACTTTCCACGTGTCCAATCTGAAAAAGTGTTTGGCTGAAACTAAAACCTCCACATCCCCCTTGATGAAATTCGTGTCGACAACACAATGCACTTCGTCGAGAAACCTGTGGAAATATTGGACCATCAAGTCAAGAAGCTCAAGCGCAAGCGCATACGGATAGTCAAAGTGCGCTGGGAATCCAAACGTGGCCTAGATTTTACTTGGGAACGAGAGGATCAAATGAAGGCGAAATATCCACACCTTTTCCCACAAGTTTTCTCTAATTAAATTTCGGGACGAAATTTCCAAAAGTAGGGGAGACTGTGACATCAGTGTATTTTAATCTTTGTACTGTTCCGAACAACTTTATATTTAATAAAATATGGTGTTTTAATTTCAATATTTGTTTAATTTTTGTGACATTAGTACATTTTCAATCATTGTTCAATTCCGAACTCACAAACCTGTTCTGGAAGTGAAATCGTAAACCGTTACGTGAACGTAATCAGTTTAACACGACGTACACTCCGGAACTGTGATATAAGCCAAATATACCCTAAATACCCTTTACATAACTTAGAAATAAGTTTCGAAGGATTTGGTATGGCAAAAACACGTTTATTCGAACTTTAGAACTATTTGCGACAAAACTGCGTAACGAACGTTGGTGACCGCCCGGATAATATTTAAATCCTGAAAATATTCTATTATGATTAAAATTTTATTTTTAATCATGTTCGTGTTGAAAAATAAATTAAAACGCTTAAAAACGTTACTTTTCAAAGTTTAAGCGCGTACGCGTGTTACTGCGTAACACAGTGCTTCTACTGCAAAACGCAGACAACGCAGCCAGTCTCGGCAACTGATATTTATTTCAGTAATATTTTGGCGAGTTTATTTTTATAGAATAATAAAAATAATTTAGAACGCCATAAACCGGGATTAAAACGCTAGATAAAATACCCGGTATCCAGTTAAATACCTATTTTTATCTATTTTTACCATTCAAAAATTACATTTAACCCCCCCCCCTTTCATATTCACGGTCACATTAAGGGTGACCCCACCAAAATATTTCCTAGATCTTGCAATATCATATTTGATCTTTCTTGGATACACTTGGATATTACGTGATCTTGAGATTTGATTTAGATCTTGTCCTATAAACACACCTTACTTCACACTTCACTCCACTCCCTCACTCTCTCTCTTCCCCAAACAGTAACCCTCACCACCACCACCATCACCATTATCATCTATTCAACTTTGTTCATCAAGATCAAACCCCATTCCAAGCTAATTTCAAGTTGGTGTGAAGATCCAAAGGAGTTTCCAAGGTGTTTTCAAGTGATTTCAAGCTCCATATCATCAAAATCTCATCCAAAAACTCACTTGAATCTTGAAGGTATAAAGTTTATGTTTAAATCATACACTTGATTCTTGGTTGTTCTTGATGATTAGAAGTTTCTCTTGAATCTTGGAATTTTTCACAAACTTGAAATCTAAAAAGAAATGGGTCTTGATACAAAATAAAAATGGTGGTATATATGTGTGTACATATAACCGTATATATATATATATATATATATATATATATATATATATATATATATATATATATATATATATATATATATATATATGTGTGTGTGTGTGTGTGTGTGTGTGTGTGTGTGTGTGTGTGTGTATGAGATTTGAGTTTGGTTTTTGATAAATACTTGTTAGGATGTTTGCTTTCATGAACAAGGTTATGTGCAAATATGTTAGTATATATAAATGAGTGATTTAATCATGAGTTATGATTTGAAATAATGTTAGTATTTTGACATGTAAATGGCCAAAAAAATTTACTAGACATATTTGAGAGTTTTTAAGTTGTTGCATGTTCTTGGATGATAGTTAAAATGCAAGTGTTTGATGAATTGTGTATGACATGATGAATGTTCAAATCAGTAAGTAAACATGAATAAATTACATATTTGATGCATTTAAATTCATATGAAATGATGATGATATGATAGTGTGCTTTAGACACTTGTACATAAGAATACATGTTGATTTAGAGCTCAAGAAATGATAAAAAAATGATTGTATGACAAAAATGTTTTAGAACAGATTATAAACACTAAAAATAACATTATTTGGTATATTATAATGGCATGAGACTTTGTCATAGGTTTGATAGCTTTGCATGTTGTACATATTGCTTAGAAAGTGGTAAAATATGTGAGATTTGCATGATTTATGTGCTTTATGTGAGACCTGCACTATCATGAGTATAACCACTATTTTATTCAGTAACTAAATGGGTTATGTTAAAATATCAAGTCGTTACAATTTGGGATGGTTAGGGTAACGTTTGATGCAAAACTATGCGGTAAAACGGTTAAAAATCGGCTTTTCGGAGGATTTTTATAAAACTGTTTTAGATCAGTAACCAAACTGATATTTTTGATATAAAAATAAGTATTTTAACTTTATTAAGTTTACTTGGTGTTTGGTTAGTCATACGTGACTTCCGACGCCCAAAAACATTACCGAATCGCTAAAATACGCGTTTTTCAATGTACACAAGAATGGGTTGTTCATGCGTAAGTTTTACGTGTTACAATGTGTTATGTGTTTTATAATATGTGTATGATGACATGTTAATACTTGACAAGATTATGTGTATTACGCTATTATTATTATGTTACATTTGAGTATATATATTACGACGCGCAAATCGTAGATATATTGCTTATAACATGATGAGGGTCACCAATAAAATCGTTGGAGTCGCAAAGTTTTTAAAATATATATGAACTCATATATAAATAAATACACCAATATAATAAAAAATAATAACTTTTCGAGAAAATCTCAAAGTTATGTGAAAAGTCTAAGTATCGGAGAAACTTAGGTATTTTTGTGAGTTTTTGATTATTAAATCGTTCTTATTTAATTTAGGACGAATAAACAATTTGAGGAATTGTGTTAACACATAAAAACGCACCCAAAGGTGAGTACATAGTTCCCCTATTTTACGTTTTCAAATGTTTTGGGGTGAAGCATATGTGCATAACTGTACTTTTCGTTTTCATGACATTATACATGTTTTTCATATTACATATAATACATTATTTCAAAGACATTTTTTATGGTATATTGACTTAGTATACCTAAAATTTGGTTTCAAAGACATTTTATTGGTATATTGACTTAGTATGCCTATTACATGGTTTCACAAAGACATTTTCATGACATGCTTACATTGAAAAGACATTTGGTATGTTTAACGGAGTAGTACATTCATTAACATTGATCACGCCGCTCGGTAGTATGTAATAGCGCTATAGGACTTGACAAATCCCGTTCCCGTTTCTAGGTATTTCGTAAGGGGAATGACAGAATCCGAATACATTTTTGATAACCCTTTATCCTGATAAGGGTTTATCCGACAGTCTCAAGGCTTGAGTGTATGCGATAGACAAACCGTATAAATGTTCATCTCGGTAAAAGCAATGGTTTTCAAAACATAACTTTTGATTTTAAACTTTTGTTTATTCAAAGACTTTGTTTTGTACATGACATTTTGATTACTTATGACATTTGTTTATATATGACATTATGCATTTGGCTTGAGTAAATACTATTTATTCGCCATACAAGACATGGCTTATACTTGACATTAGACATTGTTTACACATGACATTTGACATTGGACATTGACATTTAAACAAGACATTATTTCATGGTTATTAATAAGTGATTTAAGTAACGAGACGTCTGTAATATGATAAAAGCATGGTGGATACGCCACTGGTACATTCCATACATAAGTGCTTTTATTGTATTGCATATCGTGGTGTTACCTAAACCACTTCAACAAAGACAAGACACGATATATTTTATACATACTATTTTCATCTAGTTATTTACTTAACCATACATCATTTTTTTATATCATTTGATTTTCATATGATTTTATAAAAGAAAATATTTTATAAGGTTCATGACTACTTTTCGTTAAACATTTCTTTTAACATTCAAAGTCATGAATCTTTAACACTAAACCTATGTTATTCACATGCATTTTTTTTGCTGACGTATTTACTTTCACATATGTTTCAGGAGCGAATGTTTGATGTGAGCAAGCTTCACTTAGGGCGACTTGGGCCTTAGCAATCTGAAATCAAGAAAGTTGTCATCTTTTATGTTATGTGTTTTGTTTGAACTAACACAATGTAATAATTTAAGCTTGTAAAACTTAACTTTAACTATCATGTGTTGTGAAACAATAATTCTGCCACACGACTCCCCGACGTTTCCGCCTCGGTTTGTTGTTTTACGCAGTCGGGGTGTGACTAGTGGCAATCCGGTCGGACGGCAATCCGATCGGACAGACATCTGATTCTCTTCACTAAAAGACAAAAAAAATTCAACTATTTCAAATTTGCCAAGACTCGAGTGGCAACTCGACCGGGTGGTCATCCGATTCATAACACTTTGTTTTGAAAATTGTTCTAATATGTCAAGGAACGAGTGACAACTCGGTCGAGTGGTCATCTGTTGGATCTGAGTTTGTTTCTGATTGTATTTTACGTTTGAAATTAAGATGAAAATGAAAGAGTTGTGCAGCGGAATTAATATGGAAACAAACTTTGCATACAATCAAACGAGAGTATTGCTTTGATCAAGACATTTTCAACAAGGAACCGAAAGATTGAATTTAATCTCAACAACGATTACAAGTAATGCTTGAATACAAACTCCCCCTCAGCCAGAGCTCAGTGTTTGTTCGTGCAAAGAAGACGGTATTGCAAAGAGCTAATAGAACAGTACAGAGCACTGTTCTATTTATAGGCACTAGCAAACCACTGAGCATCTAATGCTGACGTCACCATGAAAGTGACATCTAACCTCCTAACAAACTCTAACCTCTGATCTATACAAACACTGCTATGTTAACTACTGCTATTACATTACATTACAGACAGACTATAGATCAGCTGCTACAACATTCCACTGCTGTGAACCCAGCAGTACTTGTCCGGATTAGCAGTGCTTGACTCAAGGCAGTAGATTGAATCAGCAGGGCTTTAGTCTTTCATCAGGTCTTTATTTGAGCAGCAGTTGTAGGTCAACAGTTTGCACGATCAGCAGATAGGAGGTCAGCAGATGTTGAAATCACTATCAAGGGGAGAGACTTGTATGTAAACATCTGTAAACGTCTGCTTATTCTGGATCCACTGCTCTGATCCAGTTTTGGCTTTAATTATATGTTCCTCTGGTAGGGTTCAATCCCAACAATCTCCCCCTGGAACAGATAATGCCAAAACTCTTCATTATTGTGGAAGTTTATTGCCTCATCAACAGTTCCCTTATCTGACCTTTAAATTGTAGTTCAAATTCTAGGGCATCTGTGTCTTCATCATCCCTGCTAAGTGGAAGATCAAGGAGATCCTGCAAATCTTCAAGACTCAGGCCAAGAGCTTGTTCCCTTG
Organism: Helianthus tuberosus; assembly: GCA_030545235.1. NCBI lineage: Eukaryota > Viridiplantae > Streptophyta > Magnoliopsida > Asterales > Asteraceae > Helianthus > Helianthus tuberosus. The sequence continues at coordinate 172,426,436 of CM060377.1, forward strand.
ATATTTTCTTCACTTCTCCACCAAACCTGATCAAAGTCAATACGCAGGTCTGTTTGTCAGTTTCCCACTTTAGTATTTTTGAGTCTGGTGGGTTTCTTGGGAGATGTTTATTTGCAGAGGTATTTGGTGAGGCTGGCCTATTCATGACTGGCTGAGCAGTACTTGCAGATTGTTCCAATTCAAGATCTTCTTTTATCATTAATTTAAGGCCTGCTTTTACAATAGCATTTCCAGCTTTTAGATCTTGAATGGTTTCAGCACTTGACTGGTTTTGGCTCCTTCTTTTGTAGATGACAGCACCAGCTGGAGCAGTGGTTCTTTTGATTTGCAGTTTTGGTGGTCTTTTTGAGACCTCTGCTTTTGAGTAGTCAGGCTTTTGTGGAACTTTTGGATCTTTCTTTCTAAGTTCCTCTAAGCTTTTGTAAGTTGCTCTGACCCTATCTTCTCCCCACTTTGTCACAGAGTTCTTTGACCCATAATCAGCTGCAATCAGCTCCTCTTTCATTCTCCTCAACTCTAACATCTTTTCAGCTTCAAATTGTTTGAATTTTTCAGGAGGAGTCTGCTTGACCTTATTTTTGATCATGTCTTGAATCCTGGCTGCTTCCTTTTCAAGCTCAGGAATGGTCCAGTTTTTGTACATGTGTTTCTCCCCCTTGTATTTCTTGTAGGTCATGATGTTCTCAATGTAGTCGTTTCTCAAGGACTCATCTGCCCTTTCTGAAATTTGTTGACATACATTTTTAGCAAATCGCTCCATAGCACTGACCTGTGAGAGTAAAAACTGATAGTTTTGCTGAAATTCTCTATCAGATTTCCCCTTTCTGTTTTTGATTGCGATATCCTCTGCTTGCTTGGCTTTGAGCTTCAAGTATTTTTCGATATTATTAGGCCTGGGATATCCTGCAATTGATGGCAAACTCCTTTTAACTGGGTCATCCTCATAGTAGAAAGATTTGATTTCTTCCCTAACTGCAATGAGTTCCAGAGGAAATGAGACACCAGCAGGAGGTAATGGTTTTAAGATTTGAGCTGAAGAGAAAGGTATGGTTTTAGGAATTGTGACAAGTGACAGAGATTTTGAAGATGTTGGTGGTGGAGATGTGTCATCATCTTTTAGAATTAGCCTTCTCCTTTTTGGTTGAGGAGGGACTGATGATGTTTTAGGTGAAGCAGTGGTGGTAGATTTAGTGGCAGTGGTTTGTGATTGACTAACAGTTGTTGAAACAACTGATGTTTCAACCACTGTTGCCATTACAACAGATGTTATAACATCTATTGTCTTCTGCTTTTTGTCAGCAGGTGAAAGTGGTGGTGAGATTGTTTTTGGTGATGACAGTGGTGGTGGTAAAGTAGTAGTTGTGGTGTGTGTTGAAGTGGTGTGTGTTGAAGTGAGAACAGATGTTGAAACAACTGAGGTACCAGCAGTAGTTGATACAACAGGAGTTACAACAGCTGTTTGGGTGGAGGTTTGATGCTGATGGCTTTTGGATGGTGGTTTTGGAATATGCTTTGGAATACTGGATGGGATGGACTTAGGTTTCCTTTTTGTCTTAGGATTTTTAGAATCCTTTGACCCAGAACAACCCTGCGCATACAGCTCCATAAAAGCTCTTTTCTCCTCATTCCACCTTGAAATATCCTTTGCCAATCTATCCTTCTTTACACTTGCTACTCCTTCATCAAGTGCTTCTTGAGTAGTATCAACCTTTTTACTACCATCTTGCATAGGAATTTTTCTGGTCATAGCATCCCTTTCAAGTTCAATGTAAAGACCATCATCTATTCCCTTCTTCTTCCACTCCTGAATTTTCTCCACCTTTTTGGCATTATCTTCTGGGAGTTTATCAATGAAGAGTACTGTTGGAGGAGCAGTGCCAGTGGTTTCCAATAAATAGGCCTTGATTGCCTTAATGTCTGCTTGAGTGTTCTTGAACCTAGACTCCATGATGGTTCTCAGCTTTTGGACATGAAGTTCATGTTGCTGATCAGCCATTTCTTTTTGTTGTTGGAGAAAAGGTTGGAAAAGGTTCCAGAGCTCATTTGTAGCAAAAGCTTGTGGTGGAGCAGGTGCTTGAGATGGAATAACAGTGGATTGCATCTTTTGTGTTTTCAACACCTGTTGTAGCATATTTTTAAGATCTGCAACAGATGTATCCAACTTTTCAATTCGTTCCGTCAAATCCTGGTATTTTAAATCATCACCCAATTTAATGGGATCATCTGATTTCCCACTATCAGTGGTTTTATCAGTGGTTGAGGTAGGGAGTGTACTCCAAACACTAACCACTGATGCCCCTTTGTCTTGGTACTGGGGTCTTCTTCCTTCAACACTTGACAACCTTTTGATGTTGCCAGTAGGATAAATAAATCCACTGGTGGTTGGCAGAGGTGCTATGTAAGGAATTTCCTCCAAGGAAGTCTTATTAATGTAACCACTGTCCAACTGTAAACCAGTGGGTTCAACAGTTGTAGTGGCTGCTTCACTTGGACTACCACCAAGAGTTACGTGTAACTCAAGGGGTGTAACCTCCTCAGGTTGTGTTGGTGGGTTAGCAAAGATTGATACAGCAGACACAGTCATTTGTTGAGTTATATTCTCATTGATGGGTGATTGAGAAGGACTGTTTAGTGCCTGGTTCAAATCAATTGCATCCAACAGCAGTTTAGTTGGTGATGGAATTTTGGATGTGAGGTTTGGTGTAGAAATAGGATTTGCTCCGGGCATTGAGCTGTGGATGATGAAACCAAGTGGTTTCAGAGCATCATGATGCGGTGGCCCTATGTGTACAACCTGTTCTTTTTGTGAAGAAGCAGGCGGAGTTTCGGTTATGGGTTGAGATATTTGTACCAACTGCTGTGAGGAAGTAGCAGCAGTGGTTTCTTGTGACATTTGTGCTGTCACAGGCAGTATCTCTGGTATCTCATCCTCCAGAGATGCCTTTTTGATGGGTTTTGGGGGTTTTTGAGTTTTTCTTTTTGGCTTTTTGGTGATTTTAGGTGTGGGTTTCAAAGCAGTTGTGCTGCTGCTTTGATCACCTTGAGCAGTGGGCTCAGCAGCAGATACCTGAGGAGCAGTGGTAGCTGCTAAAATCTGCTCAGGCACCTCTGCTTGTGTTTTGCAAGGTGTTAACATTCTTGAAAAAGTTTCAGTTGTTAAACTGTTTATTTGAGTATAATCACCTTGATTTATTGCAACTAAATCATCCTTACTGAATTTCTTTTCAAAATAGTAACTTAAAAACCTTGGAAACAGTAAGAATGATTTTGTTTCAACATTATTAACCAAATCTTTAAAGATTTCCCGAGAATAGTTAAAATTTTCTTCTTGAAGAATTGCATATCCCAGATTTTGAATCTTTAAAGGGATTTCATTGAAAGAGGTGGTTTTGTTTGAAACACATAGTAGGAGGGTATGAAATAAAAATCTGGTTGCAGAAGGAAAATAACCTTTTTGTAAGGTAAGTTTCTTCATCATTGTGGCTTCATACCCTCTCTCAATGAAGTCAGTTTGTAACTCGTTTTTAGTGAAAGAAGTTTTACCTTCCTGATCATCGAGTTGAAAGACCTCTGAAATGGATTGTGGTGTGATTTGGACAACTTTACCCTTTATAGAAGAGTGTATGGTGGTTGCAGTGTCTCCTTGTTTTTCAAGGGTTGCATTCTTCCAGAACTCTCTTTGGGTCGCCAAATAGATTTGTGCATCGGCGATTAACAAAGTTTTGTACTTTGATTTTGCCATGGTGTCAATGATGGAATCAAAAACATTGGTGGTTCCTGGTTTTGTGATAAGACCCAGGAGATTGTGAGATGGTTTATATGGGATTTCAGTGGAGATTGCCTTTTGAGAGGCTGTTTTCGATGATGATTTGGAAGTGGGTTTTTCAGATGACTTCGATTTTGTCATTTTTGAAGATGATGATCGAAGAATTTGTGAAGAATGAGATGAAAAACTGCTTTGAGAAGAGAATTTTTAAGAATTTGATTCGACAGTAAAACCCTGTTTTGGTGGTGAGTGGGGGTTTTTATAGGGAAGAAAGTGAATGCTGACGTGGCAGCCGTTACAAAAGGTCTGACCACTATGTACTGCGCACGTGACAACCCCTGGTCAAAGTGAAGGATAGTACTTTTATGAAAGTGACTGATGAAGGCAGTGGTATTAAAGCAGTGGATGATTTTCACCATCAGTGGATAGCATATCAGTGGATAAGACACTGCTTTTGAACAACAGAGTTTATCAAAGAAATGAGAGAACAGGGGTTGACTTTCAGCAGTGGACAGATTTTTGAAGTAGAGCAGACTTTTGAACAATCAGTGGTTATGGCAGACTTTTAAGGATTTTAATGAAAATTTCATTGTGAGCTATTTTTAAGGATGGAGTTTTGATTTTCTGAAAAAATTTTGTTGCTTTTATTCATAGAAAAACAAGATGTTGCTTGTTATTCCATGTTCAGCATCCCAATCCTAGAGACCAAGCTTTCAAAAGTGGCTGTATCAAGTGCTTTTGTGAGCACATCTGCCAACTAGTCTTTAGTTGGGACATGATGCAGAGAAATCAAACCTTTTTCATAGCAATCCCTCACAAAATGATGTCTGATGTCGATGTGTTTGGTGGTTGAATGGGAAACTGGATTTTTGATGATATTTTCTGCTGCCTGGCTATCCAACATGAGTGGTGTCTTTAAGGCAGTGATACCAAAATCCAGCAACTGATTTTGAAGCCACAGGAGTTGGGCTGTACAGCTTGCAGCAGCAATATATTCAGCTTCAGCAGTGGATGTTGAAATAGCTGCTTGCTTTTTGCTTTGCCATGAGACTAAGCAATCACCTAGAACCTGGCACCCTCCTGATGTGGACTTCCTTGTGGTGTTACATCCAGCAAAGTCACTGTCTGAAAAGCCTGAAAGCTTGATATTCCCATTAGCTAGATACCAGATACCAAGTGTGGTAGCACCTTTTATGTATCTAAATATCCTTTTTACGGCAATGAGATTTGATTTTCTGGGAGCTGATTGACTTCTTGCACAAACACATGTTGCAAACATGATGTCTGGTCTAGATGCAGTTAGGTACAATAAAGACCCAATCATGCTTCTATATAAAGTTTGGTCAATCAGCTCATCCTTTTCATATGACATGACAAGCTTATTTGTTGCCATGGGTGTGCTGCATGGTTTACAATCATTCATATCAAATTTGGTCAAAAGTTCTTTAGCATATTTGCTTTGATGAATGAAGGTTCCATTTTTCATTTGCTGTACTTGGAGACCAAGAAAGCATTGCAGCTCACCCATTGCACTCATTTCAAACTCAGCTGTCATGAGTTCTCTAAACTCTTCACACATTGAGTTACATGTGCTTCCAAAAATAATGTCATCCACATAAATCTGGACAATCATTAAATCCTTCCCTCTCCATTTTAAAAACAATGTTTTATCAATGGTACCTCTTTTGAAACCATTTGAGAGTAGAAAGTTGGAAAGAGTTTCATACCAGGCCCTTGGTGCTTGTTTCAGGCCATACAAGGCTTTGTTTAGCCTGTAGACATGATCAGGATAAAATGGATCCTCAAAACCTGGAGGTTGACAAACATACACCTCTTCTTGAATTGTACCATAGAGGAAAGCACTTTTGATATCCATTTGAAACACCTTCATGTTGTGGTTGACAACATAGGCCAGGAACAGTCTAATGGCTTCCAATCTTGCAACAGGGGCGAATGTTTCATCATAATCAATCCCCTCTTCCTGTCTGTAACCTTGAACCACAAGCCTGGCTTTATTCTTGACAACTATACCCCTTTCATCAGTTTTGTTCTTGAAGACCCACTTTGTGCCAATGGGACTAACCTCTTCTGGCAGTGGTACAAGCTCCCATACTTGTTGTCTTTTGAACTGTTGGAGCTCCTCTTGCATGGCTTCTACCCAGCTGTTGTCTTTCAGTGCCTCTTGGTACTTGACTGGCTGATGGAGTGATAGAAAACCAGCAAAAAGACAAATGTTTTGGGTTTGACTTCTTGTGAGCACCCCCTTCATTCATGTTGCCAATGATTTGATCAGGTGGATGAGATCTCAAGAAGATTAAATCTCCTTGGTATGGTATGATGGCATTTGTTGGTGAAGGCTGCAAATGTGTATCATCTGAGCTAACCACTGCTGGGGACTTTGATGATCCAGCAGTGGCTTCAAAAGGTGGTGGAATAGGAGGTAATGAAGTGGACATCTGCTGACTTTTATCCACTGTTTGGGGACTTTTGTCAGCAGTGTTTGAGGATGTGGAAGCAGTGGTTGATGGGCTACTTTGGTCAACAACTGTTGAGGTAGCAGTGGTTGAGCTTTGACAACTGTTTTGAACAGCTGATGCTTTTCCCTTTGTGGCAGACCTTTGAGGGATGATGATTTCATACCCATAGTCTGGTGTTGTATCCTCGGTTGGACCTGCACTGTTAGTCTTGACAGCAGTATTTTCAAAAGTGAATTTTTCAAGATCAAACAGATCTGCAGGATTTGCTGGGATTTTCATTGATGAAAGTTCATTGAACTTTACATTCAAAGTCTCCTCCACTGCCTTGGTCCATGTATTAAACACTTTGTAGGCCTTGGCAGTGGTTGAGTATCCCAGATGATAACCACAATCAATTTTTGCTGCAAATTTGGAAATGGAATCTTTTAAGTTCAAAATGAAGCATGGGCAGCCAAACACCTTGAAGTATGAGATCAGTGGTTTGATTTTATACAGAATTTCATAAGCAGTCTTTTTGTGCCTGGGGTTTATTAAAACTCTGTTCTGAACATAGCAAGCAGTATTTACTGCTTCTGCCCAGAAAGTTAATGACAAACCTGAATCAGCAAGCATGGTTCTGGCAGCCTCAATCAAAGTTCTGTTCTTCCTTTCCACTACCCCATTCTGCTCTGGTGTTCTAGGGATGCTGTACTGCCATACAATCCCTTTCTTCACATAGAAGGCATCCAACTCCTTATTTTTGAATTCTGTGCCATTGTCACTCCTGAAGCTTTTCACTGGAAGGTCAAATTGCTTTGCAACCTGTGTCACAAAGTCTTGCAAGATGCCTGCAGTCTCATCTTTTGAGTGTAAAAAGAAAGTCCATGTAAACCTAGAAAAGTCATCAACAATAACCAAACAATATCTTTTCTTCTTGAGGCTCATGACTTGAACTGGGCCAAACAAATCCATGTGTAGCATTTGCAAACACTGGGTTGTTTTGGACTCTTCAATGGACTTATAAGAACTTTTATGTTGTTTTCCTTTTAAACAGGAAATGCAATGTTCAGGACATGAAAACAATTTTTGTGGCAGGCCTCTCACCAAACCATTTTTTGAAATTTCAGTGATTGTCTTAAGATTTGTGTGCCCCAGCCTTCTGTGCCAAAGTTCTGTCTCTTTGTTAGAAGCAACTGAGAACAGACAGGCATCAGCTCTGGGACACTCTTTTGACATATCAACAACATAAACATTGCCACTTCTTTGAGCAACAAGTTTAGTTTGACCAGTTTTGATTATTGCTTCAATCTTCTTGACCATTTCTGGTCCAACAATCCTACAACAATCTTTTGTGAAGAATGACCCAAACCCTTTGTCACTCATTTGTGATACACTCAGAAGGTTGAACTTTAGATTGTCTATCAGATTGACATTTTCAAATTTTACATTTCCAGACTGCACTGTACCAGACCCCAGAACTTTCCCTTTACTATTATTCCCAAAGGATATATCACCCCCTCCATGGATTTTAAAGTCTTTGAGGAGGGCTTTACATCCTATCATGTGCCTGGAGCCTCCACTATCTACATACCAAAGACTATCAAAGCATGCAGAAGCTCCCTGCACATGAAGTAAAAGGATTAGTTCATTAGGGTCTCCAAAGCCAACAGGGCTTTGGATGGGGTCTCAACAGTGTCTGAGATGGATGCAGATTGATGGACAGTGGTTAGATCAGGGGTTTGGACAGTTTTAGTACTGTTTCTTGCTAACCACTGCTGGGGGTCTTGACCAATCACCTGTTGGTAACCAAAGGGGTGCCTATTCACTTTAGGTTTAGAGGGCCTTTTGTAGGCCTCATAAACGTGTGGAATCCTTTGGTATGACTGTTTTTCCTTGCCTTTTCTGAATTGATTGGCAGGGGGTGCATCAGTAACCTGAACATCTCTTTTGACAGATGTTTGGTTCAGCTGTTTTGTGACAGCTTTTTGAACTGGCACAAACAGTGGTTGTTTCTTGGTGAATTTGACAGATGATGCTGATGAACTCAAGGATGTTTAGCAATGTACTCATTCTTTTTCACATCAAAGTTTGTGAGATACACACATGCTTGAGTTTTGTGGTTTGTTTTACCACACACAATGCAGCTTTCAGCTGAAACAATGACACTTGTTCTGTTCAAATCATAAGCTTTTAAGTGGAAACAGTCTTTTGTTAGATGATTCCTTTTCTCACAAAATTCACAAAACAAGTTATCAAAAAAAAAAAATCTTCTTTCTCTTTTCGGACTCCTTTGCAGCAGAGGTTTTAACCTTTGTTGGGATGTCCTTGAGAGGAATGACTTTAGCTTTTGGAGCTTTAACACCATCAGTTGATGTAAAGTCCATTGGCTTGAAATTTTCAAGAATATCACACTCATCAGACCATTTTGGTTTAAACTGATAATCTTCAAGTTCCTCAAAAGTAGAGGATCCCATTGGTCTGTCAAGTGTGATTTTGTTACCAAGTTTGTCAGTGATTTTCACTTCTTGGCCATTCTTTTTTGTGGGTATGAATTCAGTGGTTACATCAGTAGTTTGAACAGATTTTCCAAAAGCATTGTTTTCATCATCATGTTTTCTATAACCAACCCCGAATTTCACATTGCTTTTTATCTGTTTTTCAAGCATAACTTCATACCCTTTGCATGATTCCACCCATCTCTCACATGTGATCTGGGTGGACTCCAACTCCTTTTTGCAAACTTGGTATTTTTCTACCATAGTTTGGAGTTGAGTTTTGGTTATGCTTTGTTCTTCTTTCAGACTGCTGATCTCTTTTTCTTTTTCAGTCAATTTGTTTTTAAGTTCTTTTAAAGATCTTTCAAATTTGACTTCATCAGTTAAGTTTTTATCCCGAAGGTTTTCATTTACCTCTTTGATGTTAGCAAAAGCAATAATGTAATTGTCAGGACACAGTTTTTCAAGAATTTGAGGTGATACCTTGGCAGCAGCCATCATTGCACAATCACATTGAGGATTTTCTTCATCATCAGCTCTTTCTTCTTTCCCACCTGCTTTTTCTTCTTTCTTTTCTTCCTTGTTCTCTTTGGACCATGGGTCTGTCAGTGGTTCAATCAGGGTACCTGAACTTTCTCCCAACAATATTTCACCAGCCATAGCAGTAACCACTGCTTCAGTCACCTCATCCACTGTTTCATCACTTAGCTGTTCACCTTCAGTTTCAACCCCCTCTGTTATTGACTCTAATGCCATCAAACAAAATTCATCATTAGAAGGTTCATTGAAAGCATAGAGTGCAAAATTTTCATCACTAAGGTCATCAGGCATACTGCTCCAGTCAATAAACCCTTGAGTGAAAAAGCTTTGTTGATCTGGTTGTACTGCTGCTGGAGCAGTGGTTTGAGGTGCAACAGGTTGCACTTGTACCTGTGGAGCAGGGGTTTGAACGTACTGAATTTGTGGGACAGTAGTTTAGACATAATGCACAGGCACAGGGGCAGCAGCATAGAGAGCAGTGTTCACTTGAGCTGCAGGGGTATATTGGGTATAGTGCACAGTGTTTTGACTTTGTGGTCTAGGGTTTGAGCTAGGGTGAGTAACTATTGGTCCAGTGTTTTGACTTCTGCATTCCCTAGCAAAGTGCCCTAACCTATTGCACTTGTAACACTTGATTTTTGATTTATCCAACCCAACCCTCAAATTCCCATGAAGTCCTGGGAATTTTCTCCCTGTTCTTTTATAGAATTTGCTAGTTCTAACACTTAGCAAAGCCAACTGGTGCAGAATATCCATCTCTTCTAAGTCAGTGGGATCAAAATGTTGTAAATCATTGAGTTCAAAGCTTAGATTGTCTGACATCTTGTTTTCGTTTGCAGTGAATGCATAACTTACAGAGTGAGGATTAGGGTTGTTAAAATTTGCCCCAGCAGTTATGTCAATGAAGTGATCATAACCCTGATCCTTACCACTGCTCCCAGATTGTTCATGACCCAGAAGAGCAGTGTTACCGAATGTATAATCATCAACGGCTTTTCCTGACTCTTGTAACTTCCTTTTCTGGTTCAACTCCCTTTCGTAGGTCAGGAGCCGACCGTGGAGTTGGGTCAAGGTCAGATCCTTGAACTCAGGTGAGTTTCGGGTGACAAAAGCTATACTGTCCCATTTTTCTGGCAGTGACCTGAGGAACCTGCTATTTTGAGTTGAGTTTGTAAAAGTGGTGTTAACAAGCCTCAGTTCACTGATGAGACAACTGAAACGCTCAAATTGTTGCGTCAATGATTCACCTCTAACATGACAAAATGTTTCGTACTGTTGGTTTAGGATTTCCCTATTGTTTTCTATGACTTCTTCGGTCCCCCCAAACTGTTCCTTAAGCGCGTCCCATAACTCTTTGGCACTGTTACAGTGTAACAGTCCAGCATATATCTCATTGGGCAGCGCTAATGCTATGATGCTAAACGCTTTAGCATCTAGTTCGAACTTTTGATAGTCGGTTTCGGTATAATTTTCAACTGGTTTTGGACCGAACTTTTTAGCATCTTCAGCGCTTGGCACTGTGGGAACGTGGGGACCAAAGACGACAGACCTCCAACAACCTGTGCTTTGTTGAGCGAGGATGTGACCCATCCTCCTCTGCCAGATGTTGTACTCATTTCTTTTTAGCATAGGTGGTTTAAAAAGCGAGCCGATGTTGTTTTTATCATCCTGAGATTGTGACGTCATTCTTGTTGTTTTACAGACACTGAGAAATCAACTTTAATGGTGATTAATCCTTGCTCTGTTTTTCAACGAACGAACAAACGATCAGTATCAACTGTTATGAGCCAAACTATTTACGTCAAAATGATTGTTAAATCAAATTTGACTGTCCAGGCTCTGATACCAATTGTTGGATCTGAGTTTGTTTCTGATTGTATTTTACGTTTGAAATTAAGATGAAAATGAAAGAGTTGTGCAGCGGAATTAATATGGAAACAAACTTTGCATACAATCAAACGAGAGTATTGCTTTGATCAAGACATTTTCAAAAAGGAACCGAAAGATTGAATTTAATTTCAACAACGATTACAAGTAATGCTTGAATACAAACTCCCCCTCAGCCAGAGCTCAGTGTTTGTTCGTGCAAAGAAGACGGTATTGCAAAGAGCTAATAGAACAGTACAGAGCACTGTTCTATTTATAGGCACTAGCAAACCACTGAGCATCTAATGCTGACGTCACCATGAAAGTGACATCTAACCTCCTAACAAACTCTAACCTCTGATCTATACAAACACTGCTATGTTAACTACTGCTATTACATTACATTACAGACAGACTATAGATCAGCTGCTACAACATTCCACTGCTGTGAACCCAGCAGTACTTGTCCGGATTAGCAGTGCTTGACTCAAGGCAGTAGATTGAATCAGCAGGGCTTTAGTCTTTCATCAGGTCTTTATTTGAGCAGCAGTTGTAGGTCAACAGTTTGCACGATCAGCAGATAGGAGGTCAGCAGATGTTGAAATGACTATCAAGGGGAGAGACTTGTATGTAAACATCTGTAAACGTCTGCTTATTCTGGATCCACTGCTCTGATCCAGTTTTGGCTTTAATTATCTGTTCCTCTGGTAGGGTTCAATCCCAACATCATCCAATCCAAGGCAATCATTCTCAATGTTGACTAAGTCAAAGGTATTCTTTCTTGTCACGTGACTCGAGTGGCAACTCGGTCGAGTGGCAATCCGACCGAGTGGTCATCCGACTCACATGTTGTTGACTTGAGTTGATCTCTCATTACACAAGATAGCAATCCGACCAAGTGACAATCCGGTCGGACAGCCATCCGATCCGTAGTACTATGCATAGTGAGACCTTCAGAGTTAGAAAATTTTTGAAATTTCAAAATCCTTATCATTTGTCAAATATTTTTGCAGGACTGGGAGAAAACACATAACATCTATTGTCTGTTAGAAACTATAATCGAAGATGTAGCAAATTTTTTAAGGGGAAGCAGGATTGCTAAGGCTCTAACTGACAAGACTATAGCTTATGAATCTCATGTTAGACGATTTTGGAACTCTGCAAGATATGAAGAGAAAGATAAGATGATCTACTCTGCAGTAAGAAATACAAATGAGAATGGACAGAACGATGATTTGGAGATTAAGTTCAGTGTTGGTGATTTGAGAAGAGTGTTAGATTTAGGTGATTCTGATGATGATCCCACCATTATTTCAGAACGTCTTTGTAAAGGACTATGGTGCAGGATGGGATTCACAGGACACATAAACGAGAAAATGGGAAAAACTATGTTTTGTCAGTCTTACAAGTTCTTGGTACATTGTGTAGTACATGCTCTATCTCACAGGAAGGGTGCGTATGATGAAATGTCTGACTATATCATGAACATAATCGCATGCCTGGTGCTGAACAGGCCATATAATGTTTCACAAGTAATATTTGACTACATGGCTGAGAATACGAGAGCTGGAAGTAAGAAGAACATCATGTATCCAAGGTTTATACAAATGATGATTGATGATCAGTTCAAGGACCTTGAGAAGGATAATAATGATGTTTTAGGTCTGAGACACATGTCAGCAAAAACAATTAGCAGACTGACCAAGGGTCCTGAACCAAGAGTGAAAAGAATGATATGCAGGATTAACAATCCAGCATATGTAGCTCCAGAAAATGATGCTTGGAGACATTAGAACAGTAATTTTGATAATGAAGATGAGAAGATGAGTGTTTTGGTTGAAAAGAAAACCCGTTGGTGGTTCGTGAAAGATGGAAAGAGGAAAAGAACTCCGAACACATCCCCAGTAGTTCCTATTCCAAAAGAGCCAGTTCCGAAAATAGTTGTTAAGGGTATAGTGAAAGGGGGAGTCATAAGGTAGTTAGAATTTTAAATTGTTATATGTTTCTAATGATTTTGTCAGTGTTTGTTTTGCAGGACCTTCGAAAGAACAACAACAAAGATTGGTGGACGAGCCAGTGATAGATCCATCAAGCATTCCACAAGAAGATGTTGATCTGGCAAAGATGACATTTGAACAATATCTGCGGCATACAACAGCTGCAACTACAAAAGCCCAAAGTTCAAGTGCTCAATAAATTCAACCTGAAAGTGTCAAAGACAAAGAGCCTGAAGGTGTTGCACGTGATGACTCAAGTGAAGATGCTGATGATGAATCAACCGAGACTGAGTCAGAGCTTGATCGTTTAACACTTGGTCGAGGAAAGGCTCAATTGAAAAAGAAACCAACAAGGAAGCAGAAAGGATCTGACGAAGAGGATTCCACCTAGTGCCACCTGAAAAGACAAAGAATCTATGAGCAAAGCGTAAGGCAGTCCAAACAGGAGTGATTCCTAGAAATGTACGCGCAAAGAAAGCTGGTGCTACATTGCCTAAAGATAAAGGTGGAAAGAGTGATAAGCATGTTGCTACTTTAAAGGTTCAGGAAGCAGAAAAGTTACAAAGTGTTGAAGTTCCAAAAGAATCTGAAGTTCAAAGTATTGAGGTGCCTGAGGTCGAGGTTCAGAAAAAGGTAGGTGATGATGATTATGTTGAAATCACTGGGTTTAGAGCAGCTACACCACCACCACCACAAGATCAACCTAATCCAAATATTCCTGAATCCTCACAACCAAAGAATACAACTTTTGCTGATCTATTTGGAGAGCTTCCTCATGCAACTGGAGTATATAGAGATGATATTCCAGATGAAGACTATGATATGTTCAACAATGAAGCTGTGAAAGAATTGACAAAGAAAGTTGGTGATCTTGAAAAGGAAAAAACCACAGCTGAAGCGGTGATATCCTTATTTGACAAGTCAAAGGGTGAATCTAGAAGAATTTGTGTACTAGACCCGATGTGGCTAGTCAACTGCTTAAAGAAAGACATTGATTGTTTGTTCTACAACAAGATAGTATACGAGAAATGTGACAAAGAGCAAGCAATGCAATATCAAAAGATCGTAGATGTGCTTTGTAAAAGACATCAACACCAGCAGGTATTGGAAGTCTAAATGGAGAGACTTGGAGATTGATGAATTTCTGAAGAAATACAAACGTGAGCAGAGATTCAAAGCTATATCTGAGAAAGCAGCAAAGCTTGGGAAGTTTAAGTGGATGAGACCACCGCCAACGGATCAAACGCCGATTGAAAAAGAAGAAAACAAGATTCCCAAAGTGGGATAGAAAGCGTGATGGTGATCTAGTATACAGGAAATGGTGGATTGAAGAAGGTAGGCTTCTGAGACATAAAATGTTAGAGGAAAAAGCCGAACAGAGGAGACAGAGAGCCAAGGAAAGAAGACGTAAGAGAAAGGAATGAAGACTATGCAAGAAGGAACTACAGCTACATCCAAGGGGGAGTCTGTTAGTTCATATGTCTGTAGCTTCCGTCTGCATTGAGTCTTACTTTGTATTGTATATGTCTTTTGTGAACTTGTATGTATATGTATGTATGTGTGTAAAATGACAGACCAGGGAATGGCTTTGAACTGTAAAGGTGATGTCCGATGGCTGGCAAGTGTCACCCGATGGGATGGCCATCCGACCGGATTGCCATCCGACCGGACAGCACCTATCACATCCCTGAGCCTGCCTAAAAATACCCAGCTTGGGTTAGTGTTAGTAACTTTTAGAACTTTTGGAGACTTTTGCTCATTCTGTCAGGAGACTCTGTCAAGTCTGACTCTCTACCGGTTCTTGTGTACTTTCACATCATTCTAATAGAAAGATCAGACGGATTTAATCGTTGAATACATTGTTGTGATTCTGTGACTTGATCCATGGATTCCGCACATTGATCGAGGTCGATTCATCCACGTTCCGTACGAACAGATCCTGATCCAAAGGCCCCAACATTAACAAACTCAATTCTCACCAACACCCACTCAACCCACACCAAACACATTTATACCAACCGACCAACCAGCACAATCCATCCAAGCTACTACTACTAACGCTACCGCTCCACTTCCACCTATGCCACCACCACCGTTCCCTAATTTAGACAGCTTACCGCCATTCTCAACCCAACCTGACCCTCCTCAATACCCGCCATACACCCAAACTTCAACTATTCAGCAATCTTCACCATATGTAAGGATTATCACCAATGAAACCCCACCTAATCAAACGGGTCCCTCTAGCTCATCTACTACCCTACCTCGGCTAAATCAACCTGCACCTTATCAACCCGCAAATCAGCAGCAACAATACTCTACAAGAACTACAATGTTTGAACAACATGATGGTGCAATGGACTTCGGGGATGGATATGAAACCTATGAGAATTATGGGAGTAATCAGTATGGAAGACAAGTGATGAATTTGGGAAATTAAGAAGGGTATAATATGGGATTTAGGTATATGGATATGGGAAGTTATGAAATGGCTATTAATCAAGATCTAGTTCATGCACCTTTACAGGTAAACCAACAACCAATTAACACAAGACCGGTGAACGTCAAAATTCCAATGATGCCTCAGCAAAGACTGGTACCTCAACAAGCACCGACACCACAAATGCAAGCTCCGCAGAGACCGCTTCCAAGGAATTTACCTCCACCGATCAACAACTTTGAGGGTATTCCAATAAGAGTTGACCGACCACTATTACGGGGGGTCAAAAGCCACTTTAAACCTGCGATAGCTAATAATCCGTCACCAATGGTTATACCTCTATTAGATGGGAGATCATTTGAGGTTCGAGCTCAATCAATACAAAGTTTACCCAAGTACCACAGTTTGGAAATAGTAGAACCGTATCTACATATTGCTGCATATAACGCTCGATGAAATACAATTGGGGGTCAACGTTTCAACGCAGATGATGTGAAATTGGTTTTATTCCAATTTACACTCGAAGACAATGCTCAGCAATGGTTTCACTCACTACCATTGGCCTCAATCTTCACATGGCCCGAGAAGCAGCAACTTTTCTTAGATGAGTTCTACATACCCCAACGTACTAACAATGCTCGGAAAGACATTCGGGGTTTTCAACAGCAACCCAGTGAGCTTTTCCACGAAGCATTTAATCGATTTAAGATGATGCTCAAGAATTGTCCACACCATGGGGTACCATTATGGGAACTACTCAATGCCTTCCATGAAGGTTTGACAGATGAAGATGCGAGGGATTTGAGCTCAATATCTAATGGTAGGTTCGATACGAATTATGAGCAAGAAGATTGGGAGTGTTTGGAGAAGAATGCGAGAACGTCGAAGCGAAAGGCACAATCTTCGAGAAGCACTCGCGTTCGGTAGTGAGAACGGTGGAAAATACCCCGGATGTTAATTTGCAAATGCCTTTCCATGGGCATTGTGGAGATTTAGGGCACATTGCGGATCAGTGCCCTAGTATCGTTGGTAGCGTTGACGATGTCAATTTTGTTCAAGGTAATGGAGGTGGTGGTCGAAACTTCAACATGAACTCTAATACCTATCATCCGGGGCTTAGAAATCACCCGAATTTCTGTTACGGGAATGCAAACAATCAAGGCAATCCGGGATTCAAGGGAATAACCAATCGGGTGGTCAACGGAACTTCAATCAACCCCGTTTTCAAGGTAACTTTCAAGGGGGTAATAATCAAGGGTTTCAAGGAGGTTATCAGAATAACCAGAAGGGATTAACTGGAATGCTACCGGGGGTAATGATGTGATGGAAATGTTGAAGTTAATGCAACAGGAGATGTAGAAGCACAATCATCTGGATGATGTGCGGGCATAGAAGGATGAAGTGCGGGATAAGGCCATTCAATCATTAACAACACAAATGCGCCAACTCGCGAGTGAGCTAAAGGAATTGAAGCAGAATAATGGAAGGCTGCAGAGTGATACAACAACCAATCCAGCTCATCAGAAGAAGGGAAGTCAAGTCGGCCAGGTAAGTACCCTTCGTAGTGGTAACGTTTATAAGAGAGTCGACAGTCCACCACAAATGGTTGATAGTGTGGTGGAGGATTTAGGTGAGGATGGTGAGAGCGAGGATGAATCGGAACCTAATGTAATTAAAATTGATGATAACACTAACTCTAAAGCCAGTAATGAAAATGTTGAACCTCTCAAGTCTAAGGAAGCGGAACCAATTCCACCTCCCATTCCCGCAGCCTTGAAGAATCCGGGTAACAAAAGTATAATCAACAAGCGGGGGCCTCAACAAGAGGAAATCTGGGAGGTGTTTAAACAAGTCAAAATCAATTTACCTCTACTTGACACAATTAAACAGGTTCCGGCTTATGCCAAATACTTAAAGGATATGTGCACACAAAAACGGCAACACAAAGTCCCTATGAAAATTGACTTAACTGAAAGGGTGAGTGTGTTTTGAATGGAGTGCTTCCACCTAAGTTGCAAGATCCAGGAATGGCCATAATTACCATTCAAGTGGGAGATTTTAATAATGAATCAGGCATTATTGGATCTTGGAGCTAGCGTGAGCATTCTTCAGGGATGCTTGTTTGACCAATACGATTTTGATCCACTTCGTCGTGCCGACACAACCGTTGTGTTGGCGGATTTGACCCCTAAGCTTCCCCGAGGGATCGTTCATGATGTGATTGTTAAGGTGGAAGAGTTCTACTACCCAGTAGACTTTTTGGTGCTTGACTATGGCTCTTCGGATCAAATCAAGCAACCAAAGATGATGTTGGGCCAACATTTCTTAGCCACTGCACATGCATTGATCGACTATCATACTGGCACCGTCAATACGACATTTGGCAATAGAAAGGTCCGACTAAATGTGTTTCCTAACGTTTCTGACATGTTTTCTAGTGATGAGTGTTTCATGGCAGATATCATTGATGGGTGTCATCCTCATCTTGAGGATGATATCTTCGAGGCATGTTTGTTGTGTGACAGGATGGAGCAGAATCACACTTGTGATTTGGAAGAAGAAGTTAGGAGCTTAGAAGAATTGGCCGTACTGGAGAAAAGGCCCCCTTGGACTCACCAAGTGGAGAGTCTTCCGGCTGAAATCTCATCGGGATCGAAGCCTTCTTTGATTAGTCCACCCAAGGTGGAATTGAATGAGCTGCCGAATCATCTAAAGTATCCTTTTCTGTGGGAGGATCAAACTCTTCCAGTAATCATTGCAGCGAATTTAGAGCCAGAACAAGAAAAAGCACTACTGAAGGTGCTCAAGAATCACCGAGCGACGATCGGTTGGACTCTCGTGGATCTAAAAGGTATAAGCCCTTCTATAGTAATGCATAAAAGTAAACTGGTGCAGATGCAAAGCCCGCAAGGGATACACAAAGGCGCTTAAACCCCAACATGCGAGAGGTTGTCAAGAAGGAAGTAATCAAGTGGTTGGACGCTGGGATCATCTATCCCATTTCTAACAGTGCATGGGTGAGTCCAACCCAAACAGTGCCCAATAAAGCAGGAATTCAGATTGTCAAGGG
Source organism: Helianthus tuberosus (assembly GCA_030545235.1). Classification (NCBI taxonomy): domain Eukaryota; kingdom Viridiplantae; phylum Streptophyta; class Magnoliopsida; order Asterales; family Asteraceae; genus Helianthus; species Helianthus tuberosus. The sequence continues at coordinate 172,445,066 of CM060377.1, forward strand.
AAAAAATGGTGAGCAAATAGCCACTCGGCCAGTAACCGGGTGGCGTGTGTGTATTGGTTACAGGAAACTTAATGCCGCCACGTCAAAGGATCACTTTCCTTTGCCCTTTATCGATCAGATCGTAGAGAAACTGTCAGGTCAGAAATATTAGTGCTTTCAAGATGGATATTCGGTGTATAATCAGATTGCCATACACCCCGATCGCTAAGAAAAGACCACATTCACATGCCCGTATGGTACCTTCGCATTAGGCGAATGCCATTCGGGCTGTGCAATGCCTCGGCCACCTTTCAAAGGTGCATGATGAGTATCTTCTCAGATATGGTCGGGGATGCCTTAGAAATTTTCATGGATGACTTTTTAGTCTTTTGTTCGTCCTTCGATAGGTGTCTAAATGAGTTGTCTAAGGTTTTCGAAAGGTGTATCCAAACGAACTTGGTACTTAGTTGGGAAAAGAGCCATTTTTGATGGTTCAAGAGGCCATTGTTTTGGGACACGTGGTGTCGAGTAAAGGAATCGAGGTAGATAGGGCCAAAATTAAAGTGATTTCTACATTACCTCCCCTACAAACATTAAAGGCGTCCGTTCCTTTCTAGGACACGCCTTGTTTTATCGTATATAGGATTCAGTGTCATAACCAAACCGTTGTGTAACCTACTTTTGAAAGATGTTCCATTTGAATTTAATGATGAATGTACAAAAGCTTTAACATGCTAAAGGAACAATTGGTACAAGCCTCAATCTTGCAATCACTCAACTGGACAAAACCTTTTGAAATAATGTGTGATGCAAGCGATTTTGCTATTGGGGCTGTACTCAGGCAAAGGGTAGATAAAACCCCGGTTGTTATCTACTACACAAGCAAAACTCTCTCCAATGCTCAACTTAATTACACCACAACAGAGAAAGAGTTGCTTGCAGTTGTCTATGCATTAGACAAATTCTGGTCATACATATGAGGAAGTAAGGTAACTATGTATTCTGATCATAGTGCAGTTAAGTACCTGATGGAGAAGAAGGATGCCAAACCGAGGCTGATTTGGTGGATCCTATTACTGCAAGAATTTGATTTGGAGATCAGAGACAAGAAAGGGTGCGAAACGTTGTTGCGGAACATTTGTCAAGACTACCTTCAGGGGTAGAGGATGTCACCCGAGATCAATGAGCAATTCCCGGATGAGTTCATTATGTCTGTTAATTCTGGACCATGGTATGCTAATTTTTCCAATTATCTTGTTTCAGGTACGGTGCTAGATGCGTGGAATAAATGAAGTAAACAACAACTTCTCACGCAAGTGAAAACATACATTTGGGACGAACCAGATTTGTTCAAAACTGGTGCTGATCAGATTATTAGAAGATGTGTCCCAGAGAAAGAGTTTGCAGAAGTCTTACAGCATGCCCATTCATCTGCATGAGGTGGCCACTTTAGCGGTCAAAAGACGGGTCACAAAGTTCTCGAAGCTGGCCTTTATTGGCCTACGTTGTTTAAGGACGCGTTTGATTTTGCTAAACATTGCGTAAATTGTCAAAAGATGGGTGGGATCTCAAAACGGGATGAAATGCCCTTACAACCAATTCTGGTTGTGGACATTTTTTATGTGTGGGGAATAGATTTCATGGGACCATTCCCCAATTCGAATGGCAACTTGTATATCTTGGTGGTGATTGATTACGTTTCAAAATGGATAGAAGCAATCGCCACTAAGACCAACGACCATGCCGTTGTATGCAAATTTGTGCAATCAAACATTTTTTCAAGATTTGGGATTCCCCGTGTGATCATCAGTGATGGGGGATCTCATTTTAAAAACTTTAATGTTGGCAGACTACTTAAACGGTATGGCGTGGACCATCGAATTGTAACACAATATCGTCAACAAACGAGTAGACATGTTGAGGTGTCCAATAGGCAGATTAAGGAGATTTACATAAAAACAGTGCGAACTGGCCATAAGGATTGGTCCACCAAGCTGAATGACGCATTGTGGGCCTATCGCACTGCTTACAAAACTCCTATTGGCACTACACCCTATCGTTTGGTGTATGGGTAGGGCTGCCCTCTACCCATGGAAATCGCATATCGTGCATTATGGGCTGTGAAACAAGTGAATACTGACTATTCTAATGCAGGTGCCCACAGGTTGTTGAAGCTATCTGAACTTGAAGAGCTACGCAAAGAGGCGTATGATATACAAGGATAAGATGAAGGTCGTGCATGATGCAAAGCTTAGGCGTCAAGTTTTCACGGTTGGTCAAAAAGTATGGCTTTTTAACTCTCGTCTAAAGTTATTTCTAGGGAAATTGAAGAGCAAATGGGCCGGTTCGTTTGTTATCACGAGAGTTGGAAGGTTTGGTGATGTAGAGATCGAGGATCCGAAGGATCAAAGGAGACAAACAGTGAATGGACATCGGCTGAAGTCGTATTTAGACGCGGATGATCTTGATACACGATCTACGGATGAGGTGTGCTTCATTCAAAGTTCACTGGAGTATACGACCTGTGAGTGCATTTTATATGTCCATAGTTAGAAATCTGTGTGTATTTGTAACGTTTAAAGTCTTGAGTCTATATCATACCGGACAGAGGTTTCACTAGGTTTCGTTAGGTAATGATAGGTTAGGATACAGTACGATACAGCACGATACAAGACCAGATATGACTAGACATGATGTCATCATGACTAAATGATGACATCATATCTAATATATCATGCATGGAAGTTGGTATAAAATAAAAAAGGAGTCTGCATGGTTTGTTGAAGTAATCACAAATGAGGGAAGCCATTCGATCGGATGAAGAAGTCAACTATAAGTCATTCGGATGGTCAAGACCTCATCCGATCGGATGAGGAATCTTTACTTGGCACTGATAGATTTCAACTATAAATAATCAAATGTCATCCGAACAACATAAAAGATCAGAGAATAGACATCAGTATCCATCCGCTCCATATCTTCGAGTTCATTTCTTCACAAGTTCTTCAGAAACTACATCAAGAACATCTCTCGGTTTCGTCTTGTTCGTAGATTTCAAGTGTTCTAGTGTGTAGATCGAGTCGAAACTCTGTCCGGTTTTCGTTACGTAATAAAACGTCGTTTATTTACGTTTTTTAGTACGATTACGGTTCGATTTAATGGATTCCGCACGTTAAATCGAATCCAACGCAGATCTAGTGACCGTTTACAATCTGATCCTGAACTCACAAGTGGTATCAAAGCTACGGATGCTCTGTGAAGTGAATACTTCTCAATTCACAGAGCAATTGACAACGATAATTCAAATTGATAACAATCGAATCAAGTTCATTAACATTCAAGTGCAAGAAATGACTTTACAAGGAAAAAATAAGAACCGATAGAATGGAGATGAGAGATTAGAGTAGAATCTGAGATGAGAGAAGAACACCAATTTGCTTAAACATTCTTTCATAATCCCTGTAATCTAAAACTCCCAGTGTTAAATCCAGCTTGTCTTGTTGGGCTTATTAAATGGGCCACAAGGTTGGGCCTATGAGAGTCTACATGGTTCATAACATTACCTCCCGCTTTCAAAACCACATTGTCCTCAAGGTGGTAGCATGTATACCGTTTGAGCAAATGGAGAGGTTCGTCCCCAGTAATTACTTCCTTTGACCGGTGGACCCATTGTACTGATGGTGGTTTCGTGAACGAGCATGAGATGGAATCTCTCATAGCAACATGGGTGTAGCAAGCTAAAATAAATGGATCCTTTATTACAAGAGATTGGACCCAGTAGTCATGTAGTTCAAATATGATGGCTTGTGAAAGCAAGGTGGGTTCACATTGAAGCACTAGTAACTCACGAGCAAATTCCAGCCAAGTTGCTACCCAAATAAAGTGCACAAATAAAATGAACAACTCATTGAGCTCAAGGGTTCCATGGAGCATAAATGGGTCCCAAAGAATTTTCTCTTCAACCTCAAGGATTATTAAGGTCATTGATTGGTGAATTTGTTCAAGCTGCAAGTTAGTGGCTGAAATGTCATTTAAACCTTGGTCATAACAGTTGAGCGACCCTCGGATATTGAAGTTGATACCTATGAAGAGAACCCGGGTAAGTAACATGGCTGTTTGTATTGATATGATTATTTGGTTTGGGTCACGAGGGTAAGGAGAAGCTCGAAGCGGTGCGGATGCACATGTCCGTAGCGTGTAAAAACAATTATTATGTGATCTTGATGGAGGAGGTTCTGGCGGAGGTTTAATGGTGAAAGCAACGCCCAATAGCAAGAGTTGTACATAACTCGAAACCGCACCACCAATCTTTAAATTTCCATTCATGATGCAAGCTTCCATTTCAACAGTCCCATTAGTGGTTAGAAACGACCTGGTACCACCGTTGAAGTGCAGATAATGGTCTAGCGTACGTATCTGTTTAAGACTTGTTGTCATAGCATACGCGGTTAGAACGCCCTTTAACGTTGTGTTAATTGGTAAGACATCACGTAGCCTCACGTCTTTGCATAATAATAGTGCCGCTGTACTGAGCACGTTTTTAGTGGTGCTAAAAAGAATTGCATTCCATGGTATCATCCAAATAACATAAATATTCTGCAGATAAACTAAATTTGGTTGCATCCAAACATCATAATGACTTATGTTCTCCTTAAAAACAGAATTAAAAACCACAACTGGGTGTGTTGCCCAAGCAAAAATCAATTTACTAACCAAAACCGATTGTCTTCTGATTTTCCAAAACGCCCCAGAACAGTTAGATGTAAACCTTAGAACATGCATATGGATATAAGGTGTTGTAGTAGCAACTGCTTGCCACCCAAAAAGTTGTTGCAAGTTTCGAAATATACGGATGTAAACTATGTTGCTTACGTTTAAAGCTCTTCATATTGTTGTGTCAATTTGTTCATGTGCATGATAAAAATTCAATGTTGTCCGCATCGTAGAATCCGCAGTAAGAATTGTACCATTAAACCTCAGTCGAGCTCGAGTTATTGCAGCAGTGGGTAACGGTCTGACATTCTGATGGGGAGGCACGTGACCAAAATCATAATTGAAATAACCCCATGGTGGTTTCCACTGATAGTGAACAACAACTTCTTGACCCTTTTCAGTAGCAACCATCAATTCCATTACAGGTGTTGCTCCCAATCCATTGATTAAGAGTACCACACGACAACCATGTTTAATGAGAACATAAGTAGTTTCCAAGAGCAGAACAAAAACCCTTAAACTAGCTGGATATTGACCAGCAAATAAACTAAGTGTCGTGTCCAAATGTCCCAAATGAGCATAACTATACACCGTCCGAGAATAACCAACGTCAGTTGTAGTAGCATCGCGGACTTTCGAACCCATAATATCAGATGAAAATCCAATAGCAACACGAATTAATTTTTCTTTAGCTCGATTGAGTTGAACCAAGCCTTCCCGAAGTGCAATCCGAGTATTAACAACACCCAATTTATTATTGAAGGCTGGGTTAAGGAGAGAAGGTGACTCGTCAAGTGAAAGCATCGATGCAATAGTAATGGAATAGGTTGGATTAAACTGGTGATTACTAACTAGTGTATGTAAAACGAGAGAGCCAAAATCAAGTGTAACCTGAGCTGGATGCGAAGCAGTAAGTTTCAACGGCCCAGGATCAAAACAAAAAGTTACAACCTCTTCCAGTTGACCGGAGATAATTGTAAAACGATAGGTGTCAGGAATTTCATATAATTCGGAGTACATGGTGGCATGAGCGGCCCATAGATCAGAATTAGCTCAAGTGAAATGAGAGAATTTCATATGCACAGCTGTGTAAGCCTCAATTACAGTGGAAATATTGTTAGGTATTTCATCAAACACCTGGAGAACATAGTCATTATTGATGGATTGGAACACATACGTCATCTGTCTATTACCAAATCTATTAACAATGGCAATTGAATCAACATTTAACATCCGGTCAGAAGTAAGAACTCGAATCTAACCATATTGAATCGGACCAGGATCATAATAATAAATCCTCCATAACCAATCCGCCTCCTTAGAAACGATGGATTGTAGAACATTGGTGTCGCAGTCGACAATGGCATTCACTGAAACTGAATCGCTGGGAACTGACGAGGGAACTAGATCTGTTAATTGCAGAGGCCTAGATTGATTGCTATTCAGATATAATTTGACAACATCCGACTGATTACTAACAACCTCAATTCCCAATGCGATTGAACCAAAAGTCGAAGGAGTAGTAGTCTCGAGCCCTAGATCAGAATCATCGGTAGTGTCCTTAGGTGGTGAAAGAAGTAGGTCCCCCAGTTTGACAATGGCCGACTGTTGTTTATCTAGGGTTGCAGACATCCGCCTCAGAGCACTTTGCATCTTATTAGTGTTGTCGAGCGTGGTCTGAAGAGTAGTGATTATATCAGGGATTAATGAGTCGTCCGCCATCGATGCAGACGATTCAATGAAAGCACCAATGAAGTGAATACTTCTCAATTCACAGAGCAATTGACAACGATAATTCAAATTGATAACAATCGAATCAAGTTCATTAACATTCAAGTGCAAGAAATGACTTTACAAGGAAAAAATAAGAACCGATGGAATGGAGATGAGAGATTAGAGTAGAATCTGAGATGAGAGAAGAACACCAATTTGCTTAAATATATCCAGCTTGTCTTGTTGGGCTTATTAAACGGGCCACAAGGTTGGGCCTACGAGAGTCTACACGGTTCATAACACTCTGCGTGTAATCGTTGATTCGAATCGGACAAGTTTCGGTGAAATCGGTTGTTCTTTGGTGTAAAATTCAGACCTTTCGGTAAACTTCAAACTATTTCGGTGATGTTTTGAAGTTTAACGGGTCAAGTCAGTCAATTTACGTTGATTTTGAATCAATTTCGGTGTGATTTCAGATAAGTTTTAAACTGATTTCGATTTGTTTATAACAAATCTGAATATTACAGTCAATCCGATTTTACAGTAAATATTTGAATTGATATTACGAAGTTGAATTTTCAAACAAAGATGAACTAAAAAGAATTTTGTTTGAGATAGACTATCAGCGACACTTTGTGTATTAGCTACCCTTAATTGTGTTCAGAAAAGTTTAGGGTAATAGTGTATAAACATAGGAAGTTTGTTGAGTTTTTTTTTTTAAACGAGAGTAGTTATAAGAGAATTGCATGTAATCGTTTTAAATAATAAACAAAGATTGTAATTGATGATTGATCATAGGACATTCTTGTGAACTGTGAAGTTTTAAGAAAATTTTGGGAACAGTGAAAGCTTATAGTATATCTAGGAATTTAAAAAGTCAATCGGGTTGCAAGTTAATATTTGTGTAGTTTTTGACAATTGGGCTGCAAGTTTTTTTCAAATTCATATTGGACCGAAATTGATTTTTGGGCTGCGAAATTTGTAGTGATTGGGCTGAATTAGATAAACCAAATAGTGATATTTGAGCTGTAAGTGTCATTTGTTTTAGTGGGCTGCGATTAGAAGTTTACTATTTTGGGCCGAACTTTTGAAATCATTTGGGTTAAATTTTGGTTTCACATGTGAACTAAGATTGGTCAAGTGCCGGACGGTTTTTAGTACATTTAGACCGTGATATTTGGATCGTATTTCGGGTACATGAGTATTTCGAGTCACAAGAATTTTGGACCGAGTTTAAGACGAAAACTTTGGGCTAATACAAGTTGTATTGTTTGGGCCAAGTTTGAATCAACTTTGTTGCGAGTTTTAAATTGGGTTTGATTAGTGGGCCGCTAACTTGTGGATCAAAATTGGATTACAAACGTTTAGTGGGCTTCGTGAAAATTAAAATTTGTGGACTTTGAGCTAAAAGTAATTTTTGAACTAAGTCGTTTAACAAAGAAATTGTGTTTAAAATGTTTGACGAAATGGAAAATGATAAGCTTAAAAGAATAAATGATTGGTTTGATGTGTGTTGGTGTGTGAGGAAAGAAGATGAGAAAAAGAATGCTTGGGTTAAAAGATTTGAACATTTTTTGTGTAAGAAAAAGGAAACGTTGAATCAGTTGATAAACCGGTATAATGAATTACTTGACAATTTAAAAAGTTTCGAGATAAGGATGTCAAATGCTGAAATGATATCAAAATTTGCAGATGCGTTACCTTCAGAGTGGGATGAATTTTTGATTGAACTGAAAAAGGATTCTAGATTCTCAAATTTTTATCCAAGTGAATTATTCAAAGAGCTTAAAACACACGATTACGAAATTAATAAGAAAAAGAAAGATTTGATAAAAGAAATAGAAGAGAAGCTAGATAAAATAAGTTTGGATGTGATTCTTGAAATAAGCTGAAGAGTCAATATATGTCTTGCAGCAAAAAAATGTTATGAAATATGATTTTAAGAGGGATTGTTATATAGATAAAAATATGAATACTCTTGATTTTATTAAAATCTTTTCTGCAGGTACATTCGAGACAGAGTCAACTCCAAAGAAGGAAGAATCTGAGAAAAAACATGTTGACAATGCTCACTAAGAAAAATCTAAAAAAGACTAGTCAACAGAGTTGTCACAGAACGATGAAGTCAAAGAATTAAGAGCATCAACAAATGAAACTTCAAGTTCTGAAACCGTGTGCTCAAATTATGAAAAATCAACATCTGAAAATGTCAAACTGTTGAGAGATGTGGAAAGTTTGACATTAGAAAACAAAAATTTTATAAAATTTTAAAATAATTTGAAAAACAAAATACAATAAACTTGCATCTTGAAAAAATCACGCAACTTGAACAAGATGTTGAGATTGCAAGAAAGAAAATTGAAGATTTAGAAAAGAAATTGAAAGGTTTTGTTGCTTCGTCCTTAATTCTTGATAATATAGTTCCAAAACCGATCAATAAAAATAAAGAAACTAGGGAGGACGAATATGAATTTTGTAACCGTGGTATTGGGTGTAAACCGTCAGGAAAGGGCAAAACAAAAACGGTTGTACCTGATAACACGAAAAATAAAACTCACTCAGTGAAAACTCTAATAAGTAACAATGTCACAAATTATGACGAAGTCATAATTGAAAACAAAAATTCATATTAAAAGCAAAGATCATCTGGTCAATCATCAAATCACTATAAAAACAAAAATTCACAAAAATTTGAAAATCAAAACTCACAAAAAGTTGGTAAAAAGTGGTGCAGGTTTGACCATGGTGCTCAAAAGTCAAATCAAACTTACAGGAGAAGATGGAATGAAGATTCTTCAGAGACAAATCATTACAACGATAGAAAACAGAGAAATGATGAGTACTATAAATCAAATCAGTGTTATGATTTGAGTGTTTGGTTTGAAAGAAATGATTGGTGTGATAACAGAATATGCTACAACTGTGGATTAATTGGGCATGTTGCTATGTATTGCATGAAACCAAGGATGGAACAGAGACAAAAAAATGATATGCGGAGATGCTTCAAATAAAAGGTCATATCATCAGAGATTGTCCGATAATTTGAGAAGAGAATCGTCGGATAAATCTCAGGGGGAGAAAAAGAAAGTTGTGAAGAAAATAGTCAAAATTGAAGAAAAGCCCAAAGAACAAAACATGAAATTATCACAAAGGCAGAAAGATAGACTGAGAAAGAAAAGAAAGAAAGCGAGAGAGAGAGTATCTAGAAAAGATTTTGTCCTCGGATACAACCGATGAGCCAGATAACAGTTCTGAAGAATCGTTTTTCTTTCCAATGAATGATCAGTCAAGTAAAATGAATTCATCAGATACAAATCTGAGGACAGAAGAGAAAATGGTAAAAAAGAAAGTTATTATTCAAACAGTTGCAAAACCGAAGCAAGTTTGGAAAGCTAAGGTTTTGAATGACCCAGAAGAAATTTTGAAACTGTTTGATGAAAGACGAGACTATAAATGGACTAATGTTCCTTTTGATGATGAATCTGGTCAACCCAAATCCAATATGGATTGGGTTCCAATTCAAAACTAACTAAGTTCATTTGCATGTGCAGGTGATCTGGAGGACAATTCAAGGTCAGCATGAATAACAGAACACCCTGGCACACAAGGAGAAAACCGGTGTTAAAACAGGAAGTGTTTGGTTTAAATTGTTAAAATTAAAAAAAATTAAAAGAAATACGCCGAAACCCTCACGGCTGATCAAACACAAGATAAAATTACATTGAAAAATGGTTTCAAAAAGTTATAATCAAGTGGGTTGTAAATCATGGGGGTTTAACGATCCTTGTCTTGCATAACTTGCGGTTTTCATCACAGAGATGAATTTTGTAGGTCTAGTTGGCTTATCTCCTTTAATTGTGATCTTTTCACCTTTTGGTGAATTAACTTGTATTGACTTTTGATCACATAGAATACTGGCTTTATTGGTTACTAACCAATCCATTCCTAATACAACATCAAATCCAGCTAATTTCATTAGGTAAAGATTAGCAATAAAATTGTGGGTTAGAATTTCTATTCTTGCTCCCTACAAGATTTCAGTGATCTTAATAGATTCTTCATTTGCCATTTCTATCAGACATTCTTATTGAAGTTTAGTTAATGGTTGATTAAGAATTTTGCAAAATGAAGTATTAATAAAACTTTGGTTTGCACCAGAGTCAAATAATACTTTAGCAAAAACATCATTAACTAAAAGCTAAACAGAGAATGTGAAGTAGAAATGGATGGCGAGATGAAGCTATCTACATCGGTTTGTCAAATTTTATTAAATGTTTTGGATTATAGGGGGAGTAAAAATTTTGATAATACAAAAACATTTGAAAATTTGAAAAAGCCAAAAACATGAGAAAATTTAAAATGAGTTTTTGTGTAAAAAGAGGAAATGATAGTACATCAGTAGACAATCACAGCATGCTAAAGAAGTGGAATGTTAAATATGTGATAAACGGTCTCACAGATGATATGCCAGTAGGTTTTTACACATTCAGTAGATTGATTTCGAGATATAAACCTAAATATCAATAACTTTCTTATTTCGTGGGGAACATCTCTCAGATATATTGGTAACCCCTGAAATCTTGTTTGAAAGATTGCCTGTTTCTGAGATACTAGGTCTTTATGCTGTTTGATATCTGGGGTATTATACCAGGACTTCTGATATTGCGGAAGCAATGGCCTAGTCCTCGTATAATACTTTACGCGCTTTAAGCTTTCCCTCATCATAAAAATTGATAAAATATCTAAAGATATAAATCAAGTGCCGTTGTAAAGAAGATCCCCAAGGGGGACACACCTAAAGTCAAGCCATCATCTCTCTGACTGAACGGAAGTTCTAACCTGAGCTCTCACGGTCTCGCATTAACCCAGAGAACAGATATCAATATGGTACACTCACCTGTAAGACCGATATAGGGAATCTGGTTACGAGAGTATATTCTGAGGTGGGTTACGCGAATAAGTTAAGTGCTTAAAATACTAATTCTCGTATCTCGAAACAATTGAACTTTGTGTGAAAATTTAAACGGATCAGTATACTGGCAATCTAAGTGAATCGTTTAGAACTTAAAGTCTAAGAAGGTCAACGGTGCTAGTGATTAGTCATAATCTGATATGATCCTCTAACACAAACTCAAACAAAAATATTGTCTGTAAATATTTCTTTACTGCTTTTCATTAAAGAAAAATTACAAAAAGATTTCCGGAGTGTTTTAGCATAAACTTTCTAAAATACAAATAGATTTTGTTTCTCGTTATGTTTCGACAACCGATGATGGAAAGCTGAATTTCAAAATCTAAAGATGCTGAACATAAAGAAGTTCATTAATTTGAAACTTGAATTTTAAAATGAAAATTTAAAAAGTCGATAAGTTGGATAATCAATCTCATTAATTTGAACTTGATCATCTATGAGGGTTACTGATTTGATCATGCTTAAAAGTAAAAAATGTTTAATAAAAAACTGATAGGAAGCTAAAAGAAAGGAGGAGCAAGATTAATTGTAAAATCTAAAAATGTTTAGTGATTCGGAGCATTATTCAAGGGGGAGCTTACAGTTTTACTTTGTTTGCTTGAATATGTTTTTTGTGGCAGACCAAGACTAAACTTCACAGATTTCAAAGTTATGTCCAAGGAGGAGTCTGTGAGTGCATTTTATATGTCCATAGTTAGAAATCTGTCTGTATTTGTAACGTTTAAAGTCTTGAGTCTGTATCATACCGGACAGAGGTTTCACTAGGTGTCGTTAGGTAATGACAGGTTAGGATACGGTAAGATACGGCACGATACAGGACCAGATATGACCAGATATGATGTCATCATGACTAAATGATGACATCATATCTAATATATCATGCATGGAAGTTGGTATAAAATAAAAAAGGAGTCTGCATGGTTTGTTGAAGTAATCACAAATGAGGGAAGCCATTCGATCGGATGAAGAAGTCAACTATAAGGCATTCGGATGGTCAAGACCTCATCCGATCGGATGAGGAATCTTTACTTGGCACGGATAGATTTCAACTATAAATAGTCAAATGCCATCCGAACAACATAACAGATCAGAGAATTGACATCAGTATCCATCCGCTCCATATCTTCGAGTTTAGTTCTTCACAAGTTCTTCAGAAACTACATCAAGAACATCTCTCGGTTTCGTCTTGTTCATAGATTTCGAGTGTTCTAGTGTGTAGATCGAGTCGAAACTCTGTCAAGTTGTCGTTACATAATAAAACGTCATTTATTTACGTTTTCGTGCACGATTACGGTTCGATTTAACGGATTCCGCAGGTTAAATCGAATCCACCGCAAATCTAGTGATCATTTACAATCCAATCCTGAACTCACACGACCGATTGAGGGTCATGAGAAGTCCGGCTGAAGACTAAAACTTAGCGCTACCCGGAGGCAACCAGGATTTCGGTACATATTTCATTTCATTCGTCTTTACTTTCATGTATTTGTATGGTTTTTATGGTTTGAAGGATTTCCGGAACGTACACCCTTGACATCGAGCAAGTGTGGGGAAGTTGAAAGTTCTCAGGTTCGTTTTCGAACTATATTAAGTGTCAAGGACGACACGAATCTTCATACTGGGTGTGGAGCGGGCGAGTAAATCAATATGAAAATTTTTCTGTAAATTTTTCAGCATAACAATGAAAGGAAACCATTTTAAACCATTCATAAAAAAATAAATAAATAAAATAAAAAATTATAACCTAGTTAGAAGTCATGAGAAATGGTTCAAAAAGGAATTTGATTAAGGATGTTGACTAGTCACGATGTGGGTTGAAAAGAAGAAGGGAATCAACTCTGACGTGACCGTAGCCTACGGTTCATACCGTAGGTTACGGGCTGGTGAAACAAAAACAAACAGAAACTCTGGACTGTGGGTCCAGTATGCACCTCCACCTACGGCTGAATAAGGCGCTGAACAAGGATTTCAAACCATAACCTACGGCCGAGACCGTAGGCTACGGTCTATGAGTTCTGTGTGACAGGAGGTATATACTGTAACCTACGGCATGGAGCCGTAGGCTACGACATGTCGACATGTTATGAGATGAGGGGCCGGGTCCGGGTAACTTGAATTAAAAACTAATAATACCTAATTTAATTGGGTCCGACCCATGTTATATCATACCAACCTTCACCTACGGCAGATCCATCATCTATTTTCACCCCAAAATCTCAACAAACATCATATTCTTCTTCCTAATTCTTCAAGAACTCGATAGCCTCTCACCTTCACAACTCACTCATTCCTTCACCGATTCAATCGATTCAAGGCTCTAAATTGCTTAATTTTTCTAGGAGAACACAAACCCAGCATGAGTTTCCTCCGAAAACCATCAGATTTGTTTGAATCAAAGTTGACATGAAGAACCCTAATTTCCGAATTTGGGGGTTTTTCTTCTAACTAAAATCTCAAGCTATCTAAGTGTTTTCCAGGCTTCCTAAAGCAAAAAGGTACGGTTTTTACCCCTGTATCTCGTGTAGTTGATGAGTCAAGGTATGTTTTGTCGATTTATGTTTGATTCTTGCTTGATTAGTCGTACAATGATTGATTAAGGTTGTTAGGAGTCATACATTGATGATTTTGCTCTTAAATTGCTGAATTGAAAGGGGCAGGGGTATACATATGGGTTTAGATGATGTTATGGCTATTGGTAATCATAAGGAACTTGTTCAGAAGTCATTGAATGAACAGAATGTTGAAATTTTTATAAGGGCAGTGAATTGAATAAAAAAGGGTAATGATTTAATGACTAAACAAGTGTAGCCATAGTGTAGAACAAGTGTGGGGATGATCACGGGAACATACACTTGTTCTTGATTGCAATTTGATCTGAAGTAAACTGATTGATTTCCTGTGTTGTTTGTCTAATTGTGTGCAGATGGGTAAGCAACGACCAGGGAAAGAGAAGGCGGTGGAACCAGTTGCACCGTCTAGAGCGAGGAAAAAAAGAGGCACATGAGTAGAAATTAGGGATGTAGAGACGGAGGACGTACAAGAGCCGACCCAAGAAGTTCAACACCGTTATGGTGACCATCCGTTTAAGCCTACATGGGAAGCGGGTCCATTGAGCAAGATGCCCGCTGCTTACCAAGCGGAGTTGTTTTATGCAAAAATGGTGGAGGACCGGTCAATTAAAGATAATTTGGCCCTCGAGAAGTTAGCGTATAGGCCCGATTTCAGGTCTTTAGGTTTTTACAAGATGTTGGAAGATCTTGGATGGGGGGCGGTGATGGAGTTCCGGGGTAATGATTAAGGAGATATTTACTTGAAGAGTATCCTAGCGTGGATGAGCACGCTAACTAAAGATGATGGAGAAGATCCACCACGAACAACCACTTTGACCGGTACGGTAAATGGTAAGCCGGTTACTATGTCGTTTGCAACTCTAAATCAGTTAGCCCTAATTTGACTCGAAACCGGATAAGTTCTACAGTTATGTCGACGAGAACCACTTGTTTTTGCATCAGAAAAAGTTGGCATGCGAAAGTGTGATGCACAAGGAGTTGTTTATGTTGGAGAAAAGGGAAATTACAATGAAGTGGGACCATCTAAAACCGTTGGTACGGTTGTTGTTAAGTTTCGTGACATCAAATGTGAGTCCAAGGATGGGAGATAAATCGTCGTTGAGGTTATGGGAGGTGCCGATATTGTATGCTATCATGACAGGGAAGATAACGCTTTCTTTCCGAAATCTAGTGTTGATGAATGTGTGGAGATGCCGTAACCAAAAAGGAAAGAAGCTGACACCTCACGTACGATTGATTAGCGCGTTGTTGGAGAAACATAAAGCCTTGTTGCCAAATGAGAAACCGTATAACAGGCCGCACGGGGTTTACCGAATCAGTGAAGTTTGTTTGCACGAGAACCACTTATATAAGCAAACAAAGTTGTGGCATAAAGTTGAATTCGGTGATAAGGTGAAGTTAAAAGTTTTGCAGTGGGGGAAAGAAAAGCCGAGTCGGGGTGACATGGACGACTTAGACTCCAGTAATGAGGAGTTGATGAAGAGAAAGAGAGACGCTGGGGAAATTGTGGGTGAAGGTTCGAGTGCACAAGTGGAAGAACTGGTACGTTCAGAGCCAGGACAGTCAGCTTACTCATGTGGTGTGTTTGATGACGAGATGCAGGCTCGGGTGGAAAGTATGCATCCACCTGAGTATATCACTTGGGAACCCTATCAGCAGTCAATTTATGATCAGGGATCGAGGCTGGGTGCCGAACGGGAGCGGCAACACGGGGAGTTAATGGCTCATCAACGGGCGGTACACATCGGTAACGAAAGGAATCTGAATTTATGGGCCTGTGATGAGAATCAAACAAGAAGGCACAATGATTATTACAATGGAGTGTCGTACGTACAAAATCCACCTTACGTGGATTACAGCCAGTTGCCATCGTATCAGCCTGGTATGGAATGACACCCCACACCTCAAGTCCATGGTTCTATGTGGCTTCCACGCCAGTACTCCGAGCCGCATTTACAAAGCTCATATCCGTTTCAACCACCGCCTTATTAGTATTCAGCTTGTAGTCAGCATCAACAGGAGCAGCAATCATCATCCCAGCAACAACAAGACTTGCCGACTGGAGGATTGGCAGATAATTTGATATGAGCTCCTTTTACGACACCCTGGGCGGCTACTATGGTGGACCGAAGCCGTCATATGATTGAGCATTCACTGATCTGCACAATCGATTAGGTCCACGTGTTGGTTCTGTACTTTATTTGAACACTTTTATTTTCCATTGTTTTGGTGTGTTTATTTGTACTTGGTGGTGTTAAACATTGTTTGTTTAGGGAATGTGTTTTGATTAGTTGTGATAAGAGTTAGCCGTTTGTGGGTTGTTTGGTTGGTATCCCCGTGCTAGTTTTAAAAGCACTATACATTAGGGATAATGTCGCCCAAGTGTGGGGATGCGGGAGCCCAGGAAAGGTTTGGTGATAAAGGTTTTGAAGCGATTGAAAATAATTGAAATTGATGAAAATTGAAAAAATTGAAAATTTTGAAAAAATTTCATCGCCTTAAGTGAGCTAAAATGGATTCGAAAACCTTAAGATTCAATCGCTAATGAGTTCCTTTTCGGTAGTAAACTAACTTAGTCCCGAGTCATGGTTGTCCATTTAAGTTTCATGATAGTTTTTCTAGCAGTTGTAGATGATAGTTGAGAAGAGATGCCTAATTAGGGGTAACATACTTTAGGAATTACACATGCTACGTGTCGGTAACCCATATTCCTTCTATTCGGTGAGATATTTGAACCTACTAGTTGTTAGGTGAATTTGCAATATATGTTCATTTGTTGAGTGTAGGCCATACGTTGCTTTATGTTAGAACTTGTGTGGTTTGATACATGCCGAGACTATGCATTAGCGTATACACATAGATGATAAAGGCATTAGGACCCCATCATTGTTTCAGATGTTGATTGTTTATCCCTCTGACCATAGTAAACCATGTTGAGCCTTTATCCTTTGTTTGTTACACCTTGTTTGACCTGTTTGATTACCAACCATGAATGACAAGTATGTGTTAGATGTTTGAAGAGAAAAAGAAAGAAAAAAATGAGAAAAAGAAAAAGAACAACAAAAATCATTGTTATGTTTGTCTTAAATAAATGGGTCGAAAATCACCCGAGTGTTAATGTTATTGTGAATAAGTTGCCATGGGTTGTTATATTCATTGTGTTCGCCATATAAACATAAAAATCCTAAAATACATCCCTATATTTACCTTTAATACCTTTTGATATGTGTTACGTTATTTGATACAGTGAAAGTATGATTGCTATACAAGCTTATGATTGCAAAGCAGCGTATCTAGTTTTGAGTGAGATATATACTAGCACATTACACGCTAGTCTTGATAAAACCGAGAGGAGTGATCATTGTGAGGGGTGTGTGGCATGTGTGTAGTAATATAAACATGTTAGTTTTAGTTAGGCAAGTCTTAAGCTGTTTTAAATTCGTATCATTTATCTATCAGATTGTCAATCTCGATTGTGTCAGTCTATGGGACGGGTATGACTTGGGACTTAACATGTTGAACTGGTTGAGGGATTTAGAGGTGTTGTTACTATGATGACTAGGTCCGGATTGGTTTGCTTGAGGACAATCAAAGGCAAGTGTGGGAATGTGATGGCGAGTGTGAAACACGAGTGCTAAAATGATTATTTTGTGTGATTTAGTGTGTTTTGCATGTTTATATGTGTGGAATACGTTTATTACGAGTTTTCGTGTCATTACAGGTAAAGCACATAACTCAGTGATGTTAAGTTAGTTAAGATGATGTGGAGTGTTCAAGAATGAGAAACAAGGCATTCATAGTGATCGAGAGCTGATTTAGGTCAAGATAGACTTTGGAGATTCAAGGATTGTGATGTTACAAAGTTTAAGGGCCTTCTGGTAATTAAATGGAAGTTAATCAAAGTTGATATGTTGAAGAAATAAGGAATAATAAAGTTCAAGGGCTGAAATCGACATATATGGAAAGTCATATGATGGTTATATGTGAAGGGAATAACAAAAAATGAGTTCAAGGGACTAATGTCGATAATTATTGAAAGTTGTTGTGCTTGTTCATAGATTTGTGCATATGCGCTTCCACCTACGGTTTCTAAACCGTAGGTCATGGTTTAAGGGTGCAAACATATTAAAGAAACAGTGATGCCATACCTCCACCCACGATTCAGACCTCCACCTACGGTGGAGGCATAGCTGCCAAGAAATATAAACCGTAATCTACGGTCTCTAGACCGTAGGTGGCGGCGGGTTTTTAGGATGTTTATGGGGCGCGCACATGTTGTTCTTTTGGAGGGTTTTTAATAAGTTTAACCTAGTTTTTCAACAACACTTGACATTGAACGATCTTGGGAGCAGCAAGGGCATACTTTTAGTGTCACACCCCTTTCTGCGGCGGAAGCACGAGGTGTGATCATGAAAGGTTCTCATTGCATACGAAGAGTAAACATACTACATGCTCAAAAATATCTTCAAATATTACATTACTGAAAACATATGTCAAGTGTTTACAACACGAGATAACATATTGTCTTAAAAGTCACAACTTTATTTAAAGATAGACAAAGCGACATCCACGAGCATGAGTAAGACCACGCGCACATCCATCCTAGTTACCTGAAATACATGTGAGTTTTGGAAAAACGTCAACATAAAGTTGGTGTGAATTCATGCAGTTTTTGTATTTCACGTTTGTATACTTTGTATGAAAACATAATTTGTATTTTGTATAAACCAAGTCTTTTGTGTACACCACGTACTCATGTATATTTCTGTATGTATCATGTGTTAATGGGTTGCAAAGCCATTAACATGTGACACGACATAGGAAGTCACCAAACCATAGGCATTTTTCTGTAGTCGATTTACGACTGAGACACAAAAACACTGTTCGGTATCAAAGTGGCCAACAGTGGGGCTGCCCGGAACCCATTAGATCTAACCTTTTGTTCTGCGGTCTAAGTATGTACACGATTAATGGTGCTTATGTTACCCTATTCGTGACACGATTTCTCGTATCATTCTTGTATCCATCATACCATTTGTAAACATTGTAATATTTGTAACATGTATTTCACCCCCGAAGTTATAAAACTGAAAACAGTTAAGAGAAAAGGGGGAGCATGAACTCACAACTTTGCGTTCCTTGCGTCGTAAACTTCACCGGATTTGCTTAATTAACGTCGTAACCTATACGCGTTTTCTTAATGTTAGTCACTAGACTTGTATCGCACAAGTACAGTCACTCTCTTTTGTATTTGTATTGTTGTGTTAAAAATATTTCATATTTTTAACTACGTAACTTACTTATATTATTTCCTCTAAAATAAATATAAGTCTTTTGTGTTTTGCACTTCGCACCCGAATTATGTATCTTGTATTTTGTATGTGTATTTTTATGTTTATACTCTTCACGAGTATTTAGTGTATTTTTAAGTCTTAATACACTAGTACGTATAACACATACTATATACACTTAGCACATAAGTTGGTGATAAAATAATATATATTTTTCCCTCAAAAATATACATACTTATGTCCATTTTTATTCTTGAAGAAATCCTCATTTCTTATCACCAAAAATTAGGGAAACCTTGGTAATACTTTTAAACACATTTTTAGGGAATAAGTTTCCCAAAAACTCATATTTTTCTAAGTGTCAAATTTTATAAAAATTTTGACAGAGTTTCCCCTAAAAATGGAGGTTTCCCATGTTTTCAAAACATGTGTTTATTTTCTTTTAAATCGTCACAATCTCCTCATTCAACAATAAACAATATGCAACTAGTTAAAATAGATGAAATCGCAGAAATACATGAACTTGTGGTTTTTCCAAAATAGGTAGTATCCTACCATTATTTTTAGGGGATCTTTGTATAGATCAACTTTGTTTCTTGAAAGTCTCGTTTTTAAAGAAGTTACATCTTTACAACTCCCGGTCAACATTTACAAAAATAGTTATTTTGTCGAAACTTTGTATTACACAAGTGTTTACACACTCGTGTGTTTGCTAAAATCATTCTTTTTCATGTAAGATCCGGCTTTAGAAAATATGATTTCTTGGACACTTGGTCCTTTGAAGATACCGCTTGTAGATACGTAGATCTACTAGTTTTAAACACTATTTCACAAGTTAAATCGCTTTTACACAAGTTCATGACTCGTGTGTGGTAGAGTTTCATCATTTAACCTTTGTTCCTCTTAAACAAGCTTTATGTCATAATCCAAGATTATGACTAAACCGGGTTAAATGATGATCCGAGCTACCACAACATAGATCGGGTCCAAATAATCACACAAATCAAATACTACAAGATTTACACAACATATGAGCTTTTAACCAACATTTTTAGTGTTTTTAGTAGACTTTTGTGTGTCATCTTGTATGTTAACGAGTTTTAACCGTTACAAATCATTTTAACCACTTCAATATAGTTCAAGAGAGTGATTTAAGCAACATACCACTAGCTCGAGGCTAGGGAAGAATCTAGACGCAAATAGGGTGGATAAAAGCAAGAGAGTGATGTCCTTCGCCTTCCGTTTGCACCAAGGTTCCTAATATGCGATCCTCATCACTTGTATGAGCTTGGAATGTGAAGATCAAAAGCCGAAAATGGATGTATGTGGGAGGGGTGTTTGGCCGTGAGCTTCTTTAGAGAGAGGGAGAGAGTTTTGTGATCAAGAGTTGTGATGAAATGAATGGTGGGTTTAGGTTAGATTTTATAGACAAAGTTTATGTAATTAACCAAAGGATAATGTGCCTCCTAGATATTAAGCAAGAGTATTTAAATAATCAAGTAAGTACAAGATGTGTTCCCCCTTAGTTGGGGCCGGTTAGAGAGGGGGGGGGGGGTCTTGGTCCGATTCCAACTAGATAGGTAAGTATTAGTTAGGTTAAACCAAGTTAGTTAAGTATTTAACCCAGTTGTTAGTGTGTCACGCGTTACAGTGGGTGTTAGGGTACTCAGGGACCCTAACTGGCTCAGAAAAAGATAAATAATGAAAATAACAATATTTTCATGTTCCGGGTATAGTCCGGTTGTTAGGTTACATACCGATTCGTTAAAGTGCTAAATTGCACCTTTTAGTGTTTAATAAGTATCTTTGTATAACATTATCGATTCCCAACACTTAGGGAAATATTCTGGATAATAAAACGACATTTCTGCATAATATTTATATGTCTAGATGCTGATTTATTGCTGAATTTTATAAATTCTGCACTTAAAGTGCGTTTCGGGTGCTTTTTAGTGCTTATTTTTGCTTTCGTATTGCATATATATTAAACCCTTGTATGTACTCTTGGGTTTTAATGCATTCTTGTTGTCGGACCTACACCTAGGCTCCAATTTTATTGTCTGGCTGCTTTCTGCAGTTCCGTTGGCACAGTGTGTCTTACCGGTGAGTTTACTAGTATTTTTGACGCAACGCTCTCGTTTGTGCATAAAGCAATATTTTGTAGTATACAACGTGCATGAATTCACATGTTTGGTATGAAATCAGATATTGCTGACAATTAAGCACTAATTGCAGTCATTAAGCAATAATTAATGTGTACGAAAATTACCGGTTTGGGCCAGTTGTCACAGTCTCCCCCCGTTAAAAGAATTTCGTCCCGAAATTCAGGCTGAACTCACTCTCGCTGGAGTCCTCTTGAATAGGTGGGGATACTTTTTCTTGAACTGGTCTTCACGTTCCCATGTGTACTCGGGTCCGTGCTTAGAGCTCCAACGTACTTTGACAAGTTTTACGCTGCTCCTCCTGGTCTTGTTGACTTTCCAGTCAGTAACCTCAACGGGTTTTTCTGTAAATCGGAGGGCTTCATCAATATGCACTTCATCCATTGGGATGATCAGGCTTTCTTGTGTTGGACTCTTCTTCAGGTTGGATACATGAAACGTATCATGTACTCCGTTAAGTTCTTCCGGTAACTCCAACTTGTACGCCACGGTACCAATTCTCTTCAGTATTCTGAATGGTCCGATATATCATGGATTTAGCTTTCCACGCTTTCCAAATCTGACTACGCCCTTCCATGGTGAGACTTTTAACAACACTTTGTCTCCCACCTGGAATTCTACCGATTTCCTATTCGGATCCGCGTAGCTCTTTTGTCACTCTCGAGCCGCCTTAATGCGCTCTCGGATCTGCGCAATCTTGTCGGTTGTCTCTTGTACTAGTTCAGGACCAACCATACGTTTATCTCCGGCATCTGCCCAACATAAGGGCGATCGGCATTTGCGGCCATACAGAGCTTCGAACGGCGCGGCTTTTATGCTCGTATGATAGCTGTTATTGTAGGAAAACTCAACTAAAGGTAGATGAGTATCCCAGCTGCCGCCTAGATCCATGACACATGCGCGAAGCATATCTTCTAACGTTTGTATAGTCCGTTCGCTCTGGCCGTCTGTTTGTGGGTGGAATGCCGTGCTTAGATCTAATTGAGATCCAAAGGCTTCCTGAAATGATTGCCAGATTCTCGAGACAAAGCGTCCATCTCTGTCTGAAATGATTGAGATTGGCACTCCATGACGTGCCACAATTTCTCTTAAGTATATCTCTGCAAGCTTTCCAGTGCTATCCTTCTCTCGGATTGGTAAGAAATGCGCAGACTTCGTCAATCGATCAACTATTACCCATATCATATCGTGCCCTCTCGGGGTCCTGGGTAATTTCGTTATGAAGTCCATCGAGATTTGTTCCCACTTCCACACGGGGATCTCTGGTTGTTGTAGTAGGCCGGACGGTTTCTGATATTCTGCCTTAACCTTAGCACAGGTTAGGCATTTTCCAACATAGACAGCAACGTCACTCTTGGGTCTCGGCCACCAATAGTATTCTTTCAAGCCTTGATACATCTTGTCTGACCCTGGGTGGATCGAGTATCTTGACTTGTGCGCTTCATCAAGGATGACTTCTCGTAGGCCACCATAGAGTGGAACCCAAATGCGCTTTTTAAAGTATAAGGCTCCCTCTTCATTTGGCGCCATGTATTTCAGCATACCCCGAAGGTATTCAGCTTTACGGTTCTCTTCTTTAAGAGCTTCTTGTTGTGCATCCCGAATGCGTGTAGTGAGGTTCGTTCGAATCGTCATTTCCAATGCTCGAACCCTTAG
Organism: Helianthus tuberosus; assembly: GCA_030545235.1. Lineage (NCBI taxonomy): Eukaryota > Viridiplantae > Streptophyta > Magnoliopsida > Asterales > Asteraceae > Helianthus > Helianthus tuberosus. Next base: position 172,468,122 of record CM060377.1, read on the forward strand.
GGTCTTAACCCTTTCTTTTCGGCTCAACGCGTCTGCTACAACGTTTGCCTTTCCAGGATGGTACTTAATCTCACAGTCATAATCATTTAGCAGCTCGACCCAACGTCGCTGGCGCATATTCAATTCCTTCTGATCAAATATGTGTTGTAAGCTTTTGTGATCTGTGAAGATTGTACATCGAGTACCATAATAGTAATGTCGCCAAATCTTCAAGGCGAATACCACTGCGCCCAGCTCCAGGTCGTGAGTGGTATAATTTCTCTCGTGAACCTTCAGTTGTCTTGAAGCGTAAGCGATGACTTTTTGGCGTTGCATGAGCACGCAACCCAAGCCTTGTCGTGAGGCGTCGCAGTATACCACGAAGTCTTCAGTGCTTTCGGGTAATGATAGTATCGGTGCATCGCATAGCTTGCTCTTAAGTAACTGAAAGGCTTCTTCTTGTTTGTGACCCCAGTCGTACTTCTTGTCTTTCTGGGTAAGGGTCGTTAGCGGTTGAGCTATCTTTGAGAAATTCTCGATGAATCGTCGATAATAGCCCGCTAAACCCAAAAATTGTCGAACTTCAGTTGGGGTCTTGGGAGATTCCCAATTCTTTATTGCTTCTATCTTGGACGGGTTTACATGAATGCCCTTCTCATTCACCACGTGACCAAGAAATTGTACTTCGCGAATCCAGAATTCGCATTTCGAGAACTTTGCATAAAGTTTCTCTTTCTTCAGTAGCTCCAAGATGGTTCTGAGATGTTGCTCATGTTCTTCTTTCGTTCGCGAGTAAATCAGGATATCATCGATAAATACAATCACGAATTTATCGAGATATGGTTTGCATACGCGGTTCATTAGATCCATAAAGACCGCTGGCGCGTTCGTCAATCCAAATGGCATCACAAGAAATTCGTAGTGCCCATAGCGCGTTCTGAATGCAGTCTTTGGCACGCTTTCATCTTGGATTCTCAGCTGATGGTGTCCAGATCGAAGGTCGATCTTGGAATAGTAGCTTGATCCTTGCAGTTGATCAAACAAGTCATCAATCCTTGGTAGCGGATACCGATTCTTGATTGTGAGCTTGTTCAGTTCCCTGTAATCGATACACATCCGCAGTGATCCATCCTTCTTCTTCACGAATAATACTGGAGCTCCCCCGGGTGAGAAGCTTGGCCTTATGAATCCTTTATCCAACAACTCCTGGAGTTGTGTAGATAATTCTTGCATTTCGGATGGAGCAAGTCGATAGGGTGCCTTGGCTACAGGAGCGGCTCCTGGAACCAAGTCTATGTGGAATTCGACTTGTCGTTGCGGAGGTAGTCCTGGCAGATCTTCAGGGAACACATCAAGAAATTCCTTCACCACAGGAATGTCTTCGAGTTTTGACTCCACAGCCTTCTTATCTACAACGTGTGCTAGGAAAGCAACACATCATTTCCTTAAGCACTTCTGTGCCTTCATACAACTGATGATTCGTAGAGGCGTGTTTCGTCTTTCTCCATGTACGATGAGAGTTTCATCATTCGTCAGAGGGATGCGAATGATTTTCTCATGACAAATAACTTCAGCTTTGTTCTTGGACAACCAGTCCATTCCAACTACTACATCGAAGCTACCCAATAAGAGGTCGATGCTAAAATTTCGTTCACCAAGTTCTAGTGTGCAGCCTCTGACAACTTCGCTCGATTCAACAAGTTTACCATTGGCTAGTTCTATGGAATAAGGAATTTCTAATCTACTAGATTCTATTCCGAGTATGCGTTTAAATTCCACAGACATGAAGCTATAATCGGCGCCAGTGTCGAATAGTATGGATGCAAACTGATTGTTAATGAGGAACGTACCGTTGACCACATTAGGGTCCTCGCGTGCGTCCCTTGCTCCAATCACAAATGCTCGGGCCTGAGCATTGTTTCTCTCTGGGCAGTCCTTCATGAAATGATCTTTTCTTCCACATCTGAAGCATCCTTGGTTTCGCCCATTCTCGTTACCAGCACCGTTTCCATTTCCACCATTGTTCCTTTCATCAGCCCCATTACGATTTCCATTCCCGTTCCTCTTACTCCAGCAGTCTTCAGTGCGGTGACCCAACTTTCCACATTTGTCACATCTTGGAATGCGACAAGCTCCTTCATGATGACGCCTGTACTGGTTGCAGAAGGGCATAGTGCCCAGGTACCTTTTGGTAGGAGCGTCAATCATGTCTACAGGATTTTTCGCCTCCTGGGGCAGTTCGGGGTCGCACTTCTTGTTGTTGAAACCCTTGTAGTTGTTGCGAGTTGCTTGATTCAGATTCGAACGCTTTCTCTTCTTGTCACCGGATGACTCAGCATGTGTCTCGGTCTTCTCTGTTGGGTTCAATGATAACTTCTTCTTACGAACACAATCTTTGGTCAGGCTGACAGCCAGAGTTACAGCCTCGGTGATTGTTCGTGGTTTGGCTGACGTCACCATGCCACGAAACTCTGAGGCCAGCCCCCAAATGTAGCGTTCAACACGCTTGAATTCGGGAGTCACCATGTAGGGAAGCACTCTGGACAGATCGTGGAATCTTCGAGTATAACTATCAATATCAGCACCTTCCATAGTCAAGTGCCAGAACTCCGTTTCCAGACTTTGGAGTTCAGCACGAGAGCAATACTTCTCTCTCATTCTTTCCTTCAGTTCCTCCCAGGTTAGGCCATAAGCGGCATCATCACCCAAGGGTTGGGCCTGCAGGTTCCACCAAGTCAGAGCTTCATCGACGAACAATCCGGTAGCAAAAGTGACTTGCTGATCCGCGGTACACTTGCTCATGCAGATAGTAGCTTCAGTCTTCCCCGTCCAGCGCGCAAATGTTACTGCACCTCCTGTGCCGTCATAGTTCATCGGCTTGCAGTCGAGGAACTGCTTGAAAGTGCAGCCTTGAACTGCGTCGCCTCCAGATGAATCTCCATGCCCGCTACGCCTAGCGTTGCTTGGTCCTCCACTGTCTTGAGTTCGGTTCGCCTCGTACTGGGCGATAGCAGCGGAGATCCTTTCTTCCAGTAGAGCTTCCAACTCTTCGGCAATACTTGGCAGTGGGGGAGGAGGAGGTTGGTCACGAGCGTTCACAGCTCTTCTGGGTGCCATGTTCTGACGAACGCAACCCAATAGGTTTAGGCATTTGTTTGATATCGTCACACTAGACAGTAGTATCATATATATTCACAGGTATATATACCACATAAGTGACATCAAACAATTATTACTCTAGCAGAGTACTTAGTAGGCTTGCACTGAGGGAATCTACACGTGACAAGACTTGCTGTGGTTTCTGTGCACTGAATTCCATAATTATGTATGCATCCATAATTACGTAACTCCTTGCACAGTCCGCACAGTTCATTTCATCCTCGTATTTCTTCCTTCAGATGGGCCATTGCTTTCAGGTAAAGTCACATATACTTGTGACATTCTACTTCTAGTACATGCTAATTATTACACATAATTGCAAGTAATTTCTAGTCAACGACAAGTGCTACTCAAGTGCACTCTAAGTCTCGTAGTGTCTTTTCTAGACTCATGTAGACAGTTTCAGGCAGTGGATGTCGCGGGACGTTTTATGCAATGAAAACTCTTTGAAAATTGTTTTCGTGAATGGATCCTAGAGATTGTAGACTAGACTCGAGAAGGAATCCTAGTTCACTACAATCGCAGCTCTGATACCAATCTGTCACACCCCTTTCTGCGGCGGAAGCACGAGGTGTGATCATGAAAGGTTCTCATTGCATACGAAGAGTAAACATACTACATGCTCAAAAATATCTTCAAATATTACATTACTGAAAACATATGTCAAGTGTTTACAACACGAGATAACATATTGTCTTAAAAGTCACAACTTTATTTAAAGATAGACAAAGCGACATCCACGAGCATGAGTAAGACCACGCGCACATCCATCCTAGTTACCTGAAATACATGTGAGTTTTGGAAAAACGTCAACATAAAGTTGGTGTGAATTCATGCAGTTTTTGTATTTCACGTTTGTATACTTTGTATGAAAACATAATTTGTATTTTGTATAAACCAAGTCTTTTGTGTACACCACGTACTCATGTATATTTCTGTATGTATCATGTGTTAATGGGTTGCAAAGCCATTAACATGTGACACGACATAGGAAGTCACCAAACCATAGGCATTTTTCTGTAGTCGATTTACGACTGAGACACAAAAACACTGTTCGGTATCAAAGTGGCCAACAGTGGGGCTTCCCGGAACCCATTAGATCTAACCTTTTGTTCTGCGGTCTAAGTATGTACACGATTAATGGTGCTTATGTTACCCTATTCGTGACACGATTTCTCGTATCATTCTTGTATCCATCATACCATTTGTAAACATTGTAATATTTGTAACATGTATTTCACCCCCGAAGTTATAAAACTGAAAACAGTTAAGAGAAAAGGGGGAGCATGAACTCACAACTTTGCGTTCCTTGCGTCGTAAACTTCACCGGATTTGCTTAATTAACGTCGTAACCTATACGCGTTTTCTTAATGTTAGTCACTAGACTTGTATCGCACAAGTACAGTCACTCTCTTTTGTATTTGTATTGTTGTGTTAAAAATATTTCATATTTTTAACTACGTAACTTACTTATATTATTTCCTCTAAAATAAATATAAGTCTTTTGTGTTTTGCACTTCGCACCCGAATTATGTATCTTGTATTTTGTATGTGTATTTTTATGTTTATACTCTTCACGAGTATTTAGTGTATTTTTAAGTCTTAATACACTAGTACGTATAACACATACTATATACACTTAGCACATAAGTTGGTGATAAAATAATATATATTTTTCCCTCAAAAATATACATACTTATGTCCATTTTTATTCTTGAAGAAATCCTCATTTCTTATCACAAAAAATTAGGGAAACCTTGGTAATACTTTTAAACACATTTTTAGGGAATAAGTTTCCCAAAAACTCATATTTTTCTAAGTGTCAAATTTTATAAAAATTTTGACAGAGTTTCCCCTAAAAATGGAGGTTTCCCATGTTTTCAAAACATGTGTTTATTTTCTTTTAAATCATCACAATCTCCTCATTCAACAATAAACAATATGCAACTAGTTAAAATAGATGAAATCGCAGAAATACATGAACTTGTGGTTTTTTCCAAAATAGGTAGTATCCTACCATTATTTTTAGGGGATCTTTGTATAGATCAACTTTGTTTCTTGAAAGTCTCGTTTTTAAAGAAGTTACATCTTTACAACTCCCGGTCAACATTTACAAAAATAGTTATTTTGTCGAAACTTTGTATTACACAAGTGTTTACACACTCGTGTGTTTGCTAAAATCATTCTTTTTCATGTAAGATCCGGCTTTAGAAAATATGATTTCTTGGACACTTGGTCCTTTGAAGATACCGCTTGTAGATACGTAGATCTACTAGTTTTAAACACTATTTCACAAGTTAAATCGCTTTTACACAAGTTCATGACTCGTGTGTGGTAGAGTTTCATCATTTAACCTTTGTTCCTCTTAAACAAGCTTTATGTCATAATCCAAGATTATGACTAAACCAGGTTAAATGATGATCCGAGCTACCACAACATAGATCGGGTCCAAATAATCACACAAATCAAATACTACAAGATTTACACAACATATGAGCTTTTAACCAACATTTTTAGTGTTTTTAGTAGACTTTTGTGTGTCATCTTGTATGTTAACGAGTTTTAACCGTTACGAATCATTTTAACCACTTCAATATAGTTCAAGAGAGTGATTTAAGCAACATACCACTAGCTCGAGGCTAGGGAAGAATCTAGACGCAAATAGGGTGGATAAAAGCAAGAGAGTGAGGTCCTTCGCCTTCCGTTTGCACCAAGGTTCCTAATATGCGATCCTCATCACTTGTATGAGCTTGGAATGTGAAGATCAAAAGCCGAAAATGGATGTATGTGGGAGGGGTGTTTGGCCGTGAGCTTCTTTCGAGAGAGGGAGAGAGTTTTGTGATCAAGAGTTGTGATGAAATGAATGGTGGGTTTAGGTTAGATTTTATAGACAAAGTTTATGTAATTAACCAAAGGATAATGTGCCTCCTAGATATTAAGCAAGAGTATTTAAATAATCAAGTAAGTACAAGATGTGTTCCCCCTTAGTTGGGGCCGGTTAGAGAGGGGGGGGGGGGTCTTGGTCCGATTCCAACTAGATAGGTAAGTATTAGTTAGGTTAAACCAAGTTAGTTAAGTATTTAACCCAGTTGTTAGTGTGTCACGCGTTACAGTGGGTGTTAGGGTACTCAGGGACCCTAACTGGCTCAGAAAAAGATAAATAATGAAAATAACAATATTTTCATGTTCCGGGTATAGTCCGGTTGTTCGGTTACATACCGATTCGTTAAAGTGCTAAATTGCACCTTTTAGTGTTTAATAAGTATCTTTGTATAACATTATCGATTCCCAACACTTAGGGAAATATTCTGGATAATAAAACGACATTTCTGCATAATATTTATATGTCTAGATGCTGATTTATTGCTGAATTTTATAAATTCTGCACTTAAAGTGCGTTTCGGGTGCTTTTTAGTGCTTATTTTTGCTTTCGTATTGCATATATATTAAACCCTTGTATGTACTCTTGGGTTTTAATGCATTCTTGTTGTCGGACCTACACCTAGGCTCCAATTTTATTGTCTGGCTGCTTTCTGCAGTTCCGTTGGCACAGTGTGTCTTACCGGTGAGTTTACTAGTATTTTTGACGCAACGCTCTCGTTTGTGCATAAAGCAATATTTTGTAGTATACAACGTGCATGAATTCACTTGTTTGGTATGAAATCAGATATTGCTGACAATTAAGCACTAATTGCAGTCATTAAGCAATAATTAATGTGTACGGAAATTACCGGTTTGGGCCAGTTGTCACATTTAGCATCCAATTCATCTTAATCATCATCATATCTTTGCTACTTGCCGAATCAATCATGAATCCATCATATATCCAAGCCTTTGGAGATCAAGATTGCGAGATGAGCGGCTAAAACTCTTATGTTTCCTCTGAATGGAGGGTTTTTGTAAGTTAGACAATTTTATGTGTTTGTGACAATCGTATAACTCGGTGATCTAAGCATTCGATGCTTTTCACCTTTGATCTGATTAATTAATTGTAACCGGTTGTATTTTATCTAACTTTAATCTTTGATAATTCAATTCCCGAGAGTTCTAGTAATCAGGATATATTTGTTAGGGGATTAAAGTTGGTAATTGTAACTGATAATTATTAGATAACCTCCCGTTATGTATTGACCGGAGTACTTAGACTTTGATTATCACAATTGATGAATTAAGTTGAACACTTATGTCTATGTGAGTGTTTCGATTAAACACACAATTGAATCTAGCTACAAACCTGAAATTCAGAGAAACCATTGTTTCTCCTACTGATTTAAACTTCGATTTTAGTTGTTAATTTAGATAAACAATCAAACCATCAATTGAGTTTTACTTTTCTACAATAGTTAATCAACACTTGACAATACGACACTTTCCACAATCCTCCTCTGGTTCGATATCCGACTTATCCTATCTACATAGTTTATTTCGGGTTTTACATGTTCTTCACGACAGACATCAGTGTTTAGTCAAGACAATCATCGCACGTTTGTGGAAACCACTTGCAAATAGTGAGTATACTCGATCCTATTTTCAATTTTATACACTTTGGGTGCAACATGTACAATTATACAAAAACACACAATCACGATTAAACTTGTTACAAATCACACTCTATCCACTATTAACATGAGACTTGTTTTATTCTTGTTAATCTTGCATGCTATGTATATTTCTGTCTATATGCTCATTAACTTTGCAAGCTTACCTTAACAATTATAATGCTATAGGACTAATGCCCCACCCGTATTCTAGTGGTATTGTTAAGTAAACTTTGTTACACCATCTTCGTTTCAACGATGTTTGGTAATCATGATTGCGTTAAACTCTGGTTTGACATATAACTTACACTTGTTTAGTATGTTAGTAACAGGATATACATTTTATCATGTTGGATATAAGCAAACTCTTTTCACTATTATGCTATGTTATCAAACTTGTATACTCGCCAACTCTTTGTTGATCATTATTTTAATACATGTTGCAGGTCGCTAGTTGATGATACGAAGAAACTCATTTAGGGTTGACTTAGATACACACCTTAAAGATAGACTTATATTTTTATTTCATGATGATTGTTGCTACTTGATGTATTTGATTTTGAACAATGTATTTCATTTTAGTACTTTTGAAATTTGGAACATTTAATTATTGTCATTATTAGTGTTATAATGTCTCGAGCACTATTGTTTTCGTCTCACTCCGATGTTACCGCCATCGGTTGGAATGTGATAGATTGGTACCAGAGCTATAACTATAGGGAATTAGGAAAACTTGCTATGATTTTGACCTTGTCTATAGTTTAGGAACATTTTTTGTTTGTGCTTAAAACTACTTGCGTTCTCTCTTATTTACTTCTCATCTATTTCTTGGTCTAAAATATACATGCATTTCCAAAGGCAAACACAATACACATGTGAAGACTTGAAGACACTCTTATACTACAATCGAAATGACTCACCAAAATAGGGGTAATTCCCGCATTTGGTGACAACTTTCACTCCGCCTTACATGTTATTTTGCATAAAATTTCACCATCAAGTCAGGAGTGATATCCATATCTTGATGGGGATTTCCATTTCATATTCTAGTGGATCCTTATTAACGACTTGAGATTATATCTTGTTTCGTTCGATAATTACTAACCACACTAGGGTACGATATTAGCAAGTTAGGGGTGAAACCCGCATCTTGATAACTAGTCCCACTCCTCGATTTTCCATCTCGCAAAAGTCTCGAATCCTCAAATTGAGTAGGGGCATGTAGTAACTGGAAGGGTGAATACCGTTAACCGCTCCTCAGTGAGGTATTCTACCTATTAGGCCAAAGCATGTTTCCCTAACTCAAAAGGATTTCAACCACTTTGGAAAAGTCTTAGTTTCGTTCCGAGACATTCTACATTTTATACTGAACCTCTTTTATGTTCTATCAATTTTAATGTGTTTTACATTTGATACGTTATTCATTTCAACATTGAAGGCACGAATCGCACTTTACTCGCAATCTCAAACAATAATAATCCTTTGTGAACAAACTAAAATTATATTCTTTTCGTCAATATTTGTGATTATGCAATGTGGATTCTCGTTATGCTTATGTGAACTGCTTGAAACTTGCGTGTTACGTGACATACTACATGTTAAATTATGCAAAATAACTTTTCAGAAACATTATGATCAAGTCTCATCCTTTCCCTTGTTTCAACTACTTGAAACTTATGTGTTACGTGACATAGTACATGTTAAATTTTGCTACTAACTTTTCAAAAAACATTATGATCAAGTCTCATCCTTTCCCTTGTTTCAATATTTTAGATGTCTTCCAGTCGTTTCTCCAACTTCACCCTACTGTATTCCAAACTTTTTATGATCACGACATTCGATGCATTCAAACATTACATACTAGTCTTACATGTGATTATTATTACACACACTTAAACTTATACATTCGTCATTGTTTGTTAGTTTTACACATGTTTATCATTATTCATACTTAAACTTATACATCTGACAATACATGATAGTCCAACATATACTTGTCAGTACTCATACTCGAACTTATACATTTGACGTTACACGATTAGTTTTTATAAATGTTGTCCTTATGCATACTTGAATACAATCACATATACACGCACTTGGTACTTCCATGCATTCATACGCAAATCTACGAGAAATCACACTATGGGTCTTACCCAAAATAATCTCATATCCATATTCTCGATATTCTCATGCTTTGTGTTCAAATACCTTGATGGCCAAAACCTTTAAATACTATGCATTTTATTCACCAACTTTAGAAGCATGTCATCACAACTATCATATGTGTAGTCTTTACTGTATTAGCTTATCTTTTTACCATTTGACCTATACACCGCTTGTACAACCTATGCGGATCATGCAATGACCGAAATAACTACCGGTGCACTCGTAATTATAATGGTAGGCGCATGAAAATCATAGCGAAGTTCTAGTGTGTCGTGTCGCGGAACCTAACATGACATCGAGTAACGAAACAGATGTAACATGCTTAGAACATATTAAATACGCCACTGGTACTTTCAATATATAAGTGTTCCTACAATGTTAACAAAAGTAACGTAAACATGCCATGTGAAGTTTGATGTTATTTGGACCCTGTTTTTACCAAAAAATATTATCAATCGAATAAAACTTCTTATTTCATGATCCCATCCCTTTTGTTTTACGCCACAAATATTCTCGGTAACACAAAATTTTTCCTTTTTGTCTTATGACCTCCAATACTATGTTGCAACGTAAACAAGCATTGAAGTTTTACTACCCAATACTCAACCATTGCTTAACCTTAGAAGTATGTTTTATACATATTATCATTTTAATAATAGGTTTTCCAATAACAAAACCTCACCTACGAATCCATTATCCATTTGTGGCTACAAGCACCTTCAACATTCTTCAACGATCTATTTTTCCTTTTTATCTAACACCCTCATTATTTTTGCCTCAAGCATTTGGTAAATCATTATTGACTAGAAACCTTTTGACAAACCGTATCTACACACCCACTTAAACCGCAACATTTTCTTACCGATGAGAATCGATTAACTGTCTCTGACATTTATTTAATTATAAGTATAGCTACCAAATTAACAATTTTCAAAACGTGTAGTCAGTTATCTTTGTGCTAGAATTTGTCTCCAAGTATTTGATCAAAATTTCATTTAAACCTTATCTAATGAACTTTCGGCCTAAATATCTATTTTGTTTAAGTAACCATTCCTACAAACTCAACTTAGTCCAGAGATTTTAAAATTTCTTTTTCCTTTTTTTTTTCTTTCACACTTAGACTCCAACTAATCAACCTATTTACCCGATAAAAAATCTCTCCCTATAGTTACAGAAAAAATTACCATCTCATTTTAAATCGATAACATTTTATTTTCTACAATTATAAATGGTTACCACTTGTTTTTAAACCAATAAACCTTCTCTTACAAATGTAATTTTTACCAACTCATCCTAAACTGATAGAATCCTTTCTCGTAATTTTAAATTATTTTATTTTATTTTATACGTTTAAGTCACTTAGTCTTTCAAATAATGCCCACTAAATTATTTCTTAAGTCGGGATACCTAAGCACTGATTTTTGTCGCCTATTTATCAAGTTGCCTAAATTTGATCACAACTAGAATTAAGCACCCCCACGTTGCGGCAGGGTCCTAAAACTATGCCAAATTACATCAATACCACACCGCTGGTAGCGACCATCAACACAGAAGTTGCGGCGTGTTAATGCAAAGAAATAAGATTGAAACAGATAACGTATAAAAAATAACTATGTCGATTTAGGACACACGCGTTAAGATGAACTTGTTTAAGGAAAAAATAGACATAAAAATGTTGAACCACACACGCACGTTTCGCCGTGTTAACTCGCAAAATAACTTAGAAAAGAATAACTAAGTCGATGTAGGATCCGATGTTGCGTCGAACTTGCCAAAGGGGGAAAAGAGACACGTTGCGACATACCTGTCAAATGTGAAAAAACAGACCAAAAATATTGAACCACACACGCACGTTGCGACGTATTAACTCGCAAAATTTAGAACGAAATGTAAAACGAAAAACTTGCGAAAGATAAAAAGTATGGGGGACCAAAGTTGTAAATAAAAAAGTTTTGGGTTAAATTACCAAAGATGAAAAGTTCGGGTTAAAATTAAACAAATTAAAAATGTTAAAATACAAAACATGAAAACTTTTGGGTTAAAAGTGAAACATCAATATTTTTTTTATAAAACCTCCTATGCTTGGGCAACACAATGCAACAGTGTGTTGCTAATTTATATCATGGAAATACCATTGACTATACACACACCTATCCATTTTACAACCTTTTCCCACCTACTTATGGATAATTTCTCAATCCATTTTAGACAAACGAATTGCTTTTACAACCTCACCTATCATTCCCCTCAAATAGTTTATTTTGCATCAATTTACTTAACTAACTAGATAATCATGTTATTTCACACCCCTATAAATCATCAGTTTAGCCAAAACAATTGTTAGTCTGATTTTCCTGTTATATTTAACTTGTTTCCAATCCGTACGCTTACACGCGCATTACTTCATAGGAACTAAATGACAATCTTCCTCTGGTTTAAATATTTTTAACTAGTTATTACTTGTATCCAACCACTAAAATACCACCTCTTATTTCCTTCCTAAAAGTCAACCCTTGAACAAATTGCAGGACGAAATTTCCTAAAGTATGGGAGACTGTAACATTCCGTAATTTTTGTATTACTCGTTTCTGTTTTTTCATATTCAACCATTGTAATCCGAGAGATATGATCCTAATAGAATTCATTTTATTTTTATATATTTCTTTTCTTTCAATAATTGTTCAATCAAACATAGGTGTATTCATATAATCATCAAGACACGTTTAAATCATTCGAAAACCAACTTATGTTGTGTAAATTCGGTATTCGAGACCCAATCAATCAACTATTGTGTCATACTATGTTTATAAATTATGTTGGAAACTCAAATTTATACAAATAACAAAAAAAAAGAGTAAAACAAATAAGCCCATGACATTAGGCACAAGGAATAAAAGAATATATAAATGAGCTAATTTTCAACTTTCCATATTTGTTTCACCACCTTAAACCCTAATCTCTCACCTATAAATATCCCACTCATTCCACCACTTTTCTTTGCATTTCTCAAAGAATTCTTCCTTTCTCTTGAAAGTGAGTTCCATCTCCTTTCACCGTCTTCTCTTCTTCTTGTTTTTCTTTATGGTTTCATACTTTCCCATATTGGAGAAATTCTTATGGAATGTCACCAAATGTTTACCATTGTAAACAAAGATGGTGCATCACCAAAATAAGGACCAATCTTGGGTTTTTCTTTTACATGGTTTTTTAATAGTTAATTATGTCATTTCCATCTTACATTACTAAGCATGATCAACTATTAAAATGCCTCACTTAATATCGTCTAACTCTTTATTATATGACTAAACTAATACACTAACCGCTAACAATTTACATTCATGTCTTGTCTAACTTCTAACAATTTACATTAATGTCGTACCTAACTTGTAACATTTACATTATGCTTTTACATTCATGTCTTGTCAAACTTCTAACTATTTACATTCATGTCGTACCTAACTTCTAACATTTACATTATGCTTTTACATTCATGTCTTTTACTTCTAGTTCGTGTTCACGCATTTGTTTCACCTGTTTGGGCTAATTCGCCAAAACCAAACTAAGACACCAAACTAACCAATTGTTTGAGTGATCTTGTGTTAAGATAGGCACTTGTAATGGTTAGGATGCTAATTCCACCATTTACCTACTTGTGTGAACATTTTGCATTTATTTTATATATTTTTTGAAAACCAAACCAAAATTCCATTTTTTTACTTTAGAACATGTAAATATTATAGTAAATATATAATTAGACATAAAATAAATTATATATATATATATATAGTGAGCCGCTAAAATAGGAACCACCCCCAGTTGTAAGAACCGCAAGAACCACTCTCAACAAATTAGATTCAGCCACTAAAAAGGGTAATTTGGTCATTTACTACCAAATGTCATTCCCTTTATATCTCTCCTCATTTATTATGTCAGATCATCCTCTCTCTCTCTCATCTATTTATTGAAATTCAAAAATCATCTCTCATTTCATTTTCATTGTCTCTCTCTCTCTCTCTTGAAGTTGCAGAACTTCTTTAAAGCTTCTAAAGTTGCAGCCGACACCCCCTAACCCAAACACCTCTGTTCCCCCCACCCTCCGATGAACATGCAGCCATCAATCCCCCACACCCGCGACCCCCAAACACCGCACCCACTCCGGCGGCCCCCTCGTTTCTCCAGCGCTCCCTGGTTTCAATACAGAGGGTTAGTGACTTTTTATGATTCTGATTTGTTGTTTGTAGTTGATTTGTTAATGGTTTTGGGTGTGGGTGATCTGCAACCCCATCTCCAGCGCTCCCTTGTTTCTCCGGTGTGGTGGCAGTGGTGTCTCCGGTGAGCCGTCTTGTCTCACCTTTTTTCGGTGGCAGTGGTGTCTCTGGTTGATGTGGTGGATTAGGGGCGGCGGTGTGTCGACGTCGGTGGTGGCTGCAACTTGAACCTAATCCTATATATATATATATATATATAGGGGATGGTTCAAATGAAAACCACTTTTATTGTGAAAACTCGAAAACTAACTAAAAAAAGCCTAAAAAACACACCAAATTTTGTTTTCAATACTTTTTTATAAAAATCGCACATGTGCACTACAAATTTTTTTTTAAATTTTTTTATATAAAAAAACCTGTGAAAATTGGTATGCAAAAAAAAATTGGTATGTTTTTTTGGCTTTTTTAATTAGTTTTCGAGTTTTCACAATAACTAGTGGTTTTCATTTGAACCTTCCCCTACATATATATATATAGGGGAATGTTCAAATGAAAACCACTAGTTATTGTGAAAACTCGAAAACTAATTAAAAACCACTAAAAAGAAGGGGGGGAGACTTTTAATGAAGGAGGGGTAAAATTGGAAAAAAAAATATGTAACTTTTCAAACATTTCCCATTTCTCCATACGTTATCATTTTAAAACAAAAATGACACCATAAGATCACAAATTTTTGTATCTTTCATTCAAGTATATTCGAGCATATTTTTATGACATAAAAAAGATTTATGGTGTCGTCTTGTTTTCAATACTATTATTATAGTAGTGCACATGTGCAATATAACATGTACTACAATTGCATTACATGCTTAAAATTAGCTTTTTGAGTCTAGTTTAGCTTTTAGGGTTAGTTTTTTTGGAGGTTTATGATTAGGATTAGGTTTTTGGGTGTGGGGGGGGGGGGGGGGGAGGGGGGTTTAGGTTTTTGGGGGTGGGGGTGGGGGGTTTAGGTTTTTTTCGGGTTTATGTTTAGGGTTTAGTTTTAGGTTTTCGGGAGGGTGGGGGGTGGGGGGTTTAGGTTTTTGGGGGGTGGGGGGTTAGGCTTTTGGTGGGAGGGTGAATTTAGGTTTTTGGGGGGTGGGGGTGGGGGGTTTAGGTTTTTGGGGGGTGTCGGTGGGGGGTGGGTTAAGTGGTTTAGGCTTTCCGTATTAGTGTACTACACATGTGCAGTACAACCAAAAAAAAAAAAAATTTTTTTTTTTTTTTTTTTTGAAATTTTTTTTTCATATATAAAAACCAGCGAAATTTATAAAAAAAATTGAAAAAAAAAAATTTGTGTGTTTTTTAGGCTTTTTTTAGTTAGTTTTCGAGTTTTCACAATAAAAGTGGTTTTCATTTGAACCATCCCCTATATATATATATATATATATATATGTATGTATATATATATATATATGTGTGTGTGTGTGTGTGTGTGTTGTTAGTAATCCTACTAATTTAATTTTCTAAATTTAATTAGTCTAATCATTCCTTTCTCCATCTATTTACCATAAACAACCTACTAATTACCTAATTATATGATTATGGACCTTTTTTATATAATTAGACTTACTTATGCTTATAATAACATTATTATATTATAGGTGATATTACATATATTAATATAACAAGTTTATAGAAGAGTTAATTACATAGTTAGTCCTTGTGGTTTACACAAAATAACATACTTAGGTACTAATAGTTTAAAATCACCTTCTAGGGTATTAACTTTTCATTTTGTAACGTTTGGGGGTATTAACTTCTAAGGTATTAACATAGTTAGTCCCTGCGGTTTGCACAAAATAACATACTTAGGTACTAATATAATGTGATTTTAAACCTACAAATAACGTTAATACCTCAAAACGTTACAAAATGAAAAGTTAATACCATAGAATGTGATTTTAAACTATTAGTACCTAAGTATGTTATTTTAGTCAAACCACAGGGACTAACTATGTAATTAACTCTTTATAGAATTATTAATATCTCTATACATATACATTTTAATTGATAAGTTATTCTTTGTTTCTCATTTACATCTTTAAACTAATATTCAATTATCTCTTTACTTATTTCACACACATAAATTAATAATGTGCAAAGTGAATGTTTAGTCAAGATAATATTTTTATGTATTTTCATATATTATTATTATTATTATTATTATTATTATTATTATTATTATTATTATTATTATTACTATTATTATTACTACTACTACTCTACAACTATCATCATTCATTTCTTAATCAAATCGAATTTACATTCCAACTTCTAAATCCTTATACTTACACACATTGTTCATCCTTGTTAGGATAATTTGGTGCTTCAACCTTTCAAGAAGATCATCTCACGTTTGTGGAAACCACTTGCAAACAGTGAGTATACTCATTCCATTATTAATTTTATACACTTTGGGTGCAACATGTATAGTTATACAAAAACACACAATCACCATTAAACTTGTTACAAATCATACTCTATCCACTATTAACATGAGACTTGTTTTATTCTTGTTAGTCTCGCATGCTATGTATACTTGTGTCTATATGCTCATTAACTTTGCAAGCCTACCTTAACAATTATAGCGCTATAGGACTAACGCCCCGCCCCTATTCTAGTGGTATTGTTAAGTAAACTATGTTACACCATCTTCGTTTCTATGATGTTTGGTAATCACGATATATTGCGTTAAACTTTGGTTTGACATATAGCTTACACTTGTCTAGTATGTTAGTAAGGGGATATACATTTTATCATGTTGGATATGAGCAAACTCTTTTCACTATTATGCTATTTTATCAAACTTGTATACTCGCCAACTCTTTGTTGATCATTATTTTAATACATGTTGCTGGTCGTTAGTTGAAGATACGAAGAAACTCATTTAGGGTGGACTTAGATAAACACCTTAAAGATAGACTTATATTTTTTGTTTCATGATGATTGTTGCTACTTGATGTATTTGATTTTGAACAATGTATTTCATTTCAGTACTTATGTAATTTGGATCATTTAATTATTGTCGCTATTAGTGTTATGATGTCTCGAGCAATCTTGTTTTCGTCACACTCCGATGTTTCCGTCATTGGTTTGGGTGTGACAATCACCCCCTAAACTTTGTACTTGGAGATTCCACCAAGTTAATGCCTCCTCCAGCAGGAGACATTCCGCATATATAACTGTTTAATCGGGAGGACACTGGCTATTATGAATAATTGACTTAGCCTTTTCTATCCAGCGGACAAAACCTACCCCTCTTCTGTACCGGAGAGGTGTCGCAGCTTACGGTCCAAAAAAGCCTTAGAGGTCCAACCCTACGCGATCACATCTACAAATGTGGTATCTCCACCCATTCCCGATCCACCAGGACGTGAACCACCTGAACCGCCAGTACTTCCAGTCCCGCCACTAGCATAATCTCGATTAGCCTCATGTTGTGCAAGTGCAGTAGAAATAGATTGTTCCATAAGAAACTCTAGTTCGGCTTTAGTAGTAGGAAGCTCATTAGCTGGTCTTCTACGCGTAGAATTTCTTTTTGACTCCATGTTCTTTTAATACGTAATATCAAAAGAATCTAGACGTATATTTGGATGAATAAAGTCTACATTGCGCATGAGAATTAAGGATACTACCTGTCGTAGAAACCCCAGATTCACTACGACTATACATATTCGAAACAACCATGAGTGGAAGAATATCACATACGACATGAATAACCATAACAAGAGTAAAGACCATAACCAAAGTACATCTTATGTGCACCACCCGTACACCTTGCTGAAACTACAACCCACTGTGGAGTTGGAAACTATGTGGTCACAACCGCTCTAACATCACAAATCACAAACTCTGTGGACTTCGATTGTCCAAAATCTTGGAATCTTTCGCTACAAACTCTGTGGTTCGCGACGAATATATCATTAACGCTTGAGCTTCACGAGCTCCAACAAGATCACTAAAATACCTGTAGACGTCTGGTAAAATGCGATAAAGGAGATACAGCTTGGCTCGTGCCATTCAACCCCTTGAGACAAAATGAATGTCAAATGATAGAGTTTATCATAACAACTCCAATAACTAAGATAAAGTGCTACTAATACTATGGAACTAATCCCAAGTACCAGAATCCAAGAAAATTGAGGGGAAATTCTCTCTGGGTGGTTAACTTATTTCGTTTGCTTAGATACCGAGTCTTAACCGACTCAGACTATAGATAAAACGCTAGGCGTCGTATCAAACAAGGGACCGTCTTCATGAGAGTAGGTGTTAATCTCGGTCATGAGTTTGGCGGTTTTAGCAGGAGAGAAATATTTATAGAGAAATTTGTCACACCCCGAAATTATCAAAGCTGGCGTGACTGGACCGGTATCTTCATTGCACAGCGGAAGCAAATAAGCTAAGACTTCTAGAAAACGAACGCCCACTAAGTACTCGAGTCTCCAATGGTTCTCCTATTCCAACCGTGCCATAATTTCTGAAATGCAACTTGAGAAAGAAACATGCGAAAAATCAACCTAAAGTTGAGCGAGTTCATAGTTTGTTTGCAAAAGATTTGAAATAAATCTTTTTGAATAACCGGTTTTTGAAGTATTGTTGAGAAAACGAATTTAAAATCATTTTCTTGTCATGTTACACGGAACTTTGTATGAAAACATGGAATGTATCTTGTATAAATCAAGTATTTCTGTATGTATCTTGTATAAATCAAGTATTTCTGTATGTATCTTGTATAAATCAAGTATTTCTGTATGTATCTTGTTGTTAGGGGGTTGCAAGGCCATTAACATGTGACACGACATAGGAAGCATCCAAACAATAGGCATTTTCTAGTTGTCGATTCACGACTGAGACACAAAAGCACTACACGGTACACGTTCTCACCAAGAGTGTGGCTGCCCGAAAACCCGTTAGATCTAACCTTTTATTCTACGGTCTAAGTATGTACACGATTAATGGTGCTTATGGTACCCTATTCGTGACATGATTTCTCGTATCATTCCTCAACACGCATCATACTTGGTACTAGTTATCACCAAGAGTGCTTCTTGTTTTTGTATCATACCATTTATAAACATTGTAACATTTGTAACATGTATTTCACCCCCGAAGTTATAAAACTGAAAACAGTTAAAAGAAAAGGGGGAGCATGAACTCACTGGGTTGTCTCTTTTTACGTACGCAGACCGACCCAATCCCATTATTATAACTAGGACAATCCCGTCCCTAATCATTAAGATCATTCATGTTTCGAAAATACGCATTTGTTTTGTAAAACCGGTATCTTTAGTACAAATCATTCGTAAACCATTTGTGTTTGTTAAAACTTGCTTGTAAAATGGTTTAGAAATATGTAATTCTTGTATGCTTTGCAAAAAGTGCATGTCTTTCCACCCCGAAAACATTTAGAAAAATGTAAAACTGTAAAAATGTGGGGTTATGAACTCACCTAAATATTCCTGTGCAAAGCTAGCTATTTACGACTTCGTGATATCGTTTCCAAGACGAGACTCGCTAGCGTGCACTCAACAATATTCCTAACATGGAATATTTAATAAGTTTCTAAATAAAAGCGGTAACTAGCTACATGTTACCGAGCTCTACCGAATCGTTGACCGAACTATTCGACGATAAATTGTCAATTTAACGAAAATGACTAAGTTAAACTTTGTCGCCCCGAGAAGTCGTTTGTGTACATAGGAATATTCGTACGAAAGTAATATATAATAAACTTGTATTATATATGTTGCGTCTTGGATATATTTGCCATAATATACGTATACGCCGTTTCGGCATTTGAAATAAATATAAGAAGTTATATTTATTTTATATGAGAATCTTCGAGTTGTTGTGTTTGAAATAAATATAAAACTATATTTATTTTTATAAAAGAATTCGTGTGGCACGATACTTGAAATAAATATAAAAACTATATTCATTTTATAAAACGAGTTCGTGTTACGTGATGTTTGAAATAAATATATAAGTTATATTTATTTTTATAAAAGGATTCGTCAAATTTCCGAAGTTCAAAACAACTATGTTTGTTGTTGTAAATAGTTTCCGAATAGTTGTTTTCGTAAATTGTAAAGTGTCGTCGAAAGAAACTTTATATTTGTATCTTGTTTTATAAAAGTCGCTTTATATTAATAATTGTGGTTTTACAATAAAGTACGTTTTGTTTTATAATAAAGCTCGTTTTATTTTACGGATTTTCTCAAAAAAAATGAGCAGAGTTTCCTCTGTTTTTGTACGCCCCGACAACACAAGTTGTCGTCATTTTATCAAAATTCAACAATATAATTAATATCAATTAAACTATATGTAATTTTGTCAAATATATAACAAGCGAAATTATAATCAGTCGGTTCGAGCTCGTTATCACGTAATAAAATAAGGAATAATTAACGAAATTAATGTTCGCGTCCTAAATTCTTTACCGAGTCTTCGCGTATCGAAACATCGAACCGTTTGACTGAGTTGACCGGGTCAACTGAGTTGACCAGGTTTGACTAGCTGAGTTGACCGGGTCAACCCGAACCGCTTCTGAAGCTGACAAAATCTGACCGAACTGGACCCGCACCGAATCAATCTTAACCGCTGTTGACTAGATCCGACCTGAGCATCGCCTGAACCGCCGCTGTGACCCGAACCACACTCAAACCTGAGCCCGAAACAGGCTGACTCGTTGCCTGAACCGCTGACCAAAGTTAACCCAAAACCCAAACCATACTTTGAATCTGACCCGCAAGAACCAGAAACACGAACCTAAACCTGCTTAACCTGAGGTTGAACGGAAAAGAGAGAACAAAAACACCACCGCCGGCTCCTCCACCGCCGCCGCCGTGAGCGGCGGCGCCGCTGCCTCTCCGCCATATCTCTCTCTCTCTCTCTTCTCAGCCTCTCTCTCTCTCCGTCTCGTCTCTCTCTTTCCTGTCTCTATCTTCGTCGCCGCACCACCACCGGACGGTGGTGGTGGTCTTCCGTTTTGTCGATCGAAGGGGGGTGGGGGGTTGTGGGTGTGTGAAGAGATGAGGGAGACATGGGTGTTTGTGTGTGTGATCTGGCCGGAAACCCAGCTCTTGCAGTCGGCCGGTATGGCTGCCAAACAGGAGACGAGGGATAGAGGAGACAAAGAGGTTTCAGGGATGAGCCTGTGTTATGTATGTATGTATTTGAGAAAGTGTATTTGTTGGTCTGATATAAATAACCGAGAGAGAGTGAGGTCTTTTAAAGAGATGAAGTAGGGGTCTTGTAAGATCTTATAAAGATCTAGTTAAGATTTTGATGAGATTTTGTGGAGATTTTCAAATCTTGTATGGATTTTATAAAGATCTTGTAGTGATTTTATAAAGATCTTGTAGAGATATTACAAGAATTAATATATTATGAGCAGGTTTAGGCTTGTGTGTTTTGGGCTTGGGCCCAGGCCCACAAGCCCATCTTATGTGTAAGTGGCCCGTAATTCCTATGAGACCCGATATCGCAACCCAAACTCCATAAGCATAAAATATTCGTGTAACATCCATATTTGTCGGCGTTGTCAGTATTTCGTACGGTATCAGTCCGTTGTCGTTTGATGCTCCGCAGATTCCACGCGAATTTTCATACGTGTGTTGTAGGGTCGGATAAGCGTTCCTAGGCACTCCAAAGGCATAATTAAGTTAATTTGTGTTGTAAACACTATTTATTGTCGCGTTAATCGTCTGTTAATCATGTAATTATGAGCCGTAAATCACCGGTTGTCACATTCTCCCCCTGTTAATAAAATTTCGTCCTCGAAATTTAAACTACGTTAACTCCTTAGAGTTACGTTATGCGCAAGTAAATACGAATAATGTCAAAGGAAACAAGATATACTGATACAGTCACCAATGTGACCAAGTTAACAGGGGTCCAATAGAAAAGGAATTTAAACCAATAGAATTCCAAGTGGACGTTTACAATATGCAGACGAATGTTAGAAACAATAACATTTGCTAGGAGAAGCTTAGAATCAACAAGCCCAAACGAAATAGTTTTGCATGAAACGCTCGATCATGATCAGCCCAAGCTGCAAGTTCTACCGACGCCACAAGATGTCATAGCGAATGAAACAATTCAATAATAGTGGTGATTGAACATGTATCACCTGTGTTTTGCATCAAATACTCAATCGTAATTAGCCCAAGCTACAAGTTTATACTGACACCACAAGGTGTCGAAATCAACAAACGACTTAGTGGAGTCGTAGACCAAACAAATCTACTACGACTCAGAACAATGAAACGCTTGTTAAGACGAATTCGAATATGATGTTTCCAATACATCATATGGTGTCTTGAATTGAATATGTGTAATGAACAAGTTCAAACAATTGAATTTGATTTCGGCGCAAGCCGACAATAAATACATGTATAGACAAGAAAGCTTTTGGCATGGTCACAACGAAAAACCATGTATGTAACTTGAAAAGAAAAGAAATTTCAAGAAAATGTGTTGACTTGATAACAAAGAAGCCAACAATTACAACAATGCGGGTCATTCGAATCACAAATCAATAATTAGATTTAGCGAAATATTATTTGAACTTTAATTAAACGCTTATTTGAAACGGAACCACATGCGTAACAAACGAGGCATGCGTAACATATAAATTTTCAAGAAATGAAGCAAATGAATATTCGCTATACTGAAAGAAATGATCGTGACACAATGACCATTAAGAGGAGTAGAGATACGAAAATCTACTCAGTAAAAGTGAAAGTTGAAATTTCAATAAAAGAAATTTAAGGACTTTACCTGGGGTTGCATGTGATAACCAGTTGTTAGGTGACATTACCATGGAATGTCAAACATAGCGTATTCGTCGTTAATGCGATAGGGGGAATGCGGAGACATGCGTCTTCTTCTTAGCATGACTCGTGTCGTTTGCAAGACCGCGTGCCAACTGCCGCTTCCTCGAAAGTCGTATGTGACGTACTTCAACCTTCGTTGATGTATAGCTTAAGTTTTATGTATACCTGTGCACTAGCGTTTCGTTATTCGTAGGCTGCCTGCTCGGGAAGTCAAAAATATCATAGACAATATGGATAATAGTGTGTGCCCGAGTTAATATTTGCGGTTCCTTTGTGATGACCTTTTATGAACTTCAACATGAGTTTCCGAAGGTCTTAAATGCCTGTTTCCTAAACTCTCAGAGTTTTATGTACTGTATGTAATTGTTTTTGTATACCATGTGTATAACACCACAATAGCGTATGTTTGAAAACAAAACTTTGACTGTTTGTTTTTCGGCAACGGTTGGAGACCATACTCGAGTCTTAGGCGTTCTGTATGTATTCAGGTTTTAATATTTTAAGTTCCCGGAGGAAAGGTGAGGTTAGAGCCTAGGTATCTCTACAGAAACCTAATTCGCTGTAACCTATAGCTCTGATACCAATCTGTCACACCCCGAAATTATCAGAGCTGGTGTGACTGGACCGGTATCTTCATTGCACAGCGGAAGCAAATAAGCTAAGACTTCTAGAAAAAGAACGCCCACTAAGTACTCGAGTCTCCAATGGTTCTCCTATTCCAACCGTGCCATAATTTCTGAAATGCAACCTGAGAAAGAAACAAGCGAAAAATCAACATAAAGTTGAGCGAGTTCATAGTTTGTTTGCAAAAGATTTGAAATAAATCTTTTTGAATAACCGGTTTTTGAAGTATTGTTGAGAAAACGAATTTAAAATCATTTTCTTGTCATGTTATACGGAACTTTGTATGAAAACATGGTATGTATCTTGTATAAATCAAGTATTTCTGTATGTATCTTGTATAAATCAAGTATTTCTGTATGTATCTTGTATAAATCAAGTATTTCTGTTTGTATCTTGTGTAAATCAAGTATTTATGTATGTATCTTATATAAATCAAGTATTTCTGTATGTATCTTGTATAAATCAATTATTTCTGTATGTATCTTGTTGTTAATGGGTTGCAAGGCCACTAACATGTGACACGACATAGGAAGCATCCAAACCATAGGCATTTTCTAGTTGTCGATTCACGACTGAGACACAAAATTACTACTCGGTACTCGTTCTCACCAAGAGTGTGGCAGCCCGAAAACCCGTTAGATCTAACCTTTTGTTTTGCGGTCTAAGTATGTACACGATTAATGGTGCTTATGGTACCCTATTCGTGACACGATTTCTCGTATCATTCCTCAACATGCATCATACTTGGTACTAGTTATCACCAAGAGTGCTTCTTGTTTTTGTATCATACCATTTATAAACATTGTAACATGTATTTCACCCCCGAAGTTATAAAACTGAAAACAGTTAAAAGAAAAGGGGGAGCATGAACTCACTGGGTTGTCTCATTTTACGTACGCAGACTGACCCAATCCCATTATTATAACTAGGACAATCCCGTCCCTAATCATTAAGATCATTCATGTTTCGAAAATACGCATTTGTTTTGTAAAACCGGTATCTTTAGTACAAATCATTCGTAAACCATTTGTGTCAGTTAAAACTTGCTTGTAAGATGGTTTAGAAATATGTAATTCTTGTATGCTTTGCAAAAAGTGCATGTCTTTCCACCCCGAAAACATTTAGAAAAATGTAAAACTGTAAAAAATGTGGTGTTATGAACTCACCTGAATATTCCTGTGCAAAGCTAGCTATTTACGACTTCGTGATGTCGTTTCCAAGACGAGACTCGCTAGCGTGCATTCTACAATATTCCTAACATGGAATATTTAATAAGTTTCTAAATAAAAGCGGTAACTAGCTACATGTTACCGAGCTCTACCGAATCGTTGACCGAACTATTCGACGGTAAATTGTCAATTTAACGAAAATGACTAAGTTAAACTTTGTCGCCCCGAGAAGTCATTTGTGTATACAGGAATATTCGTACGAAAGTAATATATAATAAACTTGTATTATATATGTTGCGTCTTGGATATATTTGTCATAATATACGTATACGCCGTTTCGCCATTTGAAATAAATATAAGAAGTTATATTTATTTTATATGAGAATCCTCGAGTTGTTGTGTTTGAAATAAATATAAAACTATATTTATTTTTATAAAAGAATTCGTGTGGCACGATACTTGAAATAAATATAAAACTATATTTATTTTATAAAACGAGTTCGTGTTACGTGATGTTTGAAATAAATATATAAGTTATATTTATTTTTATAAAAGGATTCGTTGAATTTCCGAAGTTCAAAACAACTATGTTTGTTGTTGTAAATAGTTTCCGAATTGTTGTTTTCGTAAATTGTAAAGTGTCGTCGAAAGAAACTTTATATTTGTATCTTGTTTTATAAAAGTCGCTTTATATTAATAATTGTTGTTTTACAATAAAGTACGTTTTGTTTTATAATAAAGCTCGTTTTATTTTACGGTTTTTTTCTCGAAAAAACGGGCAGAGTTTCCTCTGTGTTTGGACGCCCCCAACAACACAAGTTGTCGTCATTTTATCAAAATTCAACAATATAATCAATATCAATTAAACTATATGTAATTTTGTCAAATATATAACAAGCGTAAATTATAATCAGTCGGTTCGAGCTCGTTATCATGTAATAAAATAAGGAATAATTAACGAAATTAATGTTCGCGTCCTAAATTCTTTACCGAGTCTTCGCGTGTCGAAACATCGAACCGCTTGACTGAGTTGACGGGGTCAACTGAGTTGACCAGGTTTGACTCGCTGAGTTGACCGGGTCAACCCGAACCGCTTCTGAAGCTGACAAAATCTGACCGAACTGGACCCGCACCGAATCAATCTTAACCACTGTTGACTAGATCCGACCCGAGCATCGCCTGAACCGCCGCTGTGACCTGAACCACACTCAAACCTGAGCCCGAAACAGGCTGACTCGTTGCCTGAACCGCTGACCAAAGTTAACCCAAAACCCGAACCAAACTTTGAATCTGACCCGCAAGAACCAAAAACACGAACCTGAACCTGCTTAACCCGAGGTTGAACGGAAAAGAGAGAACAAAAACACCACCGCCGGCTCCTCCACCGCCGCCGCCATGAGCGGCGGCACCGCTGCCTCTCCGCCATATCTCTCTCTTCTCAGCCTCTCTCTCTCCGTCTCGTCTCTCTCTCTCTCTCCTGTCTCTGTCTTTGTCGCCGCACCACCACCGGACGGTGGTGGTGGTCTTCCGTTTTGTCGATCGAAGAGGGGGTTGTGGGTGTGTGAAGAGATGAGGGAGACATGGGTGTTTGTGTGTGTGATCTGGCCGGAAAGAGGAGACGAGAGAAAGAGGAGACAAAGAGGTTTCAGGGATGAGCATGTGTTATGTATGTGTGTATTTGAGAAAGTGTATTTGTTGGTCTGATATAAATAACTGAGAGAGACTGAGAGAGTGAGGTCTTTTAAAGAGATGAAGTAGGGGTCTTGTAAGATCTTATAAAGATCTAGTTAAGATTTTGATGAGATTTTGTGGAGATTTTCAAATCTTGTATGTATTTTATAAAGATCTTGTAGTGATTTTATAAAGATCTTGTAGAGATTTTACAAGATTTAATATATTATGAGCAGGTTTAGGCTTGTGTGTTTTGGGCTTGGGCCCAGGGCCCACAAGCCCATCTTATGTGTAAGTGGCCCGTAATTCCTATGAGACCCGATATCGCAACCCAAACTCCATAAGCATAAAATATTCCTGTAACATCCATATTTGTCAGCGTTGTCAGTATTTCGTACGGTATCAGTCCGTTGTCGTTTGATGCTCCGCAGATTCCACGCGAATTTTCATACGTGTGCTGTAGAGTCGGATAAGCGTTCCTAGGCACTCCAAAGGCCTAATTAAGTTAATCTGTGTTGTAAACACTATTTATTGTCGCGTTAATCGTCTGTTAATCACGTAATTAGGAGCCGTAAATCACCGGTTGTCACAAAATTTTTGGGCAAGTTCATCCCAAGTGTGTACGGACCCACTTGGGAGGGTGTTTAGCCAAGTTTTCGCTCGGTCTTTGAGGGAAAAAAGGGAATATATGGAGTCGAATAGCATCGTTGGAGGCTCCGTAGATCCGTAAGGTGTCACCTATTTCCAAAAAGTTGGTAATATGTAAATGAGAACTCATCGGATAGTCCATGGAAAGTGGCGGAATTTTGGAGCATTTGGATTAAGTGTGGTCGAAGCTCAAAGTTATTAGCATCGACATTAGGAGGGTTAATAGCGGCTCCAAGATTACCGATCGTAGGTTGTAGGTAATCCATGAGAGTTCGTTGATCCGCCATAGGGGGGTTTTGGGTCAAGGCTTTTTGTCGGTATCTAGATTTAAGTCTTTTTCTCAAAAAGCGCTCGGGTTCGTCAAGCGGCACTTTTATGTCTTTGTCGGAGGTGGAGGTCATGCACCAAACTGTATCCCCTGCGAATTATATAGAATTATGTGATTTTCTGCGAAAAAAACAAAAAGAATGCCTGGTCAGAAGAATAGCACGACCCCGTGCTGGTGTTACAAGCCGTTAGGAATAATCGACAAACTTGAACGACAAACTTGATGTACAAAACCAGTTTATATAAAAGCAAATTTAATCATGGATGAATGATCTCCTACAGTCCGCCCTGCGTAGCTGAACCAATTTTTATAACACTCGAACAAATTTAGAAGTTCAAAAAGGTTTGAGTGACTTTAAGAAACAATATTGGAACTTATCATTATTTTCTTCCATTTAACTAACAATAACATGTGTGTTTAGTGTACAAACACCAAAACAGTAATTGGATTCAATTTCAAAAACTAAGAACAAAACAAAAACACACACACACATAACTCAAATAGAAAAGAAAAAAAACCCAAACACAGACATTGACATGTAGATCTCTATTCTGCACTTAGAATGAAAATTACAGACTTTGACTTGTGAGACTCATCTTCCTCTTCTTGGAGCTTTCCCTCAGCCTAGAATTTCACATCAGGTTTCAGTAACTGCAAATTTAGGTTTTCATTTTCAATTTCTAACAAATTTAATCAGATTTTATTTTAATTACTAATTTCTAGTTGCAAGTCAGGAGAGTTTTATCATATTCTGGCGGCCGGAGTTCGCCTTCGCCATCGGAAATCACTGTTGTCGTCCCATATAAAAAAGAAGATTGCAGACTTACCTCGGCTGTAAGAAAACATATATGCAACTGATAAATCGGAACCAGATTGTTGAAACCTACCTCAACCACCATCTATTGCAGGATCTTGTCTTGGTTGCCACAGATCTGCTCGAGAATCCTACCATTGAAACCCTAGTTGGCGGATTTTAACACTACACACCGCACTGTCTCTGGATGTGATCATGGAATTCATAAATCGAATGAGAGAAATGGGATTTGAGAACTCGATGGAGAGGGGATGGTGCAGAGCTTTGAGAGAGAAACTAAGCCCAGAAAAAAGGTGTGAGTTTGAATTTTGAAATGAACTGTGACTTTGCCGCTCTTATCAGATCTAAAAATGTTCAAGGCCTTTGAAATTTAGAATCCCGCCCAAGAATTGAGGGTATTGTTTGAAAGCCAGAAATCCCGCCCAAGAGATTGAGGGTATAAAGGGTATTGTTTGAAAGGTATAAAGGGTATTGTGTTTTATAGAGTTGTACATCATGCTTTAAAGGTGTTTTAAGTAAAGCAGCAAATTACCTTAAGTTGTCCTTGCAATATGCTTTATAATATAGTATAGATTCGGAGCCTAACAACCAGAGTCAAACCTTCATATATAATTCTATATAATTCCCATAAACCCTGATCCTCATGCCCATGTAAGTAAACTCGGATGCCGGAGGTTTAATACCAAAGTCTGACCATATATTCTCTTTTGTAAACTCTGATTATCAAAGAAATTCGGGCTAGCCATTTTTATTCACACAATTCGGACAACATATCTTATTATCTATGTATTAATTCAGCAAACAAAGTGAACCTGCCATCCTTTAATTAATTCGAACCACAGGAATAAGCCCACCAACGTAGATTCTTATATATAATATGACAGGTCCTTACCCTTTTAACTTCAGCCCAACATGAAAATCATCTAATTCAGCCCACATGCAATAACTAAATTCGGACATGTAATATATACAATTCAGTTGGCATATTTTTGTAGTTAAGTTCAGCACATACTCCACAATAAAACTCGGACTAATTTATTGGGTATATAAATATGGACATTGATAACTGGCCCTCCTTTTATAATTAAACACCGAAAAGAAGGCATATATATGGATGTATATACATAACTGATATTGCAAAAGAAACTCGGAATACTTCTTGGTCGATATCAGAATACTTATTTCATTTGGAAAAGTCATGAAATTCGGACCATATGTCAAAGAAACTCGGAACCTTTGAGATAAACTCGGACACTATGTACATGTTAATAAACTCGAATCACCCTTAACATACAAACTCGGATCACCCTTAACATACAAACTCGGACATATCCTGCATACATAAGCTCGGAACTAGTTTGCATACATAAACTCGGAATTAGCTTGCATATATAAACTCGGAACCATGTATATAAGTAAACTCGGACATTATGTATACAAACAAACCCGGACTAACAATTACTCACAGATTACAAACGCACAGTTTTTCAATATAACAGTAGTTCTATGATCAAACCCTAATCTTTACAAACCAAATCAATAGTTTAGCAATTCTAATATATCAATCACATCTCTAGTATCTGACAAAACAATTACTCGATCATTCATACACAAACAATCACATACTCATTCAAGCATAATCAAGTAAACACAGGGCCATTGTCTGGATTGTTATGGTTTGACTGAAATCAAATGAACTAGAATATCAATCAACGTATAATCGTAAACATTACCTTAGATTAATTCTAGGGTTTGTCTTTGAAGGATTGAAAGATCAGAGAGTAGAGTGAATGATTGTGTCTATGATTGGTGTAGAAATGATTAGAGGAATCTGTCGTATTGTGAGATTGTGAGGAAAGCTTAGGGTTTTGTGTTTTATTATAACTCCTCTAATGGCCATAACACCCCCTTAATTACATAATTTTCACATAAAGTCCACAACATCTTGTAATTTATAATTAAAGCATATAATTCACGTATTTGTTATGCAATAGATAAGTTCCGTATAAACCGTCCGTTTATAATTTTGTTCGAGTTAACTTGTGTGTATTCGGTAATTCCCCGAATTACTAAAGTAGACTCATTTAACTAACCCTAGTTAAATACGGTGTCATGAATGTATGTATAAGTTAATTGTGGTTAGGTTAAAGTATTAAGCTGAAATTGTAGGTTGTCATAATATAAATATTATTAAAAACCGTATTATGAATAGTAATGTACAAATAATCAAGGCGCAAAGATATATGTCATCAAAGCTGACTCACGGTTTAGTTTCTTTACGTCATTTTTCATTTTTTTTAATTTTAATATAATATAATATAATATAATGATTTATAAAATTTTGAATATATCATTGAGATGTGATTACTTTTATCTACGATTTGATAAAGTTTTATTTAAAATTGAACGGGTCAAATATAATTGATTATTTTTTTTTCTATTTTTCAATAGAACTGTGTTTTACCTTTGTAACTTAATTGTTCCTATATAATCATTTATAAAGTTTTGAATATAATGTCCGGTTCAAAAGTAATAACGCATATGATTCAAATCAATTTTTGGTTTCAGTTTCAGTTAAGGATCAACTTCAAATATTCAAAACATGAATTCAAATATGTTATTTACGTTTCACTTTGTTCGACTTTCCAAGTTATCGAGTTAATGATTTTGCATATACCGTTGCGGGGTTATTATTTTTATCTACATGATATAAATTTTATTCAAAACCATAAAATCAGAAACTCACGTTACCAGTTTTTTCTTTCGATTACATAATGAGTTGTGTGTAATTAAGTGATATATGTGTAAACAAACCTAATATTCATTAAACTTTTTAGTTTTATTTTGTAATATATGTTTTCCCTGAGAAAACCAAGGAAAGATACCTACTAGTTATTTAAAAGGATTATTATTATTGAGAATAATCAATGATGATAATGTTTTATATAACAAATCTATGTAAGCATTATCACTCACTGAGGTTAAATGATATAATTGTAATGTTTAAAATTGATGCTTTCAGGTTGCAATTTTTTTAGTATATGCATATATTCGCATATATCACATATGGAAAATAATGAAAATATTATAAAAATATTTTAAATAATTAATTAGATGTGTTTGTGCATTAATTTTCTTTTCAAACAAAAGTTAAAGTTGTCGAAAGAAATTTGTTTTATAAAGCATCAAATTAAAAGTGAAATCACACTAAAAAAACCATACAAACCAAATTATATACACGAATATTGAAATTAAGAATATGATCTCGTTAAAAAAATGTACGATGAAACCTTATAGCGATATGAAAAGAGTCTTGGATGGACTTTTGTATCCCATCCTTTTCTATAAATTATAACCCAAAACTTATAGTTTTTTTACTTTTACCACATTTTTAAAACTCCTAATCAATGTTTTAAAAACCAATTTATACCGGTCGGTTAAGCCGGATCTCAAAAGCTTGGCCGGCACCAGTTTAAACCGGTATACGGGCACTAGGCCAAATGTTAAAAAGTTGGACTTTAATATTTTATTGGTCCAAAAAGGTGACGATTTATCTTCTTAGTAAACCTAGCGCCCAAAAAATACCAATAGTGAATTTTGAATTATTTTTTATTATAAATTAACGTTTAGAATAAATTTCAGTGTGTAATGATGTAGTTTTGGATTATTTTTTTAATTGAAATCGTATTTTATGGATATATAGTGTCAATTAGTCAACCTGGTTGAACCGCCTGGTACAACCCTAATCAACCAGTTAAACCATTCATAAGTCTAACTTGATACTATTTAAAAACCGGTTTTAAAACATTGCTCCTAATATGGTGACATACTTTCTTTGTCATTATAGCTTAGTCACAAAATATTTATTTCCAAAGTCAACATGTATATGTTAGCATAAGGTTTTTAAAAAGTCAATAACCGTCTATAGGGATTGTTGGCCGGTGGCAGTGGATTATTGAATGTGTGAATAAGGGTGTTGCTATTCACACACCCCCACCTACCCTTTTGTCTATTCACACACCCCCAGTGTTGAGCTGTGGCCCGAGCGCGGCGTTTTGGTCCGGTTAACCAGACAAAAGACTGACGGGTGTCTGACGGGTCTGTTGACCTGACCAAAACGCCGAGCTTTGGCCGCGTTCTGGTCCTGTCAACCAGACAAAAGACTGACCGGGTTCAGTCTTTTGTCTGGTTGACAGGACCAGAACGCGGCCAAAACTCGGCGTTTTGGTCCGGTCAACAGACCCGTCAGTCTTTGTCTGGTTAACCGGATCAAAACACCGCGCCCTGACCACAGCTCGACACTGGGGGATGTGTGAATAGGCATGCCCGTGAATAAAAATGACAAAAGTCCACTCCATGGGTCATGTCAAACTACTCAACAATTTCATAATTGAGTTCAACCAAGGTTTATAACTTTTTAGACTGTGGGGTGGGGGGCTTGGGTTGGGAGCACTGCTCAACACGTGGCAGGTGTGTGATCCATAAGGTGTGGCGTGGCTTCTACTGGGTGTGGCGTGGCTTCTGCTGGCGTGGCCAACCATGTGTATTTTGTTATTTTTTTTGTTTAAACTATTTAAACATTCATTTAATAAAAATAACACACTAATTAAAATAGAAGATTACATATAATATTTGTTGGTCCCAGATGGACTTAAAAACTTTCTTCTCTCGTAATATGGCAAGTGATTTCAATAGATGTGAAAATAGTGTGCGGAAATAGAAATCAGACTTTCAAGAAACAAGAACTACAGAATTTTCAAGTTTATATCACTTTGAAACAAAATGATTTACAAGGTGATTGAGAGGTTATCAGCTATTACAAACGAATACTTGTGTAATTCTGAATGGTTGGCTTAAATCATCGTCCTTTGTTGAAGAGCTTTCTATTTATAGAAAGCCTAGGGGGCATGAATAAAGATTTGTTTATTCATGCACTTGGCCTGCAAAAAGTAGTTTCTTAACATATTCATTGAATCCAATAATGTCAAATTGCTTTGGTTATATCATGGAATCCAATAATGTCAAGTTGCTTCGGTTATTGTGGCAGGCTAGAACTCGTTCAGACAAGTGGTGTTTATTAGAATTTCTGATAACAACTTCATTAGAAATTCTGATGAACAAATCATCAGAAAGCCAGATGATCAGATTTACCAGAAACTGAACTGATGATATTTCATCAAAAATATCATCAGATCCATCAGAATGGTCTTTTCTGATAACCTTCTCTCGTTCTTGATCAGCTTCTGATTCTTTGATGAAGATATGATGTTCTTCTCAAGTGTCCTATCTCGTTTCTTGTTGTTGTTTGATCTTCAGGACATTATCTTCTTCTTTAGATCAGGCTGTATATGTTTTTCTTCAATACTTACATAAAAGGTTTCCTAACAGTTTCCCCCTAAGTATTGTAAGAAAAATAACTACTTATGTCAAACATAAACAAATTTCAACCAAACTTAAACTAACTTCAAACAACTAAAATAAGAAAAATTCAACCAAGTTTAAAACAAAACATTTGTTCCCAAACAAATAAAAAAAATTCATCAATTTATTTTCACACCACTCTTAAAAGTGTCACCTTTCTTCAATTTCTTCTTGTGATCAATTATCTTGTAAGTTGCTATGTATAGGTCTTTGTACCATCTGTAACACCCATCTAATTACTACTTGAATTTAGTAAAAATTCATATGATTTATATAAAAGGTGTCTAGATTAAAACATAGTTACCAAAACAAAGTTCAAGTAATAAAAACTAGTCAACGACCGACTAGTTAAAACATTCATGACCTGATTAACAAGTTGTTTACATACAAAAGAAATAGAAACATTGTTTGACAAAGTTATGAAATCGCGGAAGCTTCAAAAGTTGTGTTCGGTTCTTCAAACACATGCTTGATCATCGTCCACATACTAGCAATACCTACAAACTGAAATTTTGACAAATATTAATATTAGAGTTCTTAGAAAATCTGCATAATCGAAGCTACGATCAGAAACGGATTCGATTAATTAATTATGCAAAAGTTTAACAAAATTTTCAAGACTCTACCGTAACTTACGGTATATACCGTAAGTTACGGTAGACACTAAGTTATACCAGTTCACCGTAACACAGTACTGAACCACCGTAAGCTTTTTGATCTCTACCGTAAATTACGGTGGATACCGTAATTTACGGTAGCCACTGCAAGTCTATGTTTTGATTGATTTCGTTATTTAGCTTGAACCAACTCTCGAATTTCTCATTCTTACAAACCAACATGTTAAATTCTCGTATTCTAATATGTCGATTATCAACGATAACAAAGGACCAATCAACTAAACAACAAAGCGTTTGCCACGCATTAATTGATTATTCGACCCGTTTGGCTCATCTACGGAATCCTCCATTATGATGACTACCAACAAGTTCTAACCAATCCTGGTCTTATTAATCAATATAACGAACATTATCGCTTTAAATTTAGACAACCTTTATTCTACAATTCACAACACATATGAAATTTATCAAAGTTTACCCAATGTAACGAGCCAAGTTACATACCTTTAGTGAACGCCCTTCAAACGCAAGTCGCCACCGGCTTGTCCGCTTGGAGCTCTGGTATCCTTTCCTATAGAGTTCAACCAAGACATGTTTAGAACTCTTTTCAATTCATAGTTCGCATATTTTGCCGAAACATCACAATCATGCAGTTTAACTCAAATTTTCGGATTTAAGCCTTCTTTGAGGCATTTATGCAAACACTTTAAGGGCAGAAATTTACACTACATTTTATCAAGTTCATAACTTGTCATATAGTCCTAAATTTCCATCAATCAAGCTTTCATATATAAGGTTTAACATTCAGATTTCAACAATCTCTTCCTATGAACCACATTACACTAGAATAATGCTCAAAACCCTAGTGTTCATCATTATCTTACAAAACCCATGAACCAACCTCAATGAGTTTATGAAATTTCCTGAATTTAGACATGATTTCACATGTTATTGTCTAGGTTTTATCCCTAGACACTATATCATCCCTATTCTATCCAAATAACAAACATGCAACCTCTAATTTGGGATTTCCCAAATTCATGAGAATTTCAAACAAAGAATTAACATCAAATTTTACATACCTTACAACCCCCTTGTAATAGGGATTACTAATCTTAACTCAGATTTCGATTTGGGAGCGAATTTGATCTTCAATTTGTGGGATTTTGCATGAACTAGGGTTTTGAAGGAACCCAGGTCGCCCCCTACTTGCTCTGATCGATCCCCGTACTAATTTTTTTGTTTGTGTTTTAATAAAATAGTTTTTATTAAAACTATTTTCAAGTTTAACACTTTTGGTCCCTCTAGTTTCTTTTATTTTATTTCTATGTCTTTAACTACTCATAAGTGATAAACTAACTAGGTTAGTGTCATTACTAATTAGATTATTTTACTAATTTATTTGCAACTTAATTGCAAATTTAAGAATTTATATTTTCGGGATGTTACAAGTCCACCCCCCTTAAAAAGGGTTTCGTCCCCGAAACCAGAGCACGTACCGAATAATGTAGGGTAGAGACATAGCATTTCTTCTTCGGATTCCCATGTAGTGTCCGAACCTTTTCTATGCTCCCACTTGATCTTAACTTGATCGATTTGTTTGTTTCTCAATTGCTTAACCTTTCGATCTAAAATCTCTAATGGCTTCACCACGTAATTCAGGCTATTATCCACCTCGATATCGTCGTAATGGATATAAGTCGTTTCCTCCGCTAGACATTTTCGTAGCTGTGATACATGAAACGTGACATGTATTCCACTCAACTCTTCCGGTTGTTCGAGGCGATAGGCTACCTTACCAACCCGTTCGATGATCTTAAATGGCCCGATAACCCTCGGGCTTAGTTTCCCTCTTTTTCTGAATCTAATAACGCCCTTCCAAGGGGAAACCTTCATCATAACCATGTCACCTATCTGAAATTCAATCGGTCTTCATCTTATATCGGCATATGACTTCTGCCTATCTTGGGTTGCTTTCAAATGAGCTCGTACCACTTCAATCTTCTCATTAGTGTCCTGAATTACATCGATATGGGCCAATTCGCGTGGTCCCACCTCACCCCAACACACCGGGGTTCTACACTTTCTACCATATAGCATCTCGTAAGGCGCCATGCCGATACTCAAATGGTAACTATTGTTATATGAAAATTCGGCCAAAGGTAGATAAACATCCCAACTTCCAACAAAGTCGATGATACATGCCAGTAACATATCCTCTAGCATCTGTATTGTTCTTTCACTCTGTCCATCCGTCTGAGGATGGTAGGCGGTGCTAATGAAGAGTTTCGTTCCCATTTGTTCTTGAAAATCTCGCCAAAAGTTTGAAGTAAACCGGGTATCTCTATCCAACACAATGGATACCGGTACTCCGTGACGTGCCACTATTTCGTTTGTATATACCTCGGACATCTTTTCCGAAGTATATGTTTCACGTATAGGAATAAAATGTGCACTCTTCGTTAATCTATCCACAATCACCCATATGGTGTCGAATCCCCGAATCGTTTTAGGTAGTTTGGTCAATAGGTCCATAGTGATATGTTCCCATTTCCAAACCAGGATCTCCAAAGGTTGCAGTTTCCCATAAGGTTTCTGATGCTCCGCCTTGACTTGTAAGCAAGTCAAGCATTTCTCCACATATTTCACCACATCTCTCTTCATTCCGGGCCACCAATAATTTTGTTTCAGATCGTTGTACATCTTGGTCGGACCTGGATGAATGGAATATCGGGATTTATGGGCTTCATCAAGTGGTAGCACCTTCACCCCACAAGTGTTTGGAACCCATATTCTTTAGGATCGAGTCTTCAACCCTTTCTTTCCATCTGACAAGTCTTTTAACTGGCCAATTATTCTTTCCTTCTTCCAGTTCTCCTCTTTTACTGCTTCTACTTGCACCTCTCGGATACGTTCAAGTATACCCGAGGTCACCACAAGCTGCATCGACCTTACTCGTATTGGGACATAGTCCGCTTTTCTGCTCAAAGCATCCGCCACCACATTCGCCTTTCCGGGGTGGTAGTGTATTTCGCAATCGAAATCTTTCACCGTTTCCAACCATCGTCTCTGACGCATATTTAACTCCTTCTGATCGAAGAAGTATTTTAAGCTTTTGTGATCGGTGAATATGGTGCACTTTACCCCATATAAATAGTGCCTCCATATTTTTAACGCGAACACCACCGCAACTAATTCAAGATCATGCGTGGGATATTTCTTCTCATGTATCTTCAATTGCCTCAAGGCATAAGCTATAACTTTGCCCCGTTGCATCAGAACACATCTGAGCCCCGATAATGAGGCATCTGAATAAACCACCAAGTCCTCGACTCCATTCGGCAACGTTAATACCGGAGCTTGAGTTAATTTCTCTTTTAATGTCTGGAACGCCCTTTCTTGTTCGACACCCCAAATGAACTTTTCCTCCTTCCGGGTTAACTTTGTTAGTGGCGACGCAATCTTGGAGAAATCTTGAATGAACCTCCTATAGTATCCCGCAAGCCCTAAGAAGCTTCTAATTTCTGAAGTGTTCTTCGGGGGATTCCATTTCGACACGGCCTCGATCTTTGACGGATCTACCAATACTCCATCGGCACTTATAATGTGGCCGAGAAATTGCACCTCTCGTAACCAAAAGGTACACTTAGAGAATTTCGCAAACAACCTCTCTCGTCTAAGTGTCTCTAACACCTCTTGCAAGTGGAGTGCATGTTCAGCTTCACTTTTTGAATACACCAAAATATCAACAATAAACACGATGACTAATTTATCCAACATTGGCTTGCAAACCCGGTTCATGAGGTCCATGAAAGCCGCGGGTGCATTTGTTAGCCCAAATGACATCACGAGGAATTCGTAATGTCCGTATCGCGTGCGGAAAGCCGTCTTCGGCACATCCTCCTCCTTGACCTTTAATTGGTGATACCCTGATCTAAGGTCAAT
Organism: Helianthus tuberosus; assembly: GCA_030545235.1. NCBI lineage: Eukaryota > Viridiplantae > Streptophyta > Magnoliopsida > Asterales > Asteraceae > Helianthus > Helianthus tuberosus. The sequence goes on from CM060377.1 coordinate 172,506,288, forward strand.
TTTCGAAAACCAGTTCCCACCTTGTAGTTGGTTTAATAGATCATCTATCCTCGGAAGCGGGTATCGGTTCTTTACCGTGAATTTGTTTAACTCCCGGTAATCGATACACATGCGCATACTTCCGTCTTTCTTTTTCACGAACAGTACTGGTGCTCCCCAAGGAGACACACTCGGCCTTATGAATCCTTTATCAAGCAGGTCTTGAATCTGGAACATCAACTCTTGTAATTCCGACGGTGCGAGTCGGTACGGTGCTTTAGCTACAGGTTTTGCGCCTGGAATCAATTCGATTCCGAACTCTACTTCCCGTTCGGGCGGTATCCCCGGTAAATCTTCCGGAAACACATCTTCGTAATCCCGTACTACCGGTACATTTTCAACCTTCAGTGATTCCTTCTCGGGCTCATTCGCGTATATCATAAATGCCTTGCATCCTTGCTTCATAAACTTGTGTGCTTTCAACATCGAGCATATTATGGGGTTACCTCTTTTTTCGCCATAAATAGTGACTTGTTTTCCGCTCGGAGATGTTAGCTTTATCTCCTTATGAAAACAGACGACCTTTGCGTGGTGCTGAGATAGCCAATCCATCCCGACGACTACTTGAAACTCCCCCATTGACATCGGGATTAGGTCTATCAAGTATTCTTCATCATCGATGCTTAATTTGCAGCCTCGAAAAATGTCACAAACTATAAAACTATTGTCGTCCCCTATTTCAACTTCTAAGGGCACAGACAATTTCGTCAATACAAATGAAGGATGTCGAATAAATCCATGTGAAATGAAAGATTTATTCGCACCCGTATCAAACAGTACAAGTGCAGGAATTGAGTTAATTGTGAATATACCTGAGACCACATCGGGTTCTGTCTTTGCTTCAACAGCAGTAAGTTGGAAAGATCTAGCCTTCGCCTTTGGAGCCTCCGTTGGAGATTCTTTTGTGTCTCTCTTTCCAACCAATTCAGGGCATTCAGAATTTTTGTGGCCGGGCTGATAGCATTTATAGCAAACAGAAACTTTTCCGGGACATAGCGATGCAGTGTGCCCCGTCTTCCCACATACCGGACACGGCTTATCTTTGAAGCGGCACTCACCCTTGTGCCCCTTTCCACACACCTTGCAACTTGGCGACCCGCCTTTAGCATCAACCTTCTTTCTCGATTCCCCAGTTCGAGTTTTCTTTGTAGGGCTTGGATTTACATCCTGTGCCCTTCGCTCACCCCTTTCAACTTGCTTCTTCAACTCGATTTCGCGTTCTTGAGCAACATTTATAATCTCGGTAAGGGTCTCATATTTTGAAGGAGTCATAAACTCCCTATACTCGGCGCTCAACATGTTATAGTAGTAGTATATCTTTTGTTCCTCGTTCGTCACCAATTCACTACAAAACTTCATCTTATCCATAAACGTCGTCGTAATCTTGTCTATGGTCTCGCCCTTGTGCCTAAGTTGCATGAACTCTTCCTTGATTCTATTAATGACCGCCTTGGGACTGTGATGTTTAAGAAACGGCGTCTTAAACTCCTCCCATGTCATGGCCCTTGCCGCTTTGGCCCCTATTTCATTCTTTTTATTATCCCACCAATCTTTGGCTTGACCTCTCAACTGACACGTTCCGTAAGCAACAAAGTCACTTTCATCACAATGGGTCCCTTCAAATACTCCTTCAACGTCGCTCAACCATCTTTGGCATATTATCGGGTCAACTCCCCGTTGTAGATTGGCGGTTTACACGCCATAAACTCTTTGTACGAGCATCCCTTACGTTCTCCCGATTTATCTTTTATGAGGTTGACACTATCTTCCAACCTTTTGACTCGTTCTTCGACAAGCGACAACACCGTGCTTTGAATTTTGTCTATAAACCCGGATAGACTTCCTTCAATTGCCTTTCCTACCTCTTCAGCAATTATCTCTTTCATTTGTTCGGTGCTTGTCTGCACCGGATCATCATTGTTTCTTTCCGACATCTTGAAACTGAAATGTTTACATTAAACGTTAAACATTTCATTTATAACATTGCTTCATTTGTTTCGGTTTAGCCAAGTTCCTAACTTGCTTTAACCGTTCACATTTGGTGCACTTTCCGAGTTTGAGTGAATTAACACACTCTTCCCATGCACGTCAATTCACTTCTCGTTTCTTACATAAGATATAATCTATTAAAATAATAAGTTAATTCTTACCGGACGATCAATCAAGCTTGAAGCGAACACTTTGTTTACAACCTTAAGCTCTGATTACCAACTTGTAACACCCATCTAATTACTACTTGAATTTAGTAAAAATTCATATGATTTATATAAAAGGTGTCTAGATTAAAACATAGTTACCAAAACAAAGTTCAAGTAATAAAAACTAGTCAACGACCGACTAGTTAAAACATTCATGACCTGATTAACAAGTTGTTTACATACAAAAGAAATAGAAACATTGTTTGACAAAGTTATGAAATCGCGGAAGCTTCAAAAGTTGTGTTCGGTTCTTCAAACACATGCTTGATCATCGTCCACATACTAGCAATACCTACAAACTGAAATTTTGACAAATATTAAGATTAGAGTTCTTAGAAAATCTGCATAATCGAAGCTACACTCAGAAACTGATTCGATTAATTAATTATCCAAAAGTTCAACAAAATTTTCAAGACTCTACCGTAACTTACGTTATATACCGTAAGTTACGGTAGACACTAAGTTATACCAGTTCACCGTAACACAGTACTGAACCACCGTAAGCTTTTTGATCTCTACCGTAAATTACGGTGGATACCGTAATTTACGGTAGCCACTGCAAGTCTATGTTTTGATTGATTTCGTTATTTAGCTCGAACCAACTCTCGAATTTCTCATTCTTACAAACCAACATGTTAAATTCTCGTATTCTAACATGTCGATTATCAACGATAACAAAGGACCAATCAACTAAACAACAAAGTGTTTACCACGCATTAATTGATTTTTTGACCCGTTTGGCTCATCTACGGAATCCTCCATTATGATGACTACCAACAAGTTCTAACCAATCTTGGTCTTATTAATCAATATAACGAACATTATCACTTTAAATTTAGACAACCTTTATTCTATAATTCACTACACATATGCAATTTATCAAAGTTTACCCAATGTAACGAGCCAAGTTACATACCTTTAGTGCACGCCCTTCAAACGTAAGTCGCCACCGGCTTGTCCGCTTGGAGCTCCGGTATCCTTTCCTATAGATTTCAACCAAGACATGTTTAGAACTCTTTTCAATTCATAGTTCGCATATTTTGCGGAAACATCACAATCATGCAGTTTAACTCAAATTTTCGGATTTAAGCCTTCTTTGAGGCATTTATGCAAACACTTTAAGGGCAGAAATTTACACAACATTTTATCAAGTTCATAACTTGTCATATAGTCCTAAATTTCCATCAATCACGCTTTCATATATAAGGTTTAACATTCAGATGTCAACAATCTCTTCCTATGAACCACATTACACTAGAATAATGCTCAAAACCCTAGTGTTCATCATTATCTTACAAAACCCATGAACCAACCTCAATGTGTTTATGAAATTTCCTGAATTTAGACATGATTTCACATGTTATTGTCTAGGTTTTATCCCTAGACTCTATATCATCCCTATTCTATCCAAATAACAAACATGCAACCTCTAATTTGGGATTTCCCAAATTCATGAGAATTTCAAACAGAGAATTAACATCAAATTTTACATACCTTACAACCCCTTGTAATGGGGATTACTAATCTTAACTCAGATTTTGATTTGGGAGCGAATTTGATCTTCAATTTGTGGGATTTAGCATGAACTAGGGTTTTGAAAGAACCCAGATCGCCCCCTACTTGCTCTGATCGATCCCCGTACTAATTTTTTTGTTTGTGTTTTAATAAAATAGTTTTTATTAAAACTATTTTCAAGTTTAACACTTTTGGTCCCTCTAGTTTCTTTTATTTTATTTCTATATCTTTAACTACTCATAAGTGATAAACTAACTAAGTTAGTGTCATTACTAATTAGATTATTTTACTAATTTATTTGCAACTTAATTGAAAATTTAAGAATTTGTATTTTCGGGATGTTACACCATCCTCTTGCTTCCTTCCATGCATCAATGACATCTTCAATCTTCTTCCTAAGCTGTTCATTCTCCTTTCCTTTCTCTTTGAGCTGAGCTTGTTTTTTATTCATGCAATCTTTGATGTAATTCAAGGTCTGGTTTGAATACCCGTAAATTTCATCAATTCTAAACAAAGCTCTTTCATTATTAGCATCTTTGAATACTACTTATATTTCAGGAGTTTCAAAGATAGATCCAGTTCTTGCTTTGGACATGATTTCAGCTGGAATGGTGTTGTTAGGAGGAGGTATGTGTACTTTCTTGTTGTACTCAAAATTAATGCACAAGTCAAAGTCTGCCAGTGTAGCTCTATTATACAATTTCCTTCCTGCTTCTGAGATGTTGTGAAGGGCTCTTCGATGTACCTTGTGTTCCCCTTTTGTTGATCAATAATTTGTTTCATCTTTACTATGTTCGGTGGATGAACTTGATCAGCCAAATTTGCATCCAGAACAGTTGTTGTGCTCCCATCTTTTCTGACCAATGTATACTTGTTCTGTTCATAAGTTCCCATGATTTCACCTTGATGACTTTCAGTGCTTATTTTTGCAATTCCAACTACTGGATTTGTAAGGGGATTATGCATGAGAGAGTTGTCTCTCATTTGTCTTACTTCAACAATTCTTGAGCTTATTGGAGAGAGAGGCCTTTCTAGTTTATCCTCCTCATCATTCCAGTAGTAGTGCTTCAGGTGTTCTTCAGGGTAAATCATAGTGTCCTAATCAGCTTTCAGAAGTGTGTACTCTTTTGGCTTCCCTTCAGGACCTTCTTTGATCACTATTTTTGGTCTTATTGAATATGTCACTTCCCCTTCCCATTTTCTTTTCCCAGCATCAGCCAATTGTCTACCAAGCTCTGTTTCATCAAAAAGGGCTATACTTTGTTAGCCTTTTGAGATGAAAGAGAATTCAATTGAAATTAGTGGTAGTGTCAGCATCTTTAATCTTTCTGGTTTTGGTACATTTGGTGGGGGACCCATGGGTTTTGGTACATTTGGTGGGGGACCCATGGGTTGTTTTTGCTTGTGTGGTGTTGAAGTTTCTGCTTGTTTGGGCTGTTCTTGGTAGGAGATTTCTGGTTCTCTTACTGCTGTATCTTGTGGAATTGGAGTTTTCAGCTCATGCACATCTGTTTTTGCCAGTTTGGCAATATTTAATTGCAACCTCTTTATTAATATTTGAACATTGGAAAGAGTTAGAGCATTCATTTCTTCTTGTTTTTGCATTTTCTGAAACTCCAGCTTATCTTGATTTTTCTGTGTTGACCATTCCACCATCATCTTTTCAAGAGCTTTTCCCATACTGTTGTTGTTAGCTCTTAACACTTGAATTTCTTCTAGAATCTTCCCAGTACTTGAACTTTCTCTTGCACTTACAGCTTCTGCCATTTTTGTCTTGATCTCTTGAATCTCTTTGACAGCTTTTTCAAAGTCTGATGAAGTTTCTCTTCTTTCTATTGACTGTTGAAGTTTGTTCAGGATTGCAGTGTTGTCTTTTGTTTATTTCTTTACAGTTTCAACAGTTTCTGATAAAGCCTTAATATCAGATCTTTGATTTCTGATCTCTTCCAGTAGTAGATCAAGCTTCTCTTCTATGACTATCTTTCCAGTGCAAACAAGCTCTTTATGAAGCTATCCTATTGACATAGGTTGTTGGGTAACAGGAGGAACAACAGATGTTCCACCTTTAACACCAGCAGAAAACACACTTGCTGCTGTTTTAAGGTTGTCAGGTTGGAAATAATCCCAATCCTTCTTACCCTTACCAGAGTATTGAAACTTATTCAAATCTGGGTTTTCCTCATTTCCTTGAACCTTTTCAGGTTCTCTGTGAGTTGTTGAGAAACTCTTACTTCTCTCTTCTAGGTTTCCTTGATTAGTAAACTGATCTCCACCTGTTGCCACCTCATTATCTGATTCAAAGAATAGGTCTGTGGACTCACTCACACCTTGTTTATCATAAACAAGTACTCTAGGTTCTACAACATAATTTCCCTCAACTGAATCATCAGAATCACTATCAGAATTTTGAACAACATTACGTTTAGAGTGTTGTGCACCTGTTTCTCCCATATAAGATGTTTTTGCATGATGTTGCTCTGCCAATGGACTCAATTGTACTTGTTCATTACCTTGTTCAGGTTCTGATTTAGTCTCCTGCTCTGTTTGTGGTACACTTGATTCTTGGGCATCATGCTTCATTGGGGATACACTGTCGTAAACTGCTGCATCTTCTAGTCTTCTGTTCAACATCTTCAAATATTCTGCCCTGTAGGGTGAATCTTCTGGTATTAGATTCATTATACTTTCTGATAGGGCAGGCACATCATAATCTGATTTCCAGAAGCCCAGTGCAAACCATGGTCTCATCACTTTCATTCTCCACATGTTTTCTGATGCAGGAATTTCCATATTCCTCTCAGCAAACGCATCAGAAATCAGGATTGACAAAAATCTGGGAAAGGGAGATGTGAATCTATTCTCCCAGTATTTGTCAATACTGATCTTCTTATCAGATTAAAATTTTCCGTTCCAAAATCAATGTTCATCCCTGTGATGAGACTAAACATGATTGTCAGAACATTTTTGTTGATCTGGTCTGTTCCCCCAATTTTTGATGATATGCACTTGTTTAAGATCTCCATCATCACTTGCCAGAAGACAGGCAATTTGTTTCTTTTAAAATCAGCAATTTTTTAGATCTTTACCTTGTATCCCATCACAGCATCAAGTTGTGCAAATATGTCATCCTTTGTTGGTGCTGGATCATAGTTGTGGCTCAAAGGTAACTCCAGGCATTACCTTATTTTCTCCGGTGTAATTACAATGAAGATGTCTCTCCACAAGTGTGCTGTCAGCTCATACATATTTGAATGTTTTAGGGTCTTCACTAGTGATGAACACCAATATGTGTATCAAAAAATCCTTAATTTATCTTTTGAGTGTTGGAGTTTTCTTTATACTTCATTAGAATTCATCGGATTCATATTTAGAAATTGAATCAGATTTTTTTTTTTTTTTTGAGATAAGAGGGAATGAGTAGAGTTTTGAAGATATTACTTACATAGCATTTCTGAACCTCAAATCTTTGTTCTGATTCAAGGAATGTTGCTGTGAAAATATTTTTTTTTAAATTCACATCACTTCATCATCATTTTTGTTTCATTCTTTGAAGATTGACTATCCAGAAAAATTTTCAACTTTTACAGGAACTTTTATGAATCTTTTCCTACTTTGTCAAAGGTTTTCTTGTCATTGTTTTAAATATGGTTTTAAGCAATTATATATATGATATTTCTTCTGATTTTTCTATTAAGTTATTAGACTTTCTGGTTATTTCACAGATTTTCTGATGAGTTATCATATTTTATGGTGAATCATCAAATTTTCTGATAAGTTTATCAGATTCATCAGATTTTCTGATTTTTACCAGATTTCTTTATATTTCATCAGATCTTTCATGATTTTATCAGATATTTTATCAGATATGCCATTTACTTCCCCTTAGATCTATCATAGTGTTTTTCTTTAAAACAAAGAAAATATATACCATTTAAAAAAAACTTACGCAAAAGAAAAAATAAAAACTAGTCATCATAAACAAGAGTGGCATACAACCACATATATGTTGTATGTCTAGAGTGATTGTTTGTTGGCACCAAGGAGGGAACATTCAAGTCTTCTTGTAGAACAACCTGGGCCCTTGGGTACCAGTTTGTTACTCCTCTAAAGTCCTGTTGGCTTGTAATCACCTTCGTCACAAAACGAGGATAGATTAGGAAAGGTTGACGAGTATGCATGTCTGCCTCCAAATCTCTCATGAGAAATTTGGAGAAGTTGTAGGGTTTATCTTGTACAACTGCATGCACCACTTCCATCAGCCTGTAAGACAGCTCATTGAAGTGTCCAATCTTCCTTGAGAAAAGCATACACCGAGCTGTGTTACCAGATACTGGTATGGTAGGATAAAACCAGATATGCTAATCTGCCGCGAACGGTTGGGTGTATTATAACCCATTTCCTTCAATGTTTCTTCCTGTGTTTCTCTTGTGAAGAAGGTGGCTTCTATGTCATCATTCAACTGGAGGGCAACTCTAAAAGTTTCCTCGCTTAGAATGATTACCTATTCATCACCGTGCTTTTTATCCACATCCTTGTGCCTCTGTAGATGGTCTCTGCCCTCCACCAGAACTCTTAAATTAGTGTGGGGTAGATCGTGATGTGTGTTGATATGGCATGGCCCAAAGGTCTTAGCTTCAACATGTTGTACACCAGTCTGCAATTCTCCCATGCAGGGCCTTCAAGCCTGGACCTCGGTCTTAGGTTATGAGTGGTGTGAAGGGTAAGAGGAAAGTGCTCAGTTTTGATTTTGGCTGCCATTGGAGTTTTGAGAGTCAGATTTTCTGAAAAATATTTGAAGTGGTAGTTGTGATGAAGAAAGTCTTCAGGAGTTTGTTAATTTATATAGGCGAAAGTGATAGTTTTACCATAAATGGTATTAACCACTCAAGATTTCCTTATCCTTTTCTTACTCTTCATTGAATGCATTATCTTTCATTAGAAGCGTGTGGCAGAGTTTAAGCCCCTGTTTGTGAGATGCTTTGATGCTGCATTTAATAACTAGGCGGCTACCTGTCACACCCCGATATTTACAGCTCAGCCTGTTGGGCCCGGTGGGGGAGTATCGTGACGTAGGATTGGTATCGTCATGGTCAAACATACAAAGAATAGCACAGCGGAAGTCTTGGAATATAAAATATTATTACAAACCCAATTGTTTGAAAATACCGAAATGATAATTACATACGAGCTTGTAATATTAAATCCAAAGGCGGATCATTATAAAAGGTACAAAATGAAGTTTAGCAGACTTTAGGGCATCCTAAGGATTTGCAAGATCCTTTATTGACACCAAGCAGCTCCCAGCCTATTTGCGTATAGTATCTGTCACTTAGTCTTTTGAAAATACGTCAGTTTACATTGGTAAATACAATTAACTGGCTCATTTGAAAATGTTTATTAAAATTGGTTTAAGTGCACAAGGCACGAAAATTATTTTATAACTTGGGATAATTATATTTATAATCTTATATACAGATTTACATATTTGTCGTACATTTAGGGCCCGGTATAGAAGCCGAGACATGATTAACCAACACACCACTTATAAAACCCACAGAGGAGTTATCCCCAACTTGTGGGTAATTTGCATTTTTGGCATCTGTCAGCTGTATGCCTACACCCCATGCTTAAGTCATGGCCATTCGCAATTAAATGAGCCGAGGATATCCAGGACACGGTCGCATTAACCCCCAACGTTTATGTTATCAAATAATACGGATTAAAACGGGGTATGTGGATTTGTTAGTCACAATCCGATCAAGTGATCCCATACCCGACCAAGCGGTAATATTTTACAGTATCCCAAGCCCGTATAAGGGAGAATAAGTTAAAAGTATTTACCTGAGCTACTACTCTATTTACAGCAAGATTTATATAACTCAACCGTATCCAATCTAATTAAATGCAGATAGCTTTTACCCGGAGGCTCTAGTCTGGAATGATGGTAATATATAACCAATTTAGAATGCTAACGGGTCTTATTTAGGTCATAGACCTAGACCGGCTAACTTAAAGTATTAGAAATGGTACGATACGCTAGATTAAGCAATGACTGGAATAGAATTTAATTTAGACCCAGCAAGTATGAAGACTTGTATAATATGGGTAACCTAAATACATTCTAGATTTTGAAGTAAAAATGATAAGATTTAACTCGTTTCAGTAAACTTACATAAACTAGTTACGTAAGTTTAACCGTACGCGTATAAGCGATAATGAGTAACCTGATAACTCATGAATAAGTTCCATATGCCAATATACTTTAAACAAGTTATAATATCTGTAGGATATCAACTTGTATGCTCGTTAAGGTTTTAAAATCAAACTATGTCTCATAAGGGTGTTTTGGTCATTTTACGACGTATAAAAGGAACTTGCATACAATCTGATGTTACGATCATAAACATTCTGTGAAAACACCATATTTATGATGTAATATCAGTATGATATCAAACATATGTGTTTTTATAGTTTAAAACCAAACTATGCTCCGTAGGGGCTTTTTGGTAATTTCACACATAGTTTTGAAGGCTAATTTGGGAATCTGAGTTAATAACATATACCTACTATAAAAGTATTTAAAATGATTTATAAAATCAGTAGGTAATAATTCTTGGTTGGCAGTTATGGTTTAAAACCATATTACGCGCCAAAACGACGTTAAAGTCGTTAAATGATGATATGTGCGATGTTTAAGGGAAACTGATGTTTTGACCAGGTTTATATGATCTAAATATGTTAATTAATATAACATATCAGTGTTCAATAGGTTTTTTAGGAAAATTATGCTTTTAAATCATTTTAGGTGCAAAAAGGGCATTATCATCATTTAAGAACATAATTCAAGAACGTATGCGAAAACTCAGTTTGTAAACTGAACGGACATCCCAAATTATCCCAATTATGATATTACATCAGTAAGCAATGAGTTTGTTATGAAAAAAATTATGCTTAAAACCGATCTATGCGCCTAAAGGGCATTTTGGTCAATTTAAAACATAAATTACGATATTTCACACAAACTCAGTTTATGTTCAGGTTCTTAACATCGAAATATGTTAAACATGTTAACATATCAGTACCTAAGTTGTTTGAAACCTTATTGGTGTCTAAAACCTTATCTTTGCTAAAAATGGTATAATAGTCAAAGTACGACATATTAACGGAACATGCGCAAAAACTCAGATTTCTAGTATGATCGTGTAATATAACCTTATGGGGTTATGCTATATTATATACGATCATAACGGAACCTAAAATCAGTAGTAAACTAATCTAATTCGGTTATAATCGATAGTCAACGCAGAAGTCAAACCTCACGACTTTCTGTTGCGAACCGACCCTAAAACTGGAATTGACGAGCCGAACATGTTTACACATGTTCTTATAATTATTACCAATTTATTTAAGTTTTATAACATATTTTAAAACATGTTTAAACTCAGTTTATGAATATTTCAAAAACTGGCCCGTTGACTTTTAAAATATTAACATGTTGACTCGTCAAATGACCAAGCAAACGTGATTCTTAGGAGGTGCCCTTTTAGGGTTATGCTACATTATATTATGATCATAACGGAACCTAAAATCAGTAGTAAACTAATCTAATTCAGTTCATAATCGAAAGTCAATGCAGAAGTCAAACTTCACGACTTTCGGTTGCGAACCGACCCTAAAACTGGAATTGACGAGCCGAACATGTTTACACATGTTCTTATAATTATTACCAAGTTATTTAAGTTTTAAAACATATTTTAAAACATGTTTAAACTCAGTTTATAAATATTTCAAAAACTGACCCGTTGTCTTTTAAAATATTAACATGTTGACTCGTCAAATGACCAAGCAAACGTTATTCTTAGGAGGTGCCCTTTTGAGGGATTAACACCTACCTAATTACGATCACGTAGCCATGTTCGTTGCGAACAATGGTTGGACCATTAAGGTCTAAACCAAAAGTCAATATTTATAAAAAAAACTCGACTTTCGGCTTTTAAAAGCCTACTAAACGAAAAGTAACCGAAAGGAACACTTACAAAGTGATCCTTAGATGAAAATAACTTGGTTTGGAGTTTCCCAATAGCTAGGATGCTCCAGAAAGAGAGATAGAAGATTTTAGAGAAAGGTGCAAGTTCTAGCAAATGAGGGCATTACCTATTTATAGTGTTTTGAAGGCTTCTAGGTTTAATCCAGGTGTTTAGAGCCTTCTTAGGATGATGCCAAGTGCCCCCTTGCATGTTATAAACCAGATACAAGCCCCTAGGATTGAATTAAATAGTTTTGTGAAGCTTAGAGTGGCTTCCAAGTAAATTTCGAACTGGTGAGGGTATGGCTACCCGCGACGGACAAAGCCTTAGCCCTTCACGGGCCGCCACGACCTCAAATAAGTTCCAAAGTTGGCAGTTTTAGTCCCTATGCTCTAAAACTCAATATAACTTTCATAATTTGCACTTTTAACCCCTTAAGACCAATTTTAGGCATACATGGGAGTGTGAACAAATATTGTAAGGCTCCCGGTTCGTCGGTAGACCACCCGCAGGTACTAGTTTCTATTGTTGACGCTTTTAACCCTTCTTCTTGCAATCTTGCCCATTTTATCATTTAATGATATTAAAACCTTTCATAATCAATATCAAGCATTCTCGAGAGTATGTTTGAACATTATGAAGCCCCGTGTTTGTTAAAAGGTCACTCAGAGGTAAGAATTAACATGTTGACACTTTTAACCCTTTTGTTACCTTAACTTTCAATTGTTTTCACAAACGGCTTCTTGTATCCAATTTTTAACTCGTTTGAGAATACGAACATCGTATAAGGTCACTTAGAGGCATAAGTTTAGCATGTTGACACTTTTAGTCTCTCTGCATACATCTTTTCATTATTTGTCAATTTTAGTCCTTCTTTATCAAACTTTTTACACACTTAGGGTTTAGGACACGTGTCTTCACATCATTGGACACAGTTTTACGAGGTGTTACATCCTCACCCCCTTAAAAGAAATCTCAACCTTGAGATTTACTGAAATAAGTGAGGGTACTTTTGTCGCATAGTTGACTCAACCTCCCACGTATATTTAGGGCCTCTACGGGCATCCCACTTCACTTTTACAATTGGTACATGCTTCCTTCGGAGCTTTTTAACCTGTCGATCCCCGATCGATATTGGTCTTTCAACAAACTATAAGTTTTCATTATTCCACACATTATTATATGATAATGCTATCGACTTTATCGGCTAGACATATCCTTAAATCACAAGTGTAGAACACCTTGTGAATTGCACCAAGCTCCTTAGGTAAGTTTTAGCTTATAGGCTAATGATCTTGACGTATTTGATTTTCTCGAATGGTCCTATAAATCTAGAGTTTAAATTTCCTGTTACATCAAAATGTAGCACACCTTTCCAGGGTGGTACTTTCTGTTTGAATCTTGTTCCTTATTGAGAACTTAAGAGGTTTACGACTCTCATCAACATTGATTTTCTGCTGATTACTGGAAGATTTCAGACGATCACAGATTTGAATGATCTTATCCGTTGTCTCCAGGGTAAATTTTAGGTCCTGATAATTGGACTTACCAAACTTCTGATCGATAAACAGGTGTTTGACACTCTCTCCCATACAAGGTCTCCAAGGAGCAGCCTTGATGCTTATATAATACTATTGGTTATAGGAGAACTTAATTAGGGTGAGACAATCATTCTAACTATAGCTTAAATCAATCTTAAAGAATAGCTACCCTCATAGATAGTCGAATGAATCAGCGATCCTAGGCAGCTGATAGTGATTCTCAATCGTTACCTATTTAGGGTTGCGGTAATTAATGCATAAGCGCATTGAAGTGTCTTTCTTAAATAATAATATCGGAGCTCTCAGAATGATGAGCTAGGCTTTATGAACCTTTCTCTTAAGGCTCATTTGATTGGGGTTTCAATCCTTTCATTACCGTCGGTACTAACCGATATGGAGCTTTTACAATAGATGCAGCCCTAGGTAGGATGTTAATCTTAACTCCACTTGCCTCTTAGGAGGTAAACAGGGTAGTTCTTCGGAGAAGACAATCAAGATACACAGAGATGACAGAGATATTCAAAATCAGGCTTCAGTTCATCTATCGTTACCCGTGCCATATAAATGACACATTTTCTTAACGAATGCATAGATGCCTTAATTAGTGACACTTACTCGGACATTTCTATACTAAATATCTTCTTTGAATACCATTAGTTGACTTTAGTACAATATGACCATTGGGGTATCTAAGTGGTTCCATGCATTAAACCTCCATACTAATCAGGCATAGAAGCAATCTATGGGACGCACTAAGATACACCAATCCTCATATGGCGCTTTTATCAATACAGTTTGGCATTCGCAGTTGATAGAAATCAATGAGATAATAAAATAAAATAACATATATTGCCGTACTCTATCTGGAGAAGGAGTACTCAAGATTTTATGAATGAGGATTTTTTTTTACAAGAATAGAAGAAAAGGTGTCTATGATTTCGTTGGTAAGTTTTACCTTATACTTAATATCTGGAGTTCTTACGGGGAAATTTTGAAAGTTTGCTAAGCTTATAATCTATGAAAAACTTATTAGTACCTGTATCAAGACAAAACTCTTAGCAAAAATATCATTGATTCACGATAAGGGATGTACCTGGTGTCATTATCGATATGAACTGCCTTTGGCATTCATCAGGAGAGTTTAGGCACTTCCATTCTTAGTCTCTCTATACTTAGCTATACCTTCCTTGATAGTTTTAGGGCAGTTAGTCCTGATGTGGCCTTTTTTTGCCACAGCCAAAAAAGACTGCATTCTTTATGTTTCTACATTCATGGGACTGGTGACCAGTTCTTTTGCAGATGTCGCATTGCTTTGGCCTTTGCTCTTTTCGACACTGTCCCCGGTGCCTTTTGTCGTAGGTCTTGCATACAGGCTTTTTACTGGACTTTTGATAGTTCTTATTGAGTCCGGACTTCACCTTTTTCTTAGATTTCTGGGAGTTATCCTCCTCCCTTTTCCTTTTTCCGTCAGTCTTAGTTTTGATTGACTTACTTCTTAACCCATCTAGTGTGAGTGGCTGAGATAGATCCATAGTGGATTTATAAGAAGCATGCTTTGAAGCCTTAACATGCCCTTTTATCTTTGGTGCTAAACCACAGATATATTGTGCATTACGCTTAGATTCTAGGTTAACCGAATAGGGTACTATCCTAGATAATGAATTGAAATCGGTAACATACTGCCGACAGTCTAGATTTTTCATGGTGAGAGTCAGAAAATCTGATTCCACCTTTTCCATTTCATGTCACGGAAAGTAGGTTTTTCTGATAAGGTCCATAAACTTGGGCCATCCCATATTGTGTAGGGGTATCTTCCCTGTGGACTTTATTAATGTCTCCCACCAAATAAGGGCATCGCCCTTGAATGACTGTGATACATACCTAACAATGTATTTTTCAGCACAACCGCTGATATACACAATGGTTTCCATTTCATCCAACCATTTCATGCAATCAATGGCCCCTCTTTCACCATTGAAGTCTCTTGGCTTGCAAGAGACAAATTAGTCGTAAGTAGATCCTTTAGAGGAACGAAGCTCTTCATCATACATCATTTTCTTTGGTTCATTCGAACCGTGAACAAAACTCTTCTCATGAGCAGAGGAATGTGGTTTTGAATGGGATTTGGAGCGAGTAGCATTCGGTTCTTTGAACTTTTTTCATGACCTTTTTCATGGCCTTTCCAACAGCTGCGTCAATTACAGCTTGGAGATTAACTCCATTAACATTGAGGTTCACATTTGTAGCTTCATTAACATTTGTCGCATCATTAGTATCGCGATTGTTATTTGCCTCATCGGAGTTTGCCATACTCGAAGCTTGGTACTGAACACCATATTAAACAATTGCTTAGTTGCATTACAACAGTTAGCCATCATCCTGACGACTTAACATACCTTAGCCACGGTAGCATTAAACCGTATAGGCTATTAAGTTTCGAACATTCCTAATGAATGTTATTTGAATGTATATCAATTACATTTAGCCTAGGTCACAAAAGGACCATCAATGGCATTTAGGGTTTGGACCGAGTCCATTACCTTTTTGACAGGGGATCAAAATGTCACAACTGTTTTGTCATATTGACGATTTTGGATAGCTCGAAGGATCGCCACAAGGACATTTAAATATATAAGTCGCAATCTTATTTGATCAGGGACTTTAAGGCTTGAACATAGTTCTTCACCTTTGGGCAGAGAGTTAAAGACTACATCTGTTATTGCTTGAAAGACGATTTATTTTGGCACATAGGCAAATCAATGGACATCACCAATGGATGTTTATATATATATATATATATAATCATCGTAATTGATGATATTAGTCATGATCTTATCGATCTTATAGACTATAAGGCTTGGGCACTACCCATCATCTTGGACAGTGAACCATAACGGTCACAACTGTCAATGTCACTAGTGGACAGTGAAACATCACTAAAGGATGTTAAGTAAGGTGATCATCGTATTTATTAATCATGATCGCACTGATCATATAGACTATTAGGCTTGAGCATAGCTCACCGCCTTTGACAGGGAATCATAAAAGATTACAACTGTCTTTGTCATAAATAAACAATATAATATGGCCCGTAGGCACTTCATCACTAATGGATGTTTGTATTATGATCATCACTTTGATGACACTTGCCATGATCTAATTTGATCATATAGGCTTTAAGTCTTGGACGTAGTCCAATTACCTTAACTAGTGTGGTTTCTCAAGTCACACTGCCAGGAGTGTTAACATTTTCTGAATGCTAACAAAGATTTATTGTCTTAAGAGGGTTTTACCATCATAGCCATGTTCATATTGACATATAAGCTAGGTTATACCATTAAGAGGATCTTTTGAAATTATTTAGCTGATCGATAAAGTTCGAGTAAAATCATAATGATCTTTGATAAAGGACGAAATGAATACCTGTATAAAATTTTCAAAACTTTCCATAAATCATTAGGAAACTCATAATAGTGGCTCAATCAGGACTTTTAGTATCTTATTTGTCCCCAGATGGCTAAAAGGAAAATATAAGTCCGTATAAGGACTATAAGATATTATAAGTCCATATAGGGACTATATTGAAACAATTTGCCCATGAAGGGACTATAAAGAAATGTAATGTCTACGAAGGGTCTATAATGAAGTAACATGTCCACTAAGGGACTATAGTGAAATCTCGTGTCCACGAAGGGACTATTTCAAAATAACATATCCACAAAGGGATTTTAATGAAATAACACGTCCATAAAATGACTATATTGGTACAACATGCCCACAAAAAGGGACTTTGCTTAACAGATGTCCTCACAAGGACTTAAGTTGAAAGATATATCCATTAGGGAATTATAATAAACAAATGTCCACACAGGAACTACGCAGAAGAGACAGGTCCTTATAGGGACTTTGAAGCAATACTAGTCCACGCGGGGACAGAAAGAAAAATATAAGTCCATATAGGGACTATAAGATACGTCAACATTGGGACTATAGTGTAACAATATGTCCTCGAAAGGACTATGATGAAATATTATGTCCGCCAGGGGACTTTAATGAAATAACATGTCTACAAAAATGATTTTTAATGAAATAACATGTCCATGAAAGGTGTATAATGGAATAATGTCTACGAAGGGATTATTTTGAAAGGTAATGTCCACGAAGGGACTATATTAAAATATATGTCCATGAAGGGGACTATACTTGAAATATAATGTCCACGAAGGGACTAAATTGAAATATAATGTCGACGAAGGACTACAATAATCAAATGCCCATACAGGGACTTAAAGGAAAACGAAATATAATGGAAGAAGGGTTTTCTAATGCCTTCCCTGCTTCTTTCTGATGGTTTTTTCTTCTTTGTTTACCGTACGTGGTAGTGACACTGAAGATCTTAGTGAATAAAGTAAACATTCCAAATCAGGATCCGTTGTAGAAGTAGAATCCAAGGATTTAATGATTAGAAAATTTTAAATTGGATCACGGATTGGAGTTTGAGAAGCATAGTCCAAGTTTGAAATTTCAAAACTTAGATGTAAGAAATAGGGATCATTAGCATCTACTGGTATCATCTTCAATACGGGAGCCTCGGGGACCTCCTGTATGGACTCCGAAGTCTGGTTCTAAGTTTCAATAGGTTTGGTTTTGGGAAATAGGTCCATAAAGGTCTTCCCCAAACCGGTCGCACACTTATTCAGGCCGTGGTATGAAGCTTGGCATTCCTTGGCTTCGAAATAACGAGAATTTCCATTAACGGCTTCTTTGATCGGCGACATATACAAAAAACATAAAATCGAAAACAATGTTCACTTAATAGGGATGAGAGTGTTCTTATGTTCAGTCTAGACTCAGAAAGTCTAAGGCATATACTACTGTGTCATTTGAGATTAAACACTTAAAGGCTAGTGTTTCATTCACTCAAACGTTGGCTCTGATACCAACCTGTCACACCCCGATATTTACAGCTCAGCCCGGTGGCCCGGTGGGGAGTATCGTGACGTAAGATTGGTATCGTCATGGTCAAACATACACAGAATAGCACAGTGGCAGTCTTGGAATATAAAATATTATTACAAACCCTATTGTTTGAAATACTGAAATGCTAATTACCTACGAGCTTGTAATATTAAATCCACATGCGGATCATTATAAAAGGTACATAATGAAGTTTAGCAGACTTTAGGGCATCCTAAGGATTTGCATCCTTTATTGACACCAAGCAGCTCCCAGCCTATTTGTGTATAGTACCTGTCACTTAGTCTTTTGAAAATACGTCAGTTTACACTGGTAAATATAATTAACTGACTCATTTGAAAATATTTATGAAAATTGGTTTAAGAGCACAAGGCACGAAAATTCTTTTATAACTTGGGACAATTATATTTATAATCTTGTATATAGATTTACATATTTGTCGTACATTTAGGGCCCGGTATAGAAGCCGAGACATGATTAACCGATACACCACTTATAAAACCCACAGAGGAGTTATCCCCAACTTGTGGGTAATTTGCATTTTTGGCATCTTTCAGGTGTATGCCTACACCCCGTGCTTAAGTCGTGGCCATTCGAAATTAAATGAGCCGAGGATATCCAGGACATGGTCGCTTAACCCTCAATGTTTATGATCGTAACATCAGATTGCACGCAAGTTCCTTTTATACGTCGTAAAATGACCAAAACACCCTTATGAGGCATAGTTTGATTTTAAAACCTTAACGGGCATACAAGTTGATATCCTACTGATATTATAACTTGTTTAAAGTATATTGACATATGGAACTTGTTCATGACTTGTCCGGTTACTCGTTATCGCTTATACGCGTACGGTTAAACTTACGTAACTAGTTTATGTAAGTTTACTGAAACGAGTTAAAGCTTATCATTTTTACTTTAAAATCCAGAATGTATTTAGTTTACCCATATTATACAATTTTTCATACTTGTTGGGTCTAAATTACATTCTATTCTGGTCATCGCCTAATCTAGCGTATCGTACCATTTCTGATACTTTAAGCTAGCCGGTCTAGGTCTATGACCTAAATAAGACCCGTTAGCATTCTAAATTGGTTATATAATACCATCATTCCAGACTATAGCCTCCCGGTAAAAGCTATCTGCATTTAGTTAGATTGGATATGGCTGAGTTATATAAATCTTGCTGTAAATCGAGTAGTAGCTCATGTAAACACTTTTAACTTATTTTCCCTTATACGGGCTTGGGATACGGTAAAATATTACCGTTTGGTCGGGTATGGGATCACTTGGTCGGATTGTGACTAACAAATCCGCATAACCCGTTTTAATCCGTATTATTTGATAACGTAAACATTGGGGGGTAATGCGACTATGTCCTGGATATCCTCGGCTCATTCAATTGTGAATGGCCACGACTTAAGCACGCGGTGTAGGCATACACCTGACAGATGTCAAAACTTCAAATTACCCACAAGTTAGAGATAACTCCTCTGTGGGTTTTATAAGTGGTGTGTCGGTTAATCATGTCTCGGCATTGATGCGTGTGAAGTGTTATATATATTAGGTGTATATTTTAAGCCCCTTTAACACTTATTTTAGCCAAGTTTTAAATTTATAAAACACGATATTTTACTAACACTAAACACACATATGGGCAAGTGCACCCATCGTGAGCGTAGTATAGCGTTGGTAAGATACCGAGGTCGTCCAAGGACACAAGAGCTTTTAATACCGGTTTATCCTCAACGTCTAATCAAAAATAAAAAGTTTAGAAAAAGGTTTTAAACTAAGAAAAATAAAAACTAACTAAAATGCTGAAAATAAAAATAAAAGAAAAACAGATAGACAAGATGAATCACTTGGTTCCGACTCGTATCTAGTGTAACCTTTGATTATTTCCGCACTTTTGCACATAGTTAAGAGATTATCTTAGTTATTGTAGTAGGCCCCTCTTTTGAAGGTGACGTTACCCTCACCCCAGTAGTTTGAGTCAGCAAGGATACAATCCTAAAAGGGTGGATTATTGGAAGATAATGAATTAAGTTATTAATGCAATATTATGGTAGGCCCCTCTTTTGGAGGTGACGTTACCCTCGACTAAGTAGTCTGAGTCAGCAGGGATACAGTCCTAAATAGCCGGGTTATAGTAATAATAGTAGTTAACTTATGAAGGGATCAAAGAGTTTGGACCCCCGCCATCCAATACCGTGAAGTATTGAAGGAGGTCCTACTAAATTTGACCCAGGTCCATTGCAGGACCTCTAAACGCTGAACAATGGCAAGACCTTTACCAAACCGTTCCCTTAACCCCCGACCAGGTAGCCAACATACCTCCATATAGACCGTGGAGATATGAATGGTGAAAATCTTTTATTTTATATAGACAGTAAAATAATTTCAAGACACCACAGACAAACGATAAGGAAAGATCACCTTCAACATAAGCAACTAGTTATTAAAGTCATTAATACGAAACCAAATAAAAAGTGCAAAAGATTAGAAATAAAAAGTATTACACTAGACACTTTGTCTTCACCAAGTGATGTAAGAGACTTAGGCAAACATGGCCTTGATTGTCAAGAACTCTTACGATCAATCTTGGATCCCGAGACGACTCACACACTCTACGATGGACAATGGATGATGGTGGTGGATGATGATGTTATGGTGGTGGTGGGTGGTGGGTGAAGTGTGAGAGAGGTGGTGTGCCAAGGGATGGTTTGAGCTTGAGCCAAGCACTTCTATTTATAGGCTGAACAGAAGCTCGGGCACGGCCCCGTGTCCAGTGGGCACGGCCCCGTGTCCACATCCTCTCTTTCTTCATTAAATGCAGCTTTGTCTTATTAGTTGACCACGCCCCCGTGTCCGCTGAGCACGACCCCGTGTGCAGAAGAATCTTTGTACTATGAAGATTAGCCTGGATTGTGCGAATCTTATAGTTGACCACGACCCCGTGTCCGCTGAGCACGGCCCCGTGGTGGGCAATAGAAGCTTCTACCACTTTGTCTTTTCTGCTGACACTTGGGCACGCCCCCGTGCTGGCTGAGCACGGGGCGTGTTCAGGCCTCTGATCTCTTGTTTTGCTTGGGAAGATGCTGTCGTGGGGTCGGGCATGTCACGTTTTGTTCCTTTTCTTGTATTTATGTTAGATTTTGATGTCTTTTTGCTTCTTTTGTTAATTTGAGCTCATTTAATCCTGAAAATACAAAAGGAAGACAAAAGCACACTTTTTCCAACATTAGTACTAAAAAAGGGTTAGTTTTATGCCTCATTTGATGAAATTTATATGTTAATATTTGAACACATCAAATACCCCCACACTTGAATCTTTGCTTGTCCTCAAGCAAAACTCTTTAATATGTGGCTATTTACACTCCCAAATGGAATGGGTAGAAAATAAAGGTTTTTGGGCTTGTCGTAGAGTGTCGGGATTTCCAAGATTCTTTATTTAATTTAATTTTTATTTATTTACAATCCTATTCGTCATGATTTATTAAAAACTTTTCATAAGATAAATTACTTATTAGGGCATAACATGCCTTTGTAAAATTCTATTTATATACAAGTTCACATACCTCACGGGGATCACTAAAACAAAGACACTCGGCCGAAAATGTATTTTTGTGGATCACTCGAGAGCGGCATGGAAC
This sequence comes from Helianthus tuberosus, assembly GCA_030545235.1. Classification (NCBI taxonomy): domain Eukaryota; kingdom Viridiplantae; phylum Streptophyta; class Magnoliopsida; order Asterales; family Asteraceae; genus Helianthus; species Helianthus tuberosus. The sequence continues at coordinate 172,528,238 of CM060377.1, forward strand.
TTACTCCTACCATAGGCTTGCCAAGCAATCAATCCTCCTCCTTTTTAACTTATATACCTTTGTAAATATCAAGAGGACTTTGTGGGTTAAGGGTTAGGCTTGGGTTAAAGGTAGGTGGTTGGGTTGGTGGTTAGTGGTTAGTAGAAAAAGGGCGAAAAGCGTAACAAGTGTCGGTTTTCGTAAGACTTTCTATTTTCATAACTTTTATTTTGATGAAGCTATTTATTCAAACAAAGTTATTTTTGATGAACTTGTTTGTTTATTTTCTTTTGCTTCATCATCAACAAAATATTATATATATATATATATATATATATATATATATTTAAGTCATTATGAAGAACCGAACTTGTTACTAAAACAAAGACAAAGGGGTAAAAATGAAAAAGGTTTTGGTGGGTAAAAAGGGTGTTTGGTTTGGGTTATGAAATGAAAAGGTTTAGGCTCAAAGGGGCTAACTAGGGGGATTTTGGGTAGGTGGTAAAAAAAAGAAAAATAATGGTGTAGAAATAAAAAGGGTTAGTCCTAATGCCTCCATCATTTACTTACTCGGGTTTAAGTTGGTAAGGACCGGGAATGTATCGTCATGGCAAGTTCTAGAGTCGTAATAACCAAGCGGCTATTCACACAAGAAACGAAAATGAGCATTTAGTTCTAATGATATGTAAGTGTTTGCTCAATAAAGGCTCAAAACTCACTTTTGTGGGAATGGGTTTTATATAATCAAGTATATATAATTAAATTTTAACTAAGCTTGTCATGCCTTTTCATAATTTTCTTATGTTGGTTCTTTTTATCACGACGCTATTGGTTGTAAATTTGTAAAAATATAACCTTTTTAAGAACTTGAATTTCCCGAGTTAAACCTAGACAAGTAAAAAATTTGGGGTGATTAGCGGTTCCAATAGAGTTTTGTGTAAGGCTTGTATTTAGGACTTGCAAGATTCAAGGTTTTAGCATCCCCCCCACACTTAAATTACACATTGTCCTCAATGTGTCCCAAAAAATAAGTTTTTTTAGGTTGATTGAATGTGTAAAAAGGTGTAAAAAGCAAAATTTTTCTGTTACTGGGCACTGAACACGGCCCCGTGTGATCCGGGCACGGCCCCGTGTTCAAGTGCCAGTAATAAAATTAAAACAAGAGAAACAGAAGTCTGGACACGGGGGCGTGTTGGGTGAACACGGCCCATGTCCAGTTACCTGAACTGGGTCTTTTTCTGCAGACAGTGCAGCACGGGGCCGTGTTGGGTGGACACGGCCCGTGCCGAGCTTACTGTAAATGAAGAAATTTGTCGGATGGTTCTGTTTTCCTGTATGGAGTGCTGGTTCAAGTTTCCCTTGCATCCTTTGCCATCTCAAGTGTGTTTTATTCATTTCAACACCATCCAAAACACCAAATTAACTAAAACCATCATTCATTAATCATAGAGAGAATTACATAATAGTCCTAAAAATTAAAATACTAGCTAGTTAGGTCAAAGAAACACAAGAAATCCAAGAAGTTTCTAGCCTACTATTTATTCTACTAGCAAAATTTCCGAAAAGATAGATCTCTCGGTTAAAAGTGGCTTGATAACTTCTTCCTACGGGTATGGGCTCCTCATACATCGGCGAGCCACTCTTCGATCTCCCTAGGGAGAAGAAAAGCGGGCTCATGAGCATCGGGCTGAGGAGGTGTAACTTCCACCGGAACTTCTTGGAGTTCTTCAAGAGGAGGTTCTGCCGGAATGTCGTCCCAACTGGTAGGATTTTGAATTCCAAGTGCGAGGTTCCAATCTTCTTGAGGGAGGATTGGTTCCATAGGAGGTGTTACCAGAATGTTTAACCTCTGGTGCAAGAGGTTTATTTCCCGGAAACTGTTTTCCAATCCCACCGAGAGATAGTTTATACGGTCAATGAGGACCTCCTCCACTGAATTCATCTTGTCGAGTGCTTCATGTAGCGCCATTACGTATCTTACGAGAGTTGCTTCAATCGATGGCCTCCTTTCCCGTCGGCTGTTCCTTGAGTGCGCAGAAGAGGTTCCGCTGTTTTGGCTAGACATTCTACGAAAACAAACCAAAAATAGTTCGTTTTAATGAAACAGTACTGCGGGCACGGCCCCGTGTTCAACTTCCTGCAGATTTTTAGAACAAGGAATCTTGGGGTTTCAAATTATTTTTCTTAACTTATGAAGCTTTTTGAGCAGAAATAACTTAAAACAATGTTATGTAACTTATTTTTGACAAGATTCCTTGAATACAAATTCAATAAACATCACTACAAAGCTTGAAATCAAGCTTTAATGGAGTTCTTGGTGCAAGAAAGATGAAGAAGAAGAAGGCAATGGATAAAAGAGGAAAGGACAAGATGCTTGTAGGAACCTTCTTTTAGAACATACCTAGGATGGTAAGTCAGAAAATCCCTCCAAATATCTATCCCTGGATGGTCCAAATGTGCAGGGTTCTTGGCTGCATTTATAGAAAACGACAGCAAGCTGGACATGGCCCCGTGTCGGCTGGACACGGCCCCATGTGCAGGCAAGATCCTGACACATTTTGTCCGTATTCTGAAAAAAGTCAGAAGGGAATCTTTTGGTGGACACGGGGGCGTGTTGACCTGGGCACGGCCCCGTGTCGGAAAACTGTTTTATGAAGTGCGTCTATTTTTAAGGAACTTTTCCGGATCGGGCGGTTCCTTACTGGATGGAACAACCCCAAAGTGCCTAAGATACCGTAATTGATCTAGATTAAGACGAGAACGCAAGAGGTTGTCGGTGAGGGTGATTCCTATGCTATATGTAGGTGGACAAGTCCAACCCTTTTCCGGGGTCTCGTTAAAGAAGGTGTATGTCGAATCGCTCAGGTCTATGTATGCATCAAACGAAGTTGATGGGGAGTCCTTCACGGCACAATCGACACAGGGACGACTATCGCTCAAGTCCTCACTAGAGTTAGAAGCATCATTGGAAACAATGAAGTTGTTTGTATGCGGTTCCAACCTCTCTTCTTGGTTATCGTCTTGGAGAAGATTTTTGAGGTCTCCCCTAAGTTCTTCTAACCAATTAAAAATTAGATCTTCTAGTTGAAATAATTCGTCGAGAAGCATTTCTCCTAGAATATCCGGTTGGGCGCATTCGAGGGAGCGATAGGGATTATTTTTACTTTCGCCCCTCTTAAGGATACTAGGAAATGATGGGTCTATATAGTGGGGTTTATAATTTAGAAAAAAAAGCATTCTAATTCCTTATGGTTACCACCACATAATTGACACCACATAGTACCATAAGAGTGCCGAAAGTAAAAAGTATCAGTATCACTCATGTTTGTGTCAGAAATTACCAACCGTCGGGATCTTACGGTTCTGTTTTCAGTAACTGAAACTTGGGCACGGGGGCGTGTTGAGTGGGCACGGCCCCGTGTTCAGCTTACTGTCTGACTTAAAACAGGATTGCCAGTTCCAATGATTGGGCACGGGGCGTGTTCAGCGGGCACGGCCCGTGCTGAGTTCTGCAGAAGCTGAAAAATCTAAAAAAAAAATCCTAAAAAAAATGAAAAACAAGAAAAACAATTAGGCCGTTGATTCCTAACTTTCTTAAAATCCTTGTGTCCCCGGCAGCGGCGCCAAAAACTTGATGCGTGTGAAGTGTTATATATATTAGGTGTATATTTTAAGCCCCTTTAACACTTATTTTAGCCAAGTTTTAAATTTATAAAACACGATATTTTACTAACACTAAACACACATATGGGCAAGTGCACCCATCGTGAGCGTAGTATAGCGTTGGTAAGATACCGAGGTCGTCCAAGGACACAAGAGCTTTTAATACCGGTTTATCCTCAACGTCTAATCAAAAATAAAAAGTTTAGAAAAAGGTTTTAAACTAAGAAAAATAAAAACTAACTAAAATGATGAAAATAAAAATAAAAGAAAAACAGATAGACAAGATGAATCACTTGGTTCCGACTCGTATCTAGTGTAACCTTTGATTATTTCTGCACTTTTGCACATAGTTAAGAGATTATCTTAGTTATTGTAGTAGGCCCCTCTTTTGAAGGTGACGTTACCCTCACCCCAGTAGTTTGAGTCAACAAGGATACAATCCTAAAAGGGTGGATTATTGGAAGATAATGAATTAAGTTATTAATGCAATATTATGGTAGGCCCCTCTTTTGGAGGTGACGTTACCCTCGACTAAGTAGTCTGAGTCAGCAGTGATACAGTCCTAAATAGCCGGGTTATAGTATTAATAGTAGTTAACTTATGAGGGGATCAAAGAGTTTGGACCCCCGCCATCCAATACCGTGAAGTATTGAAGGAGGTCCTACTAAATTTGACCCAGGTCCATTGCAGGACCTCTAAACGCTGAACAATGGCAAGACCTTTACCAAACCGTTCCCTTAACCCCCGACCAGGTAGCCAACATACCTCCATATAGACCGTGGAGATATGAATGGTGAAAATCTTTTATTTTATATAGACAGTAAAATAATTTCAAGACACCACAGACAAACGATAAGGAAATATCACCTTCAACATAAGCAACTAGTTATTAAAGTCATTAATACGAAACCAAATAAAAAGTGCAAAAGATTAGAAATAAAAAGTATTACACTAGACACTTTGTCTTCACCAAGTGATGTAAGAGACTTAGGCAAACATGGCCTTGATTGTCAAGAACTCTTACGATCAATCTTGGATCCCGAGACGACTCACACACTCTACGATGGATAATGGATGATGGTGGTGGATGATGGTGTTATGGTGGTGGTGGGTGGTGGGTGAAGTGTGAGAGAGGTGGTGTACCAAGGGATGGTTTGAGCTTGAGCCAAGCACTTCTATTTATAGGCTGAACAAAAGCTCGGGCACGGCCCCGTGTCCAGTGGGCACGGCCCCGTGTCCACATCCTCTCTTTCTTCATTAAATGCAGCTTTGTCTTATTAGTTGACCACGCCCCCGTGTCCGCTGAGCACGACCCCGTGTGCAGAAGAATCTTTGTACTATGAAGATTTGCCTGGATTGTGCGAATCTTATAGTTGACCACGGCCCCGTGTCCACTGAGCACGGCCCCGTGGTGGGCAATAGAAGCTTCTACCACTTTGTCTTTTCTGCTGACACTTGGGCACACCCCCGTGCTGGCTGAGCACGGGGCGTGTTCAGGCCTCTGATCTCTTGTTTTGCTTGGGAAGATGCTGTCGTGGGGTCGGGCATGTCACGTTTTGTTCCTTTTCTTGTATTTATGTTAGATTTTGATGTCTTTTTGCTTCTTTTGTTAATTTGAGCTCATTTAATCCTGAAAATACAAAAGGAAGACAAAAGCACACTTTTTCCAACATTAGTACTAAAAAAGGGTTAGTTTTATGCCTCATTTGATGAAATTTATATGTTAATATTTGAACACATCAGCATCTATACCCGGCCCTAAATGTACGGTAAATATGTAAATCTGTATACAATATTATAAATATAATTGTCCCAAGTTATAAAAGAATTTTCGTGCCTTGTGCACTTAAACCAATTTTCATAAACATTTTCAAATGAGTCAGTTAATTGTATTTACCAGTGTAAACTGACGTATTTTCAAAAGACTAAGTGACAGGTACTATACACAAATAGGCTGGGAGCTGCTTGGTGTCAATAAAGGATCTTGCAAATCCTTAGGATGCCCTAAAGTCTGCTAAACTTTATTTTGTACCTTTTATTATAATCCGCCTGTGGATTTAATATTACAAACTCGTATGTAATTATCATTTCGGTATTTTCAAACAACTGGGTTTGTAATAATATTTTATATTCCAAGACATCCGCTGTGCTATTCTGTGTATGTTTGACCATGACGATACCAATCTTTCGTCACGATACTCCCCACCTGGCCCACCGGGCTGAGCTATAAATATCGGGGTGTGACACTACTCTTCATAGCCTCTAATCTTTTTTAAGCCCATGTGTCTCAGTATACTCCTTTGAAAGATGACGTTGCATGCTTTGGAAGTAGAAGAGAAATGAATTTTTGTTCAGAAAATTTTACCTATGACGGTTGATTTTTCCTATGGTGGCTTTGAATTTGTTAATGTAAATGCAAGTGGCCTTTCCCCCTTTTTGATTTTTTTAATTTATTCAAAACGACATAAAAATTCAAAAGCAAATTATCTACAGTTATATGTTTATATAAGTGTGAGATATGAATAAACAATGTGAAATCCATCAAATTTTCTGATAATCAATAGTTTCTGATGTTTTAACAGATTTCTGATATTTTATTAGATTTTCTGAGATGTTATCATATTTTCTGATGTTTTATCAGATTTTATGATAAGTTATCAGATTTTCTGATGATACATCTGATTCTCTGGTAAATTATTGGTTTTTCTGATGATTCATCAAATTTTTTGGTAAATTATCAGATATTTTGATAATTTATCAGATTTTCTGATGTTTCACCGGATTGCTGATTATCTTTATCAGAAATCTGTTGTTTCATTCTGGGATCATCAGAATTTTTGTTTACACCCTGATTATCTCCTTTGGATTCATTTGTTTGATTTTCAGTTTGTGACTTATTGTTTTCTGAAATTTCTTCATCTTTTATATTAACCATGCCATGTTTGCTGATTAAAAAATTGTGTCTCTTTTCATCAAGAGGTTTTGTGAAAATGTCAGCAATTTGGTTTTCTATTGGAACAAAGTACATTTCTATGTTACCTTTTTCAACATGATCTTTTATGAAGTGATATCTGACATCTATGTGTTTGGTTCTAGAGTGGTGAACTGGATTTTCTGTAATTGCAATTGCACAGAATTGGTATCTTTGTCAGATTTACTCCATAATCCTTTAGCTGAGTTTGCATCCATATTCAGAGTCAGTTGTTGATGTTGCGACACAGTTTTGTTTCTTACTTGCCCAATATACCAACTTTTCTCCCAAGATTTGATATGCACCAGATGTGTTTTTTCTGTCAATCTTGCATCCTGCATAATCTACATCTGTGTATGCAACTAGTTCAAGATTTGTATCTTTAGGATACCATAGAGCAAGTTCTGATGTGCCCTTTAGATATTTGAAAACCCTTTTGACTGCCTTTAGGTGGGACTCTTTAAGATTACATTGGTATTTTGCCAGAAAACATGTAGCAAACGTAAGATTTGGTCTGCTTGCAGTTAAGTATAACAATGAACCTATCATCCCTCTATAGGTTTTAATATCCACACATGTTCCTTCTTTATCAGAATCTAGTTTGTTCCCTGTTGCCATGGGAGTTTTTGAAATTGAGCAATTTTCAAGTGAGTATTTGTTCAAAATTGTTTTTACATACTTATATTGACTCGGAAATATTCCATCATTTCTTTGTTTGACTTGTAAACCTAAGAAGAAAGTTAACCCACCCATCATGCTCATTTCAAAGTGGTTGGTCATTAATTTTTTAAACTTCTTGCAAAAATTTTCATTTGTTGATCCAAATATAATGTCATCTACATAATATTGGACTAATAAAGTGCGACCTTTATGTGTTTTAAGAAAGAGAGTTGTGTTAATGGTACCTTTTGTGAAGCCAGAATTGAGTAAGAAGTTTGAAAGAGTTTCATACCATGCTCTAGGAGCTTGCTTCAAACCATATAAGGCTTTGTTTAACTTGTAAACATGGTTTTGAAATTTAGGATCAACAAAGCCTTCTAGTTGATGCACATATACTTCTTCCTCAATCTTACCATTTAGGAATGAAAATTTTATATCCATTTGATATACCTTGAAGTCTTTGGATGCAGCATAAGCAAGAAAGATTCTTATTGCTTCTAACACGGCCACTGGTGCAAAGGTCTCATCATAGTCTATTCCTTCTTGTTGAAAATAACTTTTAAGCACTAGCCTTGCCTTATTCCTTGTTATTGTGCCATTTTCATCTGATTTGTTTCTAAATACCCATTTTGAGCCAATGACAGATTTGTCATTTGGCTTTGGCATCAGATTCCATACTTGACTCTTTTCAAACTGATCAAGCTCTTCTTACATTGCTTGAATCCAATCTGAGTCATTTAGAGCTTCTTTGACAGACTTGGGTTCTATCTTGCTTAAGAACCCAGCAAATGCACATTCATGTGCTGTAGCAGATCTTGTTCTTACACCATCTTCTGGATTTCCAATAATATCTGATTGAACATGTCCTTTTATCCATCTGAACTTGTTGTGAAAAGTTGTTAGTTCTGATGAATTTGAAGTTTCCCCCTGAACATTTGCCTTATTTGTATGGAATGTATCAGAATTTTAATTTTCAGATGTATTTGCATTGTTCTGATTCATGATTTCTAATACATTTTTCATTTGTTCTGCAGGGTTAGTACATGATATTTCTATAGATTTTTCTGTGAGATTTTGATCATGTCCCAGAAATTCTTCTGTTAATGTTTCAAAAAGATGTTTAAGTTTTTCTTGTTTATCAGAAAGGTTTACTTCCTTCATATATTCATTAGAAACTTCTGTTTCTGACGAATCATCAAAAGATACATATAAACTTTCTCTGATTGTCCTTGTGTTTAAGATAAAAATCCTATATGCTTTTGACGACATTGAATAACCAAGAAAAAATTCCTTTCTCTGCTTTTCTATCAAATTTTTCAAAACTTTCAAAATCATTGAAAACAAAACACCTACAACCAAAAGTATGCAAAAAATTTACATTTGGTATTCTTCCATTTATGATGTTGTAGGGTGTTTTATGAAGTCACTTATTAATTATGGATCTATTTTGAGTAAAACAAGCATTTGCTATTGCTTCTGCCCAAAAATGAGTGGGCAGTTTTGCATGAGCAAGCATTGTTCTGGCTGCTTCAACCAAGGTTCTGTTTCTCCTTTCTACCACTCCATTTTGTTGTGGTGATCTTCGAGCAGAAAAGTCATTAGAGATTTTTTTGCTTACAAGGAAGCTCTCAACTTTTGAGTTCTTAAATTCTGTTCCATTATCTGTGCTAATTTTTAAAAGATTTTCAATTTTTCTGATAAAATTTATGATCAGATCTGGAGTCTCACTTTTCTTTCTTAAAAACTCTACCCATGTGTATCTGGAAAAATCATCTACAATGACAAGTATGTACTTCTTTTCAGAAAAACTTTCAGTGCTTATGGGTCCACAAAGATCCATATGCAAAAGTTCTAAATTTTGTGTGATTGATGATTCAGAAATTGTTTTGTGTGAGCTTCTTTTAGATTTACCCATTTCACAAGCTTCACAAGTCTTATCCTTCTTTGAGGATAGGAAAGGTAATCCTTTTACTAGTACTTTGTTTGCTAATTTGCTTAAATTTTTAAAGTTTAAGTGGGCTAATCTTTTATGCCACAGACAACTACTACCCTTGTTAATTTTTGAAAATAAACACAATTTAGGATGTTCATTTTCCTCTTTAAAATCAAAATAGTAGATAGACTGTCCTATTCTTTTTCCACTTAAATAGATCTTATTGTCATCCAGACCAATTAGCAAACATTTTTCTGGTAAGAAGGTTACCTGAAAACCTTTGTCACAAAATTGACCACAACTTAGCAAATTGTACTTTAAGCCTTCTACATAGGCTACTTTGTCGATGGTCAAAGATCCATACTTTATACATCCATACCCCAATATCCTCCCCTTTACTCCATTTCCAAAGTTAACTAATTTACCTAGTACCAGATCTGCTGCACATGATGGTCCTGAAATGGTAAAGTTAGAGGGTTTTTGGTACCTAGACTTGCTTAGGTACTTTTTCTGATGAAGTTTTAATCAGATTGTTTTCTTTTGATGAACTTTCATCAAAATATCTGTTGCATGCTGAGCCATGAACAGATTTTTCAATTTTTGTTTGGAGATGGTGTTGAACTAAACTCAGAATGCCAACACACATACAAGTTTCTTTATCAGAATTTTCTGATTTCTCTTCTTGTGATGGAAGTTTTAGATACATTTGAAATTTTGAGTGAACCATTTCTAGAGTTTTTGAAAACTTTGTTTGGATTCACTTCTCTTTGCTTTTAAGTTGATTTTTGAAATTTCAAAAGAGTTCTCAGAACTTATTGATCTGCATGATTCTGAATCAGATTCTGATGTTAATTTATCAGAAATCTGATGTGTTGCCTTTACAAAGGTGGTGGGTTTATTTACATTTGTTTTTACATACCCTAAACCTTCACCTTTGTTCTTGGGTGTGGTTTCAATAAAGTTAATGAATTCCTTTGCTTGCTGAAAACCCTTTACATTTATTTCTTTGTCATGAATTTTCTTGTATAAATCGTTCCTTTCTTTTTCATAAAATTCAATTTTTGTTCTGTTATCCAAGCTCTCTTCAATCAGTAACTGGTTTTCAATTATAACTTTATTTAACGTTCTTTGCAACTCATCAGATTTTTTGCTTTCTGATTTTTTTTTTCTTGCAGGTTTAGCAAATCTGACATAAGTTTGTTTAATTTATGTTCATGATCAATATTATCTAAATTTACCTTTTGTTTTGATGTTTCAGGTTCTTCAATAGAAAGTGCCATGAGACAGAAATTTGCCATCTCTTCTTCTTCTTCTTCTTCTTCTTCAAGAGTCATCTGACAGCCATGTATCTGTCCCAGCTATCAAACTGACTTGTTGTTGCTTCTTGGCTTCTTCCAGCTTCTTCTCATAGTAAGCAACATCCTTCAGTCTTTTATTTTTGTACTCTGATGCATAGTGACCCCTTTGTTTACATTTGTAACACACAACTTCTGCTTTTCCTTTATCCCTTGATCTTCCTTCCATCCTCCCTTTATCACTTTTCTGGTACTTCTGACCACATCCCCTTAACCTCTGCTCAAAAGTTTTGGTGAATAATGCAATTGCCTCAGCAAATGCAGAAAAATCTGATGACGTATCAGAATTTTCAATATTTTGGCAGTTTGAGGTTTGTGGATCACAGATGGGTGTTCTTTGTGAGTTTGAGATTAGAGCTAAAGATGCCCCTTTTTTATTTGATTCTTCATATATTTCTTGTTTTCTGGGGACAAGAATGCTAAATAAGTCATGAAGACTCATATTTCCTAGTTCTAAAGTGGAGGATAAAGTCATGGTCAGACTTCTCCATTCTCTAGGTAGAGCATCCAGGAATTTTATATTTCTTTCATCATTTGATTTTACTATTCCAAATTTCTTTAGCTCATTTAAAAGTTTTGCAAATCTATTATAGGTTTCGCAAAGTTTTTCATTTGGTAAACTTTTAAATCTCTCATAAGAGGAAACACAATTTGTTCTCTTGTTCCTCTTCATCATTTCCCCTCCTTCACAAAGATTTTCTAACTGATCCCATATCTCTTTTGCTAATGCACATGCATCCACTTGAGAGAATATGTCATAAGGAAGTGCCATTATCAAAAGTGATTTGGCCCTTTCATCTGCAGTCACCATCTCCTTGTCTTCTTGACTCCAGTGAGCTTCACTTTTGGGAGTCAATGAGGCAAGGATGCCTGGTAATTGATCAGTTCCTGGAATAGCTGGTATTTCAGTAGTTGGTACATGTGGACCCCTTTCAATGGATTGAAACAGAGCTCGGTCATGTCCATTATGGAAGTTAACCATCCTGATTTTCCATTGTGGGTATTCCTCTCTGACCAAGGTCAGAGGTTTAGACATAGAAAAAATATTGAAAGCATTATTCCATGTTTGAAAGTTTTCCATGTTTAGAAAAAAAGAATGAGCAATTGATCGTTTGAAAATAATTTATTCAATATGCTCTGATACCAATTGTTGGTCCCAGTTGGACTTAAAAACTTTCTTTTCTCGTAATATGACAAGTGATTTCAACAAATGTGAAAATAGTGTGCGGAAATATAAATCAGACTTTCAAGAAACAAGAACTACAGAATTTTCAAGTTTATATCACTTTGAAACAAAATGGTTTACAAGGTGATTGTGAGGTTATTAGCTATTACAAACGAATACTTGTGTAATTCTGAGGTGAAAGGACAATGGAGTTTTTGTTGTATGTATTGAATGTTTGGCTTAACTCATCGTCCTTTGCTATAGAGCTTTCTATTTATAGAAAGCCTAGGGGGCATGAATAAACATTTGTTTATTCATGCACTTGGCCTGCAAAAAGTAGTTTCTTAACATATTAATTGAATCCAATAATGTCAAGTTGCTTCGGTTATATCATGGAATCCAATAATGTCAAGTTGCTTTAGTTATTATGGCAGGCTAGAACTCGTTCAGACAAGTGGTGTTTATCAGACTTTCTAATAACCACTTCATCAGAAATTCTGATGAACAAATCATCAGAAAGTCAGATGATCAGATTTACCAGCTGATGATATTTCATCAGATCCATCAGAATGGTCTTTTCTAATAACCTTCTCTTGTTCTTGATCAGCTTCTGATTCTTTGATGAAGATATGTTGTTCTTCTCAAGTGTCCTATCTCGTTTCTTCTTGTTGTTTGATCTTCTGGACATTATCTTCTTCTTTAGATCCGACTGTATATGTTTTTCTTCAATACTTACATAAAAAGTTTACTAACAATACTTTTAAAAACTACAAATAAAATTAAAAAAACTCCATAAAATTAAAAAAAAAAGCTACATAAAATAAAAAAATAAAAATAAAACTTCATGATTTCTCCATGTTATATTTTTTTCATGATTTCTTCTTTCATTTCAAATGTCATTGTCAATTGTGGGCCAGTAAGGTGATCGGCGGGCATGGCGAGAAATTTCTTATCTTCGTGTTTTTCTTTTAGAGATACCCTTTTTATCGTATGACGCTTGGATATTTTTCCTCAACTCGATCCTTTATTGTCGGACGAAATTAATGTATCAATTTTCGTCCCAAGATCTTCCAACTGGTCGGTGTACAACCCTTTACTCGGGCCAAACCCGATGCCGAAACCGATCTCGTTCATTGAACACGCTTTTTTGACGTGTCTCTGCTGGGTGGGCGGGAAGGAGAATCATCAAAATCATCTAATTAAGATTAGACTCTTGATCACGAGCATCGAACTGAGCTTGGGACGAGGGTGTTCTAGCCCTTTTGGATGAGGTTGACTCGATAGCGGGATGGACTCTCGCCCATTTCGAAGCGTACTTACATAATCCCAATAATGCATGTACTTGAATTCGTTCTTCTTATTCTCTCTGTATGCTAGCTAGGCATTCTTGATAAAGTCAACCTCGGTTTCACCGCTCCTTGGCGCGTTCTTCGCCTTATGAAAACAAGCGTTGAACGCGGTGACGTGTGTATTTATGTCACCCCACTTGGACGAGAGGCTATCATTTTCACGATACACCTCTGCCCTTCCCCTGAGTGGATATGTGGAAGTACGCTATGATGATCCAGGGAGTATGAATTGATTCTTTATGGAGTCCCAAAAATCTTTTTTTGTGTCGTGAATTCCCAATTCCAAAAATATTGTAGACATTATAAAAAATTATAACAAAAACAATAATATTGTAAATATTAAATATGTTATATAAAAAATACCATGAATCGGATTTTGCGATTCTTCGATCCAATATCTTGTCAAAGTAGTTTCTTCTTGAACCATCCACTTTAATTGTGTTCGTTGAGCGGCCACTATTGCTTTCTCTTCATCCGTTTTTTCTTGTGGCTTCTTTTTTTGCCGGTTTGGAACCAACGTCTTGCGGTTGAGTTTCGGGCATGGAATCTGGTTGGGAAAGGTTAACTGAAATAGATGAATCATCGTATGGAAAGTTCGTGTATACACAATTTCCTAAATACGATGCGATTCGCGCTAGATCGGGACACGATGAGTATACTAAACCGTGTGGCGGTTGTTGTGGATGGCCGCATGTAATGGGTATTTGGGTAGGGTTTGGTGGTGGACGGTTTTGTGGAGGGCTAGGGTTCGGATTTTCTTGGTATCCAAAAGGATTGTTTGGGTCGTGTCCGCGGCTAAAAGGGTGCATTGTAGAGGATTAAGTGGGTTGATTTTATAAAAAAAAATATAGAGATATGATAGGAAAAGTCGAGAAGCGGTAAAAAAAATATAAAAATGGGTGGGTATTTATAATGTGTAAAAAGAAAATATTTTTTTATTAATTAAAGTAGCCGTTTGGCAACGACTAGCCCCAACAGCTACATCGAACCAGCCAATCAAAGCCTGCCAAGACACATTGCCCCCCCCCCCCCCCCCCCCGCCCACGCCAGGCTCAATCCCCACGCCCTCGGGGCATTGTCATGGCCAACGCTAGCCTAGAGTGGTCTAGCTAGCGTTTTTGGCATTCTACGGCCCCATCCCACGCCCACACCCCGCGGTCAGGGCCGTCTCCGATAATGATAAAAAAAATTTGGGCCCCGGGCGAAACAAAAAAATTTGGTATAATATAAACCAATCAAATATATATCAAGAAACCAAAATATGACATGCTAATTATGAGGTTTGAACTCATGACCTCAAGATTATAACCCAAAACATTAACCATTTTTTTTTTGAACGGCAAATTTGGATCACTGACGGACCACTGGAGTATCATCGCGCCACCAACGGAACCACCCGATCCTATCCATCTCCACTAGGCATAATGCTTATACACCAATTCAGGAGGAAACCCAATAAATATGGGAAAAATCCCGTTGTGGGAATCGAACCCAGGACCTATTGGTCCCAAAGTCTTATTCCACCTCTAAGATGCCACTAGGCTATAAAGCCATGGACAAAACATTAACCAACTAATCATATAATCATCTTATTAACATGATCAAAGAGTCAATTAATTAAGTTAATTGATAGTTCAAAACAGTTTTAGGAAATAAAAAATGCATGGGATTAACTAAAAATTGTATAGGAAATAAAAATATAAAGGAATGGTTTAGAACTCATGAACTTGGTATGCAATGTTAATCAAATGGCTTTGGAGGTTTCTTAACGAGCCTAATGCCCTATGGAGAAAAGTGGTCACTTCCATTCATGGTTCTTCTAGGAGTTGGGGTATCGCTCCGTGCAACAACGCTATTCCGGGCGTGTGGAAAAATTGTGTCAGTTTTTGGAATAAACACAAGGTCGAGGGGGTTGGTATAAATGTTATTATTCGTGGAAAGCCTGAGGATGGTAGACGTATTAGATTTTGGCTAGACACATGGTTGGGGACCGAGCCTCTTAAAAATGCTTTCCCTTTACTGTTTGCTCTCGAGAAGTCTAAAAGGGTCCTGATTCATCTACGTCTGAAGTTCAATGGGGGCAACAGAACTATTTGTTGGGAGTGGTCTAGAATTCTTTTTTCTCCAGAAGAGATTCAGGAGAAGTCTTCGTTAGAGAATTTATTACATGCGGTGATTTTGGATGGTAGAGAGGACACATGGGAGTGGTCGCATGGGGCTTACAGTGGGTTCGAGGTGGCGGCTGTCAAGAGTTGGTTACGTGGGGCTCCGGTTAGTGATGCTCCTTTCGAGTTCTGTTGGAGTTCCTGGGTGCCGACCAAATGCAATATTTTTATGTGGCGTGCGTTTTTGGACCGTCTTCCTACCAAGTTGGCCCTTGCTCGTAGAAATATTGTCGTTGGCAATCTTTTTGTGTTTGGTGCGACGCGTATAATGAATCTATCGAGCATGTTCTTACAGGTTGTTTTATGGCGATGGGAGTTTGGAACGAGATTTCTACTTGGTGCAAGATTCCTAGACCGTTCGTTTTTCATGTTAACGATTTGGTGCATTTGCATGAGCATAGTGGTGTTTCGGGTGTCAAGAAAACGATTCTCCATGGCATTATTATAATTACTTGTTGGAGACTTTGGAGAGCTAGGAACGACAAAGTGTTTAATAGTAAAGATCCTAATGTGGTGGAACTGGTTGCGGAGATCAAGTCCTTGGGGTTTCTATGGTACAAATATAGGTTTAAGGGTGGGGTTGTGGATTGGACTCGTTGGTGTATGTATGATGTAACGTGAATGGTTGTTCGTTGTTTTTTTGGTTTTCGGCTTCTTTCTCCGTCTTGGAGATAGTTGTCGGTTTTGGTTGGTGTTAATGAAAGTTAATTTTCAAAAAAAAAAAAAAAAACTCATGAACCTGGTTTTCAAATTTGAGTATCTTAATCATTGAACTAGCTTCATTTTTTGTTACTGAAGTCATTTATTAAACATTTAAGATAACAGTGCTCATTTAAAAATCTTGACCCTAAATTTTTATTGGGCCCTATAAACCTTTTAGTCATTGGCGTCTGCCCGGGCCGCGCAACCCACAAAGCCAGGCTTGCCCACGGTCCTATATCGTCAATTTGTGCGCGATAAAATAATTGCCATGTTTGATTTATTCAATTTGTCTTTCATTGAAAGAGAATCTTGTAAGTTGCCTTATTTTATTATACATGTTTAATAAATAAACACGTGTCAAATTAAATGACTCAACAATTCTTGTAATCCAGACTTGGATGAACCATAGTTTTGATTGTAGCATACGTGTCTTATTTAAGCCCCACACAAAAATGATTAAATTATTATAAATAATCGTCCTTGGGATGAACTTTGGAGTGTTAGTATAGTGTGTCAACTTCTTTTCTTCGTATTTATGTTGGTTTTTGCTGTTATTCTGTTCATTTTGTCCGTTTAAGCTTTTTTAATCCTGAAAATTAAAAGTAAACAAAGAAACAAACTTTTTCTAACATTGGTACTAAAAAAAGGTTGTTTTATACCTCATTTGATATGATTTATATGTTGCATTTTGTGTATATCATCAGTCATATCTATGGAAATAATATTGATAAAGACTATTTTGAATAAGTTGGCTGATTTATTTTGGTGAAGATGAAAATAAGCAAGAAATGCACAAATGCTATTAGAGAATAAACACTGGACAAGACCTAGAAGATGGAAATAAGCAAGAAATGCACAAATGCTATTAGAGAATAAACAGTGGACAAGACCATACGTAATTTGTATCCTCATACAAAAAATACATAGTTGATAAGATTTCAAGGAATTTTATGGTCTAACGCTGTTATGTGGACAGTTGTAAGACCATACGGAATGGGGCGTGATTTTTGGCGTGGAAGCCTCAACCATGCCGGCACACCGGCCCAAGGGTGGCGTGGTGGTGAGGGCGAGCGATTCTTCACCGGCATGGAGGGTTATTGGGTGATGACATGGTGGCTCTTGATTGGTGGGTATTGTTTGGGTTGTTTTGATTGTTTCTTGTTTAATATATATATATATATATATATTTTATTAAAACGTCACTCCCACCCGTGCTTTTTTTACCATGTCTCCTTGTTGGTGTGACTGACGTGACGCGGTTAATGTCTCCTCTTCAGACCCTCCCACTCCGTATAGTCTAAGAGTTGTCATTATAATGTGAAACACTAGAGAGAAGTATGTAGTCAAAACAAAATTTGTTACTGTTACTTGCACGAAAGATTAATATCTTTGACGAAAAAGCATGGTAATGCTCAAACTAATTTGATTCTATCAACCATGTTTATTTAATACTTATAACTCTTAACAAAGAAACACAATAGTTGAACACATTAAGATATTGACTACACATCACTATTTATGTTCAACAATAAATCTGTAGCAAATGAATAAATGATGTCCTACCTAATAATCTTAAAAACTTTTAATATATGCTTTGGATATATGACACATTTCATGTGTTATTAGGAGTAGTGAGATGTTGGTAGACTTATACCAATGGTTGTGTCGAGATATCTTAGTTCTTGCAATTGGAGATGTTGGTTTTAATTCCATATGGCTCAACATGCAAGACGGTCTCACACAGTAATTTGAAACCATGTACCTATTTAAATATGTATACCGGGATAAAGTGACAAGCATTACTATTTTGAAAAAAAAAAATTATTAATGGGTAGGGAAACTAGGAATTTTTTGCATAAATGAGTGGTTTAGAGAAAAAAAAGAGTGCGTTTAGGTGATCACTGAATTTTGTTGCAACTCTAGGTAAATCGCCATATGAAACAGCGACCTTCCAAGAGAGTTCTGTCCAAAAGCTGCAAAACCTGCAAAAGAAACTGAGGTTATTAAAGATCGCTGTTTGAAACAGGAACCTTCATAAGATCGCTGTTTGAAACAGCAACCTTACCAAAGATCGTTGTTTGAAACAGCAACCTTACCAAAGATCGCTGTTTGAAACAGCAACCTTACCAAATATACTTATATAACTAATTTAAAAATAAAATATGGAACCACTTTATTAATTTACATGGATTTGCAAAATTAATAAAATATGAAGCCTTAAATAAACAAAAAATAGATTATGACTATAAATACGAATGAGATTTTGGAAGAAGAAAAGATTTATTAGACGCATAACCGGTTATCTAAGTTCCAACGGATAGAATTTGGTATAATGAGTTTGCAACGTCAAATACAAGTGACTAAAACAAGGGTGTTGTGAAATCTATGACTGATACTAGTTCCAACGGATAGAATTTGCGAACAAAAGATTTTGCAACCGAATATTAAAGTCTTGATCTGTGTTTTTACAATCGGACCGAACTGGCCAGTTACATAGGGAATCAGACCCATAACCGGTTATCTAAGTTGAGTCTATTTAAACCTCCTTAAATTTGTTTCAGGTGGCTACCAGTTGATCTGGCTAGGATTTCAAGTTTTAATATCCTTTTGTTTTCTTCTCCCAAAATCTCATTCGTATTTATATTCATAATCTATTTTTTTTGTTTATTTAAGGCTTCATATTTTATTAATTTTGCAAATCCATGTAAATTAATAAAGTGGTTCCATATTTTATTTTTAAATTAGTTATATAATTATAATTGGTAAGGTTGTTGTTTCAAACAGCGATCTTTGGTAAGGTTGCTGTTTCAAACAGCGATCTTATGAAGGTTGCTGTTTCAAACAGCGATCTTTAATAACCTCAGTTTCTTTTGCAGGTTTTGCAGGTTTTGCAGCTTTTGGACAGAACTCTCTTGAAAGGTCGTTGTTTCATATGGCGATTTACCTAGAGTTGCAACAAAATTCAGTGATCACCTAAACGCACTCTTTTTTTCTCTAAACCACTCATTTATGCAAAAAATTCGGAAAGTAGTGGTTTTTTTTAGCTTATTTTGTTTTATGTCATAAGTGGAAACATCTGGATTTTGAACCAAACATCAAATATGTTTTACCTAATAATTAGTGGATAGTTATTTCGAAATACAACACTAAAAGCTATCTAACTAACTAGTTACATTAATAAAAAAATAAACGATCAACCGACCATAACCGAATTGAGTTGTTATCATTGTCCGGTTAACTGAAATTTCGGTTATGGTTATGGTTTTGAGCAAAATCTGATCCAAACCGGCTCATGCACACCCCTAGTACGGAGTTCGTTAATTTTGTTACAGCTTGATTTGGTCTAATAATGTAGATGATATATCGAAATTGGATGAAGTATTGTCAATTGATCCTACGAAACATGATGGCATGTGATGTATTGGCAATGCACAAACTTCTTATGGTTCTCTTTATCCTGATAAAGATGAAGCACAAGGTTATTTTGATTCAACTTATACTTTCTTTCAGTAGTAGGTTGTTGATGAGGTATTCTGTTTTGAAAATGTTGTTATACGAAAAGTATATTACTTGTCATGTATTTGAAACTTGTAAAGAGTAGGGCACATGTCGGAATCAGATGAATGTAAAAAGTTAAATATGCTATGTTGGTATATGCAGTACGTCGGTCCGTTTCCATTTGTGTATTACGTTGGCAATCGTCGTCACTTTTTTTTTCTAACAGTGCATTCATTTTTTTTTCAAACAGTGTGTCCGTTATTTTTTGGCTGTATGGTATCAAGAGGCGCGTGCGAAGGAGTTTAAAATTAAATGTTAGTTGCGCGAAAAGGTGGGAGTCAATTGGTGGTGGCTGTAGTTGCTTTTTGTAGGGTTATATAATATAATATGCCATACTCGTGAGAATTAATGGGATTGTTTTTTTTTTTTTGACAGAGGCATTAATTTTAAAAATATCAACTTTAACTTAATAATAACCCAGATGTCGACTACTCATCCATTAAAAATGTTCTTCTCGTACAGTTGAGTGTGACATGTTATTTTATTTGGGAAAATCCAGTTAGAACAAAAAATTGAGTTTAAAGTTGTAACAAAATATAATTAATCTAGTGTCATGTTGTTCAAGGTAAAGGTAATGAGTGTTAGTTACAAAACTTGTGACGCACTGACCCCATCTCACGATACTTGCACAATAGGACCACAACAAATTTACATGTTGATTAATGATGTTGTTTATTGTTAGCTCAATCGAGCTCAAATGGTATTTCCTTATAATTGTTCTTCTGTTTAGATTGTCAATATTATTCTACACCTTTATAATTTTAATATGATATTTGATGACTTGATTGTATTATGTGCTAGACAAACATGCTTAAGACACAATATATGACAACATTGCAAATATCATATCATCGTAGAGAGTCATATGTTGAGAAGGAGAAGGCTCATTTCTTGACAGCTGAGATTTTATCCTCTTTTTGTTGGCTAATAATATACCAACAAAGACATGGCCACGCTACATATCAAGTACCATCATAACTATTATAATAATACATCATATAGAAATAAGACTTTAAAATGAAGCCAAACTCTAACCAAACAAAGCTTTAAGTACCACAAATGAAAACAAAGTGCAAAACCAAATTTACAAACATACCATGCACATTAAACTAATACTGCGTCAAGTACAAACATCAATAACCAGTGACGGAGCTTATACAAAAGTTCCACGGGGGCAGAAAGTCATGGGACCCACAAATTTTTTTCCTATCGCTATGTTTCGGGTTATATGTTCGGGTCGGGTCAAACAATAAGAACTCCAAATAAAACTAAATAATATTCATTCATTCAAATGGCATGTTCTTACACATAAAAAAACTAAATATTTTTTTAACAAACTAAAGACCGAAATATTTATCATGATGCAAAAATATGTATAAAGGATTGTAGATTTGAAGGCTTTAAGAACAGAACCATGAGAACACCACAGAAACTTTTTTTTTTCTTCTATTAAAGTCGAACAACACACCTATATTACCTATATCCTCACGTAGTCTTCTATTTTTTTTGTTTAAACATCTTTCAATTAAGACAACAATGAACCCTCAAGTTTCATTTATAAAAACAATTATAAAAAATTACTAATAGTTTCGTTCTTCACGTTTTTAACGTAATACGAAAATATGTATAAATTTTTTGAACAATAAACTTGGTAGGGGTAGGGATTTTTTAAGCAAAATAATTGGTGGGGCCGGACCTATATAATTTTAAAAATTTCGACCAAACAATCGGAAAAATTACACTACTAATCGAAAAAATAGTGGAGACGGGTGCACCCCGTTCCACCTTAAAAGGTGCAACCATGGTACCAACACAAGTGTAGTGCAAATTAATATCTATACAACCAATGATCTATTTGCCTAGTGGTTAAGGAGGAGGTGGGAAACTTTGCTTCTCTTGGAGGTCCTCGGTTCAAGTCTAGGGAAGGGGGTTTTAATACTAACTTGGTGATACTAACATATTAACTACTAACCTGGTTAGGATATCCAAACCTTACTTGTTCAAAAAAATATCTATACTACCTTATTAAAGAAAATAGGTTTTCTACCGTTATGGTAATTTGCATAAATTTTTAAAATGACATACCAAAGGTCAAGAACAAATCTACACCAAATTCACATACTTTTGTCATTTTCTTCCATTACCCCTTGCACAAATCTATATAAATTTAATACTACCTTATTAAAGAAACTAGGTTTTCTACCCTTATGGTAATTTGCATAAATTTTTAAGATGGCATACCAAAGGTCAAGAACAAATCTACATCAAATTCACATACTTTTGTAATGTTCTTCCATTACCCCTTGCACAAATCTATATAAATTTAATACTATCTTACTAAAAAAAACTAGGTTTTCTACCCTTATGATAATTTGCACAAAGTTTGAGTCTTTAAGTGAGTGAGTTGCAGACCTTCCTATTTTTTATTCTACGTAGACTTCTGGCCTGGTGATTTGTTTCTAGACATCATTTTAAAGCAAAACTATGTTATTTTCGTTTAGATTTCTTACCAAAGATGGTGTAAAGAAGTTTTAGTAACTTTCACCTTTTTTTGTAAATTAAAAGAGTGGATGTTAAAAGGAGCTAATGAGCTTTTTTATACGGAAGATGTTGCCCTTTATTATAAGCATCAAGTATCATTGTTGCTTTGAGAATTGTCTTCTTAAAAACTGATGGCCGACGTCCTTTTTTATAAAATGATACGATTGATAAACAACCGAAAACAAGCACAACGTAGGATAATTTTCTACTCCGCCGCAACGCGCGGGTTTCCCACTATAAATAAGAGTGAATGAATTGTTAGTGAATTAATATTTCATGCAGCAATTCTCCTTGTTAACACTTGTTGAAATATACGTTAAGTTTGGATTTATATCGTGTGTACATTTTTTATCTTACAATTGCACGAGTATGTATCATGTTTATGTTTATCTATTACTAGAAAATACTAAACAACACACACTAGTATTCAATTGTTATATGTTGATATCCAAAACAACAATTGTAACATTTGAAGGAATTCAACTGTTGCACACTTTTGATCGTTTTCAAAATTTATAAAATTCTATATTTTATTATGAAATACGTAATCGTATGATCAAACAAAACGGTATTCACGACATATTCGGAATGAAATCTAAGTTTCATATGCTTTTATACCCTTGATATAGCTTAAATTAAAAGTTAGAAGGGTTAAAAATGGCAAAAATGCGATAATACAAGTCCAGGGGCTAAATCTGCCAAAAATGGAAATTTTATTTATCAAAAGGCCTTACGGAACGTAAGACCTAAAGCCATACGGTCCGTAAGGGGTGCCCAGTAGCAGATTTTTGCTTGATCTCCAAGTTCTTGAAAACTATGCCACCTCTTGACATCTAGCACGAACTTGCCACCCTCCTTCTACTTCAAACACCTCATGGGACACTTGCTAACATCTTGAGAAGTCCCATAACAGTAGGCATGATCTTTTGATCATGCTTCACGTATAAATAGTCTCCTTGTTCATTGTTGCAACTTGCTCATTTCCTTCCTTTCTCTCTATACACTCATATCTGGAGCTTTGCTTCTCTTTAAAGGCATCCTACAGAATTCTAAGCTTCCATAGAACAAAAGTAAGTGTTCTTCCTTAGGGGCTGTTTGGTAGCCTCTTAATGACCATTCAGATGCTACCTCTTAATGGTTTAAAACCTCTGAATGAATAAGAGGTAACCTCAAGTCTGAATGGTTAAGAGGTAACCTCTGAATGGTAAATCATCACATGTCACATTCTTCTACCTTCTCATTGGTAATATTCTTAATGGTTCCATTAAGAGGTAGCCTCTTAATGACCATTCAGAGGCTACCAAACAGCCCCTTAGTCTCTTTTCATTATTTTAGCTATTTTGAGCCAAAGTCAAATAGTTTGACTTTCTGTTTGACTTCCGGTTCTAACCATTTTGGTCAAGTCAAAATTCAAATTGAGCTTTGCAACGTGATCGTAATCACGAAGGTAATAATCTCTTGCGATTGAACCGTCTGATTACCACGTCTAGTATGCGAAATGACGAGTCAAAGCTTTAAGAATTAAAAGTAAAAAATGCATAAAAGTGCATTTTACGACGAAACTGTTTTCGGGTATTAAAACTTAAAGTTTTGACACCAAATCAGTTTTATAACATTATTAGACGTGTTGCCAATGTCACACCCCAACCGATGGCGAAAACATTAGAGTGAGACGAAATAGATTGCTCGAGACATCATAACACTAAGATTCACGACAAGTATTCAAATAATAAATTTCATTCTATTTCTAAAGAGTCAGTTACAAGGATTTGAAGCAAATACAACAACATGAATAATGAAATATAATACAATAAGAGTACAAAATTTAAATGAGTGTCTAGGCATCCTACTATGTTCCATGCATCATCAACATCATCTCAAAACCTGCAACATGTTTTAAAAGCATAGTTCAATACAAGTATTGGTGAGTACACTAGTTTTAGACTCGTGAGATATGTATAAAAGTATTTTTAATCCAACATAGCACTTTGGTATACAAGGTCAAACTATCATGCATAACTAAAAGTCAAACCCAAGTGTCCACAAGAATAATAGCATCCCTCTATATAGCAATATCGAGACCGTAAAGAATGAATAATAGCATTCCTCAATATAGCAATATCGAGACCGTAAAGAATATAACTTAACAAAAACCCCGTCGGGTGGTGTGCTACTCCTATAGCGCTATAATTGTTAAGGCGGGTTTACAAGTAGTATGAATTCTAGCATGAACCTAAGCATAACAAAGCATGTATAAGGATTGAATGAATAAAGCATGTTTGTGAATCGTGCATTTTTAACATGTAAAACATGTTGCACCCAAAGTGTATTAAAAGGAAAATGGGTCAAGTGTACTCACAAAATTGCATATTCTTTCCGATTATCCAACGCGACGATATTGTTGAGACTAGGAGAGTGGTTGTGTTCGATTTGGAGTTCTAAGGGATGATTACATTAGGATTTGCGGATTCGAACTCCAAGAACATGAAAATAGACATACGAGCAAAAATAATCATCTAGCATACATGATACTTGTTCTTGACACTACGAAACTCGAAAGAGTTTAAATGTTTTCATGGGACAAATTATCAAGTCCAAGATGATGTAACCTACTATCTTGACAACGACCACTTGTTCATCATCAAAAGTTTGGTTATTCATATAGTATATTAGTATTATATATTGTACATTAAGTTATATAGGTCAAGCATGAGGTAGGAGGATAAATTCCCCATTTAGGTAGCTCTTTTGATATCATACAAGTCATGTAGGAGGTAGGAAGTGCAAGTCTTCCATTAGGCACCTCTTGGTGTTCACCACTACACTTGATGTTATGAACATTCAAGGAGGGTCATGAATATACAGTAAGAAAAGAAATCATTACAACTAATCTAAGAAATCATCAAGTAAGGTGTGGATTTTTAGTATGATAGCCCAAGCTTGTACTATAATCACACAAACATCAAGCTTGAAGCTTGTTCATTACTTGTGGGTTAAACCCTAACCAAAACAGAAAGTTTGTGAGGTTTACACCTCTGATTTAACATGTCTCAACCTTGTTTTTAAGCCCAACTAACCATAGATGTGGTTATGAGCATAAGGACATAATTTTGAGATGAGATAACTCAAGTTTAAACAAGATTAACAAAGTTTTGAATCAAAACAGAAAGATCAATCCACTTTGGAGCCCTTTTGGTGACGTTCCAGACCCTGGTTTTCCATGGAAAACCTATGGAAACGTTCCTAAGGTTAATCCAAGTAAGTAGGAAAAAGAATCAAGCAAAAAGGTTAAGAAATGAGTGAGTTATGCTTGTTTTTGTAACTTTATACGAATCTGTCCATCTTGCGAATTCCAGCTGATTGAGAGAGTTTGAGAGTGAGTTTGAAGAGTTTGGAAAATGAAAAATGCATGGAGAAGTGCTAGGTTATATAGGGAAGAGTGGGGTAGGTTGTTGTTGGCCATAAATGCAAGAAACACACCAGAAAACCCAAAAGATTGGCCAATCACGTAAGCTGAAATGGGGATTCTGCGGATCGGGAGCCCTCACGGGCCGCGAGCCATTATGATGGCTGGGTCGCGGGCCTCGACCCGGTGTGGGTTCTGGACATAAGTTTCGTAAAATGACATTTAGGCCCCTCAACTTTATATTTGCAAGTTTAATGATGTTTAAGGGTTAATTACGTCATATAAGTATATTATAAAGGTTTATCAAGCATAATTAACGTAAAGCGAGTATGTGGAAGTATGATTTGGCGTATGAATGTCGTAATTAATTACCGAATATGTATGAATTGAATGCGTAAGACAAGCATCGGTGTGTTCATCATAAGCTTACAAGAATCACGGAGAGTAAATTCAGAGTAAAATGAATCAAAATTTCATAAGTACGGATGAACTAATAGGGTATAATTTGAGATAAAACGATGGATTTTTTTTACTATGATTTAAGTCTTGGATTTGCGATGGTAAGACGAAATACGATTATGAGAGGAATATGATTCCAAAAATAGATTTACAAGACACACTTTCTAATATAGGAAGGTTATGAAAAAGCGGAGCGTTACAGCCAACATGTCTAACTCATCATTTCTAGTTTACTTCTTTTTGTATTTAGTCGTAAGTCGAGCGGTTTGACTACATCTTTGACTTTTGAATCTGACCCGTTTGGTCAATCTTAGGATTCGACCAAACGCATTTTTATAGCCATGGTAATATAGAGAATAACTCTATGAGGTTATACCTTATGGTCATGTAGTTTGGTTAGTTATATGACGAGTCAATTTTATATATTTTTAAATTGGCGAAAACGCCCTTTTGGCGCTTAAAATGGTTTTAAACATATAGGACCATTATTTTGACATCTAAGCTAATCTTGCAACATAATCAAACTTGTTTTGACATGTTAGACTCGTCATAGGACTTATTTAACCATCTGAACTCTTAGTACGCTTACGACCCGTTAAAGTGGCGTAAACCATTTTAACAAGTCGTAACGGGTCAAAGCACTTAGGAATCCTTTCTAATCAGAATGTAAGGCTTATTAACCCATATTATACGAGACCCAACTCTCGTTTAGTTTATAAACCTAATTCTATCTGACTCCCGCTTTAAGTCTTGATACACTAACACATAGTTATCCGACACATTAGGAACCACTTGAACACTTGAGCTTTGTTTTCACAAGACACATACGCAATCTCATGTGAGTACATAGTACCCTCTTTTACGTTTTCCAAATGTTTTTGGGTGATTCATATGTGCCTACTATCATTTTTCCAAGTTTTCAAAACACTAATACATATGGTTTATATATATATATAACAATATATATGACTACAGGCTTATATTGTGCAATACTTGTTGATGCATTATCTAGGGGATGATAGAACCCATGAAACTTTGGACAAACCCTTCAGTAGTTTGACGGAATGACTAAACATGACAATTGATTTACACATATATGACAATTGGCTACTCATACATGACGATTGGTTTCTATACATGACGATTGTATTACACATACATGGCAATTGGTTACTCATACTTGACGATTGATTTCTACACATGACGATTGTTTTATAATAAGCATGACAATGGGTTTTCAAGTATATAGGATTAGGTTCAAGAGTGAACACTAGTGTAGCTTGCGAACTGAGAGAACTAGTCCCGGCCATACATGTGTGTAGATCAATGGCCAGGATTTGATGTTGAAATACACTAGTGTATTTTAAGATTTGATGATGAGATCCTGGCCATACACGTGTGTAGATCAATGGCCAGGATTTGTTCACTTAGTTCGCAAATACATTAGTGTTCACTCTAGAACGCCGCCCTATATATATAGAAACGGGATCAGGAGAAAACGCTCAAAAGTGTGAGAACGGTGAGAACGCATGCTGGCCCAACACGTGTCACGCGGCATAGAGAAGGGCGGAGGGGATTTTTTTGTCCTTTTATCTTCTCCTTTTCCAGTTCCGCTTTTCACAATATTGTTTTATTTTTGGCGTTTAAGATTTTTGGCGTTAACCAAATTCAATAATTAATGGCGTTTAATGGTTTCATTATAATAACATTTTGGCATTTATGACGTTTTTCAAATCGTATGCCATTGGAACCCCAGGGGGTCAGGAAATCTATCTGAATGGCGTTTTTTCAAGGCGTTTTAAACAAGATTGCCCATTGTTCAAATATTTTTTATATACATTTTGGCGTTTGTGGTATCTTGACATTTTACAATTGTATAATTATATTACAACCAGAATGAAAAAAATAGAAGAGAAGAAAATAAATTAAAAATCCTAATCGGATCTCTCTTCACAATCTTCATTGTCATCAGTCTCTCTCTTCTTTAATAGTACAAGAACTGTCATCAAATATATGATGTTTTATGTAAAACTTAACAAACCCATCGGTTTGATTATTTTGCCTGCTCGTCTGTTGAAGTGGCTTTTTCTGGATGTTTGGGGACATAGATCTATGACGTGTGGGTGGGTTTTTCACTTTTTCTTCATCTTGATCTTCATCTTTATAATCATCCCACTCTTCAGTGTCATTGATCTCTTCTCGTCATCCAAGTCTTATTCAAGAACAAAGAACACAAAATGACATTTAATTGTCATCAGTATCTTTTTCTTGAAGATTTGTCCATATCATGCAGCAAAATCTTACTGAGTTACTCCCCTCAGCTAACAATCCATTCAGTGAAACTTCACGAAGAACAATACTGCCGTCTTTGATTTTTTTTTTTTTGGCGTTTTACAGTGAGTGGTATTTAGTAGTATTTCGCATTTGTTTTTTTGGTTTGATTAAATGGAAGTTGTTGAGAGTTATTATTTTATATGATTTCTTTTGGCGGCGTAGGTTAGGCGGTGCCGTTTCAGTTACTGTTTGCAATTATTGTTTTTTATAAGCTTTTTATCTCTGAAGTCTGTAACACGTCTCGTCTTTCAAGTTTGGCGTTTTAGATTCTAATATAATAATTTTTTTCTCTTCATTTTTACTGTTTTGTAGTTACTGTTTCTAGTTACATTTTAAAATTTGATTTTTATTTTTTTAAGTTTTGGGTTTTTTATAATACTTTTCCAAAGTAATTTTATTATAGTTTAGTAGTTTTTGGGGTGTTTTACGGCATGATAGCGTTTTAACAAGCATTTGGGTGTCTGGCGTTTTTATTATATACGGCGTTTTTATTATCTAACAATCAACTGAAAAAAGAAAATTAAAATACATATATATATATATATATATATATATATATATAAACA
This sequence comes from Helianthus tuberosus, assembly GCA_030545235.1. Taxonomy (NCBI): domain Eukaryota; kingdom Viridiplantae; phylum Streptophyta; class Magnoliopsida; order Asterales; family Asteraceae; genus Helianthus; species Helianthus tuberosus. The sequence goes on from CM060377.1 coordinate 172,557,044, forward strand.
ATTGATCTTCCAAATCTTCACTGTCACCGGTCTCTTTCTTCTTTTTTGAATCATGTTAACTGGCTGGTTCGACTTTCGCATGATTCTTTTTTTTTTCAAGTAGTTTTTTTTTGTCGCCGTTTGGAAGCACAAAGTCTGACATCATCATCTTTTTCTTGAAGATTTGTCCATCTCATGCAGCAAAATGTTATTGAGTTTACACCCTTTCAGCCAACAATCTTGAATTTTCAAATGAAACGATGTTTGATTTTTTATTTTTGGCATTTTACCGATAAAAAGAACGCCACTAAACAAAAGCATCTTAAACCTCAAAATTTGATCATGCTAAAATCAATAATGTTTTGCTGTATGAGATGGACAATATTGTTAATCCTCGGTTAAGAAAGATAACTGACAATGTTGTCCACCCCATACAGCTAAACTTTATTCACAACAAACCTCAATAATGTTGTTGTATGTTTTGGCGTTATAAATTGGAAGGAAGTTGATGATAAAATCAATAAGATTTTACTCAATGAAATGGACAATATCCTCACTTAAGGATTTTTTTCCATTACATTGAGTGAAACCTTACAGACAACCAAACTGAATTTCAAATAAACGTTTTGGTTTAGAAGATATTTGATGTTTGGGTTTTTTGGCGTTTCTAAGACGAATGGTATATATTAAATATGGCGTTTGGGGGTTTTATGTGTGTTTTTAATTGAAGGTCTGAGATGTTGTATATATAAGATTTTTTTGACGGTTTTTTAAGCGCGATTTTATTATAATTAAGTTTGGCGTTTTATTTCTAATGGCGTTTTTATTTAGAATGGTGTGTGCTATATGTTTGGCGTTTTATTTTCATGAGATGGCGTTTTGTGTGGAGAAGTCAAAAGACTTTTTTACCCTTAATGAAGTGCGCCAGAGTAATAAAAGTGATGTTATTTACGAAAACGCCACCGAGTCATCTAGTCCCTAGATTGTTTTGATCAGATGACCCATAAGCGTTCTCACCGTTCTCACACTTTTGAGCGTTTTCTCTAAATCTTAACCCTATATATATATACCATGCAAATTTACAAGAAAACATTTTGATTACTTATCCGATTTCACAAAGAATCATTTTGTCGAGTCTCATGGCTACAAGTTTTCCTTTTAAACATACCAACTTTCATAGTTGGTAAAACATGTTGCAATACCAAACACTTTTATTACAAGTTGATTCCAAAGATCTTATCCATCGACTCTCGTAGTCGGACAAGGCATTGTAATACAAACACATAGCCATGAACTTGACCACAAAACCTATGTACTCGCCAACATTCATTTGTTGACTTTATTTTCACATTTGTTTTAGGTTTTGATATACAAGCATGCTACACAAAGGAAGGCATTCGGGCTTTAGACTTTTTTAAATCAAAAACATTTACTTGTATTCTTTGTGTTGTAAGACAATGTTAATATAATAAAACATTTTAGTACCATGTGTTGTGAACAATTTGTAACGTGACTCTCTGATGTTTCCGCCGCGTGTTGTTGTATTACGCGCTTGGGGTGTTACAGATTGGTATCAGAGCCATGGTTATAGAGAATTAGATTATTAGTAATGCTTTTAACCTAGACTATAACCTTCCTAGGACCCTAATGTGCGTTATCTTGCGTCTAGATTCTTAGTGCAACAAATATACAAAACGATCACCTATCCATAGGTGATTACCCAAACAATTCAAAGTCCTAGTCCACTCATAGATGTCAAATCACCAAGTTTTACAATAGATCATCATCAATCCTTAGATAATTTATTTTCAGGCCTTTAAGCCTTGAAAATTTTCAAAATCTCGTCAAAAGTTTGGGTTTTAATAATGTCAACACATGCAATCCGAAAGGATAGATGCCTGTACCCTGAGTTGTCTGTCTAAGGGTAGAGTGTTCGTACAAATCCGCATTATCGGACCCGTCACTCTTACCTGGAAATCTTAGGGTGAGTGTCCACTTATAGGCTAAAGCATGTCTTCATGATACATGGTGTGTGCGAAGCGTGATATGTTTTTATTAATATTTTAAGTCCATTTTACACATTAGTCAAGTTTTAAATTTATAAAACACGATATTCTACTAACACTAAACTAACACATGGGCAAGTGCACCAATCGTGAGCGTAGTATAGCGTTGGTAAGATACCGAGGTTGTCCAAGGACATAAGAGCTTTTAGTATCTGTTTATCCTCAACGTCTAATCAAACTAAAATTTTTGGAAAAGGTTTTAAACATGAAAAATAAAAACTAAAATGCTGAAATAAAAATAAAACTAAAAAAAGATAGACAAGATGAATCACTTGGATCCGACTCGCCTTTAATGTATCCTTTGATGATTTCCGCACTTTTTCACTTTTTAAGAGATTATCTTGGTTGTAGTAGTAGGCCCCTCTTTTGAAGGTGACGTTACCCTCAACCCAGTGGTTTGAGTCAGCAAGGATACAATCCCAAAGGGTCGGAATATTGGAAGATAATTAATTAAGTTATTAATGCGAAAAATGGTAGGCCCTCTTTTGAAGGTGACGTTACCCTCGGCTAAGTGGTTTAAGTCAGCAGGGATACAATCCCAAGTAGCCGGTTTAATGTATTAAGAGTAGTTTACATATGAGGGGATCAAGCCATTCGCACCCCTGCCATCCAATACCTATGGATATTGAAGGAGGTCCTAATAAGCTTAACTCAGGTCCTTGCAGGATCTATACACTGAACAAGGCAAGAACCTTACTAAACCATTCCCTTAACCCCCGACCAGGTAGCCAACATATCTCTATATAGACCGTAGAGATATGAATGGTGAAAATGTTTTACTTTATATAGACAGTAAAGTAATGCCAAGATACCACGGACAAATGATAAAGAAGTTTCACCTTCAACATAAGAAACTAGTTATTAAAGTCAATAACACAAAACCAAATAAAAAGTGCGAAAAGATTAAAAATAAAAAGTAATACATTAAATGCTTGTCTTCACCAAGTGATGTAAGAGACTTAGCTAAACATGGCTTTTGATTGACAAGAACTCTTACTATCAATCTTGGATCCCGAGACTACTACACACACTCTAAGGCGGATGATGGATGATTGACGTGTGTGAATATATACATAATTTTGCAATGAAATTACACACGAATCGGTTTTAAATTTATAAAAGTGATTATTACTTTAACATCAAAACACACACAAAAGAGGCAAGTGTACCCCGTCACATATGTAGTAAAGTATCGGTAAGAACCAAGTATCGATCCAAGGAAATGGGCAGAGAAATAATACTAGACCTTTGTCACTAAACTATCGGTAAAAACATAAGTTGATTTATTTTTAAATAAACTAAAGTAAGCATAAATAAATACTTATAAAACATAATAGAAAATAGATAAATAGCCTTGCTTAATACACAACCAAAGCATGTCAACTAAGTCGGTTTTGGCACTAGAAGCATTTGATCAATTCTCCAATTTAAGACAATTAGTATCCCTTTCGGGAATCCTAACATGACAATCATTCAGAAAGTTAAAACGATAAACACACTTTAACCACCTAAAATTGTTCTTTAACGTGCAATTGACAAGTGTCTATGAAAATCTCTTAAAAATAAGTTAGTCATCCGTTAGGAGTTTTCTAACCTCACTTAAACAAGGAAAGCAACACCGATAAACACAATGCAACCACCAAGACAAGCATAAACTAGATTAAATCACAACCGAGTTCATTTTACAAATCTTACACGTAAATTCACCAAGATAGCAATTTTGGCCTAAACTACTAACTAAGCTAACAAATCATGGCAAAAATTTATAACGACACCATTTAACCCGTTAAGGTCCTTACGTGACGGCAAGCTTTCTTGATTAACAATAATTACATTTTATTAAATCACTAACCATTTCTAGTATCATGATGCACACATTTAAACCAAGCTAAACTAGTTAACCAAGTTCAAAGTTTACTAATACAAGATTAATTAAGCTTCATTTCTCAACTATCTTAACTAACCAAATACCAATCATCCAACACAATTACTTATAATCAAGAAATCAATATCAATAACAAGGTTGCAAACTAATCATCAAAGTTAACATAGAAAATACTTCAAAATGTCATTACAAACAAAGATTAACATACTAATGGTTATAATCAAGCAAGGGATTGTTGTGTTTTTACCCAAAGGCTACAATAATACATAAACATTAATCTAAATGCTTGAAAGATTAACAAAATCATGGAAAGATTAGAAAACCAAACCATAAACAAGATTAAGATTAAGAATCTGGAAGATAACGAAGCTAATCGGCACAATGTGGCTTGAATCCGGGTGAAAGCAGAAGCCTCCGGAGCCTGAACATCGCCAGAATCGCTTCCAAAATGTCCAGAGTTAAGAGCAGAATGTTTCTGCAAGTTTTTTTATATAATTTCGGTTTCGCACGGTCGTGCGTCCTGTTGCACGACCGTTCACTTTATGCAATTATTGGAGTATGGTGCACCATACTTCATGACGTCACAGATCTTGACTGGTCTTCGATCTCGCACGGTCGTTCTTCCAATCGCACGACCGTTCCATTCCGGGTTCTTGTTGCACGGTGTGCTGCACTGGTCGTTCAGTTCCGGGGTTTAGTTGGACATCGGATCCGCACGGGGTGCAAAGCACCGCACGTCCGTGCGTCACCGGGACATGCTTGCACGCTGAGTCGCACCCTCGTTCATTTCCGGACTGGGTTGGTTTAGTCGGAGATGCACGGTCGTGCATCAGGTCGCACGACCGTTCCACTCGCCCAGGTCAGTTTTCTAACAGAATGTTCGCAGCTTCGTCGTTTTGTTCGGAAAGTCCTCGTTTTCACTATCATCTTGTCCGGTATGCTGTTTTAGGCCTGTAAACAAAAGTATACATAATTAAGTATCCGAATGACGGTTTTACGGCCGAAAACGCATAAAATGGGGATAAAATGGGGGACTAAAATATGTGTAAATTAGCGAATATCAAATCTCCCCACACTTGAACCTTGCTTGTCCTCAAGCAAGCTAAACTAAAATGCAATAAAAGATAGAATCAAACAAGAACGATAATTTACACACTATTTTATTGAAAACACTATAAACGGTTAGCCGGTTTTTCGAAAGACGACATCAAAAGACTCAAACCCAACAAGCATATGCAAATATATAGCGACAACTAAAAAGCCGTGACTTCACATTTAATTGACTCAACATGTTAATCTTCACACAACTCACAATGTTCACACACACTCGGTTTTATTTATGAAACATACATAAAATGTGTACGTGCAAACACTCAATGCCTCGTCAATGAAATGTGTAATATCATAAGCTTGTCATAAGATCTCGTCTCCACCAACTAACATGCGAAAAAGTGTAAATCAAGAGGTCTTTACGGGTTGTAACGTTAGGCTTGGGCGAAGGGTATGGAAATGGATATTTAAAGTGGCGAAAATGGTTAAAACTCGGTAGTAGCGTTTAACTAGAAACAAACAATACAACTATACAAACAAACGCCTTAAAAAGGCGACTATTGCGCAATCGAGCTCATCAACGAAATTTTAACATTTAAGCATTCAAAATTGCTCGATTTTTGTCAACTTCACCCTATTTTAGGGTGTTTTATTTTCTGTTTTTTTTTTCAAACTAATTATACAATAAACTAAAACAAACGCTAGTTAAACGATTATTTTGACCGAGTTTCAACACAAAAGGGTTTAAAACATAAAAAGGCTAAATTTGGCTAAGTGGGCGATAATGTGGGTAAACAAAGGTAAACGTGAAGGCTCGACATGGTTAATCCTAAAGGGTAATATAAGGTTTACGGGAAGCACAACACAAAGAACAAGGTTTACAACAAAGGGGTAATCTAAGTGCCTCTATCACTTCTACACAATTCCGCAAGTTCATGGTCTTAACAAGCATACTAGTGACAAGTTCTAAATTACACATAACATCCGGCTCACTCCTATATCCGAAATGAACAAATATATAACAATATCAAGGCTCAAATATGCTCACATAACGGAAGGAATGGGTAAAAGTGTGAAAACTATCATGCAAGTCTTTCTTTGTTTGTCACGCTTTCCGGTTTCCTTTTTCAAAAATATTTTGCTTGTCGAGTTTTTATCAAGTCCGAAGCTTTCTAAAACACAACCAACCGGTTTATTTACTAAAATATATACAAAATACAGGTATTTTTGAATGATTTTTCTGATTTTCTGATTTTTTTTATATATAGAGGACAAACAAAGTTAACCCCCTCCCCACACTTGAACTTCGCATTGTCCCCAATGCGAGACCCGAAATATAGAGAAAAGGATAATAGTACTCCCCTCAAGATGATGTCTGATGAAACGAGACTTCCAAAGCTGTATCTGTCATGTGCACCAGTCCAAGATATGTCGGATCTGCAAGTATGTCATATGTACACCAAAACAGAACAGAAACAGAATAAACATAAATCAACCATAATGTACATAAATATAAGACTAAAATCCAAACAAATACAAGACATAAAGTAAATTGTCTGAAAATAAAATACAATCCGAGGGTGTTTGAAATACTACCCAAAATGAACACCCTAAATAAAAAGTACTGAAATAAAAACAACCATCAACTGTCAACACCACTGCCTCCTAATCGTCATCATCTCTTGTGAAGGACGGGCCCGCATCACCATAACCAGGTGGGTTCCACGGTGGGAACTGTGGAGGATGCTGAAAGTAGTCGGGATATGCATGATGCATCTCCCCGAATAGGTATGAAAATCCAGCACTCACCCCCTGGTACAAACTGTCCTGGTTCTGCCTAAGCTGATCCTGAGTGGCCCTGAGCTGATCCTGACTAGCCCGGATCTGGTCCTGACTAGTCCTAATCTGGTCGATATAAGTCCCATGCTGCTCTTGTGTAACTCGCATCTGTTGGAACTGCTGGTAAAACTCTGGCCTGTCCTGGTGCTGGTGGTAATCGTGGTGTTGCGGCGAATGTGGTGGTGGCGGTGGTTGGTGCTGGTCGTGCTGCTGTACTGCATGCTGCTCCCCTATTTCTACATCCTCATCTTCCTCCACAGCTGGAGGCAACGGGTCCCAGACCTCGTTGTTCAGACCTCTCAATCTATCCCCCCGATCTGTTTCAACAATCAATCCCATGGCCTTCAATGACCGAATATCAACATAAACACCATCGGTCACATGAGTGAGACTCTGAAGTACCTCGTCAGTCATCAATCTCAGATTGTAAGCAATTTCGGTCACATACTGACCGCCGTGGATCTGACTATTGGGTGTCCTCCCTGAGCTCTTCACAAAGTATTCGGCCATCCTGGCGGCTAGGTTGATATGTGCTCCCTCAACCAACGCATAGAGAAAAATCAAATCTGGTGTGGGACAGCTCCCAAGACTGTCCATGCGCCCGCAAATTGTGTGGCTAAACACATGATGCATCACTCGAACCAAAGGGTCTCTCAATCTTGAAGCCTTAGACATTCTCGGGTCGTAAGGGTCACCTATAGCATTTTCAGCCCAAAACTGGTTTCGTGCTGCATCAGATGGAAAAGTGAACTGATCCGTGAAGACATCGGAATCCATGTCTTCTCTTGTGTAAATTCCGAGCCTCCTACCCAATCGACCCACCGACCAACTACGCCATTGTCCACCCAACCTGAAAGCTATCCGCTCCTTGTAGCAGAATTTGGGCCTTCTATGAGCAACTGGTTTTTCGTAGGCATATGTGGAGAAGAACTCTATTGTCAGTTCACGGTAGATGGGTCGGTTGATACCGACCAGATTCGCAAGCGGGATACTGATCATGTTGTCAAGTCTGTCATACTGATTTAGCTCTCGCATAACCTCCCAATCCAGCCACCGGGGCACTCCGAATTGCCCTCGCCTTGCCCATAAGGCGTCACGTCTCGGGATACAAAGAGCTTCTCTCTCATCATTGGGGTCAAATTGCAGAAAAGGATGGTCTATCTGTATGAGGAATATTGTTAGAAAGATGAGAACAGGAAAATTTTTAATCAAAAACAGCCGAGCAGCCAATTATGAAGATTCTGTGATTCTGATCTGGGCCTGTGGCATGGGCGTGCGACGAGACGCACGGTCGTACGTCACCGAGAACAAGCACCAGTGGCCCAAATCTGTCGGAACTGCACGGCGTGCGACTAACGGCACCACCGTGCAACACCGACCAACAAGCATAAAATGGGGGACTAAAATATGTGTAAATTTGCGAATATCAATGATGGTGGTGGATGTGGGTGTTGTAGTGGTGGTGGAGTGGTGGAAAAGTGGGAGAGAGGTGGTTTGCCAAGGGGTGCATTTGAAGTGAGCCAAGCACCCCTATTTATAGCCTGAACAGAAGCCTGGCCACGGCCCTGTGTCCGCTGGACACGCCCCCGTGGCCATCTCCTTTCTCTTCCTTCCTTAATTGCAATTGCCTGCATTAGGCTCCACACGACCCCGTGTTCGCTGGGCACGGCCTCGTGTGCAGAAGCGTATCTGTACTATCATGATTTGCAAGATTATGCAAATCTTAGCGTTGACCACGCCCCGTGCTGAGCTGGGCACGCCCCCGTGGTGAGCATAGAAGCTTCCACAGCTTTGTCCATTTCTGCAGACATCTGATCATGCCCCCGTGTCCAGTGGACACGGGCCGTGGTCAGCCCTCTGTTTCTTGTTTTTACTTTTGGAGATGCTGTCGAGGGGTCGGGCATGCCACGTTTATTCATTTTCTTTGTATTTATGTTAGTTTTTGCTGCATATTTGTTCCTTTTGTTCATTTAAGCTCATTTGGTCCTAAAAATACAAAAGGAAGACAAAAGCACACTTTTTCCAACATTAGTACTAAAAAAAGGTTAGTTTTATGCCTCATTTGATGTAATTTATATGTTGCATTTTGCACACATCAAATACCCCCACACTTGAATCTTTGTTTGTCCTCAAGCAAAACTCTTTATTATGTGGCTTACACACCCAAATGGAATTGGTAGAAGAGAAGTTTTGGGCTTGTCTTGAGTGTCGGGAATCCAAGATATTTATTGGGCTTTATTTTTATACTGTTTAGAATCCTATTCGTTATGATTTATTTAGAACGTTTCATAAGAGAAATTACTTATTTGGGCATAACATGCCTCTTTAAAATTCTATTTATATACAAGTTCACATACGTCACGATACATCACTCAACACTCGGCTGAAGATGTATTTTTCTGAAACACTCAAGACCGGCATGGAACTTACTTCTACCATATACTTGCCAAGCAATCAATCCTCCTCTTTTTTAACTATAAACCTTCATAAATATCAAGAGGAATTGGGGAAAGGGTTAGGCTTGGGCTAAAGGTAGGTGGTTTTGGGTTAGTGGTTAGTAAAAAGGGCTAAAAGCGTAAAAAGCGTCGGTCGTCGTAAAACTTTTTGTTTTTGTGACTTTTATTCAAACTAAGCATTTTCAAATAAAGTTTATGTGAGGAATTTGTTTGTTTATTGCTAGACTTTCATTTTTTTTTTATAAAGAAACGTCACAAGAAAATCGAGCTTTTTACTAAAATAAAGGGTTGAAAAGAAAAAGGTTTTGGTGGGTAAATGGTGTTTGTTTTGTGGGTTTAGAAATGAAAAGGTTTAGGCTCAAAGGGGTTAACCAGGGGGATTTTGGGTAGGTGATAAAGAAAATAAAAAATAATGGTGTTTTAAAGAAAAATGGGTTAGTCCTAATGCCTCTATCATTTACTTACTTGAGTTTAAGTTGGTAAGGACTGAGAATGTATCGTCGTGGCAAGTTCTAGAGTTGTAACAACCAAGCGGCTATTCACACAAGAAACGAAAAATGAGCATTTAGTTTAAAGATGTATGCTTGTATGCTCAATAAAGGCTCAAAACTCACTTATTGTGGGAATGGGTTTATAATGTAATCAAGTATATATAATCAAATTTTAACTAGATTTATCATGTCGTGTCATAATTTTCTTATGTTGGTTCTTTTTATCACGACGCTATCGCTTGTAAATTTGTAAAAATATAACCTTTTTAGAACTTGTTATTCCCAAATTAAACAAAGACAAGTTAAAAAAATGAAAATTTTTGAAAAAAAATTGGGGTGATTAGCGGTTCCAAGAGAGTTTTGTGTAAGGCTTGTTATTAGGACTTGCAAAATTCAAGGTTTAAGCATCCCCCCACACTTAAATTACATATTGTCCTTAACGAGTTAACGTTACCCGCGCGTTGCGGCGGGATGTTTATTATTAAAGTCATTAGTATCACTATATAAGATGCAAAACTTGGTTAGTTTAGTAATAAGTTATTCTAGTGTGTACTATTTTGTTATAAAATTTGCTATTCTAAGAGAAACTTTTAAATTTGGTTTATAAAATGGTATTTCATGAATTAATGTTTCCTTAATATTAACCAAATAACCAATAATGTTAACTAAATAATCATTAACGTGTTATGTTTTGACGTGGCTCCCCTCTCTTAGGTCATGTCACAATGAATGTGTCTGTTTAAAGCCTTTTCATGGTATTTTACACGTTTCTGGGCGTTTTGGTTCGAAAGACGGTGGTAGAAGCGGTGGCAGAGGTTGTTACTCATGAATAAAATAAAAATAAATAAATATTTTTTAAATATTAATACCACACATCAATCTCTAAAAACAAACAATTAAGACTCCCACGTACCAGTCAGTAAGTCCCACTTCACGAAGATTCGGGCTACCATGTGTGACCCATCATCTAATCTAGCTTACATCTCCTACACTCAAGTCCACACGAATCGATTTAATAAAGTGTTTACAACAAAGTTCACACGAATCAGTCTAATAAAGCGTTTACAACAAAGTTTAGTTAACTTGTTTGGAAACTATTTGATTAAAATAACTTAATTTAGTAAAAAAAGTAATTAGTTCTTTAAAAATAATAAATACAAAATAACTCTAATGTTCAAATATTCAAATACATAATTAAATTTTGCATACATGAAGAATAAAAAAGGTAAAAATCAAATGATTTATGTTGAGTGAAATAGATTTTTTTTAACGGTAAAGGTTACATAACACTACTATTAAATTACATCAAATTTTACCGTATGTCAGAAATTGAACCTTGGTCTCTCTCCAAAAGACACAAAGGTGGTGTTTGTTTTTTGGCCAGAAGCACTTCTGGCCACTTATGTCTGCGTCGCGCAGATGCGCGCAGACGTTTGAGGTGTGCAGCTCGTTTGTTTTCCGGAAGAGCTTCTCACATTTTACCTCTTCCCCACCTCTTCCCCAAGCAGACATGTCCCTAAGTCTGCAAACCTCTTCAAACCTCTTCTCCTCTTCTCCCTCCAGCCGACACCACCTCCTCTGCCACCGCCACCACCTCCACCACCTCCACCTCCACCTCCGACACCACCTCCTCTGCCACCATCTCCACCTCTGACAAAACCCCCAAATAACTCCGCCACCATCATCATCTTCATCTTCATCTGCAAACAAAACCCAGAAAATAGAACCACCACCATCACCGCCACCTGATACATCACCACCAACATCGTAGAGAGAGAGAGAGAGAGAGAGAAAGAAGAGAGAGAGATCGTAAAGAGAGAGAGAGAGAAAGAAGATAGAGAGATCGGTGAGAGAGAGAGAGAGACCGTAGAGAGAGGGAGCAGAAGGAGACGACGGCGGTGGTGGGTTTTGATGGCGGTGATGTGACGGCGGTGGTGCTATGGCGGAGGTGGTGCGGTGGTGGTGGGTTGCGGTGGTGCTTGGCTTCGCGGCAGGAGACAGGGGCGGTGGTGCTTGACGGTGGTTGTTGGTTGTGGTGGTGGCAGGTGGACGGTGGTAGATGAGGTGGTGGTGGTGGTTGTGGTGGTGGTGGTAGATGAAGGCAGGGAGAGATGAATAGTCTGTTTGTGTTTTTGTGTGAGGAGAGAAGAGAAAAGATGGGTTTTTGTAGAAAAAAAAACAAACCCTCTTATCCTTGCAGACTGCAGACATTTGGTCCACCACTTCTCCTGCAGATGCCTGCAGATATGGTCCGCAGACTGCAGACCTTTTGCCGCAGAAAAAACAAATAGCACCAAAACCTCTACCACCCCACCAAAGTGGTGATGGCTATTGAGTTTTATATTTACTCCACAGTCTCTCTTTCTCTCTCTCTCTCTCTCTCCCTCCCTCCCCCCTCTCTCTCTCTCTCTACAGAGCTTACCGCCTAACCCTTTCTTTCTATCTCCTCAGAAGAAACCCCAAAACCAAATTCGTGGATTCCGAATGACACAAAAATAATGAAATCCCGATTCATAATCCGACCCGGGTTCGTACACTTCGATCGTTAATTTTAAAAATACCAAATTTTTCATCCATTGATAATAAGATATGAATCCCTAGGAAAACTTTAAAGTTGCTACCAAAGCAAACCCAAAGCATCATGTTTTCAAATGAATATTTGAGCATCCACATTACAGAAATCTTAACTTCAACCCGTAAGATTATTGTTCAATCTTACATCACCTGATGAATTAATGCACTCTACCGTAACACATGAAGCCTAGACATCAACATTAAAATGGCCGGCAAAGCAACCAAAAGCACCATGTTTCCGTAAAAGGTATTTGGTGGTTCGAACGATGATCATGAATTTTTCAACATCCCTCGACGACAAAACCTCAAAAATTTTTTTTAATAATAATAATAATAATGATACGTTAACATAAAACTACACACAAATTAACCAAGTGGGGAGTTCTTTTTTCCAATTTCTTAACAATATTACCGGATTTCATCCAGTGATTCAAGTTTGCATGCGGCACTAAACAAAATTTCTGCGGCAATGCAAAACATAACGCCACCAACTGTCGTTCCCACATTCACTTTCCCCCTCAAAGTTTAATCAAGTTTTAGTGAAATTCAATCCTTTAAAAACCTCCAAGAATACCGACTAAATTCCAAAAGCAAAAAAAAAAAAAAAAACAAATAATTTGGTCTCTTAATTTAGTTTCAAAATTCTTTAATTTCTTGATTTATCTGTTGCAGAAGGTTTCAATTCATAATTGCTGAACTTCAATTACTTCCACGTGGTGCCCTTTTTACATGCCTTGTTTTCATAAAGAACCAAATTAATTGGACAATTTGCAGAGTGTATAAATTCAACATAGTATCACAGCAAAGTATTGTCATTGATCTTCGATTTAAACAAAAAACATCACAATAAAAACTTCAGATAACAAACGAAGAACATAGTGGTAAAACTTACAATAACATCTTCCCTACGACGCCGTTCCTTAACATATTCGATAAAGTCCCCGAAAACAGATGGTCCCTGTTAGTCGCCGACTTGAGGCGCATTTTTTCAATTCGTCTTCACTTACGTTTCTGTTGCGGCTCACAACAAAACCCACATCTCATCTGTTAATTATTGTTTTCACTGGCCGCTAAATGCCGCTTTGATTTTCAAATCTTTGGTGATGGAGGTTTTACGATCTAGTGGTGCCAATATTGTTTTTTTCATTGAATTTGAACGAAATTTGGAAGATTTGAGGAATCCTAATTTCATATATGGGATGGAGAGGGTGGATGAAACATGATACACATTAGTCTACTTACGGAAGAAGGCAGTTTTTGGATTGTGGTGATGGTGGATTGAGGATTATAAATGGTATGAAATGGGAAACAACACAATCTAAGTTTATTACATAATAGTATTAATTAAATTAATTCAACAGCCTATATCTGAACGGCGTGATGAGTATAGACACGACTGTACGTAAGCCGGTGGTTGCCGAAGTTAGTTTTTGTATGGTTAGATAATGTGTCCCAAAAATAAATTTTTAGGTTGATTGAATGTGTAAAAAGGTGTTGAAAAACAAGTTTTTTTGTGTTATTGAGCGTCTGGCCACGGGCCCGTGTTGGTCCGGGCACGGCCCCGTGGTCAGATTGCCAGTATCATAATTAAACAGAAGGCTGGGCATGGGGGCATGTTCAATGAGCATGGCCCCGTGTCCAGTTACCTGAACTGGGCATTTTCTGCAGAACCTCGGGCACGGGGGCGTGTTGGCTGAGCACGGCCCCGTGCTGAACTTGCTGTAATGATGAAAAATTGTCGGGAGGCTCTGTTTTTGTGCATGGGGTGTGGGTTTAAAGTTCCCTTGGTAACCTCCACTTTTTTTAGTGTGTTTGACCATTACAACATCATCCAAACACCATTAAGTACTTAAAAACCATCATTCATTCAAGAGTGAATAACATAATTCCTAGAAAATAAAAAGTACAAACTAAAAACTGGATAAGTAGGTCATAGAATGCAAGAAATCTTAAATCACAAAGAAGTCCTAGCCTAGATGTTTTTATTATAAGAACAAAATCTCCGAAAAGATGATTCTTTCGGTTGAATAAGGCTTGTAGACCTTCTTCTTCGGAAATGGCCCCTCACACATCATTAAGCCATTCTTCTATCTCCCGGGGGAGAACGAAGGCGGGCTCATTATCTTCCTCATGCGGAGGAGGTGCGACTTCCACCGGAACCTCTTTTAAGGCGTCAAGAGGAGGTTCTGTGGGAATATCGTCCCATCCGGTGGGATTAATAACTTCTTGTGCCAAGTTCCAATCTTCTTGAGGGAAGATTGGTTCTATAGGAGAAGATAGTCCAAATCAAAAACCGAATGGCAGCAGCTCGTGACCGTCAGAAAAGCTACACTAATAAGCGTAGGAAACCGTTGGAATTCCAAGTTGGTGGCAGAGTCTTGTTAAAAGTCTCACCTTGGAAAGGTGTTGTTCGTTTCGGTAAACGGGGCTCAATCTGCGTTATGTCGGACCATTCGAAATCGCGGAAAGAATTAGCACAGTGGCTTATATACTCAGTTTACCTATAGAACTCAGTGGTGTGCACAATGTCTTTCATGTATTTAATCTAAAGAAGTTCCTATCTGATGTGACACCCTGCGAAAACACTCAACCGCACTAGCTTCTTCAGTGACTGGTGACTGCATGCTAAATTACGAGACCAAATTTCTTTCAACTTGGGGATAATGTGATAACCTGTAACTTTGAGGTAAAAAACCCGTTTGTTTCACTTTTATAAATCAAATCATATACTTATAGTTCATCCATATCGCGTTGAACCGACCCAAACTGTTTGAACCATTGTGCATGTCTCGCTTGTCGGTTCAACCCACTCACGTAGCTCGGAACTCACGAGGCCCGAACCGAACATTGTACAGGTATATTAGTTGACTAATTGTTTAGTTATATTTATAATTAGTTGATTATAATTGTTTTATAATCTAATAGATTATGGGTGTATAAGTGTTATAAAAAAAATAAGGTTTATACTAAACAACATTTCACTGCCACACTCCCCTTTGCGTTTTTTTATAACTTTGGCAGCCCAGACCCCTCTCGGTTATTCGTGCAGCCCAAGACAACCTCCAGCCCACCTCTTGGAAATTATCGGCCCAACCCCTAAAGCAAGCCCAAGCTGCCCCCTTGAGTCCTCGTCCCAACCCAAAAACACAAGTCCATGTCCTCAATAGTTGTACGTATGCATGTTTGTGTGTGAGGGTATCAGTATTCAAAAAAAGAACAAGAAACCCTACCTTCCTCTCTTCTCTCGGTGGCAGCAGACGACACCCCCCCACATTGCGACCTACCTCCCTCGTTACTCTCCCTCTCGCTCGAACTCACTCTCTCTCTCGCACTCTATCTCTCGGTAAGTGTTTATGTTTGTTTTGGCTTGAAGTTCTTCGATTTACATGGCTGCGTTTTCTGCTTGGAGCAATACTTTTGATGATATGTTTATACATGTAGTGATGGTGGCTAAAATTCATGATTTAATGACGTTTTGATCCCGTATGATATCGTGTTTTGTCGTTTAGTTATGATTCGGGCATCGAAAGCAGAATTTGTCCAAGAGTTACAGCCGATTGTAACCGAGTCATAACATAAGGAACACTAGAGTTTCTTGAGTTCAAAGTGTAGTATTTTGAAATACGCTTCAAATGGCGCTGGAATCACAATTTTTGGATGTCGTTTGATATTTTAAATAAATTATTCCATTTCAGCGATCAAAGCTGCATTTTTCTGTAGATTTTGTGTGTTGTGTTTTATGTCAGATCTCGGTGGATACTTGGAGTTTGATCATGAAATTTATACAGTAGATAGTATTGGGTGTGGGTACAAATCTCCAATTGGAATCGGATCAATCGGGTTATCGAGTATTTTTAAATAAAGTGACGGATTTGGACACTTTATAGTAAAAGATTTTTCTAAATTTTTGGATAATAAGCTAGACTGTAAAAATTTAACACAAGGACAAGCCACTAAGGGGTACGTCCCATAAATAGATCATAATTTTACAGCATCGTAAGTATGGTAAACGAGCTTCCTAAAATAGCCAAATTTCAATGATTTTGCTATGCAAGGGTTATAAAGTGTATACGAGGCGAACTTGCTATTTTATTGTTCGTACCTGCTTAATGATTTTATAAATGATGTATGACATGTCGTAGGGTATATTATGAACATGTGCATGGAAACTACACAGTGAAATATTTGTGACAACTTATACGTGTGCTAATTGCTAGATACTTGTAGGACTTACGTGAATTGCATATACAACCCCTAATACTCTTGGTAACCATAATAGGATGTGGTTGACCATTCTAGCTCACACACTCTTAATCTGCCAAGCTAATCTAAGGTGAGTTCACACATTTACTAAAAGCATGCATTCCTGGGTATTGGGAACCACACTATCACTGGATTGGGACCGCCTTATATGCATTCCTGGGTATTGGGAACTACACTATCCCTAGATTGGGACCACTTTATATTCCTGGTTTGGAATATTACTAATTAAATACCGTAGTTTACATTTCATTTCTTTAGCGTACTAAACGAACATCTATCTGGAAAGTCCCTACACATTATACCGATTAGTTACTGGGTTGGCAAACGGGGTATAGTTGATAGCGTTATTAGGTTTGACAAACCTCACACCGTGCTGGGAGCCGAACGTGAACTATTGACCTTGACACTTTATCAATGATGATAGACACTGATTGATACGGGGCATAATAACTACAACAGTCAAGTTTCTGTACTACACAGTTTAGTAGCTTAACAGTGGGTTAGCTACCCATGACATGTTTTTATAAACTAAAGTATTTAACGAACCTGTTTTTGTAACAAAACTAAAAACTATGAACTGGCCAACCTTTGTTGATATGCTTGTACATGCTTTGCAGGTCATTAGGTACAACTCGGGAGCTTGTAGCATTGGAGTGTCGTGGCTGCAATAAAAACTATTGGTTGTGATTTTTATTAAACATGTGGTTTTGAACTATTGTCTGGATTTTTATACTTTGCTTCTGCTATCGATTGAACTGTGTTTTAGACATTTAAAAACCTAATCACTAATCGTGTTAATTGTGATGTATTTTTATAGCTTTAATAAATGTTCAACATATTTAGTGGCTTGATCTTGGTCAGTCGCAGGCCTCGCGATAAAACTCCGCATGTGGATTTTGAGGGTGTGACATATATTGTAACATCCCACATTGGTTGTGAAGGGGAACGAAGGCTTCCTTATAAGGGGCTTGATACCTTCACCATCATGACGCGTTTTAAATTAGTGAGGCGATGATGGTTCGTCCCGTCCATAGCGGACAATATCATGGTGCAGTTACGCTAGACTGTTACAGATGGTATCAGAGCCAGGGACCGGACTGGTGTGCTAGCGAGGACGCTGGGCCCCGTAAAGAGGGTGGATTGTAACATCCCACATTGGTTATTGTCACACCCCGACCACGTAGAACATACAAAACGTGGCGGAAACGTCGGGGAGTGTTGTAACAGAATTAATGTTTCAAATCCATGGCAATTGAAGTTTCGTTTTATTGATTAAAAGTGTTACAATGTCTTAACAAACAAGGAAATACAACATAATTAACTAGTCTTGCATCTTTTATTGTCACTAAAGCCCAAGTCTGCCTATGTGTATCTTGATCATCTTATGCAACAGCTCCTGAAAAACACATGTGAAAATAGGTACGTCAGCATAAAAATGCCGGTGAGATACATAGGTTTTTGTGAAAATAGGTTTCATGACTTATGTTTGAGAAAATGTTTAGTCATGAACCTTGTTATTTGCTTTGTTTTGTAAATCATTTGAAAATCGATAAGATCAGATGATATGTATAAATAATGTATGGTTAAATGAATAACCATGTAAAAATGAGTTTGTATTAGATAAGTTGTTTGTAAATCAATGTCTTGTGAAAAATATGTTATTTGTATAAAATGTTCTATGTCTCAACTTGAAATGATTCAGATAACGCTACAATATGTAATACCATACAAACACTTATATATAGGAAGTACCAGCGGCGTATCCACCATGCTTGTATCATATTACACACGCCTCGTTACTTAAATCACTTACACAACCCAAACCAACAATGTAAGATGTCTATGTGTAAACCAATTGCCAAATGTATTGAATAATATGTCAAAATGTTTATGTCAAGATGTAAACCATGTAATGTGTAACCAAAATGATATGTATGGCTAGTGAAATGCATCAATTAAACCATATGCACAAGAACATAATATTGAAGTAAAACTTGGTTTAAATCAAAGTTATGTCCTGTGGAAATGCATGATCAATGTAAATCATGTAATATGCGTCCAAAATGTAAGTATGTGATGAATAACAAATGTACTAAGTATGAAGAACAATGCAACGATTGAACATACATAGCATGTGAACTGTACTAAGTATGCAACAACAGACATACGTAGCATGCGACCTGTACTAAGTATGCAACAATAGACATACGTAGCATGTGATGTAATGTAAAACAATATACTAAGTAATGCACACAATGGCACACCTAGTATGAAATGTAATGAAATCATGTACTATAATGTACTAATGAACATAACAAGTATATGATGTGAAAACAGGAAAGCTTGAAAGTAACAAGTAGGCACATGTGTTTCACCCCAAAACAGTTTGGAAAACAGTAAAAGAGGGGTCTATGTACTCACTTGAGATTGCTCAGTAGTCCTTGAGTAACAACCAAACAAAGCTAAAGATCACGGATATCGAACGGCACCTAATATAGGTAACTATGTTAATAACCCGGACCTAAATCGGAAGATTAGGTAGCATGAGGGTTTGTAAACCAAACGAGTATGGAGACTCGTGTAATATGGTTCAACAAAGCCTACATACTAAATGAAACTTAACCTAAGTGTCTACGACCCATCGCGACCCATTAAGGTAGCTTATGCTACTTTAACGCATCGTGCGCGTGAAACGCGTTCGGACCGCCTAACTAGTCCTATGACAAGTGTTATATGCCTAAACATGTTACATTATCAGTTATGTGATGAAAGTTTAGGTTACATATGCTAAATTACCAATTATACTTGAAAAGGGTATTCTGGTAATTTACCTAAGGCATATAAACTACCTATCATACAACTACTTAAACGATGTGACCATAGGGTATAACCTCGGAAGGTTATTCCCTACCTACTATGGTCACCTAATGTGTTTGGTCGGATCCTAATGATCGACCAAACTGGGTCGAGTTCGAAGGTATAGGCGATTTATTAGATCGCCTACCCTACGACTCTAGACAACGTGGTAATCAGTGGGCATAGTCCCAAGGGACTATAACCAACGTGATTACACTCACGTTGCGAAGTTCAAACGAACTTCGCATTGACCATAACTGGTCAATGTAGAAAGTCAAACAAAGTTTGACTTTCAGACTCGAAAGACTCGAAAAGCAATAAAAGAACGAAAGAATACTTACCCAGGGTCCCCGAATGCTAATCCCGATTCAAGAATCTCAGGTATGAAACAATGGTTTCAACTTAGAGATCCTCAAATCAGAATTCTAGTGATTATGAAGCATGGGGGCATGGGGTATTTATAGTAAAAGGTCCACCGTTAAGATCGTTTCATGGAAAACGTGCCTTAATCCCACCCGTACAAGTGTCGGGACCTTATGGTGACTAAAATTCCATCCTTATCAGCTGACTAGACAAGTTGGAACATGTGGTGGTGGATCAAACAGCTGCAACCTGCTGTTTGATTCATTTAATCTGGTCAGAAGGTGCCACGCGGGCTGCCTAAGGATATAAGGAAACTGAGGCGGGCCGCCTAGCAGTCACAGATCAGAACAAAGTTTCAGAAATGACAGTTTCAGTCCCTGCACGTGTTTAAGGCCATTTCCGACACTTCTAAGGCCTGTAAAGCCAACTTTAAGGCCCTAAAATTTTGCCTAAACATTGTGGACATGAAACATGCTCAAAAATATGCCGGGTGTTGGTTCGTTTGGTCGTACGAACGCGATGTTCGCTTAATTACGACGGAATGCGCATAAGCGCGAAAAACGATCCAAATGACGCGACGAATGGATTTTTGGCAATCCAAACACTAAAGCATAATATAGTCATGCTTACATAAATTTTTGGATGTCCAGATGTATTCAGAACGTAAGTTATGCGCGAAAGTGCAAACTTGTGCACTTTTTGACACTTTTAGTCCCTGAATGACACAATAGTTTATTTTAGCATACCGAACACCTCAAAGCCTATTTCTAAGCTATGTGAAGGGTATTTATGGTATGTTTAACTTATGGTCATGCTCCGGAATGTCTGTTACAGTTCAAATTGGCATACTTTCGCAGTTTGTCAACTTTAGTCCCTGTAAGCGATTAAACTTTGATTTCACCACACCAAACCTTCCAAAACTTATATCTAAGTTATGTAAAGGTTATTTAAGGTATGTTAAGCCTATTTCACTATTCCGGAGTGTTCGTTGCATTAAACTGGTTATATTTACGCATCGGTGCGCGTATAACCTTCCAGAAAGCGATTTAGAGCTTGAAATCGAACAAGACTTGATATGTGCAAAAGATACACATATTTATACAAGTCCAAAGTATGAAATACAATATTTCATTGGTTTGGAATTTGTTTGATGGTTGAAATGACACAGGTGTTACAGTCTCCCCTACTTTAGGAAATTTCGTCCCGAAATTAATTCGTAGGAGTCTATCTGTGGCTTTGTGTGAAGTAACCATCAAAGATAAGCAAGGCATAATCCTGTAATTTCTCTTTAACTAACATTTTTCAGAAATGAAAAATGAACAGAGTTATTTTCAACAGGCATTCTTTAGAAACAAAAATGAACGGAATAGTCATTTTACATCTTCAGAAACAAAAATGAACCGAATGAGTCATTTTACATCTTCAGAAACAAAAATGAACCGAATGAGTCATTTTACATCTTTAGAAACAAAAACTGAACCGAATGAGTCATTTTACATCTTCAGAAACAAAAATGAACAGAATAGTCATTTTACATCTTCAGAAACAAAAATGAACCGAATGAGTCATTTTACATCTTCAGAAACAAAAATGAACCGAATGAGTCATTTTACATCTTCAGAAACAAAAATGAACAGAATAGTCATTTTACATCTTCAGAAACAAAAATGAACCGAATGAGTCATTCTACATCTTCAGAAACAAAAATGAACCGAATGAGTCATTTTACATCTTCAGAAACAAAAATGAACAGAATAGTCATTTTACATCTTCAGAAACAAAAATGAACCGAATGAGTCATTTTACATCTTCAGAAACAAAAATGAACAGAATAGTCATTTTACATCTTCAGAAACAAAAATGAACCGAATGAGTCATTTTACATCTTTTGAAACAAAAATGAACCGAATGAGTCATTTTACATCTTCAGAAACAAAAATGAACAGAATAGTCATTTTACATCTTCAGAAACAAAAATGAACAGAATTGTCATTTTACATCTTCAGAAACAAAAATGAACAGAATTAACTCTAGATACATGACAAAACTTGCTGTGGTTTCTGTGCACTAAATTCTATAATTATGTACGCGTCCATAATTACGTAATTCCTTGCACAGTCCGCACAGTGCATTTCATGATGTGTAGGGGAAGAAAATATCAAACCTGTGATAAGTGTGACTAGACTACCATAGGGTCCTTTTAATCAGATCAACACATGATCTTTTTAATTAGACCTCCAAGGAGTCCTTTCAGCTATATCATCACTTGATATACCTAACCAGATTTTTGGATCAATCTGTTTAACTAGACCACTCAAGGGGTCTAATTATAGAATAGTACAATAAAATCCAAGGGACTTAACTACAACGTAGAAGCCCATTGAGGATTTAATATAGTACACAAAGATATGGAAGATTCTACGAGAATTTGGATAACAAAACTTGGATTACACAACATAAAAGGAAACACATAAGCACATAATCACATAGTTGTTTGACTTGTTTATTAATTTGTTATCTTTGGACGCGGATACTTAAAGCACACCAGGAATCCAATTCGTGGATTTCATTTGGCACTTTAATCATTTCAAGAATCTATCTATGAAGATAGGAAAAATCTTAATAAGAATTCGGCTTTGTCCTTATTGAATTGTAATGTACGTATTAAGGCATACGAATAATTCAATTAAGGGCTCCGATTTGAGTGATATTCATCCACAAGGATCTAATTATGAGGATAGAAAGATCCTACATGGATTTTGGAATTTGTGTAACGAGAGGTGCTTCGACACCTTGCACTAGGCGTGCTTAAGTCGATACACAAGGTAGAAAGTTCATGAGGTTGAGGTGCCAGATATGCCAAGCGACATATGAAGCAGAGTTTGAAGGTTGAGCAGCAGCAGGATTTGTAACAGCTTTGCTTTGGATTGCAAAGCGGCACATGTTAACCAAATGTCTCCATCGTCCACCGTGGGTACATTTGTAACAGGGTATTTGATTTGGATGATGACGGTTGCATTGATTTCTCCAAGGAGCAGTTCCCTTATACAGCTTCATCCCTGAGACGAGTCACGGTGATAGCTAAATCAACGGCCTTCTGGTAGTACGACGCCTAATTGATGGACAATTGCAGCACCTAGTTCGGACATTGTTGTTGCAACGTAGAGGCACCATGTAGAAAATGGAAGACATGGGAGGAAACAAGCGAAAGATAGTCAAAAGAAAATGACAAGGCATGTAGATTGTGACCATTTGTTTGTTACCAAAGGCAAACAAATGAGACATTGACTAATTAAAGTAAGCGGGTCAATATAATGTATCGCGAAGACATGCTCGCCTATAAGTGAACACTCATCCCAAGAATTCCCAGGTAAGCACAACTGGTCTCGCGTCTGATGAGATGTATACGAAGTGCTTGCCTAGACAGAAAACCCAGAATACAGGCATTCACCCTTCCAGTTTGCACGTGTTCACATTATTAGAAACCCAAAACCTTGACGAGAGTTTTGAAAATTCAAAGGGTTCAAAACCATGTAACAGAGGGTTCAAAACCTTGTAATAAATCATCCTAGAACAGATGATTAGTTTTCAAAGCGGTTTTGAAATTTATGTTCTTGTTGTGGTCGTCACCTAAGGATAGGTGACAGTATTGTTTTATGACTAAACGCAAGTAAACTCGCCTTAGGGTCCTAAGAAAGTTATAGACTAGGTCAAAGCATTACTAATAACCTAATTCCCTATAACCATTGGCTCTGATACCATCTTTTCTGTCACACCCCGACCACGTAGAACATACAAAACGTGGCGGAAACGTCGGGGAGTGTTGTAACAGAATTAATGTTTCAAATCCATGGCAATTGAAGTTTCGTTTTATTGATTAAAAGTGTTACAATGTCTTAACAAACAAGGAAATATAACATAATTAACTAGTCTTGCATCTTTTATTGTCACTAAAGCCCAAGTCTGCCTATGTGTATCTTGATCATCTTATGCAACAGCTCCTGAAAAACACATGTGAAAATAGGTACGTCAGCATAAAAATGCCGGTGAGATACATAGGTTTTTGTGAAAATAGGTTTCATGACTTATGTTTGAGAAAATGTTTAGTCATGAACCTTGTTATTTGCTTTGTTTTGTAAATCATTTGAAAATCGATAAGATCAGATGATATGTATAAATAATGTATGGTTAAATGAATAACCATGTAAAAATGAGTTTGTATTAGATAAGTTGTTTGTAAATCAATGTCTTGTGAAAAATATGTTATTTGTATAAAATGTTCTATGTCTCAACTTGAAATGATTCAGATAACGCTACAATATGTAATACCATACAAACACTTATATATAGGAAGTACCAGCGGCGTATCCACCATGCTTGTATCATATTACACACGCCTCGTTACTTAAATCACTTACACAACCCAAACCAACAATGTAAGATGTCTATGTGTAAACCAATTGCCAAATGTATTGAATAATATGTCAAGATGTAAACCATGTAATGTGTAACCAAAATGATATGTATGGCTAGTGAAATGCATCAATTAAACCATATGCACAAGAACATAATATTGAAGTAAAACTTGGTTTAAATCAAAGTTATGTCTTGTGGAAATGCATGATCAATGTAAATCATGTAATATGCGTCCAAAATGTAAGTATGTGATGAATAACAAATGTACTAAGTATGAAGAACAATGCAACGATTGAACATACATAGCATGTGAACTGTACTAAGTATGCAACAACAGACATACGTAGCATGCGACCTGTACTAAGTATGCAACAATAGACATACGTAGCATGTGATGTAATGTAAAACAATGTACTAAGTAATGCACACAATGGCACACCTAGTATGAAATGTAATGAAATCATGTACTATAATGTACTAATGAACATAACAAGTATATGATGTGAAAACAGGAAAGCTTGAAAGTAACAAGTAGGCACATGTGTTTCACCCCAAAACAGTTTGGAAAACAGTAAAAGAGGGGTCTATGTACTCACTTGAGATTGCTCAGTAGTCCTTGAGTAACAACCAAACAAAGCTAAAGATCACGGATATCGAACGGCACCTAATATAGGTAACTATGTTAATAACCCGGACCTAAATCGGAAGATTAGGTAGCATGAGGGTTTGTAAACCAAACGAGTATGGAGACTCGTGTAATATGGTTCAACAAAGCCTACATACTAAATGAAACTTAACCTAAGTGTCTACGACCCATCGCGACCCATTAAGGTAGCTTATGCTACTTTAACGCATCGTGCGCGTGAAACGCGTTCGGACCGCCTAACTAGTCCTATGACAAGTGTTATATGCCTAAACATGTTACATTATCAGTTATGTGATGAAAGTTTAGGTTACATATGCTAAATTACCAATTATACTTGAAAAGGGTATTCTGGTAATTTACCTAAGGCATATAAACTCGGAAGGTTATTCCCTACCTACTATGGTCACCTAATGTGTTTGGTCGGATCCTAATGATCGACCAAGCTGGGTCGAGTTCGAAGGTATAGGCGATTTATTAGATCGCCTACCCTACGACTCTAGACAACGTGGTAATCAGTGGGCATAGTCCCAAGGGACTATAACCAACGTGATTACACTCACGTTGCGAAGTTCAAACGAACTTCGCATTGACCATAACTGGTCAATGTAGAAAGTCAAACAAAGTTTGACTTTCAGACTCGAAAGACTCGAAAAGCAATAAAAGAACGAAAGAATACTTACCCAGGGTCCCCGAATGCTAATCCCGATTCAAGAATCTCAGGTATGAAACAATGGTTTCAACTTAGAGATCCTCAAATCAGAATTCTAGTGATTATGAAGCATGGGGGCATGGGGTATTTATAGTAAAAGGTCCACCGTTAAGATCGTTTCATGGAAAACGTGCCTTAATCCCACCCGTACAAGTGTCGGGACCTTATGGTGACTAAAATTCCATCCTTATCAGCTGACTAGACAAGTTGGAACATGTGGTGGTGGATCAAACAGCTGCAACCTGCTGTTTGATTCATTTAATCTGGTCAGAAGGTGCCACGCGGGCCGCCTAAGGATATAAGGAAACTGAGGCGGGCCGCCTAGCAGTCACAGATCAGAACAAAGTTTCAGAAATGACAGTTTCAGTCCCTGCACGTGTTTAAGGCCATTTTCGACACTTCTAAGGCCCGTAAAGCCAACTTTAAGGCCCTAAAATTTTGCCTAAACATTGTGGACATGAAACATGCTCAAAAATATGCCGGGTGTTGGTTCGTTTGGTCGTACGAACGCGATGTTCGCTTAATTACGACGGAATGCGCATAAGCGCGAAAAACGATCCAAATGACGCGACGAATGGATTTTTGGCAATCCAAACACTAAAGCATAATATAGTCATGCTTACATAAATTTTTGGATGTCCAGATGTATTCAGAACGTAAGTTATGCGCGAAAGTGCAAACTTGTGCACTTTTTGACACTTTTAGTCCCTGAATGACACAAAAGTTTATTTTAGCATACCGAACACCTCAAAGCCTATTTCTAAGCTATGTGAAGGGTATTTATGGTATGTTTAACTTATGGTCATGCTCCGGAATGTCTGTTACAGTTCAAATTGGCATACTTTCGCAGTTTGTCAACTTTAGTCCCTGTAAGCGATTAAACTTTGATTTCACCACACCAAACCTTCCAAAACTTATATCTAAGTTATGTAAAGGTTATTTAAGGTATGTTAAGCCTATTTCACTATTCCGGAGTGTTCGTTGCATTAAACTGGTTATATTTACGCATCGGTGCGCGTATAACCTTCCAGAAAGCGATTTAGAGCTTGAAATCGAACAAGACTTGATATGTGCAAAAGATACACATATTTATACAAGTCCAAAGTATGAAATACAATATTTCATTGGTTTGGAATTTGTTTGATGGTTGAAATGACACAGGTGTTACAGTTATGAAGACGAACGAAGGCTTCCTTATAAGGGGCTTGATACCTTCACCATCATGACGCATTTTAAATCCGTGAGGCGATGGTGGTTCGTCCCGGCCATAGCGGACGATATCATGGTGCGATTACGCTTGGTTGTTACAAACTTCAAATATTCAAAACATGAATCCAAATTTTTTTTTGAAGAATTCTGTCAGTTAAAGCAACAGTTGATAATAATAATAATTAAGTTATATACAATGTAATCGAAGAATTTACATCGAGATAATTGGTAAACGGGTAACAAGTTGCGCCGCTACCCCTTTTTTAATAGCAAAACTAAGCCTTTTAAAAACTACGTTCATAGATCTCGGGGTCATAACATTACTATGCATGACCCTTTGAACTCGACTAAGTAGGTCCACAGCCTCTGGCGCCAGAAAACCAAAAGTATCAAAAGCAAATGGGATAAACACGTGCTGGTTGTCAAGGCACGCTTTCTCATGCTTGATCACTTTACCCGAAGCAGCCTTTAAACCAGCCTGGCCCACTGTGAAAGCACTACTCCCTAAGCCCACAAGCGGGGAAACCCCTGTTAAATCCATACAGGCGTGTTTTCCCCCTACCCATCCAAAGACCAGAATGTCGGCTGGTCGAAGGGTAGATCTCCCTTCCAACGGGTCTGTTAAGAAATTAACGGGAGCCTCTTTCTTAGCAGAAATACCAGCGCACCTGAATATGTCAAAAAGGACATCCCTAACCAAATCATGTCGGTATTTGAACCCTGGGAGCTCTCTACAATGAACAACATACTCACCAAAAGAATCCAAACACGCCTTATGACAAACTGGGCAAACCACATCAACTGGGAATAAAGGAATCATGAGGCGATACTTAAGGATAGTACGCTACTCCACCGGCGACATATGCTGGCCTAACCCATCTATAGGTATAGCAAGAAGAAAATCTTGTGCATGTGGTGCTCGGAGACACTCGAAAACGGCTTTTTGTCTAACGGTCAAGTCAAACTGCACTTCGATTTCGTGAACAATTTTACTAAAAAGAGCACTCGCCAATGCATGTTGGGCTTTAGGGGGGGCGATGTCCTTATTAGTGAAACCGCTGAAGTCAAAGCTTGGAATCGTATCACGAAGACAAGCCAAAGCACAAACATAATCAGAATCCATACCGCATATGCCACTGTCTCTTAAGATGTGGTCCTGTAGCACCCACGATTGGGCCCTCGAGGCCACAAAAGCGTAGGATGAAGCCTCTACGGCCGAATATAACCCCAAACCTCCAAACCTAATAGGTAAAGAAGCAAGTCGCCACTGGAGGTCTCCAAAGAAAGGACCTCCACAAACCACCAATTCCTCAATCGCCTCACGCAAACCTTTGTCAAAGAACAACGCTGCATCCTCCATGTGTACAGGTTGGCATGTCCTCAAGCCAAAGAAAAGTTTGGCAATGCCCATACAGGATCGAAGCAAGAGTAGTTCACTCTGCGGGTCACCTAATTTCGGTAGAAGACGCATCAAATCTACTGCCTTAGCAGCTCTTTTCATTGCCAACCCACTAATAAAGCTTGCGTCTCTACTTTCCAAATATGTTATTTAAGTTTCACTTTGTTCGACTTTCCAAGTTTTCGAGTTATTGATTTTGCATATACCGTTGTGGGCTTATTATTTTTATCTACATGATATAAATTTTATTCAAAACCATATAATCACAAACTTATATTAGCGGTTTTTTCTTCCGATTACACAATTATGTGTAAATAAACCTAATACTTTATTAAACTTTTTATTTTTATTTTGTAATATATGTTTTCCCTGAGGAAACCAAGGAAAGATACGTGTTAGTTATTTAAAAGGATTATTATTATTGAGAATAATCAATGATGATAATGTTTTCTATAACAAATATATGTAAGCATTATCACTGTGCATAAATGACATAATTGTAATGTTTAAAATAAATGCTTTCGGGTTGCAATGTTTTTAGTATATGCATATATTCACATATCACATATGGAAAATAATGAAAATATTATAAAAATATTTTAAATAATTAATTAGATGTGTATGTACATGAATTTTCTTTTCAAACAAAAGTTAAAGTTGTCAAAAGCAATTTGTTTTAGAAAACATCAAACTGAAACTGAAATCACATTAAAAAAATCATAAAAACCAAATTATATACACGGATATTGAAATTAAGATTATGATCTCGTTAAAAAAATGTACGATGAAACCTTATACCGATACGAAAAGAGTCCTGGATGGACTTTCGTAACCCATTCTTTTCTATAAAATATAACCTAAAACTTATAATTTTTTTTTTTACTTTTGCCACGTTTTTAAAACTCCTAATCATGGTTTTAAAAACCGGTTTATACCGGCTGGTTAAACCGGATGCCGAAAGCTTGCAGGCACGAATCATACCGGTAAACTGAGTGAACGGCAAAGAAGTTGTATTTCCGATAAATTGGGTTATACCAGTTTAAACCGATATACCGGTACCAGGCCACATGTTAAGAATTTAGACTTTTGATCTTTTAGCAGTCCAAAAAGGTGACGATTCATCTTCTTAGAAAACCTAGCGCCCAAAAAGATACCAATAAGGGAATTTTTTGAATTATTTTTTATTATGAATTAACGTTGGAATAAGTTTTATTATGTAATGATGTAGTTTTGAATTATTTTTTGAATTGAAATCGTATTTTATGGATTTATAGTGTCAATTAGTCAACCTGGTTGAACCACCCAATTCAACTGGCTAAACCATTTTTGATTTAACCCGATACGCTTTAAAAACCGGTTTTAAAACATTGCTCCTGATATGGTGGCATACTTTCTTTGTCAGTATAGCTTTCTCTCAAAATATCTATTTCCAAAGTCAACATGTATATGTTAGAATGGGTTAGGTTTTTAAAAAGTCAATAATAACCGACTATAGGGATTGTTGGCCGGTGGCAGTGGATTACTGAATGTGTGAATAAAAATTACAAAAGTCCACTAATCCATGGGTCATGTAAAACTACTCAACAATTTCATAATTGAGTTCAACCAAGGTTTATAACTTTAGACAAAAGATCAAATACAAATAATATGAACATACAAAATGTACGGATTGGGTGAAAAATTAAAAAGGGGCAGTGGCGATCTGGTAATTATGTGAATACCTTTTTTCTCATGCCAAAATCGTACAAACCTACAATTAGCGTCCCTGATTCTATTTCAAATTCTTCTATGATTTAATCAGATTGAGTAGCCCCATTTTATATCTAGGGTTTAATTACGATTCTCTATCATCTCAAATCATACAAACCTACAAATCAACGTCCCTGATTCTATTCTATTGATCGCTTTGTCGTTTTATCAACAATGGTTGAAGAACATATGAACTCTAATTTGGAAGGTTTGTGTTGTTTTTATTGTAGGAATTGATATAATTTTTACATCAGCTGATTGTTTTTTGTAGAATTAATATGGATGCGGAGGTTATGCCTTATGGTCACTTCGTTTGGTTAGTTGTATGATAGGTAGTTTATATGCCTTAGGAAAATGATCAAATGCCCTTTTTGAGCATAAATTCAATTTAAGCATATGTAACCTAAATTTTGACACTTACACTGATTGTGCAACATTATTAAACATGTTTAGGCATATAAGACTTATCATAGGACTAGTTAGACCATCCGAACGCGCAATTGCGCATATGACATGTTAAAGTAGCGTAAACTACCTTAACGGGCCATAACGGGTCAAAAGCACTTAGGATTCATTCCAAATCAGAATGTAGGCTTTGTTAAACCGTTTCATATGCGTTCCAACACTCATTTGGTTTACAATAGCTCATTCTATCCGATTCCTCCGATTATGTACCTATGCTTTAACATAGCTACCCGATGTTAGGACACATTTGAAGCTTTGGTATTCCACTTGATTCAAGGATACTTTGCAATCCCATGTGAGTACATAGACCCCTCTTTTTACGTTTTCAAATGTTTTGGGGTGATTCATATGTGCCTATTCACTATTTTCATGATTTCAAGCTATATGTTTTCACATGCTTAGTACTTATCCTTTGACAAATTGAAACTGTTATCTATGGCTTAAATACTGATTTTCAAAGTTTGTAAGACTATTTGTTGGTGCGTATTTATACTTATACATTCATTAACAATGATTAAGCCGATTGGTAGTACGATATAGCTTTATAGGTTGACACCCCATTCCTGTTGTACGGAATGTCAAAAACCAAAGTTTAAACCAAATAGATTTTGCCTTTGTGGTAAATCTATAGTCACCAAAGTGTAGTTTGATACACTAAGGTTTGAATGTATTGCCAAACGACTACAATGTGCTTTTACAAATGTTTTTCAATTAAGCCATAAAAACTTATCTTGTGTTATTTCCAAAACCAAAGCATAGTTTGATATGCTATTGTTTACTAAAGAATTTTTTCATATATTGCCAAATCACTATTTAAGTATATTTCGATATACTTCCAAAGCATAGTTTGATATGCTCCCAATGTGATACTGTTTACTAAAGTATAGTTTGATATACTGGCAATCACAATTTAAGTATATTTCGATATACTTCCAAAGCATAGTTTGATATGCTCCCAATGTGATATTGTTTACCAAAGTATAGTTTGATATACTACCGATTATGTTATTTCTAAAACCAAAGCATAGTTTAATATGCTCTTTTCAAACCAAAGTATAATTTGATATACTACCGATGCTTTCATTCCTAAACCAAAGTATACTTTTGATATACTACCAAATCAATTATTTCAAAACTAAAGTATACTTTGATATACTACTTACCCTATTATTTCAAAACTAAAGTATATTTTGATGTACCACCTATCCTATTATTTCAAAACCAAAATATATTTTGTATATACAACAAACCTTTTTATCAAAACAAAGCATTTTGGATACAAAACTTTTTACAAGGATTCATCGCTCTTTTTGTAAACATAAAATCTTTTTCTTATGTTATCCAAAGCCATGAATCTAATTCACTAAACCTATGTTACTCACATACATTTTTATGTTGACGTTTTATTTTCACATATGTTTCAGGTTCTATTATGTGACGATTGGGGATTGTTTGCTTCACTTAGGATGGACGCGGATTTTAGTGACTTAAAACTTGAAAGACAATTGTTGTATTTATTGGTTTATATCAAAACAACGAGTCAATTAACGAAATAAAACAAAACTTCAAATACCATGTATTGTGAAACAATGATTCTGTGACATGACTCCCCGACGTTTCCGCTCCGGTTTGTTGTATTTGGGTGTTACAACATCCCAAATAATCCTACTTATGATATTACATCAGTAGGTAATGATTTTGGTATAAGAAATTATATTTAAAACCAATTTAGGTGCCAAAAGGGCATTTTGATCCTTTAGAAGCATAATTAATGATAATATACGAAAACTCGGTTTATGATCATAATATTAACATCAAAATATGCTAAACATGTTAACATATTAGTGTGTAATTTATTTGCAAGTTCATTGGGGTTTAAAACCTTATTTTAACAAAACAGGTAAAATAGTCAAAGTTTAATATAATAACGGAACTTGCACTAAAACTCAGATTACTATTATGATCATGTAATATAACCTCAGAGGATTATGCTACATGATAATATGACCATAATGGAACCTTAAAACAGTAGGAAACTAATCTAATTGGGGTCAAAATCGAAAGTCGAAGCAGAAGTCAAACTTTGCGACTTTCGGTTGCGAACCGACCCTAAACCTGGAATTGACAAGCCGACATGTTTACACATGTGCTAATAAGTATTACCAAGCTATTAAAGTGTTAAAACATATTTTATAACACCTACATTATCAGATAAAGATTATTTTCAAAACTGACCCGTTTGACTTTTTAATGTTAATAACTTTGACCCGTTAATTGACCAAGTAAACGTGATTTTTAAGAGGTGCCCTTTTGAGGGATTAACACCTACCTAATTACGATCACGTAGCCATGTTCGCCTCGAATAATGGCTAGACCATTAAGGTCTAAACCGAAAGTCAAAGCTTTTATCGGAAAAAGCTTGACTTTCGGCTTTTAAAAGCCTATAAACGAAAAGCAGGAGGTAGAAACACCTACAAAAGGTCCTAGCTCAAAATTAGAACTCAGGTGGAGTCTCCCTTCAGTTGTGAATCTCCAGAGGAAGAGAGGAATTTATAAAATGAGAATGAGAAAGTGTAAGAGTTGAAGAACACTCCTATTTATAGTTGGAGCTGATGTTTTTGGATCAATCCAGGTGTTATGAGGGGCTAGGAGATCATTCCAGGTGTCTTGGGACGTGTCTAAAACCAGCTATGAGCTCATGGTTTCGATTTTGAGGTGCTATAGTGGTTTGTGTGGTGAACAAGGAAGAATGCAGCAGCTGGGCAAAACTTTCTGCCAGCTTGGTGTTGTCGCGCCCCGCGACCGGATCGACCAAGGGGGGTCGCGCCCTGCGAAGCCTCAAATAAGTTTAAAAGTTTGGCAGTTTCAGCCCCTTGCCTCCAAAACTCAAAACAACTTTCATAAATTGCACTTTTAACCCCTCAAGTCCAATTTTAGGTATTCTTAGAAGTATACCCGTACATCAAAAAGCTCCGGGTTCATTTAAAAGGCCACTTAGAGGTTTAAATTAACATGTTGACGATTTTAACCCTTCATATTATCAAACTCTCGATTAAATCATTAACGATTTCGTTCGGCCAACAAGTGGCTTGTGTAGAGAATTTGAATACCGTAAAAGGTCACTCATAGGCATAGTTTAAGCATGTTGACACTTTTAGTCCCTCCACATTCATGCTTTCATTGTTTGGCAAAAATAGTCACACCTAGCTAACATTAGGCACATTTAGGATTAGGGACACGTGTTAGTACACTATTAGACACGATTTTACGAGGTGTTACAACACTAAATCAAAATAAAACTCAAAATTACCCTACATCTGCATCAGGCAACAACTCATTTAAAATTACCCTACAAGTGCAACCAAATTACTCTACAACCTCATCAACAATACACTAAATCAAAATAACACTCAAAATTACCCTATAAGTGCAACAAAATTACGCTACAACCACATCAAGAATACACTAAATCAAAAAACACTCAAAATTACCCTACAAGTACGTCATGCAACAACTCATTCAAAATTACCCTACAAGTGCAACAAAATTACTCTACAACCTCATCAACAATACACTAAATCAAAATAACACTCAAAATTAACCTACAAGTGCAACAAAGTTTTGCTACAACCTCATCAAGAATACACTAAATCAAAATAACACTTAAAATTACCCTACAAGTGCATCTGGCAACAACTCATTCAAAATTACCCTACAAGTACATCAAAATTATTCTACAACCTCATCAGCAATATACTAAATAAAAATAACACTCAAAATTACCATACAAGTGCAACAAAACTACGCTATAACCTCATTAACAATACGCTAAATCAAAATAACACCCAAAATTACCCTACAAGTGCATCAGGAAATAACTCATTCAAAATTACCCTACATGTGACAACCCGAGTTTTCAAGGTCTTTCCTCGACACGTTACTTGTTTCACAACTATGTTTCATAACTCGTTTACATTGTTAATTGTGTATGTTTGATATATGATTAAATTACTGTGTTATTGTTTGGTTAGTGTTGGAAACCTTTAAAATGTCTAAGGTTATAAACTTAATCCCACAAACCTCACCCGACGAAAGATGGTTTTTTATCATCACCCGTACTCGACGAAACATTGTTGTTTCGTCATCAACATCACGACGAAACATAGTTCTTCGTCGAGACCCTTATTCGCCGAGATGGGCTTCGGCCCAAGGGAAGCCCATTTATAATCTGCCACATTCACGTTATATTACGTGAACCTTAATTCGCGAAACCCTATACACACTTCTCCTCTCCCTTGCACCCAACGGCGATCATCATCCTCTCGAAGTTCTTTTCGGTCTCATCTCGCATTCGGTTAGTATGTGATGACTCGATTTAACCTGTTTGTTATGTAGTTGGTATAATCATTTTCACATGATTGTTATAAAGTGACTGATCTGGATGTTATGAATCATAGTTTGATATGAATATGGTTAAGGACAGTTATGTATTCTGGCAAACTAATGAATTGTTGACAAAAGTGATCTGATTGATTATGGTTCTCAGTGGCATGATTAGGGTTAATGATTTATGATTTATGCGATTTGATTATATTGATGACGAAACCGTTTGAGCATGAGCAATAACTGTTAAAATCATAATGTTTAATCTGTTTGATCTGTTTTGGGAAATGGTAAACATGTTTGCTGAAATCACGGATAATTGGTTATTGAGGAAAAGGAAATCAGAACTGTTATGTACGCGACGAAACTCCCTCCTCGGCGAAACACTCCTGTCGACGAAACACCTTAGTGATTCGTCACCCCTCACATCGACGAAACACCTCAGTGATTTGTCACCCATCATATCAACGAAATACTTTAGTATTTCGTCACCTATCATGTCAACGTAACACCTCAGTGTTTCGTCGGTTGAAGTTCACCGCCCAGAGGATAGTTCACAGACTGTGGTTGGAACTTGAATAATATGAATGATTGTTGACGAAACCCTATTACTGTTTGTTAATGATATAAACATTGACCGAGGAAACATAATTTGGTTGTTATGAGTAGTACATGTAACTGTTAGCACCGTTGTGAAACATACATGAGAATTGTGGAATCGTATGAACTTGAATAAATGCTATGTTGTTCGAATGCACACTATGAATGTAAATTATACGTGAACCATGCGAATGTAAACTAATTATGTAAACATGAATACCATAGGCTGTGACTATTTAAGTATGAGCAAGTAGCTAGTCATACCGAGCAAACCAAGGTGAGTTCACTTCTCTCAAAACAAGCATGCATCCGGTGGAAACAATCAAACTGACAAAACTTGTAAAAAGATTTTCGTAACCCATATCCTTGTAGGGGATATGAGGCAGTTTTCAAATACCCACATCCTTGTAAGGGATGTGAGGCGGATTTCCCAAACGCATATCCTTGCAGGGGATATACAATGGTTTTCAGTAAACGTTAATGTTGGATAATACACTCACTCTCTATCACTTAAGTCCCATCATACTACCGGGTTAGTTGCTTGTAGGGCAACAGGGTTATTAGTTGATAGCGCTATTAGGTTTGGCACCCTCACGACGTACCTGGATAGGACGGGCGTGAACAAATAACTTTAAAACATGGCCAATGTTTGATAGAGCATTGGAGAAGGGAAAAAAGGGCCGTCTGCGGTATCGAATTATTATCAACTTAACATATCATAAGTCTCTACTTGGTATCAAACAGCGTGTCCGATACACTTTTTCTGCATGGTTGGAGGTCCATAGGTTCTTGGATTGGAACTTGCTATCTGGGAGTGCTGGAGTGGTCATGGGTCGCAACTCTTGGATATTTATTCTTGGTTTAGCACATTGTTTTGAAACACTTGAACAACGAATAATCGTATGCTTCCGCTGAATGTTTACTTTGGTTTTAATGTATGGTTTGATACTATTTTATGAATGAATGGAATGTTTTATTTAAATACTTATTATAGTTTAATGTGATTAGTGGCTGGATCCTGGTACGTCACACACCTCGCGGGGTTTCCTCATGTGGTATTTTGGGGGTGTGACAGTTTGGTATTAGAGCCACTGGTTATAGTGAATTAGGTTTTAAAACGTTTTCATAAAACCAGACTATAACCCAACAGTATCGAAGCGACCATGACACTCAGCTCCAGATTGCAAGGTTCGACCTCTGTTTACTTTATGCATTACTTGTTTAGTAGTCACACACTCACGATTTGTATGAAACTACATACTAGATACCATGATGTAATTACCTGTGCTGCATGTTGTAGTGAAGTTCGATAGTGTGACACTACTCTTCGACTATTGTGATCTTTAATCCTGTAATCTCTTCTGTTTTTGCTATTTGAATGTGGGGAACCTTTTAGCGCAAGTTAAGAGGCACCGAGATAAGCGTGCAAATTGCCTTATTATTATGGGTGCACACATAATAATAATGTGGGGTGCATGTGAGTCCCAGTGAGGCTTAACGAGTGTGAAAAGGGTTCTGCTCTGTCGTTTGATGTAAACTTTGTAGTTTGTAGATGTCAACGTGAGGTTTGGCTCATACCTTATCTCGATTCTTAAAACTTTTCCCTCTTCTTATATAGAATCATGAGCGGATGAGGCCATGGACGTGGTCACATTGTGATGACTCAGGCTGAGTTGACTAATTTGATTAACACCCGTGTGGCTGAGGCTTTGGCAGCCTATCAAGCTGGTACGATATGTGCCAATTATTCATTATTCTTATGTCGCGTACACAATTCTTACCCGTGTGCTGTAATTTCTTTCGTCCTTAGGTCTCCAAGCGAATCAAAACCAGAACAATCCACCTGTGTGTACGTTCAAAATGTTCATGGACTGCAAGCCCCAAACTTTCAGTGGAACTGAAGGTCCCGTGGGACTGCTCCGTTGGTTCGAGAAAGCCGAATATGTTTTTTTCTATGTGTAACTGTCCAAAGGGGGACAGGGTGAAGTTTGCTTCTGGCACCTTGGAGGACGGTGCTTTGACTTGGTGGAATGCTCAGGTGCAGATGTTGGGCGTCGAGATGGCAAACGCGACCACTTGGGATGATTTTAAAGAGCTGATTCGGGAGGAGTACTGCCCTCGGGATGAAATTCAGAAGTTGGAAAACGAGTACTATAACCTGAAGATGGAAGGATCGGAGATCGAGGCCTATACGAAACGATCTCACGAGCTGGCAAACATGTGTCCTAATTTATCTCGACCACCACCCCGCATGATCAAACTCTACATTAAGGGATTGGCACCACAAGTCAAGGGATTAGTCACTGCAACAAATCTCAACAACCTACCCAGGATTATCAGATTGGCTCACAAGATCACCGATCAGGAGGTGGAGCGTGGCTCGCTGCCACCCCGTATTGCTGCTACCACTACTGCTGCTACGGTTACCACAACCACAGATAACAAGCGTAAGTGGAATGACACAGATAAGACATCAAACTTGAATTAATCGCAGAAGAAGCCTAATAACAACAGCAGCCACAACTTTAGTCAATCATCTTCGGTTAATCAGAATCAGAACCACAGCCAGGCTTCCGGTTACGCAGGAAAGCAGCCGAAGTGCAATAAGTGTGGTTTCCACCACTATGGCCAGTGTAGTCGGGCATGTCAAAGGTGTGACAAGCTGGGACATATGGCGAAGGATTGTAGAGCTCCACATCCCAAGCAACAACAGTAACAATCTCAGCAATAGCAACAGAGGCAACAACCCCAGCAGAATCGGGGTAATCAGAGGGGATGCTATCAGTGCGGCAGTGAAGGGCATTTCAAGAAGGATTGCCCGCAATTGAATCAGAATGCCAACAATAACAATGGGGGTAACCGCCAGAATAACAACAACAACAACGCGGGAAACAATAACAATGGGAATAAGGGTGGGAATGGTGCTCGTGGTAGGGCGTTCACTATTGGTGTAGGCGATGCTAGGAACGATGGAAACGTCGTGACAGGTACGTTCTCTGTTAATGGTATTATTGCTTCTGTGTTATTTGACTCTGGTGCCGACTGGAGTTATGTGTCTTTGGGGTTTAGTCCTCAGCTAGGATTGACTCCTGCGTCTCTTGTGAACAAGCATGTAGTGGAATTAGCTGATGGGAAGTCGTTAGAAGCCACACATGTATTCTTAGGGTGTAAACTCGATCTTCTAGGTCAAGTGTTTGACATTGACCTTCTTCCCGTCACTCTTAGTAGTTTTGATATAGTCGTTGGTATGGATTGGTTGTCCAAACACGGAGCAGACATACTTTGCAAGGAGAAGATCGTGCGTGTACCTCTCCCTAGCGGGGAATCATTATCTGTCCAGGGTCATCGAAGCGGTGCAACCGTCAACATCATTTCATCCATGAAAGCCCAGAAATGTTTACGGAAGGGCTACCCTGCTATTCTTGTGCTTGTTACTGATACTCGGCCTGAAGAGAAGAAAATCGATGATTTACCAGTCGTACGGGAGTTTCCTGACGTTTTTCCCGAAGAACTTCCAGGTTTACCTCCACATCGTCAGGTGGAATTCCACATTGATCTCACACCAGGAGCAACTCTGATTGCTCGCGCACCATATCGTCTTGCACTGGGGGAGTTGCAAGAACTGTCGAATCAACTTCAAGAACTGTTGGATAGAGGCTTTATTCGACCCAGTTCTTTGCCTTGGGGAGCCCCAGTTTTGTTTGTGAAGAAGAAAGACGGGTCCTTTCGCATGTACATTGACTATCGAGAACTCAACAAGGTGACGGTCAAGAATCGTTACCCTTTGCCTCGCATCGACGACCTGTTCGACCAGTTGCAAGGGTCGAGCTTCTACTCGAAGATTGATCTAAGATCGGGCTATCATCAGATGAGAGTCTGAGAGGAATATGTTCCAAAAACAGCTTTCCGCACGCGGTATGGCCATTACGAGTTCCTGGTTATGCCATTCGGATTAACCAATGCAC
Organism: Helianthus tuberosus; assembly: GCA_030545235.1. Classification (NCBI taxonomy): domain Eukaryota; kingdom Viridiplantae; phylum Streptophyta; class Magnoliopsida; order Asterales; family Asteraceae; genus Helianthus; species Helianthus tuberosus. Next base: position 172,596,407 of record CM060377.1, read on the forward strand.
CAGCGGTATTCATGGATCTCATGAACCGCGTATGTAAACCATATCTTGACGATTTTGTCATTGTGTTTATCGAAGACATTCTGATCTATTCTAAGAGCAAGGAGGACCATGAACGGCATCTGCGTCTTATTTTGGAGTTCCTGAGGAAGGAGCAACTCTACGCGAAATTTTCTAAGTGTGACTTCTGGATTCGAGAAGTACACTTCCTCGGCCACATCGTTAACGAAATGGGGATACACGTGGATCCTGCTAAGATCGACTCAATCAAGAATTGGGCAACACCAAAGAATCCTTCGGAGGTGCGATAATTTCTTGGTCTCGCTGGGTACTATCGAAGATTCATTGAAGGTTTTTCAAAGATCGCTCAACCTCTCACTGCTCTGACACAGAAGGGTGTAGTGTATACTTGGGGAACGAAACAGGAATACGCCTTTTAGCTTCTGAAGCAAAAGCTTTGCAGTGCACCGATTTTGTCTTTACCTGAGGGTTACCGAAGATGTTGTAGTGTATTGTGACGTCTCTATTCAAGGTCTCGGTTGCGTGCTGATGCAACGCGAGAAAGTTATAGCTTACACCTCTCGACAGTTGAAGGTCCATGAAAAGAATTACACGACTCACGACTTGGAGTTGGGGGCCGTGGTGTTCGTGCTCAAAATCTGGAGGCATTACTTGTACGGTACTAAATGCACTATTTTACCGACCACAAGAGCCTTCAACATATATTCGACCAGAAGGAATTGAATATGCGACAGCGTCGCTGGGTAGAACTCTTGAACGAATACGACGGTGCAATCAAATATCATCCAGGTAAGGCTAACATCGTAGCTGATGCCCTTAGCCGAAATGAAACGAAACCCAAATGTGTTCCCACCTTGCAGCTCACCATTCACTCAAACCTCCCAAATCAGATCCGTTCTGCACAAATTGAAGCATTGAAAGAGGAAAACATCGAAGGAGAATACTTAAGGGGCATGGAAAAACGGCTTATAGAGAGATCTAACGGCATCTACTACTTCATGGAACGAATATGGATTCCTCTATTTGGTAACCTTAGAGATCTCGTGATAGACGAAGCGCACAAGTCTCGGTACTCTGTTCATCCAGGTTCAGATAAAATGTATCAGGATCTCAAGGTTTTGTACTGGTGGCCGAAGAAGAAGGCCCACATCGCGACTTATGTAAGTAAATGCTTAACTTGTTCAAGGGTCAAGGTGGAGTATTAGAAACCCTCAGGCCTACTTCAGCAACCAGAGATACCCATGTGGAAATGGGAACAAATCGCCATGGATTTTGTCACCGGGCTACCTAGAACTCAAAGCGGAAATGATACCATCTGGGTGATCGTTGATCGTCTCACGAAATATGCGCACTTCCTCGCAATCAAAGAAACTGACAAGTTCTCGCAGTTGGCGGGTATTTATCTAAAGGAAGTGGTTTCCAGGCATGGGGCGCCAACCTCCATTATCTCTGATCAAGATCCACGTTTCATATCCGATTTGTGGCAAGCGATGCACAAATCATTTGGCTCACGTCTCGACATGAGCACTGCCTATCACCCTCAAACGGATGGTCAGAGTGAGCGAACCATACAGACACTGGAAGACATGCTGCAAGCATGTGTTATCGATTTTGTTAAGGTTGGGAGAGACATTTGCCCTTGGTGGAGTTTTCCTACAATAACAGTTACCATACCAGTATCAAGGCAGCTCCATTCGAGGCTTTATACGGGCAGAAATGTCAATCTTCTCTCTGCTGGGCTGAAGTGGGTGACAGCCAAATCACAGGCCCGGAGCTAGTGCTCAAAACTTCTGAGAAGATAGTACAAATCAGAAATCGTATGGCGGCGGCGCGCGACCGTCAAAAAAGCTACGCTAACAAGCGTAGGAAACCTTTGGAGTTTGCTGTAGGTGATCGCGTTATGTTAAAAGTCTCACCCTGGAAGTGTGTGATACGTTTTGGAAAACGCGGTAAGCTTAATCCACGTTACGGCAGGCCAATCAAAATTCTGAAATGAATTAGTAAGGTGGCGTACAAGCTTGAGTTACCTGCTGAGTTGGGTAACGTCCATGATGTTTTCCATATTTCACAATTGAAGAAGTGTTTGTCTAATGAAACACTTGTAGTGCCGTTTCAAGAGCTCAAAATTGACGACAAGTTGCAGTGTGTCGAAGAACCAATTGAAATTATGAACCGAGAAGTCAAAGTTCGTAAGCACAGCCAAATTCCAATCGTGAGAGTTCGTTGGAACTTAAGACGTGGACCGGAATTCACGTGGGAATGCGAAGATCAGATGAAGCTCAAGTATCCTCACCTTTTCCCAAAGAAACAATCTAATCCTGGTGCAACTAATGAATTTCAGGACGAAATTCCCCTTCAAGTTGGGGATGATGTGGCACCTGGGGAAAATCCACAGTCATCCTGATTTGACACTTCGCCGCTTTCAGAGTACTTATCAAATTTCGAGACGAAATTTCTTTCAAGTTGGGGATGATGTGACAACCCTAGTTTTCAAGGTCTTTCCTCGACACGTTACTTGTTTCACAACTGTGTTTCATAACTCGTTTGCATTGTTAATTGTGCACATTTGATATATGATTAAATTACTGTGTTATTGTTTGGTTAGTGTTGGAAACCTTAAAATGTCTAAGGTTATAAACTTAATCCCACAAACCTCACCCGACGAAAGATGGTTTTTCATCATCACTCGTACTCGACGAAACATTGGTGTTTCGTCATCAACAACACGACGGAACATAGTTCTTCGTCGAGACCCTTATTCGCCGAGATGGGCTTCGGCCCAAGGGAAGCCCATTTATAATCTGCCACATTTACGTTATATTACGTGAACCTTAATTCGCGAAACCCTAGACACACTTCTCCTCTCCCTTGCACCCAACGGCGATCATCATCCTCTCAAAGTTCTTTTCGGTCTCATCTCGAATTCAGTTAGTATGTGATGACTCGATTTAACCTGTTTGTTATGTAGTTGGTATAATCATCTTCACATGATTGTTATAAAGTGATTGATATGGATGTTATGAATCATACTTTGATATGAATATGGTTAAGGACAGTTATGTATTTTGGAAAACTAATGAATTGTTGACAAAAGTGATCTAATTGATTATGGTTCTCAGTGGCATGATTAGGGTTAATGATTTATGATTTATGCGATTTGACTGTATTGATGACGAAACCGTTTGAGCATGAGCAATAACTGTTAAAATCATAATGTTTAATCTGTTTGATCTGTTTTGGGAAATGGTAAACATGTTTGCTGAAATCACGGATAATTGGTTATTGAGGAAAAGGAAATCGGAACTGTTATGTATGCGACGAAACTCCCTCCTCGGCGAAACACTCCTGTCGACGAAACACCTTAGTGATTCGTAACCCCTCACATCGACGAAACACCTCAGTGATTCGTCACCCATCATATCGACGAAACACTTTAGTATTTCGTCACCTGTCATGTCAACGAAACACCTCAGTGTTTCGTCGGTTGAAGTTTCGCCGACAAAGGATAGTTCACAGACTGTGGTTGGAACTTGAATAATATGAATGATTGTTGACGAAACCCTATTACTGTTTGTTAATGATATAAACATTGACTGAGGAAACATAATTTGGTTGTTATGAGTAGTACATGTAACTGTTAGCACCGTTGTGAAACATACATGAGAATTGTGGAATCGTATGAACTTGAATAACTGCTATGTTGTTCGAATGCACACTATGATTGTAAATTATACGTGAACCATGCGAATATAAACTAATTACGTAAACATGAATACCATAGGCTGTGACTGTTTAAGTGTGAGCAAGTAGCTAGTCATACCGAGCAAACCAAGGTGAGTTCACTTCTCTCAAAACAAGCATGCATCCGGTGGAAACAATCAAACTGACAAAACTTGTAAACAGATTTTCGTAACCCAAATCCTTGTAGGGGATATGAGGCAGTTTTCAAATACCCACATCCTTGTAAGGGATGTGAGGCGGATTTCACAAACGCATATCCTTGCAGGGGATATGCAACGGTTTTCAGTAAACGTTAATGTTGGATAATACACTCACTCTCTATCACTTAAGTCCCATCATACTACCGGGTTAGTTGCTTGTAGGGCAACGGGGTTATTAGTTGATAGCGCTATTAGGTTTGGCACCCTCACGACGTACCTGGATAGGACAGGCGTGAACTAATAACTTTAAATCATGACCAATGTTTGATAGAGCATTGGAGAAGGGCAAAAAGGGCCGTCTGCGGTATCGAGTTATTTTCAACTTAACATATCATAAGTCACTACTTGGTATCAAACGGTTAAAGCAAACTGTGAACTCACCAGCATGTCTGATACACTTTTTCTTCATGCTTGCAGGTCCATAGGTTTTTAGATTGGAACTTGCTATCTGGGAGTGCTGGAGTGGTCATGGGTCGCAACTCTTGGATATTTATTCTTGGTTTAGCACATTGTTTTGAAACACTTGAACAACGAATAATCTTATGCTTCCGCTGAATGTTTACTTTGATTTTAACGTATGATTTGATACTATTTTATGAATGAATGGAATGTTTAATTTAAATACTTATTATAGTTCAATGTGATTAGTGGCTGGATCCTGGTACGTCACACACCTCGCGGGGTTTCCGCATGTGGTATTTTGGGGGTGTAACACTACAAGTGCAACAAAATTACTCTACAACCTCCTCAACAATACACTAAATCAAGATAACACTCAAAATTACCCTATAAGTGCAAGAAAATGACGCTACAACATCATTAACAATACACTAAATCAAAATACCACTCAAAATTACCCTAAAAGTGCATCAGGCAACAACTCATTCCAAATTACCCTACAAGTGCAACAAAATTATCTATAGTTCAAGAAAAAATAATACCAAAATCTGCGGTTTTCGATGATTTCTCGTTATTATACTTCATTCTCGTTGTAGCATGTATATTTTGTAAAAACGAAATGAAAATTAGATAAATAGCGGAGTTGGGAAAAAAACTAACTTCAAAAATTATACATAATACAAAATATTACGCTACAAACAATTTGAAATTACCTTTTGTAGACATGATTAATGGTAGGATCGGAGACTTTTGAATATTCTAAGATTTTGAATCAGAGAATTTTGGAGATTTTAGGGCCTTGATCTTAAGAAATGAGATTGTTTTGTTGATTAATGGTCGAAATAAGGGAAACGGTACAGATTTGTATACTTACGGATTTACCACTGCTATAAACCGCTATTCGTACGTTTAGTATGTTAAAGTTATTTGTACCAGAACTTTACTCCATAACTTTATATCGTCAATTTGTGCGTGATGAAATAATTTTCCTGTTTGATTTATTTAATTTGTCTTTTATTAAAAGAGAAACTTGTAACTTGCCTTATTTTGTTAGACACGTTTAATAAATCGTGTTTACGTGTCAAATTAATGACTCAACAATTCTTGTAATCCAGACTTGGATGAAACTATAGTTTTATTCAGTAACAGTTTGATTGTAGCTTACGTGTCTTATTTAAGCCCCACACAAAAATGATTAAGTTATTAATAAACTAGTTTTTGAGACCCCCGTGTTGCGGCGAGGGCGTAAAACAGTAAAAAGATTAAGGTCAAACATTTTAGCGAACTTCCATGATGAAAAGGCCGTTAATAACATACCCTAATTCTCATCTACGTCACTCAAACAAAAAATAGAAAGGTAAACATGGCGGCCCTTGATCCATTTTGGCCACCCAATATCTTTTCCCTTTCCTTGAATAATCTTTCCCCACTCGCTAGAAACCCCACAAGCAGTGCATCAGAACACTTTAACATTAACGTAAGTTTTTTTTTCTGATTCTTTTTCCTTTTTTATATAATGTTTAGAATCTTGGTCTTCTTCATTCTGTATATGCCAATGATTATTCTTTTTGGTTAATAATTTGTAGCCTTCGCTTTTTCCTACAATGGTGGAGGCGGTGGCGTTTCATTCCACTTCTTATCGGGTAGATAATTAGTTCAGGGGTTCAATCCACTAACGATCATCCTAATCCTAGGATCTTTTTCTCTAATTAAGTAATTAGTTATCTTTCTTTGTTATTTCATTTATATTGTTTTGATTGTTTGGTAAAAGGTTAATAACAGGTCAAAGTTTTGCATTTGAAAAGTCAAATCTTGATTTCTTTTTGAGCAACCATGAGTCCATAATGGTACAGTCTTATAAAACTTAAAAGCATATATAGCCGTGACTATTATTTGGCATTAAGTGTTACACTTTTCATTATTATATATAATACTTAATTTCAGTTATAAGAATGATTTACAGATTTATGAATTATATGATTTACATTGTTCAACACTAATACTTAATTTTAGTTATAAGAATAATTTAAAGATTTGTGACTTATATGATTTACATTGTTCAGCACTGTTAGATAATATAATTTTCTTTGACTAACTCGTGTAACACATGTAGTTAAACTAGTTATTTTTATATCAAAGACCAAGATTGTTTGTTTGATTGATTATTACAAAATATAGAGAAATTTAGGGAATTAAATAATGAAAACTATAACTACCTAAAAAAGTGGGGTGTAATTTTACCGAAATACCCTTTTAAAAAAATAGAAATAAATAAACTATTAGAAATTATGTTTTTGGTTCTCAAATAGCTCTATGTTTCTCTTGTGATCATATCTTTTATATGTCTATATCTATATATATATATAGACACACATATATAGGGGATTCTTATTTTGAAAACGCTAAATATTGAGAAAACAGTTAGAGCGAATGAGAAAACAAATCAAAGTCAATTTTTATTTATACAGACTTCAATATACTTACAATACAACATTAAAAATGAATTTACTTGTTAAATAATTCTTACAAAATCACCCTTAATAAGTTTTTTACACATGTGTAAATACAACAAATTTACACACATGTGTAAATGACAAACTTACACATTTGTAAATTTTCTTTATTTAAAAATATATGTAAATTTAAACGTCTAAATATAATATCTAATACTGTATTCGAATAATAGTGATAAGTGTAAAAGAAAATTTTGAATTTGAATTGTTTGTATACCAAGTTCTCGCGGTTTTCATTTATTCTTACGGTTCTCGCAATATTTAGCATTCTTATTTTAACCCTCCCAAATATATATATATAACAAATTTGTTACCATGAACAATATCCATGGCTTTTTATATATTTACTTATTTTTTGTATTTTATTGTAATAATTAATTCTGAACATTTCATGTTTCTCTCTTATAACTTTAAAAAATTTCATCTTTTATAATATTCCGAGTATATCGTTGTGAAGTGCTTATTTTTATCTGCATCTCAATATAAATATTATTAAAAACCGAGTTATGAATAGTATGTACAAATAATCAAGGCGCAAACATATAGGTCATCAAAGCTGACTCACGGTTTAGTTTCTGTATGTCGTTTTTCCTTTTTGTTATTTTAATATCATATAATATAATGATTTATAAAATTTTGAATGTATTATTGCAATGTGATTACTTTTAACTACGGTTTAATAAAGTTTTATTTAAAATTGAATGAGAATTGTTTTCTCTACTTTTCAATAGAACTGCGTTTTACCTTTAAAACTTAATTTTTCATATATCAAAATTTATAAAGTTTTGAATATAATGTCAGGTTCAAAATAATAGCGCATATGATTCAAATGAATTTTTTGTTTCAGTTAAGGATCAACTTCAAATATTCAAAACATGAATCTAAGTATGTTATTGAAGTTTCATTTTGTTCGACTTTTCAAGTTTCGAGTTAATCGTTTTGCATATACCGTTGCAGGGTTATTATTTTTATCTACATGATATAAATTTTATTCAAAACCACAGAATCACAAACTCACATTAGCGGTTTTTTTCAATGACTTGTGTGTAATTAAGTGATATATGTGTAAATAAACCTAATATTTTATTTAACTTTTTATTTTTATTTTGTAATATAAACCAAGGAAAGGTACCTACTAGTTATTTAAAAGGATTATTATTATTGAGAATAATCAATGATGATAAAGTTTTCTATAACAAATATATGTAAGCATTATCACTGAGGTTAAATGATATAATCGTAATGTTTAAACTAAAGGGGTAAGATCAAATAAAAAGTTTATTTTCCCTAAGTATGATGAGAAGGAATCTAAACCATTCATTTTTCAAATCAATGGTTAAGATGAAAGGAGGAGAGCAAGGGTATCTTGGGAAAATCCTATTTATGGACTTTCTCTCCACATGCAAGGCACATGCATGTTCCACTCCAATTTTTTAAACGTTCATAACTTTTTTATACGACACTATTTTTTCATAAAAATTTCACCGTAAAATCGAGCGTCTTTTTATCTTTAATTTGAGTACTATATTGCTATATAAAATATGAAGACTAAAAAAACCCACTTAAATGTGTTGCTTTCTATGTTGTATAACATTTTTTTGTGTTAAATTTTTGTACTATATTTATGTGCTAATTTTTTTGTGCTGAATTTTTTTGTCTTAAATTTTTTTCCTCAATTTTTTTTGTGCTGGATTTTTTGTACTACATTTTTTTGCTATATTTTCTTGTACTATATTTTTTTGTGCTATATTTTTTTGTACTACATTTTTTGTGCTATATTTTTTGTACTAGATTTTTTGTACTTGATTTTTTTGTTGTATTTTTAAAAAACAAAAGGGGTGCCACATGTCATTTTCACTCTTATTTATAAGAGTGAAAATGCCCTTCATTCTTACTTATTAGGAGTGCCACATGTCATCATCACAATTCTTCTTAGGCTACTTAGGCAAAATCCACTTTTTAGTGGATCCTTCCCCTTAAACTAAATGCTTTCGGGTTGATGTTTTTAGTATATGCATATATTGGCATATATCATGTATGGAAAATAATGAAAATATTATAAAAGTATTTTTAGATCATGCATTTCATGCATAATATATTATGTATGTATTTCAAGGGTATGTTCCCTTATGCAACCCACTTAACCTCTATATAAGACTGTGCATGGCTTTTACAAACCATCAACAAACAAACAATAATCTTTTGCAATCATGGCTTCAGTATGGGCATTTTCTTCTCCATTCCTCTTTTCGAACACTTCTTCGAGTAGAAAAAATATTGTTGCCTGTGAAAAGCTATTAATTTATAAAAACAAAGTTATGGACGCTCCTACCACGGCAACCTCAGTTAGAAGATCAGGAAGTTATCCTCCTTCATTATGGTCATATGATCATATTCAGTCCCTCACTAGCAAGTACACAGTATGCTTGTTAACCTTTTAGCCATTTTATTTTTTAACTTTCATGTATTAATAATCTTTTGAGAAAACAACTAGTCAACATACAAGGACCAAAGGGGCCTTTGCCCTAGCGGTACCAAGGTGTGTAATATAGTGTCCTTTCCTATGTAGTTGGGGATTCGAGTCGTGTGATGCACAACAATATTATAAAATTAAGAGTAGATTTAATCCCTGTTAAAAAAATTAACATGCAGGATTACAAGGATTTTTTTAAAAATAATGTACGACTATATATAACATGCATAATTGTTGTTAATTATCTGTAGGGAGAGAAGCACATGCCAAGATTGCAGACACTAAAAGAAGCAGTGAGGACCATGATTTATAAAGATAATGAAAAGGAGGAGAATCCGCTGAAGTTGCTCAACCTGGTTGATGATTTGCAGAGACTCGGCATATCTTATCATTTTGAGAATGAAATAAGCAATGTCTTAAGAAATATATACTACAACTTCTATGAAACTCCTGAAAAGTGGACTAAATTGGATTTAAATCTTAAATCCCTTGGGTTTAGAGTCTTGAGACAACATGGATATCATGTCCCTCAAGGTACCAAGTAAATTAATGAAGGATGTCTTAATTTATCTCGTATTTTGATTTACAATTTTGAAATATTGAACATTAGTATTGTTTTTTATTGTGTCGAATAGAGATATTTGAAGACATTCTGGATGATACCGGTAACTTCAAGGGACACTTGCAGAAGGATATCATCGGTATGCTAAACTTGTATGAAGCTTCTTATGTTTCAGTAGAGGATGAAGATATATTAGACGATGCTCGAGATTTCACGACTAAATATTTGAAAGAAAGTTTAAAAAACATTGCTGATGAACATTTGTCATCGTTAATAAGTCACGCGTTAGATATTCCGCTTCAATGGATGGTTCCACGAGTGGAGGCAAAGTGGTTTATTGAAGCGTATGAAAAACGAACTGACATGAACCCAACGCTGCTCGAGCTTGCCAAACTGGACTTTAATATGTTGCAAGCGATTCACCTAGAAGATTTAAAACACACGTCAAGGTACATATGCAAATTTTATATCAACAAATTAAACTAATCATGATCATAGTCGATAAGAATATGTAGATGGTGTTAGCGATATATATTTACTCTAATTCAATAGATTAATAATTAGAGTTTATTTTAATTTACTCTATTATAACTAGGAGATATGATTTGATTAGTATTTCTATTTAATCATCCTTATTGTATTCTTATATATAGTTGATCTATTATACACAATTCCTCATGGGTGCTTCATATTTCTACAGATGGTGGAAAAAAACAAGCTGGGATTCAAAGCTGACCTTTGTTCGAGACCGGTTGGTGGAGAATTTCCTCTGGACGATTGGTACCAACTCCCTACCACAGTTTAGTCCTCTAAGGAGAATGCTAGCACTGGTTTTCGCTATGATTACTACTATCGATGACGTCTACGATGTTTATGGTACTTTGGAAGAACTTGAGCAATTTACTGCGGCTGTCGGCAGGTAAATCCTTTAGAATGTCACATTTATTAATTAGTGTTGCACAAATATAATGTCTTGAGATCTTCCAATGTGTAGATGGGATATCAACTCTATTGAAGAGCTCCCCGAGTATATGAAGATATGTTTTGTTGGATTCTATAACTCAATAAACGAGATCGCATATTATACATTGACAGAGACAGGGTTCTTCAACCTTCCGCACTTAACAAAAGCGGTAACTAAATCCGTCTTCATTAACTAATGTTCTAATTAATTCCCCAATCTAGATTATCACATTTAAAAACATTGCAGTGGGAAGGATTGTGCAAGGCATACCTAAAAGAAGCTCAGTGGTACCACAGTGGATACAAGCCAACACTTGAAGAGTACTTGGCAAATGCTTATATGTCAATATCACTCCCTTTAATGCTCAAGCATATTAGTCTTGTAACATCAGTTACTCCAACCGAAGAACTCCTGCATTCCATGGAAAGAGCCGAGAACAGCATTCGCTACTCAGCGATAATCCTTCGGCTTGCTGATGACTTGGGGACATACACGGTAACTATTTCATCCAGCTTATTGGTTATTTAAAAGTTGCACTCCTTATTGGTTTTTTGTTTAAAGTTGCACACAAAAAAGGCAATGGTATAGCAATACGAATTAACATTAGTTTTCTTCAACAAAAAAATATAAAATGTGGTTAACCAGTGACTTATTTCTAATTGAAGGACGAAATGGAAAGAGGTGATACTCCAAAATCAGTTCAGTGTTACATGAATGAGACTGGTGCAAGTGAAGAGGAAGCTAGAATGTATGTGAAAACGTTAATACTTAACACATGGAAGAAACTTAACAAAGAACGATCGAGTGTAATTAACTCTCAGTTTTTAAAGGAGGTTATCGAATGTGGAACAAACTTGGGTCGAATGGCGCAATTCATGTACCATGAAGCAGACGGACATGGTCATCGTCCAGATGTGACAAAATCTCATGTATTATCATTGTTAGTCAATCCATTGACATAATACTACAGCATATGAAATATAATTGTATTAATGGGATTGTTTTTGTGACAAGATCCCATTAGCACACCCAAATCATATCCCACTTTATGGTTTGGAAGAATCTATATATCATATTGAGCGTATAATATAATTGTATTAAGTTGCATGTTGTAATTCGTAAAATACATGCAATGCTTGTGAGAATTAATGGGATTGTTTTTGTTTTTTTTTTTTTTGGGTGTGCCTATTGGCACACCAAACCCTAGTAAAATTAGGGTTTATCTAGGCCGCGTATAGGTCAATACGCAGCGTATAGGGTTAACACTCTACGCTGCATATTGACCTATACGCTGCGTAGATAAACCATGAATCTCAGTGCCTAATAACCAATCACTGCACAGAAAACAAGGTTTATATACGCTGCGTATAGCTCTCTACGCAGCGTATATAAACCATCTGGAAATTTGGGGTCATTTTGGTAGGTTTGAAGCATCAGATTTTTACAAGGTTTATATACGCAGCGGAGAGCTCTATACGCAGTGTATATAACCTTTCAGAATTCTGTTTCAACATTCGGCCTATTTGTGGTATAAATTCTCACCCGGTTACAACGTTAACTCGCTTAAAATATATAACGAGTTAAAAATATATAATGTTTTTTTATTATTTAGTCGACGTCGTCGTTAATTTATTTAGTCGATGTCGTCGAAAAGCGTATAATGTTAAAATTTTGAAAAACGTATATACGGTTCGAATACTATAACGTTAAAATATTATAGCTTAAATAAGTGGAAATACCCGGGTACTGTTCGAATATGTTAAACCGTTTATAGCAAAAGTTTTATATGTACACCAAAAGTTTGATATATACAGCAAAAGTTTGTGCATACATAACAAAATGATAAAATGATAAAATACTATGGCTGCTGCTCCTGCTGTTGCTCCTGCTGCTGATGCTGATCCCATTCTGCATCCGTAATAAAGGGTCGTGGAGGTAACCCGTCACGCTTTCGGCGCTCCTGCAGCTCCGCAGCCACCCACTCTAATAGATAGTTGTTCCTTTCAACGTTGCGACTTAGCCGCTGATATGATGGGTCAAGACCGGGCCAAACATGTCGTGGGAACTGAGGCACCCCGGGTGGTCCACGCGGCGGTGGTGGCTGCGGAATGACGACGGCCGGCTCATGCGCCTTCGGCACCTCCGGATCGCGCGGGGGAAATAACGGTTCGAACTGTGCCAGCAGCTGTGTAAGCTCGTATTGTGAACAGTCCAGATTCTTTAACCGCTTCCCGCATGGGAATTCTTTGGTAACGTGCATTTCGGATAATGTGTTCATCCCCATCCGCTTCGGCTGTTTCGCCGGGCCTACACGGTCGCGGTCATTCTCCGGATATTAGCCCAATGAAATGGCTATCCTAGTCACGTAGGCGCCGCCGTATAGCAGTCCGCGCTCATGTCGATGATGCGTGGAGCCGAAGTACTACGCCAACCCGTAGGCGAGAGCGCACGGTCTCTTGTATAAGAGGCAATATAAGAAACAAAAAGTCACCACTGGTACACCACTCCCGGCTTTTGTTTCGAGCAGTGATCGAAGTGGAAATCATTTTGTGCAAAAACCAGCACAAAAGGAAACCAGTCAGTAAATAATAATCATACGACATCGACTAAATGAGGATATAAAAAACAATATATTTTTGACTCGTTACGGATTTCAACGCGCGTAACGGACCTACGCGCCTTACGATCGTCGAAACTAAGACCGTCGTTAAAATATAAAACGACGATCTTAGTGTCGACGCTCGTTAGGGACATACGCGCCTTACGGTTCGACTTCGACTAAATAATAAAAAAAAAATTAACGACGAACTTAGTTTCGATGCTCGTTAGGCCCGTACGCGCCTTACGAGCGTCGAAACTAAGATCGTCGTTAAATTATATTTTTTTTGGTTATTTAGTCGACGTCGTCCGTATGGCGCGTACGGGCCTAACGAGTGTTGAAACTAAGATCATCGTTAAAATATATTTTTTTTATTATTTAGTCGAAGTCGAACCGTAAGGCACGTAGGTCCCTAACGAGCGTCAAGACTAAGTTCGTCGTTAAAATATAAAACAAAGAACTTAGTGTCAACGCTCGTTAGGGACCTACGCGCCTTACGGTTCGACTTCGACTAAATAATAAAAAAATATATATTTTAACGACGAACTTATTTTCGACGCTCGTTAGGCCCGTACGCGCCTTACGAGCGTCGAAACTAAGATCGTCGTTAAATTATATTTTTTTTATTATTTAGTCGACGTCGTCCGTAAGGCGCGTACGGGCCTAACGAACGTCGAAACTAAGATCGTCTTTAAAATATATTTTTTTATTATTTAGTCGAAGTCGAACCGTAAGGCGCGTAGGTCCCTAGCGAGTGTCGAGACTAAGTTCGTCGTTAAAATATAAAACGACGATCTTAGTGTCGACGCTCGTTAGGGACCTACGCGTCTTACGGTTCGACTTCGACTAAATAATAAAAAATATATATTTTTTAACGACGAACTTAGTTTCGACGCTTGTTAGGCCCGTACGCGCCTTACGAGCGTCGAAACTAAGATTGTCGTTAAATTATATTTTTTTTATTATTTAGTCGACGTCGTCCATAAGGCGTGTAGGTCCCTAACGAGCGTCGAAACTAAGATCAAAGTTTTATATTTTAACGACGATCTTAGTTTCGACGCTCGTTAAGGACCTACGCGCCTTACGGTTCGACTTCGACTAAATAATAAAAAAAATATTTTAACGACGAACTTAGGTTCGACGCTTGTTAGGACCGTACGTGCCTTACGAGCGTCAAAACTAAGATCGTCGTTAAATTATATTTTTTTATTATTTAGTCCATGTCGAACCGTAAGGCGCATAGGTCCCTAACGAGCGTCGAAATAAATTTGTCGTTAAAATATAAAACGACAAACTTAATTTCGACGCTCGTTAGGGACCTACGCGCATTACGGTTCGACTTCGACTATATAATTAAAAAAATATATATTTTAACGACGATCTTAATTTCGACGCTCGTTAGGCCCGTACGCGCCTTACGGACGACGTCGACTAAATAATAAAAAAAAAAAAAAATTTAACGACGATCTTAGTTTCGACTCTCGTAAGGCGCGTACGGGCCTAACGAGCGTCGAAACTAAGATCGTCGTTAAAATATATATTTTTTTTATTATTTAGTCGAAGTCGAACCGTAAGGCACGTAGGTCCTTAACGAGCATCGAAACTAAGATCGGCGTTAAAATATAAAACTGTGATCTTAGTTTCGACGCTCGTTAGGGACCTACGCGCCTTACGGACGACGTCGACTAAATAATAAAAAAATATAGTTTAACGACAATATTAAAAAAAACAGTTTACTGTATTCTAACAAACTGTCTTTCTGTTTAAAAAAAAAAACAGTTCACTGTATTTTAAAATAAAATTGTTTTTTGTTTTTAAAAGAGTAAACTGCCATTTTGGTCCCTGTGGTTTGGCCAGTTTTGCCACTTTAGTCCAAATCTCAAACTTATTACATCTGGGCCCCTGTGGTTTGCATTTTGTTGCCATTTTAGTCCAAAATCCAAAAACCCAATATTTTTTACTGTTGCAACCTCCTATTTTGTCCTGTAGTGCAGGGGCATTTTTGTCCATGTTAATTTATTATAACATTTCAGTAATTAATAACATCTATCTTCAAGAACATCATCAAACTTCATCATCAAAACCCAGAAAATCAAGAACATCGTCAAACTTCATCATCAAAACCCAGAAAATCAAGAACATCATCTTCAAGAAAATCAAGAACCCAGAACAAAACCAGAAACCATCACAAAAACGAAACCGATTTGTAAAAAGAAACGAGGCTCAGATCTGTATCTTCAAGAACATCATCAAACATCATCATCAAAACCCAGAAAATCCAGAAAATCAAGAACATCATCTTTAAGAAAATCAAAAACCGATTTGTAAAAAGAAACGAGGCTCCAACAACAAATCAAAACCGCCATGGCTGCAAACAGAGGTTGCAAGCGCACTTGCCCTCCTCCAATTCTGCCACGCCAAGCTGCGGAAAATCTCAAATGTTGACCCAATTTTGACTCGGATTAGGTGAAATCATCACAGCCTCACAGTTTACTGTATTTTAAAATAAAACTGTTTTCTGTTTAAAAAAATCTGTTTAAAAAAAACAGTTTTCTGTTTAGAAAAAAAAACAATTTAAGTTTAAAAAAAATATATTTTCTATTTAAATAATAATAACTATTATTAAAATAATAATAGCTAACGTACCTGAAGAGCGGATCCTTAATCAGTGTAACCCTCCCCTTGGATTGTCGGTGGTCCCAACGATGGATGTCCGCGATCTGAGCCCAAAACCCTAAAAGCGTGGGTTTATCAACCATTACCAACCCCTGTTTAAACGAATGTTATATATTAAAATAATAATAATAACAATACAAAATTTGTGTTAAACATACCGTCGTATATAGATCCGTAGCGATCTCAGCCTCCGTATACAAACCGCTATGCACCGCAAACTCTGCAAGCGACATAGAACGCGCCTGGCCAGCCATGCGAAAAGAAACCTCGGGCGGGGAGGGGGCTGCGCGGGGTCCACAACCTGATTTGGCCGACGAGGGAGAAACTCGAACGACGACAGAAACTCGATCAGTATCACCCTGTAGCTCGGCATAAACGATAGCTCAAATAGCCGATCCCACGGTGAATCACAGGGAACAAACTCTCGCGCCCAATCTTCAACCGCGAGCTGCCGGAGGGTTTTCCAAGAAACCGCAAAATGGGCACCGACTTGCATCTTCCGAAGCTTCTCGCAACGGAGAGCAGTGTCGGACTCCGGAGGAAACTCCAAATACGGGTGATTCTCGAGAGGATCCGCCGGTTGACGCTCCTGCGGCTGCGGCTGCTCCGGATTAATTTGTTCTATATCCATTTCATCCTCCATCTTTCTCGTCCTGAAAACCAAAAAATTTATTAGATAAACCAAAAACAGTTTACTGTATTTTAAAATAAAACAGTTTTCTGCGAAATCGTAGCCGCAAATGGGCGTTTAAACGGCTGCAAACACAGCCGCAAACGGCTGAGAAATCGCTGTCGTTTGCGGCCGCATTTGCAGCCGTAAACGGGCGTTTAAACGGCTGCCAACGCAGCCCCAAATGGCAGCGATTTCGCAGCCTTTTGCAGCTGTTTAAACGCCCGTTTACGGCTGCAAACGCAGCCGCAAACGGCAGCGAAATCGAACCTGGTTAGAATACCTTAGCCTAGATCAAAACTTGTAAATTCTGTGTTAGATTTGTGTTATACATAAATTCACACTTCTAGATCAATAAACATTTTAATCTAAGTATTCAACTATAATCTATATCCAAAAAATAATTTACCCTTGTAAGGCTCATAGGTTTTTGCTAACATACTTGCAGACTTGATACGATATTTTACCTAAACTAATAATAAGGTTGAACTGAAAGTTAGAAAATGACCTCAAAAGGTAGCTACTGGCTGAAGAATTTGTTACCACCCTAAAAATAGATATTTGAATATGGGTCTACATATTTACACACCTTATTGCCTATTTGGACACCCTTCAAGACGCCTCGTATAGACCTATACGAGGCGTATAACCTTTTTCAATTTCCAAGAGAATCTCTGATTATGTCATATTTTGTCTTATTTGCCTCGTATACGCCTCGTATAGGCCTATACTGGGCGTCTAGACGAAAAAAGACCATTTAGCCCCTGATTTAGGCCTATACTGCGGGTAAATTGGTATTTTTTGCCTCTCTTATATGCCTAGTATAGGCGTATACTAGGCGTATATAAAGGGTTTTTTTTTTAACAAACATTTTATACAATATTAATCGTTTTAGCAAACTTTTATACAAAAACAAGTTTTTTATTTTAAATAATTAATATTAGGACCCCTCGTTGGTGTTTTTTTGAGTTGAAAAATGGATGTTTTGGTAGGGTAATTTGATTGTTTTTTGAGGGTGATGTTTTTTTGAGTAAAAAAATGGGTGTTTTGGTGGGGGTAATTTGAGTTGTTTTTTAAGAAAATAAAACTTTTCTTAAAAAACAACTCAAATTACCCCACCAAAACACTCATTTTTTTACTCAAAAAATATCACCCTCCAAAAACAATCAAATTACCCTACCAAAACATCCATTTTTCAACTCAAAAACAACCAACGAGGGGTCCTAATATTAATTATTTAAAATAAAAAAAACTTGTTTTTGTATAAAAGTTTGCTAAAACGATTAATATTGTATAAAATGTTTGTTTAAAAAAAAAAAAAAAAAAAAAAAAAAAAAACCCTTCAAGACGCCCAGTATAGGCCTATACGAGGCATATAAGAGAGGCAAAAAAGACCATTATAGCCCTGTTTTGCCCCCAGTATAGGCCTAATTCAGGGCTATAATGGTCTTTTGGACACCAGTATACGCCCAGTATAGCCCTATACTGGGCGTCTATTTTTAATTTTTTTTTGTTTTCTTTTTTTAATATTTAAAAAGGGAAAACAAAAAAAAATAAAAATAGACGCCCACTATAGGGCTATACTGGGCGTATACGAGGGGTCCAAAAGACCATTATAGCCCTGTTTTGCCCCCAGTATAAGCCTAATTCAAGGGTATAATGGTCTTTTGGTCCACATAGACGCCCAGTATAGCCCTATACTGGGCGTCTATTTTTATTTTTTTTTGTTTTCTCTTTTTAAATATCAATAACACTAATATTAACTATAAAAAAACTCATATTAATTATAATAACACTAATATTAATTATAAAAAAACTCATATTAATTATAATAACACTAATATTAATTATAATAACTCATATTAATTATAATAACACTAATATTAATTATAAAAAACTCATATTAATATCAATAACACTAATATTAATTATAAAAAACTCATATTAATTATAATAACACTCATATTAATTATAATAACACTAATATTAATTATAAAAAACTCATATTAATATCAATAACACTAATATTAATTATAAAAACTCATATTAATTATAATAACACTAATATTAATTATATGATGCCTATACGAGACATATACTATACGATACGATACAACACGATAGGCTTATACAAGACCTATACGAGACTTATACTACACTATACTATACGATACGATGCGATACAATACGATACTATAGGATAGGATACGATACTACATCCATAGACCCATACAATGCCTATACAAGACCTATACCAGATTTATACTACACTTATACTATACTATACTATACGATACGATACTATAGGTGTGATTTAGGTCCCGTTTAGGCCTATTGGCTTATACAAGACCTATAGGGGACCTATACTAGACTTATACTATACACTATACGATACGAAACTATAGGATATGATACAACACCCGTATACGTCGATAGGCCTATACAAGACCTATAAGGGACCTATACTACACTATATGATACGATAGTATCGTATTGTATCGTATCGTATTGTATCGTATAGTGTATAGTATAAGTCTCGTATAGGTCCCATATAGGTCTATACGAGACCTATACGAGACTTATACTACAATATACGATACAATACAATACAATACGATACGATACTATAGGATATGATACAACGCCCGTATACGTCGATAGGCCTATACAAGACCTATAAGGGACCTATACGAGACCTATACTACACTATATGTTAAAAACAATGTAATATTTCTACGATCGAATATTTTTAAAGGCCGATCTTGAAAACGGTAAAATATTTTTATAAAAAAATAAAACTTTCCTTAAAAAACAACTCAAATTACCCCACCAAAACACCCATTTTTTACTCAAAAAACATCACCCTCCAAAAACAATCAAATTACCCTACCAAAACATCCATTTTTCAACTAAAAAAAAAAAAAAACCAACGAGGGGTCCTAATATTAATTATTTAAAATAAAAAAACTTGTTTTTGTATAAAAGTTTGCTAAAACGATTAATATTGTATAAAATGTTTGTTAAAAAAAAAAAAAAAAAAAAAACCCTTCAAGACGCCCAGTATAGGCCTATACGAGGCATATAAGGGGCAAAGGGTCACATATGAGACCTATACGAGGGGTCCTATACGCCCAGTATAGGCCTATACGAGGCGTCTTGAAGCAGTCAAACCAGAAGTGACATGAGTCAGACACTGACTTTAATGTAACCCTATACGCCTCGTATAGGCCTATACGAGGCGTTTAGGGCTTAAAGGTGTCCAAATAGGCAAGCAGGGTGTCCAAATAGGTCCTGCCTTGAATATACACACGTTGCTAGAAATCATGTTATAACAATTAAAAATGTTTCATAGCCTACTTTTGACCGGTAAAGCTAGATTCCCTCGCATTTGCACTGACACTGAAATAAATTGACAGCTCCCAGATGATTGGATTTTTAAGTAATAATTCAAAATCCCAAGTGGCAACAATACGACATTTTATATAGAGAATCAATGCGAAATCGCTGCCGTTTGCGGCCACGTTTGCAGCCGTAAATGGGCATTTAAACGGCTGCAAACGCAGCCCCAAACGGCAGTGATTTCGCAGTCGTGGATCTAGTGGGGCATCCGTTAATGGGAAGATGGTAGAGCTCCCATCGATGCTTAGCATGTGGAGGACAATATTATACCTTTGCGCTATGAGAAGCCCTACGTGGGGCATTTCCATCCAGTGACTTCGATCGCACCCTTTCACTGAATGCCATTCGATGCTGTTACGTATTCGTTTAAAATCTCCTTCGTCATATCTTTCGAATACATGCTTCCATAGCGGCTCGTTATGGTCAATCTCCAGTAGTAAATCACTTCGAATACGGGGCCATACGTATTCCCCAAAACCTAACCCGACAGCCACAGATCTGTACCCACAATGACCGTCTGGGGTCACATCTTGTATACGCGATATGTAAGAGTGAAACTCTGATGGAATTTGATCCTTAAACCTCATAATGCTTAACAAGTGCTCGTCCCCCTTCATTAATGGAAAACCATGATCATCTCGTGTCTCCTTCTTTATAGAACTCGTTGAACTGTTTCGTTGCATTTTAGGTTTTTCAGACTTTACAACCGAACCAGTTCCACGAGAGCCCTCTGACGGTACGAATGAGCTGTGTCGGGGTAAAACGTTCCTATGTTTTGGGGAAGCGGTATACACGTTGCTGTCCTCGCTATAGGGGCTGTATCTCGCAGCTTCGTCTAACCTCGCAGCTTCATCTAGCCTTTCTTGTACTTTCTTTGACGTAGGCCGACCACGAGTATTTTGTTGGACGATCAGTGGTTTCTTGGTTGACGATTTCGGGGTGAAGACCGCTTTTATCTTTGAAAGCAAACTCTTTTGCTGAACGGGGGAGTGCGCCTCTAAATGTTGCCGCACATTATTGAGCTCTGCTACAACATCGGCTTCCTCGTCTACCAGTTTACACGGGAGCAAGTCAAGCTTACGCCAGAATACATCTACGTCGTCGAGTTGTATCTTACGCCCTGCACATTTAAGTTAATACGGTGTGAGAAACAGCTAAATCGTACTAAATAACAAAATGTTTGTAGTTTTAATATTTTTTACCTGTACATTTGTAGTTTTCCAGCCTACAAGCACACGACAATCCACAGCTAAGCCACATATGGCAACCACATGATGCGTTAAGTTTCCGCAACACCTCCAGCTTCCTCAGTAGCTCTTTTGCCAGCAAATCAAGTGATGGATGGGAAACCTTTCCACGTAGGTTGTCCAACAGTGGGTGTCTGTGTTGGTTCATCGTTTTTTCGATGCTCTCGGTGAAACTTTTTTGTATTTCATGGTACTGAGTTTCAACTATATCAATGACGCATCTTGCTATTCGCTCCAATGAACTCCCGCGCGTAAAGTATCTTTTTAAATTTACGTGTTGGATCTCAACTATGTTGGTGGTGCGCTGACCAAAGTTGCGACACTTGTCGGTCCACGCATAAACGAACATTTCTTTATAGTCTTTGAACCAGTTTTCGTAGACGTAATTAAAGACACCTACAAAAATAAAATAATGAAATGTAAAAGCGTGTGTAAAATATAATAGATTGGGTGAGTCGTTTGTTGAAGGAACACTTACTTTCTCGGTTGGCAACCACGAGTCGGTTATACAGTTTCTCCAAGTTGTACTTGTACATGGGCTCTGAAGGAGATTCGCACACTCTCCGCCAGTACAGCATAAATTTCCCCCAATCTTCTTTATTGAACCCTTGCTTGCAATGTCTACATATATTTTGTTCGATGTGAAACTGGCATAGAAGCCTAGATGCGTTCGGGAATACTTTATCACATGCGTTAATTAGGGCAAGCTCTCTATCCGTGACTATCACACGCGACATCATACATTCATGCAACATTGACTTGATCCGCTCAAGCACCCACACGTAGTTACCCCTTCGTTCTTAGCAAATAACGGCATGTGCGATACAAAAAGACTTGTTGGTCGACGTCAAACCCACAACCTGGACAAATGGCATGTTGTAGATATTTGTTTTGTAGGTCGCGTCGATCAACATCACGTGCGGGAATGGACGCCACATAGTGATTGAATAAGGATGAACAAAGAAAATATCTATTACGGCATCTCTAATTTTTTGTACCGCATTTTGCACGTCTTTCTGAACATGCAGGCTGTCGGGGAACTGCTTTCTTAGGGTTTGAAATATGATACGTGGCTCCATGTTTTGAGCAGTTAGCTACTCCACTAGCTTTTATTCAACTTCAGTAAATCTTCGCACAAAAGCGTGGCCCAACAGACTCGTCGTAGGTTCGTGGTTATGGTTCGCGTTGTCCAATTTTAACTCCCACGTGTCATTCGTCACGTCCCGGATGGCGAGTAATGAAAATGGGAAACCGATTTTTTTGCTACCAGCTTTCCTAACTGTTGCTTTACTACGGTGCTCACCACTACGGTCGCACACAAGCCATACCATCCCAGTAGTACCGCCAATATTTTTCAATCGGCGGGTAACAATTGCGAAACTATTCTCCTTTCCCGTTTCTTGTACCCAATTCTTCAAATCAGTTAGAGACATGAAACGCTATGTAGAGACCTATACGCAACGTATAAAGGTAACCCTATACTCTGCGTATAGATCTCTACGCAGCGTATGTAAATCGTAAGTGTGTAGATAGCCAGCCAAGGTGTGCAAATAGTTAGGGCCCTTTTTTTTACTGGGGCCTTAATTTTAAAAATATCAACTTTAATTTAATAATAACTCAGATGTCGACTACTCATCCATTATTTGACAGAGTTCTTAATTTTAGAAAATATCAACTTTAACTTAATAATAACCCACATGTTGACAACTCATATTAAAAAATGTTCTTCTCATATAGTTGAGCGTGACATGTTATTTTATTTAAGCATGACATGTTATTTTATTTGGGAAAATCCAGTTAGAACAAAATCAGAAAATTATTATATTATACATATGAATATAAACTGTTGCTGAACAGTAAATTTAACTTTTAATATTATATTTAATTTAATTATATTTATTATAGCTAATTATATATTATATTTCGATTTGATTTATATTGAAAATAAATAGTAATTTATTTTTATTATGGTAAACTATACGTGCGCTGATAAAAATATAAAAAACATACATTTTTGTATTTGGGTATTGATACGTGACTAACGAGCCGATTTTAGTCGAACAACATTAGTACCAACATCGGTAGTATCGGAACCGGTATTCTTTTTATGATTTTTTATTGATATTAATATATATCCTTTTATGCATATCACAATTTTATTTTTTTAGTTTTTTCTTTCAGCTACTATATGGATTGCCCGTACCGAAACGAATCGAACCCCTACCAACTGATTATATATATATATATATAGAAAGATATCATGAACAATGATATAGGGTTTAATACATATGAATATAAACTGTTGATGAACAGTAAATTTAACTTTTAATATTATATTTAATTTAATTATATTTATTATAGCTAATTATATATTATATTTCGATTTGATTTATATTGAAAATAAATAGTAATTTATTTTTATTATTGTAAACTATACGTGTGCTGATAAAAATATACAAAACATACATTTTTGTATTTGAGTATTGATACGTGACTAACGAGCCGATTTTAGTCGAACAACCTTCGTACCAACATCGGTAGTATCGTTACCGGTATTCTTTTTATGGTTTTTGATTGATATTAATATATATCCTTTTGTGCATATCACAATTTTATTTTTTTAGTTTTTTCTTTCAGCTACTATAGGGATTGCCGGTACCGAAACGAAACAAACTGAACCCCTACCAACTGATTATATATATATATATATTAATAGAAAGTTATCATGAACAATGATATAGGGTTTATTTATTTTTATTCTAAATTTGAGCATATATTTTTTTATATTTTTAGTAATCCCTTTTATTAAATTGTATTCATTATTTAATTTGACTTTTTTAAATAAGTTGTCTTTGTTAACTTATTTTAAGAATCTAACTCCAAGACTATCTTTGTTTGATATATATTTATTAAGTATTTTTAATTCTAATTTTAGACATATTTTGTCTTTTTATAATATTTAAGATACAATATTTTATATATTAATGTCGTTTACCTTCGTTATTCTAATAATATAGTATAATGCTTTATAATTTCATAAATATATCGTTGCAACATGCTTATTTTATATGTCTTTTGATAAAAGCTTTGTTCAAAATTGATCGAGTCAATTATAATTGATTCTTTTGTTTATCACCGTGACAAACCGAATCGAAACTATCTCAACACCTTTGGTGGCAGTGTAGAGTACCTTTTATATCATAAGCTATAACGAGTGTCGGTGACGAACAAAACTGATACCGTCTGAACAACATTGGTACCACGTCAATTTAAATGAACATCAGTACCAATAATTATACTTTTGAAACCTTTATCGAATTTTTTTTTATATTTTTTGATCGATATAAAAGATGTGTTTATATGTTTTGTTGGCATATCTTGACTTTATTGTTGGGGTTTATCTTTCGGTCCCTATACAAATTGTCGATTATGGTACCGGTACTTTATAAATTAATATCGTTTACCTTCATTATTCTAATAACATAGTATAATGCTTTATAATTCCATGAATATACCGTTGTGACATGCTTATTTTATATGTGTTTTGATAAAAGCTTTGTTCAAAATTGATCTAGTCAATTGTATGTAGAAAATATTATTAAATTAAACAATTTTATAAGTTTATTTGTACTCCAATATTTCATACCCATTATAGATCTAGAAAACTGCCAAAATGGTCCATGAGATTTGGTCACTTTTACCACTTTAGTCTAAAACTCAAACCATTTGAATTTGGATCTCTGTGGTTTCAATTTTATTGTCATTTTCATCCAAAAGCAAAACATGGTTAGATTTTTCAGTAACATCTAGTTTTTTTTTCCTCCCTTCTAATTTTTATAAGTTTATTTGTACTTCAATATGTCATACATCTTCTAATTTTATTGAATCGAGCCGTTACCAACTATCTTCCCGCTGCAATGCACGAGGAAAGTTCACTAGCTATACATATTATTACAAAGTGCTAATGAAAAGTAACTATAATTTTTAAGTATTTGCCTTTTCAATTTTAATGGTATTTTAATTTAATTAATTTTATTTGAACTTAAAATTAAAATAACTCCAATTTTTTAAGTATTTGTTAATTTTAATAGTATTTTAAGTACTTTGATTCTAAATTAAAAAAAAAAAAGCTAATTCCACATCTATATTTAATTTTTTAACATTTGACGGTACATTACCACAAGCAATGGATCGGTATCGGTTCAATTTGTTACACTACTGGTACGATACATGCACTTGGTAGAGTTGTATAAATAAAAAAACTTCCAAAATGGAAACCATAAAAATCAATACCCGTACCGCTACCTATGTTTTTTATTGTTACAGTGTCTATTTATCAAAAGAAAAAAACAATAAAGATAAATACCGGTACCAAAACAGATGTTGTTCGTTTCGGTTCACTACTGGCACGCTATCCGTTTGTAAGACCCTAAATCGTACATGACAAAAGTCGCAGCGGAAACACGTACCATAAAATTTCTTTCCTTATAAATACCTCAACTTATTTAAAATTTAACTTTAACACAACTCTTTCCCATAAATCCGTCATCCTCTCGTTTACTAGTTAAAAACATAGCTTATGTTTACTACATTATGTACATCAACATTTCCGTACAATCTCTCTAGTGACTCGATCTTCGATCTCCAATCCTTGACTATCCTCATGACTGGCACTACCTGCGTTCACCACATACATACATAACATTAGCATACATTAATAAACAAGATTCATTCGCGTATACTTCACATTTCATCATCTTTCAAGCTTTAAGCCTTTCATCTGCGTATCCATTTCCTGGTGACACTTCAATAATGTACCTGCATTACTTATCATTCTCAAGGTACACCATTAATAACGTTAACACTCAATGTGTCTAAATCATACATACATACGTACTTACATACAAACATGCATACACATCTACATACATTCATCCTTTCCTACCGCTTTACATACGGGCATATACTCATACATGTCTTTATGCATACATACATACACATCTACGTACATACATACCTTTCCTACATCATCTCATACATGCATACACTCGTACATACCTTTATACATACATACACATCTACGTACATTCATACCTTTCCTACAACTTTACATACGTGCATACACTCATACATGTCCTTATACATACATACATACATACACATCTACGTACATACATACCTTTCCTACATCATCGCATACATGCATACACTCGTACATACCTTTATACATACATACATACATACATAACATCTACGTACATACTTACCTTTCCTACAACTTTACATACGTGCATACACTCATACATGTCCTTATACGTACATACACACTCATCCACATACGTACATACCTTTCCTAACATCATCACATACATGCATACACTCGCACATACCTTTGTACATACATACATACACATCCACATACGTACATACCTTAACAAACACGTATTCGATCACGCGTACCTCCTACATAATCATACATTATTTACATGGGTCTTAGACTTAGCTTTATAGCCCATAAACATCTAAGGAACCATCAAAACCATGTTTGGAAAGTCCACCGTAGTCCACGGATAACAAACCGAAGCCTACGGTACATAATTCAACTTACAAACAAGATTTCAGCTTTTGGGACTTGGGGAGGCCGTCGGCGACGACCCCTAAGGTCGTCGGCGACGGGCCTTGCATTTACCCGTAGCCCAAAAGTCCCGTAGACAGGTAGTTAACCCGTCGGAGAAAACTGACTTTCCCTTGCCCGTCGGCGACGGCCTCCTTGCCCGTCGGCGACGGCCTCTCTAAAATGCATTTTCCTGCAGATTCGTTTCGTCGTCCGTACGCACTAAAACGCGCGTAACTTTTGAACCGTTTACCCGTTTAACCTCCCGTTTCTTCCTACATGCTTGTAAATTCACATTCTATCATATGAACTTGAAATCCCACATCCGGATTAAAGAAATTCTTATCTTGCGCCCTATCGACTTATCATCACATTCTAGTTATTTGACCCATTATGGGTATTTACACAATACTTGGCTTATGACATACCAAGACCATACTCTTCGCTTCCATACTTATTCAAGACATTATACTCATCAAATACTTGTTCCTAAACTGCTTGTTAAGATCGTTTGCCCCAAAATACCCATCAAGGGCATTTTGGTCAACCTTAAACCCATCACTTACGACGAAAGACTTTAACACATATTTAACCTCAAATCTCATGTTTAATTCATTCCAACACTTTACTACTTACTTGTTCTAAGAAGTGATTATGGAAATCACTTACCTTGTGCGTCCGTGCTCGTATCCGATTCCTTGCCTCATCTTGACCCGTTAACACCTCCTTCTTGAGTCCGTCACGTCGTGATTCCTATACTTTCATTTCATCGAAACCACGCTCTTATTATCATACTCATTTGTACATGTAACATTCATATCATTCGCATAATTCACACTTAACTTTCCTTAGTCATTTCTACAAGCATTAACATACATAATCAACTTCATATCATCATATCCGTATACGTTAAACTCATGTAACTCATCATGTCATTACATTTAACACGGAATGCTATAACATGTACCATACGACTTCCCATCAACCTACATTTATGACAACGAGTCAAATCATGTTTCTTATACTTAGTTGACTTTCAAAAGTCAACTATTAACCATACTCAAATCTCGACTTATCATCATATACCCGTAACATCATAATCGACTATACGGACGACACTATATACATTTTATCATACACTTGATGTGAGTACTACCATTTAAGCATATCGTACAACTAATTCATGCATAAATCTTCTACACTCATACATAACTCATCAAATCCTTCTACTAATCATCATATATCATTTCCAATGAACATTAAACTTAACATCATCATATTCCTTTACTTTCATCTAACAATATTTCATCATAACCACATAATACATCAATCATTCAACAAGACTTGAACATAGAAGGTGATTCTAGTCATCTTCATCACCATAACTAATGGGTTTATCATCTAAACATCAAATTAGCACAAATCATTCATAATCCATGTTCTATATGATGATTATAGCACATACTAATGCTCAATTCCACTTAAACTCATGGATTCGAACATAACCCACTTTACCCATGATCACCAATCTTAGATTTTTGACATACCTTATGATCCCCTCGTGTTGGTGATCATTAATCCATACTCGGTTATGGATTTGAGCTTCATCTTGCCTTCCGATTTGAGCAAAAAGATGGAACTAGGGTTTGAGGCTCCATGGGAGCCTCCTGCCTCTTTCTCGAACACACGTATGTGTGTGTTTGTGTGTGTTTAGATATTTAATAACTTAACTTCCATTTGTTCCACTTTAGCCCCTCGGGTTTTGCCTTTAAAACATAACTGACACTACCTTCATCATTTAATACTTTTGACCATACCCTTAACTAGGTTAAATAGCCTAGTTAGTTATTTCCTGACGTGTCACATAATAACATACAACAAATATTAACATTCAGATTTTGGGGCGTTACACCGTTGTCAAACAAGAAACCATGAAAATGATTACATACCAGTACTAATGTTCGGCACGGTATGACAACGATACAATATCAACTAAAAAACATGATGAAAATAAATACCGGTTTCAATACACATATTGTTGAGTCAGTTTCATTTCGATTTGACACCATAGCGGCACACTATTCATTTTCAATAAAATTTATATCGCAATGTTGGAAAAATAAACATAGAACACACTCGACTTATATCAACTAAAAAACATTAGTACAGGTATCGATATTTTGATCAATGTAAAGTTTCCTCTTTTGATTACCGTAGCGAGTGCTGGTATCGTAACGAATCAAATCGATATCGACTGAATGCCCGCCGCGAAGCGCGAAGGGAATTGACTAGGTGAGTTTAAAAGTTGTAACAAAATATAACTATTCTAGTGTGATATTGTTCAAGGTAAAGGTAATGAGGCTCGAGGGTGTGAGAGGCGCCATCCCTCCACCTCAGCCATCTATAGCGCCACCCCCTGCCATCATCCATACCATAAAATTCAATGGGGGCGCCATGTTTGAAGCGCTACCATGGTAACGAGGCAGATGAATGTGTTTAGGTGGGGCTCACAACATGTCATCCAATCAATTTTTTTTTTAATTTTGTTTAATAAGGGGCTCCATCCCACACCGTTCAACTTAAAGGGGGGCGTTATAAAGCCCCCTGGCTGACGTGGATCCTACGTGTCGCTGACGTGTCTTGATAAAGCCCTTAGGGGCTCCATCCCACACCCTCCAGCCTGAGTGTTAGCTAGAAAACTCGTGACGCACCGACCCCATCTGACGTTACTTGCACAATAGGACCATAACAATTGTACATGTTGATTAATGATGTTGTTTATCGTTAGCTCAATCGAGCTCAAATGGTATTTCCTTATAAATGTTTTTCTATTTAGATTGTCAATATTATTTTACACCTTTATAATTTTAATATGATATTTGATGACTTGATTGTATTATGTGCTGGACCAACATGCTTAAGACACAACATACGACAACATTGCAAATATAGTATGATCGTAGAAAGTCATCTATATAATTTTAGTTTATTTCACACGGAATTTTTTGTCGCAAATTTGTAGCAAATAAGCTTGTCATAAATTTAGCTAAAGACATAACATACGACAACATTGCAAATATCATATGATCGTAGAGAGTCATATGTTAATAATACGCATGTTTCGATTGCAAAATTCATATCGATTTTGTTTGAAATTCAAAATATTTGTTGCATTTGTAAAAAAAATAGCTTTTTTTAACGACCACGTTCTTTACTGATTTGTTGTAATTTTCTATAATAAATTATCTTATAACTTCAGATAATTTGTGTCATTCTTCTCTTAAAAGTTATACCTCAAAAGTCATTTTTCTCTTAAAAGTTATACCTCAAAAGTCAATATAGTAGGTATGTTTTTATGAGTTAAGTTCACGTATAAAAAGTGACTTATCGTACAAACGTATGAAATGCATGAAAAAGCAAAAAAAAAAAAAAAAAAAAAACGCGTTGGTATTTTCGTAATTATTTGCTCGTAGGGTAATCATAATTACTCTACAAATAATCTTGTAGTGTAATTTTGTAAAATGTGCTTGTAGAGTAATTATCAAAATTACTGTACAAGTGTATCAAAATTACTCAACTAGTTTATCAAACAACATATAATTCAAAATTACCTTACAAGATCATTTGTAGAGTAATTATGACACTCTACAAAATTACCTTACAAGATCAAAATTAGCTTACAAGATCATTTGTAGAGTAATTATGACACTCTACAAAATTACGTTACAAAGATCAAAATTACCCTACAAGATAGTTTTACAAAATTACCCTACAATATCAAAATTACCCGACAAGATCATTTGCATAGTAATTTTGATAATTACGAAAATACCATTGTGTTTTTTCAGCAAAACCTTCGGTTCGTACATTTTCTACGTTAAAGGTATTTGTATTTAATCTTTTTTCATGTTTTTATATCAACAACTTATCTAAAATATAAGGTTGCGATGAAACTTTAAAAAAACACAAAAAAGAAAAAAAAAAAAAACTAAAAACAATTAAGACAAAACAAAAATATTGTACGTCTCTAATGATAATTAAAAAACAAATAATAATTTAGTTTTATTCTTATTATTAAAAAAGGAAAAAACAAATGAAAATTGAATTGCTATAAATGAAGAGGAGCATAGGCCAATATTGAATGTTTTGATGAGTAACAAAAAGACAACTTCCACCTACTAATTTTCATTTTACTTCCAAGTGTATGACCACATATTTTTCTCTATTGTAGCAAGGAGTTATGTTTTAATATATAACATAAACCTTTTATTGAAGGCCTTTGTCTCTATTAGAGCAAGGAGTTATGTTTTAATATATAACTAGGATTACGACCAGCCGCAATGAGGCGGGGAATCTTTAGTTATAACTAAGTCAATCTAGAACCCGCACGTTATGTTAAACCTGTCAAACGGGGAAAAAATAAAGCATCAATAAACCACATAACGGATTCAAATAGGCAATGGAAAAGACACAAAAGAATGTAATATGAACATTTCAATCTCTTTAAAGCGTAATTTTTAAGAAATCCTAACATATTAAGCAGTGTTGAGGGGTATTAAGCATCAACAATTTATTTTAGTCATCTGTCTTGTACTTGTAGATATCAATCGTTCAATGTTATACTAAAGGGCAATATTTTAAGTGACACACAATGCCATTTGAGTATAAAACACTTTATCAATTTACTAACAAGTATTTTCTAGCCACCATAAAACACATCTAAAATGTAAACACGATACGTATAATAAACTAACATTTCTAGGCACAGAAAAACACACCAAAATGGAAATTGTTCAAAAGGATATAAATCGGCATCTTGAACAACTATGAACAATAAAAGGTAATCACAAAAGATATAGCGCTTGCAAAGATATACATACTTCTATCTAAACACAAGAACCACCACATACGAACATGAAAACAGCCTAAATACCAAACAGAGAGTACCTAAAACAATGACAATGAACACAATTTTTTTCTCAATGAACACAATATCAATATCAATGTCAAAATTCAAAACTCAAAACATCATATACCTCACTAAAAAGTAACATTTGCTACATTCTATAGGTTGATTCGAAGATTGCAATTCATAGAAAACGAAAAAAAATCCAGCTTACAACAATCTTTCAAATAAACAAAGAAGCAAAACACATTAACATCATCCTATCCAATGAAACTGCAAATTTAAGTGGCCAAATTTGAAAACATAACATCAATACCAGATATGCATTCAATCAAAAGTGCACTATAAATATATAATAACACAAATCAAAACATCTAGTTAACAATAATAATAATACCTCCTCAACAGCTTTTTCTCTCAACCGTTCAGACAACCGCAATGCTTTAATCTCAGCCTGTGCTTCACTCAACTCTCGATCCTTATCTACAAGTCAACAAAAGTCAACCAAAATCCTAACTCACCAAACGCAACACACAACATTGTAACACCTCGTAAAATCACGTCCAATGATGTATTGACACGTGTGATAAACCCTAATGAAGTCAAATATTGAATTTAATGGACTATTTTTTTTCAAAAAATCGAAAACCTTGATTATGAAAGGACTGGAAGTGTTATCATACCAAAAATAAGTTTCTGAATAACCTCGTACGGTATTTATATTCACAAATGAGCCACTTGTTGATCGAGTGTAGCCGTTCGCATAATTAATTGAAAGTGTGCGCAACGAAGGGTTAAATGCGTCAACATGTTAATTCTTACCTCTGAGTGACCTTTTAACAAACCGGGAGCTTCATGATATTCGATTATACTCTCGGGAATGCCACTTATTGGCCATCTAAGGTTTTTATGCCTATAAGTAAAGTTACGCGCAACTTTGCAAGTTAGAGGGACTAAAAGTGTCGATATGTTTAATTATACCTCTGAATGACCCTTTTAGCGAACCCAAAGCATCTTGATGTATAATAATACTTACAAGAATACCTAATATGGATTAGATGAGGCTTCAATGCTAATAAATGATGAGATGCGCAAGTTTGCGCAATAGAGGGGCCTAAAGTGTCAACTTTTAAATCTACGCCTTTCGGTGACCATTTAAGCAAACAGGAGTGTAGTAATATTTAAGTATATGCTTGGGAATGCCCATTATGGGCCATGGAACACTTGGATGTCAGTAAACGACTTTTCACGCAACTTTGCGCAATTAAAGGACTAATTGCGTCAAACCGCAACAGTATGTCGATTCATAGGGTATCGGACCTTCCGGAATATGACCATGAGTTAAACATACCATATTTATCCTTTATATAGCTTAGATATATGCATAGAGGTGTTTGGTGCGCAAAAATAAACTTTTAAGTCATGTAGGGACTAAAAGTGTCAAAAAGTGCACAAGTTTGCCTTTTCGCGCATATCTCCCATTCTGAATATATCCGGACACCCAAAAATTTACGCAAGCACTAAAATATTTTATTTTAGTGTTTGGATTTATAAAATTCCATTCGTCGCGTCGTTTGGATCAATTTTCGCGTCCGTCTGTGTTTCGTCGTAATTAACCGAACAACGTGACCGTACAACCAAACGAACCGACATCCGACAAGTTTTTGAGCATGTTTCATATTCCCTATGTTTAGGCATCAATGTAGAGCCTTAAAAATGATTTAACGGGCCTTAGAGGTGTCGTAAATGGCATTTGGAAGTGCAGGGGCCAAATCTGTCAACAATGAAAGTATGCATGTGCTGTACTGGTCCTTACGGACCGTATGTACTGATCCTTACGGTCCGTAAAGCCCCACCAGATCAGCTGAAAGCCGTTTCTAGCTGTTCCAACTGTTTGTGGGTGTTGCAAATGGTTTTCTAAGAAATCTATGGGCTACCATGGTTTTACAAATCACTGGGTAAGAGGTGTACGATCCAGATCAAAGCTCGTTTATCGAGGAACGATCTTAACGGTTCCGAAAAACCTATAAATACCCCACCTCTTTTCCTTCAAACCCACACTTGAATTCCAAATTTTCTAAGTTGGAGACCTTGCTCTTCATACCTGAGAATTTGGGATCAAACCTCCTTGCTTGGACCCTTTGTAAGTGTCCTTTCGTGCTAAGTTTAAATTTCTAGCGTTGTAGCCGAAAAGTCAAGCGTTTTGATGAACGCTTTGACTTTTAAGCGGTTGAGCCATTGTTCGTAATGAACATAGCTACGTGACCGTAATTAGTAGGTGTTAAACCCTCAAAAGGGCACCTCCTAATTACCACGTTTGCTTAGTTAAATTGTCGGGTCAAATAAAAGTCAAACGGGTAAATTTTAAATAAATTCATATAAGAAACCATAAAATCAGTTTTTCTCACTTTAATAACTTGGTAAATGTTAGTTGAACATGCCTAAGCATGATTCAACCCGACAATTCTAAGTATAGGCTCGGTTCGGAACCGAAAGTCGCAAAAGTTGACTTTTGCTTTGACTTTCAGTTCTGACCCGATTTAGCTTAGTTTAGATATGCCTTAGGATTCCATTAGGATCATGTTATAGGTTAGTATAACCCTCTGAGGTTATACAACTTAGATCCTTAGTTATCCTATTCAATTACATGTTTCCGTTATATGCTTAATTGTTGACCATTATGCCCTTTTGACCCTAAAACGAGAATTTTTAAAATATGAGAGGACAATAATCTTTATTGCTGATTTATAAACTTGTCCCTAAAATTTGACATCAGTTTGAGGTCTAGATTAGGAGTTATGCTCATTAGCGTAAATGAAAAGCTTTTTATTAACTAAACGGTGTAATTAGCGTATAGCCTATCTAAACCCGATATTTAATACCAAACTTTTTAACCAATGATATAAAATAATATTTTGGGATTTTTGGAGATTTTTATTTATTTTTAGGCTGAGCATAACTTAGAGTTCTAAGCTTGTTTCGGTAATTGTCGGTTTTGCCCTTTTGGGCTATAAAATGAGTTTTACAAATCCTTTTGACCCCAAACCTTTTTCTAATGATCTAATATGATAAATAAAATATTTTGAGCCTTATGGAATATTAAAAATATCGGCTTTCCTTTGAAAACCCGGAAATGGCTACAAATCGCCTTTTTAAGCGTTTTTAACGCATAGTATGTACTAAAACTATTTTAAACATATAAGGTTTGATACCTACTGATATTTTCAGTAAATCCTTATATATTAACAGTAAGTAAAAGTTTTAAACTCAGATTTCCAAATTTGACCTTTAAACCTTATGTGAAATTACCAAAATGCCCTTCGGTGCATAGTTTGGTTATAAATGCTAAAATTCACATATGTGAAACTCAGATTTATATTAAACCTCTTTTATAACCTTTTAAAATGACCAAAATACCCCTACGGGGCATAAATTGGTTTTAAATTCGTTTTGGACATAATGGAAGGTATCCTATTGATATCACAACATATTTAAGGCATAATAACTTAGGAAACCGGTTTATGACTCTTTTGGTTACCCGTTACACACTTTTCGCGTTCGGATCGGCTTTTGTAACTAGTTTGCATAAATTAGCCGAAACGGGTCAAACCTTG
The DNA here is from genome assembly GCA_030545235.1 of Helianthus tuberosus. Lineage (NCBI taxonomy): Eukaryota > Viridiplantae > Streptophyta > Magnoliopsida > Asterales > Asteraceae > Helianthus > Helianthus tuberosus. The sequence goes on from CM060377.1 coordinate 172,632,002, forward strand.
TCACTTTATCTCAAAATCCAGAATGTATTTAGTTTACCCTTATTATACAAGTATACAAGCTTGTAAGGTCTAAACCACATTCTAATCCGGTTCTCGCTTAATCATGCGTTTTGAACCGTATCCTCTTTTAAAACTAACCGGTCTAAGCTTAGGCTTAATTAAGACCCGTTAGGAATCTAATAGGTTATTAAAAACCTTCGTTCCAGATTTAGGAGCCCAGTAAAAGCTATCTGTACTTGCTGATTTGATATACGGCTGGGATTGAATTTATATTTAGCTCAGGTAATTACTCTTAACTTATTTTCCCTATACGGGCTTGGGGTATGGTATATAAAATACCGCTTGGTCGGGCATTGAATCTTTAATCGAATAGAGGTTAATTCATTGAAATGAACCGTTTAAATTGTTTTGTTGCTTAAAGCCTTTGGGGGGTTAATGACCATGTCCCGGATATCCTTGGCATCATTTTACGAAATGGCCACGACCTAAGCACGGGGTGTAGGCGTACACCCGTCAATGCCTAAATAAATAATGTGGTGTGTCTATTGATCTTTAACCCGGCACGAACCGGGCTACTGAACGCATAAGAAACATGTAATTCATTTACATGTATTATATTCAAATAATTATCCCAAGTTATAAAAATATTTTGTGCCACGTGCTTTCAAATAAATTTTCTAAACCTTTTCATAATGAGTCAGTTAATTGTATTTACCAGTGTAAACTGACGTATTTTCCAAAAAAGGCTAAGTGCAGGTACTGATCGGAATAGGCTGGCTACTCCTAGCATCAATAAAGAGTCTCGCAAGCTTAGATGCCTAAAGTCTGTTGAACAATGTTTCATTTTATTTTCGATCCGCCTGTGGATCCTTTACTTTCCGTTTGTAATACTTTGATATTACTTTATATCGGATTGTAAGATAATTATCTTTTGCTTCCGCTGTGCATTAAAATTGTGTTGTTTGACTATGATGATATCAACTACGTCACGATACTCCCCACCGGTCCCACCGGCAATACGTGCAAATATCGGGGTGTGACAGGTTGGTATCAGAGCCAACATTGAGTGAATTAAATACTAGCCTTTTTGTTTAATCTCAATGACACAGTAGCACATTCCTTGACCTTCCGAGTCTAGACTTAACATAGGAATACTCTCAGCTCTATTCGGAGAATTATTGCTTTCAATTCTATATATTTTAATATGTCGCCTAGCAAAGAAGCCATAATGAAAATTCTCCCCATTCGAAGCTTAGGGAAGGCCGAGCTTCGTACTGCGACAAGGATTAACGTGCAACCAAGGAGAAAGCATTCAGAAATAAAATAAAGAAGAAACTCCTTTTTCTGAAGATCGTTTCCTTAGTAGTCCTTATAAGGACATATCTATCTTTCAGTCCCTTCGAGGACAACATTATTCCTTTCGAGTCCCGTTCAGGGCAATTCTCTACCTCCTTTAAAATCATTGGAATGCTTTATCAAAATTTCATTTTTATCAATATATATAAATATAACATATTAAATAAATGAAAAGTATCATTCCTTTTAAAAGATCTACCATTATAATAAAATGGCAAAATCTAAAAAGAACAAGACCTAGCCCATGTATCATTTTTAGAACAGGGCCAAGATGGCAGTTCCTCAATTAGATTCAGATCCTTATTAACATCTCAATTTAGGATTGTTCTGCGTTAAATATTAAAAAGAATCTTAAAGGTAAACCTAGCCTATATGACAAGGCCAAGATGGTAGAACCTATTCAAAAGATTCAAATTCTTGTTAACATCTGTAACATGTTAACATTCCTTGCAGTCGTGGTTCGATAAAATCGCTTAAGTCATCCTTAAATTGGATTACTCCAATTTTCCTTATTAAAATAATCATCCTTTAAGGATGGAGTGCCCACGGGCTATAATTAACGTCCTCTGAGACTAAAGACAGTCGTAGCCTACAACTCCCTGTCAAGAAAAGGTAATGAACTTTGATTCAAACCTTAATGCCTCGATTCCATAAAATATGGGCTTATAAACTAAAGTTGTCCACGTAACTAGGTCGTTTTGTGCTATTACTAACTTATGATTTAGGATTATAAAGAAAATCCTGAATAAAATAAATATCATTCATTTCCTGTCAGTTTACATATTAAAAGAGAATCTTAAAAGGTATAACCTAGCTTGAAGGTTAATAAAGACCTAGCAATGGTGGTAAGACCTGTTTAAAAGAGATTCAAATCCTTGTTAAACACCTGAAAACGTGTTAACACTCCTGACAACGGGTGGTGCGATAAAATCACACTTGTCACCCTTATATTAGGAATTCTTTCAAACCCCTTATTTAGCGTAAATGATCAAGAGGAATCATGGCTAATAAACGTCGAACATGATGAACACATCCATTGGGATGAATACCTTCGGGCAAAGATGTATACATGAAAAGATAGTCTTATTTCATAACTTCTTGTCAAGACAATGAACTATGAAATTTTCCGATCCAAAGGAATCATCGATTATGTTTTAAAAATTTCCTAGTGATAAGGTATTTATGCCATCAAAAAGTCCTTTGGAACAAGCCCTTGTGCTATATATAAAAATGTCAGTACGACATTGACAGACGTGACTTATGTCCGCTGTCTAATAAATATGAAGGATTATATTCCGTTTAAACGCCAAAGATGGTTTATTTAAAAACCTAGGCAAAACATAATCAAATAAATTAAATACTATCTATTGGCCTATATGGTTTATTTGCACCATGGCTATTTAATCATCAAATTCGACAATTCGTTACATAATTAAACAAATTATTACTACTTGGTTTGTAGCATTCAAAGCTTCACCATGGCTGACTCCTCTGAAGCTCACAATCGTCCTGTTGATCAGAATGATGATGCAAGACTGAACTTAACAAGCACCGAGTTACAGGCTATGATAGATACAGCCGTAAACAACGTTGTGGACCGTGTGTTGAAGGATCATAAGCGAAAGTGCGATAATACCCCAAATAAAGGTTGTAAAAAGGGTAAGACCGGTTCAAACTATAACCCGTCCAAGCCAAAGGAGGCAAAACCCAAATGTAGAACCTGCAAGAACTTCGGAAAATGCTTCTATGAACAGACCGGGGGATGTGGCATTTGTAAAGAAATGGATCACAAGACCCTTGAGTGCAAGAACTTGAAGGACGCCACATGCAATGGTTGCGGCGAGAAAGGGCACATAAAGACCCGCTGCCCAAAGAAGGCGACTAAAAGGAAATGCATTTTAGAGTCACAGGCTAGGCCTTGTGGAATTTGTAGTAAGGAAGGGCACAAGACCTTGGAGTGCCAAGACATAAAGGACGCAACCTGCTATGGTTGCAATGAAATAGGGCACATCAAGACAAATTGCATAAATAAAACCAAGAAGCCTGGGGAGGCTAAGAAGACCAAAGCCGGAAGCTCTCAAATGGACGCTCAAGAGGCTATTCAGGATGACAATGTCACAACAGGTACTTTCTTTATCAATAACGCTCATGCTAGAGTATTATTTGATTCAGGTTCAGATAAGTCTTTCGTAGACAATAGATTTTGTAAATCATTAAATCTACCTGTTAAAACTCTAAGCGTTAAGTATAAAGTAGAATTAGCCGATGGTACCTCAGAGACTGCTTCAGCAAAATTAGATGGATGTTTTATATCCATTAGGAACCATTCTTTTCCGCTGTCCTTGTTTCCGTTAAAATAGAGGAACTCGATATAATAATAGAAATGGGATGGTCATCCTGTAACCAAGCCCATACTTTATGTGATAAGAAGCAAATAGTTATCAAGACTCCTTATGGTGAGCCTTTGGCAATTCAAGGAGACACTGGGTATGGATTGCCTAAGCACTTATTGAGTATGGTATTTAATACCAAAGCTTCGAATATGGAAAACTCAGAAGAGACAAACAACAGTCGCAATGCAAGAGATGCGACAAATGTTAATGGTGGATCGAATATGAACCTCAATGTTAATGGAGTTAATCTCCAGAACTGTAATTAACGCAGCTGTTAGAAAGGCTATGAAAAAAGTCATGAAAAGGTTCAAGAAGCCGGATGCTGCTTACTCCAAAAACTCACGTCGCTACTCATAAGAAGAGCTTTATTCATAATTCAAATGCGATGAATAACCCAAACAAAATCATATGTGGCAAGGAGCCCATTCTTTTTAGGATGTACTTAAAAGTACTTCGTCTCTTGGAAGTCAAGAGACTTCAATAATAAAAAGAGGCCATCGATTGCAAGAAATTGTTAGATGAAGTAGAAAGCATTAGGTATATCAGCGGTTGTGCTAGAAAGGACACGGTGAAGTATGGATCACAGTCATTCGATGGCAGTACCCTTAATTAGTGAGGACATTAATAAAGTCCACAAGAAAGATCCTCTTATACATTATGGGATGGTCCAAGTTTTAAGGGCCTTATTAGAAAAACCTATTATCCACATCACAAAATGGAAAAAGATGGAATAAGAATTTTCTGACTCTCGCCATAAAAGTTCTAGGTTATAGACAGTATGTTACAAATTTTAATGCATTGGCTGAGATAGTGCCCTATTCAGTTTACCCAATATCTAAGCTTAATGCAATAATTACTGGTGGTTAGCAACGACAATAAGAGGGCACATTAAGTTTCAAAGCCTGCACATTATAGATCCATTATGGATCTACCTCAGCTACTCGCGTTATATAGATTAAGAAATAACCAGTCAAAGCTAAGACTGCCCTAAAATTTGTCAAAAATTTCGCGGCTAAGTTTAAAAGGATTAAGAATGGAGGCATTTAACCATCCTGATGAAGGATTAGAGGCAACACACATTAATGACACCAGATAAATCCCTTATTGTGATTTTATTGCTAGGAGTTACGTTTGATTTCAGGTGCTGCTGAGTTTCTCATAAGACCATTAGCTTAGCAAACTTTTAGAAATGTTTCCGTAAGAACCCCAGAGGTTAAGTGTAAGGTAAAACTTACAGGCGAAGTCATAAGAACCTTTTCTTCTGTTCCAGTCAGAAACCTTCAGTCATAGAATTCTAGAAGCATCCTTTCTCTAGATGTAGTACGTCAGCATACGTAGTTGATATCTCTTTGATCTCTATCGATTGTGAATACCAGACGGTATGACAAAAGCGCCACATGAGGATTGATGTATCTTAATAAGTTCCATAGATTGCTTCCATGCCTGATCAGTATGGAGGTTTAATGCATGGAACCGCAAGGATATTCCAACGGTTATATGGTACTAAAGTCAACTAATGGTATTCAAAGAACATATCCAGAATGGAATTGTCCAAGTAAATGCCTTCGATTAAGGAATTCGTGGCCTTGTAACATAAATGTGTCACTTATCTGACAAAGAATATGATAGATGAACTGGAGCCTGAGATTTGTAAAATCTCTGTAACCTCCTTGCGTCTTGATTATCTTCTCCTAAGATTACCCTGTTTACCTTCTGAGAGGCAAGTAGAGTTAAGATTAACATCCCATTTAGGGCTGTATTAATATGAAATCTTCAAGACGGCTAGTACCATCATTGGGAGAATCGAAACCCTGATTAGGTAAGTTTTAAGATATAGGTTCATAAAGCCTAACTCAATAATCTGAGAATTCGATATTGTTAATAAAGAAAGATGGTTCATTTTGCTTATGCATTGATTACCGCAACCTTAATTAGGCAACAATTAAGAATCTCCATCAGCTGCCCAGGATCGTCGATTTGTTTGACTAGCAGTGAGAATTAGCTATTCCTTGAGATTAGTTAAGCATTGGCTGGAATAACCGTCTCACCTTAAAATAGGCTTTTCTCTATAATTGTTATGTAAGTATCAAGGCTGCTCCTTTGGGGACCTTGTATAGATGGAATGTTAAACATCTATTGTTAGACAGAAGATTAGTAAGTCCAAATTATCAGGATCTGAAAATTTCCTTGGAAACAACGAATAAGATCATTCGAATTCGTAATCATCTAAAAGTTGCAAGTAATCGGCAGAAAATTAAGGATTGATGAAAGTAGCAACCCTCCTAAGTTCTTGTTAAGGAATAAGGTTCAACAAAAGATATCACCCTGGAAGGGTGTGCCAAATTGTTAATTATCAGGCTAGTTAAGCTCTGAATATATAGAATCATTCGAGGGAATCGAATGTATCAAGAACAGATAGCTTATAAGCTAAAACCTTTTAAAGGAGCTTGGCGGAGCTTGCAATGCATTACACACTAATGATTTAAGGATCTGTTTCACCAAAAAGTCGAGAAGCATTATCACATAATGATATGCAGATTTATGATAGGATGAGAAACCTGTATTGATTGAGGATCGACAGTTTAAGAAGCTCCAAGAAGGATACATGTACCTATTATAGAGGTCAACTTGGGAGCTTGGAGAGGCTCCAGACATGCTATAGAAGTTAAGTCCATTATGCGACGAAAAGTACTTCCAGCATTTTAGCAAATCTCGAGGTCGAGATTTCTTTTAAGGGGGTGAGGATGTAACACCTCGTAAAATCACGTCCAATGATGTATTGACGCGTGTGATAAACCCTAATGAAGTCAAATATTGAATTTAAGGGACTAATTTTTTCCAAAAATCGAAAACCTTGATTATGAAAGGACTGGAAGTGTTATCATACCAAAAATAAGTTTCTGAATAACCTCGTACGGTATTTATATTCACAAATGAGCCACTTGTTGATCGAGTGTAGCCGTTCGCATAATTAATTGAAAGTGTGTGCAACGAAGGGTTAAAAGCGTCAACATGTTAATTCTTTCCTCTGAGTGACCTTTTAACAAACCGGGAGCTTCATGACATTCGATTATACTCTCGGGAATGCCACTTATTGGCCATCTAAGGTTTTTATGCCTATAAGTAAAGTTACGGGCAACTTTGCAAGTTAGAGGGACTAAAAGTGTCGATATGTTTAATTATACCTCTGAATGACCCTTTTAGCGAACCCAAAGCATCGTGATGTTTAATAATACTTACAAGAATACCTAATATGGATTAAATGAGGCTTCAATGCTAATAAATGATGAGATGCGCAAGTTTGCGCAATAGAGGGGCCTAAAGTGTCAACTTTTAAATCTACGCCTTTCGATGACCATTTAAGCAAACAGGAGTGTAGTAATATTTAAGTATATGCTTAGGAATGCCCATTATGAGCCATGGAAGGCTTGGATGTCAGTAAACGACATTTCGCGCTACTTTGCGCAATTAAAGGACTAATTGCGTCAAACTGCAACAGTATGTCGATTCATAGGGTATCGGACCTTCTGGAATATGACCATGAGTTAAAAATACCATATTTACCCTTTATATAGCTTAGATATAAGCATAGAGGTGTTTGGTGTGCAAAAATAAACTTTTAAGTCATGCAGGGACTAAAAGTGTTAAAAAGTGCACAAGTTTGCATTTTCGCGCATATATCACATTCTGAATATCTCCGGACACCCAAAAATTTATGCAAGCACTAAAATATTTTATTTTAGTGTTTGGCTTGATAAAATTCCATTCGTCGCGTCGTTTGGATCATTTTTTGCCTCCGTCCGTGTTTCGTCATAATTAACCGAACAACGTGACCGTACGACCAAACGAACCGACATCCGACATGTTTTTTTAGCATGTTTCATATTCCATATGTTTAGGCATCATTTTAGTGCCTTAAAAATGATTAACGGGCCTTAGAGGTGTCGGAAATGGCATTTGGAAGTGCAGGGGCCAAATTTGTCAACAATGAAAGTATGCATGTGCTGTACTGGTCCTTACGGACCGTATGTACTGACCCTTACGGTCCGTAAAGCCCCACCAGATCAGCAAAAAGCTGTTTCCAGCTGTTTGTGGGTGTTGCAAATGGTTTTCTAAGAAATCTATGGGCTACCTTGGTTTTACAAATAAGTGGGTAAGAGATGTACGATCCAGATCAAAGCTCGTTTATCGAGGAACGATCTTAACGGTTCCGAAAAACCTATAAATACCCCACCTCTTTTCCTTCAAACCCACACTTGAATTCCAAATTCTCTAAGTTGGAGACCTTGCTCTTCATACCTGAGAATTTGGGATCAAACCTCCTTGCTTGGACCCTTTATAAGTGTCCTTTCGTGCTTAGTTTAAATTTCTAGCGTTGTAGCCGAAAAGTCAAGCGTTTTGATGAACGCTTTGACATTTAAGCGGTTGAGCCATTGTTCGTAATGAACATGGCTACGTGACCGTAATTAGTAGGTGTTAAACCCTCAAAAGGGCACCTCCTAATTACCACGTTTACTTAGTTAAATTGTCGGGTCAAATAAAAGTCAAACGGGTAAATTTTAAATAAATTCATATAAGAAACCATAAAATCAGTTTTTCTCACTTTAATAACTTGGTAAATATTAGTTGAACATGCCTAAGCATGATTCAACCGGACAATTCTAAGTATAGGCTCGGTTCGGAACCGAAAATCGCAAAAGTTGACGTTTGCTTTGACTTTCAGTTCTGACCCGATTCAGATTAGTTTAGATATGCCTTAGGATTCCATTAGGATCATGTTATAGGTTAGTATAACCCTCTGAGGTTATACAACTTAGATCCTTAGTTATCCTATTCAATTACATGTTTCCGTTATATGCTTAATTGTTGACCATTATGCCCTTTTGACCCGAAAAAGAGAATTTTGAAAATATGAGAGGATAATAAACTTTATTACTGATTTATAAACTTGTCCCTAAAATTTGACATCTGTTTGAGGTCTAGATTAGGAGTTATGCTCATTAGCGTAAATGAAAAGCTTTTTATTAATTAAACGGTGTAATTAGCGTATAGCCTATCTAAACCAGATTTTTAACACCAAACTTTTTAACCACTGATATAAAATAATATTTTGGGATTTTTGGAGATTTTTATTTATTTTTAGGCTGAGCATAACTTAGAGTTCTAAGCTTGTTTCGGTAATTGTCGGTTTTGCCCTTTTGGGCTATAAAATGAGTTTTACAAATCCTTTTGACCCCAAACCTTTTTCTACTGATCTAATATGATAAATAAAATATTTTGAGCCTTCTGGAATAATAAAAATATCGGCTTTCCTTTGAAAACCCGGAAATGGCTCCAAATCGCCTTTTTAAGCGTTTTTAACGCATAGTATGTACTAAAACTATTTTAAACATATATGGTTTGATACCTACTGATATTTTCAGTAAATCCTTATATATTAACAGTAAGTAAAAGTTTTAAACTCAGATTTCCAAATTTGACATTTAAACCTTATGTGAAATTACCAAAATGCCCTTCGGGGCATAGTTTGGTTATAAATGATAAAATTCACATATGTGTAATACCCTACTGATATAACTTATTAAATTAAGTATTTTTACTGGTTGGATCAGGCCTGAAACTCAGATTTATATTAAACCTCTTTTATAACCTTTTAAAATGACCAAAATACCCCTACGGGGCATAAATTGGTTTTAAATTCGTTTTGAGCATAATGGAAGGTATCCTACTGATATCACAACATATTTAAGGCATATTAACTTAGGAAATCGGTTTATGACTCTTTTGGTTACCCGTTACGCACTTTTCACGTTCGGATCGGCTTATGTAACTAGTTTGCATAAATTAGCCGAAACGGGTCAAACCTTGTCGTTTTATCTCAAAATCCAGAATGTGTTTAGTTTACCCTTATTACAAAAGTATACAAGCTTGTCGGGTCTAAACCACATTCTAATCCGGTTCTCGCTTAATCATGCGTTTTGAACCGTATCCTCTTTTAAAACTAACCGGTCTAAGCTTAGGCTTAATTAAGACCCGTTAGGAATCTAATAGGTTATTAAAAACCTTCTTTCCAGATTTAGGAGCCCAGTAAAAGCTATATGTACTTGCTGATTTGATATACGACTGGGATTGAATTTATATTTAGCTCAGGTAAACACTCTTAACTTATTTTCCCTATACGGGCTTGGGGTATGGTATATAAAATACCGCTTGGTCGGGCATTGAATCTTTAATCGAATAGAGGTTAATTCATTGAAATGACTCGTTTAAATTGTTTTGTTGCTTAAAGCCTTTGGGGGGTTAATGACCATGTCCTGGATATCCTTGTCATCATTTTACGAAATGGCCACGACCTAAGCACGGGGTGTAGGCGTACACCCGTCAGTGCCTAAATAAATAATGTGGTGTGTCTATTGATCTTTAACCCGGCACGAACCGGGCTACTGAATGCATAAGAAACATGTAATTCCTTTACAAGTATTATATTCAAATAATTATCACAAGTTATAAAAATATTTTGTGCCACGTGCATTCAAATAAATTTTCTAAACCTTTTCATAATGAGTCAGTTAATTGTATTTACCAGTGTAAACTGACGTATTTTCCAAAAAAAGGCTAAGTGCAGGTACTAATCGGAATAGGCTGGCTACTCCTAGCATCAATAAAGAGTCTCGCAAGCTTAGATGCCTAAAGTCTGTTGAACAATGTTTCATTTTATTTTCGATCCGCCTGTGGATCCTTTACTTTCCGTTTGTAATACTTTGATATTACTTTATATCGGATTGTAAGATAATTATCTTTTGCTTCCGCTGTGCATTTAAATTGTGTTGTTTGACTATGATGATATCAACTACGTCACGATACTCCCCACCGGTCCCATCGGCAATACGTGGAAATATCGGGGTGTGACAGGTTGGTATCAGAGCCAACATTGAGTGAATTAAACACTAGCCTTTTTGTTTAATCTCAATGACACAGTAGCACATTCCTTGACCTTCCGAGTCTAGACTTAACATAGGAATACTCTCAGCTCTATTCGGAGAATTGTTGCTTTCAATTCTATATATTTTAATATGTCGCCTAGCAAAGAAGCCATAATGGAAATTCTCCCCATTCGAAGCTTAGGGAAGGCCGAGCTTCGTATTGCGACAAGGATTAACGTGCAACCAAGGAGAGAGCATTCAGAAATAAAATAAAGAAGAAACTCATTTTGCTGAAGATCGTTTCCTTAGTAGTCCTTATAAGGACATATCTATCTTTCAGTCCCTTCGAGGACAACATTATTCCTTTCGAGTCCCGTTCAGGGCAATTATGTACCTCCTTTAAAATCATTGGAATGCTTTATCAAAATTTCATTTTTATCAATATATATAAATATAACATATGAAATAAATGAAAATCATCATTCCTTTTAAAAGATCTACCATTATAATAAAATGGCAAAATCTAAAAAGAACAAGACCTAGCCCATGTATCATTTTAAGAACAGGGCCAAGATGGCAGTTCCTCAATTAGATTCAGATCCTTATTAACATCTCAATTTAGGATTGTTCTGCATTAAATATTAAAAAGAATCTTAAAGGTAAACCTAGCCTATATGACAAGGCCAAGATGGTAGAACCTATTCAAAAGATTCAAATTCTTGTTAACATCTGTAACATGTTAACATTCTTGGCAGACGTGGTTCGATAAAATCGCATAAGTCATCCTTAAATTGGATTACTCCAATTTTCCTTATTAAAATAATCATCCTTTAAGGATGGAGTGCCCACGGGCTATAATTAACGTCCTCTGAGACTAAAGACAGTCGTAGCCTACAACTCCCTGTCAAGAAAAGGTAATGAACTTTGATTCAAACCTTAATGCCTCGATTCCATAAAATCTGGGCTTATAAACTAAAGTTGTCCACGTGACTAGGCCTTTTTGTGCTATTACTAACTTATGATTTAGGATTATAATGAAAATCCTGAATAAAATAAATATCATTCATTTCCTGTCAGTTTACATATTAAAAGAGAATCTTAAAAGGTATAACCTAGCTTGAAGGTTAATAAAGACCTAACAATGGTGGTAAGACATGTTTAAAAGAGATTCAAATCCTTGTTAAACACATGAAAACGTGTTAACACTCCTGACAACGGGTGGTGCGATAAAATCACACTTGTCACCCTTATATTAGGAATTCTTTCAAACCCCTTATTTAGCGTAAATGATCAAGAGGAATCATGGCTAACAAAAGTCGAACATGATGAACACATCCATTGGGATGAATACCTTCAGGAAAAGATGTATACATGAAAAGATAGTCTTATTTCACAACTTCTTGTCAAGACAATGAACTATGAAATTTTCCGATCCAAAGGAATCATCGATTATGTTTTAAAAATTTCCTAGTGACAAGGCATTTATGCCATCAAAAAGTCCTTTGGAACAAGCCCTTGTGCTATATATAAAAATGTCAGTACGACATTGACAGGCGTGACTTATGTCCCCTGTCTAATAAATATGAAGGATTATATTCCGTTTAAACGCCAAAGATGATTTATTTAAAAACCTAGGCAAAACATAATCAAATAAATTAAATACCATCTATTGGCCTATATGGTTTATTTGCACCATGGCTATTTAATCATCAAATTCGACAATTCGTTACATAATTAAACAAATTATTACTACTTGGTTTGTAGCCTTCAAAGCTTCACCATGGCTGACTCCTCTGAAGCTCATAATCGTCCTGTTGATCAGAATGATGATGTAAGACTGAACTTAACAAGCACCGAGTTACAGGCTATGATAGATACAGCCGTAAACAACGCTGTGGATCGTGTGTTGAAGGATCATAAGCGAAAGTGCGATAATACCCCAAATAAAGGTTGTAAAAAGGGTAAGACCGGTTCAAACTATAACCCGTCCAAGCCAAAGGAGGCTAAACCCAAATGTAAAACCTGCAAGACGAAGCACTTCGGAAAATGCTTCTATGAACAGACCGGGGGATGTGGCATTTGTAAAGAAATGGATCCCAAGACCTTTGAGTGCAAGAACTTGAAGGACGCTACATGCAATGGTTGCGGCGAGAAAGGGCACATAAAGACCCGCTGCCCACAGAAGGCGACTAAAAGGAATGCACTTTAGAGTCACAGGCTAGGCCTTGTGGAATTTGTAGTATGGAAGGGCACAAGACCTTGGAGTGCCAAGACATAAAGGACGCAACCTGCTATTGTTGCAATGAAATAGGGCACATCAAGACAAATTGCCCAAATAAAACCAAGAAGCCTGGGGAGGCTAAGAAGACCAAAGCCGGAAGCTCTCAAATGGACGCTCAAGAGGCTATTCAGGATGACAATGTCACAACAGGTACTTTCTTTATCAATAACGCTCATGCTAGAGTCTTATTTGATTCAGGTTCAGATAAGTCTTTCGTAGACAATAGATTTTGTAAATCATTAAATCTACATGTTAAAACTCTAAGCGTTAAGTATAAAGTAGAATTAGCCGATGGTACCTCAGAGACTGCTTCAGCAACATTAGATGGATGTTTTATATCCATTAGGAACCATTCTTTTCCGCTGTCCTTGTTTCCGTGAAAATAGAGGAACTCGATATAATAATAGAAATGGGATGGTCATCCTGTAACCAAGCTCATACTTTATGTGATAAGAAGCAAATAGTTATCAAGACTCCTTATGGTGAGCCTTTGGCAATTCAAGGAGACACTGGGTATGGATTGCCTAAGCACTTATTGAGTATGGTATTTAATACCAAAGCTTCGAGTATGGAAAACTCAGAAGAGACAAACAACAGTCGCAATGCAAGAGATGCGACACATGTTAATGATGCATCGAATGTGAACCTCAATGTTAATGGAGTTAATCTCCAGAACTGTAATTAACGCAGATGTTAGAAAGGCTATGAGAAAAGTCATGAAAAGGTTCAAGAAGCCTGGATGCTGCTTACTCCAAAAACTCACGTCGCTACTCATAAGAAGAGCTTTATTCATAATTCAAATGCGATGAATAACCCAAACAAAATCATATGTGGCAAGGTGCCCATTCTTTTTAGGATGTACTTAAAAGTACTTCGTCTCTTGGAAGTCAAGAGACTTCAATAATAAAAAGAGGCCATCGATTGCAAGAAATTGTTAGATGAAGTAGAAACCATTAGGTATATCAGCGGTTGTGCTAGAAAGGACACAGTGAAGTATGCATCACAGTCATTCGATGGCAGTACCCTTAATTAGTGAGGACATTAATAAAGTCCACAAGAAAGATCCTCTTATACATTATGGGATGGTCCAAGTTTTAAGGGCCTTATTAGAAAAACCTATTATCCACATCACAAAATGGAAAAAGATGGAATAAGAATTTTCTGACTCTCGCCATAAAAGTTCTAGGTTATAGACAGTATGTTACAAATTTTAATGCATTGGCTGAGATAGTGCCCTATTCAGTTTACCCAAAATCTAAGCTTAATGCAATAATTACTGGTGGTTAGCAACGACAATAAGAGGGCACATTAAGGTTTCAAAGCCTGCACATTATAGATCCTTTATGGATCTACCTCAGCTACTCGAGTTATATACATTAAGAAATAACCAGTCAAAGCTAAGACTGCCCTAAAATTTGTCAAAAATTTCGCAGCTAAGTTTAAAAGGATTAAGAATGGAGGCATTTAACCCTCCTGATGAAGGATTAGAGGCAGCTCACATTAATGAAACCAGATAAATCCCTTATTGTGATTTTATTGCTAGGAGTTACGTTTGATTTCCGGTGCTGCTGAGTTTCTCATAAGACCATAAGCTTAGCAAACTTTTAGAAATGTTTCCGTAAGAACCCCAGAGGTTAAGTGTAAGGTAAAACTTACAGGCGAAGTCATAAGAACCATTTCTTCTGTTCCTATCAGAAACCTTCAATCATAGAAATCTAGAAGCATCCTTTCTCTAGATGTAGTACGTCAGCATACCTAGTTGATATCTCTTTGATCTCTATCGATTGCGAATACCAGACGGTATGACAAAAGCGCCACATGAGGATTGATGTATCTTAATAAGTTCCATAGATTGCTTCCATGCCTGACCAGTATGGAGGTTTAATGCATGGAACCGCAAGGATATTCCAATGGTTATATGGTACTAAAGTCAACTAATGGTATTCAAAGAAGATATCCAGAATGGAATTGTCCAAGTAAATGTCTTCGATTAAGGAATTCGTGGACTTGTAACATAAATGTGTCACTTATCTGACACAGAATATGATAGATGAACTGGAGCCTGAGATTTGGAAAATCTCTGTAACCTCCTTGCGTCTTGATTATCTTCTCCTAAGTATACCCTGTTTACCTTCTAAGAGGCAAGTAGAGTTAAGATTAACATCCCATTTAGGGCTGTATTATTATGAAATCTTCAAGACGGCTAGTACCATCATTGGGAGAATCGAAACCCTGATTAGGTAAGTTTTAAGATATAGGTTCACAAAGCCTAACTCAATAATCTGAGAATTCGATATTGTTAATAAAGAAAGACGGTTCATTTTGCTTATGCATTGATTACCGCAACCTTAATTAGGCAACAATTAAGAATCTCCATCAGCTTCCCAGGATCGTCGATTTGTTCGACTAGTAGTGAGAATTAGCTATTCCTTGAGATTAGTTAAGCATTGGCTGGAATAACCGTCTCACCTTAAAATAGGCTTTTCAATATAATTGTTATGTAAGTATCAAGGTTGCTCCTTTGGGGACCTTGTATAGATGGAATGTTAAACATCTATTGTTAAACAGAAGATTAGTAAGTCCAAATTATCAGGATCTGAAAATTTCCTTGGAAACAATGAATAAGATCATTCGAATTCGTAATCATCTAAAAGTTGCCAGTAATCGGCAGAAAATTAAGGATTGATGAAAGTAGCAACCCTCCTAAGTTCTTGTCAAGGAATAAGGTTCAACAAAAGATATCACCCTGGAAGGGTGTGCCAAATTGTTAATTATCAGGCTAGTTAAGCTCTGAATATATAGAATCATTCGAGGGAATCGAATGTATCAAGAACAGATAGCTTATAAGCTAAAACCTATTAAAGGAGCTTGGCGGAGCTTGCAATGCATTACACACTAATGATTTAAGGATGTGTTTCACCAAAAAGTCGAGAAGCATTATCACATAATGAGATGCAGATTTATGATAGGATGAGAAACCTGTATTGATTGAGGATCGACAGGTTAAGAAGCTCAAAGAAGGATACATGTACCTATTATAGAGGTCAACTTGGGAGCTTGGAGAGGCTCCAGACATGCTATAGAAGTTAAATCCATTATGCGACAAAAAGTACTTCCAGCATTTTAGCAAATCTCGAGGTCGAGATTTCTTTTAAGGGAGTGAGGATGTAACACCTTGTAAAATCACGTCCAATGATGTATTGACACGTGTGATAAAACCTAATGAAGTCAAATATTGAATTTAAGGGACTAATTTTTTCGAAAAATTGAAAACCTTGATTATGAAAGGACTGGAAGTGTTATCATACCAAAAAAAAAGTTTCTGAATAACCTCGTACGGTACTTATATTCACAAATGAGCCACTTGTTGATTGAGTGTAGCCGTTCGCATAATTAATTGAAAGTGTGCGCAACGAAGGGTTAAAACCGTCAACATGTTAATTCTTACCTCTGAGTGACCTTTTAACAAACCGGGAGCTTCATGATATTCGATTATACTCTTGGGAATGCCAATTATTGGCCATCTAAGGTTTTTATGCCTATAAGTAAAGTTACGCGCAACTTTGCAAGTTAGAGGGACTAAAAGTGTCGATATGTTTAATTATACCTCTGAATGACCCTTTTAGCGAACCCGAAGCATCGTGATGTTTAATAATACTTACAAGAATACCTAATATGGATTAGATGAGGCTTCAATGCTAATAAATGATGAGATGCGCAAGTTTGCGCAATAGAGGGGCCTAAAGTGTCAACTGTTAAATCTACGCCTTTTGGTGACCATTTAAGCAAACAGGAGTGTAGTAATATTTAAGTATATGCTTGGGAATGCCCATTATGGGCCATGGAAGGCTTGGATGTCAGTAAATGACATTTCGCGCTACTTTGCGCAATTAAAGGACTAATTGCGTCAAACTGCAACAGTATGTCGATTCATAGGGTATCGGACCTTCCGGAATATGACCATGAGTTAAACATACCATATTTATCCTTTATATAGCTTAGATATAAGCATAGAGGTGTTTGGTGCGCAAAAATAAACTTTTAAGTCTTGCAGGGACTAAAAGTGTCAAAAAGTGCACAGGTTTGCATTTTCGCGCATATCTCACATTCTGAATATCTCCGGACACCCAAAAATTTATGCAAGCACTAAAATATTTTATTTTAGTGTTTGGATCGACAAAATTCCATTCGTCGCGTCGTTTGGATCATTTTTCGCGTTCGTCCGTGTTTCATCGTAATTAACCGAACAACGTGAGCGTACGACCAAACGAACCGACATCCGACATGTTTTTGAGCATGTTTCATATTACCTATGTTTAGGCATCATTGTAGAGCCTTAAAAATGATTTAACGGGCCTTAGAGGTGTCGGAAATGGCATTTGGAAGTGCAGGGGCAAAATCTGTCAACAATGAAAGAATGCATGTGCTGTACTGGTCCTTACGGACCGTATGTACTGACCCTTACGATCCGTAAAGCCCCACCAGATCAGCAGAAAGCTGTTTCCAGCTGTTCCAGCTGTTTGTGGGTGTTGCAAATGGTTTTCTAAGAAATCTATAGGCTACCATGGTTTTACAAATCAGTGGGTAAGAGGTGTACGATCCAGATCAAAGCTCGTTTATCGAGGAACAATCTTAACGGTTCCGAAAAACCTATAAATACCCCACCTCTTTTCCTTCAAACCCACACTTGAATTCCAAATTCTCTAAGTTGGAGACCTTGCTCTTCATACCTGAGAATTTGGGATCAAACCTCCTTGCTTGGACCCTTTGTAAGTGTCCTTTCGTGCTTAGTTTAAATTTCTAGCGTTGTAACCGAAAAGTCAAGCGTTTTGATGAACGCTTTGACTTTTAAGCGGTTGAGCCATTGTTCGTAATGAACATGGCTACGTGACCGTAATTAGTAGGTGTTAAACCCTCAAAAGGGCACCTCCTAATTACCACGTTTACTTAGTTAAATTGTCGGGTCAAATAAAAGTCAAACGGGTAAATTTTAAATAAATTCATATAAGAAACCATAAAATCAGTTTTTCTCACTTTAATAACTTGGTAAATATTAGTTGAACATGCCTAAGCATGATTCAACCCGACAATTCTAAGTATAGGCTCGGTTCGGAACCGAAAGTCGCAAAAGTTGACTTTTGCTTTGACTTTCAGTTCTGACCCGATTTAGCTTAGTTTAGATATGCCTTAGGATTCCATTAGGATCATGTTATATGTTAGTATAACCCTCTGAGGTTATACAACTTAGATCCTTAGTTATCCTATTCAATTACATGTTTTCGTTATATGCTTAATTGTTGACCATTATGCCCTTTTGACCCTAAAACGAGAATTTTGAAAATATGAGAGGACAATAATCTTTATTACTGATTTATAAACTTGTCCCTAAAATTTGACATCAGTTTGAGGTCTAGATTAGGAGTTATGCTCATTAGCGTAAATGAAAAGCTTTTTATTAATTAAACGGTGTAATTAGCGTATAGCCTATCTAAACCCGATTTTTAATACCAAAATTTTTAACCACTGATATAAATAATATTTTGGGATTTTTGGAGATTTTTATTTATTTTTAGGCTGAGCATAACTTAGAGTTCTAAGCTTGTTTCGGTAATTGTCGGTTTTGCCCTTTTGGGCTATAAAATGAGTTTTACAAATCCTTTTGACCCCAAACCTTTTTCTACTGATCTAATATGATAAATAAAATATTTTGAGCCTTCTGGAATAATAAAAATATCGGCTTTCCTTTGAAAACCCGGAAATGGCTCCAAATCGCCTTTTTAAGCGTTTTTAACGCATAGTATGTACTAAAACTATTTTAAACATATAAGGTTTGATAACTACTGAAATTTTCAGTAAATCCTTATATATGAGCAGTAAGTAAAAGTTTTAAACTCAGATTTCCAAATTTGACCTTTACACCTTATGTCAAATTACCAAAATGCCCTTCGGTGCATAGTTTGGTTATAAATGATAAAATTCACATATGTGTAATACCCTACTGATATAACTTATTAAATTAAGTATTTTTACTGGTTGGATCAGACCTGAAACTCAGATTTATATTAAACCTCTTTTATAACCTTTTAAAATGACCAAAATACCCCTACGGGGCATAAATTGGTTTTAAATTCGTTTTGGGCATAATGGAAGGTAGCCTACTGATATCACAACATATTTAAGGCATATTAACTTAGGAAACCGGTTTATGACTCTTTTGGTTACCCGTTACGCACTTTTCGCGTTCGGATCGGCTTATGTAACTAGTTTGCATAAATTAGCCGAAACGGGTCAAACCTTGTCATTTTATCTCAAAATCCAGAATGTGTTTAGTTTACCCTTATTACACAAGTATACAAGCTCGTCGGGTCTAAACCACATTCTAATCCGGTTCTCGCTTAATCATGCGTTTTGAACCTTATCCTCTTTTAAAACTAACCGGTCTAAGCTTAGGCTTAATTAAGACCCGTTAGGAATCTAATAGGTTATTAAAAACCTTCTTTCCAGATTTAGGAGCCCAGTAAAAGCTATCTGTACTTGCTGATTTGATATACGGCTTGGATTGAATTTATATTTAGCTCAGGTAAATACTCTTAACTTATTTTCCCTATACGGGCTTGGGGTATGGTATATAAAATACCGCTTGGTCGGGCATTGAATCTTTAATCGAATAGAGGTTAATTCATTGAAATGACCCGTTTAAATTGTTTTGTTGCTTAAAGCCTTTGGGGGGTTAATGACCATGTCCCGGATATCCTTGGCATCATTTTACGAAACGGCCACGACCTAAGCACGGGGTGTAGGCGTACATCCGTCAGTGCCTAAATAAATAATGTGGTGTGTCTATTGATCTTTAACCCAGCACGAACCAGGCTACTGAACGCATAAGAAACATGTAATTCCTTTACAAGTATTATATTCAAATAATTATCACAAGTTATAAAAATATTTTGTGCCACGTGCATTCAAATAAATTTTCTAAACCTTTTCATAATGAGTCAGTTAATTGTATTTACCAGTGTAAACTGACGTATTTTCTAAAAAAGGCTAAGTGCAGGTACTAATCGGAATAGGCTGGCTATTCCTAGCATCAATAAAGAGTCTCGCAAGCTTAGATGCCTAAAGTCTGTTGAACAATGTTTCATTTTATTTTCGATCCGCCTGTGGATCCTTTACTTTCCGTTTGTAATACTTTGATATTACTTTATATCGGATTGTAAGATAATTATCTTTTGCTTCCGCTGTGCATTTAAATTGTGTTGTTTGACTATGATGATATCAACTACGTCACGATACTCCCCACCGGTCCCACCGGCAACACGTGGAAATATCGGGGTGTGACAAACATCAACATTCAAACAATATCGGAAATGTGTAGCTAAAAAAATAAATCCTAAAAGATAATAATTAAATATATTGTAAGAGATTCGTAGCAATTTGCGACGTAGTAGTTTCGTAGAAAATGTGTAGGAAGTTGCGTAGGAAATGCGTTGAAAACGGGTTTCCTACGAGGAGTTTTCCTACATCAGGTGTTTGTCATAAATGCGTAGAAAAACCAGTTTTATGACGCATTTCCTACGAAAATTGGTGTAAGAAGTTTCAGATTTTCTAGTAGTGATCGGTAATCGCTTTAACTTGTATACTGCCACATTAAGGCAACCATCAAAATGATTATGGTATTCGAATCGTAACGTAACGTTATATTAGAAATTATAATACCTTATATTATATTACTTAAATACGTCATGTCTAGATGCCACAAAATTGAAATATCGGATGCTAATGTTCTTCGCATGATATCAGTTCGTTTCTAATGGAAAAATACAAAAACTCATCTATATTTAATCGTTATTGTTAGTCCCAAAAAACCCGTGACATCACTCAACGGTTCGATCGAATGCGGAATATAAGATCAAACCGACAAGAACAAAAAGAAATTTTCATTGCAAATCTTAGTGTCGCTGCTTAGATCGCACACAGTCTCAATAACTCTCTGGTATGATCTTCGAGAACCTTGCACACAATCCCTAGGATTGTCGGGTACAAGGTTCTCTATTGGGGCTACATGATTACAAGAATAGGAAAGCTCTACCATTAATAATCTAATCAAGTCTATAGATAGGAGCCTCTACCCTATTGTCCCACATAGTCTAGCCCAAGCCCAAGACCTAATCCAAACAAATAAACATAAATAAACGTAATAAAGATATGCGTAAAACTCTGGACCTAACAGTTATCATAAATAAAAATAAGCATGACAAAACGTTGTATTCGAAATGTATAAGATGCAATATTTTTTTACTAAAATAACAAAAAAGGTAAACACCTCATTTAAAAAAAGACTAAACCATAATGTAGCTTTGATGACATGTATAGTTATGTTTTGATCGATTATACTTTACTATTCATAGCTCTGTTTTGAGTAAAATTTATATCTATGCATAGAAAAAATAAACACATGATAATGACATACTCGGAATTTTATAAAATATCTTATCTTAAAAACCATTAACGGAAGTTAGAATATGTTCAAAAGTAATTATAACAATAAAATAATAAAATTAAAAACAAAAGCTACTAACATTTTTATATATTTATGAATTACATATTACATATTCTTTGCAAATTTACATGCTATAAATATTATCTATCGGTTAATTATGAAAACAACATGTACACACAAATCGTTTGGATGCCATCATAAATTTATAATGTCATTCGTATAAATGAATTAAAAGTGAAGGCTTTGTTTCTACTTAAAGTTTTATAGGACACTTTTACCTTTTACTACAAAAAAATAAGTTGGTTGTACTTAACTAGAAGATGACCCGCCGCGGTGCGGCGGGGCATTCATTTCCATTAAGTTGTTGATAGTAAACTAAAAGGTTCGTTTGCAAAAAGTTTGAAGTTGTGGGTGTATCTCTAACATTAATACAATATGCGTCTTGTGCGCGATGTTTAGGCCTTGTAGCGAGTGCGCCTTGTAAGTTGGCTCTTATCTGCTTCACCTGTTTTAGGAAAGTTGTTAGTACTTGTTTGTAATGTAGTAATACGTTGTTTGCGGAACTAAAGATGGCTGGTGGGTGACATGTGAGTGTACCAACGGTGACAGTGGGTCTGTAGCCTACAAACCAACAAACTGCCGGTGACGACAGATTTCTGCTCTCTCTTGACTCTCACTTCTCTCCACTGTGCCTCTCAGCTCTCACTTCTGAATAAAATGCAAGACCAAGAACAAAACATCACTGGCAGATGTAGGTGAGAACAACTGGGAAACACGAACTGTTCCTAAGAACCTTCATCAATTGTATATATACAAGTTAAATCAATCAGCTTATTCAGTCTAAATCAACACATTAACCTCTTATCGAAATACATAGCTAATAGGTGGTCTCAAGCAGTCAACTATGTTAAAAGTAAATAAGATCTGAATTCTTAATCATACAATTTTACAATTAAGTAAGCAAGCATTCTGCACATCCAACGCTAAATCAAACAATTTATTCACCCTAATTCAACACATTAACCTCTAACTAAACCACATAACTTAATCAAACACTGCACAATTAAGAATCTAGCAATTACCTTACATCTAAACTCTCAAACAACTGATCTAATTAACAATTAGGTGAAACTACAAAAGAACATATTGCGTTGACTTGTTGACTTACCGTAGGCGACGGCGATCTATTCGGTCTAGCAAACGAAACACCAGACAACGCACTACCTCTACCGTTACCGTTACTCTTACTCCCAAAAGACGTCGGTTTAGCAAACCGGAACCCTAGGTGATCATCATCCTCATCCTCATCCTCATCATCATCACCGGTAGTCTGAGAAGGCATAACTTGCGCTAACCGCTGCGTCGCAGCCTTCGAAGCGACGTTCTGTGTCCGCTTAATCGTTGAGTAACCTGACGGTTGACCTAACCTTGACTACGGATGTGCCAGTGACATCGCCGGAGATGATGAAACGGTGCTGCTGGAACCACCGCTCCACTGCCGTGTGTATGACGGACTCTCTGTTCGCTTACAATCCATTTAGGTAAAATTACAGTAGAAACTGGATGAATGTCGTCTGGATTTGATGAATTGCTGGATTTCGGGATCGAATTGAGGACCGGTGGAGGTGGAATTGGGTTTTTTTACGGAGATCCAACATGTAATAAAGAGACAAAGATAAAGAGAATGACCGGCAAATGGAGGTTTGGGAAACGTGGAAACCGGCACTGTTCTTAAGGCTTTCATCAATTGTATATATATATATATATAAATGACTTTGATGTAAATAAATTTGAAGTAAAGGATTTTGTTTGTACTTTAGCTTAAAAAATATCTAGATTTTATGTGGTTAAAATAGAAAAAGAAAAGCTTACAGTTTCAAAAATAAAAAGAAAAAAACTTCCTGTACTCTATTTATAATATAACTAGGGTTTCTCACGTGAGTTGCGGTGGAGAATCTTGGTACGAACCAAACATTAA
This sequence comes from Helianthus tuberosus, assembly GCA_030545235.1. NCBI lineage: Eukaryota > Viridiplantae > Streptophyta > Magnoliopsida > Asterales > Asteraceae > Helianthus > Helianthus tuberosus. Next base: position 172,655,433 of record CM060377.1, read on the forward strand.
AGGCCACTACGAAGCTGCACAATGTAAATATAAATATATAAAAAACAAAAAAATGAAATAAAATGTTACAAATAGAAGAAAAATAGTGGTTTGGTACCTATGACGTGGTGTAGTGACCTCAATGAATGAAAAAATGGTGGTGGTCACATAGTGTTACGTCGTTTAAAAAAAACACTTATTTGGTCCCTCTAAAAAAACTAAAGAACGAAAGTTATAAAAGAATAACAATTATTTGTTCCTTCTAAAAAAACTAACGAACGAAAGTTATAAAAAAAATAAAACTATTGGGTTAAAAGACATATATTCTTTATTGTGATAACCTACATTTTACAAGGTTAAATGGCTAACTTTGTTGCTCGTTTTACTTATGTTCTTTATACCACGCGAGTTATAGTAATTTGTTATATATTAATTAAACGCTGAACTCTTTAACTAGTGAATGTATTTATAGGGTCAGAATTTAGAGAAAACGGTGGAAAGTGTGAGAACGGTGAGAACGCATATGGATCGTCCGATCAAAACAATCTATGTACTAGATTGGCGCGGTGGCCTTTTTTTTAAATAACACGAATTCTATTAAGTGGGCGCACTTCATTAAGGGTAAAAAGGTCTTTAGACTTCTCTACCAAAAACGCCAAACTAATGAATAAAACGCCATTACGGGCCAAAACACCATTACGGGCCAAAACACATTCCTATATAAACAAAACATCTCAGACATTCATTAAACACACCTCCCATACCCGGAAACGTCATATTTACTACTATATACCATTCATCTTAGAAACGCCAAAAAACCCAAAACATCAAACACACCAACTCAAAACGCCATATTTTACTCTATATCAATCATCTTAGAAAACGCCAAAAACACTCAAACATCAAGGATTCCAAAAAATCGACGTTTTATTTAGATACACTATTTCCTCAGAAAAACGCCAAAATGGAAAACATCGTTTCTTGTATATTCAATATTGTTCTTCGCGAAGTTTCGCAGAATGAATTCTTCCCTTAGGTGCTGTGACTCAATAACATTTTGCTGCATGAGATGGACAAATCTTCATCAAAAAGATGCTGGTGTCAGACTTATGTCATTTTTTTTGTTTTGTTCTTGATGAATATTATAAAGGCATGAAGAGACGAATGACACTGATGAGTGGTATGAAGATATATATTCAAACAAAAAAACTCACGTCATTTTGTTTTTCCAAACGGCCACTAAAGCCTACTTCAACAACAAAAACACACGCATGCCAAAGTCAAACCTCCAGTGAACATGTTTCAAAAAAGAAAGAGACTGATGATAGTGAAGATTTGGAAGATGAATTGTTTCTATTTTTATTTTTATTTTTTCTGTTGTTTGTTATGTATTTTTCAGCTAAGAACAAAAAAATACATTATTTTAATAAAAACGGCAAACAGATATAATGATTGTGAAACGGCATAATGCAATAAAACGCCAAAAACTCCCAAACTATAATAAAAGTAAATTGGACAAGTATTATTAAAAGCTAAAAATGAAAAAAAGAACGCCAAAAACTACTTAAAGCCATTAAAAACGCCAAACTTGAAAGATGACACGTCTATCACCTTAAAAACTCATAAAAATCTGAGCAAAAACATTAAAAATACACACAGTGACTGAAAAGACGGGTACTTTATTAATATCATTTATTATAAATAAAATTCCGCCTAAAGTATGTGCCAAAAACATCCTATAAGAGAGACATCTCTACACAATCAATTGATCACACCCAAAAAACAACACAATGTTTCCTAGAAACCATTCACTTTAAAACGCCAAAAAATAGTTAAAAAGCCAAAAAATACAGATGGGTAACCTAGTTTCTTCTATATTGAGTATTGTTCTGAATGAAGTTTCACTGAATGGATTCTTCTCTGAGGTGAGTATCTCTATAAGCTTTTGCTGAATGAGATGGACAAATATTAAAGAAAAAGAGACTGATGACACTGATATGTCATCATGTCACTTTATTATTGATGGATATATGGATGGCATGAAGGGATCAATAAATTCGAGTAGGCGTTGATCTTCAACATGTCACCAAACAAGTATATATCAAACCACAATACAGGATCCCATTAAAAATAAGCATCTTCTAAAGACGTACGTTATGTAGATAAATAAGGATCTAGATAAGGTGTTCAAAATGCCAAAAAGGTTAAAGTAGAAGCGGCTAATGACACTGAAGATTTGGATGAGAAATTAGATTAGAATTTTTAATTTTTTTTTCATTTTCTATTGTTTGTTATCTAATTCTCTGTTGTTTATTATCTAATTCTCTATTAATTAAAAAAACTTGAGTATAAAACGCCAAAAACTACAAACACCAAAATGCCTGATAGTATGAAAACTGTGAGAACGGATGCTAGCAAAGCACGTTGTTGCTAATATAAAACGCCAAACAATGTATTACTGGAAAAACAATACTAATTGACATATGAAACTGAACAAAACAGTAATTGCAAAACAGTAAAATGAAGAGACGATAACATTATTGCCAAACATTTATTATATTAAAAGCCACTACATGGAAAATTGAATTTGTTTATCTTTTCAAAAAGCCATAATTGTCTGTCACATTATAGGCCTGATTCCTACATGGCACAACAATTGATAGAAAAAAATAAACATCAAGAAAATTACTGATGTTTTTTACATTATATGCTTGCATCCTACTTCGCACAACAATCAAAGCCATAATTAGTTAAAACGCCAAAATATTTACTATGCTCCTGATCTAAAAAACAATAAAAATGCCGCGTATTTGTTAAACGCCAAAAAATGGAAAGGTGCTGTGACACGCGTTTAAAAAAAGAATATAAAAGGACAAAAAAGCCTCTCCGCCCTTCACTATGTCGCGTGACATGTGTTGGGCCAGGATGCGTTCTCACCGTTCTCACACTTTTGGGTGTTTTCTCCTGATCTCGTTTCTATATTTATATAAGTATAAGTGTAACTGAAACCTGAAACGTGTGTGCACCCAACCCCAAAGTCCCAAACCACTAATCTGCGGTTCACACTCCACTCCTTGTATTCGGCCCAAGTTTACGACCTAGGGCCAAATCACCCATGTAAGCAATCCTTTCCTTGCGACAGCCAAGCTTCATCAGGTTCGGCCCCTTGTAAAGAAATAAACATCCTGCACCATGATTTAAAACCCAAGACCTTTAACACTTTCGGCCCAATCCACTCTGTCACCTTTCTCTATTTACGTGAACTGCATATTATAGGATTACAACTTCCCAAACTCAAACTACCACCGGCTGTGGTGTTCTTTTGTGAGTTGCGACCCAAGAAAGCAGCCTAGTATGTAACAGTTTTGATGGTTCTCGGCCCACTATAATTCCACCGCCCTCACCCTCATTTTTATTAGTTTACGTATACATAGTGCATGACCCTCATATTTTCCAAAAACCCTAACACACACACACACACACAAAAGTAAATCTGCAACATCTGCTCTCCCTAATTCTCCCTATTTTTTGTGAACGAGAGGAAGGCCCAAGGATGCAAGACCAAGTCGGTTTCCAGATTATTTAATCTCCTTCTTTGCTAGGTAACTAGTTTTATGTTTCTTGTTTTAGATAAAAGTCATTATACATGATTTATACGGTTAAAATTCTGTGATTATGGCTGAGTTTTATGTTTCATAGATGATGGTCGATATATGCGGTGTTATTGTTGAGTGGGCTGTTAGATAATCGTTTGCGGTGAGTTATTTGATCTTGGGGACTTGATATGAATCATAAGGGTTTTGATTTGTGAAATAATATTATGTGTTATGGCTGCGTTTTCTGTTATGATTGTGATAATTGACATTATGATGATTACATATGACAAAGAGTTAGTAGAAATCGCATCGTGATGTGTTATGGGTGAATCACGGGTCTGGGTATGTCTCTCGGTGTGGTTTATGGGGTTAACATGGTAGTTAGTGTCAATTTGGTGTTAAATGAATTACTTTGTGATACAAAACACATTTTTTGATGTCGTTTGGTATTTTAAATGGTTTATTTCGTGTCAAAGGTCTAGGCTGCATTTTCAGTCAGAAATTGCAGCCCATTACGAATGTCATAACTCAATGTAGGCATTTAGTTATGATCTAAAATTTTTACTATAAGTACTTCTAGGAGGTACCGGATAACCTCCAACTGGAATTTCGTAAAAAGAATAAATGAGGATTTTTAAATAATTTTTGGCGTAAACAATCATCAGAAAGTTATGAATCAAACCTAGGTGTAAAGAACTATTTTTAGTGATTTTTATGTAAAGATTCAGGTCATGAGAAAAATATAATAGTATTCGGGGATTAAATAGCATGTTTTGTTAAAATATCGTAATTTTCTGAGTTCGTTTAGTATTTTAAATAAATTACAGAAAACTACCTAAAAACCGACATGAAACTGCAATAAGCTGAAAGTGTTTGTGAACATTTAAATATGCTTATATGTAGCAACAAAGTGTTATATGTTATTAGAAACGTTAACGGGAGTCTATGAATGTGTTATATCCCATTAGAAAATCACCCACTCTAACATACCTAAACGTGTAATTGCGTCACAACGTGATTCGGTGACTATGTGTTTGACTGCATGTAGGAATTCATAAATTAAACCAATTGAAACGGTAAACATATCAGGAAGAGATTGACTTTTTTATTACCTTTCAAGTTTACAACCAAGCAAACTAAGGTAAGTTCACAATCATTTTCCAAAAGCATGTGTTCCTAGTTGGAACAACTCTTTTTACGGTAGCCCTGTTTGGGGCTACACGTGCGTTCCTTGGTGAACCACTGAAACATATTATCCATTGGAGGTGGATAATACACTGGGACTAAACGAAAACTCTATCTTGAAGTCCCTACATTTTACCGATTAGATTGTCGGGTGGGCATATGCGGGGTGTTAGTTGATAGCGCTATTAGGTTTGACAAACCTCACACCGTGCTTGAGGCCAGGCGTGAACTTCTAACCTTCACTCTTGAATTAATGTTGATAGACATTAATGAGGGCGCAAACGAAATGTCAGCATTCGTTACACAGTTTAGTCATGTGATGAGGGTTAGCTACCCGAGTCATACTTAAATAAAAAACATTGTGAACTTTACTTTTGATAAGACTTAAATTTTGTGAATTCGCCAATTTTATTGTTGACACGTATTTGCATGCTTTGCAGGTCAGTAGGTACAGCTATGGACATTCGTTGCAATTGGCTGGAGTGGGTTGTTCGTTAAGACTTTATGTTTTGATCATTTATGAAACTTGTGGTTTTTAAGTTCTTGATGGGTTTTACTTTATTTTTCCGCTGCAACATAAACAGTGTTTTGGACAATTAAACTCTATCGCTAATCATGCTATTAGTGAAGTTTTATGATTTTAAATAGTAGGTTTAACATTGTAACATCCCAGTTATAATACCCGAAGTGGTATAATCGGTTTGCATTAACAAGGTTACGAGTCCCGAGACGACAAAGAATTAAAACCATGGCGTTTATGATTTAACCGAACAGGAAAGACAGGAAAGACGTAGATGCATAAATATGAAAAATACTTTTAAGGTGCTAGTATGTGTGGATGATCGTACTTGGAAGGTGCCTAATGAAGTATATATATATATATATATAGGGTAAGGTTCATGCGAGAACCACCCTTATTGCGAGAACCAATGTGAACACAAAATAAAATCTAAAAAAAATCAAAAAGCACTCAAAAAAAATTTAATATATTTTTTTTTAAATCGCTATATTTAGTTAGCAAAAAAAAAGAAGAAACTTTTTTTTTTCGAGTAACAGTTATCCATGCACATGTGCATATGTATCATTACTTCGACAAATTCCATAATACATCATCGGTAATAGACAATTGCACTTTAATTTACAACACCATCCATAATACACTACTTTTTACATTAAACAATATTCAAAATGCACATGTGCATCATTATGTATAACCATGATATAACGTGTTTTGGTACAAAAAGTTTGTGATTTTGAATGGAGAAGTAGGCCCATATACATGTTTTTTGGTTAGTTATATCTAGTGGTTGATGGTTTGGTTATAGTTGTCAATTTATGATGTAATATGTTGATTGGATGGTATAAATGGTGTTAATATACATGTAATAAAGTGAAAATATTGGTAATGGTATTGTGTTATGGATGGTAGGATGTAATGGTATTGTATTATGGATGGTAGAAAGTAATAGTAGTGTATTATGGATGACATGATAGATGAAAGGGAAAGTGTATTCAAAGTAGTGTAACAAAACACCTTATTTCATGTTGATACATATAGATGCACATGTGCATTTCTAATATTTGTAATGTAAAAAGTAGTGTATTACATATGGTAGTGTAAATGAAAGTGCAATTGTCTAATATTTGTAATGAATTGCAGAATTTGTCAAAGAAATGACAAAAATGCACATGTGCATGTTTGTGTATTATGGATGGAATGATAGATGAAAGAGAAAGTAGTGTACCTACACACCTTATTTCATGTTGATACATATAGATGCACATGTGCATTTTTAATATTGTTAACGTAAAAAGTAGTGTATTGCACGTGGTAGTGTAAATGAAAGTGAAATTGTCTAACATTTGTAATGAAATACAGAATTTGTCAAAGAAATGATACAAATGCACATGTGCATGGATAACTGTTACTTGGATTTTATTTTTATTTTATTTTTTGAAAAAAAAATTTATTTTTTTTTATAAACAAAATATCGCGATTTTTCCAAAAAAAAAATAGTAAAAAAAATAAAAAAAATTTTTTGGGTGTTTTTTAGATTTTTTTAGGTATTATTGTTTGTGTTCACACTGGTTCTCGCGGTTCTCACAATAAAAGGTGGTTCCTAACGGATCCTTCTCCTATCTATACTACTTTATAAAGCATATAGGAAGGGCAAGGAAACAAATGTGTTGAAAACACCTTTCAAGCATGAAGTACAACTCTTTAAAGCACAATACATTTATACCTTTCCAACAATACCCTTTCTACCCTAACCCGCCTCATCCAATCTTTAGGCGGCCAACAAAACTCAAAAATTTCATTTCAAATTTCAAATCCGGAGCCCTTTTTCATTTTCGTTTTCGCTCTCCCTCAAAGATCTGGATCTGCTCTTCCTTCCTTCTCTCTCTCTTTCAAATTCCCCCTGGATCTGCTCTCGCTCTAGCGATTCACCCTTAAATCAGTGAAGAATTAAATATCAATTTGTTTCTTGATGCTGATTCAAGCTTGCATCGTGTTACTGGTGGTAGCAGAGGGTGATGGGAAGATTCTAGAGTTCTGGTGTTCAAGCGACGCTAGAGACAAAATCCAACCCTAATTCTCAGCCGTAATGGACATTGGCATTTTCAACTTTGGCGATTTCATCTACATCTATTTCATCTTGATCCTGGTACGTTCATCTGAATCGTTCATAAGTTTTTTTTATCCACATTTTCAAAGTGGAATTTCCTATTTTGCTTCACTAATTAAAACTCCTGATGATGTTTGAAGCCGAGAAGAAACAACAAACGGGGACGACGATGACGATGATGATGGTTTGAATCCGAACTGAACCGACGATGACGACGATGACGATGATGGCAGACCTAATTTTTGGTTTCAATGATGAAGTTAGGGCACTTTTGAATCTGGATATGGACTGTAATGAGATGTTGAATTCGTTTTTTTTTTTTTGCTAAATTCGATTCTGACCTGATTTGATTTGTTCTTTTTTTTAGTTTGAAATGATTGAATCGCAAACCACAAAATCGAGTTCTACAATCGCTGGATGCTATTGATACGTACAGTAGGCAACAGGTACGGATCGTCTTCTTCATTCCATTGCTATCAGTAGATCCAGTTTCATTAGGTAAAACTTAAGTGATTTTGAGAACTTTAAGGACAATATTGTGATGCCTTTGATTGAAATTTTAGATGGTTCGTGCAGCAATATGAAGGTTGACGCTACGTATCTGTTGGCTATGTTGGGTAATAGTGGTAATACGTTTCCATGACCTGAACAACATTCTTGGTTCGGGTATGATTAACGATCTATATGTAGTTTGTATATGTTTTTCATCTTAACACCGATCTTGACAAATTGTTGAAAACCCCATATAGGTCAAAGTTGTAAACTTAGTTCTGCTTCAACTGAGATTATGAAGAAACATTATGATTAGGATTTTTAATCAGCAATTTGTGAAGTTGCTCCATTTTTTTCTTTCAGCAAGAAAGAAAAAACAAAACTTTATTTTAGTTGCGTTTATATTTCTTGAGATCTTTCTTTACTAGAATTATTCGTTTTGAACATATATTTAGCCAGTGATCTAGAGTATGGTTTGAAATCATGAGATATTTTTGTGATTGTGTTTGATATTTGTAGGGTTTGGGAGCAGGGGAAGATGTTTACACTAAATAAAGAGATTTATCAGAAGGTAACCATGCTCTTTTTTTATTTAAAATTATGAGATAGTGTGTAGATAACTAGATGAGTTTTTGTTGTTTAAATGGTCACGTGTTTGAGTGTTAGCAAATTCTAATTGTGATGAAATATATCTATATTTTGTAAAAAAAAAAATAATAAATCTTAGGAATTGTTGGATTACAGGTTTCTCAAGCTGATGTCAAGAACTTTTTCGAAGCAAGATGTGGCGAGGTCAGGGACGGTGTTAAATTATTTATATATTTAATTATTTTTGTCTCATCTTATATTTAAAAAGTTATTAAATATGTTGAACTTGTTGCGAAGGTTTCTCGCATCAGGCTCTTGGGGGACCTCATTCATTCAACACACATTGCTTTTGTAGAATTTGTGATGGTAAAGTTTTAATATTCTTTCTCAATGTTCCCGAAGACTGTCACGTTCGCGCATCACGACTGAATGTTGATTAACCCTAGATATGGCAATGTTGACCCGGTATACTTTTTAACGGGTTGATTTTAGGTTGTAAGTTATCTGTAATGGATCAAATTTAAAAAATGAATTTAGCTAAATGGAGAACGGATCACATGGACTAAACATGTCAAACAAGTTGAAAGATACAACTGGAGGCGTTATTTTTGACCCGTTAACTTATGAATGGGCCAATTATGTGATGTTTCATCTCAATTGGGTCAAGCTGAAAATTTTAGCTATAGAGGAAACGGGTCGAAAGCCATCTGTAGTGTTTCAAATGCATAAAACCTACTAAATTGCTTATTGAAAAAGTTTAAATTGGCATTGTTGTAATATAGTTTTTTTTAATCATGTATATCACATTCATTCTTAAATGTCGTATATCACAAGGATCCTGCTGAACAAGAGTCACTGATTTCTGATGTTCATGATGTGACCGCAAATGCAGCTTCTGTTATTGATGTCCGCATGCTAAGAGATGCAGAATCCTCTGCTGTTGATGGAGATAGTTTGAATCCACAGGTATGCTTATACTGCTATATGAACATGTAATGCCATATTAGCCGTTAACTGCATTCGAGTTTATATTTAATTGCATAAAAGTTAGGAAATAGCATAGATCAAAATAAGTTGTATCAATATCTTGTACTGATCTCTTGCTTTCAGTTATTTAGCAATTTGGGATTTGGTTTGCCTGGCTGCTGGTGGATGTTAGCGTCGTTCCAATGGGTAAAGTTATAATTTAGACCTACATTTATCTGTTGAGGACCGTTTATTACAGACATTGAAGCTGCAGAATATGTTGTAGAGTTACGAATGGTGCTGAGATATTTGGGAGTTACTAATGGGAGTTACCAAGGTACTTAATTTAGACCAATTTACTTATACCCGGGTCAATTGGAGTTGTGTTGTATCTTAAATGGGTCAAATAAAAAATGTATGGGCAGAAAAGAAGCCTGTCTAATGGGCAAAGTCTCTTAAGCAATTGTTAACGCATACAAGATGACAGGTTGGGTGGATAACGGGTCAAAACATGTTTGGGTTAAATGTGCGAATGCAACTTTATTAATACTTGTGTAAAGTTTATAGTTTGCAAAGGGCCCAGATCTGGTTGCAATTTTGTTTGATGAAGCGGCTAATATCCAACGCTAAAGACCGGTGCAAGTGTATGAAGGCCAGGTCCAACCTCTTCTTATTGGGGTGTTGTTTTCTCTACTCTCTTCATTTATAATTATTTCAAATGATTGTTATTAGTTACATTAGTTTTCTCGGATTAATGTAGGATTATGTTGTAACTCAATGATATCATGCTCTTGAACTCTGTGGCTCCTTTTTTCACCAGCAGGCTGGTCAACCAGCTACAATGGCGGTTGGTGCTGTTAAGGTTTATAACGGTAATTTATCTTCAAACTTCTTCAATAATTTCAAGCTTTTATGCAGACAGTTCTTATTATTGGTGATTATAGTGTAATGGTTATCTTGTGGCAGCCAGATCCGTTGACCGAGTCTTTCGAAGCTGTTATTGGTCATTATGCTGTCTTGGATGGTACAATAGACGCAGATCAACCTGAAAATGAGGTTATTTCAGTCATTTCAACTAGAAATATTATGCATTTGAGTTCTTATGGAAACCATTGTTCATCAACATAACCGTATATAAATTGGACAGTGGGCCGATCTTGATTCGCTTATCAAAGGACTGCAGAGCTATGGTGGCTAATCTTGTTGACAATTACCTTACTAAGGTGGCGTCTGATGTTAACTTAAAGCTAGAAAAGTTTCAGTCTTTGGCTGCTACTGTTCCTGATTATGCAAGACCAACGGATGACGGGTTTTACGCGTCGTTGATATATACCTCAAAGTAAGAAGTAGCACAGAACTAAAGGTGGAAATATGGACGGGTTGGGTAACATGTCAAAATCGGGTAATTTCTGGGACAAGTCATGTTAGGTTGACCGTTGACCCGCCACTTTGTGTCCAAAGTTTTTGAAATTTTTATGAGTATAGTGTTAAATATAATTAAAAATAATATATTTTTTCTAATAAAGCAATTTCAGAGGTTTGTTTGAGCTTTTAACGTGTTTACTTTTCGGTTAATACTTTTTATGTTACCTTTTTGAACCATTAGAAGATAGAATATAACCCGGCATTGATAAGTAAAAGGTGGCTTTTACTAAAAATATAAAACTGAAATGTTCGTATACATAGTATTTGCTAAAATGAAAGAGATTTATCATCTTTTCCTCAAAAGGATACAAAGATTTCCATACTTTTATAGTGGAAGTTTAGTTTGTTTGACCTCGAAAGTCAACCGAAACTTTGTTTTTTACTCAATAAGCATCGTTGTATGTAGTTATTCTATACAAATATACAACTAAATGATGCATTCCTTTTGTGCTTTGCAGGCACATCCATGGCTAACTGATTTAGACCCGAGAACTAATCGTCAGGCTCTTGGACTGCTAGAAACTGTCGCTAGAAGCCAGCACCTATGCGGCCCAAAACGAGAGACTACCGCTTCGGTTCATAGTCCAAGTCCTCTTTTTCGAGTAGCTTCGGCTGCGTACATCTGTAGCTGGCTGCTTATACGTTCCTGACAGTTACAACTCACAGCTTCGGCTGCGTACATCTGTAGTTGGCCTTTCGAGCAATGACCGTGACCGCAAGAAGGCGCCACCGCCTTCGAGAATAAGAGATGTCCCTAATGGCAAGAATCAAGATCAAGAAAATGGTGAATTGGTTGATTGAGGGTCAAATAAATTTAAGGTTAATTTTTTTTAGTAATTGGACTCAAGCAATCTGGGATTCCACAGTTAGTTGATGCTGCTGTAATTAGATTGTAGATTGATTTTGGACCATCTTTAAATGCTATTTTCTCATTTATTTTTTATATGGCTTTACTGATACTTGGTGCATGAGTATATGAATATATTATCTTAATATCATAAATAAATAAATAGATAAATATTATCATAAACAAGTACTTGCAATTAATGAATCATTCTTTTATACCTTAAAATTTAATGAGTCATTGTTTAATTAGGAACCGAACCATTAGGATAAGGCTTAGGAACCGCGCTATAACCGTCGGGTCTGGTTGAGCCCGAACCGGTTTTCAAAAAATTGGTTTCAGTTTTTCTTTTCCAGTTTCGATCCAAAAACCGGTTTTTTTTTTTTTACATGTCTAGCCACATTTAGCTTTTCACTTTAGATTTGTTATTTGTAAGTTTTTAATCTAATCTTTCTTTTGCTCTAAATTGTTGAGTAGGGGAGTTACCGTTGGTCTTGATAGATGTTGCTTTGCAGAACTGAAGCAGACCTCAAAGACCATGTCTTCATCAATTGTGGGTTCGCTAAAGAGATTTGGGGTAGGTTGTCTTGGTGGAGCAGCCACGATTTGTACCTGGCTAACTCTTTACATGAAGTAGTGGATCTGTTGGTGGGGTTGGATGGGATTAAAGCCATACTCATTTTCCGTGTTGGGGTTATGTACACAGCCTTTTGGTACATACGAAAGGCTCGCAACGACATGCTTTTCAACATTGTAAATTGTCGCCACCGCATTAACGGTCTGATCTGATTTTATATGGCCGGTTTTGGTATAAAACCGAAAATCAAACCAGTCACTACGTTTTGAAGATTTTGAAATCGACAAGCCAAAAGTTAAAGAAAGAAAGTGACCGCGAAACCAAACCGAAGACCGTTTTGGCGGTTTTACGATTTGAAACCGAACCGTGATCACCCCTACAATATATCATGAGACGGCTGATAAACTAACGGTAAATGAGTATCCTATTCTAAATCGTCTCCACCGCCGCACCGCGCGGGTATACGTCTAGTATATATATATATATATATATATATACAAACATACATATAAAAGTTTTGATTACATTTTGAAATCTGACTTAAGCTTTCGGAAAATCGAGGGACCTAAGTGCAAATCTTTAAAAAGTTATCCCATGATAACCCTAGCATTACTTTGGTGGCCGTGGATTGGCTTTTTGCGGCAGTTGGCATTCAACGCACGAAGGAGCAAGGGTGTGTCGGCTCTCTTGATACTCCATCTCCAGACGTGAACCGTCGATCAAGTAGGTCTCGTTGCTTCATTTGGCGTTGTGTAGAAAACCCGGCTGTGTTGTGATTCCGGATGTGATCTAGATCGCGCTTTGGTTATCACGACGGTCTCGAGCGAATTCTATTAATGCACATCAGGTTTGATTCGTGGTCGTACTTTTTATAAACGATGAAGTAGTCTTACGTAGAAGCGTGGGTGTTAATGCGGGTTGTCAACTAGGCCAGGTTGATGTGGATCGTTTAAGTGCCGAAACTGCGTTTTTATGCTTGGGATCTTTGATGGTGAGTTCGGTTTGGGTATGCATGAAAACCCAAACATGGTTGTGAAGGGGTGACGGTTTAGATGTTGATTATGTAACTGTAGGTTGGTTGGGGTTTTAATTTGTGTCAGACTTAGAGTAAACACAACAAGCTTCGGCTAATGTGTGTTGTTCTCGTTTGGTTCAAGAATGTTGAAGCCATGGGAGTAGAGGTTGATGATGATGGGTGGTTGTGTTTGGGGGTTGCGACAGTGGTGATGATGACGACGATGTGGTGACGTAGGCGGTTGCGATGGTGACGATGATGCATGAAGGTGTGTGGTGTGCGATGAAGGTGGTTGTCGTGGTTGGCTATGGTGATGGTGGTGGTTGGTTATGGTGGGCTAGGGTATTACGATGAAGATGATGAAGAGGGCGTATGGTGAAAGTAGCATGGAGTTTTTTTTTTTCTTTGGTATCGAGTTGCAATGGGAAAATAGAAGGTTACATATAATATGTATTAGTATTTATATTGGTGTTTTTGGAGTTGATGATGATGTATATGCATGGCCTTTCACGCATGATGCAATTTAGTTTGGGTGTTATTGTTGTGAGTGATTAATATGTTGCATAAAACTTTGGAATGAGAACATGCATGTAGAAAGTGTATGGTGTGGATGAGTAAAGTATTCTTGTTTGGGATTGGTTTTAATTAAAACTAGAGTTTTGCATGTTAACGGTGGTGCATGGATTCATGCTAAATTAGTTAGGGTAAGATAATAATAAAATAGATCATGGGAATGATGATGAAGATGATGTCGTATGAATGGGAGGAGCTAGCATTGATGAGCAGGGTTCGCGGATTCGAACGGGTCATGGGTGAACCGAGCTTGATAGTGCTCGAGTTACGGTTTGGTATGGATATAGATACGAAGATGTGGATGGGTCAGGTGATACATTAATTATATAACTGGAGTGTAACCATGAGTTACTCGCTTACTGGCTTCATGACGCAGTACGAGACGGTTAGCTTGCGTATTTGGAATCTTCGCAACCAATGAGTTCTAATCCCATTTTTCTTAAATATTTTCGGGGCTAGCATGCATGCTTTTTACATGTTTTCATATGTGTTACGAGCTTTTTAGATTAACGAGTGTTATGACAAAAATGTTTTATAAACGTTTTTCTATGAACAATGTTTTTATACGACGTAGTGATTAATCTAGTTGTATTAGTCCTGCATAAGCGTATGACATTTTATTTAGTTATGTCAAGGTCGTATAGGGATGGGGCGTGGTAGGTATCGATATTAAAAGCGCAACTTGTGTCATGATAAATTTTATTCTATCATAGGTTTCGAACCTTAGTGGTAGTGAGAGCATAAAGGTAGTAGTTTCCGAGCAGTTGACGTGCTATTAACATTGTATGTGTATACGTGCCTTATGTGAATTAGCATCCTTGAGGTGCTTGATGTCGGTTACTCGTGATGGCGGCTTTACCTTTGGGGTGGGTCAGGTCACGAGATGTTGGTTACATGTGATGGCGGCGTTACCTTTTGGGGTGGCATCAGGTCACGAGATGCGGGTTATTTGTGATGGTGGCGTTACATTCGGGGTGGCATCAGGTCATGAGAAGCACCTTGTGGTGCTTAGTTGATGGTCACGATTTGTGACAATGGTTTAGCCCTAGTGGCAACGAAGGTTTACGCGGGAGACGATGATGGCTGCAGTTTAGTAACTTGACCCAAAGAGGGGGGGGGGGGGGTTACATGCGGGCAATATGAGATGAGCTATGGTCACTTCTTAGTGATTTGACCTAATTATGTGTTAGGTTCCCACCTTATTTGCTTATGTGTTTCGCCCTAGTTAAATGGTGGGTAAATGTGATTATTTGTGTAGTTGATGAATGATAGTAAATGATGCGGGTGACGAATGATGTTCCATTATGCAGTTGTCGAATGATGTTAAATTGAGTAGTTGTCTATAACACCCCAAAGCCTTATTATAAGTGAATATGATAAAGATATGTATTTATAAAACTAATCATTTTTACAATGGTAATTAGGAGTATGAACCTAGTTAAAGTGTAAGTAAAAGTTTTAAAGGATAGATTTTTACCCTTAAAATACAATACCCAAACAGGAGGGGCCAAACTAGGTGAATTAAAAGATGGTATACATAAACAAAACTTAAAAACCCAAACACACACACTGGTGTGTGAGGGCGTCGACAGGAGCAAGAGAAAGAGAAAGAGAGGGGAAACCCTCCAACTTAACCAAATCGGTAAAATTGAAAGGGAAATTGAAGCTTGATTGTATGCATGAACACAAATTCTCCATCATCTAAGTGTGCTTAACATAAAGGTAAGTTGAATTTCATGATTTGGTGATTTTATAGAAAGTGGGTTGCAACCAACCCTTGATTTCATGTGAAAATCAGTATGATTGTAAGTTTGAATCACCTCATAGAACAAGATTTATGCTTGAATTTGGTTAAATGATGCCTTAAAAGTGAAAACCCATTTGTAGTAATAGTATGATGAAATATGATGATTATGTAAATGTAAATGGGTGTAATCTTGATGTATGACTTGTATATAATGGAGTCTTGTTAGATAAATTGATATGGGATAAAGATTATGTGAAATTGATTGATCATAATCATTCATGTTATGAAATATGAAGAATGTGCATAGACTACTTGTACATTATGCTTTGATTTAGGTATGCACACAAGGTGTTTGATGAAATGTCTAAGTGATGTTAGGATATGAGATTTGTATGAAATGGCTTGACATTATGAATGAATTGTGGAATGACGAGGTTAGTAGTAAAATATCATGATAAGTATGTTCTTGATGAAATTCTATATGTGAAAGTAGTTAATGAGTAATTGGGTAAAAGTATAATCTAAGAGTTGTGTTATATGCATGAGTGATGTAATGCACATATAAGAATTACTTAATCGTCTTAATCGCGATTAAGAAGTAGATGGGGAGTGTATGAGAATCTTAGAAAAGGGTGAATTCGAATGAGTTAGTGTTAGTTATGAATTAATGGAAATGCTAGTGTGGATGGAGCGGATTATAAATGTATATGAGTATATAACTATTTGACTATGTAAGAGTATATGTCATATGATATGATATGAGCGGGAGTGTGTGTGATGCTAATACAATTGTCTACCATTTTAAAATGAATACATGTTCATAAGTTGAAAGTATGTAGGCTAGACAGTTGACTTTCAAAAGTTAACAACGAATTAATACCACGCTTAAGCTTTCGGACAAATTTTTGAGCATAGATAAATCGTGTGATGTGTTTATATCACTTATGTGTTGTGCATGATGATCTTGGAGTTGCGTGGACATGAAATAAAGGGATTATCAACCTATGTCTTATGTATGTGGTATTTGGTTTATGAAAGTCAAAACTTATGTATGTATGGAAAGAAATGAGCGCTTGTATGTATGATTTATTATATATACTAACAATGATATGAATGTGGTGGTATGAAAAGGATATGAACAATATTAGAGGACTCAAGCATGGAGAGCTAACGAGTCAAGATGAGGCAAGGAAACAAGCACGCGTACGGACGCATAAGGTAAGTGAGTTCCGAACCTCACTTCTTAATATATAATTAAAGTCTATTTATGAAGGTTAGGGGTCTTGTAGGAATGATTGAGAAGGTAAGTAAATGGAAAGGAAAGTCGTAATAAGTTGTTAATAATTCACAAGGTAACGAAAAGTGCATGGCGAAATCAAACGGGTCGAACATATATGCATGAATCGTGTAACGGTAATGTAATTTATATAGTTTAAGGACCTCAAGGTATGGATTTTTAGTTAATTAGGTAGGGAAATGTTTTATGAACAATTAGAAACAAGTTTCAAGTGAAACGGATGCAAAATGAGCAAGTTATGCGAGTTTTGGTATTAAAATGGAAAGCTGATCTGGGCGCTAGCATAACTTACGGTAGCCAGCATAAGTTACGGTAGGAGCTGAAGCCATTTTTCCACCGTAAGGCAGTAGGTTATCACCGTAAGGGTTTCATGGCCACCGTAAGCTACGGTAGCTACCATAACTTACGGTGGAGGTCAGATACAAAATATAAAGCTTATGCAATTCTTCGTTTTTCTTCGAATTCGGACCCCGTGAACCCATCCCAAGCCCCGATATGCTTCTATAATGTACCTCAGCCCTACCAAATGGCTTGATAAGCTACAGGTGAGTATGGAACTCATATTTAATATCCGAAATGTACCCGAAAGTCACTTAAAAATCGTTTAGGAAGCGTGAGTAAGTAATTATAAATAGGAGTAAGTATGTATGTAAGTTGTTCCCTCATGTTTTATTACTCGGAGGTTGAAATTAGGACACGTTAGTAAACCATATTGAATTGTGTAAGTGCTACGTATGAGCTTGTATATATGTACGTATGTAAGGGTGTATGTATTAGATGACTATAAGTATACACACGGATGTACGTAGGCACGATGTAATATTTATGGTACACGAAGGAATGGGGCTTTAATAGATGTATACATAGCTTCAAAACGTTTGAGTATTAAGTTGCTAATCATATGCCTTGAGAATGAAATGAGATTTGCAGGTATGCTATTGAAATCCGTTGTGCAGTTTTGAGGAATTGGAATGCTAGATTGTACGTCGAAGAATGATCGAAAGGACTTACAAGAATAGAAAGAATGCGACGTGGTCATTTAATTATGTATGATAGATTATGAATTGTAGTTATCAAATTCTAATGATGTGCATGTTTGTGGTGAATGTAGGTTACGCAGATTAACATCGGCATAAAGTATTGGATGATTGAAGATCGAGTCAAGAGCAAGAATTGTACGGGAAGAGTAGTCACATAACTGGGGATTTTATATGTAAATGGATGCGATAATTAAGAATGAACGATGTAAATCTTTTAGTCAAGTATTAAATATTTCTTGTCTTAGACATCAAGTATGTTACATGGCTAATAAAGAAAGAAAATTTTTGGTCTCATATTTCCGCTACGTCGTTTTCAAGTTATTAATTGTTAGGGTGTTACAAGTTGGTATCAGAGCTTAGGTTTGAGCGAAATCAAGTACAAAAGAGTAAGTACTTGAACTCAAACCCGTGTGCTCATGTGACCAGTGACCCGTACAATACGAGACTGGATCAAGACCTAAGGGTAGAAGCAAAGGTAAGTATATGCTTAAGTATGTATTTGAAGAAAACTAACAGTATGTTATGTGTAAGGTAAGCATAATTTCTTGGAGAGAATGATCCATGAATGCGGTCTAGGACTGGCACCAAGGCATGTAATAAGACGAATCGACCCCAGGTACGTAAAATTTAACATGTGGGTGCATGTAATGATAGAATTTATCGAGTGAAGGAAAATGTTAAATGAAAAAAAAATAATAGGATGGTAACGAAGTTTTGAAAATGTTACACGTGCCGAAACTTAAATCTTCGTACATAAGGTGACGATTACACGAAGACACGAAACTAGTATATGGATTGTGTACCTGGCCAGTACATAAGAAACATGTGACGTTCGTGAGACCGTGATAATTGTTACAGGTATGTCCGTTAGAATTAGGTAGTAGGTAGACGTGAGGGTGAAGAGAAATGTAAGACTTTCAGGGATTTGAAAGTACGAATGATATGTTAGAATCCGCGAGACGGATTCGAAGCATGAAAGGAATGAAAGTACGAATGATATGTTAGAATCCACGAGACGGATTCGAAGCACGAAAGAAATGAAAGTACGAATGATATGTTAGAATCCGCGAGACGGATTCGAAACATGAAAGGAATGAAAGTATGAATGATATGTTAGAATCTGCAAGACAGATTCGAAACATAGAAAGGAACGAATGATAAAAATAAAAGTTTGAATGTGTAGGTAATTACAGACTAAGCAAGCAAATATTCTTTAAAAAGCGGATATTATCTAAGTTATATGTTAAACATATATATATATATATATGTGTGTGTGTGTGTCTGAATATATATATCTATACAAATAAGATTGTATGCAAGAATGGTTAAAGGGACGAATGAGTCATGCGAGTCAAATGGTAATCGTCATTTAAACCTTGTATTTAATGTTTGTTTTGACAAGTTTTATGCTTATAGGTAAGCGTAATGAATGGGCATGCATTGTCACAATTGGAAAGAAATAACCAACGTAAGTTATGGATAACGAGTCAAAGATTTTGATTCGCGCAAGGTATGTGCAAAGGACTGTGTTTTCTTTTAAGTAGGGGCTTATAGCTCGGCTAGAGAGGGATATGCCAGAAATGGGTAGTTGGTAGACATATGGACAACATGTATTTTACAATTGGATCCTGAACAGTTAAACAAAGTAAGTGATCGTTATTAAGTAAGTAATAGAAAAATTAACATAAAGTATTTGATTTACTATGTAGATAAAACCGATGAAAGCAATTGTAGTAGTAAGAAAGCTTAGTTGAAAGAAATAAGCTTTGAGAAAGTTACGTGATAGATATATTACTAGTGACCCTTGCGGGTCAAAATGAAGGACAGGCTACGACCCGAACAATAACTTAAGTATGGACAGGAAGGGTAAGTTTTGCAATAAGTACCGAAAGGATGTATTAAAGTCCTTGTATGTAAGCATAAATGGAAAGAAGTACAATTGTGTACTTCATTACATCCATGATAATTAAGAAACGCCAGTTTGACCTTGAAAAATCAACTATAAAGGATCGGTGAAATAATTAACAAAATGAAAGAATTGTGAGTGTTTAAAACACTAAACATAATAAATTGGAAAGAATGTAATAATGACAATTACCGACGGAAAATGCTAACTTTGATGCTAGGCTTGTTGGCCACGTTCATTATACAAGACATTTTTAAAAGGATGCGCATGGGCGAAACCTCAACAAATGAATGGATGCAATCAATCCAGGTATTGCATGAACTCATGAAGAAACGGGTTGATTCGGATCACAGACCATTGGTTTACCTAATGAGATCAAGGTTAGTAAAATGTTTAGCTCGCAATTATGAATAAGGATTGATATATTGAATGTTTAGCTTTAATGGATAATAAAAGAAGGAACTTATGTTGTTAGAAGAACAAATTCAAAATCTTTGAGTAAAAGATTACAATATTGGTTAGACACTCACACGATGCACTCGCACAACATATTTGCTTAGTAAGGTAAGTAGTGCGTGAAAGGAAATAATAAAAAAGTGATATGAATGAGATGATTTGAGGCTAACTTAAAGGTATGCATGGTACGAGTAACGATACTAACTGTAGAATGATGATTAATTCTCGTGGCAATTACGACCAAGTAAGTATAAAAGGGGTAGTTTTGGGTAGTATTAATAGACCATTGAATGTTTAAAGTATACATATGATAAAATGTTGAAACTTCATATGAACATAAAGGTGACTAGAAGTAACGTTAGTAATGGGATGTTGAGGGTGACTCATGGTGATGAGTAGAATGAAATAAACCAATTTATTTTGTTCAGAAAATGTATGAATGTATTTTGCTTAATTGGAAGGTTAGAAACAAGTCGTAAACTTACGTCTGTACGAGCAATAGTATAGGTTAGAATAAATTTTAATGATCGAACCGCTAGTGATGATGTGTACTAGGAATTAGCATTATGAAGTGAAGACGACACTAATAAGAGCTCTGGATCAGATTCTGATTTATATGGGATTACGAAAGTAATTTACTTTATTTAAGAACAAAGGGACAATGCATACAATTATGTTTATGCATGAATAAAACTTTTGCCAAAATCCCGAATGTATTCATGTTATAGTAAGCATTGTGACTGAATATATGAAAAAGTAAGAGTACAATTGGTCTAGTAGGAATGAAAAAGGTTTCGTGGACGAAACCTCCTTTAAGGGGGGTAGATTTGTAACACCCCAAAGCCTTATTATAAGTGAATATGATAAAGATAAGTATTTATAAAACTAATCATTTTTACAATGGTAATTAGGAGTATGAACCTAGTTAAAGTGTAAGTAAAAGTTTTAAAGGATAGATTTTTACCCTTAAAATACAATACCCAAACAGGAGGGGCTAAACTAGGTGAATTAAAAGATGGTATACATAAACAAAACTTAAAAACCCAAACACACACACTGGTGTGTGAGGACGACAGGAGCAAGAGAAAGAGAGGGGAAACCCTCCAACTTAACCAAATCAGTAAAATTGAAAGGGAAATTGAAGCTTGATTGTATGCATGAACACAAATTCTCCATCATCTAAGTGTGCTTAACATAAAGGTAAGTTGAATTTCATGATTTGGTGATTTTATAGAAAGTGGGTTGCAACCAATCCTTGATTTCATGTGAAAATCAGTATGATTGTAAGTTTGAATCACCTCATAGAACAAGATTTATGCTTGAATTTGGTTAAATGATGCCTTAAAGTGAAAACCCATTTGTAGTAATAGTATGATGAAATATGATGATTATGTAAATGTAAATGGGTGTAATCTTGATGTATGACTTGTATATAATGGAGTCTTGTTAGATAAATTGATATGGGATAAAGATTATGTGAAATTGATTGATCATAATCATTCATGTTATGAAATAGGAAGAATGTGCACAGACTACTTGTACATTATGCTTTGATTTAGGTATGCACACAAGGTGTTTGATGAAATGTCTAAGTGATGTTAGGATATGAGATTTGTATGAAATGGCTTGACATTATGAATGAATTGTGGAATGACGAGGTTAGTAGTAAAATATCATGATAAGTATGTTCTTGATGAAATTCTATATGTGAAAGTAGTTAATGAGTAATTGGGTAGAAGTATAATCTAAGAGTTGTGTTATATGCATGAGTGATGTAATGCACATATAAGAATTACTTAATCGTCTTAATCGCGATTAAGAAGTAGATGGGGAGTGTATGAGAATCTTAGAAAAGGGTGAATTCGAATGATGTTAGTGTTAGTTATGAATTAATGGAAATGCTAGTGTGGATGGAGCGGATTATGAATGTATATGAGTATATAACTATTTGACTATGTAAGAGTATATGTCATATGATATGAGCGGGAGTGTGTATGATGCTAATACAATTGTCTACCATTTTAAAATGAATACATGTTGATAAGTTGAAAGTATGTAGGCTAGACAGTTGGCTTTCAAAAGTTAACAACGAATTAATACCACGCTTAAGCTTTTGGACAAATTTTTGAGCATAGATAAATCGTATGATGTGTTTATATCACTTATGTGTTGTGCATGATGATCTTGGAGTTGCGTGGATGTGAAATAAAGGGATTATCAACCTATGTCTTATGTATGTGGTATTTGGTTTATGAAAGTCAAAAGTTATGTATGTATGGAAAGAAATGAGCGTTTGTATGTATGATTTATTATATATACTAATAATGATATGAATGTGGTGGTATGAAAAGGATATGAACAATATTAGCAGACTCAAGCATGTAGAGCTAACGAGTCAAGACGAGGCAAGGAAACAAGTACGAGTACGGACGCATAAGGTAAGTGAGTTCCGAACCTCACTTCTTAGTATATAATTAAAGTCTATTTATGAAGGTTAGGGGTCTTGTAAGAATGATTGAGAAGGTAAGTAAATGGAAAGGAAAGTCGTAATAAGTTGTTAATAATTCACAAGGTAACGAAAAGTGCATGGTGAAATCAAACGGGTCGAACATATATGCATGAATCGTGTAACGGTAATGTATTTTATATAGTTTAAGTACCTCAAGGTATGGGTTTTTAGTTAATTAGGTAGGGAAATGTTTTATGAACAATTAGAAACAAGTTTCAAGTGAAACGGATGCAAAACGAGCAAGTTATGCGAGTTTTGGTATTAAAATGGAAAGCTGATCTGGGCGCTAGCATAACTTACGGTAGCCAGCATAAGTTACGGTAGGAGCCGAAGCCATTTTTCCACCGTAAAGCAGTAGGTTATCAACGTAAGGGTTTCATGGCTACCGTAAGCTACGGTAGCTACCGTAACTTACGGTGGAGGTTAGATACAAAATATAAAGCTTATGCAATTCTTCGTTTTTCTTCGAATTCGGACCCCGTGAACCCATCCCAAGCCCCGATATGCTTCTATAATGTACCTCAGCCCTACCAAATGGCTTGATAAGCTACGGGTGAGTATAGAACTCATATTTAAGATCCGAAATGTACCCGAAAGTCACTTAAAAAGCGTTTAGGAAGCGTGGGTAAGTAATTATAAATAGGAGTAAGTATGTATGTAAGTTGTTCACTCTTGTTTTTTTACTCGGAGGTTGAAATTAGGACACGTCAGTAAACCATATTAAATTGTGTAAGTGCTACGTATGAGCTTGTATATATGTACGTATGTAAGGGTGTATGTATTAGATGACTATAAGTATACACACGGATGTACGTAGGCATGATGTAATATTTATGGTACACGAAGAAATGGGGCTTGAATAGATGTATACATAGCTTCAAAACGTTTGAGTATTAAGTTGCTAATCATATGCCTTGAGAATGAAATGAAATTTGCAGGTATGCTATTGAAATCCATTGTGTAGTTTTGAGGAATTGGAATGCTAGATTGTACGTGGAAGAATGATCGAAAGGACTTACAAGAATAGAAAGAATGCAGCGTGGTCATTTAATTATGTATGATAGATTATGAATTGTAGTTATCAAATTCTAATGATGTGCATGTTTGTGGTGAATGTAGGTTACGCAGATTAACAGCGACATAAAGTATTGGAGGATTGAAGATCGAGTCAAGAGCAAGAATTATACGGGAAGAGTAGTCACATAACTGGGGATTTTATATGTAAATGGATGCGATAATTAAGAATGAACGATGTAAATCTTTTAGTCAAGTATTAAATATTTATAGTATTAGACATCAAATATGTTACATGTCTAATAAAGAAAGAAAATTTATGGGCTCATATTTCCTCTACGTCGTTTTTAAGTTATTAATTGTTAGGGTGTTACATTGTCGGACGACGTTAACTTACATTTGAGTTTTAGGCCATTAATTGTTATGAACTAGATACGGGTCAATATAGTTAATTGGTCTATGAATTAAGATTCTTTGAGGGTCGTCCTTTGGTGTTTAAGTAATCTGATCCACAGCGGAAGCGATTACTTGTAGGATGATTGGACCTTGCTTATGAGCAAAGTTTGGGTCGTTATGGGTGTCGGGTTGGATTCGTTAAACTTTAAAATGATGTTCACATATTTTAATATGCATCGATGATTGTATAACGACGGTATCTTGGTTTTGAAATAAAGTGTTAACGAAGGTTTTTAAATGCTTTAACTTAAACTATTATAACTCACCCAGCGTAGCTGACTTTCGCATGTATGTTAGATTGTTTTGCAGGTGTGTGATTTGAGTTGGTGTTGCTCTTGGCTAGCGGATAGGATTACTCATGATAGGGTGGAAGGCATTCATTTGTTAATGACTAAATAACATTTTGAGTTTAATTAATCGTGTACTATTTAATCCAAAATTTCCACTGCCTAGGGTACCGGGTTTGGGGGCCTTACAAACATGATTATTGACTAGATCCTTGTCAGCCACACGCCTTGCGGAAAAACTCAACATGTGAAAATTGAGGGTGTGAAAGATTGGTATCAGAGGCATTGGTTATAGTGAACTGGGTTTAAAATATAAAATATTTTTTTATGAAAACCAGACTATAACCGTTCTTCATTGGAAACCACAACGACACCACACTCCAGATTGCAAGGTTCGTCATACTTAGATGCATACATGGTAATTGTATTATTTGGCATTTACATGTGCATTATTTTTTTTACAACACTATGGCTCATGTGTGAACTAAAATATGTACACATGATATGCCCAGGTAAGAATGAATTTCCCTAACTCTAATTCAAAACCACAACACGCTAGGGGCAAGGAACCAGTCGTTCCTAATTCACCTCCACGAGTTTCCCGATCATACCCTTGGGTCAGGGTAAACAGACGTGGAAGCGTCTACTCGAGATACCTACTTATGAGGAGCCTCTACGGGTCCTAGCAAGAAGCCACGTGAGCAAAACACCGAAGGGGAGACATCTGAGGTCTAAAGATAAAGGTGAAAAAGTATATTGTAGTTTATGATGTTATTTAATATATATAGGGTTTCCCCATCGAGCGTTGCGGCGGGGAATCCACGTACAAACTAAACCAAACGGAAAATAGCACTTTTAAGCTATTATGTTACATTACAACATATGTTAAAAACCAAGTTTTTTTAATTAACAATGACTGGTTTTAAAACATTAACTGGGGTTGTAGTTACCTACGCGTTGCGCATGGACGCGGTTAGAATTCAGAACGTATAACACACCATTATAACCGATAAATAAATTTGTAAAATTTATTAAAATGATATATTAATTGGTTATGCTATTTGCATGGTAACTCGTCTATGAACATTAAAATAATATAAAAGGTAAAATGATATAGTAAATAACAAAGGTAAAAATAAGGTAAGCGATAGAAACTTGGTTGGTTTCGGCGTGCTTGTTAGAGCAAAAAAAAAGGTTAAAAAATATGTTCAAAAGAGTATCGGTGTGTTCGTTAAAAAATATAAAATTAAAAAAAACCTTTGCCACACTTGTTATAGTAAAGAAAAAAAAATAAAAAATATGCCTAAAACGGCATTAACGTGATTGTTAAAAAAACTATTTAGGGTTAAAAAAGTAATTTGGTCAAAGTTAAAGAAAAAAATACAATAGTTAAACTAATGAGTTGTAAATGAAAAACTTTACACTATATAACAAAATAGAATAAAAGACAAAAAAAATTGATAAACTTGTAAGACATAGATTAGATGTAGTACAACACTACATATAATATAATATAATATAATATAATATACATTGTATTAAAGTGAAACATCTTTTTTCCACTTGTCATTGCCTTACACAAATAACTGCCACATAGCAATCTAAAACCACACACGCGTTTTGTTTGAGCGAGATTTGGTTTGTCATTCACATTCATGCGATGTCTTTCTCAGATCCTTTTTATAACACTTCAAACAAACCCTAAAACTTTTGAACTCCAACTCAAGCATTCTACCAGTTTTCTTTTATCTCTCATCCTCTGTCCATGGGAAAAAAGGTAGATGATGACTGACGGTTCTTTGTTGAGGAAACTGAGCGGCGATGAAGACGAAGACGGAGACCACAGGCCTAGCGACCGAAAGAGAAAAAATCCCAGTGATGAATTCGACGATGTTGAACCCGAGGATAGCGACGATAGCGAGATAAAGGGCAAGCATTCTTCTGATTTTGTTGTTTTATTTTGAATACCCTGCTTTATCACGGTCAATTGTTTTCCTTTCGAGAATTGCCAGGTAATGTGTGATTTTGATTTGTGATTTTCATTTTATATTTTGGTGTTAGATCTTGACTGGTGATGTTCTGAAAGAAGAAGAACTAGGGTTACGCCATTTCCAGAACATGTATCTGAACTCATACAAATTGGGGACTAGCTGGTAGGTGATTTCACTATTTTTGCAAAGCAGAGAGTTATTAGTAATTAGGGATCTAGGGTTTAACGGTGATTCCAGGCGACAATTATGACTAGGGTTATACATATGTATAAGATCAAACAGAAAACCATTATGAATGCAGATGATCGAACACATTACAACGTAAGGGATAATTTTTTGAGTATTGGAAATTGAGGGATATTGAGGGCTTTTAATTACAGGATTTTAAGAGATATGAGAATTTTGATGAGTTTGCTGAGTATATTGAAGAATATATGATTGAACATACACAAATTGATTGTTTACTTGGATTCTCACATGTTTTGATGTTTGATTATCATTACTTTTTAGATTTGAATTGGTGGTTGAAATCCATACACTATTAGTGTGATAATTAAACACCATCCCTCATACGGGGCGGTATATAATAAGGCAATTTTGTGTTATACGGGCCATATAATAGTAAGACCAGAAAAGAAATGAGTAAGGTGACAAGGTATACGAGTCATACAACCCATATCACATTTTGTAGTCTTTTATATAGCCCGTAAGCCCGTATGATGTGACAGGTACTAATATAACGATCCTTTGAGTTTAATTGAATTGTTGTTATTTATTTAGGGAGAAATTTCGTCAGCTGCATTGGCAGAACTGCATCTAAGATATGTTATTTCATTATTTCAATAACTATCTTTACTGTAATTGCGGCTCAATCGTAAAATAAATAAATTGAACGTGAGACCCTTATATTTAAAGGGCCCATTTTTAGCTCTTCTAAGGTTGTAAGTCATGCTACGGTTGATTCAGTGTTGATTCTTTCTCTCATAACAAGTGATCTTTAGACCCTTAGAAGGTTGAGCCCATCTTTATATATATAATTTTTATAGCTGGTTATTACTTTGTTTGTTTCTTTTTTTATTAACATGTATACAGGTGATGGCATTGACGAGAGTACCGAAGGTCATATTTTTAATGATAATTTCAGGTGCAAAATTGAAAAATGACGCATTGGTTGAGAAGGCTTATTCACCCCTAATCCAGTGTCCATCTCTCCATTTTTAGGTACTTCTCCTGGAATGTTATTTTAATCCATTGTTATTGGTATTATATTATCATTAGGTCATATATCCATTTAACCGAGTTCTATTAGTAAATTCTAATGACAAATTATAGCGTAATCTAGATGAATTCGATACAGAGATGACCATTGCAATCACTACATCATCCTTTTGATTTATGTTTTCTTCCCAACAATGATTGCATAACACGAGCAGGCACATGCTCTCTTCTTGCACATCAAATACAAAATTTCCCCCACCTAACTTATCTAATCCCATTTTTGTATCTGATGTCTAAGATAAAAGGAGGTTAAATGATGCAAACAGCTGCTAATGATTCCATGTCCAAGAAATAAAGATACCAACAATCTCAAGTAAGCATTTGATCAACTGATCGATTACTCATTTATGTTTGGTAAATAAAGATACCAGTTGGATGATGTGAATTAACTACAGGGGATTCCATTAGCGTGCTATTATTTGTAAAGGAGATACTGATCTACATCATCCAACCCTTGGGTTACTAACATCAGTTGGATGTTTTGGGCTAGATTTTGATGTTAGTTGCTATGTGTTGTTATTTGTAAAGGAGATGATGATTCACAACCATTCAACTGAGATAATTAGTGGCAGAACAAACAATTGGATGATGTAATTAACTGTAGAGGATTCCATTAACAAATCACAAGCATTCAACTGAGATAATTAGTGGCAGAACAAACAGTTGGATGACGTTATTAACTGTAGAGGATTCCATTAATGTATAAGGAGAAGCATGGCTAATCTACTCCTCTTAGCGATTTGCTGGTAATTGTCTCTACTGTTGATATCTAGAAAGCCATACATAAGACTAGATGTTAATGGGAAATTGGTCAATTTGAGACTTATAAATGTGTTTGGGGGATGGTCTTCGTATGTACATTTATACCTATAGGAGAAAAAAATGATGATTTTCAAGTCACGGACATAATGGTAAATTAAGGCCATCATATGCCACCTACATTTCCTGTAATTTAAGTTTGATTAATTTGGTGACGTTTCATCCAAAATATATTATTTTCTATTTTAAAGTACGTAGTTAGAGATGCCGAGTGTCAAATAGTACTAAAGTATCTCACATGCTATTAAAATTCGTTATTTACATTGGTAACTTTACTATGTACTAAAAATATACTTCATTTGATATTCGACCCATTTTCTTTTTAACTGTTTATTTCTTTTCAACTGTTTTTTTTATTTTAACCGTTTGATGTACAGGTCAAGATGGTTCAGCTGGGTTGATCCAAAGTTCTTTTGTCCAAAACTGTTGGTTCCGAGTTAGGTCTGGTTAGTTTAGTTCATCCATCTGGTGTCCAAGTTTAAAATAAAACATACAAAAGTTTCTATTTTTTTAAATTTTAAACTTTTATATACCTGTTTATCAAGATTTTTCTTTAATAACTGCAAATATAAGATAAAATTGGTTTGTGAATTCAATATGTTTTGACTTTAAAAGTCAAAACTGCACTTGTGTATTAATTTTTGAACCTAGAGAACACTGAGCACCATGGTTAGGGGACTGGCCACTATCCGATTTGGCCTCGGGTAGGCGCTACCCTGACTGGTACAACACCGCCGGCCCAGCAGGTAGTGGTCGATGGGTAAGATTTGAGGGTGGTAGAACACGATGGCAGAAGATGAATGTGAATGCTATAACGGTGTATTTCTTGAAAAAAAAAATAGAGAGGGGGGTAGTTTAGGGTAGTGGTGTCACCAAATTGGGTAGTTTAAGGAAGTGGATGGAGTGAGGGACGTGACACTACAGAATTTATGGAGGTTAGAGTAAGTTAGGCAAGTGACAATTCCCCTTACATAGTGCTAAGGACCTTCACTGTCACACCCCAACCGATGGAGGAAACATCAGGGCATGGCACTGAGCGAAACAGATTGTCCAGAAGTTTCCATAACAATTATCATTACCAATTAATTTAAAGTAACATGTCCCATACCATGTCTTAAAAGGCAAACAAATTATTACAGAAAAATCTAGTCAAGTAGTTCTGTTCCGACAACTCAGATTTATACATAGATAGTTTATTTATTGGTTTCTAGGACTCCGTCCCTAGCCTCAATTTCATCACCAGCACACAAAGCATGTAAACATCCTAAGCACCTGTCATATACGTTAAAGTAAAAGTCAATACACATAGTGTAAAGGTGAGCATACAAGTTTGATAATAACATATAGAGTTCGAAAGCATTACGCATAACCAGCACGTACACGGAGTGAAATGAGGCATGTTAGTTATCGACATGAACCTATCGACACCAATGACTGCGGGTTGACTGCCCAAGGCAGTTCGCGATACATTCTCACCACTGTGAGCCATGTAGGTAATTGTCCTTAACAACCCCCGAGTGAACGGGTGCTGGGTCCAAACTAATAGTACTATCGTTGCTAAGGCAGGTAGACAGCATTCCATGTGTAAACATAACAAACAAGCATTCATTAAGTCACGTATAACATGTGCTAAAGGTTAGCGTTTAGAGTATTGCGTAGTGTGTTCGATGTGATTTAGTATAAGTAACGTATGTAACACCCAAAAGTGCATAAAGCAAAAAGGGATCGAGTATACTCACAGCGGTTGATGGATTGAAGAGAGCGGTAGAGAGTAAGGTTAGCCTGATCAGAACGATAGCATAACGATAAGTGACGCGTAAAACGATGCAAAGTACAAGTGGTTCAGACAGTAGTTCGATCGGATGGTAGTCCGATCGGACAGCCAGTCATGCGAGTGGTAGTCCGTTCGGACGGTCGTCCGGTCGGATGACTGTTCGAGTGGAGTGTTTCTTCCTTTGAGAAGGATGTGTTTGTGTATGACGGCTTGTCTTTTGAAGTTTTCGTTGTAGCATTTTGAAAACATTGAAGTACCTCTACCTTTCAGGTCGGTCGATCGGACGGTCGTTCGATCGGACGACAACCCGGTTGGTTGGGCACTTCAGTGAGAACAAATTCATAGCAGGGTGTCACTAGGTCGGACGGTTGTTCGATCGGGTGGCATCCTTTGTGCATTGAACATGTTGAAAATTGTTTAAGTGTTGAAGTTTAAACGTCTCATGATTCGATTGGCAGGTCGATCGGATGGTAGTCCGATCGGACAGCAAGTCGTTCAACATTCAGACTTCAAATGTTGGCAAAAATGGTTAAGTGTGGGTCCAAGGTGCAAGTCGTGCGGGTGGCCAGTCGTGCGGTTTGGCTGTCCGTTCGGACGGCACTCCGTCCTGGTTGTCTTGTTCGTCTTACACTTGGTTGTTTTGATAGTTTGTTGTTTTATCGAGATGTGTTGATATCGTGCTAACCAACAGAACTCCATCCTAAGCTCTAGTGACCCGATCAAACAGGAACCACCCAAGTTCGGTTAGTCCACCGGTTCAGGACGATTGTTCTTGGTTAACCCGAAATCGATAATCTCGTGGATAGGATACGAATCTTGAACCAACACAACCACAATAATGAGTAGTAAGCCGGCACAAGTTCCGATTCTATCGGTTTTGAGTGCATTGAGTGTAAAAGAGTTGAAAGAAAGTTGGAAAACCATTTTTCACTTCTTTTCATTGTGAATATGTTTAGACCTATGGAAGATCTTTGTTAGTTTATGTGGAAATCGGTTAGATCTAAGTTGTTCTTGGTGGATTGAGGCCAAAACATGAAGTTCTTCAAGAACACATGATGACGTCATCCTAGAACACCTTAAATCTCGATGATTTCACGGTTAAAAGTTAAGATTTAAAAGATAGAAAGGTGTAGGAGTGCGTGTAGAATAAGGAAGTACAAGATTTAGGACGAGATCTTACCGGAATCGTGAGAAATCTGAAGAAAAGTGAGGAAAACGAGCTGGTCGGACGTCACTTGCCAAAATTAGAAAGTTTGAAACTGACAAGGGGTATTTATAGGGTTACCCAAAGTGGAAAGGGTGGAGAGGGGCTGGTCGCTCGGTTAGGCAGTCTGATCAGATAGATGTCCGATCGGACGACAGTCCGATCGGTCGGCTGGTCGAACGGCTGGTCGCCTGGTCGATCAGTCACCTCGTTCGAGTGTTTGGCGCAACGAGTTTTGATGTTTTGATTTCGATTGCGAGCGTTTCGATGCGATAGAGTTTCCTAGTCAAATTACTTTTAATCCCAACTACTCATATCTCACACTATCTCTTTTCCACCAACTATCATACCATTTCGATTGCGATTTAGTTCGATTTTGTTTCGATTGATTACCACGACATAACATAAATAAACATGCATAAGTAACACATAAGGCACACACACACGTATATCAGTAACCAAAATGCGTATTTCGAGTTGCGATTGCGATAGCGATAAAGCGATTAAACATGCGATAAATAGCGATTACTATGTGATTATTAATAGATACTCCACATAATACAACTAAAGCGAAAACAAAATAGACTAATTACAAGTCAAAGAAGTGAAAATAGGAATTGAGCAAGGAGAGACAGATCGCAATTAGCAATCTTGTCTTCCTTTGACTTCAATATTAACTTTGACTTTCGAAACACGGGGTGTTACAGCCTCCCCTAGTTAAGGGAATTCCGTCCTGAAATTAGGCCGAAGCCGTAACAAACAACTGTGGGTACTTCGCCTTCATGTCGCTTTCGAGTTCCTAAGTGAACTCTGCGCCTCGTTTGCCTTCCCATCGGACTTTCTCAATAGGAATGTGCGAGCGTCTGAGCTGCTTGGTTTGGCGATCCATGATTTCGACAGGCTTCTCCACAAAGTGCAGTGTTTCGTTTACTTGTAGGTCATCGAGAGGTACAATTAAATCATGCTCAGCCAGGCACTTTCGAAGGTTTGACACATGGAAAGTCGGGTGGACGTTACTAAGTTCCTCCGGTAGTTCGAGTCTGTAGGCGACTTTTTCGATCCTTTCCAGAATCTTAAAAGGTCCAACATATCAAGGCGCTAGTTTCCCTTTCTTGCCGAATCTGACCACACCCTTCCAAGGTGATACCTTTAGGAGTACGTAGTCGTCAACGTCAAATTCAAGGGGCTTGCGTCGTCTATCGGCGTAACTTTTCTGTCGACTTCGAGCTTTCAACAAGTTATCTCGAATTTGGAGGACCTTGTCAGTCGTTTCTTGCAATAGCTCGGGACCGGTTAGTTGCGAGTGACCGATATCGTGCCACACAATAGGCGATCGACATCTTCTTCCGTATAAAGCCTCGAATGGTGCCATTTGAATGCTGGAATGATAACTGTTGTTATACGAGAATTTGACTAACGGCAGATATGCGTCCCAATTACCACCGAAATCTATAACACACGAACGGAGCATGTCTTCAAGAGTACGGATCGTCCTTTCAGTCTGACCGTCGGTTTGAGGGTGGAATGCGGTACTTAGATTAAGCGATGTACCGAGAGCCGTTTGGAATGTTTCCCACAGTCGAGAGGTAAACCGGGCATCACGGTCAGAGATGATGTCGTGAGGCGTCCCATGATTACAAATGATCTCGTTGGTGTAGATTCGGGCTAATCGTTCTACCTTGTAGTCTTCCCGTATTGGCAAAAAGTGAGCGGATTTGGTCAAACGATCAACAATAACCAAGATGCTGTCGTGACCTGATGACGTGTGTGGAAGCTTTGTTATGAAGTCCATAGCTATACTCTCCCACTTCCACATAGGGATTGGCGGTTGTTCGAGTAAGCCAGAGGGTCTTTGGTGTTCAGCCTTGACCCTTGCACAAGTCAGGCACTTTCCAAGGTAGAGAGCAATATCCCTTTTCATGCCTGGCCACCAGTACTTGTAGCGAAGATCCTGGTACATTTTGTCGGCACCGGGATGAATAGAATACCGGGATTTGTGGGCTTCGTCCATCAATATCTTTCGCAATTCGGTCCGTTTAGGGATCCAAATCCGGTCCAGATAATGGAATATCCCATTCGACTTATTCACAAGCTGGGCTCCATCGTGATAGATTCGTTCCTCCTTCAGAGTGCGTTCATTAAAACATGCATGTTGAGCTTAGCGGATGAGAGCTTCGAGGTCGAATTGGGCTTGAGTATTACGAATGCTGAGCAAATAACTCCGTCTGCTGAGAGCGTCGGCAACAACATTTGATTTGCCTGGGTGATAACGAATCTTACAGTCGTAATCGTTGAGAAGTTCTACCCATCGGCGTTGACGCATATTAAGTTCTTTCTAATCAAAGATATGTTGTAGGCTCCTATGATCGGTGAAGATCGTACACTTGGTACCATACAGGTAGTGTCGTCAAATCTTTAACGCAAAAACAACTGCGCCTAGCTCGAGGTCATGGGTTGTATAGTTCTTCTCGTGGATTTTGTGTGACAATTGCTACTTTCTGGTAAATTAATTACATTTAAAGCAATGAATTACATTATACAAATACGTGATAAGAATATCCGAAATGCATGATTTCATGATATACATCTTAGAATACTTATGGAATATTCATTTATGATGCACATGATTCATTTTTAGTGGTTACATTTGAAACAGTGTAAACAGTGCATCGAAACAACTAGAGTAGTGCCTAGTAAACTAGCGTGCTGACAAAAACTCAGGATCCACAGAAACTAGTGTAACGATATTTTTAGGACTCATACGAAAGTCCAACATCAATTATACAATAAACCCTACTTGGAAATGCAAGGGTTTGGTCTAATATATTACCAATGTCCGATAGCACAAAAATTGTCCGAAAACTGCCAAAAAGCACCAAAAATGACCATTTCAATGTTTTTCCGCAAAATTCAGCATTTGTATTTTTACTACAAAGTGCAAAATGGGTTGTTTAAACTCAAAATCCATATGAAAATACATAGGGAACATTATATAAATATATAACCGAATGTTTCCCAACAACTTTCATAAGCGAACCTTTCGATTATCTTCTTGTGGAACGAGCGACAAAAGACTATCCGAACTACAATTTGACATATGTAGTGAACTAGTGAACATTATTTTTGGTCACTTTCATACTATTTGTGATCATTTTAAGTCTTGAACCATATTGAAACTTGGTAACACATAAAAATCTAAACATTTAACCATTTTTACCATGTTTAAACTTAATAAAGTTACCATCAAATTTTTTTACAAAAAAAGACCCCCCCCCCCTATGTGGAACCGTCAACCACAAGTGGGCACCCCACCATTGTTTTTTTTATTTTATTACTTGAATGGTTAAGTGGAAGATGTGTTGTCATGGTTATAACCTTGTTGGAAGAGTTAGTCATAAGGTGGCATGGTTATAACACATTTCCTAAATCACTAACACACACTACAACTCTTCTACACCTTTTCAAACAAACACAAACTCTTTCAATCTTCATCATCTCACCAAGAACACCATAGAAAACCCACTTTATTTTCTTCATTTCTCTTAGAATCAACATAGATTTCCATGGAACCTAAGAAGATCTAAAGTACTTGCAAGCTAAATCAAGCATTTTCATCCATCCAAGAGTCTTCTAACAACAAGATCTTCATCTTCTTTGTTTCATAACATCAGCTAGATCATCCCTAGCCGAGAGCTAGAAGTAAGTTTCTAAATTAATTTTATTTTTTTTACTTATTCATGTTATGATTATAACTAGTAAAATAACAAAATAATCATACATAATAATATGAAGATACAAAGAAGCAAAAATTACAAATCATGCTATGTATATGGTTGTTTAGGTTGTGATTAAGATTGTTATTTGCATATTTGATCTTGTTGAGATGATTAAGACATGTATAACTTGTTAGATGATGTTCTAAAAATATGATCTAACAAGTATACATGAATATGTTAAAGTTTTTTTTTTTTTAATAAGGGATGATCAAAATTTATGGTGTAAATAAAGTATCTAAGGTTTTTAAATAGACAAAAGACTTTTTACAAGATAATAAAAAGTAACATACAACATGAGATTTTTATAAAAGTTGTTAAAACTAGAAGTAAACTTGGTTTTTGAACTAGTTAACATATGTGATGATCATGTTCAAAACACTACATGATTTTGAAATCATCTTGATAAGATTATGTTATAAATCTTATTATAAATCTTATGTATATTGTTTATAAAAGTTATGAGTAAATTGTTGATGTTGATTTGAAAAGAAAAAGATATGTTTATTAAACATGGCAAAGTGATTAAAACAAAGGTTATATGGCAAATTTTTTTTAAAAACTTTATGTTATAAAAACTATCATTTTGGTTAAATCTTTACAAGATTTACAAAGATTTAAAGAAAGGTTTTTATAAAAAGAAAAGATTAGAAAATATATATTTGTTCATTTTAACAAGTTATGTGATATGTAATAATTGGTGTATTAGTTATATATATCAAAGATAGGAACTTGATTAAAATGGTGATAATAAACTCAAGAGACTTTAGAATTAAAGTCTTACAAAACTACATATAAAAATATGCCTTAAAGACATGTTACGGACAATACGAACAATCGGACATAAATTATGGTCAAAACGGACGACGGACGAACTTATGGACATATTACCAATCCGAGGACTTAATACGACATCTAGACGATCTTTCGACACGGACACAAAAATGACGTTACCATTAACAAACTTCGGATATTTTGAAAACTTATAAAAAGTATTATGTTTTTTTTATTATTACCTAAAAAGTATAATTAGTAAATTTTTATAAAATTGTTTTTTTAAAAATGAAAGACTTGTCTTTTTCAAATGGGCTAAATATTTATATAAATGGGCTTATATTTTTTATAAATTATATTGGGCTTAAACTAAATACTTGGGCTAAGCCCAATAACAAATAACTCATGGGCCAAGCCCAATACCAAACTTATGGGCCCAAAAGCCCGACACTATTTAAAGCCCAACACTATTTAAAGCCCAACACTATTTAAGCCCAACACTATTTGGGTCCAATATCATAATTTCTTGGGCTAAGTCCAATGACATAAATTGTAAAGAAATACAATTATACAAAGTTCAACAAACATTAAAGACATACAAGTCTTACACATATTTAAGACATAAGACTTGTACTCAAGTTAATTACAAAGACCGAAGTGTCTAACAAATATAACAACGATTGTAGGTCGCAACACTGTTCAGGACTACCGCAAGTGAAATCATATTTACTTCTACTCACTGACGCGATACTGTGAGTTCATGTCCCCTTTTCGTATTAAATATTTTTCAAGCTTTACAACTATCGGGGAAAATACATGTACAAACATATGATAAGTCAAGGAATGAAACACCTTAGATCATGTGAGAAATTAGGGCCATAACTAAAGCACCATTAATCCTGTTTGGACCAAGGAACAAAGGGTTAGATCTAATGGGTTTTGGCGAGCCCCACTCATGGTCATTTATTTACCTAGGAGTGCATTTGTTGCCCTACGACATGGTGTCGATACAATTAAAATCGTCTAGGGTTGGTTTGCTTCCTATTTCGTCACACATATTAATGTCCTTGCAAAATATTAATGATCACGATTTCATTGACGCTTTTCATACTATATTTGATTCAAATACAAGTACATTCTACATTTTTCGGATGTATCATACACGACTAAACTGCATGAACTCGCTCAACCTTTGTTGATTTTTCTACTTAAACATGTATTTCAGGGAATTAGTGGACCTTGTCAGGGATTCTAATTCAGGAAACAAGTATCAAGACTCCGTGCCATCTTTTGAAGGGTTTATCTATTATACTGCCGCTTTGCGGTGTTATAGTGGACAAAGCCTTAATGTTTAAAACTTTCGTTTTGGATGTATGAAATAATAACAACTTATTTTCTTTCGAATGGTTTGTAAATTATAAACTTAATGCATGTTGCGCATCTTTTGAACAATTATGGTAATGGCAATGGAGTATGTTTTATTCATTTAGTATGTTTACTTATATCGTTATGCAATGATAACCAACAGATCACACCTCGCGCTTCCGCTACGAGCAGGGTGTGACAGATTGGTATCAGAGCTTCGATTGTAGTGAACCAGGATTCTTTCTCGAGTCTAGTCTACAATCACTAGGGAACCTCTCACGAAAACAATTTATACAAAAACAAGAGTTTTCATTGCATAAACAATTTTTTTTTCTTAAGGTCCATCACAACAAAAACAAAATTCATATCATACAAATCAAGCAAGGACATTAAGTGTCTTAGTCTCTAAATGGTAGACATGAAACATTAAGTTAATCCGTATAACACAAATAGAATAACTTAAAATGAACTTATGTGATTTCAACATTTTGTGCATATATATATTTGAAAAATTAATTTATTAATACATACGTCAAACCAATTATGTTACAGGATATCATGTCTTCAACCGAAGGAAGCAACATTTATGATGATGTGGATCCTATGACACCTTCTTCAGATGATGATTACATACCAGAGGTTCAGGTCATTACATCGGATAGTGAGACGGGATCTGATAGCGATATGGATGATTTTCAGCCATTCGCAGTTCTAGGGGATATTGTTGACGATGATGTATTAGCTGTACCTCCACTACTCAATGACATAGTTATCATAGGTCACCCGGAGGGTGAACACGTGGTCGAGATTATACCTTTGGATGTACTTCCTCTTGCTATGGTGCCTTTCATCGACCTCGACGAGGATGATGACGACATTGTCCCGGTGATTCCCGTAGAGCATATAGATGATGACTTAGGAGACGGGGATGTTTATGATGTGGTTATCTTAGATATTGCATCACCGGTGGTCTCGGTGATCGATATTTCTTCGGATGCAGATACAGACTCAGATGCTTCCTCTTATGCATTCGTTACTTCATCTGCACTGCAGGCTCTTGGCCTATATCGCAACGCAGACCTTGGGGAGGATGTTATGCCAGTAGAGCCAGCCATCCCTGCTCCTGTCCAGGTTGTGACAACCCGTGCTCTCGTTGTCAAGAGAAGGGTAAAATAGTAACACGTGTATTTATTTATGTCACTATTATTATTAATATTATTATTATTGGTGAAATAATAATAATCCGCGATGAGAGTTTTAATTATTTATGTATTAGTTAATTATAATTGGGCCAATCGGTTTGAGCGAGACACGTAGTCATTTAAATGGGTTAACGCACTTGGGCTAGGCCCAACCCCACTCCCTATATCTAAAAACCCTACACTATTTAAACACCCTTATAATTCCTCACCCCCCTCATTTTATATTCTCAAAACCCTAAAACCCCATTCCAAGTTCCCAGCCGAACACCCCATCCCTTTTCTCTCCCTCTCAGCGATTTGGAATGTCCGGCGACCGGCGATTGGGTTCCGGCGCCCGGTTGCCTCCGCCGAATGCCACCCACCACACCTCCTTCTCCTCTCTCGTCCCTTCTCCAGTTAACACCCCTCAGCCACGCTCCCCTTCTCCCCTCGAGCTAAGGAACGACAACACCACCACCACCACCACAGGCGGCGACTCTGTGGTGGGTGGTGCCGAAGAACTATTCAAGCGAGAGAGAGAAGCGTCAATGTTTCTGTTTCTGGCGACTCTGCCGGTGATGAAAGGGAGGATGACGACTCGGTGATGATTCGTGACAACGACAGTAACTGGTGATTATTTTACTTTTCCGATGAACCTGGCAACAGCGGTGACGGTGGCAGTTCAGATTCGGGTCGGGTCAATGCGGGGACAACTTCGGTTCAGATTATGGGTTCGGGTTTTGTGATGATAACAGCCCGTGTATTCCTCTTGATCCTCCTCATACCTCGGTTAGTAGTAAGTTGTCTTTGAGTATTAGTGGTTGCTATAAAATCTTGATTGTATGGCTGTTACTGTTTTAGAAAATGTGTTTAAAGAATATGTTGAGAGTGTATTTTGAGCTTCATACTTTTGTATTTATGTATTTGTTAGAAACCGTTTTGTTAAAATATGGACTCTGCAAACTGATGAAGAATAAATGAACTTTGGGGAAATAATTTATGACTAACTGATGTTTGTAATATTCTTAGGAGAAGCTACTTGTTTAAATATGGGCATATGTTACCTGAATTGTGGATATGGGAATGTCTAAATATATGAAGTATCAAGACTGTGATGATTTGGTGAACTGACATACGAATTGAAACTACGCGATGGTTTGCTAACTGTTAATAGGAGTACTGATTAATAGTGTTTACATGTAACCTTGTGGTTAGAAATTTGTGCACATTTTGTTGGCTAGTAGATTGAAAATAATTGATTCTTGGTTTGATGCGTAAATAATAGTTGTTTGATAGAAGCATGTGTTAAAACAATTAGTATAAGTTGTTCTAAAAATGGATGATTGTTAGGGGCTTTTATGAAATATTATGCTTTTGATATGATTTGATTAGAATAGAATGTTGAAAACATGTTAGTGAATTTCTGATTGGGACAGTATATACTCATGAAATTTGATTAGATAGTACCTGCTTATGAAATCTGATTGGGTAGTACTGGTATGGAAATTCTAGAAGCATCTGCACAGTCTACGAGTCGAGACTTTACGGTTGCGACTCGAGACCATTGAAGGACAACTCGAAACCAGACAAGGCGCTCCCGGAGTCGAGACCAGCACGGTTGCGACTCGAGATCTCATGATCTCGACTCGAGACCTCTACGGTTGCGACTCAGATGTTCACAACTCAAGACGAGTTGTTGCGACTTAGAATCCAGTGGTTGTGACTCGAGACCTCATAGTCTCGAATCGAGACCACCCGGTTTTGACTGAACTGCTTTGCTTAGTTTTTGGGTCGCACAAACTGATATTATGGACTATGTGTTACTGTGTTGTTTAACTGATAATGTTTAACTGTTCATATGCTAGGATAGGCCCAATACTGTATATGCTAGTATGACTTACATGCTATGTGTTAGATACGTGTAATTTATATGTGACATTACTTGCATACGAACCTAATAAACATTTAATAACCATAATAGGGTATGGTTGACCAACATAACACAAGTAAATTGTCAACCGAGCAAAACAAAGGTGAGTTCACTACTTTTTACTTAAAGCATGCGTTCCCGATGGTTGGGAAACGGAACGAAACACTTTTCCTGGTTTGGGATTGCTTACTATCTCCTTGTGCGGGATACGGTATTTCTATCTCCTTGTGTGGGATACGGGTAACAACGCTATCCCTTTGTGAGGGATACAAACTTACTTTTCTTCCCTTGTTACTGGGAACAAACTTACTTACTTCCCTTGTTACTGGGAACTTTTAGTTAATTACTGTTTATACTGGATGCAACAAGCAACACTAAACAAAACTCTATCACTCAAGTCCTCACTTCTTAATACCGATTAGTCGCCGGGGTCAGGCGAACGGGTTATTAGTTGATAGCGCTATTTAGGTCTCACCAACCTCACACCGTGCCCGTGTATGGGATCGGGCGTGAACTAATGTACTCTAGCAACCGTCAATGATGATAGTACATTGACAAACGGGGCACTCTACGGAAACGTACGGATGAATAGTATTCGGTATTGTAAAAACAGTTTAGTCGCTTACTTATGGGGTAGCTCCCCATCGCATGTATAAACGGATAAATTAACTGGTTAAAACAAGTTTTTGGAAATAAAACTGGAAAACACTAAACCCGTGAACTCGCCAACTTTATGTTGACACTCTACTGAATGCTTTGCAGGTTGCTCGATACAGCTCTGGACGGACGTTGCAATCGGATGGAGTGCGTGGTTCGTAAGTTTCATATGAACAACTTGTGGTTTTAAATTACGATGTGTTCTTCTTTCCTTTCCGCTGCAAACTCAAGCTATGTTTTGAAAAATTTAAACAAAAAAAATTGGTCGCTAATTATACCATTATTTGTAATAATAACTAAACGGTTCAAAATAATTAGTGGCTAAGATCCTGGTCGTCACACGCCTCGTGGTAATATTCCGCGTGTGGATTTTGAGGGTGTGACAGATTGGTATCAGAGCCATTGGTTATAGTGAACTAGGTTTTAAATATAAAATATTTTGGTTTGGGAAAAAATATATTTTTATATGAAAACCAGACTATAACCGTTCTTTAACGAAAACCACAACGACACCACACTCCGGATTGCAAGGTTCGTCAATCTCAAATGCTCACCTGGTAATGGTAGGTTAACGGCATTTACTTGTGCATAACTTATGTGTGTGAACACGCATGTGTGTATGTATATAATTAGCATATATGTGTTAGTATGCATGCGTATATTTAGTATTTAACACAGTGGATCATACGAAGGCTAGGCAAGCGTGTTACGTGCTAAACAGGAGCGGGTCCCCATAAACCAGGTTCGAAACCACGATACACTAAGGGCAAGGAACCAGTTATTCCAAGCCCTCGTCCACGTATTTCCTGATATCATCATCCCTGGACTGCAAATCGACGCGAGGGACGTCCACTCGATAGACCTGCCCAGGAAAGGCCTGCTACGAAGCACATAGAGAAGTTACGAGAACAAATCGACAAAGGGGAGCCACCCCTACATCATGGGATATTAGAAGGAACGACGTCATTCGCATCCTTTTTACTTGCATATTTCTTTTCCCAACTTAAGTAGTGAGACTTGTTCCCTCACACGACTGATCACCTGGATTCTTGAAGCATTCTAGTAAGTCTACACTTTTCGGGTTTCTGTTTGCACGTCTCGAACACGTAAAGCATGCATGGTGTATGCTTCTCATTGCGGTGCCAGCACTTGAATCACCTTTCCATCGACTGCGAAGTTATTTCCCCTAATTCCTCGTTACATGGTCATTCCTTATTCAAGTTGAACCTTATACCTTAACACGCTCCAAAACCCAGCAAATTGATATCTTTCTTACAAACCGGTGTATTTGAAGGCGTGGCAAGATGAAGATACGAGCCAGTCAACCCACTGACGAGTACGATGACCTAGATGCTTACCTTATCCTTCATTTTCCAGAACCGTTATTCTTGGACGACTTTTCTGATTTCGTGAATCCTTTCGCTAGCTTTCGTATGAATCCGTGTTTATTGCTCAGATGATACCCCCGCTTCTACCGTTTCTTTATAATGATATCCACTTTTCTTCATACAGGAACCTCGACCAGATTTCTCTCCAAATTAATGAATTCAGCAAGATCGACTCTTGGTCGACAAACTTCATAAACCCTGAAAAATTGGCAGCATTTACCTCAATCGTGCTTTTTCAAGAGCCCGTTTCCGTAGTTTCACATCAAAGCCCCCCGCCCCCCCCCCCCAACGCAAGCGCTACTTCAAACTCATTCGCACGACTTAGAACTACCCACTCGAACTTGATTTTTATACCGACCTGAGGAATCACATCCTGCCAGACGTCTCAGTAGACCCTGAAACCCATGGACCCGTACGACGACCATCTCTCTCTCTAGCTACTTCATTTTGAGCTAACCCCATCGACATAACATTCTGTATCAGCAAGCAACGTTCTTTATTCTAAACGACCATAGTTTGTGTACGACCAGATATCCCATCGACATCAAATAAATCCCTGTTACCGATCCCAAAGCCTTTATGTTTTGTCTCAAGTTAAACGCATCAATTTTGACTACCCTTTTTGCATTGTCTCGCTACTCGTGTTATGTTTCACGGATTCCATGATCCTTATCCTACTCTGCTCTGCGCAAATCTCTGTTTGGACGAATTTCTTCCTACGAATGTTACTCGTTGGAGCAACGAGCCAAGGATACCCCGGGGGTAACGGGTATCGCAAGCACTGTTCTTCGAAACTCGATACGATCAACAGCTAGTTACGACACTCGAATTTATTTCATCCTGTCAAAATTCGACACTTGTTTCTTTCGACGACGTCCGAACCTATTCCGAAAACCCGTGGGAATCAGGATGACTCCTACGCTCTACCCTGGTACTTCTACGGCGCAAAACCGCCTCGCGCTAAGTTTTCAATGTACGAGTTTTAACGTCGCAACGCCCGCATTTCTCGACCGTATACGCAACCCTCTCGATTTTGACTCAAATGAGTATCACCTGACATTAGGGAGATGCTCAAATATCCGCAACTCCAGCAATTGAAGATGACCTGCGAGGTGCTTCTATCTTATTCTATCCTGTCCAAGGCATTGATGAAATGTCTGCTAATAACGGCACGCGACCAAAGAAACCGACAAGTTTTCGAACCTACACCATCTACTTGATGGAAGTAGCTGCGGGGCACGGAGTGCCATCTACTTGATCGAAACCCACGTTTTGCACCCGATTCGTCACTGGCTGTGAATAGGGACCTTCGGCTCACAACTAGGCATGAGCACTGCTTATCGCCCGCAAACTGATGGTCAGGCCAAATGCACCATCCAAACACCCAAAGGCATGATAAGAACACGTGTTATCGACCTTAGACATGAGTGACACTCCTCTTTTGTAGAAAACTCTTCCAACAACTGCTACCGCACTAGCCTTCAGGCAACACCATTTGAGGCATTGCACGGACGCAGATGCCGGTCACCTCTGTGTTGGGCGGAAGCCAAATTACCGGCCCAAAATTTGCACTTGACGGGTAGGATTGCCCAGAATAGACAACACATGGCGGCAGCTCCAGACCATCAGAAAGACTACGCGGATAAGCATAGGAAACCTCTAGAATTCCTAGTTGGAGACTGAGTTCTACCTAAAGTTTCACACTGGATGGGTGTGGTACGTTTTGGCTAACGGGACGAACTTAATCCGCGATACGTTGGACCGTTCGAAAATTTACCAAAAGGATCGGTAAGGAAGCTTTGCAGACTAAACCCGCCTGAAGAGCTGAGTGTGGTACACAACGTCTTTCACATGCCTAATCTGAAGAAGTGTCTGTCAGATGAAACATTCGTTGGTCAGCAACAAAATACGCTTCGGTGAGGAACCGGTTGAGATCAAGGATCAAGAAATCGAAACCCTCAGGCGTGGTATAATATGCCAACAGACCGAGTTCGTTGAAACTCACGCTGTGGCCCAGAGTTTACCTGGGAACAGGAAAAACCAGCTGATGAGCACGTATCCCCAGTTGTCTGCAAACATTACTTCCAGCACTGAAGCTACAACTAAAATTTCTATAAGAAATTTCAAGCCAACAAGGGGATGATGTGACACCCCACGAAAAAGTTTAAACACACTAGCTTGTCAGTAGCTGCGTGCTAAATTTCGGGACGAAATTTCTTGAACTTGGGGATA
This sequence comes from Helianthus tuberosus, assembly GCA_030545235.1. Lineage (NCBI taxonomy): Eukaryota > Viridiplantae > Streptophyta > Magnoliopsida > Asterales > Asteraceae > Helianthus > Helianthus tuberosus. The sequence continues at coordinate 172,700,378 of CM060377.1, forward strand.
ATGTGACACTTCGGGTTTTCCTGTACGTTTCTTAGATGTTATAGTTAAGTTTGTGAAAATCCGTACCATGTGAGATACGTACAACTCTGTGAATCTAATGCTATGTGATTTTACGTGCTATGCGACTGTATATGCTATGTGGCTTGCATGTTCGTTCTGTGGACTTTCGTGAAACTGCTTTTATCTACGTATGGTAATGGAGTCTATGTACACATATGGAGCGTAGTGTATGATGGTTGCTTAAATTTCGAGGACGAAATTCAAGTAACATGGGGAGAATGTGACAACCCGTGCTCTCGTTGTCAAGAGAAGGGTAAAATAGTAACACGTGTATTTATTTATGTCACTATTATTATTAATATTATTATTATTGGTGAAATAATAATAATCCGCGATGAGAGTTTTAATTATTTATGTATTAGTTAATTATAATTGGGCCAATCGGTTTGAGCGAGACACGTAGTCATTTAAATGGGTTAACGCACTTGGGCTAGGCCCAACCCCACTCCCTATATCTAAAAACCCTACACTATTTAAACACCCTTATAATTCCTCACCCCCCTCATTTTATATTCTCAAAACCCTAAAACCCCATTCCAAGTTCCCAGCCGAACACCCCATCCCTTTTCTCTCCCTCTCAGCGATTTGGAATGTCCGGCGACCGGCGATTGGGTTCTGGTGCCCGGTTGCCTCCGCCGAATGCCACCCACCACACCTCCTTCTCCTCTCTCGTCCCTTCTCCAGTTAACACCCCTCAGCCACGCTCCCCTTCTCCCCTCGAGCTAAGGAACGACAACACCACCACCACCACCACCACAGGCGGCGACTCTGTGGTGGGTGGTGCCGAAGAACTATTCAAGCGAGAGAGAGAAGCGTCAATGTTTCTGTTTCTGGCGACTCTGCCGGTGATGAAAGGGAGGATGACGACTCGGTGATGTTTCGTGACAACGACAGTAACTGGTGATTATTTTACTTTTCCGATGAACCTGGCAACAGCGGTGACGGTGGCAGTTCAGATTCGGGTCGGGTCAATGCGGGGACAACTTCGGTTCAGATTATGGGTTCGGGTTTTGTGATGATAACAGCCCGTGTATTCCTCTTGATCCTCCTCATACCTCGGTTAGTAGTAAGTTGTCTTTGAGTATTAGTGGTTGCTATAAAATCTTGATTGTATGGCTATTACTGTTTTAGAAAATGTGTTTAAAGAATATGTTGAGAGTGTATTTTGAGCTTCATACTTTTGTATTTATGTATTTGTTAGAAACCGTTTTGTTAAAATATGGACTCTGCAAACTGATGAAGAATAAATGAACTTTGGGGAAATAATTTATGACTAACTGATGTTTGTAGTATTCTTAGGAGAAGCTACTTATTTAAATATGGGCATATGTTACCTGAATTGTGGATATGGGAATGTCTAAATATATGAAGTATCAAGACTGTGATGATTTGGTGAACTGGCATACGAATTGAAACTACGCGATGGTTTGCTAACTGTTAATAGGAGTACTGATTAATAGTGTTTACATGTAACCTTGTGGTTGGAAATTTGTGCACATTTTGTTGGCTAGTAGATTGAAAATAATTGATTCTTGGTTTGATGCGTAAATAATAGTTGTTTGATAGAAGCATGTGTTAAAACAATTAGCATAAGTTGTTCTAAATATGGATGATTGTTAGGGGCTTTTATGAAATATTATGCTTTTGATCTGATTTGATTAGAATAGAATGTTGAAAACATGTTAGTGAATTTCTGATTAGGACAGTATATACTCATGAAATTTGATTAGATAGTACCTGCTTATGAAATCTGATTGGGTAGCACTGGTATGGAAATTCTAGAAGCATCTGCACAGTCTATGAGTCGAGACTTTACGGTTGCGACTCGAGACCATTGAAGGACAACTCGAAACCAGACAAGGCGCTCCCGGAGTCGAGACCAGCACGGTTGCGACTCGAGATCTCATGATCTCGACTCGAGACCTCTACGGTTGCGACTCAGATGTTCACAACTCGAGACGAGTTGTTGCGACTTAGAATCCAGTGGTTGTGACTCGAGACCTCATAGTCTCGATTCGAGACCACCCGGTTTCGACTAAACTGCTTTGCTTAGTTATTGGGCCGCACAAACTGATATTATGGACTATGTGTTACTGTGTTGTTTAACTGATAATGTTTAACTGTTCATATGCTAGGATAGGCCCAATACTGTATATGCTAGTATGACTTACATGCTATGTGTTAGATACGTGTAATTTATATGTGACATTTCTTGCATACGAACCTAATAAACATTTAATAACCATAATAGGGTATGGTTGACCAACATAACACAAGTAAATTGTCAACCGAGCAAAACAAAGGTGAGTTCACTACTTTTTACTTAAAGCATGCGTTCCCGGTGGTTGGGAAACGGAACGAAACACTTTTCCTGGTTTGGGATTGCTTACTATCTCCTTGTGCGGGATACGGTATTTCTATCTCCTTGTGTGGGATACGGGTAACAACGCTATCCCTTTGTGAGGGATACAAACTTACTTTTCTTCCCTTGTTACTGGGAACAAACTTACTTACTTCCCTTGTTACTGGGAACTTTTAGTTAATTACTGTTTATACTGGATGCAACAAGCAACACTAAACAAAACTCTATCACTCAAGTCCTCACTTCTTAATACCGATTAGTCGCCGGGGTCAGGCGAACGGGTTATTAGTTGATAGCGCTATTTAGGTCTCCCCAACCTCACACCGTGCCCGCGTATGGGATCGGGCGTGAACTAATGTACTCTGGTTACCGTCAATGATGATAGAACATTGACAAACGGGGCACTCTACGGAAACGTACGGATGAATAGTATTCGGTATTGTAAAAACAGTTTAGTCGCTTACTTATGGGGTAGCTCCCCATCGCATGTATAAACGGATAAATTAACTGGTTAAAACAAGTTTTTGGAAATAAAACTGGAAAACACTAAACCCGTGAACTCGCCAACTTTATGTTGACACTCTACTGCATGCTTTGCAGGTTGCTCGATACAGCTCTGGACGGACGTTGCAATCGGATGGAGTGCGTGGTTCGTAAGTTTCATATGAACAACTTGTGGTTTTAAATTATGATGTGTTCTTCTTTCCTTTCCGCTGCAAACTCAAGCTATGTTTTGAAAAATTTAAACAAAAAAAATTGGTCGCTAATTATACCATTATTTGTAATAATAACTAAACGGTTCAAAATAATTAGTGGCTAAGATCCTGGTCGTCACACGCCTCGCGGTAATACTCCGCGTGTGGATTTTGAGGGTGTGACACAGGTCCCTGCTACAGACATATCTCAGGAGCATATTGGCCTCATGCGCACTCATCATACTAAAGAGGCCGTCCCTCTGGACATGCCCATATACCACCCAGTGATATGGACCTATACCCTCATGTTATGCCCATATCGGATCCATACCATCCATCGCATTTCTCAGCTGCTTCTACCGACTTACGTGCTCGTGTGCTGACACTCGAGCAATAGATAGACTTTATTATCCGTCGAGTTCATGAACTCGAGGAGGAGCTTATTCACGTTGAGAGTTTGGTACTTTTGACTCCACCACCACCAGCTCATTCACCATCCCATGCTCCACCACCACCACCAGAGTTACCACCATTACCCCCACTACCATCTCAGATACCACCAGTTGATTTACCTGCTCGTGTTTTAACACTCGAGCAGCAGAGTGTTTTCCTTCACCGTTTGGTTCTTGATTTGGAGGATAGGGTTTCTCATGTTTACAGGTCATTGTTCCCGGTTCCACCACCAGTTTTTCCTCCAACATAGACTTTGTGTTTGCAGGTAGCTATATCAGCGTTTTGTGTACATAGACTCACACCAAGTTTCAAGACAACTGAAAGGCTAAAAACAACATGGAATGAAGGAAAAGTTTTGCCACCTTGTATATGTACTAGTCTAGTGAGACCGTGGGATGTAGCCCGAGTCTATTTTGATTTCCTTTTCAAAAACAATCATGTAATCGGTTATCAGTTATATATATAAGAAAACTCGGTGTTATCCTTTATGTGCATCTAAATGTTATATGGTACATGTTTTGTTTCTTGTATTATTTGGTCTATTCGCATTATATATTGTTGGATTATATTTTTATTAATGTTATAAATGTGTTTTATATACTTAGTAAAAATATTTATTAACAAACCAACGCCTAAACTTAATCGTATATTCTTTTGGAAGAATAATGGCGCCAAGAAGACAACCTCCACGTACACGAATATCTAATCCACCCCCACCTCCACCAATGCCTACAAATGAGGCGGAATTGAATGCACTAATAGAAGAAAGGATTTCTCAAGCCATAGCCCTTTATGAGGCCTCACGTGCCGAACACAGCGGTGGCACTGGCGGACCAGGATGCCCAGGACATGGCGGTACCTCTGGCGGAACCAATACCAATGGTAACACTTAGTTGTTTTGTCACAAATTACCCAATTCCTTTTAATAATCTATTCGTGCGTTTCACTGTTTGCTCATTCTTAATCCATTTATTTTTCTATTTCAGGATGCACATTCAAGCAGTTTCTAGACTGCAAGCCACTCAATTATGATGGCACAGGTGGTGCTGTGGCTTATGTGCGTTGGACGGAGAAAACGGATTCTACCATAAGAATGAGCAGATGCTCTATTGATCAGCAAGTCACCTACGTCACTGGCTTGTTCATCAATGAGGCCCTTACATGGTGGAATTTACAAGTGCAAACTTTGGGTGATAGTGTAGCATACGGATTGATGTGGGAAGAGTTGAAAGAAAGGATGAGAGAAAAATATTGTTCCCGTGCTGAACTCCAGAAGTTGGAGAACGAATTTTGGAACCTTACTATGGTCGGATCTGATATTACCGGGTATACCCAAAGGTTTCACGACCTGTCTCGTGTGATTCCTTATTTGGTTACACCAGAATACAAGCGTATTGAATGCTATATTTGGGGACTTTCTCCCGAGATCCGAAGCCATGTTACTGCACGCAGGTGGTAACTTTAGCTGTGAGCCTTAATGAAGACGCGATCAGGATGAAGAAATATAATGTGAAAGGAGATGAGAAGAAAGAATCACATGTTGAGTCTTCCAATGATGGAAAAAGGAAGTACTCAAATTTCAAGAAGGGAACTCGTAGGAACAATAACTACAACAATAACACCAACCCCAACAACAATACCAACAACAACAACTACAACCGAAATACCAACAATAACAATAACAACAACCGCAATCACAACAACCCCAACAATTATAACATAAAACAAGAGAATACTCAGGCAAGGGATGCAAAGGCGTTTGTAGCCACCAATGATACTGGACCGAAGAAGTACTCAGGTACTATGCCCAAATATGAGCGATGCGCGTATCATCACGTGGGTAATTGTAGGAAATGTGACAAATGTGGCAAGCTTGGCCACCGTACCGAATCATGCTGGGGATCAGGAAATAGATTAGGAACAGAGAATAGAAACAACAATAAGAATGGAAATGGGCGTGAGCAAGGATGTTTTGGATGCGGAAGCAAAGATCACTTCAAAAGGGATTGCCCTAAAGAAAACCAAGCTCGTGGTCGATCATTTGTGATTGGAGCCAAGGATGCGCGCCAAGACCCTAATGTGGTCTCTGGTACGTTCCTCCTTAACAATCATTTTGCATCCATATTATTTGATACTGGTGCCGATTTTAGCTTTATCTCTGTGGAATTTAAAAATACTCTGGGATTAAAATCTAGTAAACTAGATGTCCCATATTCTATAGAATTGGCTAACGGTAAACTAGTAGAATCGGGGAAAGTTGTTAAGGAGTGTTCCTTACAACTTGGAGAACAAAAATTCACTATCAATCTCTTACCTGTTGAGTTGGGTAGTTTTGATGTAGTGGTTGGCATGGATTGGCTATCCATTAATCAAGCCGAAGTCGTTTGCCACGAAAAGATCATTCGCATACCACTACTGAACGAAGAGACGCTGGTGATACATGGAGAGAAGCGCGACACCCCATTACGGATCATTAATAGCATGAAAGCCCAGAAGTGCTTACGGAAAGGGTGTATTGCTTTTCTAGCACATGTTGTGGACAAGAAGACTGATGGGCCAAAGTTGACAGATATTCCAATAGTAAAAGAATTTCCTGAAGTCTTTCCTGAAGACTTACCAGGACTACCACCTTATCGACAAGTTGAATTTCTTATCGATTTGGTACCAGGAGCTGGACCCGTAGCTAAATCTCCATATCGGTTAGCACGTTCTGAAATGCAAGAGTTATCCACACAACTTCAAGAGTTGTTGGATAAAGGATTCATTAGACCGAGCTACTCGCCTTGGGGAGCTCCAGTCTTGTTTGTAAAGAAGAAGGATGGAACTTTCAGGATGTGCATCGATTATCGTGAGTTGAATAAACTTACCATCAAGAATCGGTATCCATTACCGAGGATTGATGATTTATTCGATCAACTACAAGGGTCGAGCTTATACTCAAAGATAGACTTACGATCGGGGTATCATCAAATACGGATTCAAGAGGAAAGCATACCGAAAACGGCTTTTCGGACTCGTTACGGTCATTACGAGTTTCTCGTTATGCCATTTGGTTTAACGAATGCACCAGCGGTCTTCATGGATCTAATGAATCGCTTGTGCAAGCCGTATCTCGACAAATTCGTCATAGTGTTTATTGACGATATTTTGATATACTCTCGATCGACTGAAGAACATGAACAACATTTGAGAACAATTTTGGAATTGCTAAAGACGGAGAAACTATATGCTAAATTTTCCAAATGCGAATTTTGGATTCGCAAAGTACAATTTCTCGGGCATGTAGTGAACGAGAAAGGCATTCAAGTAGACCCGTCGAAGATAGAAGCGATTAAGAATTGGGAAGCGCCCAAGACTCCTACTGAAGTGCGACAATTTTTGGGCTTAGCGGGATATTATCGGAGATTTATTGAGAATTTTTCAAAGATTGCTCAACCGCTAACTTCTCTTACACAGAAAGACAAGAAATTCGATTGGGGAGAGAAACAAGAAGTAGCATTTCAACTTCTTAAAGACAAGTTGTGCATTGCACCAATCTTATCATTACCCGATGGTACCGATAACTTTGTTGTATACTGTGATGCTTAGCATCAAGGTTTGGGTTGCGTACTTATGCAACGTGAAAAAGTTATCGCATACGCGTCTCGCCAACTAAAAGTTCACGAAAAGAACTATACCACTCACGACCTTGAATTAGGAGCAGTGGTATTTGCTTTGAAAATATGGCGACATTATCTATATGGTACTCAATGTACTATTTTCACGGATCATAAAAGTCTACAACACATATTCAACCAAAAAGAATTAAATATGCGTTAACGACGTTGGGTTGAATTGTTAAACGATTATGATTGTGAAATCAAATACCATCCGGGCAAGGTGAATGTTGTAGCTGACACCTTGAGCTGCAAGGAGCGAGTTAAAACACTAAGAGTCCGAGCATTAGAAATGACAATTCACACAAATCTTATCACTCTGATTCATAATGCACAACAAGAAGCGCTCAAGGAAGAGCATATTCTAGCAGAATCACTTCGAGGCATGGAAAAACAATTAGTGCCAAAAGAAGATGGAACTTTATACCTTATGGGTCGAATTTGGGTTCCACTCTTTGGAGGCCTTCGAGATGTTATTTTTGAGGAAGCACATAGGTCTAAATACTCAATTCATCCTGGATCGGATAAAATGTACCAGGATTTGAAAGAGTATTATTGGTGGCCTAAACTCAAAGGTGATATCGCGACTTATGTCGGAAAATGCTTAACCTGCGCGAAGATCAAGGATGAATATCAGAAACCCTCGGGCTTGTTACAACAACCCGAGATTCCCGTTTGGAAATGGGAACAAATATCGATGGACTTCATTACGAAGTTACCCAGGAGCTCAAAAGGTCATGACATGATATGGGTAATCGTCGATAGATTGACAAAGTCCGCACACTTCTTGCCAATTCGGGAGAAGGATAGTACTAAGAAACTAGCGGAACTCTATGTCAAAGAAATAGTGGCTCGTCACGGGGTACCTATTTCAATCATTTTGGACAGAGATGGTCGTTTCGTTTCTAGAATTTGGAAATCATTTCAACAGGCCTTTGGATCGCAATTAAATCTAAGTACGGCCTTTCAACCTCAAACTGACGGCCAGAGTGAACGGACAATCCAAACACTCGAAGATATGCTTTGTGCGTGTGTTATGGATTTAGGCGGCAATTGGGATACTCATCTACCTTTAGTTGAGTTTTCCTACAATAATAGCTACCATACTAGTATACAAGCTGCACCATTTGAAGCTCTTTATGGTCGAAAGTGTCGCTCTCCGCTATGTTGGGCGGAAACAGGCGATAGTTAGTTAATTGGTCCGGAGCTAGTCCAAGAGACTACGGATAAAATTTTCCAGATCCGAGACCGTATCATGGCGGGTCGCGATCGACAAAAGAGCTACGCAAACAAAAAGCGAAAACAATTATCTTTCGAGGTCGGAGACAATGTCTTGTTAAAAGTTTTTCCCTGGAAAGGCGTAGCGAGGTTCGGTAGGCGTGGAAAGCTAAACCCATGTTACATTGGACCATTTGAAATCTTAGAAAAGATTGGCACTGTTGCATACAAACTGAAGTTACCAGATGAACTTAGCAGTGTGCACCACACGTTTCATGTGTCAAATCTTAGAAAGAGTCCAACACAAGATACCGTTATTGTCCCTGCGGATGAAATTCACAATGACGACACACTCCAATTCACCGAAGAACCTGTTGAGGTCACGGACTGGAAGGTTCAGAAAACACGGAGAAGTCGTATCAAGTTAGTAAAAGTTCGTTGGAACTCTCGTCACGGACCTGAGTATACTTGGGAACGTGAAGACCAAATGAAAGCAAAATATCCTCACCTGTTTCCGAAGACTCCTACAAAGAATAACAAATCTCGAATTTCGGGACGAAATTCTCAATAACAGGGGGAGAATGTGACAATTGCTACTTTCTGGTAAATTAATTACATTTAAAGCAATGAATTACATTATACAAATACGTGATTAGAATATCCGAAATGCATGATTTCATGATATACATCTTAGAATACTTATGGAATATTCATCTATGATGCACATGATTCATTTTTAGTGGTTACATTTGAAACAGTGTAAACAGTGCATCGAAACAACTAGAGTAGTGCCTAGTAAACTAGCGTGCTGACAAAAACTCAGGATCCGCAGAAACTAGTGTAACGATATTTTTAGGACTCATACGAAAGTCCAACATCAATTATACAATAAACCCTACTTGGAAATGCAAGGGTTTGGTCTAATATATTACCAATGTCCGATAGCACAAAAATTGTACGAAAACTGCCAAAAAGCACCAAAAATGACCATTTCAATGTTTTTCCGCAAAATTCAGCATTTGTATTTTTACTACAAAGTGCAAAATGGGTTGTTTAAACTCAAAATCCATATGAAAATACATAGGGAACATTATATAAATATATAACCGAATGTTTCCCTACAACTTTCATAAGCGAACCTTTCGACTATCTTCTTGTGGAACGAGCGACAAAAGACTATCCGAACTACAATTTGACATATGTGGTGAACTAGTGAACATTATTTTTGGTCACTTTCATACTATTTGTGATCATTTTAAGTCTTGAACCATATTGAAACTTGGTAACACATAAAAATCTAAACATTTAACCATTTTTACCATGTTTAAACTTAATAAAGTTACCATCAAATTTTTTTACAAAAAAGACCCCCCCCCCCCCTATGTGGAACCGTCAACCACAAGTGGGCACCCCACCATTGTTTTTTTTTTATTTTATTACTTGAATGGTTATCTAAATGGTTAAGTGGAAGATGTGTTGTCATGGTTATAACCTTGTTGGAAGAGTTAGTCATAAGGTGGCATGGTTATAACACATTTCCTAAATCACTAACACACACTACAACTCTTCTACACCTTTTCAAACACACACAAACTCTTTCAATCTTCATCATCTCACCAAGAACACCATAGAAAACCCACTTTATTTTCTTCATTTCTCTTAGAATCAACATGGATTTCCATGGAACCTAAGAAGATCTAAAGTACTTGCAAGCTAAATCAAGTATTTTCATCCATCCAAGAGTCTTCTAACAACAAGATCTTCATCTTCTTTGTTTCATAACATCATCTAAATCATCCCTAGCCTAGAGCTAGAAGTAAGCTTCTAAATTTATTTTATTTTTTTTACTTATTCATGTTATGATTATAACTAGTAAAATAACAAAATAATCATACATAATAATATGAAGATACAAAGAAGCAAAAATTACAAATCATGCTATGTATATGGTTGTTTATGTTGTGATTAAGATTGTTATTTGCATATTTGATCTTGCTGAGATGATTAAGACATGTATAACTTGTTAGATGATGTTCTAAAAATATGATCTAACAAGTATACATGAATATGTTAAAGTTTTTTTTTTTTTTTAATAAGGGATGATCAAAATTTATGGTGTAAATAAAGTATCTAAGGTTTTTAAATAAACAAAAGACTTTTTTACAAGATAATAAAAAGTAACATACAACATGAGATTTTTATAAATGTTGTTAAAACTAGAAGTAAACTTGGTTTTTGAACTAGTTAACATATGTGATGATCATGTTCAAAACACTACATGATTTTGAAATCATCTTGATAAGATTATGTTATAAATCTTATTATAAATCTTATGTATATTGTTTATAAAAGTTATGAGTAAATTGTTGATGTTGATTTGAAAAGAAAAAGATATGTTTATTAAACATGGCAAAGTGATTAAAACAATGGTTATATGGCAATTTTTTCTTAAAAACTTTATGTTATAAAAACTATCATTTTGGTTAAATCTTTACAAGATTTACAAAGATTTAAAGAAAGGTTTTTATAAAAAGAAAAGATTAGAAAATATATATTTGTTCATTTTAACAAGTTATGTGATATGTAATAATTGGTGTATTAGTTATATATATCAAAGATAGGAACTAGATTAAAATGGTGATAATAAACTCAAGAGACTTTAGAATTAAAGTCTTATAAAACTACATATAAAAATATGCCTTAAAGACATGTTACGGACAATACGAACAATCGGACATAAATTATGGTCAAAACGGATGACGGACGAACTTATGGACATATTTCCAATCCGAGGACTTAATACAACATCTAGACGATCTTTTGACACGGACACAAAAATTACGTTACCATTAACAAACTTCGGATATTTTGAAAACTTATAAAAAGTATTATGTTTTTTTTTATTATTACCTAAAAAGTATAATTAGTAAATTTTTATAAAATTGTTTTTATAAAAATGAAAGACTTATCTTTTTCAAATGGGCTAAATATTTATATAAATGGGCTTATATTTTTTTATAAATTATATTGGGCTTAAACTTAATACTTAGGCGAAGCCCAATAGCAAATAACTCATGGGCCAAGCCCAATACCAATACCAAACTTATGGGCCCAAAAGCCCGACACTATTTAAAGCCCAACACTATTTAAAGCCCAACACTATTTAAGCCCAACACTATTTGGGTCCAATATCATAATTTCTTGGGCTAAGTCCAATGACATAAATTGTAAAGAAATACAATTATACAAAGTTCAACAAACAATAAAGACATACAAGTCTTACACATATTTAAGACATAAGACTTGTACTCAAGTTAATTACAAAGACCGAAGTGTCTAACAAATATAACAACGATTGTAGGTCGCAACACTGTTCAGGACTACCGCAAGTGAAATCATATTTACTTCTACTCACTGACGCGATACTGTGAGTTCATGTCCCCTTTTCGTATTAAATACTTTTCAAGCTTTACAACTATCGGGGAAAATACATGTACAAACATATGATAAGTCAAGGAATGAAACACCTTAGATCATGTGAGAAATTAGGGCCATAATTAAAGCACCATTAATCCTGTTTGGACCAACGAACAAAGGGTTAGATCTAATGGGTTTTGGCGAGCCCCACTCATGGTCATTCATTTAGCTAGGAGTGCATTTGTTGCCCTACGACATGGTGTCGATACAATTAAAATCGTCTAGGGTTGGTTTGCTTCCTATTTCGTCACACATATTAATGTCCTTGCAAAACATTAATGATCACGATTTCATTGACGCTTTTCATACTATATTTGATTCAAATACAAGTACATTCTACATTTTTCGGATGTATCATACACGACTAAACTGCATGAACTCGCTCAACCTTTGTTGATTTTTCTACTTAAACATGTATTTCAGGGAATTAGTGGACCTTGTCAGGGATTCTAATTCAGGAAACAAGTATCAAGACTCCGTGCCATCTTTTGAAGGGTTTATCTATTATACTGCCGCTTTGCGGTGTTATAGTGGACAAAACCTTAATGTTTAAAACTTTCATTTTGGATGTATGAAATAATAACAACTTATTTTCTTTCGAATGGTTTGTAAATTATAAACTTAATGTATGTTGCGCATCTTTTGAACAATTATGGTAATGGCAATGGAGTATGTTTTGTTCATTTAGTATGTTTACTTATATCGTTATGCAATGATAACCAACAGATCACACCTCGCGCTTCCGCTACGAGCAGGGTGTGACAGACTGGTATCAGAGCTTCGATTGTAGTGAACCAGGATTCTTTCTCGAGTCTAGTCTACAATCTCTAGGGAACCTCTCACGAAAACAATTTATACAAAACCAAGAGTTTTCATTGCATAAACATTTTTTTTTCTTAAAGCGGTTTTGGGTATATCCTCTTCTTGAATGCGTAGTTGGTGATAGCCTGAGCATAGATCGATCTTCGAGAAACACGTAGCACCTTGTAGCTGATCAAACAAATCATCAATGCGAGGCAGGGGATAGCGGTTCTTGATAGTTAACTTATTCAATTCCCGATAGTCGATGCACATCCTGAACGACCCATCCTTCTTTTTGACAAAAAGGACTGGCGCGCCCCAAGGAGAGGTGCTTGGGTGAATGAAGCCTTTCTCAAATAATTCCTGGAGTTGGTTCGAGAGTTCACACATTTCGGACGGTGCGAGTCGGTAAAGAGCTTTGGCAATGGGGTTGGCTCCAGGAATGAGGTCGATACGAAAGTCGATCTCACGACTTGGTGGTAGGCCAGGAAGTTCATTAGGGAACACATTAGGAAATTCATGAACCACAGGAATGTCTTTCACTTCTGTCTTTCCTTTCTTTTCCTTCTCCGCTACTACAATGTTAGCCAAGAAAGCTCTGTATTCCTTGCGGAGATACTTGCTAGCTTGGACACATGACATGAGTTTGAGACCTTTCGAAACAGTTTCGCCATATACACACAATAAATCACCATTCGCGAGCGAGAATCGAATCATCTTATCAAAACACACAACTTCAGCATGGTTTTCGCGAAGAAAGTCCATGCCTACTATGACGTCAAAACTTCCGAGTTGCATCGGAATAAGGTCGATTGGGAAGATGTGATTGTTGAGCTCGAGAGTACAATCACGAAGAACAGAATTAACGGCGACAGTTCTTCCGGTAGCGACTTTAACATCGAACGTCGAGGAGAGTTGGGAGCGCTTACGACTAAGGAGCTTCTCGAATTCAAACGACACAAAGCAGTTATCGGCTCCAGTATCAAACAAACATGAAGCATAAATACCATTCACAAGGAACGTACCATTGACCACGTTGTTGTCAGCCTGGGCTTGGCGCACGTTGATGTTGAAAGTTCTGGCGCGTGCGGCTTGTTGCTGCTGCTGAGGCTGTTGCTGCTGGTGTTGCTGCTGCTGCTGGGGCTCTTGTTTCACCACCGTATTCGGGCACATGTTCGCAAAGTGGTTGGGATCACCACATGCGAAGCAGACTCGGGCGTTGATCGCGGGTGCCTGAGCCGCTTGTTGGCCTTGCGGGGCTGGGAGCAGAGCTTGATGAGCAGTGGCTTGAGCTAGGGCTTGACGAGGACCAGTACAGCAATTAGCAGTGAAGTGGCCGTACATGTTGCAGTGAGCACAGAAACGACATGCGAGACCCACCGGGTGCTGATAAGAACATGTTGGGCAAGCCGGGTGGGGGCCTGTGTATGCACGCTTTGCTGGTGGTGCATTAGTAACTGGTGCTGGACGGTGATGGGGCTGCTGCTGGGCTAGCACGGCCTGAAGTGGATCAGCAGTGGTGGTGACAGCACAATTCTTGTTGCTGGAGCTGCTGTTTTTGTTCTTCTTTTTGCGACGTGAGGACTTGGACGATTGAGCGGCGGCGGTTTCGGCAGTAGGTGCGGCGGTGACTTGGTGCAGGCTCTTTGAAGCTTTATCCCAAACACCAGCTTTTACCCGCTTGTCGTTGATTTCAGCGGCAAGCAAGTAAGTTTCTTCAATCGTTGCTGTCTTTGCGGCATGCACAAAATCCACAACACAGTCGGGTAGAGCTCGGATGTACTTCTTGATCGCCATGTCGGGTGTCTTCACTTGGTCGGGACAGATGATGCTGAGCTACTTAAAGCGAGCAGTCAAGGCAGCGTTGTCACCTTCCTTCTGCTTAATGTTCCAGAATTCATCCTCCAGCTTTTGGCGTTCATGGGGAGGACAGAACTCATCCATCATGATGGCCTTCAACTCTTCCCACGTCAGCTCATAAGCTGCATCATTTCCGCGTTTGTTTCTCTCGGCCGTCCACCAGTCTAATGCACGGGACTGGAAGACGCCTGTAGCTTTTAGAGTGCGGAGATTTTCCGAAAATCCACTCTGGCGCATTGTGACTTCGATGGAATCGAACCATTGAAACATAGCCGTCGGGCCATCTTCTCCAGTGAATTCCTTCGGACCGCAAGCCTTGAACTGCTTGAAGCTGAAAGCAGTCTTGGTAGCAGCTTTAGGAGCTTCAGTTCTCGACTCCTCAGACGATTTGCTGACGTTCTCGTAAATCTCACTCACGATTTGAGGCACAACCTTGGCCACTTGTTTAGCGAGGATGGCAGCAAGGCGTTTATCCCTCTGTTCTTGACGAGTGAGTCGTGGGTGACGGGATCCAGATGATGGTCCAGTTGACATTGTCTGCAACAGACATCGTCATAGGTCTCACACACGTCATAAACGAATCTCACCTCACATGTCTACTACTTCTAAAACTCAGGAACACGAATAATCATGTAAGCATATGAACACATAGGCGCATAATTACAGATTCACATAAACACAGAAGCACATAATCACGTAAGCACGTAGAGCACATAAGCACCTAAGCATGTAATCACCAGATACAGTCAGAATACAGAAACCTATCATTCAAAGTCCGCGAGCGTTCGAGAATAGCGATCGCGAATAACCTGTCGAGTAGTATAGTATAAGCGTATAACATAGTATAAGGTCGTCCATATTTTAGCAATTTGTCAGCGTTTTGAGATAGAAATGCAGTGCGAGTCGTGCGTGTCGATCGATGTGAAAGTAAAAATCGAATAAATCTCCAAAATTTAAACACATAAACAGGTAAACACACATACAAATACATAAAATCAACGAGTCATCAGAGTCAGCAGTTGCGGGCTCAAAATTGAAACACATAAAAATCGAGAAATAGATCGTCTGCGGCTATTAGACGTTGACTATCCAAAGTGATTCGACTATTCTCAAGGACTTGTTGTGCACATTTGACCTTCAGGACTGTGCTTTTGCCTCGATTCTTGGGCGTTTGGCACGCATCCCGTTAGTCATTTCGTGACTTCAGGTCGTTGGAGTCCGTCGAGACTTTGGTGAGAGTTTTGTAAAAAGGGCGGAACAAGTCGTCAAGGTTAGGGTTTCACCCCTGGCTTAACAACTTTGTCCCTGTTTTGATAAAATAGGAGAGAATTATGCGTTGAAGTATGGATTTCACTCCTATTTCAACGCAAATTCTCGTGTTTATAGATAAAAATGTGGGTTGATCAAGCAATTTAGTCGAGAGTTTTCGGTCTTCACACCTGATCTTGAATAAATCGCTCATTCATAATTTGAAATTCCGAGTGCAGTGATAGTGTAGCATAGGCGAGAATAGCGAGAAATGGTAGTAAGCTCATACATAATCCCGAACGGATATGCACAAGTTGGTCTGTTGGTTCCTAACTATAGACTAGGTCTCTAAGACATTGACCCGGACTAGGTCGAGTCTTGCCTAATTCCCTATAGTTATGGCTCTGATACCAATCTGTCACACCCCAACCGATGGCGGAAACATCGGGGCATGGCACTGAGCGAAACAGATTGCCCAGAAGTTTCCATAACAATTATCATTACCAATTAATTTAAAGTAACATGTCCCATACCATGTCTTAAAAGGCAAACAAATTATTACAGACAAATCTAGTCAAGTAGTTCTGTTCCGACAACTCAGATTTATACATAGATAGTTTATTTATTGGTTTCTAGGACTCCATCCCTAGCCTCAATTTCATCAGCAGCACACAAAGCATGTAAACATCCTAAGCACCTGTCACATACGTTAAAGTAAAAGTCAATACACATAGTGTAAAGGTGAGCATACAAGTTTGATAATAGCATATAGAGTTCGAAAGCGTTACGCATAACCAGCACGTACACAGAGTGAAATGAGGCATGTTAGTTATCGACATGAACCTATCGATACCAATGACTGCGGGTTGACTGCCCAAGGCAGTTCGCGATACATTCTCACCACTGTGAGCCATGTAGGTAATTGTCCTTAACAACCCCCGAGTGAACGGGTGCTGAGTCCAAACTAATAGTACTATCGTTGCTAAGGCAGGTAGACAGCATTCCATGTGTAAACATAACAAACAAGCATTCATTAAGTCACGTATAACATGCGGTAAAGGTTAGCGTTTAGCGTATTTCGTAGTGTGTTCGATGTGATTTAGTATAAGTAACGTATGTAACACCCAAAAGTGCATAAAGCAAAAAGGGATCGAGTATACTCACAACGGTTGATGGATTGAAGGGAGCGCTAGAGAGTAGGGTTAGCCTGATTAGAACGATAGCATAACAATAAGTGACGCGTAAAACGATGCAAAGTATAAGTGGTTCGGACAGTAGTTCA
This sequence comes from Helianthus tuberosus, assembly GCA_030545235.1. Lineage (NCBI taxonomy): Eukaryota > Viridiplantae > Streptophyta > Magnoliopsida > Asterales > Asteraceae > Helianthus > Helianthus tuberosus. Next base: position 172,717,490 of record CM060377.1, read on the forward strand.
ATCAGATGGTAGTCCGATCGGACAGCCAGTCGTGCGAGTGGTAGTCCGTTCGGACGGTCTTCCGGTCGGATGACTGTTCGAGTGGAGTGTTTCTTCCTTTGAGAAGGATGTGTTTGTGTATGATGGCTTGTCTTTTGAAGTTTTCGTTGTAGCATTTTGAAAACATTAAAGTACCTCTACCTTTCAGGTCGGTTGATCAGACGGTTGTTCGATCGGACGGCAACCCGGTTGGTTGGGCACTTCAGTAAGAACAAGTTCATAGCAGGGTGTCACTAGGTCGGACGGTTGTTCGATTGGGTGTTGAAAATTGTTTAAGTGTTGAAGTTTAAACGTCTCATGATTCGATTGGCAGGTCGATCGGATGGTAGTCCGATCGGACAGCAAGTCGTTCAACATTCATACTTCAAATGTTGGCAAAAATGGTTAAGTGTGGGTCCAAGGTGCAAGCCGTGCGGGTGGCCAGTCGTGCGGTTTGGCTGTCCTTTCGGACGGCACTCCGTCCTGGTTGTCCTGTTCGTCTTACACTTGGTTGTTTTGATAGTTTGTCGTTTTATCGAGATGTGTTGATTTCGTGCTAACCAACAGAACTCCATCCTAAGCTCTAGTGACCCGATCGAACAGGAACCACCCAAGTTCGGTCAGTCCACCGGTTCAGGAAGATTGTTCTTGGTTAACGCGGAATCGATAATCTCGTGGATAGGATACGAATCTTGAACCAACACAACCACAATAATGAGTAGTAAGCCGGCACAAGTTCCGATTCTATCGGTTTTGAGTGCATTGAGTGTAAAAGAGTTGAAAGAAAGTTGGAAAACCATCTTTCACTTCTTTTCATTATGAATATGTTTAGACCTATGGATGATCTTTGTTAGTTCATGTGGAAATCGGTTAGATCTAAGTTGTTCTTGGTGGATTGAGGCCAAAACATGAAGTTCCTCAAGAACACATGATGATGTCATCCTAGAACACCTTAAATCTCGATGATTTCACGGTTAAAAGTTATGATTTAAAAGATAGAAAGGTGTAGGAGTGCGTGTAGATTAAGGAAGTACAAGATTTAGGACGAGATCTTACCGGAATCGTGAAAAATCTGAAAAAAAGTAAGGAAAACGAGCTGGTTGGACGTCACTTGCCAAAAGTAGAAAGTTTAAAAGTGACAAGGGGTATTTATAGGGTTACCCAAAGTAGTAGGGTGGAGAGGGGCTGGTCGCTCGGTTGGGCAGTCCAGTCCGATCGTTCGGCTGGTCACCTGGTCGATCAGTCACCTCGTTCGGGTGTTCGGCGCGACGATTTTTTATGTTTCGATTTCGATTGCGAGCGTTTCGATGCGATAAAGTTTCCTTGTCAAATTACTTTTAATCCCAACTACTCATATCTCGCACTATCTCTTTTCCACCAATTTTCATACCATTTCTATTACGATTTAGTTCGATTGCGTTTCGATTGATTACCACGACATAACATAAATAAACATGCACAAGTAACACATAAGGCACACACATACGTATATCAGTAACCAAAATGCGTATTTCGAGTTGCGAGTGCGATTGCGATAGCGATAAAGCGATTAAACATGCAATAAATAGCGATTACTATGCGATTATTAATAGATACTCCACATAATATAACTAAAGCGAAAACAAAATAGACTAATTACAAGTCAAAGAAGTCAAAACAGGAATTGAGCAAGGAGAGACAGATCGCAATTAGCAATCTTGTCTTCCTTTGACTTCAATCTTGACTTTAACTTTGACTTTCGAAACACGGGGTGTTACATTCACTAATGCCAAACTACGTAGAGTTTTATCAAAGGTCCCATTGACCATGTCCTGCTGGCCTCCGCTTATTACCAAATAAATTTATTTTTTCTAATCATTTCAATATGTTTGTTACAGGCTTACAATGTGAATTACGTTTAGAAGAAGACATTTGGATTTGCACTGTTTACGAGCATAAAGTTAGACGTTATCGGCTCGGTGAGATTTTTTAACACTTTATTTTGTATTATCTTACAATATATAAATTTGTATTATCTTACAATATATAAATTTGTTTAAAGTGAGTTCAAGCTGATGATGATATGCCTCTCATTATACTGTTCATGGCATTTTTTAAATTTTGAAAGCGGCGATTAGTTTTGTTATGAAATTTGCGTTCATTTTGTATTACCGGTCATGATTTGTCAATCTTAGTTTGGAATTTGTTGACCAAGATTAAGTAGATCATCATGCAAGGGCAGAGAAGATGTGGTTTTCGTGCCTAATATGGAATTATTTAGGTTGATTTCTCTCCTCAAACTACTGTAGGACAGAGAGGCTGATGATGTGGAGGCTGTTAATTTTGAGGTCCACCCAAAACGGATCAAAAGAAACTGCCCAGTTAGGGGAATGCAAAATTTTAATTTGTTTGTAGTAGAGTTGATCTATACTAACAACGTTATTAAAACTCACATTATATAAGACTTTGATCTTTACCAAAATGAGTTTTCTTTATAATAATTATAATTGTTTTTGTTGTTGAATAAGTTAGAATGGTGGGTGTCGACAACAGTAACAACATCAACAATACTCATGTCATCAAGTGAGTTTTCTGATGTCTTTTCTTTTTAAGTAATTTCATCGTTTAAGTTTCCTTTTCTGGTCTCGACGTTGTTTTTTTAGGAATGGAAACTCAAAGTCTGCCAACAAAGATGCTTTATACCCAGGTTTGATGAAATTCCCAACTGGGTTCTATGTTATTGATTATGATATTTGTTAGTTTTTTATTAGCACCTCTCATTCATATCAACCATTTGTCTCCCCCATTTTTTTACCAATTAATGTTTTGTAAGAATATGGCTTGCTATGTTACTATTGTTAGTGAGAAGTAGTAGAAAATAGAGTTGGTACTATTGATTAAATAGAATAGTACTGTTGTCATAAATATTTATGTACACCGTGTCATTCGAGTGAAATGTTTAATTGTATTACCATTATCCTTATATTAATATGCCATGGTTTTGAATAGTAACCATCCCTGCGTGTCAGGATTGGATTGGCTTTTTTTTTTTGCCTTTTTCCTCTTTCTCTTGCGTTTCAAATTAATTTGTTCTGAAACAATATCGCATTTGGTACTTTGGTGTTGTGGTTTATGGTTTTTATTCCTTTTGTGTTTGCCTGGGTTCGATTCCGTTAAACCGTTTTTCAAGTTTATTTCATTCTTTTAGTTGGTGTAAGCGTTTTTGCTGTTTGGTCGCTATTAGGCTACATTTCACATGTTCAAATTTGTTTATATGAGTCTGCTTTCACATGAAAACCCCCTAAATTCACATATAATGTGATAACTCAACTCCAAAATAACACTTGTAAACAAACAAAATATAGAAAAAGTCAATTGATTCGTCGAAGTGTACATGGTGATTGTGATAACTTTGGGCTGCAAAAAAGAAATGTATGTGGGGAATTCGATGATTTGGTTGTATGTGCATGAGTTATTTTGTTTTTAGCTGGACTATTATTATAACAAAATACGTAAATTAGTAAATATGAGAAAAGTACTATGTGACATTGTTTTCATTATCGAGAATGAACTAATATTGAACACAGAAAATGCAAATTTACACTCCCAGTCCCACAAATTGAAATCCCCTCAATCACAGCTTAGAAGTCAATATATTATCATGCCCGTTTGGATCGAGATGTAGTTAATCAATGATATTTGCTGTATTAAAATAATTTTTTTTTTTTTTTTTGCTAATCTTATATTCATGAAGTTAAAAGATTGTACATCTGATGTTCTTATTAGGTATTAAGTTGGAGTCTTTCACGTCTCTAACTTAAAGAAGTGTTTGTCTGATGAAACACTTGTAGTTCCTTTCAAAGAACTAAAGATCGATGACAAGTTACAATTTATCAACGAACCTATCGAAATCATGGACCGGGAAGTCAAGGTCTGTAAACACAGACGGATACCTATCGTGAGAGTTCGTTGGAACTCGAAGCGTGTACCAGAGTTCACGTGGGAATACGAGGATCCGATGATGCTCAAGTATCCTCATTTATTCAAAACCGATGAACGTAGCACTGTTACGACTAGCGAATTTTGGGACGAAATTCCTTTTCAACTTAAGGAGGATGTGGTACCCAGTAAAACCCACAGTCATCTTAACATATCCTTTCACTCTTCTGTGACTGGTTATCAAATTTCGGGACGAAATTTCTTTCAACTTAGGGATAATGTGACAACACGCAATTTTAGGTTAATACTTTAACCTAACCACAGTCAGTTTAGACTTACATTCATAGCACTGCATTTAACTAGGGTTAGTTAAATGAGTCTACATTGGTAATTCGGGGAATTACCGGAACACGCATACAAGTTAATTCTCGAACGTTGGTGACTAACATGAATAATAATTATAAACAGACGATTTATACAGAACTTATATGTTGCATGTGTCACACCCTGACTTTTACGGAAGCGTGATTATGTGTGACTTGCTTACTATCATTGCATTCAATCATAACAACAACTATATGATAAAACTAACGATGATCGTCCATTAAATAAGTTTAAAAACATAACAACATTGTCTTGAAACATAGACTTTAATTTCGAATTACAAACCCTATAAATTGTTTAGAGTTCCATAAGGACTCAACAAAAGACTTTAAATAAAACCAGGCTTTGGAAGATGTGTCTTGTCCAGGATAAGATACACTATCCAAACCCTAAAACACCGGATGACATCATTTATTCTTAACACATCTTGAAACATCCAAACGCCTGCCAGATCCACCGTTAATTCCTTGAAATACATGTAGTTTGAAGACATTAACAAAAATTGAGCGAGTTCAAGTGTTTGTTTGTGTGGACGAATAAACCTTTGTAATCAGTGAAAGTATGTATGTATATTTGTAAACCCTGGTATGAAAGCAACAAGGAAAACAGATCATTAATGGTTTGCAAGGCCATTAATATGTGTAACGTGATGCAGGAAGGCTCAAACCTAGCAAATTTGTCTCCGGGAATAAGACATAGTAACCTCATGGGCCAAACCCCGGTCCACATGGGTGTGGGCTCGCTACACCCAAATAGATCTATCACTCATGTCCCTCGGTCCTACAACGAGGATTAATGGTCTTAAGCGTTATACCCACCACTCACATGATCAAGTAGTACCCTTCCTTAGCTAACCATACCACGTATAATCGTTTGTAAATAGTTTGTAACATGTACTTCACCCCCGAAGTTATAAAACTGAAAATAGTTAAAAGAAAAGGGGGAACATGAACTCACGGTTTTGCGTTCTTCGTACCAACGGTAACTCAAAGCTCCTTCACGGGTACACGACTACCTACAACGTACTAAGGTCTATTAGACGAGCGGGTCGTGCCTTGGCTTAGTATTAGTTAGTGTCTTTGAGTTACGTTTCTTTGTGTCTTCAATATTATTCCGAATTATATAATTATTTGTTAAAATAATAAATATTTTAACTTAAACTATATTTATTAAATTTTGGAATAATTGTTAAAACAATATATATTAACTTGTTACCTTTCAAGTATTTACACATGTATTTCCTTACCAAGGATGGGTGTATTTGTATTTGTATCCTTATACTTGTATATTTTTGCCATGTATTGGGGTCGTATTCCGGTGTGTGTTTATACGTACGAGAATACGTATCTTCTTGTAATTGTTAAGTATTCTTATAATAAATTTGGTATAAGTTTTTCCGAAATAATATCTCTAGTAAAAATACTTTAATATATATTTTCAAAATATATATTTTACGAAATAGTACTTAGAAAAATTATTTATAATTTTTCCTTGGCAAAAATATTTGTATTTTCATATAATTTCCAAAAATAATAAATTTTCAAGTCTAACTTAGAAAATATATATAAACCCATTTTTCGTCCAAAAGTAATATATTTCAAGAAAATACATTTTCTCTTAAAAATAACGTATTCCATGTTTGTTCGAGAAAATATATATTTCTTCCATAAATAATTCCAAGAATATATATATATATAAATTTTTATTCACCCAAAATAATATATTTTCTTCATGTCAAAAATATGATATAAATTTGTAATAATTGTAAAAATCATATTTTTATTCACTTGGTGTCCCAAAATATTATTTATCAAAATATACTTGTGAATAAATTTTCTGGAATATTTTTGTGAGTTATATATTTCTTTGGTTGGTTTCACCAATATTTTGTGCATTCTTTGTATATTCACATTTTTTGAATTTTGGTAATATTTTGGGTTGTAATTTTTGGTATTTTGATGAGTTATATTATTTCAAGTCCTAAAATAATATAACTAATACACATAATATACAAATAACCACACACATGGTGACTTCTAAATATATATTTTCCTAAATACATATTTAGTCACTTTTATTTATAAAAACCAACCTCCAATATTTATATTTTTGTAACAAAAATTATGGCAAACTTTATGTGAAAAATCTATGGTTTAAAAAACACTTGTAAATATTTATTTAGAAATATTTTTCTAAGTGTTTAATTTTTAGAAAAATTTTGCCATAGTTTCCCCTAAAAATGGAGGTTTCCATACCTTGAAGGTATATCATTTTCTTTTGTAAATCAACACAATCAATCCACATTCAACAATAAACAATCTACACTTACCAATTTTGCCAAAAACAAGTATAAACTACCACTTCATGAACTTGAAAATTTATAAAAATTTGTACTAACTTACTAGTGTTTTTAGTAAGTCTTGTTATCCTTTAAAGTGTGATTGAATCTTTAAAAAACAACATTTTTATAGAAAATAGATCTTCACAACTTGTAGTCACATTTTCTAAAAATGTTTCTTTATGATTTTTTCTTGTTACACATATGTTTCTACACTTGTTTATCCTCTAAAAATATGGTTTATTTATTTAAAATCCAAGATTAAGTAGAACTTGTATTTTTAACTTGGTTTCTTGGAAAATCACTCTTGAAATCATAGATTTACAACTTACTTTAGTCATCATTTTACAAGAACACAACATATTCTTTCAAGTTCATGTTTCTCATGAGGATGATCTATAATCCTACAACATTTTCATCCTCTCATCTTGCTAGATTATGTTTTTAATCATGATCTAGCAAGATCATATGATGATCTACATCATTTTCATAAGCAAATAATGATCAACAAGTAGATTAACACATAAACAACATAGTTTCGTCATGATTTAAGCTTATGTTAAAGTTTCATCCTCTTGATTCTTAGGGTTCTTCAAGATTAACATTATGTATCATCTTTTAACCACTTGAAATAGATGTAAAATGGAGTGTATGATGTTCTTACCACTAGCTCAAGGCTAGGGATGATCAAGAGAAGAAAAGAGATGGATAATAGCAAATGAAGAAGGTCCTTGAACTTCCGAAGGCTCCTAGCTTCCTTATGCAACCTCTAACACCTTTGAGTATGCTAGAAATGGATGGACTTGATTGAATGAAGGTGATGAAGGTGGTTGTGGTTTCGGCCGAAAACAAGGCAAGAGAGAGGAGAAGAGTGTGTGTTGGTTGTGTGAAGGTTATGTGACTTATGAACTTCAAGACTTACTTATAATACGGTCTCAAGTGTTTTCCAATGGTTCTAATGTTTAGGAAAGCAAGACAAAATCTAATATTATATTGAAACAAAATTGCAATGTGGGGGCCATGTTGGGCCATCCATAGGTGGGGGGGGGGGTATGTAGGCTAGGTTCCAACCATTAGTTAGTGTTTAGGTTAAAATCCAAGTATTAGTTAGATGTTTTAGTTTGTTGTTATTTATATGGGGTGTTATGATGTTCGGGGACCATAACTAGCTTGGTAATGTTGAAACAGTGCTTCTAGTGAAAATTTGGTGTTTCGGGTAGTTCCGGTTGTTCGGTTGGTTACCGGTTCGTTAAGGTGCTAAACTATGCAGTTTAGTGTGCTTTATGTACCCTTTTATGACAGTTTTGATTCCCGACACTTAGGAAAGCATTTAGGACCATTTAACCATATTTATGCATGATATTAGCTTGTTTAAATGCTGAAAATTGCTGATTTTTGCAAAATTCAGCACTTTAGGTGAGTTTTAGGCACTTTCCGGCACTTAAACTATCTCTAGGAAGGCAGTTTGATGATCCTTACTTTCCTACACACTATACTAGTGTATTACTTGGTTTTTGGCTCATTCTGTGTCTCAACACATTGTCTGTCTATGTACTGAACTCCGTCAGCATTTTCCCGGTTTGTCTGATAACTGTGCTAACTGTGTTTCGTGCATCATTTGAGTTAATAAAGTTCTCATGCAATAATGATATGACATTAAGCAATATGTGATGCACATGTATGCATATGGCTATAATCAGTGAGTAGTTAATTGTAATTCAGTACAGTCATTAAGCACTAATCATGGTTTAATAGTTGTACGGATACGTGGAATTTTGGCAGTTGTCACAGCATGACAAATGACTAACACAAATAATAATTATAAATGGACAGTTTATATAGAATTTATATGTTGCGTGACAAATACGTGAATTATATGCTTTAACTACAAACTGCAAGATGTTATGTGCTTTGTGTAAAAGTTATATAGTTAACGGTGTTTAGGGTTAATATTGAAATTATAATAAAACTATTGCAACCCTAAACACTCCCCATAATCTCACTATACGGCAGTTGGTATTCTCTAATCATTCTGGATGACACACAAACCTCACACACACAATCCTGATCTTTTAATTCATCAAGAACAAACTCTAGATCGAATCTAAGGTAAGTGTTTTGTGTTATACGTTGATAACTCTATTCTTTTGATTTCATACAAAACCCTAGTTATCCAAACAATTGATCTGTGGTTAACTGATCATGCCTGAATGAATGTGTAATTGCTTTGTCAGATGCTAGAGATGCTATTGACATATTAGAACTGCTAAACTGTTGTTTTGGTTCGTAACATTGTTGAGATTAGGGTTTTGATCGTAGAACTGTAACTGTTACATTGAGAAACTGTTGTGATTTTTGCTTACTTCCGTGTTACTGTGCGTTCATAATTGGTCCGACTTTGTGAAGTCATAAAGTCTGGATTATTGGAAGGTTATATAATCCACGTTTCAGAATGTAAATGTATTCTGAATTATGTATGTTGATTCCGAGTTTATTTGTTATAGAATGATGGTTCCGAGTTTATTTATTAAAGAGTGATGGTTCCGGGTTTATTTGTTAAAGACTGATGGGTCCGAGGTTATGAAATGATGTCTGAGTTTATTGATGAATGGTATAAATATCCGAGTTTGTCAATCAAATATAAGAATCTGAGTTTCGTTATATGTTTCCGAGTTTACTTTTTGATTTATGGTGAGTTTTGAGTTTATAAGGGTGCTAGATCCGAGTTATTATATGTGTATTCCGAATTTATTAAAGGACTTGATGTCCGAGTTTATTAGTTGGATGTATAACTATCTGAGTTATGAAAATTGTGTAATGTTAGTGTTTCTCAAAATCACACAACATGTCACCAACTAGAGAAATCCATTGTGTGTTACCGTATGTGAAACTTGTTAATCTGATCACAATAAACACTTAGTTGTTTGGACACTTAGGGTATTGCATAACTCTACATGTATACGTACTTACACGATATTGAACATTAGGTCGTGTGTAACGGACCTAACACTTTTTTAACGCGTAGAAGCATGTTAACACATACCGAACAAACTAGGGTGAGTTCACTACTCTTTCACAAGCATGCGTCCCGGGGGGATAAACTATTAATCCTGAGAGGAATACTTTTTTAATAAATGTTGTAGTTTAATTTCGATGTCAGTGTATAAACTCAATCTCTATTATGTAAGTACCTACTTATTACCGAGCTAGTTGTCTGGGAGACAACGGGGTATTAGTTAGTAGCACTATTAGGTTTCACACCGTACTCGGGGAGTCGGGCATGAACTAAGGACCATAAACATTTTGGTTCAATGTTGATAGACGTTGCTAAGGGCACAACAACAATAATCAGTCCTATCGGTACCGAGATTATTATTTCTTGATATGTCTTTAAAGCTAAACTTTTACATGATTTACCTTGAACAAAACTGTGAACTCGCCAACTTTATGTTGACACTCTACTGCATGCTTGCAGGTCATTTGGTACATCAGTGCATTGGAACCTGCAGTCTGGGGAGCTGGAAGTGTCATGGGGCGTGCTGTTTAATGAGAACATTTTATATTATGCATCTTAAAACAATTTGGTTTTGATTGTTTGAAACAATTACATTTGCTTCTACTGAACACATACTTTGTTTGAAACGTTTAATTAGAAATGCACTATTCATGTTGGACATGACGATTGTGTTTTATATTGTTTATTATTAGTTCGATATGATTAGTGGCGAGATCCTGGTATGTCACACCAATCGAAGGAGTTGCATGGGGCGTAAAAACCAAAATCCAGACATGGGCCGAAAAGTTACACTTCCCGATTGTTCCAATCGAAGACTACAACAATGTGCTTGGGATGGATTTCTTCCGAGAGCAAAAGGCCATGACAGCCCCATTTCTAAACACACTCTACATCATCAAAGGAGACAAGGTACACACTACACCCTTGGAGTCCAAGAACTAAGGAAAAATATTATCTGTAATACAACTCATGAAGAATCATGAGGCATTCAGCCATCGCAACAAGGACGTTACGAATTTAGGTGGGGGAGGATGTCATGCCCCGCATAAATTCAGCTCAAAATTTCAGCAATCTAGAGCTTTCCTGAACCATCTAGTCGCATCGAGGGCATCCCAGAAGGTTCCGGAACAGTTCGTTTTGTTCCAGCAACATAGGGGCATTATAAGGGCCAAAATGCGGCCAAGAAGGATCTAGAAAATGCTGGAAAAGGCTGGTCAAAACAGCCCTAAAAATCTGCCAAGAACACTCTAGAGACTTAGTTAAATATCATGGATATTGATGTATGAAATATCTACATATATTGGCTTGATATTTTATAAGGAGTATTCTAGATCAAGAATACTCTAGTCTTGCAACAAGTATAAATAGGCTTCATGGGGTCTCATTTGAGACATCCCTAAACACTTGTAAACGTCCATCACTTGTAAGCTCTCTTTGTATAATAAAAAGCTATTCTCTTATATACTTGTGTTCAAGTATTACAAGCCACTTCCTTGCGATCCAACGTTCCCTTTAGCGACTTTCAGAACCAACACCCAACAAGACTAAGTCGGTTAGGCTTACGTAGACCATGTTCTAAGGCCGCACGCGAGTTGAAGGACTAACTCCATGACATGTTGCTCTTATCACATCTTTGTTTCTGTTTTTAGAGAGAGAAAGCTAATGTTTTGTAGAGAGAAACTACAATCTTCATCTTGTTCATCTGGCCACCAAGAACACACGCACAAGTGTGTGAGAGAGAAACAAGTTTAAGATCTTAATTTTGTTATTTATGTAATTTGTTTAGTTATACTTTTTATGATGTTTGATAGATTTAAAATCAGAGCTTAGTTTGTTTATTTCAATTTATATAATCATGACCAAGAAAAATTTTTGTGTGCCCTCTCTCTTCAATTTTTCCTATAAGATTAATGTTGAATTTCTAAACTGTTTGTCCATTGATTTGGAGTTGATGATTGTTTTTAGTTGGATTTTTTTGGGGCAGGGGGGATATACTTTTTATTATCTCGTTTATTTTACAAATAAAAAGCCATGTTTTTTTTGTTGGCATAACTAGCTACGTATGTTACATTTCTGCCAGCTACACTCTAAATTGTGTGTCATATATGTTGTAAGATGTGTTACATTTCGGGGTAATATATGTTGCATACAGGGTGTTACACATTTATACTTAATGTAATAGTGAGTTCAAATGCAAAAATGTTTTTAGATGAGTGGTTAGTTTATAACAGCCCTCCTAAGACCCTTAACACACCCCTACACGTCTTAAAATATATCCCGTATATGAAAAACAGCCCTAAATAATATTAATTTCAATAAAAATAAATATCTGAAGCTCTCGCGGGGTGCGACCCATCTCTCTGGGTTTATCGCGGGCCACGACCCAGTGACACCAGGCGGCACCCTGTTGCGCCACGTGTCCGGTTACGTGTAACGCCCTGCGTTTTCATACTTTCCATATTTAGAAACCATTGCTTGAAATTTTATTTTTTGGAAATCTTGTATTCCTTCTAATCGTATTTCACTGTATCGTTGTAAAATCCGAGACTTTGATCGTAATGAAACGAATCTTTTATACATCGCTTATACATGTTTATACATTGATACGTGCACTCATTTGATACATGGTTCGTAATTCGTATAAACGTAAGCTTAACTCGTAAACAATGATCGTGTATTCGTAATCCTTAAATCATCATACATTAAAACACTTAGTTATTTGATTATAAGATTAAGTTGTATGTTTTTTTCACTTGATCATACCAAACTATAAACCATACATACTTGTTACATTTCATGTGTTATACACGCCTATGTTATCACACTTTTTGCTAAATTAAAACATGTCATTTATGCATTTTGGACCTTGTTACAAGTTACATACATACTAGACACCATGTAACACTTTATTAAACATCAAATATATACCTTCTAATGTAAAAAAAAAAAAAAATTATAGGGCTGTTAACAGCCTTGCATCAGCCCACTTAATTTCCTTGTTTTGAGTTATTTAACCCACTAAACACTTCCAAAGCCCAACCCAATGAAACCCTAATCCATCCCCTATATAACACAAGTCTCCTCCAAGCATTTTTCACTTTCTAAACACTCTCCATTCACTCTCAAACACTCCAAACCGTAGCTGATTGCAGAAGTTCGAGCAGATTTATACCACTTCACTAAAGTGAGCATAACTCACTCAATTCTTATCCGATTCACTCGGTTCTTTTTCCTACTACTTTGTATTGACATTAGCTACGTTTTCATGGGTTTTTCCTGTAAAACCAGAGCCTAGAATGTTGCCAAAATGGCTCCAAAGTAGACTGATTTTTCTGCTCTTGTTTCAAACTTGTTTAAACTTGAGGAAACTCATCTCAAACCTATGTCCTTATGCTTATAACCACTTCTATGGTTAGTTAGGCTTAAAAACAAGGTTGAGACATTTAAAATCAAAGGTATAAACCTCACAAACTTTCTGTTTTGTTCAAGGGTTTTAACCCACAAGTGATGCTCAAGTTCAAGACTTGATGATTGTGTTATTTAGGATTAGCTTGGGCTAACCTACTTGAAAATCCACACATTGCTTGATGTTTTCTCATAGATTAGTTGTTCATATTCTATTATTTCTTGTAAGTTCATGACCCTCCTTGTTGTTCATAACAACAAGTGTAGTGGTGAACAATAGAGGTACCTAAATGGAAGCTTTGTTCTTCCTACCTTATGTAAATTCCATGATACTTAGAGGTGCCTAAATGAAGACTTTAATCTTCTACCTCATGCTTGACTTATATGATGTAATATACACTATGTAATACGTATGTAACAACTAAATAATCGAACTCTTGGTGATGAACTAATGGACATTCGTCAAGCTAGTAGATTATATCATCTTAGGCCTTGACAACTTGTCACGATTCTAATGTAACTTTGTTCCATGAAAACATTTAAACTCTTTTAGAGTTTCATAGTGTCAAGAATAAGTGTCATAGGTGTTAGATGATTATTTTCATATGTTTATTTTTCATGTTATTTAAATTCCAAATCCCTAGAACCATATGTAAACACCTCTTAAACTCCAAATCGAACACATTCAAATTTCTAGTCTCAACAACTTCGTCACATGGGATAATTGGAAAGCATATGCAACTTTGTGAGTACACTTGACCCATTCTCCTTTTAATACACTTTGGGTGCAACATGTTTTACTTGTTAAAATGCACGATTCACAAACATGTTTTTATTCGTTCAATCCTTATACATGCTTTGCTATGCTTAGGTTCATGCTAGAATACATACTACTTGTTAACTCGGCTTAACAATTATAGCGCTATAGGAGTAGCACACCACTCGACAAGGTTTTGTTGAGTCTTTATTCTATAACGGTCTCGTCACTTTTGTGTCGAGTGATGCTAAATACTAGTGGACACTAGAGTTGACATATTGTTATGCATGATAGATTGACCTTGCATACCAATTGCTATGTTGGATTGAAAACACCTTTTTATACATATGCCACGAGTCTAAAACTAGTGTACTCGCCAATACCTTTGTATTGAACTATGCTTTTAAAACATGTTGCAGGTTTAGCAAAGATCTTGATGATGCATGGAATCTAGTAGGATGCTTAGATACACACTTTAAATTTTGTATTTTATTTGTATTGTATTTCATTATTCATGTTGCATTTGTTTCAAATCCTTGTAATTGACTCTTTAGAAATGAAATGAAAATTTATCATTTAAATACTTGTCATAAATATTGTTATGAAGTCTCTTGCAATTTATTTCGTCTCACTCCGATGTTTCCGCCATCGGTTGGGGTGTGACATTACGTTTCAAAGTTATACCTTTGACTCGACAAAGCTAAATCCTAACCTACTAGCCTCCGGGCCGCGAGAGTGAACCAAGGGGGCTTCGCGGGCTGCGAGCCGTCCTCTGATCTACACTATAAAAAGGAGTCTCAGGCTCAGTTTAACGTTGCTCATTTCTTTCTTTCTATCTCAAAGATATAGTAATAGTACTCGGGTATTATACCCCTAAAAAAGCGAAGCTCTGCCTCATTGTAAGTATTATAACCCCCGGTTACGTATTGGTTACTCTACCCGATTGATCTAGGGCTCCGTAACGCATGTCAAGGCTCTGCCTGACTCAGTTCGTTGGAGTTCTGTCTCGGTGGTATGGCTAATGTAAATTGGGTTATCTTACTAACACATGTGCATTGTTTAATTTTAATAGATTATAACCAGGAAGTCACCAGAAAGCAGTAGTATTCTCTAAGTCAGCAAAGTGAGTATATTCATTTTTGTAAACTCTTTTTGTGAGTCATTCTATTTTTCTACCAAATTGTTTTACCAAAACCTCAAATGTTTTAAATTATGATAACAGTGATTGAGTCTATGTATTCTACAATTACTGTCCGTATGTTGGGGTTTTGTATACATTACTTGTTACTATATTATAAATGGTAGCATGACCACAAGTCAGGATTGACAGTACCGTGGGTGGTAATTGGGTAGATATAAACATTGTAATCACTCTCAATACTTTAAAAATATAAAAGCTTGTTTTGATTAAACTGGGATGCACTCGCCAGTATTTCTTGCTGATAAAACTTTTTAAAAAGCGTTTAAGGTAACAAAATGTGAAAGCCAATAGAAACCAGCTGGAGCGCACTGAAGGATTGGAAAAGTGGCTATAAAAGTTACCTAAATAAGAAAGAAGTTTTATTTCAATAAATTAGGGTTTATCCCTATAAACTTATTGTAATGGAAACTTGGGTTTTGTCCCATGTATTTATTATTTATAAAATAATGGTGTTTTAACTCTGATAAATTATTTCCTAACTACGGTTCTGATGTTTAAATTCCGCTGCCAAATTAATAAACACTGGTACCACCGGCTCTGTGCATTCTCGCGGTCGCCCGCCCTTCGGGGCAAGGGGTCAGGGTTGCGACAGGAGGTGGTATCAGAGCTATAGCCGCTGGTTTAAGCCACAGAAGTGTTCTGCTGACACCAAGATTTTTTATCAGTTATGTTAGGAAACAATCTATGTGATTATGTGTATATATGTATATTATTGTTTTTTGTTATTTAACAATATGTTATTTTACAGTATGAGTGAGGAAGGTACATCTTACGCTTACCGTCACTTAGCTAGTTCTCCAAAGAATGAAGGAACCTCATCACAGCCTACTCCTTCGGGGTATTCTGTTGATACTGAGGAAGGAATTTTTCATCTTTAAGGCGCAATCCGAGGAACCATTCCCTCCGAAAAAGAGAGGATGGTTTAGTAGGGGAGCACATGAGAGGAGAAAGAGGATGAAAAAGTTACAACAACAGAGAGCGTTAGCGAAAGCCAATAGAGAAGTGAATACCTAAACCCAGGAAGCGGTTAATAGACAGTTGGTAGATTTCCATATGCTAGCCACCACTGCAGGAGATCCAAACCTTGATCAGATAGCTGAACCATAACCATTGCTATTATTTCCAACCCAACCAATGGAGATAGAACTTAACCAAGGAAACCAATTCCCCATACTAGCATTTGACCCAAACGAAATACCTAGAATCCCAACACCTAATCTTCTAGCATATGATCCATGGGAAGATGACCATAGGGAATATCAAGAACTCTATCCTCAGGAAGAACCGATACCAAACCTCATAGCACAATATACCGACCTTAATCCTTTAGATCCATTTTGGAATGACGACCAGTATATTCAAGGTGTGCTAAGCAACCCGTACCCATATGGAGAACCTATACCTCGATACCCTGACCTAGTACCAGCACCACGACCACCCATGAGTAAAGAGAATGTGCAGGAACTCTGCACATATGGTGAAGAATTAGTGGAAGAAGGAGAGAGGATACGACAGATAGGAGAGAAACTCGTGTGTAAGTATGACGAGCGAGAAATGCAGTTTTGGATGAATGGCACCTAATATATATATATGTATGTATGTATGTATACACGAATGTGTGTAGTTTAAAAAAAACAACTAAAATAGATAACCTAATATCTATCGATGCATAACTATTTGTGTGTTTAAATTTCAGTTGCAGGTTGTAATTGACGCATATATATACACACTTATATATACTTATATATAGAGGAGGAGTTGGGTAGAAAGTGGGTTTTTCCTAGAAAGTCTAGGAAGCAATAAGAATGTGACACCTGGCATGGAGGGATTTTAACTAAAAGGGCACTTGTGTAATTTGACATTTTATTTTATTTTTGGAATTTTATCTCTCATTAACTAACAATGCATAAGATTATGGAAACTGTTTTCCATGATTTTCTGAATGGTGGTTTCGAAACATAGTAAGATGTGAACGGAATAAAAGACGAATCATGTCCGTCTTCTACGTCACAAACTGAAAACCCTAATTTCAGTTCACGGTGAAGGTGGTTGTCGTCGGAAGATAACAGCCGGAGATGGTTGAACGGAGATGAAGATGGTGATTATGATGGGTGACAGCCGGAGACGATGATGAAGGTGGGGGTTGAAGACAGAGGGTGTCGAAGAGAGTCGGAGATGACGGAGGGTGTCGAAGAGAGTCAGAGATGATAACGGAAGGGTGATGATAGAGGATTTCTTGACGTTGTGTTTTACCATTCATGCTGGTAATGATGGGGGATTTCTTGACATTGTGTTTTAACAACAAGCATTCATGCTGGTAACGTTGGATGATTTCTTGACATTGTGTTTAACAGCAAGCAGATTAATACCGTTGTGTTTTAGCATTCATGCTAGTAATGCTGGAGGATTTCTTGACGATGTGTTTTACCATTCATGCTGGTAATGCTGGAGGATTTCTTGACATTGTGTTTTAACAGCAAGGAGATTAATACAGTTGTGTTTTAGCATTCATGTTGGTAATGCTGGAGGATTTCTTGACGTTGTGCTTTACCATCCATGCTGGTAATGCTGCAGGATTTCTTGACATTGTGCTTTAACAGCAAGCAGATTTTTACAGTTGTGTTTTAGCATTCATGTTGGTAATGCTGGAGGATTTCTTGACGCTGTATTTTACCATCCATGCTGGTAATGCTGCAGGATTTCTTGACATTGTGTTTTAACAGCAAGCAGATTAATACCGTTGTGTTTTAGCATTCATGCTGGTAATTCTAGAGGATTTCTTCACATTGTGTTTTAACAGCAAGCAGTTTAATACCGTTGTGTTTTAGCATTCATGCTGGTAATGCTGGAGGATTTCTTGACGCTGTGTTTTACCATTCATGTTGTTACGATGGGTGACATTTGTCACGTTGTGTTTTCTTGATGTTGTGTTTCTTCATGAAGGATAGAAGGAAGAGAGAGAGACGAGAGAAAGGGAGAGAGATAGAGAAAAAAAATCGCAAGAAACGTGGGGTGGTTTATGGAATGATAGTTATTTCTTTATTTAAAACAAGCTAAATGACATATCTACCCCTGATTAATTAAATAATCCTATTTTTAAGAAACACATATTACCAAAATGCCACCAAGATGATCTCAACCATTAAACACACCCATTGGATGGCCCAGATCGCTTCCTAGACTTTCTAGCAAAAACATACTTTCCGTGGGATCTCCACTATATATATATATATATATATATATATATATATATATATGAAAAGAGTAAAAGTCGCAATGTTCGACGTTTTTTATCAATTTGTTTGCATGATTCTTTGCATTAAATCTTATTCTGTGATATTAATACCTGATAAATGTTTACAATCTAGATGGACAACAAAGTAAATCAGGAAAACTAGAATAATGATAATAACGGAAACCAAGTAGATTACAGTGCCATCCAACATATAGTAGCACAAGGAATTATAGACGCTATGCCATATATTATCAAGACTGTTAAAGAGGAAGAAAATAATAAAACTATAAGTGGAAGTAAATGACAACCTACCGAACCATTCACAGCGTGAATAATGGACCGCTACTCCAATTATCTATTCCAAAAAGAAGAAGAACCATGTCATATGGTTGTTCTTACAAAGAATTCTGGTCTTGCAAACCAATAGAATTCTCTGGCAATGAAGGAGCCATTGCAGTTTTACGTTGGATAAAAAAGACAGAAGCAGTCTTAAAAATAAGCAAATGTGTAGATGAAGACAAGATTATGTTTGCTTCTAATCTTTTTAAGAATGCAGCTCTAGAATGGTGGAATACTATTCTCCAGTCTAGAGGAAGTGATAAATTTATAATATGGAATGGACTAGCTTTAAAGACACAGTCGAAAGGAAATTTTGTCCTCCTCATGAAAAAGAACAAATCGCCAATAAGTTCTAAAATCTTAAAATGACTGGAATAGACTGCAAAGGTTACACTACCATATTCTTCGAATATGCTAGAATAGTACCAACCCTAGCCTCACCAGAACCAGTATTAATCTCCTGTTACATCTGGGGATTAATTAACGAAATTAGACACGTAGTCATGGCAGCTAAACAAAAAAACAATAGAAGAAGCAATAGAACTAACCAATACCTTGATTGATGAATTGGTACGTACGCAAGAAGAGAATCAGAGAAA
Organism: Helianthus tuberosus; assembly: GCA_030545235.1. Taxonomy (NCBI): domain Eukaryota; kingdom Viridiplantae; phylum Streptophyta; class Magnoliopsida; order Asterales; family Asteraceae; genus Helianthus; species Helianthus tuberosus. The sequence continues at coordinate 172,736,700 of CM060377.1, forward strand.
GAACCTAGCCCAAATACTTACCCAAGTATTTCGTTATGGAAATGCGTACCATGGGAAAAATACAGGTTCTACTTCTGCACCTTACAGTAAGTACTGCAAAAAGAAGCATTCAGGAAGATGTTCAATATACTGCAACTTCTGCAAAATGTCTAGACACAAGGAAGACGACTGCAGGAAGAAACCCAGCAATAAGCTATGCTTCAATTGTGGAGAGACTAGGCATATCAAACCGAACTGTCCAAAACTAGCTCTAGCAACAAACAGCAAAACTACTAAGAATGCCAGAGCATTTGTTCTAACAGCTGAAAAAAACCAAGATGATTCCGGATGTGATTATCGGTACGTTTTTAGTTAATGATATTTTTGCTAAAGTATTATTTGACTCTGGTGCAAACCAAAGTTTTATCAATACTTCGTTCTGCAAACTTCTCAATCAACCATTAACTAAACTTTAACAAGATTGTCTGGTAGAGACAGCAAATGGATAATCCATTAAGATTACTGAAATCTTGCAGGGAGCAAGAATAGAAATTTTAAACCATGATTTTATTGCTAACCTTTATCCAAGAATCTAGCTGGATTTGATATCGTATTAGGAATGGATTGGTTGGTAGCCAATAACGCCAGCATTCTATGTGAACGAAAGTCAGTGCAAGTAAGTTCACCAAAGGGTGAAAATATCACAATTAAAGGAGTTAAGCCAACCAGGTCCACAAAATTCATCTATGTGATGAAAACAGCAAGTTATGCAAGGAAAGGATCACTAGTGTATATGATTTCCATAATCATTAACACTAAAGGAAAAGAATTGAAAGATATTCCCGTAGTATCTAAATTCTCAGATGTTTTTCCAGAAGAGTTACCTGGATTACCGCCAGATAGAGAGGTTGAATTCAGAATTCACCTAATACCAGGGACAGCACCGATTGCCAAGGCACCTTACCGTTTAGCACCGGCGGAGATGCAAGAACTGAAGAAACAGTTGGACGAACTTCTGGAGAAAGGTTTCATACAGCCTAGTTCATCACCATGGGGAGCACCAACCTTGTTTGTCAAGAAGAAGAACGGTTCATAATTGTATTCATAGATGATATTCGTATTTACTCTAAGAGTAAAGAAGACCATGTAGAGCATTTGTTTATACTTCGGAATTTTCTGAGAAAAGAAAAGCTTTATGCTAATTTTTCAAAATGTGAATTTTGGTGAAAGGAAGTGCAATTCCTTGAACACCTGGTTAATCATGAAGGAATTCATGTAGATCCCACAAAAATCGAGGTGATTACTAAGTGGAAAGTCCCTGAATCACCGACTGAGGTGAGAAGTTTTCTTGGACTAGCAGGTTATTATAGACGTTTTATTCAAGATTTTTCTAGAATAGCCATTCCTTTAACCAAATTGACCTGCAAATCAGTTAAGTTTGAATGGGGACCAAAACAGGATGAAGCTTTTAGAATTCTGAAGAAAAAGTTAACCAACGCACCTATACTCGCATTACCAGAAGGAACCGAAGACCTAATAGTCTATTGTGACGCTTCTAAGTTAGGTTATGGATGTGTGTTAATGCAACGTCAAAAGGTTATAGCTTATGCCTCTAGACAACTTAAGAATCATGAAGAGAATTATACAACCCATCTAGAGTTAGGAGCCATAATTTTTGCGCTTAAGATTTGGAGACACTATCTTTACGGTAGCAAGTTTATTGTCTTCACCAATCATAAGAGTCTAAGATATGTTTTTGGGCAAAAGGAGTTAAATATAAGACAGAGACGCTGGATGGGGATTCTTAGTGATTATGATTGTGATATCCAGTATCATGCAGGAAAGGCTAATGTAGTAGCTGATGCTTTAAGTTGAAAGTATCATGAAAATCCAAGACGAGTACGTTCTCTCAAACTAAATCTGCAGATAGATTTAAATGAGCAAATTAGAGAGATACAAGAAACAGTAATCAAGGACGATACTGAAGGATTAAAAGGAATGATTAAGGAATTAGAACAAGAAACAGATGGAATTTGGAGATTCCATAAGAAAAGAATCTGGATACCCAAACAAGGAAACCTGTGCCACCAAATATTAGAAGAAGCCCATAAGTCTAAGTATACGATACATGTTGGTAATGATAAAATGTATCAAGACTTGAGGAAGAATTTCTGGTGGATAGGAATGAAAAAGGATATAACAACCTATGTTGCAAAGTGTTTAACTTGTTCACGGGTTAAAGCTGAACATCAGCCTCAGGTTTATTGCAGCAACTAGAAATACCAATATGGAAATGGGAATTGATAACAATGGAATTTGTTACTAAATTACCCAAGACACGAAAAGGTAATGATGCAATCTGGGTGATTGTAGACAGATTAACCAAATCTGCTCATTTCTTACCTATGAAGGAAACTTTCAGTATGGAATAATTAGCCAAGTTATATGTAAATAAAATAGTTTCATTACATGGAATTCCTTCTCATTTTGGATGAGTTTCCAAAAAGCAATAGGAACCAAGTTAAAACGAAGCACAGCCTATCATCCTCAAACGGACAGACAAAGCGAAAGGATAATTCAGACAATGGAGGATATGCTTAGAGCTTGTGTAATTGATTTCGGAGGAAATTGGGACGATAATTTACCATTAATAGAATTTTCTTACAACAACAACTATCATACCAGTATCAATGCTGCACCATTTGAAGCACTTTATGGACGAAAGTGCCAAACTCAAGTCTGTTAGGCATAAATTGGAGAAAAGAAACTATCTGGACCAGAGATAGTACAAGAAACAACGAACAAGATTATTCAAGTCAAGGAAAGACTCAAAACAGTATGAGATTGCCAAAAGAGTTATGTTGATAACAGACGAAAACCGTTGGAATTTTAAGTAGGAGATAAGGTATTATTAAAAGTTTCTCCATGGAAATGAGTGGTCAGATTCGTTAAAGGGGAAAGCTAAGCCCCAGGTATATTGGACCTTTTGAGATTATTAGAAGAATAGGACCAGTAGCTTACCAGCTACAACTGCCAGAGGAAATGGCAGGAATACATGATGTATTTCATGTAAGTAATCTCAAGAAATGCTTAGCAGATGAATCATTAATGGTATCTCTTAAGGACATAGAGGTAAATGAGAAACTTAAGTTTGTAGAGAAACCACGGCAGATTAAAGATAGAAAGATCAAGAATATCAAACACAAGAGATTAGTTCTGGTCAAAGTGAAATGGGATTCCAAGAGAGGACCAGAATACATTTGGGAGCTTGAATCAGAGATGTAAAGGAAATATCCACACCTGTTCTAGTAGACCTCGAGGATGAGATCTAAAACAAGGTGGGTAGGATATAACAGCCCTCCTAAGACCCTTAACACACCCTTACACGTCTTAAACTATACCCCGTACATGAAAAATGGCCCTAAATAATATTAGTTTCAATAAAAATCAAATAAAAATAAATACCCGAAGCTTTCGCGGGGCGCGACCCATCTCTCTGGGTCTTTCGCGGGCCGTGACCCAGTGACACCAGGCGGCACCCTGTTGCGCCACGTGTCCGGTTACGTTTCAAAGCTACACCTTTGAAAGGGGTCTCAGGCTCAGTTTAACGTGAGCCGCCCTCCGATCTGCACCATAAAAAGGGGTCTCAGGCTCAGTTTAACGTCGCTCATTTCTTTCTTTCTCTCTCTCTCAAAGATATAGTAATAATACGCGGGTATTATACCCCTAAAAAGTGAAGCTCTGCCTTGTTGTAAGTATTATAACCCCCGGTTACGTATTGGTTACTCTACCCGATTGATATAGGGCTCGTAACGCATGCCAAGGCTCTGCCTGACTCAGTTCGTTGGAGTTCTGTCTCCGTGGTATGGCTAATGTAAATTGGGTTATCTTACTAACACGTGTACAGTGTTTAATTTTAATAGATTATAACCAGTAAGTCACCAGAAAGCAGTAGTATTCTCTAAGTCAGCAAAGTGAGTACATTCATTTTTGTAAACTCTTTTTGTGAGTCATTCTCTTTTTCTACCAAATTGTTTTACCAAAACCTCAAATGTTTTAAATTATGATAACAGTGATTGAGTCTATGTATTTTACAATTACTGTCGGTATGTTGGGGTTTTGTATACATTACTTGTTACTATATTGCGAATGGTAGCATGACCACAAGTCAGGATTGACAGTACCGTGGGTGGTAATTGGGTAGATATAAACATTGTAATCGCTCTCAATACTTTAAAAATATAAAAGCTTGTTTTGATTAAACTGGGATGCACTCGCCAGTATTTCTTGCTGATAAAACTTTTTAAAAAACGTTTAAGGTAACAAAATGTGAAAGCCAATAGAAACCAGCTGGAGCGCATTGAAGGATTTGAAAAGTGGCTATAAAAGTTACCTAAATAAGAAAGAAGTTTTATTTCAATAAATTAGGGTTTATTCCTATAAAGTTATTGTAATGGAAACTTGGGTTTTGTCCCATGTATTTATTATTTATAAAAGAATGGTGTTTTAACTCTGATAAACTATTTCCTAACTACGGTCCTGATGTTTAAATTCCGCTGCCAAATTAATAAACACTGATACCACCGGCTCTGTGCATTCTCATGGCCGCCCGCCCCTCGGGGCAAGGGGTCTGGGGTTGCGACATAGTTGTTGTTGTATAAACTTCACTTGGGTAACACATTTTCATTACCTTTAGAAACTTCATAATTTATTCAGAATATCTTGTTTATCTTACAAATAAAAAGTTACTTATATGTAGTAACAACGTTACACATGTTACTTATAGTTATCTCAACCCTTTTATTTAGACACAAAGGGGGCTGAACATATGTAACACATGTTTGTAACATGTGTTACACTAGAGAGGTAACACATATATAGCCACATTACACATCGTACATATAGTTGTTACATGTGTTACAACAAAACTTTACACATGTACACATGTTACCCGTTTTAAACAATTGAGCGTCATGTGTCCAAACCAAGTCAATACCCTCAAGAGAGCCATTGAGAGGTACATCTTAGGTCTTCCACCTTCCGTCCACGACACCGTGGACGCCGGCGAACCCGACACTCTCGAAAAGATGTACCTATTACCGTCAAATTCACCCACAGCCACGTGAAAGATGGAGACTTGAAACCCAAAGGTTCCATCAAAACCGCAAGCCAAGCTATTGACAAACCTATCCCCGGCCTAGTTAAAACAATAATCGGTTAAGTAAAAAGGTTGAAATTAACCGCCATAACCGGTTAACCGAACCGGTTATGGAAATTAACTACGGTAAGATTTATATACTCCTAGTCTTCTATTAGTGCTTACGGGGATTTGATGTGTTGATTTTTTGAGTTGGGTGTTTATTTTAGATATAGTTGGATCTTTATATGCACAATAATAGATTAAACTAAACATCTTATTTACATCGAGATAGATGGTAAACAGGCAACAAGCTGTGTTGCTACCCCTTTTTTAATAGCAAAACTAAGTCTTTTAAAAACTACGTCCATAGATCTTGGAGTCATAACATTACTATGCATGAACCTTTAACTCTACTAAGTAGATCCACAGCCTCTAGTGCCAGGAAACCAAAAGTATCAAAAGCAAATGGGATAAACACGTGCTAGTTTTCAAGGTACGCTTTCTTGTGTTTGGTCACTTTGCCCGAACCAGCCTTTAAAGCAGCCTGACCCACCGTGAAAGCACTAACCCCTAAGCCCACAAGCGGAGAAACCCCTATTAGAAACACAAGTTCATGTTTTCCTCCTACCCATCCAAAGACCAAAATGTCGGCTGGTCTAAAGGTAGATCTCCCTTCGAATGAGTTAGTTAAGAAATTAACGGGTGCCCCTTTCTTAGCGGAAATATCAGTGCGCCTGAATATGTCAAAAAGGACATCCTTAACCAAATCATGTCGGTACTTGAACCCCGGGAGCTCTCGACAATGAACTGCATGCTCCTAAAAAATCCAAACACGCCTTATACAAATAGGATGTGACATTCGGCAAAATTCCATTAATTCCGTACAACCCGAACAACTATTACATTATTTATTTTCGCATATTTGACTTGATTTTATGTCACACCCCCAAAATCCACTCGCGGAGTACCACCGCTTGGAGGCGTGACTGACCAGGATCAAGCCACCAATCATATTGAACATATAAGTAATAAGTAAAAGTAAATGTAATCCATCACAATACAATTGGTGCTAAATCAAAAAGCATAGCATAGGTAGCGGAATCATAGTTATGAACATCCAACACACGTGTTTAGTTCAAAGAGTCATAATGTTTTCAACAAAACATCCACAATCCGTGCCCACAACGACCGCGCCTCCCGTGCAAGCTCCAAGAGTACCTATGGTCCTGCAAGGCATGTAACAGAGAGTCAACAACTAGTTGAGCGAGTTCACAGTTGGTTATTTAGTTATAATGTTCGTATCGTAAATCGTATGCTCGTTTAGTAATCATGTATTGTATGTAATGGTATCGCGGCCCTCTAGGCATGTTTGCGAAGTTTAGTGGGGGTTTCCCATATGTTCTCTAGACTAGGTATATTTGTATCGCGGCCCTCCAGGCATGTTTGCGAAGATTAAAGTATAGTTCGCGGCCATTCCAGGCATGTATGCGAAGATTGTTCTAGTATCGCGGCCGATCCCGGCGTGTGTGCGAAAAGAAGTATATGTATCACTAGTCTAGTAGTATCTACCATTAACCTTCCTCTCCCGAGGCCTATGGTATGTAATTCCGATAACTCTTAAGCATAAATAATCAATCAACCCATTCCCAACCCCGGGAATCCCATGCCTTGGTAAAAGTGTGAACTCACCTTGGTTTGCCCGGTATGCTAAGTTAAGTGCTCACAAGAAATCAATCACGTCCTATAGTGCACGTATACTAAATCAGTTCATGTTCGTAATGTTTCACATGTAACAAGTATCATAGAATATCACAGAGTGTGCTTGGCAGTTAGTATCTTGTATCATGTAAACAGTTAATCAATTTCATGCAACTCATGTTTCACATACCTGTCATTCACAGTTTATTCATACTTGACTAATGGTGTTAAATGGGATTAACGAGGTTCCGCACTTGACAAGATTACGCACTTAGCATTGAGAACATACGTAACAGAATCATTCAGAATTAATCAAAGTTATCATACTTACATAACATACTGCCATGTTTAATAGTGTTAGCAACTTAACATATTTGTCAAGTTAACAGAGTTAATATAGCATAACAGAGTGAATACATTTAACTTAGTTAATTGACTAAACATGGCTGGTAACTAATAGTAATGTCAAACCAACAGGTTTAAGTAATTAACAAATTTAACTAGCTAATAACGTTACTGTGCAGAATGCTAGGCAAAAACCCATAGTGGCGAAATCACTAGTGCCACTAGTGCCGAAATCCCCTTTTGGGCCGAGAACTCTATGGTCGAAATCACACTATGGGCCGAAAACACCTTATGGGCCGAAATCACCTTAGTGATTTCGTCCAGTTAGTTAACAAATGTGGTGGGTGTTTTCGTCAGTCATCATCATCAACAAACAACAACCTTAAACAACACTACAGTTACGATTTCAACCAGCAATCGTTCAATCAGAAAAAATCAACATCATCACAACAGATTTTCAACAATCAATATGCATAATCATCATCATTATTATACCAATCGCATATATATATATAATAACCAGATATATACACATACGCAGACATGAAACAATCAATCGAAAGTTATACACAATAGACCACGGTGCAAACTAACCGAGATGTAAAACTGATGGATTGACCGAAAACAAAGGCTCCGTAGGCTTGCAGTCGCCGTCACAGTTAGAGAGGTGCTCTAGGGTTTTTCCGAATACCCTTTTACTCTCAAAAATCAAAACATATAATATCTCAATACTGGGCCAAGGCCCATCTCTGTTTTCGTTGGTCCACTAGTGGACGAAAACACACAAGGTGTTTTCGTGAGTAGGTGATTTCACAAGGGGGGTGGTGTTTTCATATTAGCAGGGGTGTTAGGCCAAAGATCCATAATAAACTATACAATCCCAATTAACACAATTTACACTATTATCATATACTCAAATATAATATGCACCCCAATTATAAAATATCAATCGCAATACTATTTAACGTTTTACAAATGTAAGCGTTGTGAAACAACAATTCGTGTAAACAAACAACATAAACAATTAACGTGCAAATAAATGCGAAGATGGAATCTTGGAAACTCGAGTTGTCACATTATCCCCAACTTGAAAGAAATTTCGTCCCGAAATTTAGCACATGGTTACTGAGGAAGCTAGTTGTGTTGTGTAGTTTACTGGTTTTCCTGGGGTGTCACATCATCCCCCCGTTGATTTGGAATTTCGTCCCGAAATTCTGTAGTAGCTTCAGCCTCAGTAGTAGTTGCATTGTTTTCGAACAACTGGGGATATTTGAGTTCCATTTGGTCTTCTCGTTCCCAGGTATACTCTGGGCCACGACGGGAGTTCCAACGAACTCGAACAAGAGGTATTCTGGTGTTCTTGAGGACCTTAACATCCCGGTCCGTGATTTCAACTGGTTCCTTGACGAAATGCAACTGTTCATCGATAGTGAGCTCCTTCAAAGGAACTATGAAGGTCTCATCTGACAGACACTTCTTCAGATTCGACACGTGAAAGACGTTGTGAACTGCACTGAGTTCAGCTGGTAAGTTCAGTCTGTAGGCCACTTTGCCTATTTTCTCAATGACTTCAAATGGTCCAACGTATCGTGGATTGAGTTTGCCCCTTTTGCCAAAACGAACAACACCCTTCCAGGGTGACACTTTGAGTAGCGCTCGATCCCCAACCTGGAACTCGAGTAGTTTCCTGTCTTTATCGGCGTATGCTTTCTGATGGTCACGAGCTGCCGCCATGCGTTGTCGTATTAGAGCAATCTTTTCAGTAGTATCAACTACCATTTCTGGACCTGTGATCTGACTGTCACCCACCTCTGCCCAACAAAGAGGTGATCGGCATTTACGCCCGTACAATGCCTCAAATGGAGCAGCTTTAATGCTGGTGTGGTAACTGTTATTGTATGAAAATTCCACAAGTGGCAGATGTTTTTCCCAGCCATTGCCAAAGTCAATTACGCACGCCCGAAGCATGTCTTCTAGAGTTTGAATAGTGCGCTCAGACTGCCCATCTGTCTGAGGATGATAAGCTGTGCTCATGTCTAAACGAGAGCCAAAAGATTTGTGCATTGCTTGCCACAGTTCTGAAGTAAAACGTGCGTCACGATCAGAAATAATAGAGGTGGGCACCCCGTGCCTCGAGACAACTTCCTTAAGGTATACGCCTGCTAGAGTGGAGAACTTATCTGTTTCCTTGATAGCCAAGAAGTGAGCAGACTTTGTGAGTCGATCCATGATCACCCAAATAGTATCATTCCCACGTTGAGATCTAGGTAGGCCAGTAACAAAATCCATGGAAATTTGTTCCCATTTCCATTGTGGTATCTCAGGCTGTTGGAGTGGGCCTGATGGTTTCTAATATTCCTCTTTGACTCTCGCACAAGTCAAACACTTGCTAACGTAAGTTGCTATGTGAGCTTTCATGCTAGGCCACCAGTATGTAGTTCTGAGGTCGTGATACATCTTATCCGAACCAGGATGTACTGAGTAGCGAGACTTATGAGCTTCTTCCATTACAAGCTCGCGTAAGTTGCCATAGAGTAGGAACCAGATGCGTCCTGTTACATAATAGGCGCCGTCTGCCTTTTGTTCTAACCGTTGCCTTGAGCCGCGTAGGGCTTCAGCCCTGACGTTTTCTGGTTTCAATGCTTCTACCTGAGCATCTCGTATCTGTGAAGGAAGACTAGACTGAATAGTGAGTTGCAACGCTCGTACACGCCTAGGTGTAGTATCCTTTCGACTGAGGGCGTCGGCCACCACATTGGCTTTGCCCGGATGGTACTTTATAGCACATTCGTAATCGTAAATCGTAAGTTCGTTTAGTAATCATGTATCGTATGTAATGGTATCGCGGCCCTCTAGGCATGTTTGCGAAGTTTAGTGGGGGTTTCCCATATGTTCTCTAGACTAGGTATATTTGTATCGCGGCCCTCCAGGCATGTTTGCGAAGATTAAAGTATAGTTCGCGGCCATTCCAGGCATGTATGCGAAGATTGTTCTAGTATCGCGGCCGATCCCGGCGTGTGTGCGAAGAGAAGTATATGTATCACTAGTCTAGTAGTATCTACCATTAACCTTCCTCTCCCGAGGCCTATGGTATGTAATTCCGATAACTCTTAAGCATAAATAATCAATCAACCCATTCCCAACCCCGGGAATCCCATGCCTTGGTAAAAGTGTGAACTCACCTTGGTTTGCCCGGTATGCTAAGTTAAGTGCTCACAAGAAATCAATCACGTCCTATAGTGCACGTATACTAAATCAGTTCATGTTCGTAATGTTTCACATGTAACAAGTATCATAGAATATCACAGAGTGTGCTTGGCAGTTAGTATCTTGTATCATGTAAACAGTTAATCAATTTCATGCAACTCATGTTTCACATACCTGTCATTCACAGTTTATTCATACTTGACTAATGGTGTTAAATGGGATTAACGAGGTTCCGCACTTGACAAGATTACGCACTTAGCATTGAGAACATACGTAACAGAATCATTCAGAATTAATCAAAGTTATCATACTTACATAACATACTGCCATGTTTAATAGTGTTAGCAACTTAACATATTTGTCAAGTTAACAGAGTTAATATAGCATAACAGAGTGAATACATTTAACTTAGTTAATTGACTAAACATGGCTGGTAACTAATAGTAATGTCAAACCAACAGGTTTAAGTAATTAACAAATTTAACTAGCTAATAACGTTACTGTGCAGAATGCTAGGCAAAAACCCATAGTGGCGAAATCACTAGTGCCACTAGTGCCGAAATCCCCTTTTGGGCCGAGAACTCTATGGTCGAAATCACACTATGGGCCGAAAACACCTTATGGGCCGAAATCACCTTAGTGATTTCGTCCAGTTAGTTAACAAATGTGGTGGGTGTTTTCGTCAGTCATCATCATCAACAAACAGCAACCTTAAACAACACTACAGTTACGATTTCAACCAGCAATCGTTCAATCAGAAAAAATCAACATCATCACAACAGATTTTCAACAATCAATATGCATAATCATCATCATTATTATACCAATCGCATATATATATATAATAACCAGATATATACACATACGCAGACATGAAACAATCAATCGAAAGTTATACACAATAGACCACGGTGCAAACTAACCGAGATGTAAAACTGATGGATTGACCGAAAACAAAGGCTCCGTAGGCTTGCAGTCGCCGTCACAGTTAGAGAGGTGCTCTAGGGTTTTTCCGAATACCCTTTTACTCTCAAAAATCAAAACATATAATATCTCAATACTGGGCCAAGGCCCATCTCTGTTTTCGTTGGTCCACTAGTGGACGAAAACACACAAGGTGTTTTCGTGAGTAGGTGATTTCACAAGGGGGGTGGTGTTTTCATATTAGCAGGGGTGTTAGGCCAAAGATCCATAATAAACTATACAATCCCAATTAACACAATTTACACTATTATCATATACTCAAATATAATATGCACCCCAATTATAAAATATCAATCGCAATACTATTTAACGTTTTACAAATGTAAGCGTTGTGAAACAACAATTCGTGTAAACAAACAACATAAACAATTAACGTGCAAATAAATGCGAAGATGGAATCTTGGAAACTCGAGTTGTCACATTATCCCCAACTTGAAAGAAATTTCGTCCCGAAATTTAGCACATGGTTACTGAGGAAGCTAGTTGTGTTGTGTAGTTTACTGGTTTTCCTGGGGTGTCACATTTTATTTGATTAAATCTTAGGATTCTAAGAATTATAAAAATCATAGCTTATTATGATGACAAATCTGTTGCGATTAGAAACTACATTCTAGATTTACAGCAGAAATGCGAACAGACAAAACATGTCTGTACCAGTCGCGGTACAATCTGACACGACAAAAAACGAGACACGAAGATATGTCTGCACAAATATTCTATAAAAACTTCATCTAAAAATAACATGTGCCTTCTATTTTTTAGAAAAATCCATTTAAAAACCAAATTGTCCAAGTTCGCAGAAAAGTACAGTAATCCTGCGGAAGTGTACAGCATTCCGCAGAACGAAACAGTAACTGTCCGAAAAACCCAAAAATAAATATTATTTATCAAAAATAATATAATGGGTATTAAAAACGACACAAAATCCGTACTTAAATCTTATTGTGTTAAGCTGCACAGCTAGTTCAGTAAACTACATGACAACAAAGCCGGTAAAGGAACTGTGTCAGATATAATAAAATTTTTAATCCAGAAAGTTGGATTAATAATTTGGATGATAAAACATGTGCAAAACCATTTTTTTGTCATGGATTTATATAAGTAAAACGCAGTGTCAGTATTTAACCCGGTACAAGACCTGAACCAAATTTTTCACCCGATCAACGAATTAATAATTTTAGTGGGTTAGTTTTACCTAGTATCACATTACTTTAAAATGTTGAATCTTAAAACTTTATAGAAATCTATACTATATAATAAAAGAAACCAACAAAAGGACACTTGTCATTATTCTAGACCATCTATTATTACTTAATTGTAGATAATTATTATTTAATTAAAAATATATATGTTTCAAATATTTAAGAAGTTACGGATAAAGTTCCGTAAATTATCTTATTATTTTTATATTAATTACGAGTTTATTATTCTAGACCATCTACTCTTACTTAATTGTAGATAATTATTATTTAATTATAATTATTAAATTTAATATTTGTTTCAAACATTTAAGAAGTTACAGATGAAGTTTCATAAATTTTCTTATTATTTATTTATATTAATTACTAGGTTAGAAATTATATCTTAATAATTAAAACAAATATCGAGCATTTTCATAACGAGGGGGGAGGGAACAATTTTCTTATTTATATTAATTACTAGGTTAGAAATTATATATTAATAACTGAAACAAATATCGCGCATTTTCATAACGAGGGTGTAGGGAACGTTTTCTTGCTTAGCAAATAATTATTTATTTAATATATTTAAAAACAAGAAGAATAATAACTACATTTATCATAAGTTCATACTAATAAATTTATCCAAAAACAAACATCCTTTTAAGATGCAACTCAAGTCCATATATTTAAATTTTAAACTTATATAACTTAATACTTATCTAATTAATTTAAATATTATTTTGTAGCTATAAGTTTATCTAATTGGCTAATTGCTATATACCTAATCTAAACATTTCAACAATATTTTTAGAACTAATAAATTAAGACCACTGTTATTTAAATAAAACTTGGGTTCACGTCATCAGAAAGTCGATGATACAGTTTGTCTTCTAGTCGATGGTTCAAATGCTTTCATATTTATAAACATGACAAAAATCACTATTTTTGATGATACATAAAACAAAATTTTGTTTGGATATCAGAAAAGTGTTTTAAAATATCGTTTTATAATTGTTAAATCTTCGTTATTAACTATTTGATATTTTATTTACTTAACCTGTGTAATACATGGGGTTATAACCTACTTTTTATATAAATTACCAAAGCTCTAGAAGTTTATATACTTAATCAACATTTTATAAAAAAATAATGCAAAACCCCCCTTCCCCCTAGTGATTTACGGTTGGGGTGGGTCCCACCTTGCCACTCATCTCAAGTATGTTGTGTTGGAAGCATAATGGCATGATTAGTGTAAGATCTAAATCCAAGTAAACCTTCTAACACTCCACTCCTTCTCGTTTTTCCAACACATCACCAAAACCTTTCAACTCTTCTTTCTCTCTCTAAAATTCCGACCAAGCTCCAACACCCACCATCTTCATCTTTCAAAAATTCATACACTAGAAAATCTTGCAAACATGGAGGTGCATGGATGAATCAAGAAATTTACAAGACTTGAAGAACCATTTGAAGCACTTTGGTGACACTTGAAGTTCTTAGATCATCATCATCTTCACATCTTCATCTTTGTTTTTACTAGCAAACTTGTAAGAATCATCACTAGCCTCTAAATTTTCATTATTTTTTATTTTTCTTAAAAAATACAAGTTCATCTTGAATCAAACATAACAAAACCCACTTGAAAAGCAATAAGAAAAACTAAAACTATTATTTTGATCTTATAATTTCTTGGTGATTTTGGATGAACTTGAAGAAGTTTATGTTAGTGATTATGAATCTTGTTTATTCTTGTACAAAAATATGATCTAAACAAATGCATGTTAGATCTAACAAGATTCATCAACAAAAGTTATGAACATGGGTTTTTATTCTTAAAATAGTTACATGCATGTTAGAAAACATGAGTAATTATTTAAAATCTAATAACTTAAATTTTTGTTAAAATGAATGAATAAAGTTTCAATTTCTGGAAAGAATCATGAACATGAAACTTGTTAATAAAAGAGTTTTGAACACATGTTTATACTCAAAATGACTACATATATCACTTAAAACATGAATTTTTAAATAAAATTATGATGTAGGTCCCTCGGAGGTTGAGGTTAAACCTTATCCTTGTTAAGTTTAACACACTAGCAAGTGCGGAATCCAAGCTAGAATGCAAACCGGTAGTTTATAATGAGAACACAAGCTACAAAGAGAAAGGTAGACACACAAGATATCAAAGTTTTCTCTTGTATTTCAGTGGACACGGTTACAGCCCTTGACCAAACTGAAAATACGCTCTCAGCAAGACTAAGTTCACTCACACACATGAAGTGAACACATTACATCAGTATATATATCCATCACAGGTCGTCTGGTCGAAGGATCAATTAGACTGATCGTAAGATCATCTATCGAGATACAGCCTATCGAAGGATCCACATATACCTCGAAGGATTGACATCCTTCGAGGTCCATCTGTATCCATCGAAGGTTATCCTTCGAGCTCATCGAAGGATATAAACAATCCTTCGATGACCATCCTTCGACACACACGAACTTACAAACTTTTTCTAACTGTTTGACCAAGTCAAACCAGGAGGATGGTTGACTGGTCAAACTTACATTAAGCACACACATAAACACATCTAAGACGTAACACGACAACAAAAGACATCGTTTTATATCATTACAAAGTACAGACACAAGTGCACCAACAAACTCCCCCTTGGCTGTAGCTTTGTCTCGATCTTTGTGTCTTCAAGTCTCTGACGTCCTTTCAACTGTCAAATGATGTGATGACCATGTACTTCCCGCATTAACCAGTAGATTGAAGCAGTACCGGGCCATCTTCTGAAACTTCATTGCTTGATCTCGATCCCGCACCAAGTAGTTTATCTCATGATCCTTCAGAACAATAATATCCGATCTGGACATGTTAGTAATCCACATCGGATCTATTATTCTAAAGTTCTCCTGACTATCTCTGAATAGGATCACGGCTTCTCCAGTATCCGCATCATAGACCCAGCAACGAAAGTTTCCTAGAAAGTCAGTCTTCATTTTCAGCAAAGGTATCTTCTTCATCACTTTTGGAGGATCATACACCAAACGATAGCGAGCAGTGTTTGTTTCTGGATCAAGTGTAAATCTGATCTGCTCGTATCTAGGAAACTGTGGCTTGTATAGAGGATCCTTCCAGCCCCTTCTTCTTTCCAACCTGATTTTCTTAGCAAACAGATCCACCATCTTATCTTCGACTCGATTGATAACATCTAGTTGAGCTAACACTGCAACATCATAGTACGGAAGTGAAAGAATACTGAGAAGAGTTCTGAAATACTGAAGACCATTTTCTCGTTTCACGACCATGCAGTGAAGTTCCTTAACAAACATCCAACTAATAATGCGACCCCGAGCCCGATTCTTTTCCAGTCTCATATAATTAGCCTGATCCAACGGAGCGGGCGGAGGAGGATTCCTAGCAAGGAAATCCGCTCGCCATTCTTTCACTGTCTTCTCACGGTTTTCTTGAGCTGTCGGAGAATCTGAAGAAAGATTGGCAAATTCTGCTGTCTTTTCTGCCACATAATCATCATCAAGAGCATTCACCTCCGCATTGTCTTTCCCAACATAGACAGGACGTTCAGGATCCGAATCGATGAAGATTTCATCAATTGTAGAGAAATCGGTTTGGTCCTAAACCAACGGAGTAGCATCAATCATGCTTACAGCAACCTCATCCAATTCCGTCAGAGCCAGTATCTGTTCATCAGACATTTCGGTAACATGTTCTCCCTCTTCTAATAGTTCACCCGTGACTGGATGATACTGAAGAACACCTGAGGATTCAGGGAGATCTGCAAACATTTCTGGTTCCAGACTAACATGCTCAAGCCCTGTAGAAGTTCCCAGTGTTTCTGTCTGCTCAGATGGGCCAGTAGTAGCTGTTGAAGGAGCAGAAGGAGCATCTTGAGATGTACCAGACCCACCTGCAGCCCCGGATGCAGATGCACCGGAACCTGAGACAGCTGGTTGATCTGGATTTGCTGCATCATCATCCTTGTCATCCTCATGCCTTGAGGGTACAATGCCTAATGCATTGCATCTTTCATTCCACAGCGTACCCACTTTCTGATTAGTCTTCTTGAAGTTTGCGAACACAGGCTTGAAGCTTTCTGATAATCGATCATCGCGATTTTTATAGTGCTCTGACAGCTCTTCATGCTTCTGCCTTAGTGCTTTTGCCTCATTCTCCAACACAGTACTATGCCTTTTCATTATCTCGACCTCCCTGTCACGTGCCCTGTTCGCTTCCTTCAACCTTTCAATTTCCTCAGCCTGTTCCTTGATCTTAATAATCTGAGCATTAACAATTGAACACAGCGTGTTGTGTGCCACCACATCCTGTTTTCGTTGCACACGATACTCTTCAATTGTTCTTGTATGCCGACCGACTATGGAACCCAATTCACTGACTTGTTCAATCAGGAATTGAATCTTTTCAGATTCAGATAAACCAGACAAAGTCTCTGCCAGAGTCGGTCGCGAAGGCTCAGGTCCTGAGGAGCCAGCCTGACCAGCCTGACCAGAAGCACCTGTTGGACCAGGAATAACAAGAGGAGGACATGGAAGTGTACCTGAGACGGGGGTTGCAGGCGGCTGTTGATCAACAGGCGCCGTGCGTGCCCCAGAAGACGTCTGTGGAGAAGAGATCAGCTCCAGCATCTCTGATGTGGTTAATTGTTCACTGATAGGAGGCAGCTGTTGCTCCGGAGGCGTTGAATGCTGGATCGGATCAGGTGTAGTGACATCACCAGCCGTTTCACCTGTTGGCTTTGATCCGCCCTTTGATCTCTTAGAGGTACGAGTACCCTCTCTTCTTGCTTGTCTCTTCCTTCTGAGTAATCCAGGAGCACCAGGAATATAATCAGCATCTTTATCAGATTCTGCGACATTCACTGGTTTCTCAATAAATTCAAAACCACGAAAATTCCCTCGCTGATCATAAGCCTTACGCATCCCTGGAGGAGGAGGATTATCATCCTCAGAAGACGAGTCATCATTACCAGCACCTCCTTCAGCATCAGAAGACGAACTACTTTCATCCGCCAACCTCCTTGGCTCGTCCACCTTACTTTTGCCTTTGTCAGCCGCAACATTACCTGACTGACTAGCAGTACCACCAGCTCCACCTGCACTAACACTAGCATCAGGATCGACAAACATTCCCTGAACTTCTTCTGCAGCAACATTCACATCGACTTCAACATGTGCTGCAGCACTAGAACTGCCACCAGACTTCCTGCTCGATGCTTTAATACCATGCTTAGCCCCGAGCTGCGTGTTAGCCAACTCAATTAACCTTGGCTCTTCGTCATCCGAATCACTAACATCTCTACGCCATTTGTTGTTCTGCGGTGCCTCGTAGGCCGGAACATCGAGATGACCAATAAGCTTTCTAATTGGATCCGATTCCTTATAGTTCGACATGGATTTGAAAATCAGCAGAGTACGCTCATTCATTGGATTGACAGGAAGAACATCTGCTTCAGCTTTAGGAAGATCAGGAATCTGCTCATCAATCATCATCTGCAGGAATCTAGGATATAGCCAAAACTTGGTAGATGTTCGTTGAGTTGCTGACGGGAGTGGCCTTCGAGCATTTTCTTTCAGATTGTCGAAAATATAACGTGATATGTTGACAGGCTTGTTCAGAATCAATGCCGTAAACAATCCCGTTAAATCAATCGGCGACAGATCATATCCAGATCGTTTGTTGCTCAGGCAGTGAATAAGGATATGCAATAAGAGCTTGTATCGAAGCGGCATAAACTTTTTGTTGATCTGATTTGCAAGAACGTTATCGCTGTACCGTAACCTCATCAGCAGGCCCCGCTGACATTGTAAATCAATAGAAGTAGCATCTTCTGGTTGATCACCTAGTTGCAGACGTGCTCTGATAGTGTTTTCTGTAATCACCATGGGTTTCTCAGCGACGAATCCTCTAATCACTTCTTGATTATCCACAGTCTCAACCACAGCAGAACTCCAGAAATCCTTGATATGAGACTGATAAGCAGTGTGCTGTGTAGTGATTGCATAGTTGATACGAGTGCGATGCAGATACTCCATTATTCCCGTGAATTCCGGACTGATTTTGTCTTCCGGTTGCAAATACGCGACCATGTTGTGTCGTGGCTCCGACATAGATTCAACTTACGATTTTTCTTTCTTGGTTGGTTTTGCCCTTTCTTTCTTTTCTTTCGGTGCCATTTCTGTTCATGAAAACACGGACACGTAATGAGAAACAGTCAACAAGAATTTCACACTTAGAAAAAATTTCAATTTCTTGGAAAAAATTCTAAGTGTTCTGTCTCGAAAGATCCCATTTAGGCATCGAAGGATGACACATGGCTCGAAGGATGACAGACTGTTCGAAAGATGTTACTTTCCTCGAAGGATGGGATTTCTAATCGAAGGATCATCTTTCGAAGAATCAAGAATTTGAAAGATATCTTGATCATTCGAAAGGTCTGATCAATCGAAGGATGAATCCTTCGTGAAACTTAGCATCTTTCGAGTCTCAATTCGAAAGATATTTTGCAACACATCTTTCGAGGTTGAGAATCAACATCCTTCGTGTTGATTTCCGGCGACACTGTTCATCGGAATATTTTCCGGTGGGTTTTAACTGTTTTAAGTGTGGTGTCGTTTTTAAGTGATTTCAACTCTTTAGGAACATCAATCATCAAAACACTTAAAACATTACAAACAAGACACTTAAAACATAACAATAACATCAAAACCCAACCCCGGACACAAAACCCCAACCCGGATACAACCACAAACACATGTATCAATCAAACACAAACACTTTCAAACCATTTAAGACACAAGACAATGACTCTGAAACAAAGAACATCCGTCAAAATTCAACATTTTAAACAACAAAAACCTACAACAAACATATTCACATTACAAAACAAAACACATGATTAGATGAAATGATTATGTTGTTGTTTGAAACGTGTATTAGGGTTATCCTACCGAGATTGCAGATGAAATCCTGATACACTAAGTTTTTTGAGTAAATTTTGGCAGAGTTTCGGTAGGAATGGAGGTTTTTGAAATAGTGAAAATGATCAGTTATGATGAAGTGAAGAAGAAGACACCCTTTTATACCCTGACCTCGAAAGTCGAACCGTCTCGAAGGATAGATGATCTTTCGAAAGATGAAAAGGTGTTCGAAGGATGAGATATTTGGTCGAAGGATCCAGATCTAGATCGAAAGATACCAGATATTTTTGGAACCCTCAACAACTTCGAAAGATGATCCTCGAAGGATATCTTTCGACCTGATTCATCCTTCGAAAAGTCTGATCAGCTTGAAGGATCCAATTGGTCAAAACTTTCGTTGACCAATTCATCTTTCGACTGAGATGATTGACTTTCATTGACTTTCATTGACCTTCTGATCTTTCGAGGGCCATTGCTTCCTCGAAGGATCAGATTTCCACCAACACTTTGGATTTTTGGGAATTTTCAATTTAAGCCCTTCAAATTCTTAAAAGGCTTTCAGAAATGATCGTTTTGAAAAATTGTCCGTTATGAAGTTCTGCAAAGGTCAGTTTTATGAAGTATTTCGGCTTGTCAGATATCTGATCGAGTACCAACATCGGTTAATCAAAAATAAGATTAAATTGAAAATCTTTTTGGATTTTGATAAAATAAAAGACAACAATAAAAGACAACAATTTTAGAATCCTTTGAATGTTATCAAACGACATCACCGCTAATGTCGTGCTGATATGCACCAAACGACAAAAACTGTTTAAAAAAACAATAAAAGTTAATCACTAAAGTTAAGCAGTAAATAAATATGTACAAACACAACAATATTTTTGCGAGTTTCTGGCGAAGAGAATCATATCAGTTTGCGGTCTTTTGTCAAAACACATTTCCTTTTAATATTCTTTTACAGAAGAGGATAAGTATTCTACCACAATTACCGATATTGTTATCCACTTAAACTCAGCGATCAAGTGTAATCATAATGCATTGAGATACGTTAAGGTATGATTTATACTTACCGACCGGTGTTCATCCACTCACGACACATTCCCGTATCAAGGTATGCACGAGAGTTCATCTTACTGGGGAGTATACCATTTATCATCCGTTTTTAACGTATATAAAATGTGAACAAGTCACTTATTTGATTTGAAAACAAGCCCTATGTGATAGAATCACTTATTGATGAGGAACTTGATTTTCATATGCATGAGGGCACAGGAGCAAGTCCGTGAACAGGTCAGTACTTCCGTACAGCAGAGAGACGAACTTGACTCCCGGATAAATGTGATATTTTATCACTTATTTGTTTGGACATGTGATTGTTTATCACTTATTGAGGTCGAATGCAATATGTACACGTATGTATGGTATCATGGAAGATCTAGACTTGCGTCCCCGTTATTTTTTTTGGTAAAAGATACAACCATGATACCCAGATGATAAACAGCATAAACCCCAAATATCTCAGAACCTCGGCAATCTATCAAACGAAATTTTGGTACCAAGACCATATGCCAATGAGCGGTTCCCACGCGGTTTTCAGTTTGTTATATTTATATCCCCTGCACACTTTAAAATGATCGGGAGTCTACCGGTACATCATTAGTAGAGCTACTTATCTTTTTCTTTTCTTTTGATTTCTAGAAACATGTTTCGACCGACCTCTGATGTAATATCATTTTCTCTTATATTACCAAGAAACTCATTTTTGTTTTTCTATTGTTTTTGTGTTTTTTGTTTTTTTTTTTTTTTTTTTTGTTTTTGTTTTTTTTTTTTGAATTTTCTCCCCCTTAAATGCAGAAAGTAAATAAAGTAAAGACATATTTTTGTATTTTTGCGGTTTTTCAATGTTTTTGAATTTTCTTTGAAGCTTTCTCCCCCTAAAATTTAAAAACAAAGACAATAAAGACACTTTTTTTTTTTTTTTTTTTTAAGAAAAATATTTACAAAAACGATTTTCCGATGTCGGTTACTCTTGCTTCACCTTTATGCCGTTTACCAAAAGTAAATAATCGAATCTTGATTTATCAAAAGCTTTGGTAAAAAGGTCGGCACGTTGGTGATCGGTATGAATGTGAACCACATCGATAAGTCTCTTTTCAAAGCAATCACGTATGAAGTGATATTTAATATCGATGTGCTTCGTTTTTGAGTGTTGTACAGGATTTCTAGTGATCTGTAAAGCAGCTTCATTATCAACAAAAATAGGAGTAGTTAGGAATTCAAAACCGTAGTCCCGCATCTGTTGTTGGATCCATAGAACCTGGGAGCAGCAACTAGACGCAGCAATGTATTCCGCTTCACATGTAGACGTAGCCACACATGTCTGCTTCTTGCACTGCCAAGTGACTAGGCGAGTGCCTAAGAACTGACATCCTGCTGTAGTTGATTTTCCATCTTTCTTGCAGCCGCCGAAATCAGAATCACTGTAAGCTTTGAGATCGAAGTTATCATCCTTAGGGTACCATAACCCGGTGTCAGGGCAACCCTTCAGATAACGAAAAATCCTTTTGACAGCAGCATAGTGAGAGACCTTCGGATTTGCTTGGTATCTAGCGAGAAGGCACGTTGGATACATAATGTCGGGTCTTGATGCGGTGAGATACATTAAGGATCCAATCATAGCACGATAAAGTGAAGAATCCACAGCATCCCCTTTTTCATCCGGAGTAATCCCGTGATTCTGCGGAAGAGGAGTAGAAATTGGCTTCGAATCGGACATCTGGAACCGGCTCAAGATGTCTCCGACGTACTTGGTTTGATGGATAAAAATTCCAGATTCGGACTGATTAACTTGCAAACCCAAGAAGAACGTCATTTCACCCATCGCACTCATCTCGAATCGATCTTGCATCACCTTTTCAAATTCCTTGCATAACTTATCATCGGTAGAACCAAAGATAATGTCATCGACATACACCTGTACCAACAGAAGATCTTCACCTTTTTCCTTGATGAAGAGGGTACAATCGATCAAACCCCGTCTAAACCCATTGCTCAGCAGGTAAGTAGACAGTGTCTCATACCAGGCCCGGGGTGCTTGATGAAGACCATATAACGCCTTGTTAAGTAATAAAACTCTGTCAGGATGTAATGGATCTTCAAACCCCGGTGGTTGCTCGACATATACTTCCTCTTCGACTACTCCGTGTAGAAAAGCACTTTTAACATCCATCTGGTACACCTTGAATTTCTTGAAGGATGCGTAGGCTAGAAAGATTCTAATAGCCTCCAGACGAGCAACAGGTGCATACACTTCATTGTAGTCAATACCTTCGATCTGACTGAAGCCTTGAACAACTAACCTTGCTTTGTTTCGGACAACAATCCCACGGTCGTCCTTTTTGCACTTAAACACCCAACGAGTTCCGATCTTCTTGTAGTTGTCGGGCCTATCAACCAATTTCCATACGCCCAACTTCTCGAACTGCTGAAGTTCTTCTTGCATGGCTTCCACCCAGGAATCATCTTTCAATGCATCCTTCCAAGATCTAGGCTCTTCTTGGCTAACATAGCAGGCGAAAGACCAATCATTTTGTTGTCCCGATTCTCGTATCTCAGCATACAAGCCAGCATTTTCATTATTTCTGATTTGATTTCTTGTCCTTACACCACTGAGAACATCACCTATAATATTCTGCTGAGGATGAATGTTATGAATTCGGGTTTCAGGTACTAGAGGAATGTCAACATTGGTCCTCAAGTTATTGATATTTAAATTCCTGATATCATTCTGAAGCTGTTGAGTTGTAGAAGATGATGCATTTTCTTCTTGGACAATTGGCGCAGACACTGGATCCGTTGCTTCTAAAGTACCTTGAACCGGACCGCGTGATTCACCATCATTTGCATCAACATACTCCTCATCTTCCGACGACAAATTGTAGTCTACAGCATCATTAAACACCTCATCTGAAGCGAGATTGTTGACAGAGGAAGATGCTTGTGAGTCAACAATGATTGGGCGAGCTAACTGAGAGCCAGTCGCATTCTCGCTTTCAGACAACATTTGAGCAATTGCATTGTCATCATCAAATGTCGGCAGATTGAATGAGTCGAAACGACCATCATAATCGAACATCCATGGATCTCCAGAAGGCTTCGGAGGATTAGAATATCTTTGAACTCTTACTTCACCCCATTCTTCAATCTTCTTGGTAGTTAGGTTCCATACTCGCAGATTAGGAGTAGCATACCCAAGGAAGTAACCTTCGATAGCTTTGGCACCAAACTTCCCGTCAGGCTCAATCATGGTACATGGTGCACCAAAAGGTTCTAGATATTCCAAGTCAGGAGTCTTCTTGTGTAGGAGTTCGAAGCACGTTTTGCCATGTCTTTTCACTGTGAGAACCCTGTTTAACGTGTAGCAAGCCGAGGCAACAGCTTCAGTCCAGAATCGAACTGGAAGCTGAGACTCAACCAACATGGTTCTTGCAGTTTCAATTAAGGTTCTGTTCTTTCTTTCAGCGACTCCGTTTTGTTGTGGCGTGTACCGAGAGCTGTATTCATGAAGGATTCCTTTTGCAGTGCAAAATTCATCCATAACCCTGTTTTTGAACTCGGTTCCGTTGTCGCTTCGAATTCGCCTCACCTTTAGATTATAAAGATTTTCCAACAAGGTGATCAAATTCTTTAGAATTTCTGGAGTCTCGCTCTTGTGGACCATGAAATCAACCCATGAAAATCTTGAATAGTCATCAGTGACTACCAAGCAGAAAACTTCCCCGTGCACACTCTTATGTTTGACTGGGCCGAAAAGGTCCATATGCAGACGTTCGAGTGGCATGTTTACAGTGTTAACCTTCTTCAATGGATGTGATTTCTTGATCTGCTTCCCTTTCTGACACGGCACACAGACATCTTGAAGTTGAAAATTCTTCACATTGACACCTCTCACCAGATTGTTTTTGACAAGGTGATTCATTTTTCTGAGGTGAATATGACCCATCCGTCTGTGCCAAGAAATCGTCTCCTTTTCAGTGGCTTTTGAAATAAAGCAAGTAACTTGTTTGGACTTGGTTATTGCTTGGCTCATATCGAGGACATACAAATCATTTACTCTTGGTGCTGATAAGAGAATCCATTCTTCGGGAATCTTGAATCCTGGCTTCAGCACATAACAACCGGCATCATCAAAATGCACGGTGAACTTCTTGTCGCAGATCTGAGAAACACTCAGGAGATTGTGATCCAACTGTTGCACATAATTGATTTTGTCGAAACTCACAACTCCATTTGAGATCATTCCCTCGCCGGTGATATACCCTCCTTTGTCTCCAGCAAATGCAACATATCCT
The DNA here is from genome assembly GCA_030545235.1 of Helianthus tuberosus. NCBI lineage: Eukaryota > Viridiplantae > Streptophyta > Magnoliopsida > Asterales > Asteraceae > Helianthus > Helianthus tuberosus. The sequence continues at coordinate 172,761,554 of CM060377.1, forward strand.
CCTCTTATACTTCGCACATCGAAAAGAAGACGGTAGTCGCCCGTCATGTGTCTGGAAGCCCCACTATCAACAATCCAATGACTATTAATAGTTCCTCCTGGAGCCGCCTGCACATGCAATTAACTTATCAGTTTGAGAGGGGGACCCAAGCCTTTGTGGACTTGGGTCGTCCTTGATCATCAAGGAAAGTGATTTCAATCACTTGATGATTAGGAAAAAGAACCTGTGGTGCTCCCCCTGATTGAATTACCTGTTTTTGCTTCCAAGCTGTTTGTCCTTTACCAGTATTTGAATTTATTGTTTTAGCATTTACTGGTTTTACAGTTTCAGATTTTGCTTGTACAGGTTTTTCTTCTTTAACCTCTGATTTTAAGGCCCTTTCAATTACCTTTTGATTCTTTTGCTTTAACTTCTTTTCCCTTTCTTTCAAGACACGTGGGTCTTGTTTAGGGGAAACTGATCGTTTTCGGTAATCGATTTCTTGGGGAGCACTCGTTATTGACTTCAGCTTTTGTACGTGTGGGCAATATCTTACAATATGCCCAACTGTCCCACATTCAAAACATGTTCTCCGCTCTACAAACTTCGGAGAAACATGTTGATGACCAGACGGAGAACCAGACAATGAACTTTGTGATCTAGACGTGCTTGGGCCTAAATCACATCCGTTGGTGTGTTGGGTGTAATTATTCTGATCATTTCGTTTTAAAATTCTAAACTGTTGTATAAACTCAAGGTTAGATTTATCCTGAAATGTTTCAAGTTTGTCTGAGCCCGTGGATCCAACAAAGTTCATTTTCGGTCCTTGCTTCTTAACAGGAGCTCTTTTATTTTGCACCTTTTGTTGTTGAACCTTAGGTTGCTCAACCCTTGATTGTTGAATTTTAGGTTGTGCAGCCTTAGGTTGAGTAGCCTTAGACTGTTCAACTTTAAGTTGTTGAACCTTTGGTTGTTCAGTCTTAGGCTGCTGAACTTTAGGTGCTTGAACATTCTTGTTCTGAGCCTTCTTTCCCTGTACCTTACCCTTTCCGGAATTGACTTGTTGTTTTCGCTCAATTGGTAGTTTTTGGTTTCCGTATTGTTTTCTAATTTGTTCACACGGAATTGGATCACATTGAGTGACGGTAACTTTGCCACTTTTGTTCCCCAAAAACTTATCAGTGCATCCTTCAAAAATTTGCTCAATTAAATCTTGATTTACATTTTTAAGTGGAAAATCTTTGTTAGAGTAGATTTTGCTGTCTCCTTTGAGCGTGTACAACAAGTTATTCTCTTCACGGCTAGATACAAGGGACTCCATTGCTTTTGACGTTTCAGTCTTACTCGGTTTCACTGGTGGATCACACAGGATGTGATTCTCAATTGGAATATCTGTTGTAACCGAGTTAGACTGTTGTTTCACAATCTCTTCAGATTCATCATCCGAAGAATCAGCATCCTCAACAATGGGAGGACTCTGTTCCTTAACACACGATGAATCTGTCACATTCTCAGATTCTGATTGACCCGAGGATGATGTACCAGTTGTGAACCCGAGGCCTGCTGCAAAGTCATCTAGACCGAGTGGCACAGTAGGTTCAAAACGGGGCATATCCTCGTCATCAGGCAATTTGGAGTAATTGTGATTCATTGGGGGAGGACATGATTTGAATCCAATACATGGTTTATCCCCCTTTTTCTTTCTCTCTTGAACGTCAATGATGTGATCCAATACAAAGCGGGAATTGGAATAGCTTTCCAGTTTCTGCTTAATTGTTTCACATTCACAACGAGCTGTTGCCAACTCTACCATTTGCTTTTCAATTGTGTCAATAAGATTGTTGTTAGCATGTTGTTTTCGCAAAACAGCCTTTTGTAATTCTGAAACATCATGTTTTAATGACGCAATTGTTGCTTTAAATTCCTTTTCATTTCTGGTTAAAAACAAGTTAGCTTCAGTTGCTTTAGAAAGATCTACAATTAATTCTTGATTGTGTTTGTATGTGATTTCAAACTGACTTTCCTTTTCAGCATATTTAACATTTAAGCTATCACAATTTTCACAGCTAACTACAGTGGGTTCATCGACACGTACCTGACTTGATGAACTGTCGACATTAGCCATAAAGGCTGAATGGAAAGAAAAAGATCCATCTTCAGAGAAGAACTGAGCAAGCTTCTCGGAAGTTCCAGCAGATTTCTGGCAAAGAATAGATCTCCTCTTGCATAATGCTTCAGCTTCAGCCAAAAGCTCATCAACTTCCAAATCTAAAGCATCACTTGATAAATCACCAGCATCAAGTGATTCCCCATCCATGCTCCCACTATAACCCGAACTATCTTCATCTTCTGAAGATTCACCAGCAGACACGGGTTCTACTACCTTCTCAATCACTTTAGCATAACATGCTGTTCCACCATTTCCTCCTTCTCCAAGCTGAAGGTTCCAATTGCAGATTTCATCAGCTTGAACAACCAATCCTCTGTGGGGATTAGTGTTTGTGGATCCAGATGCATTTCCTCCAACCGGCACTATTGATCTGTCATTGTTGTTCTGTTGCTGTTGTGGCTGTCCTTGATTCCTGAAGGGATTCTGATTTCCTTGCTTAGGAGGCTTCTGACACTCCCGCTTGAAGTGACCCTTTTCACCACAATTGAAGCAAGTGACAGCATTCTTATCAAAACCATACTTGGTGTTGTTGTTGCTATTCAAGTTGGTTCTCCCCGTCCTTTCCATAAACTCCTTTGCTCTTCGAATTGCACTAGCAAGAGCCCATTTGATATCCATCATTTCAAACTCTTCCCTATCCACTTGCTGATAATCTTCATTGGTTAGATTGATATTCCCAATCTGACCTGCAACCAATCCACAATAGGCACTAACCAAGGTGTTCAACATCTCCATATGCTCCTTGGCTACTTCGACACTGACTTTGGAAAAGCTGGAAGTGTCTAATCTGACTGTGTTCGGATTGGAAGTGGCTTGAAAGTTTGAAGAGCTTCCATAAAACCCTTGCTGTTGCGGTTGTTGCTGCTGAGCTCTGCTTGGGTCTAAGAAAGGCGGTGGTGTAAATTGAGGAGCAGGTTGCACGTCCTGTTGTAGAGAAGAAGAATCTGGTCTTGAGAACATCGTGTATGCTGAAGGATCAAACTGATTTGTTGTGGAAGGCCCGGTGTTTGAGATGAAGGCTGTTTGAAGCTTCGCATGTTGAGGAACTGGTTTTTCTCCACTGATACCTCCTGCAATCCCAAAGTACATCTCTGGATTTTGAGGAGTTAATGTTCTTTTTGCCTTAAGCTTTTCTTCTACATCCTTGTTCTCCAATTTCTGAATTAACTCATAAACGGTGATTGTGTCTAGAACACCATTTTCTTTGAGAATTTCAAGATAACTGCTCCACTTTGCTGGTAAGCTATCAGCGAATCTCTTCACCATTTCTTGTGGAGTGGCAGTGACTCTAAAAGCAAACATCTCGCTCAACAAGTGATGGAACCTTGTAGATAACTCTGCCAAGGTCTCATTCTCCATACACGTGAAACCTTCAAACTCTTTCTTCAGTAAATCTTGCTTGATCTTTCTAGATTGAGCATTTCCTTCACATCGCAACGTGAGCATATCCCACAAGCTTTTAGTAGTCGTGCAGTAAACAAACTGGTGGTAAATGTCTCTGTGAAGAGCTTGTGTGAGAATCATGAATGCTTTCTTTTCTAACTCAAATTTCTTCTTATCATCTTCAGACATAGTGCTGTAAGTTTGTGGATTAGATCCTGCAACTTCCAATTCATTTTCAAATGGAGTAAAGAAGCACATCCATAGATCTTGACCTTGCCCCTGAACATAAGTTCTCAGCCTTTCTTTCCACCATCCCCAATCATTGATGTGATTCAGCTTTGGCGGTTTTGTGCTTGTACCAGTTTCACTGTCGTTCTGCATCATAGCTTGAATGCTGCTGCTTTGATTTGTGACCAATGCCCATTGATTTGCAGTTATCATTGCAGCTTGAGGTGGGGCAATAGCCTGCATCCATGCATTTTTGTTGAAATCTGACTGAGATTGCGTAGCTGATGATTGCGTAGCTGATGATTGTGGAGTCAAGGTTGTTTGAGTCCACGCAGTTGGATCCCACTGACCGTTTGTTCCCATTTTATAAAGATAATTAATATATTAAGTGAAAAATATATTTAAAATTTGAAAAACAAGTTTTCCCTTTTTTTTTTTTTTAAATTAATTTTTCACAAACTATGTTAAAATCTCGAAGGATAACAAACAGCCGAAGGATCTTTGATCGAAAGACCTGAAAAACACAAACTTGTTAAGCTTAAACAGATTAGGATCGAAAGATCAGAACTTGTTCGAAGGATCAACAGTGTTCGAAAGATCACTGTTGAGTTTCGAACAATGATTTCGAAAGACTCTCCAATCGAAGGATCCTTGTCTTTCGAATAAGACCTGTAGATCGACAGATATATCCTTCGAAAAGATTCCTTGGATCGAAAGATAAGTCACAGACTTCGAAGGATGTTCGAAAGATGATTATCTATCGAACCTCCTTTGATCGAAAGATGATCTTTCGACTTCGAAGGATATCCTTCGATCTGCACTGACACAGCTGACAAAGTTGACAAAAGTTGACAGGTTGGTGAAAAGGTGATTGGTTGGTAAAAACTTTCGGCAGAAGGTATGTTCAGACCATACTTTCTGCCAACCCAGATTTGACTAAGAAAATATTGCCTAAAAAGAAGGTTCTTATCCAGAAACCGGTCACCGGAGTAAGCCGGAATTTGGCCGGAAATTACCAAACTTCTTAAAAACAAGTTTTTAAGTTACCCAACCCGTTCTTTAACACACCCGGTTAGTTTAGAACACGTTTTTACGTCAAGAACTGTGAGAAAAACACTAAAAACAGATGTTAACCCGTGTGAGTTTTTGTCCAAACACTCCAAAGTCTTGTATAAACTCGGTTTTTAACAAGGAAAAGAGCCACGGCTCTGATACCACTTGTAGGTCCCTCGGAGGTTGAGGTTAAACCTTATCCTTGTTAAGTTTAACACACTAGCAAGTGCGGAATCCAAGCTAGAATGCAAATCGGTAGTTTATAATGAGAACACAAGCTACAAAGAGAAAGGTAGACACATAAGATATCAAAGTTTTCTCTTGTATTTCAGTGGACACGGTTACAGCCCTTGACCAAACTGAAAATACGCTCTCAGCAAGACTAAGTTCACTCACACACATGAAGTGAACACATTACATCAGTATATATATCCATCACAGGTCGTCTGGTCGAAGGATCAATTAGACTGATCGTAAGATCATCTATCGAGATACAGCCTATCGAAGGATCCACATATACCTCGAAGGATTGACATCCTTCGAGGTCCATCTGTATCCATCGAAGGTTATCCTTCGAGCTCATCGAAGGATATAAACAATCCTTCGATGACCATCCTTCGACACACACGAACTTACAAACTTTTTCTAACTGTTTGACCAAGTCAAACCAGGAGGATGGTTGACTGGTCAAACTTACATTAAGCACACACATAAACACATCTAAGACGTAACACGACAACAAAAGACATCGTTTTATATCATTACAAAATACAGACAAAGTACAGACACAAGTGCACCAACATATGATCTAAAAATTTTGAAAAAAATCATGAATAAAGTTTTCTTTTCGGGAAAGATGGAAAGTACAACATTTTCGTAACACTTTTGTTCACAAGATAGGATGATTGTTGATACTTGTTGATATTTTAAGTTGAAATGATTTGAACACAAGTTTGTTTAAATTTGAGAAAAGTCTATAGTTTAAAGGAAACTATGGCAAAAAATTTATAAAGATGGTTATGATCAAAAGGTGTTAAACAAAGGATTTGGTGACTAGAAAACAAATTGGAATCTTTAAACTTGATCAAACGAATTTTTGGACAAGAAGTTATAAATACATATTTTATGAAGATTTCTAAACTAAAAATGACAAAGTATATATTTTAGATAAAATGTATACTTTAAAGATTCATCAAAGTATCATAATTATATATTTTTGTATGTATATTAGGTATTTAGTTCATGTATGAATAAATACAAAACTATACACTTCCAAAACAATTAAAAAAAATTAACACTTGGAAAACGAAAACTATAAAAATGGAATGTCCATCCTTGGACATAAACAAACAATCGGACAATTTGGACACTTTAGACAATATGGACACTTTTGACAAATTCGGACAAAATAAAATATATGGCACGGACGAAATTAACGACATAAACTAGACGGACGACACGAATGGAATGGACGACACGAATAAACCAAATCAACACATAAGAAATAGTCATCACAAGAATAAGAGCCGTCACACACGCTTTAAAAGTCTTATGCACTAGAAAGATTAATTATGTGACATAAGTGACAATTCTTACAAAAACTAGATTTTTATCAAAATACGAGTATTATTTTTATGGACCAAGCCCATATATTTTAGACTAAAAAGTATCCATAAATTAAATTTGGGCTAAGTCTATTTTTCTTAAATAAAAATTTGGACTAAGCCCACTTTTACAAAAATATTTGGACTAAAACCCACTTTATAGTTAAATTGGGCTAAAGCCCACTTTTTACAAGTGTTTTGGGCTAAGACCACTTTAGTAAAACTATTCTTGGGCTAGGCCCACTCTTGCACATCAATTTAGGCTTGACCCACTTTAAACAAAATCATTTGGGCTAGGTCCACTTAACTAAAACAATTGGATTAGACCCACTTATACAAAGACATTTGGGCTAGGCCCATATACACTAAACATGCAAATTGTACTTAAAACCTAACACATGGGTTAGGCCCATTCAAACATAAACTACATAGAATATATATATATATAGTGGAGGGTTCAAATGAGAAGAATTTTTTTGTAAGAATAAAAAGAACAAGTTTTAAACCAATAGAATTGCTCCATTTACTTCATTTAATATGTGTATTTAATGTTATTGAAAAGGGCATATGGGTAAATTTATAATTGTAGTTAATTAGCTAACTAATTAAACTTGTAACTAACTTTTAATTATACTATTTTCAAGATAACATAATTTATGGCGGAGGACAACTTTCGACATGTGTAGGATAAATTTCAGTATGCGTAGGATAAATTTTGAAATGTGTATGATAAATTTAGATATGCGTAGGGTTAATTCCGGTAAGTGTAAGATATATGTGGGATAATTTTTGAAATGTGTAGGATATTTTTTTTTATTTATTAATGAGAGATAACATAATTAATGAGAGAAGTTATAAACTATTTAATGTTTTACCATTATGTCCTTTCTTCTTTTTCTTCTCACATTAAATTTCTTTTCAAATGAACCTTCCCCTATATATATATGTAAACATAAACAAAGAAAGCAAAGGAATACAATAACCAAAAACGAAATTCAAGATGAGATACTTGTACGAAAAACAAACATAAACCTAAGTGTCTAATGAGATTAGAACACTTGTAGGTCAAGAAACAAACGAAGAACCAGGAATCGAATAGAGATTTGCACGGAACGCAAATCTGTGAGTTCATGGTTTTCCCCTTTTATTTAAACGTTTTATAGTTTTAAATGCTCGGGGATGTATATATGTTATGATTTGTGTAGCTGGAAAATGAAAATATTTAGATCACATGCGAATATGTGTTTTAAATAAAGGGGCCATTGATGAATAATCAAGTACCGAGGAATGAAGGGATAGATCTATTGGGTTTTGGCGAGCCCCACTATTAACGGCAATGATGATAGATTGTTACAGAGTGCTTTTGTGTCTAAAACTAGTGTCACTGACACAAAAATAAATCGTCAAGGTTTGGTTGCCTCCTATTCTGGCATACAGATTAGTGTCCTTGCAAAACACTAATGATCTCGCAAGTTTCATTATACTATACAAAACGAATTTACTATTTCAAATGTTTTAATGTAACACCTGTGCCTCCACGGCCATCACACAAATACTGTAGCAATGAAATATTGTATTTCATACTTGGTCTTTGTAAAAAAATATGTGTATCATTTGCACATATCAATTCTTGTTCAATTTCAAACTCTAAATCACTTTCTGGAAGGTTATACGCGCACCGATGCGTAAATATAACCAGTTTAATGCAACAAACACTCCGGAATAGTGACATTGGCTTAACATACCTTAAATAACCTTTACATAACTTAGAAATAAGTTTTGAAGGCATTGGTATGGCAAAAATCAAGTTAAATCGCTTACAGGGACTAAAGTTGACAAACTGCGAAAGTATGCCAATTTGAACTGTAACAGACATTCCGGAACATGACCATAAGTTAAACACACCTTAAATATCCTTTATATAGCTTAGAAATAGGCTTTGAGGGATTCGGTGTGCTAAAATAAACTTTTGGGTCATTCAGGGACTAAAAGTGTCAAAAAGTGCACAAGTTTGCATTTTCGCGCATAACTTACGTTCTGAATACATCCGGACACCCAAAAATTTATGTAAGCATGACTACATTATATTTTAGTGTTCGCCATAAGAAAAATCCATTCGTCACGTCATTTGGATCGTTTTTCGCGCTTATGCGCATTCCGTCGTAATTAAGCGAACATCGCGTTCGTACGACCAAACGAACCATCATCCGACATATTTTTGAACATGTTTCAAGTCCACAATGTTTAGGCATCATTTTAGGGCCTTAAAGTTGGCTTTACGGGCCTTAGAAGTGTCGGAAATGGCCTTAAACACGTGCAGGGACCTAAACTGTCATTTCTGAAACATATGTGCAGATCAGAGGCCCCAAGCGGCCCGCATTGTGTTTGCCTAAATCTAAAGCGGGCCGCATTAGCCCTTCTGACCAGATTCAATGTTTGTTTTCACAAGTTGCAGCCCTTTAAACCCCATCCACATGTTTTAAACTTGCCTAATCATCAAGATAAGATCAAGATTTAGCCACCATAACATTTGGACAAGTGTACGGCCTTGATCGTTTCCCCTTTTCCAAGAAACGATCCTAACGGTTACCCGAAAACTATATATACCCCATACCCCCCATTGCTATTCTTACAAGAATTCTGATTTTGAGAGCTCTAAGTTGAAACCATTGTTTCATACCTGAGTTCTTGAAGTCGGGATTAGCATTCGGGGACCCTGGGTAAGTATTCTTTCGTTCTTTTCCTTATTTTACTGCTTTTCGAGTCAGAAAGTCAAACTTTGTTTGACTTTCAGCGTTGACCAGTAATGGTCAATGCGAAGTTCGTTTGAACTTCGCAACGTGAGTGTAATCACGTTGGTCATAGTCCCTTGGGACTATGCCCACTGATTACCACGTTGTCTAGAGTCGTAGGGTAGGCGATCTAATAAATCGCCTATACCTTCGAACTCGACCCATTTGGTCGATCATTAGGATCCGACCAAATACTTTAGGTGACCATAGTAGGTAGGGAATAACCTTCCGAGGTTATACACTATGGTCACATCGTTTAAGTAGTTGTATGATAGGTAGTTTATATGCCTTAGGTAAATTACCAGAATACCCTTTTCATGTATAATTGGTAATTAAGCATATGTAACCTAAAACTTTGTCACATAACTGATTATGTAACATGATTAGGCATATAACACTTGTCATAGGGCTAGTTAGGCGGTCCAAACGCGTTTCACGCGCACGACGCGTTAAAGTAGCATAAGCTTCCTAAACGGGTCGTAATGGGTCGATAAGACTTAGGTTAAGTTTCATTTAGCATGTAGGCCTTGTTAAACCATATCACATGAGTTCCTACACTCATTTGGTTTACAAACCCTAATGCTACCCAATCTTCCGATTTAGGTCCGGTTAATTAACATAGTTACCTATATTAGGTGCCGTTTGATTTCCGTGATCTCTAGCATTGTTTGGTTGTTACTCAAGGACTACTGAGCATTCTCAAGTGAGTACATAGACCCCTCTTTTTCTGTTTTCCAAACTGTTTTGGGGTGGAACACATGTGCCTACTTGTTACTTTCATGCTTTCCTGTTTTCATATCATATACCTGCTATGTTTATTAGTACATTATAGTACGTCGTTTTACATTGACATTTTATGCTATGTATGTATATAGCGTGCATACTTAGTACATCGTTTTACATGACATTTTATGCTATGTATGTTCATTTAGTTCATACTTAGTACATTGTTTTACATCACATCACATCACATGCTATGTATGTTCATTTGTTGCATACTTAGTACAGATTCATTTCATCACATGCTTACATTTTGGTATGACATTTGGTTTGTTAAATGGGACAATACATTCATTAACATTAGCTACGCCGTTCGTTAGTAGGTAGTGGTACCATAGGAATTGACAACTCCCGTTCCGGACATCCCAGGGAAAGGGGACAGTAAAGGAATGACCGAATTCGATGATATTTAAGACAGATAAACCTTTAATTTGTTTAAAGGGTTTATCACCACAGTCGCAAGGCTTGGATGTATGCATTGGAACAACACCACATAAATGTACATATTCAGTATAGCATGCATATAGACATTTTAACATGATTGACCTTGATCATGCATTTTCACAAGACATAATGTTGATTTAAACTACGTTTTACTTCAATACTATGTTCTTGTGCATATGGTTTAGTTGACACATTTCGCTAGCCATACAGGACATTTTGACATAGACATTTTAACATGATTGACCTTGATCATGCATTTTCACAAGACATAATGTTGATTTAAACTACGTTTTACTTCAATACTATGTTCTTGTGCATATGGTTTAGTTGACACATTTCGCTAGCCATACAGGACATTTTGACATAGACATTAGACATAGACATTTTAACATGATTGACATTAATCATGCATTTACACAAAACATAACGTTGATTTAAACACATTTTTACTTCAATACCTTGTTTTTGTGCATTTCACCTATGGTTTAGTTGATGCGTTTTCACTAGCCATACATATCATTTAGGTTACACATTACATGATTTACATTGATCATGCATTTTGACATATTAATCAATACATTTGACAAATTCATTTATACATGGACAATTTACATTGTTGGTTTGGTTTGATTAAGTGATTAAGTAACGATGCGGGTGTAATATGATACAAGCATGGTGGATACGCCGCTGGTACTTCCTATATATAAGTGTTTGTATGGTATTACATGTCGTAGCGTTATTTGAATCATTTCAGTTTGAGACATAGAACATTTTATGCAAATAACATATTTTTCACAAGACATTGATTTACAAACAACTTAACTTATACAAACTCATTTTTACATGGCTATTCATTTAACCATGCATTATTCACTTATTTATATGTATCATCTGAACTTATTGTTTTTCAAATGATTTACAAAGACAAAGCAAATTACAAGGTTCATGACTAAACATTTTCTTAAACAGAAGTCATGAATCTTATTTTCACAAAACCTATGTATCTCACCGGCATTTTTATGCTGACGTACCATATTTTCACATGTGTTTTTCAGGAAATGAAGCATAGGATTGATCAAGTTACACTTAGGCGGACATGGGCCTTAGTGACAATAAAAGATGCAGACTAGTTAATTATGTTGTATTTTCATGTTTGTTTAGACATTGTAATTCTTATATTGAATAAAACGAAACTTTAATTTCCATGGTTGTGAAACATTAATTCTGTTACAACACTCCCCGATGTTTCCGCCACGTTTTGTATGTTCCACGTGGTCGGGGTGTGACAGAAAAGATGGTATCAGAGCCAATGGTTATAGGGAATTAGGTTATTAGTAATGCTTTGACCTAGTCTATAACCTTCTTAGGACACTAACGCGAGTTTACTTGCGTTTAGTCATAAAACAATACCGTCACCTATCCTTAGGCGACGATCACAACAAGAACATAAAATTCAAAACCACTTTGAAAACTAATCATCTGTTCTTGGATGATTGATTACTAGGTTTTGAACCCTCAGTTATAAGGTTTTGAACCCTCAGTTATAAGGTTTTGAACTCTCTGTTATATGGTTTTGAACCCTTTTGGGTTTTCAAAAACATCGTCAAGGTTTTGGGTTTTAAGTAATGTGAACACGTGCAAACTGGAAGGGTGAATGCCTGTATTCTGGGTTTTCTGTCTAGGCAAGCACTTCGTATACATCTCATCAGACGCGAGACCAGTTGTGCTTACCTGGGAATTCTTGGGATGAGTGTTCACTTATAGGCGAGCATGTCTTCGCGATACATTATTTTTGACCCATTTACTTTGATTTGTCATCATCTCAATGTACCCATTTACTTTGTTTTGTCGCCATCTCATTTGTTTGCCTTAGGTAACAAACAAATGATCACAATTTTCATTCGTTGCCGTTTCGGTATTGATTTTTCCAATAACCTTTCACTTGCTTCTTCCTCTGTCTTTCATGTTCTTTTAGAATGTCTATTCCTCTCAGCACTGGTCAAATGCCCGAGCGAACAGCCAAATTTGTCCAGCAAATTGGTGAAGTGATTCAAAGGACTGTGGATTTAGGCATTTCCATGGCTCGTCTCAACAATGAAGCCTCTCGTCTCGACAATGAAGCCACTCAAGAGCCACTGAAGGAAGCAGAAGTCAAGACTGCACCAAAATCAAGGAAGCGTAAGGCTTCAAGGAAACCCGCAGCGGTTACACTTAATCAAGCGGGACCTAGCCAAGTGGCAAAGCCACCAGCTAGGAAGCCGTACTTTGGAACTTTACCTTTGTGCAACCAATGTAGCCTTCATCATCATACTAATGTGAAGTGCCGCAATTGCCAAAATTGTGGACTTATAGGTCATACGGCAAGGGTGTGCCTAACTACAGCTGTACCAAATCAAACAAGACCCATCCGGGTGACAGCACCACCAGCCAAGAAACCAATCGGGAAATCAAAGACCATGGATGAACGATCGCCTAAGAAGTCAAAGAAGCGAAAGGCTCCTCAAAACTTCGCCGTGGTCGCTCACAATGGTCAAGCCGTTCCCAACCAACCAGCTCAGCCACCTGCAAAGAAAGCATATGCCGGTACTGCACCTCATTGTGCACGCTGCAACGGTCATCACGCGTTACAACAAGTCTGCTGGCAATGCACGACGTGTGGTAAACTTGGGCATTTGGCCAAAGTTTGTCGTTTGGGACAAAATCAGGCTGCCCAGGTTCAAGCTCCGGTTCAAGGGAACGCTGCGAAATTCCCACTGGGTTCATGTTTCAACTGCGGAGAGATTGGTCACTTCCGCCACAACTGCCCAAAGCTTGCTAATGCAAATCCAACCCTTGGATGAGCATTCGGCTGAACAAAGGATATTGCTGTCTTATGCCTTTGTTTCTTTTGTTCTCATGTATTGTGAAACAATATGTCTTGTTCATAAATAAAAGTTGTTGTTCGCAATTCTGATATACAAGTATAATTACATGTGTGTATGACTTTTCCTATGATACCTACATCAAGGAACTATATTCCTTACAAACTACTCTTGTGATTCTCTCTTTCAAATGATCGCTCATGATTCCTTTGAAAATTTTAAGTACTCGTTTCATTCTAAGATACGAAGTACAGAAAATAAAGTGACATTATGAGTAATCATGCTTCTGCACATCTGTGCCTTTGAATCCTTGGTTAGATAACTAAGGGTATTTCCAAATCTCATACCCATTACGTTTTGATTTTTCAACATACACAGTACAAGTATTTCAAAACAATCTTCATGATCTCAAAACATTTCATATAGTTTGAAAACAATTTTTTTCTAGATACATTGTCTATGTTATTTCAAAAACATTGGCCATGTTATCAAAACCAACCTTTTTAATTTCAAAATATTTCATATAGTCTGAAGACAATATTAACACATTACATTTTCTCATCAAGTGCATGATTTCAAAAAGCATCATTCATGTTTTCCAAAAACCTTATACATAATTTCAAAAATTCATTCCGCATGATTTTAAAACATTTTTATAAATATATCTATCTAATACACCTACTTTATGATTTCAAAATATTATATATAAGGTTTCAAAAACATTTTTTTTCCCATGCATAGTTTTCCAAATATATTTTCCTCACACACTTACTTAACCTTCAAATTCTGCTTCATATGTCGCCTTGACATATCTAGCATCTCAACCTCATAAGCATTTTACTTGTGTTTTGACTTAAGCACATCCAGTGCAAGGTTTCAAAACATCTTCAACTTCTAAAATCCATATGGGATCTTTTTATCTTCACATTTAGATCCTTGTGGATGATCATCATTCAAATCAGAGTCCTTAATTGGATTCTTTATGTACCTTAATTTGAACATTTCGAGTTCTCGTAATCGAAATCGAATTTTCTTTTTGAATCTTTCTATCTTTATAGTTGGATTCTCGAAAATGTTTAAAGTACCAAATGAAATCCACAAGATGGATTCCTAGTGTGCTTTAAATACATGTACTCTGTTAGCAGAACAAACTTCTAGTTAGCAATTTTGTGGTTATGTGACTATGTGTTTAATCATCTTATGTTTTCTTTCATGCATTTTTGTGTTTTTATACTCTGGATAATTCGTTATCCAAATCCTCGCAGGATCTTTCATATCTTCATATGAGGGATTCGTAGCAGGATAGTCAAAAGGTACTACCTTCAATCCTTAATGGGCTTCTATGTAATAGTTAAGACCCTTGGATTTATATAGTACCACTCCAGACCCTTTTTAGTGGTCTAGTCTAAAGGATTGATTCACAATTTGGTTAAAGAATGACATCTAGTGATGTAGCTGGACAGACTCCTTGATAGTCTATTTAGATCATTTATTGATCTAGTCTACGGGACTCTATGGCGGTCTAGTCACACTCATCACAGGATTGTTCATTTGGTTTTACCCTACGCATTATAAAATAGACTGTGTGAACTGTGCAAGGAATTGTCTAAATTATGGACGCGTACATAATTATGAAATTTAGTGCACAGAAACCCAGTAAGATTTATTATGTGTAAGAACCGATAGTGACAACAATAACAAAATGAGAACGATGTAATGGAGGTACGGTGGACGCACCAATGACGCTTCATATACTTGTATATAAGTGTCCCTCTTACATTGCAAACATAATGTTATTAAGGTTACCAGAAGTTCAAGAACCCTAACCAATGTTGTTCGATCTTTTCAACTTCATACTTTCAAGCTCTCACAAGTTTCCTCTAAATAAATTTCGGGACGAAATTTCCTAAAGTAGGGGAGACTGTAACACCTGTGCCTCCACGGCCATCACACAAATACTGTAGCAATGAAATATTGTATTTCATACTTGGTCTTTGTAAAAAAATATGTGTATCATTTGCACATATCAATTCTTGTTCAATTTCAAACTCTAAATCACTTTCTGGAAGGTTATACGCGCACCGATGCGTAAATATAACCAGTTTAATGCAACAAACACTCCGGAATAGTGACATTGGCTTAACATACCTTAAATAACCTTTACATAACTTAGAAATAAGTTTTGAAGGCATTGGTATGGCAAAAATCAAGTTAAATCGCTTACAGGGACTAAAGTTGACAAACTGCGAAAGTATGCCAATTTGAACTGTAACAGACATTCCGGAACATGACCATAAGTTAAACACACCTTAAATATCCTTTATATAGCTTAGAAATAGGCTTTGAGGGGTTCGGTGTGCTAAAATAAACTTTTGGGTCATTCAGGGACTAAAAGTGTCAAAAAGTGCACAAGTTTGCATTTTCGCGCATAACTTACGTTCTGAATACATCCGGACACCCAAAAATTTATGTAAGCATGACTACATTATATTTTAGTGTTCGCCATAAGAAAAATCCATTCGTCACGTCATTTGGATCGTTTTTCGCGCTTATGCGCATTCCGTCGTAATTAAGCGAACATCGCGTTCGTACGACCAAACGAACCATCATCCGACATATTTTTGAACATGTTTCAAGTCCACAATGTTTAGGCATCATTTTAGGGCCTTAAAGTTGGCTTTACGGGCCTTAGAAGTGTCGGAAATGGCCTTAAACACGTGCAGGGACCTAAACTGTCATTTCTGAAACATATGTGCAGATCAGAGGCCCCAAGCGGCCCGCATTGTGTTTGCCTAAATCTAAAGCGGGCCGCATTAGCCCTTCTGACCAGATTCAATGTTTGTTTTCACAAGTTGCAGCCCTTTAAACCCCATCCACATGTTTTAAACTTGCCTAATCATCAAGATAAGATCAAGATTTAGCCACCATAACATTTGGACAAGTGTACGGCCTTGATCGTTTCCCCTTTTCCAAGAAACGATCCTAACGGTTACCCGAAAACTATATATACCCCATACCCCCCATTGCTATTCTTACAAGAATTCTGATTTTGAGAGCTCTAAGTTGAAACCATTGTTTCATACCTGAGTTCTTGAAGTCGGGATTAGCATTCGGGGACCCTGGGTAAGTATTCTTTCGTTCTTTTCCTTATTTTACTGCTTTTCAAGTCAGAAAGTCAAACTTTGTTTGACTTTCAGCGTTGACCAGTAATGGTCAATGCGAAGTTCGTTTGAACTTCGCAACGTGAGTGTAATCACGTTGGTCATAGTCCCTTGGGACTATGCCCACTGATTACCACGTTGTCTAGAGTCGTAGGGTAGGCGATCTAATAAATCGCCTATACCTTCGAACTCGACCCATTTGGTCGATCATTAGGATCCGACCAAATACTTTAGGTGACCATAGTAGGTAGGGAATAACCTTCCGAGGTTATACCCTATGGTCACATCGTTTAAGTAGTTGTATGATAGGTAGTTTATATGCCTTAGGTAAATTACCAGAATACCCTTTTCATGTATAATTGGTAATTAAGCATATGTAACCTAAACCTTTGTCACATAACTGATTATGTAACATGATTAGGCATATAACACTTGTCATAGGGCTAGTTAGGCGGTCCAAACGCGTTTCACGCGCACGACGCGTTAAAGTAGCATAAGCTTCCTAAACGGGTCGTAATGGGTCGATAAGACTTAGGTTAAGTTTCATTTAGCATGTAGGCCTTGTTAAACCATATCACATGAGTTCCTACACTCATTTGGTTTACAAACCCTAATGCTACCCAATCTTCCGATTTAGGTCCGGTTAATTAACATAGTTACCTATATTAGGTGCCGTTTGATTTCCGTGATCTCTAGCATTGTTTGGTTGTTACTCAAGGACTACTGAGCATTCTCAAGTGAGTACATAGACCCCTCTTTTACTGTTTTCCAAACTGTTTTGGGGTGGAACACATGTGCCTACTTGTTACTTTCATGCTTTCCTGTTTTCATATCATATACCTGCTATGTTTATTAGTACATTATAGTACGTCGTTTTACATTGACATTTTATGCTATGTATGTATATAGCGTGCATACTTAGTACATCGTTTTACATGACATTTTATGCTATGTATGTTCATTTAGTTCATACTTAGTACATTGTTTTACATCACATCACATCACATGCTATGTATGTTCATTTGTTGCATACTTAGTACAGATTCATTTCATCACATGCTTACATTTTGGTATGACATTTGGTTTGTTAAATGGGACAATACATTCATTAACATTAGCTACGCCGTTCGTTAGTAGGTAGTGGTACCATAGGAATTGACAACTCCCGTTCCGGACATCCCAGGGAAAGGGGACAGTAAAGGAATGACCGAATTCGATGATATTTAAGACAGATAAACCTTTAATTTGTTTAAAGGGTTTATCACCACAGTCGCAAGGCTTGGATGTATGCATTGGAACAACACCACATAAATGTACATATTCAGTATAGCATGCATATAGACATTTTAACATGATTGACCTTGATCATGCATTTTCACAAGACATAATGTTGATTTAAACTACGTTTTACTTCAATACTATGTTCTTGTGCATATGGTTTAGTTGACACATTTCGCTAGCCATACAGGACATTTTGACATAGACATTTTAACATGATTGACCTTGATCATGCATTTTCACAAGACATAATGTTGATTTAAACTACGTTTTACTTCAATACTATGTTCTTGTGCATATGGTTTAGTTGACACATTTCGCTAGCCATACAGGACATTTTGACATAGACATTAGACATAGACATTTTAACATGATTGACATTAATCATGCATTTACACAAAACATAACGTTGATTTAAACACAGTTTTACTTCAATACCTTGTTTTTGTGCATTTCACCTATGGTTTAGTTGATGCGTTTTCACTAGCCATACATATCATTTAGGTTACACATTACATGATTTACATTGATCATGCATTTTGACATATTATTCAATACATTTGACAAATTCATTTATACATGGACAATTTACATTGTTGGTTTGGTTTGATTAAGTGATTAAGTAACGATGCGGGTGTAATATGATACAAGCATGGTGGATACGCCGCTGGTACTTCCTATATATAAGTGTTTGTATGGTATTACATGTCGTAGCGTTATTTGAATCATTTCAGTTTGAGACATAGAACATTTTATGCAAATAACATATTTTTCACAAGACATTGATTTACAAACAACTTAACTTATACAAACTCATTTTTACATGGCTATTCATTTAACCATGCATTATTCACTTATTTATATGTATCATCTGAACTTATTGTTTTTCAAATGATTTACAAAGACAAAGCAAATTACAAGGTTCATGACTAAACATTTTCTTAAACAGAAGTCATGAATCTTATTTTCACAAAACCTATGTATCTCACCGGCATTTTTATGCTGACGTACCATATTTTCACATGTGTTTTTCAGGAAATGAAGCATAGGATTGATCAAGTTACACTTAGGCGGACATGGGCCTTAGTGACAATAAAAGATGCAGACTAGTTAATTATGTTGTATTTTCATGTTTGTTTAGACATTGTAATTCTTATATTGAATAAAACGAAACTTTAATTTCCATGGTTGTGAAACATTAATTCTGTTACAACACTCCCCGATGTTTCCGCCACGTTTTGTATGTTCCACGTGGTCGGGGTGTGACATTTAAAGATTCATTTGATACGAAAACTAATAACATGAACTTACCAACTTTTGTTAACGTTTTCAAAACTAGCATGTATTACAGGAAATTAGTGGACGGCTTTGGAAAATATGTTCGTGTTATTGTAAAGAACTTCAGCTTTTGAGATCTCAACCTGTTTTCAGTTGTCTTGTTTTGTAAACTCGTGTTAAACTTCAAACAATATTGTTTAAGTTGTAGTTTGTTTTACTTTGAACAAGTTGTATTGTAAATTATGGTTTCTAAATGTCACACCCCGATATTTCCACATGTTACCGGTGGGCCCGGTGGGGAGTATCGTGACGTAGTTGATATTATCATAGTCAATAATCACATTTTAATGCACAGCGGAAGTCTAAAAGTAATAATATTACAAACCGAATGAAAGTATCAAGAGTATTACAAACGGAATGTAAAAGGATCCACAGGCAGATCAAACAAAAGAAGATAATTGTTCAACAGTTTTTTAAGTGACAAAGCTTGCAAGACTTTTATTTATTCACTCAGGAGTAGCCAGCTTATTCCGCCTAGTACCTGCACTTATCCTTTTGGAAAATACGTCAGTTTACACTGGTAAATACAATTAACCGACTCATTTTGAAAATGTTTAAGAAAATTGATTTGAATGCACAAGGCACAAATAATCTTTTATAACTTGGGATAATTATTTAAAAATAATCTTGTTAAAGAATTATATGTTTATTATACGTTCAGTAGCCCGGGTTGAAAACCGGGTTAAAGATTAATAGACACACCACATAATATATCCCACAAGGAGTTATTCTCGAACAGGTGGGTACATTATTTTACATACGCACCGGCAGGTGTACACCTACACCCCGTGCTTAAGTTGTGGCCATTTCAATGAATGAGCCGAGGATATCCAGGACATGGTCATTAACCCCCCCCCCCCCCCAAGGCTTAAAATAAACAAAACAGATTAAACGGGTTATCTCAATGATTTAACCTTCATACGATTAAAAATTCAATACCCGACCAAGCGGTATTTTATATACCGTACCCCAAGCCCGTATAAGGGAAAATAAGTTAAAAGTATTTACCTGAGAAAATTATACAAATTTATCCCAGCCGTGTACAATCAGCAAGTGGAAATATCTTTTACTAGGCTCCTAAATCTGGAACGAAGGTTTTAATAACCTATTAGATTCCTAATGGGTCTTACTTAAGTTTAATCTTAGACCGGTTAGTTTTAAAGAAAGGTTTACGGTTCAAAACGCAAGATTAAGCGAAGACCGGATTAGAATGTGGTTTAGACCCGACAAGTATGAAGACTTGTATAATATGGGTTAACTAAACACATTCTGGATTTTGAAGAGAAAATGATAAGGTTTGACCCGTTTCGGCTAGTTTATGCAAACTAGTTACATAAACCGTACCGAATGCGATAAATGCATAACGGGTAACCAAATGAGTCATGAGCAGGCTTCTTAAGTTAATATGCCTTAAATATGTTGTGATATCAGTAGGATACCTTCCATTATGCCCAAAACGGATTTAAAATTAATTTAAGCCCCGTAGGGGTATTTTGGTCATTTTAAGGATTATAAAAGAGGTTAAATATTAATCTGGGGTTCTGGTCTTAAATGATCAGTAAAAATATTTATTTTTTCAGGTCATATCAGTAAGGTATTGCATATATGTGAAATTTATCATTTATAACCAAAATATGCACCGTAGGGGCATTTTGGTCATTTCACATAAGCTTTAAAGCTCAAAACTGGAAATCTGAGTTCAAAAATTTTTCTTACTGTTAAAGTATAAAAATTTACTTAAAACATCAGTAGGTATTAAGTCTTATATGCCAAAAATTGTTTTTAACCCATACTATGCGTTAAAAACGTGTAAAAAGTTGGTTTTAAGCATTTTTCAGGTTATATAAGAAAATCTGAATTTTTGATCAGTTCATAAAGTTCAATTTTTTTATTTATCAAATAAAATCAGTAGCAAAAAGTTTGGTATCAAAATGTTATGTAAAACTCATTTTATTAGTAAAAAGGGTATAACCGACAATTACCGAATCAAAGCAAGAACCCTATGCCATGATCAGTTTAAAAATAAATAAAAATCTTCAAAAATCCCAAAATATTATATTACATCATTGGGTAAAAAGTTTGGTGTCAAAATTTGGGTTTAGATAGGCTTTATGCTAATTATGTCGTTTAATTAATAAAAAGCTTTCAAATTACGACATTGAGCATAACTCCTAATTTAGACCTCAAACTGATGTCAAATTTTTAGGACATGTTTATAGATCAGTAATAAAGGTTTTTGTCCTCTCACATTTTCAAAAATCTCGTTTTAAGGTCAAAAGGGCATAATGGTCAACATTTAAGCAATTAACGGAAACATGCAAATGAATCGGATTAATTAGGAACCAAGTTGTATAACCTCTGAGGGTTATACTAACCTATAATCTGGTCATAATGGAACTCTAAGGCATATCTAAACTAAGCTAAATCGGGTCAAAACTGAAAGTCAAAGCAAAAGTCTACTTTTATGACTTTCGGTTCCGAACCGAGCCTAAACTCAAAATTGTGGGGTTGAACATGCTTAGACATGTTCTTACATTAATTACCAAGTTATATAAGTGTTAAAAAAGGTTTCATAGCTTCTACATTGTTAATTATGAGTTTATTTGCAAAATAACTTTTTGTTGACTTTTTAATATTAAGTTTGACCCGACAATTGACCTAGTTAGAGTGGAAATCAGAGGGTGCCCTTTTAAGGGTTTATTACCCACATAATTACCAACTCATAGCCACTTTCAATTCGAAAAATGACTGGAACATTAGTAACTATTCACTAAGTCAAAGGTTAATTACGACGACTTTGACTTTTGGTCATTAGACTAATAAAACATGAACTAGAGAAGCTAAGAATGCTTAAAAAGGCTCTTAGCACGAATTAGAAGCTTCAGAAATCTTGCTTGAGCTCTAGGAAGTTCCAGAGAGAGAGTTGTGAATATATTTTGAAGTGTGCAAATGAACTAGTAACAAACAAGAGCTTATATAGGACATTAAAACTCACAAGATCATTCCACACAAGCCTACAAATGATTTCTGATGATTCCATGTGTCTCTATGCATGAAAAACTGTTGGCTCAGTCCCTGGAATTGAAAACAAGGCATGCAAAGGCGGTGTAACCTGCTGTACAGGCATCTGTGCAGTTTTTCTGCACCTGCAGGTTCTACGCGGCCCGCGTAAGGTCTGGCCAAGGCCTACGCAGCCGGTATGGAGGTCAGATCCGGTCAACAAGTTTTCAGACTTTGCATTTTTGGTCCCTGGTCCTTCAAAACTTGTTTTAACTTGTATTTATTTCCCTTTTGTTGGGATTGAACCCTACCAGAGGAACAGATAATTAGAGCCAAAACTGGGTCAGAGCAGTGGATCCAGAGTAAGCAGATGTTTCATACAAATCTCTCCCCTTGAAAGTGGTTTCAACATCTGCTGACCTCCTATCTACTGATCGTACAAGCTACTGACCGTCAAACTGCTGCTCAAGTGAAGACCTGATGAAAGACTAAAGTTCTGCTGTTCAATCTACTGCCTTGTTTCAAGCACTGCTGATCCGGACAAGTACTGTTGGGTTCACAGCGGTGGAAGGATGCAGCAGTTGTTTATTTTATCTTTGTGTAATGTAATGTAATAAGCAGTAGTTAGTATAGCAGTGTTTGTTTAGATCAGAGGTTAGAGTTTGTTAGGAGGTTAGATGTCACTTTCATGGTGACGACAGCTTAGATGCTCAGTGGTTTGCTAGTGCCTATAAATAGAACAGTGCTTTGTACTGTTCTATCAGCTCTTTGCAACAATCGTCTTCTCTGCACGAACAAACACTGAGCTCTGGCTGAGGGGGAGTTTGTATTCAATCATTGCAATTGTAATCGTAATTGAAATAAATTCAATCTTTCGGTTCATTGTGAAAAATGTTTGATCAAAGCATTACTCTCGTTTGATTGTATGCAAAGTTTGTTACCGTCTTATTTCCGCTGCACAACTCATTCATTTCCATCTTAATTTCAAACGAAAAATACAATCAAAACCAAACTCAGATCCAACAATTGGTATCAGAGCTAGGATAGTCAAATTTGATTTAACAATCATTTTGACATAAATAGTTCAGCTCAAAATCGTTGATATCGATAGTTTGTTCGTTTTTGTTGAAAAACAGAGCAAGGTTTAATTACCATTAAAGTTGATTAATCAGTGTCTGTAAAACAACCAGGATGACGTCACAATCACTGGATGATAAGAATAATGTTGGCTCGCTTTTTAAACCACCCATGCTTAAACGTAATGAATACAACATCTGGGAGAGAAGGATGGGTCACATCCTTGCTCAACAGAACACTGGATGTTGGAGGTCTGTTATTTTTGGTCCCCATGTTCCCATGGTGCCAAGTGCTGAGGATCCAAAGAAGTTCGTACCAAAACCTTATGAAAACTATACTGAAACTGATTTTCAAAAGTTCGAACTCAATGCCAAAGCATTTAGCATCATAGCATCTGCATTACCAAATGAGATCTATGTTGGACTGTTACATTGTAACAGTGCCAAAGAGCTATGGGATGCATTGAAGGAACAATTTGGGGGAACCGAAGAAGTTATTGAAAACAATAGGGAAATTCTGAATCAGCAGTATGAAACCTTCTGTCACATTAAGGGTGAAACATTGACCCAACAGTTTGAACGTTTTAGTTGTCTCATCAGTGAGCTAAGGCTTGTTAAGGTTGAATTTCCAAAATCAACTCAAAATAGCAGGTTTCTTAGATCACTACCTGATAAATGGGACACAATTACATTTATGACTAGAAACTCTGTTGAGTTCAAAGATCTGACCCTGACCCAACTTCATGGTAGACTCCTGACCTATGAAAGGGAGTTGAACCAAAAAAAGAAGTTGCAAGAGTCTGGAAAAGCTACTGATGATTACTCATTCGGTAGCACAACTCTTCTGGGTCATGAAGAATCTGGTAGCAGTAGTAAGGAACAGGGTTATGATCATTTCATTGATATAACAACTGGTGGAAACTTTACCAACCCTGATCCTCACTCTGCAAATTATGCTTTTACTGCAAACACTGAAAACCAGATGTCAGATAATTTGTGCTTTGAACTCAATGATTTGCAACATTTTGATCCCACTGACTTAGAGGAGATGGACATTTTGCATCAGTTGGCTTTGCTTAGTGTGAGAACAAGCAAATTCTACAAAAGAACAGGGAGAAAGTTCCCAGGGTTACATGGGAATCTAAGGGTTGGGTTGGATAAATCGAAAATCAAGTGTTACAAGTGCAATAGGCTAGGTCATTTTGCTAGGGAATGCAGGAGTCAAACTACTGGTCCTATAATCACTCATCCTAGCTCAAACCCTAGACCTCAAAATCAAAGCACTTTGCACTATACACAATATACCCCTTCAGCTCATGTTAACACTGCTCATTATGTTGCTGCCCCTGTGCCTGTGCATTATGTCCAAACCACTGTTCCACAGATTCAATATGTTCAAACCCCTGTCCCCCAGGCACAAGTGCAACCTGTTGCACCTCAAACAGCTGCTCCAATAGTGGTACAACCAGATCAGCAAAGCTTTTTTCACTCAAGGCTTTGTTGACTGGAGCAGCATGCCTGATGAGCTTAGTGATGAAAATTTTGCACTCTATGCTTCTAATGAACCTTCTAATGATGAATTTTGTTTGATGGCATTAGAGTCAATACCAGAGGGGATTGAAACTGAAGGTGAACAGCTAAGTGATGAAACAGTGGATGAGGTGACTGAAGCAGTTGTTAATGCAATTGCTGGTGAACTGCTGCTGGGAGAAAATTCAGAAACCCTGATTGAACCACTGACAGACCCATGGTCCAAAGAGGACAAAGAAGAAGAGGAAGAAAAGAGAGCAGGTGAGAAGGAAGTAAGAGCAGATGATGAAGAAAATCATCAATGTGATTGTGCAATGATGGCTGCTGCCAAGGTATCTCCTCAAGTTCTTGAAAAATTGTGTTCTGACAATTGCATTATTGCTTTTGCTAACATCAAAGAGGTAAATGAAAACCTTCGGAATAAAATCTTAACTGATGAAGTCAAATTTGAAAGTTCTTTAAAAGAACTCAAAAACAAATTGACTGAAAAAGAGAAAGAGATCAGCAGTCTTAAAGAAGAGCAAAGTATAACCAAAACTCAACTCCAAACTATGGTGGAAAAATACCAAGTTTGCAAAAAGGAGTTGGAGTCCACCCAGATCACCTGTGAAAAATGGGTGGAATCATGCAAAGGGTATGAGGTTATGCTTGAAAAACAGATTAAAAGCAATGTAAAATTTGGTGTTGGTTATAGAAAACATGATGATGAAAACACTGCTTTTGAAAAATCTGTTCAAACCACTGATGTAACAACTGAGTTCATCCCCACAAACAAGAATGACCAAGAAGTGAAATTCACTGATATACTTGGTAACAAAATCGCACTTGACAGGCCAATGGGATCCTCTACTTTTGAGGAGCTTGAAAATTATCAGTTTAAACCAAAATGGTCTGATGAGTGTGATATTCTTGAAAATTTCAAGCCCATGGAGTTTACATCAACTGACGGTGTTAAAGCTCCAAAAGCTAAAGTCATTCCTCTCAAGGACATCCCAACAGAGGTTAAAACCTCTGCTGCAAAGGAGTCCGAAAAGAGAAAGAAGAAAGAAAAGATCAATAACCTGTTTTGTGAATTTTGTGAGAAAATGAATCATCTAACAATAGATTGTTTCCATTTAAAAGCTTATGATTTGAACAAAACAAGTATCATTGTTCTAGCTGAAAGCTGCATTGTTTGTGGTAAAACAAACCACAAAACTCAAGCATGTGTGTATCTCAAAAACTTTGATGTAAAAAAGAATGAGTACATTGCTAAAACACCCTTGAGTCCATCAACATCATCTGTCAAATTCACCAAGAATCAACCACTGTTTGTGCCAGTTCAAACAGCTGTCACAAAACAGCTGAACCAAACATCTGTCAAAAGAGATGTTCAGGTTACTGATGCACCCCCTGCCATTCAGTTCAGTAAAGGCAAGGAAAAACACTCTTACCAAAGGATTCCACACGTTTATGAGGCCTACAAAAGGCCCTCTAAACCTAAAGTGAACAGGCATCCTTTTGGGTACCAACAGATGATTGGTCAAGACCCCCAACAGTGGTTAGCAAGAAACAGTACTAAAACTGTCCAAACCCCTGACCTAACCACTATCCATCAATGTGCATCCATCCCAGACACTGTTGAGACCCCATCCAAAGCCTTATTGGCTTTGGAAACCCTAATGAACTAATCCTTTTACTTCATGTGCAGGGAGCTTCTGCCTGTTTAGATAGCCTTTGGTATGTTGATAGTGGAAGCTCCAGGCACATGACTGGATGTAAAGCCCTACTCAAATATTTCAAAATTCATGGAGGGGGTGATATATCCTTTGGGAATAACAGTAAAGGAAAAGTTCTGGGGTCTGGCACAGTACAGTCTGGCAATGTAAAATTTGAAAATGTCAATCTGATAGACAGTCTGAAATTCAACCTCCTGAGTGTTTCACAAATGAGTGACAAGGGGTATGGTTCATTCTTCACAAAGGAGTGTTGTAGGATTGTTGGACCAGAAATGGTCAAAAAGATTGAAGCAATAATAAAAACTGGTCAAACAAAACTTGTTGCTCAAAGAAGTGGCAATGTTTATGTTGTTGATATGTCAAAAGAGTGTCCCAGAGCTGATGCCTGTCTGTTCTCAGCTGCCTCTAACAAAGAGACAGAACTTTGGCACAGAAGACTGGGGCACACAAATCTTAAGACAATCACTGAAATTTCAAAAATTGGTTTGATAAGAGGCCTACCACAAAAATTGTTTTCATGTCCTGAACATTGCATTTCCTGTTTAAAAGGAAAACAGCATAAAAGTTCTCATAAGTCCATTGAAGAGTCCAAAACAACCCAGTGTTTGCAAATGCTACACATGGATTTGTTTGGCCCAGTTCAAGTCATGAGTTTCAAAAAGAAAAGATATTGTTTGGTTATTGTTGATGACTTTTCTAGGTTTACATGGACTTTCTTTTTACACTCAAAAGATGAGACTGCAGGCATTTTGCAAGACTTTGTGACACAGGTTGAAAAGCAATTTGACCTTCCAGTGAAAAGCTTCAGGAGTGACAATGGCACAGAATTTATAAATAAGGAGTTGGATGCCTTCTGTGTGAAGAAAGGGATTGCAAGGCAGTACAGCATCCCTAGAACACCAGAGCAAAATGGGGTAGTTGAAAGAAAGAACAGAACTTTGAATGAGGCTGCCAGAACCATGCTTGCTGATTCAGGTTTGCCATTAACTTTCTGGGCAGATGTCACACCCCGACCACGTAGAACATATAAAACGTGGCGGAAACGTCGGGGAGTGTTGTAATAGAATTAATTGTTTCATAACCATGGCATTTAAAGTTGTATTTTATTTATCAACATAAGAGTTACATTGTCTTAAACAGGAAATAAAGAGTTCAGAACATAATTAAACTAAGTCTATCTTCATTTTATGTCTCTAAGGCACAGGTCCGCCCTAGTGTCACGATCATCATCCTACGCAAAAGCTCCTGAAAACACATGTGAAAATAGGTACGTCAGCATAAAAATGTCTGTGAGATACATAGGTTTGTGAAAATAGGATTCATGACTTATAAGTTTAGAAAAAAGTTGTTTAGCAAAAGTCAGTCATGAACCTTGTAAATTTTTTTGTTTTGTAAATCATTTAAAAAGCGATAAGATCAAATGATAAGTATAAATAAAAGAATAATGTATGGTTAAATGTATAACCAAGTAAAATGAGTTGTATAAAGTGAATTGTTTGTAAACCAAAGTCTTGTGAAAATCGTGTTACTTGTGTAAAATGTATAAGTCCAAATTGAATGATTTAAATAACGCTATGATAAGCAATATAATACAAACACTTATATATATAGGAAGTACCAGCGGCGTATCCACCATGCTTGTATCATATTACTCACATCTCGTTACTTAAGTCACTTAAACAAACCACCAATGTATAAAGTCTATGTTTAAACCAATTGTCAAAAGTCCTTGTATAAATCATATCAAATGTTAATAGTCCAAATGTAGTCAAGTAATGTGTAACAAATGTTATGTATTGTAAGTAAAGTATTATCACATAATTCAAATGTAGAAATGTACAAATCAAAGTAGTTTGAATATATCAAAAAGTTATGTTTTGCAAAGTGAATGCATGTTACATTGATACAAACATTTATGTGGTAAGTTAACGCATACATTCAAGCCTTGAGACAGTCGGATAACCCTTTCAGTCAAGGTTATCAAAAGAAATGTTTTCGGATTCAGTCATTCCTTACATCCAAACAAACCCGAGATGTCAGGAATGGGATTTGTCAAGTCCTATGGTACCAGTACTTACTACCGAGCGGCGTAGCTAATGTTAATGAACGTATATAAGTCTCGTTTGT
Organism: Helianthus tuberosus; assembly: GCA_030545235.1. Lineage (NCBI taxonomy): Eukaryota > Viridiplantae > Streptophyta > Magnoliopsida > Asterales > Asteraceae > Helianthus > Helianthus tuberosus. The sequence goes on from CM060377.1 coordinate 172,790,076, forward strand.
GCAAACCAAATGTTATAGCAGTTGTATACATGTCATATGAAAACAATGTACTAAGTATGCTAAGTTAACATACAAAGCAGAAAAGTCATGTAAATCAATGTACTAGCATGCTATCAGTCAACATACATAGCAGAAATGTAAAGTAAAACAATGTACTAAGTATGCACACAATGGACATACATAGCATGAAATGTAATGTTAAACGATGTACTAAGTACGCACACAATGGGCATACATAGCATGAAATGTAATGAAATCATGTACTATAATGTACTAACAAACATAGCAGGTATATGATGTGAAAACAGGAAAATATGAAAGTAACAAGTAGGCACATGTGTTTCACCCCAAAAAAGTTTGAAAACAGTAAAAGAGGGGTCTATGTACTCACTTGAGATTGCTCAGAAGTCCTAAGATAACCACCAAGCAATGCTAGAGATCACGGAATCAAACGGCACCTAATATAGGTAACTATGTTAGTAAACCGGACCTATATCGGAGGATCGGATAGAATGAGGGCTCGTAAACCAAATGAGTATGGGAACTCATGTAGTATGGTTTAACAAAGCCTACATACTAAATGAAACCTAACCTAAGTGCTTACGACCCATTACGACCCGTATAGGTAGCTTATCCTACTTTAACGCGTTGTTCGCGTAAAACGCGTTCGGAACGCCTAACTAGCCCGATGATAAGTAAAATATGCCTTAACATGTCTAATATTGTTGCCAAATCAGTTAGATACCAAAAGTTATGTTACATATGCTTAAAATGAATTTTGGTGTTAAAAGGGCATTTTGGTAATTTACCTAAGGCATATAAACTACCTATCATACAACTAACTAAACGTCGTGACCATAAGGTATAACCTCGGAAGGTTATTCCCTATATACTATGGTCACCTAATGAGTTTGGCCGAATCCTAATGATCGACCAAATGGGTCGGGTTCGAAGGTATAAGCGATTTATTAGATCGCTTACCCTTACAACCCTAGACAACGTGGTAATCAGTAGGCATAGTCACAAGGGACTATAACCATCGTGATTACGCTCACGTTGCGAAGTTCAAACGAACTTCGCATTGACCATAAACTGGTCAATGCAGAAAGTCAAACAAAGTTTGACTTTCGGACTCGAAAAGCAATAAAAGAACGAAGGAATACTTACAAAGGGTCCCCGAAAGCTTTGATTTCTCAAGTATTCTCAGGTATGAAGTGGTTTCACTTCAACTTAGAGAACTCTCAAGAAAATCAAGTGGGTTTTGATCAAGACATGGGGGGGGTATTTATAGTTTTTGGAGAGCCGTTAAGATCGTTTCTTGGAAACCGTGCTTTGATCTTGGCCATACACCTCAACAACATGGTTTTACAAAACCATTTGAGTCCCTAGTATTGAGAAATACCATGTGCAAGAGGATTAGGAGTGCATAACAGCTGATAACAGGCTGTTTAAACATTGAATCTGGTCTGGGAGTCTGACGCAGGCCGCGTAAGGGATCACCCTGGGCTTACGCGGGTCGCCTGGGTGTTCTGATCAGAAGAAAGTTTGCTGAAATGAGAGTTTAGGTCCCTGTTGGTGTTTAAGGCCATTTCTGACATATTTAAGGCCCGTTAAGCCAACTTTAAGGCCCTAAAATGATGCCTAAACATTGTGGACATAAAACATGCTAAAAAATATGCCGGATGTTGGTTCGTTTGGTCGTACGATCGCGATGTTCGCTTAATTACGACGGAATGCGCATAAGCGCGAAAAACGATCCAAATGACGCGACGAATGGATTTTTCTTATGCCAAACACTAAAATAAAATATTTTAGTACTTACATAAATTTTTGGATGTCCGGATGTATTCAGAACGTAAGTTATGCGCGAAAGAGCAAACTTGTGCACTTTTTGACGCTTTTAGCCCCTGAATGACCCAAAAGTTTATTTTAGCACACCGAACCCCTCAAAGCGTATTTCTAAGCTATGTAAAGGATATTTAGGGTATGTTTAACTTATGGTCACATTCCGGAATGTCTGTTACGGTTCAAATTGGCATACTTTCGCAGTTTGTCAAATTTAGTCCCTGTAGGCGAATTAACTTGTTTTTGCCATACCAAAGCCTTCAAAACTTATTTCTAAGTTATGTAAAGGTTATTTAAGGTATGTTAAGTATATGTTGATGTTCCGGAGTATTTTTCACATTAAGCTGATTACGTTTACGCACCAGTTTGCGTATAACTCTCCAGAAAGCGATATAGAGTTTGAAATTGGACAAAAGTCAAAACATGAAAAATGTAAAACACAACCAAACAAACATTGGGATCAAATAACATTGTTTTATTGATAATTGAACTGTTCACAATGATTACAAGCACAGATGTTACAGTCTCCCCTACTTGTGGAAATTTCGTCCCGAAATTTATTTAGAGGAAACTCGTGGGAAAAGATGCGGATATTTCGCCTTCATTTGATCTTCGCGTTCCCAAGTAAACTCGGGTCCACGTTTAGCTTCCCAGCGAACTTTGACCAAAGGAATGCGTTTGCGTTTAAGCCACTTGACTTCACGTTCCATGATTTCTACTGGCTTCTCAACAAATTTCAGTGTTTTGTCAACACGAATTTCGTCAAGTGGTATGTGGAGGTTCTCATCAGCTAAACGCCTCTTGAGATTGGACACGTGAAAAGTTGGATGAACATTTCCAAGTTCAGGAGGTAACTCAAGTCTGTAGGCTACCTTACCGATTCTTTCGACGATCTTGAATGGTCCAACGTATCTAGGTGCAAGTTTTCCTTTCTTTCCAAATCTGATCACACCTTTCCAAGGTGAGACCTTAAGTAATACTCGATCACCGACTTGAAATTCCAAGGGCTTGCATTTTGGGTCCGCGTAACTCTTTTGACGGCTTCTAGCTGTCAGAAGGTTTTCACGAACTTTCTTAATCTTGTCAGTTGTCTCTAAAATGAGGGCATATCCAGTAAGTTGAGCCTCGCCGATCTCATTCCAGCAGACTGGTGAATGACATTTTCGACCATAGAGAGCCTCGAAAGGAGCCATGTTGATGCTGGAGTGATAACTGTTGTTATAGGAGAATTCAATCAACGGAAGATGTGAATCCCAACTACCACCAAAATCGATCACACAAGCTCTAAGCATATCCTCCAGAGTCTATATTGTTCTTTTAGATTGACCATCCGTTTGTGGATGATAAGCTGTGCTCAGATTAAGTTGGGTCCCCATAGCAGATTGCATGGTTCTCCAAAAATGAGAAGTGAAACGAGCATCTCTGTCAGAAATGATGTTCAAAGGAACACCATGTCGAGCTACAATTTCATCCACATAGATTTTAGCAAGCTTGTCAGCAGAAAAATCCTCACGGATTGGCAAGAAATACGCGGACTTAGTAAGACGATCAACAACTACCCAGATGGCATCATGACCTTTCTTTGTGCGCGGAAGTTTAGTAATGAGATCCATAGTAATGTTTTCCCATTTCCAAACTGGGATCTCTGGTTGCACCAATAAACCAGAAGGACGCTGATGTTCAGCCTTAACCTTAAGACAAGTAAGGCATTTTGATACATATAAGGCAATGTCTTTCTTCATACCAGGCCACCAATACAGAATACGAAGATCCTTATACATCTTATCTGAGCCAGGATGAACAGAATAACGAGACTTATGGGCTTCATCCATAAGCAAGGTGCGAAGGTTATCTTGGCTTGGGACCCACAAACGGTCCATGAAGTAATAGGATCCATTGTCCTTCAGTTCCAGATCAGGTGTTATGTGATAGGGAAATTCCTTATCCATTAAACCTTGTGAAACACAAGATTGTTGAGCCTGAGAAATGCGTGCTTGGATATCGGATCGAGCTTGAATAACAGATTGAACATGAACACAATGAAGCTTAGTACGTTCCTTACGACTCAATGCATCGGCTACGACATTCGCCTTACCAGGATGGTAGCGAATTTCACAGTCATAGTCGTTTAGAAGCTCAACCCAACGCCGTTGCCTCATGTTGAGTTCTTTCTGATTGAAGATATGCTGAAGACTCTTGTGGTCCGTGAAAACCACACATTTTGTTCCGTACAAATAGTGTCTCCAGATCATGAGTGGTGTAGTTTTTCTCATGTATCTTCAACTGCCTCGATGCATATGCTATGACTTTGTTCCTTTGCATCAGAACACAGCCAAGACCCAATTTAGATGCATCGCAATAAACGACGAAATCATCATTGCTCTCAGGCAAAGTCAGAACAGGCGCGTCGCAAAGCTTTTGTTTCAACGTCAGAAATGCTTCCTCTTGCTTGAATCCCCAATCAAAGGGTTTGTTCTTCTGAGTTAGAGTAGTTAGAGGAACTGCAATCTTTGAGAAATTTTCAATGAAGCGGCGGTAATAACCCGCTAGACCAAGAAAAGAACGAACCTCAGTAGGAGTAGTAGGCGTATCCCAATCCTTAATCGCACTGATCTTGGAGGGATCTACATGAATACCTTGTTCATTGATAATATGTCCTAAGAATTGAACCTCTTTAAGCCAGAATTCACACTTGGAGAATTTGGCGAAAAGTTGCTCTTTCTTTAGGAGTTCCAGAGTAAGACGAAGATGTTGCTCGTGATCAGCTCGCGTCTTAGAATAAATCAAGATGTCGTCAATAAAAACAATGACGAACTGATCCAAATAAGGCTTGCAGACCCTATTCATTAAGTCCATGAAAACAGCAGGAGCATTAGTCAAACCGAATGGCATGACTGTGAACTCGTAATGCCCATAACGAGTGCGGAACGCTGTCTTGGGAATGTCTTCTTCATGCACCCGAAGTTGATGGTATCCAGATCGCAGATCAATCTTCGTAAAATAAGAAGCACCTTGTAACTGATCAAAGAGATCATCAATGCGAGGTAGGGGATATCGATTCTTGATGGTAAGTTTGTTAAGCTCACGATAATCGATACACATCCTAAAAGATCCATCCTTCTTCTTGAAAAAAAGAACGGGAGCACCCCAAGGTGAAAAGCTAGGACGGATAAAACCTTTGTCAGAGAGCTCCTGAAGCTGCTTAGACAACTCTTGCATCTCAGACGGTGCAAGACGATATGGAGATCTGGCAATGGGATTTGCACCAGGTACGAGATCAATACGGAACTCGACTTGGCGTGCTGGGGGTAGACCAGGTAAATCTTCAGGGAATACTTCAGAATAATCCCAAACAACAGGAATATCTTGGATAGACTTACCTTTGCCTTTATCTGCTGTGACATGTGCCAAGAAGGCCACATAATTCTTTCGCAGATACTTCCGAGCTTTAAAACAAGACATGAGTTTGAGACCACCAGCAGGTTTCTCACCACGAACCTGTAGGATCTCGCCTGTCGAAAGCGGCACATGAACAATCTTCTCAAAACAAACTACCTCTGCGCAATGCTTGGATAACCAATCCATACCCACTATAACGTCGAAGCTTCCAAGTTGCATAGGCGTGAGGTCAATAGGAAAAAGATGGTTGTTAAGGTTCAACTGGCAGTTGCGAAGAACAGAAGCAAGAACAATGGGTTCACCACTAGCAACTTCTACTGTCAAAGGTTTACCTAGTTTCGTTCTAGACACGCGAAGCAATGGCTCAAAAGATAATGACACAAAACTCTTATCGGCACCCGAATCAAAAAGAACAGATGCAGGCTGATTATTAATAAAGAACGTACCGTTCACCACTTCATTGTCCGCTTGCGCCTCTTGTGCATTCATGTTGAAGACTCGACCTCGAGCCTGAGCCTGATTCTGATTTGGATTCGCGTTAGCTAGTCTTGGGCACCGGTTTCTGTAGTGGGTCAGATCCCCACAATTGTAGCACGAACCAGGAGGAAAATGAGGTTGTGCAGCTTGACCTTGTTGCTGAGCAAGAGGCTGAGCAACATGTTGGGCTTGGTTCTGAGCTGCCTGGTTCTGGTTAACAGGAATGCGACAAGTAGCGGCAAGATGACCAATTCTCCCATAGTTAGTGCAAAGACAACATTGGAGATGTGGTAGGTGATGGCCGTTACACCTGTTGCACAAAGGTGCATTGCCAAGATAAGGCCTCTTGGCGGGTGGTTGCGCAGGCTGATTTGGTGCAGCTTGAGCCTGTGCAGTAACGGCATAGTTTTGGGAAGCCTTTCGCTTCCTAGAACCCTTTGAGGAACCAGAATTCTTTCCATTCTTGTTTTGACCTTTCTTGCTATCTTCTTTGTCAGTCGCTTGTTTCTTACCCTTGGCACCCTTTTTGTAAAGCTTTCCCTTTCGAACCTGCGACTCAGTCAATGTCGCTACTAACTCGATCGTCTGACGGAGTGTGGCAGGGTTACTACCAGTAATGATGTCTTGCACTGAGTCAGGTAGGCCATCGATGTACCTTTCGATAGCCTTGTCGAGTGGGGTAACCATTGTTGGGCAAAGCAGACTCAACTCCTCGAACCTATCAGTATACGCCCTGTGCTCGCCACTGTCTTGTTTCAAGTCATCAAACTCTCTCTCCAATGCTCGCAGTTCATGACGAGGACAAAACTCCCTCATCATAAGAGCTCTAAGTTCAGCCCAGGTTTGTGCTAAAGCAACTTCTGCACCCCGGTCTCTCATAACCCCATTCCACCACGTAAGAGCCCTCTTCTGAAACACACTCGAAGAAAACTCAACCTTGCGATTGTCAGGACACTGCACGTGACGGAAAGTATTCTCAATGTTCTCGAACCATTGAAGAAGCCCAGTCGCTCCCTCAGAACCACTAAACTTGAGTGGTTTAGCCGAGTTAAAATCCTTGAATTTGCATGGAGCATTGTTGTTGTTGTTGGCTTGGTTCCATTGAGCAAAGAGGTTTGGGAATTGAGCAGCCATCTGCTGCGCAATGATTTCTGCCAGTTCGGCAGTCGCTATCTGGTTTTCGCGTCGAGGAGGCATTCTAAAAGAGGAAACATGAAAGGAAACGAGTGAGATAATTGGATGAAGAGAATGAGATGAAACAAAATCAACAAAAGCAAAGATGGTGGTCATTTGTTCGCATCACAAAGCAAACAAACGACACACAGTGACTAATCAAAGTAAATGGGTCAAAAATAATGTATCGCGAAGACATGCTCGCCTATAAGTGAACACTCACCCCAAGAGTTCCCAGGTAAGAGTGACTGGTCCGATTATGTGGATTTGTACGAACACTCTAGCCTTAGACAGAAAACCCAGGGTACAGGCATTCACCCTTCCTGTTTGCACGTGTTAACATTATTTAAAACCCAAAACCTTGACGAGATTTTGAAAACTCAAAGGGGTTTTACCTTATAACAGAGGGTTCAAAACCTTACAATAGAGGGTTCAAAACCTTACAATAGAGGGTTCAAAACCTTGTAATAAATCATTCAAAAACAGAAGATTGTTTTTCAAAAAACGTTTCGGAAAATTTGGTTTTTGTTTTAATAATCACCTAAGGATAGGTGATGTGCATGTTTTAAGATCTAAACACAAAATAACTTGTGTTAGGGTCCTAGAAAGGTTATAGGCTAGGTCAAAGCATTACTAATAACCTAATTCCCTATAACCATTGGCTCTAATGCCAACTCTTCTGTCACATCCCGACCACGTAGAACATACAAAACGTGGCGGAAACGTCGGGGAGTGTTGTAACAGAATTAATTGTTTCATAACCATGGCATTCAAAGTTGTATTTTATTTATCAACATAAGAGTTACATTGTCTTAAACAGGAAATAAAGAGTTCAGAACATAATTAAACTAAGTCTATCTTCATTTTATGTCTCTAAGGCACAGGTCCGCCCTAGTGTCACGATCATCATCCTATGCAAAAGCTCCTGAAAACACATGTGAAAATCGGTACGTCAGCATAAAAATGCCTGTGAGATACATAGGTTTGTGAAAATAGGATTCATGACTTATAAGTTTAGAAAAAAGTTGTTTAGCAAAAGTCAGTCATGAACCTTGTAAATTGTTTTGTTTTGTAAATCATTTAAAAAGCGATAAGATCAAATGATAAGTATAAATAAAAGAATAATGTATGGTTAAATGTATAACCAAGTAAAATGAGTTGTATAAAGTGAATTATTTGTAAACCAAAGTCTTGTGAAAATCGTGTTACTTGTGTAAAATGTATAAGTCCAAATTGAATGATTTAAATAACGCTATGATAGGCAATATAATACAAACACTTATATATATAGGAAGTACCAGCGGCGTATCCACCATGCTTCTATCATATTACTCACATCTCGTTACTTAAGTCACTTAAACAAACCACCAATGTATAAAGTCTATGTTTAAACCAATTGTCAAAAGTCCTTGTATAAATTATATCAAATGTTAATAGTCCAAATGTAGTCAAGTAATGTGTAACAAATGTTATGTATTGTAAGTAAAGTATTGTCACATAATTCAAATGTAGAAATGTACAAAACAAAGTATTTTGAATATATCAAAAAGTTATGTTTTGCAAAGTGAATGCATGTTATATTGATACAAACATTTATGTGGTAAGTTAACACATACATTCAAGCCTTGAGACAGTCGGATAACCCTTTCAGTCAAGGTTATCAAAAGAAATGTTTTTCGGATTCAGTCGTTCCTTACATCCAAACAAACCCGAGATGTCAGGAATGGGATTTGTCAAGTCCTATGGTACTAGTACTTACTACCGAGCGGCGTAGCTAATGTTAATGAACGTATATAAGTCTCGTTTGTGCAAACCAAATGTTATAGCAGTTGTATACATGTCATATGAAAACAATGTACTAAGTATGCTAAGTTAACATACAAAGCAGAAAAGTCATGTAAATCAATGTACTAGCATGCTATCAGTCAACATACATAGCAGAAATGTAAAGTAAAACAATGTACTAAGTATGCACACAATGGACATACATAGCATGAAATGTAATGTAAAACGATGTACTAAGTACGCACACAATGGGCATACATAGCATGAAATGTAATGAAATCATGTACTATAATGTACTAACGAACATAGCAGGTATATGATGTGAAAACAGGAAAACATGAAAGTAACAAGTAGGCACATGTGTTTCACCCCAAAACAGTTTGAAAACAGTAAAAGTGGGGTCTATGTACTCACTTGAGATTGCTCAGAAGTCCTAAGATAACCACCAAGCAATGCTAGAGATCACGGAATCAAACGGCACCTAATATAGGTAACTATGTTAATAAACCGGACCTATATCGGAGGATTGGATAGAATGAGGGCTCATAAACCAAATGAGTATGGGAACTCATGTAGTATGGTTTAACAAAGCCTACATACTAAATGAAACCTAACCTAAGTGCTTACGACCCATTACGACCCGTATAGGTAGCTTATGCTACTTTAACGCGTCGTTCGCGTAAAACGCGTTCGGAACGCCTAACTAGCCCTATGATAAGTAAAATATGCCTTAACATGTCTAATATTGTTGCCAAATCAGTTAGATACCAAAAGTTATGTTACATATGCTTAAAATGAATTTTGGTGTTAAAAGGGCATTTTGGTAATTTACCTAAGGCATATAAACTACCTATCATACAACTAACTAAACGTCGTGACCATAAGATATAACCTCGGAAGGTTATTCCCTATATACTATGGTCACCTAATGTGTTTGGCCGAATCCTAATGATCGACCAAATGGGTCGGGTTCGAAGGTATAAGCGATTTATTAGATCGCTTACTCTTACGACCCTGGAGAACTCTCAAGAAAATCAAGTGGGTTTTGATCAAGACATGGGGGTATTTATAGTTTTTGGAGAGCCGTTAAGATCGTTTCTTGGAAACCGTGCTTTGATCTTGGCCATACACCTCAAGAACATGGTTTTACAAAACCATTTGAGTCCCTAGTATTGAGAAATACCATGTGCAAGAGGATTAGGAGTGCATAACAGCTGATAACAGGCTGTTTAAACAATGAATCTTTTCTGGGAGTCTGACGCGGGCTGCATAAGGGATCACCCTGGGCTTACGCGGGCCGCCTGGGTGTTCTGATCAGAAGAAAGTTTGCTGAAATGACAGTTTAGGTCCCTGTTGGTGTTTAAGGCCATTTCCGACATGTTTAAGGCCCGTTAAGCCAAATTTAAGGCCCTAAAATGATGCCTAAACATTGTGGACATAAAACATGCTCAAAAATATGCCGGATGTTGGTTCGTTTGGTCGTACGATCGCGATGTTCGCCTAATTACGACGGAATGCGCATAAGCGCGAAAAACGATCCAAATGACGCGACGAATGGATTTTTCTTATGCCAAACACTAAAATAAAATATTTTAGTGCTTACATAAATGTTTGGATGTCCGGATGTATTCAGAACGTAAGTTATGCGCGAAAGAGCAAACTTGTGCACTTTTTGACGCTTTTAGCCCCTGAATGACCCAAAAGTTTATTTTAGCACACCAGACCCCTCAAAGCCTATTTCTAAGCCATGTAAAGGATATTTAGGGTATGTTTAACTTATGGTCACGTTCCGGAATGTCTGTTATAGTTCAAATTGGCATACTTTCACAGTTTGTCAAATTTAGTCCCTGTAGGTGAATTAACTTGTTTTTGCCATACCAAAGCCTTCAAAACTTATTTCTAAGTTATGTAAAGGTTATTTAAGGTATGTTAAGTATATGTTGATGTTCTGGAGTATTTGTTGCATTAAACTGATTATGTTTACGCACCAGTTTGCGTATAACTCTCCAGAAAGCGATATAGAGTTTGAAATTGGACAAAAGTCAAAACATGAAAAATGTAAAACACAACCAAACAAACATTGGGATCAAATAACATTGTTTTATTGATAATTGAACTGTTCACAATGATTACAAGCACAGATGTTACAGCAGAGGCAGTAAACACTGCTTGCTATGTCCAGAACAGAGTTTTAATAAACCCCAGGCACAAAAAGACTGCTTATGAAATTCTATATAAAATCAAACCACTGATCTCATTCTTCTAGGTTTTTGGCTGCCCATGCTTTATTTTGAACTTAAAAGATTCCATTTCAAAATTTGCAGCCAAAATTGATTGTGGTTATCATCTGGGGTACTCAACCACTGCCAAGGCCTACAAAGTGTTTAATACACGGACCAAGGCAGTGGAGGAGACTTTGAATGTAAAGTTCAATGAACTTTCATCAATGAAAATTCCAGCAAATCCTGCAGATCTGTTTGATCTTGATAAATTCACTTTTGAAAATACTGCTGTCAAGACTAACAGTGCAGGTCCATCAGAGGATTCAACACCAGACTATGGGTATGAAATCATCATCCCTCAAATGTCTGTCAGATTGGGAAGAGCATCAGATGTTCAAAACAGTTGTCAAAGCTCAACCACTGCTACCTCAACAGTTGTTGACCAAAGTAGCCCATCAACCACTGCTTCCACATCCTCAAACACTGCTGACAAAAGTCCCCAAACAGTGGATAAAAGTCAGCATGTGTCCACTTCATTACCTCCCATTCCACCACCTTTTGAAGCCACTGCTGGATCATCAAAGTCCCCAGCAGTGGTTAGCTCAGATGATACACATTTGCAGCCTTCACCAACAAATGCCATCATTCCATACCAAGGAGATTTAATCTACTTGAGATCTCATCCACCTGACCAAATCATTGGCAACATCAATGAAGGGGTGCTCACAAGAAGCCAAACCCAAAACATTTGTCTTTTTGCTGGTTTTCTATCACTCCATCGGCCAGTTAAGTACCATGAGGCACTGAAAGACAACAGCTGGGTAGAAGCCATGCAAGAGGAGCTCCAACAGTTTAAAAGACAACAAGTATGGGAGCTTGTACCACTGCCAGAAGAGGTTAGTCCCATTGGCACAAAGTGGGTCTTCAAGAACAAAACTGATGAAAGGGGTATTGTTGTCAAGAATAAAGCCAGGCTTGTGGTTCAAGGTTACAGACAGGAAGAGGGGATTGACTATGATGAAACTTTTGCCCCTGTAGCAAGATTGGAAGCTATAAGACTGTTCTTGGCCTTTGCTGTCAACCACAACATGAAGGTGTTCCAAATGGATATTAAAAGTGCTTTCCTCTATAGTACAATTCAAGAAGAGGTGTATGTGTGTCAACCTCCAGGTTTTGAGGATCCATTTTATCCAGATCATGTCTACAGGCTGAACAAAGCCCTGTATGGCCTGAAACAAGCACCAAGGGCCTGGTATGAAACTCTTTCCACCTTTCTACTCTCAAATGGTTTCAAAAGAGGTACCATTGATAAAACACTGTTTCTAAAATGGAGAGGAAAGGATTTAATGATTGTCCAAATTTATATGGATGACATTATTTTTGGAAGCACATGCAACAAAATGTGTGAAGAGTTTAGGGAACTCATGACAGCTGAGTTTGAAATGAGTGCAATGGGTGAGCTGCAATGCTTTCTTGGTCTCCAAGTTCAGCAAATGCAAAATGGTACTTTCATTCATCAAAGCAAATATGCAAAAGAACTTTTAAACAAATTTGATATGAATGATTGTAAACCAGGCAGCACACCCATGGCAACAAATAAGCTTGTCATGTCTGATGAAAAAGATGAGCTGATTGACCAAACTCTATATAGAAGCATGATTGGGTCTTTATTGTACCTAACTGCATCTAGGCCAGACATCATGTTTGCAACATGTGTTTGTGCAAGAAGTCAATCAGCCCCTAGAAAATCCAATCTTATTGCTGTAAAAAGAATATTCAGATACATAAAAAGTGCTCCCACACTTGGTATCTGGTATCCAGCTAATGGGAATATCAAGCTTTCAGGATTTTCAGACAGTGACTTTGCTGGATGTAACACCACAAGGAAGTCCACATCAGGAGGGTGCCAGTTTCTAGGTGATTGCTTAGTTTCATGGCAAAGCAAAAAGCAAGCAGCTGTTTCCACATCCACTGCTGAAGCTGAATATATTGCTGCTGCAAGCTGTACAGCCCAACTCCTGTGGCTTCAAAATCAGTTGCTGGATTTTGGTATCACTGCCTTAAAGACACCACTCATGTTGGATAGCCAGGCAGCAGAAAATATCATCAAAAATCCAGTTTCCCATTCAACCACCAAACACATTGACATCAGACATCACTTTGTGAGGGATTGCTATGAAAAAGGTTTGATTTCTCTGCATCATGTTCCAACTAAAGACCAGCTAGCAGATGTGCTCACAAAAGCATTAGATACTGCTACCTTTGAAAGCTTGGTCTCTAGAATTGGCATGCTAAACATGGAATAACAAGCAAAATCTTGTTTTTCTGTGAATAAAAGCATTAAAATGTTTTCAGAAAATCAAAACTTCATCCTTAAAAATAGCTAAAAATGAAATTTTCATTAAAATCCTTAAAAGTCTGCCATAACCACTGATTGTTCAAAAGTCTGCTCTACTTCAAAGTCTGTCCATTGCTGAAAGCCATCCTCTGTCCACTTATTTCCTTGATAAACTCTGTTGTTCAAAAGCAGTGTCTTATCCACTGATATGCTATCCACTGATGGTGAAAATCATCCACTGCTTTCATTATACCGTTGTAACCACTGCCTTCATCAGTAACTTTCATAAAAGTACTGTCCTTCATTTCTTCAGAGTTTGGCATGTGGGCTGTACATAGTGGTCAGTACTTTTGTAACCGCTGCCACGTCAGCCTTCACTTTTTCCTCTATAAAACCCCCACTTCACACCAAAAACAGGGTTTTACTGTCGAATTGAATTCTCAAAAATTCCTTTCTCAAAACAGTTTTTCTTCACATTTCTTCACAAATTTCTTCGATCATCATCTCCAAATTGACAAAATCGAAGCCATCTGCAAAACCCACTTCCAAATCATTGTCGAAAGCGGCCTCTCAAAAGGCAACACCTACTGAAATTCCACTCAAACCATCTCACAATCTTCTGGGTCTCCTCACAAAACTAGGCACTACAACCATTTTCGATTCCATCCTTGCTACCATCTCCGCATCAAAGTACAAAACTTTGTTAACAGCGGATGCACCAATATACTTGACAACCCAACGAGAGTTCTGGAGAAATGCAACCCTTGAAAAACAAGGAGACACTGTCATAGCCATCAACTCATCTCTAATGGGTAAAGCTGTCAAGATTACATCACAATCAATTTCAGAGGTCTTTCAACTCGATGATCAGGAAGGTAAAATTTCTTTCCCCAAAAACGAGTTAAAAAATGATTTTCTGGAAAGAGGGTATAATGCAGAGGTAAAAAAGGACACCTTACAAAAAGGTTACTTTCCTTCTGCAACAAGGTTTTTATTTCATACCCTCCTAGTGTGTGTTTCAAACAAAACCACTTCTTTTAACGAAATACCATTAAAAATTCAAAATCTGGGATATGCTATTCTTCAAGAAGAAAATCTGAATTATTCTCGGGAAATTTTTAATGATCTGGTTAAAAATGTTGAAACAAAGGCATTCTTACTATTTCCAAGATTTCTAAGTTATTATTTTCAAAAGAAATTCAGTAAGGATGATCTTTTTGCAATAAACCAAGGTGCATCTATTCAAATAAATTGCTTAACTGCTGAAACTTTTACAAGGATGTCAACACCTTGCAAAACACAAGCAGAGATGCCTGAGCAGATTTTAGTAGTTACAACTGCTCCTCAGGTATCTGCTGCTGAGCCCACTGCTCAAGGTGATCAAAGTAGCACAACAACTGCTTTGAAACCCACACCTAAAATCACCAAAAAGCCAACAAAAAGAAAAACTCAAAAACCCCCCAAACCCATCAAAAAGGCAACTCTGGAGGATGAGATACCAGAGCTACTGCCAGTAACAGCACAAAAGTCACAAGAAACCATTGCTGCTACTTCCTCACAGCAGTTTGTACAAATATCTCAACCCATAGCCGAAACCCCTCCTGCTTCTTCTCAAAAAGAACAGGTTGTACAAATTGGGACTCCACATCATGATGCTCTGGAAGCACTTGTTTCCATCATCCACAACCCACTTCCTGGGGCAAATCCTCTTTCTACACCAACCATCACATCCACAATTCCCACACCAACCAAACTTCTGTTGGATGCAATTGATTTAAACCAGGCACTAACCAGTCCTTCTCAATCACCTATTAATGAGAATATACCTCAACAAATGACTGGGTCTGATGTATCAATCCTTGCTAACCCACCAACACTACCTGAGGAGGTTACACCCCTTGAGTTACAAGTAACTCTTGGTGGTAATCCAAGTGAAGCAGCCACTACAACTGTTGAACCCACTGGTTTACAGTTGGACAGTGGTTACATTAATAAGACTTCCTTGGAGGCAATTCCTTACATAGCACCTCTGCCAACCACCAGTGGATTTATTTTTACCACTGGCAACATCAAAAATGTTGTCAAGTGTTGAAGGAAGAAGACCCCAGTACCAAGAAAAAGGGGCATCAGTGGTTAATGTTTGGAGTACACTCCCTACTTCAACCACTGATAAAACCACTGCTAGTGGGAAATCAGATGATCCCATTAAATTGGGTGATGGTTTAAAATATTTGGATTTGACGGAACGTGTTGATAAATTGGATACTTCAGTTGCTGATATCAAAGAGATGCTGCAACAGTTGTTGACAGTACAAAAGATGCAATCCACTGTTGTTCCATCTCAAGCACCTGCTCCACCACAAGCATCTACTACAAATGAGCTCTGGAACCACTTCAAACCTTTTCTCCAACAACAAAAAGAAATGGTTGATCAGCAACATGAACTACATGTCAAAAAGCTGAGAAACATAATGGAGTCTGGGTACAAGAACACTCAAGCAGATATTAAGGCAATCAAGGCCCACTTATTGGAAACCACTGGCACTGCTCCTCCAACAGTACTTTTCATTTATCAACTTCCCCCAGATAATGCCAAAAAGGGGGAGAAAATTCAGGAGTGGAAGAAGAAGGGAATAGATGATGGTCTTTACATTGAACCAGAAAGGGATGCCATGACCAGAAAAATTCCTGTGCCAGATGGTAGTAAAAAGGTTGATGCTACTCAAGAAGCACTTGATGAAGGAGTAGCAAGTGTAAAAAGGGATACAATGGCAAAGGATATTTCAAGGTGGAATGAGGAGAAAAGAGCTTTCATGGAGCTGTATGCGCAGGGTTGTTCTGGGTCAAAGGATACTAAAAATCCTAAGCCAAAAAGGAAACCTAAGTCCATCCCATCCAGAATTCCAAAGCATATTCCAAAACCACCATCCAAAAGCCATCAGCATCAAACCTCCACCCAAACAGCTGTTGTAACTCCTGCTGTATCAACTACTGCTGGTACTTCAGAGGTTTCAACATCTGTTATCACTTCAACACACACCACAACCACTGCCTTACCACCACCACAATCACCTCTAAAAACAACTTCACCACCATCACCTCCTGCCAAAAAGCAGAAGACAACAGATGTTACAACATCTGCTGTAATGACAACAGTGGTTGAAACACCAGTTGTTTCAACAGCTGTTAGTCAATCACAAACCACTGCCACCCAAATTACCACCACTGTTCCACCCAAAACATCATCAGTCCCTCCTCAAACAAAAAGGAGAAGGCTAATCCTCAAAGATGATGATTATTCACCCCCACAAACATCTTCAAAATCCCTGTCACTTGTCACCATTCCAAAACCCATACCTCTCTCTTCAGCTCAAATTCTAAAACCATTACCTCCTGCTGGTGTCTCATTCCCTCTGGAACTCATTGTAGTTAGGGAAGAAATCAAATCCTTTTACTATGAGGATGACCCAGCTAAAAGGATTTTGCCATCAGTTGAAGGATATCCCAGGCCTAACAATATTGAAGAATATTTGAAACTCAAGGCCAAGCAAGCAGAGGATATCGCAATCAAAAATAAACAAGGGAAATCTGATAGGGAATTTCAGCAAAACTATCAGTTTCTACTCACTCAGGTCAGAACTATGGACCAATTTGCCAAAAATGTATGTCAGCAAATCTCAGAAAGGGCAGATGAGTCCTTGAGAAAAGACTACATTGAGAACATCATGACCTACAAGAAATACAAGGGGGAGAAACACATGTACAAAAACTGGACCATTCCTGAGCTTGAAAAAGAGGCAGCCAGGATTCAAGAAATGATCAAAAATAAGGTCAAGCAGACTCCTCCTGAAAAATTCAAACAATTTGAAGCTGATAAGATCTTAGAGTTAAAGAGAATGAAAGAGGAGCTGATAGCAGCTGATTATGGGTCAAAGAATTCAGTGACAAAGTGGGGAGAAGATAGGGTCAGGGCTACCTTCAAAAGGTTAGAGGAACTTAGAAAGAAAGATCCAACAGTTCCACAAAAGCCTGACTACTCCAAAGCAAAGGTCTCAAAAAGACCACCAAAGCTGCAAGTCAAAAGAACCACTGCTCCAGCTGGTGCTGCCATCTACAAAAGAAGGAGTCAAAACCAGTCAGGTGCTGAAACAATTCAAGATCTAAAAGCTGGAAATGCTGTTGTAAGAGAGGGCATTAAATTAATGATAAAAGAAGATCTTGAATTGGAACAATCTGCAAGCACTGCTTAGCCAGTCATGAATAGGCCAGCCTCACCAAACACCTCTGCAAATAAAATTCTCCCAAGAAACCCACCAGGCTCAAAAATACAAAAGTGGGAAACTGACAAACAGACCTACGTATTGACTTTGCTCAGGTCTGGTGGAGAAGTGAAGAAAATATCAAGGGAACAAGCTCTTGGCCTGAGTCTTGAAGATTTGCAGGATCTCTTTGATCTTCCACTTAGCAGGGATGATGACGACACAGATGCCCTAGACTTTGAATTACAATTTAAAGGTCAGATATGGGAACTGCTGATGAGGCAATAAAGATTCCACAATAATGAAGAGTTTTGGCATTATCTGTTCCAGGGGGAGATTGTTGGGATTGAACCCTACCAGAGGAACAGATAATTAAAGCCAAAACTGGGTCAGAGCAGTGGATCCAGAATAAGCAGATGTTTCATACAAATCTCTCCCCTTGAAAGTGGTTTCAACATCTGCTGACCTCCTATCTACTGATCATACAAGCTACTGACCATCAAACTGCTGCTCAAGTGAAGACCTGATGAAAGACTAAAGTTCTGCTGTTCAATCTACTGCCTTGTTTCAAGCACTGCTGATCCGGACAAGTACTGCTGGGTTCACAGCAGTGGAAGGATGCAGCAGTTGTTTATTTTGTCTTTGTGTAATGTAATGTAATAAGCAGTAGTTAGTATAGCAGTGTTTGTTTAGATCAGAGGTTAGAGTTTGTTAGGAGGTTAGATGTCACTTTCATGGTGACGTCAGCTTAGATGCTCAGTGGTTTGCTAGTGCCTATAAATAGAACAGTGCTCTGTACTGTTCTATCAGCTCTTTGCAACAATCGTCTTCTCTGCACGAACAAACACTGAGCTCTGGCTGAGGGGGAGTTTGTATTCAATCATTGCAATTGTAATCGTAATTGAAATAAATTCAATCTTTCGGTTCATTGTGAAAAAATTTTGATCAAAGCATTACTCTCATTTGAGTGTATGCAAAGTTTGTTTCCATCTTATTTCCGCTGCACAACTCATTCATTTCCATCTTAATTTCAAACGAAAAATACAATCAAAACCAAACTCAGATCCAACAACTTTTAACCCCCAAACTTGACTTTTAAGGACTCTAAGTCATAAACAAACTCCGTTAAGCTCCCGATTAGTTATACGATTACCCGAAAAGTCCTGAATTTCAACGCTGACGCTTTTAACCCCTTATTTACGAATGTTAACGTATTTTCCTCATACGATATCGAAACCTTGTGAAATTTTTATCACTTTATTCACGGGAGCATAATTAATTGTTACAAAGCTTCGGGTTCCTTAAAAGGTCACTCAGAGGTATAATTTAAACATGTTGACACATTTAACCCTTGCGGCTTGCAAACTTTCACTTTCTTCCACAAACGGTTTCATACGATTCATTATTCATTCGTTTAAGGGTATAAACATCGTATAGGGTTGTTGAAAGGAAAAATTATCAAATGTTAACACTTTGAATCCTTCTACACACATACTTTATTTGTTTGTCAACTTTAGTCCCTCTGAAATAATTCCTTACATGTTTAAGTCCATGACACGTGTCTTCATAATATTGGTCATGATTTTACGAGGTGCTACATCCTCACCCCCTTAAAAGAAATCTCGACCTCGAGATTTACTGAAATAAATGAGGGTACTTTTGTTTCATTGTGGATTCAACCTCCCACGTGTACTCTGGGCCTCTTCGGGCATCCCATTTAATCTTTACAATCGGTACATGCTTCTTTCAAAGTTTCTTAAACTGTTGATCCTTAATTGACAAGGGTTTTTCAATAAACTTTAAGCTCTCATCTATATGCACATTCTTATGTGACATGGCTAGCGTTTCATCAGCTAGACATTTCTTCAGATTGCAGATGTGGAACACATTATGAATTCCACTGATACCTTAAGCCACTGTTCTGACACATTCGATGATCTCGAATGGTCCCATGTATCGTGGACTTAACTTACCTTTCTTGCCAAAACGTATTACCCCTTTCCAGGGTTGTCACACCCCGACCGCGTATAACAACGGACCGCGGCGGAAACGCCGGGGAGTGAATCGCGACAGAATTAATTGTTTCATAACCATGGCATACAAAGTTGTATTTTATTTATAAACAAAGGTGTTACATTGTTTCGAACAGGAAATTAAAGAGTTCAGAACATAATTAAACATAGTCTATCTTCTTTTAAAGCTCTAAGGCACAGGTCCGCCCTAGTATCATGATCAACATCCTATGGAAAAGCACCTGAAAACACATGTGAAAATAGGTACGTCAGCATAAAAATGCCTGTGAGATACATAGGTTTGTGAAAATAGGATTCATGACTTGTATTTGAGAAAATGTTTAGTCATGAACCTTGTAATATGCTTTGTCTTGTAAATCATTTGAAAAACGATAAGATCAGTTGATATGTATAAGTAAATGTAAGGTTAAATGAATAACCATGTAAAATGAGTTTGTATAAGATAAGTTGGTTGTAAAACAATGTCTTATGAAAAGTATGTTATTTGTATAAAATGTTATATGTATCAAACTGAAATGATTCAAATAACGTTACGCTATGTAATATTATACAAACACTTATATATAGGAAGTACCAGCGGCATATCCACCATGTTTGTATCATATTACACACGTATCGTTACTTAATCATTTAATCAAACTAAACCATCAAGATGTAAAATGTTCATGTACAAACCAATTGTCAAGTGTTATTGTGTAAACCATGTCAAAATGTCTATGTCCAATGTAAACCACCAAATGTGTATATCAATGTCAAAATGTTTATGTTCAATGTAGATCATGTAATGTGAAATCAAAATGTCATGTATGGTAAGTGAAATGTATCAACTAAACCATATGTAAAATGCACAACAACAAGGTATTGAAGTAAAACACAGTTTAAATCAAAGTCATATTGTGTGTAACAAATGCATGCTATACTGATACAAACATTTATGCGGTATTGTTAATATGCATACATCCAAGCCTTGAGACTGAGGCGATAAACCTTTAAACAAATTAAAGATTTATCTAAATTATGTATATCGAATTCGGTCATTCCTTTCTGTCCCCTTTCCCTGGGATGTCCGGAATGGGAGTTGTCAATTCCTATGGTACCACTACCTACTAACGAATGGCATGATCAATGTTAATGAATGTATTGTCCCATGTTAAACAAACCAAATGTTATACCAAAAATGGAAGCATGTGATGCACTAAGTATGTAATCAAATGAACATACATAGCGTGAAAATGTAATGTAAAACGATGTACTAAGTAATGCACACAATGGGCACACCTAGCATGAAATGTAATGTAAAACAATGTACCAAGTAATGCACACAATGGGCACACCTAGCATGAAATGTAATGTAAAACAATGTACTAAGTAATGCACACAATGGGCACACCTAGCATGAAATGTAATGTAAAACAATGTACTAAGTAATGCACACAATGGGCACACCTAGCATGAAATGTAATGTAAAACAATGTACTAAGTAATGAACACAATGGGCACACCTAGCATGAAATGTCATGTAAAAACGATGTACTAAGTAATGCACACAATGGGCACACCTAGCATAAAATGTAATGTAAAACAATGTACTAAGTAATGCACACAATGGGCACACCTAGCATGAAATGTCATGTAAAACGATGTACTAAGTAATGCACACAATGGGCACACCTAGCATAAAATGTATTGAAATCATGTACTATAATGTACTAACGAACATAGCATGTATATGATGTGAAAACGGAAAGCATTAAAGTAACAAGTAGGCACATGTGTTCCACCCCAAAACAGTTTGGAAAACAGTAAAAGAGGGGTCTATGTACTCACTGGAGATTGCTCAGTTGTCTAAAGATGACCACCGAGTAATGCTATAGATCACGGAATCAAACGGCACCTAATATAGGTAACTATGTTAATAAACCGGACCTAAATCGGAAGACTGGGTAGCATTAGGGTTTGTAAACCAAATGAGTGTAGGAACTCATGTGATATGGTTTAACAAAGCCTACATGCTAAATGAAACTTGACCTAAGTCTTATCGACCCATTACGATCCGTTTAGGTAGCTTATGCTACTTTAACGCATCGTGCGCGTAAAACGCGTTCGGAACGCCTAACCAGCCCTATGACAAGTGTTATATGCCTAAACATGTTACATAATCAGTTATGTGACAAAGGTTTAGGTTACATATGCTTAATTACCAATTTTACATGAAAAGGGTATTCTGGTAATTTACCTAAGGCATATAAACTACCTATCATACAACTACTTAAATGATGTGACCATAGGGTATAACCTCGGAAGGTTATTCCCTACCTACTATGGTCACCTAATGTGTTTGGTCGGATCCTAATGATCGACCAAACTGGGTCGGGTTCGAAGGTATAGGCGATTTATTAGATCGCCTACCCTACGACCCTAGACAACGTGGTAATCAGTGGGCATAGTCCCAAGGGACTATGACCAACGTGATTACACTCACGTTGCGAAGTTCAAACGAACTTCGCATTGACCATTACTGGTCAACGCTGAAAGTCAAACAAAGTTTGACTTTCTGACTCGAAAAGCAGTAAAATAAGGAAAAGAACGAAAGAATACTTACGAAGGGTCCCCGAATGCTAAACTCGATTCGAAAATCTCAGGTATGAAACAAATGTTTCAACTTAGAGTTTCTCAATTCAAGTTTCTAGTGATTTTGAACAAAGGGGTGTTGGGGTATTTATAGTTTTCGGGTAACCGCTAGGATCGTTTCATGGAAAACGTGCCATGATCCAACCCGTACACTTGTCACAATGTTGTGGAAGCTAAATATGATCCTTATCTAGTGACTAAGCAAGTTTAGAACATGTGGTGGAGGATCAAATGGCTGCAACTTGTGCTAAAATGCATTTAATCTGGTCTGATAGTGGGAAGCGGCCCGCTTCAGGATCAGGCAAACACAATGCGGGCCGCCTGACCCTTCTGATCCGCAAATATGTTTGAAAAATGACAGTTTCAGTCCTTGCACGTGTTTAAGGCCTTTTCCGACACTTCTAAGGCCCGTAAAGCCAACTTTAAGGCCCTAAAATGTTTCCTAAACATTGTGGACATGAAACATGCTAAAAATTATGCCGGGTGATGGTTCGTTTGGTCGTACGAACGCGATGTTCGCTTAATTACGACGAAATGCGCATAAGCGCGAAAAACGATCCAAATGACACGACGAATGGATTTTTCTTAAGGCGAACACTAAAATATAATATAGTTATGCTCACATAAATTTTTGGATGTCCGGATGTATTCAGAACGTAAGTTATGCGCGAAAATGCAAACTTGTGCACTTTTTGACACTTTTAGTCCCTGAATGACCCAAAAGTTTATTTTAGCACACCGAACCCCTCAAAACTTATTTCTAAGTTATGTAAAGGTTATTTAAGGTATGTTGAGTATATGTTGATGTTCCAGAGTATTTCTCGCATTAAACTGAGTACGTTTACGCACTAGTTTGCGTATAACTCTCCAGAAAGTGATGTAGAGTTTGAAATTACATAAAAGTCAAAACATGAAAAATGTAAAACATAACAAAACAAACATTGTGATCAAATAACATTGTTTTATTGATAATAGAACTGTTCATAGTGATTACAAGCACAGTTGTTACAGTCTCCCCTACTTGTGGAAATTTCGTCCCGAAATTTATTTAGAGGAAACTCGAGGAAAAAGATGTGGATATTTCGCCTTCATTTGATCTTCGCGTTCCCAAGTAAACTCAGGTCCACGTTTAGCTTCCCAGCGAACTTTGACCAAAGGAATGCGCTTGCGTTTAAGCCACTTGACTTCACGTTCCATGATTTCCACTGGTTTCTCAACAAATTTCAGTGTTTTGCCAACACGAATTTCGTCAAGCGGTATGGAGTAGTTCTCATCAGCTGTACACTTCTTGAGATTTGATATGTGAAAAGTTGGATGAACATTTCCCAGTTCAGGAGGTAACTCAAGTCTGTAGGCTACCTTTCCGATTCTTTCGACGATCTTGAATGGTCCAACGTATCTAGGTGCAAGTTTTGCTTTCTTTCCAAATCTGATCACACCTTTCCAAGGTGAGACCTTAAGTAATACACGATCACCGACTTGAAATTCCAAGGGTTTGCGTTTTGGGTCCGCGTAAATCTTCTGACGGCTTCTAGCTGCCTGAAGGTTATCACGAACTTTCTTGACCTTGTCAGTTGTCTCTAGAATGAGGGTAGGTCCAGTAATTTGAGCCTCGCCAATCTCATTCCAGCAGACTGGTGAACGACATTTTCGACCATAGAGAGCCTCGAAAGGAGCCATTTTGATGCTAGTGTGATAACTGTTGTTGTAGGAGAATTCAATCAATTTAAGATGTGAATCCCAGCTACCACCAAAATCGATCACACAAGCTCTTAGCATATCCTCCAGAGTCTGGATTGTTCTCTCAGATTGACCATCCGTTTGCGGATGATAAGCTGTGCTCAGATTAAGTTGGGTCCCCATAGCAGATTGCATGGTTCTCCAAAAATGAGAAGTGAAACGAGCATCTCTGTCAGAAATGATGTTCAAAGGAACACCATGTCTAGCCACAATTTCATCCACATAGATTTGAGCAAGTTTGTCAGCAGGAAAATCCTCACGGATTGGCAAGAAATGTGCTGACTTTGTAAGACGATCAACGACTACCCAGATGGCATCATGACCTTTCTTTGTGCGTGGAAGTTTGGTAACAAGATCCATAGTAATGTTTTCCCATTTCCAAACTGGGATCTCTGGTTGTTCCAATAAACCAGATGGACGCTGATGTTCAGCCTTAACCTTAAGACAAGTAAGGCATTTGGATACATATAAGGCAATGTCTTTCTTCATACCAGGCCACCAATAGTGAATACGAAGATCCTTATACATTTTATCTGAGCCCGGATGAATAGAATAGCGAGACTTATGGGCTTCATCCATAAGCAAGGTACGAAGATCATCCTGGCTTGGGACCCACAAACGGTCCATGAAGTAATATGATCCATTGTCCTTCAGTTCCAGAGCAGGTGTTATGTGATAGGGAAATTCCTTATCCATTAATCCTTGTGAAACACAAGATTGTTGAGCTTGAGAAATGCGTGCTTGAATATCAGATCGAGCTTGAATAACAGATTGAACACGTACACAATGAAGCTTAGTACGTTCCTTACGACTCAATGCATCAGCTACGACATTCGCCTTACCAGGATGGTAGCGAATTTCGCAGTCATAGTCGTTTAATAGCTCAACCCAACGTCGCTGTCTCATGTTGAGTTCCTTCTGGTTGAAGATATGCTGAAGACTTTTGTGATCAGTGAAAACCACACATTTTGTACCGTACAAAAAATGTCTCCAGATCTTGAGAGCAAAGACAACTGCACCCAACTCAAGATCATGAGTGGTGTAGTTCTTCTCATGAATCTTCAACTGTCTCGATGCATAAGCTATGACTTTGTTCCTTTGCATTAGAACACAGCCAAGACCCAATTTCGATGCATCACAAAACACGACAAAATCATCATCACCCTCAGGCAATGATAGAACAGGCGCATCGCAAAGCTTCTGCTTCAAATGTTGAAAAGCTTCCTCTTGTTTGATTCCCCAATAAAAGGGCATTTTCTTCTGAGTTAGAGCAGTTAGAGGAACTGCAATCTTTGAGAAGTTTTCTATGAAGCGGCGATAATAACCCGCTAGACCAAGAAAAGAACGAACTTCAGTAGGAGTAGAAGGTGTATCCCAATCCTTAATCGCACTGATCTTGGAGGGATCTACATGAATACCCCGTTCGTTGATAACATGCCCCAAAAATTGAACTTCTTTAAGCCAAAATTCGCACTTGGAGAATTTGGCGAAAAGTTGTTCTTTCTTTAGGAGTTCTAGGGTAAGACGAAGATGTTGCTCGTGGTCAGCTTGAGTCTTAGAGTAAATCAAGATGTCGTCAATAAAAACAATGACGAACTGACCCAAATAAGGTTTGCAGACCCTATTCATTAAGTCCATGAAAACAGCAGGAGCATTAGTCAAACCGAATGGCATGACTGTGAATTCATAATGCCCATAACGAGTACGGAACGCTGTTTTCAAAATGTCTTCTTCTTGCACCCGAAGTTGATGATACCCTGAACGTAGATCAATCTTCGAAAAATAAGAAGCGCCTTGTAACTGATCAAAGAGATCATCGATGCGAGGTAGGGGATATTGATTCTTGATGGTAAGCTTGTTAAGCTCACGATAATCGATACACATCCTAAAGGATCCATCCTTCTTCTTGACAAAAAGAACGGGAGCACCCCAAGGTGAAAAACTGGGACGAATAAAGCCTTTGTCAGAGAGCTCCTGAAGCTGTTTAGACAACTCTTGCATCTCAGATGGTGCAAGACGATATGGAGCTCTGGCAATGGGATTTGCACCAGGTACGAGGTCAATGCGGAACTCGACTTGGCGTGCTGGAGGTAGACCAGGTAAATCTTCAGGGAATACTTCAGAATAATCCCGAACGACAGGAATATCTGAAATAGACTTACCCTTACCCTTGCCTTTATCTTCTGTAACATGTGCTAAGAAAGCCACATAGTTCTTCTGCAGATACTTCCGAGCTTTAAAACAAGACATGAGTTTGAGACCACCGTTAGGCTTCTCACCTTGAACCTGCAGAATCTCGCCTGTCGAAAGCGGCACACGAACAATCTTCTTAGAACAAACTATCTCTGCGTGATGCTTGGATAACCAATCCATTCCCACAATAACGTCGAAGCTTCCAAGTTGCATAGGCGCGAGGTCAATAGGAAAAAGATGGTCGTTAAGATTCAACTGGCAGTTGCGTAGAACAGAATTAAGAACAATGGGTTCACCACTAGCAACTTCTACTGTCAAAGATTTACTTAGTTTTGTTCTAGACACGCGAAGAATCGGCTCAAAAGACAAAGACACAAAACTCTTGTCGGCACCCGAATCAAAGAGAACAGATGCAGGATGATTATTAATAAAGAACGTACCGTTCACCACATTATCATCCGCCTGCACCTCTTGGGCATTCATGTTAAAGACTCGGCCTCGAGCCGGAGCCTGATTCTGGTTCTGGTTCGCCAGTCTTGGGCACCGATTCCTATAGTGGGTCAGATCCCCACAATTGTAACAAGCACCTGGTGGGTATCGTGGTCGTGCAGCTTGACCCTGTTGCTGAGCAGGAGGCTGTGCAACTTGTTGAGCCGGGTTTTGAACTGCGCGATTCTGAGCAAACCGACAAACCTCGGCAAGATGACCTGACTTCCCACAGCTAGTACAGAAACGGCACTGATGTTGCGGCTGATGGTGACTGTTGCATCTATTGCACAAAGGTGCATTCCCTGTATAGGGTTTCTTTGCTGGAAGCTGTGCTGGTTGGTTGGGAGCTGCCTGGTTAGCTTGGGCAGTGATAGCAAAATTTTGGGAAGCCTTACGCTTCCTTGACCTCTTCGAAGAACCAGAGTTCTTCCCATTCAAGTTTTGACCTTTCTTGCTATCCCCCTTGTCAGCCGACTGTTTCTTGCCCTTATCACCCTTCCTGTGTAACTTGTTCTTCCTGATCTGCGACTCAGTCAGCGTCGCTGATAACTCGATTGCCTGACGGAGTGTGGCAGGGTTACTACCAGTAAGAATGTCTTGTACCGAGTCAGGTAGGCCGTCGATGTATCTCTCGATAGCCTTGTCGAGTGGGGTAACCATAGTCGGGCAAAGCAGACTCAACTCTTCAAACCGATCAGTATAAGCCCTGTGCTCACCACTATCTTGCTTCAAATCATCAAATTCCTTCTCCAAAGCTCGCTGCTCATGACGAGGACAGAATTCCCTCATCATAAGGGCTCTAAGCTCAGCCCATGTCTGTGCAAGAGCAACTTCTGCACCCCTGTCTCTCATAATCCCGTTCCACCATGTCAAAGCCCTCTTCTGAAATACGCTTGAAGCAAACTCGACCTTGCGATTATCCGGACATTGCACGTGTCGGAAAGTATTCTCACTGCTCTCGAACCACTGAAGAAGCCCAGTCGCTCCTTCAGAACCACTAAACTTGAGTGGTTTAGCCTGATTAAAATCCTTGTATTTGCATGGAACATTGTTGTTGTTGTTATTGTTGGCTTGGTTCCATTGAGCAAAGAGATTTGGAAATTGAGCAGCCATCTGTTGCGCAATAATTTCTGCCAGCTCGGCAGTTGCTATCAGATTGTCGCGTCGAGGAGGCATTCTAAAAGAGGAAAACATGAAAGGAAACGAGTGAGATGATTGGATGAAGAGAATGAGATGAAACAAAATCAACAAAAGCAAAGATGGTGGTCATTCGTCCGTATCACAAAGCAAACAAACGACACACAGTGACTAATCAAAGTAAATGGATCAAAAATAATGTATAATGAAGACATGCTCGCCTATAAGTGAACACTCATCCCAAGAATTCCCAGGTAAGCACAACTGGTCTCGCGTCTGATGAGATGTATACGAAGTGCTTGCCTAGACAGAAAACCCAGAATACAGGCATTCACCCTTCCAGTTTGCACATGTTCACATTATTTAAAACCCAAAACGTTTGACGGGATTTTTGAAAATTTGAAGGCACAAGGCCAAAAACCAAACTGAAAAGGGTTCAAAACCTTATAACAGAGGGTTCAAAACCTTGTAATAAATTATTCAAAAACAGATGATTGTTTTTTTTTTTTTTTTTTTTTTTTAAAAAAAAACGTTTAGGAAAATTTTTGGCTTTTGTTCTGATAATCACCTAAGGATAGGTGATGTGCATGTTTTAAGATCTAAACACAAATAATTTGTGTTAGGGTCC
This sequence comes from Helianthus tuberosus, assembly GCA_030545235.1. Lineage (NCBI taxonomy): Eukaryota > Viridiplantae > Streptophyta > Magnoliopsida > Asterales > Asteraceae > Helianthus > Helianthus tuberosus. The sequence goes on from CM060377.1 coordinate 172,818,425, forward strand.
TAGAAAAGTTATAGTCTAGGTCAAAGCATTACTAATAACCTAATTCCCTATAACCATTGGCTCTGATACCAACTCTTCTGTCACACCCCGACCGCGTATAACAACGGACCGCGGCGGAAACGCCGGGGAGTGAATCGCGACAGAATTAATTGTTTCATAACCATGGCATACAAAGTTGTATTTTATTTATAAACAAAGGTGAAAATAACCACAAAACTCAAGAATGTGTGTATCTCAAGAACTTTGATGTGAAAAAGAATGAGTACACTGCTAAAACATCCTTGAGTCCATCAACATCATCTGTTAAATTCACCAAGAATCAACCACTGTTTGTGCCAGTCCAAACAACTGTTACAAAACAGCTAAATCAAACATCTGTCCAAAGAGATGTTCAAGTGACTGATGCACCCCCTGCCAACCAATACAGAAGAGGCAAGGGACAACCACCATACCAAAGGATCCCACATGTTTATGAGACCTACAAAAGGCCCTCTAAACCAAGAGTGAACAGGCATCCTTTTGGTTATCAGCAGGTGATTGGTCAAGAACCCCAACAGTGGTTAGAGAAAAACAGTCCTAAAACTATCCAAACCCCTGACCTAACCACTGTCCGTCCATCTGAACTCATCCCAGACACTGTTGAGACCCCATCCAAAGCCTTACTGGCTTTGGAGATCCTAATGAACTAATCCTTTTACTTCATGTGCAGGGAGCTTCTGCATGCTTAGTTAGCCTTTGGTATGTAGATAGTGGAGGCTCCAGGCACATGACAGGATGTAAAGCCCTACTCAAAGATTTCAAAATCCATGGAGGGGGTGATATATCCTTTGGTAATAATAGTAAAGGGAATGTTCAGGGGTCTGGTACAGTATAGTCTGGTAATGTAATATTTGAAAATGTTAATCTGATAGACAATCTAAAATTCAACCTCCTGAGTGTTTCATAAATGAGTGACAAGGGGTATGTATCATTCTTCACAAAGGAGTGTTGTAGGATTGTTGGACCAGAAATGGTTGAAAAGATTGAAGCAATAATAAAAACTGGAAAAACAAAACTTGTTGCTCAAAGAAGTGGCAATGTTTATGTGGTGGATATGTCAAAAGAGAGCCCCAGAACTGATGCCTGTCTGTTCTCAGCTGCATCAAACAAAGAGACAGAATTATGGCACAGGAGACTGGGGCACACAAATCTCAAGACAATCACTGCCATTTCAAAACAGGGTTTAGTAAGAGGTTTACCTCAAAAGCTGTTCACCTGTCCTGAGCATTGTGTTTCCTGCCTAAAAGGAAAACAACATAAAAGCTCCTACAAATCCATTGATGAGTCCAAAACAACCAAATGTTTGCAAATACTTCATATGGATTTGTTTGGCCCAGTTAAAGTCATGAGTCTTCAGAAAAAGAGGTATTGTTTGGTTATTGTTGATGACTTTTCTAGGTTTACATGGACTTACTTTTTACACTCAAAAGATGAGACTGCAGGCATTCTGCAAGACTTTGTGAAACATGTTGAAAAGCAGTTTGACCTTCTAGTAAAAATCTTCAGAAGTGACAATGGCACAGAGTTCAGGAACAAGGAGTTGGATTATTTCTGTGTGTCAAAAGGAATTGTGAGGCAATACAGCATTCCAAGAACACCAGAACAAAATAGGGTGGTTGAAAGAAAGAACAAAACTTTGATTGAGGCTGCCAGAACCATGCTTGCTGACTCAGGTTTGCCATTAACTTTTTGGGCAGAGGCAGTAAACACTGCTTGCTATGTCCAAAACAGAGTTTTAATCAACCCAGGCATCAAAAGACTGCCTATGAACTGATGTATAAAATAAAGCCATTAATTTCATATTTCAAAGTTTTTGGCTGCCCATGCTTCATTTTAAACTTAAAAGATTCTATCTCAAAGTTTGCAGCAAAAATTGATTGTGGTTATCATCTGAGATACCCAACCACTGCTAAGGCCTACAAAGTGTTTAACACAAGGACCAAAATAGTGGAGGAGACTTTGAATGTAAAGTTCAATGAACTTTCATCAATGAAAATCCCAACAAATCCTACAGAATTATTTGATCTTGATAAATTTACTTTTGAAAATACTGCTGTCAAGATTAACAGTGCAGGTCCATCAGAGGATTCATCACCAGACTATGGGTATGAAATCATCATTCCTCAACAAAAGTCTGTCCAAATGGGAAGAGCAGCAGATGTTCAAAACAGCTGTCAAAGCTCAACCACTGCTACCTCAACAGTTGTTGACCAAAGTAGCCCTTTAACCCCTGCTTCCACATCATCAAACACTGTTGATAAATATCCTCAAACAGTGGATCAAAGTCAGCATGTGTCCACACCTTTACCTCCTATTCCACCACCTTTTGAAGCCACTGCTGGATCATCAAAGTCACCAGCAGTGGTTAGCTCAGATGATTCGCATCTGCAGCCATCCCCACTCAATGCCATTGTTCCATACCAAGGAGAGCTCATCTTCTTGAAATATCATCCACCAGACCAAATTATTGGCAACATCAATGAAGGGGTGCTCACAAGAAGTCAATCCCAAAACATTTGTCTTTTTGCTGGTTTTCTATCTTTCCATCAGCCAGTCAAGTACCAAGAGGCACTAAAAGACAACAACTGGGTAGAAGCCATGCAAGAGGAGCTCCAACAGTTTAGAAGACAACAAGTTTGGGAGCTTGTTCCATTGCCAGAGGGTGTAAGTCCTATTGGCACAAAATGGGTCTTCAAAAATAAAACTGATGAAAGGGGTACTGTTGTCAAGAATAAAGCCATGCTTGTGGTTCAAGGCTTCAGACAAGAAGAGGGCATTGACTATGATGAAACATTTTCCCCTGTAGCAAGACTTGAAGCTATCAGATTATTTCTGGCCTTTGCTGTCAACCACAACATCAAGGTGTACCAAATGGATATCAAATGTGCATTCCTCTATGGTAAGATTCAAGAGGAGGTTTATGTTTGTCAACCTCCATGCTTTGAGGATCCATTTAATCCAAATCATGTCTACAAGCTGAATAAAGCTTTGTATGGCCTGAAACAAGCACCAAGGGCCAGGTATGAAACTCTTTCCACCTTTCTAATTTCCATTGGTTTCACAAGAGGTAAGATAGACAAAACATTGTTTCTAAAATGGAGAGGAAAGGATTTGATGATTGTCCAAATTTATGTGGATGACATCATCTTTGGAAGCACATGTAATAAAATGTGTGAAAAGTTTAGGCAACTCATGACAGCTGAGTTTGAAATGAGTGCAATGGGTGAACTCCAGTGCTTTCTTGGTCTCCAAGTAAGGCAACTGCAAAATGGCACTTTTATCCATCAAGGCAAATATGCCAAAGAACTTTTAAAGAAAATTGAGATGGATGATTGTAAGCCATGTAGTACACCCATTGCAACCAATAAAGTAGTCATATCTGATGAGAATGATGAATTGGTTGATCAAACTTTGTATAGAAGCATGATTGGGTCTTTATTGTACCTAACTGCATCCAGGCCAGACATCATGTTTGCAACATGTGTTTGTGCTAGATCCCAATCATCCCCTAGAAAGTCAAGCCTTATTGCTGTAAAAAGGATATTCAGATACCTAAAAGGTGCTCCCACACTTGGTATCTGGTATCCAGCTGATGGTAAAATTGAGCTTTCAGGGTTCTCAGATATTGACTTTGCTGGATGTGACAAGACAAGAAAGTCCACTTCAGGAGGGTGCCAATTCCTAGGCAATTGTTTAGTGTCTTGGCAAAGCAAAAAGCAAGCAGCTGTTTCCACATCCATTGCTGTGGCAGAATATATAGCTGCTGCAAGCTGTACAGCCCAACTGCTTTGGCTTCAAAATCAGTTGCTGGATTTTGGTATCACTGCCTTAAAGACACCACTCATGTTGGACAGCCAGGCATCAGAAAATACCATCAAAAATCCAGTTTCCCACTCAACCACCAAGCACATCGACATCAGACATCACTTTGTGAGGGATTGCTATGAAAAAGGTTTGATTTCTCTGCATCATGTTCCAACTAAGGATCAGCTGGCAGATGTGCTAACCAAAGCATTAGACACATCCACCTTTGAAAACTTGATCTCTAGTATTGGCATGCTAAACATGGAATAACGGGCAAAATCTTGTTTTTCTATGAATAAAAGCGTTGAAATGTTTTCAGAAAATCAAAAATCCATCTTTAAAAATAGCTAAAAATGAATTTTTCATTAAAATCCTTAAAAGTCTGCCATAATCACTGCTTTGTTCAAAAGTCTGTTCTACTAAAAACTCTGTCCACTGCTGAAAGCCAACCCCTGTTCTCTCATTTTCTTGATAACCACTGATGTTCAAAATCAGTGTTTTAACCACTGATGTGCTATCCACTGATAGTAAAAATCACCCACTGCTTTCATTTTTACCATTACAACCACTGGTCTTGTTCCATCAGTGGTCTTCATAAAAAACAACTTGTCCTTCATCTCATCGGGGTTTGGCACGTGGACAGTACGTAGCGGTCAGATCTTTTGTAACCGCTGCCACGTCAGCATTCACTTTTTTTCTATAACCCCCCCCCCCCTTCAAAACCCCAAACAGGGTTTTACTGTCGAATTGAATTCTTAAAAATTCCTTTCTCAAAGTAGTTCTCATCTCATTTCCTCAAATTTCTTCACAACCTTCTTCGATCATCTTCTCCAAAATGACAAAATCGAAGTCATCTGCAACACCCACCTCAAAATCTTCTTGTAAAAAGGCCGCTCAAAAGGCTACACCTATTGAAATCCCATACAAATCACCACACAATTATCTGGGTCTTCTTACAAAACCAGGCACCACCGATGCTTTCGATTCCATCATTGACATCATGTCTGCATCAAAGTATAAAACTTTGTTAACAGCAGATGCTCCAATTTACTTGGACACCCAAAGAGAGTTTTGGAAGAATATTACCCTTGACAAACAAGGCGAGAATGTCATAGCCATTAACTCTTCTCTAAAGGGTAAAGCTGTCAAAATTAAACCACAATCTATCTCGGAGGTCTTTGAACTCAATGACTAGCAAGGTAAAACTTCTTTTCCTAAAAATGAGCTAAAACTAATTTCCTTGAAAGGGGTTATGCAGAGCAAATAAAAAAGGATACCTTACAAAAAGGTAATTTTCCACCTGCAACAAGATTTTTGTTCCATACTCTACTTATGTGTGTTTCAAACAAAACCACTTCTTTTAATGAAATACCATTAAAGATTCAAAACCTGGGATATGCTATTCTTCAAGATGAAAATTTAAATTACTCCCAAGAAATCTTTAATGATTTGGTTAAAAATGTTGATAAAAAGCCATTCTTACTTTTTCCAAGATTTCTAAGTTATTATTTTGAAAAGAAAATTGGTAAGGATGATGCTTCTGCAATAAAACAAGGTGGATCTTTTCAAATAAACAGCTTAACTGCTGAAATTTTTACAAGAATGTCAACACCTTGCAAAACACAAGCAGAGGTGCCTGAGCAGACTTTAGCAGCTACCACTGCTCCTCAGGTATCTGCTGCTGAGCCCACTGCTCAAGGTGATCATAGTAGCAAAACAACTGCTTTAAAACCCACACCTAAAATCACCAAAAGGCCAAAACAAAAGAAATCACAAAAGCCCCCCAAACCTACCAAAAAGGCAACTCTGGAGGATGAGATACCAGAGCAACTGCCAGTGACAGCACAAAAGTCACAAGAAACCACTGCTGCTACTTCCTCACAACAGTTCGTAGAAATATCTCAACCCATGCCTGAAACTCCTCCTGCTTCTTCTAAAAAAGAACAGGTTGTACAAATAGGGACACCACAATATGATGCTCTGGAATCAGTTGCTTCCATCATCCACAGCCCAATGCCCGGGGCCAATTCTCTTTCTACACCCAACCTCACCTCCACAATTCCCCCACCTACAAAATTATTGTTGGATGCTATTGATTTGAACCAGGGACAAACTAGTCCTTCTCACTCACCTGTCAATGAGTGCATACTCCAACAAGTGACTGGGTCTGATGTATCAATCATTGCTAACCCACCAACAAGACTTGAGGAGGTTACACCCCTTGAGTTACAAGTACCTCTTGGTGGTAGTCCAAGTGAAGTAGCCACTATAAGTGCTAAACCCACCGGTTTGCATTTGGATAGTGGTTACATCAATAAGACTTCCTTGGAGGCAATTCCTTCTATAGCACCTCTGATAACCACCAGTGAGTTTGTTTTGACCACTAGTACCATCAGAAGGTTATCAAGTGTTGAGGGAAGAAGTCCCCAGTACCAAGACAAAGGGGCATCAGTGGATAACTTTTGGAATACAATTCCTGAGTCAACCACTGTTACAACCACTGTTAGTGGGAAATCAGATGATCCCATTAAGTTGGGTGATGGTTTAAAGTACCTAGAATTGATGGAGAGAATTGACAAACTGGATACCTCTGTTGCAGAAATCAAAGAAATGCTGCAACAGTTGTTGAAAGTTCAACAGGTGTAACCCACTGCTGTTCCAGCTCAAGCATCTGCTCCACCATAAGCACCTGCTGCAAATGAGTTATGGAATCTATTTCAACCCCTGCTCCAAGAACAACAACAAATGGCTGATCAGCAGCATGCAATACATGTTCAAGAGCTGAGAAACATGATGGAGTCAAGGTTTAGAAATACCCAAGCAGACATCAAGGCTATAAAGGCCCACATACTAAACACCACTGGCACTGCTCCTCCCACTGTTCTCTTCATTGATAAACTTCCTCCAGATAATGCCAAAAAGGGGGAGAAAATCAAACAGTGGAAGAAGAAGGGAATTGATGATGGTCTCTATATTGAACCAGAAAAGGAGAATATGACTAAAAACATTCCCTTGCCTGATGGCAGTAAAAAGATTGATGTTACCACAAATGCACTTGCTGAAGCAAAAGCAAGTGTAAAAAGGGACAGAGAGGCAAAGGATATGTCCAGGTGGAATGAGGAGAAAAGAGCTTATGTGAAGCTGAATGCGCGGGGTTGTTCTGAGCCAAAGGATGTTCAAAATCCTGAGCCAAAAAGAAAGAATCCCACTAGAAAAGTGAGGGAACCCAAATCCACACCATCCAGACTCACAAAGCATACTTCCAAACCACTTTCCAAAAGCCCCCAACATCAATCTTCCACTCAAACAGCTGTTGTAACTCCTGCTGTATCAACAACTGCTGGTACTTCAGTTGTTTCAACATCTGCTATCACTTCAACACACACCACTTCAACACACACCACAACCACTGCCTTATCACCACCACCAAAAATCATCTCACCACCAAAACCACCATCACCACTAAAAACAACCTCACCACCATCACCTCCTGCCAAAAAGCAGAAGACAACAGATGTTACAACATCTGTTGTAATGACAACAGTAGTTGAGATACCAGTTGTTTCAACAACTGTTAGTCAGTCATCTTCTACCACTCAAAACACCACCACTGTTCCACCCAAAACATCAGCAGCCTCTCCTACAATAAAAAGGAGAAGGATTTAAAATACCTGATGATTCTCCATCACCACCACCAACATCCTCACAATCTCTTTCAATTGTTAATATCCCAAACCCTGTTCCTCTCTCTTCTGCCAATGTTCAACAACCAATCACTGTCATTACTCCTGCATGTGTCCAATATCCTTTAGAACTCGCAGCAGTCAGAGAAGAAATCAAAGCCTTCTACTATGAGGATGATCCTACTAAAGGGAAGTTGCCATCAGTTGAAGGATATCCTAGGCCTAAGAATATTGAAGAGTATTTGAAAGTTAAGGCTCAACAAGCAGAGGATATCTCCAAAAGAAGCTCTCAAGGGAAAACTGACAAAGAAATTCAAAGGCATTATCAATTTCTATTCACTCAAGTCAGATCCTTAGAGCAGTTTGCAAAAAAATGTTTGTTAGCAAATCTCAGAGAGAGCAGATGAAACTTTGAGAAAAGACTACATTGAAAGCATCATGGCTTCCAAGAAGTATAAGGGGGAAAATATATGTACAAAGAGTGGACCATTCCTGAGCTTGAAAAAGAAGCAGCCAGGATTCAGGAAATGATCAAAAATAAGGTCAAACACACTCCTCCAGATTGGTCAAAGTACAAGAAGAATGTGCCTGATAAGACAGTGGAGCTGAAGAGAATGAAAGAGGAATTAATTGCTGCTGATTATGGATCCAAAAATCAAGTGATGAGATGGAAAGAAGACAAAGTCAGGACCACCTACAAAAGGTTAGAGGAATTAAGGAAGAAAGATCCTAAAGTTCCACAAAAACCTGACTACCCTGAAGCAGAGGTTTCAACAAGACCACCAAAGCTGCAAATTAGGAGATCCACTGCTCCAACTGGTGCTGCCTTCTACAAAAGAAGACAACAACAACAGTTGGATGCTGAAACAGTGGAAGAACTAATGGCAGGAGATGACCTTGTAAAAGAGGGTATTAAGAAGACGATAACTGAAACTCTTGGCCTAAATCAACCTGTAAGGACTGCTCAAACAGTCATAACAAGGCCTGCATCACCAAACTCCTCATCTAATAAGAATCTCCCAAGAAACCCACCAGACTCAAAAGTACTAAAGTGGAAAACTGACAAACAGACCCATGTACTGACAGTGATCAAGTCTAGTGGAGAAGTGAAGAAAATAACAAGGGAGCAAGCACTTGGCCTAAGTCTTGAAGATTTGCAGGATCTCCTTGATCTTCCACTGTGTAGGGATGAAGATGACACAGATGCCTTAGCCTTTGAGTTACAACTCAAAGGGCAAATAAGGGAACTATTGATGAGGCAATAAAGATCTACCAATAATGAAGGGTTTTGGCATTATCTGTTCTAGGGGGAGATTGTTGGGATTGAACCCTATCAGAGGAACAGATAATTAAAGCCAAAACTGGATCAGAACAGTGGATCCAGAATAAGCAGATGTTGTGTATACAATCCTCTCCCCTTGAAAGTGGTTTCAACATCTGCTGACCTCCTATCTACTGATCGGTATAACCGCTGACCTACAACTGCTGATCAAGTCAAAGACTGATGAAGACTAAAGCCCTGCCGTTCAATCTACTGCCTTGAGTCAAGCACTACTGGGTTATATCAAGTGATGTTGGGTTCACATCAGTGGAAGGATTAAGCAGTAGTTTAGTTTGTCTTTATGTAATGAATTGTAATAACAGTTGTTAGCATAGCAGTACTTGTATAGATCAGAGGTTAGAGTTTGTTAGGAGGTTAGATGTCACTTTCATGGTGACGTCAGCAAAGATGCCACAGTGGTTTGTCCGTGCCTATAACTCTTCACCATCTTTTTCCTGCACGAACAAATCACAGTGAGCTCAGGCTGAGGGGGAGTTTGTTACATACATGCAAGTGTAATCGTTGAATGAAATAAATTCAATCATTCGGTTCATTGTTGAAAATGTGTGTTGAAAGCAATTCTCCTGTTTGATTGTGAAAAGTTTGTTTCCATTATTTTCCGCTGCACTACTCATTCATTGTTCATCTTAATTCAAACGTAAAACACAATAAAAACCAAACTCAGATCCTAACACTTCACTTAATCATGCGTTTTGAACCGTATACCTTTCTTTAAAAACTAACCGGTCTAAGTTTAAACTGAAAGTGAAACCCGTTAGGAATCTAATAGGTTATTAAAACCTTCGTTCTAGATTTAGGAGCCCAGTAAAAGATATTTGCACTTGCTGATTTGTACGGCTGGGATAAATTTGTATAATTTGCTCAGGTAAACACTTTTAACTTATTTTCCCTTATACGGGCTTGGGGTACGGTATATAAAATACCGCTTGGTCGGGTATTGAATTTTTAATCGTATGAAGGTTAAATCATTGAGATAACCCGTCTAATCTGTTTTGTTTATTCTAAGCCTTTGGGGGGTTAATGACCATGTCCTGGATATCCTCGGCTCATTCATTGAAATGGCCACTACTTAAGCACGGGGTGTAGGCATACACCTGCCGGTGCGTATGTAAAAATAATGTACCCACCTGTTTGAGAATAACTCGCCATGGGACATATTATGTGGTGTGTCTATTAATCTTTAACCCGGTTTTCAGCCCGGGCTACTGAACGTATAATAAACATGTAATTCTTTAACAAGTTTATTTTTAAATAATTATCCCAAGTTATAAAAGATATTTTGTGCCTTGTGCATTCAAATCAATTTTCTTAAACATTTTCAAAATGAGTCGGTTAATTGTATTTACCAGTGTAAACTGACATATTTCCCAAAAGGCTAAGTGCAGGTACTAGGCGGAATAGGCTGGCTACTCCTAGCATCAATAAAGAGTCTTGCAAGCTTAGATGTTTATAAATCTGTTGAACAATGTTCCTTTTAACTTTGATCCGCCTGTGGATCCCCTACAACCATTTTTGTAATAATTTATATTACTTTCATTCGGTTTGTAATGTTTTTATCTTTCGACTTCCGCTGTGTATTAAATTGTGATAAATTGTCTATAATGATATCAACTACGTCACGATACTCCCCACCCTGGCCCACCGGTAATACGTGGGAATATTGGGGTGTGACAGGTTGGTATCAGAGCCAACATTGAGTGAATTAAACACTAGCCTTTTGTGTTTAATCTCAATGACACAGTTTGCACATTCCTCGACTTCCGAGTCTAGACAAAGAACTTAGGACTAATCCTAATTTATTTCATTTTCTCCTTTATTGTTTTCCTTTGTTGTTTCTTTTGTTTGTTTTGATACGTTTCAAAAAAAAAAAAATGAGGCCGGACCTTCCCACCGGCGAACTCTGTCTGCAACAATGAGCACAAGTCCTCAAGAGGAGGAGGACATATTTAGAGCCCGCGAGGCGATCTGTCTCGCTAACTTCATCACCCTCTTACCATCATTCTTTTGGGCCGCAATCGGAGAATGAGCCCAACGATTCGCACCACTCTTACCTACCACTGCAGCGGTCAGGGTCACACCGCGCGTTTCAAGACCCGACCCCATATTTCCAGAGCCGGTTTAACCCGAAAAAACTGATTGAAGAACCAATGGGTCATAACCCATTGGGCCCCGAAGACCATTTCCCTGAAGCTCAGGACATGGAGATGGATGATGACCCGGATCCCGCAGAACTACCATCTGGGACACCTACTCACCCCATCGAGATTTCGGATGGGTCGTCCTTCCATGGATCACCTTATCGTGGTCCAGACAGCTATGAGGCAAGGTTTGCCCAATACGACTGGGTGTTTACTCCATCTTACAACCCGTCTCAGTAGCAGCAGCAGGATCCCTCGGACGATTCACGTTTTGTAGCGGCCACTCCACCGCCACCACCACCAGTGCAGCAACCACCTCCGGAGCCACCGAGGCGTAGGAGATCAGGAGCACGGATGTCCGTGCGAGGAGGGGATTTCCATTTCGGCACCCCTCAGCATTCAAGTGGCAGTCATTACCCGCCACTATATGAAGACCCACAACTGGGTGGGCCTTCAAACCCCGTTTCTGAGGTGGACCCTACGCCAGTCGCACCGCCACCAGTGGGTTATGATAACCCAATTCCTTCATACGCCGGTGCAGCGGCGTATAACCCTTTTGAGCAGCCAGCCCATACTAACTACAACTACGCCGAAGTTGACCCATACCTTGTAGCGGCGAACTACAATGCTCTTCATCCTGAGGGGCCCTATGGAGTCCCATATCAGACTGGGTACCCGACCTATGGGTACCAATACCCGCCACCTCCTCAACCTCCGCGGCATCGGCATCCGCAACCGCCCCAGATCCAGCCAGCGCAGCAGGAGATTCTTCAAAGGTTGAGTCAGGTGGAACGGGAGGTTCAAGAAGAGCGTAGGAACCACCGAGGATTTCTCAAGGGTCTGGCGAATCTAATCAAGGGAAATAAGAAAAGGGATTTTTGAAGATTCCTTATTTATTTATTTGTATTGTAATTTCCTTGTTTCAATCAAGTTCCTGCGTGGACATCTATTTATGTATTCAGTCCCTACGAGGACTTGTATTTTCAGTTTAGCCCCTGCGTGGGCAAGTTATTTCTGTTAAAGTCCCGTTTAGGGCAAATATGTACTCTCAGTTAATTTTTGTGGAATGCTTTAATTAAAAATTTCATTTTTGTCTTTATATGCGTAAATATAAATATGAAATAAATTAAAATATCATTCCTTTTAAAAATGAATCTGCCATTATATATAAAAGAAAATCTTGAAGGCAAAACCTAGCCATAGGTCATTTTAAGACAGGGCCATGATGGTAGTTCCTTGTAAGATTCAAAATCCTTGTTAACATCTGAAAACATGTTAACACTCCTGGCAAATGTGATTCGATAAAATCACATAAGTCATCCTTATATTGGATCCTTCCAATTCCTTTCTTATTTTAAACATCCATTAATGATGTAATGCCTGATGGCCATATTCAGTGTCATATAAGATAAAAGACAGTTGTAGTCTATGACTCCTTGTCAAGAAAGGTAATGAACTATGATTCAATGCCTTAACGCCTCGATCCAATGAGATCATGGCCTATAAATTAAAATTGTCCCTGTGACTTGGCTTTTGTGCTATCATAATATATTAATAAATTATAACTGAGGAAAACTATAATGGAAAATCCTGAATGAATATGCCTAGTAAATTAACCAAAATGGTTTATTAATACCATGGTTAATAAAATTATCAGAGATGGCAATCCTATTATAGAATTCTAAATGAATCATTACCATTATTTTATGTAGCAATCAAGCTACATGACAGAATCTGAAGAAATCAACAGTCACCCTGTAGAGAATCATGATGCTACCAGAATCCACGTAACTGGTGCGAAACTTTAAGCATTGATTGATAACGCTGTTTCTAAAGACTTGGACAGGCAATTTAGAGAGTCTAGTGGTACACGCTCAAAGACTCACTATGTAGCTCATAGTAAGCCACCTTCTAAATCTCATGAGTCTAAGAAGGATGATGCCCAACACTCCTCAAATCAGCACAGTATCCCGTCTAAGAAGATTATATTTGATCAAGAGCCACGTGCAAAGACCTGTTCATATAAGTATTTTGTCTCTTGTAAGCCCATAGATTTTACTGGGGAAAAAGGCGCCATTGATTGCATGACGTGGCTAGATGAGATGGATACGGTAGTTGATATTAGTGGATGTGTCGAGAAAGATACTGTGAAGTATGTTTCACAGTCATTCAAAGGAGAAGCCCTAGCTTGGTGGAGGTCTTTAATCCAAGCTACTGGAAAGATTCTGTTATACAACTTATCATGGGCTCAGTTTGTTGCTTTGATCGAAGAGAATTTGTGTCCTCAACATGAAGTTGAGAAGATCGAGACCGACTTCTTAACATTGGTTATGAAGAACTTAGACTGTCAAGCGTATCTCACGAGCTTTAATACCATGTCTCGATTGGTTCCATACTTGGTGACACCGGAGCCTAAGCGTATAGCCCGTTTCATTGGGGGTTTAGCCCCGGAGATCAAAGTGAGTGTGAAAGCATCAAGACCTACTACCTTTAGGTCAGTAGCTGATTTGTCATTATCTCTTACCCTTGATGCGGTCAGGCAGAGATCGCTTAGGAATTCTGATGCTGGGAAGAGAAAACGTAAGGATGATAACTCACACCGTTCAGACAAGAAGCACAAAGGGAACTCTGATCACAAGAAGAGTTCAGGGTTCAAGATAGAGGACCAACAGTCGGGTGAGAAGCCCAAATGCAAGATCTGCAAGAAGCGCCATTTGGGAAAGTGCAGGTATGAATCCAAGTCCCAATCACAGCCAAGAGCCTGTGGGATCTGTAACTCTTCTGAGCATAAGACGCTGGACTGTTAAAAGATAAAGGATGCGACTTGTTACAACTGTAACGAAAAGGGGCATATAAAGTCTAACTGCCCAAAGTATGCCAAGAAGCCTGAAGAAGGTAAAAAGACCAATGCTCGGGTCTTTCAGATGAATGCTCTAGAAGAAATCCAGAATGACAACGTGATAACAGGTACCTTCCTTATCAATGATGTTTATGCAAGGGTATTATTTGATTCGGGTGCAGATAAATCGTTTGTTGATAATAAGTTTTGTAAGTTGTTAAATTTGCCTGTTAACACCCTAAGCATAAAGTATGAAGTAGAATTGGCCGATGGTACCATAGAAACTGCTTCAACCGTGTTAGATGGATGTTTCATATCCATTAGGAACCACTCTTTTCCATTGTCTTTGCTTCCTTTGAAATTAGCTGGTTTCGACATAGTAATGGGCATGGATTGGTTATCTCATAACCAAGCCCAGATTGTTTGTGACAAGAAGCAAGTGGTTATTAAGACTCCGTATGGTGAGCCACTCACCATACAAGGAGATACCCAGCATGGGTTGCCTAAGCAAGTGTCTTTTCTTAAGGCATCAAGATGCATGAAGAAAGGTTGTGTCATCTGTATGGAACAAGTGACAATTGATGAACCAAAGCCCAATATTGATGACATCCCTATCAATTCTGAATACCCTGATGTATTCCCTGAAGAACTACATGGTTTACCCCCAGATAGGCAAGTGGAGTTCAGAATCGACATTATACCTGGAGCAGCACCTGTTGCAAGATCACCTTACCGGTTGGCCCCAACTGAGATGAAAGAGTTGAGGACTCAGTTGGATGATTTATTGGCAAAAGGATTTATTAGGCCTAGCTCATCTCCTTGGGGAGCACCGATTCTGTTTGTGAAGAAAAAGGATGGATCAATGCGATTATTCATTGATTATCGAGAGCTGAACAAGGTTACAATCAAGAATAAATATCCATTTCCCAGGATCGACGATCTATTCGATCAGCTTCAAGGAGCTAGTTACTTCTCCAAGATCGACTTGAGATCAGGATATCATCAGCTGAAGGTTAGAGATGAAGATGTGCAAAAGACTGCATTCAGAACTCGCTATGGTCACTACGAGTTCTTAGTAATGCCATTCGGACTTACTAATGCACCAGCAGCATTCATGGATCTCATGAATCGCGTTTGCAAACTCTATTTGGACAAGTTTGTCATTGTCTTTATTGATGACATTCTTATTTATTCCAAGAACCAGACTGATCATGAGAAACACCTTCGTTGTATTCTTAAACTTCTTCAATAAGAAAAGCTCTACGCCAAGTTTTCAAAGTGTGAATTTTGGCTTCGTGAAGTCCAATTCCTTGGACATGTGGTTAGTGAGCGTGGTATCCAGGTGGATCCCGCCAAAATTGAAGCTATCATGAATTGGCAAGAACCAAAGACACCCACAGAGATTCGCAGCTTCTTGGGTCTGGCAGGATACTACAGGCGTTTTATTGAAAATTTCTCAAGGATAGCTTCACCCCTAACTTCGTTGACTAGGAAGAATATAAAGTTTGATTGGGGTCATAAGCAACGAGAATCCTTTGAGATTCTTAAGCAGAAATTGAGCAATGCTCCTGTGTTGACATTTCCTGAAGGGATTGAAGAATTTGTAGTTTACTGCGACACATCACACACTGGCATGGGATGTGTGCTGATGCAGAAGGGAAAAGTTATTGCCTATGCTTCCCGAAAATTAAAGGTGCACGAAAAGAATTACACCACCCACGACTTGGAGTTGGGTGCCGTTGTGTTTGCACTAAAACTTTGGAGGCATTATTTATATGGTACTAAGTGTGTGATCTATTCTGATCATAAAAGCCTTCAACACTTGTTCAACCAGAAGGATCTGAACATGAGACAACATCAATGGATGGAGACACTGAATGATTATGATTGTGAAATCCGATACCATCCAGGTAAGGCGAATGTGGTTGCCGATGCTTTGAGTAGAAAGGAAAGGGTTAAGCCCATATTATCAATGACAAGAGCATTGAATTGAAGAACAACTCAAATGGAAAGATTGTTAGCCGTTCAGAAGGAAGCTGCATTAGAAGCCAACTACCCAAATTAAAAGTTGGGAGTAACTGCCGAGCAGTTATCTTATGGCAAGCATGGAATTCTGAGATTGAATGGACGAATATGGGTTCCAATTTATGGAGGACTCAGGGATGTTATTCTTCGAGAAGCCCATAGCTCCAAATATTCTGTTCATCCTGGAAGTGATAAGATGTACCAGGATTTAAAGGCAAATTACTGGTGGATAGGTTTGAAGAAATCTATAGCCACTTATGTGGCCAAATGTCTGACGTGTGCTCAAGTTAAAGCAGAACACCAGAAGCCTTCAGGTTTGCTACAACAGCCTGAACTTCCCACCTGGAAGTGGGAAATGGTAACTATGGATTTCATCACAAAGTTACCGAAGACAAAGCGAGGAAATGATACTATTTGGGTTATAGTCGATAGGTTAACCAAGTCAGCCCACTTCTTACCTATTAAGGAAACACACAGCTCAGATAAGTTAGCTCAGCTGTACGTGGATGAGATTGTATCTCTTCACAGAGTGCCAGTGTCTATCATCTCCGATAGGGATACGAGGTATACGTCGCATTTTTGGAAAAGCTTTCAGCAATCCCTAGGCACTCGATTAAATTTTAGCACCGCATACCATCCTCAGACGGATGGTCAGAGCGAACGTACGATACAAACACTCGAGGATATTCTACGAGCTTGTGTTATTGATTTAGGTGGAAGTTGGGATGATCATCTTTCGTTGATTGAATTCTCGTATAATAATAACTATCACTCCAGTATTCAAGCTGCACCATTTGAAGCTTTGTATATGGAAGAAAGTGCAGGACGCCAGTTTGCTTGGCGGAAGTTGGAGATGTCTAACTAACAGGACCTGATATAGTCCGGAGATGACAGATAAGATTGTGCAGATACGTGATCGTCTCAAAGCTGCCAGGGATAGACAGAAAAGCTACGCAGATAAAATGCGTAAACCTCTGAAATTCGAGGTAGGTGACAAAGTGTTACTTAAGGTATCACCCTGGAAAGGGGTAATGCGATTTGGCAAGAAAGGTAAGTTAAGCCCAAGATACATAGGCCCGTTCGAGATCATCGAATGTGTCAGAACAGTGGCTTGCAAGTTAAACCTACCTGAAGAGCTCAGTGGAATTCAATGTGTTCCACATTTACAATCTAAAGAAGTGCCTAGCTGATGAATCGCTAGCCATGTCACATAAGGATGTGCATATAGACGAGAGCTTAAAGTTTGTTGAAAAACCTTTGTCGATTGAAGATCAACAGGTTAAGAAGCTTCGAAAGAAGCACGTACCAATTGTAAAGGTTAAATGGGATGCCCGTAGAGGTCCCGAATATACGTGGGAGGTTGAGTCCACAATGAAACAAAAGTACCCTCATTTATTCCAGTAAATCTCAAGGTCGAGATTTCATTTAAGGGGGTGAGGATGTATCACCTCGGAAAAATCCCGTCCAATATAAAAAGACACGTGTCATAGACTTTAAACGTGTTATAAGTCCGGATCACGTTGAAAGGTAACTAAGAGGATTAAAAATGTCAACATGTTAATTATTACCTCTGAGTGATTTTTTTTACGTTACTGAACCTTGGTAAAATAATTATAAACTTTCATAAATTTCTGATGAAGGCTTCACATGTATCCGGTTAAATCTCATAGTAACTAATTCAAATATTCAAGAAATGGGATCCTATGTGTTTTTACGACAAATTCTCACCCTTTGGCTTTTTCAAAATACTACAAGACAATGCCATTGCATGGCCACACTCCCAAGATGTCTCAAGTCTGAACATATGGTCCCCTCCTGCTGATAATGACTATAGATTCAAGTACTAAAAGATTGCATGGTCATATGTTATAGTTCTCAAAAGTTTTTTTCTTCTGACCAAGTCTTACGGACCGCAAAGAGACCACCTTATGGACCGTAAGGTGGCTGATCTGGGCGATAAAGATTAAAAGCGGATACGGACCGTAAGGCCCTTAGCTTACGGTTCGTAAGACCTGTAACTGGGCAGAAAATAGTGGACAGCTGCAGGTTCAGCCGGTTCCACCGCCTTAGATGCAAGGTTTTCGAATTCAGGGGCTGCACCAATGGTATTTCATGCATAGGGGACACCTGGGATGATCAAGAAACACTTGTAGACTTGTGTGGAGTGATCTTGTTGCATTTAAATCTAAGTAACTTGTCGAATAGCTGATATGATTCCCTAACACGCTCACCAAAAATATGTTTGTAAATTGTTTACTTTTACTGCATTTTATTTCTGTAATTCATTTCTAGTCTAGAAACTTTATTCAAAATCAAAAAGATTTTTCATTTCTGCTTTATTTTCCGACAAACCAAAGTGGAAAGCTGATCTTCAGATTCGAAAGTTGAAGCAGATGCAGGAAGTTTATAAGCTGGATGATGAGTTGAGAGCTTAACATGATAATTGAGAAAATGGAAAGTCAAAACAAGTTCATTAACTTGAAGCTTGTAATTTTTCAGAAAAATATTTGAACAAAATCAGTTTGTTTATGTTTTGTATCAACCAAGGTCATTAAGTTGGACTTGGTAGATAATTTGAGTAATCAGGGTCATTAACTTGGACCTAAATACTTAAGTGGATTTCTAAAACTGATGAACAGTTAATAGAAGTTTAAGATTGAATAGATTATAATGTTATATGTTCGAGAGACAGGAAACAGGAGTCAAGATCCCCATGGCAAAGAAAATGTCAAAGTTAGAACCAGAATTTAAGTCCCATCTTATCGTGAGGGGAAGTCTTCGAAAGAGGGAGTCAAAATTCTGGATCAACATTCAAAGGGGAGTTTGAAGATAAAAGAATTGAAGGATGCTTTACAATGTCAAGACAACTTAGAGCAGAGAATGATAAATCAAGACTAAAGACTGAAGACTGGATGCTAAAGACTTCGTCAACATCCAAGGGGGAGTCTGTTGGTGCACTAATGTCTGTTAACTTCGTCTTTATTGAGTCTTGTATTGTATTATATAGATCAGGGCACGCAAAACGAGAAATGAAATTTATAGGTAATTCCGCTTGGAATTATAATTCCGCTCGAAATGGTAATTTCGCTTGAAACTGAATTCTGCTTGAGTTAATTCCACACGGAATTAAGTCTTGTTTGGACAGTTTCAAACGGAATTAGTTGCCTATAAATACCTGATTGTGGTGTGTCATTTAAAACGAAATTAGAGTGTGTGTTTTCAGAGCCGAGGTGCTGCCGGATTGTTATTCGAATTGTAAAAGCTCAGGAAATCAATAAGAGAAGATAATTGAAAAGTATCAAGTTGTGTTACGTCAATTTCATTGATTCCGCCTTTGACTTTGATGTTGAACTCTTCAGATTGACTCGTTAGGGTCACACGTCGATCCAACACATTCACCGCCCCCAACGATCACGAGGCCGGACCTTCCCACCGGCGAACTCCGTCAGTTACCATGAGCACCAGTCCTCAAGAAGACTGGAGGACCTACTTAGAGCCTACGAGGCATTCTGTCTCGCTTAGCTCCTCACCTTCCTATCATGATTCCTTCGGGCTCCATCAAGGCAACGAGTCTGACCATTCACGCCATTCCTACCTACCACTGCAGCGGCCGGGGTCGCACAGCGCATTTCAAGACCCGACCTCATATTTCCAGAGCCGGTTTAACCCGGCAAATCAGATTGAAGAACCAATGGGTCATAACCCATTGGGCCGTGAAGACCATTTTCCTAAAGTTCAGGACATGGATATGGATGATGACCCAGATCCTGCCGAACCACCATCTGGGACACCTACTCACCCCATCGAGATTTCGGATGGGTCGTCTTTTCATGGATCACCTTATCATGGTCCAGATAGCTATGAGGCAAGGTTTGCCCAATACAACTGGGAGTTTACTCCCTCCTACAACCCATCGCAGCAGCAGCATGATCCCTCTGAGGATTCACGTTTTGTAGCGGTCACTCCACCGCCACCACCACCACCACCAGGGCAGCAACCACCTCCGGAGCCACCGAGGCGAAGAAGACCAGGTGCACGGATGTCCGTGCGAGGAGGGGATTTCCATTTCAGCACTCCTCAACATTCAAGTGGCAGTCACTACCCGCCACTTTATGAAGACCCACAGATGGGTGGGCCTTCAAACCCCGTTTCCGAGGTGGACTCTGCGCCAGTCGCACCTCCACCAGTGGGTTATGATAACCCAATTCCTTCATACGCCGGTGCAGCGGCGTACAACCCTTTTGAGCAGCCTGCCTGCCTGGGGTACAACTACTACAATGCCCCTGATGTTGACCCATACCTCGTAGCAGCCAACTACAATGCTCTTCACCCTAAAGGGCCCTATGCAGCTTCGTACCAGTCTGGGTACCAAGCTTTTGGGTATCCATACCCGCCACCTCCTCAACCTCCACAGCAGCAGCCGCCGCAGCCGCCACTGATACCGCCACCACAGCAATAGGAGATTCTTCAAAGGTTGAGCCAGGTGGAACAGGACGTTCAAGAAGAGCGTAGGAGCCATCGGGGACTTCTCAAGGGTCTGGCGAATCTAATCAAGGGAAAGAAGAAATGGATTTTTGAAGATTTCTTATTTATTTGTACTGTAATTTCCTTATTTCAATCAAGTCCCTGCGTGGACATCTATTTATGTATTCAGTCCCTACGAGGACTTGTATTTTCAGTTTAGCCCCTGCGTGGGCAGGTTATTTCTGTTAAAGTCCCGTTTAGGGCAAATATGTACTCCCTTTTTAAATTTTAGTGGAATGTTTTAATTTAAAATTTCATTTTGTCATTATATGTATGAATATGATATATGAAATAAAACAAAATATCATTCCAATTTAGAATTAATCTGCCATTATATATAAAAGAAAATCTTGAAGGCAAAACCTGGCCACGTGTCATTTTAAGACAGGGCCATGATGGTAGTTCCTTGTAAGATTCAAAATCCTTGTTAACATCTGAAAACATGTTAACACTCCTGGAAAATGTGATTCGATAAAATCACATAAGTCATCCTTATATTGGATCCTTCCAATTCCTTTCTTATTATTTTAAACATCCATTAGTGATGTAATGCCTGCGGGCCATATTCATTGTCATATAAGACAAAAGACAGTTGTAGTCTATGACTCCCTGTCAAGAAAGGTAATGAATTACGATTCAATACCTTTATGCCTCGATCCTATAAGATCGTGTCTTATAAATTAAATTGTCCCTGTGACTTGGCCTTTTGTGCCATTATAATATTTTAATAAATTATAACTAAGAATAATTATAATGAAAAATCCTAAATGAATGTGCTTAACAAATTAACCAATATGGTTTATTTATAACATGGTTAATAAATCATCAAGAGGACAATTATGTTATACACTTCTAAATAAATCATTGTCATCATTTTATGTAGCATTCAAGCTACATGGCAGAATCAGGAGAAGTCAATAGTCATCCGAGGGAGAATCATGATACTACCAGAATCAACGTAACTGGTGCGGAACTTCAAGCATTGATTGATAATGTTGTTTCTAAAGCCATGGACAGGCAATTTAGAGAGTCTAGTGGTACACGCTCTAAGACTCACTCTGTGGCTCACAGTAAGCCACCTTCTAAATCTCATGAGTCGAAGAAGGATGATGCCCAACACTCCTCAAATCAACACAGTATCCCCTCTAAGAATATTATATTTGATCAAGAGCCACGTGCAAAGACCTGTTCATATAAGTATTTCATCTCTTGTAAGCCCAGAGATTTTACTGGGGAAAAAGGCGCCATTGATTGCATGACGTGGCTAGATGAGATGGATACGGTGGTTGACATTAGTGGATGTGCTGAGAAAGATATTGTGAAGTATGTTTCACAGTCGTTCAAGGGAGAAGCTCTAGCTTGGTGGAGGTCCTTAATCCAAGCTACTGGAAAGATTCCATTATACAATTTAACATGGGCTCAGTTTGTTGCTTTGATCAAAGAGAATTTCTGTCCTCAACATGAAGTTGAGAAGATCGAGACTTATTTCCTAACATTGGTTATGAAGAACTTGGGCTGCCAAGCGTATCTCACGAGTTTTAACACCATGTCTCGATTGGTTCCTAACTTGGTGACACCGGAACCAAAGCGTATAGCCCGTTTCATTGGGGGTTTAGCCCCGAAGATTAAAGCTAGTGTGAAAGCATCCAGACCTACTACCTTTAGGTCTGTAGCTGATTTGTCATTATCTCTTACCCTTGATGCGGTCAGGCAGAGATCGCTTAGGAATTCTGATGCGAGGAAGAGAAAATGTGAGGTTGATAACTCACACCGTTCAGATAAGAAGCATAAGGGAAACTCTGATCACAAGAAGAGTTCAGGGTTCAAGAAGGATGACCAACAGTTGGGTGAGAAGCCCAAATGCAAGACCTGCAAGAAGCGCCATATGGGAAAGTGCAGGTATGAATCAAAGTCCCAATCGCAGCCAAGAGCTTGTGGGATCTGTAAGTCTAATGAGCATAAGACGTTGGATTGTAAGAAGATTAAGGATGCAACTTGTTACAACTGTAATGAGAAGGGGCATATCAAGTCCAACTGCCCAAAGTATGCGAAGAAGCCTGAAGAAGGCAAGAAGACCAATGCTCGGGTCTTCTAAATAAATGCTCAAGAAGCAATCCAGAATAACAACGTAATAACAGGTACCTTTCTTATCAATGATGTTTATGCAAGGGTATTGTTTGATTCAGGTGCAGATAAGTCGTTTGTAGATAATAAGTTTTGTAAGTTATTAAATCTACCTGTTAAGACCCTAAGCATAAAATATGAGGTAGAATTGGCCGATGGTACCATAGAAACCACTTCAACCATGTTAGATGGATGTTTTATATCCATTAGGAACCACTCTTTTCCTTTGTCCTTGCTTCCATTGAAACTAGCCGGATTTGACATTGTAATAGGCATGGATTGGTTATCTCATAACCAAGCTCATATCGTTTGTGACAAGAAACAAGTGGTTATCAAGACTCCGTATGGTGAGCCACTTACCATACAAGGAGATACTCAGTACGGGTTGCCTAAGCAAGTGTCTATGCTTAAGGTATCAAGGTGTATGAAGAAAGGTTGTGTCATTTATATGGCATAAGTAACTATTGATGAACCAAAGCCCAAGATCGAAGACATTCCCATCATTTCTGAATATCCAGATGTATTCCCTGAAGAACTACCTGGTTTACCACCAGATAGGCAAGTGGAGTTTAGAATTGACATCATTCCTGGAGCAGCACATGTTGCAAGAGCACCTTACAGGTTAGCACCGACTGAAATGAAAGAGTTAAGGACTCAGTTAGATGAATTATTGGCAAAAGGATTTATTAGACCTAGCTCATCTCCTTGGGGAGCACCGATTCTGTTTGTGAAGAAAAAGGATGGATCAATGCGTTTATGCATTGATTATTGAGAGCTGAACAAGGTTACAATCAAGAACAGATATCCATTGCCCAGGATCGACGATCTGTTCGATCAACTTCAAGGAGCAAGTTACTTCTCCAAGATTGACTTGAGATCAGGTTATCATCAGTTGAAGGTTAGAGATGAAGATGTGCATAAGACTGCATTCAGAACTCGTTATGGTCATTACGAGTTCTTAGTGATGCCTTTCGGGCTCACTAATGCACCAGCAACGTTCATGGATCTCATGAATCACGTTTGCAAACCCTACTATGACAAGTTTGTCATTGTCTTCATTGATGACATTCTTATTTATTCGAAGAATCAGGCTGATTATGAGAAGCATCTTCATTGTATTCTTAAACTTCTTCAACAAGAAAAGCTCTACGACAAGTTTTCAAAGTGTGAATTTTGGCTTCGTGAAGTCCAATTCCTTGGACATGTGGTTAGTGAGCGTGGTATCCAGGTGGATCCCGCCAAGATTGAAGCTATCATGAATTGGCAAGTGCCGAAGACGCCCACAGAGATTCACAGCTTCTTGGGTCTGGCAGGATATTACAGGCGTTTTATTGAAAATTTCTCAAGGATTGTTGCACCCCTAACTTCGTTGACTAGGAAGAATATTAAGTTTGTTTGGGGTCCTAAGCAACAAGAATCCTTTGAGATTCTTAAGCAAAAGTTGAGTAATGCTCCTGTGCTAACATTGCCTGAAGGAATTGAAGAGTTTGTGGTATACTGCGACGCATCACACACATGTATGGGATGTGTGCTCATGCAGAAGGGCAAAGTTATTGCCTATGCTTCCCGATAATTAAAAGTGCACGAGAAGAATTACACCACCCACGATTTGGAGTTGGGTGCCGTTGTCTTTGCACTAAAACTTTGGAGGCATTATTTATATGGTACCAAGTGTGTGATTTATTCTGTTCATAAAAACCTTCAACATCTGTTCAATCAGAAGGATCTGGACATGAGACAGTGTCGATGGATGGAGACTTTAAATGATTATGCTTGTGAAATCCGATATCACCCAGGCAAGGCGAATGTGGTCGCCGACGCATTGAGCAAAAAGGAAAGAGTTAAGCCCATTAGAATCAATGCCAAGAGCATTAAATTAAAGAACAACCTGAATGAAAGATTGTTAGCCGCTCAGAAGGAAGCTGTGTTAGAAGCTAACTATCCAAATGAAAAGTTGGGTGTAACTACTGAACAGTAATCATATGGCAAGGATGGAATCCTAAGATTGAATGGACGAATATGGGTTCCAATTTATGGAGGGCTTAGGGATGTGATTCTTCATGAAACCCATAGCTCCAAGTATTCTGTTCATCCTGGCTGTGATAAGATGTACCAGGATTTGAAGGCAAATTATTGGTGGATAGGCTTGAAGAAGTCTATAGCCACATATGTGGCCAAATGTCTGACATGTGCTCAGGTTAAAGCCGAACACCAGAAACCGTCAGGTTTACTGCAACAGCCTGAACTTCCCACCTGGAAGTGGGAAATGGTAACTATGGATCTCATCACTAAGTTACCAAAGACAAAGCGAGGAAATGATACTATTTGGGTTATAGTCGACAGGTTGACTAAGTCAGCCCACTTCCTACCTATTAAGGAGACACACAGCTCAGATAAGTTAGCTCAACTATACGTGGATGAGATTGTATCTCTCCATGGAGTGCCAGTGTCTATTATCTCTGATAGGGATACGAGATATAAATCGCATTTCTGGAAAAGCTTTCAGCAAACCCTAGGCACTCGATTAAAATTCAACACTGCATATCATCCTCAGATGGACGGTCAGAGCGAGCGTACAATTCAAACTCTGGAGGATATGTTAAGAGCTTGTGTTATTGATTTAGGTGGAAGTTGGGATGATCATCTTCCGTTGATTGAATTTTCGTACAATAATAGCTATTACTCGAGTATTCAAGCTGCACCTTTTGAAGCTTTGTATGGAAGAAAGTGCAGGACGCCAGTTTACCGGGAGGAAGTTGGAGATGTCCAACTAACAGGACCTGATATATTCCTGGAGACGAAAGATAAGATTGTGCAGATACGTGATCTTCTCAAAGCTGCCAGGGATAGGCAGAAAAGCTACTCAGATAAAAGGCATAAGCCTCTGAAATTCAAGGTAGGTGACAAAGTGTTACTTAAGGTATCACCCTTGTAACAACTGTGCTTGTAATCACTATGAACAGTTCTATTATCAATAAAACAATGTTATTTGATCACAATGTTTGTTTTGTTATGTTTTACATTTTTCATGTTTTGACTTTTATGTAATTTCAAACTCTACATCACTTTCTGGAGAGTTATACGCAAACTAGTGCGTAAACGTACTCAGTTTAATGCGATAAATACTCTGGAACATCAACATATACTCAACATACCTTAAATAACCTTTACATAACTTAGAAATAAGTTTTGAGGGGTTCGGTGTGCTAAAATAAACTTTTGGGTCATTCAGGGACTAAAAGTGTCAAAAAGTGCACAAGTTTGCATTTTCGCGCATAACTTACGTTCTGAATACATCCGGACATCCAAAAATTTATGTGAGCATGACTATATTATATTTTAGTGTTCGCCTTAAGAAAAATCCATTCGTCGTGTCATTTGGATCGTTTTTCGCGCTTATGCGCATTTCGTCGTAATTAAGCGAACATCGCGTTCGTACGACCAAACGAACCATCACCCGGCATAATTTTTAGCATGTTTCATGTCCACAATGTTTAGGAAACATTTTAGGGCCTTAAAGTTGGCTTTACGGGCCTTAGAAGTGTCGGAAAAGGCCTTAAACACGTGCAGGGACTGAAACTGTCATTTTTCAAACATATTTGCGGATCAGAAGGGTCAGGCGGCCCGCATTGTGTTTGCCTGATCCTGAAGCGGGCCGCTTCCCACTATCAGACCAGATTAAATGCATTTTAGCACAAGTTGCAGCCATTTGATCCTCCACCACATGTTCTAAACTTGCTTAGTCACTAGATAAGGATCATATTTAGCTTCCACAACATTGTGACAAGTGTACGGGTTGGATCATGGCACGTTTTCCATGAAACGATCCTAGCGGTTACCCGAAAACTATAAATACTCCAACACCCCTTTGTTCAAAATCACTAGAAACTTGAATTGAGAAACTCTAAGTTGAAACATTTGTTTCATACCTGAGATTTTCGAATCGAGTTTAGCATTCGGGGACCCTTCGTAAGTATTCTTTCGTTCTTTTCCTTATTTTACTGCTTTTTGAGTCAGAAAGTCAAACTTTGTTTGACTTTCAGCGTTGACCAGTAATGGTCAATGCGAAGTTCGTTTGAACTTCGCAACGTGAGTGTAATCACGTTGGTCATAGTCCCTTGGGACTATGCCCACTGATTACCACGTTGTCTAGGGTCGTAGGGTAGGCGATCTAATAAATCGCCTATACCTTCGAACCCGACCCAGTTTGGTCGATCATTAGGATCCGACCAAACACATTAGGTGACCATAGTAGGTAGGGAATAACCTTCCGAGGTTATACCCTATGGTCACATCGTTTAAGTAGTTGTATGATAGGTAGTTTATATGCCTTAGGTAAATTACCAGAATACCCTTTTCATGTAAAATTGGTAATTAAGCATATGTAACCTAAACCTTTGTCACATAACTGATTATGTAACATGTTTAGGCATATAACACTTGCCATAGGGCTGGTTAGGCGTTCCGAACGCGTTTTACGCGCACGATGCGTTAAAGTAGCATAAGCTACCTAAACGGATCGTAATGGGTCGATAAGACTTAGGTCAAGTTTCATTTAGCATGTAGGCTTTGTTAAACCATATCACATGAGTTCCTACACTCATTTGGTTTACAAACCCTAATGCTACCCAGTCTTCCGATTTAGGTCCGGTTTATTAACATAGTTACCTATATTAGGTGCCGTTTGATTCCGTGATCTATAGCATTACTCGGTGGTCATCTTTAGACAACTGAGCAATCTCCAGTGAGTACATAGACCCCTCTTTTACTGTTTTCCAAACTGTTTTGGGGTGGAACACATGTGCCTACTTGTTACTTTAATGCTTTCCGTTTTCACATCATATACATGCTATGTTCGTTAGTACATTATAGTACATGATTTCAATACATTTTATGCTAGGTGTGCCCATTGTGTGCATTACTTAGTACATCGTTTTACATGACATTTCATGCTAGGTGTGCCCATTGTGTGCATTACTTAGTACATTGTTTTACATTACATTTTATGCTAGGTGTGCCCATTGTGTGCATTACTTAGTACATCGTTTTTACATGACATTTCATGCTAGGTGTGCCCATTGTGTGCATTACTTAGTACATTGTTTTACATTACATTTCATGCTAGGTGTGCCCATTGTGTGCATTACTTAGTACATTGTTTTACATTACATTTCATGCTAGGTGTGCCCATTGTGTGCATTACTTGGTACATTGTTTTACATTACATTTCATGCTAGGTGTGCCCATTGTGTGCATTACTTGGTACATTGTTTTACATTACATTTCATGCTAGGTGTGCCCATTGTGTGCATTACTTGGTACATCGTTTTACATTACATTTTCACGCTATGTATGTTCATTTGATTACATACTTAGTGCATCACATGCTTCCATTTTTGGTATAACATTTGGTTTGTTTAACATGGGACAATACATTCATTAACATTGATCATGCCATTCGTTAGTAGGTAGTGGTACCATAGGAATTGACAACTCCCATTCCGGACATCCCAGGGAAAGGGGACAGAAAGGAATGACCGAATTCGATATACATAATTTAGATAAATCTTTAATTTGTTTAAAGGTTTATCGCCTCAGTCTCAAGGCTTGGATGTATGCATATTAACAATACCGCATAAATGTTTGTATCAGTATAGCATGCATTTGTTACACACAATATGACTTTGATTTAAACTGTGTTTTACTTCAATACCTTGTTGTTGTGCATTTTACATATGGTTTAGTTGATACATTTCACTTACCATACATGACATTTTGATTTCACATTACATGATCTACATTGAACATAAACATTTTGACATTGATATACACATTTGGTGGTTTACATTGGACATAGACATTTTGACATGGTTTACACAATAACACTTGACAATTGGTTTGTACATGAACATTTTACATCTTGATGGTTTAGTTTGATTAAATGATTAAGTAACGATACGTGTGTAATATGATACAAACATGGTGGATACGCCGCTGGTACTTCCTATATATAAGTGTTTGTATAATATTACATAGCGTAACGTTATTTGAATCATTTCAGTTTGATACATATAACATTTTATACAAATAACATACTTTTCATAAGACATTGTTTTACAACCAACTTATCTTATACAAACTCATTTTACATGGTTATTCATTTAACCTTACATTTACTTATACATATCAACTGATCTTATCGTTTTTCAAATGATTTACAAGACAAAGCATATTACAAGGTTCATGACTAAACATTTTCTCAAATACAAGTCATGAATCCTATTTTCACAAACCTATGTATCTCACAGGCATTTTTATGCTGACGTACATATTTTCACATGTGTTTTCAGGTGCTTTTCCATAGGATGTTGATCATGATACTAGGGCGGACCTGTGCCTTAGAGCTTTAAAAGAAGATAGACTATGTTTAATTATGTTCTGAACTCTTTAATTTCCTGTTCGAAACAATGTTTTTACCACAGATGGTGCAGCTTTCAGCAGGTACAATGATACTTGTTTTGTTTAGATCATATGCTTTTAGATGAAAACAGTCTTTTGTTAGATGATTCCTCTTTTCACAAAAATCACAAAACAGGTTTTTGATCTTGTAGGATCGTGTTTCAACCTGATCGAGTCGTTCAGAGGAGTTTTGATCAGATACAGGTGCGGAAAACAAGTATCTGACTTAGAAACAGCTAGCAAATCACTTTTAACACCTTGTTGTATTGATTTCTGACAAATTACATCCAAATCTCACACCGGCAGCACTTCGGTATGGAATCCAAGAACTGTTACAATGATTTTGCTTATGTGACCTATATATAGAGCATGAGGTTTCGCTCCAAGGGACATGCCGTATGAGCGAAACCACCAACTGACATATAAGCGAAACCTCTATGTTCCTATGAGCGAAACCCTGACCTAAGATACATATGTTATCCTATTTTCTCGTGTAACGTGCCCTAATCTAACACTCTAAGACTAAGACTCGATACAAGACGAAGTCGATAGATGTAGTGCACCAACAGACTCCCCCTCAGATGTTGACGAGTCGACTATCGAGTCACAACAATGCTATGTCTTCACTTCTTCAGTCTTGATCAGTCTCTGGGCTTTTCTTTCTCTATCTTCATTAACAGACTCCCCTTCTTGATTTGCTGGCATTCCTTTGTTCTTCAGCAACATCCGCTTCAGGATCTTTATTTGGCTTTCTTTGTCTTCAGAATCCAAAACCTGGCACTCTATCTTCAGATTCAGAATTGAAACTTGGCTATTCCTGCACATTCTTAACCCAGAAATGAATTTCTAAATTTAACAATTTGAATGCACCAACACTGACTCTCTCTTATAAAAATATGCACCAACAATCACTCTCCCTCAGATCACAAATACATGATGAACCACTTGTTTATTTAAAAACATATTTGATGATTAAGACACACTCCCCCTCACAACAATGTCATCATGTTTAGCACTTGGAACTTTGAAAATCAGCTTTCCAACATCAGTTGTCGAAAATCTTTTTGACTTTTTCAAAAGTTTATGCTAAACCACACACAAAATCTTTTTGGATTTTTCTGATAGAAAGTAACTATCATCACTTGCAGAAACAACAAAATGCAGAAATGAAATATTTACAAACAATATTTTGTAAGTTTGTGTAAGAGGATCATATCAGTTTCTGAGACATATCAACAACACCGTTAAGCTTCATTTCATTTTAAGTTCTAAACAATTCACCTAGATTGTCAGTATATTGGTCCACTTAAATTCTCACACAAAGTTCAACTGTTCCGAGATACGATATTAATGTCTTAGGAACTTAAACTTATTCGTGTGTCCCACTACTTGAATATACTCCCGTATCCAGATCCCAATATTTAGTCTTACAGGTGAGTATACCAAAGATGATATCTGTAAGGGGTTATAAATTATGAAGAATCATGAGAGCTCAGGTCAGAACTACCGTTCAGCAGAGAGATCATGACTCAACTTTTGGGTGTGTCCCCTTTAGAGGATCTTTTTTACAACAGCAATGCTAAGCAATTTTATTGTCTTATCATTTATGCTGAGGGTGATGCTATGTTTCAAGCATTGCGGAAAGTATTATTCAAGGACTAGGTCAGAACTTCCATTCAGCAGAAGTCCAAGAATAATACCCCAGATATCACTGAGTATAAAGACCTAGTATATCAGAAAAAGTAATCTTTCAAACGAGATTTCGGGGGTTACCCATATATCCGAGAGATGTTTCCCCATGATATAAGCAAGTTTGAAATTAGGTTTATATCTCGTCACAATCTACTAAATGTGCAAAAACCTACTGACACATCATCAGTGAGACCGTTTATCACTTTTAACTTTCCAATTCTTTAGCATGTTGTGATAGTCCACTGATGTACTATCATTTCCTCTTTTATACAACAAAACTCATTTTTCATTTTATCATGTTTTTGTATTTTTCAAATTTTCAAATGTTTTTGGATTTTCTGAAATTTTCTACTCCCCCTAAAATGCAAACACATTTTAGGAAATTTGAAAACAAACTGTACAATAAAGTGACAACTGATATCGAATCACTTCAATTCACCATCCACTTGGCATAAACAATCAGAACTCCCCCTTTCACAAAACTATTTTCTCATTATGATTTCAAAACACTTAAGTTTGTTTTAACCAAAATGATTTTTCCGGAAAATAAGTTTTGTTAAATTTACCACTTGTAAATTTGGGGTTTGGTTCATCATATTGTCTTACAAATATCACTTATAAGTATGGTCTAATCAAGTTCAACCTAATGACCTTGATTAACCATTTGTAAATGTAAACCTTCATCAACCAACTTGTAGGAATATCACATCTACACAAAACCATTTTACCAATAAAAATGCCGATTCCTGCTTCACACTTACCAACCTGGAAGCTCCGGCAATTCACACTTATCCTGTAAAAATTTAACTATTTTAAGATTCAATCACACAATCAACTACTAAGAAAGATGCCGATTCCTGATCCGCAATTACAAACTTGGGATCTCCGGCAAGTCCACAGACTTACTGTTCATAGTATGAGCCATCCCAGTCACAAACCAGGGATGGTTCAACTTTATCTTTCTTCGTCTTCTTCTCATAGAACTCTTTAACCCCTTTGACTTTTCGATCAATCATTTTACCAAAAATGTGTTTCACAGTGGGGTTAAAGGCCTTTTCAACATCGAAAACCTTTTTGTCATCATAAAATTGGTTTGAAATCTCAACTTTACCAATTTTCTTTTTATAATTTTCAGTCCGAAGTGATGGAAAATTTTCATCATCCACAGTCAGAACTGATTTTTCTCCTTTTACCTCAACCTGTGGCTCATCTGATTTTGTGGAATCAGATTCATCGCCAGAAGATAGCTCCTCTGATTTTGACCTATCAAAATCATCGCTAGAACTACCTCCAGACTTCTTAACCACCCATTTTTGTTTGTCATTTTTAGCTCTTTTCTTGTAAAACTTGTTTGAACATTCACCAATTTCAAATGTAGAATTGTTGAATAACTTTGTTCTATCAATTGGTGATTCAAACACAACCTCTTTCTCTTTCTGTTTATGAGAAACTCCCTGTTTTGATGATATTGCCTTAGAACAATCTCTGGCAATATGTCCAATAGTATTGCATTGGAAACAGGTTCTCGTATCTTTCCTCTGCTCAGCCATCTTCTTCATGTCATCTTGCTTCTTTGCAAGGAACTCACTGTTTGACTGCCTCCAGAATTCTTTCTTTTCTTCCTCATCTGCCGAGGTACCTGAAACAAATGTCATCTTTGCTTTAAAATCACGAACATATTTTTCATTTTTCTGTTTTTCTGTTGGAGTAAAACCAAGACCTTTCTTTTTGAAATTACGGTTAGGGTTTGGTTTCTTGTGAAAACCAGAACCAGAACTGTAACCTTTTTTCTTGTTTAATCTTTGTTGTACTCTTGAGGTGTAAGGTTTAGGTTTACCATTAAGATTTAAATCTTTTATTTCAGAAATGTTAATTTCTGTAAGTTTGAAAACCTTTTTTATCAATTCATTTTTAACACCTCTTATTGGAAATTCCTCATCAGAATATAATTTGTCGGAATCATTCAAAGTATATGCAACTTTAAACGTTTCGTCATTCAAATTAGATTTTGATAACAGGAATTCTTTGTTGTAAACCCTTTGCCCTGTTTGTCGGATTGACTCGGATTGCTGGACTCAGACTTTGACTCCGACATAGACTCCTCAGTTTCATCTTTATCCAACACCTGGTCGACGACTTTCTTTATTAACTCGGACTCATGATCAGTGTCAGATGATGTAAACGTCACATCAATATTTTCTGGCAAATTGACTGAGGACTCAGACTCCCACTGTAAATTTGTTGCTTTTTCAACTCTTTCCTGATTTGGATTTCTGGGCAAATATCCATTTTCTAGCGGGGGTGGACACTTGTTGTAACCGAAACTTTGTTTCTTACCAGAATCATTCAATTTAGTATCCTTCTTCTTTGCTTTCTTCTTTTCAGGAGTCTTTTCTTCAGAAATCTTCTGTTCTTCAGTTACCTCATCTTCTTCAAATGCCTTCAATCCTTCAGCAGTTGGATAGATCCTGTCAATGACATAAGAAGTACATGAGTAACTTTTCAACAATCGGTTTACTCTTTCAGTCTCAATTCTTTGTGTCTCCAGCTTTTGTTCAAACACAGCACACTTCTCGATGTAGTTGTTCACAACTTTCTGCTTTATCATGAAAGCTCCTTGAAGTGTCTTCATTGCTGTTGCTTGTTCTTCACTTGTTTGATTGTATTGGTTCATTGCTTTGTTCAGTACATCGTAAGATTCCTTCAAACTATTCAAGTTATAGATCAGTGTACTGTTCTGCTTCTTCACAGCTTCACAGTTTTCACACTTCACTGGAATCTTCTTTGCATCAACTTTGAACTTTGGAACTTCAATCTTTACTTTCCTTTTGATCACTGGAATTTCTTCGTCATCACTGCTCACTGGTGTTTTTACCTTTTTCTTCTTCTTTTTAACCTTTTCATCTTCACTATCACTTTCAGCAATCAATTTCATATCAGCATCAAATTTTCTCGCCCAATACTCACGATCATCATCACTATCTTCTTCAACTCGGGCTACCAAAGCTTTTTGATTTGAAATCTCTACATCTGGACAATAATCATCCCAGTTGAAATTTGCCCAGCTAAACCCTTCAGGTAACTTTTCATCATCTTGATTTATTATCAATGCACTACCATCAGCTCTCTTTCCAGAATCTTCAATCACATTCCTTCCATGTGCAGTTTGTGCTTGATGTTGATGTTGTTGAGATGGTTGCTGAGCAACTTGATGGTAGATTGCCTTTCGATAGTAATCATTGTTGTTGTTGAACGGATTTTGAGCTCCACTTGCTTCGCGGTTTTTGCACTCCCTTTTGAAGTGTCCTTTTTCCCTGCAACGAAAACAAGTGACTTTAGATTTGTCAAAACCTAAAGTAGAAACATTAGCCTCACAAAGATCATCTCTCCCCGTGATCTGCTTGAATTTCTCAGCTCTCCTTAATACGCTTGCCAAACACCATTTTATGTCCATCAGTTCCATCTCTTCAGCATCTATCTGGTCGTAATCTTCCTTGGTTAGCATTGGATTCCCGATACAACCTGCAACAAAACAACTATAAG
Source organism: Helianthus tuberosus (assembly GCA_030545235.1). Lineage (NCBI taxonomy): Eukaryota > Viridiplantae > Streptophyta > Magnoliopsida > Asterales > Asteraceae > Helianthus > Helianthus tuberosus. The sequence goes on from CM060377.1 coordinate 172,852,637, forward strand.
ATTCAAGAACAGTTCCCAATAAAGACATGTGACTCTTAGCAATTTCTACTGAATAGTCTTCATCATTCTCCAAATTCAGTACAATGTTGCACTGAAGCTTCTTGCCATTCTTTGTTGCTGAAATGTTTGGATCGAAAGACGAAAATGATGTGAAACTTGTTTTGCTGTTTGATCCTGATGATGAACTTCCAGAAGAATTCTTTGCATTGTAAGCAGTTTCTATTTTTGGAGATAAATTTGTAGACTTCTCATTCACCCCTGCTTTGTAATACAACCCAATATCCTGTTCACCATCGAAGTCTTTCATTCGAATAATCTTTCGTTGCTCCATCTCTTGAGCTTCCAACTTCTCAATGAACTTGCTGAGTGTCAAACTGCTAAAACCTTTCTTGTTTCTAAGCATCATGAGATATGTGCCCCAAGTCTCGTGTGGCAATGCATCAGCAAGCTTTTCGATCAACTCTTCATTGTCTTTCTCGATGCTCAATCTCTTCATGTTTGCTAGCAGATTGCAATATCTTTCAATAATCTGCCTTGTGCTTTCATTCTTCAAACCACGAAACAGATCGAACTCTTTCTTCAGAAGTGACTTCTTGTTCTTTATCATTTCTTGACTACCAACAAACTTTGATCTTAAAGCTTTCCAAATCGAGTAGGAAGTTCCATTATGTTGTAATAACACCAAGATGTCTTCTTTCACAGCTTGTTGTAGAAGACTCAGCATCATTTTCTCATCTTTGTATTTCTTTCTAGCATCGGCGCTTAGATCTTTAATCGGAACCACTTCTTCATCATCATTCGTCGGTCGAATGTATTTTGTCTCGACACATTCCCATGCATCCAAATAGTTGGCTTGCACCCAGTTTTCGAAACGACCTTCCCAACCTTTATATTCTTCTATGTTCATGAGTTTGGGTGGTTTTTGCATTGTTCCTGTTTCGTTTTCGAGCATTGTGTTCTGTGCAATAGTGATCGGGGTAACCGGAGTAGCGAATGCATTGTAAAATTCCTCGTCCATTTTTCCGATTTTAACAATTTACACAAATGTCCTTTTGAGCGAAATTAGGACTCTTGATGACCTTAAAAGCGAAATCAGATTGTTGAGGTGTTCACAAAAGCGAAATCTGGTTGATGGGTGACCTTTAAGCGAAACCAGGTGTTCACAAAAGCGAAACCTGATTGATGGGTGACTTTTAAGCGAAACCAGGTGTTCACAAAAGCGAAATCTGGTTGATGGGTGACCTTTAAGTGAAACCAGGTGTTCACAAAAGCGAAACCTGATTGATGGGTGACTTTTAAGCGAAACCAGGTGTTCACAAAAGCGAAATCCCTGGTATTGTTCACTGAAGCAAAACCAGTATGTACAAATGAGCGAAACCTTCTGATATGGTGACACAAGAGCGAAATATGATGGTCTGAATGAGCGAAACCCCTGATTTTGTGTAGCTATGAGCGAAACTAGTATGGTCACAAGAGCGAAATCATGGGATGTCCGTAAAAGCGAAACCTATTCGGAAGTTAATTTGACCTATTTTTAGTCCGAATTTCAATGCCAAACTCTCAGGGATTTATCTATGTCCAATTATGCACAATCTGTGAAATTTTGAGTTTATTTTAACCGGTAAAACTGTCTGAACTGAAGAAAGAAGGTGTAGAAGTAAGAAAACTTGATGAATTCCAGCTAATCTCTGCAGAACTCCTCCTCCTGAAGCTCTGATACCACTTGTAGGATCGTGTTTCGACCCGAACGAGTCGTTCAGAGGAGTTTTGATCAGATACAGGTGCGGAAAACCAGTATCTGACTTAGAAACAGCTAGCAAATCACTTTTAACACCTTGTTGTATTGATTTCTGACAAATTACATCCAAATCTCACACCGGCAGCACTTCGGTATGGAATCCAAGAACTGTTACAATGATTTCTCTTATGTGACCTATATATAGAGCATGAGGTTTCGCTCCAAGGGACATGTCGTATGAGCGAAACCACCAACTGACATATAAGCGAAACCTCTATGTTCCTATGAGCGAAACCCTGACCTAAGATACATATGTTATCCTATTTTCTCGTGTAACGTGCCCTAATCTAACACTCTAAGACTAAGACTCGATACAAGACGAAGTCGACAGATGTAGTGCACCAACAGATCTTTTCTCTTTTCTTCCTTTTCTCAGACTCCTTAGCAACAGAATTTTGAACCACTGTTGGGATGTCTTTGATAGGAATGACCTTTGCTTTTGGAGCAGTGACACCATCAGTGGTTGTGAAATCCATGGGCTTGAAATTTTCAAGAATGTCACACTCATCAAACCATGTGGGTTTAAATTGGTATTTCTCAATTTCCTCAAAAGTTGAGGACCCCACAGATCTTTCCAAAGTGATTTTGTTACCAAGTTTGTTGGTTATTTTAACCTCTTGGCCATTCTTGTTGGTTGGTATTATTTCAGTTGAACCAGCTTGTTTGACAGCAGTGTTTTCAAGATCATCATATTTTCTATATCCTATACCAAACTTGACATTGCTTTCAAGCTGTTTCTCAAGCATAACCTCATAACCTTTGCAAGATTCCACCCATCTTTCACAAGTGATCTGGGTGGATTCCAACTCCTTTTTGCAAACTTGGTATTTTTCTACCATAGTTTGGAGTTGGTTCTTGGTTATGCTTTGCTCTTCTTTGAGACTGTTAATTTCTTTGTCTTTTCAGCCAATTTGTTTTTAAGTTCTTTTAATGACTTTTCAAATATGACTTCATCAGTTAAGACTTTATCCCTAAGGTTTTCATTTACCTCTTTAATGCTAGCAAATGCAATAATACATTTGTCTGGACACAGTTTTTCAAGAACTTGAGGTGATACCTTAGCAGAAGCTATCATGGCACAATCACATTGATGATCTCCTTCTTCATCAGCTCTAACTTCTTTCTCACCTGCTTGCTTCTCTTCCTTTTCTTCTTTGTCTTCTTTAGACCATGGGTCAGACAGTGGTTCAATCAAGGTTTCTGAATTTTCTCCCAGCAGTAGTTCACTAGCAACTGCAGTAACCACTGCTTCAGCCACTTCATCCACTGTTTCAGCACTTAGTTGTTCACCTTTAGTTTCTACCCCTTCTAGTGTTGACTCTAATGCCATTAAACAGAATTCATCATTAAAAGTATCATTAGAAGCATAGAGTGCAAAATTTTCATCACCAAGCTCATCAGGCATGCTGCTCCAGTCAACAAAATCTTGGGTGAAAAAGCTTTGTTGATCTGGTTGTACCACTGTTGGAGCAGCTTGTTGAGGTGCAACAGGTTGTACTTGTTCCTGAGGGATAGGGACTTGAACATACTGAATTTGTGGAACAGTGGTTTGGACATAATGCACAGGCACAGGGGTTGCAGCATGGTGAGCAGTGTTAACATGGGCTGCAGGGGTATATTGGGTATAGTGCACAGTGCTTTGATGTTGTGGTCTAGGGTTTGAGCTGGGATGAGTTATTATTGGACCAGTGGTTTGACTCATACATTCCCTAGCAAAATGACCTAGCCTATTGCACTTGTAACACTTCAGTTTTGATTTATCCAACCCCACTTTTAAATTCCCATGTAACCCTGGGAATTTTCTCCCTGTTCTTTTGTATAATTTGCTTGTTCTTACACTAAGCAAAGCCAATTGATGCAAAATGTCCATCTCTTCTAAGTCAGTGGGATCAAAGTGTTGCAAATCATTGAGCTCAAAACACAAGTTATCTGACATCTGGTTTTCACAATTTGCAGTGAAGGCATAATTTGTAGAGTGAGAATCAGAGTTGTTAAAATTTCCACCAGCAGTTATATCAATAAAATGATCATAACTCTGATCCTTACTACTGCTACCAGATTCTTCCTGACCAAAAAGAGCTGTGCTGCCAAATGAATAATCATCGGCAACTTTGCCAGACTCTTGCAACTTCTTTTTCTGGTTAACTCCCTTTCATAGGTCAGGAGTCTACCATGAAGTTGGGTCAGGGTCAGATCTTTGAACTCAGCAGAATTTCTAGTAACAAATGCAATGGTATCCCATTTTTCTAGTAGTGATCTAAGAAACCTGCTATTTTGTGTAGAATTTGGAAATGTAACTTTAACAAGTCTTAGCTCACTAATGAGACAACTGAATCACTCAAACTGCTGAGTCAATGATTCACCCTTGATGTGACAAAATGTTTCATACTGCTGATTCAGAATTTCCCTATTGTTTTCAATAACTTCTTCTGTTCCTCCAAACTGTTCCTTCAGTGCATCCCATAGCTCTTTGGCACTGTTACAATGTAACAATCCAGCATAGATCTCATTGGGTAATGCAGATGCTATGATGCTAAATGCTTTGGCATCGAGTTCGAACTTTTGGAAATCAGTTTCAGTATAGTTTTCAGGTTTTTTAGGTTCGAACTTCTTTGTATCCTCAGCACTTGGCACCATAGGAACATGGGGCCCAAAAACAACAGATCTCCAACATCCAGTGTTCTGTTGAGCAAGGATGTGACCCATCCTTCTCTGCCAGATGTTGTATTCATTACATTTAAGCATTGGTGGTTTGAAAAGAGAGCCAATATTATTCTTATCATCTTGTGATTGTGATGTCATCCTGGTTGTTTTACAGGCACTGATTAATCAACTTTGATGGTGATTAAACCTTGCTCTGTTTTTCAACAAAACGAACAAACTATTAGTATCAACTATTTTGAGCTGAACTATTTATGTCAAAATGATTGTTAAATCAAATTTGACTGTCCAAGCTCTGATACCAATTGTTAGGATCTGAGTTTGGTTTTGATTGTGTTTTACGTTTGAATTAAGATGAACAATGAATGAGTAGTGCAGCGGAAAATAATGGAAACAAACTTTTCACAATCAAACAGGAGAATTGCTTTCAACACCCATTTTCAACAATGAACCGAATGATTGAATTTATTTCATTCAACGATTACACTTGCATGTATGTAACAAACTCCCCCTCAGCCTGAGCTCACTGTGATTTGTTCGTGCAGGAAGAAGATGGTGAAGAGCTAATAGAACATTACAGAGTACTGTTCTATTTATAGGCACGGACAAACCACTGTGGCATATTTGCTGACATCAACATGAAAGTGACATCTAACCTCTTAACAAACTCTAACCTCTGATTTATACAAGTACTACTATGCTAACAACTGTTATTACAATTCATTACATAAAGACAAACTAAACTACTGCTGAATCCTTCCACTGATGTGAACCCAGCAACACTTGATATAACCCAGCAGTGCTTGACTCAAGGCAGTAGATTGAACGGCAGGGCTTTAGTCTTCATCAGTCTTTGACTTGATCAGCAGTTGTACGCCAGCGGTTGTATCGATCAGTAGATAGGAGGTCAGCAGATGTTGAAACCACTTTCAAGGGGAGAGGATTGTATACACAACATCTGCTTATTCTGGTTCCACTGTTCTAATCCAGTTTTGGCTTTAATTATCTGTTCCTATGATAGGGTTCAATCCCAACACGAAGACCGGATTAGAATGTGGTCTAGACCCGACAAGTATGAAGACCTGTATAATATGGGTAAACTAAACACATTCTGGATTTTGAAGTGAAATGATAAGGTGTGACCCGTTTCTGTTAATTTATGCAAACTAGTTACATAAACCGTACCGAACGCGATAAATGCATAACGGGTAACCAAATGAGTCATAAACAGGTTTCCTAAGTTAATATGCATTAAATATGTTGTGATATCAGTAGGATACCTTCCATTAAGCCTAAAACGGAGTTAAAATCAATTTAAGCCTCGTAGGGGTATTTTGGTCATTTTAAGGATTATGAAAGAGGTTAAATATTAATTTGAGGTCCTGGTCTAAAAAGATCAATAAAAATATTTAATTTAATAAGTTATATCAGTAGGGTATTGCCTATATGTGAAATTTATCATTTATAACCAAACTATGCACCGTAGGGGCATTTTGGTCATTTCACATAAGCATTAAAGGTCAAAATGGGAAATCTGAGTTTAAAACTTTATGTTACTGTTAAAATATAAAAATTTACTTAAAACATTAGTAGGTATTAAGTATTATATGCCAAAAATAGTTTTAACCCATACTATGCGTTTAAAACGTGTAAAAGTCGGTTTTAAGCGATTTTCTGGTTATAATAGGAAATCTGAGTTTTTGATCAGTTTATAAAGTTCAAAATATTTTATTTATAATATAAAATCAGTAGCAAAAATTTTGGTATCAAAATGTTATGTAAAACTCATTTTATTAGCAAAAAGGGTATAACCGACAATTACCGAATCAAAGCAAGAACCCTATGCCATGATCAGTTTAAAAATAAATAAAAATCTTAGAAAATCCCAAAATATTATATTACATCAGTGGGTGAAAGTTTTGGTGTCAAAATTTTGGTTTAGATACGCTTTATGCTAATAATGCCGTTTAATTAATAAAAAGCTTCCAAATTACGATATTGAACGTAACTCCTAATTTAGACCTCAAACTGAAGTCAAATTTTTAGGACATGTTTATAAATCAGTAACAAAGGTTACTGTCCTCTCACATTTTCAAAAATCTCGTTTTAAGGTCAAAAGGGCATAATGGTCAATTTTAGGCACTTAACGGAAACATGCAAATAAATCGGATTAATTAGGAACCAAGTTGTATAACCTCAGAGGGTTATACTAGCCTATAACTTGGTCCTAATGGAACTCTAAGGCATATCTAAACTAAGCTAAATCGGGTCAGAACTGAAAGTCAAAGCAAAAGTCTACTTTTGCGACTTTCGGTTCCGAACCGAGCCTATGCTCAAAATTGTCGGGTTGAACATGCTTAGACATGTTCTTACATTAATTACCAAGTTATATAAATGTTAAAACAGGTTTCATGGCTTCTACATTGTTAATTATGAGTTTATTTGCCAAATAGCTTTCTGTTGAGTTTTTAATATTAAGTTTGACCCGACAATTGACCTAGTTAGAATGGGAATCAGAGGGCGCCCTTTTAAGGGTTTATTACCCACATAATTACCAACTCATAGCCACTTTCAATTCGAATAATGGCTGGACCATTAGTGATTATTCACTAAGTCAAAGCTTAATTACGACGGCTTTGACTTTTGGTCATTAGACTAATAAAACTTGAACTTAGGAGGTTAAGAACACTTACCATGGTCCTTAACACGAATTAGGAACTTGAGAAAACTTGCTTGAAGTCCAGAGAGCTCCAGAAAGTGAGTTTAGAATGATTTCAAAGTGAGCAAGTTCAAGTGTTGCAACATGGGGTCTTATATAGGGATTTAAATGCAACAAGAACACTCCACACAAGTCTACAAGTGTTTCTTGATCATCCTAGGTGTCCCCTACGCATGAAATACCATTGGTGCAGCCCCTGAATTCGAAAACCATGCATCTAAGGTGGTGGAACCGGCTGAACCTGCAGCTGTCCACTATTTTTGCCCAGTTACAGGTCTTACGGACCGTAAGCTAAGGGCCTTACGGTCAGTATCCGCTTTTTAATCTTTATCGCCCAGATCAGCCACCTTACGGTCCATAAGGTGGTCTCTTTGCGGTCCGTAAGACTTGGTCAGAAGAAAAAAACTTTTGAGAACTATAACATATGACCATGCAATCTTTTAGTACTCGAATCTATAGTCATTATCAGCAGGAGGGGACCATATGTTCAGACTTGAGACATCTTGGGAGTGTAGCCATGCAATGGCATTGTCTTGTAGTCTTTTGAAAAAGCCAAAGGGTGAGAATTTGTTGTAAAAACACATAGGATCCCATTTCTTGAATATTTGAATTAGTTACTATGAGATTTAACCGGATACATGTGAAGCCTTCATCAGAAATTTATGAAAGTTTATAATTATTTTACCAAGGTTCGGTAACGTAAATAAAATCACTCAGAGGTAATAATTAACATGTTGACATTTTTAATCCTCTTAGTTACCTTTCAACATGATCCGGACTTATAACACGTTTAAAGTCTATGACACATGTCTTTTTATATTGGAAGGGATTTTTCCGAGGTGTTACACACAATCACATGAGTTTACTCTCAAAACTCAACTCCTCAAAATTTCAATGAAAGGCGATGAGAAACCGGCTGATTACTTGAGCCATGCCCAAGATTATGCCACGGCACTTGCAAATATTGGCGAACCAATGAAAGACAAAGATGTTGTGATGCTTACAATTGCAGGTTTACGGGACGAGTACAATGGTCTCAAAAGCAACCTTCTAACCCGAACTCCTGTTGTCAAGTTCAATTAGTTACATGGTCTGATTTCTGACTATGATTTTGTTATCAAAACAGCCGTTCCACCGCAGGTTTTTGCTGCTGTTGCGAATTCACCATTGACAGCCGCTGGCACTGCTGCTGCTGGCTCTACAGGGGTTGTTTCTGCTGCCTATTCAGCCCCTCCACTCAGCCTTGATGCTCTTCAACATCAGCTGTAGAATCTTCAACTTATGGCTGCTCAATTCGGGTTTCAATTAAACCCCGCTTCTGATAACTCTTCGGGTCAATCTCAGGCTTATTTTGCACCACGATCCTCCAACAATAACCGAGGCAGCCGTGGGTGTGGCTCCTCACGTGGTGGTCGTGGCAGTCGTGCTCGTGCGTCTCAAGGTACTCGTCAGTTTTCTTGGGCATCAACACAAAATACGGTGTATGGTCATTGCAACCGATGTGCCATTGGTCACATCCCCGCATAGTGCCCAAATCAATCCAATGCTCCTAGAAATCAGCCTCAGGTCAACTATGCCACCTCTGAATTTGGCTCGCAATCCACTGCTTCCTGGCATCAAGACACAGGTGCTAATCATCATGCTACACCAGACATAACCAAACTTGGCAACTCCGAGGCTTATTACGGTAATGACTCTCTCCTAGTTGGTGACGGTAAACCCTTACCCATTTTTCACATCGGCTCTACCAATTTTTTCCCCAAACAAAACTCTAAACCTTTCCAATATTCTACATGTCCCAGCCCTTAAAAAGAACTTACTTTCCATTCAAAAATTTTGCACTGACAATGCTGTATTTTTTAGTTTCATTATTCCTTTTTTGTTGTGAAGGACGAATCTACCCGCACTACTCTCCTCATGGGTCCAAGTGAACAAGGTCTCTACTCTCTACGTCTTCCATGGTTCAGGTCTCTTCCCAAAGTTGTTTTCACTGCTGTCCGTGCTTCGTCCAATGTCTGGCATCAACAGCTTGGTCATCCACATGCTCGAGTTTTTCATACCATTGCTTCGTCTTGTTCTTTACCTATTTCAAATAAATTGTCTTCTGATTTATGTACAACTTATCAGTTAGGCAAGTCTTCCAAGTTGTCTTTGAATGATTCTGCTTTTCGTAGTTCCAATTTTTTAGACTTAGTTTATTGTGATGTTTGGAGCCCCACCCACTTTATCTTTTAATGGATGTCGTTTCTTTTTACTATGTGTTGATCATCACTCTCGATATATGTGGTTTTATCCGTTAGCACAAAAATCTGATGTATTTTCTGCCTTGACATCCTTTGTTATCATGGCTGAACACGAGTTTAATACAAAATTAAAGAGTATTCAATCTGATTGGAGTGGGGAATTTTGTAACCTTACAATTTTTTTCAAATCATTGGGAATTATTCATCGGGGATCGTGTCCTCATACTAGTGAATAAAACGGTATCGTCGAACGTCGCCATCGTCATGTTGTGGAGACCGATCTAGCCCTTTTGGCCCAATCCAACCTTCCTTAACGCTTCTAGCAATTTGCTTTTGAAACCGACGACTATCTTATTAATCGTCTCCCATCTCGTGTCTGTTCTAACAAATCTCCATTCCAACTTGTCTTTAATCGCAAGCCAGACTACTCCTTTCTTCGGGTTTTTGGTTGTTAGTGCTTTCCCTACCTTCGACCTTACAATCGCCACAAACTTGATTTCAAGTCCACTCCTTGTGTTTTTCTGGGATACAACCCTGTCCATCACGGCTATCTCTGTCTTAACCCAACCACCGATCGTTTATACGTGGCTCGACATGTTCGTTTCAATGAACTTGTCTTCCCCTTCTCAACTCCTCAACCTTCTGCTGCTTCTACAGCTACCGCTGACCCTTATGTCTCGGTTTACCCTGATCCTTTACCAGATCTACATCCCATTCCTGATCCGCCACAACCGGCCCTGACCTAACTGAACCTGTACCCGACCCTCTCTCACCCACTTCTAATACCCAGCCCCCACCAAACAGCCCATCCCCACTACTAACAGTGCCTATCCAACCCACCTAAACCGAAACAACCACTATTCCACCACCTCTCCATCGACCACCCAACTTGCGCCAAAAGCCTAAACCTACCTCTCGCTATGACCCTGCAGCCTATATTGCCTCTACCACCACCTTACCCACTGAACCTACCTCGTTTTCCATTGCTAATAAGTCTCAGGAATGGCGCAATGCCATGGCAGAGGAGCTTAGTGTATTACACAAAAATGGCACTTGGTCGCTTGTACCCCCTATTCAAAATGTCAACGTGGTTAATTGCAAATGGGTGTATCAGTTAAAAACATATCCTAATGGGAATATCACTCGCTACAAAGCTCGTCTTGTGGCTAAGGGCTTTAATCAGCAGCCAGGTGTGGACTACCATGAAACCTTTAGTCCTGTTGTTAAGCCGGTAACGATTCATACAGTCTTGTCTCTCGCTATTACATCTAAATGGAATCTTCGCCAACTTGATGTCCAAAATGCCTTCCTCCATGGAGACTTGGAAGAGACTGTTTATATGAAGCAGCCACCCGGGTTTGTTGATAAGGTAAAACCCGATCATGTGTGCCTTTTGCACAAGTCTCTATATGGGCTTAAACAGGCCCCTCGTGCTTGGTTCACTCGGTTATCTAACGCATTGCTTGACCTTGGGTTCTATGGTTCTAAAACTGACCCTTCATTGTTCATTCTCAATCATAATGGCACTCTCATTTACGTCCTTGTCTATGTGGATGGCATTATTATCACGGGAAACAACGATAGGTCGTTACCTCTATCATTCATCAGTTGAGTTCCGTGTTTGCCATCAAAGATTTGGGCTCGTTGCACTATTTTTTGGGTATTGAAGTTCTCCAAAACGGATCCAATGTGATCCTCTCACAAAGAAAACATGTTCTTAATGTTCTACACTGTGCAGGTCTTTCTGATTGTAAACTTGTTGTCTCACCAATGAGCACCTCTCAAATCCTGTTTCCTGATGTAGCCCCTTGCTTTCTGATCCTACTGTCTATCGTCAAATTATCGGTACTCTACAGTATGCAACCTTGTCTCGGTCTGATATTGCCTTTTCAGTCAACAAGGTTTACCAATTTATGCATGCTCCGACTGAAAATCACTGGTCGGCTGTCAAACGTATACTACGCTATCTAAAAGGAACCCTTGACCTCGGTCTTCTGTTTCGCCAATCTTCAGGTACCAATCTCCATGCTTTCTCTGACTCCCATTGGCATGATACCTTGGTCTCTCCAGTTCAGACCTATTTTGACTCTGACTGGGCAGGCTGCCCAGTCGACCGTCGATCCACGGGGGGCTATGCCATCTATCTGGGTTCAAATCTGGTTTCTTGGTCTGCACGAAAGCAAAAGACTGTATCTCGGTCTTCAACAGAGTCGGAATACAAAGCTATCGCTGATACTGTGACAGAATTAATTTGGTTGAAATCATTGCTTCAAGAACTTGGTCTTGGTGTGATAACCTTGGTGCAACCTACTTATCTGCAAATCCTGTGTTCCATGCACGTACTAAACACGTTGAAGTAGATTTCCATTTTGTTCGTGAACAAGTTGCTCAAGGAAATTTGAATGTTCAATTCGTATCGACTGAGGATCAAATTGCTGGTATCTTCACCAAGCCCTTATCATCTCAAAGATTTCAGTTTCTAAGATCCAAGTTGCAGGTCGTTCCTCGCCCTCAACTTGCGGGGGAATGTTAGACTATATGTCATTAGTTAAATAAGTCTTATTTTAGAGGGTACCTAATTGTAATTGTCTAGCCTATATTAGGATTGCTTGTATTCTCTAATGAAATATTCAATAACATCGTAACATTTGATTTGATTCATAGGACATATCTCATCAACTAAAAATAAAAGAATCATGAGGCGATGCTTAAGGATAGTCCGATACTCCACTGGTGACATATGCTGGCTAAACCCATCTATAGGTATAGCAAGAAGAAAATCTTGTGCATGTGGTGTTCGTAGACTCTAAAACGGCTTTTTGTCTAAATGTCAAGTCGAACTGTACTTCAATGTGGTGGACAATTTTACTAAAAAGAGCACTCGCCAATGCATGTTGAGCTTTAGGGGGGTGTCCTTATTAGTGAAAGTGCTGAAGTTCGAAGCTTGGAATCGTATCACGAAGACAAGCTAAAGCGCAAACATAATCAGAATCCTTTTTTGGTTTCTGTGCGTGTGTTTAGGCCTATGTACCATTGAATGTGTGTTGCAGATCTACAAATCTACAATCGTAATGAAAAGAACAACTGAATGTGTACACGGTTATTTCCAGTATTTGATAACGTGATTCTTGAGTTTTTATTTTTTATTGAAGTTATATAAAGAATAAGGTATATAACCTGTTACATTACTTGTCCGGATCTAAATTCTAAATACTTTGGTGGTTCAATGAGTTGGCTCCATTCATGGTTATTGCTACGATTCTTGATATATCCTGTGACTTCTAATAGATATTGGATCAACCTTATGGATGTTCGGATTAAAGCAGAAAATAAACTCTGTAATACTTTTTAAAGCACGTGATAAGACAATAGTTGTCTTGCTCATGAATGTTGTGTTGTTCGACTGTATGTAAAAAAACAACTTTTTATCATAAAACAATATCATCATTCTGTTCTTTCTGCAACAGGAACCACAACTGAGAGGTGTAACTTTTGCGGTTCACCAATGGAACGTAACTGGTAATTTCATCAACTAAAATGCAATGTAGGACATGATCTTTCTGTTGGGTCCTTTCAAGTTTAAAAGTGCTGTAATTCTTATGGGTCGGGGCATAGTGAACATGTTATCGCTTTTATTTGTATTTGAGCATTTGGAAGTTTGTCATTGTAAGTTACGGTTATAATGCAATCTGAAATGTCATATCTTTTCAGTAATATTCGCCCAATGATTTGAACACGGGTTGAGAGATAAACAATAAAGGCTCAAATTTGGGACACTGCCGGACAGGAGAGGTAAATACTTCAAGGATATAAACATATAGGTTCAATCTGTGCAGTTACATGATGAATTTCATACTTACCTTCACATAAAGATTTAACTTTGTGAAGTATTTCATTTGTAATCACATTTGATTCGACTATTATATGACAAGCCAATACAGTTTTCCCTTGTGTTATTGCCCATACATGTAAATCATGAACATCATGCACTCCCTTGATGCTATCTAGATCGGTTTTCATGCCGACAACATCAACTTCACTTGGTGTGCTCTCCATTAATATAGAAAATATACTTTTGAGCATTGGTAGAGTCGTACATAGAACCAAAACCGAGAAGATCAGAGTACATACCAGATCAACTATCAACCATTCGGGTCGTATCCATACCACCAATCCTGCAACCATCACCCCAACCGACTGAATCATGTCCGCCATTACATGTAAGTAAGCCCCTTTAATGTTTATGTTCATTGTCCCATTTTTGTGTTTAGAAGTTGTCACCACCAAATTCGCACCCTCTTCTTCGTTTATATCTTGATGTTTCGCAATGGAAGTATCATGAGAATGCCCGTGTTCATGACCGTGACTGTGACCATGAGCATGGCCATGTTCATGACCATGACCAAGCCACATGACCATCACGAAGTTGATAGCGAAACCAAAAGCTGCAATGGGGAACATTAGTGCACCATTTACCTCTGATTGTTTATGAAGCATTCTTTCAATAGCTTCAAATATCAAGTACCCAGAAACAATCCAAATCAGTTGTATAGACAAAAGCGCCCCCAAAACTTCTATCCGACTGAATCCAAACGATTGATGTGGAGTCGCATTCCATCCCGAAACCCACACAGTGAACAAAGAGATTGAGAATCCACCAATGTCAGTGAGTAAATGGGTTGCATCCGTAAGAACCGCTAGACTATTGGCTTTAATCCCTCCAACAATCTCCACGGCCATAACGATTAGGTAAAAGAACATGAGTCCCCAAAGCTTGGTTGTAGATTTGGACCGTTGGTCCGAATCACAAACATCTTGTTCATGTTTGGAGAAATAGCAACAACGGTCACAAGACGGTTTTGACAGCTTGGCTAGAACATCTTTTCCTTCATATGCCTTTGGCATCTCCACTTCTACGAGACGGTGCTCTGCTACAGAAATCAAAACTTCATGATCATGATGATCATGACGATGATGACGTTCCATCTGCATTAGAAATTATGATGGTTATATATTTACCTTTGATCTTATAAGTTTTATTACTTTTAACCGTGATTGTTGGAAGATTGATATAAAAATTCATCCATAAATTCATTTTGGGAATCAGTTACACAAGCTTTCAGGATGCCAGCTAGAATTGGAAGTTGTTTAGATACATAAAACACTTGAAATAATAAGTATTCGGTCGGTCGCCGATATGCGTATAAGAATAGTCTTCTACCAGAACTGAAACAAGTTACAAGTGTAAGAGGTGTTTGGAATTCTTCTATATCTTAAAGGGCTTTTAACAGATTGTCACATCGAATAACACTATTAACATTTCTCACAAATGAAATCTATACACAAATTATGGTTGACTTACCTTAAATATGATCTGGTGAAATTGACAAAAACCCTGTGCAAGATCTGGAAAGAATTTGGTGAAAGAAGATGAACGTCTGAGAGAGAAAAAAGAATATAATTGCAACTATAGTTTACGAATAATATATGTTTTATACATTATTGAGTCCATAAACTATAGTTAAGTTTATATATTATTGTTGTTCCTATTAATATTCTTACTTGTTCAAATGAGGAAGCTTCTCCAAGTGGCCTCCTGTGGTGCCATAATTGACCAATGGTTTGACTATTGGTTTGACTAGTAAATGGCACCCACGTCCATTTTTTTATTCAACATGGAAGCTTTCATATGTAACTACCACCCTGACCTTCTTGACTATAAAGAACGGATCAAAAGCTAACTTTCTCAACGCTTTTGATTATTAACTGTTTGTTTGTATGGTTTTATATAGATACATCTTTGTTTGGCACTTTGGCTCAACAAACAATTGAAATTTTAATTAGTTTCATTAAAAATTGTACTTCATTGGCTAATGAACTGGCTACTTTTAATGTGTAACACCGATGAACAGAAGCGATGATGACATGAAGTAATTGCTTTGATGTGTAACACCCTTTTGATATGGACCAATGGTTTAGAATTGTAAAAACTTTGTAGCGGAAAATGGCTCCCTATTGTTTTTTTTTATAAAGAGGGTCGTTACTACGTTTTTAAAGACCATAAACAGGAGGACCTTTGGCAAAATTATCGTTTTTCAACATATTTAATATTAAAACTCTCCTCCTTTACCCGGGCTTGCGACCAAAAAATATAAACTAAAATGTTTATAGTTGGTGAAGTTAATTTTTTGTTAAAGTTATATGTTTTGTATAGATACACTATATGCTTAACCAATTCACAAGTTCGGATTCAATTTGACATTGCTAAACATGGGTTGAACAACAAAAATTATATAACTAACTAGTAATATGACCTGCGTGTGTTGCGTCGCGGGCCCGTTTCAAACATCGAATAACGTCCAAGCGTGATGTCATGCGTTAACCATGTGAAAATGCATGTTTCGGCGTACTCGGTTCAACTCATTGTAATCTATATAAACATTGCGGTTATTTAAAAACGTAAAATAAATCGAATCTACGTACATTTGTAACCTAACGTACCAAAAAAACATAAAGCATGTATAAGGAAATAACTGACATGTGTAATCAAAAAGGGCTTGTTATAGCTCTAAAAAATAGAAACCATAAAAGGAAAAAGAAAACACATTCACATGAAGGGGCTACCATGAATGTTTTGCAAAGTGAATGGACCAAAGTCGGGAGATGTATGTGACACCCGGCTTTTCAGGCCGTACCGTACGATTGTAACACGTGTTGTGAATAGATAAAATGTCGTATTTGACTGGTTATGATGTTTATATATGGAATTTAATGAGTTGGTAAATTTATACCTTGGTAAAAATTATGTTGGCAACGATAAGATAAACGCTTATCGCGTAACGGTTAAAATGCGAAACGAACGTCGGTGACCAACCGATCAGTGTTAAAATCATAAAAATAGTCAGTTATGATTAGAATAATAATTTTAATCATATTCGTGAGGAAAAATAAATTAAAACGCAAAGAAACTCTATTTTTCGAGTTTGAGCACGTACCGCGCGATACTGCGCGCATTTGACAAAATACCGTCAACGCAGCCAGTCAAGGCAACTGGTAATTATTTCAGTAATAATTTTGAGTGATTATTTTTATAGAATGATAAAAACAATTTAAAACGCACTAAAACGGGATTAAAACGCTAAATAAAATACCCGGTATCCAGTAAAATACTTGTTTTTAACACCAATTTACATATGTATATGTATATATATATATATATGATCTTGTGTGTATATAGGAGAGAGAGAGTATAGATGGCGGCTTAGGGAGGTGCCACCCACCTTGAAAATGCAAGAGTGTGCCATGTGGAATCTTGTGTCTTGAACTAATCATTTAAACTTCACCAACACTTCACTTCGTGAACACAAAGATCAAAAATTCAATCTCTCACTCTCTATCTCATACTCACGGTCGAACACCCCCTTACATACCCACATTCAATATTTTTAAATCATTCCATGAAGATTCAAGGGCATTTCAAGTTGATTTCAAGCTAATATGGATGTTTAGAAGTGATTTCAAGAAGATTCAAGCAATAACAAAGCCTCATATCACCATCTTTTTCAAAAACCCACTAAGAAATCTTGAAGGTATAAACTTATTTTCAAAACCACATTCTTGATTTCTAGTGATGATAGAGATGTTAGATGGTTTCTCTTGAGCTTGGAATAAATCACAAACTTGAAAATAATAATGGATGAGATTTCAAACAAAGTAAAAATAAGTGTGTATATGTATGTGTGTATGGCCGAAAATATGTATGAACATGTGTGTTTAGTTGTGTTTTGATTTTTGTTAAATGATTCTTGAATGATTTGATTTAATCCTTGAAAGTTAGATTCATGCATAGTTTAAAAAGATGTCATAAAAGAAGGTTCTAAAAGGGTCTTGTGATTTGAGATGAAAATGATATAAAGTGAACTTTGTGAAGTTATATATGTATGTATACGTGTCGTATATATGTATATATATGTATGCATGTATTAAAGTTTTGTCATATGTTAATAAATGAAAGAATGTTTATATTTATATAAATATGATTAGGTGATAATGAAATAGACAAGTTTTGATTTACTTGTACATGAAATAAATATGGTCTTTGATGCATTTAAGATCATGTTGGATGATGGTTTTATGATATGGGTGTACTAGGTGCATATACTTAGACATGCATGATGATAAGTGATCATAAAAAGGTGATTTGGGTATGATTTAGTAAATATCAGTTTTAATCAGAATATAAACACTAAAATAAAGTTATTTTAAAGTTTCTAGTGACATATAACTTTGTCATAATGTTTGCTAGCTTTGCGTATTATACTTGGTGCATTAAAAGTTATAAAATACGTGAAATCGCATGATTTATGTGACTTACACAAAAACTGCACTAATCTGATTATAACCACTATTTTAATTAGTAAATAATATGTATTGTGTTAAAATATCAAGTCATTCTGAGTTGGGATGATTATAGAAACGTTTAACACAAAACTATGCGTTAAAACGGTCAAAAATCGGCTTTTCAAATGATTTTTATAAAACTGCTTTAGATCAGTAAGTAAACTGATATTTTTAGTTTAAAAATAAGAATTTTAACTAATTTTAAGTTTACTTGGTGTTTGGTTTGTCATACGTGACTTCCGATGCCCGAAAACGTTACCGAATCGCTAAAATACGCATTTTTCAATGAACAATAGTATGGGTAAATTTTGGGTGAACCTTATGTGTTAAAATGTGTTATGTGATTTAAAAATGTGAATGTGAAAATATGTCAAGTTTTAACATGATAATGAAAATTTGGATTATGCATGTATACTTGTGCGTTTTGTGCGGTAGAAACGGTAAAAATCGCGTTAAATGTGTAACTTGTTTGTCGAGCATGAAATTTGATACATATGAGATATTTTATGTATAATTGCTTTAAAAATGACAAAACAGATAAGTTAACAAGATTTCGCGTGTTTCAATGATAATTTATGTGAACGATTATGTATATGTATTACGACGCGCAAATCGTAGATATATTACGAATAAACGGGTGTGTTAAGGGATTTACATAATAATGGTCACCAATAAAATCGTTCAAGTCGCAAAATCTTTAATATATATATATATATATATATATATATATATATGGACTCATATATATATTAACATGCCAACGTAATCAAAAATGATAACTTTTCGAGAAAATCTCAAAGTTATGTGACAATTCTAAGAAACGGAGAAACTTAGGATTTTTGTGTTATGTATATTGATTTAAAATCGTTCATATATATATATATAATAGGACGTGTAGAAATCAATCTCTGGGATTGCGCTATTTAAAATACGCACCCAAAGGTGAGTGTCACTAAACCCCTCTTTTACTGCTTTGTATATATTTTGGGGGTAGAACACGCCAATAAAATGGTTTAATAATGTTTTTGGATTAAAAATACCTTTTAATATAAAATATATATTTTTTCGTTGAAAATATACGGAGTTTGATAAATCATACGTTTCAAGATAAAACGTTTTTGATGAATGAATGTTTGGAGGAGAAATTGGGATGGTACGGTGTTTCCGAGGAGAAACAGACCGTAAAGTTGGAACGAATGCTGCCCAGTCTCAAGAGAGTAAGTAACAACATTGGCTTAGTTTCAGTGGGGATTCGTACAACTTCGTATATTAAATTGTCCTATTAGTAGGATATATATATTGTACGTGAGGCGGACATCATATTTGGTCTCAAAATGGACCCTGCGCCCATGATGTCGTTTAATCTATTAAGTAAATGTACGCGAGGAATTGTTGGTAGATCTATCGGGTTGACAACCCCGTCGTGACCGGTGGCCCCGTGTCAAGCCAAATGACGAATTTAGATTATGGTTATTGTCTAGCATTGATTATCCCTGCATGGTAAATATATAGTTCGTATTGTCTAGCTAACATACAAGTCTGAAAATTGACGCTATGAATTTAATATATAAAACTTGGGTAAGAGCTTTAATGTCGGGTTTTTAAACTTACGACGCATGACCCATGGATTTTATTAAGGAAGTAAAACGGACTTTCTAAAAATTATATGGATGTTTTAAAATAAACACATAATCAGAAAGTTTTCCTTTGGAATGAATTGTTTGAATGTGAATATGTGAACTCACCTTCCTTTATGTTGACACTTGATTTTAACGTGTTCTACAGGTACTTGAGTTCGGCTTCAGGAATTATGGCGTATCTTGTGTTTGATGATGCATGTTGTGTTACTTAAAATGTTGGACCACTTTTTAACTTTCTGGGACGAATGTAATAAGATCTGCGAGGATCAAAGACAACTTAACTAATGTGGTTGTGTCGTGGTTTTTAAAATGTAATGTTTAAATAACTTATGTTTTAAAATAAGACAACATGTCCAACAAATAAGTGCATCGTTCAGCAAGATATAAATGGGCACCAACTTCCATCACCACTACGTTAAATATTCCGTTGCGACGGTTTTGGGGTATGACAGAAGTTGATATCAGAGCCAATGGTTGTTAGTGAACTAGATGTTTTTGGGAGAAAATACTAGACTTCAACCGAAGAATTTTGAGATGTAAAGTCCAAAATTCTCGAAGCCAAGAATTTTAAATAAACATGGAAATTTTATCATGTATGAAAACCCTTATGTGTTTATGTGCATACGTGATTTTCCGTTTATTTGGGCCTTATGTGTTACTATTCATATTGATCACACACTTACTTGTACGGTTA
Source organism: Helianthus tuberosus (assembly GCA_030545235.1). Classification (NCBI taxonomy): domain Eukaryota; kingdom Viridiplantae; phylum Streptophyta; class Magnoliopsida; order Asterales; family Asteraceae; genus Helianthus; species Helianthus tuberosus. The sequence goes on from CM060377.1 coordinate 172,872,792, forward strand.
CATATGTGTCATAGATGTCGCACGAGCACGAGGTCATCGAGATCAACGACTCAGGTAGCGAGCCAGATTTCGAGACTTCACCCAGATCCATTCTACCAGAGATACCTATCATGACCCCACAGATGGTTGGTATGGCTGAGTTTGCTTTATCATTCCACGTCGACCCTGCTGCTTTCGCCAGCCAGGTAGACCCCCGATATGCTTTCACAAGCAACGGGTGGATTGATGACAATGATGACGCTCCTCTCTCGATTCATGAGACGGGACAATCATCTGGCACAGTACCAGTTATCGATGACGTGATCAGAGGTGTCCCTGTTATTGGAGGATCTCTTAGTATTGCACCAGTGGTGGATGCCACTATTGTCACGGCTCGACCATTAGAGCCATCAGTTGTTGCACCTTCTACTGTGATCGAGTCTATCGCTGAGGTCCCTCCACCTGTTCTATCAGAGTCATCTTTACCCGTCTTAGAGTCACGCACATCTACTGCGCCTCTATTAATGTATTATCATCATGAGAAGAGGGTTAGGCCTGCTGGGGAGATTGCTTCTACATCACGTGCTGAGACTGCATCTGCTTCTAAGAAGCAGAAAGGGGTTTGGGTAGATCGATGTTGCCACTATGACCGAAAGTTTGCTAGCTTGCGCGAAGAATTGGAAATGACCAAGGGTAAGATGAAGGACCTTGAGCGGCAAATGGACTGGTACGATGAGTTAAAGGATTTGGATGACAGTGCGATGGAACAGATGCATTGGAGGATAGGGGATTTGGAGGAGTTGGTCAGGAAGATGTTAGATTTTCTAGGGATGAAACGTTAGATGTTAGTTGTTGTTGGTTGTTTATGGTTGTTGTGTTAGACACTTTTTGGTACTTCTGTTTGGGGCCTGTGTGCTAGTTATATACTTTTGTGATATTAGGTAGAAATTTTTGTGCAAACTTGTTATGGGTGTCGATGTAGACATACCAAGGATAGTTGGGTTGTACCAAAAACAAGTTGATAATTTCTATGGTAATATCAAATGATCTACTTTTGGTTTAAAAATTGTTCTCATTAATATGTGGATATTATACATGCGCAATGTTTGGTCCACTAACATTTAATGACTGAATTATTTTTTGTTATCGTCTTATGTGATTATTATTGTTGTAAATAATAGAAATGACGAAAATGCCACCAAAAGCAAGGTAGAGTACTGGACTACCTGCTACACCAGAAGAGTTGGCACGACTCATAGCTCAGCACATTAATACTGCCTTGGAACAGCGTAATGCTAACCAGAATAATGGCCAGGAACGTGGATGTGGTGCTCACGGGCATGATCTTGGTAGGACGCAGATTGGAAACCCTCCAGGTAAAATAATGATCGGAAAGTTTTGGTAATTCATGTGTTAGGATCTCATTGGAACGTATTCCTGATTTCCATTAATTGTATGAACAGTGCATAGAAGTATACACAAAACAATCCAGGGTTGTAACCCAAGATCATTTACTGGTGCCCTATGCGATGATGTGGCAGCGATATGCGTGATATCGGGCTATCAAAACGAGTCAGTCATTCGAGTGATTCAGCGTTCCGAACCTAGAACTGGAGATTCGAAGAAGCGCAAACCGGAGAGCTCAAAGAGGAATCTCGAAGAGGAACGTGGGAAGAAACGTAGTTTGGAGAAAGCAAGCGTAGCTAACCCTAGAAAATCAGGAAAGGGTAATGTCGGTGATATGCAAGAGAAGTGCGCCAGATGTGGCCGAACCGGATATGTGACTCCCAAGTGCTATGCTAAGAGTATGTTGGATGGAGTTAAGCTTGAGGGATGCTTCATATGTGGTAAGAAAGGACACAACAAAAGAAATTGCCTGAAACCGAAAGGACAGGATGCTAAAGGCAAAGCTGTCGAGGCAAGTGCTGGGAAGGCACATGAGAATCCTGCTACTGTTACTGGTATGTTTCGGATCAAAAACCAATCTATGTTCATACTTTTAATACCAAAGCTGACTTGAGTTTTGTTTTGAAAAACTCTGAACCATTTTTGTGTTCACCAACAAGTAAGCTGAGTATAAAGTGCTCGATAGAACTAGTAATTGGTAAGTTGATATAAACTAGTGAAGTTTTTCGCGGTTGTAGTATTTAGTTAGGTGGTCATAGTTCTAGTGTTGATTTATTACCAGTGGAGCTGGGGAGCCTTGACGAAGATGTGAGGATGGATTGATTTTTCCAGGAATGAAGTGGGGACTATCGCTTGGAAGAAGCTAGCTAGAATATCTCGTCCCAACGACGGTAGAGAGGTGGTAGTTGTTCGCGAAGACCGACCGAGTCGAGTGTTGAGTGTCGGGAGCTGAGTGTTGAGTGTTGATAGTTGAGAGTCGTCAGTGTTTTGAGGATGCTCGAGTTGTTGCGAAAAGGCTATCATGCGTTCTTTATTAATATTTTGGATATGAAGGCCAAATGTAGGAATATCGAGGAGATTCCTATTGTTCGTGATTATGCGGAAGTTTTCCTAAAAGGACTTACCTGGATTGCCCCCTGCGAGACAGATCGAATTTCGAATCGATCTGGCACCCGGTGCTGCACTCAATTGCACAATCTCCTTATAGATTAAGCACCGTCTGAGATGATAGAAATGTCGAATCAGCAATCAAGAGCTACTAGACAAGGGTTTCATTCGATCAAGATTTTCGCTTTGAGGTGCATCTGTTTTGTTGTGAGAAAGAAGGATGGATCCTTCAGGATGTGTGAAGATTTCAGAGAATTGAATAAGTTAACTATCAAGAATCGGTACCCTTTTTCAGAGAATTGATGATTTGTTCAATCAAGCTACCATAAAGATTGAGTAGTGTACATGAAGTATTGTTTGGTCCAGTCTGAGAAAGTGTATAATGGATAATACACTGATTTTGTTCTTGTAGAGATTTATTTAGAAGATAAACGAAAGTTTATCGAAGTACCGTAGAAGCAGTATGTATAGCTAGAAGAGTTATGTTGATAACTGGAGAGGCGATTACAGCATTCTAGTAGTATATGTGATTTATTGGTTGTGCAATTTGTGGATATCTGAAATGAATGCAAGAAGGAAAGAAAACGAGTTTATGAGATTAGATACTTTCGACAGCCCATCTCGAGTTGGATCAATCGTGTGTAAACTCAGACTACCTCAGGTACGGGGTAATGTATATGTAAATGTACGTATGATAAACCCAAAACGGTGGAACATTAACTTAATCTTCTTGATTAAGTGCTTGTAAATGTTGAACCTTGGAAAGGGTGGAGAGCGTTGAGACGTGAGATTAGGAATTGAGGATGTGTGTAACATAGGTCTACGAAGATTCTTCGTAAGAATCAAAGTTTCTCGCAAAAACTACAAGACAATATTCATCAAGCTTGTTTTAAATGTTTCCACCTAGTGCGAAAACAAAACCTGTAGAGTAAAATTTCGGGGACGAAATTTCCTAAACAGGGGGAGACTGTGACAACCGACTTTTCAGGCCGTACCGTACAATTGTAACATGTTTTGTGAATAGATAAGAGGTCGTATTTGACTGGTTATGATGTTTATATGTGGAAGTTAATGAGTTGGTAAATTTAAACCTTGGTAAAAATTATGTTGGCAACGATAAGATAAACGCTTATCGCGTAACGGTTAAAATGCGAAACGAACGTCGGTGACCACCCGATCAGTGTTAAAATCCTAAAAATAGTCAGCTATGATTAGAATAATAATTTTAATCATATTCGTGAGGAAAAATAAATTAAAACGCAAAGAAACTCTATTTTTGTTTAAGCGCGTACCGCGCGATACTACGCGCATTTGACAACATACCGTCAATGCAGCCAGTCAAGGCAACTGGTAATTATTTCAATACTAATTTTGAGTGATTATTTTTATAGAATGATAAAAACAATTTAAATCGCACTAAAACGGGATTAAAACGCTAAATAAAATACCCGGTATCCAGTAAAATACCTGTTTTTAACACCAATTTACATATGTATATGTATATATATATGATCTTGTGTGTATATAGGAGAGAGAGTATAAGTGGCGGCTTAGGGAGGGGCCACCCACCTTGAAAATGCAAGAGTGTGCCATGTGGAATCTTGTGTCTTGAACTAATCATTTAAACTTCACCAACACTTCACTTCATGAACACAAAGATCAAAAATTCAATCTCTCACTCTCTCTCTCATACTCACGGCCTAACACCCCCTTACATACCCGCATCATGAAGAATCAAGGGCATTTCAAGGTGATTTCAAGCTAAGATGGATGTTTAGAAGTGATTTCAAGAAGATTCAAGCAATAACAAAGCCTCATATCACCATCTTTTTCAAAAACCCACTAAGAAATCTTGAAGGTATAAACTTATTTTTAAAACCACATTCTTGATTTCTAGTGATGATAGAGATGTTAGATGGTTTCTCTTGAACTTGGAATAAATCACAAACTTGAAAATAATAATAGATGAGATTTCAAACAAAGTAAAAATAAGTGTGTATATGTATGTGTGTATGGCCAAAAATATGTATGAACATGTGTGTTTAGTTGTGTTTTGATTTTTGTTAAATGATTTGATTTGATTCTTGAAAGATGGATTCATGCATGGTTTAAAAGGATGTCATAAAAAAGGTTCTAAAAGGGTCTTGTGATTTGAGATGAAAATGATATAAAGTGAACTTTTGGAAGTTCATATATGTGTGTATATGTGTCGTATATATGTATATATATGTATGCATGTATTAAAGTTTTGTCACATGTTAATAAATGAAAGAATGTTTATATTTATATAAATATGATTAGGTGATAATGAAATAGACAAGTTTTGATTTACTTGAACATGAAACAAATATGGTCTTTGATGCATTTAAGATCATGTTGAATGATGGTTTTATGATATGGGTGTACTAGATGCATATACTTAGACATGCATGATGATAAGTGATCATAAAAAGGTGATTTGGGTATGATTTAGTAAAAATCAGTTTTAATCAGATTATAAACACTAAAATAAAGTTATTTTAAAGTGTCTAGTGACATATAACTTTGTCATAATGTTTGCTAGCTTTGCATGTTGTACTTGATGCATTAAAAGTTGTAAAATACGTGAAATCGCATGATTTATGTGACTTACACAAAAACTGCACTAATATGATTATAACCACTCTTTTAATCAGTAAATAATATGTATTGTGTTAAAATATCAAGTCATTCCGAGTTGAGATGATTATAAAAACGTTTAACGCAAAACTATGCGTTAAAACGGTCAAAAATCGGCTTTTCAAGTGATTTTTATAAAACTGATTTAGATCAGTAAGTAAACTGATATTTTTAGTTTTAAATAAGTTTTTTTAACTAATTTTATGTTTACTTGGTGTTTGGTTAGTCATACGTGACTTCCGATGCCCGAAAACGTTACCGAATCGCTAAAATACGCATTTTTCAATGAACATTAGTATGGGTAAATTTTGGGTGAACCTTATGTGTTAATATGTGTTATGTGATTTAAACATGTGAATGTCAAAATATGTCAAGTTTTAACATGATAATGAAAATTTGGATTATGCATGTATACCTGTGCGTTTTGTGCGGTAGAAACGGTAAAAATCGCGTTAAATGTGTAACTTGTTTGTCGAGCATGAAATTTGATACAAATGAGATATTTTATGTATAATTGCTTTAAAATGACAAAAGAGATAAGTTAACAAGATTTCGCGTGTTTCTATGATAATTTATGTGAACGATTATGTATATATATTACGACGCAAATCGTAGATATATTACGAATAAACGGGTGTGTTAATGGATTTACATAATAATGGTCACCAATAAAATCGTTCAAGTTGCAAAATATTAAATATATATATATATATATATATATATATATATATATATATATATATATATATGGACTCATATATATATTAACATGCCAACATAATCAAAAATGATAACTTTTCGAGAAAATCTCAAAGTTATGTGACAATCCTAAGAAACAGAGAAACTTAGGATTTTTGTGTTATGTATATTGATTTAAAATCGTTCCTATATATATATATAATAGGACGTGTTGTCACACCCCAACGGATGGCGGAATCATCGGGGCATGGCACTGAGCGAAACAAATTGTCCAGAAGTTTCCATAACAATTATCAATACTATTCAATTTAAAATAACATGTCCCATACCATGCCTCAAACAGTAAACAAATCGTTACAGATAAAATCTAGGCAAATAATTATGTTCCGACAACTCAGATTAAAATAGAGCAATTGTTTATCTGCTTCTAGAGACCCTTGATTCATTTACTACAGACAACTATTTGTTGGGCTCTAAAGCTTTATTCTAGCTTCGACTTCCTATCATGTGTGCATTCTAAGCACCTGTCACATACGTTAAAATAAAGTCAATACATATAATGTAAAAGTGAGCATACAAGTTTGATAATAGCATATAGAGTTCGAATTCATTTACGCATAACCAGCACGTACACATAGAGAAATGAAGCACGTTAGTTATCGACATAGATCCATCGATACCAATGACTGCGGGTTGACTGCTCGAGGCAGTTCGCAATACATTATTACCACCGTAATCCATGCAAGTAATTGTCCTTAACAACCCCCGTGTGAACGGGTGCTGAGTCCAAACTATAGTACTATCGTTGCTAAGGCAGGTAGACAGCATTCCATGTGTAAACATAACAAACAAGCATTCATAAGCCACGTATAACATGCATTAACGATTAGCGTTCAAATAGTATTGAGTAGTGTGTTTGATGTGATTTGAATAGTTGTAACGTATGTAACACCCAAAAGTGCTTAAAGGAAAAAGGGATCGAGTATACTCACAGCGGTTGATGGATTGAAGGGAGCGCTTAGCGAGTAGGGTTAGCCTGAAAAGTTTGATAGCATAACGATAAGTGACTCGTAAAACGATACAAGTGTGAATGGGTAGGATAGCAGTTCGGTCGGATGGTAATCCGATCGGACGGCTTGTTTGTGCGGATAACAATACGTTCGGATAGTCATCTGGTCAGACGGTAGTCCATTCGGATGACTATTCGAGTGGATTATTTCTTCCTATGAGGAGAATGTGTTTGTGTATGATGGCTGGTCTTTTGAAGTTTTCGTTGTAGCATTTTAAAACATTGAAGTATCTCTATCTTTCAAGTCGGTCGATCGGACGGCCAATCGTGCGGATGACAATCTGTTCCGATGATCATCCGGTCGGACGGTAGTCCGGTCGGACGATGACTCTAGTGATGAGGTTACTTAGTGGAAACAAATTCACAGCAGAAGAGTCACTCGGTCGGATGTCCATACGACCGGGTGGCAACCCTGTTAATGAACATGTTGAAAATTGTTTAAGTCTTTAAAGTCCTAGTATATCATGATCCGAAGAGTAATCCAGTCGGATGGTATCCGATCGGATGGCAATTCGTTCAATACTCAAACTTCAGATGGAGTTGATGAAGTGTGGGACCCAAGGTGTTATCCGTTCGGACAGCAATCCGTTCGGGTGGCTTATCCGCTCGGACAGCAGTCCGGTCGGACAGCATTCCGTCCCGATTGTTCCGTTCGTCCTACAACTGGTCGTTTTGATTGTTTGTCATTTTATCGAGACGTTTTGACAACGTGTTAATCAACAGAATCCCATCTTGATCCAAGTAACCTGATCGACCAGGAATCACCCTAGTTCGGCCAGTTAGTCGGTTCAAGATGATTATTCTTGTTTAACCCGAAATTAGTGGTCTCGTGGGTAGAATCCGGATCTTGAGCTAGCACAACACTAATAATGAGTAGGGGACTAGATCAGGGTCGAATCCTATCGGTTTTGAGTGTATTGAGTGTAAAAGAGTTGAAAGAAAGTTAGAAACCATCTTTCAATCCTTTTTCACTATATTTAACCTTAGATCTACGCGAGATCTTTGTGTATTTGTGTGGAAATCTATCAGATCTAAGTTGTTCTTGGTGGATTGAGGCCAAAACAAGAAGTTCTTCAAGAACTCATGATGATATCATCCTATAACACCTCAAATCTAGTGATTTCACGGTTAAAAGTTAAGATTCAAAAGATAGAAAGGTGTAGGAGTGCGTATAGATCAAGAAAGTACAAAATTTAGGGCAAGATCTTACCTGGATTGAGAGAAATCGAAGAAAAGGTGGGGAGCACGAACTGTTCGGACAGAGGATTTCCAAAAGTGGAAATGATGACAATGACAGGGGTATTTATAGGATTCCAAAAGAGGAAAGTGTGGGTTGGTCGGATGGCATCCCGCCCGGATGACTGTCCGGTCGGATGTCACCTCGGTCGGATGACGACCTGACACCACAATCAAGTGGTAGCCCGGTCGGATGGTAATCCGGCCGGATGGCACTTGGTTCGGGTGTTTGGTGCGACGATTTTTGCTGTTTTGATTTCGATTGCAAGCGATTCGATGCGATAGATTTTCCTAGTCAATTTACTTTTAATCCCAACTACTATATCTAACATAGTTCGATTTCGATTGAGTTCGATTGTGTTTCGAGTTCGATTGCGATCCACACGTAACATAAATGAACATGCACAAGTAACACGTAAGGCACACACACACACACGTATAACAATAATTAAAATACGTAGTTCGAGTTGCGATTTTGAAGTCGATTCGATTAGCATAGTTTGATTATCGTTTAGCTTTATCGCATTGTTACTTCCTATAGTTCACAGTCGTAAGTCGAATACTTTGCGAGTAACATACGTCGATTATTGTAATTATTGACACTTACTCCACATAATACAACTAAAATAAACATCCAAAAGAAATCTACTACAAGTCAAGTTGCGCGAATCGGTCGTTGACTTTGACCTTGACTTTGACTTTGACTTTCGAAAACACGGGGTGTTACAACCTCCCCTTGTTTAGGGAATTTCGTCCCGAAATTAGGCTGAAAGTTGTATACCACCCTGAATCACTTTTCTCTCTCTAGACTTTCTCTTTAAATAACTGCAGGTACTTCGCCTTCATGTCGCTTTCGAGTTCCCAAGTGAACTTTGCGCCTCGCTTACCTTCCCATCGGACTTTCACAATAGGAATGCGCGATCGTCTGAGCTGCTTTGTTTGGCGGTCCATGATTTCGACAGGCTTTTCCACGAAGTGTAGTGTTTCATTTACTTGAAGGTCATCAAGAGGTACAATTAGATCATGCTCAGCCAGGCACTTTCGGAAGTTCGAAACGTGGAAAGTCGGGTGGACGTTACTAAGTTCTTCCAGTAGTTCGAGTCTGTAGGCGACTTTTTCGATCCTTTCCAGAATCTTAAAAGGTCCAACATATCGAGGCGCGAGCTTTCCTTTCTTGCCGAATCGGACCACACCCTTCCAAGGTTTTACCTTTAGGAGTACGTAGTCACCAACGTCAAATTCAAGGGGCTTACGTCGTCTATCGGCATAACTTTTCTGTCGATTCCGAGCTTTCGTTAGATTGTCTCGAATTTGGAAAATTTTGTCTGTCGTTTCTTGCAGTAGCTCGGGACCGGTTAATTGCGAATGACCGATCTCGTGCCAAACAATAGGTGATCGACATCTTCTTCCGTATAAAGCCTCGAATGGTGCCATTTGAATGCTGGAATGATAACTGTTGTTATACGAGAATTCGACTAACGGCAGGTATTTATCCCAATTACCACCGAAGTCTATGACACACGAACGGAGCATGTCTTCAAGAGTACGAATCGTTCTTTCAGTCTGACCGTCGGTTTGAGGGTGGAAAGCGGTACTTAGATTAAGCGATGTACCGAGTGCCGTTTGAAACGTTTCCCACAGTCGCGAGGTATACCGAGCATCACGATTAGAGATGATGTCGCGAGGCGTACCATCATTACAAATGATCACGTCGGTGTAGATTCGGGCTAATTGTTCTACCTTGTAGTCTTCCCGTATTGGCAAAAAGTGAGCAGAATTAGTCAAACGATCAACCACAACCCAAATGTTGTCGTGACCTGATGACGTGTGCGGTAGCTTTGTTATAAAGTCCATAGCTATACTCTCCCACTTCCACATAGGGATTGGTGGTTGTTCGAGCAAGCCAGAGGGTCTTTGATGTTCAGCCTTGACTCTTGCACATGTCAGGCATTTTCCAACGTACAGGGCAATATCCCTTTTCATGCCGGGCCACCAGTACTTGTAGCGAAGATCCAGGTACATTTTGTCGGCACCGGGATGAATAGAATATCGGGATTTGTGGGCTTCGTCCATCAAGATTTGTCGTAAATCAGTTCGTTTGGGAATCCAAATTCGGTCCAGAAAGTGGAATATCCCATTCGATTTGCTCACAAGTTGGGCTCCATCGTGGTAGATTCTTTCCTTCTTCAGTGTGCGTTCATTAAAACATGCATGCTGAGCTTCGCGAATGAGGGTTTTGAGATCGTGTTGGGATTGAACATTATGAGTGCTAAGCAGATAACTCCGTCTGCTGAGTGCGTCGGCAACAACATTTGCCTTGCCTGGGTGATAACGAATCTCACTGTCGTAATCGTTGAGAAGTTCTACCCATCGGCGTTAACGCATATTAAGTTCCTTCTAATTAAAGATATGTTGTAGGCTCCTATGATCGGTGAAGATCGTACACTTGGTACCATACAGGTAGTGTCGCCAAATCTTTAACGCAAAAACAACTGCGCCTAGCTCAAGATCATGAGTTGTATAGTTCTTCTCGTGGATTTTGAGCTGACGAGATGCGTAAGCTATAACCTTATCCCGTTGCATGAGAACACAACCAAGACCAAGGTTGGAAGCATCACAGTAGACAATGAATTCGTCGTTTTCGTCGGGCAATGTGAGAACAGGAGCATTGCAAAGCTTATGCTTGAGGGTTCGAAAGGCAGACTCTTGTTCAGTTCCCCAAACAAAAGGCTTGTCTTTATGCATGAGAGCGGTAAGTGGTACAGCGATCTTTGAGAATCCTTCGATAAATCGTCGATAGTAGCCCGCTAGTCCGAGAAAAGAACGAACTTCAGACGGGTTCTTAGGCGTAATCCAGCTCTTAATAGCTTCAATCTTCGCAGGATCGACGTGAATACCTTGACTATTAACAATGTGACCCAGAAACTGAACTTCCTCCAACCAGAATTCACACTTGGAGAACTTGGCATAGAGTTGGTTCCCCTGGAGTAGCTCGAGAACCAAACGTAGATGTTGCGCGTGTTCGGCTTTCGATTTGGAATAGACCAGGACATCGTCGATGAATACGATGACAAAACAGTCGAGATATGGTTTGCACACGCGATTCATCAGATCCATGAAAACCGCGGGTGCGTTGGTTAAACCAAAGGGCATAACAACGAATTCGTAGTGGCCGTAACGAGTGCGAAACGCGGTTCTGGGTATATCCTCCTCTTGAATGCGTAGTTGGTGATAGCCTGAGCGGAGATCGATCTTTGAGAAGCACGTAGCACCTTGTAGCTGATCAAACAAATCATCGATGCGAGGTAGGGGATAGCGGTTCTTGATAGTTAGCTTATTCAATTCCCGATAGTCGATACACATCCTGAACGACCCATCCTTCTTTTTGACGAAGAGGACTGGCGCGCCCCAAGGAGAGGTGCTCAGGCGAATGAAGCCTTTCTCAAGTAATTCCTGGAGTTGGTTTGAGAGTTCGCGCATTTCGAATGGTGCGAGCCGGTAAGGGGCTTTGACAATAGGGTTGGCTCCAGGAATGAGGTCGATACGAAAGTCGATGTCACGACTTGGTGGTAGACCGGGAAGATCCTCTGGAAAAACGTTAGGAAATTCTCGAACAACAGGAACGTCTTTCACTTCTTTCTTCTCTTTCTTTTCCTTTTCCGCTACTCCGATGTTAGCCAAGAAAGCTCTATATTCCTTGCGGAGATACTTGCTAGCTCGGACACATGACATGAGCTTGAGACCTTTCGAAGCGGTTTCACCGTAGACACACAATAAATCACCATTCGCGAGCGAGAATCGAATCATCTTGTCGAAGCACACAACTTCAGCATGGTTTTCGCGAAGAAAGTCCATGCCTACTATGACATCAAAACTTCCGAGTTGCATCGGAATAAGGTCGATTGGGAAAATGTGATTGTTGAGTTCAAGAGTACAATCACGAAGAACAGAATTAACGGTGATGGTTCTTCCGGTAGCGACTTCCACATCAAACGTCGAGGAGAGTCGGGAGCGTTTACGACTAAGGAGCTTCTCGAATTCGAACGACACAAGGCAATTATCGGCTCCAGTATCAAATAAACACGAAGCATAAATACCATTCACAAGGAACGTACCATTGACGATGCTGTTATCGGCTTGGGCTTGACGCACGTTGATGTTGAAAGTTCGTGCGCGTGCTGCTTGTTGTTGCTGTTGCTGCTGCTACTGGTGTTGCTGCTGTTGATGAGGCTGCTGCTGCTGGGGCTCTTCTTTTACCACCCTGTTTGGGCACATGTTGGCGAAGTGGTTAGGATCGCCACATGTGAAGCAGGCTCTGGCATTGACCGCGGGTGCCGGAGGAGCTTGTTGACCCTGAGGGGCGGTGAGTAGAGCTTGATGAGCATGAGCTTGTCGAGCACGGCAGTTGGTAGTGAAATGGCCGTACATATTGCAATGAGCACAAAAACGGCAAGAAATGGTAGTCGGGTGATGGTAGGTACAAGTACGGCAGAGTGGGTGTGGCCCAGTGTATGCACGCTTAGCAGGCGGTGCGTTTGCCACAGGCGCCGCTACTTGACGCTGTTGGGCTGGTACAGCTTGTATCGGTGCAGCAGTGATCGCATAGTTCTTGTTGCTGGAGCTGCTCTTTCTCTTGTTCTTCCTCTTGTTGCTCGATGAGGTGGTGGTTTCCGCAGTCGGTGCGGCGGTGGTAGCTTGATGCAGGTGCTTTGAAGTTTTATCCCAGACACCAGCCTTGACCCGCTTGTCGTTGATTTCAGCGGCCAGTAGATAAGTCTCTTCGATCGTCGTAGTCTTAGATATACTTCTTGATTGCCATATCTGGAGTCTTGACCTAATCGGGACAAATGATACTGAGCTGTTTGAAGCGAGTAGTGAGCGCAGCATTTTCGCCATCCTTTTCCCGTATGTGCCAAAATTCATCCTCTAGCTTCTGACGTTCATGAGGAGGATAGAATTCTTCCAGCATGACTTCCTTGAGTTCGTCCCACGATAGACCGTAGGCTCCATCGTTCCCTCGCTTGTTCCTCTCGGCCGTCCACCAGTCTAGAGCACGGGACTGAAAGACGCCGGTAGCGTTCAGAGTACGGAGGTCATCAGGGCAACCGCTTTGTCGTAGAGTGACCTCAATGGAGTCAAACCATTGGAACAACGTTGTGGGGCCTCCCTCGCCAGTGAATTCTTTTGGCCCACAAGACTTGAATTGCTTGAAATTGAAGGGAGCTTTGGTGGTAGCTTTCGGAGCTTCGGTTCTCGACTCCTCAGAAGACTTGCTGACGTTCTCGTAGACCTCACTCACAGCCTTTGCTACACTTTTAGCGATGATGGCAGCAAGGCGTTTGTCTCTCTTTTCTTGACGAGAAAGTAAGGGATGACGGGATCCAGATGACATTGTCTGCAACAGACATCATCACAGGACTCAACACATTGTATTCGAATCTCACCTCACACGTCTACTACTTACTAAAGCTCAGGAACACGCATAATCATGTAAACACATAGACACATAACCATGTAGAACACATAACCACATAAACACATAAGCACGTAGAGCACAGAAACACATAACCACATACGCATGTAATCACAGAGGCGGTCAGAATACAGAAACCTATCATATAAAGTCTGCGATTTGTTCGAATATAACGGTCCCGTCTAGTATATCGATTAGCGTAGTATAAGCGTATATCGTAGCATAAGGTCGTCCACAATTCAACGATTTGTTAATGTTTTGAGATAGAAATACAGTGCGGGTCGTATGTGTTGATCGAAGTGAAAGCAAAAATCGAGTAAATCTCCAAAATTTAAACAGATAAACACATATATAAGCACATAAAATCGACGAAACATCAGAGCTGGCGGTTGTAAGCTCAAAATCGAAACACATAGAAATCGAGAAATAGATTGTCTGCGGCTAGTAGACTTCGACTAACCAAAGTGATTCGACTATTCGCAAGGATCCGTTGTGCACATTTAACCTCCAGGACTATGATTTTACCTTGATTCTTGGGCGTTTGGCACACATCCCGTTAGTCATATTGTGACTTCAGGTCATTGGAGTCCGTCGAGACTTTGGTGAGAGTTTGTAAAATGAGTGGAACAAGTCGTCAAGGTTAGGGTCTCACCCCTGGCTTAACAACTTCGCTCCTGTTTTGATAAAATAGAGGAGATTATTCATCAAAATATGGATTTCACTCCTGATTTGGTATAATTCTCCCCATTTATAAGTAAAATGCGGGTTGTTTAAGCAACTTTAGTCGAGAGTTTGCGGTTTTCACACCTAATCTCGACTGAATTGCTCATTCATGATTGAAAATTCGAGTGCAGTGATAGTGTAGCGTGTGCGAGAATAACGAGAAAATAGTAGTAAACTTACGCAAAATCCCTAACGGACATGCATAAGTCGGTCTGTTAGTTCCTAACTATAGACTAGGTATCTAAGACATCGACCCGGACTGGGTCGTGTCTTGCCTAATTCCCTATAGTTATGGCTCTGATACCAATCTGTCACACCTCAACCGATGGCGGAATCATCGGGGCATGGCACTGAGCGAAACAGATTGTCCAGAAGTTTCCATAACAATTATCAATACTATTCAATTTAAAATAACATGTCCCATACCATGCCTCAAACAGTAAACAAATCGTTACAGATAAAATCTAGGCAAATAATTATGTTCCGACAACTCAGATTAAAATAGAGCAATTGTTTATCTGCTTCTAAAGACCCTTGATTCATTTACTACAGACAACTATTTGTTGGGCTCTAAAGCTTTATTCTAGCTTCGACTTCCTATCATGTGTGCATTCTAAGCACCTGTTACATACGTTAAAATAAAGTCAATACATATAATGTAAAGGTGAGTATACAAGTTTGATAATAGCATATAGAGTTCGAATTCATTTACGCATAACCAGCACGTACACATAGAGAAATGAAGCACGTTAGTTATCGACATAGATCCATCGATACCAATGACTGCGGGTTGACTGCTCGAGGCAGTTCGCAATACATGATTACCACCGTAATCCATGCAAGTAATTGTCCTTAACAACCCCCGTGTGAACGGGTGCTGAGTCCAAACTATAGTACTATCGTTGCTAAGGTAGGTAGACAGCATTCCATGTGTAAACATAACAAACAAGCATTCATAAGCCATGTATAACATGCATTAACGATTAGCGTTCAAATAGTATTGAGTAGTGTGTTTGATGTGATTTGAATAGTTGTAACGTATGTAACACCCAAAAGTGCTTAAAGCAAAAAGGGATCGAGTATACTCACAACGGTTGATGGATTGAAGGGAGCGCTTAGCGAGTAGGGTTAGCCTGAATAGTTTGATAGCATAACGATAAGTGACTCGTAAAACGATACAAGTGTGAATGGGTAGGATAGCAGTTCGGTCGGGTGGTAATCCGATCAGACGGCTTGTCTATGCGGATGACAATCCGTTCGGATAGTCATCCGGTCGGACAGTAGTCCAGTCGGATGACTATTCGAGTGGATTGTTTCTTCCTATGAGGAGAATGTGTTTGTGTATGATGGCTGGTCTTTTGAAGTTTTCGTTGTAGCATTTTAAAACATTGAAGTATCTCTATCTTTCAAGTCGGTCGATCGGACGGCCAATCGTGCGGATGACAATCCGTTCGGATGATCATCCGGTCGGACGACGACTCTAGTGATGAGGTTACTTAGTGGAAACAAATTCAGAGCAGAAGAGTCACTCGGTCGGATGTCCAAACGACCGGGTGGCCACCCTGTTAATGAACATGTTGAAAATTGTTTAAGTCTTTAAAGTCCTAGTATATCATGATCCGAAGAGTAATCCGGTCGGATGGTAGTCCGATCGGATGGCAATTCGTTCAATACTCAAACTTCAGATGGAGTTGATGAAGTGTGGGACCCAAGGTGTTATCCGTTCGGACACCAATCCGTTCGGGTGGCTTATCCTCTCGGACAGCAGTCCGGTCGGACAGCATTCTGTCCCGATTGTTCCGTTCGTCCTACACTTGGTCGTTTTGATTGTTTGTTTTTTTATCGAGACGTTTTGACAACGTGTTAACCAACAGAATCCCATCTTGATCCAAGTAACCTGATCGACCAGGAATCACCCAAGTTCGGCCAGTTAGTCGGTTCAAGACGATTATTCTTGTTTAACCCGAAATCGGTGGTCTCGTGGGTAGAATCCGGATCTTGAGCTAGCACAACACTAATAACGAGTAAGGGACTAGATCAGGGTCGAATCCTATCGGTTTTGAGTGTATTGAGTGTAAAAGAGTTGAAAGAAAGTTAGAAACCATCTTTCAATCCTTTTTCACTATATTTAACCTTAGATCTACGCGAGATCTTTGTGTATTTGTGTGGAAATCTATCAGATCTAAGTTGTTCTTGGTGGATTGAGGCCAAAACAAGAAGTTCTTCAAGAACTCATAATGACATCATCCTAAAACACCTCAAATCTAGTGATTTCACGGTTAAAAGTTAAGATTCAAAAGATAGAAAGGTGTAGGAGTGCCTGTAGATCAAGAAAGTACAAAATTTAGGGCGAGATCTTACCTGGATTGAGAGAAATCGAAGAAAAGGTGGGGAGCACGAACTGTTCGGACAGAGGATTTCAAAAAGTGGAAATGATGACAATGACAGGGGTATTTATAGGATTCCAAAAGGGGAAAGTGTGGGTCGGTCGGAGGGCATCCCGCCCGGATGACTGTCCGCTCGGATGTCACCTCGGTCGGATGACAACCTGACACTACAATCAAGTGGTAGCCCGGTCGGATGGCAATCCGGCCGGATGGCACTTGGTTCGGGTGTTTGGCGCGACGATTTTTGCTGTTTTGATATCGATTGCGAGCGATTCGATGCGATAGATTTTCCTAGTCAATTTACTTTTAATCCCAACTACTATATCTATCATAGTTCGATTTCGATTGAGTTCGATTGCGTTTTGAGTTCGATTGCGATCCACACGTAACATAAATGAACATGCACAAGTAACACGTAAGGCACACACACACACGTATAACAATAATTAAAATACGTAGTTCGAGTTGCGATTTTGAAGTCGATTCGATTAGCATAGTTTGATTATCGTTTAGCTTTATCGCATTTTTACTTCCTATAGTTCACAGTCGTAAGTCGAATAGTTTGCGAGTAACATACGTCGATTATTGTAATTATTGACACTTAGTCCACATAATACAACTAAAATAAGCATCCAAAAGAAATCTACTACAAGTCAAGTTGCGCGAATCGGTCGTTAACTTTGACCTTGACTTTGACTTTGACTTTCGAAAACACGGGGTGTTACACGTGTAGAAATCAATATCTGGGATTGCGCTATTTAAAATACGCACTCAAAGGTGAGTGTCACTAAACCCCTCTTTTACTGCTTTGTATATATTTTGGGGGTAGAACACGCAAATAAAAGGGTTTAATAATGTTTTTGGATTAAAACATACCTTTTAATATAAAATATATATATTTTTTCATTGAAAATATATGGAGTTAGATAAATCATACGTTTCAAGAAAAAAACGTTTTTGATGAATGAATGTTTGGAGTAGAAATTGGGATGGTACGGTGTTTCCGAGGAGAAACAGACCGTAAAGTTGGAACGAATGCTGCCTGGTCTTAAGAGAGTAAGGAACAGCATCGGCTTACGTTTCGGTGGGGATTTTAGGGGATTCGTACAACTTCGTATATTAAATTGCCATATTAGTAGGATATATATATTGTACGTGAGGCAGATATCATATTTGGTCTCAAAATGGACATTGCGCCCATGATGTCGTTTAATCGATTAAGTAAATGTACGCGAGGAATTGTTGGTAGATCTATCGGGTTGACAACCCCGTCGTGACAGGTCGTCCCGTGTCATGTCAAACGACGAATTTAGATTCTGGTTATTGTCTAGCAATGATTATCCCTGCATGGTAAATATATAGTTCGTATTGTCTAGCTAACATACGAGTCTGAATAATGCCCAATAACGCCCCTTCCAAACATTAAACAATTATTTTTTTATAGAGAAAAGGATAAAAAAAAATGAAACTTACACTTGGACCACTCCCATTGGCCACATGCAATTTTGAGTTGACCAGTTCAGCGTTTTTTTTATAACGCCGGAATCAATTTTTGTCAAATAAAACGCCGGAAAACGCTGAGTGTAATGGCTCCGGGGCGTTATTTGGCGTTTCTTTTGAATTTTTTTAAAAAAAACCGCCCCACTACTGATGGTCTTAGATAACAGATTAAGACACATTTACTAAGTGGAAAAAGATTACATATTGTTACATTTATTACATGTAATAATGGTAAAAGAAAATGTATAACAATATATCATAAAATTTAAATACCGATTGATATAAAATGCAATATATAGTTGGCCAATTCATCAAACTCATCAAGAAATTGTCTCTTATAACTACCGTGTAATCTTTTTACTTTTAAAGGATGTTTCTAAAAATATATCTTTTAGAAACAATTAAATGAACATTTAAAATATATATATATAAATATACTTCTACATATTTTTCAAGCAACTCATATTTTTTATTTTTTGAATTATTTTGTTAGTCTCACAATCAAATAATGTCAAAGATATAACTCATGTAGTATTACCGAGTTAACCTATGCTACTCTCGCCTCTCGATGTACAGTTAGCTAGTTCTTTTTCTCTCCAAATGGGTGTAGTTAGAAAGTTATTTACCAAAATGGATTGTTTTAAAAGTATTTACTAAAATAGGTTCTTTTATAAAAAAAATAAAGAAATTTTGAAAAATCTCCTAACCATCCCATCTTCTTCCTTGTCAAATTTGGGGACACCACTGCACCCATTTGGGAAGAAAAAAAATCTACATTTGGCATATATTGTTTTTTTAACAACGATTTTTTTGCTTTTTATGAGATTTGAACCTAAAATCTCACATTTTAGTGTTTTAAAAGGAACTGCCTTATCCCCACCTCGTGGCCTAGTGGGTATTCCCACGGGGTTAAGTTGGCCGGCTCCTCCTTTGGGAGGTCACCGGTTCGACTCCCACTTGTGGCCTTAGAGGGTGGGGGGACGTCCCAATGATAGATCGTATCCTACCAAGGCATGGTGTGGTCTTGAGGGCAACCCGGTTTTACCCAGCTGTTACCCCAGCGAGTCTCTCGTGTGGGGGCAGTATGGTTTCCGGGCGGAAGTCAGCTTACGCGGCGGCCGGGCCCCGATCGAACATCGCGTCCGTAAATGCAGGGCTGACGGAGGATTGTCTTTGACATGAACCTGGTGACCACTGATCCAGTACATAGAAAGTCACCTTCCAAAAAAAAAAAAAAACAACTGCCTTGTCACTGGATCATCAACCCAATGGTCAAGATTGTAATGATTTTTTCTACTAACAGTCTTAATACAATTCTTACATGCATCATAATATCATAAGGGGACTCGGGGCGGGTACGTGATAGTGGACTATAACGCGTTGAAGTCCCACGCTACACCGCCGCCGCTTCAAGTTCCACGCGTTATAAACAAAACGCGTTACACCCACAACGCGTTAAACTTTTGAAAATCCGACCGTTTGATATTTATTTGACCGTTTTAAAACGGTTTAATCAATAAAAAAAAAAATATCCATTTTATCTATATATATATCTACATTTTAACCATTTTTCACACACCAAACTATATCTTTTAAACCATTTTAAACCCATTTCACAAATTTTATATCTTTCTCAAATGGAATTCCCTACCGATTCGACGTTTCCGATGTCTAGTGACAGCGATACCGAGTCGTCTTCCGACAACGAGACGCTAAAGTATTTTGTGTCGGTGTATAACGAGCTTGATGCCGAGTCGTCCCGCCCAAAGAAGAAGATGGTCGACCGTGATCGTATACGTGCCAAAGAAGTTTTGATGAACGATTATTTTGTGGAAAACCCGCTATACAATGCCGAAACGTTTAGAGATCGGTTTCGTTTACCCAAAGAATTATTTTTAAAGATTGTTGGAGACATCGAAGCAAGCGAGGAATGGTTTCAAGAAGGTTACGATGCGAGGGGCAAACCAAGTTTTTGTGAACGATTATTTTGTGGAAAACCCGTTGTTCCAAAGCGTAACGGATGGTACCGCACCTTCCTCTCCTTTCTATGTTAACGGTCGACATTACAGACGAGGCTTTTATCTTGTGGATGGTATCTACCCGTCTTGGTCTGTTTTTGTGAAAGCTCCCTCATTTCCTGTCGAGGCTAAAGAAAAGGCGTTCAAAAAATTGCAAGAATCGGCAAGAAAAGATGTTGAGAGGGCATTTGGTGTTTTAAAGGGTAGATGGGGTATACTACACCGACCAGTTCGTTCGATGACCAAGAAATCAATTCATAGCATAGTGTATGCATGTATCATATTGCACAATATGCTTATCAAACACGACGGGCGTGCAATATCCCCGGATTGGGTGCCGGATCCTCCTACGCAAGTTCAAGTTCCACAAGATATCCATTTACAATTGCGTAACGAAGAAACTCACTTTCGTTTGAGATTCGATTTAATTGAACTAGTAGGTTCTCTAGGCTTGGAGTTTCCGGATTCGGACGAGGAGTAGGTTTTTTTTTTTTTTTTAAATTGTATGTTTCTAGTATGTTAAATTGAAGTAGTATGTTTTAAATTTAATGAAATTTTTAATTTTAGTGTTTTATTGTTAATTTCTAATTTTAAAATGAAAATTAAAAATAAATGGGAGTGATAGAATTCCATCACTAGTGATTCCACCCCTCCTACATTTCTATCACTAGTGATGGAAATTTGGTTGATGACATGGCACGATCTTATTGGACAGTGTGAGTGATGGTTTCTATCACTAGTGAACCACCCCTAGTCCCCTAATACCATGAGATATCTTGAGGTACACATTTAAAGTTATGCATAATAGAATTTCAAATAATTACATATTAACTACGACTTATTTATAACTTATTTACAGTAAATTCGTTAATTAAATCTAAATGTTGACCGGTTTTAAAAAAAATTCCTAAATTTTCAGTAAGAAAAAATATCTGTTACTATAATTTAAAATTAATCAATTATCAATCATCCAACTATCCAAGAATAACTAAAAAGGTTAGTAAAATGTGGGGATACTACACGTGACAAAAATAGTATAAATAAATTGACAAGTGGCAAAAATCAAAGAAAGAAGCCTTAAAACAATCCATGTGTGCTTTATTTTTATCTATTAGTATAGAGATGTACTCGTGGATAAGTTGATGTTACAGTTTTAAATAAAAGTTATGTATTCTTCCATTGTTAAGTTATATCAGTTATGTAGGTCTGACGCTATTGTTTAAGGAAACTAAGCCATTGCTTATGGCCCACACAAGAATTGAGGTCTCCAAATTTTAACAAATTTATTTTGTATAACTTATTATGGATGAGCAAATGGTACCGAGTATCGGTATCGAATTTATCAAACCGAAACATTTTTGGTACCGATTTAGTACCGACTTTTGATGTTTTCGGTACCAGTATTTTCCCTCAAATATCGATACCGAACCCTACCCTACCGGGTATATTCACCAACCGATCAAGCCTAAATCAAAAGAGCCGGTGCTTTTTTTCTTCTACCTGTTTTCATTCTTACTATCCAGTATACATTAACCCAACAATTCAAACTAAACCCAATAACATATGATATGTGAAAACTTTTTTTTTTCTAAAGATTGAGGTATTATAAAATTAGAGGATTAAAAGCCTTTGCTTTAGACCTAAACGGCCTCCCAATATAGTTTGATTGTACTTTACCACCAAGTTGGTTCACCAAGCCACATCAAGTACATCAACATCCAACAGACAATAGTACACCACAAACAACATCATCTCCCAATAAAGTGTTTGGTCCTACAACTTCCATTGGGTTTTAGAGGTAGGGAACATGTTCTTTACTTCTACTCTATTCTCATGGTTGTGATTATTTCTATCCCATCTTATATATTGATAATATCCTGATGTCGTTAAAGATTATATATCAATCTTGATGGAAGTGTTGGAGGATGGTACAAGACTTTTTTTTTTTTGTGTGTAGAGCTCACACCCTTAATGGATAGGTCGTTTTCATTAAAACAAAGACGATTACAGACTAATGACAGGTAGACGGTCAACAAGCTGCGCCGCTACCCATTTCTCAATATCAAACCATACCCCGCTAAACACAAGACTAAATGTGTAATTTCTATGAATTTTATTGTGTTTTATCTTTAAGGTCTCAATTCATATCATAATTCTCATTTGTTTAAAGAATTTATCAAAACCTGCATTTAGATATCATCTCATACTAAATCATATAAAATAGTAAAATAATAAACTATGACCGTGCATCAAAAAAATTAAAACGGGTATTGCTATTTGAGATTTGAGATGTCAAGTTTGAATCGGATCAAACTTATATAATCTATAGCTCGTGCTTACACAAGCTTGAGTTCCTGAGGTTGAGGATAGGATGAAGCTCATACTAGAAACCAATCCAACTCAGCTCGGTTTGAATTTTAAACTGAGATAAAAATTAGGGGTGGCAACAAAAACCCAACCATGATATTTTGGGTTATTTTAGGCCTCTTTATAAAAAGATATAAGTCAGAATGCGCTAGGGATTTAGTCAAGATGGGTTAGGATGGGTTTTAAAATACCTATCTAAATTTTAACATGGGTCAGGATGGGTTTTTAACTCTTTAACCCTAAAACACGCATCAGACTTCATGGGAACGGTGTGTGACTTTTGTCGCTTTTGAATCCCCTTCGTGGATTCAACCCTAAATCACCATCATCATCAATTACAAACCTCATCATCACGATTTCTGCAATTCACGATTTGATTTCAAACCAGTGATTATAGCCACCAAACCCCTTAATTTTGATCTCTGCAATTCACGATTTGATTAAGGCTTTCCGTGAGTTAATGGTTCATTTGTTAGAGTTTAATTCGAAGAATTTTTGTTCTGTTATCGTCATTTTGTTAAGTTGACTTTTAGGGTTTCAGAGACAGTTTGTTTGATTGTAAATTGGTGAATTGTAGTTGACTAGTGAGTTAATTGTTTGTTTGTTGGAGTTTGATGAATTGTAGTTGACTAGTGAATTAATTGTTTGTTTCTTGGAGTTTAATTTGATGTAATCTTGTTTCTGTTATCGTCATTTTGTTAAGTTGACTTTTAGAATTAGTCAATTATCATTGATTCTATGGAGAATGATTAATGGTGTATATGTGTTTTTTTATTTGTAGGAGACAAATTATGCCGACTAATCCCGAGTTCGAAGATGAAGTTAGTTCATTCAGTTCGAGTAAAGACCATCCAATAGTTTGGAATTATTTTGAGAAAATACCACCTGGACAAAATGGGGTTAAGAAAGCTTTTGAAATTATGTCTTTTTTTGTCCAGTATGGAGCTTTTTAATATGTATTAAAATTCTTTTAACAACTCTATTAAAAGTATTTGCCTGCATTATGGTACATTATATGATTGATTAAATGCCTGTAGTATTTTGTTGAAATCGTCAAATGCAAAATCAGATTCTTAATAGAATGGCTTGTTGTTTGCCTGCACTTGCAGTAGTAAATCAAACTAAAAATGGCTACTACTCAAATGCAAGTGTCCTCATTGATGATGATGATGATGATGGTATGTGGATTTTGCTCTCAGCTTTCTTGATTATTGACCAAATGATATAATAATAATAATTTCTGCATCAGGGGCTGTTGTAGAGAGGAAAGCATTAAACTCCATGCCAGCAGTAGCAGCACTCCAGCAGCAATCAAAAAAACGCAAGATAGAGAAAACAAATGAAGTTCATCGTGACTGTTGTGCAGTAGGGAACTTTTTTTATTTTTTGATTTTTTTGATTTTTTTTTTATTTTTTTGATTTTTTTTTTATTTTTTTGATTTTTTTGATTTATTTATATTTTTAGTCTATCATGCCCAAATCCATCTTGACAAAAACTCATCTTGACCTAAACTCATCTTAACCCATTTCTTAATAAACTCATCCTAACCCAAACTCATTCTAACCCATACCCATCCTAACCCATTACCCAAACATGCCCAACCCACCCATTTTGCCACCTCTAATTAAAATCTAAGCTTTACCACGGCCTGGTTAGGCTCGAATTCAAAAAGAAAACTTAATATATAGCTTTAGATTTTCAATGGTATAAAATAGTGATGAACATTTGGTACTGGGTACCAGTACCAAATTCTTTTGGTACCGGTACCAACTTTTTGACATTTTCGATATCAGTACCGATAAAATACCAATTTTTACTTTTAAATACCGGTACCGTACTGTAACAACCCGCACGTTCGTGTGTTGTTACCATTCGCTATACTCGTTACGCCTAGCACCAGAGATTCGGATCATAATGTAGCCATATCAAATACATCGCTACTTCGCAGTATTTTCGCATATTACACATACTTTATCGCTATAACACATCGCATCACACACACTAACGCTCACGACGACGTTGAGTGAGGACCTATTCTACCATCCTCGATAGTCGTGATGCGTCGCAGAGTAACGCATATTCGAAACGAAACCCGGTTATTGTAACGCAACTTTGAAATGTGGATATTTATACGACCCTATGTGACTAATTATACTAAATATATGAATGTGGGTATGGAAAGGTGTGACCAAACTATCGCAACGCTTAACGATCGAATCGAAACGCCAAAACTCAATTCGCCGGAGGCGTCTGATCGAATGGCTATCCGATCGGATTGCCACCCGATCGAATTGCCACCCGATCGAATTGCCACCCGATCGAATTGCCATTCGATCGAAGTGCCACTCGATCGGATTGCCATCCGGTCCGTTGCACTTCTTCCCCTTCACCTAAAAATAGCACTTGTCACATCACTTGTACAGTGATGTGACAGCTCTCACTCGACCAGCACGCTGTGGGGCTTTTTCCTCTCGATTTCTCGCGATTCTTGTAAGTTTCTACCTCAAATCTTGTACTTTCATGATCTACACGCACTCCATCACTTTTCTATCTTTTGAATCTCAACTTTTAACCGTGAAATCAATGGATTGGAGGTGTTCTAGGAAGATGTCATCATGGAGTTCTTATGTGTGACAACTCGAAATTTAGAACCTTTCGTTGTATGCTTGAACGTTAAGTGACTAACCGATTTGATGATTTGATGAATGATAAGTGAACCTCGTATGTGACTATGTGTTACGTGTTGTGTTAAATTGTGTGCGTACATGTATGTTTGTATGTATAGTATGTGTGCATTAGTATGAACCGAGACACAAGGACCCAACTCGAGACCATGTGGTCTCGAGTGAACAATGCAACATATGGGCCGGTTGGGCCACACACACCC
Source organism: Helianthus tuberosus (assembly GCA_030545235.1). Classification (NCBI taxonomy): domain Eukaryota; kingdom Viridiplantae; phylum Streptophyta; class Magnoliopsida; order Asterales; family Asteraceae; genus Helianthus; species Helianthus tuberosus. The sequence goes on from CM060377.1 coordinate 172,898,303, forward strand.
TTAGCCTATTCGAAAGCCCATTAGGGTGCACAAGGTGAAACAAGTATATAAACTTGATAGATAGCCATGTTGCCATTTTCTTTGGATAACACACACACTCTCCTACTCCCTCTCACTAAAACCCTAGACACCAAACATCACACCTCTCCTCCCTCACTCTCGAATCAACCGGTGACCACTAAGGAGCTCTCAGATCAACTTGTACACACCCACTTGGAGGCTTCACTCACACCTTTGAACCCACATTTGAACCGGTTAGTGATCTCTTGGCAAATACATGTTTGCACATGATTAAAGGTGTTAATGTGTGATATTCGGTTTGATAATGATGTGTGATGAATATAATGTGATAATGTGTCTACTTGTTAAGTGTTATACATGAGGAATACACCCTTCTTGAGTAATCGGTTCATAAATGTTTCATGTAGTGTGTTTATATTCGGTTAAAGATGATTATAGGTTAATGTATTGATTATGTTGGGATGAACAATGTATGCTTGACTATGATTGAATGCTATCGGTTCCACATAGGCTTAAATCCGAGTGGCTTGATTATGTTAGAAGGTTTATTACTCATGAAATCGGATGTGTATATGTGGGTTAGATGAATATGTTCAAGAGTTTTGATGGTTGTTCATGTTATGACTATGATTAAGGCCAAAAGCTCTAAAATATGATGAACAAGTTGAATAATCATGATGAACTATATGAATATTTGATGAACATATGAAGAACAACTTGAATGTGACATGAACATGCTTGAATATTTGAAATCAGTTATGTTTGATCCATTTTGGGTAAAAATTAGACAAACAAACATGTTTATAAGGCCAGTACATAATGTTGCATGAAATCAAAACCTTATTGGATAGTACACTGTTCCGAATCAGCAGTTGTCCAACCGAAACCTCCAGTTGCGACTCGAAACCACCACATGATGAGTCGAAATCCCCCGGTTGCGACATCGGTTGCGAGTCGCAAACACCTGGTTGCGACTCGAAACCACACGAGATCAGCACATAAACCGTTTGACTCGAAACCACAGTTGCGAGTCCGATTGCGACTCGAGACCAAAACAACATGAACCGAAACCATGATTGCGACTCAGGTTGCGAGTCGTAAACGCCTGGTTGCGACTCGAGACTATACACAGATACACACTGTTTGGACTTGCACCCCATTACGGGCTTAATTGTTTGGGCCGGACTCTTGGGCCTAATGCACAGACCTTATATGTTACTGTTGAACGTGAATATTGTTGATCTGCCATGATTAAACGTGTATGCCATGAACGATACTTGAACGCACTGTGCTAGAAACATCCGTGTGCTACTTGGTTACGAACCTGACTTGTATGATACAACTATGATAGGACGTGAGTAGCCTCAACGTTGCTTGTTTGACTTTTCTGTGTATCTACCGAGCAAACCAAGGTGAGTTCACACCCTCTACAAAGCATGGGATTCCCTGGGTTGGGAATGGGGTTAAGGAACTGGGTTCCTCGTCCTCCTTGGGTAGGACAGCAAAGGTGCAGGAATGTAATTCCTCGTCCTCATGGACAGATAACTCGTACTAGACCAAAACTCTATCACGAAGTCCCTCCTTTTTATATCGACTTAATCGCCGGGCCAATGGTGAGCGGGTCATTAGTTAGATAGCGCTATTTAGGTCTGACAAACCTCACACCGTGCCGCAGAGGACGGGCGTGAACTAATGGATCTGGGGCACGTCAATGATGATAGACATTGACAGTTTCAGGGCACTTAAACATGACTACAGTCAGCAGTCGATATGGTAACGAGTCTAGTGTATACATGGGGTAGCCCCCACGGCCGAAATGCCAGATAACTAACACGGGGTAGCCCCCACGGCTGGATTGCCAGAGTAACCGGGAATGAACAAGTCACGTTTTTAACTATGGGGTAACCCCCACGGCAGGATGCCAGCTAAAGGAAACTGTTTTCGAAACAACTTAAAACGAACACCCAACCGTGAACTCACTCAACTTGTTGTTGACTCGTTACTACATGCTTTGCAGGTCCTTAGGTTCTTAGCTGGAGCTTGCATGGAGGAGGATCGTTGTGGGATATGGACGACTGTGTGCCATGTTAAACCTTGAAACAATTAAACTTATGTTTTGATTTAAGACTTATGCTTCCGCTTGCAACTTAACTATGTTTTGTTTGAACACCAATTGTATTGGTTGGATTTTTATAACCACTTATATGCTTGTTCAATATGATTGGTGGCTGGATCCTGGTCAGTCACGCCTCCAAGCGGTAGTACTCCGCAGGTGGATTTTGGGGGTGTGACAGATTGGTATCAGAGCCATTGGTTATAGAGAACTTGGTTTTAATAAGGAAAAGGTTTTATTAAAATCAGACTATAACTTGTACAGTGCTCAACGGTCCACAACGATGCTTCACTCCGCATGCAGGGCTCGACATTCTAGGTGATATGATCTGTGTATATATTGCCTACTTGTTAGTTACATAGTACATTGCTTATGGTATGCTTGGTTAGTATAACTACTGTTGCTGGAACACGTGCGTGCTTACTCTCTTTTATCGTCGTACTTTCGCGAACCCCTCTCACTCACGTTCTTCTTGATATGAAGATCATGTCTGGACGCGTTAACTTGACACAAGCCCAGTTGTGATCAACGAACGAGTTGCCGCAGCACTTGCAGCTGCACACGCAGGAGGTATATCCTGCAGTCCGAACTCATTCTAGGATCTTTAGGATCCTACTCTCGTGAACCAACCTTTGTGTTAAACTCTGTCTTTTCTTTCACCTACGATAGGTCAGCATGTTCAGCCACCCGTGTGCACTTTTAAGACTTTCATGGACTGCCGACCAACTACTTTTAGCGGCACTGAAGGAGCAGTAGGTCTCCTACATTGGTTTGAGAAGCTAGAATCTGTGTTCGAAATGTGCGAATGCCCTGAGGCGCGCAGGGTGAAGTATGCTACCGGTACTCTCGAGGGTTTAGCCCTCACATGGTGGAACGCTCAGGTTCAGATGCTGGGGTTGGTTGCTGCCAACGCCACCCCATGGGAAACTTTCAAGGAAATGATCAAGGAGGAATACTGCAGTCGTGATGAAATTCACAAACTGGAAGTGGAGTTCTTCAACCTCAGGATGACGGGGTCCGAAATTGAAGCTTATGTGAAAAGGTCGAACGAACTGGCAATTCTGTGCCCTACTATGGTGGATCCTCCCATCAAACGCATCGAGCTATTTCTTCAGGGCTTAGTGCCAGAAATCCAAAGTCATGTGACTTCAGCGAACCTCGCCACCTACCAGCAAACTGTTCAGCTGGCTCACCGTCTCACGGATCAAGCGGTGGAGCAGAACAAGTTACCAAAACGCATAGGTGCTGCAACTACTACTGGTACCTCTAGTGACAACAAACGGAAATGGGATGGAACTTCAAGTAAGGGTTCGACTTCTGTTCAGTCCCAGTCTCAGCAAAGGAAGACTGATGATTACAAGAGCCCCAATCAGCAATCGTCTGGTGGTCAAAGTCATGGTGGGTACAAAGGAAATCACCCCAAATGCAATCGCTGCAGCCTGCACCACAGCGGGCCATGCACCAGGGGCAACTGTCATCGGTGCAACAAGCCTGGTCACGCTGCAAAGGATTGCAGGAGCTTATACCCCGCCAATCAGAATCGTCATCAAGCTCAACAGAACCAGCGCCAGCAGCAGCAACAAGGTGATAACAAAGGGTGCTTTCAGTGTGGAGCTGAGGGCCACTTCAAGAGAGACTGTCCCCAACTGAACAGGAACCAGAACAACAACAACAATAACAACAATCAGGGGAATGGTAACAATGGGAACAACAACAACAATGGCGCCAGGGGGCGGGTGTTTGTGATCGGACAAGGTGAAGCAAGGAATGACCCCAATGTTGTGGCGGGTAAGTTCCTTCTCGACGACTTTTATGTTTCAGTTTTATTTGATTCGGGTGCCGATACTAGCTACATGTCACTAGAAGTTAGTCGAATGCTTAAGCGTATTCCAACACTTTTGAACAACAAGCACACCGTAGAGCTAGCAAATGGTAAAAGTTTAGAAGCCACACACGTAGTCAAGGGTTGTAAACTTATTCTCGCTGACCAGACCTTCTCTATCGACCTCATTCCTATCGTCTTGGGTAGTTTCGACGTTGTCATTGGGATGGATTGGTTATCCCAACACCGAGCAGAGATTCTTTGCAACGAGAAGGTTGTCCGTATTCCAGGTCCCGATGGTGAACCTCTCATGATTCATGGCGACAAGAGGAGTGCTGTTGAGAACGTCATTTCTCTCCTTAAGGCCCAAAAGTGTTTGCGAAAGGGCCACACTGCCATTTTGGCTCTCGTTACTGACACCTCAGAAAAAGAGAAGAAGATAGAAGATTTTCCAGTGGTACGCGATTATCCAGAGGTATTTCCTGAGGAATTACCTGGTCTTCCGCCTCATCGCCAAGTCGAGTTTCAGATTGAACTAGCTCCTGGAGCTACGCCTATAGCTCGTGCACCTTATCGATTGGCTCCATCAGAGTTGAAAGAACTCTCCACGCAACTACAAGAGCTCCTGGATAAGGGTTTTATTCGTCCAAGCTCATCGCCCTGGGGAGCTCCAGTGCTATTTGTGAAGAAGAAGAAAGACGGTACCTTCAGGATGTGCATCGACTACCGAGAACTCAACAAGGTGACGGTGAAGAATCGTTATCCTCTACCGCGTATCGACGACTTATTCGACCAGCTGCAAGGATCGAGCTACTATTCGAAGATCGATTTGAGATCGGGTTATCACCAGCTGAGAGTCCGGGAAGAGGACGTCTCCAAAACAGCTTTCAGAACTCGATACGGGCACTATGAGTTTTTGGTCATGCCTTTTGGGATGACAAACGCACCTGCGGTTTTCATGGACTTGATGAACCGAGTGTGCAAGCCTTACCTGGACAAGTTCGTTATAGTCTTCATCGACGACATCCTGATCTATTCCAAGAGTCGGGAGGAACACGAGCAGCATCTGCGACTTATTCTGGAACTCCTTCGAACAGAACAGCTTTATGCAAAGTTCTCGAAATGCGACGTCTGGCTTCGAGAAGTCCATTTCCTAGGCCACGTGGTGAACAAGGATGGGATTCATGTTGATCCATCCAAAATAGACTCGATTAAGAACTGGCCTGCACCTCGTACACCAAAGGAAATTCGCCAATTCTTGGGTTTGGCGGGATACTACCGGAGATTCATAAAGGATTTTTCTAAGATTGCACAGCCTCTCACCTCACTGACGCAGAAAGGCGTTGTTTATCGCTGGGGAAACGCACAGGAATCGGCATTTCAGCACCTAAAGGATAGACTTTGTAGCGCACCTATCCTTTCCTTGCCAGAAGGCACAGACGACTTTGTGGTTTACTGTGACGCATTAATTCAAGGTCTTGGTTGCGTGTTGATGCAACGAGACAAAGTTATAGCCTACGCCTCACGCCAACTCAAGGTTCATGAAAAGAACTACACTACGCACAACTTAGAGCTGGGAGCTGTTGTTTTTGCACTTAAGTTATGACGGCATTACCTGTATGGTACCAAGTGCGCCATCTACACCGACCACAGGAGCCTCGAGCACATCTTCAAGCAGAAGGAACTGAATATGCGACAACGACGATGGGTCGAGCTACTGAATGACTACGAGTGCTCAATCAGGTATCACCCGGGCAAGGCCAATGTTGTGGCTGACGCCCTCAGTCGGAAGGACACTATGCCTAAGCGCGTGCGAGCTCTACAACTCACGATCCATTCTAGTCTTCCCTCCCAGATACGAGCTGCTCAGATAGAAGCACTGAAACCAGAAAACGTCAGGGCCGAAGCCCTACGCGGATCGAGGCAACGCTTAGAACAGAAGGAAGACGGTGCTTACTACGTAACGGGACGCGTTTGGGTCCCACTCTATGGCAACCTACGAGAGCTCGTGATGGATGAAGCGCACAAGTCTCGCTACTCAGTACACCCTGGATCAGATAAGATGTATCATGATATCAAAACTACGTACTGGTGGCCTAGCATGAAGGCCCACATAGCGACCTACGTCAGCAAGTGTTTGACTTGTGCGAGAGTCAAGTCGGAATACCAGAAACCATCAGGCCTACTCCAACAACCAGAGATGCCACAATGGAAATGGGAGCAAATTTCCATGGACTTTGTTACTGGCCTACCTAGATCCCAGCGCGGGAACGATACTATTTGGGTGATCGTGGATCGACTCACAAAATCTGCACACTTCTTGGCTATCAAGGAGACGGATAAGTTCTCCACTCTTGCAGAAATATACCTCAAGGAAGTCGTTTCGAGGCACGGGGTGCCCACCTCTATTATCTCGGATCGAGATGCACGTTTTACTTCAGAGCTGTGGCAAGCAATGCACAAATCCTACGGCTCACGATTAGACATGAGCACAGCGTACCATCCTCAGACGGACGGGCAGTCCGAGCGCACTATTCAAACCTTAGAAGACATGCTTCGTGCATGTGTAATCGACTTTGGCAACCGCTGGGAAAAGCATCTGCCACTTGTGGAATTCTCGTACAATAACAGCTACCACACCAGCATTAAAGCTGCTCCGTTTGAGGCATTGTACGGACGTAAATGCCGGTCTCCTCTTTGCTGGGCAGAGGTGGGAGATAGTCAGATCACTGGTCCAGAATATGTGGTAGATACAACCGAGCAAATCGCTCAGATACGAAAACGCATGACGGCCGCTCGCGAACGTCAAAAAGTTTACGCCGACATGGGCAGGAAACCGCTTGAGCTCCAGGTTGGGGAGCGGGTACTACTCAAAGTTTCACCCTGGAAGGGTGTGGTTCGTTTTGGTAAACGCGGTAAACTCAACCCACGATACGTTGGACCTTTCGAGGTCATTGAGAAAATAGGCAGGGTGGCCTACAGACTCAACTTACCAGCCGAACTCGGTGCAGTTCACAACGTTTTTCACGTGTCGAATCTGAAGAAGTGTCCGTCAGATGAGACCCACGTAGTTCCTCTGAAGGAACTCACTATCGACGAACAGTTACGATTCGTTGAGGAACCAGTCGAAATCACGGACCGGGATGTTAAGGTCCTCAAGAGCACTAGAATACCTCTCGTTCGAGTTCGTTGGAACTCACGTCGCGGCCCAGAGTTCACCTGGGAGCGCGAAGATCAGATGAAACAAAAGTATCCCCAACTGTCCGCAAACAGTACACCCACTACTGAGGCCGAAGCTACGGAATTTCGGGACGAAATTCCAGATCAACGGGGGGTGGATGTGACACCCCAGGAAAACCAGGAAAACCATACAACTTAACTAGCTTCCTCAGTGAGTGCCTACCAAATTTCGGGACGAAATTTATTTCAACTTGGGGATGATGTGACAACTCGAAATTTAGAACCTTTCGTTGTATGCTTGAACGTTAAGTGACTAACCGATTTGATGATTTGATGAATGATAAGTGAACCTCGTATGTGACTATGTGTTACGTGTTGTGTTAAATTGTGTGCGTACATGTATGTTTGTATGTATAGTATGTGTGCATTAGTATGAACCGAGACACAAGGACCCAACTCGAGACCATGTGGTCTCGAGTGAACAATGCAACATATGGGCCGGTTGGGCCACACACACCCTTAGCCTATTCGAAAGCCCATTAGGGTGCACAAGGTGAAACAAGTATATAAACTTGATAGATAGCCATGTTGCCATTTTCTTTGGATAACACACACACTCTCCTACTCCCTCTCACTAAAACCCTAGACACCAAACATCACACCTCTCCTCCCTCACTCTCGAATCAACCGGTGACCACTAAGGAGCTCTCGGAT